>OX422216.1:63312966-68112966 GCA_949130495.1 Sambucus nigra
TGAATTAAGTAAGGACTATTGTAACTAATAGCATGTTCTTTAGGGAAAATAAGGCTAAGGGAACAATGGGGGTAGCCATCAGGAATCGATCCTACCAAAGTCCGAGAGACGGACAGTCCTATATGGTTAGTATGACAGGTTATCAGTGGATAATGTATAGAGGTATTTTGTGGAGAGTAAAATCAGAGGCGTTAATGTCTTCCCGAAGTGAATAAAGGAACAAGAGTAGGATGCCTAGTAAAGGACAACAATTAAAGTAGTTTTTGTGGTGGTTTGGACAAACGTGTTACGTCCGAGGACCATTTGTGCAATCAAGACGATTGGAAAGGTAGAAGTATGAGTTTTATCCTCGGAGGATGAGGTGTGTTTTATGTGACATGAGCGAGTCACTGTATTTTTTTCATTGCTAGATTAGCATGTGAGATGAGTTTAATGCGTATAACTATAAACATTATAATTGTGAATATTTTCCCTAGTGTACCGGGATCATCTTTAGTGCTATACATGGAGGATAAATGGGTGTACTAATAGTGTTATATACTTTATTGAGATTACCCATTTTAGTTATGTGATATACGAGTATGATATTGTCTTACTTACAACTTTATAGAAATGGTTAGTACAATAGTAGGCAGTTATTACAAGGCTATCGGAATGGTTGCATTAGTGCAGCATGTTTTGTTCTGGCGAAGCCTCACCTGCGAGAGGGTCGGACTCGCACTTATATTATCTATTCTAGAGACTTCGGAGGGGATAGTGGGCTCGAGATATTCGATCCCGGTGTGTGTAAGGACTTTGTTGTTATGTTTCAGTATGTATTGGGTTCACCGTTGAGCGAAAAGATTTAACTCAATATTATGTTTAGCGCTCAGGACTTAGTGATAGGAAGAACGCATTAATATATCTATCCTTTAGAGATATGAGAGTTAAGAGTTATACCTATATGTTTGGGGACAGGATTTTGAGAACCCCGATCGTATGTATTCGAGATTAATGAAATGGGATTACCACCAATACTGAACGATTGTACAATTGGTGAAATGTTCTTTGTTAATTGTAATTACAGGAGGAGATGTAACTTTTCTGTCAAGGGACGAAAGAAAGGGGTACATGTTATGGACAGAGGGTCGAACGAATTGTAACAACCGATAATGCTAGGTAGTAGTGTATCGGGGGGTTCCTTGTTTGGATTTCGCTTTACGAGACATCCCACACTTGGAACTTAGCGTAAGGTTGGAAGTAGGAAGATGTTTGATCATTAGTCTATGAGTTTGGTACTTCGGTCGTAGTAGGAGCAGGTAATTATATCTATAAGTTGGAAGTTGAATTATAATTTAAGGCCGGTGGAGACGGTAGGGTGGTAAGAAAGCATTGAAAGTTTTGTTTATCACCACAAGTTGAAGGGTAGAACGATGATAAGGAGAAATTTAAAATTTTGATTTATAGGGCGATTGAGAGTTCCCAAGTGTTGTAATCACGTTGTGAGCACAAAGAAAATAAAGAATTAGGTGGTATGTGTTAAGCGTATATGATGCTTATGCTAGTATGCATGGTTTATAGGGTGTGTGGGCATTCTGGTTAGGTGATGTTAGAATCATCCGAGTTGAAGGTATGTGGGAATAGACATGTGGAATATATGTTTGTCAGACTAACATAATGAGCTGGAAGTGGCAGAGTGGACTAAGCCTCGCGCGAAGAATAATAATCCATATATACGTGTGCGATTAGAGTAGCACACTCGAATTTGGTTGGAAGACAGTGGGAAGCCATTTAAAAAAGGGTTTTCCTTGAGAAGGGTAGAATTTAATTATTATGGAGAACACTCGGAGGGGAGTTGTAATTAGTCAAATGTTGAGAGAGAATGATGCGTACAAAGATTGAAGATGTCAGTATGGTATAAAAAGGTGAGGAAGTGCACATCGTGGAGAAAAGTTCATGGGTCGGAACTTTCAGTATATGCAAAGGAAAGAAGGGGAGTATTAAGTGTCACTTAATGTGAGACATTACAAGTAAAAGTCGATGTTGAGAGGGACATAGTGAGTAGTCTCCGCGGGCACTACTCATAAATAGAAATCGATTGGAACAAGAGAAGTAACCAGAGAATTTTGTGGCAACTGGCGATTCCTATAATGGAAGAGGCCAGTAAAGTCGATAAAGTTTCTTTGATGGGTTGCTAACCTCAAGGCAAGATACATGGTTCATTCGAACATGTGGAACAAGTCGACCAAGAAGGAAGTGATTGACATTCCTTTGGGGTGATTTACAATATTAGTTAGTGTGCCCCAGTCTTCCTTTGAAAGGAAGGATCGCACCAGTACGTGGCCCTATACGATATTTTTCTGAATTAGGATGAGATTTTTAAATCACACCTTCAATATGGGATTTCAGGAAGCAGTGGGGATACCATTTCGTTTTGAGAAGGTTGTGTCACCCTTAATCCGGGGAGTAGGCGAGCGGTGATTAACCATTAGTGGATCAGTGTGAAAATAATTTTTGGATTGATTGTGATCGTTTCATTTCCACAACAGTTATAGCTAGCAAGTGGAGTATAGTACGGTAATTGGGGGAAGATATTAACTAATGGTAGAGTTCCATGGGAGCACTCATACCTTCTTATTCTGAACAAGGTGCTTATTGAGGTTTTAGTGTAGAAAAACCTTAACTTTTCTCACTCTGAATGTTAAGAGATGTGCGGATAATCCGAATTTTAGATTGGCAGAGTTGGAGTCTGATGACTATGGTGGAATTCCACGACTGTTTTAGGCGAACAAGAGTGGTCAGATGTTCGTATAGTTTCTCTCAGAATGGGAGTTTTGTGTTTAGATAAATCCGAGTAGTTGGCATGTAGTGTGGTGCGACCTCCCAATGATATTGAAATAACGGGAATTAATAATGTATAGGCATGTCTTATGTGAATGTTGTTGGATAGGAGCACAATGTGAAGTGTCTTTAATGAGAGTGTTGAACAAGCTTGCTGTGAGGCAAGGGCTATAGTAATTGAGCGCCTTAATATGTATATAGTTCACGTACTGATAAGGTATCCATAATTTTTTTACCTGATAGGCCTTATTTTCCGACTTCCGGGATGAAATTACGTTATTAGAGGGGAAGTATGTAACACCCCGTATTTTTTATGGCTTTAAATTTAGGGATTTATTAAATTTTTAATTGAGATAAATTAATTTAATATTAATCCGGAAATTCATTTTAATATTTACTAGCGTGACAAGAGTTAGTAATTATTGGAATTTTTTTGAATATTACTAGATGAGGAAAGTAATAAATAAGATTGATTTTATTAAAATTATCACGAGTGAATAAAATGGCAATTATGAAAATTAAGTCGGGACGTGCCTGTGTCTTGTAAGGACTAATTTATTATTATTATTAAAAGTGAATAAATTATAAGTTGCCCGTATTGTCTTTTCAAGTTTACCAATGTGTCCGGAAGGGTCGAGATAGTCAAAATAATGTACCCGGGGGTTTAGTTCAGATCTCAGGGTGTTTTTAAGCCTAATGGGCATCCCGGGAGGGTATTATAGATATTTTACATTTTTGGGCAATTAAACCCAAGAATTTCCTAAGGATATATCAGGATTTAGTAGTTTTCTTCTAGGTTTAATAAACATAAAACCAAAGAACGACCATTAGAGAAGGAGTTGGAGAGCTTTCCAAGCAACTCAAGGCCAAAGACTCACCCATTTGCACTGTCACCATCACCAAAGCATAGATCGCGTGACGAGGAATGCAACCATACCTCTTTCGTCCACAAATCAGAAACTCAAATTCCAGGAAAGTATCTATCTTTCTTATCTTCTAGTTAATGTCTCACCATTTTAGATTAGGATTGTTGAACCTAGGTTTCATGGAAGAATTTAATAATTTAGAGAACCCAATCACATGTTGTAGAGAAAATAAATTTATTCTGGAATCTCAATCATATGTAGAAAATTAACCACGAAATTTGAACAATTTAGAAGTGTGAAATATGGAAAAAGAATTAGAACAATGGAAGTTTAGTGAAAAATTAGGGTTCTTGATAATTAAGGCATATTGGTTCTATAATACAATTCCGTTGATGAAACTATACATGTATTACGTCGAAATTCATGCATATATGTATATAGACCCATTAGTAACCTTATTTGGGAGTTTGGGCGAAACTGATAAAGGTTTTGAGGACTTTTGGTGATGAAACCCGTAGGATAAATATGCAGAATCTGGGAAATATCTAGGCAATCGATTAATCGACCTTGAATGTCGATTAACCTACTGGATCGATTGATCGACCCCCTACCTTCGATTGATCGACCTCTTCTGAATTTTTAAGCTTGTTCTTTGATCTTAATGATTAACCCTGTACCGACTTGTGGGAACCCTTATAAATGTTTTATATACCATAATGGGACTTGGGAAAGACCAGTAGGATTGTAGGTAAGGTTCGGGTGATATGATTCATATGTGATTTAATCGTGTGGTTTTGGAAATATAAATTTAGTGGGAACTCGTCCGTACATTATAGTATATCATATGAGAATTAAGGAAGACTTAGACCAGTAGAGCAGTGAGGGTGCACTACTGATTTTATATTATTTTGAGAGGATACACTTTGAGAGTCGAGAAGTACTTAAGGATTTGTTATACTGAATAGAGTAAAAAGAGTGATTTACTTATACGTAGAACTTGAGCGTTATATGTTACGCATGGCTAGAATAATGTTATGGGTCGTGGGCATACCTAGAAGATTTATGTAAATATGTATATGAGTTCATGTATATATATTATTTTAATATCTATGTAAAAATCATACCCGGGCTACTTGCTATCACGGGGGTTTCCGCATCAGGACAGTCTTATCTCGATTCGACCTCAATGGGGGATATCGACTCGTACCGTAAAAGATAGTATCCTTCATACAGGTTATCTTAGGGATAGTCAGGTGGTCCTAAGAGACGTGAGGGTATATGATGACCTCTTAGAACTATGCTTCGCCTCCATTTGTTTATATTTTGTGTTAATACAGTTCGAGAGTGATTTCGAACTAGTATTTCCCTTACTTTAAGTGATACGGGGACTTGATTGTAGAGTATGCTAGCACCATAGATTTTATGTGGGGTGCCGTTAGTATATATATTATGTGTGACCAATATATATACGTATATCTATGTGGGAACTTTCTACTGTGCATATAAGTACATAAGTAATGAATAAATGCTTTTACTTTATTATAAATGTTCGGGAACTTTATAATGGTAATGAGATGTTCTAAATAACATAAGCAATCTTGAAGAGAATGATTTCCTCAAGTAAATTTCCTAACCTTACTTTTTACGTGATAAAACCTTATGGAGAGTAAGTTAGAGAAACTTTGACGATTTATTACTACGGTAGGCGTGCACACTAGATAAGAGATGAGAATTCTCAAGAGAGTGTCATATACTAACATGGTTGTTGAGTTAGATGGTAAGCATTTTAAATACTTGCTAAACTATTTTTAAATCTGTTTTACACTCGGGCTCCGACCCGTTTACTGTCATCTTTTCTCTCTCTTGTGTATCTACATAATAAAGTAGGAAACTTATGTATGTCATAAGATGCAAAGATGATGTCATGAGATTAATTAGATCTTGCACTACCTATTTTACCCCCTAAACATTTGAGTTCCCCCTTTTTTTCCACACTCAAAATTAAAAAACAATGGTATTTTTGTAAACTCTTCTCAATCCTACTCACTCAACCCTACCATCGTATCATTTTCTACCTCGCTCATGTGTTGTTGGCTCACAAACACAAACCCTCCTTGTTCACAAACCCTCCTTATTCTCTCCCTCTCACTCATCCGCGCACCCCTCCTCCTTTTCGCCTCCCCTCTCTCTCGCACACCTCTATATCTAATCTCCCTCAATCTCTTACACCCACTCCTCATTCAATTTTGTTAAATTTTTAGTTCATTTTATGGTTCCAATAGATCTATCGATTCTTCATACAAAATCTGTTTTTTGTTCATTTTCTTCTAAATCGGGTTTATGGAGGTTTTCATTTCAGGTTTGAAAGTCCAAAAATGTGTATGTGTGTACTATAGTTTTTTTTTTTAAGGGTTTTGTTCAAAATAAGGATAAGGGTTTTGTTCACATGACACTTTATTCTCATTATTGTAGGTACATAGGTGGTTTATGATATCAATGTTTCATGCTATTGGTTTGATGGAATGGTTATTGTTTATATATTATTTCTTTGAGGTTTAAGTTTCAATACAACTTTTTATTATGTTTTTAAGTAGCAAAAATAACTTATTGGGCAGGTCCTTTACTTATGAGCAATGATGGAATCTCATAAACATTGGGTAAAAATTTGTTAATTTGAATTTGCAAGTCCTCTTTTTTAATCTTAATGATGCTTTTATTTAAACACGATTGTGGAATACAAATAGCTATCAAATAGTTGGTGTAACTTTGCATAGTTTTGTTTGGTGAAAAAGAAGAAAAATGAACAAAGTAGGGGGTACAAGTACTTAGAAACATCTTTTACACACGATTCTTAGGTAGTTGGGAAGTGCCATTAATTATATTTAGCTAACTTAGTTTTGTTTCCGAGGTAAAAATCTCTCTTTTATTGATATTTTCATTCATTGCTCTGCCTGGACATGAATATCCCCCAAATAGTGAAAAGAGTACATCCTTTAGGGCCGAGGGGATAAGTTTTAATGGCTTCATAGAACTTGGACGTGGAGCCCTTTAGGGTAATAATACCTCTATAGTTTATTGAACTTGGAGCCCTAGAAATGCACACACGCACACACACGTACACATACACCATACAAGCTAGCGACTCACATACACCATACATGTAATATATATTCTTCATGCTTTGGTAATGGATATTGGTAGGTTAGGAATTACCTCGATCACATGTTCTTTTTTTTGTTGGATTTTCTACTAAGAAGTTTGAAATAGTAAGATTTCCATGAAAGAATAATAGTGCTACCAAATATTTGATTTGGCCATACTCTGTGTTCTTCATTTGTTGGTTTTGTCTCAATAACAATTTTAGAAGGTTTGGTTGTTGAAATTTCAAACTTTATAAACATACTATGCACAAATTTGGGGATAATATATTTTATGCAATTTACAATTCTATTTTCAATTAGTTAGTGTCATGTTTTCAATTATGACTCAACTTTCAAGATTTTCATTCAGTAAATCATTGGTAAATGATGTCAGCACTCCCTCAAACTACATGTAAGTCATTTGATTTTCGTATTAAATTTTAAAGTTTAAATTTTGCGTATTAAATCATTTGGTTTTAATTAGGCTAACTTGGAGATGGGTTTACAGTTCTCAATTGGTATAAACAGTTCTCAAATGTTCTTACTGTTCACATACATAGTAGTTCTCAATATAAATCTCATTTATTGAAGTTCTAGGAATGACAACTCCAAACAAAAATGAGAAAAAGTCCCAACATTGGTATTACTGTTCACATACATAGTAGATGGTGCATAGTTTTGTTAGGTAGATTTCTCTTCATTCTTTAGTATCATCTCTTGACCACTTTCTTGAATACTTGGAGCAACATATTGTTGTCTCCTTATATATTTTTTTTTGGCTTAGCAATAGTACTTTAAGAGGAAAACAAATATGGTGAGGCAGTGCTCTCAGCTGCATAGAAATCAGGATCTCCCTCTATCGATAATCTCATAAAACTCAGATCGATGTAAGTGGCATTCATTCTACAATTTTTGTCCCCATTCCTTCACTTATGTGTGTCCAAACCTTAGTGTCATTATATTTGCATCCGTTTTGTATTAATTAGCATTCTATATTGATTAAAGATGATGTTTTTTTTTGTGATTGTATAGAGATTTGCAGGGAAGATTTATTTGTCCTTGCACTCATGTGGTAGTAGATACTGGAGTACCATTGGGGATGCTTTGGATCCACATATGAGCCGGGAGAGACTAGAGTAGATGGTGCATAGTAGATGGTTGGTGCATAGTTTTTTTTAGCAGAGTTCTCTTCATTCTTTGGTATCATCTCTTGACCACTTTTTTTAATACTTGGAGCAACACATTGTGGTCTCCTCATATTATTGTTTTGGCTAAACAATAGTACTTTAAGAGGAAAACAAATATGGTGAGGCAGTGCTCTCAGCTGCATAGAAATCAGGATCGCCCTCTATCGATACTTTCATAAAACTCAGATCGATGTAAGTGGCATTCATTCCTGAGATTGTCATATTTATGAAGCCTCTAAGGTAAAGGACATGTTTATTTTATTACGCACTATATGTTTGACAAAATGCTTGATTGTGTAAAACATAGAGTAAAACATATATTGTTTTGAATTCTATATGCATTTAGATTGATTTGTCATTTATGGTGTGCATTTAAAATTTATGAGATTCAAATGCATCTGGAAACCAAGATTGTTTCTTGAACGAACACCCACAACGGTGCCATTGACATGCATCAAATTCGCATCGAACCCCAGTGCATAAGCTATGGAGAAAGATTATTTGTGAGTCGTGGGCTGTCTCATGCCTTGAATTTTCATTCAAAACTCACACATATTGCGCCGAACTCTTTAGAGTTTGTGTTGGCATACTAAGGAACAAAACTTTGTTACATTACGTGTTCTTTCTTATATTGACCTTGCCAGTTTTTTAACTATTGAACAAAAATGCACGCTGGATGTGAAGTGTTGCTATCATACAAACCTTGGGGTTTTAAAAAAAACAATGTTTGTAGGTCTGAAATTAACTGTGAATTTTAACTCCTGGTGGACCTTTTTCCATTGTTAATATTGTTCTGTTTGGAATTATATTTAGTTTGAACTTATGGTGAGTATCCTTATTTAGTTAAGCCATTTCCTTCACTATTTTGTGATGTTGATTACATGAGTTCCAAGACTAATTTTATGTCTCTATTGATGTATTGGTGTTCTTTCACTATTAGGTTAGTTATACGATGTTGTTTATACGACGTTCAAAATGGATTATTAGTGTTGTTGTTTAACACATGACCACTTTCTGTTTTGATGATGAGAGTTAAAAATAACACACAGGTGCTCATTGCAACATAGTGATGGAAAATGTTAGAGAGATTTTGATCGAGGTGCCTAAGATAGGGGAAGCTAAGAAGAAAACTTTTCTTGTGAGTGAGGTGCCTAAGACAGGGTATCACTCAGTTTTTTCTCCAAATTCATGTTGATGTAATGTAATAGAGTAATGGTATTGTTTCCCTTTTTAATTTGAATCTTTAATTTTTTTTTTTGCAGAATTATTATAATGAATTTCACAGTTGCAGAAGGCCATATATTGAGTTTTAAGGAAACTTTTGAGCAATGATTCTTAGGAACAAGAATTCAATTTGTATGGTTTTATATACTAAGCTTAAAATTTATTTTCATGTTGGTGCTTACCTAATTTATCTATGTTTTTTTGTTCACTTGCAATTTTAATGTTTGGTGTAGTTAAAAACAAAGCCTCCAGTTTTGTACCAAATGTTCACATAAAAATATTTTAAATATTGTGTTTATTTAATTGTTTAGGGCAATTGAAATTATTAACATTTTGTTGAATGTAAGTGTTTAAGTGGCTTATACACATCATGTTCACGGTTTACATCAATTTCGTCTTTCATTTTCTTTGTAAGTAGTTCTTTTACATTTTGTTCTTCTCAATCTGTGGTTTCGATAAGTGGCTTGGACCACCGATTATTTCTTCTTCTACAATACCTTATGGGAATGATATTCAAAGACGTACATACATATTCAAACCAAGCAAGTATATTTGGTTGTTTACACAGGATTGCATATCTTATTTTAGCCTTAAGCCTTATAAGATTGGCTATCACATCCAACAAGAGCAGTGGTAGAAATGCAAAAAGGTGACTCTGATCCAAGCAGGTGAAAAAGCATCCAAGATGTGCTTAATAGGAGCAGTGCTGTTTCAGCAGTGCTTAATAGCAGCATCATATGTTTAATATGTTTCTTCCAAAGGTATTTCTATATTTGCTACTATCCCTCAACCTCTTTTCATTTTGTTATCTTCCTTAATGTGTCTTAATGTGAGAATTTCAACCACATTTCATAATCTGTCTAATTTTAGTTGGGAAGATACAATTTTCGATGTTTTGAGAGTTTTTTTCCTTTCTAATTCCTATTTTTATCTTATTATGAAAGAATGTTGTGGTTTGTTCTTTGGGGTCCGATATTATAATTTTTAATAACATGGGACTTGGGTTCTATTAGTTTTCTTTACATAGATTTTATACGCATCCGTATAACACATGGGAACAAGCATTCTTACTTACATGAATCATTATTACACTGAGTTACAATTTGAAAGTAGAGTATTATAATTATTTATTATTGTTACTAATATAAGTCGCACACAATTCGTAGGGGGTTGCAAAGATGAAAGTGGAATAAAAGGCAGGTGTGTAGCACGGTATGTCCCTTTGTTTCTCTCTATGCATAATTATAGACTATTTACTTATACTTTCGATTTCAGTTTATTAGTTGATTTTGGCAATTGGTGTAAGAAAAATGAAGCATTCTGATCTCTAAGTGTCATTTTTTATTTGATGTAGACACCTGATTCAAATCTGCCTAAACACCAATATGTTGGATGTACATACCGAAAAGCACCAATATGTGTTGGGGGTTATTGCATGGCTCCCTATTTGTTGAATGTACATACCGAAAAGCACTTCACATCGGGAGAGATTGTGCGTGACATCATCATCGGCGTATCGAACCGCCTTATTATTCCCACTGCACATGCTGTGGGATCATTCTCACAGCCGACATCGCTAAAGTTACCGCAGGTGTAATTTCCATGGAATGTAGCATGTACACTAAATAGATTTGTTCATTAGATTTCTCTACTTTCTTCATTATAGACATTATTTTCCTCAATTTTTTTGTCTATCAATTTTTTTGTCTATCATTACGAACTTTCTTAGAATATATATCGAGCAGGTCTGGTTTTTGGATTATTGATAGACAGTTCACACATTGAAAAGTCAGACAGGTCTGATAACTTTTTCTCTATCGGGCAGGCACATCTGTTGTACATCTTTTCACCTATTGTACTTTGGTTCAAAATCACAGATTAGGGTCTCAATTATTGTTCTTTTCACCAATTAACTAGGTTTTTATAAATTTTAATAGTAAATTTCTCTGGGCATTCTAATTCATAGGGGAATTATAGCTTCGATGTAGGTGGCAAAAGCTCGAGACTGTTGGGTCTTGGTTAAGAGGTGGCCAAGCAGCAGTCTGGCTTGGTCTTGGGGTGTGGGGGTGGGGTGATGATAGTCCTCTGGTCCTGCTACAATTATCAATTATCGTAATCTTTGGGGTTACTTGTCAAGGTAACTTGCTAATATATTAATTTATTAATTATCAAAATCTTGTTCATGACCTTTCCTCTTTTTCCTGACCATTCCTCAAAGTATGTATTTTATAAGTCTCAATTATTTTAACTTCTAAACTGTAGGTAATAATGTGTAGAGGATGGGCAAATGCATATTAGTCCATCCCAATTGTGCCGGTACAGATGAATCATGTGTCTCAATCATTGAATGTATGATTGACTGGGGGTGAATAACAATCTCAATATCATCATAGTCAGCCCCGTAGAGATAATGAGCTTTAATAACTTCTAGACCCTTATTGAAAAGTGTGTTAGAGTCCACAGTAATATTTTTCTCCATATTCCAGTTGGGATGTTTCAAAGCATCAACTACTTTGACTTCTTTCAATTTCTCAACAGGCCAATCCCTGAAATCTCCACCAGATCAAGTTAAAATTATGTGCCTAAGAGCACCTTCTGGAAAAATCTTTTTCAGCAAACATCAATTCAACAGGATGTCATTAAGAGTTTGCTAAATGGTTTGCAACCTGCTGAGGAAGTAGATGCTTCTCAAAATGGGAAATTGAATCCATTACCTCTTGGTTCAGAGAATAACGAAGTTGTCAAACCAGCAGTTTCTGAAAGGGAGCGGTTACTGCATATTAAGATTACTGAGCTTCAAGTCAGAATGACTAACTTGACTAATGAATTGACCGTTGAAAAACTAAAATACATACAATTGCAACAACAACAAAATGATATGTCTGGGAGAAGAGGATGCTTAATGAAAATACTTCGATAGAAGTGTAAAGTGAAACCACTTTGTATATGCAGTTGAATGAGTTATCAGTGGAAGATTCCTGATTCGTTAAATGAAAATAAGAAGGAAACTCAAAACCTATTACGTTACCATTTCTTTCATTTTTTCTACATATAGAAATACCAGCTCTTCCCTGGGCAGAGTGGTGTTCTTACTCCTTTGTTGACTGGTAATTGCACCAAGTAGTTGGCACGAGGAAAAATACAAGTATTGGGGGGTTATTTTGTTTGTCTCTTCTTGGTTACATATTTTTGTTTACATTTTTTAAACATAACGTTAAGATGTAATTTTGTTAATAGATAATTTATACAAAAGCAATGATCTCTGTGTGAAAAAAAAGGTAAGCCTTGAATACATTGGAATATTGCAGAATGTTCAGAATCAGTTGCAGAATATTCACGTTATTCTTTTGAGCAAGCGAAAGGATAAAGGGATCGCCACCAAATAAGGTCTCTTGATTGGCCAAGGATACGTCTTTCCCGGCTTCTATAGCAGACACTGTTGGCTTCAAACTAGCGCAGCCGACTATTCCTGTAACTACAGTGACACAATCTGGGTGACGAGCAACCTAGTGGAAGATGTTTATACATGGAAGGGGATGATATTGTATTGTTATTAAGAATTTGCATATGAATAGTGAGAGTTAAAAATGTATAAAATTACTCAAGTAAATGAAATAACGAGCTTCTCTTTTCTACGAGCCAATCACACTGATGTAACTAAATTTTCGTATTGTCGATTCCTTTTATTTATGATTTCTTATATGTTGATTTTTTATAACTGTATATATGTTCAATTGAGTGGTCACATTGATAATCACAATCTTTCTCATTTAGTCTTGGAAGTGTGTATGGTTCAATTTTATGTTTAGGTGAGGGTTATTTGTTGGGGTGTTTGTGGTGGCGCTATGTTGAAAGTACAAGTATGAATACTAGGGGTAAATTTATCGTCGTGCCTCCAGGAACGGGCATACCCTAGTGTATATATATATACATATTACAAGTGCCCAGCCACAGGGGCGTCAGGCTTGAATCTTTAGACTGTTGACGTGCTGCAGCTAGTGTGGGAGTTGCAAGTTTTTGCAATAGACGACTTCATCCATGTTTTCTCAATCTTTCACTTTGTTTTCCTTATATAGGGTATGTGTTTCCCACTTCCAGTTTTATCTAGTTCAGAGAGATTTGTACTTTTAATTTATTTTGATATTCTGTTGTAGTTGGGATTACTTATAATTATCACTTTGTCCTGCAAATTGGGATATTTTATTTGGATTGATTTATCTATAATGTTCTTTCATTTGGATGATTTGGTTTTAATACTATCAATTGTGTTCGTGAAAATGGCTTCGTAATTAATAATGACATTCAGACTTAATTTATAAGATTAATTGTTTTGACACTTAGCTTAATTATTTAGGGTGTTTAAATTGGTATATTTTATTTTGCGACAGTGATGCTAAGAATGAACCAACTGTTCACCTTGATTATAATTTAATGAAGGACTGATCACCTAGTATTTAATTAGGCGGGGTGTCACAGAAGAATGAAAGTGAAGATATCAATGACTTATTTAAAAAATATAAAAATGTTGTCTAAAATTATGTCTTAAGTATTATTATATTCCACTTTCTTTTTAAGGGTTGTTCACTATCTGCTTTGGATTGTCATGTTATCTTGGAAGTGTTCAATTATGGAAGTAGTCACAATGTGGATGAAGTGAGTTCGAGCAACCACAGCACATGCCAAATGCCCAGTTGTATGTCACTGTTGCGGGCGGGGCTGAGTCACCAACAGTATCCTATTAGCAAATTTATTTCTAATGTTTTATTGTGATTAATAGGTAATATTTTGATTTTATTTAAAAATTGGCAATTTTAGAAAGTGGAGATAATTAAAGTCCAGGTTCGCGACAACTTGTTTCCCTGGGATGGGATTTACATGGATTTTTGATGTGTTTACTTTGTGGATCTTAATGCGTGTAAAGTTCCCAAAATATGTTACCATTGAACTTGGACTTCCTTTTTTCCACACGACAAAAGGCCCCCTGAGTATTATCTTTCAGAATATACTCCTTGACAATGCTATGTTTATATTCAGTATCCTTGTATATTTTTGGGACCAAATCACTATTATTAATGGGTCCTTAATAATTTCATGTGCAGATTTAGAACAAATTTGGATAATTCAACAAATATATCTGGGAATTTGTAATTCGAAAGATCATTTCCATCTAATACAAATCATACCACAAAATTCTTTTGAAGACTTCAAAATCAGAAGCCATAAGAAAGGACATGGTGATGCGGGTTTTTCGCCTTGTGGGCACCATCATCATTCACTCCATACAGGTCGCATGCCTAATAAACAAACATTTCATTGATTTATATGATAATGATTGTTGTATTTGATATAGATTTCCTAAATTTCATCATGAATCGAGATGAATTTCATATGTATTGAGATGAATTTTCCATTAATGAAATTTGAGTCATTAATTTTTATTGGGCTTATTGTTCGTATGTGTACTTGTGTTATTGCACACTATTTGTATTGTTGTATTTTTTTTCCATGCGGGTTTTGTACTATTATTGTTTTTTTGTTATGGTAAAATAGGTTTTAAATTAACTGGTTGATAAATGTATAAAAAATTGTGGAAACATCCTTAATTTTTTTTGGGTAATATTATTTATATTTTTTTATTGGTACAAAAATTTGGCATAATTCAAAACTATGCCAAAAATGTACCAAATTTTGTCACGGTTTTGATTGTGCCTAAAGTGTACCAAAATGTACTCAATTTGGCCCAGTTATAAACTGTGACAAAAGTGTGCCAGAAATATCAAATTCTAGCACGGGTTTAAAGTGTGCCAGAGTGTTCCTGTTTAGCCAAATCTTGCACACTTTTAAACCATGCCAGGAAAAAAGGCCTATTTGGAATACACGATTCTAGCACAGTTTAAAACTGTTCCAGATTTGATCTGGCACGGTTTTAAATCGTTTCAGATTGTTATTTTTGGTGTAGTGAAAAAAGTCCTCCATTTTATATGGAAGAGCATCATATGTCGCTATGGAATGCCATAGGCATTCATGACGGATCATGGTACCCAGTTTGAGAGTTTGAAGAAAACTACATGAGTTCAAAGATCCAAAAATTACACTCAACACCCGATTATCCGCAATGTAACGAGAAGTCAAAGATAAGAAACAAACCCTTACTCAATGGCATAAAACAATTGGACTACTCGAACTAGAATCGAATCAATGGGCTGTAGAGGGTGCTATAGGTATGAGAAATAACACCAAGAATGGCGACAGGTGAAACTCCATTAATGTTGGCATTTGGCACTGAATTAGTAGTGACCACTGAGATCGGCCTACCCACCCATCGAGAGCTTAACTACAAATCCCAAAAAAGAGATATTATGAGAAGAATCGATCAAGGACCTAGTTGAAGCGGTTAGAGAGTGCGTCGCGCTATGTGTTGTCACCTATCAGCATAAGATTGTTCGGTTTTATGATAAACAAGTGAAATTGGGAATCTTAAAGGAAGCGGACTATGTGCCCAAAAAGATTATTCAAAAGATGAACAAGCTAGAACCCAATTGGCATGGACTATATAAAGTATCTATGATTGTATGACCAAGAATATATAGGACTCAGACTATAAATGGCGAGCAATTCAAGAAACCTTAGAACTCCAAACACTTGAAGAGGTAATCCAATGTAAACTTTCTTCTTCAATCCTTTGTAATTTAAAACAGTGATTAAAAAAACTGAAACTTCATCCTCTACATATGTGGTCATTTCAAACTTTTCTGCACTATTGAAAGATCATTTCTTCAGTTCGAGAGGTGTTCAAGAAGTCTAATCCAAAGACACCTCAGAGCTGCGATCATGAAGATTTACATCCAAAAAACTTGCTTAATGAATGACCCCGTCAATGGATAGGTCACGAGCAAGAAACCTATTTTCATGTACAATCTCGTCTTAGGACAAACCATGAACAAGAAGTTTTTTTAAGTTTAAGAAATCCAATGCAGTCTTATTGAATAATTATTAGGCCAGGGACCCTCTATGGAGCTAAATGTTGGGATTTAAAGAAAAAACTTGAACAAAATCTCCATATTAGTGAGATGAGGATGCTCCGATGGATGATAGGATTACTAGAAAGGACAAGATTAAAAATCATTATGTGAGAGAAAAGTTAGGAGTTGCTCCCATTATCAATAAATTAAGAGAAAGTAGACTTTGAAGGTAAGAAACAAGTTCTTCATAGACCAATAGACGCACTTATAATAATAGGAAGATTATTGGAAATTAAGGGTAAAAGAGGAAGGGGCCGCCCTAAGCTATCATGCGAGAAAATTATTAGTAAAGATCTTAAGGATTTCAAATTAAATGAAAATATTGCTTATAATATATTAGAATGGAAAAAGAGAATCCATATGGCCTACCCCATGTGATGGGATTAAGGCAAAGATGATGATCATGAATGCAGTCTTTTGGACGACAAGATTCGACCATAATTGACAGACGCAAGGATAAATCATATTAAACATAGTCAACTCGGGAAACTAATGCTGACACTTGGCCAGGACGACGAGATCCATCCATACAACTAGTAAAATGGTATAAGTTGTGACGCCCCGCCTATTTCACTCACGGGTGATAAATCATTTACTAAAAAAACAAAAGTCTCACCTGGTTCTATCTTAGCATCACTATCGAAAACTTTTTAAATTACAAACCCCAAATTAATTAAATAAGACGGTGCCAAATTTGATCTTTTATTAACATACAATAATATTAACCCAACCATAATAATCCCAAACATGGTAATCAATATAAATGAAACCATAATGTAAAATGTAAAGCAAAGATAAATGAATAAAGTCCCAAAATAAACCATTGGGTAAAAATCCAACACATCTAGTCCATCTGACTAAAATACTCTCATATACATAAGTTTGAAATTGAAATATGCCCAACCAATCCCGGAATAGAGAAACTAATCTCGAATGTAATAAGTGAAGTGGCTACTCAAAAACCTGCAAGCCTCCACATCAGTTGCAGTTTTGTATCACTGGAAAGAATAGTCATACATGGCGTCCCTGTGGATGGACACCTAAAAAAAATTTAAAAATAGATTTGATATGGGTCAGATCCCAAAACCTTTTAAAAATAGTTTCAACTAATTAAGATGCATTATATAAATATGCAGTAAAACTTTTCATATTTATGCCGATGTCGCACTATCATGAGAATCCCCATAACCTCTCAACTAATGTTCACACCTAGCGCATATATCTTAAGCCGCCTAGTTACACTACCCCGTTTACCTAGTCCCATTGTAAACCTCACAGATACACCACTCTAACCTGAGTATTATCTATTGTTCCATTCTTACCCATTTCTCTCATTATCTTAATTAATCATTCCATCATTTACCATTCTTATAACTTCACCCCTGTTATTTATAAATATCCACACTTAACGTATTAAACCCGTATACAATGAACTACGATATTATATACTAAATGATATACTACAATAAACACACATATGTTCACTCTTAATGTGTTAAACCAGTATATAATTTACCAAACTATTATATACGTAAAGATATACTACAACAAATACACATATGTAGCGTATAGTCATCATCCCCCGAGTAATAACTCATTGGATACAATCCCCCGAGTAATACCTCATTAGATGCCTTCCCCCGAGTGCTAACTCATTGGATACCCTCCCCCGAGTGATAAATCATTAAATGCCTTCCCCCAAGTACTGCTTATTGGATGCCAACAGGTACTACTTATTGGATGCCTTTCTCTACAATGCTATCATCATGCATGGCATACTAATATCATCCCAGTTACTAGCGGTCGGACTCTCATACTTACTCGGTAAAATCACAAACGCATTGGAGGTGGCCATAGTCATTCGATAGTGAGTCATAACCATGCCTAAAATTATTTCATCTCTAACTTCAACCCTCACATGGGCACATGTGTGACGCTATAACCTACGGACTATACTTACCCTGTATTCACTAGAGAGGGGAATCACCCACATCACACAACCTCCCATGAGAGCAGTAGAGGGATATGTTTCATATAAGATTATGCACACTGATATTATTATTATTCATTCATATATATATATATATATATATATATATATATATATATATATAATCGGCAAACCGTGCATGTCACTTATAGCACTAGCCTAAAATCTCTGAGTCTAAATACAACTCCGAAATTCATAAGTAGTCACTTACTTATTTATATATATATCATGTTTGTATTTTATTCTGGACACTAAGCCTATCCAAACCCAGACCGTAAGCTAAATCTTTTTAAAATTCCAACCTGCTTTCATAAATCATACCCGAGCATTTTTTTTTTCACCCTAAAACACATGTGCATCCATACCCAGATTTGATTTCCAACTAAAGATTTCGACCTCGAACACCCTTTCAATTAAATTCATAACAAATTTAAAAAATCAGAAAAATATGAAACAATCGATCATGCATTGGTAACGAAAACATCTATCTCCATGAACAAACCCAAGGATCATTCAAACAAAATCCCAACCTCGTTTGAACGAGAATCTCAACTCGTTCAAACGAACTTCTAATGAGATTGACATTGTAACTCACTTTGTTAGGCAATATTCATCATCTTCCAATTAATAATCCCATATATATCACCAATCTAACCCAAAATTTATAGCCTTAATCAATTCTTAATAAGATTACATTTTTCTTCACATTCAAATTCATCCAACGATAATTAAACTAATGGGAGTTAACAGCTTAATCATAAACTATGCACTTTCATAATTCCCATTCTTGATTATTAAATTCCTCAACTTTCTCATTCAATACTTAATCTTTATGTTTAAATTTATCTTCAGAATATGTATTGAGCAATGGTTACACTACTTATCACCAAAACCCTATCTTTTAACATAGATCCCATTTCCCAAAAGTCTTCTAAAACACAATTTATCACCTACTATGATACGAACTCAATTTACATGCATAAAATATCAGCAAGCTAATTACATACCTCAATATATAAGTAGATTCTGATTGTCCTTCGATGTGTGATGATTATAGCCCCAAAAGATCCTTCAATCCTCTCACTTTTCTTCCTTTTAGCTCCCTTAGCGTTTTCCTTCTCTATTTTCCGCACCACAAGCATCTAGGATGTTTTAATTATGTATAATATCTGACTCCTACTCCTAATCTCGTTTTAAACCCATTAATCTCATATTTAGGTTAACCTCCTCATGTAAAATGGCATATAAGACCCCAAATGGGCCCCAATTAGTCTAAAAAGCTTTCAGAACCCAATTCCTACCCCGAGTACTTAATTATGACTATCTCGATTCATTTTTTTATCAACCATGCACTAGAAATCACCATCTAAGTAACTATACATTAATTTCCTATCTCAACCTTAAAATAATCTACTCGCAAGTACCGGTTGAGATATTATCAAAAAACCCATCGTTCTCACACACTACGACGTACTAACAATTCACCGTATTTTATATACTATAAACACAATTAGTAAAGTTACCATATAAATACTAACCTTAATCTCACCCAATTAATATTTATTAAATACGTAATATTTCATTTTAATTAAATTACTGTACACGTGTAATTTAAAAATACCAAAAATAAATAAATCCATAATTATTCAAAAATACGGAGTGTTTCATACTTCCCCTTGCAAAGGAATTTTTCTCTCAAAATTCTATTATTCGCGGTACTAAACTTCAGATCCTTACACGCAATGGATTCAAATGTATTCAATATTAACTCATAATAATATTTTGGTTTTTCCACTATACATGCGCCAATGGTACTATTTTGAGTGAAGGTCTACTCACTATAACCCAAGATTAGCGACAAGTCCATACAAACTGTTACATACCAATATATTCCCTTATTATTAAGGTGTTTCTTATACAATGACATGCAAAAACTATCATGAATCCTCTAACAACACACAAAAGACGAGCCTACACTCCATTAGATTTATTATCTCAATGTTACAAAGGGCCGCACTTCCATAGGTACCAATTTCCCTTCTTGGCAAATCACGTAACTCCCTTGATGGGAAATACCCGCAACAATCCCTCATCACTCATGTTAGAATTAAAAACTTTGGTTCATGGCTACATACTCTTACTATGTTCCTAAACTATACGAAAATGACGCAGATTAACTCAATCCTTGCCGATGGACCATGAATCACTTCGGGTCCAAGAAGCTTGCTATTCCCCACCTCTAACCAACCAAAGGGTGGATGACAAGATCTTCATATGAAGCCTCAAAAGGTTTCTCACAAATACTAAACAATAAGCACACGCAACTCTACCAGTGGTAATTACTACTCTCAATTACCCTAAAATTATAAATATGAACTCCCTACATTCTCTAATATTTTAGTCACCTATCTCATCTATTCACCGGCCTACAAGTGACACGCCAAGATCAAAACAAAAATCCATCCCTATCGCCTCCTGACACTCCCTATGAGAGATGAGACTCAATGGTCTCATCCTAATTAACAACAATATTGGGCGGTACCTTGTGACGGTTTATTTCCTTTCTAAAATCAAATATTGGTCATACTACCCAATAATATAACTCACCGCAAATTAATAACAATTATTCCATTTTGGTTAATTCATTCCACAAATGCGAAGGAAATCCCGACCTCTCCATGATTTTGATAACCCAATAATGAACTTTATCAGTCTTCATATCCATTTTGTCACTGGAATCATCAATCTATTGCAAAATAATGGTTAATAATATTGGACCAACCTTTTCCATCTACGAGTGGTTCACTTGGAGACAACTTCATTGTGTTTCACTCAACACCGATCCACATGCTCAACATTTCACATCTTGTGGCATATCTTACTCCTCTTTTCTGGGATATACCAAAACCATTGCCCGTGCGTTTGCTCTAAAACTGCACACTTCTTGGGCTCTTTTTGTCAGGTAAAAATTAACATTCAATTTATTCTCAATCCACCCTCAGCATTCGATTGAGTAACACTGATGTAGGAGGGTAGTGTTATTGGGGTCTAATAAGAAACTAGAACGGGTGTGGCGTGACCCACTCCAATGGACTCTGCCTTTAAGACCTTCACGGCCTCAAGAGCAGTTGGGTATGGAAATCTTATATTTCTAGTTAAAATGGATTCAACGATAGAACCTCCTCTGGAAGAAGATTAACTTCACAAACAATAATAGTAACTTAGAGAGAGAGATATACTGAGAATGATGGCTGTCGAGATGGGAGTGAAAGAATAGGCACTCAGCACTTAGAGAGAGAGAGCAAGGAGAGAATCATAGGTTTTCGGGAGTAATTTTGATAGAGTAACAATATGACTTAAGTTTCTGATATCTAATTTGACCTCACTAAAGGTCCTATTTATAGGTGAACATGGGGATGGTTTGGGACTTTTGGGTCTCCAAAATCGAGAGGGAAAACCTAGAGGGATAAGGTCTACAATGTACCTTTTGTCCCTACTAGATCTGTAACCGCATGTCCCTTCTAACAAACGACACCTGGTGTAAACTAAGGGAAAAAATCAAATGTGTCTCCTAATGGGGACATAATATTTTATTTGGTAAATATCTTTTTAAATGGTATCTTGTGGTACAAACTTTGTAAACTTGAGAGGGGTCTCGAGACCCACATTCTCTAAAATTATTAAACTTGAGAGGGGCCTCGATGACTACCTTATCTAAAGTCATTTTATAAAAAGTTCATTTCTTTTGAGCGACCTTTTAGTTGCTCACTTCAGTTATGATTGGGTGTGAGTTGTGTAAGGACTTGAGTGACCCTTTGAGTCTCTCTTCTAGTATTCTCTCAATATTAAAGTGTAAAGTGGTTGAGTTTTCTTAACAAACCTTGTGCCTCAGCCACCAAGCCAAAAGATCCCATCTAGCCTTTTGAGCCATGCTTTCTCAACTAGGCTATCTATACAAGAAAGTAAAATATTAGTATTTTAATATTTTTTGGGTAATAAATCTTGGGGAGGAGGCCGCCACTCTAGATGTACGTCATCGCCTTGTGTCTTTTTTGTAGTAGGTCATTTGGGGCATAGGGGACACTCTATACGGACCTCCTCGCCCTTCCTTCACTTTTGTAATATGTGAACTAAGGCAAAGGGGGCTTATTGTAATGAGTCCCCTTGCCTTGGCCTTTTCCTGTGGCTTCACTTACTTGACTTACTTGGAGAGGTTGATCATGATGAGGCCACTCAAACTTGCTACTTTATGTGACTTGGGTCTTGGGATTAAGGCATCCTCGTGGTAAGCCTTCCTCATCCAGGCCAATTATCTATGACTTTAGTCTTGGGGTAAGCGGTTACTCATGACGATCCCTCCTCATCCTTATTCATTTTCTCTCATGGTTTGAGTCTTGGGACGAAGAATTGCTCTTGGTGAGCCCTCATTATCCTTGCTTCATTTCTATGACTTTGAGCTTTAGGAATAGGGTCCCCTCACTATGATCCTCCTCATCCAACTGGACTTTGACTTTGGCCTTAACATCTTTTGGAGGGGGCTTCTCGTGATTATCCCTCTCGCCAAGTGGGCCTTCTCGCCCATGTGTTTTTTCCTAAATGACTTGAACACCCATCTACATTAGTCCCCTTGTACAAAAAATTTTGTGTTGGGTAAACGAAAGGGTTTTATAGGCAATGATTCACTCTGTCTTGGAATACGACTAGTTTATTTCAATCTCATCATGGCATTGTTGGCATTAAATAGGTCTATCACATCAGCTCATATCAGTCCCTTTTTTTACCTTACCATTTGCTTTCAGACTTGAGTTTTTAGAGAGAGAGATAGAGAGAAAGCAAAAAAATCTTTCCTCTATAACTGTCCTTGTCATCTTTTTTCTTTACCAAGAAAAATGGCCTCTTCTTCCTCTCAAAACCCCATTTCCACTGTCGTCGCTACCACTAGGGAGGTGCTAGTGGGCATGGTGCCTATTTCCATCACCGTCTTGACGGTTTTGGCCACCAGAGCCACCACTATCACCTCTGTCATCCTAGAACCCACCACCACTATCTTGGGTGAGACGTTTGTTGGTATTCCCATGAGGTAGGGTCCCTCGACCACTGCTTTCTCCATGTTCCAGAGGGAGTACTTGGCCCCTCGCTCGAAGAGGGACTTCGGCCCTTATTATATTTGCCCTTATTTTGGGTCTAAAGTTACCTTTATGTCCTCCCTCACAAATTTCGAGCAGGAGTTTGTGGCTATGATACACGAGCAACCTGTGTGGGTTTGAGTGAGTCTTCTGACCTTCTTATTGTTTTCCCTGACTCAATTATTAGGGTACAAGTACATAGGATTGATTTTACCCATTCTACTATTGAGGTCAAGGTTGGTGGATGTTCCCTAAACGAGTGGGCCATTTGGGTGGACTATGTCTTGTCCACCCCCTCGTATAAGCCTGTCATCGAGGGGTTGGGTTTTATAACTTCTATCAATAGCCTCAAGTCTTTCTCAATTGCCAAACATGCCTTCACCTTCACTTTATTGGCTTCTCGTTGTAGAAGGGATTCTCACACTTTTATCATTGGTTAGGGTGAGTTTACCATCACCATGGAATATATCTTCAAGTTGCTTATCGTGCCCTACTTGGGAGAGCATGTGCTTACTGATGGTTTTGAGGATAAGGTTGAGGAGAAAATGGTGGGGGAGATTCACTCAAATTTGGGTGAGTGTACAAAGTATATTGCTATCAATCAAACTGGACAGACCAAATACTCCTTCACAAAATGGCAAAGGTACTGGTTTAAGGACTTTGAGCAGCTACCCAAAGGAGAGAGGTCGAGCAAGGTTTTGAAGAGTTAAGTGGGGCCCAATATTAACTCTCCCTCACACTTGGCATCCTTTTTCTTCACTTTCCTAAGTAGGTTCTTATTTTCAGGGACACCATATGACTCCCCTCGCGAGCTCCTTTTTAAGTTGGTTATGGGAATTTCTCGAAGGAGAAGAGTCCCCCTCGCCTCTAACAATGGGGTTCCTCTATACATGGTTAGATCGTGATCATATAGATGTTGAGCGATCTTCTGGTCACCACGATGCCATTAACTTCACCAACACCTTCATCTTTGTTCCTTTCATGTTTGAGAGGTTTCCCAACTTTTCTCCAGAGAAAATGGCTTTCTATAGTAATGTTGCTCGTGCTGCGAGATGGAACAAGAAGACCCTAAGTCCCCTTAGGGCCTTTGATAGATAATATTGATGAGTTCTCCTTCAGGACTTATTGCAAGACATTAGATGCCTTCTTTTCATGGGGCTCCTTCTCTGCCACAAAGGGCACATTCTATTGCCCTATTGATGCTGAGTTTGTTTCCACCTGCCCCCACATCTAGGTAGTTGTTATGCTTATTCCATGCACTTTTCCTTCCTTGACTGATCTCGGACACGGTGTGGATTTTTATCATTCTAAGAGGATGAGGCGGCAGTTTAGTTATGACCAAGGTGTGTACACTCCTACTTATCTTCGACTAATTCCCCATTTGAGCTATACATGGAGGTTTTTGCGAATTTTATTTTTGGGGGGGTGGTTTTTAAATTCATCCAAATGGGGATCTTATTTTTACCCTCTATAGATTACATTCCTTCATTTATGCATTCTTGGTTCACTCTTTGGCAGAGGCAGGTCCTTCTTATTTAAAAATGTGTGAAGGATGTCCCTCATGAAACCATTTCCACTAAACACTCCAATAATGATAAACATTTAGGTAAAAGGACTAAAAAAAAGCTATGGCATCGCAATACAATCACCAATCCCCCCTCAAAAAAGTCACCCCTATCTTAGTGAGACCCCTACTCGACGAATCCATTTATTCCAAGCAACTTGAGACCCATCCTGTCAAGTCTAAAGGAAAGGATAAAGAAAAAACCCTGCTACTTTCAAGGGGAAGCATCCTGATGTGGATGTTTCCAACTTCATCCCATCCACTACTGCTCCACCTATTGTTGATACCACTACTACTACTGCCCCTACTTCCCCTCCCTTTCCATCAAGGACTAGGGAGTGTAAAAAAAAGAATAAAGCAACTGATGACATAGGTATGGAGGATACCTATCAGACTGTTTATGAGCATGGCTATGAAGCCCTGGGATTGTCTTTTGAGGAGCCTACTATCACTTATATTCTAGGTGGTGAAGGTACTACATCTTACTCCTTTTTACTTAGTGAAAATGGCTTTTATGGAGTTTCACTTATTAGTTCCCCTTCTCCATCCTTTGAAGAGGAACTCGTCGATCATGAAAGCACTCCTTTCTATGATGATGGCAGTTCTTCTTCAAATAAAATGACTGCCATTGACCCTCATGATGATTAACATCCTGATTCTTCTTCTTTATTTCTAGTTTCAAGAGAGTCCTCTAGTGAGGACATTTTGATAGATTTTGCATCCTCCAGTAGTCCCAGTATTGGACATCTTTCATATGGGAAGAATCATCACACGACCATTATAAGTCTTTTCTCTTGACTTCTTTTAAATCACTTATTATCTGCTTAAGCTTGCCTAGTTCATACTTAAATTGTCATTATCTTTGGGGTATTTGCAGGGTGTTTTTATCACGGCGAGTGATCATTTGCCTCTGCCTCCTACCCGGGGGACCTTTCCTAGAGCGTGGAACTCCATATTGGTCTCCTCTTTGATCCTGTCTAGGGTGGTTTGTTGCTTCCTCCCTACTCATATATTACTCTTTTTCTATTCAACTTTACTGATATAGTTGATTCTCTTATTTTTCTTTTGCATCTATCTTCTGTGTTCCTGAAAACCACGAGGGCTTCCTTCGTGTCATCCTCTTATATTCAAGTCATCATGAACTCTTTTGAATTATTTTTCTTTGACTTGTCATAATTTTTTTAAAATCTCTTATTCTGTATGCATAGGTGACCATTTCTCTTAGCCACACTTACCTACCTCCCACCTCTTCTGTGGTAAGGGGTTCTTTTGTCGGGCCTCCAAAGGTACTCTAAAGTTTGTTACGTCTTCTATATTTTTCTGTTTATTACCGCTTTCTACATATAGTTTATATTGTCTTTATCTTCCTTCTTCGTAGGGACTATCCCTACATATCCCTCCCTCTATTAGGGGAACTACACCACTAATAGGAGTTACTCCCCCAGGTTTGTTACCTTTAGGTAGGATTATTATCTCTTTGGTTTTTTTGCCTATGGATAATAGGACTCACATTTAGCCTATACCATCCCAGTCGATTTTTACCATTGCTTATAGTGGTCCTATTACACATGTTATCACTTCCTCTCAGGTACTGATTGTTCTTAATAAATTCAGGTTTCTTTCTTTTCTTTTATCTGTGTTTGTTTATTAATAACTATGTGATGATTAGGCCCCTATTTCTGCTAGGACTACACTTGCGATTATAGGGGCTCTACTATGGCTATCTCTGTTGGGGGAATTGTCATTGTACCTCTCCTAGTACTTATTTTTTTTCCTTAACTTGACTCTACTTCTTCTATATTCCCTTTCTTTCCTACTATGGTAACTTTCCAATTCTTACGCCATTCTTTTCTTTACTAGTTGGTACTAGTCATGCTTCTTCATCTATGTTTCCTTTAGTGAGTGCTATAGATATAGCTCTCCAAGCACAACCTATAGGTCCTCATCTAATTTCTACAGGGGTAACTACACATGTGTCACGCTTTTATTGTACAAAAAAATAGTCATTTATGTATTTTCCTTTTATTTAATCCTTTTCCACTCAATTTTTTCGGTAGGCTAGTGCCGTTGAACTCCCTTTGAGGGGGTTATTCTTAGTCCTGCAAGAGTGACTTCAGTGGTACATTAACTTTTGCACCCCTATTCGTCATTCTTCACTTTTCTTATATGTATGCAAATTTTAAAATATTCTCTAACATATTTGTAATAATGGTCCCTTTATCTGCGGGACTAATATTAGGGTTCTCAAATTAGTATTATGCAAGATCTTGTGCTGGCGAAGACTTTAATTAGCATCCCAGAAGAGACTACTCCGGTATATATAACACTATGTATTTTCCTTTTGTATTGACTTGTGTTTTATGTGCAAGAATTTATTATCATTTTCATCCTTTGTCATTCCGCAAGTCAGTATGGCTCCTGTTCTTACTGCTACAAGACCTCTGGCTGGTGTCTCAGCAAAGGGATCCCTGGTAAGTACTTGGTTTACTTAGACCTTTTGAACTTGCATTTTCTGTTCCAGTGCTTGCTAACATTAGAATGTTTCCTTATTATCAGGTTAGTGCCGTAATTGTTCCTATGACCGTGGAACATCCAGAGGTGGTTGTTGCAAGCAAGGTATGATAATGCCATACCTTGCCCTTCTTTCTATTTCCCCTTTATTCTTCAATGTACTGTGAAATTATGCGCACCTTACACCCCTATTTCCTTATTTTCAGGTTAGAGAGACGGTCGTCCCTAGCACTACAGGACATACTATAAGTGTTATATTACGCATTCCCTAGATATTAGACTGTCATACCTAATTTATTTTTTCGATAAAGTTAATATTTATCATTTCTTCTTAGAAAAGTAAGTAATAACTCTTGCCTATCTTTTGTTAGGCTGATGTCTTGGGTCACAAGGTGCCTCCTCGATTTGGCGGCAGCATACTGACCCCTCTAGGCTATGGGGTAAGGCTTTGTAACTTTTGTTACAACTTGAGTAGGGATATTTCACCACTAACACCTACTTTCTTTCTCTGTGACTTTTTCATTTTTTTATTTCCTCTCTTATAGGATCCAGTCGGTGAGCCTGTCCAGGAGGAGTAGGACTCTGAAGCTACGGATGATTCCAACTTCGACGTGGATTCCTGTCTTCCTCTTTTGGAGCTTGTGTCTCAGAAAATAGGCTACGATGATATAGAGGTATATGCTCGGTGGCTTTTCATGAATGTGCTGTGACATTCAGAGATGCCTTCTAGATTTCGTGCGTATGAGCAGGAGGTGTTAAAGATGGTCCTAGAGCACAACGCTAAGACTTTTTGTCTTAGTGTGTGCTCAACATTAACTGACTCGAGGATTTCAGCTTGTAGGCCCTAACTAGCAATCTTCACGACATCCTATCCACTTCCCCTACTGAAACGACCAGTCATAAGGACATGCTATTCCTCTAGGATCTTCATTATCTCTAGCATTGCTACCATTTTCAAATGGATTGGCTTGACACTTTAGTCCATCATTTCCTCGGCATCACCTTTAGGAAGATGATGAAGCTCCATACCTCTAGGCAGTCCAGGGTAAAGCAGTGTTAGACTGAGGCAGTTCAGATCAGGGGTCAGATTCAGTCCCTACAGGCCAAGATGGTGAAGTTAGAGGCTGGTTATGCTAAAGGTGAGGCTAGACTAGAGAAGCATCCCATTAAGGAGGCAGGTCCTTCTTATACAGACCTACGCTCTCGATGGGACTTATTTTTCATTTTGTCTTGTGGGGAGTTGATCTGGATTTGTATTCCTCATCTTGTATTTTTTTCTCTTTTTTTATATCTACAGAACAAGTTGATTTATCAATGAAAAATATTTGTTGCCTTCTACTGCACTACTCATTCTTTGCATCTATCTATTCTTTTGATATCTGTTTAATATGACTTGCTCTAATTCTGTGACCACTTGGTCAATTTGAATTACATCCTATACTATGGGGTACTTGTGTAAATTTGGGAAAGTTATATTTTTTTAGTGAAGCCCCATGTGACTGGGGGGCATTTTGTTATGCACCTTTAATTCTTAGGTAATAACTTAGAGAGGGGGTTAGCCTTTCTACTTCCCACAAATTTTGAATAAAATTTCACAAAGTCATAAGTAAAGAAAATAATTATTTCCTTATACTAATACATGCCCCTGGTCATCGGGGTCCTTATTCCAAACTTTTCCTGAAAACCTTTTTTTTGTCATGGAGAAATAACAAGTTTAGAGAGGAGGGAGGTAGACCCTCTTCTCTAAGTTTTCTGAAGACTGGTCATGTAAAACTTTTTTTGGAAAATAGAGGCTAATACTTGTTCTCTAAGTTATAAATCTGTTGTGAGATAATTTTCTTTTATTTATCACTAGGGGGACAACCTCTTGCTGGTCTGGTGATGAAAGTTTATCTATTATTTTGGAAGGACTATACTCAATGTACTCCCCCTGAGATGGATGTACCCCCCCCCCCTCCCCATGTGTAATGAGAAAAGTTCTTTTTGTTATAGACCCTCTTCTGGTCTAGTAGAGGGTATCGCTATTCTTTTAGCAAAGAGGAAAATCATAAATCCCGTGTACCAATTTTATAACATAGGCATAAAAATGTACATGTGAGTTTTAAATACTTGTAAGACAAGTTGCATTCATTTTCATGTATCCTATACTGTTTACAAAAACTATGCTCATTTTTATCTTTAAAAAAAATAACTTTATGTATTTAGAGCAAGCTATTCAGCCTTTGTACAAATGAACAAAAATCTAGTAAGAGCTAAGTATAGTACTTCTTTAGTCACTTACAATTAATGGATTGAAGACAGTCACTCTTCGGCTCTATTATCTGGCAGTACCCTAACTTTCCAACCCCTTATCACAAAGGGGCACTCCCAATTGGGTTTGAACTTTGATGCCGACATGCTGTGGAGATAATGAATGGATGCACGCATGTCTAAATCTCCCACCTAAAACTCCTTGGGTTTGACTGGGTTCTCATAAGGTTTGGACAGTTATTGGGTGTAGACTTTAAAGTTCTCTTTCGCCTTACCTTTGTGCTCGTCCAATGCCTCCATCTGCAATTGTTGTGGATCAGGGATGATTCCCTTTCTTAGAGAGATTCTATATGAGGATACCGACAATTCTACTAGTAGGATAACTTCGGTTCCATACACAAGTGAGAATAGGATAAACCTGGTCGCCTTTCTCTTTGAAGTACGGTCATCCCATTACACCATGGGTAACTTCTCATCCTATGCCACTGGCATGTCCTTAAATATCTTCTTTAGTATATTGATTTAAGTTTTTTTGTGACCTCTACTTGACCATTTTTCTTTAGATATGAGATAGTTGAGCTGGTGTGCATAATATTATACTTTTCAGTGAGAAATGTCATCTCCTTGTATACGAATTGTTTCCCATTATCTGTTAGGATAAGCTTTGGTATACCAAACCTACATATGATATACTCCTTAATAAACTGGGTTACCACTTGGGCAGTTACTCTTCTTAGAGTAATGGCCTCTACCCATTTGGTATACAATTCTATAGCCACGATAATGAAAGCTTTACCATAAGAGGCCGGGTTGATCTTTCCCATCAGATCAAATGCCTAAGTGAGGAAGGGATATGGGGCTACTAAGCTTTGCATACTGATAAAAGGGTTATATACCATGTACTTGGTAAGATCTTCACTTCTTTATATAACTAATGGAGTCATCTTCTATTATTGGGCAGAATTACCTCAACGTCATTAATTCATCGTATAGTTTGGCGCCTCCCATGTGCGAGGGATCATGAGCCTCCTTTAGAACTTTATTTGTATCCCTTTTATCTATATATTACAATGCCTTCTCATTATAGCCCTTTATGTAGAGCTCTCCTTCTACTAGACAGAAGCGGGCCACTATCTTTCGAAGATAAATCTCATCTGCTTTCTCCACCGAAAACTCACCATCTTTTAGATATGATATGTATGGTTTCCTCCAATCCTCAAAGCCCTCTATAAAGTTATCTTATGATGATTGGTCATATTAGGTTTGGCACTTTAGACAACCCTACTATCGACGATCAGCCTCTGTTCTCATGGTAGGCTAGTAGTAGACCCCTCGCTATAACCGATAATAAAGAGGAATATCAGTATCCCGCATTGCTTCTCATGCATTGATGCCAACCTCCCTCTAGCTTCCTCTTATCTTACACATCTTGATAAGAACCCCACGAGGCTTTTTTGATAAAGGGTTCCCTACAATAGGTGGTAGTTGGTCAGTTCCAATATCTTTATTGTTACTTCTCTTATTTCCAGTTACTTCACAACCAAGTACCTTCAGTCTTCTAACTCATCACTTGGGAATTGATATCTTATTGTGCTAAGAACCATTCTCTGACATACTGTGATTATTACATCCAACTCATCCATGTCTAATTTCTGGGCTATCATAGCTAGTGTGTCGGGGTATCTGTTCATTGTTTGACTATATCTCATAACAGTTACTTTTAGAAACTGTCCCAAAAGCTTCTAGATGATGGATCTATATGGTGCTAAGTTGGCATGCTTGAGGGATAACTACCCATTAATTTGTTTTACCACCAATTTAGAGTCCCCTCGTATACACACCACTCTAATGCCTCTTCGTAGTGCCTCTAACAACCCTAGAATGAGGGCCTCATATTCAGCCTTACTATTTGAGCACTTGAAATCTATCTTGAAGCAGAGAGTGACATTTTCCTTACTATTTGAGAAGATAATACAGTCACCCCTTATTCCTTGTGCACTAGAGACATCAAAATCCAAATTCCACTCCTCTATCTCTTATGCCAAACATGCATGGAAATTCTCTTCGAGAAGTTCTTCACTAGGAGGCTCAGAATATTGGCTTGGGAATTGTGCCAATATATCTGCTACTTCTTGAGTTTTTATTGATTTTAGCACTATGCATTTCAAATCATATTCTGATAAAATTAAGAACTACCTTGTTGCTCACCCTACCAACACTTTTCGAGGAAGGAGGTACTTTATAGGGTCACAGTCAGTGATAATGTGGATTATAAAGGCCAGCAAGTAGTGTCTCAACTTTTGGGCCATGAAGATCAAGGTAAGGCAATGCCTCTCAACATTGGTTTATCTGTATTATGTTCCTGAAATCACCCTTGACAAGTAGAACACAGGCCTCTCTACCCCTCCTTCTCATCAGCAAGTAATTCTTCTATAAATCTTTCTATTGAGGTGAGATGGAGAAGCAACAATGCCCTAGCCTCTGGTGGTATCATCATATATGGAGAGGCAAAAATTTCCTTGATTTTCTCAAATGCCTTCTTCTTCTCATCTCCCTAAATCCACTTAGCTTTTTCCTTTAGTAGGGGGTGAATGGGTGGGTCACCTCCGCCAGTGCGAATATGAACCTTCTTATGTAGGACACCTTTCCTAATAAGTTCTTGAGTTGCCATTGACTCTTTGGTTGTGGCATCATCATAACACTACAAAAAAAACTTCTTTTTAAGACTGAGCCTTTTAAGACGGCCAAATTTGAGTCCCTAAAACCATCCTTTTGAGACAACTAAAATTTGTGGTCTTAAAAACTAATAGTTTTTAAGACTCCTTTAACTACCCATCCTAAAAAATAGTACTAAAGAGATGACAAATTAGCAGCCATCTCAAAAGGTATACCTTATGAGATGGCTAATTTTTTTCTGCCTTTTGAAATTTATCTTTTGATTCTTCAAACTTATTTTATTAGAATTTTAGATTAAAAAAAAAGTGGGAAAGATTTGTCCAAAATAAAACCTTACCCCGACACTTTGTTAATCTAGTCAAAACCTCACCCCGCCCAAATTTCTCTCTCGCTCTCGTCGGTCGCTTCCTTTGACAACCGCAGGTGCTCCGGGGTAAGTCGTATTAGTCCTCTTTAGTAATGATTATTGTTGGATTTGTGTGATTTTTTATTTTTCTTTATTTACATCTACAATTTCAAACATAGAAACAATATTACACATAGGTTGTGTAAAATGATCGCATGTTTGTGTCTAGGTATGTTAATAAGGGTTAAAAATTTTGGGCCATATAAACATTATGTGTGTGTATGTGTATATGTGTATGATTTTAAATATCACTTCATTACTATTATGAGTCTTTCTTTAGTAAAATGTATTTTACAAAGTTACTATTGCTTAAGAGAGGTGGTCGAAATTAACATGGATGGTCCATATATAGATAGAATATCAAGAATAACAAATGGCACACATGAGCAAAAACATAATTTAAATTGATTACAAAGAATTAGTGAGACCATATATAGACAAAAATAAAACAAAATTGTAATAAGGGTTGTTGCATCAACATCTAAACCAAATGATTGTATGCCAACTATGAGGCTGCCCGGAGATGTTGCCATCTCACCTAATTGTAATAAAAGAAAATTTGTTCAATGTTGAATATCTCATTGGTAATTCTAGTATGAGACGATTATACCCACGATATTGAGTATAACAACATCACCGTTAAATTACTGACTCTGAGTTCTGGGTCTAACAAGGAACCACTATATGTATGCACAAGTACTCTTAATGCCAAAGCTAGAACAAGGCCCCAACAATGTAGGTCTATCAATATTAAGTCATGGTGAACCGAACCCAATATTGATAGAAAATTACTTATGGCGAACCGAACCTAATACTGCTCTAACCTTTGACTTATGTGACTGAATAGAGGAAGTTTTTAAACTTATAAATATTGATTCGAGTTCGAGGATGTAACAAGTGATTGCCCAATTGGATATTAATCAAATAAGTTATCATATAACAAATTGACAAAGAATTCTGGTGGGACCATATCATAAAGAAAAATGATTTCCAGTTACATCGTTTTCCTTAGTTTCTATTCCATGTTGTTCTAGGGATTTGTATGTCTGCTTCGGTGGTGATTGGGGGTAGTGGGCTGAATTGAATGAGATAAAAAATTTATTTCCTATGCGAGTAGTACTTTGAAAAAGGTTAAATTACGATCTTGCATATAAAAATAAGGGGCCTTTTGATTGACCCTCTTCAAATTTTTCATTCATATTTCATAATGGTATTCTCTAATTTTGAATTCATTATTTGTTTATAAAAATTGGGCAATTCAAAATCTTATCCAACTATTAATTTTGTAGAGAGCAATATTGTGTTTCTTATGTTTGTGAGGTTTATCTAATACAAGGTAAATTTGTTTGTGTGTATCACTAATTGTGTTGATTTTTTTTAAACCATACTCATCTAGAGGTTGTTGTATGCAAAATTCCTTTTATTTAATGGAAGACTTTGGTAATCGTAGGTTGTTTTCAAATAATTTCGGCAGATGGTTTGAATTAATTTTTAGTTCTATTTTATTAGTGGTTGGTTTATGTCACTTACTTTAGCTAGTCGAAGATTGTAATTGGCGGTTAATTTATGTCATGAATTACTCAAGTTAGTTATATATACTTTATGTCAATTTTTAATCATATCTTACTCATATTTATTTTGATAAATTATTTATTGATAAACTTGGATATGTCAGGTTTGTATAGACAAAAGCTCATCAATTATTTAATTAGAGTAATTGTGATCTTTTATATGTCCACTTTTAAATCGAAGTACGTTGTAGATTTGGCAATACTTCTATCATGAAGCTGATTGAAAAACACTGCGGGACATGTAGTATAGATGGTGTAGTGTAAGAATAATTGAGTCTAGAATTGTGTTGCAAGCGTGTGATTAACATAACACACGTATGTTGCTCACAGCATGTGTTTAAGTTGAACATAAAACCCCCTTTATCTATTGAATTCTTACACAACCATATTTAGTCTAAATGTAGTAATAGTTACTTTACATTTGAGCTTGGTTTTATCCAATGTGTATTTGCGGATTTGGTTTTGTTTATTCACAGAGGTACTAATACACATCTTCAATTTGCATCCTTTCATTTTTAATAGTGCAAACCTCTGACTAGTCTTTTTGTTTCTTAGATGTGTTTTTATCTTCTTGTTAATCAATATTCTTACAGACGGAGACATTAACAAGGTTCCTTTGGGTGTTATAATTAATCACATTGAATCTCATTGGTGTTATATTTAATCACATTGAAATGTCATTGCTATGTTGGAATGGAGATAGAGGGTTTTGTAATTTAGAATGCTATAATGAAATTGAAGTATCTTGATTTAATGATTTTTAACTTCTTGAATTTGGGCAATTGTTGTTCACATATTTTAAAGTATCTTTGATGATTTTTGTGGCAGCTTCGAATAATAAAGGAAGTGATCGACAACCAGAAAACAATATAAAGAAAGATGTGCCTCCTCCACGTAGGCAATTTGAAGATTTGAACCGGGTTTAAAAGGCTAAAAGGAGTTCAGTACTCAAACTAATTGATGCTAAAAACAGAGTCGAATTGTTTATTCATTTGCCTCAATATGAACGCAGAACTCAACTTCTTGATCTGGAGTTGAAGTTCTTCCAACTTGATCCTATGAATCATGTTGTTTATAACATTGAGTTATAATATTTATCTGGAGATATTATTGGAGACAATGCTCATTGTATTTCAATAGTTGTAAAGGTCAAGCGCTAAGCTTGAAGGTCAAGCGGTACTTTACAAGTTAGTGACAAAGGGCCTAAGTTGTACTCATACTCATATAAATGTTGTTTACTATATCATGCATGAGGTCTTAAGTGTTTTCTTTGGGAATCCATTTATATTTTTGAATGGAACTAGTTACTCTAGGGCGGGGACTGCATATGTTGATATGGTTGCTCATGCATTTTTGATATATTATAAAAGCCATTTTTGTTCATTGGTTGGATTCAACCTTACTAGTCAGCTGACGTATTGGCCCATTGCATATAGATTCTTAAAATAAAAATATTGTTTAATGTTAATTATATTGAACAACTGAATAAATGGTCATATGCCATGTTAAATTTGCTGATTTATTTATTTATTTTTGTTTTTATGCATGGGCTGAGTACATATTATATTTGTTTGGCCTTTTTTAAAACTGATTTTTGACTACTTCAATCTGGTCACATAAAAGTGTACACATCTGAATTATAAATTGATCATTATTATTTTTTTTTAAATTTGAATGACTGATGCAAGTATACACTAGTTATTGTTAGATTGTACAGTTATAATGTAGCTACTATTTATAACCACCACAAAATATCAGGCAAAAAAATTCTTAGCAAAAAGAGAGAACTCATTTGAAATCCAGTTACACTGTACCTATATCTATCTATCTTCTTCCCCAGTTTTTAATGCAAATCCTTACACAATCACCAAAATTCAAGTAGAACCTCACTAATAGAAAGTGAGTATCATTCCACATTTTTTTCCCTTTTTTCGGGGCTGGGAGCGGGTTGGGGGTATATATTTTGTTCATGGTCTTGCTCAATTGGGAAGAAGAATTAATCTTATCTAGAGCGAAATCCAGTCCTTAAAGTGGTCAGAGTATTGGTAAACTTATCCCTCTTCTTTGGATTTAAGCTTTGAGTAATATTTTCCATGAGTCTACCAAAGCACAGGGAAAGGCGTTGATGTTCATACACTGGTTGTGAAGCGAGAACCTGCGATTTCACATTTGTAAACATCTCTTTTCTTACAAGTATCAAACTCAACATTGGTCCGCTAAGACTGCACTTGTTTCCAGAGTCCTCATATAGAACGATCTCGAACATGAATTTCAGTATTTGAGGAAATAATGTAGGGAAATATGCCAAGAAAAATTAATGGAAGCTGGGGAGGTGGGCAACTCTCCAACTGTTATATTGTTGAAATAGTTACTAGACAGATAATCCACATAAGATGCACACTGTGACATGATACTTGCATCTGGTAATTTAAGGCCAGACTGAATAGATCCAACAACCAATGCAAAGGTTGTAAAATTCTTATTCAAGATATAAGTGATGTGGGTGTTTAATAAAGCCTCCAGAAATGCAAAGTACGCGCATGTGAGCTTTCGATATACCAATACATCCATCAAAGGGATCGATGATACCATCTTCAATGCAATATCTAGAGAATCGACAAGTGCTCTATCACCACACTTCAAACACACCAAAGTTGACATAGCTACCACCCATCTCTCTTGAGAGAATAGTCAAACAAATCCATATTCCCTTGTACTTGAATGTGTACATATCCACATGATTAAGAATAGACAAAATCCTTGATCCGTAAGAAATGATTAATTTTCTCACTTCTAGAAAAAGAAGTATGCCATTAGGAGATGATGTAAAAAAATTCAATCTTTGTGACTTATTCAGCACAAGCTCAGGTATAAATTTCAGTAACGGAGTTATTACCTCTGGGCACTCTGCCCAATGCATGATTGGCTTCAGCAGAAGTGCCATATGCGGATATAACCAATCAAAAAGGAAACCATATATTTTTCAATTATTTGCAGCCTTTGCAATCTCTCTAAGATCCTACATCAATTAATGCTCACTGAATGGATTCCATGCGAAATATCACATTAGGTGTTGATTCCAAATCGACAAAAACCTGCATAAGGGGCTCCATTGAAGATTTGAATTTACAAAGGTTGTCATCTATGAAGACCAATAAGCTGACAATGTAAAAGAAGTTTGTTCTTCTATGAGAACATTGTAAGTTTTTAAAAAAGGGGGAAGTGCTCCTTATTATGATGAGAAATTATCGTTTGAACAGTATTCAACTTTAGAAGCATCCTTATTATGATGAGAAATTATCGTTTCAACATTCAGATGACATTTCTAGAAGTAGATTCAAATTTTGATTGACGACTTCTTCACTCTTTGAATAGAACTTCAGATTTATTGCGATCTTTCCTACAATAACATTCAATATGATGAGAAAGTTATCCTTATTATGACGAGAAATTATCATTTGAATATTTAGATGACATTTCCAGAAGTAGATTTAAAGTTTGATTGAAGACTTCTTCACTCGCTGTATAGAACTTCAGATTTATTATGATCTTTCCTATAATAACATTCAATATCATCATATGATCATTGAGTCCAAGAAGCCGAGATTATCGTGTATATAGCGTCTTAGAAGATTGCATTGCTTGATTGCCTACACAGGACTTTCTAAAATGTTGAAAAAATATTAAAAATTGCACGATCTAGTCTTTGCTTGCTCAGTTCACTATATCTCTGACCCTGGAGTCCACCGTTACTTATGTTTATCAAGTGGAGTACACATGCTGAGAGCACTACATCATTTATTCTTTGTGATTCCCCACTATATGAGAAAAGTCGATTTGTCTTGAGAATCGCCATCCCTATATGCACTATCCAATTAAGTTTAGTTTCAATGATAGACAACTGACTGTTATTGGACCCGACATGTACTTCTTCCATATATGTTTACAGGATTGGATCACAGGTTTGCGTCATGTACTTGCTACATCACTCACACTTAAATCTGCAAATGTGAGGAATGAAATCAAGATGATTTTGAAGAAATTACCACATTATCAAGTCGGTTCTCAGGGAGATCGTCGGATAATCCAACCTGAAAAGATTCAAACTTCGATCTTATAAAACATTCTATAATCTCCGGCACATATTGACTTAGCATGCTTGGTGTGTTACCCTTCAAACATGACACAGATACCACCAATCTAGACCATAGCCCAAGAAAGTAGTATAAACTGCTGCTTGCCCACTGCCATTACGGTAAGGAATTTAGTATGAACTGATATATTAAATGTATCCACTCACTATAGCTATTCATGATGTTTGACAACTGGTAATTAACTTTAAAGCATCTAAGAAGGCGACAAAACACATGATAATTATCATGATCATCAATATCTACCTCTAAAACAAAACTGGTTTCTTGGCACAAATGGTCTTTAAAGCCTCCCATTGATTGGTGAGTATGGTGCCTCTTATTGTATGCTTACATAATGGATGGAAGTTTGAGACTTTGAGTAAAGATTTTAAGGTGAGAATTAAGGAGACAAAGTTATGTCGCAGAGGTTTTTAAAAATTGATCCACCAAACATGGTTAGAGTCCCTATTCATATTTATATAGACTTTTATATTGGTGGCTAGAGTCCATGTTCAGATTATTTTTATTTGTATAACTTTTAATCAATCTTTTACAATTTTCTTGATTTGATTCCCGATAATTTAGATTGGATTCTAATTCACTAATTCCGAGTTGTTTCATGATTTTATCATCCGATCTTTCACCAAACATGGGCTATAGACACACAACTAAAAATTGGAATTTAAAATCTCTGTTTTGATTATTATGATTTGATTACTATTTACCTATATAATCAATATTGTTAATGGTTTTATTTGTATATTCATTCTTGTTGTGTATTCCAATTTTCTTCTTGAGCTCGTCAATTGGGTAGCATTTTGTTACAGGCGTTTATAAGAACAATGGTTACCTTATGGTTTTTTGTAATGGAGGACTCAACCAAATGGGAGGACTACTAAGTCCTAGCTGGTTTTTGTTTATTTTCCATTTTATCATCAGTATTTTTCATAAATTTTGCTTTTTTTTTCATTTTAGATTTCATCCGCTTTATTTTTGGTGCGTTCTTTTTTTTTTTACGCTCATTCACTTCATTATTGTGCAGCTATGTGACATGGTTGTTATTGTAAGATATATGAACGTCACTTTTATTGTCCTAGAACTGGATAAAACTACCTTTTAGGCAGATCCTCGTGTTAGGTTTTCCATGTTCCCGTGAGATTCACGAGTTTAGATCTTACATTCACCTCATGCTTCCATTACCTCAACAATTCAGATCGACTAGGTAATAATTTATAGTCCATACATATAATTAGTCATATATATCGAGAGATTTTTAGGTGGAAAATCCTCCTTTTTAAATGAAATTGCAATGGTGGTGGTGAAAATATGTTATTGTGGTGGTCAGAATTTTCTGTTGGTTGGTTTATAGTATTCTTAGAATCAATTTTAATGTTTAAAACAGGTTGGCTACCTGTGGTTTTCATGAATAAACAGAGGAGACTCGACCGATTTTTTTAAAAATAATAGTAGTTAGATATTGTGATGAGAATATACTATATTGATTTATTGTACATTGTATTTTTGAGGAGTGAGATATTAATTTTGACATAATAGACACTAATTTTTTTTGCAATATAATTTTTGTAGAACATGCGATGATAATTAGTGATTTTGGAGGTCGTACGCTTTAAAATTGTGGGATTACTTACATAAAAACATTTCGTGTTTTGGAGTACAAGAAATTAATCTATTTTGTTGTCAAGTCGAATATTTGAACTTAGTGTTATAATTTTTGTTTTGATGAATATTTGGAGATGCTTGTAAGAACTCTAACTATTATTGAATGAAAATGATTCATTGTGTTTGTTCAAAATCATCATATGTATTATATTGTATGATAATTCATTTTGTTGTGTTTTTCGATTTTATTGTCCACGATATATTGGTGCAAAAATTTTAAGGTCCCTTCACCTCTTTTAGGATGGTTAAAAATATCCCAAAAATATATTAAAGACGGCTATTTTTCCGTCTCAAAAAAATCTTCTAAAATAGTGACCTTTTAAAATACATTAATTCCCGTCTCAAAAGTACTCTTTTGGGACAGCTCTCTTGTCGTCTCAAAATGGTTATATAAAATGATGAGCTTTTGAGACATAATTGTTCCCCTCTCAAAAAACTATTTTGAGAAGTCTATGGCGTCACAAAAAGTATTTATAACCCCTATCGAAAAGACCCCCCTAGCCGTCCCAAATAGCGTCCCAAAAAGTATTTGAGACGGATAAACCATCTTTTGGGATTGTTAGGCCACCGTCTCAAAAGCAATTTTTTTTTGTAGTGTAATGTCTTTCTTATTTTGATCATCGACCTGCACCCCTGTTGATGCACTACAAATCCCAAAAAATATCCTAGAGTGACACCAAAGGCACACTTCGAGGGGTTCATTCTCATCGTGTACCTGCAGTATCTTTCAAATACACGCCTGAGGTCCTGGATATGCTTTCTTTCTTTATTTGAATTTACTACTAGGTCATCCACATAGAACTCTAATATATCATGAAACAAATCATGGAGGATGGCCATCATGGTATGCTCCCCAAAATTCTTCAACCTAAATGGCATGACCGTGTAATGAAAGTTTTCTAATTGCATGTGGAAGACAGTCTTCTTTGCGTTCGTTGAATCCATCTTGATCTGATTATAGACGACGTACCCATCCATGAAACTATACATTTTATGACATGCGGTAGCATCTACTAAGCTATCTATACTTGGCAAGGGAAACTCATCTTTGGGACATGCCCAGTTTAAGTCGTGAAAGTCCACTTAAATTCCAATTTGGTTTTTATTCTTCTTCGCCACTAACATAATGCTAGAGAGCCATACAGGGTGCTGAATGGGTTTTATGAACCCCGCAACCAAAAATTTCTCTACTTTTTCTTTTATCAAGGTCAATCATAGACATATTTGTACGAGTTGATTGTCTAACCTGGAGAGCATTAAGAACAACATTTAGTTTTTGGTAACTCACCTCTGGATCTATCCCGAGAAGCTCTGTGTATTTCCAAGAAAAAAAATAGTAAATTCCTTGAGTAGGCAGATGAGCTCCTCCTGCTGCTTTGAGTTAAAACTTTTGGAAATTTGAATGGGTCTACTCCTACCCCCTTCTATTCCCAGATTAATTTTCTCCAACTCTTGCAATTGTTCCTTTGGTCCATCTTGTATATATTCAGGGGCTTATTTTGTCTCCTCAATATGTTCAATAATGTGCATTTTTCCACCACAAAACATTCTGGTGTCGGGTCGACGTCTTATCCCAGAATGCCGCCCGTACAGACCGTTATAAGCATTATATGATTTTTTTATCCGGCGGGACCACCTTCTTACATGTTCGAGGGGGCTTGTCTACCTCCTCTACTTTTCTTTTTCCTTTCGCTATCTGGAGAATCACTCTCTCCCCTAAACGTTCATGCACAAGCATTCTTGGTTGGGCACTTCCTACCACCACCTTTAGCCCCTCTAACTTCCTTATTCAGCTCTTTCTCTCTTCATCAAGCTTAGTATAAAATGATGCATCAGCCAAGTGGGCCTCCTCAATAGAAAATGGCTTTTATATTGATTTGATTATAATCTTCGTACCTTAAATATTGTATTTGGCACATTGATGATATGTAGAAGGCCCTATTCCATGAGTGTGCATCCACGCTCGCCCTATGAGCAGTTGATAACTTGTGTTGGCATTAATGACATGAAACTTAATGTGGGAAGTGAAGTTCCCATCTTTATAACCACGTTCATGTATCAAAGTGACTTCATACTTGCACAGTCAAATCTTGAAATCATCGACGGCACGGGTACTATATTTCTCTGAGATATCCCCATCTTATATAACGTGATGGTTAGCATAATGTTAATGGATGGTCATCTATCCATCAATACCCTGGAGAAAGAAATTCCATAAATCATTGTCGTTACATAGAGCGGGAATCTGTGAAAATATGGTACTTTTCTGTCTGCCTCAGAGAAGACCACTTCAGACGTATATCTTATAATCAACCACATAATGGGTCTCTGTTAGTTTAGTGAGGGGTCCTCGCGTTACTGCACTGCTTCCAAAACCTTCCTCATGATGATGACCCTGGTATCATATTTGAGTCCTATCTGGTTGAAGAACCATTTGAACTTGAGGCTTCTTAATATGACTTCACACTCAAAGTCCAAATCTACCTCATAAGTTTTAGCATTACAAATATATTCTTCCTCAGATGTTCCTCCTTCGTCCAGAGCGAGGATTCCATCTACTTTTCCTTTTGGGAGTTTCATTTTCTTAACCCCCTCATTTTCAGCATCTTCTTAATGAGGATTTAAGAACCAATCCTCGAACCTCCTCTCCGTCTTTGTTCTCTGTGCGCTATTAAGTGACAGTCTAACTCTTCACATATTTTTTAGTACCTTCCCATTACATCAGATTTTGAGTCTCTCCTTCATCATATTCTACCACTATATTGGCAGTGCCATAATAATGTTCTAGAAATGGGTTCTCGTTGTCATCTACAGGAGGTATGTGCAAAGTACCACTGTTCACCTTTTCGCTAATGATTATCCTTAGGTAGTAAAAGTCTTTGGTGGCGTGTTGCACCCCCTCGTGCATTTCACAATACTTGGCATTAGCTTTGCCTGATCATGTTGGGATTTGCCCATTTTAATGGGGGGGGGGGGGGGGGGGGACTTGCTACCCCCCGCGTACCAAGGTACGATAACAATCCATTGCTTCTGCCACACTGCAAGGCGACGGCTATGGGGCATCCTCTCCAAACTTCATCTTGTTAGCAGGGTTGTTGCCTTTAAATTCAGGACCTAACTTCCTTCCCTTTGAATATAGATATACATAATTAACTACCTGACTCCTTGAGACTTGAAACCTTTTCGAAGTCAAAGGCAATTTTGTCCTCCAGTTTGAGGATTTAGGCTTAATTTTCATGGCTATATTACTGTCAGCCCTAGTGAATTCTCTAAAGGTCCCATCTATGGCCTCATTGACCAAGTGGATCTTATATTCTTCCAAGAGCTCCTCAACACATTTTTGCAGCAGTCTTGCTTCTACCACTTCCTCTTGGACATTTAGTGACCTCTTAGAAAAGTGCTTATTATCTTGCATCGGTTATTGACTAGGATTTTGCACCTCCTATGCTAGGTGTCTCAACGTGAACTCATCCTCTTCTACAAAAAGATTTTGAAGGAACTGCCTATGCATGTGGGAATATTGTTGGGTGCCAAGTAAGAGTACCACATGCAGGCCTTCCCAGTGAGAGTTTTGGAGAACTCCTGTAACTTCCCATTCTTGTTATTCCCATGAACCTCTAAGTACTCAACAAATCTTCTCACATGCTCCCCTGAATTTTCTCCTTTGCCGTTGAACTTGATGAATTTTGGTGGAACATAACCCTTTATGTATGGCTTCTCATTCATACTTTTCGGGTAGGGGTTCTACAACTCCTCATATTTTTCACTTCCTCTATGCTAATAGACGTGGAGGGAAATTCCTCCAAGCCAACATTCTTTGGGGCTGGTGAACTCAAAGGTGTCACGACTTGATCCGACACCACCTTTCATGGAGGAGACACTTCTACTGTTAATGTTTTTGCAGCAACTGCCCCTCCATAGGGGGTTGTTGCTGGCATTACAAAACTTTGGTACATGTCGTCAAATCCACATTTTTTTGTTTCAAAAACTAAAAAAAAACATGCTCATTAAATTCATACCTGCCCATGGAGCTGCTGCTACTGTACTGGTTTTCCCTCCCTGAGGAGTAGTCACTCTAGATCCAGTCACCATCACCTCCACTTGGGTGGTCTTATCAATTTGAGCTCCATTCCCAGGTGGAGTGTCTTCAAAAATCATCTACTTAGAAATGTTAAAGCCTTCTTTGTCAATGAAAGTGATGATACCTCCCCAATAGAGTCGCCAAATATAGTAGGGTAGTGTGACTGGAGTGTCTGATAAGAAACTGGAACGGGTGAGGTGTGATCCACTCCAATTGGACTTTTCCTTCAAGGTCTTCAAGGTCTGAAGAGTAGTTGGGTATGAAAAGATTTTATTTTTGGTAAAAATGGAGTCAATGCTAGAACCTCCCTTGCTAGAAGATGATCTTTAAAAATAATAATGGTAACTTGGAGAAAGATATCTCCTAAGAATGATGGTTGTCAAGATGGGAGTGAAGGAACAAGCACTCAACACCTAGAGAGAGAGCAATAAGAGAATTATAGGTGGTCTAGTGTGATTTTGACAGAGTAACGATATAACTTGAGTTTTTAATATTTGATTTGACCTCACCAATGGTCCTATTTATATGTGAACATGGGGTTGGGTTGGGCCTTTTAGTGTGCCAAAATCAAGAGGGAAAACTTAGAGGTACATGTTCCGCAATGTACATTTTATCCCTTCCAGGTCTATAGTCGTCTGTCCCCTTTGACAAACAACTCCTGGTGTAAGCTAAAGTCAAAAGGCAAATGTGTCTCTTAATGAAGATAAAATATTTGGTTCCGTAAATATCTTTTAGAATGGTAACTTGTGATACAAACTTTGTAAACTTGAGAGGGTCCTCGTGGCACCTTCTTTAAAGTCATTTTGATAAAAAGTTCATTTATTGTGAGCAACCTTTTGGTTGCTCACTTCAGTTATGACTGGGTGTGAGATGTGTAAGGGCTTGAGTGACCCCTAGAGTCTCTCTACTAGTATTCTCTCAATCTTAAAGTGCTAAGTGGTTAATCTTGCTCAACAAACCTTGTTCCTCAACCACCAAGCCCAAACTCCGAAGAGATCCCAATTGGTCTTTTTGAGCCCTATTTTCTCAACCAGGCTCCTGTATAAGAGAGTAAAGTATTAGTACTTTAATATTTTATGAGTGAAAAATCTTGGGGAGAAGGTCACTCTAGATGGAACTCCTCGCCATGAGTCATTTTTATAGAAGGTCATTTGGGGTAAATGGGCCACTTTAGGTGGACCTCCTCGCCCTTCCTTCACTTCTGTAATATGTGAACTGAGGCAAAGGGGGTTTCTCGTAATGAGTGCCCTTGCCTTGGCCTTTTCCCGTGGCTTCACTTACTTATAGAGGTTACTCATGATAAGCCCTCTCAAACTTGCTTCTTTCCATGACTGGGGTCTTGGGATGATGGGCTCCTCGTGGAGATCCCTCCTCATCCAAGCCAATTATAAATGGCTTTAGTCTTGGGACGAGGAGTTTCTTGTGATGAGTCCTCTTACCCTATTAACTTTCTTTCACGATTTTAATCTTAAGATGAGGGGTAGCTTATGGTGAGACCTCCTCATCCTTACTTCAATTCTATGGATTTGAACTTTAGGATGAGGGGGCCCTCGTTATGACCCTCATCGTCTAACTGGACTTTGACTTTGGCCTTAACATCTTTTGGAGGGATCTGCTCATGGATGTGGACTTGCTCGCCCGTGCATTTTTCCTAAATGACTTGAACACCCCTCTACAACTCCGCTCCACTTCCCCAAAACCATTGGACCCTCTCTTATCCAGAGATATATTTTACACGTGTCTTTATAGTCTTTCAACCCACCTCGGTTGTGATAGTTATCCTTGATATACACATAGTCGGACTATCTCCTTTTCTCAAACAAAGTTTAGTCCATTATACCATTCCACTTATTTTTCTAATTGCCCCACATGCATAAATTTAACACAATTATATCCACACCTCTGTATCCTGGACAATTCTGAAAATCAAACTAACCAGGGCACCCATACGCCCTATATCCCGTGCACACTTGCACATTCATCAGTAACGTCTCATACGTAACATACTTATTTCAAGATCATCTTGCACTATCGGCGTGTCTATACAGTAAGATTGTACTCAGTTTCCCTACTAATCGTGACTTTTTTCTCCTCAAGACTACCCCACCTATGAACTAGTTGTGCAAGAGTTCCCCAGTGCTGCCTACCAAACACTAACGGCTCCACTGTCCTTATATAGTATAAAGAGTTCTCATCTCAAAATGTTATCCCTACACGTTCAATCACTAACATTTAAAATTGTTGACCTACCATCCAACAAAGTCTCCCCACACTCGACGTTTATTACGGTTCATGCGTACAACGTCCCGTAAATGAAACTCAAACACGGAACTCCCCCAATGCACTATCACCTAGAATTATCTATCATCGAGTTTTATAGGCCCATCGCATATAACTGGTACACTCAAAATTATTTCCCCCATCATATAAGTCTAATCATAAACTCACATATCTCTAAAGAATTTATATAACATTGTGCTCGTACTATCACCAAGTCCCCAACGCAAAATTAATAACGAGCTACATCTCTTTACTCAATAGGAAACCAAATATGCCCTGAATCACACCAATAAATTCCCTACACACCGAGATCAAATATAAAGAGACAAATATACTCTCTAAAGTCTCATCAACAATATAATACAGATGCGAGCTCATGCCTCTTTCAGGTGAGACATCACAAAACAACACATCCTTCCCTGGAATAGCAAACATGATAGCCTTGCTATAATAACTCACCACCGCTCAAACCATCGCTAACCAGTCTATACCCAGGCTGATGTGATTCTCGCATATCATATATTTAAAATGATTAAATCCACTAAAAGAAAGCCTTGCTACCCAACGGTAAATATATACACAAAATAGTAACACTAACGATACACCTATTAATCCTGTCTCACACCGAATCTAATGCTAATAAAATACTGTGAATCACCGGTGTCATATAAATATTATCCTATGTACCCATGGATAAAACTCATTTATTTAATCACCAATAACACTGGTGGTTCAAATGGTTCCTGGACATAATACTATCGTCCAAACTAAACAAAAAACTTATATAACCGTTGCCCCTGTTGGGCATCCCGCTCCTATCCCCTAACTCGTTGTGGACAAAATCAACACATGTCTCCTTACTCTCCATGCATAAGACACCTCTCTGTGTCATTCCCCCGTCTCTGACCCCACTGGCCATGTTCGGGTTGTTCTTCTCTCGGGCCTAGTTTCCTTGGCCCCGATTGCCCCCCTCATTGTTCCTTTGGTTCAGCTATCCCTATGGAGCACGACGTTGGTTCTTTTTCCCTGACCGAATCCACCCTCACTTTGTAGTAATTCCATTTATATGAATAATTTAAATGGATCCCCTGTTGGGTGTCTGTGGTGCCTCACTAGCACCGTTAAATCCAGTCTTTCCCTTCTGGATAGATTCTCCAATTCTCTTGGCTCCCTTCACATGGGAGAATTGATATTAACATTGTAAAATTACGACATTAATGCCATATGCATAATTCATCCAAGCAGGATTTCCCATAAGTGTTGGAGACTTCTACTCATGAGTCCTCCTCACACTTAAGAACTATTTTCTACTCCCTCCCTACCTTATCAGGTACGAAGTTCGCTTAAACAAGTAAATTCTTCATCACAATCGTCTCAATTTGTTCCTCATGTGATAAGTCCAGGAACATCCTTCGCATCTCTATTTAAATAACAGATTAACGGACTTATAGTCGAACGGACCCCAAAATTACTCAATTAATACCTTATTTATTTCCTTATATGTGGTGACTAACTCCTACCATGGAAATGATGATCATATGAGCTAAAATGTTTTCTCAAAATTTAAATCCTTAGTGTCACTGCACTCCACCATACATAACTTCCTTTGGATGTTCTCCTTCCATTGGATAATCAAACTTTAGCACTTCCACGAACTCTTATGGATAGCAATTCTAAAAATTACTTTTGACTCTCTCTCCCTTGCCAATTGCAATGGGTGAGTCTGACTTGGCCCCACCGTATGATATGGTGGTACTTGGGGAAACTATTACGCCCCGATGGTTATCACAACATCAACTACCTGATCAATATTAAAGGTGACTCCTACCGCAGTCACCGTTCCCAGAATACTCTATGGCTTTGGCTGAGCCTATCCTCTTGCAGTCCTCCTAGCGACCATCATTGGTTATCCAATATTGATCGGTATACGAAGCCCAAGAAAACTCGTATATCATTTGAATCAACTATACTCAATAGTAGTAGAACGTAAGTCACATTATGAATCGACAGTCCTAAGTATAGGGATCTATATAAAAGAAAAGGAATAATGAAAACATAGTAAGTCCGCAGAGATCCTATAGGCCACTAAAACCTGAGACTCTGATACCATCTATGACACCTCATCGATTTCAGTCACGGGTGATCAGTCCTTTACTGAAATAAAATAGTCATCTCATATAGTTCGTTCTTAGCATCACTATTGGAAACATTGTAAATTACTAACCACCTATTAATTAAATAAGACGGTGCCAAATTTTATTTTTCATTAACATACACATATTAACCAAAACACAATAATCCCAAACACAGTAATCAATATAAATGAAATAACAATTTAAAATGCAAAGCAAATATCTGACTAAAATACTTTGATATAAATAGGTTGTAATGAAAAGGGGCAACATGCCCAGCCAATATCGTAGTAGAGAACATAATCTAGAATGCAATAAGTAAATAGGCTACTCAGCATCCTGTAAGCCTCCACATCAGCTGCAGCTTCGTGTCCCCTCGAACGAATAGTCATCGAAGGCGTCCCTCTGGCTAGATACCTAAAAGTTTTTAGAAAATAGATTTGATATGTGTCAGACCCCAAAACCTTTTAAAAACAGTTGCAACTAATTAAAATGAAGTAAACAAATATGAAGTAGAACTTTTCATATTTAAGCCAGAGTCGCACAACCCTTACCCTCTTAACTAATGTGCACACCTAGCGCATACTGTGGCCATCCCCGATCCCCGCCGCGGAGGGAGGAAGGATCCTTCAGGTCCCGCGCGTCCCCTCTCGGGAGGGCGCTTCGGTCGGCGTCGATTTTATGAGGTGTGAAAAATGTAGAGAGATTCAGAGTCGCCAGTCTATTTTACTCAAAATAGATAAAAGAAAAAGAGGAAGCCACCCCGAAGGATGGCTTCCAAATACATACTGGTGCATGCGAAACCAAAATGATTCGGAAAAGGTTCGGAGGCTTAGTTAAGAAATGGGAAGGTGTTAGGCACCCATTCCGCCCTTCGGTCTCTCATGGATATTTGCTATTTTCCTATATGTTTCCCCCGTGAGATGTGTTCATGTGTATATATATAGAATGGAGGTAGGAATCTTCGACTTGTATCATGGAAAAGATAAAGCGAGTCATTCGTAGGAAGATATAAAAGTAATACTAGAAAAATAAGATTTAAGCGGCTACCTCTACGTTGATCGTTATAAGGGAACGATAACGCACATGGAATAATACGTCACTAAGACTAATAATGTAAGAAAAATGGATTTAGAGAAAATAGAAAATGAGAGAAAAAGTGAGAGAAATGACTCGAGTCTCGGGTTTTACCCCGAGATGCCTACGTAGCCTATAAAGGCATCAAAGTCCACGTAGTTCTCATGTAAATTGAGGGGTGGGGTTGAACCCATAAATCCAAAATGGAGAAATCTCTTATTTGTAAGTGTGTGTGTGTGTGTAGAAAAAGTGTTTTAGTTTTGAGAAAATTGTGGAAAAAGTGTGAGAATCCCTACTTGGAATTTATGAGCAAACGCTCTTTTTCTTGTTTTTTGGGTTTTTATTTATATGAAAATAGGATATGTGCAATAATACTAGATAAAAAGTGTATTTATGGTATGTGAGATGAGATTATAAAAGTGCTAAGTAAGAAAACAAGTTATTTGGAATTCAAGAGAATTTAAGAGAGAGAGTTTGAGAAAGTTAGACCTTCTTGAAGATCTTGAGCTTGATCTTGAACATTGGAGAGCATCCCTTGAGCTTGGATGATGATGGAGAGTGGTTAATTCATCAATTTTGATGAAAGGGATGATGACAAATGGTAGTGAAAAAGTGATTTGGAAGTTGAAATCATGCTGCCTTCGAGAGAGCTTTCTAGGATTCGTTCAGAGAGATTTCTATCAGATCTGGGCTCCCCTTGAAAATGAGGCCAAGGCCTCATTTTATAGCCCCAGGGGACTACCGATTGGCTTAGAGCACTTCCTGCCTATCGGCAGGAAGGTGCCAATAGGCAGGTTATGGGACCTGCCGTTTGGCAGTGTGTTTCAAGCGTTTTTGAAAAATTTTCCACCGAGGGAAAACCGTTGGTCAGAATCGTGCACGAGGCATACCATTGGAAAGGTATTTCAGAGGCCTTCAAAAGTTCTTGGACCGCTCCCGAGTTTGGGAGTTTACTTTGGGTCAAATGTGGCTTGGAAGCGTTTGTCGGTCCGCTAGACGGGGAATCATTCGGACGCAAATGATCGTTCATCCACATGATAAGTCTGAATCGTGCATGGGATGGACCGTTAGAAAGGTGAGGAGGTGTTTTTTGAAATTCCAAAGAGTTTAGCCCAGTTTGGGGAGTTGACTTTGGTCAACCGAGCCCGAGAAGCACTCGGTGGCTTCCCGGAGTCAAACGGATCATTCGTCCACATGGAAAGTCAGAATTGTGAACGGGATGGACCATTGGAAAGGGTATTCAGTTTCCTTCGAATATTCATTCTCCCTCGATCGATCCAAAGGGTTGAGTTGGGTCAACCGAACCCGGGAGAGCTCAGTGGCCTCTAGGTCAGGTTTCGGACGCAAACGGATCGTTCGTCTGCATGGTAAGTCAGAATCGCGCACGGTGATGACCGTTTGAAAGGGTATTCAGTGCCCTTCGAAGATTCATTGAGTCTCGGTTGAGATGAGGAGTCTGAATTTTGGGTCAAACTGAGCCGGGGGGTGCCCGATGGATTTCAGGTCAGTACTCGGGACGTGACCTGGGTTTACGATGATGAGTGGAGGTACTTGGGACCTAAGGAGAGTTAAGGGGTAACAGAGTGAGGTGTCTACAAAGCCCCTCAATGGGTGAGTTTGGAACAAATGATAGTCGTCCATTAGACACCGCATGATGCCTTAAGGGAGTATTACTGATTCAGAGGGTCGAGGTCAATTCCGAGGACCTAAGAAGTATGCTGGGGATGATCAATTCTATGGATCAAAGCTGAATATGCGGGCCTACGGAAGCGAGGGTGACCAATTCAGCAGATCGAGGTCGGTTTTAAGGACCTAAGGAAATGTGGATGACAAATTTAGAGGGTCGAGGTCAGTTCTAACCTAAGTGTGGTGACGACCGAGGATCGAGGTTGATTCTAACCTAACTAAGGTGACGATCCAAGATCGGGGCCAATTCTGACCCAAGAGTGGTGATGACGGAGGATTGTGGTCGATTCAGACCTAACTAAGGTGATGATCTAAGATCGGGGTCAATTCTGACCCAAGAGTGGTGACGACCGAGGATCGAGGTCAATTCTAACCTAATTAAGGTGACGATCCAAGAGTGGTGACGATCGAGGATCGAGGTCAATTTTGACCATACAAAGGTGATGATCCAAGATCGAGGTCAATTCTGACCCAAGAGTGGTGACGAACGAAGACCGAGGTCAATTCTGACCTAACTAAGGTGATGATTGAAGACCGGGGCCAATTCTGACCCAAGATTGGTAACGATCGAGGACCGAGGTCAAGTCTGACCTAACTAAGGTGACGATCCAAGACTGGGGTCAATTCTGACCCAAGATTGGCGACGATTGAGGACCAAGGTCAATTCTGACCTAACTAAGGTGACAATCAAAGAACGGGGCCAATTATAACCCAAGAGTGGTGACGACCGAGGATCGAGGTCGATTATAACCTAACTAAGGTGACGATACAAGATCGGGGCCAATCTTGACCCAAGAGTGGTGACGATCGAGGACCGACGTCAATTCTGACCTAATTAAGGTGATGATCCAAGACCGGGGTCAATTCTGACCCAAGAGTGGTGACGACCGAGATCAATTTTGACCTAACTAAGGTCACGATCCAAGACCGGGGCCAATTCTGACTCAAGAGTGGTGATGACCGAGGATCGAGGTCAATTCTGACCTAGTTAAGGTGACGATCCAAGACCGGGGTCAATTCTGACCCAAGAGTGGTGACGACCGAGGACTGAGGTCAATTCTGACCTAATTAAGGTGACGATCCAAGACTGGGGTCAATTCTGACCCAAGAGTGGTGACGACCGAGGACCGAGGTCAATTCTGACCTAACTAAGGTGACGATCCAAGACCCGGGCCAATTCTTACCCAAGAGTGGTGATGACTGAGGACCGAGGTCAATTCTGACCTAGCTAAGGTGACGATTTAAGACCGGGGTCAATTCTTACCCAATAGTGGTGACGACCAAAGACCGAGGTCAATTCTGACCTAACTAACATGACGATCCAAGATCAGGGCCAATTCTGACCCAAGAATGGTGACGACCGAGGATCGAGGTCAATTCTCACCTAACTAAGATGACGATCCAAGATCGGGGCCAATTCTGACCCAAGAGTGGTGACGACCGAGGACCGGGGTCAATTCTGACCTAACTAAGGTGATGATCTAAGACCGGGGTCAATTCTGACCCAAGAGTGGTAACGATCAAGGCCGAGGTCAATTTTGACCTAACTAAGGTGACGATCCAAGACCGGGGTCAATTCTTACCCAAGAGAGGTGACGACCGAGGACCGAGGTCAATTCTGACCTAATTAAGGTGACGATCCAAGATCGGGGCCAATTCTTACCCAAGAGTGGATGCAGATTGTATTTTGATTCTACTGGAGAAAGAGCTTTATGATTCTGATTTGAGCGGGGGAGCTGATAGATGGGGGAAGCTTTATAGGAGACATCACAGGGGGGAACAACCTATTTTGGGTGCTGTGAGAGAATTCCGCTGAGGAAGTGATCATGTGATCCTTAGGGATTTTTCGGAGCCGTGCCGGGAGGAGTTTTCACTTAGCTTTTAAGGATTCCGCTGGGGAAGAGGGGTTCCGTTTGGGGGATAAAAATTGGATTTGAGGTTCTGCTGGGGAACGATGAATGAGCTGGGGAAAATTTTGATTGTCCTTTGGGAGAGATCGCTCGGGGCGAGTGGTTCTTCTGATTTCCGCTGGGAAAAATACCATGTGATAATGTATCGCACTGGGTAGCCGATGGCCAGGGAGTCCTTTTGTAAAGTCTGATGAGGAGGTGATTAGGTGGTCCGGGTGCCTTGCCCGAGAGGTCATTTGCTTGGATTTTGACGGCTCCGTTGGGGAAAATGGTGTGTCGCCTGAAGGAGTGAAAAATTTTCTTGATGAAAAATGTTCTAAATCCCTCCTAGAACTTTTAGGAATTTTCTGGGGATTTTTTTAGGCTTTCGGGTATTTTATGGGAATTTTTGTACGAAATTTTAAGGGGGGTGACGGTCGGCATAGATTGAGAGGTGCCATTCGACAGTGGCACGGACTTTTGGGCTTCCTCAGGAAGGTGAGGAGACAGTGTCGATCGGTATGGTAAACCTTTCGGTCCCTTTCCTCTCTTTTTTGATTTCTTTTTCTTGATACTGATTCTGCCTTTTCCTTGCAGCAAATTTGGGTGTCGACCACTTGGCTTAGGGACATCAGAGACTGGATATCATCGGCAACTGCCCACATTCGGGATGCTGTCCCTGTTCCTTCTTATTTGGTGTCATCAACCTCGTTCGGGGGAGACTCTGTCTCAGGCAGTGGGGGTACGTCGTCGCCCCGTAGGGGGAAGAGAGCGTGTCGCAGGGGTGGAAGCTCTTGATAGAGAGAGAGAGAGATAGATAGAGAGAGAGAGAGAGAGTGTGGGTTCGGGCTGAGTCCCATTGTTTTCGGCTTTTTCTTTATTTCCTGCAAAATGATGTAACACAGAAAACATATATATGCAATGCAATGTAGTTTTTTGGCTATCTTTTATTTTAATGATGAATGAATGCATGCACATGCGCCTTTTAATTTGCTACTGAGATCGTAAAATAGGAGTATTCTTAGAATTTTTCAAAGGAAAGTTGTTTTATTTAAAACGGGGAATCCCATAAGGAGGGAACATGATTCTCGAAATTCTTTTGAGAATATAAATTTATTTTTATGGAGTTTTTCTGATTTGACAAAAAAGGAAAGGAGGAAATTTCCAAAAAATGGAGGGTTGCCGATCGGCAAGCACCCTGGCCTGCCTATCGGCAGTTCAGTCTAGTCCCATCAATTGAAAGTTTTGAATGGTACCCTCTTCAGCCTTTAGTACCTTGTGGGGTAGGATTCCTTTCGATTTATGCAGGGATTATGTCCCTTGTTAGGATTTTTAAATATAAAAAGGGAGAAGGGTGGAGTGTTTTCCTCACACCTTTTGCATTCTTACATACCCACCCATCATCTTTTAGTCTTGCTAGATGGATCTCCCTGCTAGCATTGAATTTGTCAATTACCTTGAAGCCTTGGAAGCTATGTTCTCTTATAATGTAGACTATGATGCTTTCAACATGCGTCGAGTCTCCTTGTGGCGTAATCGACCTTTTGAGTGGAATGTGCTGGTGGCGGCAGTACAATTTTGGTATCCCTAAGACCATGTATTCCGCTTTGGGTTGGAAGAAGTTTGTCCTACCTACGGGGAATTTTCTGCCATACTGGGCGTGAATCCTAGTGTTGCCACGGCTTTACCCGAATTTTCCCATTCTCCTAGGGATTTGTTGGTCGGGCTTCTCCATATTTCTCCTTCAGCGGCCAGGTCATTGGTTGCCGAAGGAATGATCTCCCTCCCGACGGTGTTGCAGATTGTGCGTTCGCGGGAAGTAAGTGATACTGGCTATGCTGGAGCCGTTGTTTTGGGCCTGGTTTCAAAATTGATGTTGGTGACTGGGGAAGTGCGCGTTGATTCACAGCTTGCATCCATTACCTCGTGGATGTCATACCATTGCAATCCTACGGCAGTGATATTGGTAGAGACTTTGAATGGCCTGGATGCCTGGAGAGAAGGTCGTTCTGACTTTTTAAGGGGTATCCCTGTCATGCTGTTCATGTGGTTGTCTGAAAGATTCCGCTTGTCGACTCCTCTAGAATATCCTTTGTCAGCCGTACCCAACTTATTTTCGCGCTACTTCATCCGCATGGGCCTGTATGTTGAGAACTGGGAGAATTGGCATGTGGAGCATGGGGCTTGTGGGTTGTATTAGTCAGTGCCTTGGTGGGGACAGTTGCAGCCTGTTCTAGAGCTAGGAGAATATTAATATGTGCGGTAGGTTGGTCTCAGGCAGACCTCTTTTTATTTCTCTTGGTGACTTTTGTGCCAATTTGGCTGGGCGCAAGTCGTGCCCCCTCGGACCTCAAATTTCTTTCCGGTAGAAGATTTGACTAAGCGCCTGCGTCTGTTGCTTGGATCTCGGTGGGAAAATCGGTGTCCGTCGACCCGTCCCTCTCAGTCTGTTGGGAAGGTTTGCTATGTCCCCAAAGATTATAGGAAGTGGTTGTGGAGGAAAGTAGTCAGCAAGTTGTTGGCAATAGAGACTGGTCAGAGGTGGTTTGTTTTATCTAACTCCATGGAAGGGGGTGTTGTCTTCTTTTCGAAGATAGTTAAGGCTCCTCGGTCCATGAACTGTTTGAGGCACTCCATTTAGGAAGGAGAAACTTGGGGTTCTCAGGATGTAGATGATGAGGGTGCAGGCTCTTCAGGTAGCTGTGGATAGGACTCCTGGGGAGTTTATTTATGTAATAGATGTGGGGGATTTTATCTGGTTTTTAGGGTAGTAGGGGGGAAAGGAGTTATCCGTTCCTTTTTCTTATGTAATTCGTAATTTAGTTTCTTATTAATGAAATAAACTAGTTTCTGATCATCTAGTTGTGCCTTTCGATGAATTTTGTATTTTGAATTATCTATACCAATCGCTAAGGCATACATAATCCTTTTGTTCAAGTAGATGTTTAGAATGAATTGTCGTTCTCGAAGATAAGAAAGGAATATATTTTTGTGAAAAATAAGGGGCCATGATCATGTGGGGAGTATGAGCTACCTACGTACCTCTGGGGTTTTTGAAAAAGTTCTTATCTGTTTGAAAATAGTTTTCGCAGCGGATCAGGCCCACGTAGTTCTGGGTAGAGGGAAATGGAGAGAGTTTTTTTTCAGAATAGAAGGGGGGAGAAGAGTCGTAGCGCGCCGAGATTTTGGACTAGGGGTAGAATTTCTTGAGACGGTCCAGATTGACTAGACGAGCCATCTCCTCCCCATCCAAGTCGGTGATCATGGCGGCACCGCCAGATAAGATCTTCTTCATAATGTAAGGGACACTCCAATTGGGTTTGAACTTTCCTCTGGGGTCCCAGATGGGTTTGATTACCTCCTTGAGGGTTGAATCCCCCTCCCGAACACCGCGGTCCTTGACTTTCTTATTGAACGATCACGATATTCGGCAATGATACACTTGTATGTGGTAAAGAGCTTTTAATCTCCGTTCATCTACGAGGGTCAGCTCATCAAGACGGCCTTGGCTCCATTCTTCTTCACTAACCTTTCTTTCGAGCATGACGCATAGCGAGGGTATTTCCAACTCCACAGGTAGGACTGCTTCCATGCCATAGACAAGGGAGTAAGGGGCAGCCCCAGTAGAGGATCGGATTGAGGTTCGATAGCCCCAGAGGGTGTAACAGATCCGATCGGCCCAATACCTACAACTTTCGGTCATTTTGCTGATGATGGTTTTGAGGTTTTTATTGGCGGCTTCAACTGCACCACTGGTCTGAGGTCGGTAGGGAGAAGATTTGTGTCTCTGAATGTCGTACTCATTGACTATTTCTGTGACTTCCGCCTCGAAGTGCAAATCATTATCCGACACTAGCTCGTGCGGGACCCCATATTGGCAAATGATATTTTTCTTGATGAATTTGGCCACCTTCTTGGCATTTGATATTGCGTATGACTCAGCTTCGAACCATTTAGTGAAGTAATCGATGGCAACCAGGATGAACTCATGCCCGTTTGACGCTTTTGGTGTAACCTTCTCTATGATGTCGACACCCCAGGTAGAGAACGGCCAGGGAGAAGTCATGTTGTATAATTCCCGCGGAGGCAAGTGTTGAAGATTAGAGAATTTTTGGCATTTAGGGCATCTCCGAACATAGGCGGTGAAATCCTGGGCCATGGTGGTCCAGTAGTATCCTTGTCGTATTATCTTCTTGGCGAGCATGTGACCATTCATGTGGGGTCCGCATTCCCCGCTGTGGATTTTCTGCATTATTTTTTCAATGTCAGCCCCTGCGATACAGTGCAAATGAGTTCCATCGAAATTCCTCTTGAGTAGTGCTTTATGACACATGATGTACTGAGTGGCCAGCCTTCAGAGGGTAGCTCGTTCGTTCTTGTTAGAACCCTTTGGATACCTACCGTACCGGAGGAGGCACTAAATATCATAGTACCAGTAGTTGACTAGCTCAGGATCTTCTGAGGTGGCAAGCTTAATGTGGTAGCAATGGGTAGGTTTGTCTTGTTTTTGAACCAGGAAGGGGGTCATTATTATTCCCTCGGGCTTGTCGACCATGGAAGCCAAAGTAGAGAGAACATCGGCTAGGTTATTCTTTGCTCGGGGTAGGTAATGGAAGGTGATATCTCGGAATTGGGAGGCCAACTCTTCTAATTGGGCATGAAAGGGTTGGAGCTTTTCGTCCTTGACCTTCCACTTTCTGAGCACTTGACCGATGATGAGGGAAGAATCCTCATATACATAAAAGTATTGAATACCTTTCTCGAGAGCGACCTTGAGGCCCACTATGCATGCCTCGTATTCTATCATGGTGTTGGTGCAAGGGAAATCCAATTTAATGGCTATAGGAGTGTGGGAGTCATCTGGGGCGATCAGAAGTATCCCAATGGCATATCCCCCTTTTGTTGGCAGCGCCATCAAAGAACATTTTCCATCGGAGGCAGTCTTGAGCGGTGTAGAGGACATTTTCATCTGGGAATTCGGAGATCCAGACATCTGTTTCTTCTACAGGGTAGTCAGCGAGGTAGTCAGAGATGTCTCTTCCCTTAACGGCTTTCTGTGTGACGTACAAGATATCGAACTCGATTAAGGGCATCAACCATCGGGCCATTCGACTGGATAAGGCGGGTTTTTTTAGCAGGTATTTAATGGGATCCATTCGGGATATAAGTTTTATTGGGAAGGCGAGCATGTAGCGCCGCAACTTTTGGGTGACCTAGACAAGCGCGACGCATGCTTTTTTTAAAAGAAGTGTAGTTGACCTCGTACCAGGCCAATTTTTGACTGGTATATTAGACGGCTCTTTCTTTACAGGAGTCTTCAAGGTACTGGGCTAGCAAAGCCCCGACTGCAGTGTCGATTATGGTTAGGTATAAGAGCAAAGGGAGACCAGGCTGTGGTGACATGAGAACTGGAGATTGGGTTCGGTACTGTTTGATTCGGTCAAAAGCTTCTTGGCAGGCCTCGTTCCAAACCTTGGTTGAATCCTTTCGGAGGAGCTTGACGATTAGTTCACAGATGGAGGTTAGCTGGCTAATCAACCGACTGATATATTGTAATTTCCCAAGGAAACCTCAGACTTCCTTCTCTGTTCGGGGAGGTGGCATCTCAAGTATGGCCTTCAGCTTGGCGGGATCTGCTTCTATCCCCTTCTCACTGACCATGAATCCTAAGAGTTTTCCCTTTGTAACGCCTAAGATGCACTTCTGTGGATTAAGTCGCATCTGATACTATCGCAGTCGTTCGAAGAACTTTCGAAGAGCGGGAACATGACATTCTCAAGTTTTGGACTTGATAATCATATCATCCATGTAAACCTCAAGCTCTTTGTGAATCAAATCGTGCAGGATGGTTATGGCGGCCCTTTGGTAGGTAGCCCCAGCATTCTTGAGACAGAATGGCATAACGGTGTAGCAAAAGGTTCCCCATGGGGTGATGAATGCGATTTTCCCTTGATGGTCGGGGTGCATCTTGATTTGGTTATATCCGGAAAATCCGTCAACAAATGACTTGAGAGCATGAATGGTTATGTTGTCCACGATCATGTCGATGTTGGGTAGCGGATAATCATCCTTCAGAGAGGGTTTATTTAAATCTCGGTAATCCACACACATTCGAACCTTTCCTCCTGATTTTGGTACAATTACAATATTGGATAGCCATGTGGGATATTCGACCACCCGAATGAAACCCACGTTCAACTGTTTGATCACCTCTTCTTTGACCTTAAGCGACCATTCGGTGCGGAGTTTTCTTAATTTTTGGTTAACTGGCTTGGCATCTGGGAGAGTGGGGATCTCGTGCTGAGCTATTTCGGGGTCAATACCGGGCATGTCGTCGTAGGATCATGCGAAGACATCCACGAACTCCTTTAGAAATTCTTCGAGTTGTGTGCGCTCATGCTTGTCAAGGGTGGCCCCTATCCTAATCTCGCGCAGTTGGCTACTAGAATCGAGATTAATAACAACAGTCTCTTCTTCATTAACTTAAATGCGGTTATATTGTTTATTATTAACCTTATTTAGATCAGTTAAGAATTGTTCATTTTTAAAATCATCGTCATCAAAAGCTTATTTAGAATCTAAACAATTAATGTAAGGCACGACAAGATACTCAAAATCTTCGTTTATTTCATTGATAGGAAAAACAGCATTGAGAACCTCATCAAAAGAGGTCTCGATTACATTTGAGCAAGGATGGACAACAATAGAAGAAATAGGGTAAACAATTGGGGTTAGGGGATATTTCAAGAGGTATAACTGGCGCAGTATGCCAGTTGAGGAGAGGTGTGTCAGTAGCTTTGATCAGATGGGATGGGTCCCTTGATGTAGTGCCTGAATGAACCATGCAGAGTGCCAGCCCCAGTGTCTACAGGTTGAAGGAATCTTCAGAGTCACTTTCTTTCGTCTCTTTAGTATCTTTTATAAGTGGTTGTACACGGTGTTGGAAACTTTCGGCCCATCGGTAGCTATCTTGGAATCCATTCCAGGCTTTATTTTCTTATCTGTGCGGTCATACCATGGTTCTGGAAAATCGCAAAAGGGGAAATCATCTCCCTCTTTGATGAATCGTCCATTTAAGGAATCACCTGAGATAGCTCGAACGTAGTCTAACCCTCCCTTTGATTGAGTCTGGCGGATCATTCAGAGCTCTGGTTCTGATGGTTGATATCCCAAGCCGCAAGGAGGGAAATCTTTCTTCAGTTCGATGGGCTCAAGTATCCCCTACTGCCTTTGTCCTAGCCCCAGTCCGGGCATGAAGTGCATGTTTCTGAACATCTGAATCACATTGACATTGTCATGAGGGTCATATTCTGGACAAACCCTTTCTTTGAAACCGTCCCCTGTCGGGAGTAGGGATGGCTCAACTCGAAAACCTGGTAGGAGGATATGATTTGACCCATGTTGTATCTCAAGAATTAGATTACTGGTGACTGCGCCCTCGACATTACCATCGTCACCCAAGATGGTGATGACTCGCTCATCGGCGAAGAACTTCAATTTCAGATGAAATGAGGAAGACACACCCTTTATACTGTGGAGCCAGGGTCGTCCGAGCAACAGGTTAAAACAAGCTGAGATATCGATGACTTGGAATTTAACGACAGGGTTTATAGGACCAGCCCCTATTACAAGTTTTATGGATACCATCACCTCACGGCGGGTATTATCGTAGGCACGCATGGCAGCGAAGTTTGGAGTAAGGTCACTTTCTTTTAGACCTAAACATTTGAAGGTTCTCAGTGGGAAGACATTCAAATCGGATCGGTTGTCAATGAGAGAAAGTGGTACCACCTTCACCATAATTTCGATGGAGATGTTGAGTGCATAATTGTGATTTGGCCCAATTTTGGCGATTTCCTCTTCAGAAAAGGACATCATTCGGGCAGAGGTCAAGGATCCGACCAGGTTCTCCGCTTCTTCTGGTGTGGTAGAAGGAGGAACTATAGGTCCAGCGAGTAATTTGATTAAAGCATTTATGTGCAGCTGGGAAGACATGAAAAGCCCCCATAGGGTGATGTTAGCTTGAGTGTTCTTTAGTTTATCGAGGATCTTGCCCTCTTCGAGGGTCATTTTCGGCATAGGAAGGTCTTCAACTCCCTTCCCCTTATCATTTACTGGTAGTGATTTGGGAACTTGGTAATGTCTCCCAGATCTAGTCATGTGATTTACTGAAGAAGGGAAAAACTTAAATCCAGTTTCCTCATCAATCTCAGGTTGTTCTGCCACCTTATCTATTTCTCCGAGGAGTTCTTCAAATGATATCATCCCACATAACTCAGCTACTGGGCCAGCTCTTTCTGAAACTTGTTCTTCGCTCGAATCTTCGAATTCTTCCCCCTATTCGGTGGCAACAATTATGTTTTCCCCTATGAAGTCAATGCATTCCACGACTTCAACGGCTTCCTCATATAGGACTTCCCATTATGTGGGGATGTGTAAGGGTGAAGGGACCAAGTGCCCTTCCAGCTTCAAAGTGTCAAGTAACTCGGTGATACTTCAAATGTTATTGGTTTGCCTGAATGCTTTCGTTATGATCCGAACAACATCATCTAAGCAGACTTCGTCGGTTGGTACCATCCACCTATCTGATTCTCGGACCCATTTATGTGCTTCCAAAAACAACGTACTGAACCTCTGGCAGTCGATAATCATCTGTGAGGGAAATTCCAGCCCAAACTCTAGGAGTTGGTTCAACACATCTGATAATTCCATACTTCCACTTTCAGAACAGGTCCGGACAGTGATGAGCGCTCTGGTAAGGAGTGACAGTGACTGATCAGCGGGGCTAATAGGGTGTAGGAGGAAATATGGGAAAAGTTGAAGGGGTTTAGGAGGGATTAAGGGTGTGATCTGGGTTGACGGATCGAAATTTGGGTATTCTTCCAAGAAGATGGCATTGGTGTGATTTGGGAGTGGGTTATGAGTAGTGTTTGGTTTAAGATTGGCTGGTGAGGCGATGGTACCCCGGTCAATGAGATCTTGGATTATATTTCGAAGGTGGCAGCATTGGTTAATGGTATACCCAGCTGTTTGGTGAAAGCCTCAATGAGCATCGGTCTTGAAATTTCTGGGAAGTGGATTGGGTAATGGACGCGGATCCAGGGGCTTTATAAGGTTTCGGCTTAATAGGGCTTGGTAAACTTTGGAGAGGGGAGCATGAAGCTCAGTGTATTCCCTTCGGACGGGAGCAGGGAAGCTTTCTGGTGCCCATGATGTGGTTGGTTGAGAGATGTTGTTGATGGTTGAGACTGTAGCATTAGCAGGCTTGTCATATTTTCTGGGGGTGAGCTGTCCGGACACCTTCTTCGGTTCAACTTCTATTTTGGCAAGACTTTCCCCGATTTCTACCCCTGCTTCTCTGAGAGCTTGAAAGTGGGGTTAGTACTGTCCTCCCATGTTTGCTCGGACATGGGGAAAGAAATTCTTCTTCACTATGTTGACTTGTTCTTCCTCAGATGGCCGATTGGTCATGGTAGTTTCTTTTCCCTCCATTGGGCTATAAAGTTACTGACTGATTCTCCAGAGTTTTGTTTGAGCATCTCTAAATCACGACGGGTGACCTTGAGCTCTTCTTTGTATTTGTACTGCGACATGAATTCTCGGGATACATCCTCCCAGCTACGGATTCTGGATTCCTCGAGAGATAAAAACCATCGGAGGGCACTATCCTTCAAAGTTTATTGAAACAGTTGGGCCATTAATTCTTTCGAAGGCCCTAGTAGAGTCATGGAACGATGATAACTACGAAGATGAAAAATCGGGGGACCACTCCCTCCAAACTTCTCGATATTTGGCATCTTAGACTTCTCAGGTAACCTTGCTTTAGGATAAGGTGACATATGGGTGTAGTCTATGTAATTTCCAGAGATCCTGACTTGGTCAAACTTCTTGGTGAGAATCTTAAGATCTTTTTTAACTTTGTTCAATGCCTCCTCCTTTGGATCAGCGACCACAGGCAAGTTAGCCACAGGATGGGCAATGTTTAGCATTGGAAGCTGAGCAGGCAGTGGCCCATTAGCAGGAGGAGCACGCGGAGCGTGTTGATATTTTTTCGGGACCCAGATGGGCTCGGGTGGACTCATAGCACGAGGGAACAGGGCCTCGGGCTCTTGAGGAATAAGAACTTGGTTTCGTTTCATTTCTCAGATCTCAGCTTGGAGGTTGTTAATCTTGTCCACGAGCTGAGCTAGGACTGTCGGCAGATTCGGTTGTATGACTGGTGCTTGATCTGCATTCTCCATGGAAGATGGATGGATTCCGGATTCGAAAGAAGTAGTAGAGGAACGGATGAAACTCCGGGGTGATTTGACCGAAGACCTAAGCCAATAGGGAGCCAGGCCAAGGGCATTCGATCAACCTAATAAGGCGCAGGATGAGATTTATTTTTTGAGAAATGGGGAAGAGGTTATTTTTGGATTTTTGATAAAAAGGGAGAAATGGTTTTGGATTTTTGATAAAATGCGAGAAATATTTTTGGATTTTTGATAAAAAGGGAGAAATGTTTTTGGATTTTTGATAAAAAGGGAGAAATATTTTTGTAGACGGAACTCAGCATGATTATTATGTTCTCACTTGTATTTAATTCTCCTAAATGCAATGTTGGACGGGACCCGAGCCTAGAAAAGTGGGGTTTTAATACATGCAAAGCTATGTTTGGACTTGTAACCAGGCTCGCGGATAGAGTCCCATTTTAAAAATGAGCAAAAATTGGGCAGAAGATCGACCCGGAATTTCGACAAAGTTTCGAGTTGAAACCGGCAATCTAAAGTGCATGTCCTAGGTCTGACACCTATATGCGGGTATGCAGTTTGGTTGGGTGAATCGGCATGGGTTCCCCCCTTTGGATTGTCTTCCACGATATACGTCTTGCTCTTGCGGGCAATTGGTACGTGTGGACAAGCCATTTGATATACCTGAGTGTACGTGAATTTCCTCACCATATACCTCGTGGGGACGGTACGTGTGAGAGAGAATTCGATATAATCAGCGTACGTGAACGAATTCCCTACGATATACCTCCCGTCATGACTTCGGTCAAGCGGTACGATTCGGGGGAACCGTTCGATATACGTCAAAGGTACTTGGCCAATGGAAGGTGAGAGTCATATTACTTAGGCTAACTGTGACCTCTCGGACCAGCGCCCATCACGAAGTGACGGTCTAGTTACTGGGTAAAATTTGGTCAATATCAATGCTCTTTGGTGATGCCGTGTGAATCATGCAGGATTCTCTTATTAGTATCTTATGATGAGAATGCCTTTCTTTGATTATGCCAAACCGGAAACAAAGTACAAGTACCTTCAAAGGTACACCAAGTATGGATGGGTGATACGTGCAACATCGGCATATACATGTGATCCTAGGTGCACGTGGTGTGAAGTGTACATGGAGAATTTTCTACAAGTGTGTGAAGATAAGCATAAGCATGGGATACATATGAAAAAGGGGAACATGCAGATATGGGGGGAAACATAAACAAATATATCATACATGTAAATAGAGTCAATCCTTCAAAATAATGAAAATCCCCACCGGAGTCGCCACTGTGGCCATCCTCGATCCCCGCCGCGGAGGGAGGAAGGATCCTTCAGGTCCCGCACGTCCCCTCTCGGGAGAGCGCTTCGGTCGGTGTCGATTTTGTGAGGTGTGAAAAATGTAGAGAGATTCAGAGTCTCTAGTCTATTTTACTCAAAACAGACAAAAGAAAAAGAGGAAGCCACCCCGAAGGATGGCTTCCAAATACATAATGGTGCGTGCAAAACCAAAATGATTCAAAAAGGGTTCGGAGGCTTAGTTACGAAATTGGAAGGTGTTAGGCACCCATTCCGCCCTTTCGGTCTCTCATGGATATTTGTTATTTTCCTTTATGTTTCCCCCCGTGAGATGTGTGCATGTGTATATATATAGAATGGAGGTAGGAATCTTCGACTTGTATCATGGAAAAGATAAAGTGAATCATCTGTAGGAAGATATAAAAGTAATATTAAAAAAATAAGATTTACGCGGCTACCCCTATGTTGATCGTTATAAGGGAACGATAACACACATGGAGTAATACGTCACTAAGACTAATAATGTAAGAAAAATGGATTTAGAGAAAATAGAAAATGAAAGAAAAAGTGAGAGAAAGGACTCGAGTCTCAAATTTTACCCCGAGACGCCTACGTAGCCTATAAAGGAATCAAAGTCCACGTAGTTCGCATGTAAAGTGAGGGGTGGGGTTTAACCCATAAATCCAAAATGGAGAAATCTCTTATTTGTAAGTGTGTGTGTGTGTGTAGAAAAAGTATTTTAGTTGTGATAAAAGTGTGGAAAAAGTGTGAGAATCCCTACTTGGAATTTATGAGAAAACCCTCTTTTTCTTGTTTTTTGGGTTTTTATTTATATGAAAATAGGAGATGTGCAATAATACTAGATAAAAAGTGTATTTATGGTATGTGAGATGATATTATAAAAGTGCTAAGTAAGAAAACAAGTTATTGGGAATTCAAGAGAATTTAAGAGAGAGAGTTAGAGAAAGTTAGACCTTCTTGAAGATCTTGAGCTTGATCTTTAATGTTGGATAGCATTCCTTGATCTTAGATGATGATGGAGAGTGGTTAATTCATCAAGTTTGATGATAGGGATGATGACAAGTGGAAGTGAAAAAGGGATTTGGAAGTTGAAATCACGCTGCCTTCGAGAGAGGTTTATGGGATTCGTTCGGAGAGATTTCTATCAGATCTAGGCTCCCCTTGCAAATGAGGCTAAGGCCTCCTTTTATCGCCCTAGGGGACTGCCTATCGTCTTAGAGCCCTTCCTGGCTGTCTTCAGGAAGGTGCCGATATGCAGGTTCTGGGACCTGCCGTTTGGTAGTTTGTTTCAGGCATTTTTGGAAAATTAGCCGCAAAGGGCAAACCGTTGGTCAGAATCGTGCACGGTGCAAACCATTTGAAAGGTATTTTAGTGACCTTCGAAAGTACTTGGACCGCTCCTGAGTTCGGGAGTTGATTTTTGGCCAAATGTGACTCGGAAGCGTTTGTCGGTCCGCTGGACGGGGAATCGTTCGGACGCAAATGGATCGTTCGTCCGCATGGTAAGTCCGAATCACGCACGGAACGGACCGTTAGAAAGTTTAGGAGGTGTAATTCGACATTCCAAAGAATTTGGCCCAGTTTAGGGAGTTGACTTTGGTCAACCGGGCTCGGGAAGTGCTCGGTGGCTTCCCGGAGTCAAACGGATTGTTCGTCCACATGGAAAGTCGGAATTGTGCACGGGATGGACCGTTGGAAAGGGTATTCAGTTCTCTTTGAATATTCATTCAGCCTCGGTCGAGCCGAAGGGTTGACTTGGTTCAACAGAGCCCGGGAGCGCCCGCTGGCCTCTTGGTCAGGTTTTGGACGCAAACGGATCATTCGTTCGCATGGTAAGTCAGAATCGTGCACAGGGAGGACCGTTGTAAATGGTATTTAGTTCCCTTAGAAGATTCTATGAGTCTTGGTCGAGACGAGGAGTTTGACTTCTCGATCAAACTGAGCTGGGGGTGCCCAATGGCTTCTAGGTCAGTACTCGGGACGTGACCTGGGTTTGCGAGGATGAGTGGAGGTACTAGGGACCTAAGGAGAGTTAGGGGGTAATAGAGTGAGTTGTCTACACATACATCATAACACACCTAGTTATACTACCCCGTCTAACTAGTCCCATCGTAAACTTTACGAATACACCACGCTAAACCGATTATTGTCTATTATTCCTTTTCTTAGATGTTTCTCTCACTATCTTAATTAATCATTCCATCATTTATTATTCTTATAACTTCACTCCAGTTATTTATAAACATCCACACTTAATGTATTAAACCCATATATAATTAACTACAATATTATATATACAATAAACACACATATGTTCCTCTAAGTGTTAAGAATGTATATAATTAGCCACACTATTATATACCTAAAGATATACTACAACAAACACACATATGTCATGTATAGTCATCATCCCCCAAGTAATGACTCATTGAGTACCACCCTCCAAGTAATACCTCATTAGATGCCTTCCCCTGAGTGTAAACTCATTGGATACCATCCCCGGAGTACTAACTCATTAGACGCTTTCCCTCGAGTACTACTCATTGGATGCCTTTCTCTAAAATGTTATCATCATGCAGGGCATACTAACATCATCCTTATTATCGATGGTCAGACTCTCACACTGACTCGATAAAATAACAAACGTATTGGAGGTAGCCATATTCCTTCGATAGTGAGTCACAACCATACCCAAAATAACCTTACCTCGAACATCAACCCTCACAAGAGCACATGCGTGGTGCTATGCCCTAGGGACTATATTCACCTAACATTCACTAGCCAGGGGAATCATCCAAATCGCGCGACTTCCCACAAGATCACTAGAGGGGTATGTTTCACAGAAATATCATTCACACATATAGTATTCTTATTTCGATATATACTGTCTCTATATCGACGTATATATAAAATAAAAGCATCTAATCGTGCAGGTCACTCATAGCACTAGCCTTAAATCTCTGAGTCTGAATCCAACTCCATAATTCATAAGTAGTCACTCATAGGGCTGTAAACAGATATTAGAAAATCCGCATCCGTCTGATATCCGAATATGAATTTGCGAATATTTATTCGAAAAAATGGAAATGGATACGAATATAGGTACTCTATAAAAATATACGAGAAAGTGGATACGGATACGGATAGTGCTAGTATCCGACATGAATAATCCGTATCCGATGTGGAGTATCCATTTTATCGGATATTCGTTTTACCAGATATCCGTATCCATCAAACATATATTTAAAATATTACTAATAATATTTGTATTAGTATTAGTAATAAAATAATATTAAAAAAACTTAATGGTTTATTGCCTAAAATAAAACAAACACATATTCCACTCAAAACAAAAACACCCTAAAGTTATTATTTTATTGGGTATATCATAAAATGCCATGTATTATTATTTTCTTGGGTATATTATCATAGAGTTACACTAAAGTTATAATACACCCTATCATACACAACATACACCCACTAAAGAACATATACTCCACTTAAAATAAAATAAACCCTAATTTCATTTCGTTTCTCTTTCAAGAGAAAAGAAATCCTCATTTCACCCAAAACAAAATTTTATTTATATATTGTTCATTAGTTTCCTTAATTATAATTAAATGTAGGAGAGAAACAAAAAAGTAAAGAGATGGTTTTGATTGTGATGAGAACTGGAGTTAACAATAGGTATATTATACACAAAATAAAAATGTATACTTATTAAAATAAAAATATCAGTATGTTTGGAAGACTAAAAGTTTCATGAGGTTATCATTCTCAATAAATTCAATTTAATCTAAAAGTTACATATTTATATCTACTGTTATGGAATGGTACTGTTATTTTTTTTATGACTTTAAGCTTATATGGTTGTAATGTATGGATGACTTTAAGCCATATTATCATTATGGAATGCTACTATTGATATGGAAGCCACACTTGTTGATGTTAGGAGGTAGTAATTTTGTTATATATTTATTTGTATTGTCTTGGATTTCGTTGGATTGGATATTTTAATAGTTATTTTTTGCGATGGTTAAATAATGTAAAATGATGTGGAAATTATTCGAATCCTTATGGATAGTTGTTTTAACTATCCGAACGGATACGTATATGGATACGAATACGGATACGGATAGTGCATCCAGATAGTGAATACGGATATGAAAAACATGATATACGATCTGTATCCGTCCGTTTACCACCCCTAGTCACTCACTTATTTATATATATCACATTTATATTTTATTTTGGACATTAAGCCTATCTAAACACGGCCCATAACCTAACTCTTTTTGAAATTCCAACCTGATTTCATAAATTATACCCGAGTGTTTTTTTTCACCGTAAAACGCCAGCACATCCACACCCAGATTTGATTTCCAACTGAAGATTTCGGTCTCGAACACCCTTTTGTAGAAAATTCATAACTAATTTAAAAAAGTGAGAAAAATATGTAACTAGCGGCCACACGTTCATAACAAAAAGATCTATCTCCATAACCAAACCCAAGGATCGTTCAAAGGAAATACCAACCTCGTTTGAACAAGAATGTCAACTAGTTTTATCCCCAATCTAACCCAAAATTTATAGTTTTTATCAATTCTAAACATAATTACATGTATCTTTACATTCAAATTCACCCAACAACAATTAAACTCATGCGATTTAATATCTTAATCACGAATTATGCACTTTCATAATTCCCATTCTAGATTATGCAATTCCTCAACTTTCTCATTCAAGATTTAATCTTTATGTTTGGATTTATCTTCAAAATATTCATTGACCAATGGTTATAGTACTTATCACCCAAAATCGTATCTTTTAACATAGATCCCAATCCCCCCAAAGTCTTCTAAAAGATAATATATCGCCTACTATGATATAAACTAAATTTACATGCATAAAATATCAAGCGAGTTAATTACTTGCCTTAATCAATATGTTGATTCCGATTATCCTTCGATGTATGATGATTATAGCCCCAAAAGATCCTCCATTCTTCTCACTTTTCTCCCTCTTCGTTCTCCTTTAGTTTTTATCTTCTCTTTTTTCTCACCACAAGCCTATGGGATGTTTTAATTGTGTATAATAGCTACCTCTTTGCACTAATTTCCTTATTAAACCCCTTAATCCCGTATTTAGATTAACCTCCTCATGTAAAATGACCTATGTGGTCCCCGAATGGGTCCCAACTAGTTTAAAGGCTTCTAAAATCCAATTACTACCCCTCGGGTACTTAATTTTGACCATTTCAACCCATTTTGGATCAACCATGCACTCGAAATTTCCATCCGAGTCACTATACATCAATTTCCTATCTCAACCTTAAAATAATCTACTTACAATCTCCGATTGAGATACCGTCCAAAATCTCGTCATTTTCACTTACTACGATGTACTAACAATTCACCATATTTTCTTTACTATAAACACACTTAGTAAATTTACCACATAAATATTAATCTCAATCTCACCCAATTAATATTTTTTAAATACGTAATATTTCATTTTAATTAAATTATTGTACAGGTGTAATTTAAAAATACCATAAATAATTCAATCCATAATTATTCAAAAATACTGGTGTTACATAAGTACCTAAGTTAGGACAACTCAAGTTTGTCCAGAAACGGTAGACAATAAGGCTTTACCAAGATTGGGTAACCAGTGCAGCCTTATAGACGACAAGATCCGACTACAACTGACAAACGCAAGGATAGATCCTAGTAAAATTTGTCAACTCTATTAACTAATGCTGATACATGGTCAAGACGACGAGATATCTTCATACGATTAGTAAGCGGGCACAAGCACTAGTGAAACCTAAGTCAGGACAATTAAGGTTCATCCAAAATTGGTAGCTAGTAAGGTAGATCAAGTTGGCTATAAGACGACCGCACGATCGTAATACTAAACTATTAAGAAGCCCATCCCAAGCATTAAAGTAGTTACTAAGCTCACTTGTCAAACAAGCAGTATGTTACAATAAGTTAGGTGTATGTAAATATCATCAAAGTTAGTCTGACAAGTATAAAAATGTTGAAAAAATAGCATATGTGATTGAAGCTTGATCATTAAAATAGAGATGCATAAATACGTTTATCACAAATTACAAATTTTTGTCAAAAGATAGAAGATCAAAAATAAAAAATTCACAAATATTCTCAATAGCGGGGGATTTATGCTTCAGAAATGTGCCGAGTCTCAGTGTCTATCATTTAGACATCCACAACAGTGACACGGATAGCATTAGAAGCACTCAGCTAGTCAGCTGTAATATCAGCCTGCTCATCCAAAAAAAATTCTACAAAAACCTCCATAATTAGTTCCTCATGCTTAGAAGACACGAATTTGGCCTCATCATCATCTCCCTCATATGCCTGTATTGTCTCCATGACAGTAGGGAAGTGCCTGATGACCCTTTTTTAAGCTCGTCGTATCCCTTCATAAATATGGTCACCAGGTCGATGTTATATTGAGTAAAGCTCTTAAACTTTTTTAACACCTCCTCCTTAGCAACTTCAAAAGCAGTGATGTCTTTTTTCAGAGCCTCACTAACCCTTTATGGATCCTCAGCTCCTTTGGAAATTGCCTTATTTGAGAACTTGAGCTTAGCTGCATTTGTTTGTGCCTGCTCCTTTATCTTTTTTATCTCCTCATCTACTTGTCCTAGAGCACTCACATTAGCCAAAAATTGATCATCTTTCACTTTCATCACTGAACAAACCTTGTTATGATAATCCTTGGTATATTTAGGTTCGTTCGATGAAGTCTTATAGTGGTCGAGGAGATCATTTTTCTCGTTCTTCAGTTCATCATATGTATTTTATTATATAACCACCTGCTCCCGCATAATGGTGGAACCCATAGCAACCTAAAATGAAGAAGTTAGCACAAAATTCAACACAACATGAATAGATCAGACAAACAAGAGTCTTTCCTAGAACTTACCACCATCATGCTATGATGAGTCATGCTTTAGAGCTCATCAGTATTGAACTGTCAAAGATGTTAGAAATCACGGGTGATATGTCCAATATCGTCCCTATTGCCGTGGAGGCATTAACAATAGGCCGCTGCCTGGGCTCAGACAAGCGGCGACACCAAATGGATATTGGGCCTCATACCAAGTCAGCCTTAGTCAGCAGTGGCCACTACCTGGGCTCAGATAGGTCACATCACATTCTTTAACACTGGCTGCTGCTTGAGCTCAGACAGGCCGCGACCCCCCACTAAGGTTGCATGCTTCTTGGGTCCAAAAAGGCCGTGGCCCCTATTCATACATGACGATTGACAACTATCCATCTTCTAGAAGGGTTTATCATTCTCTAGGTGTATCCATATGTCGCGTGTCCTAAACATGGGATATTAACTTTGTATCTCCTATAAATAAGGGAGCTCATTTCATAATTGGGGGATAGAGATGAGAATTACCCGTCGAAAACTTGCCAAAATCTCTACATGACCTCTTTCTACATTGCTACACCCACCTGGGAGCTTACCAGGTTGCATCCAGCATACAAACTTCCTTACAGTTCATATTCAGTCCACCCAGATTCACTATATTCATGTATTCTCTTCTCCTCTTTTACTTGTATGCCTATCTAGGCACAATCGTATTATATTGTACAATGCATATAATGAGAGTATAGCAACAAAGTGGATGTAGGCTCGGTTTTATAACTGAACCACTCTATATTTTGTGTTTTTTCTCTTATTGATTGCTTTATCTTTATTATAAACTTAATATGATGCATGAGAACGACTTATGTCCGATTTCTCATATCATTAAATTAGCACCGTCTGTGGGAACGAGATTTTAGTTCTTGTTCATTTTTACATTTTATAGTTTTTTGCACCTTATTTCATCCTAGAGGGCCCTCGAGCCACTATCTCATTGGTGAGATCTCGATCAAGAAAATCATGCTTCTCCACATAGAACCCCCTTTTTCGAGGGATTATTATGTTCAGATCGAATTATGGGTCACTTTTTTTACGACCTAACATCTCTTTTTCTATAACCTGGTCATATTACTCCAACAGAATAGTGTTGAAAGGATGAGAGGCTATAGCATAATGGTGGGTAACTATGGAAGAGTTTTAGTTGATTGTTTCTTCCCTACACACCTATGATATGAGGTTTTTGCTAACAACTTTGTGCTATTTTTTTCTCAAGGGGACTATTTTCTCCCCGGTAGACCCCTATTAGTCTTTTTCTGGTCATCTACAGTGGGCGAAACCCAAGATTTGGGTCCAGTTTTGAGATCCCACCTTTTACTGTAACATGAAGGATGCGGCTTGGCACTTTGAGTTCCCATAAGACACAGTCGACCTATTACAATTGGTGCAAGAGATCACTACAATTCGTCACCAGAGCAAGGGATAATGATCAATTCTCCACATACTTAATCATGGTGAATTTTTCGATGAAAAGGCCACAACAACAATTACATGCGTACAAAAAGCCGCAACCACAACAGTGTAAACTTGTAGAGTATCAAAACACTGCTTACCTATTACTATGCTTAGTTTTTCCTCAATTCCATTGCTTCTCGTAATTGTCTGATTAATCTCGAAATATATATTTCAAAAACACTAACACAACATAAGCCATGGAAGGAACTTCAAAGACAGGCACATATCAGAGCAAAGAAGTTGCCTAGTTGCTGAGCTATATTAATCAACTGTATGACTAGGTCAACTTCCTGGCATAAAGAGTTCCGACATTGGAAGCCGCAACCTTCACCTCAACATGAGATGTAGCAACACTCTCGCAACCTTCACTTCAATGAAAAAGGCTACCACAGTATAGGCCATAGTGGCTGCGGCCAAAGCTCAAAACAGGAAGCTCGAGCAGCCAAAACAAGGAAAAGGCTACGAAACCTCACCCCTGTAATATACCACATTGAAGACATCCTGGAGCTTATTAGAGAAGAAAAATTTCTCCATTGGCCCGAGAAGCTGAGGTCCCCTCCACACAAGATGGATCGGGACAAATGGTGTAGTTTCCATAATGATCATAGCCATGACACGAATAGTTACAATGACCTTAAGAGCGAGATCAAAAAGATCGTCAGGAAAGAAGCACTTCAACGGTTCCTAAAGAATGATTAGGGGGTGCGATCGATACCAGATGTACCGCCAAACATATTCAACCTTATTTTCTACTTGTTCTTATTTTCCTCTTCTTGAAATATATATGTGAAACTCTTTGTAGTTATATCTCCTAAACTTTTGTAATTTGGTATTTTATATATATATATATATATATATTTGAATGAATGGCAATTTGAAGAAATTGCATAGTAATTTTGTTATCCTTCCTTAGAATCTAATATAAGACCTTCGTCGTAAACAGATTCAGTGGAACGTGATGACCAAGCATCCCATATATTATTTATTTATTTTTGGAGGAATTTGCTATTGGGGAGACATCCTTGATTGGAATTTCACACCCCTCACAACGCAAAGGCATTCCAAAGCATGAGATTCTTATGATCATGAAGTCCATTCTTAGCTTTGGTATGCTTCAATTAGCCACGGGGGCTCAAAATACCCGTTTTTAGATGTTGGAGGCTTCAATTAGCCATGGGGGCTCATAATACCCGTTCTTAGCTTTCAGATGCTTAAATTATCCATAAGATCTCATAATTCCCATTCTTAGCTTTTGGATGCTTTAGTTAGCCACGGGGGCTCATAATGCTCGTTCTCAACTTTCAGATGATTCAATTAGCCACGGGAGCTCATAATTCCCATTCCCAGTTAAGGATGGATTGGTATATATCCCATTGTAGCCGTGGGTGGCTTGATAATGAACCAAACCTAGGGAGGCTTGATAGTTCCCTAGGAAAAGAGAAGGCAACAAGCAGATAAGGAGTGCATGCCAAAGACAAATGTCTGCGGCAATAGAAGATAATTCCTAATTGCCCACTATCCAGCATTTCTGCAGCAAAATTTTCAATTGTACTTGATAAGATTATGACCGTAGCCTTTTTAGGCAATAGCCAAAGTTCCTCACTCCATGATAGATGTAATAAATCAAAAGTATTGTCGAAGACCGTGATGAGCTGTGGTCAGCATCTAAAGTTCAAGATGGACCCAAATTATAAGGGATAAAGAGAAGATGTGACAAATAAAAAGTGAGCAAAATACATAAACAACCACGGTAAAGAAAGTTATTTCGTTCGCTAAATAATTCTATAGTGGGAATTTTAGTCTGCTCAAATTGAGAAAATTTATGTGCACCAACTAATTTTCAACATGGTGTCATTTAACTACAACTTAACATTAGAGTGAAAGACTTGTAATTACAAAGTGCACATTCAAATATCCAAGTATCCAAGCATGCAGTCCAAATGAAAGATGTCACGGACATACAAATGTGGCTGCATCCAGTTAAGGTTTTATATATAACATTCAATAAATTCCGCATCATGATTAAGAAAAGTTGCACAAACATATGAAGACATGGAATTTGTTCGAGAATTAAAAAGGTTGCAGCCCATGTATAATTATAGATATTCAGGTGAAAATGTCGTTGCTGCAGCTTTACAGTGCTAATAATTATGGTCGCAACCTTACAAAAATATGGCATTGGCAAAAGTATAAAAAATGAAAACAGCTATGTGGGTGTATCATCAACGTCATCTTCATCATCCTTTTCGGTTACGGTCTATATCTCCTCTTCTTCATCAGCTGCGGCTTGCTCCATCTGTTGTCTAGTTCTTTCCTTTACAGCCACCCTAATCTCTGCCACACACTTTAAGTGTTTAGTATCACTTAACTGTCAGGCCATAAATTTCTCTTTGGCTTTAGGGAGGTTTTTCACCACCTTGTGCCTAAATTCCTAGAGGCCTTAGAGGTAGGCCTTATTGTTGGTTAAAAAGAAATCCATGGAGGCCTTATAAGCTGTCATAGCATCCACTGCAACTTACTTCATGGCTGCAACTTTCTCCTCATCTTTCTTCGTTATCTTTGTGTTAGAGGGAAGAAGTACTTCTCTCCTCCAGCTATCCATATTTCAGCTGTAGGAGGTTGAGTTTATTCTTAAAGTAGGCGGCTTTCCTTGTAGCCTCCGTAGCCTTAGCCTCAGCAATAGCAGTGGATTTTGTGGCCGCGTTGAAATTTTGTTCAGACACATCTTTTGCCTTGGTGGCAGCCTCCAAATTCATATTGGCCAATTGAAGTGTTGTGGTAGAGGATTGTTTTCCTGCCTCAAAATAGGTGGCTCAGGCAGTTTGTATGTCAATCTTATGGGTAGACTTCGAAGCCCTATAGAGTTTGAAGATTCCCTCATAATTCATCCTATGGAACATGACAACGTCCGCAGCCTGAATGTTTTAAGGAAGATTCATATAAATAATTAACTAAGGATAAAATAAGGCGATGAAATAGTTACTAGTAGCAGACTATGGAGGGCATATTCCTCCAAGTCCTCGTGATCTTCTTCTACTAGGTCGTCAAGATCAATATTGTTTGGAACTTTTCGCATTCTATTGACCGCTATAACAGTGATATACCATGAAGAATTGGAATCAAACTGCCTTATTTCAATCCAGGGATGGCCACCAAGACCCACTCTTGACCTGCTCTGGGGAGTTGGTAAGTTGGCATTAATTGCCGCAATGTTTCGCGGAGGATGAGGATGAGGAGATCCAGAAAACGAAACATATAAGAGTGTGCCCAATTTAAAAGCCTGCGGGGGACAGTATTCCAATCTGGCGCCGTCTGTGGGAACGAGTTATTTCAATCTTATTTCTCTATATTTTGGGTTCTTCAACACCTTATCTTATTCATGGGGATCCGTTGGATAATTATCTCATGGGTGGATTTTGGTTATTGAACTCGTATTTTTTATACACACCTTCAAATGGATATCGCATATATTCATATATGTTTATGGGTCTCTCCTTTTATAACCTTAGATCTATTTTTACATACCCCGATAATGTTATCCAACCAAGATAACGCTGAAAAGTGTAAAAGGCAATAGCCTTGCAAAGGTGGGTAGCGAGGGATGAGATCCATTTGCTCGTTTGTTACTTTCTCAGCCTATGATCTAGGGTTTCTTGCAATGATTGTTCAATTATTATGCACTAATAGGTTTTTCTGTTATGCTATGAGCCTAGTAGGTATTTTATCCATGTATTTCGAGTCAAAACTCAGTTTTCGAGTTCTAATTCAGGGATTGCTCTAGTCTGCCCAGGAAGGGATGTGGCCTGGTAGTTTAACTTCCCTTTTTGCTGCAGCTCCTACTAGTGCAATTAGTTTACTGCAGCTTTAAATCATCAAGAATTGGTCCCAAGTTCAACCTTGGTGAATTCCACTACAAAGGCAGCGGTAGTGCACATATGCCTTACTAGCCGCGGCCACAACAATAAAGTCATAAAGTGATGCAAACTCTACATCGTTACTTTATACTTGGTTCATCCTACTTTCTATGATTACTCACTTCTGTTAGTTTTATCTTACATTATATATTTTATAAACACTAACAAAGCAGAAAATGGAGGGAGAATCTAGCGAGAGCACAAAAGTCAAGGACGAGATTATGCAGTTGTACAATCACCTCAATCATCTCTACGATAGCCACGCTTTACTCCAAACTCAAGCCAACTATTTGACCCAGAGAGTTCTCATGCTAAAGGCCTTAGCCTCCCCAAATATGGGTGCGGCACCTAGGTTTACTGCTGCAACAATCACTGCCGTGGTCCCTAAAGTTCCATCCACAGAAGTATCATGAAAGAACAAGAAAAGGAAGATGGAGAAGGTAAAAAGGTTCTTTGAGTCCTACTCCCCAATAGGCTTCTAGTTTGAGGACATCTTCAAATTCATCAAGGAAGATAAGCTGCTGAAATGGCCAGAGAAGTTGAGGGCTCCACCCCACAAGAGGAACAAAGCCAAATGGTGAAAAATTTCACCAGGAACGCGAACATGGCACTGAGCTGTTTTATGCCCTAAAAGATGAGATTGAAAGGCTCATAATATAGGGAATGTTGCAGTGCTTCCTCAAGGATGCCTAAGGGACGCAACTTAGTCTGACACGACACATTCCTCTTTGTATGCCCATATTTATGTTTCATCTATTTCTGTTCTGAGTGAAAACTCTTTCTAAGTGGTTCCATTTTAACTTTGTATTGAACTAGAAAAGTCCTGAATATATGAATAGATATATGAAATCAAGTTCACTTGATAGTGCCATATTTTAATTCTCATTTCCATTAAACGTTATCTTATAAAAGACAATTTGTCTTAAATAGATTACGAATCGCGTAAAATATGTTATATTGGGAATGATAACATCTAATAGGCCAACAATTCCCGTCGTGATGCCTGATTGTCTGAAGTCAAATGATAATTGAAATTGGCGAAAGCAACTATTGAGAGCAACTATCTAAATTGGTCTGTAACATCACTCATGGAGACTATATTCCAGCATATTATGGCTACATTTTTTAAAGCATTTATAAGAAAGTGTTATTAGCCACAGGGGCTTACAAGGCCCGTTCTTTGATTTTGGGATGCGTCATTAGTCATGGGCTCGCTCTTAGCTTTTGGGATGCATCATTAGCCACGAGGGCTTACAATGCCCGTTCTTAGCTTCTAGGACGCATCATTAAGTAGGGAGGCTTATAATATATAGTCAATGATGGCTTTATATATATACACTAGCGAAATGCCCGTGCCTGAAGGCAAGACAAAAATTTCGACACCACGTAACTACAAAACGACGAAAATTTTCAAAGTACGTAATTTCATAAAAATAAAAATATAATTCTCCAACAAAAAAAGGAGTAATTTTAATTTGCCACAATTTTCTTTATTTATAGGACTATTTAGACTATTTAACAAATAAAAAATAATGATTATGTGCTTATTCGACTGAATTATTTGCTAATTGAAATATTTATGCGGATGAAACATGCGTATTATGAATTATGATAATACGAAAATGTTTAACAAAAATGTTATTATCTCTTAATAATTTATTATCTTATTATAATTATTATAAATGAACCTTTTAGTTTAATACTATATATAGATTTTGATGATTACAAACAAATATTTCTAAATGTGTTTTGTAACTATTTCTTAATTTATAATACATAATATTTTGTTTTATTTTTGTATAGTTGTCACTTTATTCATTCATATAATTTACAATATATTTACATTCATAAATCTGTAAGTTATACATCTTAAATATTTCCATATTATTATTATTTATGTGTTACATAGGTTAATACATGTGCATATTCATCTCAAATTAACTTACATGGTATCATTTTGTTGATAATATATTTTTTTATATATACTTTATATGTATATAAGATTTAATTGTTTCCATCCCTAACAATTACTCTTGTTAAGAAATCGACAATACGACTAAGGTAAGTAAGCAACTTACCAAACATTATCTTTTTATTAGAGTTTTTATGAGTTTTTCTCCCGCTTTTGTGACCACTTTTACAATACATATCTACTTTTTTAAAAATTTGCAATATACCCTCATTTTGTTAACTTTTCAGCCAAACCGTTAGTACTATTTACATTTTGTGTTTTCTCCCCCACTTTTACGAAAGACACGCCTTTTAAAAAAAATTATGTCAGCGCCAAATTATTAATTATATAAAGAAATTTCATCGAAATATGTTTAAAAAATTCAACTCTTCTAAAAAAAATTAAAAAAAAATCCAAAAAATGGAAAAAAAATATATAAAAAAAGGAAATTTTCTAATCGACATCTATTAAAAATCAGAATATTATAAATTCAAATAAGGAATATATGTCAAAATACATGTTTGTTATAAAAATATGTTTTTCAATAAAATAGTCATCTTGATATTAAAACATGCTTTTTTTTATTATAATTTCACATTCATAAACTGCACCCAGTTTTTACTTATAGTAAATAGTTAAAAACTTAAATATAAATAAAGATTGCTTTTATAAAAAAAACATACAATTTTTATATTAAAAAAGTAAAAAATAGTATAAAACAATGTATATGACTTCAAAAATTTGTACTACAATTAAAAATAACTTTTTACCTATTTCTATATATAAAAACTAGGAAAAACTATTAAAATATTTTTTAACCAATTAAAAAATATTAAAATAATTAAATTTTAAAAAAATAGTTTTTTATAAAAGAACAGTTTTTTTTATCAAAACATAATTTATTTCGTCATAGATAAATCTATTTTTATACCGGGTTAATCGTTTTATAAATATGAAAAACTATTTGTTAAACGAATAAATAAAGTATAATTTTTTTAAATAGCACAAATTTGTTTTTTAAGAAAAAAGACTAAACAAATTTGTTTTTTAAATAACTATTTTCTATAAACCAATTTGTTCTTTAAATAGACAAAACAATTATACAATTTGTTCTTTTAAAATAGTCAAAACAATTTTTTTTAAATAGGTGTTTTAAAATAGAAGTTATACTATTCCTACTTTTTAATAGATATCCGTTAGAAATTTTTGCTTTTTATTTTATTTCAAATTTTTTTTTCAGACTTTCCTAATTTTTTGAAAAAGTTTTGCATTTTTTAAACATATTCCGCTGAAGCTTCTTTATAAAAAAAATGGACTTCTAATAATTTATGGTTGAAATGATTGTTTTTTAAAATGGGAATCTTTCGTTAAACTCATAAAAAAATACAAAATATAAATAATACTAACGATTTAGATGATTAATGAATGAAAAATTAATCGAATGCTAATATATTGTAAATTTTTAAAAAAGTATATTGGAAAAATAGAAAAAACTCAAAAATAACCCCTTTTTTATATTGACTGATTACTTTGGGCCCCACATCCTTATCATGGGAATAGTAGACGTTTTTTTTTTAAACCACTTGGTCCTCACGCCAAGAGTTGGTAGACTGCCACGGGCAGTTCGAGTCATTTATACCTCCAATAGTGAGTGCATTGATTGACCCATCAAAATATATATATATATATATATTTGTTATACCAAAGATTCGTGTGGCCCAAAATCTTGGTCATATACTTAAGAAAAACTATTTTCTTTCAATCACCTTTTTACGGAAAGTATACACCTCCAAATGAGATGTCTTTTCCATTACCTTGGACATATTTTGTTAGTCTTAACAGATATCATTTTTGGTTTAAATGACTTAAAATATATTTAAATATCCATCCAACATGAAAATATAGTTATTCCTTAATTTGTGTGTAGATATCTCGTTAAATGATATGGAGGATAATCAAATCAGTAGGATATTATCTCACATATAAGTTTAGAAAAGTTTCCAACAAAAATCAAATAAGTCTAGAAAAGTATTGTTGAGATAAATATTGAACCAAAAGGATTGTGAAAGTTTGGAAATAAGTGATACAATTCAAGAGAGAGAAGGTGGGTTTGTCCATTCTTCATACAAATAAATGAAACCTTGAATATCAAGTGATGCAGTATTATCAGCAGTAATACTTGAAGACGTAAATCAGTTTTTTTAAACGAAAGGAAAGGCATTTTTATTCTCTCACAGATCGGTTATAGATCCTCAAAATATATTTTGATTTAAAAATCAATTTGGATCGGTTATAGCTTCGGTCTTTCACATCTGAACCACATAAAGCGGAACCTCTCTCTCTATATATATATACAACACAATACTCTCCAACATGAAACTGAATTGCCTTCCTTGCCCCGCTAGCCAGTAATCAATTTTATGACTACCTCATAAAAGCAAAAATGTTTCCTGGAGACACAGGTATACATTGATTTGGCCGGGACGGAAGAAAAACGACAATACAAAGTACTCTGAGGTATTGGAGGTGTCCAGAAACGCCTGCCAGGATGATTTGAAGCACGCCTCATTCTTTATGATATCTCCATCTGTGCCACAAAAAAAAACTAAAATAAGAATTATAAGAGTTGTGAAGATAAAAATTCAGAATAAGAATTATAAGAGGTCAAACAAATCATCAAACACATGAAGAAAAAATTTCAGATCTTGAAACGTATGAAGAAAAATACCTCAACTGTACATCTATAAGAAGTATTTATATGCAAAATAAGAACTGTGCGACCTAAAGAGAGGAAAAAATAGATACGAAAAGATATGAGATATGAGCGTTGGTCACCACCACTCTCTCTTTATCTCCTACGTGCATAGGAGCGTTCGTCGCCATCTGTAAGAAATCACAAAAAATAAATTACAACCATTAGAAAGAAATCCTAGAATGGGGAGGGTAAAGACAGTAAGAGTACAGAGTGAATGGTTTCGAGAGAGAGAGAGAGAGAGAGAGAGAGAGAGAGAGAGAGATGAAAATGGATTCTGAAATATTTATTGCAGGACACCATTTATTTTGGCAATGGAGGTGATGAAGAGAGTGTTATAATGGGGTGGTGGAGTGTTATAATGGGTTTATTTGAGATATTGATGGACATCTCTGACGTCTATCATATAAAGTGTGAATTTTTAAATTAAATTAGAAATGTGTTGAAAGGCTCCCACACGAAGATTCTCCATGCAACCTTGTCCCTTCTACTTTTTTCAGTTTTGATCTCCACCGTTCCTTTCCTGCCTTGTTGGCTAATTATGGACCCTTAATTAACTTATGATTTATGGAATAGTTGCAAAACTTTTACTCCTTATTATATATATATATATATATATATATATATATATATATATATCAACAGCTGTGGGTGGCTCAATAACATAACCTAGCCAGGCGAGGTGATCACCGGGTGAAAGGTGCGGCGCGTGTCAAACGCCAATCGTTGCTTTCGTTTCACTGCAATAATACAAACAAACCTAAATTATGACTACACTCAACTGGTGAGTATAGAGATAAGTCGGGTATCGAAAATCCAAAGAGGTGAGTTTCTAGAATTTATAGGATCTAATACTCCTAAATAAAAGCGTAAAGGTGAATTACAAACTAAAAATGGAAATATGCATAAAATGGAAATAATAATCTGGATGAGTGTATTTAAACTACATTAAGAAAGAAGATAAAACTATAGGTTGCATCGAACATCCCTCACCTGAGTTAATTAGTATAAAATGGTCACATGGGTCGACGAGTGATTACAGATGCGTCTCATTTCGACAGTAAATTGAACTAAGGGTTGTCATGCCCCTAAATCGTCATAAAAGCCTAATAAGATTTTGGCGTCAACAAATACCTTGGAAATTATGGACGCAAGGTCGTAAGAATCATACATACATGATATGCCCCGTCAAATATCCTAGGCATAATTACTAGTACAACGCACCCGAAATAGACCCGTAAACACCATCACCAAAGCAAAGCAACGCGTCAACCCGAGTGAGTTCAATTCAAAAACAACCTAATTTAAATTAGCTAGAAAGCATGTTAAAAATGCGATAAATAAACGCAATAAACCTACACTAGAAAGAAAATAAAGAAATCAAGTAAACCTAAATTTGAAAGCATGTAAATTAACAAGAAAGCAAGAATAAATGAAATACAAGCAATATTAATGGAGAGGGAAGATGAAAGTACTAATTACAAACCCTAAAGGGTGTCAAACCAAGAGAGGAAGAAGAATAACTCTCAAATCCCCCAAACCCTAACCTAGAACTCTCTAAAATCTAATTTGTTTCTAAGTATGAAAATAGAAAACCAAAATTCCTTTATATAGTAAGTTACAAAAGAAATAAAGAAAAAAGAAAAGAAAATGAATGAATTGCAAAATATCTGGTATAATCGATCGATCGATCAAAGACCATCGATCGATCGATCAAAACCATCGATCGATCGATCGAACAGGTCCTAGCCCACTGTCTCAATTCATAGGATTAACTTCAAACGACGGCCGATCGGGGGCCCAAGCCCGGTCGACCGGCACTCTATTTTTTGCATCCCTTGGTCCATGAAGAGGGGAGAGATGGTTGCAAACGAAAACGGCCATAACCTCTTCGTCCGAACTCCAAACGATGCGCCGTTTACGGCCACGGGACGCTAACTCAATGAAATACGTATCCGTGGAATTTCCATGAGCTGGAGAAGAAATTTCAATTGACTAAAATGTCCTTGAAGTATCGTTCGATGACGGAACTTCTCCAAAATGCAACGGATCCTCACTTTTAGCGTGCCAATACCTACAAAAGCACAATTAACCCCTGTAAAACATGTATATATCCAAATCCAAGGTTGTATGGTTAATGAGCATAAATATAGGCATTAAGGACCGTAAAACGCTAGAATGCATAAAGATAATGTGCGAAAATATGTAATATTTGATACAAATCACACCCCCCAACTTAAACATTGCTAGTCCCTAGTAATGAAAGAAACAAAACCTGTCGACAAAAGGCAGTACAAGACGTATATATGCATCGAAATATAAATGCCACTTTCGTAGGAAGCACGATTGAATTTAGCATATGCCATAAGTCGTTAAACCCCTAGGTTACCCTAGTTAACAAGTGGCGTCGCGTGAGGGTTTTCAGGGATGACACCCACAAACATCATATGGTTTCCTAAAAATATGCCTAACCCAACATGCGACAAGCCCAAAAAAAGTGAAAAAGATTTCATACGCATTATTAGCAAAGTGAATGAATTCAGACAAAAGAACGAATCATTAACATTATAGAATGCACCTCATAGAATTGAAACCTTAAAATGTGGGAGGGGAGATAGCACATGCACAATGTGATTTGGCAAAAACTGAAATAAAATGGATAAACGTTAAAACAAGCATATATTCAATCCTCATGGGCATTACACTCATCAAGTGAATTCACTCGAAACAGGGAGGTAACACACGGAACATGCGGGCAAACAGAGTAAATGGAAATGGAAACAAGGCCGCACACATGTCACAAATGAAGAACACTATATATGAAATGAAAAATATAATCTCAATGAAAGGATACCGCTCATTTAAGGAGGCGAAATGCATTTTCACAGATTATTCAAAATTTTTAAACCTTCAAAATACACTTCCTTAAGATCACATAGGACTTGTATAGGATTGTAATGTAGGCAAGGATAGGGTACGAAACGAAGGATATGTATGTACGGGACGCAGGCTCGTCCCAACTAAAAGTTCCATAATTGCCATTTTATTCACTCGTGATAATTTAAATAAAATCAATCTTATATATTACTTTACTCGTCTAGTAATATTAACAAATTTCCAATAATTACTAACTCTCGTCACGTTACTAAATATTTAAAACATTTCCAGATTAATATTAAATTAATTTATCTCAATTAAATTTAATAAATCCCTAAATTTAAAAGCCATAAAAATACGGGGTATTACATACTTCCCCCTAATAACGGAATTTCATCCCGAAATTTAGAAAATAAGGCCTACCTGGAAAAACAATTTTGGATACCTTAACAATACGCAAACTATCTACATAGTAAGGCGCTTAATAACTATAGACCCCACCTTACAGCAAGCTTGTTTAACACTCTCATTAAATACACTTCACATCGTGCTCCTAACCGACAACATTTGCATAAGACACGCCTACACATTATAAATTCCCATTATTTCAATATCATTGGGAGGCCGCACCTCACTGTAGGACAACTACTCGGATTTATCTAAACACAAGACTCCCATTCTGAGAGAAACCAGACGAACATCTGACCACTCTGGTTCGCCTAAAACAGCCGCAGTAATTACACCATAGTTATCATACTCTAACTCGACTTATCTGATTATCCGCCCATCTCTTAACATTCAGAGTGAGAAAAGTTAAGATTTTTCCACACCAAAACCTCAATAAGCTCCTTATTCACAATAAACAGTTACGAGTGGTCCCACAAAATCCCTGCCATTAGGTAACATCCTCCCCCAATTACCGTACTATACTACACTTGCTAGCTATAACCGTTGTGGAAGAGAAACAATCAAATTGAATCCAAAATTACTTTCACACTGCTCCACTAATGGTTAATCACCGCTCGCCTACTCCCCAGATTATGGGTGATACAACCTGCTCAAAACGAAACGATATCCCCATTGCTTCCTGAAATCCTATATTGAAGGTGGTATTCAAAAATATTTTCCTAATTCATAAAAATATTGTGTAGGACCACGTACTGGTGCAATCCTTCCTTTCAAATGAAGACCGGGTTACACTAGTTAATATTATAAATTACCCAAAGAGATATCAATCACTTGCTTCTTGGGTGACTTGTTCCACATGTTCGAATGAACCCTTGATCTTGCCTTGATATTTGCAACCAATCAAAGAAACTTTACTGACCTTACTGGCCTCTTCCATTATAGGAATCGTCGGTAGTAAGAAAATTCTCTAGTTGACCCTCTCGTTCCAACCGATTTATATTTATGAGTAGTGTCCGCGGAGATTACTCACTATGTCCCACTAGACATCGACTTTTAATGTCTCACACTAAGTGACACTTAATACTCCCCGTCGTTCCTTTGTGTATACTGAAATTTCAGACCCATGTACCTTTTTCCACGATGTGCACTTTCGGACCTTTTATACCATACTAACATCATCACTCTTTGTACACGTCAGTCGCTCTTAACATTTGACTAATTATAACTCCGATTTGAGTGTTCTCCATATAGTTAAATTCTAACCTTCTCAAGGAATACCCCTTGTAAATGGCTTTCCACAACGTTCCAACTAGATTCGGTGTGCTACTCTGATCGCACACAAATATATGGATTTATCGTCTTTCACATGACGCTCAATCCACTCTACCACTTCCATTTCGTTATGTTAATCCCACAAGCATTGATTCCACACATGTATTCCCACATCCCTTCAACTCGAACGATTTTAACATCAGCTAACCAGGATGCCCACACACCCTATAAGCCGTGCATACTAGCATAAGCATTACATACTCTTCACACATAACACCCAATTCTTTGTTTTCCTTCTGCTCACAATGTGATTATGACACTTGGGTACTTTCAATCACCCTAGAAATTGAAATTTTAAATCCTCCTGATCATCATTCCACTCCTTAACTAATGGTGATAAAACAAAACCTGCAATGCTTTCTTACCACACCACCGTCTCCACTATCCTTAAATCATAATTAAACTTCCAACTTACAAATATAATTACCGGCTCCTACTATGAACGAGGTACCAAACTCATAGACTAATGACCAAACATCTTCCTATTTCCAACAAAATCCAAATAAGGAACCCCCCGATACACTACTACCTAGCATTATCGGTTATCGAAATCCGTTAGGCCCTCCCTCTGTAGCATGTACTCCTTTATTCCGTCTCCTGACAGAAATGTTACCTCTCCTCCCGTAATTACACTTAACAAAGAACATCTTGCCAATTGCACTAACGATCAATATTGGTGCAAATCACATTACATAAATTTCATTATATACGATCGGGACTCTCAAAATCCTGTCCCCAAATATATGGTTATAACTCTTAACTCCCACATCTCGAAATGATAGATCTATCAATGATCTCTTCCTATCTCCATGTCCTGAGCGTTGAACATAATAATGAGTTAAATCTTTTTTCTCATCAATAAACCTAATACATTCTGAATCATAACAACGAAGTCCATACACTCACCGGGATCGAATATCTCGACACCCCTATCCCCTCCGAAATCTCTAAAATAGATAAAATAAGTCTGAGTCCGACCTTCTCGTAGGTGAGGCCTCGCCAGAACAAAACATGTTGCACTAAGTTAACCACTCCGATAGCCTTACAATAACGGCCTACTATTGTACTAGGCATTTCTATAAAGTTGTAATCAAGACATTATCATACTCATATATCACATCACTAAAACGAGTAATCTCAATAAAGTATATAACACTATTAATACACTCCTTCATCCTGCTCCCAAATCCGTAGCTAATGGTATCCCGTTCTCAAATCTATCTTTGAAAAGAAAGTTGTTTCTCTCAGTTGGTTGAATAGGTCATCGATTTGGGGTAATTATTATGTATCTTGACCTTGTTCAGTTCCCTAGTAATCCTCGCATATCCTCAGTGAACTATCTATTTTCTTCACAAACAACACCGGAGCTCCCTAAGGCGAGGTGCTTCTACGAATGAAGCCCTGGCATAACCGCTGCTCTATTTGTTCCCTCAACTCACTCATCTCCGTTGGGCCATGCGGTATGGGGGACGTATTATCGATTAGGTCCCCGACATCAAGTCTATAATGAAATCTATCTCTTTCCTGGGGGTAGACACTATATCTCTAGGAATACATCCGAAAACTCACGAACAACTGGAATTGAAACTAGGTGAAATCATATAATACTTAGAGGTATTATCCTCTATCTAATACAAATGGGTGTAAGATCCTCCCTCTGGGTGAGGCATCACCATCAAAAAACATATTCTGCCCCGGAATGGCAGAGACAATACTCCTACCAAAACAATCTCTCATGGCTCTGTACGCAACGAGCCAATGCATGCCAATTATGACATCGTGCTCATGAATATCTAACACTATCATGTTCTCAGGAAAAATCAATCTTCCAATCTCTATATTTAAACCCCGACGTATAAAGAAAATCAATGAACCATTCCCTAGTGGTGGGTCTACGCATGACACTATACTATATGTCGTGTCTAATAACCCTAAGGCCCGTGAAAAATGAGTAGCTATAAAACCGTACGACACCCCAGTATCAAATAAAACTCTACCCATAGTGTCGTGTACAGGCAATGTACCCTCAATCGCGGGTGGTACCTGAGGTGCTGCTGCCTGGTGGACGTTATAGACACGTCCATACTGTAATTGCCCTTGCTGAACTGGGGCTACTAGGATGGCTAAAAATAGTGGCCTCTACGGCTCATTATGGGCACCCTACTGGCGTGGGAACCTATCCCCCTCTGGGAAATCCTGACGTCTATGTCCATTCTTGCCACATTTGAAGCACCTACCTCGAAACTGTCTCATTTTATGACTCTGTTGTCCAGTTTCACCTTTTCCTATACCTTGTTGGCCTGGTTGAACAACTTGAGGAAAAATGATGTTAGGTTGAGGGCAGTCTCTCCACTTGTGACTGGATTGCATACATTTATAGCAGAGTCTTGAAAGTTCTTGCTAGTTGGGTAAGAGTTTCTCTCCAGTCTGTTTTGAAAAAAATTTACGTTCATGGCCATCGATTCCACATTTGAAACACCGTTTTCTGACTTCACTAAGGCCCCGACTTTGTTGGACCTGATGCTTTTGGGTTTCCATGAAAATTTCTTACCTTCATGCCTTTTACAGTCTTGAGGATCTTGTTATTGCGATTTTGGTGTCTTCGCACAATTGTTAATTCTAGTAATGTCAGATTGACTATTCTCTTTATATCGTTTCCCTCCTATAAGCTACATGCTGCGATCTTAGTACTATAAGACCGCAGTGGTAACTGCTTGTGCCACAATATTTGCTAATTCGATGATTGATACCCTCTCTAGAGACACCTGAGGTTTGAGCTGACCTTGCCCTCTGACCCCCCTAACGGTATTAGCTTGTTCTTCTTGACGAGCCATCTGAAAATTTAAATAATCTGGATGAGTTCATCATTCACATAAACAAATTGCAGAAGCACGAATTCGCAACACATAAAGTGGAATATAACATTCCAAATATTATGGCTCTAAATCAAAGTTGCTGAGCTGGAAGCGAAATAATCCGTACAGATCCTAAAGGACATTAGAACCTGATGCTCTGATACCACCTCTGACACCCCACCTAATTAAATACTGGGTGATCAGTGCTTTATTAAATTAAAAATCAAGGTGACCGGTTAGTTCATTCTTAGCATCACTGTCGTAAAATAATAGTTCCAATATGAACACCCTAAATAATTAAGCTAAGTGTCAAAACAATTTAAAGTCTTATTTTCATTTTATTAAATTCCAATATGAAAACCTTTTTAATAAACAACAATTTAAGAATCACATAAATAATAATGGTGACAATCACCACACAAGAATTAGACCATCTAGATAAACCAAACCAATTTATGAACTATAAATGAAATCATCCTGACAAGAGTAAACTCCCAAAGAGTAGAAAATACCGGAACATAAACATAAGTCTCTGACAAATTCAACGGAATAGGAAATTGGGCGACACATGCCCTAACTATGAAAAACTAAAATAAAAAGTGAATCAATGAAGAGGTCGTCTAAGCAATAACCTCCAACTTCCACATAATCTATAGCACGTCCAATCCAAAGAACCTAAGCATGACGCCTCTGTGGCTGGGCACATGTAATACATACATATATATACAAGAGAGAGAAAATGACAGAAAATGGGTCCGAGCCCGAGTGTAAAGCAGTTAAAATAGTTTAGCAAGTATTTGAAATGCTTACTGGCTAATGTAACAACCATGTTAGTATGCGACACTCTCTTGAGAATTCTTGCCTCTCATCTAGTGTGCATGCCCACCATACTACTAAACTGATATACTTAACTTTTATTTTCCATAAAGTTTTATCCCGAGGAGCAGAAAGTTATAATATTTAGTTTTAGAAAATCATTCTCTTCAAAATTTATTACGTTACTTAGAGCAACATTGTACCGTTACAAAGTTCCTGAACACTTATTATAATGTTGAAGTATTTATTTATTTCTCAACTGCAGATACACACAATAGAAAGTTTCCATATATATATATATATATATATATATATATATATCAATCACTCATATAATATATATACTATCGGCACCCCACATAAATCTATGGTGCTGGCATACTCTGCTATCAAGTCCCGATATCACACAAACTAAGGGAAATACGAGTTCGGAATCACTCTCGAATTGTATTAACATAATGCACAAAAAAATGGAGGCGAAGCATAGTTCCATGTACTAAGAGGTCAGCACATACCCTCACGTCTCTTAGAACATCTGACTATCATTCTCAAATAGCCTGTATCGAGGATACTATCTTCTAGGGTACGAGTCAATATCCCTCCATAAAGGTCCAATCGAGATAAGACTGCCCGGCCAGAAACTGCTGTGAAAGCAAGTAGCCTGGGTATGATTTTTACACAAATACATAATATATGCACAGTCACACAGTCATATATATAAATATTCAAAATTTCTAAATTAGGTGCGCCCACGACCCATAATTATAATTATCTGTTCTTAGCACATATTACCCGATTATCTCACATAACGGATTCGTCTCTTTTATTTTCATTTATAATTTATTTCGTACTCACTTCTCATCTCTCGAAGTATTATATCTCCCGAAGTAAAATTTCATTAGGCATACCTCACTTACCTTCTTCTCTAACTCCCTTACGAGTCTCAATCTTTTTGTTAAACGTACGTGTGATTTCTTATGTGTGAATGACTCCCCATTATCCCATAATGTCATCCTACATTTAATTTCACCCAACGAGGTCTACCTAGACCCTACTGGTCCTCTTTATAACCCATTATGCTCTAACAATAATAACCTAGGGTTTCTTCGCATTTTAACTGGATTAAACATAAAGAAGGAACATAAGCAGTTTTCTAGGTGGGATCAATCGATCGAGGAATGGGGTCGATCGATCAATACCGTCGATCGATCGATGTTCTATATCGATCAATCGACCAAGCAGTTATGGCGAATTCTGCCATTGACAAGTTACGGGTTTACCTCTTCAACCTCTACCAAATCTCCATTAACAATCCCCAAACTCCCAAACAACATTACTACAAGTGCTATACACTTAACTACATGATTTCCTACATGAAACGTGTTCAAATTCATCTACGGTAACTAAATGATGGGGAAAATATTACATAAACTTCAAGAACCCTAATTTTGGAAGGAATATCCATTCTTCTAGTTATTTCCCAGATTTCTTATTTTTAAATCAATACTAATTCATGGGTAATCCTCTTCATATGATGGGTATGTCAAGAATATATTTAATTTCTCTAAACATGAGATTTATGATCTCTAAATTATCAATTTCTTCCATACAACATGTTCTTGATAAACCTAAACTAACATGGGCGATAAATTTACTAATAACAAAGGAAGATAGAAACTTTTATGGAATTCAAGTTTCTGATTGATGGACGAAAAAGGTATGGTTGCGTTCCTCGTTGCATGATCCATGATTTGGTGGTGGTGGCGGTGCAAACGGATGAGTCTTTGGCCTTAGGTTACTTGGAAAGCTCTCCAACTTCTTCTCTAATGGCCGTTCTTTGGTTTTGTGTATGTTAACCCTAGAAGACAACTCCTAAAGGCTGATATATCCTTAGGAAATTCGTGGGTTTAATTACCCAAATATACAAAATGTCTATAATACCCTCCCAGGATGCCGATTAGGCTTAAAAATGCCCCGAGACCCAAACGAAACCCCCGGGTACACTATTCTGACTATCTCGACCCTTTCGGACACTTTGGTGTACTCTAAATGACCATACGAGCGACTTATAATTTATTCAATTTTAATAATAATAATTTAGTCCTGACACGACACAGCCGCGTCCTGACTTAAAGTTCCATAATTATCATTTTATTCACTCGTGGAGATTTTAATAAAATCAATCTTATATATTACTTTACTCATCTAGTAATATTCAACAAATTTCGAAATAATTACTAACTCTCATCAGGCTAGTAAATATTAAAAACATTTTCGGGTTAATATTAAATTAATTTATCTCAATTAAATTTAATAAATCCCTAAATTTAAAAGCCATAAAAATACGGGGTATCACAATATTATACTATCTAGATGCATCTTTATTTTTTAGAAGCTTGACTTACAGTCAAACTTATTGAACATAGTTTTGTCTTCAATTAAATTAATTAGATTATTCTTGTCTGGTATCTTATTATAATCAAACTCACAATTCTTATTAAGACTTTTATAGTCTATGACCATACGTCTTTCTCCCCTCTTTCATTCAGACTCATTTTGAACATAAAAGTCATGGCTATTATGTCTACTTTTGATTTCTCTAATAATTCCTAGCTTAAGCATTTCATCTATGCCTTTTTTGAATTCTTCTATATCTTATTGTCAATATCCTTTCTTATATGTTCCACCATTGACAATGGCATCTGGGTTTATAGGAATAATCTCATAATAACTTTTATCTTTATCCCACTTAGCAATGGGATTTTCTTCTAAAGTAGGTTTTACTAAATCTTTTCTTTTTCTACCTCTATATCTGATTTCTTTTCTTTGGATATAGCTTGGACTTTTAATAAGGTTTGTTGGGCATGATCTAAAATTTCTTCTTGTATGATCGTTATTTGCTTATAACAATTTTGGTTTGGACACTTACATTATTTTTGTAAGGGTTTAGTTATTTCAAGAGCTCCTTGTTAGTTTGTATATCTAGGTCCACCATGCTTATCTGAATAACTCTGATGGTTTATTGGTTTATAATTGGGTTTGACCTACATAAGGCCAAAAGCAGTCTTATGATCAATTAGAGGGGCAATAATATTAAACTCTTCTTTGTTATTAAGTAATATCTTCTCATTATACTATGTATAAGGATGATATATACTAGTAAAGTCTTTTCCTAAAATAATGTTTCCTGCGAAACTAGGATGAGGATCCATTATCCAAAACAAGGGTTCTAAAAAAATGCAGGGCGTGATTGGAACATGGAGGCCAAGCCTTAAGCCTTAGAAGCCTAGGCGGGGCTTACGCGTAAAAAGGCGTGACAAGGCGTTTAGGCCTTCTTAATATATTTTAATATTTTTTAACCATAACAAGGGTATTAAAATACTAAAATTGTACATATCATAAAAATATGTCTGAATATATGCAAGTAAAATACTATTTGATTATTTTGGATGAGATAATGGCCTTATTTGTAAAAAAAATATTTAAAAGGAGATATCGTTTCATTAAAGCATTGTTGTTGTTTTTAAAAAGTGCGCCTTAAGGGTTTTACCAAGAATTAGGCGTGAAAATTGTAAGGCGGGGCGTTTGTCCCAAGACTCAATCCTAGGCATGCCTAGGCGGAACCTATGCGGGTTTTTTATAATAGTGTCCAAAACCAATGATTAACATTTTTGTTAGTTTGACTTCCTAATTTAAAATAAGTAGGAAAAGTCTAAAAATATAAGGTAAATGGATCTCCAATAGCTAACTTACCATGGATCTCTTGATTACTGTCTATAAAGTATTCTTTTGGGAAGGCGTTAGCCTTACAAATACTCTGAGGGAATCTTGTATCTATAAAAACTGAAAGTCTTTTAGAATAATCTTTATATTGTATGAATAATTGTACAAAACAATCATGTGGTTTAGTAGAAATTCCTAAGTTATTCTTTTTTAAAATAGATATTCCCTTCTGGGGTATATCTGCAAAATCTAATGATGTTAAGTCTTCTGAACTACTATCAGAGAAGTTTTCTTCTATATCAGAGGAAATTCCCTTTCCTTTTAAGTCTACATTTTTTTATAATCTCTTACTTATATTTCTATCAATGTCTTTGTAATATGTTTTAATATCTTGGACTATTTGAGCATCATACTGGGTAGTCTAGATTGCTCTAAATCTAGTTCTCCAATAATTTTCATGGTAGTGTAATTGATAAATAACACAAACCATAAATAATTATGTTTATATAATCTCAAAATGTTCTACACATCTAAAGTCTTTCTTGCTACATTTTATTTCAAATGTGCAATAATGTTCTCATCGCAGTAGCAATTAGGTATATATGTTAGTAACTCGGGATTACTAACTTCCCTTCTTTTCTTTAATAAGGGGCTTACTATACATTTATACCAAGATTCTTCAAAGTCTATATAATCATCATCTAGATCATATTGATTAATTTTCATCATATATAAATCTAATGTATCTTGGGAGTCTTCATATTCAAAATTTTCCCCATTTTCAAAATTTTCTGTTTTCGATGGTTCTAATTACGCATATTGGAAAGCACGTATGCGTTCGGCACTTAGGGCTATAGACGAGAGGGTTTGGTTATCCATAGTTAATGGGTGATCCCCACCAATATTTTTAATATAGAATGAGCGTGTTCCCAAACCCGTTGAGCATGGGAGTGAGAACGAACATAAATCCGCTAATTTCAATTCTCGAGGTTTAAATGACTTGTTTCGCGCTATCACACCGGATGACTTCAGACGTATCATGAGGTGTGAAATCGCTAAGGAAGCTTGGGATATCCAATAACTCACTCACGGGGGAACTAGTGTCGCAAAAGCTTCTAAAATCCAAAACCTCACCACTCAATTTGAAACCATCAAAATGGATGAAAAAGAAACATTCGATGAGTTTTACACTAGACTCTCTGATATAGTCAATTATTCATTTAATTTAGGAGAGAAAATACCCGATGACCGAGTTGTAAACAAAATCCTTAGGTCCCTACCAGATAGATTTATCCCTAAGGTGACCGTTTTAAATTCTTTACCCACCCTACACTCTACCAAACTTGAGGAACTAGTAGGTGATTTGCAAACCTATGAACTAGATATGTTCCCCTCCAAAAATGAAAAGAAAATTGTTAAGGGAATTGCTTTGAAAGCCCATAAGGAGGAAAAACAAGTTATGGATGACGAGAGTGATAGTGACTTGGAAGATATGTCTATGTTTGCTAGGAAGTTTCATAAATTTCTTAAATTTATGAAAGATAATTTTAAAAATGATTTTAAGAAATTTGAAAAATCTAAGCATGACAAAGCCGAAAAAGATCCATAAACCCTTTAATGAAAATTTAAATAGGGACAAGTCAAATAGGTGCTATGGTTGTGAGGGTTATTGTAAGGACATATTTTTATAAGTCCGTTATCAATTTGTTATGTCATATACCGATACACCGTCGAAGAGCATTCAAGAGAAATCTACATCAAAGATGGATCCGAATTAATCGTGTTATTCATCAAACAGACTCCGCGAAGTTTACATTGGTAAGGTTATGTTTTCAATACCTTTACTTTTCACTTAGAGCTTTTGGGAGATTTTTACAAAATATTTTCTAAGTGTTGGAGCGGACTTTTTCGTCAAATGTTGAGAATGAGTATTTTTTCTAAGTTTTGAAGCGGACCTCGATTTTGACACCTAGGTCGTTCGCAAGATCAGCATCTCGTTCGAACAAGATTAGAAGTCACGTGATGTCGTTGGAATGACATGCGTCTTTCATTCGAGCGACATCTGCTTCCCGTTCGAACGAGCACGTTTTTTGAGGCGGTGCATTTTTGTATAAATACAATTAAATGGTAACGTTTTCATTAAGAAGTGCCAGTATTTTGAAAGACAAAAACCTGCGAAAGTGCATAATCCTTTTCACTTCTTCCTTTAGGGTTTTAATCCCTTTTTGGTTTTCAAATCACAAAACTCCCATATGCTTTAGTGAATTGTTCGGTGTTTAAGAACAACTTTTCTTTTGTTCAACCTCTGTACAGAAGGCATGTCCATCTATGATCGGTGGATAACGAGCGTAGTTATTCTGCGTGTGGATGAGCCGAAGACGACGAACCGACACCTGGAGGGTATTTCATTGTCTCTCGTATCTTTGAAGGTCTGCTAAAGGCACTGTACATTACACACTTGTGGGTGATTATTAGGTTGTATGTAAGTCAAAAGTCTTGTGAATTCTTCAAAGTGTTATAAAAGGTTTTTACCCGAAAGGTTTTTTTTCCTATATCGGCCATCTTTTTTTTTCATGCATGGTTTGAATGATTTATCATATTTGGATGCATATTTAGGGACTGAATTTATTTGGTTTAAAAATAGACTCTAATTAAATAAGTGTGCGAAATTAGAAATTTACGAACTTAATCAATTATTACACAGTCACGTTTCATGTTTTACAAATTGGTATCACAGCCGGTTACGCTAATTTATCGCGTATTCCTATTTTTTGGAAAATCGTGTGATATTGATTCTTTTAAAAATCTGTTTTGTGAAAAATCACATTTGTTTTCTACGGAGCACTTCTGTAATCGGATGCCTATTTTTAACGGGTCTAATTATGTGTAACACCCCGCCTGCCCGGGGAGAGCGAACGGAGCACTAATGCGATAAAATAAATCTAAATCCACAAGTGACAAGGTATAGAGCATTTAAGTCCCACAACAACAAAAGAGAAACAACAAATCTCAATCTCTTCAAATTAAATACCAAATCTCTCGAATAAAAAATACAACAACTAACTCGAAAATAAAATACAAATCTCCAAAGCTCTATACATCAAAATAATACAAATCTTTCCCAAACAATCCTCGCTAAAATCACTCTCCATAGCGCCCCAAAATCCGCGCTAACCTGCCACTAAAAGAAAATATGGGGAAGTACACAATACGACAGGAAAGATGCTCAACAAATATATTAGGGGTGAATAAAACGTAACAACATGAGTACGAATATTCAAATCAAAATGCGAATCACAAAGCATTTATCAATATAATTTCTCAATAACACATTAACCGAGTCACCAAGCCTCACCTCATCCGCATATGCTTTATCAAGACATAGCCCGGGAAGCAAGAGTTTTGACGGGTGCTCAATATCCGTGCCATATTAAAATCTCATGACAATGTTCTCAAACAACAATATAATGATACCACATGAATCAAAATAATTTCAACAATTATTTTCCAGATTTGAATGAATTTATCAATTCAAATATGAGTTCAATTAATAAGAAATCAACGGGATAAACTCTCGAGAGATTTAAAGGAGCATATTGTGTAAAACCCCATACCTCAAACCATGATGAGAAACAAATGATCACATCCTCAAGATCAACAAAAAAGATCAACAAAAGCTCCTAAAAGAAACTCCAACAAAATAGCCCCAAGAACACCTCTAATCTAAGGTTGGAACTCACAAATCTCAAGGGCCAATGTGTATATAAAAAGAAGAGGAATATAAAATATATTTTTTTCCATAAGTTGTGCCAAAAGTAGGTTAAAAAGGGTTTCCCATGACTCATTTTATAACGCAAAGAAATGAAAAGTTGGAAGCCAAAAGACTCCTTTAAATAAGGCAAAGAAATGAAGAGTTGGAATTCAAAACAACTCCAAGAGTTAAAAACATTTAAAAATCCGTTTTAACTCTGATTTCGAAACCGTTTCAAATTCTCGCCTTTAAAAATAATATTCAACATATTTGAGCAATAAAAATAATTTTATCTAAAACTTTTTTTTCCTCCATTTTCGAGAAATTAATTAAAATAGCCCCAAATTACTCGGGTTATTAGATTATGCCTATTGGAAATCTCGCATGAAATCTAGTTTAAAATCCATTGATGGGCGTGTTTGGTAACTTGGGAAAAATGGGTGGACTCCTCCCACGGTCACCGTTGATAATATCACCTCTTTAAAACCCATGCCAGCCTGGACTGAAGATGATCATAAAATGTCTAAATTTAATTCACGTGGTTTGAGTGCCATTTTTGGAGCTATCACTCCGATGAGTTTCGTCGAATTATGGCGTGCACCACATCTAAAGTGGCTTGGGATGTTTAGAAATTGACTCATAAGGGTACGAACGTGATTAAAGAATCTAAGTTACAAAATTTTGCCACCCAATTTGAGACTATCACCATGTCTGAGTCTCAATGATTTGATGATTTTTATGCACGTTTGTCGGACATTGTTAACAGAAATTTTAATTTGGGTGAGGTGATTGATAACACCCCTGTCGTTAAAAAGATTTTGAGATCTCTTCCAAAACGTTTTATTCCTAAAGTCACTGTTTTGAACTCTTTGGGAAATTTGGAATCACTTAAGTTGGAAGAACTTGTAGGAGATATTCAAACCTATGAGATTGACATGTTTCCCAAAACCATTAAGGCTAAGGATAATGGTGTTGCTTTAAAGACTCGTTTTAAGAAAAAGAAAGAAAATGTTTATGAGTCTGATTCTAAGGAAGATTTTGATATGGCCTTGTTTGCAAAAAAATTTAAAAAGTTTCTCAAAATGAATAAAGAAAATTATTCCCACAAAAAGAGATATTTTGAGTCAAATAAAAAGAAGTGGAGGCCAAAGATAGTGACAAGGAGGATGAGATCAGGTGCTTTGAGTGTGAGGGGAAAAGGCATATAGCTAAAGCGTGTCCTACTAGGATAAGGAGAAAGGGCAAAGAGACTGTTATGCCCTCGACTCTTAGTGATAGTGAGGGTGATGAGGGAGATGAGTCCGATAAAGGTTTAGCACATGGGATGGTTGTCATTTTTTCTAGTCGTGTGAGCACACCCACTTTCTCTCACGAGACTACACACGAGAGCGATGATAGTGATTTATGTTCTTCGAGTGAGGGAGAAAGGGAGGAGGAGAGTGGAGATGAAAGTGAGATTCAAAAATCTTTTAGAGATTTGTACATCGAGACCTTGAAAACAAATAAGTATAATATAGATTTAGGTCATCGAATTTTAGATTTGGAGAGAGAAGGAGGTTTTGATAAAGGAGAAGTGTGATTTGACCGACACGTTGTCTTGTCTGACGACACGTGTATCCCAACTCGAGAGTGATCTCGAACATGCCAGGGAGGTCCAAGTGAATTTTGAGAACGCACCTAAGAAGGTTGAAAAGGTGGTTCTTAAGGGTAAAGGTGAGAAGTTAGGAATAAGTCATGACAGTGCTTCTACTTTCCAATTAGCACCCGAGCCGGTTCCCACTTTAGTGACAGATTCAAATGAGTCTCACCCTCACCCACCTAGGCGTTCCATTCCTATTAGGAAATTATGTCCTAGAGTTTTTGAGAGAGGTGTTTCGAGGCCTATTTATGTTTGCTCACATTGCAAAAGGAGAGCACACCTTAGGGAATTTTTCTTTAAGTTGGGGTATGTGTCACATTTTTCTTCTACACCTGTTTCTGATACACATGAACCCACAGATAATTCTTTACATGCTCCCAAAGACTACATGAGAGAGTTTTCACATTTAGGTGAGCAAGTTAAGTTTTTAGTCAAAACATCACAAGAATTGATGGAGGTTTTTCATAAGTTGCCACCACCTTTGGAAAACCACTCCACACCTAACGATTGAGGTTTGACTTGTTTACTAGAATATGATATTTTTCATGATGTCATTATTTGCCTATTGCTAGTATGTAACATTTTTGTATGTTTTATTTTTTTTGAAATATTTTTGAAAAATGTAAAAAGATTTTATTTTGATAAAATCCAAAAAAAAATTGTATTTTGTTTGCACCATTTATGGATGGACACTTTGGATGACCGAGTCACAACTTCATTTCATTATTCTTCATGTGACTATTTGATAGTTTTTTAAGACAATAGGTCAATTCATCCATGTGCTTTATAATGTTTGGAATCATTGAGATGTAATTTAGTGTTACTTCCTACATGTTTGACTTGTGATTTCCTTTATTGCACACATGCACGGATTTGTTTGATTATTGTGCTTTTCTTATCACATGTTCGTTGGGTGTTTTCACTTCAATCCTGTCCTTTAAAACGAACCAAGCGCGATAAATTTTGATAAGGAAATTGTGCATATAAGAACTATTTTGTGAGTTTGTGTGCTTTATTTAAAAAACGGAGAAGGGCTGTGAAAGGGTCATTTTGCCTTTGCGAATACTAAGCCACCGTTAAATTGGACCTAAAAATGGTGGAATTTTATTATCCGGGGTCCAAAGAGGTTTAAAGGAGTCCGGAAAAATTTAAAGGCAATAAAAAGAAATTCATGCCAAATTATGGACCACTTTGGTTTTTGCACCGATTCTCCAAAGTTTGATAATTTAGATTACCTCTAAAAGAAAATATATATGAGGGAGTTTTGTTGGAGATTTTATAATGGGTTTTCACGTCCTTGAAAATCTTGAAAAAGCGCTAAATAGTTTTGGACGTTATTTGTGTTGAAATCATTTTGACTTTGATTTGTTGATTTGCATAAGACAATGTCATCTAAATTCAACAATCTTTTAACCTAAGGATACTTTTGATGTTCATTCGTTAGGGGTATAAATATGCATCGTGCACATATGCTTGATTGAGTTGATTTACCTATCTAATGTGTTCAAACCCATTCATTCCATTTCCATGACTTGATTGTTTGAGTTTAAATCTATGGTGTGATTTTTCTATCAAATTTTTCAAAGTGGTATCTTATTTTTGTATGAAAAAAAGAAAAATCCAAAAATAATTTAGGACATTTTTGAGATATCCCTTTGTATGCGCGTAGTTTGATCCATGTTTGCTATCTTTTTTTTGTGACATTCCATATTTTGATTATTTCTTCTTATCTGTCTATTTGGGGACATCATAAAAAGGGGGAGAAAGAATTATCATGTTATAGCGGAGTTTTTGCATTATGGGGGGGATTTAATTTATTAATGCCTTATTCTTATATCATTTCAAACTCGATGCATCACAAAGGTATTTTTCTTTATCTCATGTGTGTACGTACAAAGATTGAAGATCATGATGTTTCACACCCTGATGAGAAAAGATTTGAGATTTGAAGAAGATGATTAAAGAACAGTTTGAGACCTTGAAAATTTATTCATGGGAGGGTAGATTTGTATAGGCACTTTGGTTTTTGATAATTCGGATTTTTTATGTATGTACCCGCATAGACATAGGGGGAGATTTGTAAGGACATATTTTTATAAGTCCGTTATCAATTTGTTATTTCATGTACCGATACACCGTCGAAGAGCATTCAAGAGCAATCTACATCAAAGACGGATCCGAATTAATTATGTTCTTCATCAAAAAGACTCTACGAAGTTTACTTTGGTAAGGTTATGTTTAAAATACCTTTACTTTTCACTTAGATCTTTTGGGTGATTTTTACAAAATATTTTCTAAGTTTTGGAGCGTACTTTTTCATCAAATGTTGAGAATGAGTATTTTTTCTAAGTTTTGAAGCGGACCTCAATTTTGACGCCCAGGTCATTCGCGCGAGATCAGCATCTCGTTCGAACGAGATTGGAAGTCGTGCGATGTCGTTTGAACAACATGCGTCCTTCGTTTGAGCGACATCTGCTTCTCGTTCGAACGAGCACATTTTTTGAGGTAGAGCGATTTTGTATAAATACTCATTAAATGGTAATGTTTTCATTAAGAAGTCCCATCATTTTGAAAGACAGAAACCTGCGAAAGCGCATAATCCTTTTGACTTATTCCTTTAGGGTTTTAATCCTTTTTTGGTTTTCAATTCACAAAACTCCCATATGCTTTAGTGAATTGTTTGGTATTTAAGAACAACTTTGCTTTTGTTTAACCTCTGTCGAGAAGGCATCTCCATATTTATCGGTGGATACCGAGCGTAGTCATTCTGCGTGTGGACGAGCCGAAGACAATGAACTGACCTGGAGGGTATTTCGCTGTCTCTCATATCTTTGAAGGTTTGCTGAAGGCACTGTGCATTACACACTTGTGGGTGATTATCAGGTTATATGTAAGTTAAAAGTCATGTGAATTCTTCAAAGTGTTATAAAGGTTTTTACCCAAAAGGGGTTTTCCCTATATCGATCGTCTTTATTTTTCATGCATGGTTTGAATGATTATTCATATTTAGATGCATGTTTAGGGGCTGAATTTATTTGGTTTAAAAATGGACTCTAATTAAATAAGTGTGCCAAATTAGAAATTTGCAAATTTAATCAATTATCACACAATCACGTTTCATGTTTTACAGTTATGGTCATAGGGCAAGAGAGTGCCCCACTAAACTAAGGAGAGAAGGCAAATAACCAATTTCCTATAATTCCACCCTTAGTGATGAGAGTGAAAAGGAAGAAGGACCTCAATCCCCAATTGAGCACAACTTTATCGCATTCATGGCTTCTCATGTTAGTGAGGGAGAGAAATTGTCCAACGATGACATCTCAAATCATGACACTTTCGAGGCCTTTGTTTGTGAAGATCTAAAAGATGATGGTCGTGAGAGTGGAGAAGAGAGAGATAGTGAAGGTGAAAATGAGGTTCTTATGAGTGAACGTCAATTTGCATTTCAAGAATTATATGCCGAGTCTATAAAATTAAAAAGGGTAAATTTGAAGTTAGAATCTAGTTTAAAGGAATGTGTCCAGGTTGTCGATGAGAGTGCGTTAGTTGATGACCTTAGGACACGAGAGATAGCTCTTCGAGAAAAGCTTGAGTATGTAGAAGGAGAGAGAGATAGCCTTAAGGGATTAATGGAATCTTTGAAAAAGGAGCTTCTCGTGTTTGAAGAGCGCAATGTTTGATTAGTGTCACACATTTTAGATTTAGAAAATAAATTGAAAGACTCTAGTAAAGTCAAATTTGATTTGGATTATTGTTCAAAGACATTAGATAAAATATTAGGAATAATCCAAATTAAAAATTACACCTGTGGTTTAGGATTTAATACTTGTAATGAGTCAACTCATAAAGCAAAAACCAATGTTTTAATAGAATCACCTAAGAAAACCTTTAGAGATCAATCCTTAGGTACCACCTCTCGACGCGCTTTTAATTGTTCTCATTGTGGTCGAAAAGGTCATCTTAAGATGTTTTGTTTTGATCTTAAAAGATTTTATAGAAAATCCCAACGTAAGGCAACTGAGTTAGCCAAGATTCTTATATCCCAAGATCATCATTAATCATTAGTTTGGGTTAGGAGATCTAACTTGGTATCTGTACAAGATAGAATTTTTTATGCTCATTTACTTTCACACGATACCACCCTTGATAAATCCAAAGGTTGAATGTATTAGTTGTTTGCATACTCTAGCTTTTTGTGCTTCATATCATATATCATTGCGAGTTGTATGCATGTTTAGTCCTTTTCTAGTCATTTCATTATTTCATATCTCATGCTAGAAATTATGACTTTTTATCTTTTGTATTATATTTATTTTAGTTTACATTAAATGAAAAATACAAAAAGATTTTCTTTAATCATTTGTGTTTTATATTATGAGTTATTTAGGCTTAATGAAAAATACAAATGATTTTTGTTTATCTTTTGAGTAAATATTTTTATATCTATCTAAAATTTTGAAAAACTCAAAAAGTTTTTTGTTTTTTGTGTAATTTTAGATTGACACACTTTATGTGGAATATACTTGTGTTTGAATCCCTTCTTTTTCGCTTCCATGTGGCTAGAACTTTTGATTAAGATTGACAATCCTTAAAATATTCTTGGTCATGCATGCATGGAGTAGTTGGATTTTGTGTTGCTTAATGGATTCTATTTTTGTATGCCTCTTTTCACACATGCACGAGCTCATTTGAAATTTAAATGTCACAAGTATATTTGAGCTAAGTGACATGTTCTCCCATCAATTTAGTCATCTAAATTTTTCTATGACAATGGAGGATTTGTGCATGTAATTACCGTTTCCTGAACTTAAAAAAATTAATAGACAAATATATTTATCCGTCGTAGTAGTTTGTCAATGGAATCAGTCTGTGAAAGACAAAATTACTTTCTGTGAAAAGACACCATTGAATTTTAGGCCTTAAAAATGTGGCATTAAAAAGAATATTTCCCAAGGCCGAAATTGTTTAGTAAATACATTCAAAAGAACAAGAAAGAGAAAATTATGAGGAGTTTAGTTGGATATATTAACGGGTTTTCACAATGACTTTGAATCCTAGTAAAGCTTTTATTGTCATGACTCTATTAGTTTGTAGAATCATCAAAATTCTAGGCTTATGTGAATTATGTATGCTTGTTCATTGAGTTAAATTTCGATTGTCACATGAGCCTATATATAAATGTGATATAGTTTTTCAATCAAATTAGAACTTAGTGAACATGTTTTAAGTGATTGGGTTGAAATTTAATTGTTACTAGTTCACACCCCTACACTTCCATTTACCACATGTATTTGGACACTTTTTTGCCATATGAGTGTGAAAAGCTTAATATATTTTGTGTCATATGTGGTGTTCATTCCTATATATATGTGCGTGTGCGTGTGCATTAGTGATATTCTTTATGTCTACATATATATGGTAATTTTTTTTGTCCTTGCCATTTTAGCTAGTCCACTTATTCTTTAATTCATAATTGGTATGCAAATGGTTGCAAAATGTTTGTTTGATATCACATGCTTAGTCTCTTATGTTTCAAATTGATATCATTTTGTTCGCATCGTAACAAGAATCCATTATTCTTGCTTGGATTCGTTATTGTCTATTGCTTCCCATACGTTTTCATGTCCTTAACACTTTTTGCATCTTCGTTGTACTTGTTTTCTCATATATATATATATATATATATCCCTCGTGTAGTTTTTGGGGAGAGAATTCATACTTAATTCTATCACCTTTGTTTATTCCTGAATAAAAAGTGGGAGAATGATAGGGGTATAAATGGTATCAAATCCTATTGTAATTGTATCTTAGTTTAGGAGATTTATCTTAGGGAGAGACGTCTTTCTAAGTAGACCATTTATTTTATAAGGGGGGGGGGGGGAATTAATTTAGTGGGAGTAATTATTTTAATTGCATTTAATATTCTTTATATTCCGTATGTGTTTGATAGTTTGCTTAAGTATGCAAGAATTTCTTCTAAGTGGAAAATTTCAACGGCAAAGTTGTTTATTCTAAGCGGTCTATGTGTCAAGATTCTTATTTTACAATTTGGCTGGAAAGTGTTTTTTAGTCTAGTAGAGCTTGATGGCCCTTTAGGATTTTATTTTGGTTTTTGTCCCGGAATAGCTAAAGGGGGAGATTTGTAAGGACAGAAATTTCCAATTGAGTCTTAATGTAGTGTTGTCTCAATTTCAGACAAAAACACTTGAGTCATAGGATAGAGTTCTTGCACATCCAACAAGCCTGTGACATGTAAAGTTTAAGACGTTGCGACTAGTATTTAAAAGCGAAGATATCAAAGTGTTGAGTTTCAACTGCCATGTTTCTGCGTCAACGACAATTGATTCCATTGTCTCCAAAAGGTATGAATGCATTTTTATATATATAGGGAGACTTGGAATAAATTTTTAATGGATGTAATTTTATTTTAAAATGAATTTTATTTTCAGAAAAAGTGTTTAGAACTTTGAATAAAAAGTTTTTGAATAATGTGTAAAATTGCACATTCTGACATTTCATTCGAAATTATCGTTCGAACGAGAATTTCGTTCGAACGAGTTTGCCGATGAACTTTCCCTTTTTGTCCAATGGACTATCATTAGAAGGTCATTCAAATGAGACTTCTTTTGAATGAAAATCTCCTTCTAATGAGATTTCTGGCGGGAATTTATTTTAGCAGTTTGTGGCAGTTTTCTCCATGTTCCCACTCTTTTGTTCCCACTAACTTTTTCCCAGATTTTATATGTGCGCAAACAGTAACAACCCTCGCTTTTGAGAACTTGTTTTATATTAATTTATTGTGCGAAGTAATTATATAAAATGTTGGAAAGTGGAGTAAATGTTAATTGAATGAGTTGAAAGTTAATATTTACTAAATTGTTGCATATTTACTGTATGTGTAAGTAAATATCACCATGCTATGTTTTATAGTGTCATATGTTATAAATGACATTTATGGTCTAAATGAAATCGGAACTTGAAATGATTTATAAATTTTCCGGATGCCAATTTAGAGGGCGTAGTTAGTCCTGAAATGTGCGAGATAGTCGAAATAAGTGCTATATTATATTTTTATGTTTTGGTCACTTTTGACTGGTTTTAACTTAAATGTGTAGTGATGAGTCATTTTAATGTTGTATTAACCATTTGAGTTGGGAAATTAGACTAAAGCCATGATTTAAGTCTTGCACCTCATTCATTTCTTATTTGTGTATTACTAAACCTAGAGAGAAAGAGAGGAGAAGAGAGTGTGGAGAAAAGAGGAGAAAGGAGAGAAATTGGAAATTGAGGACTTGGGATTGTTGCTACCATAAGGAAATTGGAGATTTCTACCTTAATTCAAGTTTTCAACTTGCTATTATATGGTTTAAGATGAATAATTTGCATTTATTGTTGTGGATTTGGTTATGGTTTAACAATGTTAGGGTTTTTATGGATTAGTAGGTTTTAAACCCTTGGAAGTTGATTTAGATGTTTAATGGTATAAATTATAGTAGTTGAATGCATTTATGATTGGTTGAATGCAATAAATGAGCTTGGTTTGGGTAGAAATGAGTTGGAGGAAATTTGGAGTTTAAGACTCCATAGCCGAAATTGGCCAATCTGGGTTGGGCAAATCGATTCGCCCCTAGCGAATTGATTCCCTAGAGGGAGAATTTACAGGTCTGAGTGGATCAAATCGATTCAGCCAGTACAAATCGATTCAAAAATTATAAAGAAAGTCAGGTCTTCCTTTCCGAATCAATTCGGCTGGTCCGAATCGATTCGGCCAGGGCAAATCGATTCGTAAATCCTGCAGTTTTGAGTTATTTTTCTAACTTCCAACCCTTTTTCTTTAGGCTTAGGAATTAAGAACCTTCTTGTATGAAGTAAACTTAGAGTCCTAGATGAGTTAGTTAACTGCCCAACACTAGAAGTGGATTAAATGGGGCTTATTTCGGGGGTGTACGATTTTATGATAGGGCATTCTTTTCCTTTAGTTAATTCTTAGCAGTCTAGGAGTTGTAGGGTCATGTTGGGAGACTTTAGAGGCTCAATTGAGGTATGATAGTCTTGATGGTCTAGAATAAAGAATGTTTGGAGAATAAATTAAGAGTTTATTCTTTCGTTGAGGTTATAATGATGATACGAATTACGTATGGCTCCGGATGAATGTGATATATTCGTTAAAATGGAAATGGAATCGGAAATGAATATGATAAATGATAATTTACTTAAACACACCTCTCTAAATGCCATCATAACGGAAGTTGTGCACGTGAGGTTAAGCCCCCTGGCTAATGAATGCATGGCGGATATAATCCTAGGAAATGTGAGCTCTTATTGTATGTTTTTCCGCGATGGTGAGGTAATTCTGGGTGTGGTTATGAATCTCTCGCAGGCATTAGACGCTTCCCAACGTCTTGTGTTGTAGGTGCCCAGGTTGTCTTGGTTTCCAGGCCCTAGAAGATGATGGTCATTTAGGGGGCGCTCACAGTGGGGAAACCCCGACGGGCGGTCATAGAATCGTTATATGTAAATATAACTATTCTTATTCAAGTGGGACTTGAAGTATAATAAATGCAACAAAGAGCACATAATTCTGATTATGTTTCCTGATAAGGAATGGAACGATGAAATGAAACAGTGTAAAATGATGGAGGCTTTTAAATAGATGTAAATCATTCTTATACTCTTGCATAATTGAATTTAAACTCATGATCATTTAAATTGTCTTAGTTCTTGCTTGAAATTGTGTAGGTAGATTCTTATTACTATCAATTATGGTTTGCTGTTCATAAATGTCATACTCTTTATTCATCGGGTGATCATATAAAACCGGGTCGTGACCCGTTTATATTTCTTGTTGTCATGAATCTTGTATTCGCTCAGTTGCTCCGTCGCAAGGATGCCCGTACTGACTTTCCTATTCAGGTGTTTTCGGGGAGCCGTGATACTTTGCGGATATTACGGCATCTTTTGATGTATACGCCTTCATTTTTATACTCTAGTTATGATCGGGTCATTTATTCGGGCGTGTGACCCAAGCTTTTGTATTTGCTTATTGTAATGTATTATGTAATTTAATGAACCTGTTATATATAAGTTATATGTGACTTTTGACCGACAACATATTCGGTCTCCTTATTGTATATTTGATGTGAAGGGAATATAAGTTCCTTTGGGTTTCAACTTTCTTTTCAAATTAGGTTGTTTAAATTATTTCCTTCACTTATAAAGTAAAATTTTTGGCAACCCATTTTTCTGAAATATAGGGTGGTTATCTCGTATACTTATTACATTGTTGTGATGCTGAGAATGATTCCATCCATGATTCCTGTTATATTGGAGTATCGGGCTGACCACCCCTTATTTTGGTGAGCGGGTTGTCATGATGGTATTAAAGCATTAGGTTCTAGAGTCTTTTGGATCTATGCGAACTTGTCACGTTCTACCGTAGCGTTCTTTGATATAGAGCTTAATGTTAGGACTGCTTTGTTGCCTATGTCTGTGATCTTCTGTAAGATAGATTATTTTATATAGTATTATAATTCTATTATTTCTTCATCCCAGATGCCGCCTAAGAGAGGTCGTCCAGTGAGACGAAATAGAGTTGTAGAACAGGATGCTGGTCCTCCGTCGCTGCCGCAGTAGGGAACTATAAATGTTGCTGATGTAGCAAATATCGTGGCCCAAGCGGTCAAAGTTTCTATGACTGCCGTGGTTCAGTAATTGCCACAAGCTCAACAAAAAAGGGCTTAGGATGTACAAGCTCCTACTGGACCTTCTCCGTGGGAGAGAGTTAGGGAATCCTTTTTAAAGGGTCATCCCCTGGAATTCCAAGGAGGTTCGGACGTTATAATAGCTAATCAGGGGAAAAGGCATATGCAGTGCTATTTGCATATGGTGGAGTATAGTGAGGAAAGAAAATAAACCCTTGCTACTTTCAAACTCGTTGGAGCTGCATTGCATTGGTGGGAGTCGATGACTACGCCGGAGTAGAGAGATACCATGACCATTAATGATTTTTGGGTTTTATTTGATCGGAAGTATTTCCCTCCCGCGGTTCAAAGGGAGATGAGGAGAAAACTTCAAGATGTGGTACAAGGTGAGAGATCAGTTGCGAAGAATGAATAGGAATTCACGCGGTTCTCTAGTTTTGTACCTGATGAGGTGACTCCGGAGGAGAGGAGGATATACAAATTTATTGGAGGTTTTCACTGGAGGATACGGCAATATTTGCTGGGTAATCCCTCCTTGTAAACTTTTGGAGATGTGATGAATGCGGCATTACTCCACTGTTAAGAACATAGGTTGTATGTTCAAAGTGGTAAGAAGGCTTCAGTTGTGGGGCACGCGGGAAAACCCGGAGGCAATGGGATTGGAGGAGGAGCATTTACCTCATCCTAATCTTTGGGATATGAATAAAAAGAAAGGGACCCCCAGCAAGGGGACTAGTCTAAATGGCAACGTTTTGGTGGGTTCAATGTTGGTGGCAATAACAATAGGCGTGGTCAAGGTGGACCACAACCGCAACAACCAGGTAGAGGTGGAAATGGAGGTAGGGGCCTTCCAGGACCAAGGCTTCGGGAAATTTATAAACAATTGGGGCCAAAACCAAGAGAATCTGTCGAATTGATGCTTTCAATGTGGGGAGATAGGTCATTTGAAGAGGGCGTGTCCTCACTTGATTGGGGGACAGCTTCCTAGGATCCCACAGATCCATAAGCTCAACTACCTCCATAGGTACCTAATCTAATTGCCCCATGACAACAGGGTCAACTATAGTATGGGCGTGTTTATCACATTCAGGATGCTATGCTTCCTCCGACTCCGCCCGCGCTACCAGCTATTGAGGGTAAGTTTCTCATTCAGAGGCATATGGGTCGTATTTTGTTTGATACAGGTGCAAAACACTCATTCATTTCTAGAAGCTTTGCTCAGTCTACAGAGTTGATTAAATCTGCAGAGAGTACCTTCACTAGTGTTGAGTCTTCTATGGGTGATGGTTAACTTATTTTCTTTGTTTGTAAACAAGTAGAAATTAATCTTGGTAACTTGTGCTTTAAGGACGATTTGCTCGTCCTAGATATGGTCGGGTATGATGTAATTTTAGGTATGGATTAGGTAGTGAAGTATCGTGCAATAGTTAATTACTATGGGAAGATTATTATTTTTTCCATTCCGGTGCAAGAAATGATTTTAGTGGTTATGCCTCATTTAGAAGGACGAACTAGCTCTTACTTGTACTATATTGCGGAAGAGATTTCTTGGGATGTAGTTGTTTCTTTAGATTCTGTAAAAGCTGAAAATAATTTCCTTTTGTATAAATTGAAGAGATGATGCGGAAGCGTATATAAGTGATGGTTCAACAATAAACAAAGCAAAATTTTAATTTCTTCAAAACAAATTAAAATAAGTTAATCCAAGTCCTAGAATTTGCCTAAGTGATATTTATCAATATTAGCAAGTTAGGCGAAACCAAATTTTAGCAAATGACTTGAATTAAACAACATTATCGAATATTTAATATAAGTTCAAATTAAAGTGAGTCTGATGATGTAAACCGAATTTTATCTTGAATTAGTCTAAGCATGCGTTCTACGTTATGATGCAAGATAAAATAAACATTATCACACGATGCCGAGATGTACAAGGAAAAACCCAAGACCGGAAACAACCTCGGACGGCCCTAGCCACAAGTCCACTAGATACGGAATTACAATTACAAGACAGATAGACTTACAACGACTGACTCGATCCCTCTCAAGCCTCGACGCTTCTTCTCGTAGACACCTCTTCCTAGCGGACAACCTCGGAACACCACCACGATCTCGAAATCCACCGATGGGGCTTTCTATGGTCACCGTCACCCGTACATGGATATTTTCTCCGTGTGGGTAGAATCGCAACAAAAATGTCTTCTTCTTTAATGGATGTAGAAGCAAACCAAAACTTCTCTTCTTGAATTAGGTAGAGATAAATCGGTGCCAAAACTCCAAGAAATTTAATATGTAAATAAGAACTTCGACTAAACACAATTGGGTATAAACTAGAGTGTGAAGGATTTTCTCTTTGAAAAAATTAACACTCAAAACATGAACATTTTCCTAAACCATTTTTGCTCTCAAACTCTCTCTAAGAGATAAACAAAGTTGGAAAAGTTATGGAAATGTTGGTTTAGAAAATGTGATTCCCACACTTCATAAAGTCTGAAAAAGTTGGTTAAAAACCAAGTGGGAAAGTGGGACAAAAACTGCCAAACTGTTCCCGCCTGACAGCTCGTTCGAACGACATTTCGTTCGAACAAACTCTCGTTCGAACAAGCTTCTAACGACGCACTAGTATGGACTTCGTTAGAATCTCATTAGAAACCTCGTTAGAACGAACAATGTCGTTCGAACGACATTTCGAACGACAGACCAGTTTAGACTCGTTGGCAAACTCGTTCGAACGACATTTCTAACGAACGACCAGAATGATTGTAAAATTCGATTTTGGCCCAGAAACTTTTATAAACTTATTTTAAAGTTCTAATTAATTCTTTCTGAGAATAAAACGCAGTTTTTATTAAACCTAACACCCAATAAAGTTTGTTCCAAGCTCCTATATATACATAATTGCATTCATACCTTGGGAGCATGGAACTATAGATGATGACGTAGAAACGAGGCACGCAAATCGGCATATTTGATGAAGCTTTATATTCTTTGCCGCTACGTCTTCAACAAACACTTCATAGGCTTGAGAATATTACATTTACTTACTATCCTATGAATAAATGTTTTTGTCCGGAATTGAACCAAAACTATATATGGACTCAATTGGAAATTTGTGTCCTTACAATTCTCCCCCTTTGGCTATTCCGGGACAAAAACTAAAACAAAATCCTAAAGGGCCGTCAAGCTCACTAGACTCAAAACATAACCCACCCAAACTTGACTCAACCCATGGATCAAACGCTTTGCCATTGAAAGATGTCGCTTTAGAAGAATTCCTGCACACTTAAGCAAACTCATCAAATGCATAGGGAATATCAAAGTATTAAATGCAATTAATTAATTACTCCCCCTAACTTAATTCTCCCCTTTATCAAACACATGACCTACTTAGAAAGACGTCTCCCCCTAAGATAAATCTCCCCCAAACGAAGATACGATAAATAATAGGATTAGATACCATTTCTCCCCCTATCATCATTCTCCCCCTTTTTGTTCAGGAGTAGGCAAAGGATAAAGAACTAATAAACAGCATGTTGAAGCTTAAATTGATAAGACATGAAAGCATATGGGCAATAAAAGCAAGGCAAAGACAAACAAATATCATATATATATATATATATATATATATATATATATATATATATATATATTATAAATATACCAATAGAGTACTTGCATATATATAGATATAAACACACATATAACACAAAATACAATAAGTTTGCACACTCGTATGGCAAAAATGTGTCATATGGAAACGGAAGTGTAGGGGTGTGAACCAGCAACAATTAAATTTAGACCCAAACACTTAATAAACATTCACGGAGTTCTCAATTGATTGCAAACTTTATCACATTTAAATATAACCTCATGTGATAATATAAAGATTGAACTCAATGAACAAACAAACACAATGCATACAAGCCTAGCATGATGATGATTCTACAAACCAAATAGAGTCATGACATTAAAGACAACTAGGGTAAATGGACATTGTGCAAACCGTTGAGATACCATCCAATTCTCCCTCAATAAGCATATATATTCTTTTGCTTTTGAATGAATATATCAAACAAACATAGGCCTTGGCAAATGTTTTCTTTTTAATGCCATATATTCTGTTTTTAGGCCTTTGGATCACGTATTTCTTTTAGATCCAATAAACGGTGGCTTACTATCGCAAAGGATTTAATTCATCCTTTCAGAGCCCTTCCCCATGCACATTTTATTTATCATGTTTTCATTTCCACACAAATCTCACATGCAACGGATTTTGACATGCACTAGTCCTCCTAGGTCATATATATGTAGATGACTAGATTGGTAGGAGAACACCTCAAAAAGATCAAATATAACATGTGACATTAAGATTTCAAAAGAGCTCGTGCATGTGTGAAAAGAGGCATATAAAAATAGAATCCATTTAAACAATACAAAATCCAACTACTCCATATAAAGCATGGTAAAGAACATTTTAAGGATTGAAAATTTAAACCAAAAGTTCTAGTCACGTGGGAGCGGAAAAGATGGGATTCAAACACAAATATATGCCACTTAAAGTGTGTCAAACTAAAATACACACAAAAAAATCTTTTTGAGTTTTTAACATTTTTAATCAAAAATTGATATTTACTCAAAAGGACAAACAAAAATCATTTGTATTTTTCATTAAGCTTAAATGAAATAAATAAAACACAAATGATAAACAAAAATCTTTTTATATTATGCAGTCAATTCAAGCAAAAATATAATACAAAAAGATAAACAAGTCATAATATCTAGTATGTGATATGAAATAATGCAATGACTAGAAAATGACTAAACAATCATACATTTTAGCATGTGAATATAGCATGAAGTACAAAAGCTAAAGTGTGAAAATACTAACACATTCATCCTTTAGATTTAACAAGGGAGGAAGCATGTGAAAGTAAATGAGAATCACAAATCCTATTTTGCAAGACAACCAAGTCGGATTTCCTAACCCAAATTAATGAAGAATGACTATCTTGGGGTGTTGGAACGTTAACTACCGTGGTTACTTTACTATGGGATTTTCTAGGAATTTGTTTAAGATCAAAACAAAATTTCCTAAGATGACCTTTTCGACCACAATGTGTACAAGCAAGAGCATGTCGAAAAGATTGACCTAAGGAGTGATCATTAAATGCATTCCTAGTAGATTCTCCTAAAACAATGGTTTTGGCATTATGAGTAAATTCATTACAAGTATTGAAGCCTAAACCACAAGTGTCATTTTTAATTTGGACCGTTCCTAACATTTTATCTAGTTTTTCCGAACGACACTCCAAAACAAATTTGACATTACTAGAGTCTTTTAATTTATCTTGCAATTCCAAAATATTAGACTCTAATAAAACAGTGCGCTCTTCAAAAGCAAGAAGCTCCTTTTTCAAGGATTCCATTAAACCCCTAAGGCTATCTCTTTCGCCTTCTACGTATTCTAGCTTCTCTCGATGAGTACTCTCACGTGTCCTAAGGTCTTCTATTAAATCATTTTCATCAACGACCTTGACACTATTTCTTAAACTAGCTTCTAACTTCAAATTAGCTCTTTTCAATTTAATAGATTCTTTATAAAGTTCTTGAAAAGCATTTTGAAGCTCACTCACATTAACCTCTTCTTCATTTTCACTCTCTCTTTCTTCTTCACTCTCACTATCATCAAAAACAAGAGAATCATGTACAATGACCTTGGAAGTGGCATGTGCTATCGTTTCATCAATCGACGAGTTCTCACTATCGCTCACATGACTAGCCATAAAAGCCACAAAATTTTTCTTAGTGGGTGAATCGGGCTTTTCTTCCTTATCACTATCACTAAGGGTTGAATTATATGAAATGGGTCTCTTACCATCTTTCATTAGTTTAGTGGGGCACTCATAATCCCTATGGCCATAACCTTCACAACCAAAACACTTATCAGACTCGTCCCTATCGAAATTGTCATTGCTAGGTTTAGGGATCTTCTCGGCTTTAGAAATCTTCTCACTTTTATCATGTTTAGAAGTATCAAATTTCTTAAAATCATTTTTAAATTTATCTTTGTTAAATTTAAGAAATTTTCTAAATTTACGAGCAAACAAAGCCATATCTTCCGAGTCACTATCACTATCGCTCTCTACTACTTGTTTGACCTCTTTTCGGGCTTTTAAAGCAACATCCTTTTCAATTTTCTTTTCAGTTTTAGAGGGAAACATATCTAGTTCATAGGTTTGTAAATCACCTACAAGCTCTTCTAATTTCGTAGAGGCTAAAGTGGGTAAAGAATTTAAAACGGTCACTTTAGGAATAAATCTATCGGGTAGGGACCTTAAAATTTTCTTTACAACACGGTCGTCAGGTATTTTCACTCCCAAGTTAAAAGATGAATTAACAATATCAGAAAGTCTAGCATAAAATTTATCAAAAGTTTCTTTTTCATCCATTTTGATAGTTTCAAATTGAGTGGTGAGGTTTTGGAGTTTTGAAGCTTTAACGAGACTAGTTCCTTCATGAGTTAATTGTAAAATATCCCAAGCTTCTTTAGCGGTTTCACACGTCATAATACGTTGGAATTCGTCCGGTGCGACAGCGCTAAATAAGGCATTTAAACCTCGGGAATTAAAGTTAGCAAGTTTAAACTCATTTTCAGTCCATCTATCGGCGGGTTTGATAACTCGTTCATTTTCAACTAAGTAAGTTGGTGGGGAGTACCCGGTAACAACAAACATCCAAACTCTCTCGTCGATAGATTTTAGTGCCGATCTCATTCACGCTTTCCAATACGTGTAGTTTGAACCATCGAAAATAGGAAATTTTGAAAATGGGGAAAAACCCATTTTAGCCAAAAATTATTTAAAAAGATCGTTAACGAAATAATTTATCGCTTTGGCTCTGATACCAATTTGTAAAAGCTGGAAATAATTTCCTTTTGTATAAATTCAAGAGATGATGCGGAAGCTTATATAAGTGATGGTTCAACAATAAACAATGCCAAATTTTAATTTCTTCAAAACAAATTAAAATAAGTTAATCCAAGTCCTAGAATTTGCCTAAGTGATATTTATCAATATTAGCAAGTTAGGCGAAACCAAATTTTAGCTAATGGCTTAAATTAAACAACATTATCGAATATTTAATATAAGTTCAAATTAAAGTGAGTGTGATGATGTAAACTGAATTTTATCTTGAATTAGTCTAAGCATGCGTTCTACGTTATGATGCAAGCTAAAATAAACATTACCACACTACGCTGAGATGTACGAGGAAAAACCCAAGACGAGAAACAACCTCGGACGGCCCTAGCCACAAGTCCACTAGATACGGAATTACAATTACAAGACAGATAGACTTACAACGACTGACTCGATCCCTCTCAAGCCTCGACGCTTCTTCTTGTAGACACCTCTTCCTAGCGAAAAACCTCGGAACACCACCGCGATCTCAGAATCCACCAATGGGGCTTTCTATGGTCACCGTCACCCGTACATGGAGCCTTTCTCCGTGTGGGTAGAATCTCAACAAAAATGTCTTCTTCTTTAATGGATGTAGAAGCAAACCAAAACTTCTCTTCTTGAATTCGGTAGAGATAAACCGGTGCCAAAACTCCAAGCAATTTAATATGTAAATAAGAACTTGGACTAAACACAATTGGGTGTAAACTAGAGTGTGAAGGATTTTCTCTTTGAAAAAATTAACACTCAAAACATGAACATTTTCCTAAACCATTTTTGCTCTCAAACTCTCTCTAAGAGATAAACAAAGTTGGAAAAGTTATGGAAATGTTGGTTTGGAAAATGTGATTCCCGCACTTCATAAAGTCTGAAAAAGTTGGTTAAAAACCAAGTGGGGAAGTGGGCCAAAAACTGCCAAACTGTTCCCGCCTGACAGCTCGTTCGAACGACATTTCGTTCGAACGAACTCTCGTTCGAACGAGCTTCTAACGACGCACCAGTATGGACTTCGTTAGAATCTCGTTAGAAACCTCGTTAGAACGAACAATGTCGTTCGAACGACATTTCAAACGACAGACCAGTTTAGACTCGTTGGCAAACTCGTTCGAACGAAACCTGGTTCGAACGAAAAACTCGTTCGAACGACATTTCTAACGAACGACCAGAAAGATTGTAAAATTCGATTTTGGCCCAGAAACTTTTATAAACTTATTTTAAAGTTCTAATTAATTCTTTCTGAGAATAAAATGCAGTTTTTATTAAACCTAACACCCAATAAACTTTGTTCCAAGCTCCTATATATATATAATTGCATTCATACGTTGGGAGCATGGAACTATAGATGATGATGTAGAAACGAGGCACGCAAACCGGCATATTTGATGAAGCTTTATATTCTTTGCCGCTACGTCTTCAACAAACACTTCATAGGCTTGAGAATATTACATTTACATACTATCCTATGAATAAATGTTTTTGTCCGGAATTGATCCAAAACTATATATGGACTCAATTGGAAATTTGTGTCCTTACAGATTCTATTTCGGTTGTTAGAGATTTCGAAGATGTTTTCTGGGAAATAACGGGTTTGCCTCCTAGTAGGGAGATTGAGTTCATAATTGACTTAGCGTCGGGGACATGACCGATTGCGAGAGATCCGTATCGTATGGCTCCTATTGAAATGAGGCAGTTAAGGGATCAAATTCAGAACTTGCTAGAACAAGGGTTTATTAGGAAAAGCATGTCACTATGGGGCGCTCCGGTGTTATTTATGAACAAAAGGGACGGTTCTCTCCAGTTGTGCGTTGACTACAGAGAGTTGAATAAAGTCACCATCCGGAACAAATACCCGTTGCCTCAAATTGATGATTTATTTGATTAACTTAGGGGAGCATTGTACTTATCTAAGATAGATTTGATGATGGGGTATCACCAGTTGCGGATACAGGAGAAAGATGTATCCAAGACTGCGTTTCTAACGAGGTATGTGTCCTATGAATTTTTGGTTATGCCTTTTGGACTAACCAATGTCCCCGCCGTGTTTATGGACCTCATGAATAGGGTGTTTTGAGACTTCCTGGAATAGTTTGTCATCATGTTCATTGATGATATTCTGGTGTACTCGTAAACATAAGCCGATCATGATGATCATTTTTGGTTGGTCCTACAAAGATTGAGGGACCACCAATTGTATGCCAAGTTCGAGAAGTGCAGTTTATGGTTGCAGGAAGTACAGATTCTGGGTCACATTCTGACATCCCAGGGTATTTCGGTGGTCCCAAGAAAAGTGGTTGCGATGAGGGAGTGGGGTCGGCGCACGACACCTACCGAGATTCATAGTTTTCTGGATTTGGCGGGCTATTACCGCCGATTTATCAAGGGCTTTTCCAAAATTGCTAGCCCTTCGATAAATTTAACCCGAAAAGGGGTGAGGCTTGTTTGGGATAATTCTTCTCAGTCGGCTTTTGACGAGCTCAAGGACAGGTTGACTTCTTCTCCAGTCCTTGCATTATCAAGGCCAGGATTGGAATATTTATTCTTTACCAACACATCTCTACAAGGATTGGGAGGTGTACTTCAACAAGAGCAGCAGGATATTCCTTATCCTTCTCGCAAGTTAAAGCCTCATGAAAGGAATTACCCGGTCCATGATTTGGAACTTGTCGCGGTTGTTTTTGCCTTGAAGATTTGGACGCATTATCTCCTAGGGGAGAAGTTTAGTCTTTTCACGAACCACAAATCATTACAATATTTGTTTTCCCAGAGAGGCTTGAATATGCGACAACGCCGGTGGTTAGAGTTTGTGAAAGACTATCAATTTGACATCCACTATCACCCGGGCAAGGAGAATGTGGTGGTGGATTCTTTGAGTAAAAAGCCCGAGGGGGAGTTAGCGGAGGTATGGAGAGACAAATGGAAGGAACTTATCCAGGAGGATGAGGTTGCTAGGGTGTTCATATCGATATTAACTATCATGCCTACAATAGTGACAAGGGTAGTGGAACCCCAAAGAAGGGATAAAAGTTGTCAGGACCATGTACACCAATTTTTTACCGAGGGAGCAGAATTCTACTCTATAAGCTCTGAGGGTGGGGTACGTTTCCACGGGAGACTCATTGTCCCGGACGAAGGGGTCTTAAGACGGGCCGTAATTTCAGAATCTCACAGTTCCAAATTTGCAGTACATTCGATCAATGACAAGATGTACCAAGACATGCGCCGTCAGTATTGGTGGCCAGGCATGAAACGGGATATTTCTGAGTTCGTATCCTAATGTGCTACTTGTCAATTGGTCAAAATAGATCATCAGCGACCGATGGGATTGTTGCAACCCTTGGAGATTCCGGTATGGAAGTGGGAGAGTATCTCGATCGATTTCATCATGGGCTTGCCAATGTCACAAAATGGTCACGATTCTATTTGGGTTATTGTTGATCATTTGACTAAGTCGGCACATTTTCTACCGGTGTGTACCGACTATAATGCTGCTTGTTATGCCCGATTGTTTATTGCGAAGATCATTAGACTCCACGGGGTGCACATAAATATAGTCTCTGATAGAGATAAGATTTGTATTTCCCGTTTTTTGGCAAAGTTTCCAAGAGGCTATGGGGACCGAGTTGAAATTGAGTACTTCTTATCACCCTCAAATAGACGGGAAGACCGAAAGAGTCAACCAAATGTTAGAGGATATGCTTCGAATGTGTGTGCTTGATTTCAAAGGTGGCTAGGAACAATATCTCCCTTTGGTTGAGTTTGCTTACAATAATTCATACCAATTCACCATCGGGGTGGAACCCAATGAATCCTCGTATGGTCGTCCTTTTAGATCACCCACTTGTTGGTTGGAGGTGGGGGATAATAAGTTTCTTGGACCTGAAATGATCCAGGATACTTATTCCAAGATTGAACACATCCGAAATCTCATCCGAATAGCCCAAGACCGTCAAAAGAGCTATGTCGATGTGAATAGAAGGCATATAGAGTTGGAAGTTGGGGATCAAGTCTTAGTGCAAGTATAGCCAATGAAAGGTATAAAGCGCTTCGGGAAGAAAGGAAAGCTTGCGCCACGCTATGTTGGACCTTTTCTCGTTATTTCCAAGGTAGGTCCAGTGGTGTATCAACTTGCCTTACCGGAATATCTTCAACAACTTCATGATGTGTTTCATGTTTCTTCTTTTAAGAAGTATAAGAGGTGTGAAGGAGCCCTTTGGCAATTTCCTTTGGAGGATATCGATTTGCAACCCGATGTTTCACATGAAGAACAACCAATTGTAATCTTGGAGCACGGAGAGCGTAAACTCAGATCTCGAGTGGTACCCTTGGTGAGAGTTCAATGGGGTCATCACGATGCCAAGGAATCGACTTGGGAGCGTGAGGACGACATGCGGGAAAAGTATCTGCATCTCTTTATACAACGTACGCCTGAATTTTGAGGGCAAAATTCCCTCATAAGGGGGGGGGGGGGCGTATGTAACAACCCTCGCTTTTGACAACTTATTTTATATTAATTTACTTTGCGAAGTAATTATATAAAATGCTGGAAAGTGGAGTAAATGTTAATTGAATGAGTTGAAAGTTAATATTTAGTAAATTGTTGCATATTTATTGTATGTGTAAGTAAATATCATCATGCTATGTTTTATTGTGTCATATGTTTTAAATGACATTTATGGTCAAAATGAAATCAAAACTTGAAATGATTTATAAAATTGTTGAATGCCAATTTAGAGGGCGTAGTTAGTCCCAAAATGTGCGAGATAGTCGAAATAAGTGCCATATTGTATTTTTATGTTTTGGACACTTTTGACTGGTTTTAACTTAAATGTGTAGTGATGAGTCATTTTAATGTGGTATTAACCATTTGAGTTGGGAAATTAGACTAAACCCACGATTTAAGTCTTGCACCTCATTTCATTTCTTATTTGTGTATTACTAAACCTAGAGAGAAAGAGAGAAGAATAGAGTGTGGAGAAAAGAGGAGAAAGGAGAGAAATTGGAAATTGAAGACTTGGGATTGTTGCTACCACAAGGAAATCTGAGATTTCTACCTTAAGGCAAGTTTTCTACTTGCTAATATATGGTTTAAGATGAATAATTTGCATTGATTGTTGTGGATTTGGTTATGGTTTAACAATGTTAGGGTTTTTATGGACTAGTAGGTTTTAAACACTTGGAAGTTGATTTAGATGTTTAATGGTATAAATAATAGTAGTTGAATTTATGATTGGTTGAATGCAATAAGTGAGCTTGGTTTGGGTAGAAATTAGTTGGGGGGAATTTTGAGTTTAAGACTCCATGGCTGAAATTGGCCAATCTGGGCTAGGAGAATCGATTCGCCCCTAGCAAATCGATTCCCTAGAGGGAGAATTTACAAGTCTGAGTGGACCGAATTGATTCGGCCAGTCCAAATCGATTCGGCAATTATGCAGAAAGTCAGGTCTACCTATCCGAATCGATTCGGCTGGTCCGAATCGATTCGACTGAATCGATTCGAAAATCCTGCAGTTTTGATTTATTTTTCTAACTCAATTCCAACCCTTTTTCTTTAGGCTTAGGACATAGGAACCTTCTTCTATGAAGTAAACTTAGAGTCCTAGAGTCCTAGATGAGTTAGTTAACTACCCTACACTAGAAGTGGATTAAATAGGGCTTATTCCGAGGGTATACGAATTTATGATAGGGCATTCTTTTCCTTTAGTTAATTCTTAGGAGTCTAGGAGTTGTAGGGTCATGTTCGGAGACTTTAGAGTCTCAATTGAGCTATGATAGTCTTTATGGTTTAGAATAACACCACAAAAGAATTTTTAGACAATAAATTGAGAGTTTATTCATTCGTTGAGGTTATAATGATGATATGAATTACGTATGGCTCCGTATAAATGTGATATATTTGTTAAAATAGAAATGGAATCGGAAATGAATATGGTAAATGATAATTTACTTAAGCACACCTCTCTATATTCCATCATAAGGGATGTTGCGCGCGTGAGGTGAAGTCCCCTAGCTAATGAATGTAGGGCGGATATAGTCCTAGGCCATGTGAGCACTTATTGTATGTTTTTCTGCGATGGTGAGGTAATTCTGGGTGTCGTTATGACTCTCCCGTAGGCATATGGCCTCTTCCCGATGTCTTGCGTTTTAGGTGCCGAGGTTGTCTTGATTGATAGGCCCTGGAAGATGATGGTCATTTAGGGGCGCGCACAGTGGGAAAACCGGACGGGCAGTCTTAGAATAGTTAAATATATATGAATATAACTATTCTTATTCAAGTGGGACTTGAAGTATGATAAATGCCACAAAGAGCATATAATTGTGATTATGTTTCCTCATAATGAACAGAACGATGAAATGAAATAGCGTAAAATGATGGAGGCTTTTAAATTAATGTAAATCATTTTTATACTCTTGCATAATTGAATTTAAACTCATGATCATTTAAATTGTCTTAGTTCTTGCTTGAAATTGTGTAGGTTGATTCTTATTAGTATCAATTATGGTTTACTGTTCATAACTGTCATAGTCTTTATTCATCTGGTGATCATATAAAACCGGGCCCTGACCCATTCATATTTCTTGTTGTGCATGAATCTTGTATCCGCTCAGGTGCTCCGCCACAAGGATGCCCGTACTGACTTTCCTATTTAGGAGTTTTCGGGGAGCCGTGATACTTTGTGAATATAAGGGATATTTTGATGTAGACGCCTTCATTTTTGTACTCTAGTTATGATCGGGTCATTTCTTCGGGCGTGTGACCCAAGATTTTGTATTTTCTTATTGTAATGTATTATGTAACTAAATGAACCTGTTATATATACGTTGTATGTGACTTTTGACCGACATCATATTCGGTCCCCTTATTGTATATTTGATGTGAAGGTAATATAAGTTCCTTTGGGTTTCCACTTTCTTTTTCAAACTGGGTTGTTTAAATTCTTTCCTTAACTTATAAAGTAAAATTTTTGGCAACCCATTTTCCTAAAATATGGGGTGGTTATCCCGTATACTTATTACATTGTTGTGATGATGAGAATGATTTCTTCCATGATTCCTGTTATATTAAAGTATCGGGCTAGCCACCCCTTATTTTTGTGAGAAGGTTGTCACAAGAACCAAACTTTTTTATATAACTTTTGATACACTTTGGGAGAGAAATATTAAGAGAGAATTTCCAAAATCAAGACTTCATGTTTTTGTGTTTTTCAAGTCTTCGTGAATTAATTTCTACCAAAACACATACACCCATCAGTTTATGTTTATTCCAAGTTCTTAAGTATATATATCTTTCTTGGAGTTTTTTTGGCACCGAGTTTTACTCTATCATTTAAACAGTTTTTTGGGTTTGCTTCTACATCCCTCAAAAAAGAAGATGTTTTTTGTGTTCTTGCGGCATTCTCACATGGTGAAAGGCACCATGTGTGGTTTATGGTTGTTTGGTCTCAATTGCTGGACTCCAAGGTTCCGGCGGACTCCAGGATTATTCTCTAGGGGGAGGTGTTTACAAGAAGGAGCGTTAAGGCTTGGACGGACTCAAGTTTGTGGTGTTAGTCTACCTGTCTTTTAGTTTGTAATTTCATACTTAGTGAATTTGTTAGGCCAAGGTCGTCCAATGTTTTTTCCCGATTTGAGTTTTTCCTCGTACATATCCATGTAGTGGTTTGTTTATTTTATCTCTTACAAAATTCACCATTAGATGCATGCTTAGGTAAAAAGATAAATTTTGATTTAAATCACTACTTGTTTAATTTGGTGCTAAAATTAATTGGGTGAAATGTAACTTAATTTAATCAAGTCATATATTTAATTTCATAATTAAGTTTGGCCTAATTTGGTAATATTGAAAATATTCGACAGGCAAATTTTAGGACTTGTGTTAAATTAATTTCAGGCTAAAAGTAACTGGCTCATATTTTACTTTAAGTGTTAATTTTTGTTTTTGAGAAAAAATACAATTTGGTTTGAGTGAATGTTGTGTGTAAGTGTGTTCATCATGATTCACTTATTTAAGTTTAATTTTAATTTTGTTTTTAGAAATTAAAATTTAGGTTTAATTTAATTTTTTTTCTTTTTGAAGAAAAGAAAATCAAATAAATTGTGGAAAATTAAATTGTTGTTAGTAACCATCTTTATTCCACACAAATAAGAAATTAATGTGAAAGATTTTAAAATTGGGGGTTCTATCACCGTTTTCAGTATAAGATGAAATCTGAAAATTTCATGTTCATGAGTTCTTAACAAGTTCTAGATGATTTGGTGATAATCTAGGAATGATTTGGAGGTTAAATCATGTTTAAAATGATGTTATATCATATTAGAACCCATTTGCATAACCCATTTGAGATTTTTGAATAGTAAGAACAAAGTTTGATAGATTTAGAAATAATTGGAAAACATTCCATCTTGGAAAAAAAAAATTCCTCGGATTATTGGACAAACTGAATCGATTCGATCGCCTACCGAATCGCTTCGTAATGACCAAATTTCATTGCGATCGCGTGGGCATCGACCTAGTATTTTCTAATTTTGTTTAATTATCTATGATTTTTCTACGAAATTGTGTACAAGACCATATGAACAAGATGATTTACGCGGGATTCTTAAATAAATCCATATGAAATAAATATATAAAAGGCCGGGATGTACCCAGACTTAAATAAAATACAAATATTACCACCATACGACATTTCTTAACTCTAAACTTAAACATTGCAATTCTTGGGCCTGGAAAAATATTTATATAGGAATCTTACTTATTAAAACGGGAGTTCCATGGTCCTTACATGAGGTCCATGTTAAGTTTTGGGAAGATAATTGGATTTCTGCTAATTCGTTACAAACTGTTCTCTAGAACTCTAGTTACGATGACTTTCTTTTAGTTTCGCAATTTTGGCACAATGACACTGATGATTGGAATATTACTGACTTACTGAAGTATATTCCATTACAACTTCTATCTAATATTATTAGTCTTACATGGCATGATAAGAATTCCCCGGATATTACCCTCTAGAGTCCTAATAAAAAAGTGATATTTAATGTGTAAACCACTTACAACTGGCTTACTAATCAAGATGTGCAAATCACTAGGCCTTTACTTCCTTGGATCAGGTTATGGAAGTTACCTTGTACTAATAAAGTTAAAAATTTCTTCTAGTTTTTATCCCACAATGGCTTACCTACTGCAGATGTTTTGACTGTAAAACATGTGTACCATTCGGATCAATGTTCTTTATGTCAAAAAATTGCTTCCAATTGTCACTTCCTAACTAACTTTACCACTTTTCAATTTTTTTATATGACATTGGATTACAATGTTCCACGAAGATACACTTGTTACTTGCTATTGATACAAGCGATAGAATTGTGAATAATCTGAATATTTTGACCACTATGCAAAACCTTTTCACTTGTTGGCGTATCTATAATTCTCGAAATAATTCAATTTTATTAATTGTCTGGTTCAATCAAATGTATTACATCACCAGGTTAGGGAGGATTTTTATACTTACATTACGTTTAATAATTCACAAACAATTTCTCCAATTAAGCCGGTTAAGATCAATGTCTCTTGGTATCCTTCAGAAAAAACTCTTTTTAAACTTAATATTGACGGATCATGCAATCTTGTGAATCTATCTGCGGGTATTGGAGGAATCCTTAGAGACGATAAGGTAATTGTTATTTGGGTATTTGCTAAAAATATTGGATTTAATTCCAATGCTATAGCTGAAATGTGGGAAATAAAACAGGGCTTAAAATTTGCTATTGATAGAGGTGTTCATAATATACATGTGGAAACGGATTCTTTATCTACTTACCAACTATTTTGTAGGGCCCCATGATCAAGCAACCATATTCACGAATTACTCCTGGACTATCGTAAGGAAATGCAGCAGTTAGATAATGTGTGGGTATCTTCTTATTATAGAGAGGCCAACTCGGTTGCTAACGTATTGGTCAAGACTAGAAATAGGTGTCACTATATGAATATCTTTTTTAATGTAGCACTAAGGTTTATCTACAACCCACTTTTGCTAGATATTAATAGTATTATAGTTAGTAGGCTTGCGATTAAACCGAACTGTTGTAATACTATTTTCATCTAATATACTATTTGAGTTTGTTAAAAAAAGGGGGGAGCATTATTCATCGTCGCTAATAGGCATGTTAAATCGACACAACGGGCACAAATTACTCATCTCGAGCCATTCAAATATGCATTCTTGATTGAAAACATGTGAACATGGAATGCGAGTAGCTTTCGATCTAATCAATAACTCCTCCAAACACACCGCACACGATTCCGCCATTTCAAGCCTCACCTTCTCTAATGCTTCAATAGATGATTTCACTGCGGGTAGATTCACAACCATGCTCTCTTATATAGAGAGTGCTAAAACCTCATCCAAACCTGGGTAGTAACTGTGGCGCTGAATGGTCAAAAACTTAATCCATACCACAACCTTACGACCGTAAGTCTTTTGCGCCATAAAATTTGCGATATCATAGACGCCTTGATTAACTGTGAGGGGACACTCAACGGGTCCAGAATAGTAACAGGACATAGCGTGTTAAGAGTACAAAGGATGTTAATTATGTCTTGGTTTGCATCTTCTTTTCTCAAAAATAGTTGTCGTGGGAACTTAAATGACCTTTTATAAACCGTCCTCCCTTGAGTTTTAGTGACTTGGAGGGAATCATCATCTTGGTAATTATGGTTTATGATCTTCTGTACAACTATAATTTGAATGAGAAACGTCAGTCACTCTGAATGCATAAGGGTTGTGTTCGACAATGAATGACATGGTAAGAGTCTTATTGAAAAACACAGGAAAAACTAAAAATTTTATACAAAAGGAGATTGACGAGAGAACCTGATTTCATTCATATGGACATTTTTAGGCTCAACCCTTGTTATATACAGAGAGAGACAAATCGAAATCTGAGTGTAGGGGAAATTGGTTTCATAATTCAATTACATAACTACTATTCACATCATGCACTGGATATTCATAACCCAAATAGTCAATTTTTTCTTTGTTACTCTTATTTACAGCGTTGTTTAATAGTGTTAGGTTTTCTTACAATTTTTCTACTCTTATTCTTATATCTAAACTAGCATGTAACCTGCGCGATGCACACGCGCCAAAATAATAGTATAAATAATCAGGGACGAAGCTAGGATTTAATTTTTAGGGGTACAAATGAAAATCTAAATGATATATATATATATATATATATATAAATATATATATACATGCTAACAAAAGTATACACTTTATGAAAATCAAAACAAATCTTTATTAAAAGGAATATCAAAACTTTATCAAAATCGCACTCGTCGTGTTTTCAAATCACGAAATCCATATATAATATATGTCACACTAAGATTTCTGGAGATTTCCTTCTCAATGTAGACCAAAAGAGAATTTTCAAGATATTCATTCTCCGTTTTTTTTTTAAGTTCAGAATTGATGTGATTCATATCTAAAAATGCACGTTGTGTAGTTGCAGTTGAAATTGGAAGAGTTAGAACAAGCCTAATCAACCTATCGATTAGTGGATAATTCTTGAAATTCTAGATGTTGGACGACATTAGACTCATAATGTTGTAATTGTACCCCCAAATAGTCTCTCTCATGCTCTGTGAAATCTTTTGGGTAAAATACATCAACAAGCTTGCATATATCATCAACACTACAAGATGTATTCCTATTTTGAGGATCCAGTGTAGAACTAAGAACTAATAGCTCCACTGCATTTTCATTAAATCTGACATTAGCTCCTGCAATTAAGAGTTTGTAGTAGTAATAAAAATAATGATACGATAGTTCTCAATAATGGTAAACTGATCTTGTTGGTGTCGTGTTTGGCGTTGTTTTTCAACATACAAAGCATTCATATCTAGGACATCAACTGTATGCCTTTCCCAAAAATACTTCACCTTTAAGATAAAAGTATCAATTCCATCATCCCTTAACTTCTGGACAAGTTTTTTTGTGGTCTTCACCAAATGCATATCATTCAAAATGTCTTGAGACTTCCGTTGCAAATCTTGAGAAAGCATATCAGTGATTTCCAAAATTTCTTTCATACGATGCAAGATAAACACAGACTCAAAAGAAATCATATAATTATAATTTGTATCCACATCTCCCTTTTTCTCACAATTTCCATCTTCTATGAGATTTCATAAAACTTGACAAGTTGCACTAAACATCTTTATCAAGATAGATATAAATCTCAGGTGAAAACTCCATTGTGTATCTCCAGCCTTTTGTAAAGTACCAATTTGATTCATTCCTGTACCAGTCTTAAGTTATTAAATAGAAACCAAATAAGCAATATCAGGGGCATGAGAACTTATCATTTCATCATTACGTTCACAAGAAGAGCTCACAATATTTATGATAAAACTCAAATTAGAAAAAAATTGATGAACGGGGATAATAGGTCTTGATGTTGTAACTAGGGCTAACTACAAGCGATGGGGAAAATAATGAATAATCATATAGACATTCATTAGAAATTAAGGCTTGTAACCCATTCCATTCACCCCGCATATTACTTGCCCCATCATATCCTTGACCTCGAATTTTCTGAATGTCAATATCGCGACGAGAAAGAGTGGAAAAATCTCATTCTTTAAACTTAATGCCCTTGTGTCTGGAACATGCGCAATACTAAAAAAATGCTCTCGAATGAAGCCATCTTTATCAACAAATCTCACAACCATAGCCACTTGCTCCATTTTTTTTACTAATCTCGAGATTCATCAACAAGGATACAAAATTTGGCATCGCCAATTTCCTCTCGAATCACCTTTCTAATTTTCTTTCCGTAAACAAGTAAAATATCATTTTGGACTTGGGATGATATATATTGGGCATTCTGAGGAGCCTTACCCAAAACAACATTGGAAACATCTTTATTATAATCTCCCAAAACATTTAGCATTTCAAGAAAATTACAACGATTACTAGATTCCTTCCTTTCGTCATTACCTTGTAAAGCCACACCTTACAGCGTGAGTACCGAACTGAATCAATCGAGCCTACGAGACATAGTAGATTGCTTGCAATTTGTTAAGAAGTTTGTTTTCAAAAACATTCCCAATATGTTTTGATTGATTCATTATATCCTCAAATAACTTTTCAGCAATCCTATGTGATGAATTCGTATCTTTCCCCACATGATTTAAAAATGCACAGTTCTTATCGTCCCTTACTTTGTCCCGCGTTCTAAATCCATCCTTATAAAAGGCACTATGTGGATGTTGTCCAACTTTATTGTTGAAAAGATAACAAGATAGACAGAATGCGACATCTTTTGAAGGAGAATACTCCAACTAAGATGGAAATATAGTAAACCAGGATGCTTAAAATCAACGAGGATGTTTTTGGGGTCCAGTTATGGAAGAATGCATTGATATGGACCGTAGTTAATGTATGCTAGTCGAACCTCATTTTATACATCAGGATGATATCTCCATATTTCAGGACGTTTTCCAAGAGCACCTTCCAAATTATTAATCTCAAACTCCATAGCTTCAATTCTTTGTGATTTTGTTGTATGTTGTTCAACAATTTCGGATACCGAAGTTTGAACATTAGACTCGAAAGAAAGTGGCGGGTTGGCCTACTCACTTTCGCCATGATTCCTCTTAAAAAATGAGTCAATCGTACATGACTTTACCATATGGTTCTATAACACAAAATTAGAAACAAATTAAATAATAACCGAAAGGGATTTAAATAAAAATTATTATATTTTTTAACTAATTGATTTTGACACTATATTTAAACATATTTATATAAATAGTTAAATAACAATCAATCGATATAATTGAACAAATAAGTAAATTATAAATAAAATCAACAATTACAATTAATTAGCATTCAATATTTGTATTAAATTAACAATTAATTAGCTATTAAGTAAATTATACAAGTAGGATATGAAATAAAACTTGTAATTAGGTAGTCAGAATTAAATTTATACTTTATATCATTTAATTCAATTAATTAAATTAATTCAAGGGATACAATTATTAATTTTCATAATTTCACATACAACTATTAAAAAAATAGAAAGCAGTAATTAAATAAAGTAATCTACGTAAAAGCGGGAAAAAAACTTACAGGAGGCAAAGTTGTTTTGACAGAAGAGGTTGACTTTTTTTATAAGTAGGTGCCTGTCCCTAGGTAAAGAAGAATGGGAAAAAATTCAATAGATAACAAATGTGAGAAGCCGTTGAGTAAAATAGGAACCTCCACGTTTGTTGTTGGTGTGAACCAATACGTTTTCTATTAAAAAAATAGGAAATGTGGATATTACCTATTGAGGAAACGAGTAAGTTACCTCCATATTTCTAACTTTCTTTTGAGAGGCCAACTTTTTTGGAGCATAAACAATATTCAGATTTGGTGACTCTTGAGAGGCCAGCTGTCCACTTTTTTTTCAACTTGCAATATACGGTCCATTCCATAACTAGTAGATAATATATACCTAAAGGAAAATTGCATATCTTGGGGGGGGGGGGGGGGGGGGCATGGCCCCCTTTGACCCCTAAATACCTTCGTCTCTGTAAATAATGTAAGTTTTAATGAAATATTGTTTCACAAATCGAATGCATAAAAATTATTTGATCAATAGAATGATACTAATTTCGTGTGAAGTGTCAATAACAAAGATGCTGATATATTTAAATGCATTATCAACTTCCTCTCTCTCTCTCTCTCTCTCTATCTATCTATCTATCTATCTATCTCCCTCTCTCTCTCTCTCTCTCTCTCTCTCTCTATATATATATATATATATATATATATATATATATATATATATATATATATATATGGGCAGTACACAATGGTAAAGACCTAAATAGGCCAAATCCAAATTTAAAAGGAACCACGATTCTGGATCGAAAACCACCGGCATGTTTGGATAAATAATGGTTGTGCATGGATCTACTGAAATGAAATCCTAAGTATGACACCTAGTCGGTTAAAATTGACTTCGTTACACTTGGATCTGATCATGAAATCCATGAAATTTAATGTTACTACAATGCACCTGAACCAATAACAAAAACTACAATAATAGACCTACCTAAATTACCACACACAAAAAATTACATCATGATGGAGATTTAGTTAAATGGCGATTCAATTGCTATTTGGATTTCAGTATAAGAAAATGCGTGTCATATAAAACATCACCTTAGGCATTTCGGCCATGCTCATTGTTTTCCACAACACAAAAGTCAACATTGAAATATCAGTAGCAAGCGACTCATTTGCATACCCGAGAGTAGAGTTAGGAAGTTTCATGGCATTTAAACAATAGCTAACCTTAATAGTGATAGTTTTATAAAACAAATTGAGGGGAAAATTGTTTACAATTAAAATTCATTTTGTTATTATAAATTCATACTCTTATTTCTTTTCATAATTCAAACGAGGAAAACGTAATTCCAAGATACTTTATTTATAATTATAATTAATTATAAGAAGCAATAAAAACTTGTATTCCAAAATTATTACACATTCGAAGTGAAACGTATACTTTTGTGTATGAAAACAAACTTATACTCTTGACACGTCACACGTTATATCCGTACCAACCTTCTAAATTGGACCTTGTATATGTATTTATATGTGTGCGTCATTAATACTTCTCTTTATTTTATCTTTTAGTGGTACTTGTTTTATATTTTGATTTGTCTATTTGAGTCTTTTTCTATATTTGTTTTATATATGTGTGTTTTAGTTTTTAATATTTTCAATTTTTATTTTATTTTATTTTGTATGTGTTATAAGTTTATATATATATATAAACAACTAAATACAGACACACACACTCACACTCCATTACAATATACTCTCACACACACATTAACATCGCACTCAACACTCGTACTCTTTTACCATACACCACACCCACCTAGCACACTCTTGGACCTCACAAAATCAAATTTTCTTCTCCCTCTCTTTAAACAATTCCCCATCTTCTCCACATAGCAACCCCATACCTATTAAATTAAATATCCAATAACCTTACACCAACCTTCTTTAAACCCACCTAAACTACCCTCTACCCAATACCCCCCCCCCCCCCCCCCCCCACGGGGCAACATTCCTACTCCGTTCAACCACCAACGCTGGAAAACCCCATAACCACCTATCCATCCCTTACCACCCACCTCTTTATATCAACTCTGGCTAACTGAACCCGCCAGATCTGACCTCCATACCCATAGACCCCAACCCGTCGAAAAAACACCATAACCCTCTCATGCCTGAACGCAAAACAAACTGTCGGTAACCTTTCCACCACCTTATATCACCTCCCAAACTAAGTACTAACCCATTTTTGTATCTAAATTTGTTGATATAAGTACATTTGAAGATTTTTCCTTTTTATTAAAACACTAGGATTTCAATTTAAACATTGATGTTGGAGAAAAAAAAGAATAGAAAGAAAAATTTAAATAACAGATATACAAAATATATCCAACAAACAATGAAATTAGAGAAATGGAAATATGTAAGTTATTACGGATTAAGTGTCTCAGTCTTTACCCTTCATATCTTTTCAACGTTGACCATTTCTCACCACAATCATTTTTTTTATGCAACAAATGAGTGGAGGACAGGACTAATGTTCTGTTGGTTTTCATGTTTCTCTATTAAACCTCCAATTAAAGATGACATATATACTCAAAATAATAATTTTGTATCCTCTTCTACCATTGGCGTAATGAAAAAAAGTGTAATTTTACGTGGAGACAATTTCAAGTTCATTAAGTTGAATTACTTGCTTTATACCTGCATAATAATTGAAGAAAATTCTTTTGAATGCTGGAGGGTATGAAACCTGGCCTAATAAAATACCAGGTGAACAGTCCTATATCAAATATAATAGGAATCTGAAATGGTTTGATTCTCAGCATCACTGTCGAAAAACCAAATAATTACTAATAATCTATTAGTCTGGCGTCAAATTTTAAACTTTCTAATCTTTTAACCTAAATGCACAAGTAAAATACATCCATAAAAAGATATGGATGACAACTAAAAAGAATAAATAATAATCGATAACTCTTGGTAAAACATTTATACAACCATATCGAATCAGCGTGAAATAAAGATGCCGCTAATAGGAATTTGTAGGACGAACTTTGGAGTTATTTTGAAGAACTTTTGGAGTCTTTGGAGCTAGGAACTTCCATATTTAACCTCTTAGTTGTCTCCTCTTCAAACCATATGGTAGGGTTTTCCTCTTTCAGATACGTCAAGGTTTCTATCTATGAAAAATGTACAGGATTCATGCTAGAGGATATTTAATGCCAAAAATGAAGTTATCTTTTATCATATCAAAGTCTTGTAAAATGGATTTTTGAAGAAGACAAACCTAAATGAGTCTTTTATGAATAAAATGGCATTTTACATTGAAATATGGAAAAAAACATGAAAAATAGAAACCCATGATTTAAATATTGTTTAGTGCGTTTTTGAGGAATTTCTAGGGTTGAAATCCTCTTTAACATGTGTAGAATCATATAGTAAGATAACAAATGACATTCTAGACATGATAAATTACATTGAAATGGATTTATGAGGAAATGATTAAATGTAGAAAGCATCCCTAAATATGTGTTATAAATATTGTTATAATAAAGAAAAATGATATTTGAAGTCACATGTGAAAATAGGGCAAGTTATGGACATTTGGTTAAAAACGGTCTTGAATGATTAAATGTATTTTATGTGATAAAAAAAATACTAAACATGATTTTTGGCGTAAAATCATAAAAAAGATGTTTGGAAAGGAAAATGTTAGGTTTTAGTCCCATAATGAATTAAATATATTTGTCACAAAGTTATAATGAAAGAAAGAGTAAAATAATGACTTTGACAAACTTGAGGGTCCTAATGGTTGGACTCCTCGTTAGACCTTGTCGGTCGATTTTTGGTGAAAAACGGATAAAGTAAATAAAATGGCACATAACAAGGTGAAATAGTGATTAAACCGTAGAATGATGAAAAAGTGTAATGGCAGAATAATGTGGACATTAGATTAAATGTTAATGCACATTCATATGGACTCGAATGACACCTGATAATTAAGAAAGACCCGAAGCCCTGGGGTGAAACACTTAAAATCACTGGCTGGAGCATATGGTATCATGGTCGGAGGTATGGAGCCCGTTAAAGTATGCGGTTATTAGAAGATTTCGAGAAATATAATGAAAAATAGAAATAATAATGGTTGTGCTCGAAAATGCATAAGTAAGACAACCAAATGAAATGAAATAAATGGAGACTAACGATTAAAACTTGGTTAATAGTCTTTAGACTTGATAAATGGTGGTAGGAAACGATTAAGTATGAGTATGATCTCATCGCTCGGGTGCATTGCATAATAGTTGCATTAATACTCATAAACTACTAAACGTTTTCGAAATTGATTAAAATACATATTATATGTATAGTGTTTTTGTACAAAATGTATAGCTTAGTATTACCCACCCTGTTGAGTGTCCGCTCACCTTTTTTTATGTTAAAATCCCATATCCACCACAGGTACTTAGAGTAAGGACATCGCGAAGGATGCCGATAAGAACTTAGGGGGGTAATCAACCCCGTTAGTGTCTCTCTAATTTTAATGAAATTATGTTTTGGAACATTGGTAATTTAGGACTTTAAACATTTTATTCTGGCCTTTGGCTATGGTTTGTAATAATACAAAGATGATTATGGTTTATTTGTTAGCTAACTAGTAATGTGGATTAAATCGAATTTTTCATAAATAAATCTTGTAAATTGATCTCATTACTTAAAGTAGCCACCTCTTTTCCAACTTAAAAATGATAAATTAATCTTTAATAAGAGTGCAATTAAAAGGAATTTTCCTAAGTAATAAAATTTGACTTCCCCCCTCCCCCTCTAACTCCTTTACTCGGTGCAAGTTGATAAATTGGATCCAAACTCTGGTCGGGGCATTATAACATTAATAAATGTAGCACACGTGGACTTGTTAATAAAATTATTTTTACCTTATCCGTATCATTAATTTCTAAATATTATAATAATTTATCAACTTGTTTCCCAAATACTTAATAGATTCTCGGAATAAAGATCATGTCTTCTAAATACACAATTTAACATTTTTTTAAATATATTTTATACGAAGATTATTTTTCATATGTATATAGAAAATATTTATTTAAAACGACAAACACACACAAGGTTAATAGATATTTCAATTTTAAAAAATCAATATTATTTTTGTGTAAAATAAATGGTGTTTTATGTCTATAAGTACTTTAACTTCCTCCAAAAGAATATTTATCATTTCTTATGGCGTGAGGTATCTTGGGATTAATTTGATATGGTCTAGTCTAAGTATCTCGAATATCAATCTTTTCGGATCAACTAGGGACTAAGACATAAAATGTGTTTTGGTCAAATAAATAAAACACAACGTAGGAAACTAGAGGCACATGATTATATATATACTCTTACCACTGGGGAAAATTTAACTCTTAAAGTTCGTATATCTTTTCATTGTCTTCTCCCACTAAAAATTACGCACAAGACAACTTCAAAGTCGAAAGTTGCACCCTTTCAGACAATTGACAATACATGTCACTTTATGACCATTTTAGACATACCAAGACTCATAATTTGGGGAAGTAATATTAAAATTTTAAATATTTTATTTGTCTTATCATTGGTGAAAAGCACACATCAATTAGAGAATAAAAAGTTATGCCCACATTCAAAATTATGAAATAACCCTTTTTTACACTCATTTGTCAGATGCACAATTATTGCTATTTTTACCTCACGACAGACCCCGACCCCCACCCCAACCTCATTAAAAACTACAAATAGATTTCTCCTCCAATTAGAAAAGGGCACCAAAACTTACCAATGATTAGATTTTATAAAATTTCTCTTCCCTTCAGCATTTTCAAGGGGATAATGTCTCAATGTAGACCCTCAAAAGCTTCTTTTAAGATCAAATAGAAATTGTAAATTCCTAGAGTAGATACCGATGTCCGATCATTATTTGAAGTTCCCATGTTCTTAGCTCCCAAGTCAAATATCCTTCGGACTCAGTGTACACCTACAAAAGAAGTCTAAGACGAAGTTATGCTTTTCCAATTAGAACAAACGTGACAATTCTGCTACATTGTAATATCTTTTAAAGTATAATTTAAATAAAGACCTTAGTCTTTTTTAAATATATAGCCCCAACTCCACTTAGAGACCAAGTATATATTATGTAAAAAGCTCGAATCGCTCCATCCACAACACTCCAACAGCTAAGCACATCATTATGCCCATTCTATAATTATCTAATTATAATGATAATAAAAAACATATTCTAAATACATAATTTTCACCAAACAAATATATCTTTCCACAAGGGTGTGTGCATTAAAATATCTCTCACTCTTAGAAGAACCAAAGTTGATAGTAGGGATAGTGTGTACCTTTTCCAAAAAGGGACTAAAAAACATAAAAATCGACCCCCACCCAAACTATTATTTCTCGTAAATAGATATATACATGATTCCAAGTATTTTTACACAACGTGACCATATGAAACTCATGAAGAAGTGGAATGCTATGTTGGGAGTTGACTCCGAGTAACATTGAAATTTCATATTATATAGACTTAAGTCTTCGTGACCCATAAACTATGCACGCTATGATATCATAATTACATGAGTACTTTGTCCCAACACTAAGATCCCACTTATGTTGACAAGCCCCAACAATACATTTCGTCAAAATATTCCCCCTAGATAGACATTTATATCACCATATGACTCCTCATATGCATACATGTGGGTCCGTTAGGTATGATTCCCATGCCCCTCAACTAATAAAAATAACCTTTGTGGACATATTCGAATAAATTGGTTGCAACCTAACTAATTAGTGCTAAGGTGGGTCCGACCTATGGGGTATCTCATTTCAAATTGTATCACTAATAGGCACCATCTCCTAGGTGGGGCACGCGAATTTCAAAGCCTAAAACATCTGTCCTATTGTGTTCTCGACATATAAATAAGAAGTAACCCCCTCCAGGGATGTAAGCACCTAACCACGTACATCTTATATTAATTTTTGTCAAAGTTTTGTTGTTTTTTGATCACCCAATAACAAATAGTCAATATTTTTCAAAAATTTAACAATATAAATAATTTATGTGACAACCCGCTCCAAATAATAACGGGTGGCCAGCCCTATACTACATAAATCAGGTATCTCAGATGGTACAATCTCAACATCAACAACTAAACACTATAATATAAGGCTAACTACCCGAAATCATAAAGTGCGAATTGCCAAAAATTTAAAACTTTTATTTTTAACAACAACAACAAAACCAATAATGCACACAACCAACAATATACATCTACTATGATGCGAAATTTGCATGCTCCAATAATAAAAGAGTACAATACATTGCACAACAAAATCTCAACAATGAAATACCCGAATATGCTGTCGGGCAATAGACCGTACAATAATCTGATAAATAAAATATGAAAGTGTTAATCTACAACACTTGAATACTAACCCAATACAACTGAATCCTAATCTAGATGTACAATAGATAGGAATCGACTAAAGCAAAGTGCCGCAACAGTCCGCTACTGCCACAGCTCCACAAATCCTGAATGGAGGAATATCAAAGGCGTCCTTGCGGAGGAACACCTGAAGTAATACAATATATACATGGAGGAGGAAAATATAAATTGGTCAGAGCCCTAGTTTTCAAAAATAGTTTATAGCAAGTGTATTAAAATGCATAATAATTATAAGTGCATTATTACATGATTTAGTTGGAATCGAACACTCCATAAAATTCAACCCACCTCTCATCTAAAGCGCGTACTAAGCGTATGCACGTGTCTCCAAAAGGATGTCCAATTCTAATTAGGTAAGAGGATTCTAACTTAAACCCAAAATAAAGTATTTAAGTGAAACCATCTAACCTATCTCCCAATTCTACATTTATTGCTATACTTAAGTTATATACATTATCTTTAATGTAATAGTTATAGTTATCTTTATAATGTTCATTTCTTGAACATATAAAGTTACATGACCCAATCATGTCCACATCATCAACATACACCATCAATCTCAATTACTAGAATTTATATTCTAGTGATGCCCATATAAGGCATGAAACCATATATATATAATTATTATAGATGAGTTATTAGCATCAAGAGTTAAGAACTAAACTCCTCCCGATTTTCAACACGGCACTGCATTTCATGCGTGGGACGTCTCGCCAAAGCGAAATCCAAACAAGGAACCCCCCCTGTTACACTACTCCTGACTGTATCGATCCTCGGGGCTCATTATGCCCTCAATGCAAGATGAATATAACCCAAATGATTATTATCCGATTTTAATTAATTAATATTCCCAATTCTCGATAGTACACGACGTTTCATGCGTGGGACGTCTCGCCGAAGCGAAATCCAAACAAGGAACCCTCCGTTACACTACTCCTGGTACTGTCGATTGTCGAGATATGTGATATATATGTATATATAATTATGAGCATTGAGGACTAAACTTATCCCCAAGTACCAACATTACACTGCGGTTCGTGAGTGGGACGTCTCGCCGAGGCGAAATCCAAATAAGGAACCACCCCGATACACTAATCCTGGCAATGTAGGTCATTGAGGTCCATTATTCCCTTGACACCCAAGTACAACCACAAGCAATATTAACCATCCAACCGAGCTATAACTCGAAGGACGTAGGCTCACATGCTATCATCTTCCAGCAACCCATATACGTAGCAAACTGGGGCCAGCTGGTGGGGTTCAACGACACCCACCTCGTGATCAACTCATGCACACAACGTCTCGGGAAGCGGTCATAGTTCCTAACCGGCAAGTGAGAGCGACACATACCCATGACCTCTCACCCCCAAAATAAATAAATATATATATCATATATGTCATTTACTGACCACAAAGGACGACTATGACCTGGGGAATATCCACATCCTGCTTTTCTAGACAGAATGCTCACCCTCTATGCACGAAACTTCCCAATGATAGTAAAGAGGGGGTATGCTTAACATGTATATACACCATCATATAAGGTATACATACATCCCACATAATAAAGATATACCATTATGTAAGGTATACCCGCAACAACATATTTATTATCATTATACGCTCTTAGGCGTAATTGATTAACATCATTGTTTATTGTGTCCCTCTCCTGATACACTAACCGTCAATACTCACACATCTACCCCACTTAGTATATACTATACTAATTCTCGCTTGAAGCTCTCATGTCGCTTCTAGTATGAATTGTCTTTCAATTCTACTTAAGTATAAGATATTCTGTTTCTTATTGCTCCTCAATTAATATTTCTCATTATGTGAGATATCTCCCAAATCTATCATCAATAAGGATATTTCTACATCCATAGGCACATTAAATAGCATTCATTATTTTCCATTCATAATAGGGTTCAATTCATTTTATGAACCTTTTAAAGTTATCCCAATTGGGATTGGATCCTAAGATTCGGCATCTCTACGTTATTATCGTTCTCCGATCATGAAATTTATTTATTATCACCAAATAAAATCCCAAATAAAAGTGGGTTTCCACACTTAGAAAAATTCCCAAAATCTCCAATCGGTATTCTATATTCCTCAAATAATAACCTCGATACTTAGAGGATTTTTCCCCAAATTGATGTACTCTTTAGATTCTCACTTCTCAACATAAATCACTAAGAATCTCCGACATTTACATTTAGTCTTTCAATTATCAATTAGCCTCATATATCGTCTTTTGACTCTAAGGTCTATAATCCCCTTATATAATCACTTAATCCTTTATGATACTCTGAATATGGAAGTCCATTTATACAAACCCAAAGAAGAAGGGGATACCTTAAATTCTCAAACTTGAAGCCAAAACAGGGGACCGGTCGACCGGTACCCAAACCGCGGTCGACCGCATTTCTAAATTTTGCCTAATCTCGAAGACAGAATGCCCAACTTTGGAGGAGCGGTCAACTGGTCCTCTGTACGCCGTCGACCGGACCTAACAGGTATTACGGCCAACTCCATTTTTACGCATTTCCAACTTCTCAAAAACCCCCAATAATTACATTTAACCACAAATCTTCAACCCAAACATATTCACGGCATTTATATTCATTCTAGAATACTTATAAACTGATTTTTATCATTAAATCAAAGATCTACATACTAAATCTAAGATTATACCCAAAAGTTAGGTTTTGTTAAACAAAATCTAAAACCCAAAATATCAATCCACAAATCATGCAATAATTGGTACACAACAATTATTTAGCAAGTTTAATCACTTGCCTCGGGTTCGTAGGGTCTGAATCTGCTTTGAGATCGCGTGGAAACCGGAAATCTCCACTTTCTCTCCCTTTTCTCCTTCTTCTCTTCTTCTTTCTTCTTCTCTCTTTCTTTCTAGGGTTTTCCTCTTTCTCTTAAGTGAGAAAGACTTCTCACGTGGCTTTTAAGCCTTAACCCACAAGCCACACATCTTTAAATGATAATACACACTTTAAATGACCCGGTAACTTTAATTCGAGTCAAACGGTCCTATATTATATCGGAACCTAAATAGACCCCAATTACAGTCATTTCAACTTTCTCGACCCTTCCGAAAACGATGGTACCCTCAGAATCGACATTCGACACTCTTTCTGACGACTCTAAATTTTGACCTCAATTGCCAATTTAAATCATTTCTCTAATAAAATATTATTTATTCCTCCCCAAAAAAATAAATTGTCGACTCCAAAACCTCGGGTTGTTACAAACTTCCCCACTTGCAAAAATTTCGTCCTCGAAATTTAGCTAAGCCTATTTCTCCAAAGCTCAACTAGTCCTACTATACCCAATCTTGCTAATCCCAACACTAAACTTCTAACTTCCCACGACGAGTTCATTTTAAATTCATTTTATTATAAGTTAATTATGAATTAAATAAAACTAATTTCTGCAACAAGGGCGCCCATACACCCTTTATATTTGAGCTTTATGCTCACCACCAATCATAATGAGGCTTTATTTGCCTCGAAAGTTCCACAATTCCAACAATAAGTAATACTAAATTTTTAATAGAGTAAAAATTTGAATGGTCAAAAGAAATAACTCCTCTCAATTCCTGACAATCGCCACTTTCGTACGGGGGACGTCTCGCAAAAGCGAAATCCAAACAAGGAACTCTACCAATACACTACTGTGTGGCGATGTCGGGGATTGAGAGTTTGTTAAATCCGGACTAGAGTTTAGAAATATTTTAGTGAAAATTTTTTTTTGAAGGGGCCCGAAGGCAAGTATAAGTTTTATTTTGAAAATAGTTTATTTTGAAAACGGCTCATATATTATAATATAATATGAAATGCGTTATGTCCAACACAAGGTCTTTATAGATCATCATCTATATAACATATAGCTCGCAAATATTATCATACTTATGTGCTAAAATTTTACCTGCGTCCCATCAAACTACAATCAACTTCCAAACATAAACAACATCTCACATCATTTCAATATATATAGCCTTTTTATAAGGCACATCCATATCTAGAATTCAACAATCATAATGGTCTATCATGACTATATAAAAGAAGTAGCTTTTATCATTACTACTTATCACCATAATCATTTTTACATTAACCACAAGGTTTAAAGTTCTTTATGAACACCTTGCAAAATCCTCAATCCTTTACAAAATAATAGAATAAGAGCCTATCTTGCTCCGAATTCCCCTTTAGGGTCATTACATACCATACATAAACAAAAAGGGCTAAAGCACTACCCGATTCATATATTTCTCCCATACGATATTCCAAAATTTCATATAGTAATAATCCTATTAATAAAGTAAAAATTTCTTACAACATCCATATCTAGTCCGATTGCCCATCCTCATCAATGGGCTCCCAAACATAGTCCCCCGGTCTAAAGCGACCTCGAATCTGCTGTAGGGGTTGCACTTCCAAAATTTCATCAAAACGTGTCCTTTACTTCTATTAGGACAATCTCTCTTTTTATGACCTATTTCTTTACAAAAGAAACACTTACCCATAAACCCTTTCTGCCCACTCAAATTACTGGCACTCTCTTTGCCAAACTTACTTGATGAACTCGAATCTCTAAAGTTCTTACTCTTTTGAGAACGAAAACGATATTCATGACACTTTAGTAGTGCCGCATTCACTACCTCGATGAAAGTCATTAACTTAGGACTTTCTAACAAATGTTGTTGGATTTTCCAATCTAAACCTCGAACAAACTTCGATATACGTTTCTCTTACGTATTTACCTCATTAGGTACTAATCTCGCCCATAGGGAAAAATCGTTTTCATATTCTGCCACCGTCCTATTTCCTTGAAAAATCCCCATGTCCTGAGTAGGGGAAGGCAAAAACCTTCGATCTAAAAGTTCCCAAAATTCTTTTATAGGTAAAGTATCTCTCTGTTCAGATGTGGTGACAGACTCCTACCATTGAAGAGCTGCACCCGATAACTTAAAGGTGGCTAAAAATTGTTTTCGCGCCTCACTACACTCAACCATACGAAGGTGCCTCTGCATAATATTTTTCCATTGACTTGCAGCCATCGCATCATCTCCCCCTGCAAACTCGGGAGGATGCCCCTTACTAAAATCTTCCTTCACTCTCTCCCATAAGGGCAATCCTAAATGGGGTGGGGCTGCTCGAGTGGCAGATTACTGAGCCATCGTGGAAACGGCCACATTTACTGCTTGTGCCACTATATTGGCAACATCATCCGTAGTCATGTTCCTTTGAGGCATATGGGGTTGCCCTTTGTTTGCCCTGATTGAACAACATCCCTTCGGTGGCATCTGAAACAAGAACTATTGTATCAGAACGCCTTTCGAATATTTTCGATCCACAGAAAGATATGGACGTATGAATGTAATCATCCTAACAATAAGGCTCTACATCAAGAACGCTTACGGAAGATCGTAGTAACGCACACATATCCTAGAGACACTAGAACCTGATGCTCTGATACCACCTGTGATAACCCGCTCCAAATAATAATGGGTGGCCAACCCTATACTACATAAATCAGGTATCTCAGATGGTACAGTCTCAACATCAACAACTAAACACTATAATATAAGGCTAACTACCCGTAATCATAAAGTGCGAATTGCCAAAAATTTAAAACTTTTATTTTTAATAACAACAACAAAACCAATAATGCACATAACCAACAATATACAGCTACTATGATGCGAAATGTGCATGCTCTAATAATAAAAGAGTACAATACATTGCACAACAAAATCTCAACAATCAAATACCCGAATATGCTGTCGGGCAACAGACCATACAATAATCTTATAAATAAAATTTGAAAGTGTTAATCTACAACACTTGAATACTAACTAAATACAACTGAATCCTAATCTAGATGTACAATAGATAGGAATCGACTAAAGCAAAGTGCCGCAACAGTCCGCTACTACCACAGCTCCACAAATCCTGAATGGAGGAATATCAAAGGCGTTCTTGCGGAGGAACACCTGAAGTAATACAATATATACATGGAGGAGGAAAATATAAACGGGTCAGTGCCCGAGTTTTGAAAAACAGTTTATAGAAAGTGTATTAAAATGCATAATAATTATAAATGCATTATTACATGATTTAGTTGGAATCGAACACTCCATAAAATTCAACTCACCTCTCATCTAAAGCGCGCACTAAGCGTATGCGCGTGTCTCCAAAAGGATGTCTGATTCTAATTAGGTAAGAGGAATCTAACTTAAACCAAAAATAAAGTATTTAAGTGAAACCATCTAACCTATCTCCCAATTCTACATTTATTTCTATACTTAAGTTATATACATTATCTTTAATGTAATAGTTATAGTTATCTTTATAATGTTCATTTCTTGAACATATAAAGTTACATGATCCAATCATGTCCACATCATCAACATACACCATAAATCTCAATTACTAGAATTTATATTCTTGTGATTCCCATATAAGGAATGAAACCATATATATATAATTATTATAGATGAGTTATTAGCATCAAGAGTTAAGAACTAAACTCCTCCCGATTTTCAACATGGCACTGCGTTTCATGGGTGGGACGTCTCGCCAAAGCGAAATCCAAACAAGGAACCCCCCCCCCGTTACACTATTCATGCCGTATCGATCCTCGTGGCTCATTATGCCCTCAATGCAAGATGCATATAACCCAAATGATTATTTTCCGATTTTAATTAATTAATATTCCCAATTCTCGATAATACAAGACGTTTCATGCGTGGAACATCTCGCCGAAGCGAAATCCAAACAAGCAACTCCCCGTTACACTACTCCTGGTACTGTCGATTGTCGGGATAGGTGATATATATGTATATATAATTATGAGCATTAAGGACTAAACTTATCCCCAAGTCCCAAAATTACACTGCGGTTCGTGAATGGGACGTCTCGCCGAAGCGAAATCCAAACAAGGAACCCCCCCGATACACTAATCCTGGCAATGTAGGTCGTTGAGGTCCATTATTCCCTTGACACCCAAGTACAACCACAAGCAATATTAACCATCCAACCGAGCTATAACTCGAAGGACGCAGGCTCACATGCTATCTTCTTCCAGCAGCCCATATATGTAGCAAACTGGGGCCACCTGGTGGGGTTCAACGACACCCACCTCGTGATCAACTCATGCACACAACGTCTCGGGAAGTGGTCATAGTTCCTAACCGGCAAGTGAGAGAGACACATACCCATGACCTCTCACCCCCAAAATAAATAAATATATATATCATATATGTCATTTACTGACCACAAAGGACGACTATGACCTGGGGAATATCCACATCCTGCTTTTCTAGACAGAATGCTCACCCTCTACGCACGAAACTTCCCAATGATAGCAAGGAGGGGGTATGCTTAACATGTAAATACACCATCATATAATGTATACATACATCCCACATAATAAAGATATACCATTACATAAGGTATACCTGCAACAACATATTTATTATCATTATACTCTCTTAGGCGTAATTGATTAACATCATTGTTTAGTATATCCCTTTCTTGATACACTAACCGTCAATGCTCACACATCTAACCCACTTAGTATATACTATACTAATTCTCGCTTGAAGCTCTCATGTCGCTTCTAGTATGAATTGTCTTTCAATTCTACTTAAGTATAAGATATTTTGTCTCTTATTGCTCCTCAATCAATATTTCTCATTGTGTGAGATATCTCCCAAATCTATCATCAATAAGGATATTTCTACATCCATATGCACATTAAATAGCATTCATTATTTTCCATTCATAATAGGGTTGAATTCATTTTATGAACCTTTTAAAGTTATCCCAATTGGGATTGGATCCTAAGATCCGGCATCTCTAAGTTATTATCGTTCTCCGATCACTAAATTTATTTATTATCACCAAATAAAATCCCAAATAAAAGTGGGCTTCCCCACTTAGAAAAAGTCCCAAAATATCCAATCGATATTCTATATTCCTCAAATACTAACCTCGATACTTAGAGGATTTTTCCCCAAATCGATGTACTCTTTAGATTCTCACTTCTCAACATAAATCACTAAGACTCTCCGACATTTACATTTAGTCTTTCAATTATCAATTAGCCTCATATATCATCTTTTGACTCTAAGGTCTATAATCCCCTTATATAATCACTTAATCCTTTATGATACTCTGATTATGGAAGTCCATTTATACAAACCCAAAGAAGAAGGGGATACCTTAAATTCTCAAACTTGGACCCAAAACAGGGGACCGGTCGACCGGTGCCCAAACCGCGGTCGATCGCATTTCTAAATTTTTCCTAATCTCGAAGACAGAATGCCCAACTTTGGAGGCGCGGTCGACCGGTCCTCTGTACGCGGTCGACCGGCCCTAACAGGTATTGCGGCCAACTCCATTTTTACACATTTCCAACTTCTCAAAAACCCCCAATAATTACATTTAACCACAAATCTTCAACCCAAACATATTCATAGCATTTATATTCATGCTAGAATACTTATAAACTGATTTTTATCATTAAATCAAAGATCTACATACTAAATCTAAGATTATACCCAAAAGTTAGGTTTTGTTAAACTAAATCTAAAACCCAAAATATCAATCCACAAATCATGAAATAATTGGTACACAACAATTATTTATCAAGTTTAATCACTTGCCTCGGGTTCATAGGGTCTGAATCCGCCTTGAGATCGCGTGGAAACCGGAAATCTCCACTTTCTCTCCCTTTTCTCCTTCTTCTCTTCTTCTTTCTTCTTCTCTCTTTCTTTCTAGGGTTTTCCTCTTTCTCTTAAGTGAGAAAGACTTCTCACGTGGCTTTTAAGCCTTAACCCACAAGACACACATCTTTAAATGATAATACACACTTTAAATGACCCGGTAACTTTAATTCGAGTCAAACGGTCCTATATTATATCGGAACCTAAATAGACCCCAAGTACACTCATTTCGACTTTCTCGACCCTTCCGAAAACGATGGTACCCTCAGAATCGACATTCGACACTCTTTCTGACGACTCTAAATTTTGACCTCAATTGCCAATTTAAATCATTTCTCCAATAAAATATTATTTATTCCTCCCAAAATAAATAAATTGTCGACTCCAAAACCTCGGGTTGTTACAATTTAATGACCCACTATTTTTGACAACCCATTTTTTTCATCAGAATTTTAACATTTCAAATTTAAACTAACTTTTCAAGTTATTCTATAGAGTCATATATATAATCCATTAAACTGTAATATTTAATATTTAATAAATTAAATAATAAATATCAAACCATAAATATAATCCACTAAAATAACATTTGTATTTAACATATATACTGTTAATATTCAACAAATTAAAATAGATTTAAAAAAACCTAACTAGTATAAGGACATGAGATGATAGGAAAAAATCAAAAAGTGAGCCAAATCCGGGAGGGAATAGGGGAAGGAAGATAAGAGAATCGGGCATAAGGGGAGGGAGCTGAACAATGGGCAGGAAAAGAAAGGGAAGGTTAGGAAAAAGAAGTAGGCTAGGTTTTTGTTTTTTTTAAAAATTGAAATGACGTAAAGTGAGAGTGTTAGTTAAGTGCACATGCCTGTGTGATGTATTAAAATTTTATATAATGTTTTTTGCCGCTCAGTTTTCAAATATTTGTATATAAATGCCTTTACATTCACATCTTTATTTATTTTTTTACATTATACTTAGGAAAAAAAATCGAAAACTTAAGCGGTGTGCCAATTATAATGAAAATTTATCTTCCTTTAAGAATGTTATATAAATATCTCTTGACAACAACAATACTACCCATATCTATATTGGTTAGGAATTGAACTAACTAAAATCACAAGTATATTTGACTTTTTCTCTTTTTTCTTCTCCTTTTCGTCTTAAGGATGGAGGATTTCATCATGCAACCTATTTATGAAAATAAAATTGCGTGTAATATATATATATGTGTGTGTGTGTGTGTGTGTGTGTGTGTGTGTGTGTGTGAAGCAAAAAAGTTTATTGAAAAGGGCCTTAAAAATATTCGTGACAAATGTGGAAACTCTCTAGATTCGAAGATTTGAATGGTGCACTTGATTTCGAAAGTCCAAAAATATAGAGATGCTAGGGTCGAGGAAATTAAGAGGGACTTTAACCTTCCAAAAACTCATGCAAAGATCTGCAAGGGTAAATGATTTATTTAGTTTCGCCTATATGGTCCAATACGTTTCCTCATGTGTGGCTTATATAGGATCCTAGTCCCTTTATCCATGTTTTTCATCGCTTGTTTCAGTAGAGTCGGGTTATAAGTCTTTACTTTTTTTCCTTATTTGTTGTATTTTTGTTTGTATGCCTAAGTGGTGGGCACACTCATCCACACTTTTTAATTCTTTTCAAAAATCTCAGTTATTTGGCAAAATTTTATTAAAGAAAAAGAAAAAGAAGAAAAAAGACTTCGCTTAACACACATCATTTAAGTGTACATGGTTATAACATTTTGGGCCGGATCATTTTAAAAATCCTAACCCTAAATGTTATAATCCAATACACATAAGTGATGTGTGTCCATTGGTATGTTAAGTGATATGTGTTGGAAAGTCTTATATATATAATCATTTGCACAGTTGTTTTTACTAAGCACCAAGTGTCTTTGACACATCATCAATACTACATAAATCATTGTTTGTACCTGGTAATTTGCTAATGTCAAGTTGCATAAAAGAATTGCTAAAAGGTTAAGATACAACTACATGTTAAACAAAACATGATTTACATTCTGAAATTTTAACGAAGATAATATGAATAAGATAATATGACACATCATAAAAAATAATTATATTAATTACACTTAGGCCCCTTAAACTTTGACCCCCCAAATACTTTGCCACATCAACTTTCAGTTTTTTCAATTGATCCCCCAAATACTATTTTTTTTTAAATACCCAAATACATTGGAAAAAATTTACAAAATTTAGAACATTTGGAAAATACCAATATATATTTAAAAATGCTAAAAAAATACCCAGAAAAATATTTAAATCTGCAAAATTCTAAAAAAAAGTAATTAAGAGAAAATATTTAAAATAATTACTGAAAAATTTATTTTCCACAAATAAAAATTGTTTCCAGCAATAAAAAAATCTTATTACTCTCCCGCACCAAATTAATAATTTACATTTGGAATATCATTTTTTTAATAAAAAAATTAAATTCTAATTAGACAAAAGAACAAGACTAGACAAATCGTAAGAAAACCTAACACTATTAAATACCGCATGAAATGAGAGTAAGAATCGGAAAAGGAAATTTGTAAGAATCGTAAGAAACCTAAGACCATTGAAAGATGCAAGCCACTCAAACTCAAGTGAGGGCTGGTAATAAAAGTTCATTGAAGTTCCCACGACAACTGTTTTCGAGAAAAGAAGATGCCAACCAAGACATAGTTAACATGCTTTGTACTCTTAACACGTTAAGTCATGTTACTATTCTGAACCCATCGAGTGCCCCCTCAAAGTTAATCGAAGGCGTTTATGATATCAAAAATTTTGTTGTGAAAAAGACTCATGGTCGAAAGGTTGTGGTATGGATTAAGTTTTTGACTATTCAGTGCCATAATTACTACCAAGGCTTGGATGAGGTTTTAGCTCTATTGAATTAAGCGAGTGTAGCTGTGATTGTACCCCTAACAAAATTATCTATTGAAGCATTAGAGAAAGTGAGAGTTGAAATGGCGGAGACATGTGCGGTGTGTTTGGAGGAGTTGTTGATTGGATCCGAAACTACTCGCATGCCGTGTTCACATGTTTTCCATCAAGAATGCATCTTTCAATGGATTCATTTGAGTCATTTATGCCTGTTGTGTCTATTTAAGATGCCTATTAGACACGTTGAATAATGCTCCCCTATCATGTATTACACTATGAGAATAATTTGAATGGCTAATTAGATTTTATTAGGTGTTTGAGGTCATTGCATGCATATCATTGAAATTTTGATATTTAGTAATGACAATGTTTTAAACAAGTTTTAAAATGGGCTAAATCACATTATACCTCCCCGAACTACTTTTGGTTCACATCTATCTTTTTGTGTTGCCAAATCCAAATATGTAATGTTTAACAATACGACAAAAGCCATTTCCGTAACACCTGAAATGTGTCAAATAAAATTATGAATATAAGTTGAGCAATTTGTTTGCGACTATCTTCCTTTTGGCTAAGCGGCATTTTCTCATACTTAGTACAAAATGCCTTTAAAAGACCACCAATTTTATCATCATGGCTAACCACGTTATGTTGTTTATCACTAAAGAGTCTTTTATCGATTCTCCATTGGGGATGTATATCATCAAGTCGCAACCTTTTCACCTTCCTAGCTCTCATCATGTGTGCACAAGGTAAACCCATAGTCTTTGAAAATATACTGGTACCTGCACCCAATAATGAATTGGAGGTAGCCAACACATATTGCTTGAAAAGTTTTGTAAGTTCAAACATTGAAACATTCGTAAAAAGATCCTTAAAAGGGGTGGCAAAATGTGTGTGAAACACGAAGTTTTTCACTAGCAAGTTATGTTTAATTTCCTTGTATTGATTATAAATAATAAGAAAAAAAATTCCTTCACCTCACGAAAATTTACGATTGAGACGTGGAAATATTTCTTGATCACCGCATGTGAACCTTCAACCCTTGAAGTAACCCGATTTTTGAAATATTCATATTTTCTGGTCCATGCATTTACAAATCGTTCTTTGAAAGGAAGTCAAGTCCTCCTGATGTAATTTAGGATAAAATCCTTCTCCATATGTTGAAGCTCAAAAAGATTCCAATCTTCGTTAAATGTTGATTCATTCGGAGATTCGATCAAATTAGTCCAACTCGACAAAAACAATTCCTAATCTTTTTCTTTTTCAAATTTCACCTTACACTTTGAGAGAATATTTTTCTCAATATGCCATAAGCATAAAAGATGTCCGGTACTTGGAAAAATAACTTTTATGGCATTCAATAATGCTAGCTATCTAGCCGTTACAATCACCAAAGGATGCCTATCACCACCCAATATATTTTGGAATTTTTTCAATGCCCACTCATAGTCTCCTTATTCCTCTTTTTGAAAGAAGGAAAAACAAGCAAAAAATGAAGTATTAAAGATTGAAACTCCAACTATATGAAACAATGGCATCTTATATTTATTTGTCTTATACGTGCAATCCATCGCAAAGACATTGCAGTAACTCATGCTTAATTAAATTGAAGAAGGATGGGGAAAAACAAATGACTCAAATGACCATCTTTTTTGCGCTTGAGATCAAAAATAAAATCACCTTAAGAAAATTCTTCAAATAATGCTTGGATCATAGTATGGTTCGCTAAAATTTCTTTTGTGATCTTACCCTTTGCACTGTATACAATAGTTGCTATTCCTTAAAGCTTTAGATTTTTTTGTCATAGTGAGGAAAGTATTTTTCTTGTTGGTATACCATCCAAGCTCATCTCTTTAATGTGAAACATCTCTTAATTCAAAAAATGATGAAAAGAGGGGTGTCCCGACATATCACTTGATGGTTCATGATTGTGGGATACATTTTTTATCTCCAATTTCCAATTTCCATCATTTTTTCCCCCAAATCCCGAAAGGACAATTTATAAGTCGTGAAGATGTGTCCCTCTTTCGCTTATCCACGGGACACGAGTTCCATATTTTCCTCCCCTATCACAACCAATAATAATATAATGATCCATTTTTTAGCTTTTAATTGTTGTAGCCTTGAGTTATCGCAACATTACGAACACAGTAAACAATATCATCACGACTATAAGATATCTTAACTAGTGTGACACCCCGCCTAATTAAATATCGGGTGATCAGTCCTTTACTAAATTATAACCAAGGTGAACGGTTGGTTCATTCTTAGCATCACTGTCGCAAAAATAACTTATCCAATTAAACACCCTAAATAATTAAGCTAAGTGACAAAACCATTTTTAGATTTCAATTTCCAAATTTAATTTAAAACCAATATTGAAAACCTTACATAATCCATGGGTTAAAAATCACACAACAATCTCACTGGAAAATATAATCCAAGAAATTTAAACATTCAACTAAATAAGTCTAACATTAAAACTTAAAGTAAACACATCCTGACAATAACCATTCCAAAATGTAAATACTGGAACTAAACAAATAACAATCTCTGATAAAAACAACTGAATAATGGAAAAGGGCTACACATGCCCAACTGGATAAAATAGAAAGAGAAGTGGAATCAATAATGAGGTCGTCTAAACAAGAGGCCTGCAACTCCAACCTAAGCTGCAGCCCGTTCCATCCAAAGGACCCTATGCAAGACGCCCCTGTGGCTGGGAACCTGTAATATAGACATATATATACAAGAGGGAAGGGAAAATAGGAAATGGGTCAGAGCCCGATTGTAAAACAGTATAAAATTAAGTTTATCAAGTATTTAAAATGCTTACCGGCTAATGCAACAGTCATACTAGTGCGGCACTTCCTTGAGAAATTCTCACATCTCTTCTAATGTGCACACCTATCGCACTAATACTCCAAACAGTTTAACTTATCTTAAATTACTCGTAAGATTTCATGCCGACAATTTCTAATGTTGAGAAAGTTAATTTTATTTAAAAACAAAGTTCTCACATAACCCTCATTTGATTATAAAGTTTCCCAGTAAAGTAATCATACTTTTCAAACACCTAATCCCAAGTTGAAATAACTCTTCATTTCTTACTTACCATAGTCACACTAGATAGTTCCCAAATTCCAAGTTTATATATATATATATATATATATATATATATATATATATATATATATATATATATATATATATATATCAAATACTCATATAATATATATATTCTACGGTAACCCACATAAATTTATGGTGCAGGCATACTCTACTATCCATTCCCCATATCACTCGTATTAAGGGGAAATACTATTTCGGAATCACTCTTGAACTGTATTAGCACAAAACACATATAAATTGAGGCGAAGCATAGACCCAAGTCACTAAGAGGTCAGCACATATACTCACGTCTCTTAGGACCGTTTGACTATCGATCTGATAGCATGTACTAAGGATAACTATGTTCTAGGGTACGAGTCAATATCCCCCATAAAGGTCCCATCGAGATAAGACTGTCCCAGCGCGATAACCTCAGGGATAGCAAGTAGCGCGGGCATGATTTTTACACGTATATAGTACATACACAAACACAATCATATATGTTGTAATACCCCGTACTTTTGGCTATATTTATTTTTGGGATTAATTAATTAAATGCGTATTAATTGGAAATTAATCCGGGTTAAAAATACTAACGAGATGCGAGTTGGTATTTAATTATGTGCATACATGTTTTTTTATGAATATTGAATTATGAAAAATTTTTCGTGAGATTGATATACGGCATTTTGGAAATTTTGTTGAGACGCGTGTGACCGTCGCGTCATGGTGTATTATTTTAATTGTAAAAGTGAATTTAAATTCTTTAAACCGTATGGTCGTTTTGAGTGCGCCAACGCATTCGGAAGGGTCGAGATAGTCAGAAAACACTAGCCGGGGGTGTAGTTTGGGTCCCGGGGTATTTTTAGGCCATACCGGCAATATAAAGGGTATTTTGGTAATTTTGTATTTTTAGGAATTAAAAATGACGAAAATTAGAGGATTAAATATGATTGGGAATAGACCCACTAAACCCACTAACCAACCCTTAATGACCCAATAAGCTACGGAGGTTATCATTTAGGTTTCCAACTTTCCCAAAGAAAACCCTAGCCACCATAGCCACCTTTGGAGAAGATAGCTTGGAGAGGTAGAGAAAGAGAAGGAATTCTGCAGAAATCTTTACAAAAATCAACACCAAATTCAGAGACAATCAAGGCAAGTGATTTAATTACATTTAAATTCAGAGAATGTTCTTCCCATGTTAGAAAATTGAAGAATTCCAATTGTTCTTGAAAGATGAATGAAAACCCATGTTAATTGGATTTAGAAATTGAATATTGAGGACAAATTGCATGTAGAACCATATAGAGATGATTTTTTTGGTGTTAGTATACGTAGGATGTAACAAAAATGGATCTAGAATGGACTAATTGATGATTACAAATTCTTGGGTTTATGTTCTTGAATAATTGGAAAAAAGTGTAGAGATTTGTATATTGATTGATGTTAGGGTGATTTAATCCTTTAAAACATGTTAGGAGGTGACTATAATATGTTTAAGATTGATTAGAGACCTTAAAACAATGGTTGGGACTAAGTTTGGAGGAGATTTGAGGAGTAAAAATGGTGAAAAACGAGATTATGAAAAATCTGGGACGAAACTGGTAGGTCGTTAGAAGCCCCTCCCCAGGTCGTTCGAACGAACTCGTTCGAACGAGCTTCTAACGAATTGACCAGTCGCTTCTAACGAAAGGGAACTTCATTCGATAACTTCGTTCGAACGAGATCTCGTTAGAAGGTACAGTTCGTTCGAACGACCTGGATCTCGTTCGAACAGACTCGTTCGAACGAGACTTCTAACGAGCTGACAATTTGATCTCGTTCGAACAGCCTCGTTCGAACGAGCCTTCTAACGAGCTGGAAGTTTGGGCCTTTTTGGCCTGTTTTGATTTTGGGAGTCCCGTAAACTTGTTCGAGGGTAGAGATAACATTCCTTTGATGATGTATTGATAGATTTGGGACTTTTGGGTTATTATGAGGAGTAAATTATATACGAGTGATTTAAATCAATGAACCGTTTGGGTTGAGACGTGAGTGTCTACTACGACGTGAGAATAGATTATGGCGTGTGTAATTATGGACCGGGATTATATAAGTTGTATATATACTAAGATTGGTACAAGAATGAGAATAGTACTACAATCAAACTACGGGATTACTAAGACGTGTGTTTACTTAGTATTGGTATATGAATTGTGTGTATGACATACCTACCATACTTGCTCTCACGGGAGGTTTGCGTTCGCTTAGGGCCCTCTAATCCTTGTGTTGCCCGGATTTAGACTGGTTACCTTGATGAACATAGTTCATAGAAAGACTTATTGGGATATTAATAAATCCGCTGATCGTGGGAGCGTAGGTATGTGCGTAACCCATGTGATGTGAGTGTGTTCGCCTCCATTATTTGTGATGTTGTTATTTGTGAACTATTCCTGAGAGATTCGGAATATGTAATCCTTATGTACGTGATGTACCGGGATGGATAGCAGAGTATGTGTGCACCGCAGCTTAGTTCTCGGGGTGCTTGTATTGTATATTTATGACGTGAATAATATACACTTAATTAATGGGAACCTTCATGTTAATGTTGTATAAATAATTACGGTATTGTTTCGAGAAACATAACGAGTTAGCTGATAGTGAAATATATTGCATATTGAGCATCTCAGTTTTTGTTAAACCCCTACTTAATTATGAGTGTTATAATGTTCATAGAACCGAGTAATAAGGGTAGGACCTATGACAGTATAACTAGATATGATGTCACTTAGCTAGTGGTTTGTGTCGTTGTAGATGGGTACTTATGTTAGGAGTGCACAGTTAGACGAGAGGTGAGAATATCATGTGAGTGCACGTCCTAACATGTACTTTGCATTTAATGTTTTAAATGATTTTAAAGAACTTGCAGGTTTTTAAAATATCTCCACATTCGGGCTCTGACCCGTTTGCTTTCAAATCTATTTTTCTTTGCAAAACCATTTTAGGTGCCCAACCACAAGGACACCATGCATAGGATACTCATTCTGGTGACGAGCTGTAGCTGTTTGTGGAAGCTATAGGGATTTGCTTGTAGACGCTTCTATCACTTGATTCCAGATTCATTATCTATCAGTTGTAGGGCATGTTGCCCATTTCTATTAGAGACATCTTTCCATTACAGTTTTCATACTTTGGCATTTATTGTTTTAGTATTCGGTTTACTTATTTCAGTTGTGGGATTGTAGTGAGGAGTTTTTCCTCCAGACTTTATTTACATTATGTGATGGTTACTCTATTTACTTCGTTATGGTGAATGGTGTTATTATTCTTCATTACACTTGTTTCATGTTAATCAGACTTAAATTAAAATTTGGCAACTTACTTTTTAAATACTAGGTGGTTAGTAATCATTAAAATGTTTTCGACAGTGATGCTATTAACTGGACCAACTTGGCATTTTGAATTAATTTAATAAAGGAGTAGCTACCCGGTATTTAATTAGTTGGGGTGTCACAGGTGGTATCAGAGCATCAGGTTCTAGTGTCCTTTAGGATCTGACGGCTTATTATGTTTCCGCTAAGTTTCTTTGATATAGAGCCCTATATTTTAGGACTGTTGTACTCTTTTTGTGTATGCTTCGTTTTTCAGCTATTTTAAGTTTATAAATAGTGAACTTATAAACTTTGTTCTTATTTCAGATGCCTCCACGACGTGCACGATGAGTTCCCAGGGATGCAACGCCCGAACCCCAGCCCGCTCCAGTTCAGGGCATGATGAACGCCGCTGAGGTTGCAGTTATAGTATCCCAAGCGGTAAATGCCGCAAATGCCGTTGTTCAGCAGGCACCACCTCAGGCGCCGGTTGCCGCGCCAGTACAGGAAAATGCATTCCCGTCTGCTTGGGAGCGTGTACGTGATGCTTTTCAAAAAGCGCATCCGCCAGAGTTTGCAGGTAGCTCAGATGTGGTAGTCTCGAGCCAGTAGAGGAAGGATATGCAGAGGCACTTAAGGATGTATGAGTGCACGGACGTCCAGAAGTAGGTGCTAGCTACTTTTAAGCTAGTTGGATCTACACTGCAGTGGTGGGAGTCTATTACCACCATGGAGGAGAGGGATACTCTCACTATTCAGGACTTCTGGGTGCGGTTTGACCGCAAGTACTTTCCGTCACCTGTTCACACGAAAATGAGGAGGAAACTGATGAATCTGAGGCAAGAGGGTAAGACCATGGCCGAGTATGAGGCCGAGTTCATGAATCTATTGAATATCGTTCCAGATGAGATACCAACAGAGAAGAAGAAGATTGAGAAGTTCACGGACGGGTTGACATGGAGGATCCGTCAGCATCTGTTGGGGAACCTTTCGTTGGCCACGTATTCTGATGTGGTTAACGCTGCTCTGTTACACTGACAGGACCATCGCTTTCATATGGCCGAGGGCAAGAGGTCGGGAGAGTCTAGCCATCAGGGCAGGACAGGAGGACATGGTGCCGGTGGGGCACAATCTGTCCAGGGGCAGAGACAGGGTGAGTAGCAGGGGGATCAGAAGAGGTTCCGATCAGGAAACTACAGACAGGGACAGGGAGGTTTCCGTCAGGGCCATCAGGGTCCAAACGGCCATTAGGGCCAACAGGGGCAGAATGGGCAGCAGTTTCACCAGGGCCAACAGGGCCAAGGGAGTAACGGTAACGGCCACCAGGGCTGGGGACAGCAGGGGCAGAGAGGAGGGAACTTCCCAGGGAAGTGTTTTGTTTGTGGCAAGACTGTCCATAAGCGACAGGATTGTCCTGATAGGGGCAGGGCCCCATAGCAGCAGCAGCAGGGTGCTCGCCAGGAGCCATAGAGGCCTATGTTTCCCGCCGCACTCCCCGTACCGCCACAAATGGCAGCATTGCCACCCATTCCAGCAGTCCCAGCTCAGCAGGGGCAGCTACAGTATGGACGTGTCTATAACGTCCACCAGGCTGCAGTTCCACAGGCACCGCCCGCGATTGAGGGTACGTTTCCTATCCATGGCACTATGGGTCGGGTATTGTTTGATACGGGGGCTACACATTGTTTTATAGCTACACACTTCGCGAAATCTTTAGGATTGTTAGCTACGGCAGAGAGCACAGTGACGTGTGTCGACTCACCATTGGGGAGTGGGTCACTTATTTTCTTTATATGTCGGGGAGTGGGGGTAGAGATTGGTGGTTTGGTATTACCTGCAGACATGTTAGTATTAGATATGCATGTTCACGATGTGATTATCGGTACGGATTGGCTCGTAGCTTATAGGGCCATGATTGATTGCTTCAGCGACAGCATTGTTTTTGCCATTCCGGGGCAAGAGATGTTTGTAGTGGCGATGCCTCGCCCAGAGGGAGGATCGACCGCTCATCTGTATTACATTGAGGAGGATACCTCTAAGGAGGTAGTGATTCCTTTAGATTCTATCCCAGTAGTCAGGGAGTATTCGGATGTGTTTCAGTAGATACCAGGCTTACCCCCCAGTCGAGAAATAGACTTTGTTATAGATTTGCTACCGGGTACGAGACCTATAGCACGCGCACCGTACCGTATGGCTCCAGCTGAGATGAGGGAGTTACGGGATCAGATAGAGCAGTTGTTAGGTCAGGGCTTTATTCGCAGGAGTACCTCACCTTGGGGCTCTCCAGTTTTGTTTGTGAAGAAGAGGGACGGTTCACTGAGATTGTGTGTGGAATACCGAGATTTGAATAAAGTCACGATACGGAATAAGTATCCGTTGCCTCGAATCGATGACTTATTCGACCAGTTGAGAGGAGCTTCTTTCTTCTCGAAGATTGATTTGAGATCGGGATACCATCAGTTACGTATCCGGGAGGAGGATGTCTCGAAGACCACGTTCTTGTCGAGATATAGTTCTTACGAGTTACGTGTTATGCCTTTCGGTTTGACCAACGCTCCAGCAGTGTTTATGGACTTGATGAACAGAGTGTTCAGGGATTTCCTAGACCAGTTTGTCATTGTCTTCATTGATGATATTCTGGTTTACTCCCAGACGGAGGAGGAGCACTCCGAGCATTTGAGGCAAGTTTTGCAGACACTTCGTCAAAACGAGTTGTATGCAAAATATGAGAAATGCGGGTTTAGGCTGAAGGAGGTCCAGTTTTTGGGACACATTATTTCTGACCGGGGGATATCTGTAGATCCGGGGAAAGTATCCGCGGTGAGGGAGTGGGGACAGCCCACGACACCGACTGAAATTCCTAGTTTCTTGGGCCTAGCAGGATACTACAGGAGGTTCATTCGGGGATTTTTGAAGATAGCGGGTCCTTTGACACATCTGGCTCGTAAGGGTGTGCCATTCATCTGGAGTGATGCCTGTCAGATGGCATTTGATGAGTTAAAGGACAAATTGACCTCAACACCTGTGTTAGCATTGTCGAGACTGGGATTCGAGTATTTGGTTTATACCGACGCGTCTTTGCAAGGACTTAGAGGTGTATTGCAACATGAGAGACATGCCATAGCTTATGCTTCCCGTAAGCTTAAGCCTCATGAGAAGAATTACCCCACGCATGATTTGGAGTTGGCGGCAGTGGTATTTGCCCTACGGATTTGGAGGCACTATCTTTTGGGGGAGAAGTTCCAACTGTTCACGGACCACAAGTCCCTGTAGTACCTATTCAAGCAGAAGGAGTTGAATATGCAACAGCGTAGGTGGCTTGAGTTTGTGAAAGACTACCAGTTCGATATCCAGTATCACCCAGGCAAGGCTAACGTGGTAGCAGACGCGTTGAGCCGTAGACCAGCAGATGAGGTGGCAGAGGTGTGGAAGGCAAAGTGGAAGGAGTTGGGACACCAGGATGCAGTGGCCCGATCTTTCATGTCTGTGATGATCGTTACACCACAGATTGTCACGAAGGTAGTACGGGCACAGGCTAATGACTCGTTCTGTCAGGAGCAGATAGTTCGATTACTAGCAGAGGGAGACGAGTCCTATACCGTTAGCTCAGATGGGGGATTACGCTTCAATGGGAGATTGGTAGTTCCGGAAGGGGAGATGTTGCGACACGAGGTGATGGCAGAGTCGCACGTCTCACGGTTCGCGGTGCATCCCGGAGGGGACAAAATGTACCAAGACATGAGACGCCAGTATTGGTAGAGCGGTATGAAAAGAGATATCACTGAGTTTGTTTCGAAATGCGCCACTTGTCAACTTATAAAAGTGGATCATCAGAGACCGGCAGGATTGCTACAGCCGTTGGAGGTCCCGGTGTGGATGTGGGAGAGCATATCCATGGACTTTATCACGGGGTTGTCTACGTCGCAGAGGGGTCACGACTCCGTTTGGGTAATTGTGGACAGGTTGTCCAAAGTCGCTCACTTTTTACCCGTAAGGACTGACTACACTACGGGACAGTATGCCCAGCTCTTCATTTCAGAGGTTGTGAGACTTCACGGTGTTCCCCTAAATATCGTGTCTGACAGAGACAAGATATTTGTTTCGAGGTTTTGGGAGAGTTTCCAGGAGGCCATGGGCACGGAACTGCGGTTGAGTACGGCTTATCATCCGCAGACTGATGGGCAGACCAAGCGCACAAATCAGATGTTGGAGGACATGCTGCGCATGTGCATCATTGACTTTGGGGGTGGATGGGAGCAGTACCTTCCACTGGTAGAGTTTTCTTACAACAACTCCTATCAGTTTACTATTGGCATGGCTCCATTTGAAGCATTGTACGGTAGGCCTTGTCGTTCCCCAGCATGTTGGTTAGAGGTGGGGGACAACAAACTACTTGGGCCGGAAGTGATTCAGGATACTTTGGCAAGGATTGAGTTGATTCGGAGTCGCATTCGGGTAGCTCAAGACAGGCAGAAGAGTTATGATGATGCGAAAAGATTTTTCAGGGAGTTCCAAGTAGGGGACCAGGTTTTGCTCAAGGTATCTCCTATGAAGGGGATTATGCATTTCGGGAAGAAGGGGAAGTTGGCACCAAGGTATGTGGGGCCGTTTCCTATTATTGAGCGGAGCGGACCGGTTGCGTATAGACTTGGGTTACCGGAGCATTTGCATCGAAATCACGATGTGTTCCATATTTCCTCACTGGGGAAATACCTTACAGATAATTTGGCTCATTCTCACATTGCTGTGGAGGACATCGATCTCCAGCCGGATAGCTCCTACGAGGAGGGGCCGATTGCTATTTTGGACCGAAGCGAGAGGAAACTACGGTCAAAGATAGTTCCGTTAGTGCGCGTTCAGTGGCGACATCACAATGTCGAGGAGTCCACATGGGAGCGTGAGGATGAGATGCGCGAACGTTATCCAGAGTTGTTTTTAGCAGGTACTTTCTAGTTTCGAATTTTGGGACGAAATTCAGTTATTAGGGGGGAAGTATGTAATACCCCGTACTTTTGGCTATATTTATTTTTGGGATTAATTAATTAAATGCGTATTAATTGGAAATTAATCCGGGTTAAAAATACTAACGAGATGCGAGTTGGTATTTAATTATGTGCATACATGTTTTTATATGAATATTGAATTATGAAAAATTTGTCGTGAGATTAATATACGGCATTTTGGAAATTTTGTTGAGACGCGTGTGACCGCCGCGTCATGGTGTATTATTTTAATTATAAAAGTGAATTTAAATTCTTTAAACCGTATGGTCGTTTTGAGTGCGCCAACGCATCCGGAAGGGTCGAGATAGTCAGAAAACACTAGCCGGGGGTGTAGTTTGGGTCCCGGGGTATTTTTAGGCCATACCGGCAATATAAAGGGTATTTTGGTAATTTCGTATTTTTAGGAATTAAAAATGACGAAAATTAGAGGAGTAAATCTGATTGGGAATAGACCCACTAAACCCACTAACCAACCCTTAATGACCCAATAAGCTACGGAGGTTATCATTTAGGTTTCCAACTTTCCCAAAGAAAACCCTAGCCACCATAGCCACCTTTGGAGAAGATAGCTTGGAGAGGTAGAGAAAGAGAAGGAATTCTGCAGAAATCTTTACAAAAATCAACACCAAATTCAGAGACAATCAAGGCAAGTGATTTAATTACATTTAAATTCAGAGAATGTTCTTCCCATGTTAGAAAATTGAAGAATTCCAATTGTTCTTGAAAGATGAATGAAAACCCATGTTAATTGGATTTAGAAATTGAATATTGAGGACAAATTGCATGTAGAACCATATAGAGATGATTTTTTTGGTGTTAGTATACGTAGGATGTAACAAAAACGGATCTAGAATGGACTAATTGATGATTACAAATTCTTGGGTTTATGTTCTTGAATAATTGGGAAAAAGTGTAGAGATTTGTATATTGATTGATGTTAGGGTGATTTAATCCTTTAAAACATGTTAGGAGGTGACTATAATATGTTTAAGATTGATTAGAGACCTTAAAACAATGGTTGGGACTAAGTTTGGAGGAGATTTGAGGAGTAAAAATGGTGAAAAACGAGATTATGAAAAATCTGGGACGAAACTGGTAGGTCGTTAGAAGCCCCTCCCCAGGTCGTTCGAACGAACTCGTTCGAACGAGCTTCTAACGAATTGACCAGTCGCTTCTAACGAAAGGGAACTTCATTCGATAACTTCGTTCGAACGAGATCTCGTTAGAAGGTACAGTTCGTTCGAACGACCTGGATCTCGTTCGAACACACTCGTTCGAACGAGACTTCTAACGAGCTGACAATTTGATCTCGTTCGAACAGCCTCGTTCGAACGAGCCTTCTAACGAGCTGGAAGTTTGGGCCTTTTTGGCCTGTTTTGATTTTGGGAGTCCCGTAAACTTGTTCGAGGGTAGAGATAACATTCCTTTGATGATGTATTGATAGATTTGGGACTTTTGGGTTATTATGAGGAGTAAATTATATACGAGTGATTTAAATCAATGAACCGTTTGGGTTGAGACGTGAGTGTCTACTACGACGTGAGAATAGATTATGGCGTGTGTAATTATGGACCGGGATTATATAAGTTGTATATATACTAAGATTGGTACGAGAATGAGAATAGTACTACAATCAAACTACGGGATTACTAAGACGTGTGTTTACTTAGTATTGGTATATGAATTGTGTGTATGACATACCTACTATACTTGCTATCACGGGAGGTTTGCGTTCGCTTAGGGCCCTCTAATCCTTGTGTTGCCCGGATTTAGACTGGTTACCTTGATGAACATTGGTCATAGAAAGACTTATTGGGATATTAATAAGTCCGCTGATCGTGGGAGCGTAGGTATGTGCGTAACCCATGTGATGTGACTGTGTTCGCCTCCATTATTTGTTATGTTGTTATTTGTGAACTATTCCTGAGAGATTCGGAATATGTAATCCTTATGTACGTGATGTACCGGGATGGATAGCAGAGTATGTGTGCACCGCAGCTTAGTTCTCGGGGTGCTTGTATTGTATATTTATGACGTGAATAATATACACTTAATTAATGGGAACCTTCATGTTAATGTTGTATAAATAATTACGGTATTGTTTCGAGAAACATAACGAGTTAGCTGATAGTGAAATATATTGCATATTGAGCATCTGAGTTTTTGTTAAACCCCTACTTAATTACGAGCGTTATAATGTTAATAGAACCGAGTAATAAGGGTAGGACCTATGACAGTCTAGCTAGATATGATGTCACTTAGCTAGTGGTTTGTGTCGTTGTAGATGGGTACTTACGTTAGGAGTGCACAGTTAGACGAGAGGTGAGAATATCATGTGAGTGCACGTCCTAACATGTACTTTGCATTTAATGTTTTAAATGATTTTAAAGCACTTGCAGGTTTTTAAAATATCTCCACATTCAGGCTCTGACTCGTTTGCTTTCAAATCTATTTTTCTTTGTAAAACCATTTTAGGTGCCCAGCCACAAGGACACCATGCATAGGATACTCATTCTGGTGACGAGTTGTAGCTGTTTGTGGAAGCTACAGGGATTTGCTTGTAGACGCTTCTATCACTTGGATTCCAGATTCATTATCTATCAGTTGTAGGGCATGTTGCCCATTTCTATTAGAGACATCTTTCCATTACAGTTTTCAGACTTTGGCATGTATTGTTTTAGTATTCGGTTTACTTATTTCAGTTGTGGGATTGTAGTGAGGAGTTTTTCCTCCAGACTTTATTTACATTATGTGATGTTACTCTATTTACTTCGTTATGGTGAATGGTGTTATTATTCTTCATTACACTTGTTGCATGTTAATCAGACTTAAATTAAAATTTGGCAACTTACTTTTTAAATACTAGGTGGTTAGTAATCATTAAAATGTTTTCGACACTGATGCTATTAACTGGACCAACTTGGCATTTTGAATTAATTTAATAAAGGAGTAGCTACCCGGTATTTAATTATTCGGGGTCTCACATATGTATACTACTATTCCCATTTCAAATTTAGGTACACCAATAACCCATACTTATGATAATTATTCTCATTGCACAATACTAGATTATCCCGTATAACGGTTTGTCTCTTTTATTCTTATTTATGGGATTATTTCAACTTACTACGTAACATTCGTGAACTCCTATCTCCCCAAGTGTAATTTCAGTAGGTACTCATTTATTTTACAATGTAACTTCCTCACGAGTCTCACCCTTTAAACACACGCTCCCATTATTTCTTAAGTGTAAAATACCTTTGTTAAGGATTAAATTTCGTCTTAGATTAAGGGTTCCATTTTTATAAAGTCCTACTGGTCTTCTTTACCTCCCAAAATATTCTAACAATAATGTTCAAGAATTTCCATTAATTTACGTTGGGACCACCTATTTAAAAACGGAAATTTGAGTTTTCCAGGAGGGGTCGATCGATCGGTGGGTGGTGCTCGATCGATCAATGCGTCGATCGATCGATCAAGCAGGTATGGAAAATCTGCAGAATTTCCAGTTATGGGTTTCCTCTTCCAAAATTATCCAAAACAATATATTTGACTTCCAAACTCCCAACAATTTATACTACCAGTGTTATATTGTCAAATAAATGGTATTCTACATAAAACATGCGAATTTTCATTATGAATAACGAATTAAATGGGAAATAATCCATAAAAATATCCAGAACCCTAATATTTTTTTTGTTTAGTTTCTTCCCATTCTTTTACCAGATTTCATACTCCTAATTTATAGTAATTTTTTTGGTTCAATCTCTACATGTGAGTTTGATTTCCAGAATACATCTATTACCCATATATCATGCAATTCAAGTCTCCAAGAAAGGTTTTTCTTTCACAAAAACTAGTCCTAAACAATCATAGGCTAATAATATTGAAGCATTAACTGAAATAGAGAAAGATAGATACTTGCATGGGAATTCTTGGTTCAGATTTGTGGTGATATTGGTGTGGTTTTGCTCCTCGTTGCGCGATCTAAAGTTTGGCGGCGACGGCGGTGCAAACGGCGGAGTTCTTGGCCTAGAACTCCTTGGAAAGCTTCTCCTCTTCCTCTCCAATGGTCATCTTTAGTTTATGGATGTTCTAACCCTAGAATATGACTCCTATCATCTGATATACTCTTAGAAATTTCGTGGGTTTTCATGCCCAAAAATGTAAAATGTCCAAAACGCCCTCCCGGGATGTTAATTAGGCCTAAAAAGTCCCGAGACCCAAAACAAACCCCCGGGTACATTATTTTGACTATCTCGACCCTTCCGGACACATTGACGCACTCAAAATGACCATACGAGTGACTTATAATTTATTCACTTTTAATAGTCCAAATTTAATCCCGACACGACACAAGCGCATCACGATAAATTTCCAAAATTATCAATTTAAATTCTCGTGATAATTTTACTAAACTTAAATTCACCTCTTGCTTTACTCATAATGTAACTTACAACAAAATTCCAATAATTACTAACTCTCGTCACGTTAGTAAGTATTTAAATGATTTTTCAGATTAATATTAAATTAATATCTCTAATTAAATTTAATAAATCCCCAAAATTAAAAGTCATAAAAATACGGGGTATTACATACTCCCCCCCCCCCCCTAAATAACAAAATTTCATCCCGAAATTCGAAAAAATAAGGTGTACCTGGAAAGAATAGCTCTGGGTACTTCTCACGCATGTCTGCCTAACGCTCTTAAGTGGATTCCTCTACATTATGATGCTCACACTGGACCCGGAGAAGTGGGACTACCTTTGACCTCAATCTCCTTTCGCTATGGTCTAGGATAGCCACTGACTCTCCTCATAAGAGTTGCCGGGTTGTAAGTCAATCTCCTTAATCGTGATGTGGGTGTGGGCCATGTCATCCCGAAGGTATCGTCTCAACGACGAGATGTGGAATACATCATGAATGTGATGTAAATGCTCTGCCAGTCCCAATCTGTATGCTACCGGCCCAATCCTCTCGATAATGGGAAATGGTCCCACGTACCTCGGGGCCAATTTCCCTTTCTTCTCGAACCTCATCACTCCTTTCATAGGAGATACACGTAGTAATACTTGGTCCCCCACATTAAGTTCTCGGAAGAACCGTTTTGCATCGGCGTAGGTTTTCTGCCTGTCTTGGGCTACCCGAATGCGACTCCTGATAATCTCAATCCTAGCGGAGGTTTCCTGAATCACCTCTGGTCCGAGTAACCTGTTATCCCCCACCTCTAGCCAAAAAGTTGGGGAACGACAAGGCATTCCATACAATGCCTCAAATGGAGCCATGCCAATCGTGAACTGATAAGAGTTATTATAAGCAAACTCTACCAGTGGGAGGTGTGGCTCCCAACCTCCCCCAAAATCAAGGACACACATGCGTAGCATATACTCCAACATCTGATTGGTACGCTCTGTTTGTCCATCTGTCTGTGGGTGATAGGCTGAACTCAACCTCAACTCGGAACCCATGGCCTCCTGAAAAATCTCCCAAAAATGCGACACGAAAATTGTCTCTATCTGACATAATATCCAGGGGCACCCCATGTAATCTAACAACCTCATCAATGAACAACTAAGCATACTGGCCTGTGGTATAATCAGTCCGTACTGGTAGAAAATGAGCCACCTTGGTCAAACGGTCCACAATCACCCAGATGGAGTCGTGGCCCCGCTGTGATGTAGGCAACCCAGTAATAAAATCCATGGAAATACTCTCCCACTTCCACGAGGGTATTTCCAACGGCTGACGCAACCCCGACGATTTTTGGTGGTCCACCTTTACCAGCTGGCAAGTAGAACATTTGGACACGAACTCAACAATGTCGTTTTCATTCCACTCCACTAGTATTGTCGCCTCATATCCTGGTACATCTTATCACCCCAAGGATGCACTACAGATCGGGACCCGTAAGACTGGGTCATTACTGCATGACATAAGTCTGCTCCTTCGGGAACCACCAATATCCCATTAACCCTAAAACCCCCATCGGAACTAACAGAATAGGACTCAACACCCTCAGTTAAATGTCGTACAATTTGTTCCTGGAAAAATGGATCTGCTGTTTGTGCCTGTATTACCATCGTAACAACCTCGGGTGTCACTGTCATGGACGATATGAAGGAACGGGCTACCACGTCTTGGTGACCCAACTCTTTCCACTTTGCTTTCCATATGTCCGCTACATCGTCAATCAGCCTATGGCTTAATGCATCAGCAACTACGTTTGCCTTACTCGGATGGTACTGTATGTCGAACTGATAGTATTTCACAAACTCTATCCACCTGCGCTGACGCATATTCAGCTCTCGCTGAGTGAACAGATACTGCAGTGACTTATGGTTTGTGAACAAATGGAATTTCTCCCCCAATAAGTAGTGTGTCCACATCCTCAATGCAAAGATGACCACTGCTAACTCTAGGTCATGTGTGGGGTAGTTATTCTCGTGCGACTTAAGCTTACGAGAGGCAAAAGCTATAGCCTTATCTTCCTGCTGAAGTACTCCTCCAAGTCCCCGTAAGGAGGCGTCAGTGTAAACCAGATATTCCACGCCCGACTTAGGTAAAGCAAGGACTGGTGCCGAAGTCAGATTGTCTTTCAGCTCATCGAAAGCGAATTGATAAGTATCATCCTAGACATATGGTACCCCCTTGCGAGTCAGGTTCATTAATGGACCCGCCATCTTGGAGAACCCTCAAATGAATCGCCTGTAGTACTAGGCTAACCCTAAGAAACTACGCACTTCCGTCGGTGTTGTGGGTTGTCCCCACTCCCTCACACCTGACACTTTTCTCGGGTCCACCGCTATCCCCATTTCAGAAACAACATGTCCCAAGAATTGCACTTATCGTAGCTAGAATCCACACTTCTCGTACTTATCATACAATTGATGCTCTCGTAGAGTCTGAAGAACCTGCCTCAAGTGCTTAGCATGCTCTTCCTCAGTGTGTGAATATATTAGGATATCATCTATGAAGACGATGACAAACTGATCCAAGAACTCTCTGAACACTCGGTTCATGAAGTCCATGAATACGGCTGGAGCATTTGTGAGTCCAAATGGCATCACTCTGAACTCATAGGACCCATATCTCGTCAAGAAAGTAGTCTTCGAAACATCCAGCTCCCTAATACGTAGTTGATGGTATCCTAACCTCAAATCTATCTTTGAAAAGAAAGTTGCTCCCCTCAGCTGGTCGAACAGATCATCGATTTGAGGCAATGGATATTTGTTCTGTATCGTGACCTTATTCAGCTCCCGGTAGTCCGCACATAGTCTTAGTGAACCATCTCGCTTTTTCATAAACAACACTGGAGCGCCCCAAGGTGAGGTACTCCTACGAATGAAGCCCTGACCTAAAAGTTTCTCTATCTGATCTCTTAACTCCTTCATCTCTGACAGAGCCATACAGTATGGAGCACATGCTATCGGTCGAGTATCTGGTAATAAATCTATGACAAAATCTATCTCTCGACTTGGTGGTATTCCTACTATCTCCTGAAATACATTAGAATACTAATGAACACCTGGGATTGAGTCTGAGGGAATCACAACCTCCTTAGAGGTATCCTCCTCTATGTAATACAAATGAGCGGTAGAGCCTCCCTCTGGGCGAGGCATCGCCACTACAAACATCTCTTGCCCCGGGATGGAAAAGACAATACTCCCACCGAAATAATCTATCATGGCTTTGTATGCTGCGAGCCAATCCATACCAATAATGAAGTCGTGCTCATGCATATCTAAAACTAACATGTCTGCAGGTAAGATTAAGCTACCAATCTCTACCCCCACACCCCGGCATATAAAGAAGATTAACGATCCATTTCCCAGTGGTGAGTTTACACATGCCACAGTGCTCTCTGTTGTGGCTAATAAACCTAAGGCCTTCACAAACTGAGTAGCTATAAAATAGTGTGTCTCCCTAGTATAAAATAAAACCCGACCCATAGTGCCATGGATAGGAAATGTACCCTCAATCATGGGTGGTGCCTGTGGAGCTGCTGCCTGGTGGACGTTATAGACACGTCTGTACTGTAACCGCCCCTGCTGCACTGGAGCTGCTGGAATGGCTGATAGGGCTGGTGCTTGAGCTGGTGCTGGGAGGGCGGCTGGAAAAAGTGGCCTATGTGGCTCATTACGGGCACCCTGCTGTTGTGGGTCCTTATCTCCCTCTAGACAATCTTGACGTTCGTGGCCATTTTTACCACACCCGAAGCATCGGCCCCGGAAATTTCCTCCCCTCTGTCCCTGCTGATTACGGCCCTGTTGGCCATTACCACCCTTCCATTGACCCTGCTAGCCCTGCTAAAAATGTTGTTGGCCCTAATGGCCCTACTGTTGTCCCTGCGGCTGACGATGTTGGCCTTGCTGGCCCTGTTGATTAGCCTGGCCCTGCTGATTAGCTTGGCCCTGCCGATCCTTCCTAAATCCCCCAAATCCCTGCCTGGTGTCACCTGATCGGAACCGCTTGGCACGGTCCCCTTGATGGGAACTCTGCTCATGCTGACGAGTCTTCCCCTGAGATGTCGGTGCTCCACTAGCACCATTACCCCCTGTCCTGCCCTACTGGCTGGACTCTCCTGCTCGCTTGATTCCCTACAGATGGAAACGATGATCCTGATAGTGTAGTAAAGCAGCATTGAGTACGTTCGTGTATGTACTCAGTGACAGATTACCTATGAGATGCTGACGGATCCTCCAAGCCAACGCGTCTACAAACAACAGTATCTTCTTCCCCTCAGTGGGTGCATCATCTGGCACTATAGTGAGAAGTCTAGTGAACACCTCTTCGTACTTGGCAACAGTCTAATTCTCATGTTTTAGACTCGGTAACTTCCTCCTCATCTCAGTCTGCACGATGGATGGGAAGTATTTGTTGTCAAACCGCGTCCAAAATGATTGAATAGTGATAATATCCCTCTCCTCCCAGGTGGTAGTGGATTCCCACCAATGCAAAGCGGCCCCCGCCGGCTTAAAGGAATCCAACAGCTATTTCTGCACTGTGACACCCCGCCTAATTAAATACCGAGCGATCACTCCTTTATTAAATTAAAATCAAGGTGAACAGTTGGTTCATTCTTAGCATCACTGTCGTAAAAATAACTTTTCCAATGTAAACACCCTAATTAATTAAGCTAAGTGTCAAAACCATTTTGGCATTACTTTCCAAATTATATTTATAACCAATGACTTAAAACTTTACATAATTCGATATTAAAGAATCACACCACAATTATCCTGGAACATATAACCCAAATAATTTAAACATACAACAACTAAATCCCAACATTTAAAACTTAAAGTAAAACATCCAGACAGTAATAAATCCCAAAGTGACAATACTAGAAATAAATGAATCTCAATGTCCAATAAAACAACTGGATAATGGAAACGGGCGACACATGCCCAACTGAAAAAATATGCTAGGAGTGGAATCAAATAAATGAAGTCGTCTAAGCAAGAGGCCTGCAACTCCCACCTAAGCTGCAGCGCGTTCCTTCCAAAGGATCCTATGCAAGACGCCCCTGTGGCTGGGCACCTGTAACATATACATATACATACAAGAGAGAAAATAAAATGGAAACGGGTCAAATCCCGATTGTAAAAATGATTTAAAATTTGTTTAGCAAGTATTTAAAATGTTTACAGGCCAATGCAATAACATATTAGTGCGGCACTCCCTTGAGAAATTCTCACCTCTATTCTAATGTGTACGCCTATCGCACTAACCTTCCCAACGGTTGAACTTATCTTAGGTTACTCGTAAGATTTAACACTGAGCAATTTAATTATTTAAGAGGATAATTTCATTTGAGCACAAAGTTCTCATTTAAACCTTATTTGCTAATAAAGTTTCCCAGTGTCCTATTATACTTTTCAAAACAAGAATTTCCAAACTGAAGTCATTATTTATTTCTTACTTACCATAAACACAATAGGAAGTTCCAAATTTTAGAAATTCATACATATATTAAATACTCGTATAATATATATATTCTAACAGCACCCCACATAAAAATTATGGTGCGGGCATACTCTGCTATCCAATCCCCGTATCACTCGTACTAAGGGATATACAAGTTCGGAATCACTCTCGAACTGAATTAATACGTACACAAACAATATTGAGGCGAAGCATAGTTTCCAAGTCCAAGAGCTCAAGACATACCCTCGCGTCTCTTAGGACCGTGACTATCAATTCGATGGCCTGTACATAGGATTCCTATCTTCTTGGGTATAAGTCAATATCCCCCGTAAAGGTCCCATCGAGATAAGACTGTCCCAGCGTGGTAACCTCAGGGGTAGCAAGTAGCGCGGGCATGATTTTCACACGTATATATTATATGCATAAACAAAATCATATAAATATACTAATTTTAATACATCAAAATTTTGGTTTATCTCCTAACCCATAATTTGGACATTTATCCTTATTTTCACATTATTAGTTATCACGTATAATGGTTCGTCTCTAACTTTAGTTTGAGGGATTATTCCAACTTACTTCGTAACGCTCATGGACTCTATCCTCCCAAGTGTAAAATTTAGTAGGTACTCTTCTATTTTTCCAACGTAACTATCTTACGCGTCTCTCCCTATGACGCATAATTCCATCATCCCTTAAATATTCCAAAAATGTACATCTCGTCTTACATTAAAGGTCTCATAATTATTAATAAGTTCTACTGTCTTCTTTATCTCCAAAAATATTTTAATAAGTATGTCTAAGGAGTATTACTCATTTAAATTTAATTCAATTATTTAAAAGGGGAAATATGAGTCTGCCAGAAGGGGTCGATCGATCGATGGCAGGAGCTCGATTGATCGATGCGTCGATTGATCGAAACTCCTGGTTCGATCGATCGATCAAACAGGTATGGAGAATTATGCAGATTAATAGTTACGGGTTTCATAATCCAACCTCAATCAAATCCAGATTTTTCACACCCAAACTCCCAAAAATTCGTACTACAAACAGTATAAACCCGTATTATACATCTTCTACGTACAGCATGAGAATTTTCATCAATAACCCTGGATTAATAGGCCAAAACTCATATCAATTTCAAAAACCCTAGAATTTCTTTAACTTGGTTCTAATCAGTCTTTTTCCAAAATTTCTACTTCTAATTCCTTATAAATCCGTGATGAAACCTCTACATATGAAAGGGATTTCCAGATTATCATTCATATCATTACTAATGCTATTTTCCTATCTCCAACATGGGTTTTCTTCTATGAAACTCATCCTAATCACCCAAGACTAGCATGAACGATGCATTAACAAAAATAAGCAAGATAAATACTTGCCTGGGAATTTTAGAGTTCAGATTTATGGACGAATTTGGTGTGGCTGCGTTCCCCGTTGCGTGATCTACGCGTTGGTGGTTGTGGCGGTGCAATCGGATGAATTTTCGGCCTAGAACACCTTCGCAAGCTCTCTCATTCCCTCTCCTATGGCCGTCACTTGTCTTTGGTTGTCTTAAACCTAGAAGACAACCTTAGACATCTGATATAACCCTTGAAAATTCGTGGGATTAATTGCCCAAAATTACAAAATGTCCAAAATGCCCTCTCGGAGTACTAAATAGGCCTAAAAATGCCCCGAGACCCAAACTAGACCCCCGGGTACACTTTTCTGACTATCTCAACCCTTACAGACACTTTGACGCACTCGAAATGACCATATGGGTGACTTATAAATTATTCACTTTTATAAATCAATATTTAGTCCCGACACGACACAAGCGCGTCCCGACTTAAATTTCCAAAATTGTCATTTTATTCACTCGTGACATTTCATTGAACCAATATTATATTACTTTACTCATTTGTAATATTCAACAAATTTCCCATAATTACTAACTCACATCACGTTAATAATTATAAAGTAATTAATTTTCGAGTTTATATTAAATTAATAACTCGCATTAAATTTAATAAATCCCCAAATTTATAAAGCATAAAAATACGGGGTATTACATACTTCCCCCCTAATAACTGGATTTCATCCTGAAATTCGGAAAATAAGGTATACCTAGTAAGAATAAATTTGGATATCTCTCGCGCATATCTGCCTCGCACTTCCAAGTGGATTCCTCCACATTATGATGCTCCCACTGGACCCGTATAATGTGGAACTACCTTCGACCTCAATCTCCTCTCGCTATGGTCTAGGATAGCCATCGGTCTCTCCTCGTAAGAGTTATCATGCTGTAAGTCTATCTCCTCAATCGCGATATGGGTATGAGCCATGTTATCCCGAAGGTATCATCTCAACGACGAAATGTGGAATACATCGTGAATGCGATGCAGATGCTCTGGCAGTCCCAATCTGTATGCCACCGGCCCAATCCTCTCGATAATGGGAAATGGTCCCATGTACCTCGGGGCCAATTTCCTTTTCTTCCTGAACCTCATCACTCTTTTCATACGAGATACACGTAGTAACACTTGGTCCCACACATTAAACTCCCGGAAGAACCGTTTTTCATCGGCGTAGCTTTTCTGCCTGTCCTTGGCTACTCGAATGCGACTCCTAATCATCTCAATCCTCGCAGCGGTTTCCTGACTCACCTCTGGTCCTAGCAACTTGTTATCCCCCACCTCTAGCCAATAAGTTGGGGAAAAACAAGGTCTGCTATACAAATCCTCGAATGGAGCCATGCCAATCGTGAACTGATAAGAGTTATTATAAGCGAACTCTACCAGTGGAAGATGTGTCTCCCAACCTCCTCCAAAATCAAGGACACACATGCGTAGCATATCCTCCAGCATCTTATTAGTACACCCTATTTACCCATCTGTCTGTGGGTGATAAGCTGAACTCAACCTCAACTTTGTACCCATAGCCTCCTGAAAGCTCTCCTTGAAACACGACACGGAAATCTTGTCTCTATCTGACACAATATTCAAGGGCACCCCATCTAATCAGACAATCTCAGCAATGAACAACTGAGCATACTGACCCGTGGTATAGTTTGTCCGCATCGGCAGAAAATGAGCCACCTTGGTCAAACGTTCTACAATCACCCAGATAGAGTCGTGGCCCCGTTGTGATGTAGGTAACCCTGTAATAAAGTCCATGGAAATACTCTCCCACTTCCACGCGGGTATTTCCAATGGCTGAAGCAACCCTGACGATCTCTGATGGTTCACCTTTACCAGCTAGTAGGTAGCACACTTGGACACGAACTCAACAATGTCCTTCTTCATCCCACTCCACAAGTATTGCCATCTCATATCCTGGTACATCTTATCTCCTCCAGGATGTACCACAAATCGGGACCCGTGAGACTGGGTCATCACTGCATGACGTAATTCGGATCCTTCTGGGACCACTAATCTTCCATTAAATCTCAAACCCCCATCAGAACTAATAGAATAGGACTCAACACCCTCAGCTAAAAGTCGTACGACCTGATCCTGGAAAAATGGGTCTGTGGTCTGTGCCTGTATCACCCTCGTAACAATCTCAGGTGTCACTATCATGACAGATACGAAAGAACGGGCTACTGCGTCCTGGTGACCCAACTCTTTCCACTTTGCTTTCCATATGTCCTCTACATCGTCTACCGGTCTACGTCTCAATGCATCAGCAACTACGTTGGCCTTCCCTGAATGGTACTGTATGTCTAAGTGATAGTCCTTCACAAACTCTAACCATATGTGTTGACGCATATTCATCTCTCGCTGAGTGAACAGGTACTGCAGTGACTTGTGGTTTGTAAATAAGCGAAATTTCTCTCCCAATAAATAGTGCCTCCAAATCCTCAATGCTAAAACAATCACTGCTAACTCTAGGTCGTGGGTGGGGTAATTCTTCTCATGAAGCTTTAGCTTGCGGGAGGCAAAAGCTATAGCCTTCTCCTCCTGCTGAAGTACTCTCCCAAGTCCCCGTAAAGAGGCATCGGTGTAAACTAGGTACTCCACGCCCGTTTTAGGTAAAGAAAGGGCCGGTGCTGAAGTAAGCTTGCCTTTCAGCTCGTCGAAAGCCAATTGACAAGCATCATCCCAAACATATGGAACACCTTTGAGAGTCAGGTTCGTCAATGGACCCACTATCTTGGAGAAACCTTGAATGAATCTCCTGTAGTATCCGGCTAATCCTAAGAAACTATGCACTTCCGTCAGTATCGTGGGTTGTCCCCACTCCCTCACCACTGACACTTTACTAGGGTCAACTGCTATCCCCTGTTCGAAAACAACATGGCCCAAGAACTGTACTTCTCGCAACCAGAATTCGCACTTCTCGTACTTAGCATACAACTGATGCTCTCGTAGAGTCTGAAGAACCTGCCTCAAGTGCTCGGCATGCTCCTCCTCGGAGTGTGAATATATCTGAATGTCATCTATGAAGATGATGACGAACTGATCCAAGAACTCTCTGAACACTCGGTTCATCAAGTCCATGAATATGGATGGAGCATTTGTGAGTCCAAATGGCATCTCCTTGAACTCATAGGACCCATATCTCATCAAGAAAGAAGTCTTTGAAACATCGTGCTCCCTAATACGTAGCTGATGGTATCCCGACCTCAGATCTATCTTTGAAAAGAAAGTTGCTCCCCTCAGCTGGTCGAACATATCATCGATCCGAGATAACGGGTACTTATTCTGTATCGTGACCTTGTCCAACTCCCAATAGTCCACACATAGCCTCAATGAACCATCTATCTTCTTCACAAACAAAACTTGAGCGCCCCAAGGTGAGGTACTCCTTCGAATGAAGCCCTGAGCTAACAGCTGCTCTATCTGATCTCGTAACTCTCGCATCTCCGCCAGAGTCATACGATATGGAGCGCGTGCTATAGGTCTAGTATCTGGTAATAAATCTATGACAAAGTCTATCTCTCGATTGGGGGGTAGGCCTGGTATCTCCTGAAATACATCGAAATACTCACAAACAACTGGGATCGAGTCTAAGGGAATCACAACCTCCTTTGAGGTATCCTCCTCTATGTAATATAAATGAGCGATCGAGCCTCCCTCTGGGCAAGGCATCGCCACTACAAACATCTCTTGCCCCGGAATGGCAAAAACAATACTCCCACCAAAACAATCTATCATGGCCCTGTAAGAAGCGAGCCAATCCATACCAATAATAACGTCATGCTCATGCATATCTAAGACTAACATGTATGCAAGCAATACCAAGCTACCAATCACTACCCCCACACCCCGGCTTTCCCAGTAGTGAGTCTACACACGTCACAGTGCTCTCTGCTGTGGCTAATAACCCTAAGGCCTTCGCAACATGGGTAACTATAAAACAGTGCGTCGCCCCAGTATCAGATAAAATTTAACCCATAGCACCAGGTATAAGAAACGTACCTTTTATCTCAGTTGGTGCCTGAGATGCTGCTATCTGATGGACGTTACAGACATGTCCATACTGTAATTGCCTCTACTAAACTGAGGCTGATGGAATGGCTGGTGGAGTTGGATTCTATGGTTTATTACTGGCACTTTTCTACCATGGGGCCCTATTCCTCTCTGGGCAATCCTGACGCCTATGTCCATTTCTTCCATATTGGAAGAACCTCCCTCGAAACTGCCTCAATTCACTACGTTGTTGACCAGTCTCGTTTTTTCCCGGGTCTTACTGGCCTTGATGAGAAATTTGCGAAAAAACTATGTCAGGGTGAGGACAATCCCTCCACTTGTGACCCGGTTGTACACATTTATAGCAAAGTCCCAAAATTTTTCGATGGTCGGGTTGTAGTTTCTACCCAGTCTAATTCAAACAATGTCGACGTTTGTGTCCGTCCATCCCACAGCTGAAACACCTCCTCGTGACTTCATTCTGACTCTGACTTTGTTGGCCCTGACACTTTTGGCCCTTTTCATAAATTTTGTTACTTCTGGAACTGTCTCGGTCTTGAGTGGTTTGTTGACACAATTTTGGTTCCTTCGCACAATTGTCAACTTCAGTCACATGCATTTTATTACCCTCTCTAGGTCTTTTGCCTCCTCTAAGCTGCATGTTGTGTTCGTGGTACTGTAAGACTGCAGTGGTAACTACTTGTTCCACAATGCCAGCAAATTCGGCGATTCGTACCCTTTTCGGAGACACCTGAGGCGTGAGTTATCCTTGCTCATTAACTTCCCCAATGGTATTAGCTCGTTCGTCCTGACGGGCCATCTGAAAGTTTTAAAATTTAATCTGAATAAGTTCAACATTCACATCGACAAATCGCAGAAGCACGAATTTCCAACGCATAAAGATGAATACAACATTACTAATGTTAGGGCTACAAATCAAAGAGGCTAAGCTGGAAACGAGATAAGCCGTACAGATCCTAAGGACACTAGAACCTGATGCTCTGATACCACCTGTGACACCCCGCCTAATTAAATACCGAGCGATCACTCCTTTATTAAATTAAAATCAAGGTGAACAGTTGGTTCATTCTTAGCATCACTGTCGTAAAAATAACTTTTCCAATTTAAACACCCAAATTAATTAAGCTAAGTGTCAAAACCATTTTGGCATTACTTTCCAAATTATATTTATAACCAATGACTTAAAACTTTACATAATTCGATATTAAAGAATCACACCACAATTATCCTGGAACATATAACCCAAATAATTTAAACATACAACAACTAAATCCCAACATTTAAAACTTAAAGTGAAACATCCAGACAGTAATAAATCCCAAAGTGACAATACTAGAAATAAATGAATCTCAATGTCCAATAAAACAACTGGATAATGGAAACGGGCGACACATGCCCAACTGAATAAATATGCTAGGAGTGGAATCAAATAAATGAAGTCGTCTAAGCAAGAGGCCTACAACTCCCACCTAAGCTGCAGCGGGTTCCTTCCAAAGGATCCTATGCAAGATGCCCCTGTGGCTGGGCACCTGTAACATATACATATATATATACAAGAGAGAAAAGAAAATGGAAACGGGTCAGAGCCCGATTGTAAAAATGATTTAAAATGTGTTTAGCAAGTATTTAAAATGTTTACAGGCCAATGCAACAACATATTAGTGCGGCACTCCCTTGAGAAATTCTCACCTCTCTTCTAATGTGTACGCCTATCGCACTAACCTTGCCAACGGTTTAACTTATCTTAGGTTACTCGTAAGATTTAAAACTGAACAATTTAATTGTTTAAGAGGATAATTTCATTTTGAGCACAAAGTTCTCATTTAAACCTTATTTGCTAATAAAGTTTTTCAGTTTCCTACTATACTTTTCAAAACAAGCATTTCCAAATTGAAGTCATTATTCATTTCTTACTTACCATAAACACAATAGGAAGTTCCAAATTTCATAAATTCATATAAATATTAAATACTCGTATAATATATATTCTAACAGCACCCCACATAAAAATTATGGTTCGGGCATACTCTGCTATCCAATCACCGTATCACTCGTACTAAGGGAAATACAAGTTCGGAACCACTCTCGAACTTTATTAATACATACACAAACAATATTGAGGCGAAGCATAGTTTCCAAGTCCAAGAGGTCAGCACATACCCGCACGTCTCTTAGGACCGTGACTATCGATTCGATAGCCTGTACCTAGGATTCCTATCTTCTTGGGTACATGTCAATATCCCCCGTAAAGGTCCCATCGAGATAAGACTATCCCCGCGCGGTATCCTCAGGGATAGCAAGTAGTGCGGGCATGATTTTCACACGTATATAGTATATGCATAAACACAGTCATATAAATATACTACTTTTACTATATGAAAATTTTGGTTCATCTCCTAACCCATAATTTGGACATTTATCCTTATTTTCACATTATTAGTTATCACGTATAATGGTTCGTCTCTAACTTTAATTTGAGGGATTATTCCAACTTACTTCGTAACGCTCATGGACTCTATCCTCCCAAGTGTAGAATTTAGTAGGTACTCTTATATTTTTCCAACATAACTATATTATGTGTCTCTCCCTATAATGCATAATTCCCTCATCCCTTATATGTAAATATTCCAAAAATGTACATCTCGTCTTACATTAAAGGTCTCATAATTATTAATAAGTTCTATTGTCTTCTCCCAAAATATTTTAATAAGGATGTATAAGGAGTATTACTCATTTAAATTTAATTCAACTATTTAAGAAGGGAAATATGAGTCTGCCAGAAGGGGTCGATCGATCGATGGCAGGAGCTCGATGCGTCGATCGATTGACACTCCTGGTTCGATCGATCGATCAAACAGGTATGGCGAATTCTGCAGATTAACAGTTACGGGTTTCATAATCCAACCTTAATCAAATCCAGATTTTTCACACCCAAACTCCCAAAAATTTATACTACAAACAATATAAACCCATATTATACATCTTCTACGTAAAGCATGCGAATTTTCATCAATAACCATGGATTAATAGGCCAAAACTCATATCAATTTCAAAAACCCTATAATTTCTTTAACTTGGTTTTAATCAGTCTTTTTCTAGAATTTCTAATTCTAATTCATTATAAATCCATGGTTAAACCTCTACATATGAAAGGTATTTCCGTATTATCATTCATATCATTAGTACATGCAATTTTCCTATCCCCAACATGGGTTTTCTTCTATGAAACTCATCCTAATCACCCTAGACTAACATGAACGATGCATTAACGAAAATAAGCAAGATAAATACTTTCCTGGTAATTTCAGAGTTAAGATTTGTGTACGAATTTGGTGTGGTTGCATTCCCCGTCGCGCGATCTACGCGTTGGTGGTGGTGGCGGTGCAACCAGATGAATTTTCGGCCTAGAACACCTTGGCAAGCTCTCTCCTTCCCTCTCCTATGGTCGTCACTTATCTTTGGTTGTGTTAACCTTAGAAGACAACCTTAGAAATCTGATATAACCCATTAAAATTCGTGGGTTTAATTGTCCAAAATTACAAAATGTCCAAAATGCCCTCCCGGAGTACTAAATAGGCCTAAAAATGCCCCGAGACCCAAACTAAACCCCCGAGTACACTTTTCTATCTATCTCGACCCTTCCGCACACTATGACGCATCGAAATGACCATACGGGTTACTTATAATTTATTCACTTTTATAAATCAATATTTAGTCCCGACACGACACAGGGGCGTCCCGACTTAAATTTCCAAAATTGTCATTTTATTCACTAGTGACATTTCATAGAACCAACATTATATTACTTTACTCATTTGTAATATTCAACAAGTTTCCCATAATTACTAAGTCACATCACGTTAATAATTATAAAGTAATTAATTTCTGGGTTTATATTAAATTAATAACTCGCATTAAATTTAATAAATCCCCAAATTTATAAAGCATAAAAATACGGGGTATTACATGCACGTCTGTGCTTTCGTACATACGCAGATGCCTCTTGATATCTTTCTTCCATTGGCTGGCTACTATAATGTCCGAACTGCCCACAAACTCTGGGGTATGCGCCTTATGGAAGGCATCCCTAACTCGCTCCCATGCAGATGGAAGTTGTGCCGGTACTGGCGCCACTGCCTAAACCTGGGGTGGAGCCTGCTACACTACCGTTAGCGCGGCATTCACTGCCTGAGCAATGATAATGGCTACCTCGATTGCATTCATTGTTCCTTGAGCCGCATCTGCTGGTTGCTCGGCTTGGTCACGCCTATCCTTAGGTGCGCGTCTTGGATACATCTGAAACATAAACAATTTTATTAGTCTACAGTTATTATCAAATCTCAAATAGCTGAAGACGTAATCGTAAAAGCAAGAATACAACAATCCTAAAATAGGGCTCTATAGCAAGAACGCTAAGCTGAAAGCGAAATAAACCGTACAGATCCTAAAGGACACTAAAACCTGATGCTCTGATACCACCTGTGACACCCCACCTAACTAAATATCGGGTGATCAGTCCTTTATTAAATTATAACCAAGGTGAACGGTTGGTTCATTCTTAGCATCACTGTCGCAAAAATAACTTTTCCAATTAAACACCCTAAATAATTAAGCTAAGTGACAAAACCATTTTTAGATTTCAATTTCCAAATTTAATTTAAAACCAAAATTAATAACCTTACATAATCCATGGGTTAAAAATCACACAACAATCTCACTGGAAAATATAATCCAAGCAATTTAAACATTCAACTAAGTAAGTCCAACATTAAAACTTAAAGGAAAGACATCCTGACAATAACCATTCCAAAATGTAAATACTAGAACTAAAAAAATAACAATCTTCAATAAAAATAACTAAATAATGGAAAAGGACTACACATGCCCAACTGGATAAAATAGAACGAGAAGTGGAATCAATAATGAGGTCATCTAAATAAGAGGCCTGCAACTCCCACCTAAGCTGCAGCACGTTCCATCCAAAGGACCCTATGCAAGACGGCCCTGTGGCTGGACACCTATAATATATACATATATATACAAGAGAGAAGAGAAAATAGGAAACGAGTCAGATCCCGATTGTAAAACAGTTCAAATTTCAGTTTAGCAAGTATTTAAAATGCTTACCGGCTAATGCAACAATCATATTAGTGCGGCACTCCCTTGAGAACTCTCACCTCTCTTCTAATGTGCACACCTATCGCACTAATACTCCAAACAGTTTAACTTATCTTAAATTACTCAAAAGATTTCATGCTGACAATTTCTAATGTTGAGAAACCTAATTTTATTTAAAAATAATGTTCTCACATAACCCTCATTTGATTATAAAGTCTCCCAGTAACGTAATCATACTTTTCAAACACTTAATCCCAAGTTGAAATAATTATTCATTTCTTACTTACCATAGTTAAAGTAGATAGTTCCCAAATTCCAATTATATATATATATATATATATATATATATATATATATATATATATATATATATATATATATATATATATATATATATATATATATATATATAATACTCATATAATATATATATTCTACGGCACCCCACATAAATTTATGGTGCGGGCATACTCTACTATCCAGTCCCCATATCACTCGTACTAAGGGGAAATACTAGTTCGGAATCACTCTCGAACAATATTAGAACAAAACACATACAAGTTGAGGCGAAGCATAGATCCAAGTCACTAAGAGGTCAGCATATACCCTCATGTCTCTTAGGACCGTCTGAATACCGATACGATAGACTGTACGAAGGATTCCTATGTTCTAGTGTACGAGTCGATGTCCCCCATAAAGGTCCCATCGAGATAAGACTGTCCCAGCGCGGTAACCTCAGGGATAGCATGTAGCGCGGGCATTATTTTTACACGTATATAGTATATACACAAACACAATCATATATGTATACTACTATTCCCATTTCAAATTTAGGTACACCCACAATCCAAACTTATGATAATTATTCTCATTGCACAATACTAGATTATCCTGTATAACGATTTGTCTCTTTTATTCTTATTTATGGGATTATTCCAACTTACTACGTAACATTCGTGAATTCCTATCTCCCCAAGTGTAATTTCAGTAGGTACTCATTTATTTTACAATGTAACTTTCTCATGAGTCTCACCCTTTAAACACATGTTCCCATTGTTTCTTAAGTGTAAAATACCTTTGTTAAGGATTAAATCTCGTCTTAGATTAAGGGTTCCATTTTTATAAAGTCCTACTGGTCTTCTTTACGTCCCAAAATATTCTAACAATAATGTCCAAGAATTTCAATTAATTTACGTTGGGACCACCTATTTAAAAAGGGAAATTTGAGTTTTCCAGGAAGGGTCGATCAATCGATGGCAGGCTCGATCGATCGATGCGTCGATCGATCGATACTCCTAGTTAGATCGATCGATCAAACAGGTATGGCAAATCTCCAGAATTTCCAGTTACAGGTTTCCTCTTCCAAAATCATCCAAAACAATATATTTGACTTCCAAACTCCCAAAAATTTATACTACTAGTGCTATATTCTCAAATAAATGGTATTCTACATAAGACATGCGAATTTTCATCATGAATAACGAATTAAATGGGGAATAATCCATAAAAATATTAACAACCCTAATATTTTCTTTGTTTAGTTTCTTCCCATTTGTTTACCAGATTTCATACTCCTAATTTATAGTAATTTTCATGGTTCAATCTCTACATGTGAGTTTGATTTCTAGAATGCATCTATTACCCATATATCATGCAATTCAAGTCTCCAAAATAGGTTTTTCTTTCACAAAAACTAGTCCTAAACAATCATAGTCTAATACTATTGAAGCATTAACTAAAATAGATCAATATAGATACTTGCATGGGAATTCTTGGTTCAGATTTGCGGTGAGATTGGTGTGGTTTTTCTCCTCGTTGCGCGATCTAAAGTTTGGCGGCAACGGCGGTGCAAACGGCGGAGTTCTTGGCCTAGAACTCCTTGGAAAGATTCACCTCTTCCTCTCCAATGGACGTCTTTAGTTTATGGATGTTCTAACCCTAGAAGATAACTCCTATCAACTGATATACTCTTAGAAATTTCTTGGGTTTTCATGCCCAAAAATGTAAAGTGTTCAAAACGCCCTCTCGGGATGTTAATTAGGCCTAAAAATGCCCTGAGACCCAAACCAAACCCCCGGGTACATTATTTTGACTATCTCGACCCTTCCAGACACATTAACGCAGTCAAAATGACCATAAAAGTGACTCATAATTTATTCACTTTTAATAGTCCAAATTTAATCCCGACACGACACAAGCGCGTCCCAATAAATATCTAAAATTATCAATTTAAATTCTCGTGATAATTTTACTAAATTTAAATACACATCTTACTTTACTCATAAAGTAACTTACAACAAAATTCCAATAATTACTAACTCTCGTCATGCTAGTAAGTATTTAAATGATTTTCCCGATTAATATTAAATTAATATCTCTAATTAAATTTAATAAATCCTCAAAACTAAAAGTCATAAAAATATGGGGTATTACAATTAGCAAATCAAAAAGGCCTCCAACAGTTTGATCACATGTGTATAACATCAAAATAAAATTGAACTAACTAATTTTTTCAATGTGTTTCAAAAAAAATATCCAAAGACAGTATTTGTCAATTTTTCAATGTGTTCTAAAAAAAATCCCTTCCCACTGTGTTTTAATTAATTTTCATATTATTGTGTTCGTATAAAAATAAAAATAAAAATTGTGATTTTTATCATTTTTATATAAAAAAAGACAACTAAAAAAACCTAGACAGCGGTAAAAAAAAAGAACCCTAAAAGGCAATGTGTTCTCATAATTTTTTTCTTCTAAAAAACCCCTAAGAAGTGGAATCCATATTAAAAAAATCTATTATACTTACATAAATTTACTAAAAAAATGGGAAATTGAAATTTGAAAAAAATATTACCTGAATCAATGGAGCCTTTGGAAGATGGGCCAATTTTAAAATTACCAAAAAAAAGTTCATTTTTTAATTTTTTGTGTGGTGCTTAAACATTTTACGGGACTTGTAAAAAAAATCAACTCAAAATTTAGTTTTTAAGAGCTTAAAAAGAACATAATCTGACTATTGTCTTTTAAATAGCAAAAAAATGCATTTTGAAGTGATTTTTTTACAACTCTCCACAAATGTTTAAATACCACACACCAAAAATATTTATTTTGGGTATTTAAAAAAATCACCCGTTTGGGTTGACCAGTTGGGGATATATATATATATATATATATATATATATATATATAGAGAGAGAGAGAGAGAGAGGATCAAGTGTGGTCCCAGAATGAGGTCTATTTTATTAAAATAGTAAAAAAAAAAATATTTTTGAGCTGATTTTTTTTATGATTTTTAAACATTTCATTAATTTGAACTCTCTTCCAATAACTTGCAAAACAAATTGATACAGTTCAAAAAATGAGGGATTTACAAACTTATGGATTGTTGAAGAGTTTCTCTCATTACGATAATCATTACGTTGTCCTTTTTATTTCGTGCTCAAAACTTTTTCCACTCTCAATAAAAATTGTGTTACGTGATCATTTTATTATAATAGATTTAATTTCATCTTTTCGTTATGCACTCAATGTTAGACTACTCTATTTCATCTCCTACTTAAATATAATTACTTACTTTCTCTATTACAATTTATTTAAATTATGTTTTACACATGGACGCTCGCGCACCGCGCTGGTTACATACTAGTTATGAGAATAATATTAGATTTTATTTTGTGATTGAATTCGTTGCGTACATATGATTGTAAATTTTGATATTTAGTAATGAGAATGTTTTAAACAAGTTTTAAATTGCGGTAAATTACATAATACGTCCCTGAACTACTTTGGGTTTATATCTATCTTTTTGTATTGCCATCTATCAAGACTATCGCCCAAGATTATCCAATTGCCATTATCAAATATATACAGATTTATTTCTTCATCAATATGCAGGCAACCTGTAAAGATATTGTTGTAACCAAATACAATAGGGTAGGTCCAAACTCATTCTTCTTCAACCTACAGATTGTAACCAAATACATATTATATATAAATGTCTTCACCTCTCCACTATTGCATCTGAGAGAGTATTACCAAATCTTTGTGTGGGTGTATATACACAACCAAAACGATGATCTTTGAAAAAAAATCAGAATATGGACCCTAACATACAAGGTATGCAGATAAAGGGTGAGAGACCTTAATGCCGAAAAATATGTCCGAGGATCAGAGCCAAAAATAAATTTGGCGAGGGACTAGATTAGGAAGCTCCCAACATGTAAAAAATAACCCAATAGAGTGTTGTGTTTCATGAGAGTTTACATATTAATTAGTAATTTAGATTATGGGTTTTACGTATTTTGGATTCCTTAATTTTATTCATTTTTCAAATAGAACAAGCAATAATTTTTACTTACTTTTGGTTCCTAAAAAGTAAAAAATATGGACCATGTTTACAAAACATCATATTTCTTTGGTGAGGGGGTAAGTAACGAATTTATAAAATAAATATTGGATGTCCTTAAAGCATAATCACTATTATATTAAATTTGAATTCTACAAAGTCTATTTAAATTAATATAAATAAATCTAACAGTTTAAATAGTATTTCGTTTATATCATTCTAAATTAATCAATATCTTTCAATATTATGAATTAAGTAAACTATGTAGAGATTTATTCCCAGTCCTTAACATTTCTTTGAATTTGTAATGGAGAAATTTTTAGTGTTCAATTTCTACAACTAAAATAACATTATATTCGTGATTGGTACTGTGAGAGGTAGAGTGAATGGGTGGGTTATTGCATGCTATTTTGTTTTTTGAATAAAACTAGTGTAAAGTGAAGTAATCTGTATGTGAGGATAGTGTAATACCCCGTATTTTTGGTATTATTTAAATAATTGTTAATTGTGGGAGTAAATTAATAATTTAAAATTAATAATTACTTGAGAAATTGGTAATAAGTTAATACATATTTAGATGATGATTAAATTTGCATGCTATGTGATTTGTTTGTGCCCCACGTTATATTTAATTAATCGATGCAATTAATTAACTCGACTATATATAGTTACACATAAAATAATTAATTGGATGCTTATCTTATGTTGTGAGGTATTACCGTAAGATATGAGGTATTATGATTTGGAGCGGACTTTAGGGTGATATGGAAACTCGAATATATGTGAATTGGGGGGGGGGGGGGGGGGGTGGGTTGTAGGTATACCCTTATGCTATGTTTTGGCCTATTCTGGATAGTATTTTGAGCTCATTTTGGGGCAAAAAAATAAGCCTATTATAGATCCGCATGATTAGTAAGTATTCAAGGGAGTTTAGTCTCATTAATTAATTACTTTACATATAAGAAAAATCCTATCAGCCTTAGACTTGTGGGAGAACCTAAACCTAAGGAGACTTTTGATGGAGGAGGAATTAAGGATCAAACATTTACGTAGTCCACTATTCTTCGGTTCACGGTTTTTTTTTTGAAATACCACTTTATAATCTGTAACTTGTTTATAATTAATGTTTTCCATATATATTCTAGGATTAGAATGCATGTTGAGGATTTGATTCGGTAAATCTTAATCATGTTTCGATTTTGAGCTAATTAGGTTTAGTATTAATCAATCCTGCATTGAAGACTACTACATTTTGGAAGATAAATCTGAATTGAATGATGTTTGGTGATTTAATCTGTGTTAGAACTCTTGTTTTAGGATCTGATCTAGTTTATATGTTAAATCCCCATGCTATTTGAAAGATTGGATCTGAAATTTGAAAGCGATATTAGACCCTTTTTCAAGTTTATGGCCAACTAGGTCTAAATCTGTGGGCTTGGAGAATTAAACCCTTAAATGAAATTTTAGATCTTAAATTAATGGTTATAAATTATACATGAACATGTACCCATGTTTAGTTTTGGTTTTGGCATTGTTGGGTTGTTTTTTGGAGCTTTTAAACTCGTTAATGGAGGTCTTAATTTGAAAATACATTTTTGGGAATGAAAGTGGTGACTTGTCCCAATATCATTCGAACGAGATTGTAAATATTCTTTGAACGAGATGTCTAGGTTCGTTCAAATGAGGGACGACCTCATTTGAAGGAGATCTCCCTTGGTTCGTTTGAATAACTTTTGTGGTAGTGAGTGGTTTGTCTTATCAGTTTGATAGTGGAACTTTTTCTAATTGATTCGGGTGGTTGGATCTTTGTTTTTTTGGAAAGTGATCGGTGTATTGCATTAGTTAGGAGACTAAATTAGGTTAACTTTAAATAAGTTTGATTATTACTAAAATTTAATTAGTAGTACAATCTGCACCTGGGGATTCAGTAAATTGGGTAGACGTGTGAGTGAAATAATATCCCATTGGTATTTACATATATTATGTGTTGTATATATATATTCTAAATTGTTTCAACACACTGCTACTTGTGGTGAATCTATTGGTTGGGTTTGATTTTAAGTGTAGAACGGTGTGAAGGTCTTCGTGTTTGATCATTCAATCAGGATGGTATATAATTGCTTATAATTTAACAATAAGATAAATAGACAATCAATTACAAATAATAAAAACACATCATAATACATTAAATTTAATTATCACCATTTTTTTAAAGTACTTCTCCGTAATTTAATCTTACAAGATCAAATTTAAACTAACATTCAACCCCAAATTTATCAATAACACTCAACCCCAAATTTAATCCTAAAATAAACCTAAATTTAACCCTAAAATTTAAATCAACCAACAATAACACTAAACAAAAAAACGTTAACCATTTAACAATAACACTAAGAAACATGTAATACATCCATTTAATTTAACAATTAACTAATAAAAACATAAATGATATAAGTTATCATTTAAAAAATTAATAAAATAGAAAAAAATATTATATATATATATATATATATATATATAGAGAGAGAGAGAGAGAGAGAGAGTACCACAGTCAGTCAGAGAAGGAGATCACTGGCACTGGATGGGATAGCTAGGCGGGAGGGAGGGTTGTTGTTGTGGGAGTGGGAGGGAGGGAGATTGGAAGAAAGATAGGTTTGTTTGTGTGGTAGGAGCGTTTGTGTGTTTGTGTTTTGTAGTTAGTTAGGCAGGTTTAAGTTTGATAAACTTTCTTTTATTTAAAGATATGCCTCCAAGTGTAAATATTTTTTTTCTCTCTAAATTTTGTATAAGCAATAAATCATACATATCTATTTTTTTTTAAAACATCCGTGGTGTCTACAGCCCCTACTCGGCTTGTTGTAGCTCCTCCCATGTTCATTGTGTTTGTTAAGTGGGTTGTGTTAGAAAGTCTCATATATATATATATATATATATATATATATATATATATAAGGATCAGGTGCGGATTTACTTATGAGTCCACACCGTTTTTATAAAAATATTTTATTTGGTTTGTTTTTTTTAGTGTATTTTAAATATTTCAGGGTACCCATAAAAATCAACTCAAAATTATTTTTTTTGCTATTTTAAGAAAACCAATCAATGTTTGACAATTTTTTAAACAGTTATAAAAACTGTCAAACATTGACCCATTTTTTTAAAATAGCAAAAAAAATGAATTTGAGTTGATTTTTATAGGTACCTTGAAATGTTTATAATACATAGAAAAAAAATCAACCCAAAAAATATTTTTTTAATATTTTTAAAAATTAAACTCGTACAGTGCAGATTCATGAGTGAGTCCACACCTGGCCCTCTCTCTCTCTCTCTCTCTCTCTCTCTGTATATATATATATATACACACACACACATGACACATCATCAATACTACCTAAATTAGTGTTTCTAGCTAGTTAATTGATAATGCCAAGTTGCATAAAAGAATTGATAAAAGGTTAAGATATAATAACTACATGTTTCGCAATACAATATTTGCATTCTCAAATTTTATCCAAGATAATATTACACCATAAAAAACTATTCAAATGCTATAGTTGGCGTTATTCTTGTTTGGAATATTACAAGTTATTTCACTATTTCACACCCAAGTATTACAAAAATGAAATAAGATTGAGATGTGATCATAGTACTTAAAATAAAAGGCATATTCTAAATACGTCATTACGTCCATTCTATAATTAACTAATTATAATGCTAATAAAAGTCATATTCTAAATACATAATTTTCACCAAATAATTATATCTTTCCATGATGATGTGTGGATTAAAATATATTTCACTCTTAGAAGAACCAAAGGTGAAAGTCGGGATAGTCTTCACCTTTTTCCCTAAAGGGACGAACAAACAGAAAAGTCGAGCCCCGACCAAAATATTTTTTTCTTGGAAATAGCTATATACATGATTTAAAGTAATTTCACATAGCATGATCATATCAAACTCATGTAGAAGTGGAATGTTATATATGTTGGAAGTTGACTCCAAGTAACATGGAAATTCATATTATATAGACTTAGTTTTTACGACCCACAAACTATGCACGCTAGGATATAAAAATTACATGACTACTTTGTTCCAACACTAAGATCCCACTCATGATGACAAGCCCCCACAATACATTTGATCGAAATATTTCCCCCGAGATACACATTTATCTCACCCCATGACTCCCCATATGCATACGTGTGGGTCCATCAGGCGTGATTACCATACCCATCAACTAATAAAAGAACATGTGTGGATATATTGAAATAAATTAGTTGCCACCTAACTAATTAGTGATAAAGTGGGTCCACCCCAAGGGGGTATCTCATTTCAAATTAAATCCTTAATAAGGACCATCTCCTAGGTGGGGCATGATGAAAAGAGCTTCCTTAGTGATATCATTGTATAACAAGCCTTTCCAATAAAAAATCCTTCAACCTACAAATACATTATAAATATGTATAGGATAAGTAAGGGTATGAATCCACATTTCATGTGTGAGGAATAAATGATGAGAAGACAAAAGCGTAAAATCATTTTCATGTTATTTTTTTGAGGATCTTTCATGAGATTAACTTATCTAAGTATGTTAATTTTTAAAGTAACTAATAAACAAAATTTATAGAATTATTCAAACAAGTAAACTAACTCTACATAATACTTACAATTTTTCCTCTCAAAAAGTAACAATCTCGAAGAGAGAAAAAAAATAAAAAGAAATGAAAAAACTATTTACTATATGAAAAATGGATGATTTCTTAATGTACTCTTAAATAATTAGAGAAATTTGGTAAAAATTACAAACTCTTCCATTATCAATTTTCACCTAAGAACTCTAACTAAATAGATAAATTCCACCACATCACTTTATATTTTGATATTTGCTAAAAATGCAAATACTCTATATAGAGGGATGAAGAAGAGTTTATCCCATGGAAATAAATTCTACCACACCACTCTATATTGAAATATTTTCTAAAAATGCAAATACTCTCTATAGAGGGATGCAGAAGAATATATCCCAAATTTAAAACTAAAATGAAGGTCTCTACCGAAATGCCATCAAGTCTTCAATATGTAGGTTAAATGAGGAAAGGGATATAATTGTGAGGACAATGGATAAAATGAATATTTGGATTTAAGTTAAGGGTAAAGTTAGAAATGCACATATGTGCATATGTTTTGTGTTGTAATGAGAGTGAGGGAGTTTGGGAGTATTTGAGGAAAATGGGTAAATGATATTTCAAACATGTGGGTTCTTTATTTTTATTTTTCCTTTTTTATTTATTTATTTGGGCTTATATTTGTTGAATCGAATATAGGATGAGGTTTGAAATCAGTTTGGGTTTGGATTAATTGTGACAACCCGCTCCAAATAATAACGGGTGGCCAACCCTATACTACATAAATCAGGTATCTCAGATGGTATAGTCTCAACATCAACAACTAAACACTATAATATAAGGCTAACTACCCAAAATCATAAAGTGCGAATTGCCAAAAATTTAAAACTTTTATTTTTAACAACAACAAAAAAACCAATAGTGCACACAACCAACATTATACATCTAACTATGATGTGAAATGTGCATGCTCCAATAATAAAAGAGTACAATACATTGTACAACAAAAATCTCAACAATGAAATACCCGAATATGCTGTCGGGCAACAGACAATACAATAATCTGATAAATAATATATGAAAGTGTTAATCTACAACACTTGAATACTAACTCAATACAACTGAATCCTAATCTAGATGTACAATAGATAGGAATCGACTAAAGCAAAGTGCCGCAACAGTCCGCTACTGCCACAGCTCCACAAATCCTGAATGGAGGAATATCAAAGGCGTCCTTACGGAGGAACACCTGAAGTAATACAATATATATACATGGAGGAGGAAAAAATAAACGGGTCAGAACCGAGTTTGAAAAACAGTTTATAGCAAGTGTATTAAAATGCATAATAATTATAAATGCATTATTACATGATTTAGTTGGAATCGAACACTCCAACAAAATCCAACTCACCTCTCATCTAAAGCGCGCACTAAGCGTATGCACGTGTCTCCAAAAGGATGACCGATTCTAATTAGGTAAGAGGATTCTAACTTAAACCCAAATAAAGTATTTAAGTGAAACCATATAACCTATCTCCCAATTCTACATTTATCACTATATTCTTTAAGTTATGTACATTATCTTTAATGTAATTGTTATAGTTATCTTTATAATGTTCATGTGTTGAACATATAAAGTTACATGATCCAATCATGTCCACATCATCACAATACATCAACCATCTCATTTACTAGAATTTATATTCTAGTGATGCCCATATAAGGCATGAAACCATATACATAATTATTATAGATGAGTTATTAGCATCAAGAGTTAAGTACTAAACTCCTCTCGATTCTCAACACGGTACTGCATTTCATGCGTGGGACGTCTCGCCGAAGCGAAATCCAAACAAGGAACCCCCCGTTACTCTACTCCTGGCCGTATCAATCCTCGGGGCTCATTACGCCCTCAATGCAAGATGCATGTAACCCAAATGATTATTATCCAATTTTAATTAATTAATATTCCCAATTCTCAACAGTACACAGCGTTTCATGCGTGGGACGTCTCGCCGAAGAGAAATCCAAACAAGGAACCCCCCCCGTTACACTACTCCTGGCACTGTCGATTGTCAGGATAGGTGATATATATGTATATATATAATGATGAGCATTAAGGACAAAACTTATCCCCAAGTTCCAACATTACACTGCGGTTCGTGCGTGGGACGTCTCGCCGAAGCGAAATCCAAACAAGGAACCCCCCCGATACACTAATCCTGGCAATGTGGGTCATTGAGGTCCATTATGCCCTTGACACCCAAATACAAACACAAGCAATAATAACCATCCAACCGATCTATAACTCGAAGGACGCAGGCTCACATGCTATCATCTTCCAGCAGGCCATATACGTAGCAAACTGGGGCCACCTGGTGGGGTTCAATGACACCCACCTCGTGATCAACTCACGCACACAACGTCCGGGAAGCGGTCATAGTTCCTAACCGGCAAGTGAGAGCGTAACATACCCCCGACCTCTCACCCCCAAAATAAATAAATATATATATATATGTCATTTGCTGACCACAAAGGACGACTATGACCTGGGGAATATCCACGTCCTGCTTTTCTAGTCAGAATGCTCACCCTCTACGCACGAAACTTCCCAATGATAGCAAGGAGGGGGTATGCTTAACATGTATATACACCATCATATAAGGTATACATACATCCCACATAATAAAGATATACCCTTATATATAAGGTATACCTGCAACATCATATACATTTTCATTATACGCTCTTAGGCGTAATTGATTAACATCATTTATTTAGTGTAACCCTCTCTTATGAAACACTAACTGTCAATACTCACACATTTACCCCACTTAGTATGCTATACTAATTCTCTCTTGAAGCTCTCATGCCGCTTTCTAGTATGAATTGTCTTTCAATTGTATTAAGTGAAGGATATTCTATATCCTAATGCACCTCAATTATCATTTCTCATTATATGAGATATCTCCCAAATCAATCATTAATAAGGATATTTCTATATCCATATGCGCATCAATTAGCATTCATAATTCTCCGTCCATTATAAGGTTCAATTTATTTTATGAACCATTAAAGTTATCCCAAATGGGATTGGATCCTAAGATCCGGCACCTCTAAGTCAACCTCACCTACAAGTCGTGAAGTTGTTATCATCACCAAACAAACCTCAAATAAAAGTGGGCTTCCCCACTTAGGAAAATACCAAAGTCTCTAATCGGTATTTCTCAAATTTAGTCAATATGATTCCAAAATTTCTTATAAGGGAAACTCACTAAAAGTTTCCAAAACATGCTCCAAATATCTCCTATAGAGATCCCCAATCGATAACCTCAAACAAAACGGGAATGAATTTCTCTTTAGAAAACAATCGCTCCAAAATCCCTGTTTCCGAATCGATTCGGGCCTATTCCGAATCGATTCGGCCCAGCGAATCGATTCGGCCAGGAAGGCGAATCGATTCGGGTCATAACACCTGGGACTCTATCTCAGGCCGAATCGATTCGGATGGAGTCCGAATCGATTCGGTCACTCAGACCTGGGCACCTGCATATTTCCGAATCGATTCGGCTAGGGGGCCGAATCAATTCGGCCCTGCTGAATCTCGAAAATGGCTACTTTTTTTTTTGTAAGCCAAAATACCCAAAAATCATATTTATGGTTTTCTCTCCATTTCTCTTCAACCCAATCACAAATATATCCACAATATTCATCCTAGAATACATATAAACTAGTTTCTAGCCTTAAATCCATTTATAAGCTACAAATCTAAGGTTTTTCCCAAAAATTAGGTTTTGACAATTTAACCTAAAACCCAAAATATCAATCCACAAATCATGCAATAAATGTACACAACAATTATTTAGCAAGTTTAATCACTTGGCTCAGGTTCGTAGGGTCTGAATCCACGGGAAAATCCCCTCTCTCCCTCTTTTCTCCTTCCTTTTCTTCTTCTTTTTCTTATTCTTTCTCTTCTTCTTTCTTTCTTTCTCTTTTTCTCTTTCTCTCTTTGGAGAATATCTCCCGTAGGCTTTTTAAGCCTAAAACCCAAGATACACATCTTTAAATGATAATACACACTTTAAATGACCCGGTAACTTTAATTCAAGCCAAACGGTCCTAATTTATTTCGGAACCCAAATAGACCCCAAGTACAGTCATTTCAACTTTCTCGACCCTTCCAGAAACGATGGTACCCTCAGAATTTCCATTCGAGACACTTTCTAACAACTCTAAATTTTGACCTCAAACGCCAATTTTAATTATTCTCCAATAAAATATTATTTATTTCTCCCAAAATAAAATAATTACTGTTCCGAAAGTCTTGGGTTGTTACAAACTTCCCCACTTACAAGAATTTCTTCCTCGAAATTTAGCTAAGCCTAATTCTCCCAAAGCTCAACCATTTCTAATCTTACCATCATCACTAATCCTATCTCCAAACTTCTAACTTCCCACGACGAATTAATTTAATTTATTTTATTTTAAGTTAATTATGCATTAAATAAAACCAATCTCCACAACAAGGGCGCCCATACACCCTTTATATTTGAGCTTTATGCTCACAACAATCATAATGAGTCTTTATTTGCCTCCAAAATTCCACAATTCCATCAATATAGAATATATTAACATTTTAAGGATAGAAAAAAAAATTTAATGGTCCCAAGAAATAACTCCTCTCAATTCCTGACAATCGCCAATTTCGTGCGGGGGACGTCTCGCAAAAGCGAAATCCAAACAAGGAACCCTCCCAATACACTACTGTGTGGCGACGTCGGGGATTGAGATTTTGTTAAATCCGGACTAGAGTTTGAAAATATTGTAGTGAGAAAAAAAAATTGTTTGAAAGGGCCCGAAGGCCGATAAAAAGTTTTATTTTGAAAACAGTTTATTTTGAAAACGGTTTATATATTATAATATAATATAAAATGCCTTATGTCGAACACAAGGTCTTTATAGATTATCATCTATATAACATGTAGCTCAGAAATATTATCATACTCATGAGCTAAAATTTTACCTGCGTCCCATCAATCCACAACATATAAACTCTTATCAAGCATAAACAACATCTCACATCATATCAATACATAGCCTTTTTATAAGGCAATTTCCATATCTGGAATACAATATTCATAATAGTCTATCATGACTATATAAAAGAAGTAGCTTTTATCTTAACTACCTATCACCATTACCATTCTTACATTTACCATAAGGTTTAAAGCTCTTTATGAGCACCTTGCAAAATCCTCAATCCTTTTACAAAATAACATAATAAGATCTTTTGTTTCTCCAAATTTCCCTTCAGGGTCATTACATCCCATACATAAACATAAAAGGGCTATGGCACTACCCAATTTATACATATCTCCCATACGATATATCCAAAACTTTACATATTAATAATCCCATTAATAAAGGAAAAATTACTCACAACATCCATCTCTAGTCCGATTGCCCATCCTCATCAATGGGCTCCCAAACATAGTCCCCCGGTCTAAAGCGACCTCGAATCTGCTGTAGGGGTTGCACTTCCAAAATTTCATCAAATTGCGGTCCTTGACCTCTTTTAGGACAATCTCTCTTTTTATGACCTATTTCTTTACAAAAGAAACACTTACCCGCAAATCCTTTCTGCGCTCTCGCATTACTGGCACTCTCTTTTTCAAACTTACCTGACGAACTCGAATCTCCAAAGTTCTTACTCTTTTGAGAACGAAAATGATATTCATGACACTTTAATAGTGCCGCATTCACGACCTCGACAAAAGTCATTATCTTAGGACTTTCTAACAAATGTAGTTGGATTTTCCAATCTAAATCTCGAACAAACTTTGATATACATTTCTCTATCTGTATTTACCTCATTAGGTACTAATCTCGCCCATAGAGAAAAATCTTCCTCATATTCTGCCACCGTCCTATTTCCTTGAAAAATCTCCATGTTTTGAGTCGGGGAAGGAAAATACCTTCGATCAAAAAGTTCCCAAAATTCTTTTATGAGTAAAGTATCTCTCTGTTCAGATGTGGTGACAGACTCCCACCATTGAAGAGCTGCACCCGATAACCTAAAGGTGACTAAAAATTGTTTCTGCACCTCACTACACTCAACCATACGAAGGTGCCTCTGCGTAATATTTTTCCATTGACTTGCAGCCATTACATCAACTCCCCCTGCAAACTCGGGAGGATGCCCCTTACTAAAATCTTCCTTCACTCTCTCCCATAAGGACAATCCTAAATGGGGTGGGTGCTCGAGCGGCAGATTGCTGAGCCATCGTAGAAACGACAGCAGTTACTTCTTGTGCCACTATATTGGCAACATCATCCGTAGTCATGTTCCTTTGAGGCATTTGGGGTTGCACATTCCCTTTATTTTCCCTGACTGAACGACCTCTCTTCGGTGGCATCTGAAACAAGGACAATTGTATCAGAATGCCTTTCAAATATTCTCGAATCACAGAAAGATATGGACGTATGAATATAACCGTCCTAACAATAAGGCTCTAAATCAAGAACGCTTACGGAAGATCGTAGTAACGCACACAGATCCTGAAGACACTAGAACCTGAGGCTCTGATACCACCTGTGACAACTCGCTCCAAATAATAACGGGTGACCATCCCTATACTACATAAATTAGGTATCTCAGATGGTACAGTCTCAACATCAACAACTAAACACTATAATATAAGGCTAACTACCCAAAATCGTAAAGTGCGAATTACCAAAAATTTAAAACTTTTATTTTTAACAACAACAAAACCAATAATGCACACAACCAACAATATACATCTAACTATGATGTGAAATGTGCATGCTCCAATAATAAAAGAGTACAATACATTGTACAACAAAAATCTCAACAATGAAATACCCGAATATGCTGTCGGGCAACAGACAATACAATAATCTGATAAATAAAATATGAAAGTGTTAATCTACAACACTTGAATACTAACTCAATACAACTGAATCCTAATCTAGATGTACAATAGATAGGAATTGACTAAAGCAAAGTGCCGCAACAGTCCGCTACTGCCACAGCTCCACAAATACTTAATGGAGGAATATCAAAGGCATCCTTGCGGAGGAACACCTGAAGTAATACAATATATATACATGGAGGAGGAAAATATAAACGGGTCAGAACCCGAGTTTGAAAAACAGTTTATAGCAAGTGTATTAAAATGCATAATAATTATAAATGCATTATTACATGATTTAGTTGGAATCGAACACTCCAACAAAATCCAACTCACCTCTCATCTAAAGCGCGCACTAAGTGTATGCACGTGTCTCCAAAAGGATGACCGATTCTAATTAGGTAAGAGGATTCTAACTTAAACCCAAATAAAGTATTTAAGTGAAGCCATATAACCTATCTCCCAATTCTACATTTATCACTATATTCTTTAAGTTATGTACATTATCTTTAATGTAATTGTTATAGTTATCTTTATAATGTTCATGTGTTGAACACATAAAGTTACATGATCCAATCATGTCCACATCATCACAATACATCAACCATCTCATTTACGAGAATTTATATTCTAGTGATGCCCATATAAGGCATGAAACCATATACATAATTATTATAGATGAGTTATTAGCATCAAGAGTTAAGAACTAAACTCCTCCCGATTCTCAACACGGTACTGCGTTTCATGCGTGGGACGTCTCGCCGAAGCGAAATCCAAACAAGGAACCCCCCCGTTACACTACTCCTGACCGTATCAATCCTCGGGGCTCATTATGCCCCCAATGCAAGATGCATGTAACCCAAATGACTATTATCCAATTATAATTAATTAATATTCCCAATTCTCAATAGTACACGGCGTTTCATGCGTGGGACGTCTCGCCGAAGCGAAATCCAAATAAGGAACCCCCCGTTACATTACTCCTGGCACTGTCGATTGTTGGGATAGGTGATATATATGTGTATATATAATGATGAGCATTAAGGACTAAACTTATCCCCAAGTTCCAACATTACACTGCGGTTCGTGCGTGGGACGTCTCACCGAAGCAAAATCCAAACAAGGAACACCCCCGATACATTAATCCTGGCAATGTGGGTCATTGAGGTTCATTATGCCCTTGACACCCAAATACAAACACAAACAATAATAACCATCCAACTGAGCTATAACTCGAAGGATGCAGGCTCACATGCTATCATCTTCCAGCAGCCCATATACGTAGCAAACTGGGGCCACCTGGTGGGGTTCAACGACACCCACCTCGTGATCAACTCACGCACACAACGTCCGGGAAGCGGTCATAGTTCCTAATCGACAAATGAGAGTGTCACATACCCCCGACCTCTCACCCCCAAAATAAATAAATATATATATATGTCATTTGCTGACCACAAAGGACGACTATGACCTGGGGAATATCCACATCCTGCTTTTCTAGTCAGAATGCTCACCCTCTACGCACGAAACTTCCCAAAGATAGCAAGGAGGGGGTATGCTTAACATGTATATACACCATCATATAAGGTATACATACATCCCACATAATAAAGATATACCCTTATGTATAAGGTATACCTGCAACATCATATACATTTTCATTATACGCTCTTAGGCGTAATTGATTAACATCATTTATTTAGTGTAACCCTCTCTTATGAAACACTAACTGTCAATACTCATACATTTACCCCACTTAGTATGCTATACTAATTCTCGCTTCAAGCTCTCATGCCGCTTCTAGTATGAATTGTCTTTCAATTCTATTAAGTTAAGGATATTCTATATCCTAATGCACCTCAATTATCATTTCTCATTATATGAGATATCTCCTAAATCAATCATTAATAAGGATATTTCTATATCCATATGCGCATCAATTAGCATTCATAATTCTCCGTCCATTATAAGGTTCAATTTATTTTATGAACCATTAAAGTTATCCCAAATGGGATTGGATCCCAAGATCCGGCACCTCTAAGTCAACCTCATCTACAAGTCGTGAAGTTGTTATCATCACCAAACAAACCTCAAATAAAAGTGGGCTTCCCCACTTAGGAAAATACTAAAGTCTCTAATCAGTATTCCTCAAATTTAGTCAATATGATTCCAAAATTTCTTATAAGGGAAACTCACTAAAAGTCTCCAAAACATGCTCCAAATATCTCCTATAGAGATCCCCTATCGATAACCTCAAACAAAATGGGAATGAATTTCTCTTTAGAAAACAATCCCTCCAAAATCCCTGTTTCCGAATCGATTCGGGCCTATTCCGAATCGATTCGCTGGGCCGAATCGATTCGGCCCAGAAGGCAAATCGATTCGGGTCATAAGACCTGGGACTCTGTCTCAGGCCGAATCGATTCGGCTGGAGTCCGAATCGATTCGGTCACTCAGACCTGGGCACCTGCATATTTCCGAATCGATTCGGCTAGGGTGGCGAATCGATTCGGCCCTGCTGAATCTCGAAAATGGCTACTTTTTTTTTGTAAGCCAAAATACCCAAAAATAATTTTTATGGTTTTCTCTCCATTTCTCTTCAACCCAATCACAAATATATCCACAATATTCATCCTAGAATACATATAAACTAGTTTCTAGCCTTAAATCCATTTATACACTACAAATCTACGGTTTTTCCCAAAAATTAGGTTTTGACAATTTAACCTAAAACCCAAAATATCAATCCACAAATCATGCAATAAATGTACACAACAATTATTTAGCAAGTTTAATCACTTGCCTCGGGTTCGTAGGGTCTGAATCCACGGGAAAATCCCCTCTCTCCCTCTTTTCTCCTTCCTTTTCTTCTTCTTTTTCTTCTTCTTTCTCTTCTTCTTTCTTTCTTTCTCTTTTTATCTTTCTCTCTTTGGAGAATATCTCCCGTTGGCTTTTTAAGCCTAAAACCCAAGATACACATCTTTAAATGATAATACACACTTTAAATGACCTGGTAACTTTAATTCGAGCCAAACGGTCCTAATTTATTTCGGAACCCAAATAGACCCCAAGTACAGTCATTTCGACTTTCTCGACCCTTATGGAAACGATGGTACCCTCAGAATTTCCATTCGACACACTTTCTAACAACTCTAAATTTTGACCTCAAATGCCAATTTTAATTATTCTCCAATAAAATATTATTTATTTCTCCCAAAATAAAATAATTACTGTTCCGAAAGTCTTGGGTTGTTACATTAATAGAACCAGTTGTTGATGTCTAAAAATGGACTAACTCCAAATTTAAAATCATAGATAAAAATAAGACAAATAACTCAAACTGCACACACAAAATAAAAGACCACATTTTTAGAGTGGTTAAACTCTAAAATAGCCTACGTTCACTATTTTTTTTAATTTAGTAGGGCTTACAATAGCTCAGTATGGTGTACATATGAGTGATTCTAGTTGTCTCCTGAGCTAGGGGAGTAGTTTGTATTTATAATGGTTTAAAACCCTAGAGATAGAGCACCTTTATATTTCCAGGCGTTTACATCTATGCACAATAAATGAAACTCTTGGAATTCAGTGTTAGTTTCCATCCCATCTGAATAACTATTAGTATTCATGTTGGTTGTCATTCCATCCGTCTAAGTGTTTCTAAAGCCGATCAATGTGGCTGGTCGGCCATATTGGAGGACATGTGTACTGTTATCGTTGAACCATATTTTAATTTTTACAAACAACAAAAGTCCCCAATGCCCCATGTTTGATGTTTTATTGAAAGTATGAAATAGCCTAGGAAGCAACTCAGCGTACTGTGTTGAATGTTTTGCCGGTAGCCGAGCTTCCAAACTTGTTAAAATTTTCACGGGAACTGTTTGATGATGGCATTTTTGAAAATAATTCGAACTTTTTTGAACTTCCAAAGGGAACAGTCATCTTTTGATGATTCGAGAAGCATGCAGCTAGCGGTAGCTATACGGTTCATTTAGTTAATCATTTCATTCCTAATTATCGAGACAACCTATAAATAGGTACGAAATTTCCATCCTTTCTTTTTACTTCAAACCTTTCGAGCTTTAGTACTTTTTTTACCTTCAAGCTTTTTTATGTGCGATCGTTTGTTGCCATTTTCTCTTCAACTTCTTGCAACTATCTTCGATTCCCTGTAAGCCTTCTTTTCCCTTCTTTTTATTTTATCATCTTTTTCTCTTTTTCCATCATGGTTCACATCGTAGATGAGAGGTCGTTAGATGAATTTAGAGAGAAAATGAAAATCCCATCTTGGGTAGACTACTTATAGATACCCCAGGGTCCTATAGACGTTTATTCCCTTCCTAAGGGTCATTGGATCCCCACGTTATTCATCGTTGAGTGTGGCATCACATTTCCACCTAACCCCCTTTTTCTTCAATTTTTCTAGTATTTGATGTTGTTTCTGCTAGAATAGCCCCCAATTCCTGGAGGGTTATAAATGGTGTGCACAGGTTGAAACCCATATTGGGGGTCTTGGAGTTGATATTATATTTTAAATGGGGTATTGTTGGAGAAAATACCTATTACCTAAAGACTAGTCACACCAATAAGGATTTAGTAGTAAATCTTCCAGATTCCAATAAGGATTATTGGGAATATGGTGTAGTTGTTAAGAACTGGCAACACACTCCTCTCCCTACTAGAGAATCTTACACTGGTCCCTGATATCCTCAATCAAGACGTGACATAGGTTATAACTTTATTGATTATTTTTTCCTCTTTTGTTATACATTTATGATGTTTGTCGACTAATTTTGTTTTTTATTTTTTTATGAAGAGGAAAGTAAGAAGAGGTGCCCTAAGTAAGGGGAAATCAATATCCATGATCTTAGGTTCCTATGGTGATTAAACCAAAAGATTAGATAAGAACATCTCAAGGATGCTTCGTTGCTGTTGGAATATAAAAATTCCATCACTTCCTTTATTTCCCTACATACACTTGTTCTGCCCTAAGTTATTGTTAACCTTGAGGAGGATCATGTACCAACTTCTTCATACATTGAGCCTATCGAGGTTAAATTCAATCAAGGAGGAAATTTTTCTTTATTTGAGTCCCTTGAACTTTTTGAGATTCCCTTTTCTCCCTCCATGGACATGACCAAGAGAAATATTCCCAATTTATTGGGTGGGCATTTATCTCCTACCCCCAAGTTGCGGATGCTGGAAAGAAGAATTCTCAGGCCCATTATAAGAGGCCTATTGGAGCTGATGGGAATCAAGCTGAGGATCATCAATTGAAGATATAAAGGAAAGGTTTACCTGATCCTCTCAAATAGTCTCAGAAGACCTTAGCCGACCAGCAAGAGGTGGTTGCAAAGAAAAAGGCCGACAAATAAGAGTTGGTGAAAAAAATCTAGGTTGACCATGACAATGGGGTAGCCTCTGTTGTTATTAACCATAGACTTGCCAAGGGTTTGCTTAAGTCTGGTACACTTCTTGATGATAGATCAACATTAATCTCCTTGTCCAGGTCCAGGTTGATCGAAAGAGCTTGCCACAACTTGGCATTGGTAATTTTCCTAATTTTTTTCTTAATGATGATGAACTTTTGTTGATATCTAATTTGTTACCCTCCTTGTAGTTCCTGTTTGATTTTAACTAGATGATTGATAAGGAAGATCAACTACGTTCTTCTCAAGGAGAAGTTGAAAAGGCCTCAAAAGGTTTAAAGCATTCTTTGGCAGAGTCCAGATGAGCCTTGGAAGCAAAACCGAAATCCTTAGAAGAAGATGTGAAGAAGGACAATAATAGGGCTAATACAACTGAGATAAAGGCTACCAAGGAGAGAGTTGAGGCTGCTGAGAAGAAGATGAATGAGGCTTAAGATAGGGCCAAGGCTGCCGAAGATAAACTTTTAGATGCCACTACTAAGCCACAAGTTTTTGAAGGCAATGTGACTGCTTTGAAGTCCAATAGTATATCTTCCTTTGATAAAGGATGGGATAAGGCCATTTGTGCTACCTCTGCTCAGATTGAGTACGCTAAGAAATGGTCTTTCAAGGAAGGTTGGACTGAGTCTTTGAAGGTGGTCGGCATTGAAGAAAGTTTTAAACGATTCATAAGTCATAACTCTGGTACTCCTTGTAACCTAGATAAAGAGTTTGATGAGGAGTAGGGGTTAGTAGAATCTTCTGTGTTGCCCCTTGATTCTTCAATAGTGACCAGTACTAGTGCCGACCTACCAATTTCTACCCAAGACCAGGCCATGGACAAGGAGAAAGTATAACTCCTTTTCAACAAGCTATTTTTTATTTTTATTTTTATTATATGTTAGTTCTTGTACTTTAACTATTACTCAGTGAAAGAACAACTTTTCTTGTCTCCACTCTATATGCCTTTGAATGATCTTGTTTTCTTGCTATTTTGTTACTTCTTGTATTTTTCTATTTATCTGGAGTTTCCCCATAAACTCATATATTGGTGACTTTACCATTTGATGCTTAGAAGAGGGCCATAGTTTTTATTGAATCCAACCTACTCAGGTAGTGTAGAAATATTTTTGAAGCAGGCCATGTGCGTTTGTCTGGGGAAGATTTATCAAAGTTGCTCGTCCCAGATGTATCTGCTCAAGTAAAAGAGTCTTACATCAACCTCCACTATCTCTTGGATAGGGCTGTGGCAAATAATGTTGGTTATTATGAGATGATTGAGCAACTACAAGGACACCACAAGTTGTCTAAAGCACTACTCCATGCTGATTATGAAGCCAAATATAAGGCATTAAGTGAAGGATGTGATTTTGATAAAAATTAAAGGACATTACTTCTGCTTTAAACAAGAGAGAGCTCTCTTTGAAACAAGATTTAGAGAGTGCGTGAGAAAATGTTGCAATGCTGGAGAAGGCCTAAAGGATGAACCTGATAGCCTAAAGAGATTCACCACTAATGGTCCAAATGGGGGTGTTTTATTTTTAGATGACTAGAATTCAAGACTGTTAGAAGAGCTAAAAACATTGCAAAAGAAGAAGGTCGGGTCTAGGAAAGCTTCCAGACAAAGTATAGTTATTCGGCCAACTATTGAGTAAGAGAGTACTAATAAAACCCTTATCGATCAAGCCGCCTAATTAAAAATGCAAAGATCTATTCATTATGAAACTTCAGGATCAAGTTGATAGGTTGACCTTCCATTTTCCTAAGCAGCCAAGAGAATTTTGGATGGATGGATATAATGAAGCTTTAATTGACATGGATTACCATCTTGCCCAAAGCAATCGTGAAGGATACAAATGGGATTGAACTAACTTTTTGATTCTCTAAAGTATGATCAAAGTAGTGATTTGTGGCACTAGAATGACCCTAGTCTTTTACACTGTGATAATCCTCCCTTCAAGTTAGACAAGAGTTGGATCCTTTTTAATATAATTCCCTAATGTTTGATAATTAAATACTTAAGATATTATGGCATTAATGATGAACATGGAATAGTCATCTTCTTTACTTGTTGGATAGGCCGAGCAGCAGGAATAAGAAAATGTTAAGGGATTTCAATATAATCAACTCTGCACATACCCTTGATGATCCTCCAGCTGGAATGGACAAGGACCAAGGAAAATAACCAAAAGAATAAATTTATACTTATTGTATTTCTTGTACTTCCTTTTACTCACTTATTCCTATTGTAACACATTTTGATCAATAAACTGAAGTCATTTTTATTTATTCAAGACGATGGTTATAATTAATCTTTTTGCCAACTAGGTAAACTGTATAAAGATTACTTAATTGGCATATGGAATAAATAACCTACTCAAATATTTAATATTCGATTCATGTTTGAATCATGTATACTACCTTATATTCGACTAATGCGCTTGGATAAAACATGAAATATCTTTATTGTACTAAGTTATAACATCAGTTATCAGTGTCGACCAAGTGTATTAGGAATGTATAAGTATTTTGGTATTTTAACCTGGTAGGGAAAAACCCTTGATTAAGAAATATTACGGACTTCTAATTGGTGACTTTTCGAGGAAAAATCATACATGAAGTTTATCCTTTCTGAAGTTGGAAAAGTTTGAACCACGCTATTTGGCGGGGAAATTTTTGAGAACTTTTCTGAATTTGGAACAGTTTTAAACATGCTATTTGGCGAGGAATTTTTTGAGAACTTTTTTGAAGTTGGAAAAGTTTAGAAAAGTTTTAACCTTGCTATTTGGCGATGAACTTTTTTAGAAACTTTTCAGAAGTTGGAAAAGTTTTAACCATGCACCTTTCAGTGAGGTACTTTTTTGAAAACTTTTCTGAAGCTAGAAAAGTTGATGAGGTCCTTTCTAAAAAACTTTTCTAAAGTTGGAAAAGTTTAGAAAAGTTTAAACCATGCATTCAGAAAAGTTTAGAAAAGTTTGAACCATGCACCTTTTAGCGAGGAACTTTTTTTAAAACTTTTCTGAAGTTAGAAAGTTTGAATTAAAATTGTTCATTAATTATGGTTAAGGTGTAGCCATCATACTCCAAAAAACAAAACATAAAAAGGATATATAATGGAGAAAATCCAAAATTTCATTAACTTGAATAAGAAATTACATTAAGGAAAGAAATTTCAAAACTGAATTATTGATAATACTTGCGTAAATGGTCTGCGTTCCAAGGATTCTTGAACTTTTTTCTCTCCATAGTTTCCAAACGATAAGTTACTGGTAGGATAACCACCGAGCTATGGTATGGACCATGCCAATTAGGCTCTAGGTTATTGTTCTTTTGGATTACTTTCTTGAGTACCAAATATCCTTGCTTTAGGTTAGTCGGCTTGAGCCTTCGATTATAAAACCTTGCAATCCTTTGTTGATATGCAACCACCCGAATAACAACATCTTTTCAGACTTCGTCTATCATGTCCAGATGAAGTTGCCTCATGAGTTCACTCTTGGGTCAATCAAAGTTCAATACCTTATGATTCGGTAGACCTATTTTCACTAGTACTATTGTCTCAATGACGAAAGCTATCATATAGGGGGTCTCTCCTATTGCTATTCTGGGAGTAGTCCTATACGCCCAAAGGACACTGTGGAGCTCATTAATCCAGTTGCCTTTCACCTCATCCAATCTTTTATTCAACCTATCTAACAAGGCTTTATTGGCGATTTCTATTTGGCCATTGCATTATGGATGCCCATGAGTTGAATGAAGTTTCCTGATGCCTTACCAAATACAATACTCTTCAAATTATTCATTATCAAACTGAGTGTCATGGTCGATGATGAAGGTATGGGGCATGCCATATCTACAAATGATCTGCTTCCATATGGATTGGAACACTCTCTGATAAATCATATCAAGCAGGGGCTCAGCTTCCACCCATTTAGTTAAATAATCTACAGCTACAACCCAGTATTTAAATCGTCCCTTAGTGATCGGTAGTGGTCTAACCAAGTCAATTATCCAAACAGAGAAAGGCAATGTTGATGGGGGAAAACTTCTCGAATTTATCATATTTCTTATTGAAGGCAACACAGTTTGCTTTCATTGTTGGCCAATAGTGACCTTGCATAGCTATTCGTTGTCTCGAAGATCTCCCAGCTTTATGAGCTCCGCATGAGCCTTCATGAACCTCTTTGATCAAATCATTCACCTTTTTTATATGAACACAACGAAGTAGATAAATAATGTATCCTTGTCTGTACAAGACGCCTTTTTCTAACAGAAAACTGGTTGCTCTGTACCTCATCTTTCTGGCCTCCTTTTAGTCAGATGGCAATGTTCCTCTTTCAATGCACTCTTCGATCCATAAGGGACCTAACTCCACTGAAATGACGCCAATTTACATCCCATTAATGCACCTATGATCAAGAATCTCTATTGGGATTGTTGGCCTAAGTTTTTTTAGAGTTGCTGAAGCAAGAACATCTGCTCGGGTATTTTTAAGTATGGGAGTCCTCACTATTTTAACTGAAGTGATCAATGAAATGACTTCCATTACTTTTTATGATATCTCATTATACTTTCCCCTTTAATGCCATAAATTTGTTGCATTTAATTAATAATCAGTTGGGAATCAGTATATACCAATACCTGGTCGGCACTCAGTAATGAAGCCAATTCCAGTCCAATGATTAAATCTTCATATTTGGCCTTCTTATTTGAAGCTTTGAATTGGAATCTTAGAGAATATTCCACATCCAAGTTATCCGGAGTGTTGGTGATGAGGCCTACTCCACTTCCAGTAGCACATGAGGATCCATTTATAAACAACTGCCAAATTAGAATGTCACCAGAGAACTCATCTTCTACTAGTACTTCATGCTTCAACACCTTTTCGCTTTGTTGCAATCATTCTTGAGCAGTCGATAATTCAGGTTGATTGGCCATAATCTTTGTCTGCTTATGAGATAACCTCTCTTCCATGGAAGTCTGCTCGACGGGCAAGCGTGGATTATGTTGCTCCTAGGCATATGTATATTCAGCAATAAAGTCTGCCACTGGTTGTCCTTTTATTTCCACTCTGGGTTCATAACTAATTTCATACTCTCCTAATTCGACTACCCAAGACATTATCCTCCCATAATTTTCTGGTTTGTGTAGTGCTTATCGCAGAGGCAAATTCGTGTAGATAATAATGGTGTGGGCTTGGAAATATTGTCTCATCCTCCTAGAGGCGTCAATAAGAGTTAGGGCTAACTTTTCCAAGTTTTTATACTTGATTTATGCTCCTAGTAATGCCTTGCTAGTATAATACACTGACTTTTAAAATCCACTATCTAGTCAGATCAAAGCTTAACTAATACGCGACTCAGAAACAACCATGTATAATATAGTTTTTCCCCCAGAACTGGTCGGGAAAGGAGTAGGGGAGAGCCTAATTACTTCTTCAAGTCCAAAAAGGCCTTATCACATTCACCATTCCACTCAAAGATCTTTCTAAGCACCTTGAAGAATGGAAAACACTTATCAGTTGCTCGGTAGATAAAACGGTTCAATGTAGCTATTCTTCCTGTCAATATTTGAACTTCTTTCTTCTTGGTCGGGGATTGCATTTCAAGAAAGGCTTTAATCTTGTCTGGCTTTGCCTCTTTTCCCATATGATTAACAATATACCCTAGGATTATTCATTCATGTACCCTGAAGCTGCATTTGGTTGGGTTGAGCTTCATTTGGTGCTTTTCCAATTGTTCAAAGATTTGGGCTAAGTCCATAATATGGTCGGAAGCATGTTTTCTCTTGGTGAGCATGTCATCTATGTAGACCTCCATGTTTTTATCGATTTGATCTTCAAAAAACATGTTCACTAATCTCTGTTAGGTAGCTCCAGCATTCTTCAATCCAAAGGGCATGACATTATAATAGTAAGTTCCTCGGTTGGTAATGAAGGAAGTGTTTTCCTTGTCTTCAGGCTTCATCTTAATATGGTTATAACTAGAATAATCATCCATAAAAGTGAGTAACCCATGGTCTGCTGTAGCATCAACCAATTTATCAATCCTTAGTAAAGGAAAAATATCTGTTGGACAAGCCTTATTGAGATCTCTAAAATCTACACACATACGCCATTTATTATTTTTCTTCTTAACCATCACTATATTAGCTAACCAACTTGGGTACTTGGCATCTTCAGTGAACTGTACTTGCTGCAAATTTTTCCACCTCCTCCTGGATTGTTGTATTCTTCTCGGGGATGAAGACTCTTAGCCTCTTCTTGATAGGCTTGGATTATGGATAAATATTAAGCTCATGGCACTGAAGTTTGGATCAATTCCCATCATATCTTCATGTCTCCAAGGGAAACATTTTTCCTTTCTCTAAGGAATGAAATTAATTCATGTTTGAGAGAAGGAGATAACTTGGAACCGATCTGGGTGGTTCTTTTTGGTTTTTCATCGTCCAACACAATAACTTATTTTTCTTCTATAACTTTCCCATTTACCAGTTTTTCTTCTTCCCGAGGATCCAGAGTATCAATGTGGAAAGTCGTTGTGTCCTTCATTTACATCTCATGTTAGTTGGCTAATGTATGATAACATTCCCTGGCTTCTTTCTAATTGCCATTTTCTATGCAGGCTCCATAATTTGTTAGAAATTTCATGCATTGATGCACTGTAGATGGCACAGCCTCTCACTGCTTGATTCCCACTCTTCTCGGGATAATAGTGTAAGCTGACAGGACATTTTTATCCAAGACAAAGAAGAGAATCCTTTCTCTCTTGCTTGTCGGTTAGGTGCCGACCAAGACTTCCAACTTGATGTTTCCTAATGGGTATACTTTATCCCCTGTAAATCTATTGAGAGGTCTATGGTACGGTTCTAGCTTACTAATCTTCAGTCCTAGGCTTTCAAAACAGTTGTGGAACGTTACATCAGTTGAGCTCCTATTATTGACCAAGGCCCTTGCGACTCTGCAATGATGAACTCTGCATGTGATAACTAATGGATCATCGTGAGGGTAAAGAACCCCACTCAGATCATTTTTAGAGACTCAAATCACTAGCATGTCTTTGTTGACTTTCCTTGAACTACATCAAAAATAAGAATTTGGCACGGTATAAAACTGTGCCAGATAAAATATGGCACGGTTTTGAACTGTACGAGAATCAGATGTTCCAAAATGGCCATTTTTTTCTGGCACGGTTTAAAAGTGTGCCAGATTTGACCAAACAGTAACACTTCTGGCACACTTTTCAACCGTGCCAGAATTTGATATTTCTGGAACACTTTTGGCACAGTTTTGAACTATGCCAGATTGAGCACATTTTGATAAACTTTTGGCACAGTTCAAAACCGTGCCAAAATTTGATACACTTTTGGCACGGTTTTGAATTGTGCCAAATTTTTGGATAAAAGAAAAAAAATTATTTGAAAACAAGAAAATTAACAAATTGCAAATCTTATACATTGTTGATAAACTAATGTACATACAAATTTTAAAATATTACAAGTTTTTAGTAGTTCACAGACCAAAAAAAATGGGCAGAGTTTCCTCTATTTTTTAGACATTCTAAAACCTGTTAATATAAAACATGCGTAATATAAAGCCCGCACAGCCACAAAATATAACAATAAACTTACAAAAGCCCGCCCGGCCATAAAAGTTAATAATAAAACTATAAAAAGCCTGGACGGCCATAACACAAAAAAAGTAAATCATGAATATTAACGAAATTAAATAAATAAACCCTTTGATGTAAACCATTGAGTTCTCTGTGTGTTCCACGTAAATAAATGCAAACGATAAAATGCTATCCTGCAAAAAAAAATAGGATACAAAAAAGAGACAATACTAGTAACCAAGTAATTTATATAAAAGAAACTTACTCAGTTAAAAAATTACATATAGGAGTTGAAATTATTATAATATTCTAAAATTGAAAATCTTATGCCAGGTATGACGACCTTCTCAGTTCCTACGAGTTACATTGGTCTCGTGTGATGTGTCAGTGCTTCTTACGGGATCGTTTGGGGACTGGTTTGAGTTTTCACCCTTCAACAGCTTATTTCTATGCCTAATCCATATATTATCAAATTATCATCATATTCTCAAACCAAGAGGCCCGTGACTACGCGACCAGTTCCTACGAGTTGTATTGGTCCCGTGCGAGGTGTTCGTGCCTCTTACGGGGCCGTTTGGTGGTTATTTTGCGTTTTCACCCTCAAACGGCTTAATTTTAAGCCTAATCTATATATTTTTAAATTATCATCATATTATCAAACCGGGAGACCCATGAGTACATGGTCAGTTCCTACAAGTAACATTTGTCCCCTGCAAGGTGTTCGTGCCTCTTACGGGGTCGTTTGGCTACTGGTTTGGGTTTTCACCCTCAAACGGCTTATTTTTTAGCTTCATCTAGATATTTTCAAATTATCATCATATTCTCCTGGATTGTTGTATTTTTTCTCAGGGATGAAGACTCTTAGACTTTTCTTGATAGGCTTGGAGCATGGATAAATATTAAGCTCATGGCACTGAAGTTTGGATCAATTCCCATCATATCTTCATGTCTCCAAGGGAAACATTTTTCCTTTCTCTAAGGAATGAAATTAATTAATGTTTGAGAGAAGGAGATAACTTGGAACCGATCTGGGTGGTTCTTTTTGGTTTTTCATCCTCCAACACAATAACTTATTTTTCTTCTATAACTTGCCCATTTACCAGTTTTTCTTCTTCCCGAGGATCCAGAGTATCAATATGGAAAGTCGTTGTGTCCTTCATTTACATCTCCTGTTAGTTGGCTGATGTATGATAACATTCCCTGGCTTCTTTCTAATTGCCATTTTCTCTGAAGGCTCCATAATTTGTTAGAAATTTCATGCATTGATGCACTGTAGATGGCACAGCCTCTCACTGCTTGATTCCAACTCTTCCCAGGATGATAGTGTAAGCTGACAGGACATTTTTATCTAAGACAAAGAAGAGAATCCTTTCTCTCTTGCTTATTAGTTAGGTGCCGACCAAGACTTCCAACTTGATGTTTCCTAATGGGTATACTTTATCCCCTGTAAATCTATTGAGAGGTCCTCGGCAAGCGTGGGCTGACGGTTATGATCAAGGCTGGCTAGATGCTCCAACAAGACTATCTGAGTTCGAGGAACTTTCTTTCATCAGAGGGTGGTTAAGTGCCTTGAAAGAGCTTCAGGTCCCGAGGAACTCGGTGTTATGGTATCGTCACGAGATGTCCTCCTCCAATATGATGCCCAACCCATTCAGTAGGGATGATTAATGGATCCCCATTGATGCTATTCCTCGGCAGCTATTGGAGTTGGACGCAGATGAGGTTGTGGAAGAGCTAGTCCCTGCTCCTGATGATGGACGAAGAGATAGAGTGGAAGATTATCTTGTTCGGAGGCTTCCACCGTCTTGAGATTTTGCAAGTTGTTATTCTTTTGTCTTTTTTGATAATGTAAATGCTTTGGGCGAGCTTCACCGACTAAACATGTATTATCATTGTTGTAAATATAAGAGATTAATGAAAAGTTCGTGTTTTGGGCAATTTTGCCGACTAAACGTGTTCATCCAATCTTTTTATATTATTGCTGCTTCATAATCCTTTTTGTTTTGTCATGCAAGTGTCCTCCCAGTGTAGTATAATACCAAAATACCATTATGCCCCATTTTACCTTTTAGGTTGTGTCGTCACACTCCCTTAGGCCTAAGTAGGGCAATTTACGAGGACACACCTGGTATTGGATGTCTTCATCCGATCAGGATTTTTCTCAACCAAAGTAGGTTTGATAGCCAGTATAAAATACGGTCGCATTGCCTAAGAATCCTCTGTAGGGATTTATATATTGCCAGGGGCAATGCTAAGAGGTCTCTCGTGTTTCATGACGATGACCTGAGGAGGGGTATTCCCCTGCTATATCAACCATCGTGCCTGTGATTTGGAAAAGATGTGTGATAAAATCCAACTGTTACTGATTTCATTAGTAATAAGGGAAATGAACTGTCCTTTCACATAACAAATATAAGAAAAATATTCAACAATAGAATTCCTTGAGAATCTAAAAATAGAATTTCTTGAGATTAGCTGCGTTCCATGCTTGCAGTATCTCTCTTCCCTCCATCGTTTCCAAATGATAGGCACCTTGCAGGTCGTCTTTAGTTACTTTAAAGGGTCCTTCCCAGTTTGGGCCTAGCTTATCGTCTATTGACTTTACTGTGTTACCCAAGACTTTCCTTAGAACATAGTCCCCAACTTGGAATCTTCTCGGGATAACCCTTTTGTGGTAGTGCTTTACGAGCTGTTACTGATAGCTTGCGAGCTTCACTAAGTAAAGTTCTCTACGCTCATCGGCGAGGTCGAGTTCAGTGAGCAATGCCTCATCATTCTGGCCTTGGTTGACAAGGTCGGATCTCATTGTTGGAAAAACCTCTTCTAGTGGGATGACTGCTTCCATGCCATATGTTAGCAAAAATGGGGTTTCTCCTGTTGCTCACCGAGGAGTTGTTCGGTAAGCCCATAGGATATGGGGTAGCTCGGTTGCCCATGTGCCTTTGGATCACTCTAATCTCTTCTTCAATCCATTGATCACAGTTTTGTTGGAAGCTTCTGCTTGCCCATTGCTCTGAGGGTAGGCCACCAAACTAAAGTTGTGCATGATCCCTTGTTCGTTACAGAAGTCCTGAAAGGGGCCACTCTCGAATTATGTCCCATTATCAGTGATGATGGTTCTGGGGATTCCGAATCAAGTGATTATATTCCTCGATATGAACCTTATCATGTCAGCATCTCGGATGTTTGCCAATGGTTCTGCCTCGATCCATTTAGTGAAGTAGTCAGTTGCAACAAATAAGTATTTGCGATTGCCGGCAGCGGTGGGCAGTGGTCCCACGATGTCCATTCCCTATTAGGCGAAGGGCCATGGGCTGGTCAGGGATTTTAGGTTACTGGCGGGTTGGTGGACCATAGGAGTGTGAAGTTGGTATTTCAGGCATTTGCGAACATATACAGCGGAGTCCTTTTGCATATATAGCCACCAATAGCCTTCCTTCATTGCTCGAAAGGCTAGAGACCTTCCTCCAACATGACTTCCACAGATTCCTTCGTGAAGCTCGCGCAGCACTTGATCGACATCGCCTAGGTGGACGCATCTAAGGTAGGGACCGGAGAAGGACTTCTTATACAAGTCGCCTCCTGTGGATAAGTGAAAGCGAGCAGCTTTGACTCTTATCTTGTGGGAAGTTTTCTTGTCCTCTGGGAGCGTGACCTCCTTTAAATAGTCTTTTAAGGGGTGCATCCAGTTGGGGGCTGATCCCACCTGGAGTATTTATTCCACGTTTGGCAGCTTACTATTGTGGTTAATGCTCAGACAAATGAGGAAATCGACAGGAATAACCCTTTTAAGGCTAGAATCGACTGCTGAACTTAGGGCTGCTAAGGCGTCGGCATGACTGTTTTGCCCTCTGGGAAACTACTGGATTTTGATCTCCTCAAAGCTCTTCATTAGTTTTCTCACCAGGGCGAGGTAGGCTACCATTCCTTCATCATTCACATTGTAATCTCCACTTATCTGATTGGAGAGTAGTTCAGAATCGCCGAACACCTGTAAACGTTTTGCTCCCAGGGCTTGCGCCTTTTGGAGACCGGCTATTAGGGCTTCGTGTTCTGCTTCATTATTGGAGGCTGTAAATCCAATCCTGATTCCTTATTCGAGGATTGTGTCTTCTGGAGTGATGAGGACAATGCCTACCCCTTCCCCCTTTAAGTTGGAGGCTCCATCAACAAAGAGTTTCTAGGTTTCCACTGTTGCTTGGTTCTCCTTTTGCTTTGTTGGTTGAGGTTGGTCGGGGAGTTCTTCGACGTGAATTCAGATATGAAATCAGTAAGGATCTGACCCTTGATAGTTATCCTTGGTTAAAATTGGATGTCAAACCGGCCGAGCTCGACTGACCACTTAGACAATCTACCCGACAAATCCGCTTTCCTTAGGACCGCCTTAAGAGGGTGCGATGTATGGACGATGATAGTATGAGCTTCGAAATAATACTTCAGCTTCCTCGAGGCTATTACTAGGGCAAAGGCGAGCTTCTCCAATGTCAGGTACCTTTGCTCGGCGTCTAATAAGGTCTTGCTCGCGTAATAAATGGGGTGTTGGATCCCTGCAACCTCGCATATTAGTGCGGAGCTGACAGTTTGATTAGATACAGAGAGGTACAGGTACAAAGAATCTGTTTGTTGTGGTATGACCAGCAACGATGGAGTGCTTAGGTAGGATTTGAGCTCGTTAAATGCTAGCGAACGATCTAGGCTCCATTCTATCGGTTTACTCCCTTTTAGAAGATGGATAAAAGGCTTGCACTTCTCGGAGGATTGGAAATGAAGCGATTTAAGGCAGCGAGCATTCTAGTGAGCTTCTGCACGTCCCGGATTATTCGAGGGGGTTGTACCCTGTTGATTGCATCGATCTGGTCTGGATTAGATTCTATGCCTCTCTTACTGACCAAGTATCCAAGAAATTTTCCTGACGGGACACCGAAGGAACACTTGCTTGCATTAAGCTTCATTCGGTACTTCCTGAGGATTTTGAAGGTCTTTGACAGGTCTGAGAGGTGATTTTCATTCTTCTTGCTCTTAACGAGCATGTCATCGATGTAGACCTCCATTGTGTCTCCCATTTGATCCTTGAACATTTTTGTGACCAGCCGCTGATAGGTTGCCCCCGCATTCTTGAGCCCAAATGGCATGACCTTATAGCAATATAACCCAACTGTCGTGATGAATGCCGTTTTGTCCTGGTCTGGGGCATACAAGGGGATCTGGTGATATCCTGAGTATGCGTCCAGGAAACTCATTCGCTCGTGAGATGCAGTGGCATCTACTAGTTGGTCTATCTTTGGGAGGGGGAAACTATCCTTAGGGCATGCTTTATTGAGGTCAGTGAAGTCGATGCAAACTCTCCACTTCCCATTATTCTTCGAAACTACTACTGGGTTAGACAACCACTTGGGAATTGCACTTCCCGTATGGATCCTGCATCCAGTAGTTTCTCGACTTCCTTCTCGACCGCTTTAGCCTTCTCGAGTGCAATTCTCCGTGCCTTCTGCGTGAATGGCTTGAATGTGGGGTCGACGTGCAGCTGATGATAGACCATATTAGGATCAATGCCAGGCAGTTCGTATGGTTCCTATGCGAAAACATCTACGTTGTATCTCATCAAGGTCGTGAACTCCTTCTGTTCCTGGTCGGTGAGAAATGCTCCAATCAAGAAGACTCTGCTACTGTCACCAACTTCGGCTATAACTTCTACCAGGTCCTCGATGACACGCTCGGAGAGGAGGAGCTTGGTCTCCTCTACTCCAGGTCTTCCATACTTTAATTGCTATTTAGAAGGAATCACACCCTCTTTAACTTTCTCACTGGGTTGACCGGCCTTCTTCTCTGGCTTTGGTCGGATGGCTGCTATGAAGCACTTCCTCGCCATCGCCTGGTCACCGTGGATCTCCATTACTCCTCGCTCGGTTACATACTTGAGCTTCTGATGGTAGGTCGAGGAGACCGCCTTCATTGCATGAAACCATCCTCTGCCGAGGATGGCCTGGTAGGGTGATTCGATGTCAACTACCAAAAACTCAATCATTTTGGAGACATTCCCAGTACGAACTGGCAGCACTATCTTACCTAGGGTCGTGGTTATTTTTCCAGCGAAGCCGACCAAAGGAACAGTAGCTTCCTTTAGGTCGGCGACGCTCAACTTCAATTTCCTGAATAGGTCGAGGTACATTACTTCGGATGAGCTTCCTTGATCGACGATCAACTTATCGATGTCAAAGTTGGCTATCCTGAGGGTAATGACCAGGGCATCATGATGTGGGGTCCTTACTCCCATCAAATCTTCATCCGTGAAAACAATATGCTTGTTATAGTTGACGTCCTCTGCTCGTCGATGCTTTCCTGATTGTGACTTTGCTGGATCGATTTGAAAAGCCTGTATTACCGCTGTAAGTTTTTTCATTTCCATTCGAGCTGAGTTCCCTTGTATCTGCTTGACGTCAGATACTCCATGGATTACTGCAAACCCGTGTCCAGCATCATCCTCCAGCACGTTATCGGGTCTCGCCTCTCTATTGGCAGTCACTTTCTCTGCCTTTTTTTCCACAAAGTTGTTCAAATGCCCAGACTGGGCTAATTCTTCGAGATGAGACTTAAGAGCTTTACAGTGCTTGGTCTTGTGTCCTCCTTCTTTGTGAAAAGTGCACCTCAACGCATTGTTCCTCTTCGAGGGATCTCCTCCCATCTTCCTAGGCCACTTGATGAATGGCTCATCCTTGATCTTCACGAGAATCTTGTAAATTGGTTCTTTAAAGACGGTGTTTACCGCCTGGAATGCTTTCTACGCGTCATGGTTCCCTCCGTTTTTGGAGCCATTTTTGCCTCCGTTCTTTCCTCCTTTCCTCTGGTTCTCAGTTTTCTCGCCTACCTTGGTAGTGAGCTTAGCTCGACCGTTTTCTCTTGTATTAGGGCGAGTGACATCTTCCACCTTTGCGTATTTCTCGATTCGGGCCATTAGGTCATCAATAGTCATAGCTTCCTTCTTCGTCAGGGACTGGTAGAGGAGGGAAGAACTAGGGAGCCCAATTTTGAAGGAGGCCACTGCCACTTCCTCCGCGCAGTCCTCAATCTCATTGAATAACTCCCAGTACCTCTTCGCGTATTCTCGGAGGGTCTCTTGAGACGTTTTCTTCATTGTCAGTAGAGCATCCATCCTTTTGGGATGGGAGCTACTAGTAATGAATCGGGCCGTAAAAAGTTCGGCTAGGGATTTGAAATTCTTGATCGAGCGATGGGGGAGCCTTTCAAACCACTTCTGTGCTACATCATGAAGATTCGAGGGAAAAATGCGGCACATCGGGGCATCTCGGTGACTCCAGAGGGTCATGGCCTGTCGGTATTACCTGACGTGATCGATGGGATCAGTTTTTTCGTCGTACATCTTGAACCTTGGAATGGAAAATTTCTTGGGAGCTTCCTCCTCTTCGATTTCTCTTGTGAAAGGTGACTTCATCTGGGTTTTGAGAGCTTACCTCATGAGTTATCTGGTTGATCTTATTCCGTGGTGAGCGGGATGCTGCTCCATCTCCCTGCGAACCATGTTTCGTATGTTTTCGTCGCTGCGAGCAGAGCTCTGGTAGCAGTGAGCTCTTCATAGCTGTTCGCGGAGGTCGTCGTCTGAGTCGCCTCTTTCTTCCCTTTGAGATTATCGCCTAGGGATCCTTCCTCGGCTGCGAGATTTGATCGCCTGAGGGCTAGGAGTGCGATATGGGCGTCTCTTGTTATCAGGACGAAGCTCCCTCTCCAGTATTTCCAGTCTTCTTTTTAAGCGAGCATTCTCAGCCTCATATCTGTGAGAAGACTCCCTCTGCTCGTGGATCCTTGCCTCATACGCATCAATCAATCTGGATATCTGCGTGGACCTCGCTGGTCCCTGACTTTCTTCTGAGGCTGGTCTTTCCAGGCGAGCTCTCTGATCTGAACGTCGGACTTCAAACCTAATCCTGCGAGGAGCAGGTGGCTCTTGAATATCTCCTACTTGGGGAGCATTGCTGTTGTGGCCAGACATCTTAAACTCCTTTCTTGACGTGGGATCTTCTAAGGGAATGATGAACGCTTCCCACAAACGGCGCCAATTGTGGATGCAATTATTATGCAACACAAATAAATACGAGAGAAGCAATTATCAAGAAAAGAATAAGGAATATAAGATGACAATCACACAACAAAGGATGTACGTGGTTCATCATAGATGTGCCTATGTCCATGGTGGTGCAGTCGATATTATTTCTATATACTCTGGAGAGTGATTACAGAGAATACAACTTGTCCTTTTTCCCCGGACCTAGGGTTTAATATATACATGTACATGTAGATGAATGGAGGTGATGTGTTCCTCCATATTTTCCATCTCCCCTATAACTTCCCTTCATGGGATCGTGGGGGAGACCGGATCAATATAAAAGATGAGGAGCCTGGACTTTGGGCCACCAGGACTGGGCTACTCGTCCAGGCCCATAGTTCTAATTTTCAGGTACCCACACATATATACTAGAATTTGTCTGTTATTTTCCTCAAATATTTTATTGATGGAAGAGATGATATCTTCCTTCAATGCATCTACATCATCATTTGCCTTCTTTTTTATTTAAGTTTGGCCTTTTCCAACCCTATATGCATCAACTGCTTCTTCGAAATAAGGGGACAGACTGCACGGACTCCTCCCTTTTTCTCCTTCCCAAAAACCTTCATCAACTCATCGTTCTCTATGCGTTGGCTCTTGCTACTACTACCCTCTCCACTCTTGTTCTTTATTTTATCCAACGCATACTTTACTTTATCCTATCAAATCAAATGATAGTTATAAATAATAATGAGAAAAATTTATTAATAAACGCAATGAATAATACTAAAAACACTGTTGTTTTTCATGTAAATACACACATAGTAAAGCTTAGCACTATTTAGGACATTCCTCATTTTGTCCTCGTGTGCCGCAAGCCATGTATCTACTCACCTTAATTCTTGTCTTGGGTTGGATTAAACCTACAATTTAAATATCACATGTTATACACAAAAGTAGTGTGGATAACTGAAAAAAAATATGATACATATCATTTCATATTGCAAAGAAGCATAGGTACGATGCCCAAGTGTATGGGAATATTCTAAATTAGTTCGGTTGTTGGCATTTTGAATGTTTTTTTACTCCCTTTTTGCTTTACTTTCGCTCTCACAAAACAATCTCCATACATTGGGATCAACACCTTTCGGTAGGACTCGAGGTTGGTCTTTGGTAGGCAAAAAACATCTCATGTTATTTTTGTGTGTCCTAAACTTATGTGCAAATCTTTTCTTCATCAACGGGAGGGCCACCTCCGGTTCAACATCTAACTCAAATCCTACCATCAAAGCATTCCAAAATCATCTTTGTAATTGTCTGGAACAATTCTCCAATCTTCTTAACTAATCGAGATATAAGATTTAAAAAGATCACCGACACGAGTGCTCCATCTCCCACTCCACGGACCGCCTACACGCCCATACACTAGAACGGTAACCATCATTTTACCATCTTGGGTCATATATTGTAATTGTTTAGCCTTTTGTCCACTTTTTCCTACTTCTTTTTATTTTCACTTGAAGTAGGTTGCTTCGAACGCCCATCAGCTAATTCTAGTAGGGGTAGTTAATATTTGTTATGGTGTTGATGACGTTTGTTGTGTCGAACCACCACTTGCACTTGAAGCTATAACGCCCAATACAGTGATGCCAAAAAAAATAGATACCAACAATGGAATTAACAATCATAAAATAATGTGTATTGAATTATCAGATAACCACATCATTAACATATTGATAGAGATAAATATAGAATCACAAGATGATATCATTGAAATCAAAAGATGCTACTTTCAACAGTTAACATACCACCAATAAATTTATATATTAGAAACGGGGTAAAACAAAATGTAGTCATGTTGGAAAAACAAAACAACTTTCAACGGTTACAATATCCACAAGAAAATATTAAAACAACTAAATCGAGTCGTATTGCTTAGGCAAACTTTCCAAATGCGGTTGGTCTTCAAGAATAGTTTGGAAGACTGTTGGTATCTCTAAGTCGTCAACTTGACTCATCAATCTCTTCGGTGAATGTATAATAACCCACCAATTGGGATTTTTAAGATCTTTCGAATAGAATGCTTGACTAGCCTCGAATGCGAGTTCATCATACTCATTATCAACGCTCTTAAACTTAACCAAATTTACCATCACTAAGTTGGTGTCCGGAAAAAGCTTACAACCATTATTCTTATCCTCCACTATCACCCAATCACAATAAAATACCACCTCGTTAAATAAGGTATAGGCTAGCTCAATAATTTGTTTGATAACTCCATACCACATAGTCCAAGTATTTGTGAGATTCTTATCACTTTTTCTAGCTCGAAATTGTGTCCATGCCTTCAAGAAAACACCGATATCCTATGTGACAACAGTGTCGTCATGATACTTAGGAGAGAATACGAAACCATTTACACGATACTTTTTATATGTTTTAGCCTTGAATTGCGGCCCTTGAACTAATCGCCACAATGTTCCATTTGTCTTTGTCTCTCCTGATTTCAGCAACTGTTTGATGGAAACAAATCATAATTACTACAATGTTTCATTTATCATGATACTTAATGGAAATATTAATAAAAACATTAATATTTATATAATCACCTTCTCGGATAACCAAGGGATAAAAGAAGTTTTCTTCTTCATTTTTGTCTCACGTTTTCTAGCTCGAAATTATGTCCATGCCTTCAAGAAAACACCGTTATCCTGTGCGACAACAATATCATCATGATATTTAGGAGAGAATACAAAATCATCTACACAATACTTTTTATATGTTTTAGCCTTCAATTGCGTCCCTTGAACTAATCGCCACAATGTTCCATTTGTCTTTGTCTCTCCAAATTTCAGCAACTGTTTGATGGAAACAAATCATAATTACTACAATGTTTCATTTCTCATCATACTTAATGGAAATGTTAATAAAAACATTAATTTTTATATAATCACCTTCTCGGATAGCCAAGGGATAAAAGAAGTTTTCTTCTCCACTTTTGTCATTTCAATCCCCTTCCCTTTAGCACGAGACACAGATTTCAGTGATGCTTCATGCTCCCTCCAATATGTAGTTTTATATAATTAATTATAACTCAAGATGCTAATTAATTCTTAACTATAAACAAATTAAAGAACTCAAACCTATAGTACTCTTGAAATCGATATTAAGTCAAAATAGTACCCATCGACGTATTTGATGAAACTGTACGGGTCCCAACGTTATAGTCTTATCATCAAGCAAAGGCCCTTTATCAGAGAACTCTCCACCTTCCTCTAAAAAGGATTCACGTGAGCATTTATGATTTCCATCGAATGGATTTGTCATGTACTCCATGCAATATCTAACAGATTTAGGAACAACGTATGATTCTATAATGGAACCTTCAACATACCGCTTATTGCTGGGTATATCTTTGAAATCTTTTATTGTCCTATTTGTATAAGGTAGTACAAATTAATAACAAGAATTATTAACTTAAATGGTGCATATTTTATTATATTAAAAGAAAAAAATTACCTTTCGAACAGATGCATCCAATGAGTGTCGGTTGTTCCACAAATCAAGGCTTCATCTGCTAGATGCACAGTGAGGTGAATGCTAATATTAAAAAACGTAGGTGGGAAATATTTTTCCAACACACATAATTCTTAAATAACCATGTATTTGTCTCTTTGGATATCTTGTAGAATCAGGAACTTAGAGCCCAACCTGTTAAAGAACAAACTTAATTATTGGATTACTCTTCTCAAATCTCAATGTTTCGGAAAGGCATGTTAGAGAAACACAGGTAGCAGATGTTCAATTATGACATGTAAATCATGCTACTTTAAAGAGTGTAAATACGGGGGACTAAGACTTACTATATTTCTCAAGTTATAGGAAAATTTGGTAGTAAGCTTTAAGTCCTTCAAAATTTGGCAAAATTGTCTTTTTTCTTCGTTATCCAAGATAAATGATGTTGTTGGTTTTATCGTTTTTCCAGTGCGTCCATCAACTTGAAGCCATTGACCGCTGTGTATACCCATATCCTTCATATCCAATCACCCCTTTTCAGTATCCTTTGTTTTATAATCATCAAGAACTGTGTCTATTAAATGTTCTGCAACATTCTTTTCGATGTGCATCACATCAAGAACAGGTCAAACTTGATGATATGGCCAATATTCCAAGTAAAAGAAAATGAATTTTTTTATTCTAAGCTTCTTTAACTTCAACATTGTCACTCTCATTAACATTATTAGACTTTCTCTTGTTAACGGGAAATTTTGAGACTTTTCCATGTACGCACTTTATGTTTCTTAACTTCTCCTCAAGTGCATCGCCGTTTAGTCGAACAGGGGGTCGTCCAATATCTTGTGTCCAAATTCCCAAACCTCTACCACACCTAAAAGCATGATCACTTTTAAGAAACATACAATAGTTTGTGTTAACTATCTTCATGTTATGCTTTAGCCGAATGGATGGAATGTCATCGCCACAAATAGGATATGCTTTGTAACCATGTGTTACACATCTAGATAAGTTTCCGTATGTAGGAAAATTATGAATCCCCCACGTCAACATAACTCTCAATGTAAAAGGTTGCATTTTGTGAATGTCAATAGCTGGAACTCCTTGTCATAATTACTTCAACTCATCTACTAATGGTTGAAGGAAAACATCAATGTCTTGACCCGGTGTCTTTGGCCCAGGAATTAGTAAAGACAAGATTTGGAACTCACACTTCAAGCAAAAAAGAAGGCCCCATATTATAAGGTGCAGTCATGAAAGGCCAATAAATATAACTACTAGACTGAATACCATAGGATTGAACCCATCTGTTGATTTTCAAGTCAAATATTGAGCCCTTCCTCGACGAAATTGGGCCATCTACTTTTTAGCATTATCCATTGGGATGAATCACAAAGATGTCGCTGATAATCCCATGAACTTGTTGCCTGATGGTGCCATGTCATTTCATGTGCTATCCAAGGTATAGTATACAATCTCACTAGCCCTGGAATTAAAGGGAAATATCTCAGTACTTTCATCGATTCTTTGCGCAACATTTTTCTATTTCTTTGATATCACTACATATATCGATTCTCCACACTAAGGTCATTCCTCAAAATATTCACACTCTGTCCAATATAAAATACAGTTGTTAATGCAAGCATGAATGTAATTTTCTTTCATTTTGAGGTCTTTCATCATTCCCTTCATGTGCGGATATTTTTTTGGTAATGTGTTCACTTTTGGAAGCCACCTCTTTAAGACTGACAAGAGAGAGGTCACGTTATTTCCCAACTAACCGAAATGCTTATTCAAATTATGAAATTCCTTAATTATAGAGAGAGTAGTCTCAGGACCCTCACATGAAGGGTACGATTTCTCGATCGTTAATTTATTATATTGATTATACTTCTCGTTATCGATATATGATTTTTCAGAGAATCCTTCCTGGTCGGGTTCTACACAATGTTGTCCTTGCACTCCGTAACATGCGTCAACTAAGTTTCGAAGCCTTTCATTCTCATTATTATCAGCTTCATCATGTCTTTCACAATCAATAGGTTCTACTATGGGAAATGTTATGTTCGATGATAGTGTTTCACCATGCAAAACCCATGTAGTATATGTCTTGTGTATACCATGCATTATCAAATGACCCTTCATATCTACCGTAGTGAAACGCTTCTTATTTCGACACTTGACACATGGACAAGGAAAGATCGAGAACTAATGGCCATTGTTTGCAATTGCAAAATTAAGAAAAGACGCAACTCCATTTGTGTACACCTCATTTATTCTATTCCTCTCATTCATCCACTCTTTGTTCAATGTTTGTGACAAACTGCACTACCAAAAAAATCATGGTTTACACACAAGTTATATGACAATATACAAAAACAAAATTATTGATACACACATAAGTAAAATCACAACTAGAACATGTAATTTTTTTAGATGGAGTGAAATAAAAGACATCGAACAATATTTTTAGCGCAAAATAAAATATTTTGAAATCTTTTCATTCAAGATTTTCTTATGGATTTGATTAAAAGTAGGAGAGAGTTATCATTTAGTCCCTAACAATAGCTCTGAATCAAGATTTATAAACCCTTAATCATTTGTTTGGCTAGAACAGGTTATTAGGCCTCCTTATTTTAGTTGTATGTTGGGTTAGGCTAATCATCATAACAAACTATAGCTCAGTGAGAATTTTTTGGAGGAAAAAATAGAAATGATCCATCAATTGTAGAAACTAGACAGCATCCATACAAATCATTTTTTTGGAAAAAAATAAAAACGATTTATCAATTACTCAAACCTTCTCATGATACCTATGTGGACTATGCTCAAAATTATCTCGCCCCAAAATGTTATGGGAGTTGCTCGAATTAATTTTTTTCTAAACCAAAAGTATACAGGGATTAATATCTAACATGGAAATTGAACTGAATCCATAAGATTCAATACATGTGTTGCTATTTACTCAATCCAAGATTCGTGAAGCAAATAATGTTATATACACCAAACCCATCTCTAAAGCCCTCATTTGATACTTCATTTCAAACAAGGAAGAGATTGATGAAGTCCATAGTATCATATTGTTGAGTATTATGAATGTACATAGCTAATCGGTCAGCGACCATAGAAATGCAAAATGAAGTATCAAACGAGGGATTTAAATAATACTTATGAATCCGAAAAAATATAAATAAGAACAAACATATGAAAAGCTTTTGGTTAAAACTTTGGGCAATGAGATATATATCAGAATTTTGGGTGAAAACTTATTTATACACATATAAGTAGATAACAATAGGTAAATCTACCTTCTGTCGATGACAGATCTAAGCTTTTGATGACAGATCTAAGCTTTTGATGGCAGACTTTGGGTAATAACGAAGAAAGGATTTGGGAAAATAAGACTTTGGGCGATAACGAAGAAAGACTTTAGGCGTTAGGGATTTTAAGTTTTGGAAAAAAATATTAAGTCAATTTTAGTAACAGTTATATTAGATTACTAACGGTATTTTATTGTGATAAATAGTAATGGTATATTATTGTTAGTAATAAAAAAAAATAGTCTGTTACTAAAATGGTGTTTTGGTGTAATGTGCTCCATTCTTCTAGATTTGCCTCAAGATAGTTCGCCTGGAGATTATCTCCACGCAGCTCCTCAATAGGTGGCTCAAACATTCCCGAAGGTAAGAATGCCAATAGATCTGCATAAGCTTGACTTTTGATCTCTCGAGGAACCATGCACTTGATATCATACTCCAAAAGAATTAAAAACCATCAAAGAGCCCTACCTATTAACACAGTTCTAGTTAGTAAAAATTTTATGGAGTCACATCTAGTAATGATGTGAACTGTGAAAGATAACATTTAATGCCTAATCATTTGAGCAACAAATACCAGAGCTAAACAATGTCTCTCAATGCTTGTATATCTAGACTCAGGCCCATGTATGATTCGACTTAGATAATACACAGGTTTCTCCACTCCCTCCACTTCTTGAGCCAATAATTCCCCTATTGATCTTTTAGTGGATGTGAGATAGAGGTGTAAAGGAATACCTTCTTGAAGGGGAACCATCACTTGGGGATATGTCAATAACTTCTTTAACGGGTCCAGAGATGCCTTGTGTGGCTGCTCCTTTAGCGGAGGCATCAAGGTCTTTCAAGATGAACATTGGTCTGGGGACATCCCTTTCATCAACTAAGTCGATCTTCTCTAACTCTTGAACTTAGGACCTTGGCATATTTCTCATGCATTCTCGTTCCTCCTCAACCTCCTCCACAAATTCTTGGATGTTGGATTTGTTAATCACTAAGCACTGTTCTAAATTGTCCACTAAAAACATTCATAGATCGGGCCAGCTTCATTATCTAGGCCTTCGGCTACCCGATCACACCTTCAGAGTTTATAAATAATCTTGTCACTCGATAAAACCATTTTTTTGCACTGGCATGCTTTCACTTCCTGGAGAGGTCTTTTCCTCGCCTTTTCTTTTAACTCTCTCTCTAAAAATCTATTGAGTACACTTTTCTACTGGACTTGGTGTTCGATTGGATTAATTTTTGGCGCCATCTGATCACGAAGTTGTCTCGAAAGGCTAGGAGGCCTAAATATCTCGCGCACTTTTTCTTGCTCCTCGTAAGCCACTACCGGGAGAGCTAGTGCACGTAGCCTTTGCCAAGTATTGGGGATATTAATCCCCCCTGAGTATTGAGTGAGCACAGTAGATTCTGTAGTTAACTCTGCATAGAAGGTTGCATCTACCAAGTGAATTTCCTCCCTCGTGAAAGGCTTCTTAGATGCTCGAATGACTATCTCCTTCCCTTTGACATTTGCCTTTGCACACTGGTGGTATGTGGAAGGCACCAAATCATGATTATACATCCATACCCTCCCCACAAGAAACTAGTAGGACGGCTCACAATCCATGAGGTGGAATTTAATATGGGAAGTGATGTTCCCTATTGTGATCCGCATATTCACATAGTCTATCGACTTGCTCGAATGGTTATCATATCCTGCTATGGACAATGGACTTTGCATAATCCTTATCTCAAAGATATTACAGTCATAGAATGATCCAATAGGCATAATATTGATAAGGGCTCACCCATCCATCAAGACACCGTTAAATCTACACACGTTCATGCTCACCATCACATAAAGTGGCCTGTTATGGGGATATCTAACCAACCGATCTGCGTCCGAAAAAGTAACCTCTGAAAGGAATTTTTTTACTAGCTTGACCATTGGCCCTTTCCATTATAGGTTTGGGGTCATGTTCTTCTTGGAAATTTTTAAGATTTCTCGAGTAACCTCCAATTGAGAATCCTTCGGCATTCCAACTTAGTCAAAAAAACAAATAAACTTCTGTGATCTTGCTACTGCAACGCATTCCACCCAAGGGTCATCTTTCTCCTCTTCTAGCCTGTAGATTTCCCCCAAATATCTATAAGTTGATTCGTCGTATGATATCACCACATTTACTCCCCCTAAGGAGCAAGCCTCCATTTTCCTGCTCAAATCATTGATCAAACTTCACTCATCTTCCATTTCTTCTTCCAACGTCAAACAAGACATTTGAGATAAACACTATTCCATGGAATCTTTAAAATCTTCCTCCTGGAATCTATTCTCCATCATCAGTCATTATGCCTCCTCATCAAAAGAACTAGTTATATTCGTTCCATGTGTTGGCAAAGAATTATTGTTCATGTCACCTTGCGGTAACTAGATATCTCCTCTCTTGACATCTCTGTCTATTATCTTCCTAAGAATAAAGAACTTGCTCGTTGGGTGTCCCACCCTGTTGTATATCACGTAATACTTCAGGCCTTCTTTGTCTTCTCGAGTTATGGGTGTTGTATTTTGTCAAATTTTTCGTTGCTTCCCCTTCCCCTTTGGCCACTATTCCCGCCCTTTTTCTTTCCACTATCATCATTCACATAGTTCACACGCGGAGGTAGCCCTCTCCCCGAGCTACCTAGTGGCTTCATCAATAAGCTTGATAAGGTTGGCAATGGTGTTGGCAGTGGCTTCACAACCAAGGCCATGTTCCTCGCAAATTTAAGAAATGAAGAAAATGTACCCTCCCACATTTTTGTTTATCAAATGACATATAAATTCAGGCAATAAGCTTTCTGCGCAAACTTGCAAAAACTTATATTCTCGTGTCTCATATCTCACGTCCAGAGATCACTCGCGAAACCTCGTAATATACCCCACTACATCCTCGTCGAGCTTTTATTTCTCTTGAGCCGATTGCGTGAGAGTGAATTAGTCTTTAGCCAAGAAGAATTTTTGTACAAACTGAACATAAAGATCCTCCCATGTGGCCACACTGCTTGGATCCATATGGGAGTACCACATGTAAGCCTTCTTAGTAAGAGACTTAGAAAATTCTCTCAACCTCAATTTCTTGTTGTTATAGTGGGCCTCAAGGTTATCCACAAACCTTTTAATATGCTCATTGCGATTCGCCCCTTTCCCTGTATAATTTTCAAAGATAGGTGGAATATACCCCCATCAAGTATGGTTTGTTATTGTACTCCTCTGGGTACGAATTAAGAAAATCACCGTATATATAAGAAGCTTATCCTCCCACCTTAGAGGCCACCATCATTTTCAAAAGCTCATTTTTCATTTCCTCTATCGTAAGTGGATTTGACTTGTGCTACGTCGGTATCGTCACCATTAGGTTCTCCATTGGTGATGCGAATGGTGTGCCACTAACTGGACATGCAGCTGAGGGAAAAGTTGGCACGATGGTGGTGTATGTCCCTCCTCCTACAGCGGAGGGAGTTCTCGATGGTGGCGTTGACGGGGTAGAACTGTCAATAGTTGCCTAAGTCATTCCCCTTGAGATAAAGGGAGCTTGCAGAGCCGTTGTTGGGGTCAAGAATGAACTAGGACCCTTTGCATACCTTAACACAACCTGAGCTATCGGAGTCTTGATGAAATCAATGAATAAGATTATTAGCCTTGTCATTTGCGCAGGAGACGCATCGTCCGTCCCACTAATAGTGAGCGTAGCAATATCCTTTTTCCCTACCCGTTCTCTGTCTGACAAGTTGGTGAGATTCTCCTCTTCCTCACACTATAAGGCATCGAAATAAATGTTCCTTGCCATATCATCATTAGCCATCTCTCAAAAGAGAATACCTCCCCAGCGGAGTCACCAAATGTAGGAGGTGAGTTCTTGGAATGATACTATTGTCAAGGGAGGCGTTACCCCTTATCAAGATATTGATCAGGGATTTAGAACACACATTAGTGATAATAAATACAAGGCCTAAATTGGAATATTCACTATATAAGCCTCTTGTATTAAATATATTCTCACAACATAAATCCTATAACGCAATAGTCAATAAAAGGGAGATCCCACAGTTGACTTGATTGGAGGGAGTAGGAGCAAAGCACCTTTAGTGAAATAAAGGCAAGGCAATAACCTTAATACACAAATGGAGTAAATAGGGTTGGTCACACAATAAATGTTCTCACAATAAACTCTCTTGTCCGGGAGACTTTTGGTAGCAGTTTTAGGCTAGAAAAGTTCGATGCATAAATAATATAACTTTGGAGGTATTTTTAGGAGAGAAAGATCATTTGAGTGACCTTCCTGTAATAAATTCATTTGACCCCTCTTGATGTCAATAATCTTGTGCATTTAATGTTAAAGATATTTCATTAAATGAGCCAGATATGATATTTTGCAGGAACACTGTTTAGACTCTCGAAGTTTTGAACGCATAAAATAGGGCGTGATGTGATAGCTACAGACCTACCATCCTAGGAATATCTTCACTTGAGTGTTATTTTATCGATTTTTTGAATGTCAAACATGTTTATGTCAAAGAGTTAGTAAACAGTAACCTGCGAAGGATGTGTTGTCACATCACTCAAAAAGGTAGTTCATCGAATTGAAGGTTGCTTGACTATTGACTATTCAAGTGACTTGTGGTGTATGTAAACATTAGAGATTAACCTTTTGGAAGACTTTTTAGGACTAGGCCCCCTCGAGTGGGTTTCGAGAGATGGTATCTCCAGGTACTACTTAGCCATGTTGTGTATAAACTAAGGTTTTACCTAAGTAGCCTAAAGGTGTTGGTCTCTTCCAACGTTGCCTTGCATAGTCCTTCAAACCAAATCCCTGTGAGATACCCATAATGAGATTGTTTGATAGAGCATGTAAGCTCTCCCATGCCCTTCAAGACATGGTCCCTCGAGGGTACTGAGCAACCTCACAACTTTACAAAGTGAACTTTACATTTACAAAGAGAGATGGATATAAGTACATCGAAGTTCCTATTACAATTTGTGTTTTCCAATTTTATCTCTTGGGCTTGAACTTTCTGACTGGTCATTCGAGCAGCTTCAGCTTTGTGAGAGCAACTATCTTCATAGGAGCTCCTTCGACCAGCTTCAGCTTTTGGGCGAGTAGCTATCCCTAATCTTTCTTGTGAAGTATTGGCGTTGTTTTAATCAACTTTAAGCCTGTACCTTCCTCCATAATATATATATATATACACACACACACACACACACACCACGTACAAAATAATAGAAGAAAAAATATAAAAACTAAAACACACACATATAAAACATAAAACGGCTCGCAATAAAATAATAAAAAATGGAAAAAATATAAAACAAAGAATATCAAAAATATAATAAAACACACAAACCTAAATATATACAGACACTGACATAGTCGACGCATTTATTATATAATATTTGTATAATAAAATACTCAGAGTAAAAATAAAGACCCAAAAATATAAGAAAAAGATATAAACATGACACAACCTATATATATATATATATATATATATATATATATATATATATATATATATATATATATATATATATATATATATATATATATATATATAAGGACAATAATATTACACACACACTAAGCAATATATATGATAACTAAGGATGGTCGAGGCTTGGTTATCGGACGGGTATTTTGTACGGGACATGTTTAGGCTCATTTAACTGCACATTTACCTTGATTTGAAGCTTTGGAAATCGCAAATGACATTTAACACTTTTACCAAGAATTAACAATTATAAACCGTCTATTTGGGATATTATTTGAACACTTTTGGGTGCTTATCACGACATATGAAATTCAAAGCCTAAAGCCTTTGTCTAATTGTGTTCCCGACAGATTAATAAGAAGTAACCCTCCTCCATGGACGTAAGTACCTAACCACACACATCTTGTGTTCATCTTTGTTAATATTTTTCAAAAATTTAATAATTAAAATAATTTGATGACCCAATATTTTAAACATCCTAATTTTTTTTCTTTAGAATTTTAACATTTCAAGTCTAAACTAATTTAACAAGTTATTCAATATATCCAATAATATAATCCATTAAATATTAAACATTTAAAATTTCTTAAAGTACATAATACATATCAAACCATAAATATAATCCACTAAAATAATATTTATAATTTAACATCTAAACTTTCAATATTCAACAAATTAAAATAAACTTGAAAAAACCTAACCAATATAAAGTATGCATAGAGGCACCAGATGACAGGAAAGAAGTAAAATGTGAGACAGATCCGGGAGGGAAGATAAGAGAATCGGAGATGAGGGGAGGGAGTCAGATGACGAGAGGGAAATGAAAGGGAAGGGAGGGAAAAATAAGTAGGGTAGGTTTTTGTTTATTTATATAAGTTTAAAAGATAAAAGTGAGAGTGTTAGTTTAGTGTGTGTATCTGTGTGATGTATTTCAATTTTATATAATGTTTTATGCCGCTTAGTTTTTAAATGTTCATATAAAAATGCCTTTACATTCACATCTTAATTTTTTACCTTATATGTCCAAAAACTTAGGGGGTGCGCCGATTACAATAAAAAGTTATGTGACTTTGAGAATGTTATATAAATCTCTCTTGGCAACAACAATACTACCCTTATCTCTATGGGTTTGGAATTTAACTAACTAAAAATACAAGTATATTTGACTTTTTTCCCTTTTCTCGTTTTTTTGTAGGTAGGAGGATTTCATCATGCAGCCTATTTATGAGAATATATATATATATATATATATATATATATATATATATATATATATATATATATATATATATAGAGAGAGAGAGAGAGAGAGAGGCAGACTCTCACACATACCAAGTTTACATACTTACTGATGCAAACCTATTTTAATAAAATATTAAAAATATATTTTTGAGTCGAATTTTTTATGTGATATTTAAACATTTCAAGGGACCTATATAAAAAATCAGCTCCAAATAACTTTTTTTGCTATTTTAAAAAAATCGATCAAACTTTCATACCTTATAAACTGTTTTTAAAGGCTGTAAAAATTTGACCGAATTTTTAAAAATAGTAAAAAAAATTATTTTGGTTTCATTTTTTTTATGGGTCAATTGAAAGTTTTTAAATATCATATAAAAAAATTGAACTCAAAAATATATTTTTTACTATTTCAAAAAAATAGGTATGTAAACTTGGTATTATTAGTGCATGACTCTCTCTCTCTCTCTCTCTCTCTCTCTCTCTCTCTCTGTATATATATATATATATATATATATATATATGTGTGTGTGTGTGTGTGTGTGTGTGTGTGTGTGTGTGTGTGTGTGCACATCCGAAGCAAAAAGTGTTACGGAAAAGGGTCTTTAAAAAATTCGTTACAAATGTGGAAACTCTCTAGATTCGAAGATTCAAATGGTGCACTTCATGTCGAAACTCCAAAAATATAGAGATGCCAGAGTCGAGGAAATTAAAAGGGACTTTAACCTTCTAAAAACTCATGTAAAGATTCGCATGGGGTAAATTATTTATTTAGTTTGGCCTATGGTCCAATACATTGCCTCATGTGTGGCTTAAATAAGAACCTAGTCCCTTTAACCATGTTTTTTGTCGTTTGTTTTAGTAGAGCCGTGTTTAAAGTCTCTACTTTTTTCCTTTTTCGCTCTATTTTTGTTTGTATGCCTTGATGGTGGTATAACTCATCCACACATTTAATTATTAATAAAGATTCTAGTTACTCGGAGAAATTTATAAAAAAAATAAAAAAAATATTTCATTTAGCACACCTCACTTAAGTGTACTTGATTATAACATTTTGGGCTAGATCATTATATAAATACTAACCCATAATGTTAAACCCAATACACTTAAGTGATGTGTATTCATTGGTATGTTAAGTGAGGCTTGCTGGAATGTCTTCTATATATATACACACACTAAGAATCACTTGTACGGTTATGTTTACTAAGCACCAAGTGGCTGTGACACATTATCAATTCTACCTAAATCATTATTTGTAGCTAGTTATTTGTTCATGCCAAGTTGCATAAATAATTGATAAAAGGTTAATATATATATAACTACATGTTTTACAAAACAATATTAACATTGTCAAATTTTAACAAAGATAACAAGAATAAGATAATATGACACATCGTCAAAAACTATTTAAATGCTACACTTGCTAATATTCTTGTTCGGAATGTTACACTTATGTAACATTTTGCATAATTAAATACCAGGTGATCAGTCCTTTATTAAATAAAAACAAAATATCCAGTGGGTTCATTCTTAGCATCACTGTCGAAAACTTTTATTTACTAATCACCTAGTATTTAAAAAGCTCATGTCAAATTTTTTTAATTAACATAAAACTAAAAGACAAATAATATCACATTCCACCATATAAGTATCAAACACACAATGAATGACGACAGAATAATAATTATGTCTAAATCCTGCAATCCAGTCTAAAATATCCATACACCACAGTCTATTACACCATAATGGAACTCAACATTTCTGAATAACAATAGAATAAAAATGGACAACATGTCCGACTCGAATGAAAGTTTATAATGGAGAACATAATCAATATTAAGGCGTCCAATATCAATAACCTGCAACTTCCACCGAAGCTGCAGCACGCTAAAAGATAGAATCTGCTAAGCATGGTGTCCTTGTGGCTGGGCACCTAAAATGGTTTACAAAAAGAATAGAGATTTGGAGAAAAACGGGTCAGAGCCCGAGTAAAACAGTTTTAAAAATTTAGCAAGTGTTTAAATCTAAAATTTGCAAATAATATATTTAGTTTCACGTACTCTCGCTTGGGACGCTTACCTCTCATCTATTGTGCACACCTAATGTATATCTCTAACCCTTCCTGATTATACTACCCCATCTCTCTAGTATACCCTAATTATTTTACAACACACTGTAGCTTGTAATATTCACTCATATCTCACATACAATATGTGATACCATCTTTCCTATCCATAAATTAATTATAAATTTCTCATTTTATAATTAAATATTCACACGTGAGATATATTTATCTTTCTTTTCTACTAAGCACACACGGTAGAGTACTTTACAAGTGTATATATATATTTTGCACCCTTAGGTGAGACCTCCGGGTGCATGCATACTATGCTATCAAGTCCTAGTACCTCAAGTACGAAATAAAGGACTATTGGTTCAATAACTCACTTGAACCTTAAATTAGATTTACCCATAATGGGAGGCGAACATATTCCCCAACCAAATGGGTCACGCACATACTTATGCTCCCATCCAACCGTCGAACTATCATACTCTCTGATAGTACGTTTTCAAGGTTCTATGTTCTGGGTACGAATCTAAAATCCCCCTAATGGGCACATCAGGATAAGACCGTCCACGATATGAAACCTCCCCCTACCCCCCTGATAGAAAGCATCGTAGGTATGTCATACACATAATATCACGATCAACCTAATATATGCATACACTCATCCTATACATACATAGAGTGCATTTCAAGTTTATCCCATAAACTAGTAGTTCACATTTTCCATTACTCCTAATATCTCTTATTAATCGAAAGGATATAAATAATTTAATTAATTATTTCAGTAGCTACATTCCACCCATATCTATTGGTCCAAACCCAGACTTATTATAACAAGCCCGGATTATATTTTAATTCCCAATAATCTTTTTTCTCAATAAACTTACATTCTTCCCAGAAATATAAAATTACAATTTGAGGCTTTTCTGATCTGATTTTAAAAAAACTTAAAACTACAAAGTTGTGTAGAATATGATTTTATACAAGATCACGTGTGCACACTACAAGTTTTTTCTTAAAACAATCCTAAAATTATCATAGCATGTTCGTCATTTTTCTAAAAGGATTTTTCATGCGTTTTCTCAACTATTTTTTTATGTTCAATCTTTCATTCTAAAGCTCCAAACTCGCAAACAAATATCCCCAGCAATATATTAATCTATATACATCATTTCTAATATTTTATATTCAACAAATACTCAAAAGCTCAACTTAAATTGGATTAATTCATGGTTGTTCTCTAAAATATTTTTTTACCATTTATCATCAAGAACACATGTAAAACCCATATTTCTCCCCATTTTTAGTGCTAAAATTTCACCAATATTCATCTTCTAACATAAGAATGATATACTACTATCAATTATCCAAAAAATATAATTTCAATTCCTCAATTTATCATAACCTTTCATGAATTCCAAAATAGTAAACATCCTATTATAACATGAATATGACATTCAACTAAAATTCAGCAAGATAAACACTTGCCTTTCAATGTAGCTCTGATCCATTGAAGAAGTAATATATGGATGTATTCCCATCTCTTTGATTTACACTTGATGATGATACTCTAACTATGTTTTTGCACAAATTCTTCAAATATTCCCTTAGACTCTTGAAATTCCTTATAAATTCTCTTCACTTTCTCTCTAAATTTATGTATAACTCTCCTAACCTTTGGTTTTGTGTAAATGGTTCTACTATAAGCCCAAACCTTTAAGTTTATAAGTGCAATACCGTTTTTGACTTTTAATATATCATTAAGAAGCTCAAAAGTCACCTAAATAAGTTCAATTAAACTAAAAAGCCCCCGAGACCCAAATACAACCCACTTAATTTTGATTATTTTGACCCTTCCGGACACACTAACGCACTCAAAATAACCATATGAATTATCAAAATGAAATTTAATTTTATTTCTCAATTTAAGTCCTAACACGCGCGTCCCGACTAAATTTATCATAAATGTTGTATTTCTCACTCACGACAAGTTTATTCTTCTCTCATCATTATTATTACGCATTCACTAAGTAATATTCAATATGAAAAAATGTTAATTAATCTTTAAATAATTTTTTTCCATTATTTAAATTAATCCCACATTTAAAAATTATTAAAAATTACGAGTATTACAGCTTGTCTCCCCTTTAATTTCATATTTTCACACCCAAATGTTACAAAAATGAAACAAGATTGAGATGTGAGCGTAGTACATAAAATAAATGGTGAATATTATTTAAACTTGTGTGCAATACATATAATTATGGCAACGAGTGTAGTTTGATGTCATTTACTTCAAAATTAATTTAAAAAATCCTAGTACTCGCCTGCACAAAATTAATAATTCACATTTGGAAAAACATCTTTTTAATAAAAGAATTAACTTATATTCAGATATAAGAATATGAATAGACAAATCATAAGAAAGCCTAACACAATTAAACACTGCATGAATATTTGTAAGGAAATTCTAAAATCCTGGTAAGAATCGAAAAAGGGTATTTGTAAGGAAACTCTGGATATTTGTAAGGAAACTCAACGTCCAATATTTAAAAAATGATGATCTTTGAAAAAAATAGAAATTCTAAAAATATATACGGGTCCCAAAGACGGATCAATTTTTTAAAATACAATTTTTTTTGGTGTTTAAACATTTGGGGAGCTTGTAAAAAAATCAACTAAAAATGCATTTTTTTTTTCTATTTTAAAAAAATAGATCAACTATATGTGAGTTTTTAAGAACTTAAAAACTAACATATTTTGATTATCATTTTAAAAAAGCAAAAATAAAATGCACTTTGAGGTGATTTTTTTATAAGCCTCCTCAAATGTTTAAATACCACACACAATATATACATACATACATATATATATATATACACACATATACTTGGTGTGTAATGAGAGAGTGAGTTGGGTGAGTTTTCATGGGGTGTTTGATTTTGGGTATTTGTTTAAGTTGTTCATGGATAATGATTTTCCGGATAATTTGAGTGATTTTTTTGTTCTTTTGAGAGTTTATTGTGGGGATAAGGTTTATGATGTGAAATATATGATGGGGTATTGTGAGGGGGGATGTATAGGTGGTTGGATAGGGTGGGAGAAGGGCCATCGGGTGTGGTCGAATAGTTTGCTGACATGACATGTGTTTGAGAGAATTAGGAGTATGTGTGAGGGTGTGGTTGTGGGGGGGGGGGGGGGGGGGGGGTATGAGAAGTATAGGGGTGTGTTGTATGGGTTGGAGGAGGTCTGAGGGTTTTCGGTTTTCGGTAGTGTTAAACTTGTACAATTTTAGTTTGGACAATGTTAATATTATATTTGAATCTTTTATCATTTGTTCATTTTGTATATTTTATAATGTGACAATTGAAGCTACTTTTGTGTCCTAGGTGGATATGTTGTGGGTCTTTCCATATGAGGAAGGGGTGGAACTATAAGTAGATGTTGTACCAACTCTTCATCACCAGAATTCTTCCTAGGAGGAACAAGACTAATAATCGGGTTGCCTGCCCCAATTGCTGCCCGTCGATCATATCAATGGCCCTTTTTGATAGAATGTCCTTAAACAAGGATACCTTCACAGACTCCCCTCGAGCCTACTCGTGCTATAAGCCCCAATGCCTCCTAAATTTCCATGTAAGTCAAACGGAGGGAACCACAATTTGTACCCCCCTCATATGGAAGTCCCAAGATATATTGCACATCTATCGACATCATCGTCATCTTACCCACACCAAAATGAAATGTGCGGGTGGTGTTCCACCATCGATTCCTGAGAGCGCACATTACCTCCGTTGATCGGGACGTATGGTCAAGCACTCTTTCCAAATATCCTAAGATAACAATCTCCACAAAAACATTCACTTCCTCAGGAAGGAGGTTCCAGATAGCCTTCACTCCCTTCTATCCTCGGGAGCGAACCTTCCTTGACAGAATGTCTATTTCAAAAATACATTCATAACATCAGTCCTTCGAGAAAAATAAACAAGTTAACATATAATAGTACATGGTATCGGTGAGTATGCCATTCACATCGGTCTACACTGAGATGATAATATGCCAATTGTACAAACATAGCCACCTTATAATAGTACATGGTATCGGTGAGTTTAAGATCGATCATAACAAATGGGTTAATGGCGGTAATACCCATCACCACTCTAAAAATATTTTAGAGCATTGGATGAGACTAATTAGTTCTGATGGAGTGTCTCCATGAGAAGGGGACTGATGATATTGGGGAATCGAACTCTATCCACGATGATTATGACCGTTAAGACACAATCTCCCTATTTTTTAAGATTTGTAAAATTTCTTGTTGTTATTGAGGATTCTAAACCATATATTCTCTAGAACTTATACTTTTATTTAAAAATATGAACTGGGTTGTTGGTAAAAATCTCATATATTCCAACTACCTTAAAAACCTCCACTATCAAAGGCATCAGCCGGACATACACACTAAAAAAAGGCAAAAACAATGAAAAAATAAAAGTCGCAATAATAAGAATACCTCTAGGAGGTATATGTCCCCCTTGAAAGTTGACCGACAACACCAGTTGAAGGCATACAGAGAGATGTGCAGAGAGACCAATTTTAAGTTTCCCTAATCAACGTTGCTGATCTAAGAGAAGACCCGTAGGATGGGCAGGAACTATAACTGGATGTCGTCCGCCATAAATACTGCCCGTCAGTCACAGCAATCACTCTCTTTAATAAAATGTCCTTCAATAAGGATACCTCCACGAACTCCCCCGAGCCTACTCGTGCTATAAGCCCCAATGCCTCCAAAACTGCCATGTAAGTTAAACGGAGGGACTGGTCCACCACAATATTTACCCCCTCATATGGAAGTCTCAGGATTTGGTGCACGTCTATCGACATTGTCGTCATCTTACCTATACCAAAATGGAAGGTGTGGTTGGTGTCCCACAATCGCTCCTCGAGAGTGCACATCATCGTTGTCGACGGGGATGTGTTATTAAGTAATTTCTCCAAATTGCCTAAGCCAACAATATCTACCAAAACCTTCACCTCCCCATGAAGGAGGTCGCAGATAGACTTCAGTCCCCTTAATCCCCCGGAGCGAACCTTATTCAACGGAATGTCTATTTGCAAAATACATTCATAAGGTAAGTCCTTCGAGAAAAATAAACAAGTTAACATATTATAGTATATGGTATCGGTGAAGAGGGCATTTACACTGGTCTACCCCTAAGATAATAATAATCCACCTTATAATAATACATGGTTTAGGTGAGTTTGAGATCAATCATAACAAACGGGTATCTGGCGATAATCCCTATTAGCACTCTAAAAAAAATTCTAAATCGTTGGATGAGATCAATTGGTTTTGGTAAAGTGTTTTTATCTGAAAGAGATTGATGATATAAAGAGAATTAATTGCCACCTTTAAAACACATTCTCCCTATTTTTTAAAATTTACATTTTTTTTGTCATCAAGGATTCTTACCCACACATTCCATATAACTTATACTTATATTTAAAACTATGAACTAGGTTATAAAAATTTTAAATCCAAATCCGACATGTTTTCCTCAACTCCTCCCATGTCTCCCACACCACTCTTTCAAAACTACCGCAAATATAAATAATTGAGTGAATGTAAATAAAATCATTACCCAATTAATCTTAGGTGTCCGACTCTCTTTACTAACTCCGTATGCTCGAGACAGCTTCGCAGAATACAATAAACAATCTTTGTCTATTGCTCTGAATTTTTCTTGCAATGCATTATCGGCGCGTTTGTAAATAATACCCTCACTATAATTGTACTCGCGAATTATTTTGTCCCATAGGGTGCCACGAGTTTGGTTTGTCCCAACCGCACCATTGATTGAATGTTTTATATAAGCGTGAAAAAGTAACACTTCATCGTATTGGGTAAAATTTGGTAAACAGGTGGAGTTTGTGGGAGTGGTTTGAGAAGAAGATGGTATTTATAGGATGAATTTACGAAAATGTTGAGCTTTTTTGAAGTAAAAATGCTTGTGGTTTTAATTGCATTTATACCAAAATATTATTTATAGCCATTTTAAAATAGTCGTTCATTGTCGATAGAAGGATGACATAATTTTTTTAAGCTGGGTGGGTGACTGATTTGTGCCCATAGATGTTGGGCGTTACACTGTTACCTGCTTAGGCCTTTAGGACTCATTTACCCATTATCTACCCAAAATTCAAATTCACTTTTGACTTGCATTTTTAAGTAGTAAAATGTACATTATTTCTTACCCATTGTAAACATAAATAATACACATTTATACATTTGCATCATTTACATCCTCCCTTGAATGAACTAAATGTCCATTTTCATTTTATTTTGGGTATTCAAGATTACATGTGGTAAACTCATTAAGAGTTCATTCCCGAGACACAAATATATCACCCATTCAAAATTATTACTATTAGGGCGCTTTGTAAATTATGTATTTCAATATTAATCAATAATGGAATTTTAAACCTTAGATTAATTAAAAGTAGTTTCAACATTCTGTCTTCATTGAGATATTTCCCATCTATAAATTTTAAATGAGATCTATATATACCATATTCATCTATTCTTTATTAATAAACTGATTCTCTCAAAGGCCAAAAGAAAACCATATTGTAATAAAGGTTCCTTCATAATCCACATACCTAACTAAATAAAATGAATAAAACATTACAATTGAATATCATTTATTTTACAACTCTGAACCCATTGTTTAACCACACATGTCATTCTGGACCAAAATTATATTTGAAATATACTCATAAATATAAAATTATTTTCATGTCTCCCCCTGTTGTTACTCACCACCTCTATTTCCACCATACGCCCGTACTGAACCTTAGTAGGAGATCCTACTACATATTAATTTGAAATGCATACATTAATACATAGAAAACACTTGAAAACAGTAACAAAAAATAAGAGCTTTGGAGGGGAGCTTTGTAAATTATGTATTTCAATATTAATCAATAATGGAATTTTAAACCTTAGATTAATTAAAAGTAGTTTCAACATTTTGTCTTCGTTGAGTTATTTTCCATTCGAAAATTTTAATTGTGAGGGGGGGATGCATGGGGGTTGGAGAGGGTGGGGGTGGAGAGGGCGGTGGGGAAGGGACATCAGGCTGGGTCCGATAGTTTGCTGATGTGGCATGTGTTTGAGAGTATTAGGGGTTTGTATGAGGGGGGTTATGAGAAATATGGGGGGAGTTGTATGTGCTGGACGAGGTTTGAGGGTTTTGGGCAGGGTTAAATTGTTACAGTTTTTTGTTTGGACAATTTTAATATTAGATTTGAATCTTTGATTAATTATTCATTTTGTATATGTTTGTGATGTGGCTATTGAAGCTACTTTTGCATCCTAGTGGATATATTGTGCGGCCAAAATAGTGGTTATTTTTTGTATTTTTATTCGTGTTTTGGATTGATATTACATAAGGAGGTTTTGGATACAATATGATTCGAATAAAATGTATGAAGCATCATATGACATGATAAATAGGTTTTGTTAAATTCTATACTTAATGAAAGAAAATTAGATCCTGTACACGAATAAAAATAGAGGAGTTTACAATTAGGTCCCTTGGTAATAATTTTTAAAAATTTAAGGATAAATTACTATTAGGTCCATTTGTTATGCCACTAGCGTGGACTTCTACAAGAAGAGAATTAATGGACCTAAGTGTTTAAAATTTGTCATACTTCCTTTAGTGTTTAAAATTTATTTGTGAGGGACTTCCCCATAAAAATATGATTAGTAGTTGAAGACGTGATAACATGATTTAGAATTTTGACATGAATACGAACAAGCTATACGAGGTCAATTTCGTCTCTTGTTTTCATGTCATATTTTAAATTGCTACCATTAATTATAAAGCGATTTGTATGTGACACCCCGCCTAATGAAATACCGGGCGATCACTCCTATATCAAATTAAAACAGGATTCTCATATGGTTCATTCTTAGCATCACTGTCGAAAACCAATTTAATTACTAATATCTTATTAGGCTGACGTCAAATTTTTAATTAACTAATCCTTTTAACTAAACCATTGAAATAAAAATTACAACAGTTTATATGCAGCAACTGAAATGAAATAAAAGAAAATAACCGAACACTAGGTACAATAATACAACCAAATCGAATTCCGCACTAAAAGGCGATAAAAGAATAAATGAGTACAGCTGGGCCATAAGCCCGAATGTTTCTACAATACCTCCTATCTAGATCTCAATGATAGAAGCGTTTAATATAAACCTGCTTGCATCCATAGTTGCTACAGCAAACGTCTGACTCGAAAGAATCATCATCCAGGCGTCCCTGTGTCTGGACACACACACACACATATATATATATATATAGCAAGAGGGGAAAAATATAGAAACGGGTCAGAGCCCGAGTTGTGAAAATATTTTGCAAGTGCATAAATACTTTATTTAGGAAATTATGTTTTATCTCATATTTAAATTGGCATCGCACTCCCCTGAGATACCCCTCACCCCTCTTCTAATAGTGCAAAACTATCGCATACCTTTTTAAACAACCTAGTTAAGCTACCCTGCCTACTAAGGCATTTACCTTATCTTCCAAAATAACCAAAAATCCGAGTACTAAGGACTAAGCTTGTCCTCATTCCCAACATTATGTTACGTTCGTGCTTGGAGTGTCTCACGAAGTGAAATCCAAACAAGGAACCCCCCCGATACATTACTACGTGACAATGCTGATCATCGGGATCCATTAAGTCTTAAGGACATACCACATTTATACCATCCCATATATATTAATAGTTCTCATTAACTTATGATCCATATTCATATAAATCGGGATATAAATCTGCCGGAAGGAGTATATCACTTTATTCATTATTTTCCCTTTTATACAGGGTTACGTTATATGATATCTCATATCATATATATAAATAATATACTACACGCAACAAATATATTAATCATCCACCGAGCTATAATATTAAGCAACCGTGGATTATCTCACGTACACATATTTTAATCTCAATACATATATCCATATCCGGCACCCATATGCTTAACAGCGGTGCCACATACTCTGCTATCCAAATCCAAGTACATCTCGTACAAAAAGGATTACCCATTCCACATCACTCAGGAACTGCAATAATACAAATCACACGTATTGGAGGCGAACATAGTTCGCGTACCTATGGGTCACGCACATACCTACGCTCCCATAAGCAGCAGACTTATCGACTCACAAATAAGCCTTTCACAGCCCTATGTTCTTGAGGTACCAAATCTAAAATCCCCCCGAAGGCAAAACAGGATAAGATTGTCCTCTTCCGAACGCCAACCTCCCGTGATAGCATGTATGGTAGGTATGTCATACACATAATAAACAATCATATAGGTACACATTCCACCTATATAAATATACCATAAATTAGGTATTCACACAACCATATTATAATTATAGGTATTTCTCTCACCTATGCATAAGTCCCCATAGGTAATTATTTAACCCACGTATATAATAACATTCGGGCATACGCACAACCCATATAATAAATTTCCCACGGAGTATATTTATATCTCGAATATCCTATGCGTTTATTGATTTTAAATCATTCCTCAATATTTTATATTCCGAAATTTTCTCATCGCACGATGATAATACCATCAACACCGATATATTTATCCACCCCGTAAATAACAGTAGGCATTCCTCTCACCTATAATAATTATCATAAATAGACGTATCAGATAACTGCTCAATTCTCTTTAGCCCGTATCCTAAATTTCATCCTAGTCACCTCGTAGGATTTTACTCAAGCAAAATCGACATATAAGTGTGTTTTCTTCGTGCACAATTACATATATAAAATTTTGCCCATCGAAACATCACTCCGAGTGTTACTCCTCCCAAACAACCCTATTTGGGTAAATCTTGGGGTTTACTTTCATCTAACCCAAGATACACATATTACTAAAAAAAAAATCTAGAAGTCCCCAAACTATTTTTAGGAACCCCAAATATTTATCTCCAAAGAATTCTAGCCCTTTTTTTTCCAATTTTCGAGTGCATTTCCGTGTTGGTGATTTCACCCCGGAACTGCCATCTTGTAAAAATCATAACAATTTGAATAAAATCAGAAAAATATGCGGTTGGCGCCCACGCGACCGTATCAAAAAGATCTACAACTTTTATGTTTTGACCGAGAGCTGAATCTGCCCTCTTCCTGTTTGAATTTACCCCGCAAGCTACGAAGTTACTATTCATCATCTTCTCCAAAATCCCAACCTCCATTTTTCTCCATTTTTGTTGTTTATAATCTCATCCAACAACTCCATAAATATCTAATCTATGTGTTATAACTAACACATCGATTAATTTGGGTTATTAAACCATTTTCCTTAGATTTAAACCCTAAAAGCATAAAAACCCCAACTTATGATTTTAACACATTTTAATCCATTTCTTCACTCTATTTACATGGATTTAACACTAAAATCATTAAGAATTTACATTACATCAATATGTAAACTCATATTCAAATTTTTCCAAATTTATTTTAAGGGTTTACCAACCATAATATGAAATAAATGCAAAAAATGAAATAAAGCAAGTACACACTTGCCTGGAGGATGAAATCCGATGCCCTCGAGTCGAATCCGACGAAGTTTGGCCCGAAAATCTCTTCTTCTCCCTTCTTCTCTTCTCTTCTTATTCTTCTCTCCCTTCTATCTTCTTTTTCTCTCTCTTAAATCTGATGTTGGGACAAATATGAGGGTTTTCTCTTATTAAACCCGAAATTGGGTATATACCCAATTGTTAAATGACTCGTGAACTCATTTACGAGTCTCTAATAGTCCGAAAATGTTCGGAACCCAAATAATACCCCCGGGTACTCTATGTTGACTATCTCGGCCATTCTGAACCCAATGGAGGAGTCGAAATCTCCATCCGAGTCACTTAACTAAAATTCACTAATTTGACCCAACACGTTCAATACGCGCATTTTCCAATTTAAAATATTTTTCTTTGTCGCTTTACCCAACTGCGACATGTAATAAAAATAATCCACTCATATACTTAATCTCTAAATATAATCCACGTAAATATTAATCTGTCACTTGAAAACTAATATTTACTATTCACTTTATAATATGAAATTTATTTAATTTCACTCATTAATCTGAGAATTACTATTCATAATAATTCCTCAAATTACCAAATTACATCAACAGTGTAATTTAAATACCTTTAAAAGTACGGGGTATTACGTTGTAATGGTCAAATCATCATTTGATTTTAATTTGCTTAATCTAATCTAATATATAAACTTAAAAACGGTGTCTCCATCCGAAGATGTGCCATGTGTCTAACAACTTAACTCCAAATAAATCCCCTTTCTTGAATAGACTCTCATCTAAAGCTCCTATTGTTCAATATCTCAGGAACTTTCATTTTCTTTCATAATATAAGAGAGAGAGAGAGAGAGAGAGAGAGAGAGTTGCAGTAAACTTTTGTCCCTCCAAATGTCGAGGTACCTAATGTTCACAAATTAAAACGTCGAGAAATATACCGTCTCATTTCTAATGCTTGAAATCCCTTCATTCTCTATGAAGTTCCATCTTTTCCTTTTTACCTTTCCATTTTTTTCTCTCTCTGTTTTTTATTTTGTTTTTGTGTTTGTATACAAGATGATGTATATGAAGCTTACTGACCAAGTATAAATTCTTCTGAATTTAGACCCTTAAATTAGTGATTTTTATATCCCGAACAAGGTAATTGAACAATTTTTATTCCATATCATTGCCATTGACTGTTTCTAACAATTTCCCGAGTTTCGTGTATTTCTGATGAATTTTGTTAGGAATGGAGTACAAGAAAGAGAGAAAGAAACCGGAAGAAAGAAAGAGAAGAAAGGAAGAAAAGTCAAAGGGCAAAAACGTAAAGTTATACCCAGAGTTCAGATTCGACACCTAAAGGGAAGTTGAAGAGCTTGATTTCACAAGAGCATCGGAAGAAAGACATGCAAATTGGAGCTCGAGATCAAAATTTATGGCCAATTAAAGAAGAAAAGGAAAAAGTCAACCTGGAAGAAATCGGACCGATCCGGTGTATATTCGGACCGATCCGAAATGACCCAAGTCTAGTAGACCCCGGATGGATGACAAACTGATGATAGCAGAACTGATCCGGTGGGTACTGGACCGATCCGGTAGAATAAAAAAAGAACCGATCCGGTAGCTGAAAAACAGACCGATCCAAGGGCTATCCGGACTGGTCCGGTCATGCGAAATCCTAGCATTTATTATGAAGATTTTGATGTGCATAGCTGGTGAAATCTTGCGCAACAAGCAATTCTGGTTGTCAAATTTGTACTACTTGGTACTATAAAAGCCCATGCCCTACCTCATTCTAGAGGAGATTTAGAGAGAGCAATTCAGAAGTTAGGAAATTTTCATTTTCTTCGGTAGGAGTTTTCATAAACCCTAGTTTGTAAGGTTGAGAGAGACAAAAATTTCTAGATTCAAAATCTTTTCCTGTTGCTGAATACAAGTATAACAATTCCATTCTCTTATTTGGTATCTATGTTAGTTAAATTTCAATTGTATTACAAATTATTTCCAATGTTTGGTAGGTCTATAATTCTGTGTATGAATTTGTCTTTTAATCAAATCATGTCTAGCTAAATTCTTAAGGGCTGGGGTACATGAACTCACTCCAAGGCAAATTACTTATGTAGAAAATAGAGTGTAAATTAAATATTGACCAAATCGTGGAAGGAAATTACATGAACATGCCAATCTTTTAATCTCTCTTGCCCTAGGTACTTGAGATGTTTAAGAACGTTTTGCAAGTGTAATTGTCCATTCACCGCTTTATATTTACATTTGATTTCATATGGTGAGGGCTAGATCCTTCATATATGTAATGCTTAGGATTTATAAAGATTGGATTTAGTCAAGAATTTTAATTTACAATTCTAGTATTCTACACGGTAATTCGTTAAGGTTTGAGGGATTCTACCCTACCCTATTTTCTCTTATTTTTCAATCTAATTTCTCCAAAAAAAATTTATGGTTTTCTTTTCTTTGAGTATATTTTATTCCAATTGCAATTTCTCACCATCCATCATCTTTATATTTCTTTGAAGGAATCATTTTAAGATTTAATAACTTCTCCTATAAAAGTGCCAATTTTTTATCCTTGTGGATACGATCCCGACTTGTCGGATTATTACTAACGCGACAGGCTTGCACTTGAGCCTATAGAAAACGCACTTTTGAGACAAATTCTGAGTCGCGTCAAGTTTTTGGTGCCGTTATCGGGGATTACCAATTGGTATAAAGTAGGAAAGTGATTTTAATCTACAAGTGATTTCAAAAAAAAAATTCTACATCTCATCTCTTATGCGCTTTCATGTAGAATTCATCTTCCACCCAAGTTCACGAAAATCCTATTGCCGAAGCAAATTCTGAAAATTCCCATACCACTGACTCTCCTCATTTTTGGGTTCCTCCTCCTTCGCCTAACAATTCAATCACAAGTCGCTCATTAAGTCAAACCCTAAGTGTGAATTCTGAATCTTTCGGTAGCAATATGTCGGTGCATGGTAGTGTTGGTATTGGTGCTGGAGAGGAAGAGATACCATATCTTCCCATGAAAGATCTTTTATTTCCAGAGAGAACTGTTACCCCTGGTTTCATTTTACTCCCGTATAATGCTGGTCAGTTCCACTTTCGAAATGGTATAATTCAATTTCTTCCTACATTTCACGGGATGGATTCGAAAAAACCATATCTCCATCTTAGAGAGTTCGAGGAAGCGTGTGAGACATTTGGTGACCAAGCTTGCCCACAGGATGTTATCCGGTTAAAGCTTTTCCCTTTTTCCTTAAAGGATAAAGCTAAAACTTGGTTATGGTCGCTACCTCCGAATTCCATATTATCCTGGAGAGATATGCAAACCAAGTTTCTCTCCAAGTTCTTTCCACAACACACAACCAATTTTGTCAAAGCCCAAATCCAAGCTTTTCGATAAAATGAGAATGAGGCCTTTGAAAAGTGTTGAGAGAGATTTCAGGAGTTAGTTAGTGCTTGCCCACATCATGGATTTGAAAAACATCATTTCATTTCATTTTTTCATCAAGGCCTTACTTTAGCATCTAAAAAACTTGTTCAAACCATGTACGAAAGACCTTTTTGGGAGTTAAACTCAAGCGATGCGGAGTCTCATCTGAAATATGTAGCAGAGACTACCCAAGCATGGGATATTTCTAATCCTAATAGTCAAAATAGAAATCGAAAAGTGTCCAATTTGCCTGCTGCATCCGGTATCTATCACTTAGATAAAGATACTTTGTTAGATCGAAAATTTGACCAATTGGAAAAGAATTTCAGGGACATGCTTGAAGTGCGCTTGAGAGAAGTAACTGGACCCGTGCAAGCCGGGAAGGAGAAAGTGTGTGCCATTTGTTATGCTGGTCATTCTACCAAAGGATGCCCTACCATTCCTGCATACAAGGCAATGTACACTGAACAAGTTGAGGCAATAGGGGTTTTCGCAGAAATTATAATGCACAGCAAGGGAATGAATACAATCAATTATGGAGGAATCACCCTAGTTTCAACTATGGACAACCGCAAGGGGGGATGGATCCTAACCCACAGGTGACTCTACCACCACCACCACCTCAATTTCAGCAAGTGGCTCCTCCGATGCATCCTCCTATGCAGGTACCACCTCTTGGTCCGTATTTTCCTCCACCTAGGCGATCTCTTGAAGATAATCTGAATCAATTCATCTAATCTCAAAAAGAGAGCAATGCTAAATATGATCGAATGTTCACTGAAATTCATACTAGCATCTCTAGGTTGCAATCTGCAGTAAATACTCAGGAGAAGGGTAAATTCCCAGCTCAAGGCCAAAGACCTCCTTTTCAAGGACAACCCACGGTTAGCTCCACATCATTGGATTTGCCAGAACAATGTCAAGTTGTTACTACTCTTCATAGTGGTCGCTTAATTGATCTAGCACCAAAACTTCCTAAGGAATCAAAAGGCAAAGATGAGGGAGTTGAACCTGAAATTCCCAAGGAATCTAAAACTTCCGAGTCTGCTGAGACTCCATTAGATACGAAAGACAAAGATGAGGGAGTTGAACCTGAAATTGAAGTTAAACTACCCACCGCTGCTCCATTTCCTCAAATCTTAGCACCACCTAAAAAAGGGGCTTCGCGTACAGAAGTGTTGGATGTTTTGAAGCAAGTAAAATTGAACTTGCCATTTCTTGATGCTATTCAACAAATTCCAGCATATTCCAAGGTCATCAAAGATATTTTGACTGTCAAATGACGGCTCAAGGTGAAGAAGAACGTTTTCTTGGCACAAAATGTGAGCTCGGTCTTTCTCAATGATCTACCACCAAAATTCAAGGATCCTGGTGCACCTAAAATCTCGTGTGTTATAGGAGAAAAAAGAGTGGAAAAAGCATTGCTTGACTTAGGTGCGAGTGTGAACATCCTTCCATACTCCATATATAAGCATCTTGATTTAGGTGATTTAAAACCTACCCGAATCACTCTACAGTTAGATGATCGAACAGTGAAAGTGCCTCGTGGGGTTGTGGAGGATGTGATAGTTAAAGTGGACACGTTCTACTTCCCTATTGATTTCTTCATTTGGGACACTGAGCCTGCTCCCCGTGCGAGAAATCATGTTCCAATAATATTGGTCTGTCCATTTTTAGCCACTGCTAATTCTTTGATCAATACATGGAATGGCCAAATGCAACTCACTTTTGGAAACATGACTCTCGAGACCAATATTTTCAATGTCGCTAACAAAATGGGTGATGAGGATGAAATTCTTGAGGTTGATCTTATTGACGAAGTGGTGGATGAGCACATCGAGAAGATCATAGGAGGAGATGCACTGGAAGTATGTTTAGTGCAAAGTGGTGAGAATAAGAGCCTTTATACTGTGTTTGAGCGTGAGGTGGAAGAGTTGGAAACTTGGTTACTAGAAGAAGTGAGTTTTGAGAAATTAAGAGATGTTGACTGGATTTCTCGGTTTCAAGAATTACCTTCGAGGGAGACAACCATGATTCCCTCTAAAAATAGATTCCCTAGTCTTGAGTTGAAGAAACTACCCTCGCATGTCAAATATGCTTTTCTGGGAGATAATAATACAGTTCCTGTTGTTGTTTCTTCCAGTTTAAAAAAAGAGCAAGAGGGCATGTTGTTGGATGTGTTACGGAAGCATAGAAGTGCTTTTGGGTGGACTATATCAGATTTGAAAGGTATAAGTCCATTGATTTGTACCCATAAAATCCATCTTGAGGAAGAGGTGAAGCCCTCACGAGAGATGCAAAGGCGATTAAACCCAACCATGAAAGATGTAGTAAGAGAGGAAATTACCAAATTTCTAGATGCTGGGATTATCAATCCCATTTCTGATAGTAAATGGGTGAGCCCAATTTAGGTCGTTCCAAAAAAATCGGGTATGACCGTGGTTGAAAATGCCAAGGGAGAACTAATACCTCAACGCACCACCACCGGGTGGCATGTATGCATTGACTATCGAAAGCTCAATACCGGAACCAGAAAAGACCATTTTCCCTTACCGTTCATCGATCAAGTGATTGAACGAGTGGAGGGCCATCCTTACTAGTGTTTCCTAGATGGGTATTCTGGTTATAATCAGATTGATGTGGATGTACTTGATCAAGAAAAGATGACTTTTACATGTCCATTTGGTACGTTTGCCTATAAACGTATGCCATTTGGGTTATGTAATGCACCAGCAACTTTTCAAAGGTGCATGCTAAGTCTTTTTAGCGACATGATTGAAAAAGGTCTTGAGGTGTTCATGGACAATTTCAGTGTTTTCGGTCCATCTTTCGACAAATGTTTAGCTAATCTTGAAAGAGTTATATTCCGGTGTGTGGAAAAAGACTTAGTCTTCAATTGGGAAAAATGCCATTTTATGGTTACCGAGGGCGTAGTTTTAGGCCACATAGTCTCATCTCAGGGGATTGAAGTTGATCGAGAAAAAATTGAAGTAATAGCTGAGTTACCCCCGCCAAAATCTCTTAAAGATGTGAGGTCCTTTCTAGGCCATGCTGGATTTTATAGAAGATTTATCAAAGACTTTAGCGCCATCGCTAGACCTTTGAGTAATCTTCTCATGAAGGACACTCCATTTGAATGGAATAAAGCATGTCAAGAAGCTTTTGATAAACTTAAAAGCATGCTAATTTTCGCTCTTATCATGCAAGCTCCTGACTGGTCACTCCCATTTGAGCTTATGTGTGATGCAAGTGATTACGCGATTGGGGCCGTTCTTGGACAAAGAAAAGACAAGAAAGATCATGTTATTTACTATGATAGCAGAACATTATCTGGCCCTCAGCTTAATTACTCTACTACAGAGAAAGAGTTACTAGCAGTCGTTTTTTCTCTCGACAAATTTCGCTCTTACATTGTTGGGTCGCCCATCATTTGCTTCACTGATCACTCGGCTCTCAAATATCTCTTGAGCAAGAAAGACGCCAAACCCCGTTTAATCAGGTGGATCCTACTCTTACAAGAGTTTAATCTCTCGATTCAAGATAAGAAAGGAGTAGAAAACGTCGTTGTTGACCATTTGTCACGCCTCTCGTCCGACGTACCTTTTGATCCCATTCCCATAGAAGAGTATTTTCTGGATGAAAATATATTTACTACTTCTTCTCTCCCTTGGTTTGCAGATATAGTCAATTACCTTGTCACTGGAATTGTTCCCTCTAATTGGACTCCGCAAGAGAGAAGGAAGTTCATTACATGGTCACGCATGTTCTTTTATGATGATCCATACTTGTTCAAGTATTGTGATGATCAAATCATCCGGAGATGTGTCCCTGATGAAGAAATCCAAGGGGTAATTCGATTTTGTCATACGGAAGCATGTGGAGGTCATTTTTCCAAAAATAAAACTGCTTCGAAAATCCTTCAAAGCGGTCTCTACAAGCCCACAATCTTCCGGGATGTGAATACTTTTTGCAAATCATGTGATAGATGCCAGAGAATGGAAGCTATTACTCGCCGTGACATGATGCCATTGACCCCAATCCTAGTCTTGGAGTTGTTTGATTGTTGGGGTATTGACTTTATGGGGCCCTTTACACCTTCTTTTTGTTTTCTTTACATCCTCTTCGCTGTAGACTACGTCTCAAAATGGGTAGAGGCCATAGCTACAAAGACGAATGACAATAAGGTGGTAATAAAATTCATTCAAGAAAACATACTTTCTCATTTTGGAATGCCTAAGGCTATAATCAGTGATAATGGAACCCATTTTTGCAACAGGCCTATGGAAAAGCTAATGCGAAAGTATGGAGTTGTCCATAAAGTTGGAACAACTTATCACCCTCAATCGAATGGCCAAGCCGAGCTCGCCAATCGGGAAATCAAAAATATCTTGGAAAAGACAGTCGAACCTAATAGGAAAGATTGGTCTCTCAAATTGAATGATGCGCTCTGGGAATATAGAACTGCATACAAAAATCCCCTTGGGATGTCCCCATTTCGATTTGTGTAGGGCAAGCCTTGTCATCTTCCGATTGAAATCGAACACAAAGCATATTAGGCTATCAAAAGGGTGAACTTTAACATGGATAAAGCCGGTGAAACACGTAAGATTGAGTTGGAAGAAATACGCAATGATGCGTATGAAAGTGCTAAAATATCCAAATATCGAATGAAACGAGCTCACGATAGAATTATTCGACGGAAAGAGTTTCATTCGGGATAAAAAGTACTTCTCTACAACTCGAGGTTGCACTTGTTTCTCGGAAAATTACGGTCAAGGTGGTCAGGTCCATTCATTGTGAAAGAAGTATTTCCCCATGGAGCTGTTGAACTCGAAGATGAAAAAGGGGGAAACACATTTAAGGTCAACGGGCATCGTCTCAAGCCGTATTTGGAAGCGATCGTCAAGGAAGCCGACACAATCTGGTTGTCGGACCCCATTTATGGGGATTGACGAAAAAAAATGAGGTGAGGTCGTCGCACCCCCGACATGTATGGGCTGAAGGTTGTATATAATTGTTTTAGGATGTTAGGAGTCGTAAATATGTGTTAGGCCTGGGGTAGGGAATCCAATGTTTTGAGGGGTGTTAAGGTTTCGATGAGCATTGCGGGAGTTTTGAAGTGCGAGGAGTTGTAAAGGAATCATTGGAATGGAAAAAAGAAACTTAATAGTGAGAAGACCAGAAAAACAGGGGACTTCTGGAAATTCAGCAGACCGGACCGATCCGGTCCTAAAAAAAGAACCGACCCGGTTAAGTCGAATCGGTTCGATCCTAAAAATCGGATCGGTCCGGTAATCTGCAGGTGTTACTTCCCGAGGTTCACACCTTTTCAATCCAAATCACATGCATTCCCCCAATCACTTCCTTTCCCCAAGAATTTCGTCTCCTCTATTTCCCCCCATCCATTCCCTCCTATTTCCTTATCCCTCCTATAAATACTCACACCTCCTATACCTATTTCTTCACACCTCCATTTCTTCTCTTCTATCTCACTTTCTGTATAAATCACTCATACCCATGGCTGCTCCCCAGAAATATACCTCCATTGAAGTCCTGCCCGACGGTAATGGTGAATATCGTTCTCGTTGTGAGGCAAATTGGTGCCGGCGGTTTTTCAGTCCACGCGAAAAATCCAGATTGAGCGTCAAATACTTTGGGATCAGCTGCCAAATTCTGTCACGGGCATGTTCATGTCACAAGGCTAGTGCAGATTTTTTAATGAACCATTTGAGGCAGTTTTAGAGAATAAAGTGCGTCTATTTTATGGTACTCTTGTCCGTACCGATGAATTCGAATCCCAAGCTTTTGTGGATTCCACACCAATACCGTTCTCACTTGAACTTCTGGCCCAGAAACTCAAGTCTAAAGGTGTGATCACTCCAGCTCAATTTGATTATCCTAGTCCCGATCCCATTCTATCCAAAGCAGTGTTCATATCAAGAATCGAGCCGGGTGCAGTTTGGACTATCAAAACCTTTCCTATTGGTCAGTTATTCGACAATGCACGATTCAGTTTTCACATTGTTTGTGCCAAAATTTTGCAAACCTCCAATGATTCGGCAATGCACCCGCGTCAAGCTACAATGATGTATCACTTGTTTGACCATGCAACTATTATCAATTTGGCCCGTACATTTTATAATGATATTCTCTTTGTGGCCTACGATAAAAAGGGGCGGGCCCCTCTTCCTTATGGCCGTCTCATTACATCCTTACTCAAGGATGCCGAGATTGTTCCACCACAAGATCTTATCAACTTGACCAAGCCATTAGGGCAAGAATCCCGCACTCGAAGTGAAAGGCAAATCCAGCTAATCCGTGCACGGCGCGGTGGCGATTCAAGTGATGAGGAGACTGATGAGAAAGAGGACATTGCTGATGAGGACGTTGAGATGGAAGAAGGGGAGGAGGAAGAATATGATGAAACCACTGATTTGGATTATGTTCCGGTTGGTACGGGTTTGACTGAGCGCGTTCTTTCTCTTGAAACGCGTTTCGACGGGTTTATGACTTCATACAAGAGGGACATGAGTTTGGTCCTGCGTATGCAGGCGGACTTGTACCGTCTCTAGTTAGGTACCGAGGCCCCCCTTCCTCCCTACTATTACAATCCTTATGATCCTGCTACACCCGGAACTTCCCGTCCCCCACCCGCCCCTTAAGATGCCCCGCTACCCCTTTATGTTCTATTAATTATGTTTGTGATCCTTTGTTTTCACAATTGTGTTGTAATATACAGTTTTAGTCTAATATTTGCTTCTTTTATTTATCGCACTCCTAATGTTGTCTTCTTTATCTCTCGTCCATTTGATTGAGGACAATGCAAATCACTAAGTTAGGGGGGATGACAAGTGCGTATTCATAAAACTTCGCATATATGTATATATAAAATATATATATTTTTCTTCAAAATAAATAAAAATTGGAATTTAAAATTTTCAAAAATATCACCTTTATTCTGTTTGAAGTCTCTAATTGTTAACAATCAATTGCATTAAGCCGAAATTGACCAAAGATGGAAATTGAAAGAAAATTGACGACTTAACGAATAAGTGTGGAGATTGATCAAACCCGATGAGATTTCGAGCCTTTTAATTTTTTATGAGTTTTTAAATCAATCCGAGTTTATGATTAACTCAAAGTTCTTTTCAGCGTTTTAATAAGTCGTTGATGATCTCAATCCTTTGTTTTGATCGGTTATGGAAAATGTGTGAAATGTTGTCTCAAAATTCGTGCTAAATATATCTCTAAACTTAATTAATCTCGAGAAGCATATGGTAATGTGATTAGCAATTCGTACAATGAAGTAGGCCCTCGTTTGTTTTACCCAAAAATATATTAGCCACAAAAAGTTGTGAAAACAAAATTATTCCTTTGCAACCCAATTTGAGCCTAATAAAATATTTTCCTTTTGTTTGATAACCCGAAAAAAAACAAATAGCCCGGAATTGCGAAAATGGAATATTCAGTAAGTCCAAATTGTGCAATAAAAAGGGGCAAGAGAAAAACAGAAAAAATGCTCAGGAAAATAGAAAAAATAGAAAAAGAAAGAGAAAAATTAGCAAATGCCCGAAAAAGCACAAAAGGACGTCATAGGAAATTTTCCAATTCTGAACATTCCCTACCATTCCCATTTTTACCCTTTACACTTTTTAACCCGAAAAGTCCTAACCGAGTCCGAATGGCGAAGGTAATTACTGCATGGAGAGATAAGATATGAAAAGATAATAAAGGAGATTAAAATGGTGTGATTAAGAGATGATGTTTCCCGTTTTCTAATAACGGTATTCCGATGATGAGATCTTTTCACCATATATTTCCTTCTTTTCAATTTTGCATGCATGAATTTTTGTCCATTATATTTACTCTTTATATCATGCATACCGAGAGAAAATAACCACAATCCGAGTGATTCGTTTGGGAGTGCATCCGAAAGAATTTGAATCAAAACGAATTTTCGGAAAGTAACGTAATGCTCAATCGGTGGAAATTTGAGGTTTAATTTCTGGCTTTGCACACACACACTATGGTTTGAGACATTTGAATATGAATTTATGGTGATTATTTTTTCAAAAAGTTTAAATTGTACAATTTTTAAGTGTTTTGATATTTATTTTAGTCAATAAAGAATTTTGTGGGTGTATTCACTGCAAACCCTCACGAGACAAAACTCGTCCTACAAGGGTAACCTAGGGGTTTAAAGGCTTGTTGCATACGCTAAATGCAATCGCTTGCCCGCGAAAAAGGTATTCTATCCCAATAAAAGAATTTTCAAGAGTTGAGCGTTAAACTAATTTCTTTTACAGTGCCCGGGACGTGCAAAGTCCTAAGTTAGGGGGATTTGACCAAGTATAAATTCTTCTGAATTTAGACCCTTAAATTAGTGATTTTTATATCCCGAACAAGGTAATTGAACCATTTTTTATTCCATATCATTGCCATTGACTGTTTCTAACAATTTCCCCGAGTTTCGTGTATTTCTGATGAATTTTGTTAGGAATGAAGTGCAAGAAAGAGAGAAAGAAACCGGAAGAAAGAAAGAGAAGAAAGGAAGAAAAGTCAAAGGGAAGAAATGTAAAGTTATACCCAGAGTTCGGATTCGACACCTAAAGGGAAGTTAATAGCTTGATTTCACAAGAGCATCGGAAGAAACGACATGAAAATTGGAGCACGAGATCAAAATTTATGGCCAGTCAAAGAAGAAAAGGAAAAAGTCAACCTGGAAGAAACTGGACCGATCCGGTGTATATTCGGACCGATCCGAAATGACCCAAGTCCAGTAGACCCCGGATGGATGACAAACCGATGACAGAAGAATCGATCCGGTGGGTACCGGATCGATCCGGAAGAATAAAAAAAGAACCGATCCGGTAGCTGAAAAACGAACCGATCCGAGGGCTATCCGGACCGGTCCGGTCATGCAAAATCCTAGCATTTATTATGAAGATTTTGATGTGCATAGCTGGTGAAATCTTGCGCAACAAGCGATTCTGGCTGTCAAATTCGTACTACTTGGTACTATAAAAGCCCATTCCCTACCTCATTCTAGAGGAGATTTAGAGAGAGCAATTCAGAAGTTAGGAAATTTTCATTTTCTTGGGTAGGAGTTTTCATAAACCCTAGTTTGTAAGGTTGAGAGAGACAAAAATTTCTGGATTCAAAGTCTTTTCCTGTTGCTGAATACAAGTATAACAATTCCATTCTCTTATTTGGTATCTATGTTAGTTAAATTTCAATTGTATTACAAATTATTTCCAATGTTTGGTAGGTCTATAATTCTGTGTATGAATTTGTCTTTTAATCAAATCATGTATAGCTAAATTCTTAAGGGCTGGGGTACATGAACTCACTCCAAGGCAAATTACTTATGTAGAAAATAGAGGGTAGATTAAATATTAACCGAATCGTGGAAGGAAATTACATGAACATGTCAATCTTTTAATCTCTCTTGCCCTAGGTACTTGAGATGTTTAAGAATGTTTTGCAAGTGTAATTGTCCATTCACCGCTTTATATTTACCTTTGATTTCATATGGTGAGGGATAGATCCTTCATATATGTAATGCTTAGGATTTATAAAGATTGGATTTAGTCAAGAATTTTAATTTACAATTCTAGTATTCTACACGGTAATTCGTTAAGGTTTGAGGGATTGTACCCTACCCTATTTTCTCTTATTTTTCAATCTAATTTCTCCACAATTTTTTTAGGGTTTTCTTTTCTTTGAGTATATTTTATTCCAATTGCAATTTCTCATCATCCATCATCTTTATATTTCTTTGAAGGAATCATTTCAAGATTTAATAACTTCTCCTATAAAAGTGCCAATTTTTTATCCCTGTGGGTACGATCCCGACTTGTCAGATTATTACTAACGCGGCGGGCTTGCACTTGAGCCTATAGAAAATGCACTTTTGAGACAAATTTTGAGTCGCATCACTTACCTATTGCGATCAGATTATATGAAGTACCAAATCCACAAAGAATTATTGTTTTGATCTTGAGAATGCGTGTAAAAATACTGAGAATAAAATAGATTGTTTAGAGGTGAGGTAAAGAGAAGGGAGGTATAGTGAATAGTTATTGACAATTATAAAGAAAATAAATGGTTTACGAAGTGATGAAAACTAGAGATACCCCCTCAAATAGTTGTTCACTTCCCCTGCCCTTAAATTCATCAAATGGACCCCTCCTTTGGTAGAATTTTTCAAGACGAATGATGTGGGGAAAGTACTAATCGAAAGGAAAAGATCAGGGGATCCTTAGACATAATATTTGTGGTGCAATTGGTTTTCTATATGTTTGTAGTCAATATAAGTTTGTTCTTCAGTTGGAGATGCCAAGAATTCCGCGTAGTATGTAATAAGCTTATCTTTTCATATCAGTCTTTCTATGGTCCCGGACTAACTAAATCTTATGTATTGCTACAACTACTAGAATAGAGCCGAGAATTATTGACCTGAACAACTGTTTGCATCAGAATTTTTTGGATTAATTTCTCTTGCATGAGATAAGTCATCATGGCGTCGAGTTATTATTCAGCAAGAGTTCCCCTACAGACTCGTCATCTCAGTTGAGGTTAACAAAATTTTAATTAACATTTAATTGAATATGTAAAGGAGATCAATCAAAAAAGCAAGTGATCCCCTTTCTCTTCGACTTTTTTGCACATTCACGATCATTTAACAAGAATCATACCCTTCCTTCTCATATTATTAATTGTGAGGATGGCACATAAAGCAACTCGGCCACCACGATTGAGTTAAAAAATCACAAACAACAATTTAATCAATGAATTAAATAATCACATCTATGTCTATGACAAACATATGAGAAACAAATATTTTTATCATCATAAAGATATTAGACAAAATATTACCGTGTCACCTATTCTTGACGATTTTCTTCTTCCACCATATCTACGGTGTTCGTTACTTCTTTTCCATCACTTGCACCACCACAATTGGGTTGAACAGGACTTCCCAAACAGAAAATTGCCTCAGAAAATTTTGGCATGCCACTAACACTAATATTTTAAGTTATTTTCGCTTTAAGATCATACCAAATAAGACTTGGGAGACCGATGTGCTAAAAGCACTTGCTCACCGCTCTTTGAATATGCAAAAGACCTTGCAAGATAGAAAAAGATGAAATCATCTGGTATCGGATAATCAAATGATTGAGAAATAGAAATTAACTTTGTCCAAGATTCCTTGACACCATAATCCTTCACCCTTCTTAAGACATACAGTTTCAGGTAGAAGTGTCTTAAAAAATATTGAAATTACTCATGTTTTAATGTGATTTTGATATAATTATCCTTCATCCTACTTAGTGAATGTCCTTGTCCTTCAGCAAACAACAATTACTTCTTTGTTTAGTGGTTCCATTCAGCAAATCAAATAACACCATTCGATCATCATCAGTGCATAAAAATAACACTATATATTATTCAAGTTTACCCATAAATATTAATTTGATTGATCATATCCATTCATATTTATAGGTAACATTTTTTATTTGTTCAAGTTTCACCTAAAGAAACTGCAAGAACTTAAGAACCCCCACTTATTCTATTTTTTCAGCTGTAAGGGATATCATGGGGCCATTTTTGAGCTTCTAAAGGATCCGGTCAAAGGCAGCGCAGTTGAGAAGTAGGACAAGGACATTCACCAAGCAGCTCATGAGGTTACCCGTATTTTTTTAATTACTAGAATTGAAGCAATAAATTAAAAATTGTGCACAAATTTATGAAAGAACCACTGTAAAACTACTCATTAGCTTCAAAATCAAAATTCGATCTACACATTGTGCTAAAAATACTAAATAAAAATGTTGATATATGTAGTAGAACTCATGTAGGAGCATTAACTAAAACGTCAAGAATCACATGTATACTATTTTCACGGTTCCTGCCTCTAAGTTGAAGTCGTAAAAAAGGCTTGTGGCAGTAAGCTTCATAGATAGAAACTGAAATACAAAATCGTAGAATGAATTTTAGTATTTCATTTAACGTAATTTCTCTTATCAAATGATTTAAGAATTATTCTAATTATGATTGACCTCCACTTGAGTTTGCAAGGACTAAACATAATTAATGATCTCGTCCAACGTCACTGCATCATCATGTAAGATCATACAAATTTCAATTTCAGTTGGGTTGATATGTCCTTTTGTTTCAATTTCAACCACCACACCACATTACATAAAAATATAAAGATTCTAATTGAGTTTTTCATAATTAGATCATCTCACATCAAGTTACTCAAAATTAGACCACACGTATTATTCTCGATTATCCCTAAACAGGTCTTGACAAAATAGATAAAGCCTGCCATAAGAAAGGTAAACCAAATTATATGAATCAATAACAATCTCCATTCAATGAACAAAATTAAGAATGAGAACTCAAACTTATACATATTCTTACCTTTCCTCCTCCTTTATCCGCGCTCGGGACTGACAGTGCTCAAATAAATTTTAGCATTGGCTGAGTTAAAAGGGGTTTTACAGTAAATAAAAAAATAGTGCAAATTAAGTCTAAATCAAATATAGATAACTCAAACAAAGTTGAAAAAAAGTATATTAGAAATTAAGTCCAAATGTAGATAGCTCAAACAAAGTTCACACAAAAATATAATGCAAATTAAGTCCACATATAGATATCTCAAACAAAGTTCACAACAAAAACATAATGCAAATCAAGTCTACATATAGATAGATCAAACGTAGTTCACAACATAAACTAAACATATTTAAGCCAACAATCCAAGAAAATCAAATACCCCCCTAAGAAAAGGTCGACAAAAGTGAGATGATCACCTTGAGGAGCATGAAACAACCTAGCATCCGACTTCATCACTTCCTCTACATATACTTTCCTCTCCCCGACTCCAACTCGCTACCATGACATATGTCCTTTTTTACAGCTGTCACGACATATCCCTTTGCCAATTCTTCATTATACCTATCAAACAAGATGACTTTGGGATGTCAGAAGGAGAAGGTGTGGTCACGCAAAAAGGACGAGAAGCGGATGCAAAAACATTATCCAAATTTTGAGAGAGATTCATACGCAGCACAGTTGTATTAGATGCGTGCTCACTCATCGGTGTGATTGGTGGACACTTTTTGTTTTGAGCATTGAAGGCATCAACCAAACTCTGTATAGCACCCTACGAAAAAATTGATTAAATAATAGTAAGTTAATATCTATTATATCTAAATAGGTCTGTTTAACAAATGAAATTATATAAAATACATATATACCAGAATTTGTGTCTTATTTTCCTCAAATATTTTATTGACAGAAGAGATGATATCTTCCTTCAATGCATCTACATCATCATTTGCCATCTTTTTTTTGTTTATGTTTGGCCTTTTCCAACCCTATATGCATCAACTTCTTCTTCAAAATAAGGAGACAGACTGCACGGACTCCCCCCTTTTTCTCCTTCCCAAAAACCTCTATCAACTCATTGTTCTCTATGCATTGGCTCTTTCTACTCCTACCCTCTCCGCTCTTGCTCTTTCTTTTCTCCACCGCATCCATTACTTTATCCTATAAAATGATAGTTATAAATAAGAATGAGAAAATTTCATTAATAAACGCAATGAATAATACTAAAAATGCTGTTGTTTTTCATGTAAATACACACACAATAAAGCTTAGCACTGTTTAGGACATTCCCCGTTTTGTCCTCGTGTGCCGCAAGCTATGTATCTAAGCGCGTTAATTCTTGTCATGGGTTCGATTAAGCCTACAATTTAAATATCACATGTTATACACAAAAGTAGTATTGATAATTAAAAAAAATATGATATATACCATTTCATATTGCAAATAAGCATAGGTGGGATGCCCAAGTGTATGGGAATATTCTAAATTGGTTCGATTGTTGGCATTTAGAATGTTTTGTGACTCCTTTTTTGCTTTACTTTCGTTCTCACAAAACAATATCCATAAGTTGGGATCAAGACCTTCCGGTATGACTCCAGAATGGTCTTAAATAGGCAAAAAACATCTCATGTTATTTTTGTGTGTCCTAAACTTCTGTGAAAACCTTTTCTCCATCAGCGGGCGGGCCACCTTCGGTTCAACATATAACTCAAATCCTACCATCAAAGCATTCCAAACATCATCTTTGTAATTGTCTGGCACAAATCTCCAATCTTTGTAACTAATTGGGATATAAGATCTAATAAGATCACCGACATGAGTGCTCCATCTCCCACTCCACAGACCGACTACACTCCCATCCACTAGAACGGTGACCATCATTTTACCATCTTGGGTCATATATTGTAATTGTTTAGCCTTTTTATCCATTTTTCTTTCTTCTATTTATTTTCACTTGAAGTAGGTTGCTTCGAACCTACATCGGGTAATTCTAGTTGGGGAGTAGTCAATATTTGTTGCGGTGTTGATGACATTTGTTACTTCGAACCACCACTTGCACGTGTACCCATAACGCCCAATACAGTGATGCCAAAATAAAAAACTCGATACCAATAATGGAAAAAACAGTCATAAAATAATATGTATTGAATTATCAAATTACCACATCATTAACATATTGATAGAGATACATATAGAAATCACAAGATGAAATCATTGAAATCACAAGATGCTAGTTTCAACGGTTAACATACCACCTATAAATTTATATATTAGTAATGGGGTAAATCAAAATGTATTTATGTTGGAAAAACAAAACAACTTTCAACGGTTACAATATCCAAGAGAAAATGTTAAAACAACTAAATGGAGTCGTATTGCTTGGCCAAACTTTACAAATGTGGTTGGTCTTCAAGAATAGATTGGAAGACTGTTGGTATCTCTAAGTCGTCCACTTGATTCGTCAATCTCTTCGGTGAATGTATAACAACCCACCAATTGGGATTTTTAAGATCTTTCGAATAGATTGCTTGACTAGCCTCGGATGTGAGCTCATCATACTCATTATCAACGCTCTTAAACTTAACCAAATTTACCATCACTATGTTGGTGTCCGGATAAATCTTACAACCATTAGTATTATCCTCCACTCTCACCCGATCAAAATAAAACACCCTCCTTAAACAAGTTATAGTCTAGCCCAATAATTTATTTGATAACTCCATACCACATAGTCCAAGTATTTGTGAGATTCTTATCACTTTTTCTACCTCCAAATTGTGTCCATGCCTTCAAGAAAACACTGATATCCTGTGTGACAATAGTATCGTCATTATACTTAGGAGAGAATATGAAACTATTTACACGATACTTTTTATATGTTTTATCCTTAAATTGCGGCCCTTGAACTAATCGCCACAATGTTCCATTTGTCTTCGTCTCTCCTGATTTCAGCAACTGTTTGATGGAAACAAATCATAATTACTACAATGTTTCATTTCTCATCATATACTTAATGGAAATATTAATAAAAAAATTATTATTTATATAATCACCTTCTCAGATAACCAAGGGATAAAAGAAGTTTTCTTCTCCACTTATGTCATTTCAATCCCCATCCCTTTAGCATGAGACACAAATTTCAGTGATGCTTCATACTCACCCCAATACGTAGTTTTATATAAGTAATTATAACTCAAGATGCTAATTAATTATTAACTATAAACAAATGAAAGAACTCAAACCTATAGTAATCTTGAATTCCATCGACATTAAGTCAAAATAATACCCATCGACGTATTTGTTAAAACTGTACGGGTCCCAACATTATAGTCTTATCATCAAGAAAAGCCCTTCATCAGAGAACTCTCAACCTTCCTCTAAAAAGGTTTAATGTGAGCGTTTATGATTTCCATCGTATGGATTTGGCAAGTACTCCATGCAATATCTAACAAGTTCAACAACAACATAGGATTCTGTAAAGGAACCTTCAATATACCGCTTATTGATGGGTATATCTTTGAAATCTTTTATCGTCCTATTTGTATAAGGTAGTAAAAATTAATAACAAACATTATTAACTTAAATGGTGAATATTTTATTATATTAAAATAAAAAAAGCACCTTTCGAACAGATACATCTAATGAGTGTCGGTGGGTCCACAAACCAGGATTTCATCTGCTAGATGCACAGTGAGGTGAATCTTAATATCAAAAAACGTAGGTGGGAAATATTTTTCCAACACACACAATGCTTCAACAACCATGTATTTGGCTCTTTGGATATCTTCTAGAATCAGTACCTTATAGCCCAACTTGTTAAAGAACAAACATAATTATTGGAATACTCTTCTCAAATCTCGATGATTCGGAAAGTCATGTTAGAGCAACACAGGTGGGAGATGTTCAATTATGACATGATAATCATGAAACTTTAAAGAGTGTAAAGAAGGGGGACTAAGACTCACTATATTGCTCAAATTAGAGGAAAAATTAGTAGTAAGCTTTAGGTCCTTCAAAATTTGGCAGAATTATCTTTTTTCTTTTTTATCCAAGATAAATGATGCTGTTGGTTCTATCATTTTTTCAGTGCGTCCATCAACTTGAAGCCATTGAACGATGTGTATTCCCATATCCTTCATATCCAATCACCCCTTCTCTGTATCCTTTATTTTATTATCATCAATAATTGTGTCTATTAAATGTTTTGCAACGTTCTTTTCGATGTGCATCACATCAAGAACATGTCAAGCTTGATGATATGGACAATACTCCAAGTCAAAGAAAATGGATTTTTTTTTATACCAAGCTTCTTTAACTTCAATATTGTCACTCTCATTAACATTATTAGACTTTCTCTTCTCAACGGGAAATTTTGAGACTTTTCCAGGTACATACTTTATGTTTCTTAACTTCTACACAAGCGCATCTCCGTTTAGTCAAACAGGGGGACGTCCAACTTCTTGTGTACTAAGTCCCAAACCTCTAATACTTCTAAAAGGATGATCGCTTTTAAGAAACTTACGATAGTCTGTGTAAACAATCTTCATGCTGTATTTTAGCCGAATGGATGGAGTGTCATCGCCACAAATATGATATGCTTTATAACCATGTGTTACACATCCATATAAGTTCCCATATGCGAGAAAATCATGAATCCCCCACATCAACATAACTCTCAATGTAAAAGTTTGCATTTTATGAATGTCAACGCTAGAACTCCTTCCCATAATTGCTTCAACTCATCTACTAATGGTTGAAGGAAAACATCAATGTCTTGACCGAGTGTCTTTGGCCCAGTAATTAGTAAAGACAAGATTTGGAACTCATGCTTCAAGCACAAAGAAAGGCCCATATAATAATATGCATTCATGACAGGCCAGCAACTATAACTACTAGAGTGAATACCATAGGGATTGAACCCATCTTTTGATATTTCAAGACAAATATTACGCCCTTCCTCGATGAAATCGGGCCATCTAATTTTTAGCATTCTCCATTGGGATGAATCACAAAGATGTCGCTAATAATCGTATGAACTTGTTGCCTGATGGTGCCATGTCATTTCATGCACTATCCCAGGTATAGTATACAATCTCACTAGCCTTGGAATTAAAGGTAAATGTATCAACACTTTCATCGGTTCTTTACGTAACCTTTTCCCTCTCTTTGATATCACTGCATATGTCAATTCTCCACACTGAGGAAGTTCCTCCAAATCTTCATACTCTTTCCAATATAAAATACAGTTGTTAACGCAAGCATGAATGTAATTTTCTTTCATCCCTAGGTCTTTTATCATTCCTTTCATGTACGGATATTTTTCTGGTAATGTGTTTCCTTTTGGAAGCCACCTCTTTAAGACTGACAAGAGAGAGGTCATGATATTTCCCGACTAACTGAAATGCTTCTTCAAATTATGCAATTCCACAATTACAGAGAGAGTAGTCTCAGGACCCTCACATGAAGGGTACGATTTCTCGATCGCTACTTTATTATATTGATTATACTTCTCGTTGTCGACATATGATTTTTTAGAGAATCCTTCCTGGTCGGGTTCTACACAATGTTGTTCGTGCACTCCGTAACATGCGTCAACTAAGTTTAGAAGCCTTTCATTCTCATTATTATCAGCTTCATCATGTCTTTTACAATTAATAGGTTCTAGTATGGGAAATGTTATGTTTAATGATAGCGTTCATGTAGTATATGTCTTGTCTATACCATGCATTATCAAATTACCCTTCATATCTACCACGGTGAAACGCTTCTTATTTCGACACTTGACACGTGGACAAGGAAATATCGAGAACTAATGGCCATTAATTGCAATTGCAAAATTAAGAAAAGACGCAACTCCATTTGTTTACACCTCATTTATTCTATTCCACTCATTCATCCACTCTTTGTTCAATGTTTATGATAAATAGCACTACCAAAAAAATCATGGTTTGCACATAAGTTATATGATAATATACAAAAATAGAATTATTGATACACACATAAGTAAAATCACAACTAGAACATGTAATTTTTTTAGATGGGGGTGAAATAAAACATCGAACAATCTTTTTATCTCAAAATAAAAGATTTTGAATCTATTCATTCAATATTTTCTTATGGATTTGATTAGAAGTATATTTTTTTTATCTGATTAAAAGTAGGAGAGAGTTATCATTTAGTCCCTAACAATAGGATTGAATTAAGATTTATAAACCCTTTCATTTGTTTGGCTTGAACAGGTTATTATCCCTCCTTATTTTAGTTATATGTTGGGTTAGGCCAATCATCATAACAAACTATAGCTCAGTGAGAATTTTTTTGAGGAAAAAAATAGAAACGGTCCATCAATTACACAAACTAGGCAGCAGCCAAACAAATTTTTTTTTGGAAAAAAATAAAAGCGATCTATAAATTACTCAAACCTTCTCATGATACCTATGAGGACTATGCCCAAAATTATCTCGACCCAAAATGTTTTGTAAGTTGATCGAATTAAATTTTTTTCTAAACCAAAAGTATACAAGGATTAATATCTAACATGGAAATGGAACTGAATCCATAAGATTCAATACATGTGTTGCTATTTACTCAATCCAAGATTCGTGAAGCAAATAATGTTATATACACCAAAACCTTCTCTAAAGCCCTCATTTGATACTTAATTTGAAACAAGGCAGAGATTGATGAAGTCCATAGTATCATATTATTGGGTATTACGAATGTACATAGCTAATCGGTCAGTGACCATAGAAATGCAAAATGAAGTATTAAATGAGGGCTTTAAATAATACTCATGAATCCAAAAAAATTTAAATCAGAACAAACATATGAAAAGCTTTTTGTTAAAACTTTAGGCGATGAGATATATATGTCAGAACTTTTGGTGAAAGCTTATTGATACACACATAAGTAAATAACTATAGGTAAATCTACCTTCTATCGATGACAGATCTAATCTTTTGATGACAGATCTAAGCTTCCGATGACAGACTTTGGGTCATAACGAACAAAGGCTTTGAGCAAATAAGACTTTGGTCGGTAACGAAGAAAGACTTTGGGCGTTAGGGATTTTGAGTTTTGGAAAAAACTATTGAGTCAATTTTAATAACAGTTATATTAGATTACTAATGGTATTTTATTATGAGAAATAGTAATGGTATATTATTGTTAGTAATAAAAAAAAATAGTATGTTACTAAAAGAGTGTTTTGGTGTAGTGTGCTCCATTATTTTAGATTTGCCTCGCGATAGTTGGCCTGGAGATCATATCCACGCAGCTCCTCAATAGGTGACTCGAATGTTCTCTAAGGTAATATGGCCAGAAGATCTGCATAAGCTTGACTTTTGATCGCTCGAGGAACCATGCACTTGATATCATACTGCAAAAGAATTAAGAACCATCAAGGAGCCCTGTCTATTAACACAGTTCTAGCCAGTAAAAATTTTATGGAGTCACATCTATTAATGATGTGAACTATGAAAGATAACATGTAATGCCTAAGATTTTGAGAAACAAATACCAGAGTTAAACAATGTCTCTCAATGCTTGTATATCTAGCCTCAGGACCATGTATGATTCGGCTTAGATAATTAACAAGTTTCTTCAGTCCTTCCACTTCTTGAGCCAATAATGCCCCTATTAATCTTTTAGTGGATGTGAGGTAGAGGTGTAAAGGAATACCTGCTTGAAGGGGAAACATCATTTGGGGAGATGTCAATAACTTCTTCAACTGATCCAGAGATGCCTCGTATAGCTGCTTCTTTAGGGGAGGCATCAAGGCCTTTAAAGACGAACATTGGTCTAGGGTCATCCCCTTCATTAACTAAGTCGATATGATCTAACTCTTGAACTTGGGAACTTGTCATATCCCTCATGCATTCTGGTTCCTACTCCACCTCCTCCACAAATTCTAGATGTTGGAGTTGTCAATCACCAAGCACTGGCCTAAATTGTCCACCAAAAAACATTCATAGATCGGGTCAACCTCATCATCTAGGCCTTCGGATACCCGATCACACCTTCAAAGTTTGTAGATAATCTTGTCACCCAAAAAAACCACTCTTTTGCACTGGCATGGTTTCTCTTCCTGGCGAGGTCTTTTGCTCGCCTTTTCTTCTAACTCTCTCATTGAAAATCTATTAAGTACACTTTTCTACTGGACTTGGTGTTCGATTGGATCAATTTTTTTTGCCATCCGACCACGAAGCTATTTCGAAAGGCGAGGAGGCCTAACTGTCTCGCGCATTCTTTCATGATCCTCATAAGCCACTACCGGGCGAGCTAGTGCGCGTACCCTTTCCCAAGTATTGGGGGTCTTAATCCCCCTAAGTATTTAGTGAGCAAAGTAGATTTTTTAGGTAACTCTGCGTAGAAGGTTGGATCTACCAAGTGAACTTTCTCCCTCGCTAAAGGCTATTCGGATGCTCGAATGACTATCTCCTTCCCTTTAACATTTTCCTTTGCACACTGGTGATATGTGGAAGGCACCAAGTCATGATTATGAATCCATACACTCCCCATAAGTAACTAGTAGGATGACTCACAATCCATGAGATGGAATTTAATATGGGAAGTGATGTTCCCCATTGTGATCCCCATATTCATATAGCCTATCTACTTGCTCGATTGGTTATCATATTTTGCTATGGACAATAAACTTTGAACAATCCTTGTCTCAGAGATATTGCAGTCATAGAATGATCCCATACGCATAATATTGATAGAGGCTCCCCAATCCATTAAGACATTGTTAAATCTAAACCCGTTCATGATCATCATCACATATAGTGGCTTGTTTTGGGGCTATCTAACCAACCGATTTGCCTCCAAAAAAGTAACCTCCAAAATGATTTTTTTTACTAGCTTGACCATTGGCCCTTGCCATTGTAGGTTTGGGGCCATGTTCTTCTTGGAAATTTTTTAGATTGCTCGGGTAACCTCCAGTTGAGAATCCTCCAGCAGTCCAACTTGGTCGAAAAAACAAATAAACTTCTGCGGCCTTGCTACTGCAGCGCATTCCACCCAAGCGTCATCTTGCTCCTATTCTAGCTCGTATATTTTCCCCAAATATCTGTAAGTTGATTCGTCATATTCTATCACCAGATTTAATCCCCCTAAGGAGCAAGCCTCCATTTTCCTACTCAAATCATCGATTGGACTTCACTCGTCTTCCATTTCTGCTTCCAACATCAAACAAGACATTTAAGATAAACACTCCTCCAGGTAAACTTTAAAATCTTCCTCTTGGAATCTATTCTCCATCATCAACCATTATGCCTCCTCGTCAAAAGAACTAGACATATTTTCTCTATGTGTTGGCAAAGGATTATTGTTCACATTGCCTTACGACAGCTAGATATCTCCTCTCTTGACATGTTTGTCTATTATCTTCTTAAGAACAAAGCACTTGCTTATTGGGTGTCCCGCCCTGTTGTGTACCATGCAATACTTCGGGCCTTCTTTGTCTTCTCGAGTTATGGGTGCTACATCGGCCACAATAGGCCAGTACGTGTTATCTCGAATCATGAGATCGTAGGTTTTGAGTGCCTGCTCCACTGAGTAAGGCAGCTCTGGGGGTCATCTTTGTCAAATTTCCTCTTGCTTACCCTTCCCCTTTGGCTATGATTCCCTCCCTCGTGCTTTTCACTATTATCATTGACATAGTTCACACAAGGAGATAGACCTCTCCCCGAGATACCTGGTGGCTTCACTAATAATCATGATAAGGTTGGAGAGGGTGTTATCAGTGGCTTCACAACCAAGGCAATATTCCTCGCAGATTTAAAAAATGAAGCAATCGTACCCTCCCGCGTTTTCTTTATCAAATGACATATATATTCGGGCAACAAGCTTTCTGCGTAAACTTGTAAATTTTAGCTTCTCGTATCTCCTCTATCACGTCTAGAGAGCACTCGCGAAACCTCATAATGTACCCCACTACATCCTCGTTGGGCTTCTGTTTCTCTTTAGCCGATTGTGTGAGAGTGAATTCATCTTTAGCCAAGAAGAATTTATGTACAAACTGAACATGAAGATCCTCCCATGTGGCCACACTGCCTGAAGCCAGATGGGAGTACCATGTGTAAGCCTTTTTATTAAGAGACTTAGAAAATTCTCTCAACTTCAGTTTCTTATTGTTACAGTGGACCCCAAGGTTATCTATAAACCTTTTAATATGCTCATTGGTATTCTCCCCTTTCCCTGTATACTTGTCAAAGATAGGGTAAATATTCCCTACCGAGTAGGGTTCGTTATTGTCCTCCTCTAGGTACGGAGTAATAAAACCATTGTATATATAAGAAGCTTATCCTCCCACCTTAGAGGTCACCATCATTTTCAAAAGCTCCTTTTTCATTTCCTCCATCGTAAGTGGATTTGAGTTGTGTTGCATCAGGATCATCACCACTGGGTTCGCAATTGGTGGTGCGAATGTTGTTCCACTAACTGGACATGAAGCTGGGGGCAAAGTTGGCACGATGGTGGTGTGCGTCCCACTTCCTACAGCGGAAGGAATTATCGGTGGTGGCGTTGGAAGGGTAGCCCTATCGGTAGTTGTCTGAGCCATTTCCCCTAAGATAAAGGGATATTGTAGAGCCGCTGGTGGGGTCAAGCATGAACTAGGCCCCTCTGTAGCCCTTAACATAGCCTGAGCTGCTGGAGTCTTAATGAACTCAGCGAACAAGCTCATTAGCCTTGTCATTTATGCAGGAGCCGTGTCATCCATCCCACTAATAGTGAGCACAATAGTCTCCTTTTACCCTTCTCGTTCTCTGTCCGGAAACTAGGTGAGATTCTCCTCTTCCTTACATTATATGGCATCAAAATCAATGTTACTTGCCACATCATCGTTAACCATCTCTCAAAAGAGAATACCTCCCCAAAGGAGTCGCCAAATCTAGGAGGTGAGTTCTTGTAATGATATTAACGTCAAGGGAGGCATAACCCCTTATTAAGATATTGATCAGGGCTTCATACCACACATTAATGATAATAAAATACAAGTCCCAAATCGGCACATTCACTGTATAAAACTCTTGTATTAAATATATCTCACAACATAAATGCTATAGCGTAAAAATCAATAAAAGGGAGACCTCGCAGTTGACTTGATTGGAGGGAGTAGGAGCAAGGCACCTTTAGTGTAATAAAGGCAAGGCAGTGATTAGGCATAAATTATTCCAAATTTACCCATTAATTTAGAGGCTTTTATTACTCCGGACAATGTAAAACGAGTTGGTTTATCTCACATCATTGCTAATGGTTTCGCCTAAGAAGTAACCTGAGTTTCGTGTATTTCTTATTGATTTTACAGGTATTTAATACATGAAAGAAAGAAATAAATCGGAAGAAGCAAGAGAAAAGAAAGAGGACGAATTAAAAGGGCAAAAGCGTAATTTCCACCAAGAATCCAGTTGAGGACCCAAAATAAAAGTCGAAGATCTCAAGTTTATGAACGTGTAGGAAGAAATGGCGTTCCAATCCAAGTTCTGTAATAGAAGTTATGAAGATCCGAAGGTGTGGGATAATCAAGAGATTTTGAAGAGAAAATCAAGAGAAATTGAGAAGACAATCCGGACCAATATGGCTTATATGAAAAACGGACCAATCCGGGTACCAAAGATCTCTGAATAAGAATGTGTTTACCGAACCAATCCGGTTCTCCCCAAAAATGGATTGAACGGGCCCCAAATTTCACTGTATAAGTTATATCTAACGGACCAATCTGGGTGATTTAAAAAATGGATCGATCCGGTTGTCACGCGAACCAATCCGATATATCGTGACTGGATCGATTTGGGGTTCAAGATTTGGGGCTATCCTCTTCTTGATAGAGTTTTGTATGCATCCAACTCATGTAATTTTTGTAGGGTATAAATTTAAAACACCTCCCACACATTAGGAGGCTTCTAATCCATTTAGAGAAGCTTTGTAATTATTTTAGAGAAGAGAACAACAAGAAACCCTAGTTTTCATGTCAATTTGATTCTAGTTCTGCAATTCAAGTAAATTTATTCCAATTCTTACCTTCATTACTGCAGTAGTTAATTCATTAGTTAGTAATTTCATGCTTCTTCATCTTAAAGTTATTAATTAAAATGATTTCTTTCATTCAAAGCATGTTTTCTTCTCGTTTTAATATGCTCAGCTAAGTTTTCAAGGGTTGGGGTGCATGAACCCCACCCGATGTAATTCATGATAGTGGAAATAGAAGTTTGAATTAAAATCTTAGGTGAATCGTGTCGTATAACTGGTATGATCATTGTAGACTTTTGATCTCGTTTGCCCTAGGAAATCGGGATGCTTAATAAAGCGACGCGAGTATTGGTTAATATGATACTTATTTAATTCGTCCTTTGCTTACATACTGTGCGGGTTACGATCCCTCATATATGTAATACTTTGGAGTATTAAAGACCGGGTTTTAATTCATCCTTTTCTTACATGTTGTGCAGGATTTGATCCCTCATATATGTAATACTTAGGAGAACTAAAGACCGGGCTCATTTAAAATTCTAATTTCGACACTAGTATCCTACTAAGTGAATTACTAGGGTGCGGGGGATTATAACCCGACCTACTGTTCTCATTTCATATTTCAGTAGTAAAACTTTTCGTTATTAAGTTCTTCACTTAATTAGAGTAATTTCATTTCATTTAATCATAGTTTCATTAATTACTCATTTTCAAAATTGCATCTAATCATAGTTGTTTCGCAATCTAAATCATCTTTTCTTCTTTTTAAAGTCAAAGTTAGGTTACCCTCATCTTTCCAACGTCGTTATGACTTCGTTCGTCTTGTTTACCTGAGGATCGATGCCTGACTTATCAAATTATTACTTGAGCAATAGGCTTGCACTTGAGCCTAAATAGTACGCACACTAGACACATTTGTGGTCGCGTCAAATTTTTGGCGTCGTTGCTGGGGAATTAGGTAAACTTAGGTTAGATCGAGTCAATCTAAAACTTTGACCAAAAATCCAAAACATATAAATATATATATATATATATATATATATATATATATATATATATATATATATATATATATATATATATATATATATATATTTAATCACCATCTCTCAAAAGCATTTAATGCAAAATCCTGAACATACTCAGACTCTTCACAATACTCTAACCAGAATCCACGAAAACCCGATAGTTGAGTATAACTCTGAAATCCCCCACAAACCTCACGTTCCACAATTATGGGTACCATTTCCTACTCCTGAGCAATCTATCAATAGTTACACCTTGAGTCAACCTTCAAGTCACACATTTAGGACACCAAGTGAGTACACAGAGTCAATTGAAGAGAGCGCGAGTGCGATGTCTGACGCATAAAGTTTCGGTACTGGAGAGGGAGATCTCCCCTACCGTTCCATGAAAGACTTACTCTTTATTAAGCGGACTGTCACCCCCGATTGCATTTTACTTCCGTATAATGCCGGTCAGTTCCACTTTCACAATGGGATGATATAGATTCTCCCTATATTTCATGGTATGGATTTGGAGAAACCATACCTGCATATTCATTAGTTCTTAGAGGCGTGTGACACATTTAGTGATCAAGCTTGCATGCAAGATGTTATTCGCCTAAAGCTTTTTATGTTTCCCTTAAAGGATAAAGCCAAGACCTGGATATGGTCTCTACCCTTTAACTTCGTCACTTCCTGGAGAGATATGCAGTCTAAGTTTATCTTAAAATTCTATCCACAACACAAGACCAACTCTGCCAAAGCTCAAATCCAAGCTTTCCGACAATACGATAATGAGTCTTTTGATAGGTGTTGGGAACGTTTCCAAGAGTTAGTAAGTTCATGCCCCCACCATGGTTTTGACAAACACCTAGTGATATTGTTCTTCCATAATGGTTTGACACTAGCTTCCAAACAACTTGTGCAAACAATGTGTGAAAGACCCTTTTGGGATTTAAACTCATGCGATGTCGAGGCCCATCTTAAGTATGTCGCAGAGACTACTCAAGCATGGGACACATCTGATCCTAACCAAGCCCGGCCTAAACAACCATCTACCAATCAGACTGCATCCGATATATACCAATTGGATAGCAATACCTAATAGACCATCGATTCGATCAGTTTTAGAGAGATATGAAAGAGTGGTTTGATGGTCGGCTGAGAAATATCTCTGGATCCATCCGTAGTTCGAAAGAAAAAGTATGTGCAATCTGTGAGGCAGGCCACTCCACAAAGGCATGCCTGACGATTTCTGCCTACAAGGCCATGCACACTGAGCAGGTGGATGCTATAGGAGGATTTAAGGGGAATTTTAATGCCCCGCATGGGAACTCATACAACCCTTCGTGGAGAAACCATCCTGGTTTTAACTATGGACAACCACAAGCTGCGATGAACCAACATTCACATGTTGTCCCACCTCCACCACCTCCTCAATACCAAAAAACACCACCACCTCCAGCTCCATATGTAGCTCCATCACGGAGGAACCTTGAGGATACAATGAACCAATTCATAAATTCTCAAGGTGAAAATAATGCTAGATATGAACGCATGTTCGCCGAAATAAATGCAAACATCTCCAAGATGCAATCGGCATTGAGCATCCAAGAGAAGGGAAAGTTTCCTTCCCAAGGACAAAGACCTCCCCAAGGTTAACCTAGTGTTATCTCCACTTCTACAGAATAGCCGGAGCACTGCCAAGCTGTAACCACTCTTCGTAGTGGGTGAGTTGTTGATTTATCACCTCCCCCACACGACATTTCAAAAGACAAGGAGAATTCGCCCAGCACGAAAGAGGCCGAAGATATCACCTTGAATGAGAGTAAAAACTAAAACACTAATGAGCCTGAGGTAATTGTAAAACCACCCTCCATTGCGCCGTTTCCTCAAAGATTGGTTCCTGCCCATAAAAGGACCATAAGTGAAGAAGTGCTGGAAGTGCTTAAGAACATGAAATTGAACTTACCTTTCCTCGATGCAATAAGGAAAATCCCATCCTATTCAAAAGTCATAAAAGACTTATTGACAGTCAAAAGGAGGATAAAGGTAAAGAAGAATGTGTTTCTAGCACAAAATGTGATCTCAGTCCTTCTTAATGATCTCCCACCTAAATATAAATATCCCGGTGCCCCCACCATTTCCTGTAACATTGGAGAGAACAAATTTGAAAAGTCCTTACTCGATTTGGGGGCGAGTGTCAATATCCACCCTATTAGATTTATAGGAAACTTGATCCGGGTGATCTTAAGCCCACAAGGATCACTCTTCAATTAGCGGATTGAACCGTGCAGATACCAAGGGGTATAGTTCAGGACGTGATAGTCCAAGTGGACACTTTCTACTTCCTGTTATATTTTGCATTTGGGATAAGGATCCCTCCTTCGCCTCGAAAAATCATGTGTCCCAACATCCTTGGACGCCCATTCTTAGCTATGGCTAACGCGGTGATCAATATTATAAATGGGCAGATGCAACTCACTTTTGGGAATATGACTTTAGAAATGAACTTCTTCAACATAGCCCAATAAGCAGGGGAAGAAGATGATCTTAACAAGGTGAGCCTAATTGAAGAGATCGTAGAAGAACACTTTGAAAAAAATTACTGTGGAGATTCCTTAGAAGCTTGCCTAGCTTCTAGTCATGAGAGTGAGGGAGCCTACACCGAGTTTGAGAGGGGGACAGAGGAGTTGAGAGGCTTACTTAAAGAGAGAGCGTCGGACGAGGATGCAACAGATATTAATTGGGTTTCTCGATTTGAAGAGTTACCGCTAAGGGAAGCACGCATGGTGCCCTCTAGCGATATACTCCCAACTCTCGAGTGTAACACCCCGCCAAATTAAATATCGGGTGATCAGTTCTTTGTAAAAATTTGAAACAGAATGTTCGGTTGGTTCATTCTTAGCATCACTGTCAAAAACCTTAACTTTATTAATCACCTCATATAAATTAAGCTAGTGCCAAAATACTTTCCTTTTTAAATTGTAACCAAAAATCATATTTATAAAGTCCAAGAATTTAAATATAACCCATTCACCATTCAACTAAATAAAATAAATAATGAATCTGATTTACGTACTGAAATAAATACGACTGAATAAAACATTCCAGTTCAAAACTCTAAACCACAGATCCATAATAAAAACTAAATCCAACTAAAATGAATAGAAAGCAAATTACATACAATCTCTGATAAAATGTCTAAGGGATGGGCGACACATGCCCTAAATGAAAAGTATAGATAAACTGAGAGAAATGATAGGAGTGTCTAATGCAAAGACTTACAGCTTCCACATCAGTCGTAGCACGCCAAGCAATTTAAGTCTCTAAATCTGGTGTCCCTGTGGCTGAACACCTGATATAATACATATATATATAGAAAGAGAGAAGAAGAGATGCAAGAGGCGGGTCAGGGCCCGATGTGTAAAAAATATGTTTTAGCAAGTATTTAAAACTGCCTTAAAGCAAGTATTATGTTCATATTAGATTCGTGTTGTCACATGAAGTTCTCACCTCTCCTCTATTGTGCACTCTTATCGCATCTTATATCTAGTAGTAGTGATTCTACCCAAATTAACTAGTTCAAAGTCACGTAACACTATCTATACTTAACAGTAGTATTCCCGTATCGCCCATACGATACCCCATAAGTAGTCTATCACATTTTACTACCTTTCATGTTCACTCTTAGAGTATTCAACTATTTCTCTCATTAAGATTGTTTCATTTGTCATTGTTGCAATAACTACTAGTTTCTCTTAGTATAATTTCTCATATATACTCACACACACACACACACACACACACACACACACACACACACACACACACACACATATATATGTATATATATATACAGTCATAACATCCCTATACAAATATACTCCAATCCTACACCCCCGGTTTGAATCCCCATTAGTGCTATAAATAAAATTGATCATGCACCCCCGGGTTATTACCCATTAGTGCACTTAATACAATATCGTTGCACCCCCGGGGTATCACCCATTAGTGAACTAAATAAAAACCTTACACCCCCAGTTTATCACCCTTTAGTGTATTAAACAACATAACCTTGCACCCCTGGGTTATCGCCCATTAGTGCACTTAACAAAAATATCAAATAATAGACATACACACATCCTATTAAAATTTATAGGTATTCTCCCAACCTAGTTGCATACTTACCATACGTATTTTATTCTCATTGTTACGTATTGTATAGTATTATTAGATTACCATAACTCTCTCGTAATATTCAAGGTAAATCTTCTTCCCAAAATATTTAAAGTATAAAAGTCTTACACACGTTCTCGTAAACCTGTCTCATTTTAAATTTGTTAACTGGAAGTTCCTCTCAGTCCAATAAACTGAAAATTCCAAAAGTGGACCCTAAGAAAATTCCCAGAAAGTTACCTCGTTGCTCGAACCAGAGGGCAATTTTGTTTGAACGACTGCCACGTGTTTCTTGAGCGACTTCGCGTAAGATGTCTATCTCGCTCGAACAACTACGCGCGACATGGCGCGACGCGCACTATCTCATCTTCCTGCCCAGAATTCTTCATTTTTCCACCATTTTTATTCCTAGAACCTCTACAGATTTTCTCCCATCATCTCATCATCAAACCCAAACAATAACACAATGTATAAACAACAATTCTAAGACCCTAGGATCAATAATTCATCATCAATCATCAAAAATATATGAAATCCCCAATTTAATTGTATAAGAACCCTAACTCTTAAATTTTGAGTTTCAATCAATAAATTCCCAGATTTTTAACAATCAATACACATCAAATTTCGTGATTAAAACCTATCTACATGCGTACATCAATTGTCAACATCTCATCCCTATCATATGCAAGAAACCCTTTATTTTTCCATTATAATTATCATCAAATTCGGGGGGAAATTTATCTACTCTAACATAAACGCAATTATTGCTAAAAGGATCAAGTAATAAACACTTGCCTCGATTCAACCATCTGATCTCTTGAGTTTGTTGGTATGGGTGTGTTCCTCTTGTTCCGATCTACACGATGGTGGTGGTGATTGTGCAAGGTGGTGCTAATTGGGCCTTCCTTCTTGGAATTTGTTCCTCTCACACACTCTGTGGTCGTTCTTTAATTTTGTATATATTAACCCTAATGAACCTCTCGACTGATATAATAAACTCTCAATTTTTGTCCATTTAATTCGTCCAAAAATTAAAATTACAAAATAACACCAACGGGGTGCTGGTTTGGCCTAAAATGTCCCGAAGTCTAAATAAAATGTCCGAGTAGTATTTTCTGACTATCTCGACCCTCCCGGACTCAACGGCGCACTCGAAATTACCATACGAGTTACTTAAAAATAATTTACCTTTATATTCCATTCAATCAGTCCCAACACGACTCACATGCGTGTCCCGACTTAATATACCAAACTATCTTATATTTCACTCTCGACAATTTATCTCATTAATAAGTTTTAACCCTTGTCATGCTAGTTAATATTTATTTTTTTAAATCCGAATTAATCGCTAATCAATTCTGGCGTATTAATTTAAGTAATCCCACAATAATAATTAATCACAAAATTATTTAAGTTCTCAAAAATACGGGGTGTTACATACTTCCCCCTAATAACGGAATTTCATCCCGAAATTTGAAAAGTAAGGCATACCTGGTATAACTAAATCTGGATACTTCTCATGCATATCTGCCTCTCCCTCCCAAGTGGACCCCTCCACATTGTGATGCTGCCACTGGACCTGCACAAGTGGAACTACCTTTGACCTCAGTCTCCTCTCACTGTGATCTAGGATATCCAGTGGCCTCTCCTCATAAGAACTGTCGGGCTAAAAATCGATCTCCTCTATCGCGATGTGTGTGTGGGCCAACTCATCCCAAAGATACCACCTTAATGGCGATATGTGAAACACATCATGAATACGGTGTAAGTGCTCCGACAACCTAAGTCTATAAGACACTGGTTCGATCCTCTCGATAATAGGGAATAGTCCTACGTATCTTGGAGCTAATTTCACCTTTTTCCTGAACCTCATCACCCCCTTCATAGGAAATACTCTCAACAAAACTTGGTCCCCCACTGTCAACTCTCTAAAGGACCTCTTAGCATCGGTGTAGCTTTTCTGTCTGTCCTGGGCTTCCCGTATTCGACTTCGAATCATCTCGATCCTGATAGATGTATCCTTAATTACCTCAGGCCCAAGAAACTTGTTATCTCCCACCTCTAGCCAACAGGAGGGAGAACGACAAGGTCTCCCATATAATACCTTGAATGGGGCCATGCCAAACATGAACTGATAGGAGTTGTTGTAAACAAACTCCACCAGTGGAAGGTACTTCTCCCAACTTCCCCCGAAGTCAAGGATACACATGTGCAACATGTATTCAAGCATATGATTAGTACGTTCAGTCTGCCCATCGGTCTGTGAGCGATACGCCGTACTCAACCACAAGTCGGTACCCATAGCATCCTGGAAACTCTCCTAAAAATGAGACACAAATGTCTTATCTTTATCTGACGCGATATTAAGAGGCATATTATCCAGTCTGACTATTTCTGCAATAAATATTTGAGCATATTATCCCGATGTATAGTCTTCCTAACTAGTAGAAAATGGGCTACTTTTATCAACCAGTTCACAATAACCCATATAGAATCGTTCCCCCTATGCGAAGTACGCAAACCAATAATAAAGTCCATGGAAATTCCCTCACATTTCCACATAGGGATTTCTAACAGCTGAAGTAAACCTAGTGGTCTTTTATGGTCCACTTTTACTAGTAAAAAAGTGGTACACTTCGATACGAACTCCACGATATCCCTCTTCATCCAACTCCACCAATAATGTCGCCTCATATCCTAGTACATCTTATCCCCATCACGATGTACCATAAATCTTGAACCAGGTGACTTCCTCATCACTGCATGTCGAAGGTCCTCCCCCTATGGAAGCACGAGTCTCCCGTTGAAGCGCAAGCCTCCCTCGGTGCAAACACGACTGCCACCAACTCTAAGTCATGTGTGGGGTAGTCCTTCTCATGAGGCTTAAGCTTTCAGGAAGCATAAGCTATAGCCTGATCCTCCTGTTGAAGCACACCCCCAATTCCTAGTGAGGATGCATCACTGTAGACTAGATACCGTACTCCCGGCCTAGGTACTACTAATACTGGTGTTGAAGTCAGCTTGTCCTTTCGCTCATCAAAAGCCAATTTACGAGAATAATTCCAGATAAATGGCACTCCTTTGTGAGTCAAATGAGTCACAATGGACCTGATATCTTCGAGAATCCCCAAATAAACCTCATGTAGTATCCTTCTAGGCCCAAAAAACTACGTATCTCCGTCGGCGTCGTGGGTTGTCCCCACTCCGTCACTGCTGACACTTTCCCCAGATCTATGGATATACCTCTATTCGAAATAAAGTTCCCCAAAAACTGAACTTCCTTCAACCAAAATCCACATTTCTCATATTTTTCATACAACTCGTGCTAATGCAGTGTCTGTAAAACCTGCCTCAAATGTTTGGCATGCTCCTCTTCCATCTGAGAGTAAATCAGGATGTCATCTATGAAGACAATGACAAACTGATCTAGGAACTCTCTACACAGCCTATTCATCAAGTCCATAAACACGAATGGGTCATTGGTTAGCCCAAAAGGCATAACCCTAAACTCGTAGGAAACATATCTCGTCAAGAAGGCAATCTTGATGTGTAACTGATGGTATCCCAACCTCAAGTCAATCTTCGAGAAAAAAGAAGCTCCTCTCAGGTGGTCGAATAAGTCATTGATTCATGGCAATGGATACTTATTTCGTATCATGACCTTATTCAACTCGCGATAATTGACACACAACTGTAATGATCCATCTCTCTTTTAAACGAACATTACTGGGGCACCCCAAGGTAAAGTACTCCTACGAATAAACTCCTGGCCCAACAGATGTTGTATCTGATCCCGTAACTCCCTCATCTCCGCTGGAGCCATATGGTAAGGTGTGTGGGCTATCGGTCGAGTGCCCGACGTCAAATATATAACAAAGTCTATCTCTCTTCTAGGTGGTAATCCCAGAATATCTTAGAACACATCAGCAAATTTTTGAACCACCAGTATCGAATCAAGAGGTAACACCACCTCCTTAGAGGTCTCCTTCTCTATATAATACAAATTCATGGAAGATCCTCCCTCAGAATGAGGCATCACCACCAGGAACATCTCCTGACCAGGTATAGAAAAAATAATACTCCTACTAAAACAAACGATCATATCCCAATATAAAACAAGCCAATCCATACCGATAATCGCGTCATACTCGGACATCTCTAATACAAGCATGTCAGCATATAAATTAAGTATCCCAATCTCTATACCCACCCCTCGACACTTAAAGAAAATCAGTGAGCCACTTCCCAAAGGAGAATCTACACATGTAACAGTACTCTCTACTGCAACTAATAATCCCAAAGCACATGCAAACCTCATGGAAATAAAATAATGTGTGGCCACCGTATCAAATAAAATACGCCCCACTGTCCCCTGAATAGAAAACATACCCTCAATCGCAGGTGGAGCCTATGGTACCGTGGCCTGATGGAGGTTATGGACCCGTCCATACTGAAGTTGCCCCTGCTGCACCGGAGGTGCGAGCAAGGCTGGAGCTGGTAGGGAGGTGGGAAAGATGGGTCTCTAGGGCTCCTGGTGAGCACCCTGCTGCCGAGGGACCCTATCCCTATCGGGGAAATCTTACTTCCTATGTCCAGTATTCCCACAAGTATAACATTTTTCGATAAAATTCCCTCCCCTCTTTCCCTAGTAACCTCAGCCCTGCTGGACGTTAACATCCCTACCTTGGCCCTGCTACCCTCCCTGCTGTTGACCCTGCTGCTGGCCCAGGTGGCCCCATCTGAAGCCCCCATGACCATTACTGAAACCCTCTTAGAAGAATCCCCCTGCTGGGTACCTTTCCTCTGACTCTGATCAGCTGGTGCCCCACTGGCACTACTTCCCCCTGACTTGCCCAAATGGCTGGGCTCTCCTCCCCGCTTGCTTCCTTTAGCATGGAAGAAGTTGTCCTCACAATGTAATAATGCTGCATTTAGTACATTTGTGTAGGAATGTAGGGAAAGGTTACCCAGAAGATGCTGTCGGATCCTCCAAGTCAAACCATCTAAGAGCATCTGGATTCATTTCTCCTCAGTAGGCACCTTGTCCGGTACCATATTAGTCAATCGCGTGAACATCCCTTCATATTCTGATACTGTCTTCCCTTCCTAGGTGAGTTCTAAAACTTTTTGCCTCAACTCAGTCTTGACGACAGAAGGAAAATAGTTGCGGTCGAACCGCACACAGAAATAAAAAATCGGCATCAAATCCCGCTCCTTTAAAGAACTAGTGGACTCCCACCACTATAAGGCTGCCCATGCCAGCTTAAAGGTAAATAAAACTTGCCTCTGTACCTCAGTACACTCGTACATACGAAGGTATCTCTGTATATCGTTCTTTCACTGGATCTACATCACTACATCAGAACTGCCTGAGAACTTTGGAGGATGCACCTTCTGAAAGGCATCCCTAACTCTCTCCCATGCAGTAGGGAAAATGGGAACAGGTGCTGGCTCTAATGCTTGTGCCTGTGGTGTTGATTGTTGTACCACTGCCAGTGCTGCATCTACCACCTGTGCAACGATGGAAGAAACTTCTGTAGCATTCATCATGCCCTGAGGGTGAGCTGGTTGATGCTCTAGTTGGGCATTCTTGACCCTTGGTGCACGTCGAGGAGGCATCTGAGAGAAAGAAGTTTATTAGTCCACGGTTAACGCTAAATCTCAAATAACTGAAGACGTGATCGCATAAACAAGGATACAACCGTCCTAAAGATAAGGCTTTATATCAAAGGACACTAAGTAGAAAGCACATTAAGCAGCACAGATCCTAAAGGACTCTAGAACCTGATGCTCTTATACCACCTGTGACACCCCATCCAATTAAATATCGGGTGATCATCCCTTTATAAAATTTTAAAGCATAATGTTCGGTTAGTTCATTCTTAGCATCACTGTTGAAAACATTAACTTTATTAATCACCTAGTATAAATTAAGCTAGTGTCAAAATACTTTCCTTTATATATTGTAACCAAAAATCATATATATAAATTCCAAGAACTTAAATATAATCCATTCACCATTCAACTGAATAAAATAAATAATGAATCTAATTTATGTACTAAAATAAATACGACTGGATAAAACATTCATGTTCAAAACTCTAAACCACAGATCCATTGTAAAAACTAAATCCAACTAAAATGAATAAAAAGTAAATTAAATACAATCTCTGATAAAATGTCTAAGGGATGGGAAACACATGCCCTAAATGAAAAGTCTAGATAAACTGAGAGAAATGATAGGAGCATCTAATGCAAAGACCTACAGCTTCCACATCAGCCGTAGCACGCCAAGAAATTCAAGTCTCTAAATCTGGTCTCCCTATGGCTGAAAACCTGATATAATTCGTAAGAAGGGATGCAAGAGACGGGTCAGAGCCTGATGTGTAAAAAATGAGTTTTAGCAAGTATTTAAAACTGCCTTAAATCAAGTATTATGTGCATGTTAGATTTGTGGTGTCACATGAACTTCTCACCTCTCCTCTATTGTGCACTCCTATTGCATCTTATATCTAGTAGTACTAATTCGACCCAAATTAACTAGTTCAAAGTCACGTAACACTATCTATATTTAACAGTAGTATTCCAGTATCACCCATACGATACCCCATAAGTAGTCTATCACATTTTACTACCTTTCATGTTCACTCTTAGAGTATTTAACTCTTTCTCTCATTAACATTGTTTCATTTGTCATTGTTTCCATAACTACTAGTTTCTCTTAGTATAATTTCTCATATATACTCTCTCTCTCTCTCACACACACACACACGCACACACACACACACACACACACACACACACATATATATATATATATATATATATAGTCATAACATCCCTATACAAATATATTCCAGTCCTGCACCCCCGGTTTGAATCCCCATTGGTGCTATAAATAAAATGATCCTCCACCCTCGGGTTATCACCCATTAGTGCACTTAATACAATATCCTTGCACCCCCGGGTTATCACCCATTAGTGCACTAAATAAAAACTTTACACCCTCGGGTTATCACCCTTTAGTGTATCAAACAACATAACCTTTCACCCCCAGGTTATCACCCAATAGTGCACTTAACAAAAATATCAAATGATAGGCATACACACATCCTATTAAAATTTATAGGTATTCTCCCAACCTAGTTGCATATTTACCATACGTATTTTATCCTCATTGTTACATATTATATAGTATTATTAGATTACCATAACTCTTTCGTAATCTTCAAGGTAAATCTCCTTCCCAAAATATTTAAAGTATAAGTCTTACACACTTTCTCGTAAACCTGGTCGTTTTAAATTTGTTAACTAGAAGTTCTTCTCACTCCAATAAACTAAAAATTCCAAAATTGGACCCCAAGAAAATTCCCACAAATTTACCTTGTCGCTCGAAACAGATAGCAACGTTATTTGAATGACTGCTATGTGTCGCTCGAATGACTTCGCGCGAGATATCTATCTCGCTCAAATGACATCGCGCGACGTGCACTATCTCGTCTTCCTACCTAGAATTCTGCATTTTCCCCTCATTTTTATCCCTAAAACCTCTATACATTTTCTCCCATCATCTCATCATCAAATCCAAACAATAACACAATGTATAAACAACAATTCTAAGACCCTAGGATCAATAATTCATCATCAATCATCAAAAATATATGAAATCCCCAATTTAATTGTATAGGAACCCTAAATCTTAAATTTTGAGTTTCAATCAATAAATTACTAGATTTTTAACCATCAATACACATCAAATTTCGTGATTAAAACCTATCTACATGGGTATATCAATTGTCAACATCTCAGCCCTATCATATGCAAGAAACCCTTTATTTCTCCATTATAATTATCATCAAATTCGGGGGGAAATTTATCTACTCTAACATAAACGCAATTATTGCTAAAAGGATCAAGTAATAAACACTTTAATCGATTCAACCATCTTATCTCTTGAGTTTGTTGGTATGGGTGTGTTCCTCTTGTTCCGATCTACACGATGGTGGTGGTGATTGTGCAAGGTGGTGCTAATTGGGCCTTCCTTCTTGGAATTTGTTCTCCCTCACACACTCTGTGGTCGTTATTTAATTTTGTATATATTAACCCTAATGAACCTCTCGACTGATATAATAAACTCTCAATTTTTGTCCATTTAATTCGTCCAAAAATTAAAATTACAAAATTACCCATATGGGGTGCTGGTTTGGCCAAAAATCTCCCAGAGTCCAAATAAAATATTCGGGTAGTATTTTCTGACTATCTCGACCCTCCCGAACTCAACGTCACACTCGAAATTACCATACGAGTTACTTAAAAATAATTTACCTTTATATTCCATTCAATTAGTCCCGACACGACTCACACGCGTGTTCCGACTTAATATACCAAACTATCGTATATTTCACTCTCGACAATTTATCTCATTAATAAGCATTAACCCTTGTCACGCTAGTTAATATTTATTTTTTAAAATCCAGATTAATCACTAATTAATTCTCGCATATTAATTAAATTAATCCCACGATAATAATTAATCACATAATTATTTAAGTTTTTAAAAATACGTGGTGTTACATGCTTCCCCCCTAATAACGGAATTTCATCCCGAAATTCGAAAAGTAAGGCATACCTGGTATAAATAAATCTGGATACTTCTCACGCATATCCGCGTCTCGCTCCCAAGTGGACTCCTCCACATTGTGATGTTGCCACTGGACCCGAACAAGTGGAACTACCTTTGACCTTAGTCTCCTCTCACTGTGATCTAGGATAGCCACTGGCCTCTCCTCAAAAGAACTGTCCGACTCAAAATCGATCTCCTCTATCGCGATGTGTGTGTGGGCCAACTCATCCCAAAGATATCGCCTTAATGGCGATATGTGAAACACATCATGAATACGGTGTAAGTGCTCCGACAACCTAAGTCTATAAGCCACTAGTTCAATCCTCTCGATAATAGGGAATGGTCCTACGTATCTTGGAGCTAATTTCACCTTTTTCCCGAACCTCATCACCCCCTTCATAGGAAATACTCTCAATAAAACTTGGTCCCCCACTGTCAACTCTCTAAAGGACCTCTTAGCATCGGCGTAGCTTTTCTGTCTGTCCTGGGCTTCCCGTATTCGACTTCGAATCATATCGATCCTGATAGATGTATCCTTAATTACCTCAGGCCCAAGTAACTTGTTATCTCCAACCTCTAGCCAACAGGTGGGAGAACGACAAGGTCTCCCATATAATGCCTCAAATGGGGCCATGCCAATCGTGAATTGATAGGAGTTATTGTAAACAAACTCCACCAGTGGAAGTTACTACTCCCAACTTCCCCCAAAGTCAAGGATACACATGTGCAACATGTCTTCAAGCATCTGATTAGTATGTTTAGTCTTCCCATCGAGCTGCGGGTGATACGCCGTACTCAACCGTAACTCGGTACCCATAGCCTCCTGGAAACTCTCCCAAATATGAGACACAAATGGCTTATCTCTATCTAACACGATATCAAGCGGCACACCATGCAGTCTTACTATTTTTGCTGTAAATCTTTGAGCATACTGTCCCGATGCATAGTCTGTCCTGACTGGTAGAAAATGGGCTACTTTTATCAACCAGTTCAAAATAACCCATATAGAATCGTGACCCCTCTACGAAATAGGCAACCCATTAATAAAGTCCATGTAAAAAATCCCTCACATTTCCACATAAGGATCTCTAATGGATAAAGTAAACATGGTGGTCTTTTATGGTCCACTTTTACTAGCTGATAAGTGGTACACTTGGATACGAACTCCACGATTTCCCTCTTCATCCCACTCCACTAGTACTTTCGCCTTATATCCTGTTACATCTTATCCCCGTCGAGATGTACCATAAATCTTGACCCATGTGACTCCGTCATCACTGCATATCGAAGGTCCTCCCCCTCTGGAACCACGAGTCTCTCGTTGACGCGCAAGCCTCCCTCGAGGCAAACACGACTTCCGCCAACTCTAAGTCGTGTGTGGGGTAGTCCTCCTCATGAGGCTTAAGCTTTCGGTAAGCATAAGCTATAGCCTGATCCTCCTGTTGAAGCACACCCCCAAGTCCTAGTAAGGACGCATCGGTGTAGACTAGATACCTTACTCCCGGGGTAGTGCTAATGCTGGTGCTGAATTCAGCTTGTCCTTCCGCTCATTAAAACTCAATTGACGGGAATCATTCCAGATAAATGGCACTCCTTCGCGAGTCAAATGATTCATTCGACCTCCTATCTTTGAGAATCCCCGAATAAACCTCATGTAGTATCCTATAAGGCCCAAGAAACTACGTATCTCCATTGACGTCGTGGGTTGTCCCCACTCCCTCACCAGTGACACTTTCCTCGAATTTATGAATATCCCTCTATCTGAAATAAAGTACCCCAAAAACTGAACTTCCTTCAGCCAAAATCCACATTTCTCTTATTTTTCATACAACTCGTGCCGACGCAGTGTCTGCAAAATCTGCCTCAAATGTTTGGCATGCTCCTCTTCCGTTTGAGAGTAAATCAGGATGTCATCTATGAAGACAATGACAAACTGATCTAGGAACACTCTGAACACCCTATTAATCAAGTCCATAAACATGGTTGGGGCGTTGGTTATCCCAAAAGGCATAACCCTAAACTCGTAGGAACCATATATCATCAAGAAGGCAGTCTTCGACACATCCTTCTCCCTGATCCGTAACTGATGGTATCCCGACCTCAAGTCAATCTTCGAGAAGAAAGCATCTCCTCTCAACTGGTTATATAAGTCATCGATTCGGGGCAACTGATACTTATTCCATATCGTGACCTTATTCAACTCACGATAATCGACACACAACCGTAATGATCCATCTCTCTTTTTAAGGAACATTACTGGGGAACCCCAAGGTGAAGTACTCCTATGAATAAACCCCTGACCCAATAGTTGTTCTTTTATGATCCTGTAACTCCCTCATCTTCGCTGGAGCCATACGATAAGGTGTGAGGGCTATCGGCTGAGTGCCTGGCGTCAAATCTATAACAAAGTCTATGTCTCTGCCAAGTGGTAATACCATAATATATTAGAACACATTAGCGAATTACCGAACCACCGGTATCGAATCAAGATGTATTACCTCCTCCTTAGAGGTATCCTCCTTTATATAATACATATGCATGGAAGATACTCCCTCAGAATGAGGCATCGCCACCAAGAACATCTCCTGATCAGGTATAGCAAAAATAATACACCTACTAAAACAATCGATCATGGCCCAATAAGAAACAAGCCAATCCATATCGATAATCCCATCATACTCGAACATCTCTAATACAAGCATGTCAGAAGGTAAAGTAAGTATCCCAATCTCTATACCCACCTCTCGACACTTAAAGAAAATCAGTGAGACACTACCCAAAGGCGAATCTACACATGTAACCGTACTCTCTGTTGTATCTAATAATCCTAAAGCACGTGCACACCTCATGGAAATAAAATAATGTGTGGACCCCGTAGCAAATAAAATACGCCCCATTGTCCCCTGAATAGAAAACATACCGTCAATCGCGGGTGGAGCCTATGGTACCCCGTCCTGATGGAAGTTGTGGACCCGTCCATACTGAAGTTTCCCCTGCTGCACCGGAGTTGCGGGCAAGGCTGGATCTAGTAGGGCAGTGGGAATGATGGGTCTCCGCGGCTCCTGGTGAGCACCCTACTGCTGAGTGACCCTATCCCTGTCGGGGAAATCCTACTTCTTATGTCCACTCTTACCACAAGTATAATATTTTTTGGTGAAATTCCCTCCTCTGTGTCCTTGGTAACCTCGGCCCTGCTGGCCGTAACCACCCCTACATTCGCCCTGCTACTCTCCTTACTGTTGTCCCTACTTTTGACCCTGCTGCGGGACCTGGTGGCCCCATCTGAAGCCCCCGTGACCATGCCTGAAACCCTCTGAATTAAGCTAGTATAAATTATGCTAGTTTCAAAATACTTTCCTTTTAAAATTGTAACCAAAAATCATATTTATAAAGTCGAAGAATTTAATTGTAATCCATTCACCATTCAACTGAATAAAATAAATAATGAATCTAATTTACGTACTGAAATAAATTTGACTTGATAAAATATTCCGGTTCAAAACTCTAAACCATAGATCCATAGTAAAAACTAAATCCAACCAAAATGAATAGAAAGAAAATTAAATACAATCTCTGATAAAATGTCTAAGGAATGGGCAATACATGCCCTAAATGAAAAGTCTAGATAAATTGAGAGAAATGATAGGAGTGTCAAATATAAAGACCTACATCTTCCACATCAACCGTAGCACGCCAAGCAATCCTAGTTTCTAAATCTGTTGTCCCTGTGGCTGAGCACCTGATATAATACACACACACACACACACACACACACACATATATATATATATAGCAAGAGAGAAGAAGAGATGCAAGAGACGGGTCAGAGCATGATGTGTCAAAAATATGTTTTATCAAGTATTTAAAACTGCCTTAAATCAAGTATTATGTGCATGTTAGATTCGTGCTCTCACATGAAGTTCTCACATCTCCTCTATTGTGCATTCCTATCGCATCTTCTATCTAGTACTAGTAATTCTACCCAAATTAACTAGTTTAAAGTCACGTAACACAATATACATTCAACATTAGAATTCTCGTATCGCCCATATGATACCCCATAAGTAGTCTATCACATTTTACTACCTTTCATGTTCACTCTTAGAGTACTTAAATCTTTCTCTCATTAAGATTGTTTCATTTGTCATTGTTTCCAGAACTACTAGTTTCTCTTTGTAGAATTTCTCATAAATACTCACACACACACACACACACACACACACACATATATATATATATATATATATAGTCATAACATCCCTATACAAATATATTCTAGTCCTGCACCCCCGGTTTGAATCCCCATTGGCGTTATAAATAAAATGATCCTGCACCCCCGGGTTATCACCCATTAGTGCACTTAATAAAAACCTTACAGCCCCGGGTTATCACCCTTTAGTGTATTAAACAACATAACCTTACACCCCCGGGTTATCGCCCATTAGTGCACTTAACAAAAATATCAAATAATAGGCATACACACATCCTATTAAAATTTATAGGTATTCTCCCAACCTAGTTTCCTACTTACCATACGCATTTTATTCTCATTTTTACGTATTGTATAGTATTATTAGATTACCATAACTCTCTTTTAATCTTGAAGGTAAATCTTCTTCATGAAATATTTAAAGTATAAGTCTTACACACTTTCTCGTAAACCTGTCTCGTTTTAAATTTGTTGAGTGGAAGTTCATCTCACACCAATAAACTGAAAATTCAAAAACGGGCCCCTAAGAAAATTCCAAGAAATTTACCTCATCGCTCGAACCAGATGGCAACGTCGTTTGAATGACTGCCACATGTTGCTTGAGCGACTTCGCAAGAGATGTTTATCTCTCTCGAACGACTACGCGCGACATCGCACGACGCGCACTATCTCGTCTTCCTGCCCAGATTTCTGCATTTTCCCACCATTTTTATCCCTAAAACCTCTACAGATTTTCTCCCATCGTCTCATCATCAAACCAAACAGTAACACAATGTATAAACAACAATTCTAAGACCCTAGGATTAATAATTCATTATCAATCATCAAGAATATATGAAATCCCCAATTTAATTGTATAGGAACCCTAACTCTTAAATTTTGAGTTTCAATGAATAATTTCCCAAATTTTTAACCATCAATACACATTAAATTTCTTGATTAAAGCCTATCTACACGAGCATATAAATTGTCAACATCTCAGCCCTATCATATGCAAGAAACCCTTTATTTTTCCATCATAATTATCATCAAATTCATGGGGAATTTTTTTACTCTAACATAAACGCAATTATTACTAAAAATGAGCAAGTAATAAAAACTTGCCTCAAATCAACCGTCTAATCTCTTGATGTTGTTGGTATGGGTGTGTTCCTCTTGTTTCGATCTATATGATGGTGGTGGTGGTTGTGCAAGGTGGTGCTAATTGGGCCTTCATTCTTGGAATTTGTTCTCCATCACACACTCTGTGGACGTTCTTTACTTTTGTATACATTAACCCTAATGAATCTCTCGTGACTGATATAATAAACTCCCAATTTCGTCCATTTAATTTGCCCAAAAATTAAAATTACAAAATTACCCCTACGGGGTGCCGGTTTGGCCTAAAATCTCGCGGAGTCTAAATAACATATTCGGGTAGTATTTTCTAACTATCTCAACCCTCTTGGACTCAACGGCGCACTCGAAATTACCATACGAGTTACTTAAAAATAATTTACCTTTATATCCCATTCAATTAGTCCCAACACGACTCACACGCATGTCCCGAATTAATATACCAAATTATCGTATATTTCACTCTCGACAATTTATCTCATTAATAAGCATTAACCCTTGTCATACTAGTTAATATTTCTTTTTTAAAATCAGGATTAATCTCTAATTAATTCTCTCATATTAATTTAATTAATCCCACAATAATAATTAATCACATATTTATTTAAGTTCTAAAAAATACGGTGTGTTACATACTTCCCCCCTTAAAATGGAATTTCGTCTCGAAATTCAGAAATTAAGGCATACCTGGTACAAATAAATCTGAATACTTCTCATGCATATCCGCCTCCTGCTTCCAAGTGGACTCCTCGATATTGTGATGCTGCCGTTGGACCCGCACAAGTGGAACTACCTTTGACCTCAATCCCCTCTCACTGTGATCTATTGGCCTCTCCTCATAAGAACTGTCAGGATGAAAATTGATCTCCTCTATAGCGATGTGAGTGTGGGCCAACTCATCCCGAAGATACCGCCTTAGTGATGATATGTGAAACACATCATGAATACGGTGTAAGTGCTCTGGAAACCCAAGTCTATAAGCCACTGGTCTGATCCTCTCGATAATAGGTAATGGTCCTACGTATCTCGGAGCCAATTTCCCCTTTTTCTCGAACCTCATCACCCCCTTCATAGGAGATACTCTCAAAAAAACTTGGTCTCCCACTGTGAACTCTCTATAGGACCTCTTAGCATCGGCGTATCTTTTTTCATGTCCTTGGCTACCCATATGCGACTTCGAATCATCTCAATCCTGCTCGATGTATCCTGAATTACCTCAGGCTCGAGTAACTTGTTATCTCCCACCTCTAGCCAGCATGCTGGAGAACGACCAGGTTTCCCATATAATGCCTCGAATGGGGCAATGCCAATCGTGAACTGATAGAAGTTATTGTAAGCAAACTCTACCAGTGGAAGGTACTGCTCTCAACTTCCCCCAAAGTCAAGGATACACATGTGTAACATGTCCTCAAACATCTGATTAGTACGTTTAGTCTGCCCATCGGTCTACGGGTGATACGCTATACTCAACCGAAACTCGATACCCATAGCCTCCTGTATACTCTCCCAAAAATGAGACACAAATGTCTTATCGCTATCTTACATGATATCAAGAGGCACACCATCCAGTGTTTCTATTTCTATAATAAATATCTAAGCATAGTGTCCCGCTATATAGTCCGTCCTGACTGGTAGAAAATGGGCTACTTTTGTCAGCCGGTTCACAATAACCCATATAGAATCGTGCCCCCTTTGCGAAGTAGGCAACCCAGTAATAAAGTCCATGGAAATTCCCTCACATTTCCACATAGGAATCTCTAACGGAAGAAGTAAACATGGTGGTCTCTTATAGTCCACTTTGACTAGATGACAAGTGGTACACTTGGATTGAACTCCACGATATCCCTCCTCATCCCACTCCATAAGTACTGTCGCATCATATCCTCGTAAATCTTATCCCCGTCGGGCTGTACCGTAAATCTTGACTCATGTGACTCCATTATCACTGCATGTCAAAGGTCCTCCCCCTCTATAACCACAAGTCTCCTATTAAAATGCAAGCCTCCCTCAGAACTTATCAAATAAGACTCGACTCCACCGACTAAGAGCTATCTAATCCTCTCCTGGCAAAAAGGGTCTGTCCCCTGTGCCTAAACCACCCTCATCACTATATGCGATGTGACAGTCATAACTGACATGAATGATCTTACCACAGCATCCTGGTGCCCTAGCCCCTTCCATTTCGCCTTACACACCTCGGCCATCTCATTTACTTGCCTACGGCTCAACAGATATATAACTACGTTAGCCTTTCTGAGGTGATAGTGTATCTCAAACTGATAATCTTTTACAAACTCTAGCCACCTGCGTTGGCGCATATTCAGCTCCTTCTGCGTGAACAAGTACTGCAGTGACTTGTGGTCTGTAAATAGGTGAAATTGGTCACCCAAAAGTTAATGTCTCCAAATCCTAAATGAAAACACGACTGCCGCCAACTCTAAGTCGTGTGTGGGGTAGTTCTTCTCATGAGGCTTAAACTTTCGGGAAGCATAAGCTAAAGCCTGATCCTCATGTTGAAGCACACCCCTAAGTCCTAGTAAGGACGCATCGGTGTAGACTAGATACCTTACTCCCGGCCTGGGTAGTGCTAATACTGGTGTTGAAGTCAGCTTGTCCTTCCGCTTATCAAAATCCAATTGACGGGAATCATTCCAAATAAATGGCACTCCTTTGCCAGTCAAATGAGTCAATGGACCAACTATCTTTGAGAATCCCCGAATAAACCTCCTGCAGTATCCTACTAGGCCCAAGAAACTACGTATCTCCGTCGACATCGAGGGTTGTCCCCACTCCCTCACCGCTGACACTTTCCCCGAATCTACGAATATCCCTCTATTCAAAATAAAGTGCCCCAAAAACTGAACTTCCTTCAGCCAAAATCCACATTTCTATTATTTTGCATACAACTCATCCTGATGCAGTGTCTGCAAAACCTAACTCAAATGTTCGGCATGCGTCTCTTTCGTCTAAGAGTAAATCAGGATGTCATCTATGAAGACAATGACAAACTGATCCAGGAACTCTCTGAACACCTTATTCATCGAGTCCATAAACACGGTTGGGGTATTGGTTATCCCAAAATTCATAACCCTAAACTCGAAGGAACCATATCTCATCAAGAAGGTAGTCTTCGACACATCCTGCTCCCTGATCTGTAACTGATGGCATCCCAACCTCGAGTTAATCTTCGAGAAGAAAGCATCTCCTCTCAACTGGTCGAATAAGTCATCAATTCAGGGCAACGGATACTTATTCTGTATCGTGACCTTATTTAACTCACAGTAATCGACACACAACCGTAACGATCAATCTCTCTTTTTAACGAACACTACTGTGGCACCCCAAGGTGAAGTACTCCTATGAATAAACCCCTAACCCAACAGTTATTCTATATGATCCCGTAACTCCCTCATCTCCGCTGGAGCCATACTGTAAGGTGCGGGGGCTATCGGCCGAGTGCCCGGTGTTAAATCTATAACGAATTTTATCTCTCTGCTAGATGGTAATACCGGGATATCCTGGAACACATCAGCGAACTCCTGAACCACCAGTATCAAATCAAGAGGTATCACCACCTCCTTGGAGGTCTCCTACTCTATATAATACAAATGTGTGGAAGATCCTCCCTCAGAACGAGGCATCGCCACCAAGAACATCTCCTGACCAAGTATAGCAAAAATAATACTCCTACTAAAACAATCGATCATGGCCCTATATGCAATAAGAAAATCCATACCGATAATCACATCATACTCGGACATCTCTAATAGAAGCATGTCAGGAAGTAAAGAAAGTATCCCAATATCTATACCCACCCCTCGATATTTAAATAAAATCAGTGAGCCACTACCCAATGGGGAATCTACACATGTAATAGTACTCTCTGTTGTATCTATTAATCCCAAAGCACGTGCAAACCTCGTGGCAATAAAATAATGTGTGGCCCCCATATTAAATAAAATATGCCCCATTATCCCTTGAATAGAAAACATACCCTGAATCGCGGGTGGAGCCTATGGGACCGCGGTCTGATGGAGGTTGTAGACCCATCCGTACTGAAGTTTCCCCTACTGCACCAGAGCTGCGGGCAAGGCTAGAATTGGCTCTGTAGATGGTAGGGCGGCGGGAAAGATGGGTCTCTGGGGCTCCTGGTGAGCACCCTACTGCGAAGGGACCCTGTCCCTACCAAGGCAATCCTGCTTCTTATGGACAGTCTTGCCACAAGTATAACATTTGTTAGCAAAATTCCCTCCCCTCTATCCCTGGTAACCTCAACCCTGTTGGTCGTTACCACCCCTACCTTGACCCTAATGGCCCTGCTACCCTCCCTACTATTGGCCCTACTGTTGATCCTGTTGTTGGCCCTATTGCTGGCCCTGTTGGCCCCGTCTAAAGGCCCCGTGACCATGCCTGAAACCCTCTGAACAAAACCTCTTAGAAGAATCCCCCTGCTGGGTACTAGGGGTGTAAACGGATCGGGTCTGGATCGGGTAAGGGTATATCCAGATCCGATTCGGGTATTTTTTAGAGGGTCGGGTCTTACCCGATTACCCGTCAGGTCTCAGAAAATGGATCTAGATCCGGATCCGTTAAGGACTCGGAGACTCGACCCGAATACATGTAACTACATATATATATATATAAACTGTGAAAACAACTATATATATATATAGTTAATTGTTATAACTTATAACAGTTATTATAGTTTATATATATAGTTATATATATATAATATTATATATAAATATATATTTATTATATTATATATATACACATTCGGGTCGGGTCCTTATCCGATCGGAGTCATGTATATCCTGATCTGGTTCATTAACTAATCGAGTAATCGGATAATTGGATCTATAAAATTTGCTCAGATCCGTTAATTAGGATCGGGTCTGGGTCCAGACCCGGTCCATTGACTACTAGTTACCATGTCTCTAACTCTGATCAGCTAGTGACCCACTGGCACTACCTCCCCCTAACTTGCCCAACTGGCTGGGCTCTCCTCCCCGCTTGTTTCCCTTAGCATGGAAGTGGTTGTCCTGAAAATGTAATAATGTTGCATTTATGACATCTGTGTAGGAATGTAGGGAAAGGTTACCCAGAAGATGATGTCGGATCATCCAAGTCAAACCATCCATGAGCATCTGGATTCATTTCTCCTCAGTAGGCACCTCGTCATGTACCATATTAGTCAATCGCGTGAACTCCTACTCATATTCCGCAACTGCCATCCCTTCCTGGGTGAGGTCTAAACTTTTCTACCTCATCTCAATCTTGACGGTAGAAGGAAAATACTTGCGGTCGAACCGCACCCAAAAATAACAAAATCGGCATCAAATCCCGCTCCTTTGAAGTAATAGTGGACTCCCACCACTGTAAGGCTGCCCCTGTGAGCTTAAAGGTAGCCAAAACTTGCCTCTATTCCTCAGTGCACTCGTACATACGAAGGTGTCTTTGTATATCCTTTTTCCACTGACTCTCCATCACTACATCAGAAGTTCCTGAGAACTCTGGAGGATGCACCTTCTGAAAGGCATCCCTGACTCTCTCCCATGTAGTAGGGAAAATGGGAACAGGTGCTGGCACCACTGCTGGTGCCTGTGGTGGTGCCTGCTGTACCACAGCCAATGCTGCATTTACTGCCTCTACAATGATGGCAATAACTTTTGTAGCATTCCTCATGCCCTGAGGTGGAGCTGGTTGAGGCTCTGGAGGGGCATTCATGTCCCTTGGTGCACATCGAGGAGGCATCTGAGATGAGAAAGAAGTTTATTAGTCCACAGTTATCGATAAATCTCAAATAACTGAAGAAGTGATCGCATAAACAAGAATACAACGGTCCTAAAGATAAGTCTATATCAAAGGACGCTAAGATGAAAGCACAATAAGCCGCACAGATCCTAAAGGACTCTAGAACCTGACGCTCTGATACCACCTATGACACCCCGCCCAATTAAATATCGGGTGATCAGTCCTTTATAAAAGTTTAAAATAGAATGTTTGGTTGGTTCATTCTTAGCATCACTGTCGAAAACATTAACTTTATTAATCACCTAATATAAATTAAGCTAGTGTCAAAATACTTTCCTTTTTAAATTGTAACCAAAAATCATATTTATAAAAGTCCAAGAATTTAAATATAATCCATTCACCATTCAACTGAATAAAATAAATTATGAATCTGATTTACGTACTGAAATAAATACGACTGGATAAAACATTCTAGTTCAAAACTCTAAACCACAGATCCATAGTAAAAACTAAATCCAACTAAAATTAATAGAAAGAAAATTAAATACAATCTCTAATAAAATGTCTAAGGAATGGGCGACACATGCCCTAAATGAAAAGTCTAGATAAACTGAGAGAAATGATAGGAGCGTCTTATGCAAATACCTACAGCTTACACATCAGCCGTAGCACGCCAAGCAATCCAAGCCTTTAAATCTGGTGTCCCTATGGCTGAGCACCTGATATAATACATACATATATCAAGAGAGAATAAGAGATGCAAGAGATGGGTCAGAGCCCGATGTGTAAAAAATATGTTGTAGCAAGTATTTAAAACTGCCTTAAAGCAAGTATTATTTTGATGTTAGATTCATGCTCTCACATGAAGATCCCACCTCTCCTCTATTGTGGAGTCCTATCGCATCTTTTATCTAGTAATAGTAATTCTACCCAAATTAACTAGTTCAAAGTCATGTAACACTATCTACATTCAATAGTAGAATTCCTGTATCGCCTATACGATACCCTATAAGTAGTCTATGACATTTTACTACCTTTCATGTTCACTCTTAGAGTATTTAAATCTTTCTCTCATTAAGATTGTTTCATTTGTCATTATTTCCATAACTACTAGTTTCTCTTAGCAGAATTTCTCATAAATACTCTCTCTCTCACACACACACACACACACTCACAGATATATATATATATATAGTCATAACATCCCTATACAAATATATATAGTCCTGCACCCCCGGTTTGAATCCCCATTAGTGATATAAACAAAATGATCCTGCACCCTCGGGTTATCACCCATTAGTGGACTTAATATAATATCCTTGCACCCTCGAGTTATCGCCCATTAGTGCACTAAATAAAAACCTTACACCCCTGAGTTATCACCCTTTAGTGTATTAAACAACATAACCATGCACCCAAGGATTCTCTCCCATTAGTTCACTTAACAAAAATATCAAATAATAGGCATAAACACATCCTATTAAAATTTATAGGTATTCTTCCAACCTTGTTGCATACTTACCATACATATTTTATTCTCATTGTTACGTATTGTATAATATTATTAGATTACCATAACTCTCTCGTAATCTTCAAGGTAAATCTTCTTATTGAAATATTTAAAGTATAAGTCTTACATACTTTCTCGTAAACTTGTCTCGTTTTAAATTTGTTAACTGGCAGTTTCTGTCACTCCAATAAACTGAAAATTACAAAACTAGACCCTAAGAAAATTCCCATAAATTTATCTCGTCGCTAGAACCAGATGGAAACGTCATTTGAACTACTACCACGTGTTGCTTGAGCGACTTCATGCGAGATGTCTATCTCGCTCGAACGACACTGTCTCGTCCTCCTGCCTAGAATTCTGCACTTTTCCACCATTTTTATCCATAAAACCTCTACAGATTTTCTTCCATCGTCTCATCATCAAACCCAAACAATAACACAATTTATAAACAACAATTCTAAGACCCTAGGATCAATAATTCATCATCAATCATCAAGAATATATGAAATACCCAATTTAATTATATAAGAACCCTAACTCTTAAATTTTGAGTTTCAATCAATAATTTTCCAGATTTTTAACCATTAATACACATAAATTTTCATGATTAAAACCTATCTACATGGGTATATCAATTGTCAACATCTCAGCCCTATCATATGCAAGAAACCCTTTATTTTTCCATCATAATTATCATCAAATTCATGGGGATAATTTATCTACTCTAACATAAACGCAATTATTGCTAAAAAGGAGCAAGTAATAAACACTTGCGTCGAATCAACCGTCTGATCTCTTGATGTTGTTGGTATGGGTGTGTTCCTCTTGTTCCGATCTACACAGTGGTGGTGGTGGTTGTGCAAGGTGGTGCTAATTGGGCCTTCCTTCTTGGAATTTGTTCTACCTCAGACACTCTGTGGCCGTTCATTACTTTATTATATATTAACCCTAATGAACCTCGCGTGACTGATATAATAAACTCCCAATTTTCATCCATTTAATTTATCCAAAAATTAAAATTTCAAAATTACCCCTACGGGGTGCTGGTTTGGCCTAAAATCTCCCAGAGTCTAAATAAAATACACAGGTAGTATTTTCGGACTATCTCGACCCTCCCGGACTCAATGATGCACTCGAAATTACCATACGAGTTACTTATAAAATAATTTACCTTTATATTCCATTCAATTAGTCTCGACACGACTCACACGCGTGTCCCGGCTTAATATACCAAATTGTCGTATATTTCACTCTCGATAATTTATCTCATTAATAAGTATTAACCCTTATCACGCTAGTTAATATTTATTTTTTAAAATCCGGATTAATCACTAATTAATTCTCGCATATTAATTTAATTAATCCGACAATAATAATTAATCGCATAATTATTTAAGTTCTCAAAAATATGGGGTGTTATATCGAATTGAAGAAACTACCCTCCAATGTTAATATGCTTTCCTAGGTGAAAGTGAGACATTTCCTGTTATTGTCTAGCTTAGATGAAGAGTAGGAGGGTAAGCTATTGCAGATTTTGAGGAAGCACCAAAGTGCTTTTGGTTGGTGTATAGATGATCTAAAGGGTATAAGCCCTATAATTTGCACCCATAAGATTCACCTTGAGGAGGATGTTAAGCCCTTGAGACAAATGCAAAGACGACTAAGACCCACAATGAAAGATGTGGTGAGGACTGAAATCATAAAATTGTTGGATGACGGGATTATCTACCCAATCTCGGATAGCAAGTGGGTGAGACCCAATCAAGTTGTCCCGAAGAAGTCAGGCATGACTATCATTGAAAATTCCAAGGGAGACCTAGTTCTACAACGTACCACCACTAGATGGCGCGTTTGTATTGATTACCGGAAACTCAATGCGGGAACTAGGAAATACCATTTCCCCTTGCCATTTATCGATCAAATGCTTGAAAGAGTAGTGGGCCACCCTTATTATTGCTTCCTAGATGGTTATTACGGATATAACCAAATTGAGGTAGATGTACTTGATCAAGAGAAAACAACCTTCACTTGCCCCTTTGGAACGTTTGCCTACAAACGTATGCCATTTGGCTTGTGTAATGCACCGACGACCTTTCGAAGGTTTATATTAAGCTTATTCAGTGACATGATTGAGAGTGGGATAGAGGTGTTTATGGACGACTTTAGTGTTTTTAGAACCTCCTTCGACCTATGTTTAGCCAATCTTGAGAAAGTACTAGCCCGATGTGTGCAAATGAACTTAGTGCTGAATTGGCAAAAATGCCATTTCATGGTCATCGAGGGTATAGTTCTTAGCCACATCGTGTCATTAAAAGGGATCGAAGTTGACCGAGAAAAAATAGATGTCATAGATGACATACCCCCACCTAAATCACTAAAATATGTGATCTCCTTCTTGGGTCTCGCGGGGTTTTATAGAAGGTTCATTAAGGACTTTAGCCCCATCGCTAGACCCTTAAGAAATCTTCTTATGAAGGACACCTCATTCGAGTGGACAGAAGCATGCCATAGTGCTTTTGAAAAACTGAAAAACATGCTTGTGTCCTCTCCCATCATGCAAGCTCCGGATTGATCCTTACCATTCGAGCTTATGTATGATGCTAGCGATTATGAGATAGGGGCTGTTTTGTGCCAAAGAAAAGACAACAGGGCTCATGTCATCTATTACGCTAGACGGACTCTTACCGGACCACAACTCAATTACTCCACCACGGAGAAGTAATTTCTAGCGGTAGTACTCGCTCTCGACAAATTTTGGTCCATGTTATCAGTTCCCCCATCACTTGTTTCACCGACCACGCGACTTTAAAATATCTACTTGCGAAGAAAGATGCAAAGTCGCGCCTCAGAAGGTGGATCCTACTCCTACAAGAGTTTAATCTCTCCATTAAAGACAAAAAATGAGTAAAAAACGTTATTGCCGATCACTTGTCATGGCTTTCGTCCTACATACCTATTGATCCTACACTCATAGGCGAGTATTTTACAGATGAGAAACTCTTTGCCACCTCTTCTTTTCCCTGGTTTGAGGATTTAATGAATTATCTTGTCACGGGAGCCGTCCCTCCCGATTGGACACCGCAAGATAAGAAGAGGTTAATCACTTGGCCGCACATGTTTTTCTATGATGATCCATTCATTTTTAAATATTGCGCCGATCAAATCATCCGACGATGCGTACCAGATGACGAAATTACAAAAGTCATCCAATTCTGTCATTCAGAAGCATCTGGAGGCCACTTTTTCGTGAAAAATACAGCCGCTAAAATTCTCCAAAGCAATTTTTACTGTCCCATAATGTTTCGGGATGTCAACAATTGTTGCAAATCTTGCGACGGGTGTCAACGGATGGGAGCGATTACCCGACGAGACATGATGCCATTAACCCCAATTCTCATCATTGAGGTTTTTGATTGTTGGGGTATTGACTTCATGGGCCCTTTTCCTACGTCCTTTGGGTACTTATACATCCTAGTCGTGGTAGAATATGTTTCTAAATGGGTGGAAGCTATAGCTACCAAGACTAATGACAATAAAATGGTGATAAAGTTCCTCCACGAACACATACTTTCTCTCTTCGGTGCACCTAAAGTGGTAATCAGTGATAACGGCACACACTTTTGCAACAAGCCATTTGAAAAACTTATGAAAAAGTATGGTGTCATTCACAAGGTTGGGACGACATATCACCCACAAATGAATGGACATGCCGAATTGGCAAATCGTGAAATCAAACACATACTTGAGAAGACCGTCAATCCCGACCGGAAGGATTGGTCCCTTAGATTGAACGATTCGCTATGGGCCTACCATACCGCATACAAGAACCCACTCAGAATGTCTCCATTTCGCTTTGTGTATGGTAAACCTTTCCATATTCCCGTTGAGTTGGAACACAAAGTGTATTGGGCAATTAAGAGGTTAAATTATGATATGGACAAAGTCGGTGAAGCTCGCAAGCTTTAATTAAATGAGTTAGAGGAGATACATAATGATGCGTATGAGAATGCTAAAATTTCAAAAGCTCGGATGAAACTAGCACATGATAAGATTATTCGACGAAAAGAGTTTTAATCGGGACAAAAAGTACTCCTCTATAACTACCGGCTTCATCAATTTCCGGGTAAATTACGGTCTCGATGGACTGGTCCATTCGTTGTGAAGAACGTATTCCACCACGGAGCAGTAGAATTGGAAAATCCAGAAGGGGGAACGCATTCAAAGTCAATGGACAGTTCCTAAAGCTATATGTTAAGGCGTGTGTAGAAGAGATCGACACCATTTGGTTATCGGACCCCGTTTATGGGGTAGAGTGAGCTTGAACTGAGAGGTCATCGCACCCCCGATGTGTATGGGGTGAATTCTTGTGTATAGTAGTTGCAAGTAGGTTAGGATAAGTGGAGTTTATAGGATCACATCACAAAAGGAGAGGAATTCGAGCACCAACACGCTTTACGAGGCGAGCATTCTAGAGCCATAATATTACGGTGAGAGGTAATCAAGTCATACAAGCGTCGGATCATATGTAGGAGAAGACGAAAGTCATAAGAGGAGAGTTTACCATCCAAGAGGTGATCTAAAGCTATTCTGGAGATCGGATCGATCCGTTCCTGGGAACCTGGATTGGTCTGGTTTGGGAAAATAAAAATAAAAACATATAGGTATCGGATCGATTCGGTCCTAGGGAAAGGATTGATCCGGTGTCTGCAACTCTTTCCTTTCCCTAGGTTCACCCCCTTTTCCCCCAATCACTCAAATTCCCTCCATTTTCATCCCATCCCTTCCCAACACCCATTTTCCCTCCAAATTCTACCCTACCCTCTCCCTTCACCACCTATAAAATCTACACCTCCCCCACCACTACTCATTCCCCTCCTCTCTTTCACTATTTATATCCAGAACTATTACTCTCTCCCAAACCCATGGCCAACCAACTACCTCCCCAAAAATACGATTTCGTCGACATTCTCGACGACGGAGCCGTCGGCTACCGCTCCCTTCAAGAGAAACGGTGGTGTGAATGGTTCTTCGTCCAACCTCGCAAACTCTAAATATAGCGCTAAGTCATTTGGAATGACATGCCTAATTCTATCACTGCTCTTTTCATGGCCCGGGGTTGGTGTCTCTTCCTCAATGAACCTCATGACGCGGTATGGCCCAACGCAGTGTGCGCCTTCTATGGCTCACTTGTTCACACCGGGAACCACACGACTGAAGCTTACATTGGCGGCATATGCGCCCCATTACCTTTGGAGCTTCTGACCCAGAAGTTGGTAGCCAAGGATGTCCTGACCCCATATCAATAAATTTACCCAAACCCTTCACCCCGCTGCAAAAAGACATGTGCATATCTTGCATCGACCCCAATGCTTACTGGAATACCGAAACATACCCACTCGGCTTGCTAAGTGACAAAGCGAGCCTCACATTCAAAATTGTGTGCGCCAACATTCTCTCCACGGGCAATAACTCGACGATGCGCCCGCGTCAAGCCACCCTCATCTACCATCTCTTCGACCACAACACCCCCATCAGCCTGGCTGCTTGCATTTATGAAGATATATTCTTCGCCTCCAAGGATAAAAAGGGCATCACCCCCCTCTCCCCTTTTCCCGGCTCGTCACGTCCATGTTAGCAGATGCCGGAATTGCACCCTCGCGAGATTTCTCGCGCCTCCCAACTCCTTTTGGGGCCACTACCTGGACTAAACATGAAAGACAACAAGCCCGCATTCAAGCCCACTTGGCACAAAAGGCAAGTGATACCGAAGAGGAGGATAGTGACGAAGAAGAGGAATAGGGAGGTGATGATGAGAGCAGCGAGGAAGAAGAGGAGGATATTGTGATGGGCGAGGGCGACACAAATTATGATAGTGAGGAAGATTCTGATTTTTCACCCACCAATACGGAAATTGATCGGCATCTTTTGGTGGTGGAAACCCGGTTTGACAGATTCCTCACGCAATACAATAGGGATCAGGAGGCCTACCATAGGGATATGCGCATAATGCATCGTCTCCAAACTCACATGTACGAACTCAACTTCGGTGGGCCCCCTCCGAGCTTTTTCTACGACCCGTAAGACCCCAGCGCACCAGGAAGATCCAATCCCCCGCCCTAGTGATTTTTTTTTCTGAAAAGTGGTTGTCTTGTTGTTGGCTATTATCACATGGTTGTTTGGTTTCCTTTCCATTTGTAACACCTGCTGATCCGTTATATAAAATTCTGCATTTTCTATATTTGTTCATTTTATTTATTCGCACTTTTAATTTTCTTTGAGTTAGATTTTAGTCCTTTTTGCTTGAGGACAATGCAAAATTCTAAGTTAGGCGGGGGGTCACAAGTGCGTCTTCCTAAAACTTCACAAATTTTCGAAAAATGCCCATAAATTTAAAAAAAATGAAAAATTTTGAAAAAATCCAAAAATATTCTTCTTCAAAATAAATAAAAAGTAGAATTCAAAATTTTCAAAAATATCATTAAAACTTGGTTTAAAGTCCCAAATTGTAAAAATATAGTACACAAAGTCGAAATTGACCAAAGATGGATATTGAGCGAACATAGACGACTTAACGAATAAATGTGGAGATTAACAAACCCGATGAGATTCGAGCCTTTCATTATTGTGAATTTATAAATCAATCTGAGTTAAATTGTTAACTCAAAGTTCGTTTCAGCGTTTTAATAATTTGTCGAGGATCTCAATTCTTTCACTTTGATCGGTTATGGGAGATGAAATGTTGTCTCGACAAACGCGATAAAAATCTCTAAATTAAATTAATCTCGAAATGCATATGGTAACACAATTAGTATTTCGGACAATGAAGTAGGCCCTCATTTGTCACCCAAAATATTGGCCAGAAAAAGTAGCGAAACATTATCCCTTTTGTAAACCAAAATTGAGCCGAATAAATTTTTCCCTTTCGTTTGATAACCCGAAAAACCTCAATTGGCCCGGAATTGTAAAAGTTGATAATCCTAGAAATTAAGTTCGAATAGTGCATAAAAATCGGTAAGAAAAGAATACATATGCTCAACAAAAAATAGCAAGAAAAGAAAAGCATGAAAAATAGGGAAAAATAGAAAAAGAAGAGAAAATGAGCAATAGCCCGGAAAAAGCACAAATGGACATCATAAATGAGTTTTCCAATTTTGGCCTTCCCTACCATTCCCATTTTACCCAATACACCTTTAACTTGAAAAAGTCCTAACCAAGTCCAAATTACGAAATTGGTTACCGCGTGCAGAGCTAAAACACAAAAAGATAATAAAAGAGATTAAAGGTATGAATTAGAGGCAATGATCTTCTTTTCTCATAATCGTACTCCGATAATGAGATCCATTTACCATAAAATTTTGTCTTTCTGTTTGTGTGCGTGAACTTGGTTCCAATGAATTTACTCTTATAAATCACGCATACTGAGAGAAAATAAGCACATTTCGAGTGATTCATTTATGAGAGCATCTCATGATATGTTGAAATCAAAACGAATTTTCGGATAAGTAACGTAATGGTCAATCGGTGAAAATTTGGGGTTAAATTTCTAGCTTCGCACACATGCACTATGATTTGAGACTCTTGAACATGAATTGATGTGACTATTTTCTGAAAAAGTTTGAATTATACAATTTTTTCGTATTTGAGTTTTCTTTGAGTCAAATTTTATGGGTATATTCACTGCAACCCCTAACGAGACACAACTCGTACTACTAGGGCAACCTAGGGGTTTAAAGGCTTGTTGCATACGCTAAATGAAATCGCTTGCCCGCAAAAGAGGTACTCTATGCCATTTTTTTAAGTTGGATCATGTTTTGATTCTTTTACATTGCTCGGTATGACCAAAGTTCTAAGTTAGGGGGGTTTGATTAGGCATAAATTCTTCCAAATTTACCCCTTAATTTAGAGACTTTTATTACTCCAGATAATGTAAAATGAGTTGGTTTATCTCATATCATTGCTAATGGCTTCGTCTAACAAGTACCCCAAGTTTCGTGTATTTCTTATTAATTTTACAGGTATTTAATACATGAAAGAAAGAAAGAAACCGAAAGAAGCAAGGGAAAAGAAAGAGGATGAATCAAAAGGGAAAAAGCGCAATTTCCACCAGGCATCCGGTTGAGGACCAAAAATAAAAGTCGAAGATCTCAACTTTATGAACGCATGGGAAGAAATGGCATTCCAATTCGAGTTCTGGAATAGAAGTTATGAAGATCCAAAGGTGTGAGATAATCCAGATATTTTGAAGAGAAAATCAAGAGAAATTGAGAAGCCAATCCGGACCAATCCGGCTTATATGAAAAACGGACCAATCCAGGTATCAAAGATCTCTGAAAAAGAATGCGTTTACCGGACCAATCCGGTTCTCCCAAAAAATGGATTGAACGGGCCCCAAATTTCACTGTATAAGTTATATCTAACGGACCAATCTGGGCGATTTAAAAAATGGATCGATTCGGTTGTCACGCGGACCAATTCGATATACCGTGATCGGATCGATTTGGGGTTCAAGATTTGGGGCTATCCTCTTCTTGATAGAGTTTTTTATGCATCCCACTCTTGTAATTTTCATAGGGTATAAATTTAAAACACCTCCCACACATTAGGAGGCTGCTAATCCATTTAGAGAAGCTTTATAATTAGTTTAGAGAAGAAAACAACAAGAAACCCTAGTTTTAATGTCAATTTGATTCCAGTTCTACAATTCAAGTATATTAATTCCAATTCTTACCTTCATTACTGCAGTAGTTAATTCATTAGTTAGTAATTTCATTCTTCTTAATCTTAAAGTTGTTAGTTAAAATACTTTATTTCATTCAAAGCATGGTTTCTTCTCGTTTTAATATGTCCGACTAAGTTTTAAGGGGTTGGGGTGCATGAACCCCACCCGATGTAATTCATGATAGTGGAAATAGAAGTTTGAATTAAAATCTTAGGTGAATCATGTCGTATAACTAGTACGACCATTGTAGACTTTTGATCTCGTTTACCTTAGGTAACCGGCATGCTTAAGAAAGCGACGCGAGTATTGGTTAATACGATACTGCTTTAATTGGTCCTTTTCTTACATACTGGGCGGGCTACGATCCCTCATATATGTAATACTTAGGAGAATTAAAGACTGAGTTTTAATTCATTCTTTGCTTACATACTGTGCAGGCTATGATCCCTCATATATGTAATACTTAGGAGAACTTAAGACCGGGTTCATTTAAAATTCTAATTTCGACACTAGTATCCTACTAAGTGAATTACTAGGGTGCGGGGGATTGTAACCCGGCCTATTATTCTAATTTCATATTTTAGTAGTAAAACTTTTTGTTATTAAGTTCTTCACTAAATTAGAGTAATTGCAGTTCATTTAATCGTAGTTTCATTAATTACTGATTTTCAAAATTGCATCTAGTCATAGTTGTTTCGCAATCCAAATCATCTTTTTCTTCTTTTTAAAGTCAAAGTTAGGTTACCCTCGTCTTTCCAACGTCATTACGACTTCATTCGTCCTGTTTCCCTGAGGATCGATACTCAACTTATCGTATTATTACTTGAGCGACAGGCTTGCACTTGAGCCTAAATAGTACGCACACTAGACACATTTGTGGTTGCGTCAGGCAGTAACCTTGAAACACAAATGGAGTAAATAGGGTTGGTCACACAATAAATGTTCTCACGATAAACTCTCTTGTCCGGGAGTATTTTGGCAGCAGTTCTAGGCTAGAAAAGTGCGATGCTTAAATAGTATAACTTTGGAGGTATTTATAAGAGAGCAACATCATTTGATTAACCTTCTTGTAATAAATGTGTTTGACCCCTCTTGATGTCAATAATCTTATACATTTAATGTTAAAGATATTGCATCAAATGAGCCAGATATGATATTTTGAAGGGAACATTATTTAGACTCTTAGAGTTGTGAACTCGTTATATATGACGTGATGTGCCAGCTATAGACCTATCAACCTAGGAATATCTTCACTTAAGTGCTATTTTATCGATTTCCTGAATGTCAGGCACGCTGATGTCAAAGAGTTGGCAAAGAGTAACCTGTGAAGGATGTGTTGTCACATCACTCAAAAAGGTAGTTCATCGAATTAAAGTTTGCTCGACTATTGACTGTTCGAGCAACTTGTGGTGTATGTAAACATTAGAGGTTAAACTTTTGGAATACTTTTTAGGACTGGGCCCCCTCGAGTGGGTTCCCAGAGATGGTATCTCCAAGTACTACTTATCCATGTTGTGTATAAACCAAGGTTTTGCCTAAGTAGCCTAAATGGGTTGGTCTCTTCCAATGTTACCTTTCACAGTCCTCCAAACCCAATCCCTGCGAGATACCCAGAATGAGGTTGTTCGATAGAGCATGTAAGCTCGTCCATGCCCTGCCAGACATGGTCCCTCGAGGGTACCGAGCAACCTCACAACTTTACAAAGTGAACTTTACATTTACAAAGATAGTTGAATATAAGTACATCGAAGTTCCTATTACAATTTATGTTTTCCAATTTTATCACTTGGTCTTGAACTTTGTGAGGGGTCATTCGAGCAGCTTCAACTTTGTGCGAGCAACTATCTTCATAGGAGCTCCTTCGAGCAGCTTCATCTTTTGGGTGAACAACCATCCCTAATCTTTCTTGCGAAGTATTGGCGTTGTTTTAATCAACTTTAAGCCTGGACCGTCCTCCACAATGTATATATACATACACACAACACGTACAAAATAATAAAAGAAAAAATATAAAAAACTAAAACACACACATATAAAACATAAAACGACTCACAATAAAATAATAAAAAATGGAAAAATGGAAAAAATATAAAACAAAGAATATCAAAAATATAATAAAACACACAAACCCAAACATATATAGACACTGACATAGTGGATGCATGTATTATATAATGTTTGTATAAAAAAATAAAATACTCAAGAGTAAAAATAAAGACCCTAAAATATAATAAAAAGATATAAAAATGACACAACCTGTATAATATATATATATATATATATATATATATATATATATATATATATATATATATATATATATATATATATATATATATAAGGACAATAATATTACACACACACTGAGCAATATATAGGATAACTAGGGATGGTCGGGGCTTAGTTATGGGACGGGTATTTTGTATGGGACATGGTTAGGCTCATTTAACCACATATTTGCCTTGATTTGAAGCTTTTGAAATCGCAAATGACATTTGAGCTACAAGAAAGACATAAACACACATAAGGATAATTTTACCAAAAATTAACAATTATAAACCATCTATATGAGATATTATTTGAACACTTTTGGGTGCTTATCACGACATATGAAATTCAAAGCATAAAGCCTCTGTCTAATTGTGTTCTCAACATATTAATAAGAAGTAACCCTCCTCCATGGACGTAAGTACCTAACCACACACATCTTGTGTTCATCTTTGTTAATATTTTTTAAAAATTTAATAATTAAAATAATTTGATGACCCAATATTTTAAACAGCCTAATTTCTTTTCTTTAGAATTTTAACATTTCAAGTCTAAACTAATTTAACAAGTTATTCAATATATCCAATAATATAATCCATTAAATATTAAACATTTAAAATTTCTTAAAGTACATATTAAATATCAAACCATAAATATAATCCACTAAAATAATATTTATAATTTAACATATAAACTTTCAATAGTCAACAAATTAAAATAAACTTGAAAAAATCTAACCAATATAAAGTACGCATAGAGGCACTAGATGACAGGAAAGAAGTAAAAAGTGAGATAGAGCCGGGAGGGAAGATAAGAGAATCGGAGAGGAGGGGAGGGAGTCGGATGACGAGAGGGAATGAAAGGAAAGGGAGGGAAAAATAAGTAGGGTAGGTTTTTATTTATTTATATAAGTTGAAAAGACGAAAGTGATAGTGTTTGTTAAGTGTATATGTCTGTGTGATGTATTAAAATTTTATATAATGTTTTATGCCGCTCAGTTTTTAAATGTCCATATATAAATGCCTTTACATTCACATCTTAATTTTTTACCCTATATGCCAAAAACTTAGGGGGTGCACCGATTACAATAAAAAGTTATGTTCCTTTGAGAATGTTTTTCTAAATCTCTCACGGCAACAACAATACTACCCTTATCTCTATGTGTTTGGAATTGAACTAACTAAAAATACAAGTATATTTGACTCTTTTTTCTCTCTTTTTCTCATTTTTTTAGGTAGGAGGATTTCATCATATAGCCTATTTACGAGAATATATATATATATATATATATATATATATATATATATATAGAGAGAGAGAGAGAGAGGGGGGGAGGGGCCAGACTCTCATACATACCTAGTTTACATACTTACTAATGCAAACATATTTTAATAAAATATTAAAAATATATTTTGAGTCGAATTTTTTATGTGATATTTAAACATTTCAAGGGTCCCATATAAAAAAATCAGCTCAAAATAATTTTTTTTGCTATTTCTAAAAAAACGATCAATCTTTCTTACCTTATAAAGTGTTTTAAAATCCTGTATAAATTTGACCGAATTTTTAAAAATAGTAAAACAAGTTATTTTGATTTGATTTTTTTATATGGGTTAATTGAAATTTTTAAATACCATATAAAAAAATTGAACTCAAAAATATTTTTTTTACTATTTTAAAAAAATAGGTATGTAAACTTGGTATATATTAGAGCATGACTCTCTCTCTCTCTCTCTCTCTCTCTCTCTCTCTCTCTCTATATATATATATATATATATATATATATATATATATATATATATGTGTGTGTGTGTGTGTGTGTGTGTGTGTGTGTGTGTGTGTGCACGTCCGAAGAAAAAGCGTTATGGAAAAGGGTCTTCAAAAAATTCGTTACAAATGTGGAAACTCTCTAGATTCGAAGACTCGAATGGTGCACTTCATGTCAAAAGTCCAAAAATGTCAGAGTCGAGGAAATTAAGAGGGGCTTTAACCTTCTAAAAACTCATGCAAAGATTCGCAGGGGGAAATGATTTATTTAGTTTGGCCTATGGTCCAATACATTGCCTCATGTGTGGCTTAGATAGGAACCTAGTCCCTTTAGCCATGTTTTTTATCATTTATTTTAGTAGAGTCGTGTTTGAAGTCTCTATTTTTTTTCCTTCTTCGCTCTATTTTTGTTTATATGCCTTGATGGTGGCTTCAGTCATCCACACTTTTTAATTCTTTATAAAAGATCCTAGTTACTCGGACCAATTTATAAAAAAAAGGATAAAAAAATATTTCGCTTAGCACACCTCACTTAAGTGTACTTGATTATAACATTTTGGGCCAGATCATTATATAAATCCTAACCCATAATGTTAAACCCAATACACTTAAGTTATGTGTATTCATTGCTATGTTAAGTGAGGCTTGTTGGAATGTCTTCTATATATATATACACACACTAACAATCACTTGCACAATTATGTTTACTAAGCACCAAGTGTTTGTGGCACATCATCAATTCGACCTAAATCATTATTTGTAGCTAGTTATTTGTTCATGCCAAGTTGCATAAAGAATTGATAAAAGGTTAATATATATATAACTACATGTTTTACAAAACAATATTTACATTCTCAAATTTTAACAAAGATAACAAGAATAAGTTAATATGACTCATCGTCAAAAACTATTTAAATGCTACACTTTCTAATATTCTTGTTTGGAATATTACACTTGTGTAACACCCCACATAATTAAATATCGGGTGGTCAGTCCTTTATTAAATTAAAACAGAATATCCAGTTGGTTCATTCTTAGCATCACTGTTGAAAACTTTTATTTACTAACCACCTAGTATTTAAAAAGCTCATGTCAATTTTTTTAATTAACATAAAACTAAAAGATAAATAATATCACATTCCACCATATAAGTATCAAATGCACAATGAATGATGATAGAATAATAATTATGTCTAAATCCTACAATCCAGTCTAAAATATCCATACACCACAGTCTATTACATCATAATGGAACTCAACATTTTTGAATAACAATAGAATAAAAATGGACAAATGTCCGACTGGAATGAAAGTTTATAATGGAGAACATAATCAATATTAAGGCGTCTAATATTAATAACCTGCAACTTTCACCGCGGCTGCAACACGCTAAAAGATAGAATCTGCTAAGCATGGTATCCTTGTGGCTGAGTACCTAAAATGGTTTACAAAAAGAATGGACATTTGGAGAAAAATGGGTCAGAGCCCGAGTAAAATAGTTTTAAAATTTTAGCAAGAGTTTAAATGCAAAATTTGCAAATAATATATTTAGTTTCATGTGCTATCGCTTGAGAGGCTTACCTCTCATCTATAGTGCACACCTAACGTATATCTCTAACCCTTCCTGATTATACTACCCCATCTCTCTAGTATAACCTGATTATTTTACAATATACTATAGCTTGTAATATTCACTCATATCACCCATACAATATGTGATAGCATCTTTCCTATCCATACATCAATTATAAATTTCTCATTTTATAATTAAATAATCACATGTGAGATATCTTTATCTTTCTTTTCTACTAAGCACACACAGTAGAGTACTTTACAAGTATGTGTGTGTGTGTGTGTCTATATATATATATATATATTGCACCTTTAGGTGAGACCTCCTGGTGCATGCATACTATGCTATCAAGTCCCAGTACCTCAAGTATGAAATAAAGGACTATTGGTTCAGTATCTCACTTGAACCTTTAATTCGATTTACCCATAATGGTATGAGAACATAGTCCCCAACCAAATGGGTCATGCACATACTTATGCTCCCATCCACCCGTCGAACTATCATACTCTCATATAGTAAGTTTCCAAGGTTTTATGTTCTGGTTACAAATCTAAAATCCCCCTAATGGGCTCATTAGGATAAGACCGTCCACGATACGAAACCTCCCCCCCCCCCCCTCCCCTCCTCCCCCCCTCCGATAGCAAGCATCGTAGGTATGTCATACACATAATATCACAATCAACATAATATATGCATGCACTCATCCTATACATACATAGAGTATATTTCAAGTTTATCCCATAAACTAATAGTTCACATTTTCCATTACTCCTAATATCTCTTGTTAATCGAAAGGATATAAATAATTTAATCAATTATTTCAGTACCTACATTCAACCCATACTTATTGGTCCAAACCCAGACTTATTATGACAACCCCATATTGTATTTTAATTCCTAATAATCTTTTTTCTCAATAAAGTTACATTCTACCCACAAATATAATTACAATTTGAGGCTTTTCTGATCCGATTTTAAAAAAACATAAAACTACAAAGTTGTGCAAAATATGATTTTATACAAGAACATGGAGATCCACTACCAATTTTCGCTTAAAACAGTCCTAAAATTATCATAGAATGTTCATCCTTTTTCTGAAATGATTTTTCATGCGTTTTCTCAACTATTTTTTTATGTTCAATCTTTCATTTTACAACTCCAAACTCCCAAACAAATATACCCAATAATATATTAATATATATACATTATTTCTAATATTTTATATTCATCAAATCATCAAAAGGTCAACTTAAATTGGATTAATTCATGGTTGTTCTCTAAAATATTATTTTACCATTTATCATCAAGAACACATGTAAAACCCATATTTCTCCTAATTTTTAGTGTTAGAATTTCACTAATGTTCATCTTCTAACAAAAGAATTATGTACTACTATCAATTCTCCCAAAAATATAATTTTCAATTCCTCAATTTATCATAACCTTTAATGAATTCCAAAATAGTAAACATCCTATTATAACATGAGTATGACATTCAACTAAAATTCAGCAAGATAAACAGTTGCCTTTCAATGTAGGACTGATCCGTTGAAGAAGTAATATATGGTTGTATTCCCAACTCTTTGATTTACTCTTGATGATGATACTCTAAGTATGTTCTTGCACGAATTATTCAAATATTCCCTTAGACTCTTGAAATTCCTTCTCAATTCTCTTCACTTTCTCTTTAACTGATGAGGCGTAATCTTTGAATTTAAAATATGTCGTTGGTTGTTTACGCCCTATACAAAACAAATACCACAACTTGGTACACTAATGGAAGTGTAGCGGCAAGTAGGGATCAAATCCACAGGGAGTGATTGAATTTTATATTATAATTGATTTATTATTTCAAAAATAAAAATGGAAAAGGTGATAGGGTGGTTTTAAAGAAAAGGAAAAAAATAAGAAGTTAACACTATACTACAATTAATTAAAACGAGAGTTAGGATCTCATCCCCGCCATGGGCTAAACTACGCATAATTAGAATTCCGGTTGGAAAATATTTAACCGAGCACTTTTAGTTAATTATAAACATAATACAATAAGGAATCCAATCCAAAGTTGTGAGATTAAACATTTAACAGAAAATGGTCACAAGCGTCTTAAATTTGGATTATCTCTATAAACACTAACGTTGCAAGACAAAGAAAGTTAAGCGTACAATAATCCGACTTTAATACGCGAGGTTTCAATTAAACGCAATTTTTCTCAAAAAATAATTTTCGGAGCTCAACGCCCATTAATGGCGGAAACGCAATCCCAACCCTTAAAACTACCCACTCCACATGATTAAACTAAGTAAAACAACTAATTAGCAAAGGAAAACAAGAATTAACACACTATAACTAACTATCTAAGCAATAAAAGTAACTACAAAGCAAGAAATCAAGTAAATAAGCATTAAACAAAGGAAAGTGACAATGAATATTAATAAACTTACATAAATGGAATGAACCCAAAGAGAAAGGAGGAGAGGGAAGCTCCAACAAGAATCCCCCAAAAATCTGATTTCTAACCCTAACTAATGTCTAAAAATGATCTCCCAACTTAAAACAATTTTTACTTATAAATACTTGCACCAAAACCCACATAAAAAAATAGATTTACGGACATTTTGGTGCCAAACCGAATCGATTCAGACTGGCCGAATCGATTCGTCCATGACAGTTCTGAATTCTCAGCACTGTCCAACTTTATGGAAAATACCGTAACTTCTTCGTTATAACTCGGAATTAGGCACGGTCGGATGCTATGCAAAGATAACTAAGAGGGATACAACATCCAAGAAGACATTAGGCCAAAAAACTAAATTATGAAATGACTAAAATTTCCTTGAATATGACCTTGAGCGTGATTTTGAAGATAAAACCATCCTAAAATGCCATAACTCCCTCATTATACATCGAAATCATGCACCGTCGGAGTCCACGCGAAGAGAAATCAAATTGATTCAACTTCCGTGAAGAGTTAAGGATCAAAATCCGAATGATGAAATTACCAAAATAGCCCCAAAGCTGCAATCTTTAACGAAACTTTTCCGAAAAGCGACCAAACTTCACGCTAAGCACTTTAATACCTACGAAAGCTCAATTATACCTCATATAGCATGTAAATATATAAAATGGAGGTTGTCTGGTTAATGTGCATAAATATAGGAATTAAGGTACCCGAGGGGGCTAAAATGCATAAGTATAAGGGGTGAAAAATACAATATTCGTGCCGAATCACACCCCCTAACTTACACATTGCTAGTCCCTAGCAATGAATACAAAGATAAAAGAACTACAAGAAAATCACAAAAAAAAAATATATAGATATATATATACAAAAGCGATAAAAGCCAGTTTCGCGGGCGAACGATTGCATTTAGCATATGCAAGAAGCCATTAAACCCCTAGGTTACCCTACTGGACGAGTGTCGTCTCGTGAGGGTTTTCTGGGATGAATCCCACAAAAATTAAATAGTTTCCTAAAAATATGCCCAACCCAACATGCGACAAACTCAACAATACGAAAAAGATTTCAAACACGTTATTAGCATATTGAACGAATTCAAGTTAAAGTCCGTTGTTATTAACAGGTTGAATGCACCTCATAGAATTGAAACTTTAAAAGTGGGAGGAGGGGAGAGCACATGCATGATATGATTTGGCAAAAACTTAAATAAATAGGATAATTAACATTAAAGCATGAATATTTTCAATCCTCATGGTCATTACACTCAACAAATGAAATCACTTGAAACAGTGAGGTAACACACGGAACATGTGGGCATAAAGAGTAAATGTAAATGGAAACTAGGACACGCACATGTCACTAATGAAGAACGCTATATAGGAAATGAAAAACTTGTAATCTCAATGAAAGATACTGCTCATTAAAGGAGGCGAAATGCATTTTCACAGATTATCAAAACTATTATGACTTTAAAATTAAATTCACCCTAAGATCATATAGGACTTTATAGGGTTGTAATGTAGGCTAGGCTAGGGTACGAAATGAAAAGAATTTATGTACGGATTCAAAGCGTTCGGAAATGAAAAACTTGGAATAATGGAAAGAATGTGGGAAATACCAAAATTGGAAAACAAGTTCCAAAACAAGCATTAAATGTGCAATGGGAGTGTAACAAGGATTATTGACTATACATACACAACATATATACAATCTTTCTCTTTTCTTTTTATTTTCTTCATTTTCTCATGTTTTATTTTGTTTTTTTTTTTGCTTTTTATTTTCGTTTTCACTACTTTATTTCTTCACTCACTCTCACATGATCAAATTGCAACCACACTACACAACATCATTCAATCCCACGAAACATTCCAAACAAAGGTACGTAAGGTAATATGTATGGCGTATAGCTCCAATTTGAGTTGGTTATGAAATTTTGGGTTATGAAACGAAAGGCTAATATTTAGGCTCAAAGGGGTTAACGAGGGAAAACATTTAAGGTGAGGTCAAGGTCAATATGGGTGATATAACAAAGATTGCCTACGATCATTTCATAAAGTTTACGAAATTCTCGAGTCAAAACAATATATGATAATCATGCTCAAGTAACACATTTCAAGATATAAACTCAATTAATGAACGATCAATGAAAGAATGGGGAGATTACCGACGAATTTAACATTTTCAATGAGAAAAGAATAGTGTATACACTCACAAATGAAGGTATGTCTCTAATCTCACTCGGTGTAAGTATATACAATGCAACAAAAGATTATCGAGTTATAAAAATCTTTAAACCAAATCAATATAACAAGGAAAGTGCATATGCTCATGGGATAAAGTTTAATTTATAAAGTTATTCATAATATCACTGATTTTAGGACTAAAGTCTAATAAATTCTAAAATCGAGAACATGCATAATTGAATTGGCAATTGGATTGGGCATTTATTGAAATTTATCATTGGAAACAAGGCAAAATGCCTAACAAAAGAGAAAAAAAGAAAAAAATATTTTTGAAATTTTCAATTTTTCATAAAAATGCATACTTAATAACTAAATGTGAGCAAATCCATGGACAAAACAAAGAAATGGATAAAATATCCTACACCCCATAACTTAAATGTTGCATTGTCCTCAATGCGCATTAAGAACACAACACCAAAAGAGGAAAAGAACGATATTACCCAAAATTGAAGCGATCTCCATAAGCATGAGTCCAATGAAATCTACAAAACAAGTTAGTACCGAGCATAGCAAAAATAAATAACAAAAAGTTAACTAATTACACTAGACTAAATTAAAAAGGAAAGAAAGAAAATTAAAAAGCTAACTATTTACAACCTACTATTTAGGTTTCACACTAACTATACACTAGAAGTCTAAATAGTTGAGGGTCCACCCAAAAAGGGATTTGACTTTGAAAGATCAACGGTGGACCCTCCAAAGCGAACATGCCTCCCGAAAAATAATAATTTCGTTTGAACAACGGAAGGCATGTGGGCGGTGAAAAAAGTGAATCATCGCCAATTTGAAATTTTGGGCAGACGATGGGGGATTTGGATAATAAGGGGGAAAGGTATACTTGAGGTCCAAGAGAAATTGACTCATCTCCCAAAGATTATTCAAATGGAATGGGATATGGTGCACACGTGGGGATAACATCCATCGAAAACAAGTCCGGCAAGGAGTCCTCATCGGCAAAAAGTGTAGAAGTTTTGAAAGTTTTTACCGACTCATAGGAATCAACTGGTAATTCTAATGGTTCAATGATGGAAAACGTATATGGTAATGAAATAAATTCAATCTCCGTCAACATATCATCGGAAGGATATTGAATTTTGGGTGAGAGAGATTCACATTCGATGAGAAATTCTTTGAAAAATTGAGGTGAAACACAAGTTTCCACCTCCTCGTTGTTTTGTGCATAAGAATTCATCTCATCACAAAGTGCTCCAAGTCTCATTCCAGCATCATTTAGTCTTTCCAAACCTTGGTAGTAAAGAAGAAAAGTTTCTTCCAAAGTAGGCTTCCTCGTCTCAAGAGCCTAGGACTCCTCATTTAGTTGAAACTCATCTTCGAAAGTATCGGAATAAGAATCATCATTGGATTCGAATAATGAATCCAAATCAAGCTCCCAATAATGATTTTCATTCCGATAAATGTTTTCAAGTCTTTTAATCTCAAGAAAATCCTCAAAATGGAAAACTTGAAAATTATCCCCAAAGTAAGAATCATTAGAATGGCCGTAATAACTATAATAGTAGGACATGATTACCTCGTTGTTTGTAGATGGAGAAACCGAGCAAAAAAGTGAGCAACCACGAATCAAAGTTTCTTAGTGCTCAAATATGCAATCCTGCAAAAAAGGTTAAAACAAAGAATACAAATACAAAAGGAAAAATACTACGAAATAATAAAACAATTACAATCTAAAACACACTCCCCGACAACTGCGCCATTTTTGATGAGGCGTAAACTTTGAATTTAAAACACATCGTTGGGTGTTTACGACCTATACAAAACAAATACCACAACTTGGTACACTAATGGAAGTGATTGAATTTTAAACAAATACCACAGGGAGTGATTGAATTTTAGATTATAATTGATTTATTATTTCAAGAATAAAAATGGAAAAGGTGATAGGGTTGTTTTAAAGAAAAGGGAAAAAACAAGAAGTTAATGCTATACTACAACTAATTAAAACGAGAGTTGGGATCGCATCCCCATCATGGGCTAAACTACGCATAATTAGAATTTCGGTTCGAAAATATTTACCCGAGCATTTTTAGTTAATTATAAACATCACACAATAAGGAATCCAATCCAAAGTTGTGAGATTAAACATTTAACAGAAAATGGTCACAAGCGTCTTAAATTCGGATTATCGCTATAAACACTAACGTTGCATGACAAAGAAAGTTAAATGCATAATAATCCGACCTTAATACGCGAGGTTTCAATTAAACGCAATTTTTCCCAAAAACTAATTTTCGGAGCTCAACGCCCATTAATGGCGGAAACGCAACCCCAACCCTTAAAACTACCCACTACACATGATTAAACTAAGTAAAACAAGTAATTAACCAAGAAAAATAAGAATTAACAAACTATAACTAACTATCTAAGCAATAAAAGTAACTACAAAGAAAGAAATCAAGTAAATAAGCATTAAACAAAGGAAACTGACAATGAATAGTAATATACTTACATAAATGGGATGAACCCAAAGAGAAAGGAGAAGAGGGAAGCTCGAATAAAAATCCCAAAAAAATCTGATTTCTAACCCTAACTAATGTCTAAAAATGATCTCCCAACTTAACAGAGTTTTTACCTATAAACACCCCACCAAAAACCCACATAAAAAAAAAAGATTTGCGGACATTCTGGTGCCAAACCGAATCGATTCGTACCGGCTGAATCGATTCATACCTGACCGTTCTGAATTATCTGCTTTGTCCAACTTTACGGAAAATGTCGTAAGTTCTTTGTTATAACTCGGAATTAGGCATGGTCGGAGGCTACTTCAAGATAACTCAGAGAGATACAACATCCAAGAAGACATTAGGGCAAAAAAGTAAATTATGAAATGACTAAAATGCCCTTGAATGTGACCTTGAGTCTGATTTTGAAGATAAAACCATCCTAAAAATGCCGTAACTCCCTCATTCTACATCGAAATCATGCACCATCAGAGGCCACGCGAAGAGAAATCAAAGGGATTCAACTTTTTTGAAGAGTTCAGGATCAAAATCCAAATGATAAAATTACTAAAATGCCCCGAAAGATGCAATCTTTAACGAAACTTTTTCGGAAAGCGACCAAACTTCACGCTAAGCACTTTAATACCTACAAAAGCTCAATTATACCTCATATTGCATGTAAACATATAAAAGGGAGGTTGTCTAGTTAATGAACATAAATATAGGAATAAGGTGCCCGAGGGGGCTAAAATGCATAAGGATAAGGGGTGAAAAATACAATATTCGTGCCGAATCACACTCTATGTATAACTCTCCTAACCTTTGGTTTTGTGTAAATGACTCTTATCTAAGCCCAAACCTTTCAGTTTGTAAGTATAATCCCGTTTTTGCCTTTTCATATACCATTAAGAAGCTCAAAAGTCACCTAAATAAGTCTCAATTAATCTAAAAAGCCCCTGAGACGCGAACACAACCCCCGGGTACTCAATTTTGACTATTTTGACCCTTACGGACATTCTAGCGCACTCAAAATGACCATATGAATTAACAAAAATGAAATTTCATTTTATTTCTCAATTTAATTCCTGACACGACTGACACGCACGTCTCGACTAAATTTATCATAACTGTCGTATTCCTCACTCACGACAAGTTTATTCTTCTCTCATCATTATTATTACTCATTCACTAAGTAATATTCAATGTGAATAAATATTAATTAATCTCCAATTAAATTTCTTCCATTATTCAAATTAATCCCACATTTAAAAATCATGAAAAATTACGGGGTATTACAACTTGTCTCCCCTTTTTTTCATATTTTCACACCCAAATGTTACAAAAATGAAACAAGATTGAGATGTGAGCGTAGTACTTAAAATAAATGGTGAATATTATTTAAACATGTGTGCAGTACATATAATTATGGCAACGAGTCTAGTTTGATGTCATTTACCTCAAAATTAATTTAAAAAATCATATTACTCCCCTCCACAAAATTAATAATTCACATTTCGAATATCATTTTTTTAATAAAAGAATTACCTTATATTCAGATATAAGAATACGAGTAGACAAATCATAAGAAAGCCTAACACAATTAAACACTGCATGAATATTTGTAAGGAAATTCTAAAATCCTGGTATGAATCGAAAAAGGGTATTTGTAAGGAAACTCTTGATATTTGTAAGGAAACTCTACGTACAATATTTACAAAACGATGATCTTTGAAAAAAAATAGAAATTCTGAAATTATATACGGGTCCCAAAGACGGACCAATTATTTAAAATACATTTTTTTTGGTGTTTAAACATTCGGGGAGCTTGTAAAAAATCAACTAAAAAAGCATTTTTTCTATTTTAAAAAAATATATCAACTATATGTGAGTTTTTAATAACTTAAAAACTGGCATATTTTGATTATCATTTTAAAAAAGTAAAAAAAATGCACTTTGAGGTAATTTTTTTACATGTCTCCTCAAATGTTTAAATACCACACACAATATATATATATATATATATATATACATACTTGGTGTGTAATGAGAGAGTGAGTTGGGTGAGTTTTCATGGGGCGTATGATTTTGGGTATTTGGTTAAGTTGCTCATGGGTAATGATTTGCCGGATAATGTGAGTGACTTTTTGGTGCTTTTGAGAGTTTATTTCGAGGATAAGTTTTATGATGTGAAGTATATGATGGGGTATTGTGAGGGGGGAAGTATGGGTGGTTGGAGAGGGTGGGAGAAGGGCCATCAGGTGGGGTCAGATAGTTTGCTGACATGGCATGTGTTTGAGAGAATTAGGGATTTGTGTGAGGGTGTGGTTGGGGGGGGGGGGGGGGGTATGAGAAGTATAGGGTCTTGTTGTATGGGTTGGAGGAGGTTTGAGGGTTTTTGATTTTCGGTAGTGTTAAACTTGTACAATTTTAGTTTGGATAATGTTAATATTAGATTTGAATCTTTGATCATTTGTTCATTTTGTATATGTTTATGAAGAGTGTGCTTGCGTTCAAATTAGAAATTATTTAATTAAATGTCATTTTTTTAATTAAATCCTAAAGCATGCATCTAGGTGTGATTGAAATCAATATGATCATTCAAGCATAATTAATCACACACAAATGAGGAAAAATCCCCCAAATGGGCAAAACCTTTTTATTTTTACTATAATTTGCAAAAACGGTTACACGGATTAGAATGAAAATAAGTGTGACAAAGAAATACCCTCGGGTGTCGGTTTCGATGTCATTGGCTGGAATCTCCCTCAGAAACTCCAGGTGGGCAGCAGTAGAGAAGAAGACGGCTCCTCCACAAAATTACTCTAGATGAGTAAAACAATCCTCTTGAAGGTTTAACAATTCACATATATAGATGGGAGTGTTTATGTGAATAAACAAGGTATAAAACCTTAAAAAGTGAAGTCTATTTTCTGGGAAGTTTTTCCCAGAAATTGTGTTGAAAAAAGACTTGGGAAAACGTGTAGAAGGCACAGTGGTATTTATACGAAAATCGAGACGGCGGCGTCGCTCGAACGAAGGACACGTGTTGTTCGAATGACTTCGTGCGAGATATTAATCTCGCTCGAACGACAGTGCTAGCTCGTTTGAATGAGCTCATCAATCGAGGCACTCCGCTTCTACACTAAATTTTTTTTGCTTTTGATAAAAATAATTCAGACTTCAAAAACATTTTCTGAAAATTTTCCCAAATATTTATGCAAAAATAAACAACTCCATTAAATCATTTTACCAATAATGCGTCGTGGAGTAGTGGGAAACGGTTGAGCAGCATGTCGCATGTAGCATGATGCACGTGTGAAGATGATGGATGCATGGATTCAGATAGAGGTCGTCGTGGATGATCGTGTTGACATGCCGAATGCAGCGGTATCAGACATACAAACTGTGAACAGAAATTTTTTAGATTCTACCCCGTACATTTATAAAATTATGTCCTTAGAAATCTCCCCCTATGTCTATGTCGGTACATACATAAAAATACGAATTATGCTATCTCCATAAAACAAGTGACATTTAATATAATATCCCTATTAAACCCTCAAACTGAGAATAATAAAAGACATGTCTTCAATCAAACTTCAACATCTTCAAATCTTCAGCTCTTCAGAAACTCCTAAATATTTTCTCATCAGGGTGTGCAATACAATAATTAATCAACTTTGTACCCACACACATGAGATAAAGCAAATACCCGTGACAAGCAACAGTTTGAAATATAATGATATTCATAAATCAAAGATCAATTAAGCTTAAGCAAATTACTGATAAATTCTCCCCCATAATTCATTCTCCCCCTTTTTTTGTTGTCCCCAAATAGACAGATATGAGAAACATAAATACGAAAAATGTCATAAGGTAATAAACTTCCTATTTTTGAATTTTTCAAAATTTTTCACACATAATATACAACAAAGAATCAAAGCATGAGAGAACACAAAAACAACCATGTTGATGATAGTGTAATTGTAGGGGTGTGATCCAATTCGATAGGAAAATAAATGCATACAAACATGACATATGTGCACGATGAATATCGGATACTCCTGACGAACGAACTCAACATCTTCCTTAGGTGTAAAAAGATGGAAATATGAGACATTGACTCAATCAAATCAATAAATCAAAGCTCAAAGTGATTTCCAAACCAATAACGTCCAAAACAATTTAATGCTTTTTCAGGTCTTTCATGGAAGTGAAAACCCGGTTAAATTCTCCAACCAAACTCCCTCATATATATATTTTGAATAGAGGTGATCTAAATTCTCAAACTTTAGAGAATTGATGGTGAAACCTAATGGCCCATATTTGGCATGTATTGCTTTTTATTGCCTTGTAATTTTTTCGAGCTCTTTTAACCTCTTTGGACCCCAAATAATAAAATTCCTCAATTTTTAGGTCCGATTTAATGGTGGATTAAACACAAAGGATAGATAATTACCTTTCGTAGCCCTTCATCGTATTAAAAAAAAAACACAATCTCACCAAACGATTTTTTTACATGCATTCCATTCTTATCAAGTTTTATCGCACATGGTTCGTTGTATAGACAGAATTGAGATGGAAACACTCAAGCCGATATGTGATAGACAAGTACAATAATCAAATAAAATCGTGCATGTGTGTAATAAAGGAGATAATGAGCCAAACATGTAGAAATATATCACTAATCACATCTCAAAGACTCTAAACAATGTAAAGCACATGGATGCAATGATGTAGCGTCTCAAAATACTATCAAATAGTCACATGAAAAATGGAATGATGTTGTGACTTGGTCATCCTAAGTATCCATCCATAAAACGGTGCAAACAAAAAAATACATTTTTGGATTTTTCAAAAATAATTTATACAAAAAGTACATGTCACAAGGCTAGCAAACACAGATACCATGAAACCAAAAAAAATTAGCGTATGACAAACATGCAAACAGAATCATCTATATGATTGGTAAGAGAAGAATCACGTGCAAGCAAATGAGAATCAACTATTCTAAAATCTAGCGTATCCAAAAGTGATTTCCTAACCCAAACGGATGTAACACGTCGACACGGGGTTTTGGGAACCAACAAAACACTAGACTTCGAATTCCTAGGACCTCTTCCAAGATCAAAACAAAATCTCCTAAGGTGACCTTTCCTACCAAAATATAAACATGTGTAAACGGGTGGAACGACACCTATGGGTTGACTTTTTCTAACATCCTTGGAATTAGTTGATCCTCTAAAAAAATGGTTTTGGCTTTAGCATAAGGAGCATGAGAACACGATGAGCCATTACCATCACTATCAAACCTACTCAAGTATGTAAAACATTTTTTAACTTCAAAATTTGTTACTCAAACAAAGAATTAGACTCTTCCAATTTAAGGGACGCTTTTTTCAAATTTTTAATTAAACTTAACAGTTTATCACGCTCTCCCTCAATTAAAACAAACTTATCCCTAAGAGTCTTTTCACGTGACGTAAAATCATCGATTAATTTTTTATCCTCGATAGCACAAACACAAACCATCAAATTTTTAAGGTCCTCTAATTATTTTTCTAAAAATAGGACCCTATCATCACTCTCCTACTTGGACAATTTTAAAGCAACAAAGTCATGGTTCATGGAAACAAATTTCTCACGATAAAAAGCGCTTTGATTTTCAACCGTTTGCAAAAGATCCAACGCGGATTTAAAACGAGAATTTTGTTTTTCCAAAAAATCAATTCTTTTAGCCAACGTCAAATTCAAATGATTTATATCATCAAAACTCTGACTCGTGTCATCAAAGGGAGGCATCCGATTACATAAGTGCTCTATCGGAAAAATTGCGATTTTTCACAAAATTGATTTAAAAAAAAATCAATATCACACAAATTTTGCGAAAAATAGGAATACGTGATAAATTAGTGCAACCTGCTCTGATACCAATTTGACGACGTGAGAAGTCAAATTGTATAAAAACAAATCCTTGACAAATCAGTATCACGCAATAAATTAGCGTAACCCGTTCTGATACTAATTTGAAGAGTGCGCTTGAGTTCAAATTAGAAGTTATTTAATTAAATCTCAGTTTTTCAATTAAATCCTAAAACATGCATCTAGGTGTGATTGAAATCAATATGATAATGCAAGAATAATTAATCACACACAAAAAACACATATGAGGAAAAATCCCCCAAAGGGGCAAAACCTTTTTATTTTCACTATAATTTGTAAAAACGGTTATACGGATTACAATAAAAATAAGTGTGACAAAGAAATACCCTCGGGTGTCGGTTTCGATGTCGTCGGCTGGAATCTCCATCGGGAACTCCAGGTGGGTAGCAGTAGAGAAGAAGACGGCTCCTCCACAAAATTACTCTATATGAGTAAAACAATCCTCCTGAAGGTTTAACAATTCACGTATATAGATGGGAGTGTTTACGTGAATAAACAAGGTATAAAACCTTAAAAAGTGAAGTCTATTTTTTGGGCAGTTTTTTCAAAACTCGTGTTGGAAAAATACTTGGGAAAATGTGTAGAAGTCACACTAGTAGTTATACGAAAATCGAGGCGACGACATCGCTCAAACGAGATAGGAATCTCGCTCGAACGAAGGACACATGTCGTTCGAACGACTTCGTACGAGATGCTGATCTCGCTCGAAGGACAATGCTAGCTCGTTTGAATGATCTCGTCGACCGAGGCACTCCGCTTCTACACTAAAAAAATTATACTTTTGATAAAAATAATTCAGACTTCGAAAAAATATTTTCTGAAAAATTTCCCAAATATTTATGCAAAAATAAACAACTCCATTAAATCATTTTACCAATAATGCGTCATGAAGTAGTGGGAAACGGTTGAGCAGCACGTCGCAAGTAGCATGATGCACGTGTGAAGATGATGGATGCATGGATTCGGATAGAGGCCGTCGTGGATGATCGTGTTGACGTGCCGAATGTAGCGGTATCAGGCATACAAACTGTGATCTGGGGAAAACAGAAAATTCTTAGATTCTACCCCGAACATTTATAAAATTATGTCCTTACAGTTTATAATGTGACAATTGAAGCTACTTTTGTGTCCTAAGTGGATATATTGTGGGTCTTTCTATATGAGGAAGGGATGGAACTATAAGTAGATGTCGTCCTAACTCTTCGTTACCAAAATGCTTCCTAGTAGGAGCAAGGTTAATAATCGGGTTGCCTGCCACAACTGATGCCCGTCAGTCACATCAATGGCCCTTTTTGATAGAATGTCCTTAAACAAGGATACCTTCACAGACTCCCCCCGAGACTACTCATGCTATAAGCCCCAATGCCTCCTAAATTTCCATGTAAGTCAAACGGAGGGATCGGTCCGCCACAATTTGTACCCCCTCATATGGAAGTCCCAAGATCTAGTGCACATCTATCAGCATCACCGTCATCTTACCCACACCAAAATGAAAGGTGTGGGTGGTGTTCCACCATCGCTTACAGGGAGTGAACATCACCATCGTTGCTCAGGATGTGTGGTCAAGTACTCTCGCCAAATCTCCTAAGAAAACAATCTCCACAAAAACATTCACTTCCTCAGGAAGGAGTTTCCAGATAGCCTTCACTCCCTTGGATCCTCGGGAGCGAACCTTCCTTGACAGAATGCCTATTTGAAAAATACATTCATAACATCAGTCCTTCGAGAAAAATAAACAAGTTAACATATAATAGTACATGGTATCGGTTAGTTTGCCATTTACACCGGTCTACACTAAGATGATAATATTCCAATTATACAGACATGGCCACCTTATAATAGAACACGGTATCAATGAGTTTGAGATCGATCATAACAAATTGGTTAAGGGAGATAATACCCCTCACCACTCTAAAAATATTTGTAGAGCATTGGATGAGATCAATTAGTTCTGATGAAGTGTCTCCGTGAGAAAGGGACTGGTGATATTGGGGAATCAAACTCCGTCCTCGATGATTATGACCGTTAAGACACAATCTCCCTATTTTTTAAAATTTGTAAAATTTCTTGTTGTTATAGAGGATTCTAAACCATATATTCTCTAGAACTTATACTTTTATTTAAAAAAATGAACTGGGTTGTTGGTAAAAATCTCATATATTCCAACTATCTTAAAAACCTCCACTATCAAAGGCATCAATCGGACATACATACTAAAAAAAGGGCAAAAAAAATGAAAGAATAAAAGTCATAATAATAAGAATAACTCTAGGAGGTATATGTCCCCCTTGAAAAACCCAAAAAAATGAAAAAAAAATCCAGAAAATGAATAAAAACCGAAAAATATTGGAAAAAGTCCAGAAAGTGAATAAAAACCCAAAAATAACGAAAAAAAATACAAAAAGTGAATAAAACCCCCAAAAAATGAAAAAAAATCCAGAAAATGAATAAAAACCCCAAAAAATAAAAAATAAATCCCGAAAGTGAATAAAAACACAAAAATAATGAAAAAAAAATCCAGAAAGTGAATAAAAGCCCCGAACTAATTTAAAAATAGAGAAAGTGAATTAAACCCCCCAAAAATAAAATAAAAATCCAAAAAATTAATAAAAAACCCCAAAATAATGAAAAAAAAATTAAGAAAGTGAATAAAAATCCAAAAGTAATGAAAAAAATACAGAAAGTGAATAAAACCCCAAACATAATGAAAAAAATACATACAGTGAATGAAATCCCAAAAATAATTAAAAAAATACAAAATTGAAGAAAACCCAAAAATAATAAAAAATATCGAGAAAGTGAATAAAATCGAAAAATATTGAAAAAAAATACAGAAAGTGAATAAAAACCCAAAAATAATGATAAAAACTACCAAATGTGAATAAAACCCCAAAAATAATGAAAAAAAATCGAGAAAATGAAATAATGAAAAAAAATACAGAAAGTGGGTAAAAAAATATTAACCCCGGAATTAATTTACAAAACACCCAAAAATTTATTCAAAAGTCAAAAACTTAGTAATCAAAAAAACAAATAACATAAAATTAAAAAAATGCTCAAAAAATTTTAAAAATACAGAAAATGATAGGAAATACATAAAATAAATATTAGTCCCCGAATTAATTTTAAAAAAACCATAACATTAGAAAAAAATCCATTAAGAAAACATAATGAAAAAAAATATAGAAAATGAGTAAAAATAAGAAAATAAATATTAACCCCTGAGTTAATTTTTTTTTTTAAAATTATTTAAAAGTTAGAAATTCAATAATTAAGAAAAAAATAAAAGAACATATAAAAGCGCTCAAAAAATTAAACAAATGAAAACGAATAAATACCCTAGAAAACTAATAAAAATGCAAATATTTGAAAAAAAATAAAAAACCAAAAATGCAAATATTCTAGGGTTAATATTTTTTTTCGTTTTTTTTATTCATTTTCTGTATTTATTTTATTTTTGTTTTTATTCATTTTTTGTGTTTTTTTTTTAAAAATTTCCGATTATTTTTTATTAATTTTCTGGTATTTTTATTAATTTTCAGGAATTTTTATTTTTTTCTGTCTTTTTTTTTCCTTGAAAAATATTGGAAATCAAACACATAAAAGATGGGAAATAGAACATTTTCCATCTAGAAAATAATTGCAATCAAACAACACCAATAAAATTTTTCCATGGAAAATATTTCCAAGTTTTCAATTCCATGAAAATTGACTCTTAGCAATTATTCTCCATCTTATTTATCAAGCACACCCTAAATGTCGAATTGCATTTTATTTTATGTATTCAAGATTACATATGGTAAAGTCATTAAGAGTTCATTCCGCATACAGAAATATTTCACCCATTTAAAATTATTAATATTAACGCAATACACAAATATATATATAAACTTGGTATGGTGAAGAATTTTTTTGTACAAAATAAAAAGACTTGAATTATACATGTATTCAAAGAAATCCAATGGACAATTATTACTATTCACGCATTTAGAATATATTCATAATTCCATTAGGCTTGAAAATGAAAAGTCTTGAAAAATATTTAAAACCAAATCCCACGTGTTTTCCTCAACGCCCCCCACGTCTCCCACACCACAGCCCCCTCTCAAAACTATATATATACCCAGCACTGAACCCCACAAGAAAAACAAACCAACAGCCATGTCCTCAAACCCGATCATAATCCGGTCTGTATGGGCTGACAATCTGGAATCCGAATTGGCACTCATCGAATCCATCATCGACGACCATCCTTTCATCTCAATGGATACCGAGTTCCCCGGCGTCATAATCCGTAACCAATCTGAAAACCCCTCCACACATTACCAAATCCTCAAAACCAACGTCAACCTCCTCCACCTCATCCAAGTCGGCTTAACCCTCACCGACTCCCAAGGCAAATTACCCAATCTCAACTCCCCCACTAATTACTACATCTGGGAATTCAATTTCTCAGACTTCAACCTCTCACGTGACCACCACGCTCCTGACTCAATCGAGCTGTTAAAAAAACAAGGGATTGATTTTGAGAAAAACGTATCGCGTGGAATACGTGCGGCTAAGTTCGGAGAAATGGTTATGGGTTCGGGGTTGATGTGTAATGAGAGAGTGAGTTGGGTGAGTTTTCACGGGGCCTATGATTTTGGGTATTTGGTTAAGTTGCTGACGGGGAATGATTTGCCGGAGAATGTGGGTGAGTTTTTGGTGCTCCTGAGGGTTTATTTTGGGGACAGGGTTTATGATGTGAAGTATATGATGGGGTATTGTGAGGGGGGGATGCATGGGGGGTTGGAGAGGCTGGGGAGGAGGCTGGGGGTGGAGAGGGCGGTGGGGAAGGGACATCAGGCCGGGTCCGATAGTTTGCTGACGTGGCATGTGTTTGAGAGGATTAGGGGTTTGTGTGAGGGGGGTTATGAGAAATATGGGGGGGTGTTGTATGGGCTGGACGAGGTTTGAGGGTTTTGGGCAGGGTTAAATTGTTACAGTTTTTTGTTTGGACAATTTTAATGTTAGATTTGAATCTTTGATCATTTATTCATTTCGTATATGTTTGTTATGTGGCTATTGAAGCTACTTTTGCATTCTAGTGGATAATTTTTATTGAGTGTTTTGGATTGATATGACATAAAGGAGGTTTTGGATACAATATGATTCGAATAAAATGTATGAAGCGTCATACGACGTGATAAATACGTTTTGTTAAATTCTATACTTAGTGAAAGAAAATTAGAGCCCGTAACACGAATAAAAATACAGCAATTTACAATTAGGTCCATTGGTAATAATTTTTAAAAATTTACGGACAAATTACTATTAGGTCCATTTGTTATGCCACTAGCGTGGACTTCTACAAGAAGAGAATTAGTGGACCTAAGTGTTTAAAATTTGTTTGTGAGGGACTTCCCCATAAAAATATGATTAGTAGGAAGACGCGATAACATGATTTAGAATTTTGACATGAACACGAACAAGCTATACGAGGTCAATTTCGTCTCTTGTTTTCATGTCATGTTTTAAATTGCTACCATTGGTTATAAAGCGGTTTGTAATTGGCAAATCATCATTTGATTTTAATTTGCTTAATCTAATCTAATATATTGTAATACCCCGTGACTTTGAAACTGTGAAATTTAATTTTTGGGAGAAATAAAATTCATTTAAATTGGAGAATTTTAAAATTTGGTAATTGAGGTCCAAAAATTGACGTTATAAAGTGTTCCGGATGAGAATTCTGAGTGCGCCATTGATTTCGGATGGGTCGAGATAGTCAAAATGACTCTCCTTGGGATTTATTTCGGTTCCGGAATATTTTTAAGTAAGTTTGACTCGAATTGGAGTAAACGAGTCATTTAAAGTGTGTATTATCATTTAAAACTGGGACTTATGTTTTAAAGGTTTAAGAGGCTTACGAATTCAGCCAATCTCATTCATGAGAAAGAGAGAAAACCTAGAAAGAGAAAGAAAGAGAGAAAGAAGAAGAAAGGAAGAAAGAGGGAGGAAAAAGCTTGAAGATTCCCGGCCCGAACGCGATCTCGAGGATGATTCAACCCCTACGATTTTGAGGCAAGTGTTTAATCTTGCTGAATAATTCATTTGTGTAGTTAATTTCATAATCTGTGGGCAAAAGAATTGGATTTTGGGTATTAATATCAAAACCTAGATTTATATTTTTTTTGTCATCAAGGATTCTTACCCATACATTCCATATAACTTATACTTTTATTTAAAAATATGAACTAGGTTATAAAATCTTTAAATCCAAATCCGACATGTTTTCCTCAACTCCTCCCATGTCTCCCACACCACTCTTTCAAAAATACCGCAAATATAAATAATTGAGTGAATGTAAATAAAATCATTACCCAATTAATCTTAGGTGTCCGACTCTCTTTTCCAACTCCGTATGCTCGAGACAGCTTCGCAGAATACAATAAACAATCTTTGTCTATTGCTCTGAATTTTTCCTGCAATGCATTATCGGCGCATTTGTAAATAATACCCTCGTTATATTTGTACTCACGAATTATTTTGTCCCATAGGGTGCCACGAGTTTGGTTTGTCCCAACCGCACCATTGATTGAATGTTTTATATAAGCGTGACAAAGTAACACTTCATCGTATTGGGTAAAATTTGGTAAACAGGTAGAGTTTGTGGGAGTGGTTTGAGAGGAAGATGGTATTTATAGGATGAATTTACGAAAATGTTGAGTTTTTTTTGCGTAAAAATGCTTGTGGTTTTAATTGCATTTATACCAATATATTATTTATAGCCGTTTTAAAATAGTCATTCGTTGTCGATAGAAGGATGAAAGTTTTTTTTAAGCTGGGTGGGTGACTGATTTGTGCCCATAGATGCTGGGCGTTACACTGTTACCTGCTTAGGCCTTTAGGACTCATTTACCCATTATCTACCCAAAATTCAAATTCACTTTCCACTTACATTTTTAAGTAGTAAAATGTACATTATTTCTTACCCATTGTAAACATAAACAATACACATTTACATCGTTTACATCCTCCCTCGAATGAACTAAATGTCCATTTGAATTTTATTTTGGGTATTCAAGATTACATGTGGTAAACTCATTAAGAGTCCATTCCCGAGACACAAATATATCACCCATTCAAAATTATTACTATTAGGGCACTTTGTAAATTATGTATTTCAATATTAATCAATAATGGAATTTAAACCTTAGATTAATTAAAAGTAGTTTCAACATTCTATCTTCATTAAGTTATTTCCCATCTATAAATTTTAAATGAGATCTATATATACCATATTCATCTATTCTTTATCAATAAACTGATTCTCTGAAAGGCCAAAAGAAAACCATATTGTGATAAAGGTTCCTTCATAATCCACATACCTAACTAAATAAAATGAATATATCATTACAATTGAATATCATTTAGTTTACAACTCTGAACCCATTGTTTGACCACACATGGCATTCTGGACCAAAATTATATTTGAAATATACTCATAAATATAAAATTATTTTCATGTCTCCCCCTGTTGTTACTCACCCCCTCTATTTTCACCATACGCCCGTAATGAACCTTTGTAGGAGATCCTACTACATATTCATTTGAAATGCATACATCAATACATAGCAAACACTTTAAAACAGTAACAAAAAATAAGAGCTTTGGAGGGGCGCTTTGTAAATTATGTATTTCAATATTAATCAATAATGGAATTTTAAACCTTAGATTAATTCAAAGTAGTTTCAACATTTTGTCTTCGTTGAGTTATTTTCCATTCGTAAATTTTAAATGAGCTCTATATATACCATATTCATCTATATAAGGTTCAGAACAAAATAAAAAACAAATGACAGGTATTGAGAGGAAATAATTACAGTTTTTTGTTTAGACAATTTTAATGTTAGATTTGAATCTTTGATCATTTATTCATTTTGTATATGTTTGTCATGTGGCTATTGAAGCTACTTTTGCATCCTAGTGGATAATTTTTATTCGTGTTTTGGATTGATATGACATAAGGAGGTTTTGGATACAATATGATTCGAATAAAATGTATGAAGCGTCATACAACATGATAAATACGTTTTGTTAAATTCTATACTTAATGAAAGAAAATTAGAGCCCGTAACACGAATAAAAATAGAGCAATTTACCATTAGGTCCCTTGGTACAAAAATTAATAAATTTAAGGGCAAATTACTATTAGGTCCATTTGTTATGCCACTAGCGTGGACTTCTACAAGAAGAGAATTAGTGGACCTAAGTGTTTAACATTTGTCATAATTCCTTTAGTGTTTAAAATTTGTTTGTGAGGGGCTTCCCCATAAAAATATGATTAGTAGTTGAAGACGCGATAACATGATTTAGAATTTTGACATGAATACAAACAAGCTATACGAGGTCAATTTCGTCTCTTGTTTTCATATCATGTTTTAAATTGCTACCATTAATTATAAAGCGGTTTGGATTTGCCAAATCATCATTTGATTTTAATTTGCTTAATCTAATCTAATATATTATAATACCACGTGACTTTGGGACTGAGAAATTTAATTTTTGGGAGAAATAAAATTGATTTAAATTGGAGAATTTTAAAATTTGGTAATTGATGTCCAAAAATTGACGTTATAAAGTGTTCCAGATGAGAATTCTGAGTGCGCCATTGATTTCGGATGGGTCGAGATAGTAAAAATGACCTTCCTTGGGATTTATTTCGATTTCGGAATATTTTTAAGTAAGTTTGACTCGAATTGGAGTAAACGAGTCATTTAAAGTGTGTATTATCATTTAAAACTGGGACTTATGTTTTAAAGGTTTAAGAGGCTTACGAATTCAGCCAATCTCATTCATGAGAAAGAGAGAAAACCTAGAAAGAGAAAGAAAGAGAGAAAGAAGAAGAAAGGAAGAAAGAGGGAGGAAAAAGCTTGAAGATTCCCGGCCCGAACGCGATCTCGAGGATGATTCAACCCCTACGATTTTGAGGCAAGTGTTTAATCTTGCTAAATAATTCATTTGTGTAGTTTATTTCATAATTTATGGGCAGAAGAATTGGATTTTGGGTATTAATATCAAAACCTAGATTTTGGGTACTAAAACTTGAATTTGATGTTTATACATGGGATTGAGGGCAGTAAAGTTGATGAGATGAGATATAGGTTTTGTTTTGATGTGAGGAATATGATTGAGTTAAAGGTTGAGGGTTGGATGATAATATTTTGGGTGTTTGGAGATTTTGGTTTTGTTCAAGAATGGAAAATGTCCAAGATATTTGGTATGGACGGTCGACCGCGGCCAGGGGGCCGGTCGACCGCGCCTCAAGGGAAAAGCCTACTGCATTCTTCGTAGGGCAAAATTTAGAACCGCGGTCGACCGAGTGTCTGGGACCGGTCGACCGGTCCTCTATTTTTAACCCAAGAATGGGAATTTTCTTTTACCCCTTTTCTTTTGGGTTTTATTCTTAGGGGCTTTCTTAATGGACTTATTATGGAGGGTTATGATATAATATTAAGGGATTTGTGCCCTAGGATGAATAGGGTCTTTCGAACTTATGTTAGAAACGGATTATGAGGGTAGGATACCTCTTTTAGGAAGGAAATGATTGTGGGACTAAATGATTGGCGGATTATCTTAATATGATAGTGGTGGGATATCATGAAATAGTTATAAATTGTAGAGATAGTCCCTTTATGTTTATGTGTGTTTGAAGTCAAGAGGTATTACGGTATATGCTTTAGATTATTACCGAATAGAATAGTTATGTGTGTACTTATAGCCGAGTTAGTTATTTTATATTTTTGCGTTAATGTTAAGGGTTCATAGGGACAATTGAACCGTAGGCGGAATTGAGAGAGATTTGATCATACTATCACCTAGAATAGGGTGTGTTGTAAATCTAGTCGGGATAGTTTCTATATATCGGTGTGTGTTTAACAATGGGGATTCCAATAATGAATGGGATCATGGAATGAATCTAGGATGAGGCTTGAGGTTTGCAGACTATTAGTTAGGTGTATACCAATAGTCAGAATTATTACTAGATATATCTGATGATGCCAGAATCAACACCACCAGATAAGGTGTTTTTAAGCTCAATCTAAGAACAATAATGGCAACACAGTTATGTAAAGAGGTAAGAGAATGGGATGAGGAGAAGAGGAGAGGGCACCAGTATATAAGTGGTTCAGCCTAGATTGGCCTACATCCACTGTGTGTGTGAATAATCTCACTACAATAAGGCACTAATGGCCATGGATACAATCTCTCAAGCTTTCTCTCTCTACTGGGTATCTAGACAGAGTTTTTGCTAGGGTTGAATATCTGGATCCCTTTGCAAGGTAGAGGATGACCTCTATATATAGTACTTAGGGGGTGTAATGTACCCCCTATGCATGCAATGAGCATGTGTGTGTGGTTACCTCACCAATGTGGGAGTGCCATCTGTCACTGTCACGTGTAGAGAATGATGATGCAAAATTCTCCCCACGTGTGGGGAATAATCTTATTATAACTGATTTGTGTCCACGTGTCCTTATCTAAATATCAGCAGGTGCTCAGCTACCGCATCTGGTGTATGACCTCGGCCTTGGTGAGGCCGAGGTTGGTGAGTCTTGATACCTGTTCAGTCCGAGTGTTTCATGGAGGTCTCGGCCTAATCCTAGCCGAGACAATGGACAGGGTCGGCCTGATATGAGGTTGAACTAGTGGCTTGATGAGGTTGCTGGTGACTTCCTGCAGGCTCGGACTATGTATGGCCGAGGTTGCCATTTCAAGTCATATGCGAGTGCTGTTGATCCTTGTGATGTCCTTTGGAGAGGCTCATGGTAGTGTCGGCCAGGGCCGACCCTGATATGGCCGAGGGGTGATATCGTGTGTCCAAGACATGCCCAACGTCAGTCATAATATCGGCCGAGGTTGGTGTCTATACGTCGAGGTTACACTTGGGGCATATCAATCACCCCCAGCCCTTAGTCATATGTGAGAGCAAGTGGCTAGGGGATTGCTACACCTCCGAGGCCTGTCTGTTACAAGCCAATACTTGCTTGACACTTGTCTAACGCTGGAACATGCTTGCTTGGTTGGCGTGTGCTGTCAGCAGCCCTTTGGGGATCCAAGGCAATGATGGGCCTTGGGAGTTGTGCCTGAGTATATAAGGGTTTTGAACCCTTCTTTCCTTCTTTCTTCTTCATTTCTTCCATTTCTGCCGCTAGCATTCCTGCAGCTTCCTCTCTCTCTAGAAAGATCTTGGTTCAAGGCATTTAGGTGGTGATTTCTCGCGTCTTCTCCTCTCTTCCTTACCATTTCATCCTCAGGTAAGGTTTACCATACTTTTTCCTTCATTTTTCCTGCAAGCACCCTTATTTTCGTACTTTCCGACGAGTTTCTTAGCTTTCCGGTGAGACCACCATAATTTCAGGCGAGCTTTTCTTGCCAAATTTAAGTAGTTTGATCTTTAAATTCCTTTGCTTTATTAGCCAGTCTTGTTTGTAATTTTTGGAGTTTAGGAAAATCCCTAAGTGTAGTGTCGTCCTCTGATGCTCAGACCCTTATATCAGCTTTTTGAGGAGTTCCCTTCTCTTAGAGAGAAGACTTTAGAAAAGATTAGGCAAATAAAAAGAGCTCAGGAGGAGGCTCGTAGATCACAAGAGTTTCCCATTAGACCCCTATTTCCACCACCTCTGAAGGTGATATATCCTGACCCCCCAGAGAACTTTTATCAGACAGGGGTTCCCGCTGATCCCATACCTATGTCTGAGTCTGAATCTTCTACCTCAGACCCCATGTCTGTGGATTCCTTTCAAGAGGCCATAGACTTCACACCTAGGCCTGATCAGGCCGAGGTCTCCAGCCGAGCCTCGTCCCATAATCAATCAAGCACCTCAGGGTCTTCCTCAGAGGTTGAGATTCTTGAGCCGAGTGTGGCCATTCCACCACCAATTGATGCCATCCCTATGTCGGCTGTCACCGGGGCAGAGTTTGCTCAGAGGTTTCTAAGTTACCCATCAATATCTGCTCCGGTCGATGTTGAGCTGGATGATGAGGTTGAGAGCGATGTTGACGTCTCTGAGGCGGCCGAGATCGAGAGTACTATTTCTGAGGTAGACCTTCTCTGCTTCAGATATCTATATTCTATTAGCCCCTCCATAAAACTTAGGAGACCTCTGAGGGAAGAGAGGGCTTATCATGGCCGAGACGGGGAGATCTGATTGTACGAGCAGATGTTCAAGTTGGGGTTCCGTCTGCGTCAGATCCATCATCTCTTGCATTAATTTGGCCCCCTCCCAGCTCTCTCCTAATGCCTGGAGAATCCTAATAGGGGCCATAGTGTTATGGAAGGCCGTCCACCACTCAGACCTTCCAGTTCAAGTCTTTGTAGGTTGTTACATCCCTTCCTCGGCCAAAAATCATCCGAGCTACTACCATTTTGTAGCTCGGAGGCCTGAGAAGAAATTGCTTCAGGTGACCCAGACATCCAACCATAACTGGAAGCCTCGGTACTTCTTTGCCTCAGGGCCATGGGAGTTTGGCCCATGTGTTCCCTCATCCAATCTGGAGCAGAGGATGCCCCTGAGGTGGGGTAAGGTCATAATATCTTCCAGGGCCGAACCTGGCCTTAGTCTACAAAACCTCTAGAAGGTGAAAGCCCTTCAAGATCAGGGGGTAAATGGTCTATTTATCAGGTTTGAACATCTGATGACTCCCCACTTCCTCTCTGGGACAGGCCTGGGTGGAAGTTCCCTTGCCGAGCTTGGTAAGCATTTTTGTTTTGCAAGTTTAACCTCTGAGTTTATTCATATCTGATTATCTAACTCAGGTCTATTAATTTTTTTGCAGAGCGACCAAGGGATATTCCAGACGAGCTTTGGGAGATGGCTGCACCGAGCTTGACAAGACTTTCCAAGAAAGCAGGTCTGAACGCTCCTCCCCTAGCTCCCTCAGCCTCTAATCCCCCGGCCAAAAAGAAGAGGGCTCCCGAAGATCATGCCCCTGAGGATCAGAGGCCGAAGAAGAAGATCACTGAAGATACCATCCCTATTTTTTCAGTTGACATCCTGTCGGCTCGTCTAGATCAGTTGAAGTTAACTGATAGTGTAGTCGGCCACAGCATGCAGGCCCTGGATGCCATCGGCTCTATAATGACCGAGGCTGACAAACGCTTCTACAGGGCTATGGACACCCCATTGCTGGTTGAGTTCGGCCTTCACAGAGCCGTTCAGGTATGATTTGATCCTTCTTCAGAAATTCTTCTAAGTGTAGCATCTGATTCTTCTTCAACTTACTCATGATCACTAAATATGCAGGGCTTGACCGCTATGCACCATTTATCGAACTAGACTCTAAGGAAGTTGCCTCTCATCCAAAAGGGGCAAGAGGCCGAGAAAGTCCAGAGTGCTCTGAACGCAGAGATAGAGCGCCTTAAGTCTGAGCTGAAGGGCTCTGAGGAGAAGGTGAAGGGGTAAGAGAGGGACATCTCCCAGCTCGGAAAGGATCATGCTGCTGCATTAAAGGCTAAGGATGACGTTCTGCAGCAAAAGGTCAACTCAGCTATCAGGGCCGCCCTTGAGGACGCCTCTGAGAAGATAATTGCTGACTAAAAATCTTCTGATGAGTTCATGGGGTTTGCCTTTGAATACCTTGAAAGAGGTATCAAAGCCACTACTAAATGGGCTGACATCAGGGAGAGAGAGGCTGGCACTTTGAAGGCCTCTGACTTCGTGGGTCTCGGCTTTGCTGATCCTCAGTTTGCCCAGGCTCTTCAAGCGGTTGAGGAAGAGGCTGCTGCTCCTGCCGAGACTGCTACATTGGAGGTCACCGAGGTTGGAGGGTCAGACCCTTATGATGACGCGGCCGAGGTGACTAACCAAGCCGAGGGTGTCAACGTTCCTCCCTCAGACTCTTAGGCTATTTTTGATCACTGTGTAATTTAACTGTATTGTGGAACTTTTGTTTGTAATCATTGAACATCTAATTTCTGAATATATATATCAACCTCTGATGAGGACCATCTTCACTTTCTTTTCATTGAATGTCATGTGATGCTTTTCATTCTTAGTTCCATTGTTATGGTGTTTGCTAGAAATAAATTTGCAATGAGCTTCAACCTCTGAAGCCCTCTTTCTAAGCTTGTCTTTGCAATGGTCTTGTTTAAACTCAACCAATGGTCCTGAGCTCAGACCTTGTCACCAATGCATGGTGTTATGCAGGTCTGAGGTCATTACCTAAGAGGTTATCCTCATAATGAATTTCACTAAATTAATGATGTTAAGGGTCTGAGGTCATCTCATTATGGTGTCAGACCTCAGACCTCATCACCAAATTATGATGTTATAAGGGTGTGAGGTCATCACCTAAGATGTTATCCTCATAATGAATCTCACCAAATCAATGATGTTATGTGTCTGAGGTCATCTCATTATGGTGTCTGACCTCAGACCTTGTCACCAATGCATGGTGTTATGCAGGTCTGAGGTCATTACCTAAGAGGTTATCCTCATAATGAATCTCACCAAATTAATGATGTTAAGGGTTTGAGGTCATCTCATTATGGTGTCTGACCTCAGACCTTGTCATCAAATTATGATGTTATAAGGGTCTGAGGTCATCACCTAAGATGTTATCCTCATAATGAATCTCACCAAATTAATGATGTTAAGGATCTGAGGTCATCTCATTATGGTGTCTGAGCTCAGACCTTGTCACCAATGAATGGTGTTATAAGGTCTGAGGTCATTACATAAGAGCTTATCCTCATAATGATTCTCACCAAATTAATGATGTTAAGGGTACGAGGTCATCTCATTATGGTGTCTGAGCTCAGACCTTGTCACCAATGAATGGTGTTATAAGGTCTGTGGTCATTACCTAAGAGGTTATCCTCATAATAAATCTCACCAAATTAATGATGTTAAGGGTCTGAGGTCATCTCATTATGGTGTCTGACCTCAGACCTTGTCACCAAATTATGATGTTATAAGGGTCTGAGGTCATCACCTAAGATGTTATCCTCATAATGAATCTCACCAAATTAATGATGTTAAGGGTCTGAGGTCATCTCATTATGGTGTCTGAGCTCAGACCTTGTCACCAATGAATGGTGTTATAACGTCTGAGGTCATTACCTAAGAGGTTATCCTCATAATGAATCTCACCAAATTAATGATGTTAAGGGTCTGAGGTCATCTCATTATGGTGTATGACCTCAGACCTCGTCACCAAATTATGATGTTATAAGGTCTGAGGTCATCACCTAAGATGTTATCCTCATAATGAATCTCACCAAATTAATGATGTTATGTGTCTGAGGTCATCTCATTATGGTGTCTGACCTCAGACCTTGTCACCAATGCATGGTGTTATGCAGGTCTGACGTCATTACCTAAGAGGTTATCCTCATAACGAATCTCACCAAATTAATGATGTTATGTGTCTGAGGTCATCTCATTATGGTGTCTGAGCTTAGACCTTGTCACCAAATTATGATGTTATAAGGGTCTGAGGTCATCACCTAAGATGTTATCCCTATAATAAATCTCTGATCTAAGAATGAAGCAAGAACTATCATGGGAACTGATCTTTATTAATAACCTCTTCACAATAAGATGGTACATTTACATGAAACTCTATGCAACATCATATGTAATATCTCTTTAGGTGGTTAGCATTCCATGGGTTAGTGAAAGGTTCTCCTTCTAGGTTTTCTAGCATGTAAGTGCCAGGCACAACCTCTTCTGTTACTTTGTAGGGGCCATGCCAGTTTGGGTGAAGCTTATTTGCCTTCTATAGGGTCTTCTTTAGCACTAGGTCTCCCACTGCAATGGGTCTTGACTTCACCCTCTGGTTGTAGAATTTCGATGCCCTCTGCTAGTAGGCTGCTTTTCTGACCTCTGCGTCTTCTCTTCTTTCTTCGATAAGATCTAGGTCTAGCCTCCTCTTTTCCCCATTGTTGTTAGGGTCGTAGGTCTGAATCCGATGAGTTGTGAGTCCTACTTCTGTTGGTATGACGACCTCTGAGCTATGTGCCAGCATGAATGCGGTTTCTCCTGTTGGTGTCCTTGCCGTGGTTCTGTAGGCCCATAACACAGTGTGGACCTCTTCAGTCCATCTCCCCTTCGCATCTTCTAACCGCTTCTTGATTTCATCCAAGATAGTTCTGTTTGTGACCTCGGTCTGACCATTTGCCTGAGGTCGACCAGGAGATGAGAAGAACTGCTTAATCCCTACTCTTAGGCAATACTTTTCTAAGGAGGAGTTCTTGAACTGGGTCCCATTATCCGAGATGAAAGTGTTTGGGAGGCCATATCTGCATATGATATTCCTCCAAATGAACTGGAAGGTCTTTTGCTCTGTGATTGTTATCATCGGCTCTACCTCCACCCACTTTGAGAAGTAGTCAATGGCAACTATCAAGAATCTATAGTTGTTGACAGCTCTTGGCAAAGGTCCTACTAAGTCAATTCCCCATACCGTAAATGGCCATGGAGAAGAGATTGACGTCATAGGCTGATGGGGTTGATGAGGGATAGTGGCGAACCTTTGGCATTTGTCTCACCTCTTCACATACTCTGCAGCGTCCTTGGACAAGGTAGGCCACCAGTATCCTTGAGTGATGATCCTCTTAGCCAAGGGCCTTCCCCCAATGTGGCTAGAGCAAGAACCCTCATGAACCTCCTGTAAGACCCGGGGAACCTCCATGGGATGCACACATCTGAGGAGAGGCAATAGAAACCCCTTTTTGTACAAGACGTCTCCTACCATTGAAAACTTGGCAGCCCTATATCTCAACTTTCTCCTTTCTAGCTTGGACTCAGGAAGCTCTCCCTCTTTTAGGTATCTAACGAGCGGGTCGATCCATGAGTCTCCTAGGTTAAAATTGTGACAAGGGTTACATACCTCTTCTTCCTCGATGGTTGCCTTTCCTAAGACCTCGATTGGAATGGTCCTTCCCATATTTGTCTTTATTGCCGAGGCCAGCCTTGCCAATGCATCAGCGTGATTGTTACTTAGTCGAGGCACTCTCTTCAGTTTTGCTTCTTTAAAATATTCTAACAATCTTCTTACCCTCTTTAAGTACTTGGCCATCCTTTCGTCTTTGGCCTCGTATATCCCCAGTACTTGATTGATAACCAACCTTGAGTCGCTATGGAGTAGGAGTCGCTTTACTCGAAGAGTTGTTGCCAATAAGAGACCCGCTATCATGGCCTCATACTCGGACTCATTGTTTGAGGCCTGGAAGTTGAATCTCAAGGCGTATTCAATGTTGGAGCCATCTGGAGCCGAGAGTATTAGCCCCGAACCGCTTCCACTATCACAGGAAGAGCCATCAACGAAGAGGCTCCAGATGTCTGTATCTGATGAGAAAACCCCTTTTGTCATAACTCCTTGCTTGAAGAGGTATCGATCCTCTTCGTTTTCTTCTATTCTGCTTCGGGTTTTGCCTGAGATGACCTCTTCCCGATCTCGGAAGACGTTTGGTGCCGTCTCTTCCGAATTTTAGAAGACACTACGGTTTGTCTCTTCGCCGTCATCTAGGCCTTTCTCTATCTAGGCCTCTTCCCAGGTGAATTCTGCAACAAAGTCCGCGAGGACCTGCCCCTTGATAGCTGTCCTAGGCTGGTAGGTAAGATCATATTCTCCTAGTTCGATGGCCCAGGTCATCAATCTCCCGGACTTCTCAGGTTTATGCAGAACCTGTCTTAGTGGGTTGTCAGTGAGGACTACCATGGAGTGAGCTTGGAAGTAAGGCTTCATTTTTCTTGAGGCATGTATTAGGGCATAAGCCAACTTCTCCATACGGGGATAATTTTGTTCAGACCCTTGAAGGGCCTTACTGTTGAAGTACACAGGCCTTTGGATACCATCCTCTTCCCGTACGATGGCCGCGTTGATGGCTGATTCAGAGACTGCCAGATACACAAACAACCTTTCTCCTGCGATGGGTCGAGACAGCAATAAGGGAGACCCTAAGTAGGACTTGAGTTGGTTGAAGGCTTTTTCACACTCTTCGTCCCATTGGAAGGCCTTTCTTAGAACTTTAAAGAATGGAAGACACTTGTCCTTTGCCCTAGAAACAAACATGTTAAGGGCAACCACTCTTCCCGTGAGTCTTTGGACATCCTTGATACTCCTAGGAGTCTTCATGTCGAGTGAGGCCTTGATTTTCTCAGGGTTTGCTTCAATTTCCCTCTGGTTAACGATGAACCCCAAGAACTTCCCAGCTCCTACTCCGAAGACACACTTTACTGGGTTGAGTTTCATTCTGTACGAGTCCATAACGTCGAAGGTCTTCTCAAGGTCCGCTACGTGAGTACATGCTTTTAAGATCTTCGTTAGCATATCGTCTGCATACACCTCCATGGTCTTACCTATTTTCTCTTCGAACATCTTATTGACACGACGTTGATACGTTGCCCCTGTATTTTTCAGACCGAAGGGCATCACTTTGTCGCAGTACGTCCCTTTATCAGTAATGAAGGCTGTCTTCTCAGAGTATTCAGCATCCATGAAGATTTGGTTATAGCCTGAATATGCGTCCATGAAGCTCATGAGCTCGTGCCCCGTCGTCGCGTCCACCATCTGGTCTATCCGAGGTAAGGGATAGCTGTCTTTTGGATAAGACCTGTTCAGGTCAGTGAAATCCACACACATTCGCCACTTCCCATTGGCCTTAGGCACGATGACTGCATTTGAGAGCCACTCCGGATAGGTAACCTCTCTTATGAACTCGGCCTCTTCTAACTTTTTGACCTCTTACCGGATGACGTTGTATTTCTCCCTGGAGTAGACTCTTCATCTCTGCTTGATCGGCTTGGCATCTCTGGTCACGTTGAGCTTGTGGCTCATTACCTTAGGGTCGATGCCAGGCATGTCTGCGTGACTCCATGCGAAGACACTCTGTCTCCTCCTGAGGAAGTTTATCATCTCTTCCTTGGTTCCTAGCTCTAGGTCCTTACCGACCTGGACGATTTTTTTCGGCTCGTCCTCATTGAGGACGATGGATTCTACCTCTTTCGCGGCCTCTCCCTTCTTCAACTTTGTTTCATCTCTTGGGTCAAGAGTGTCAATGCTATAAGTGGTGGTTGCCCTCTTATGGGCTTCTCTCTCTTAGGCCAAGTTGAAGTAACACTCTCGCGCCATGGTCTGGTCCCCTTGCACTTCCCCTATTCCATAAGGAGTCGGGAATTTTAGCATCTGATGGACCGTCGACGGCACAGCTTCAAACTCTTTAAGGGCCACCCTTCCTATGATGAGGTTGTAGGCCGAGAAAATGTTCTCGTCCATAACGAAAAAGTTTATCTTCTTGGTCAGCCTCTTAGGCCACTCATCACACATCCGTACGTCCATCTCATACATGCCCAAGGGGTGGACCTTTTCTCCACTGAAGCCTATCAATGGGTGATGATAGGGCACCAGCCTTGCCCTGCTAAGACCTAGGCTCTTGAAGCAAGGCCAGAACATCAGGTCTGCTGAGCTCCCCCCGTCTATGAGGATCCTCCGTACCTCGCACCCATGCACCCTTGTTGTTATGACCAAAGGGTCATCATGGGGGGCTAAGATACCCTTGAAGTCGAGTCTGGAGAACCCTACTACGAGGGTGTCTATGTCTACCTTATTCCTCTTCTGCACTGTATCGGAAGACGTTAGATTCACAACTTCAATCTTGGCCACTAACCTGGCCTCTACTACATGAGCCTTCCTGTCAGCTACTTCAGAGCCACCTCCTACGAATCCCCCACATATGGTGTTAACACCAAAGGAGATCGTACCGACCCTCTTCACCGGGGTGTTGTCATCTTTTGGCGAAAGATCTGGGTCATCTTCGTCATCTCCTTCTGAATCATAGTCTCTTCTGGCCGGGACATTACCATGGAATCTGTCATTTCTTCTTTTCTTAGGGTCATCTCTTCCACCCTTTGGAGCCTTACCATCCACATACTTCTTCAGCTTTCCATATTTCAACATCTTCTCAATCTCATCTTTTAAAGCGAAGCATCTATCCGTGACATGGCCATGATCCTGATGGAACTCGCACCATAGGTTTTTGTTCCTCTTATGTGGTGGGGCCTTCAGTTTCTCTGGCCATCTCAGAGTCCGGTCAGTCTTAATCTCATTGAGGATGTGCTCGCAGCTTACAGTCAGAGGTGTATAATGAGTGAACTTGTCATCACCTGACCTCTTCTTCCCCTCTTTCTTGCTTTGGGACATCCCAGTGCCACCGCGGTTCTCCTCCTCATACTTGGCGGCCATTGCCTCTTCCGCATTCATTACTTTCCCTGCGGTTGCCAGCAGCTCCACCATAGACCTAGGGGGTCTTCCTCCAGTTTCCACAATAGCTTCCCCTTCTAGAGGCCTCCTATAAGGGCGGTCATGGCTATGTTCTCTTCATAATCTTCCACCTCCAATTTTTCTTTGTTGAATCTTGCAATGTAGTCTCTTAGGCTCTCACCCTTGGCCTACTTGACATACAGCAGGTGGGTAGTCTTCTTTTGAGGCCTTACCCCAAAGCAGAAGTTGTGGATGAATTGCTCAGCCAAGCCTTTGAAGTTCTCAATTGAGTTCTTCGGAAGGGAGGTGAACTAACTGTGCGCTGCCCCTGTCAAGGTCCCCGAGAAGGCCCTACACTTCATCTCATCGAGTATCGAGTAAATGTCTGCTGTTGACTGGTACATCTCGATATGATGTACATGGTTAGTGCTGCCATCATACTTGGGAGACACTGTAGGAGGCTTGAACTTAGCTGGGGTTGGGAACCCCACTATCCTAGCCACAAATGGGGAGCCCTCTGAGTAACCCCTTTGTAATGGGTCCCTGCTTTTAATGAGGTCTCCTATCTTCTCCTCGAGGTGTTGGATAGAATCATTCCATGGTCTTCTGTCATCAACTTGGCCGAGGTTATCCCCTGCCACCTCCCTGCGATGGATCGAGGGTTCCCCTGCCACGACACGTTGGCTGTTGACCTCTTCCTGTTCCCTGCCTCTTCCTGTTGACCTCTTTCACATGTTGGCTGTTGACCTCTTCCTGTTCCCTGAGAGCTTGCTGTGCTCCTTGACCTCGACAGCCTCTGTCTTAGGTCGTTCACCGGGCCCAGTCTCTCGAAGGCCGACCCTCTACTCAACCTATCAAAGGCCGACCCTCTTTGTTGGGCCTCTTCACCTCTTCGGCCGACACATCCTTGACTTTGCCTAAGAGGCCGTACAATGTTATTTGACACCTCATACGGCTCCCAGCAGTCTTCTGGGGCTTCTTCAGCTTCTAGGTCATCATACCTGTCCTCTGGGCAAGGGTTTCCCTGCCTCCCCAGGCGCAAGCGCCTACGGTCAGCAACGTCCCTTCTCCGCTGGGGTGCAGGTTGGTCCTTCATTGGCGCCTGGGGTGGTCCCCTGGTGTCAGGATGAGGCTGAACTGCCACCGGAGTGATCATGTCCGGTGAGACTCCACGTGGCCTCATAATAGTTTGACTGAGCTGAGCAAATTTCTCCTGCATGGCTTGTTGTGTTGCAGCTAAAGATCTCAAGGTTGCTGCTTCCTCTGCCATTTCGGACTGGAAGGGCACCTGACTGGAACTAGGCCCTCCACCCCCGGACGGCGGAAGAGGCGGTGGTAAATCTGGTGCCATATGTTAACACTATAGAGCTTGAGTAGCAGATGAGCTTAGTACCTCACAGGACCTCTTTCAATGGTGAAACAGCTCCGCGCTAGGGGGAGGCCTGGTTCACCACCAGAGTCTCCGGTGAGGTTAAGCAGAAAGAGAGGAAGAGATATCTTCTCGTTCCCACAGACGGCGCCAAAATGATGATGCCAGAATCAGCACCACCAGATAAGGTGTTTTCAAGCTCAATCTAAGAACAATAATGGCAGCACAGTTATGTAAAGAGGTAAGAGAATGGGATGAGGAGAAGAGTAGAGGGCACCAGTATATAAGTGGTTCACCCTAGATTGGCCTACGTCCACTATGTGTGTGAATAATCTCACTGCAATAAGGCACTAATGGCCATGGATACAATCTCTCAAGCTTTCTCTCTCTACTGGGTATCTAGACAGAGTTTTTGCTAGGGTTGAATATCTGGATCCCTTTGCAAGGTAGAGGATGACCTCTATATATAGTACTTAGAGGGTGTAATGTACCCCCTATGCATGTAATGAGAATGTGTGTGTGGTTACCTCACCAATGTGGGAGTGCCATCTGTCACTGTCACATGTAGAGAATGATGATGCTATATTCTCCCCACGTATGGGGAATAATCTTGTTATAACTGATTTGTGTCCACGTGTCCTTATCTAAATGTCAGCAGGTGCTCGGCTACCGCGTCTGGTGTATGACCTCGGCCTTGGTGAGGCCGAGGTTGGTGAGTCTTGATACCTGTTCAGTCCGAGTGTTCCATGGAGGTCTCGGCCTAATCCTAGCCGAGACAATGGACAGGGTCGGCCTGATATGAGGTTGAACTAGTGGCTTGATGAGGTTGCTGGTGACTTCCTGCAGGCTCGGCCTATGTATGGCCGAGGTTTCCATTTCAAGTCATATGCGAGTGCTGTTGATCCTTGTGATGTCCCTTGGAGAGGCTCATGGTAGTGTTGGCCTGGGCCGACCCTGATATGGCCGAGGGGTGATATCGCGTGTCCAAGACATGCCCAATGTCGGCCATAATATCGGCCGAGGTTGGTGTCTCTAGGCTGAGGTTACACTTGGGGCATATCAATATCGAAGTGTATTCGGATATATATGGAATGCATAGTGATTGTTATATATGTTAAACTTGGGAGTTAGTAACCTCATTGTTATATGTATTGGAAGACTATTCATATCATGGGGGTAATGGATGAATATGCTTCAAGTGAGGGATAGTATTTATATAATGAATTAAGTTAATATGCTTGGAGTGACGGCTAGTATAATGAGGACTATGTACACGTATAGTCGAGTTTATGAATCTCATACATACGGACGAGAGATAGTGTGTATATATGTGTATATATGGATATATATGTGTAGATATGTATATATGTGTGTACATATGGTGTTAATACCCATGCTGTACGCGATGGTTTGTATATATGATGTGATCATATGGATGTATATATATATAGTGTGTGAATGATATATATACTTATGGTGTGAAGCATACCTGGCACATGCTATCATGGGAAGTTACGTGATGAGGGTGAGCCCCTGGCTTGAGGAGCAGTGTGTGGATATTCCCCAGGTCATAGTCGTCCATTATTATTTGTGTGATTTTATATTTTTAGGGGTGAGAAGTCTTGGGTATGAGTCGTTCTAACTTACCGGTTAGGAACTATGACCGCTTCCCATATGTTATGATTGATTTTGTCGCTATGGCGGTGTGATAATAGTCTGATAGGTGGTGACCCTGGGAGAAAGTGAGCAATTCCTGGAAGATGATAACATGGTGCAGTATTTTGGTATCCTATAACCGTTTATGTTATGTGGATTGCAATGTGTACATTATGTGTGTTATGTATACGTGGTTATAGGAATGAATGATTGCTTATATATATTTAGAGTAAATATATATTTGTATACCCTATAGGTGAAGAGGATATGGAGTTTCTAGGAGGTACATGTTGTGTGATTTCGGTGTCCTAGTTTATCAGGGTCGAAGGATCGTACTTAGAGATTATTGCAGTTATATCGACCCCAAGGATTTAAATGGAGATTTAATTGTGTATCTAGAGACGGTATTCAATAATTATATAGTTGTAGTAGTAGGAATTGTGTGGAGATAATGGATCCCTACGATCAACATTGTCATGGAGTAGTGTATCGGGGGGTTCCTTATTTGGATTTCGCTTTGCGAGATGCCCCACGCACGAAACATAGTGCAATGTTGGGAGTGGAGAGAAGTTATGCTTTTAGTACTAGAATGTATGTTATTTAGAGAAGGAACTCTTATATTGAAACCAAATGTCAATATGTGTCGTACTAAGACTAATAATTTGCTTAAGCAAATAACTAGAAACAATAAATCCGAGTAAGGTATATATATTGGTGTGTATATATTTATGTGGGGTTAGCATGGGAAGGGTTTTTGGGTTATGTTAACATGGAGGGTCATGCGGGTATATGACATGCGTATAGTTTAGTAGGTTGTTCTTAAATGAGTGGGGTAACTTAATTAAGGTTCCAGGACCTGATTAGGTGCGCGCTGTAGATGAGAGGTAAATTTAGGGGTTTCATGAGAGTGCGACTCCACTTTAATTATGAAATAGTGCATTTATATTTATTATGCACGGTTAACACACTTGCTAAACATTTTTACACCTCGGGCTCTGACCCGTTTATATTTCTCCTCTGATATATATATATATATATATATATATATATATATATATATATATATATATATTGTACTACATGTGTCCTACCGCATGGATACTGGATACTTTTCTATCCAGAGTCTTGGGAGCCATAGCAGTTGCGGACTGTTGCGGGATTTAGATTGTAGTCGCTTCCTATTCCTGTGTAAATCTATATAGGATTCATGTTGTACATCGGGTTTACACCCAAGATTTATGCGTAGTTATTTATATTTCTTCTTTATGGATGTTGTACTGTCTGTGACCTGATAGCTTATTCGAGTATATTTCCTGGTATGTACTCATTTCATTTTATTCTAGCACTTTATTTTATCATGGTACTTGTGTACAATTTTACCTTTGCTAGATATCTATATTGTTGGTTTGTTGTCCGCTACATGTTTTATATATTTTTGGCATCCGCCTTTATAGTTTCGAGTAGTTAGCCTTATCTATTTTAGTATAGTCTGTTGATGCTGAGAATGAGCCTTCTGAGATTCCTGATTAAATGTAGTATAGGGCTGGCCACCCGTTATTATTTTAAGCGGGATGTTACATATATAAACTTAAAAACGGTGTCTACATCCGAAGATGTGCCACGTGTCTAACAACTTAACTCCAAATAAATCCCCTTTCTTAAATAGCCTCTCATCTAAAGCTCCCATTGTTCAATATCTCTGGAACTTTGATTTTCTTTCATAATAGAAGAGAGAAAGAGAGAGAGTTGCAGTAAACTTTTGTCCCTCCAAATGTCGAGGTACCTAATGTTCACAAATTAAAACGTCGAGAAATGTACCGTCTCATTTTTAACGCTTGAAATCCCTTCATTCTCTATTAAGTTCCATCTTTTCCTTTTTGCGTTTCCATTTTTCTCTCTCTCTGTTTTTTATTTTGTTTTTGAGTTTGTATACAAGATGATGTATATGAAGCTTACCTGTTGCGATCAGATTATATGAAGTATTAGATCCACAAAGAAATATTGTTTTGATCTTGAGAATGCGTGTAAAAATACTGAGAATAAAATATATTGTTTAGAGGTGAGGTGAAGGGAAAGGAGGTATGGTGAATAGTTATTGACAATTATAAAGAAAATAAATAGTTTACGAAGTGATGAAAACTAGAGATACCCCCTCAAATAGTTGTTCACTTCCCCGACTCTTAAATTCATCAAATGGATCCCTCCTTTGGTAGAATTCTTCAAGACGAATGGAGTGGGGGAAGTTCTAATCGAAAGGAAGAGATGAGGGTATCCTTAGAGATAATATTTGTGGTACGATTGGTTTTCTATATGTTGGTACTCAATTTAAGCTTGTTCTTCACTTGGAGATGCCAAGAATTCCTCGTGGTATGTAATAAGCGTATATTTTCATATAAGTCTTTCTATATTGTTATAAGTCTTTTTATATTGTTTTATTAGAAGAAAAGCAAGTGCATATTGTAGAAAGAATATCTGAACATTATTAGTAAGACTCGCTTATTTTATTATGTAATTTCTTTTCTTGAGGTTGTCCATCTCTTTTAAATTTTATATAAAAGAAATTCGATTGCTTTGAGGAGTTTCTTATGGGGAATATTCACTCCTTAAGGAAATACCCCAAATAAGATTCAAAGACATTAAAAGAGCTTATATATTTTTTCATTCAACTCATTTATTTTAGAGAGAAGTACTCTCACAAGCAATTTTATTACTCTAATTTTTAAAACACATGTTCCTCAAATACCCAGTAAATCAATATTTTATTTATTTTTAAATGTACGCGCTAGAGGCACCCATCCCACCACACTGTCAGAGCTCCCTCCAGAGACCTTATCGGAGCTCCGATGAGCATAGTCGGAGCTCCGTCAATGTGTGTTCAAGTTACAAAATTGGAATGCACTCAATATATACTATACAACATGAAGTATATAGCGCCCGCGCATCGCGCGAGCTAAAGTCTAGTATCAAATATATAAAAGGTGTCTGCATTCATAGGTGTGCCACCTGTCTTAAGAAATGAGATGTAATGAATTTTGGGTGGTGATATTCCCACCCCAAAAAGTTCTCATGAACACCACTTACTTCAAAACACCATTAAAATCAACTATACATATCACTAACACCAAAAAACTCAGCACCACAATTTCAAACTCCACTATATAAACCTAAATTAAAAAATACTTCATTTTTTCATCACTCTCTCTCTCTCTACCATTTTATCTCTTCTAAGCACATCCTCTAGATGCCTAACTCCATAACTTTTTTTTACTAACACTCCAAAATCCAACCCTAACTCCATAACTTCATAACCAAACACATCCTCACTTTACAACCCACAATATGCAAGTATGCATTTCAAATCTATATACTTGTGTTTTTCTACATGATTAATTTATATACTTGTATTTATAGATGTCTAAATGATAAACTTGGTATTTATACATGTCTACTCCATAATCAAACCCTAGTTTTCATCGAAAATGAACCCTAAGTTACTAACCAAAACCGAGCCCTAGTTTTTATACATGTTTGTTGAAACTGGATCCTCACGGTCTCCCGTAACCGTATCCTATGGGTTTCCACGGCCACATTCAGCCGTGACCATAAATTCACGGCTATAAAAGACCAAAAAAATTTCCCTAACGACGGTCTAAGTTAGCCGTAATTATTTAATAACTAACGGTTTGGATTGACCGTAATTTTTAACAACTCACGGTATAACTAGGCCGTGTGATCCTTTTTAGTTTAATTTGTTAACTTTAGACGGTTATTCTCATTTTAAATTCTTATTTCCATATTTTATTGCAGATCCATTAAATCGGGAGAGCTGGTAGACCACATGTGACTGCATTTGTGGTTGCATCGATGTTTAGGTGCTAGGTAACAAGGTGTGTGATACATCACAAATATTGCATATTTGCGCCCTTTATCTTTATGCATTCTAGCACTTTTATGTTCTTAATGTATATATTTATGCTCGTTAACTAGACAACCTTGGATTTGGACATATATATATTTTTCAGGTGTTAATTGTGCTTTTGTAGGTATTGGAACGCTAAAAGTGAGGTTCAGTTGCATTTCGAGGAAGTTTTGTCGTCGAATGCTACTTCAAGGGAAATTTGGTATTTTCAAACTCACTAATTTTTATGTAATGAAGTTACCAACATGTAGATCATCAAATTATCTTTCCATGGTCGCTGACCGTGCGTCATTCTGACTCCGTATGTGGAAGTTATGTCCTTTTTCGGAAGGTTTCGATATTTTCTTCTACTTCAAGGGCATTTTGGTAATTTTATACTGCATAATTTGGAGGGTTTCAAAATATAATCATGTAGATAATTTAATTATCTTTGTGTCGGTTCTGACCACGCATTATTTCGATTCCGTATGTGGGAGTTATGGTCATTTCCGTGCAACGCGTCAAAATTGGTTCAGAGGGAAAAAGGGGGCTGTCTCCAGCCCAAGGCAAATTCCAAAAGTGCGGTCGACCGGGCCCATCAGATATGGACAAAAATTGACTTATTTTGGGTGTTTTGACATGGTTTTGTATGGGGTTTGTTTTGGGGTATAAATAGAATGTTGGGGGCTTTTATTTGGGAGAGATATTTCATTTTAATTAGGGTTACAAGACTTTGGGGATTTTATTTGTGGAGATCCTCTCTCCTCCATTTATCTTTGGGTGATACCCATTAATGTAAGCTTCACTATTCATCTTCCTCGTTAAGCTTTGTTTTCCTTTATTTTTCATGCTACCATTAATTATAAAGCGGTTTGGAATTGCCAAATCATCATTTGATTTTAATTTTCTTAATCTAATCTAATATATAAACTTAAAAATGGTGTCTCCATCTGAAGATGTGCCACATGTCTAACAACTTAACTCCAAATAAATCCCCTTTCTTGAATAGCCTCTCATCTAAAGCTCCTATTGTTCAATATCTCAGGAACTTTCATTTTCTTTCATAATAGATTAGAGAGAGAGAGAGAGAGAGAGAGAGAGAGAGAGAGAGAGAGTTGCAGTAAACTTTTGTCCCTCCAAATGTCGAGGTACCTAATGTTCATAAATTAAAACGTCGAGAAATATACCGTCTCATTTCTAATGCTTGAAATCCCTTCATTCTCTATGAATTTCCATCTTTTCCTTTCTGCGATTCCATTTTTTGCTCTCTCTATTTTTGAGTTTGTATACAAGATGATGTATATGAAGCTTACCTATTGCGATCAGATTATATGAAGTACCAAATCCACAAAGAAATATTGTTTTGATCTTTTTAATGCGTGTAAAAATACTGAGAATAAAATATATTGTTTAGAGGTGAGGTAAAGAGAAGGGAGGTATGGTCAATAGTTATTGACAATTATAAAGAAAATAAACGGTTTACGAAGTGATGAAAACTAGAGATACCCCCTCAAATAGTTGTTCACTTCCCCTTCTCTTAAATTCATCAAATGGACCCCTCCTTTGGTAGAATTCTTCAAGACGGATGAAGTGGGGAAAGTGCTAATCGAAAGGAAGAGATCAGGGGATCCTTAGACATAATATTTGTGGTGCAATTGGTTTTCTATATGTTGGTATTCAATACAAGTTTGTTCTTCAGTTGGAGATGCCAAGAATTCCGCGTAGTATGTAATAAGCTAATCTTTTCATATCAGCCTTTCTATATTGTTATAAGTCTTTTTATATTGTTTTATTAGGAGAAAAGTAAGTGCATATTGTAGAAAGAATATCTGAACATTATTAGTAAGACTCACTTATTTTATAATATAATTTCTTTTCTTGAGATTGTCCATCTCTTTTAAATTGTATATGAAAGAAATTCGGTTGCTTTGAGGAGTTTCTTATGGGGAATATTCACTCCTTAAGGAAATACCCCAAATAAGATTTAAAGACATTAAAAGAGCTTATATTTTTTTTATTCAACTCATTTATTTTAGAGAGAAGTACGCTCACAAGAAATTTTATTACTCTAATTTTTAAATACATGTTCCTCAAATACCCAGTAAATCAATATTTTATTTATTTTTAAATGTACACACTAGAGGCACCCATCCCACCCCACTATCGGAGCTCCCTCCAGAGACCTTATCGGAGCTCCGATGAGCATCATCGGAGCTCCGTCAATGTGTGTTCAAGCTACAAAATAGGAATGCACTCAATATGTACTATACAACAGGAACTATATAGCGCCCGCGTATCACATGGGGCTAAAGTCTAGTATCAAATATGTAAAACGGTGTCTGCATTCGTAGGTGTGCCACCTGGATTAAGAAATGAGATGTAATTAATTTTTACCATTCGTTATCTTCTACGTCTTCCTCTAAAACGTCCCATTTCTCTTCTTTTATTCAATTATACTTGCACAATTAATTTTCCCAACCTTTTGAAACACCCATCTTTCTATACTGCTTCACCTCCCTCTATCTTCTCGCCTAACCCTTTATTTATTTCTTTTCCAGTGTAGTGGTGATGGGGGAGGTTTATAAATAATATCTACCATTTCAAAGGTGATACAATGTATAAACACGAGCAGGCTCCATCCAAGAACGAAACATATAGTAGCCTAAACTTCTTGCCAACCTTTGACGGCCAAACAAAAAATGTGTCAGCAATCAAAACACTCACGGGTGGCCCCTCCTCCACATGAGCTGAGAAAACCGTCAACAAGGCCACCATAAACTGGTCATGATTAAGCGACCTGTCAAACTTCACCTGTAGCCCATCGCATATGGAGGTGTAACAACGTATGTCCAACCCAGATTTTCTCGCTCCGAAAAACATATCTTCATATTTTTTGTCATCATCTGATTGTGATATTTTGATCTGCTGATTTCTTATTTCATTGGTTTTTATTAAAGATATTCAATAATGCCCCACTTACCATACATATTAAAAGAGAAGTTGGATGCCTCATAAGAGAAGAGAATAATAATGGAAATAGGGGATCCCTAGCATCTAAATGGGTTTGGGAAAAAAATTGGTTGTTAAAGCAAAGGTAAAAATTGATTTTTTAGAGTAGTAAACCTCTCTTACACCAACTTTATCCGAAAGTGCCTATAACAAATTCCTCCAAAATTAATAGTTTTTATTATTAAAACTGGTGGGCTGCAAGTTTATATATATATATATATATATATATATATATATAATAATAATAATAATAATAATAATAATAATAATAATAATAATAATAATAATAATGATGAGTAGAATAGTTGGCACTATTCCTTAAGTTGAAAACTTAATTAGGGTCTAGGATTAAACTATCAATGCCAAAAATGAATGGGTGAGATGAATTTTGAAAATATGATGGGACAAGGTTGCGTCGCTTGACAACCTTTGGGTAAGGAGTCTTTCAAGTTTCATTACATAATTACTTTAATTTGAAAATTCACACTCATCAAAGCTGCCAACCCTCTTTCAAATCTCACCAAACCCATTATAGCACTCAACCACATTACCTTTCTCTCTAAATATAATCCCTCACATCTTTTCACTGTCCCCATCAGTTCTATTACCGAAACAAATGGTGTATATGTATTCTTTTCTCTCTTTCTCTCTTTATTTCTTTCTTTTACAGTTTTACCACTACTTGCAAGAAGTTTAGTCTTTTCTTTCTCCTCTGTTTCTCTGTTTTACCACTATAAGCCTCTCTCACTCTCTGCGAGTTTCTGCATTTGTGTTTTGTTGTGACATATTTTTGTGGCTTGGATTATCGATTTTCCATCTTTGTTTTGTTTGGGTATTTTAGTTTGAACTTTTTGCTCAAAAGTTTCTTTTTAATCTCTACTTTGTCTTCTAATTTAGTTTAAATTAAGTTCCATGCTACGAAAAGAAGGAGATGAACATTTATTATATTTTTTTGCTGAGTACCATTGTTTTTACTAAAGGAGATGAATTTTTTCTTAGTACCATCGTTTTATTACGATACGTAAAATTTTTCTAAGTACCATAGATTTATTATGCTATGAAATGAAGGAGATGAACCTTTTTTTGCTAAGTACCGTGGTTTTATCATGCTACAAAAATAAAGTTTTTGTTGCGTACCATAATTTTTTTATTATTATTTTTGAAGAGAGGAGATGAACTTCACAAGCTGAAATTTAACTTGCAACTCAAACACTTATTTCTTCTCCCTATCAGCTTTTCTAAATTATTTTCAAGTCAAACATATCAGAGGGGCACACTTCCAAGTCAAACGCACAAAACGAAACCACGTGTCAAAAGCACCGAGCAACGTATGAATAGGAAACCAAAGCATAATAAACCGAACAACTACTGAACCAACATCCAAAGACACCATAAAGAACCCAACATGTGTTTGGAAGATCTCTCTCTCTAAAGAGTTTTTTTTTGTCTTTTGGGTTAAAAGATACTTATTCTTTGTCTTTTTTGTGCCATTCCATTGCTATTCATGTTAACAAGATGACTATTACATTTAAATTATTTTGCAGAATCAGGTAGGACCTGTAAAGATGGGTCGACTTGGACTCGGACTGAATTGTGTTACAACTGCCGAAGGTGGATCTCAGGTTGGTTAAGGGCTTGAGTCGGGGCTGATAGTTGAGGTGTGCCCTGTTAGGGATGGTTCGAGTTGGGTATGGTCACTGAGGATGGGGGTTGCTGATGGATTTGGGTTCAGCTAGATGGGCGGTGGTTGAGGTGTGACGCTGGGTTCAGATTGGAGATGTTTGCAGGGGATTTGTGGGTTTTTGATATGTTTTAGATGTTGTGTACTTTATGTTTTGGATGTTGTGTACTTTCACTGACAACCCTCAGTGTGCTGTTTAGTTATTTTTGGTTAGATGTATATAGTTATCTTTCGTAGTATCTGATTTCATTTCGTTGTCTCTTGATGGTTACTCAAACTTTGAAAGAACATGGTTAATGTAGTTTATAATTAAACTGCCTTCTTTGGCATCAACGTTAGTTAAATTTAAGGTTTATTGTAATATCTATTTTAAAAATATTAGAGCAAACATTTCATTTATAATTTTAGTTTTTATTTTTTAAAACTGTTGGTGCGTATTCTTTATTTTTTAAAATTGCTGGTGCGTATTCACATTCATAAAACATCAACCAATCACAGCATGCCATGCCAATCGATAATTTGAAAATAGAGACTAAAAATGAAAATCAAAAGTTTGTTGTCCTATACTCATAATTGATATTATTTTAAGTCTTAAAAATATATAATCTATTGTTAATTTCACATGGTCTCTTTAGGTTTGGATTGGAAATTTCACGTGTTCTTTTAGTTTTTGTTTGAGTATAAAAAAGGTACTTCTGTTCATTGGCTCGGATAAAAATCCTTAGTTTATTGGTGGGTACTTTTGTTCTTTAGCTCAGTTAAAAATATTTAGTTTGTTGTTGGTCTTGATTTTTGGCTTGAATTGGATAAGGTCAATTGTCGATTTTTAGGTTGTGTCATCGTGCTGTCTCTAAATTATAAATATCTATTCAATAGTTAAAATAACTAAATCACATAAATATCCAATCAATAGTAATTTTTTTTATTAGAAGTGTTTTTTTTAGAATTACTTTAATTTTTTTTCATTTTCATGTTAATCTATTTATAAAACAAATTTTCATACACCACTAACACAAGTCAAAATTTTGAAATGAACATGACATGTTCATGTAAGTAAATAATAACATAAATACGTCTTTAGAAGTGTCAATTTTCAAATCATTGTGTTGATATTACTTTCATTTATAAAATTATCAACTACTCAATGGCTATTAAGGAGTAAAACTTATCTATGTCATAAGATAAATCTTATGATGTCAAAACCTCTTAGTTCCTACATTACTTAATTTACCCCTCCAAAATTTAAATTCCCTCCCTAATATACACTCAAGTTTATTTTTCACTCTTTATCAAAATTAAAAAAAAGTGGTAATATGGTAAGAGAACTTATTCTCTCATTTCACACATACCCTAAGTTACTCTCATAGCACACAAATAAAAAAAATTGCGCTTCTCTCTCTCTCTGTGGGCACGTGCGCTCTCTCTCTCAGACAAGGTTCACTCTCTCCACATCACAAATCCATGTTCTAAACCCTCACTCACCTCCTCCCTTGGCCATTTTTTTAAATTACTCTTTGTTTTGTTGGGGAAAGATTTTTTTTCGTTTTACAATTATGCACTTTGGAAATTTTCACCATTTTGCGATTATGTACTTTTAAAATTTTCACCGTGCCTTCAGGCACGGGCATTCCGCTAGTATATATATATACATCATGGGCAAGTGCAATTAAGTTGGTGCGATGATTTTCTTTTCTTTATTACTGTTTGTCATAAATTCCAGTGTAATCTAAATTTTAATATATTTTTTTAATATTCTAAGATAAATTTTGATTTCTATGTTTTTTTTAAATAGCACGTTTTTGTGTATTGTTTGATCTAAATCCAATATGACCCCAACAATTTCTACAATTAGAGAATAAAAAGTTATGTTCGCATTCAAAATTACAAAAGGACCCTTTTTTACACTCAATTGTCAGATGCATAATTATAGCTATTTTTACTTCACGACACACCCCGGCCCCCACCCCAACCTCCCAACATCGTTAAAAACTACAAATATCTTTCTCCTCCAATTAGAAAAAGGCACCACAACTTACCCATGATTAGATTTTACAAAATTTCTCTTCCCTTCGGCATTTCCAATGGGCTAATGTCTTAATGTAGCCCCTTAAAAGTTTCTTTTAAGATCAAATAGAAATTATAAATTCCTGGAGTAGATACCGATGTTCGGTCATTATTTGAAGTTCCCATGTTCTTAGCTCTCGAGTTAAATCTCCTTAGAGCTCAGTGTACACCTACAAAAGAAGTCTAAGCCGAAGCTCTTCTTCGCTAATCAGAACAGATGTAATAATTCTACTACATTACAATATGTTTAAAGTATATTTAAAATAAATCTCTTAGTCTTTTTTAAACATACCGCCCCAAATCCACTTAGAGATTAAGTATATATTATGTAAAAAGATCGAATCGCTCCATCCACAACACCCCATCAGCTAATCACATCATTGTGACCATTCTACAACTATCTAATTAAAATGATAATAAAAAAATATTCGAAATACATAATTTTCACCAAACAAATATATCTTTCCACAAGGGTGTGTGCATTAAAATATCTCTCACTCTTAGAAGAACCAAAGTTGATAGTCAGGATAGTGTGTACTGTAACACCCCGCCTAATAAGATACCGGACGATCACTCCAATATTAAATTAAAACAGGAGTCTCATATGGATCATTCTTAGCATCACTGTCGAAAATCCATTTAGTTACTATTAACCTATTAGGCCGGTGTCGAAATTTTAACTTTACTACTCTTTATAACAACAATAAATAAAACATCCACACAGTTTACGCATAAATGAAACTGAAATGAAATAAAGTAACCGAACACTCGGTCAAAATATACAACCATATCGAATGCTGTACTGAAAGAATAACTAAATGCAATTGGACCATTGGCTCGAATGTTTATACAATACCTCCTATCTAGAGTACAATAATGGAAGCGGCTATCAAAAACCTGCACGCATCCACAGTTGCTGCAGCTGACGTCTGACTCGAAAGAAGTGTCATCAAGGCGTCCCTGTGTCTGGACACCTCTCTCTCTCTCTCTCTCTCTCTCTATATATATATATATATATATATATATATATATATATATATAATATAGAAAGAAAGGAAAAGTAGATAAACGGGTCAGAGCCCGGGTTTTGAAAATATTTTGCAAGTGCATAAACGCCTTATTTTTAGAAAAAGGTTTTATCTCATATTTAAATTTGGTATCGCACTCCCATGAGATACCCCTCACCTCTCCACTAATAGTGCACTCCTAACGCATCCCTCTAAACATCCTAGTCAAGCTATCCTGCTAAACTAGTCTATCACCAACCCACTATCAATCCTAGATAGTCCAAGCAATGTATTAAGGGCTAAACTTCACCCCAGTCTCAACGCTATGCCATGTTCGTGCGTGGGATGTCTCGCAAAGAGAAATCCAAACAAGGAACCCCTCCGATACACTACTATGCGGCAAGGTCGATCATCGGGATCCATTAGACCCTCGGTACTCGATTCATCCATTTATATATACATATTTCCATAATCATCCGGATCTATCTCCCGGACTGAGGATTCATATATCAAGTATTTATCAATACTTTCATTTTTCTCAAAACTTTCCATTTCCCTTTTTATACTCAGAAAATGTAAATATAAAAGCCAATTCATTATCATGAATTGCTTTAACAAATCATATACTTTTAAAAGCCAATTTTATTATCATAAAAAATGCTTTTCCGTTTTATATCATCCCATTTCCCTTTTTATACTCAGGAAATGTATTCAAAGCCATTTTCATTATCATAAAAATGCTTTGATCATATCATATGCTTCCACAACCCTTCTTCCATCCGGGAGTGTTACCGAAGGCAAACCTTTATCCCATTTCCCTTCCTATATCCAGGAAATGTAATTAAATCCAATCCATTATCATGAATTTCTTTAATATATAACGCGTTCTAAGACCGCCCGTCCGGATTTCTCCACTGTGCGAGCCCCTAAATGGCTATCATCTTCCAGGGCCTATAATCAAGACAACCTGGGATCCTACATCGCAAGACGTCGGGAAGCGGCCATATGCCTGCGGTATAGTCAAGACCACACCCGGAATCTCCTAACCAGCGCAGAAAAATACAACAAATGCTCATATGGCCTATAGGACTATATCCACCCTGCGTTAATTTGTCAGGGGGCTTCACCATACACACGCAACTTCCCTTATGATAGCGATTTAGAGAGGTGTGTATCCTCATTTTTATTAATTGTGAAAATCATTTATCTTTCCTTTTTGAAAACATTTATTTTTACTTTTTCAAAAGTCATTTCCCTTAATTCATATATATACTTTAATCACATAGTGTATATATATATATATATATATATATATATATTCCTACCTGAATATATAAAAATGGCCATATTTGCCAAACCATCTATCGATGACCAATAATCTCAAAGATTCTCTCAAAGAATCATAATCATGCATTCATATATGCATAATACTAAACCCAAAGTATATTCTTACTTTAATAAGTAATATATATCAAAATCCCATCTACGGATTCATTTGGATATCTCCAATTATACTAATTCACTCTAAGTGAATATACACATATATATACACTCCCAATTCCTCAAGTCCTTTAGGACATAACCCTCCATAATCTCTAATTTGGAAGGCCCTTAAACATTAAACTCAAAAAGGAGAAATAATCCTAATCTCCAAAATCTTGGGCTGAAAACAGGACACCGGTCGACCGGTCCTAGACCCCCGGTCGACCGCGGGTTACAAATAAGCCTACGAAACAAAGTAGTAGGCCCTTTCTCCTTGACGTGGTCGACCGGCCTTAGGGGCGCGGTCGACCGGTCACACTAGGTCTCCCAAATTAAAATTCCTCAATTCCTTAATCCAACCACCCAAATTCATTAACGGGGTTTCTAAACTACACCAAAAATAATCGCACACATCTACACGATTAATTCTAGCCGTAATTTTTCCAATTCCCGATTTGATTTCCGAGTTGATGATTTCAACCGAGAGCTATCATCTTGTAAAAATCATATCAAATCGTAGAAATATAAAAAAAATACGTGGTCAGCGCCCACGCGACCGTATCGAAAAGATCTACAACTTTTGTGTTTTGGGCTAAAGCTAAATCAATTCTTTTCCTGGCCAAAAAGGCCCCCTAAAGTGACAGGTTACTATTCATCATCTTCTCCGAGACGATTTCGGCCATTAAAGCTTTTCCCAAGCTTTTGTCGCCTCACCCAACGTCCTACAACCTCAACCAACTACAAATACACATATATTAAGGGTTCTAAATATCCTAGAACATAAAACCACCAATTAATTTAGGTTAAAACCTAAGTTCCATAAATTGAAATATTATTTGGGGTTTAATTGTTTTAACTCCCAAAAACCCGTTTTATCCACGATAACCCACCCCAAAACCATTAGGGTTTTTTTACACCAAACTAAGGTATGAGATATTTATGCGAAAAGATAAATAAAGCAAGTAAACACTTGCCTCGTGGATATAATCCGATGACCTCGAGCCGAATCCCGCGGAGGTAGGCCGGAATCTCTCCTTTTCTTCCTCTTTTCTTCTTCCTCTCTCTCTTCTCTCTCTTTTCTCTTATTTCTTTATCTTTTTCTCCCTCTCCCTCTCTTTATATAGAAAGAAAAGGGTTTAACCCCTTAAAACTCAAAAACGACTCGTTTACCCAATTACGAGTTACTTTTACCTCTAAAATTACCCGAAACTCATTTTCGACTATCGAACACTCTTTTCCGACTATCTCGACCATTCCGAGAATCATGGCGCAGTCGAAATTCACATCCGAGGTACTTGACCGCAAATCACTATTCCAACCCAAAATAAATAAATGCGGATTTTCTAATTAAAAATCTTACCTCGTGTCGCTTTTCTCCACGACGACATATAATTAAAATATTTCGACCTATATAGTCCCAAAAATAATCATAACATCATTCAAACTCATTTAATCCTCGAAAATCTAAAAAATTACTATTTAAGAAAATTCCCCAAATTCCAATTTATTTTTAATTATGGAATTTAATCGTCTCCAAAAGGGCGGGTTGTTACATACTCCCCCCCTTACAACGGAATTTCGTCCTCGAAATTCGGATACAACCTACACCATATAACTAGGAACACTCCAAATCCCAATTTCTCGAGGGAAACAATACTAACCCAATGGTTTCCAACTATATGCTACATGACTACCACGATCGTAAAGTGACTCTAATACGTCACATAATACCCATCATCTATAATGCCTATCGGCATGAATTTCAACCTCATATACTACGCCCATTCTATTCCAGGTGGTATATAAAACCATCTTACCAAGGTGCCCATACACCTTTCCAACTTTTGCACATCTGCACATCCGTAGTGAACGTCTGACACATAACACTCTCTCCCAATAAGGATCTCCTTTCCTTGGTGAAATACTCACCTATGGGTCCTCCCAAACCTTGAAATTCAATTCAATTCGCCACTAACTATACTAAACTTACATCCTAATAATACTATGGTCTATGCGATGTACTACATACGCGAAACTACTATAATCCTAAGTATGTCCCTAGTGCCCAAGGCCTCTCTCAACTCCCGACAATTGCTTGGTTTCATGCGTGGGACGTCTCGCCAAGGCAAAATCCAAACAAGGAACCCTCCCATTACACTACTCCCTAGCATAGTCGGTCATCGAGATATAGCGACCTAAGACATACCAGCGGGACGTCCTAAATACTGCCAACGCTAAACTACGAACGCATTTCTACTATCATATCCTTCCGCCCATACGGAAGGAAACCTAACCAATCGAAGTGCCCACTTTCTATAGAAAGTGTCACGAACATAATACCCAAAATTTACCTCCTCAAAATTTGCCTTTTCATTAAGGCCTGACTATTGTCCTCAAATCAATTTCTCTAAGTCCAACCTCACCCACCCATTTGTGGCGAGGGGACCACTTTAGTGCTTTTCCATAGCACAATCTTTCCATAGTATATCAACATCATGTGGCTCATAGCCTATAGTGGTTCATCCACACTATAAGACCTTTACACAAAATCAACATCCTTGCATCCCATAACAACTCCCCACTCCCGACGCCGTTAAGAGTCATGTGTGGAGTGTCTCGCAAAGCGAAATCCAAACAAGGAACCCCTCCACACATTAACCCTTGACTTCGTTGGTTATGGAGTTCCGTCATTTCAACATGAAACCGGGATATCCCTACCCCCTAATCCAACAAAAAGGTGGTCTGAACTCCTATCTCTAACTAAGAGTCATACCACCCTGCGCTCGCACTTATTTTTAAGTCCTTGCGCAAACAATAATGAGCTTTATGTTCAGCTCAATGAAAATCCTGCGGCCTTAAATCATATACATAAGGTCGCCATAAACCCAAATCACGATAAGGAAACCTCTTCTCATTGAAGTTCCATTAACCCATAACAAATAAGGTGAACTCAACCTATATCTAGGTGAGACACCGCAACTACAACCCGTTCCCTCCAGGAACCATGGACACGATAGTCTTGCCATCATTAGTCTGCTATCATTCCAAAAATACCATCATCTTATACAATATATAAAATATAAACACCCGCCTCTATGACGAGTGAAGGAAAATAAAATCCCGCTATCGCGGAAAAATACATAGACATACATGTTATTATGTTATCGTGACCGCCATAACTCAAATTACGCACACGAGTCTAGGGATAACTAATACCGCGACTTTATCTAGTCACGCCAAATATACCTCCTCAATTGAGGTAAAATTCATAACAACAACTTCATTTTAACAAATTCCCCGAGTGGATGTGCAACCATGGGGTCCTCGAACATACCCATTCTTTAGTGAGCCCATCCTTCTTGGAAAGGACTCAATATTCATTGCACCTAACTCACTTAGGTACAAGGTTCACTTCGCCATAATACTCTTTATTCACCATCGGCTTCTGGCTGAACCTTAGGTGAATAATTCCCAAAATAGCATTCTTCTCATCCTGCTGATTCATGGGGACTCACGGTTAGAACTATCCGTAAGATCCCTTTCGAACCCTCAATTTCCATGAGGAATTCGACTTTAGTACCACTCTCCACTTCAGCGGTACTGCGGTACTCATAACTACTTATTATTTATTAGTCGCCACCGAAATCCTTAATAATTACCATAGGGAGAGTGACCTCTACTAAGGTTCTCATCCCAACCTTCTACCAGCTGCTCCAGCTAAGCCTCACCTCCTGCTGCCATCCAAGCTCCCCACACGATTCTCAAACGAGCGCGCAAAAGATTTCTATAATCTCATAATATGGCGGGAGAACGAAATCTCACAAGAGAAATCAACAATCCAATTCCTGAGGCTCTATAAAAAATCGAGAGCAACGCTGAAAGTGTAGTACGTCCGCACAGATTCCTAAGGACACTAGAACCTGATGCTCTGATACCATCTGTAACACCCCGCCTAATAAGATACCGGGCGATCACTCCAATATTAAATTAAAACAGGAGTCTCATATGGATCATTCTTAGCATCACTGTCGAAAATCCATTTAGTTACTAATAACCTATTAGGCCGGTGTCAAAATTTTAACTTTACTACTCTTTATAACAACAATAAATAAAACATCCACACAGTTTATGCGTAAATGAAACTGAAATGAAATAAAGTAACCGAACACTCGGTCAAAATATACAACCATATCGAAGGCTGTACTGAAAGAATAACTAAATGCAATTGGACCATTGGCTCGAATGTTTATACAATACCTCCTATCTAGAGTACAATAATGGAAGCGGCTATCAAAAACCTGCACGCATCCACAGCTGCTGCAGCTGACGTCTGACTCGAAAGAAGTGTCATCCAGGCGTCCCTGTGTCTGGACACCTCTATATATATATATAATATAGAAAGAAAGGAAAAGTAGATAAACGGATCAGAGCCCGGGTTTTGAAAATATTTTGCAAGTGCATAAACGCCTTATTTTTAGAAAAAGGTTTTATCTCATATTTAAATTTGGTATCGCACTCCCATGAGATACCCCTCACCTCTCCACTAATAGTGCACTCCTAACGCATCCCTCTAAACATCCTAGTCAAGCTATCCTACTAAACTAGTCTATCACCAACCCACTATCAATCCTAGATAGTCCAAGCAATGTATTAAGGGCTAAACTTCACCCCAGTCTCAACGCTATGCCATGTTCGTGCGTGGGGTGTCTCGCAAAGAGAAATCCAAATAAGAAACCCCCCCGATACACTACTATGCGGCAAGGTCGATCATCGGGATCCATTAGACCCTCGGTACTCGATTCATCCATTTATATATACATATTTCCATAATCATCCGGATCTATCTCCCGGACTGAGGATTCATATATCAAGTATTTATCAATACTTTCATTTTTCTCAAAACTTTCCATTTCCCTTTTTATACTCAGAAAATGTAAATATAAAATCCAATTCATTATCATGAATTGCTTTCACAAATCATATACTTTTAAAAGCCAATTTTATTATCATAAAAAATGCTTTTCCGTTTTATATCATCCCATTTCCCTTTTTATACTCAGGAAATGTATTCAAAGCCATTTTCATTATCATAAAAATGCTTTGATCATATCATATGCTTCCACAACCCTTCTTCCATCCGGGAGTGTTACCGAAGCCAAACCTTTATCCCATTTCCCTTCCTATATCCAGGAAATGTAATTAAATCCAATCCATTATCATGAATTTCTTTAATATAGAACGCGTTCTAAGACCGCCCGTCCGGATTTCTCCACTGTGCGAGCCCCTAAATGGCTATCATCTTCCAGGGCCTATAATCAAGACAACCTGGGATCCTACATCGCAAGACGTCGGGAAGCGGCCATATGCCTGCGGGATAGTCAAGACCACACCCGGAATCTCCTAACCAGCGCAGAAAAATACAACAAATGCTCATATGGCCTATATGACTATATCCACCCTGCGTTAATTTGTCAGGGGGCTTCACCATACGCACGCAACTTCCCTTATGATAGCGATTTAGAGAGGTGTGTATCCTCATTTTTATTAATTGTGAAAATCATTTATCTTTCCTTTTTGAAAACATTTATTTTTACTTTTTCAAAAGTCATTTCCCTTAATTCATATATATACTTTAATCACATAGTGTATATATATATATATATTCCTACCTGAATATATAAAAATGGCCATATTTGCCAAACCATCTATCGATGACCAATAATCTCAAAGATTCTCTCAAAGAATCATAATCATGCATTCATATATGCATAATACTAAACCCAAAGTATATTCTTACTTTAATAAGTAATATATATCAAAATCCCATCTACGGATTCATTTGGATATCTCCAATTATACTAATTCACTCTAAGTGAATATACACATATATATACACTCCCAATTCCTCAAGTCCTTTAGGACATAACCCTCCATAATCTCTAATTTGGAAGGCCCTTAAACATTAAACTCAAAAAGGAGAAATAATCCTAATCTCCAAAATCTTGGGCTGAAAACAGGACACCGGTCGACCGGTCCTAGACCCCCGGTCGACCGCGGGTTACAAATAAGCCTACGAAACAAAGTAGTAGGCCCTTTCTCCTTGACGCGGTCGACCGGCCTTAGGGGCGCGGTCGACCGGTCACACTAGGTCTCCCAAATTAAAATTCCTCAATTCCTTAATCCAACCACCCAAATTCATTAACGGGGTTTCTAAACTACACCAAAAATAATCGCACACATCTACACGATTAATTCTAGCCGTAATTTTTCCAATTCCCGATTTGATTTCCGAGTTGATGATTTCAACCGAGAGCTATCATCTTGTAAAAATCATATCAAATCGTAGAAATATAAAAAAAATACGCGGTCAGCACCCACGCGACCGTATCGAAAAGATCTACAACTTTTGTGTTTTGGCCTAAAGCTAAATCAATTCTTTTCCTGGCCAAAAAGGCCCCCTAAAGTGACAGGTTACTATTCATCATCTTCTCCGAGACGATTTCGGCCATTAAAGCTTCTCCCAAGCTTTTGTCGCCTCACCCAACGTCCTACAACCTCAACCAACTATAAATACACATATATTAAGGGTTCTAAATATCCTAGAACATAAAACCACCAATTAATTTAGGTTAAAACCTAAGTTCCATAAATTGAAATATTATTTGGGGTTTAATTGTTTTAACTCCCAAAAACCCGTTTTATCCACGATAACCCACCCCAAAACCATTAGGGTTTTTTTACACCAAACTACGGTATGAGATATTTATGCGAAAAGATAAATAAAGCAAGTAAACACTTGCCTCGTGGATATAATCCGATGACCTCGAGCCGAATCCCGCGGAGGTAGGCCGGAATCTCTCCTTTTCTTCCTCTTTTCTTCTTCCTCTCTCTCTTCTCTCTCTTTTCTCTTATTTCTTTCTCTTTTTCTCCCTCTCCCTCTCTTTATATAGAAAGAAAAGGGTTTAACCCCTTAAAACTCAAAAACGACTCGTTTACCCAATTACGAGTTACTTTTACCTCTAAAATTACCCGAAACTCATTTTCGACTATCGGACACTCTTTTCCGACTATCTCGACCATTCCGAGAATCATGGCGCAGTCGAAATTCACATCCGAGGTACTTGACCGCAAATCACTATTCCAACCCAAAATAAATAAATGCGGATTTTCTAATTAAAAATCTTACCTCGTGTCGCTTTTCTCCACGACGACATATAATTAAAATATTTCGACCTATATAGTCCCAAAAATAATCATAACATCATTCAAACTCATTTAATCCTCGAAAATCTAAAAAATTACTATTTAAGAAAATTTCCCAAATTCCAATTTATTTTTAATTATGGAATTTAATCGTCTCCAAAAGGGCGGGTTGTTACATACTCCCCCCCTTATAACGGAATTTCGTCCTCGAAATTCGGATACAACCTACACCATATAACTAGGATCACTCCAAATCCCAATTTCTCGAGGGAAACAATACTAACCCAATGGTTTCCAACTATATGCTACACGACTACCACGATCGTAAAGTGACTCTAATACGTCACATAATACCCATCATCTATAATGCCTATCGGCATGAATTTCAACCTTATATACTACGCCCATTCTATTCCAGGTGGTATATAAAACCATCTTACCAAGGTGTCCATACACCTTTCCAACTTTTGCACATCTGCACATCCGTAGTGAACGTCTGACACATAACACTCTCTCCCAATAAGGATCTCCTTTCCTTGGTGAAATACTCACCTATGGGTCCTCCCAAACCTTGAAATTCAATTCAATTCGCCACTAACTATACTAAACTTACATCCTAATAATACTATGGTCTATGCGATGTACTACATACGCGAAACTACTATAATCCTAAGTATGTCCCTAGTGCCCAAGGCCTCTCTCAACTCCCGACAATTGCTTGGTTTCATGCGTGGGACGTCTCGCCAAGGCAAAATCCAAACAAGGAACCCTCCCATTACACTACTCCCTAGCATAGTCGGTCATCGAGATATAGCGACCTAAGACATACCAGCGGGACGTCCTAAATACTGCCAACGCTAAACTACGAACGCATTTCTACTATCATATCCTTCCGCCCATACGGAAGGAAACCTAACCAATCGAAGTGCCCACTTTCTATAGAAAGTGTCACGAACATAATACCCAAAATTTATCTCCTCAAAATTTGCCTTTTCATTAAGGCCTGACTATTGTCCTCAAATCAATTTCTCTAAGTCCAACCTCACCCACCCATTTGTGGCGAGGGGACCACTTTAGTGCTTTTCCATAGCACAATCTTTCCATAGTATATCAACATCATGTGGCTCATAGCCTATAGTGGTTCATCCACACTATAAGACCTTTACACAAAATCAACATCCTTGCATCCCATAACAACTCCCCACTCCCGACGCCGTTAAGAGTCATGTGTGGAGTGTCTCGCAAAGCGAAATCCAAACAAGGAACCCCTCCACACATTAACCCTTGACTTCGTTGGTTATGGAGTTCCGTCATTTCAACATGAAACCGGGATATCCCTACCCCCTAATCCAACAAAAAGGTGGTCTGAACTCCTATCTCTAACTAAGAGTCATACCACCCTGCGCTCGCACTTATTTTTAAGTCCTTGCGCAAACAATAATGAGCTTTATGTTTAGCTCAATGAAAATCCTGCGGCCTTAAATCATATACATAAGGTCGCCATAAACCCAAATCACGATAAGGAAACCTCTTCTCATTGAAGTTCCATTAACCCATAACAAATAAGGTGAACTCAACCTATATCTAGGTGAGACACCGCAACTACAACCCGTTCCCTCCAGGAACCATGGACACGATAGTATTGCCATCATTAGTCTGCTATTATTCCAAAAATACCATCATCTTATACAATATATAAAATATAAACACCCGCCTCTATGACGAGTGAAGGAAAATAAAATCCCGCTATCGCGGAAAAATACATAGACATACATGTTATTATGTTATCGTGACCGCCATAACTCAAATTACGCACACGAGTCTAGGGATAACTAATACCGCGACTTTATCTAGTCACGCCAAATATACCTCCTCAATTGAGGTAAAATTCATAACAACAACTTCATTTTAACAAATTCCCCGAGTGGATGTGCAACCATGGGGTCCTCGAACATACCCATTCTTTAGTGAGCCCATCCTTCTTGGAAAAGACTCAATATTCATTGCACCTAACTCACTTAGGTACAAGGTTCACTTCGCCATAATACTCTTTATTCACCATCGGCTTCTGGCTGAACCTTAGGTGAATAATTCCCAAAATAGCATTCTTCTCATCCTGCTGATTCATGGGGACTCACGGTTAGAACTATCCGTAAGATCCCTTTCGAACCCTCAATTTCCATGAGGAATTCGACTTTAGTACCACTCTCCACTTCAGCGGTACTGCGGTACTCATAACTACTTATTATTTATTAGTCGCCACCGAAATCCTTAATAATTACCATAGGGAGAGTGACCTCTACTAAGGTTCTCATCCCAACCTTCTACCAGCTGCTCCAGCTAAGCCTCACCTCCTGCTGCCATCCAAGCTCCCCACACGATTCTCAAACGAGCGCGCAAAAGATTTCTATAATCTCATAATATGGCGGGAGAACGAAATCTCACAAGAGAAATCAACAATCCAATTCCTGAGGCTCTATAAAAAATGGAGAGCAACGCTGAAAGCGTAGTACGTCCGCACAGATTCCTAAGGACACTAGAACCTGATGCTCTGATACCATCTGTAACACCCCGCCTAATAAGATACCGGGCGATCACTCCAATATTAAATTAAAACAGGAGTCTCATATGGATCATTCTTAGCATCACTATCGAAAATCCATTTAGTTACTAATAACCTATTAGGCCGGTGTCAAAATTTTAACTTTACTACTCTTTATAACAATAATAAATAAAACATCCACACAGTTTATGCGTAAATGAAACTGAAATGAAATAAAGTAACCGAACACTCGGTCAAAATATACAACCATATCGAAGGCTGTACTGAAAGAATAACTAAATGCAATTGGACCATTGGCTCGAATGTTTATACAATACCTCCTATCTAGAGTACAATAATGGAAGCGGCTATCAAAAACCTGCACGCATCCACAGCTGCTGCAGCTGACGTCTGACTCGAAAGAAGTGTCATCCAGGCGTCCCTGTGTCTGGACACCTCTATATATATATATAATATAGAAAGAAAGGAAAAGTAGATAAACGGATCAGAGCCCGGGTTTTGAAAATATTTTGCAAGTGCATAAATGCCTTATTTTTAGAAAAAGGTTTTATCTCATATTTAAATTTGGTATCGCACTCCCATGAGATACCCCTCACCTCTCCACTAATAGTGCACTCCTAACGCATCCCTCTAAACATCCTAGTCAAGCTATCCTACTAAACTAGTCTATCACCAACCCACTATCAATCCTAGATAGTCCAAGCAATGTATTAAGGGCTAAACTTCACCCCAGTCTCAACGCTATGCCATGTTCGTGCGTGGGGTGTCTCGCAAAGAGAAATCCAAATAAGAAACCCCCCCGATACACTACTATGCGGCAAGGTCGATCATCGGGATCCATTAGACCCTCGGTACTCAATTCATCCATTTATATATACATATTTCCATAATTATCCGGATCTATCTCCCGGACTGAGGATTCATATATCAAGTATTTATCAATACTTTCATTTTTCTCAAAACTTTCCATTTCCCTTTTTATACTCAGAAAATGTAAATATAAAATCCAATTCATTATCATGAATTGCTTTAACAAATCATATACTTTTAAAAGCCAATTTTATTATCATAAAAAATGCTTTTCCGTTTTATATCATCCCATTTCCCTTTTTATACTCAGGAAATGTATTCAAAGCCATTTTCATTATCATAAAAATGCTTTGATCATATCATATGCTTCCACAACCCTTCTTCCATCCGGGAGTGTTACCGAAGACAAACCTTTATCCCATTTCCCTTCCTATATCCAGGAAATGTAATTAAATCCAATCCATTATCATGAATTTCTTTAATATATAACGCGTTCTAAGACCGCCCGTCCGGATTTCTTCACTGTGCGAGCCCCTAAATGGCTATCATCTTCCAGGGCCTATAATCAAGACAACCTGGGATCCTACATCGCAAGACGTCGGGAAGCGGCCATATGCCTGCGGGATAGTCAAGACCACACCCGGAATCTCCTAACCAGCGCAGAAAAATACAACAAATGCTCATATGGCCTATAGGAGTATATCCACCTTGCGTTAATTTGTCAGGGGGCTTCACCATACGCACGCAACTTCCCTTATGATAGCGATTTAGAGAGGTGTGTATCCTCATTTTTATTAATTGTGAAAATCATTTATCTTTCCTTTTTGAAAACATTTATTTTTACTTTTTCAAAAGTCATTTCCCTTAATTCATATATATACTTTAATCACATAGTGTATATATATATATATATTCCTACCTGAATATATAAAAATGGCCATATTTTCCAAACCATCTATCGATGACCAATAATCTCAAAGATTCTCTCAAAGAATCATAATCATGCATTCATATATGCATAATACTAAACCCAAAGTATATTCTTACTTTAATAAGTAATATATATCAAAATCCCATCTACGGATTCATTTGGATATCTCCAATTATACTAATTCACTCTAAGTGAATATACACATATATATACACTCCCAATTCCTCAAGTCCTTTAGGACATAACCCTCCATAATCTCTAATTTGGAAGGCCCTTAAACATTAAACTCAAAAAGGAGAAATAATCCTAATCTCCAAAATCTTGGGCTGAAAACAGGACACCGGTCGACCGGTCCTAGACCCCCGGTCGACCGCGGGTTACAAATAAGCCTACGAAACAAAGTAGTAGGCCCTTTCTCCTTGACGCGGTCGACCGGCCTTAGGGGCGCGGTCGACCGGTCACACTAGGTCTCCCAAATTAAAATTCCTCAATTCCTTAATCAAACCACCCAAATTCATTAACGGGGTTTCTAAACTACACCAAAAATAATCGCACACATCTACACGATTATTTGTAGCGGTAATTTTTCCAATTCCCGATTTGATTTTCGAGTTGATGATTTCAACCCAGAGCTGTCATCTTGTAAAAATCATATCAAATCGTAGAAAAATCAGAAAAATACGCGGTCGGAGCCCACGCCACCGTATCGAAAAGATATACAACTTTCGTGTTTTGGCCAAAATCTAAATCAATTCTTTTCCTGACCAAAAAGGCCCCCTAAAGTGACGGGTTACTATTCATCATCTTCTCCGAGACGATTTCGGCCATTAAAGCTTCTCCCAAGATTTTGTCGCCTCACCCAACGTCCTACAACCTCAACCAACTACAAATAAACATATATTAAGGGTTCTAAATATCCTATAACACAAAACCACCAATTAATTTAGGTTAAAACCTAAGTTCCATAAATTGAAATATTATTTGGGGTTTAATTGTTTTAACTCCCCAAAACCCGTTTTATCCACGATAACCCACCCCAAAACCATTAGGGTTTGTTTATACCAAACTACGGTATGATATATTTATGCGAAAAGATAAATAAAGCAAGTAAACACTTGCCTCGTGGATATAATCCGACAACCTCGAGCCGAATCCCGCGAAGGTAGGCCGGAATCTCCCCTTTTCTTCCTCTTTTCTTCTTCCTCTCTCTTCTCTCTCTTTTATCTTCTTTCTTTCTTTTTGTCTCCCTCTCCCTCTCTTTATATAGAAAGAAAAGGGTTTAACCCCTTAAAACCCAAAAACGACTCGTTTACCCAATTACGAGTTACTTTTACCTCTAAAATTACCCGAAACTCATTTTCGACTATCGGACACTCTTTTCCGACTATCTCGACCATTCCGAGAATCATGGCGCAGTCGAAATTCACATCCGAGGTACTTGACCGCAAATCACTATTCCAACCCAAAATAAATAAATGCGGGTTTTCTAATTAAAAATCTTACCTCGTGTCGCTTTTCTCCACGGCGACATATAATTAAAATATTTCGACCTATATAGTCCCAAAAATAATCACAACATCCTTCAAACTCATTTAATCCTCGAAAATCTCAAAAATTACTATTTAAGAAAATTCCCCAAATTCCAATTTATTTTTAATTATGGAATTTAATCGTCTCCAAAAGGGCGGGTTGTTACATGTACCTTTTCCCAAAAGGGACAAACAAACATAAAAATCGAGCCCCACCCAAACTATTTTTTCCTGTAAATAGATATATACACGATTCAAAGTATTTTGACACAACATGACCATATGAAACTCATGCAGAAGTGGAATGCTATGTTGGGAGTTGACTCCGAGTAACATTGAAATTTCATTTATATAGACTTAATTCTTCGCGACCCATAAACTATGCACGCTATGATATCATAATTACATGAGTACATTGTCCCAACACTAAGATACCACTCATGGTGACAAGCCCCAACAACACATTTCATCGAAATATTCCCCCTAGATAGACATTTATATCACCATATGACTCCTTATATGCATACATGTGGGTGGGTCCATCAGGTGTGATTCCCACGCTCCTCAACTAATAAAAAGAAGCTTTGTGGACATATTCAAATAAATTAGTCGAACAAATTGGTTTCAACTTAACTAATTAGTGATAATGTACCTAAGTGGTATCTCATTTCAAATTGTATCACTAATAGGCACCATCTCCTAGGTGGGGCACGTGAATTGTCCAATTGTATTCTCGACATATTAATAAGAAGTAACCCCCCTCTATGGACGTAAGCACCTAACCAAGTAAATCTTATATTCATTTTTGTCAAAGTTTTGATATTTTTTTATCACCCAAAAAGCAACAACCCAATAACAAATAGTCAATATTTTTCAAAAATTTAACAATTGAAATAATTTAATGACCCACTATTTTTAACAACCCATTTTTTTCATCAAAATTTTAACATTTCAAATTTAAACTAATTTTACAAGTTATTCAATAGATTCATAAATATACTCCATTAAACTCTAAACATTTAATATTTAATAAATTAAATAATAGATATCAAACCATAAATATAATCTACTAAAATAACATTTGTATTTAACCTATAAACTTTTAATATTCAACAAATTAAAATAGATTTGAAAAAACCTAACCAGTATAACGACACGAGATGATAGGAAAAAATCAAAAACTGAGACAAATTCGGAAGGGAAAAGGGGAAGGAAGATAATAGAATCGGAGATAAGGGGAGGGAGCTGGCCAACGGGAAGGAAACGAAAGGGAATGGTGGGAAAAAGAAGTAGGCTAGGTTTTTGTTTTTAAATTTTTTTTGAAAAGATGTAAAGTGAGAGTGTTAGTTAAGTTTATGTGTTTGTGTGATGTATTAAAATTTTATATAATGTTTTTCGCCGCTCAGTTTTAAATATCCGTATATAAATGCCTTTACATTCACATCTTAATTTTTTTTTACCTTATACGTAGGAAAAAAATCCAAAAACTGAAGCGGTGTGCCGATTACAATGAAAAGTTATCTGCCTTTAAGAATGTTATATAAATCTCTCTTGACAACAACAATACTACCCATATCTCTATGGGTTAGGAATCTAACTAACTAAAAGCACAAGTATATTTGAGTTTTTTCTCTTTTTTCTTCTCCTTTTCGTCTTAAGGTGGGAGGATTTCATCATGCAACCTATTTACGAAAATAAAATTACGTGTAATATATATATATATATATATATATATATATATATATATATATGTGTGTGTGTGTGTGTGTGTGTGTGTGTGTGTGTGTGTAGCAAAAAAGTCTATTGAAAAGGGTGTCAAAAAAATTCGTGACAAATGTGGAAACTCTATAGATTCGAAGATTTGAATGGTGCACTTCATTTTGAAAGACCAAAAATATACAGATGCTAGAGTCGAGGACATTAAGAGGGACTTTAACCTTCCAAAAACTTGTGCAAAGACCTGCAAGGGTAAATGTTTTATTTGGTTTGGCCTACATGGTCCAACACATTGCCTCATGTGTGGCTTATATAGGATACTAGTCCCTTTAGCCATGTTTTTCATCGCTTGTTTTAGTAGAGCCGGTTTATAAGTCTTTACTTTTTTCCTTCTTCGCGCTATTTTTGTCAGTATGCCTTGGTGGTGGGCACACTCATCCACAGTTTTTTATTCTTTATAAAAATCTCAGCCATTCGGAGAAATTTTATAAAAAAAAAAAGAAAAAGAAGAAAAAACACTTCGCTTAACACACCTCATTTAAGTGTACATGGTTATAACATTTTGGGCCGGATCATTTTAAAAATCCTAACCCAAAATATTATAATCTAATACACATAAGTGATGTGTGTTCGTTGGTATGTTAAGTGATATGTCTTGGAAAGTCTTTTATATATATAATCATTTGCACAGTTGTGTTTACTAAGCTCCAAGTGTCTTTGACACATCATTAATACTACCTAAATCATTGTTTATACATAGTTATTTGCTAATGCAAAGTTGCATAAAAGAATTGCAAAAAGGTTAAGATACAACTACATGTTTCACAAAACAGTATTTACATTCTTAAATTTTAACGAAGATAATATGAATAAGATAATATGACACATCATACAAAATAATTACATTAATTACACTTAGGCCCCTTAAACTTTGACCCCCCAAATACTTTGCCACCTCAACTTTCAATTTTTTCAATTGATCCCCCATATACTATTTTTTTTAAATACCAAAATACATTGGAATTTTTTTTAGAACATTTGGAAAATACCAATATATATATATATATATATATATATATATATATATATATATATATATATATATATATATAAATGCTAAAAAATAACCTGAAAAATATTTAAAATGTGCAACATTCTAAAAAAAGTAATTCAGAGAAAATATTTAAAATAATTACTGAAAAATTCATTTCCCACAAATAAAATTTGTTTCCAGTAATAAAAAAATCTTATTACTCTCCCGCACCAAATTAATAATTTACATTTGGAATATCATTTTTTAATAAAAGAAATAAATTCTAATTAGATAAAAGAATAATTTACATTTGGAATATCATATGGAGATCTAATACTTACTAATTTATGACTCAAAATATGTGCTCGGCCTAAGGGCACATGTTATCATTTTCCTTTTTTTTAATAGAAGAATTAACTTATATTTAGATATAAGAATAAGAGTAGACAAATCGTAAGAAAACCTAACACTATTAAACATGGCATGAAATAAGAGTAAGAATCGGATTTCTATTAGATGGGTAACAAAAAAAAATATGGCATGAAATAAGACTATTAGTCTCTCTCTTTCTATATATATATAACAGAAGGGTTGAGCCCAAAAATGTCCATATGAATGAAATCAGCCTCTCTTTTCAATCTCCTCTTGTCTACAAATTTTAGTTTATCGCGTGTTTTTCTACTAGACTCTTACCTTGTCATTCATTGTCGAACACAACCCTTATGAATTCAAAGTGACTGGCGAGCGTTATAATCTCCTAAGGGACAAGCCATTGCCAATGGAGGATGAATTTCTCATTCAAATTATGTCCGTACAAAAGATCATAAACAATTATTACCTAGATGATTCCCTGCAAGCCACTCAAACTCAAGGGAGGGCGGGTAATAAAAGGTCATTCAAATTTCCACGACAACTATTTTCGAGAAAAGAAGATGCAAACCAAGACATAGTTAACATGCTTTGTACTCTTAACACGCTAAGTCCTATTACTATTCTGAACCCATCGAGTGTCCCCTCAAAGTTAATCGAATGCATCTACGATATCGCAAATTTTGTTGCGGAAAAGACTCACGATCGAAAGGTTGTGGTATGGATTAAGTTTTCGACTATTCAGCACCATAATTACTACCAAGGCCTGGATGAGGTTTTATCTCTATCAAATGAAGCGAGCGTGGCTGTGACTGTACCTATAACGAAATTGTCTATTGAAGCGTTAGAGAAGGTGAGGGTTAAAATGGCAGAGAAATGTGCGGTGTGTTTGGACGAATTGTTGATAGGATCGGAAGCTACTCGCATGTTGTGTTCACATATTTTCCATCAAGAATGCATCTTTCAATGGCTCAAGATAAGTCACCTTTGCCCGTTGTGTCGATTTAAGATATGCCTATCAGCTACCATGAATAATGCTCCCCTTTTATGTATTACATTATGAGATTAAACTAAATGGCTAATTAGATTTTATTCTGTGGTTGAAGTCATTGCATGCATATCATTGTAAACTTTCTTTTATTTCAAGATATGACTCCAAGTGTAAATATTTTTTGGTCCCTAAATTTTGTAAAAGCATTAAAGCATTAAAGCATATATATATATATATATATATATATATATATATATATATATATATATATATATATATATATATATATATATATATATATAAAGAAGATAAAATGCCAAGGAAAATAAAGAAGATAAAATGACAATCACACAACACAATATGTATGTGGTTCAGCAAGAATGCCTACGTCCAGGTGGTGCAGTCAGTATTATTTCTATATACTCCGAGGAGCGTTTACAGAGAATACAGTGCGTGTCTTTTGCCCCAGACTTAGGGTTTATTATATACATGTTTGTCTTCGTGGAGTGGGCGTGTTGGACTCCCCCAAGTTTACCATCTTCTCCTGAAACATCTCTTTACGAGAACATGGGAGAAGACTCAGTCGTAATCCTATTCAGCTTAGGTAAGGGGTCTGAACTTTGGGCCGCTTTAATTAGGCTACTCGTCCGGGACCGTAATGCCAAATCCGGGTACCCACAATTGCCCCTAAATTTGTTAGGCCACAAGTCTGGCTCAATAAATTTTAATGATTTGTCATAATGGCTCTTTTACATATCGCGTAACTCTTCCCAAAGTTTGAGGACTGATTTAGGCGGCAGTTTCTTCGTGTCTTGTGCGTGATGATTAGTAACATTTAAAAGTCATTTTGAGCAGCGTTTCCTAGTTGCCGTTTCAAGCTTCTTAGCGTTCTTCCATCGTCTGCGAGTTTTAGCAATTTGTGCCCTCTTCTCCAGGTCTTCATTCTCTTCACGTTCGATCTCTCTCATCATTTGGGCTTGTGATCTTACATTGTCCAAGTCAAACTTCCATCTCGTAAGTCTCCTTTGCTTTATCTCTATGCTTTCTTTGAATTTGTAGTTTAGGGTTTACAAATGGAAAAGATAGGTAATAGGTCAGTGTCCGAGTTTAGGAAATTTTACAACATCCCAGAGTGGGTAGAGATTGAGTGTGCCTCTCTTCCTAAAAATATTAGAGAGATAGAGGGCGCTCATTGGATTCACGTCTTGTTGCTTTCCCAAGGGGGGCTTACTTTTCCTCCAAACAATTTATTCTTGCATTTCTTTGGTTATTTCAACATTGTTCCTGCACAGTGTTCGCCCAATGTATAGAAGATAATCAATGGTGTCCATAGAATAAATCAACTTTATGGCACCAAATTAGGGCTCGCCGAAGTTTGTTTTTGCTACTCCTTTTCTCGAACTAGCTCTGGTGTTCTTTATCTTAAGGCTAGGAGTCCTGATAGGGTATTGGTAGTGAACCTACCTGATTCCCATAAGGATTACTGGAAATATGGCTTTCTTGCTAGAAATTGGCAGTTCTCCCCCCAAACTGAGGTGTCGAGGTCTAATAGGTTTACTGTTCCCTTTTATGGGTAAGAGTACATAGGTAGTCTCTGCTCTGTCCTTTCAATTTCTTTGTTAATGTGTGATCTTTCTGACTCTTTCCTATTTTCTTTTCAGTGTGGTCGAAGAACTTGGAACCTTCCCTCAGCGAGGTTCGACTTTCAGAGTTGGTTAAAGCTTGGAATATCAGGGAGCCCTTGGCTAACAGTGAACATCCTCGGTCTGCTGCTTTCTTACTCGAGTACAAAAATATTGGGTCCAATTTTATAGCGAAGCCTGTGGATAGTATTCCTAAATTTGATACCTATGAAGAAGCTATTGCCGATCCCATTCAGTTGGACGAGGAAAAGAGAAGTTCTGAGAGTAATACTAGAGGAGGTGCTGAAGGTATTTTTGGTGAGGAGAGCTCCAGCAGTGACAGTTCTTCTAGCTCATAAGAGTTTTCTGAGGCCCAAGAACCTTCGAGTTCATCCAGCAGCTCCAACGTGGAAATGGATCCCTCAAGAAAGAACTTGATTCATGGTGATGATGATAATGATGTGCTCCTTGCTCAAAGGTTGAAGAAGTGGAAGTCCAGCAGTGGGGATGTTACTACTGGTTCTCTACTGCTCAGGAGCAGGAGAAGAAGAGAAAAGAAGAAGAGCAGGTGAGAGAGAGAGAGAGAGGAAGAGGGAAGAAGAGAAGAAGAAGGTCGAGGAGAGGAGGAGGATAAAGAAGGAGAAGGAAAAGGAGGAAGAGATGAGAAAAATGGAGGCAAGGATAAAGGCCAGGCAGGCCTTAGTGCCGGTGTCTGCATTGCCGGAGGGGGCCTCGGTTGCCACTTCTCCTCAATTGGCCCCCACGCTGCTCGAGAGAGCAATCATTCCTGCTGATCACCAAAAGGCGATGGGGACTGACTAGTTAGCCCTATAAGAGAGTCAGAGGCTAGCCTTGGTAAGTCTATTTATCTTTTCTAATGTTTGTCAAATTCTGTCTGTTTCCTTCTTCTAATATCTTCTTTTACTTGCAGTTTGTGACTGATTTTATTGTGCTCTATCGCTCTCGCGATGAGTTGGTCAATAAGATTGGTGAGATGGATAAGAGCAATACTGCTTCGAGAGTGAGGATTACCAAGCTCGATGCTAGCTTGAAAGCTGTTGATGCTGTCCGGAGTCCTCTGACCTGGCCCTAGTTAAAGCCAATCGAGATAGGGAGGCAGTGGACAAAGAACTGAATGAACTGCGACAAGCCTACGATCTGGTCTACTCGAGCAAGCTGGCTATCGTGGAGGAGAACAAAGTGCTGATCGAGCAGCTGAAGAAGAAGGAGTTTCAGGCATCCACCATTAAGGAGGACTCATATAACTCTGGGTGGGCTGCTGCGTATGAAGATGCTGAGGTTCAGAAAGGCTACATCAGACGTCTGAACTTTAAGAAGGGCTGGAATAAGGCCCTTTTAGCTGTTGGTGCAGACGTTTCCTATCCCCTGTTTGATGAGCACGATCCAGGTCCAAATCCAATTGTGGATGAAGCCCCTGTCCCATCCATCAAAGGTGTTGACCCTGCCTCCCAGTCAGTTCCTGTCGATGACCTTCATGTTCAAGCGATAGAGGTTGTCCCTACTGAAGGAGGTGCTCCTACTACTACTAACAAGGGGAAGCAACCAGCTTCTTCTGGGCAACCTGAGGTCGCCAGCTAATTTACCTTTAGGGTCCCTTTTGTATTTTTGTTTTTAATCTTCCTTTTTGTTCCTCGATGTAATCTGATCCTTTTAATAAAATGAGAAGGTTTCTTCCCAAGTGTACTGATTTATTTTTTCCTTTACTGCTCTTTTATGGCCTGTAGTTGGTTGATGTTGATGATTATATACCAGCCACTTCTCAATTGGGAAGAATGCTTGGTCCTGATGTAAGTCCTGAAGTTTGTTATACCTTTGTGAGGATTTGAAAATCACTGCGATTGAGGAACAAGTGTTTCATAGAGCAGACTGAGCTCGTTATTAAACTAAAAGACAGTCTTCAAGAGATGGAAGAAGTCGGTGCCTCAGTCCAAGAAGAGGTGAATACCCTGAGGGCATGGCTTCTAAATGCTTCTGAGATCAACCAGGTTGGAGAACTTCTTCAACAAGAGAATGAAGCTTTGAGGAGGGAAGTCTCACGACTCAGGGAGCATGCGCCGAGCAATGCTCCTACAGTATTACGAGGTTCCTCCTCGTCACGAGCTAGAGCTGGAGCAAGCAATGTTCCTCCGGTGCTGCGAGGTTCTACCCCGTCGACTGTTCTGCGAGCTGGTACAAACACAAGAAGTCCAACTAGGGAAATGGAAGAGCTTCATGATGATGTCTGACGAGCATACGTGATTGCTTCTGGGCCTCAAAGGGATGTTACTCGGCTGAGGCATTTGTTTAAAAGAGGACCTCAGCGAGTACGTGCCGATGGTTACGACTAAGGTTGGTTAGATGCTCCGACGAAGCTGACAGAGTTTGAAGAGCTCACCTTTATCAGGGGATGGTTGAGTGCCCTGAGGGAGCTGAAAGTCCTAAAAAACTCAATGCTCTGGTATCGTCATGAGATCTCTCCTTCCACTCTAATGCCTAACCCCTTTCGGAGAGATGATAAGTGGATCCCTATCGATCCCATCCCTCGGTAGCTATTGGAGTCGAATGCTAATGAAGTCGAGGAGGAGCTAGTTCCACATCCCGACGATGGTCGAAGAGCTCAAGTGGCTGATTATCTTGTTCAGAGGCCTTGACCTCATTGAGATTTTGCCAATAGTAACTCTGTATACATATGTAATGAAGTAATTTAAGGTTGATGTTTTGGGCGAGCTTACCAACTAAACATGGGTTGTATTTATTGTAAATGTGATGAAGTAATATAAAATTTATGTTCTGGGCGAATTTTCCGACTAAACAAGTGTTTTATATTTTCCGCATCTTTTAGACTTTGCTCAATGATCTTGAGCTTCTCTTGGCTGACTAGAATTGTAAGTTTGCATTGTTAAGTGAGTGTCCCTCTAGTCCAGTGTGTTTATAAGATACCATTCTGCCCCACTTTACCTTTTAGGTTGTGTCGTCACACTCCCTTAGGCCTAAGTGTGGCAGTTGGTGAGGACACACCTGGTGTTGGATGCTCTATCCGATCAGGATTTTATTAACCAAACATTGTTTGGCAACCAATTTTGAACTGGCCATATTGCCTAAGGATCTCCTGTAGGGTTTCATATATTTCTAGGGGCAATTCTAAGAGGTTTTTCGTGTTTCATAACGAAAACCTGAGGAGGGTATTTCCCTACTACAGTGTAATGATTAGTATGCATGTCACTTGGAAAGGGTGTGTGAGTTATAAAGTTCATGTGCTAGTTAACTGACACTTCGTAGAATACAACTGCTAAATAAATTTTATTAATGATAACGAAATGAGCTTCCAGTTTCATAGGTAAAGAACAAAAGAAGAATCTAAAAATAGAATTTCTTTAGATTGCCTGCATTCCATGCTCGGAGTATCTCTCTGCCTTCCACCGTTTCTAAGTGATAGGCTCCTCGCAGATCATATCTTGTTATCTTGAATGGTTCTTCCTAGTTTTTCTCTAACTTGTCGTCTGATGGTTTTACTGCACTGCCAAGGACTTTCCTCAGGACATAGTTCCCAACTCAAAATGCCCTTGGATTGGCCTTCTTGTTATAGTGCTTTGCGAGCTGTTGCTGATAGCTCACTAGTTTCACTAAGGCAAGCTCTCGACGTTCGTCGGCTAGGTCAAGCTCAGTGAGCAATGCTGCATCATTCTGGCCCTGGTCGACAAGGGTGAACCTCATAGTGGGTAAGCCTGCTTCCAATGGGATGACCGCTTCCATTCCATACGTTAGTGAGAATGGGGTTTCCCCCGTGCTCGATGGGGGGTAGTAAGGTAGGCCCTCAGAATATGTGGTAGTTCATTCACCCATGCGCTTTTGGCTCATTCTAATCATTTTTAAACCCATCGATCACCATCTTGTTGGAAGCCTCGGCTTGGCCATTGCTCTGAGGATAGGCCACCGAGCTGAAATGGTGTCTGATTCCGTGCTCATTACAGAAATTTTGAAAGGAACCGCTCTCGAATTGCATTCCATTATCAGTGATGATGGTCTTAGGGATACCAAAATGGGTGATTATATTTTTCCATATGAATCTTATCATATCTGTGTCTCGGATGTTAGCCAGAGGTTCCGCAATGATCCATTTGGTGAAGTAGTCAGTTGTGACCAACAGATACTTGCGATTGCCGGCAGGGATAAGAATAGGTCCTATGATGTCCATTCCCCATTGGGCGAATGGCCATGGTATGGAAAGTGAGCTTAGGCCGCTGTCAGGTTGATGGACCATAGGAGCATGAAGTTTGCACTTCTCACATTTGAGAACATACACTGTAGAGTCTCTTTTCATATATGGCCACCAATAGCCTTCCTTCATTACTTGGAAAGCCAATGACCTTCCTCTAATATGGCCTCCACATATTCCCTCATAGAGTTCATATAGAATTTGTTTGACATCCCTCGGGTGAACACATTGAAGGTAGGGACTGGAGAATGATCTCTTATATAGCTTGCCCTCAGGAGATAAGTGAAAGTGAGCAGCTTTGACTCTTATCTGGTAAGAGGTCTTCTTATCATCTGGAAGTGCACTATCCTTTAAATAGTCCCTTAAAGGATCCATACAACTGGATGCTGACTCAATTTGGAGCACATACTCCACGCTTGGCAGCTCGTTGTTACGGTTAATGCTCGGATGAGCGAGGAAATCGATGGGGATTGTTCTTTTTAAGTCAGAATTGATTTTTGAACTGAGGGTTGCTAGGGCATCAACATGGCTATTCTGTACTCTGGGAAACTGTTGGACACTGACTTCCTCGAAGCTAGCCATTAGCCTTTTTGCCAAGGCGAGGTAGGATGCCATTTTTTTATTATCTCCACTTATCTGATTGGAGGCTAATTTTGAGTCACCGAACACCCGTAACTGCTTTGCCCCCAAAGTATGTGCCTCCTGGAGGTCAGCTATTAAAGTCTCATATTCTTCTTCATTGTTAGAGGCTTCAAATCCAAGACTGATTCCTTATTCGAGGATTGTATCCTCTAGAGTGACAAGCATAATGCCTACTCCTTCCCCCCTTGAATTGGAGGCTCCAATAACAAACAATTTCCAGACTCCCTATGTTGTGTGATTCTCTCTTTGCTTCACAGGTTGAAATTGGTCGAGAGGCTGGTCGCCTATGAATTTGGCTATGAAATCAGCAAGGACCTGCCCTTTGATTGCATTCCTTGGTTAAAATTAGATATCAAATCGTCCGAGCTTGACTGACCATTTAGACAGTCTTCCCGACAAATCCGCTTTCCTCAGGATTACTTTAAGGGGGTGCGATGTAAGGGCGATGATATTGTGAGCTTCAAAATAGTGCTTCAACTTGCTTGAAGCCACTACTAGTGCAAATGCGAGCTTCTTTAGTGGTAGGTACCACTGCTCGGCCTCTAATAAAGTCTTTCTCGCATAATAAACGGGGTGTTGGATTCCTGCTTTTTCGCACATCAATGCAGAATTGACAGTGTGGCTGGGAATGGCAAGGTATAAGTACAAGGATTATGTTTCCTGGGGTATGACGAGAAGTGGTGATGAGCTAAGGTAAGTCTTGAGCTCGTCCAATGCCCGCGAGCAATCTTGATTCCATTCTACTATTTTGTTTCCCTTTAGGAACTGGAAGAATGGTTTGTACTTTTCGGAGGACTTTGAGGTAAAACGATTCAAGGCAGCGAGCATACCGGTGAGCTTTTGTACGTCCCGAATTGTGCGAGGAGGTTGTACCCTATTTACTGCATCGATCTGGTCTGGATTAGCCTCGATGCCTCTCTTACTTACCAAGTACCCAAGAAATTTTCCTGACTGGACACCGAAAGAACACTTGCTTGCGTTAAGTTTCACTCGATACTTCCTGAGGATTTTGAAGGTTCTTGACAGACCTAAGAGGTGGTCTTCTTTCTTCCTTCTTTTGACGAGCATATCGTCAATGTAGACTTCCATGGTGTCTCCCATTTGGGTTGTGAACATCTTGGTGACCAGCCGTTGGTAGGTTGCCCCTACGTTTTTGAGCCCAAAGGGCATGACCTTGTAATAATATAATCCAACGACGGTGATGAATGATGTCTTGTTCTGGTCCGGAGCATACAAAGGGATTTGATGACACCCTGAGTATGCGTCCAAAAAACTCATTCTCTCATGAGCTGCTGTGGCGTCCACTAGTTGATCGATTTTTGGAAGAGGGAAACTGTCTTTAGGGCACGCACTGTTAAGGTCAGTGAAGTCGATGCAGACTATCCATTTCCCGTTGTTCTTTGGAACTACTACTGGGTTGGATAAACATTTGGGGAATTGGACCTCCCCTATGGATCCTGCATCCAGTAGTTTTTGAACTTCTTCTTCCACGGCCTTTGCCTTCTCTAGTGCAGTTCGTCGTGCCTTCTGGGCGATTGGTTTGAAAGTGGGGTCGACGTGTAGCTGATGAAAAACCACACTAGGATCAATCCCTGGTAGCTCATATGGTTTCCATGTGAAAACGTCTACATTGCTTCTTAGCAGAATCGTCAACTCCTTCTGTTCCTCATCTGTGAGAGAAGCTCTAATCAGGAAAAGCCTGTCATCGTCGCTACCTCCAACTATAACTTCCTTCAGGTTCTCGACGACCCATTCAGAGGGGATGAGCACTCTGGGTCTTCCATACTTTAACTGCTATTTCGAAGTTATCAGACCTTCTTGTTCCTTAATTTTCTCACTGCGCCTGTCATCCTTCTTCTCTGGTCTTGGGCGGATGGCTGCTATGAAGCACCTTCTTGCCATAGCTTGGTCTCTGTGGATCTCCATTACTCCTCGCTCGGTTACATACTTGAGTTTCTGATGGTAGGTCGAGGGGACTGCCTTCATCGCATGTAGCCATCCTCTGTCGAGGATGGCTTGGTACGATGAGTCAATGTCGACTACCAGAAACTCAATCATCTTGGAGATACCTCCTGCCCTTATCGGCAACACAATCTTTCCCAGGAAGATAGTCACTTTTCCAACGAAGCTAACTAGAGGGACAGTGGCCTCCTTCAGGTCGGCGATGCTCAACTATAATTTTCAAAACAGATCGAGATACATTACCTCGGATGAACTTCCTTGGTCGATGAGCAACTTGTCGACGTCATAGTTGGCAATCCTGAGCGTAATGATTAAGGCGTCATGGTGTGGGGTTCTTACTCCCACCAGATCTTTATCTATGAACACGATATGTTTGCTGTAGTCGACGTCATCTTCTCGTCGATGTTTTATTGATTGGGTCTTTGCTGGATCGATTTGGAAAGCTTGCATCACTGCTGTAAGATTTTTTTACCTCCATCCGAGCTGAATTCCCTCAAATCTGCTTCACATCAGATGCCCCATGAATTACTACAAATTCATGGCCGGCATCATCCTCGAGTATATTTTCAGGTCCTGCTTCTCCATTAGCAGCGACTTTATCTGCCTTCTTTTCCATGAATTCGTTCAGATGCCCGTAATGGGCCAGCTCTTCGAGGTGGGACTTAAGAGCTTTGCAATGCTCAGTCTTATGTCCTCCTTCTTTATAAAAAGTGCATCTCAGCGCGTTGTTTATCTTTGAGGGATCTCCTCCCATCTTTTTGGGCCATTTAATAAATGTCTCATCTTTGATTTTTGCGAGAATCTTGTAAATTGATTCTCTGAAGACAGTGTTGACTGCCGGAAATGCTTTTTCCATATCATTCCTGTCTCCATTCTTGAAGCCATTCTTTCCCCCATTCTTTCCTCCTTTCTTCTGGTTCTCAGCTTTGTCATTGCCTTTGGTAGCGAGCCTAGTTCGACCGTTCTCCCCTGTGCTGAGGCGGGTCACATCCTCCACCTTAGCGTATTTCTCGATGCGAGCCATCAGGTCATCGATGGTTGTAGCCTCTTTCTTTGTCAGGGACTGGTACAGAAGGGAAGAGTTGGGTAGCCTAATTTTAAAGGAGGCCACTACTACCTACTCCGAGCAGTCTTCGACCTCGTTGAATAACTCCCAGTACCTCTTCGCGTAGTCTCGAAGGGTCTCTTGAGATGTCTTCTTCATTGTTAGCAAAGCATCCATCCTTTTGGGATGGGAACTACTAGTAATGAAGCGGGCCATAAAGAGCTCATCCAGGGACTCAAAACTCCTGATGGACTCGTGAAGGAGACTTTCGAACCATTTTTGTGCCATGTCATGCAGGCTCGAAGGAAAAATTCGGCACATTAACGCATCTTGGTGGTTCCAGAGGGTCATGGATTTCCTGTACTGCCTAACGTGATCAATAGGATCAGTTTTTCCATCATAAATCTTGAATCTTGGATTAGATAATTTCTTGGGGGCTTCTTCTTCCTCTATTTCCATAGAGAAAGGGGATTTTATCTGGGTCTTGAGAGCTCGTTTAGCAAGCTCCCTGGTCGATCTTGCGCCGCGATGTGCTGGGTGTTGGTCCATATCTCTTTGGACCAAATTACATATGTTCTCATTGCTGTGAGTTGGGCTCCTGTAATGGCGAGCTAGTCGCAGTTGCTCGAGCAGGTCGTCCTCTGACTCGTCTCCCTTAACTTTCTGGGACACGCGTCTAGGGATCCTTCCTCGGCTGCGAGACTTTCTCGCCTAAGGGCTAGGAGTGCGGTACGTACGTCTCCTGGTGCCACGATGGATCTCTCTCTCTATTCTTTCTAACCTTCTTTTTAGGCGAGCATTCTCAGCTTCGCACTTGCGAGAAGACTCCCTCTACTCTTGGAGCCTCGCCTCATATGCATCAATCAACCTAGATATTTGTGTGGACCTCGCTGGTCCTGGGCTTTCTTCTGAGGCTGGCCTCTCTAGGCGATCCCTCTGATCTGAACTCCAACCTTCAGATCTGATCCTGCGAGGAGAAAGTTGTTCTTAGATATCTCCTGCCTAAGGAGCATTACTACTGTGACCAGACATTTCAAACTTCTTTGTTGGTGTGGGCTTTCTCAGGGAAGATAAACGTTCCCACAGACGACGCCAATTGTGGTGACAATTATTATTCAACACGAATAAATGAGAGAAGCGCAATCACCAAGGAAAATAAAGAAGATAAAACGCCAATCACACAACACAATATGTACGTGGTTCAGCAAGAATGCCTACGTCCAGGTGGTGCAATCAGTATTATTTCTATATACTCCGAGGAGTGTTTACAGAGAATACAGTGCGTGTCTTTTACCCCAGACTTAGGGTTTATTATATACATGTTTGTCTTCGGGGAGTGGGGGTGTTGTACTCCCCCACGTTTACCATCTTCTCCTGGAACATCTCTTTACGAGAACATGGGATAAGACTCAGTCGTAATCCTATTTAGCTTAGGTAAGGGGTCTGAACTTTGGGCCGCTTTAATTAGGCTACTCTTCCGGGCCCGTAATGCCAAATTCGGGTACCCATATATATATATATATATATATATATATATATATATATTCGCATTGACGCCCAAGTGTGGACTCACTTATGAGTTCACAACGTAAGATTTCAATTTTGTATTATAAAAAATATTTTTTTGTGTGTATTTCAAACATTGACCCATTTTTTAAAAATAGAAAAAAAAATAATTTGGGGTTGATTTTTTTCATAGGTACTTTTAGATGTTTGAAATACATACAAAAAAAATCAACCCAAAAATATATTGTTTAGTATTTTTAAAAATTAAACCCGTATGGTGCGGACCCATAAGCGAGTCTGCACCTGATCCCCCCTCTCTCTCTCTCTTCGTCTGTCTGTTTGTCTGTCTATCTGTCTGTCTGTCTCTCTCTCTCTCTCTCTCTCTCTATATATATATATATATATATATATATATATATATATATATATATATATATATATATATAATAGTAGCCTAAATCATTTTGAGCTGACATGTGGCAATTGGTTTAATAATAACTCTTCTATAAGTAGTCCCCTCTCTTTTGTCTCTCTTTATTTATGATCACTTCAAATTACCCAAATATACATGCACCACTCCTCTTTTGAGAGATGAAAAGACTACAAAGCTAATCAATAATAACTCTTCTATAAGTAGTCCACTCTTTTTTATCTCTTTTTATTCATGAGCACTCCAAATTCCCAAAATATACATGCAGTAATTAGAATAATTGATCCCACAAAAACATCAAACCAAATCTGAAACAAAAAGAAAAGGAAGTTGTAAACCCACGAACGTAACCCAAATATATAGGTATGTACTACTACCCCTCAGTATTAAACAAAGGTAAAATCGATAAAAGAATTGCCTATTTGTTCTTTTCAGTTTTCATACTGGTACACTCAACATCACCCCAATAGGATCTTATTCTCTAATCGGTGTCGGCAATGAGTATAGTTTGTGTATAAATGCTCTGGTAGGTTCGCTTACACTAGTCATATAAGGATTGAATTGAAGACGAAGAGGAAGAATAGAACTCCTTGGTCATAGCGTGGAGATTTCGACACATGCACTGTGAAAGTAAGAGCTTTGCTATGCTACAATCACTACACCAAAAACAACAATTTGACATACCTTGATATTAAAAATCTAGCACATTTTAAAACTGTGCCAAATTCTGGCACGGTTTATTGATAATCTGGCACATTTAAAATTGTGCTAAAATTTGGCACTGCTTAAAAATGTGCCAAAATTGAGCACACTTAATTAAAATATAAACACCCTAAAAAAATATTGTTCCTCCCATTTTTTTCATCTCTCTCCATCTCTCCTCTCTCATTTTCTGGTCTCCCCCCTCTCTCTCTCTTTCTGTTTCTCACGGTCGTCTCTCCGTTCTCTCTCGCCACACCCTTCTCTGAGCTAGGCTTTATGGTTTATAAAAATATTACTCAAGAGGTATGTCTTATGGTTTGATCTTTGATTATATTGTTTTGAGTGGGTGGTTTAGCTAGGGTTTGTAGTATATCTTGAAATATATTTCCCTCGATCTATATAAATCATAAATTATATCTTTAAATAGAAAAAGAGATTAATATGAAGTAGAGAGTTTAAGGGCTTTCAGAGCAAATGATGGGTTTTTGTCACCGCTCAATTTATGTAGAACCCCAACTGATCCTACTTTGCCCCTTTTTAAATTTGATTCCATGTTTTGTTGAAACCTAGATCTTATAAATAGCATATATATGATTTGTTCTAGACAATTTTGTATTGTAGCTCTAGTTTTTATTATTTTTTAGAACATATCAAAATCTACATTGTTTTGAAATACTTCGTCATAATAGTATCTGATATAGTTACATTCTCATATATTTGTATCCAATTTTTTTTTCAACAGAGTTGTAGTTACATGGAATTTTGTGTTTTCTTTTTTAGGGGTTAAAAGAATAATGTTTATTTGATGATTATTACTAAATCAAATGCTTATAATAAGGACTAGATTAAACATATACATTCAACTTCTTAATGGTTTATTATATATTAATTATTGATTACATCCAATCTTTATCTTAGTTCAAATGTTATGCATGGTTGCAACTGAAATATATCTACATATTACAATTGGACACATTGGAATTTTTATTTTATTTTGTAGTGAGATTTTGTATTTCATGGGTGATGTAAAACTTTCCTGGTTGAAGTTAAGAATGTTAATGTAATGTGATGTTAACAAAGTGCAGTAACTGTAAACTTTACTTTACTTTATGCCTCTTGTGGCATTATAGACACCTAGTATAGGTTTGTCAAATACTTGGAGACAACATGAAATAGAATGTGGTCTTGAGACTACTGAAATCTGAATATAAATGGAGTATCATTTCCTTTTATGGTCTATAATAGCATAAAAATACCTACCAAGGCTGATGGGGTCACGTGATTTTGAGGTAGTTTTGATGACAAAGGGAACACGGTTATAATTGGATATATAGTGAAGAGAACATCTGTGAAACTGTTTAAGCTCTCTCAATACTATTTGCAATACTTTTCCTTCATTTTAAATACCGTTTTCATCTTCTATTGAATATATATGTATATGTATTATAATTCTTCTATTTCAATACTCTTTCCTTCATTTTCAGTTCTATTTTTTTATATTTTATTTGATTACTTGAAGGTGAAATTGCATCATAAATTTTATGGTTGTTTATTTGAATCAAATGATGAACAAGTTTACATAATGGATTCAATGGATTAAAAGGATATATTAATATATGAATAGCATAACCACTTTATCTAAACTTTGAAATATCTCTTATCGTTCTCTACCATGCCCTTTACGAGTTGGACACGTTGTTTTGTTTAATTGGTTATTTATTACTTGTGGATTCTTTGTCTTATATTTTGTTGGCCATTAACATTTGACTCTTATCTCGTGTAGCCTGGTGTTATTATAAAGGTCTGTGTTTTAGACCTGTTTCGTTGTTGGTTTAGGGATCGACAATGGTGTTTTTTCGGTGTTATCACTATTTAAATGATGATTGCTGTTAAATAATGCTTATAGGGATTATGAGAAGGTATTCATATAACCTATCTAAGTATGTGATTTTATTTATAAAGTATCTATTCTTGCTTCATGCTCCGTATTTAGAACATTTCTCAATATGGGAACTTGATATACATGTAACTTATAACATAGATGACTAATGCACTATTGAAGATCAAGGTTTTAATATTAATGCTTTATACAAGAAATGTGAGTGCCTTTATATAGGCCTCTGTTATTCACTCGGCATATATCTTTAAATGATGGTTTTGGGTATTTCACTTTTACATTTGTGTGGTTAGTAAGTGGATTATAGATTTCTCATAGTTCCATAAATGGTAATGTCTTACATTCTCACTATTCTATATTCTCTTTTAAATTGAATTATTCCTTATAACTGACTTCTACCTTTAGTATTGTACATATACCTCCATCATCTTAGTCTCTTTATTGATTAATGATTACTCTATTAAATGTTTAATCTTTAAACTTTCAGATGCTGCCACTGGCACATATTTAGAACTGATGTAAAGGTAGACCCTTGATATAAGGGCTTCTCTCTTTAGGTCAAGCCCTATAATCTTTTACTACTATAAAATGCAAAACAAGGCATTAAGACTCCTCTTCAACCAGCCTATCCACGTAGGCAAAGCATTTAATAGAGTCTCCAACTTAAAATATCAACGTGTCAAATACTTTTAACCCTTTTTCTTCGTCCGCCTGTTCATTTGCCCAATAAATGCCCGTTCACTTTCTCTCCCTCAAGACTCTTTCCTCCGATTTCTTATTTCCAAATTCCAAATAATTTACCTCGGAGATGCAACAGTGATCAGCGACCGTTCATACAACAATGATCGACGACCATCCAATGGGTTGGCTCAGGGCTAAAAGGAACAAACCCTTTTGTTGGTGTTGTTGAAGCAGAGGTATACGGCTTGGTTGGGTTCACGCATGGCCCTGATGGTTTTGTTATCTGGAAGAGTAAGCTACTGAGGGTACCCACCAAACTTTGAATCTGCTAGATCACCCAACAATAATCTCGGTAAAACTCTTCAACTTGATTTTGATTTTTATTTGTTTCATTTATCTTCCAATACGTAACCCTAGGGCCAAAGACCCTTCGCATTCTATCCATTTCAAGACTCTCTTTCCATCTCAATACACCAAACCTCTTATCTTTTCTCTACAACACCAGATACTCTTTCTTCTCTCAGTACAACAACATCATACACTGATTTCGTGAAAATTTAATTTGGATTTTATGGTTTGTTTTGCAGATTGAATCGATATTTAGCTCATCACTGAACATTGATTTCATGTACCATGTATGTTTTCTCTCTCTCTCTCTCTGATCTAAATTTTCATATGGGATTTAAGCTAAAAAAGAATATTTAGGATCTCATACTATTATTCCCTTTTTGGTTTATGGGTTTTTTCTTCTTATTTCTGGGAAGAGATATTATGGGTATGATATGTCTTATACTTTCGCTCCTTACCTCTTCCAACTTTAACATTTGACAGAAAATAAAACCCAATAACAAGTTTACGTTAATTCCGAGTTCCATTTCTATTAGTGGGGTATCTACATGTTTGTTCATTTACTTTGAAATGTTTTTTTGGATAACAAATTCGATCGACTTTGGTTCCATTTTATAGATTTAAGCTCCGATAAAAAATAGAAAAGGTATATGCATTGATCATACTTTCAATTTTTAATTGGGGGTTTGTATCTATGTTTGGGTTGAAATTGTTTCTTTCGGCTTATTCTCTGATCAAAATGATGGTGGCGTGGTTGTCGAGGGTTTGAGTGGGAGGTGATGAAGTTTGGTCTCTTTATTTTATGTTGGTGTTTAGTGGTGGGTAATGTGGGGGAGAGAGATAGAGAGGGGCTTCCAAATTGATTTTGGATAGCAATAAAGTTCAACATTCATAGAATTTTGGTATTGCCAGAAACGTGGAAGTTTTTATTTTTTTAATTTCAAACGTGAAAGAATCTATTTTAGATAAAAGTGTTACACGTGTATTTATTTGAGTAAAAAATATCAAAATTCTTAGAAATTAGAATTCGATGTTTGGAGTGTTGATAGAAAAAGAACTATACAAGTATATATAATAAGATATTATTATAATTTGCAAACACATAAATAAATCAGCACAGTGAGCTACAGAGAGGGGAAATATGACAGTAAGATTGGGTCTCCATAACCTTTCACACAGTGAGATAGAGGGGAAATTGAATATGGAGTTGGGAGTTAGAAGAATATAATGTTTTTCCCTTCTTACATATCCATTTTCGATCTCAACATCATAGTCTTTCTCAACAGTTTTTCTCATCACGATCCTTTTTGGGGGGAATGTTTCATTCCCCCCAAAAATTCACTTTTAGCCAATTCTCTCTCTCTCTCTATCTGGCACACACACACAAGTTCTCCTCACACTCCTGTCACATTCTTCACATTCTCACAGGTTTCTTTTCTAGCAATGGAATCTGAAATACCTTTATATGAATATGAATAATTATGTTATTTTTTAGTTTGTATGAAACATCTAATCATTTTAGAGATTTATACGAAATAACTAATTCATTTTACGACATAGATTTTTTTTAATTATACATTTTTGTATAATAATATTCGTCGGTATTTTCAGATGCTGGTGGATGTTGAAGTTATAGGTTGTGGTTATTGAGTAAGTGCATATAGACTGTTTGTTAAAACACGGTTCTTGGTTCCGTATTTTTTATTTTTCATAGTGGGTATAAAAGCTTTTTGGGTTAGCTGAAAATCTCCAAAAAATCTTCTTTGCACTCCGAATTTCGCAGTGTGTACTATCATTAAATATCTAACTGAGTTTTCGTTTGTCTTGGTAACTGTCAATTCTTGGAAAAAATGGGAACTCACATAAGAGGTCTCGACTCTTGAGTAACTCCAAAATCCCTATAAAGCAACACACGAGTATAAAAAAGAACAGCAGAGGCCACCCATGTTCTATTCGTAAGTTTGTAACTTCATTCTATTTACTTTTTTTGTTGTTGTTGGTTTCTTTCTTTTTATTTGAATTGTGAGATTCAATTTCGAAATATCATCTTTGGCTGGTATAGTTTTGGTTGGATTGAAATCTACCCGTTCTGAATGAAATTATTTTTCTATTGACCCCTGATTTGTGGGCAACAAAGAATAGTCTCTTTTTAATTGTTACCTGTTATCTTTATATTCAACTCAGTACATGGGTCTTCCCAATTCAATTGATTAGTGAGCTAGAAAACAAAGGTTCAATGCAGAACGCTCTCCTTTGGCCACTCCCCCCTGATTCACCATCAAGGTACACTCGATTTCACATTTCCCTTTTCATCTTTTATTAATATGATTTTTAAGTTTAAAACGTTGGAAATATGTTTTGTATATGGAAGGAATCTGACATGCTTCATCATTGTTCACTTATTTTGAGGGTTTGTTATTTCTTTGGGGGTTGCCTTTTTTATGTTCCTCTATGTATTTTTGAGTTATAAAGATAATTGGTTTTTCGATTTGGGTTCTCATCGTCCACACCCGGGTCTGACATAAAGATTTCATTTTATAGATCTATGAATATTTTTTTCCAGATGTATGAATATTATTTAGATCTAGATATAAATTTGTGCATTTATATTGTTTAAAGATAAATATGTTACTCCTTGATTTTATTTTTTCTTTCCAGGTTACTCGAGGGCATACGGTTTAGTAAGGTATCTGATCTCACTCTTAAGGAAAATATTTTTATTCTTGGATTAAAAAAAATGTTTTTTGATATTTCCATTGTATGGGTTGGCCTTTTATTGTTAAATTGGGTTCGAAATTAGGGATTTCCTTTTTTTTTAGTTCAAATTAAGAATTGAGTATAAAATTAAAAATTTTCAAAATGGGATGTTAATTTTAAAATAGGGCATTTGATTTTTTTACTGTATTCCCATTCAAATGAGGGGCTCATCCTAAATTTTAGTATACTATATTATATGACGTTATGTTTATGTTGATTACACCTGGACCAAGGAACAAAATAGTCTGCACCAATTATCGCTCAGCAACATTTAAGTATCCTGCTTTGATTTTGTTGTGTAATCTCTATACATGGACTTTGATTTGTATTTTTAGATTTAATAAACATTGGAACGAGAAATAAGTGGATTGGCGCCGGATGTGAGCTACAATGCCACTTTAATGTGGACTTTGATCTGTGTTTTTAGAGGGTTGTATTCCATTCACTCATTGATATTTTAGTATATATTAGCATTGAGCATGATTTTATAAATATATGATTGTGTGTTACTTGGTTTTATAAAGTATTTATTTTTAATTTGTGCATCGGGTATTTCAATTTAGTAAAGGTTTCCAATTATTTTTGAAGGTTCAAGCATAATTTTAGGGGATTAACATTGTTTAAATCTCTCATTGTGGTTTACACGCATTTATTATTTGTATTGTGAATCTGAACTATATCTGATGGGGAAAAAAATACTATTTATTGTTGCAATGTCACAACCGACATTTATGTATTACACTAACACAATGTAACATATGCATTGTTGTTATAAATATTACAGTCACGGTTAAGTGAAGCTGCAGCCAGTGCTGTAAAACAACTTCTACCAGAATCAACAAAGAACGATCTGGGAAGTGTGTGTTCATGGGCAGACCATGTGAAGTTCCATTATCGCTGGTCATCGGCTCTTCATTACATTGATACCCATGATAACCTCTGTACCTACCAGTACAACAGTGAGTACCGGGTACCTCTACCATTATGTTTCTTACCTTTAATTTATTTATAATTAACTTTGTTTTATAGGATGGAACTAGAGGTGTTGAAGCCAGGAAGTGGATATGACTTTAGGTGACTATTGTTGAATGTCAGTTCACCACAGAGGTAAGTTCAAAGCAAGTCTAATTAGTTTGAAGTTCTCTGTGTTGCTTAGAAAGCACATATACTAAATACTTTAAGTAGTTTGTTGGATTAGTTACAAGTTGTGTACAAATATGAAATATGCAGATACAGGGAATTTTTATGTCAGAACAATTCCATGTATCTCGATGGTTCCAGAATGTTTTTTAAGCAACTTTGTAATTTTTAAATTTTACAAGAACTATATTTTTAAGCGTTCTTCTTCATATAAATTTCTCTAAGTAGTTTTGACACAAGAAATACTGTTTCAAAAAATGTGTATTAACTGGAAATTATATGTACAAATTTGTAGGTATAATCAATTTGTGATATAGATAAAATAGTTAAATTCACATATTACAGGAAATATGCGATGTTTTCGATGTGCGTACATAACGCTTTGATCATTTATGTGATACCTTAAAAGGTGAAGAACCTTTAGGGGTGGCTAGATTATAACTAAAGAAAAAGGTAACTTATGGTATTTAAGTTACTGCATTCATTTATATACTCAATTAAATGGCTACTTGGACTAATCATAATTCTTCATATTTTCATATATGGTTGCGATATAACTGTTCATCTTATTCATACTTCATCTTGATAGATCGGTGTTAATCACGTCAAAATGTCACTCTGGGTCTAATGATTTTTCTCAACACCAGCAACACCATATAGACACGAACATGACACAAGATCATGATAGATTTAAACACACCAAGTATTCTCAATATACGACATCTTTTCTAATTCAAATTTTTCGTACATTTTTTAACATATCATAGATTTAAACACACCAACTATGCTCAATATATTATTATATCTCTTCAAGAATTCTAGGTGAAAAGAGCAGCATAATCTTTTGGAATGCCATTCTATGCCCATATCTAAGTTATGCAACACCTTTCAGTATTGACATTGGAACAAGGATTTTTTAAATAATGCGTCCAAACTCTCAGCTTCACGGAGGAAGACAACTCTGCAACAGCTGCGGTAACCAGTGACACGGCAATTTCAGACTGTATTTTACTGATTATGGGCACAGAATGGCTCACATCGTTTGGGTTGTTAATACGAGCACCTTCACCAGATTCAGCTACATAAATTAGATGGTATTGCTTATTTGAAGCAAAACTGACAGTTAATCACTGTTAATACCACACTTTCTAAGGTTAGGAGTCATTGTCATGTTCGTATCTAAGTTGAAAACGGAAAAAAGAATGAAATAATGAACATGAAATTGTCATTACTACTGATAGAACTATGTTCTCTATATCATGCAACACATTCTAAATCAGAATATGCTTTTTTTTGCTGGAAATAAGACCAGTGAATTACAAAAACATGAGTTTCTTATTAGTATCACTCAACATAATACTCGACATCACAAAAGTTAGAAAGATACGAAACTATTGACGAATTGATTGCACGAAACATACACAGCAACAAACTGCTCGAACACCTTCAATTCTTCGTGCTTCCATTATCATCATCATCACAACCACCATCTTCATCAGTTGTAGGGTCCTGGTGCCGCTGATACTCTGCCACAAGATCATTCATATTATTCTTTGCTTTAGTGAATTCCATTTCATCCATTCCTTCTCCAGTGTACCAATGCAAAAAAGCCTTCCTCCTAAACATGGTTGTAAATTGTTCGCTCACCCTATTAAACATCTCCTGAATAGAAGTCGAATTTCCAATAAAAGTGGAAGCCATTGAGAGCCCTCTAGGAGGGATATCAAAAACACTAGATTTGACATTATTTGGAATCCATTCGAAGAAATAGGATGAATTTTTTCTCTGGACATTTATGATATGTGCATCGACTTCTTTGGAGCTTATTTTGTCTCTAAACAATGCTGAAGCGGTAAGGTATCGTCCGTGATGTGGATCGGCAGCACACATCATATTATTGGAGTCCCACATTTTTTGTGTGGGTTCATGGACTGTTAGTGCGCGGTACTATTGTGATCCCCGAGATGTGAGGGGTGAAAATCCCACCATGAATAAGGGAAGTCGAGGTAATGGGACTAGGTTTACTGCAAGCTTTTGAAGTTCTGAGTTGATTTGACTAGGGAATCACAGGCAAAAAGTTACTCCACTCATTGTTCCTAATATGAGATGATTCAATTCCCCAAAGCTTGGGGTGGTGAGCTTGAGAGTCCTGAAATAGATGTCATAGAGAGCTTCATTGTCAAGGACCATACACTCATCAGCATTTTTCACCAGCTGATGAACAGAGAATGTGGCATTGTAAGGCTCCACCACAGTGTCAGACACCTTTGGAGATGGGGGCACAGAGAAAGTAAGCATTATCCTATCTTGTTATTCTTCCCTAATCTTCAAAATTAATAGAGTTCCCATTCCAGATCCCGTTCCTCCTCCAAGAGAGTGACACACTTGAAGCCCTGCATCTCATGTACCAAATTGGGCGTCTTTAAAGCCATTTCAATAAGAATGTTCGTCAACCTATCCAAATTCTAATGAAATAGACCAAACTCAAGTCCTCGACAGTTATATTTCAAGCTCATATTTATGGTACTAGAATTTTAAGATCATATTAATGGTACGTCAATTCTAGACATTACTTGTATCTTGATAAACCTTAAAACTCTGAAGTTTCCCTTGGCTGGATCACTCTACACATGCAAATTTTAAAAAAAATTGATTTATTTTCTATCAAACAACCTCACCTATAGACAAATTACAAGTTAATCAGAATATGCTCAATCAAGAAATGAGGTCAATGTATTTTCGTTGATATTTACTTTAGAGTTGGTTATGTGCTCAATCACGAATTCATGTAACCTTCTATTGCATTTATTTGATGCAGGTGTTAAGATGGTAAGAGGTAAAACACACAGGGGAAGGCCATCCACACACATCGATAGGAGATTTGGATGAGCTTTGAACACTCCTTCAGCTACCCTTAGTGACAGGGACTATGAACCGTGTTAGCTGGTTTGGGACTCAACAAGATGTCGCTGCGAAGCTCGGCCCGTATCAAATTCGAGTTAATTGTGTCACCTTATGTCCTTCAAACACCGATGGCATTAAATTTTTTTGATATAATTGTAGAGGACGCCTCAAAATTTTATTCCAACCTAGAGGGGATAACTCTTCAGCCAGAAGACGTAACCCAGGCTGCTCTTTTTTTGGCAAGCAACGAGTCCAATTATACAAGTGTACATAATGGGCATTGCTGGTACATTTCTCCTCTTTGCAGGTTTTTCTTGAGTTGGATTGTTGGCCATTTTCTTACTTGTGCCCGAGACCAAAGGGATGCAATTTGAGGAGGTTAAGAAGTGATTGAAGAAGGGGTATAGTCCATTTCCTAGGATCGTGATGGTAAATTTGCTAAAGCTCAATATAGTTGAGAACAAGTTCTTTTACCAATTGTTTGGCTTTAGTACATCTTTTTGGTTTTTATGTAAATAAAACAGTAATTCACATTACATTATGAATGTGTGGCAAGTAGGGGTGTTAATTATTAAAAAAAAAATCTTCCTTTTTTACATGTAGAACTGCGAAAATTTGTGACTTGCTCAGGTACTTTTTTTATATCTCCAGCATTGATGCTACCCTCATAGATTTTATAGGAGAATAACACACATGTATAAACAAAAAAGCTATATTACGTAGACTGATGAATTCCTATGTTTGCAAACACACCCTCTGTATTATTCTATTGTTTTCATCTATTATAGAGTGTGTTAATTCTACCTTTACTTTTATCTCAATGCTCTTTTACGTATATTATTTGTAAATAATTGGGTTTTATTTGTCCAATCCACAATTGTTCCTTTACCACTTTATAGAGGATTTTTTCACTGATTGGTAAATTATCACAAACGACTTCCCCGTGCATCGCGCGGGTTTACACCTAGTTTTATTCTAATACTTCCCTCCATACCCATCTTTTCTCCTCCTCTCCTTTTCTTCTTTTAATTTATGTTTCTCTAGTGTGGAAAACAAAAAATGATGCATACGCCTAGGTGCCCTTATGAGTTGGGCGAAGGTAGTGGTGATGGTGTGGGTATATATGTGGGGTGGTGGTGGGAATATTTTCTAATCTGTTTATTGGTGGGATATATGAATTCTTTTTATTTTAGTGTTTACCTTCCCCAGACCTTTTACTAATTTTCCTTATTAGGGATCTTGATGAGCACGATTTGTAAGACCTATCATGAATGAATGAAAATGAGACTGAGAAGCCCAATTTTTTTATTAGTTGTTTCTGTGTAAATAGCTTCTGCCATATCTCAAAATGAACTATAATTTACAAAGATCAAAGATGTCATTGATTTTTTTATAAGAAGTTCTTCATCTTTTTACTGTCTTAAATTATAAATTACACTTCCCTATTTAGGATATCAAAGAATTAAGAGTCAAGTTTTGAAAATCAATGTACTAAATTTCATAACCGTCAAGTAAATTTATATTTTCATCACTGATAATAACATTTATGCCTCGATAAATTAGAAGAATAATATTTCGGTCATCATATCGGGTTAAAAAATTCAGACTTCGTGCCGGCCTATCTTGCCTCTGCAGTTTAAGTTATTAATTATAAAAGAAAAAAGTTTTGGCACATTTATGGTGTTCATATGATGTTATTATATGGTGTTCATCTGTTCAATGATACCATGTTGAAAATGCATAATCTAAACAATACACCATACATGATGTATTGGTTCGCATGCACCTATATTAAAAATCGTATTTTATTATATAGTTTAGTTTAAGCAGTTTTTTCCCCTGTATAGTGTACTTATAGCAGAAACATTAAAGGCATCTAGGAGTTTATATTTAATAGGATAAACTTACTTTGCTCAATCTTCAAATTTTCCAAGTAGTGAACATCATAAGTTACGAAATAACTTTTTTATATCCCATACACAAGCTCGAGCGTGGAGTGATTAGTTGAGAATTCCCACTTTTTCATTCGGGTGTATTTGGACATTATTATTTTTTGACACATAATTATAACTTAAAAATGTTATAATTAGTAATTTTCGGTACTTAATTGTCAATTGTTTACTCTAAGGATGACAAGATGGATGCCTTCAATGCAAAGTACTGAATTCCCACAAGTAACACATCTAATTCTTATTTATTGTGAAAGAACTAAATTGCCATAACTCAGGCATAGAATAGTGGATAGATAGGATATATATGAGTATTGTCACATGGGTTGAATCTACAATAGAAGTAACTTCATCTATATGTTTATTAAAATAGTGGCCAGAACATCTGTATGTTTCCCTTTTAGAAAACGTCCAATACATTTGAACAAAATAATATAATTTTCATTTATAGATACATTGTAAGAAAATTACCAGCACGGTTGGGCTACCTAGTATCATTTTCATTTATGTTCTTCTTCATGCTTAATATTAAAAGTATGGCTTTATGATGACTTGATTCTTTGATGTTAGTCTAATGCAAAATAAAGAAGCACCATGATTTTATTTTCGAGACGGAGAAGAATAATGGGATTATAGAGTTTCTTGAGATCTTGGGTAGTATAATCAATGGGTTTGCCTTTCCTTTAAAGGAAGAGCAGAATTTGTTCCTTGTCCGTCCATTGATTCCCCTTCACAGACCCAACGTATCGATGTATCGTCAGCAACTGTCATATTGCGTCACCCAATTTCTGGAGAAATATGTAAAGTTGTTAGACATGATGATTTAAGGTTTGTTGAAGTACTAGAGTATGACTAATAGTTCTAAAGAATATGTATCCCGGGTTAGTTGGAGGAAGTTATGGAATCTACCTAGGCTGCAGAGTTTCAACGCTACATGGTCCCTCTGTTCCTCCAAATTACTCGATGCCTCAACAACTTACATTTTTAGGTACTGTGTTCATGTCGTTTTTCCATCATGCTTGTATTTATTACCAAGGTTATTACCAATATGTGACATTTGATCTGACAACTTACTCTGTTATCATTTTGTATTGTAAAGTTTTAATTATATGCATATTATGTAACTGGTTGTATATTATGTAACAAAGATAATCAGGTTTTACCTTTCAAGAATTATGGGTATAGTTGTTTATTGTATGTGATTAATTACATACAAGTTGTTAATTGTATGTGATTAATTACATACAATAATCATATATAATTAATTGTTATTTCAACATTTATAATTGTATAATTTTTTTTACCCATCTAATAATTATGAAAGATGTTAATTGTATGTGATTTAATGTGATGGAGGCTATTGTCAGTAGGCCTCGGATGCCTCATCTCAAGGGATGGAGGCATTGCAATAGTCCTTTGTAGAGACACTTTCTTCTAACTCTCTTGGCCTTGCTAGTTCAGGATATGTGGCTGATTACATGGGATAAATTTCCGTCACAATGGGCAAACTCACTATTCTCGAGAAATTTCTTCATTAGGTAATTATTTCCTTCACCTTATACCATTTACTTACATCTTATTTGCAAAATTTAAGATACCTCTTTCTTTTCATAATCATTTGAATCAATCCCCAATTATTTGGGATATCTTAAAATATACTAACATAGCTTGATATTCGATCATATTAAATGGAAACATTTTCCTCATTTATGCTACACTCGAAATTTGAGGGTGATTTCATTAATCTACAAAGAACTACCAAAATTCCATATATAACAACTTTTGTAGATTGCAGTAAATGTTGAAGGATGTAGTGAGAACTAAGACCTACCAAAAATGCCATATATAGAAATTCATTTTTATTTAAGGACAAGGATGTAGTGAGAACTAAGACCTACCACATCCATGGTCGCCTGGAACAACTTTGTGTGCTATCTTGCATTCAATTTACGGTAAACTATGATTGATTCACATGATGATGTTAGCTACATGAAATTCAAATTGATGTTTATTATTCACCTCAAGGTGACTCAACATGCTTACTGATGGAATTATTCTATATATGATTTAAACATTTCTTCTGATTTTATCTTTGATAAAATAGTGGGGGCCTGAGATAGTAACTCACCACATGATATATCTACACTATATTAATTGCATATTGTATCATATCAGATTCGCATCATAAATATTGTACAGAAAAATATGTTTATGATTCCTCGAAGAATGTTTCTGAGTTTATTTTATTCTATTGACATAAAATAAAATAAAGGGGGAAGATATACCCCACATGATTATATATGGCATTATAATATGCCTCATGAGTTACTAATGATTTTTTACGCAAGAATTCGAATCGATTTCTTATCCTTTCAGATATTGAACACATATGATTAAATCGAGCTTGAGCAATTACGTCATGCCTTACAGATGTCAAAGCCAAACGCTCAAGAGATTTTATTTTTAATTGGGGAAAAACACCCCGTGAAATGTATTTAAATGCTTTCAACTCTTAGATAGTGTTGTAACCAATTGTTTATTTTTCTTTGCTTTACTTTATCTTGAGATAAAAGACAAGGAAAAATAAAGAGGGGGAAAATACTGTATAGTGTACCACTTGTAATTAGATGTAAACACAGGTGACAAACATGCTCAGATTCGGTCTCAGAATGGCCATCATTGATAAATCATCCCCAAAAGAAACATCAAAGTTGTTCAGCATAGCCACCGGATGGCTCATATATAGCACTGGCTAAATTACATTATTTCTAGGAAAGCAACAGGGGGCAAAAAAAATTACCCGCAATACCTGGAGCATAGATAGATGCAGTGTTTGCATACAAACCTTACTAGTTTCAAGGTAAGTCACCCACAGAGGTGCATTATATTTCTCACAAAACCTTACCAGTATCGAGGTAAGTTGCCCACAAACGTGCATTATATTTCTCACAAAACCTTACCAGAATTGTGGTAAGTCGCCCACAGAGGTGCATTATAGTTTTCCCAAAACCTTACTAGTTTCGAGGTAAGTCGCCCAAATAGGTGCATTATATTTATCACAAAACCTTACCAGTATCGAGATAAGTCGCCCACAGAGGTGCATTATAGTTCCCATAAAACCTTACCAGTTTCGAGGTAAGTCGCCCACAGAGGTGCATTATAATTCTCACAAACCTTGCCAGTTTTGTGGTAAATCGCCCACAGAGGTGCATTACAGTTCTTATAAAGTCCTACATTTCGGCTACATTACTAGGCCCGCCTGACCCTCGGGTATGGGAGATTTTATACCAATAAGACTTGGCCCGGCTAACCCTCGATTATGGGAGATTTTATGCCAATAAGACTTGGACCGCCCGACCCTCAGTTATGGGAGACTTTATGCCAATAAAACTTGGCCCGTCTCCACCCTCGGTTATGGGATATTTAAGTCCAATATGACTTGTCCCACCTCCACCCTCGGTTATGGGAGATTCAAGTCCATTATAACTTGGCGCGCCTGACCCTCACTCATGGGATATTCAAAGTACTATATTACTATGCATCAAAGCCCAATATTACTTGGCACATATGACCCTCTTAAGGGAGATTTAAAAGCCCTGCATTACTAGGAATAAGTCTGATTTAAAAGAGACTAAAGTCCTACATTACTAGGCATTCTTAAATACCCTGACTTTTGGGCACACTTACAAAATATGTTGGTTTAAAAAAACTCAGTTCACTCGAGGCACTAACGGTTGCTCGACTGAGTACGCTCAAATAGGTTTTCAATCTTATGATCGCAAAAGATCCACTATACTTATATTAGCACCAATTGGTTACTCGGGCCTGTACATCTGGCAAGTTTGTTGTTTGAAATGTTTGAATCCATAATAAAATTGTGGATACATGCTCATTCAAGAGGAATGGGGGAAACCCCCCAAAATACTCCTCCAAAATGAAAAGTAAAGGAAGCAAAGATAGCCCTCAAAACAACATACAAATGATATATGCATATGCGTGCATGATAAGCAGACCAAACATGGGTTTGTGATGATTTTCTAGTCCAAATAGGCTAAATGATTTATTTCGTACACATAGTTGATATGTCTCAGTCTAGGCATCAAGACACCAACTATGTCTACGAGGGGGAAATGTAGGGTGGGGTTAAATGGATTAACCACCAACACTCTAATAAATTAACCCGCAGATTTAATCAAATATTGATTTATGATTTATCGAGTTTTACTACAATTCTGTCCCTACACGAACTGAAATATTATTATGCGCAATTTAATATATTGCATATACTCCACATTTGATGAAAATAAATTAGACAATACTCTAGTAATGATTTAATTAATTATTGGATGTGCCACCACATTTATTGTGACAAGTAGAACAATAAATATTGGACACTTGGTTCCATAGAGAACATGACATGTGTCAAGCCCACTTGGGTCACTTTTGCTATAAAAGAGGGTCTCGCCCCTCATTTGATGGATGATGGTCTTGGGGGCAAAGGAAGGAGAGGAAATATAGCTCTCCTTCCCCATGCACCTTTTGAGCCCCGTCACGGGTTTGATGGAGACAAGAAGATTCTTTATAATTTCATTATGATATATGGGCATTTGAGATGCGGATAGCCAGATTTGGGACCCCCACGCACCAAAACTAGCAAGACTAAGAAATCGAGAGGCGGCTCGCCGGATTAGGAACCCCCTACACACAAAAACACCAAAACCGAGCTCTCTCTGGCGTATCGTACAAGCCCACGAACTATGCAGACTTTGATTCTGTAAAGATGGATACATAGACGCAACCACGTTGCTCAAGTCTAAAACACGCTCGACGCGGTGCCTCCTCAAATATGCACTCACATCTTACAAAGGACAAGGTTGTTATTGATGTAGGCACTGGGATAGTAATCTATCCCTGTTTTGTGCAAAAGTAGGATCAGAATGTCTTTATGCGATAAGCATTTCATTTCTTTCTTACACGTTCCCGTTTAGTCTCATGTACATTAGCAGGGGGGGTCAAGGGGTTGTGGAGGAGAGGTATGTTAGTAGGTTGGTGAAGAACATGTATGAATATTGGGTGGGTTGCAGGGTCGACATGTATGGTAGAAGCAGGGGGTATCAACAGGGGGTTAAGGGTTGTAGAGGAGGTGCATTTGTGGCTGGTAGGATCACACGGGGGTATGGTTTTGGGTGACGGAGGGTAGGGTAAGAAGGGTTATGGTCGCGAGGTTGTAAGGTATGGGTTTTCTCGTTGGGTAGCAGGGGTAGGGCGTTTGGGTATTTGGTTAGATGAGAGTGTAGCTTGTATATGGGGAGATGAGTGGGGGCATTTGGTATATGGGGTGTGTATATTTTGGCAAGAGGGTGTGAGCAGATGGGGAGTGTGTGCGTGTTTGGGTTGTGACCAGTTAGGGAGTGTTGAAAACAAATCCGGACCAAAACCTATTTTGCCTAGGCAAAATAGATTTTGATGTTCACTATTTGAGAACTATAAGACTAATTTGGAAACACTAAAGTTTGGACCAAAAATTATGTCGATTAATTCAAAAGTGTGTGAATGTTTCCAAAATTAGTATTTAACCCCAAGAAAATTTATTCACCCTTACAACATGGTCATTTTTTCACCAAATACTTAGCGTGTATGTATTGGTTTTGAACCTCCGGAGACGATGATTTTATTGGTGTTTAAGTTGACAGATCTATGACCTTATAATCTATTGTAACCATCTATATATATCTTAATAATTATAATATATCATGCTGTCATAGCATCCTCTTTCTCGGTTGTTCATCAAAGAACTATACTACCTCTGTCCTAAAATTATACACCATTTTGTTACACTCAATGGATGACGTGAGCATATGAAGTATTGGATCATCCTGATATACTTGTTTAATTAATTTGTACAGTGCTAATTCATAGTAGCATCAACATTATGCCGATTTTTTGACTTTTTCTTTTCTTCTCAGTTTTATTTTTATTGGATTCATTTTTCAAACTAAAAACCTTATCCTCTTACTTTCAGATTATTGCTTCACCCCAGAAAGTGTTGGTGAAAGACTAATTGGACTCATCACTGCTAGATAAGAGATACTCGATTTGCTAATGGTGGGTCTATCCAAAAATTGACTTCTAAGTTAGAACATTATGTGGTAAAAAACATGTATTGAGATGAACAATTCTTAGATTTCCCAAATTGCCTCATGTATTGAGATGAATTTCATATGTATTGAGATGAATTTTCTATTAATGGAATTTGAGCCATTAATTTTTATTGGGCTTATTGTTTTGATGTGTATTAGTGTTGTAGACTATTTGTATTGTTGTTATACTATTTTTGTCATGCGGGTTTTGTATTATTATTGAATTTTTGTTATGCTAAAATAGGTTTTAAATTAACAGTTTGATAAATGTACGAAAGTTTTTCCAATTTTTGGGTAATATTATTTAAAATTATTTTTTTACTAATTCGAAAATTTGGCACAGTTCAAAACCATACTAAAAGCGTATCAAATTTTGGCATGATTTTGACTGTGCCAAGAGTGTACCAAAATATACTCAATCTGGCACAGTTATAAACAGCACTAAAAGTTTGCTAGAAATATAAATTCTGGCACTGTTTAAAAATGTTCCAGAAGTGTTCCTGTTTGGCCAAATCTAGCACACTTTTAAATCGTGCCTGAAAAAAATGGCCAGTTTGAAACACCTATTCTGGCACAGTTTTAAACCATGCCAAATTGTTGTTTTTGGTGTAGTGAATATCCATACATTTTTTCTCAGATATTTGAAATGTTACTTAAAAGGATGGAAATGTTCAATTCAATTTATAAGGACCCATATATCTTATATGAGCATAAATATATATTCTTTTTCTAATATATAGTTTTTGACCATTTTTTATGTTTATTTTTTTATGGGTTTTGAAACTTATGATGATCTGGGTGTATTAAGATTTGTATCCTTTAGAGGTTTTGATCACTGAATTGATTAGATTGGAAGTAGGTTATTATGTAATTGCATGACGGGTCTTCCAAAGTTTTTTCTGTACATAACATTCTTTGAAGTGTCAAAACCAAGGTATGTTCTCGGTTAATTCCTCTTTGGTGTTATCAGTTAACTTGCCACTTTTTTTTAGTTGTTGAGTTCAATTTACCCATTGATGTTCACAAATTAATATTAATATTGACTAAATGATTCAGATCATAAGGTTAAATTACCGATTTCTTAGTATTTTTGTTTTCATTTAAATATTGGATATACTTGGTCCAAAGTTGTTATTCAAAACAAGTATTCTAGTTGATCTCTTAAATTATTTCAAACCGTTTAATTTCAATAGCAACAAATAAGGTTTCTATTCATTGTTAAATTTACTTTTCAAATTTCTATGATTTATTTTAAACTCTATTTTGCAGATTTTACGCTTTAAAAAAACACAGGTGTGTTTTTTTCACTTTAAAATTTTAACATTATCATCATCATCCTTGCCTTAAAATTTTATATTTATATATATTCATGGCTATATTTCATGAAGGAGTAAACTCATTGTAACATACAGGATGAAGAAATACAGACATATACAAGACATACATGTGATTTTTGGGAAGGAGGAGAATTTATAAGTTTATTTTCAATTTCTAAAGTTTGTATTTTTTTCTCTTACTTTTAAACATAACATAACAATCTCTTTCATAATAGTTTTATATATTGGTTTAGTATTATTTTTTTATTTATTTAAAATAACATTAAGACATTCAATCATATTATCCACCATCAAAATATCGTTATATTATGTGAAATATGTTTTTAACACGTCTTAACTATATTTTTTTCACAATGTGAATTTTCAAAAAATAAATTTTTACGGCCACACAACGCGTGGCCTACAAGCGTGTGTGTGTGTGTGTGTATATATATATATACACTATCTAAATTAAGGTTTGTAACTAGTTATTTGCTGATACCAAGTTGAATAAAAAATTGGTAAAAGGTTAAGGTATAACAACTAAATGTTACGCAATAGAATATTTTCATTCTCAAATTTTAACGAATATAATATGAATAACATAATATGACACCATAAAAAACAATTCAAATGTTACACTTGCCAATATTCTTGTTTGGAAAATTACAAGTTATTTCACTATTTTCACTCCCAATTACAAAAATGAAACAAGATTGAGATATGAGCGTAGTACTTAAAATAAAAGGTTGGTGAGTATATTATTTAAACATATATAGTTTGACCATATGTCAAACAGGAGTGTAGTTTGACGTTATTTACCTCAAAATTAATTTTAAAAAAATCATATTACTCCCCGATACCAAATTAATAATTCACATTTGGAATATTATTTTTTTAATAAAAGAATTAACTTATATCTATGTTATACCTATTAGAGGTTTAATAGCAATTAATACCTTAATCTACTCTTTGAATTGAGTTCCAATGACCTAGGAGATGGCAATAACCAATGAAAATCAATTGAAGAAAGCCAAAGGCTTGAGTTATAAAAACCCACGAAATCATATATTCAGTTTCTCTCACTCCCAGTTCCTCTAACCTAGGTGACTTTATGCATGCCACATTTAATTAATATGGACCCTTTACTTTTTGTCTCTACATCTCTACTGCTATCTTTTTTATTTTTCCTCTCTTTACAAAATGAGCAGATGAGGAATCAACAAGGGAGTCAAGGTCTATATGCTATGATGTTGGTTATTGATGGTGTTGAATCTCTGCCACTTTATTCTTCTTCAAAGGACTCGATGGAAGCAAGGTAAATATCCCTCTCTAATACCCCGTACTTTTATGGGTATTTAAATTACATGATTGAGTGTAATTTAATAATATGAGAATTTAAAGTAAGTGAGATGGACTAATTATATTTCATGTCGCAGGTGAATAAAAGTGACAAGTGATGTTATTCTATACAGAAAACACGTGTGGAGATATGTTGGGTTTAAGACGTGAATTTTTTATAAGTGACTCGAATGGATATTTCGAGCGCATGGTAGGTCTCGGAAGGGTCGAGATAGTCAGAATAGAGTACCCCAGGTGTAGTGCTTAGGTTCCGGGGACTTTTTGGATCAGTAGGGACTCACATTTGTATATACGAGTCAATTTTGGATTTAATAAGGAATAACCCATATTTCTCTCTTATAAGGGCATGAGAGAAAGAAAGAAAGGAAAGAAAAAAGAAAAGAAGGAAGAAGTGAAAGGAAGAAGAAAAGGGGGAAAGAGGAGGACTCGGGCCAAGCTCCAGAGGATTCCGACACGAGATCGTTGGTTTTATCCAACCAGGCAAGTGTTTAACTTGCTTTAACTATTTAGTGTGTTTATGATTGGTGAAAAAATTATGAATTTTGGGTTGGGATTTTTGGGAATGATTTCATATGATTTTGTTGAGATAATAATTCTACATGAAATCTAAGCTAAAATCCATGTTAATGGGGTAAATTATGGCGAGAAATAGGAAGAGTTGCAAAGAAAAGAATTAGGGCTAAATTCTTAGAAATTGGTGAATCCCATGAAATTGAATGGTTGTATTGGTTATAGATGAGTGTGTAGATATTTACAATGTTGGTTTTGGAGATTAGAAACCTTAAATCTTGGATTGGATGAGTGTAAGAGTGAATTTCCTTGAAAGCATAAATCTGGACAAATCGAACCGGTCTGAACTGAGGTTACCGGATCGGTCCATTTATGGCCGAATCGATTCATTTTTCGGGTACCAGATCGATTTGTTTATGAGGGCTTGGAAATCAATTCGGTTCGATTTTGACCGAAAGACTAGAGAGGTTTTCTTGGACTAAAAGGATTGGAGAAGAATATACTTTTGGAGATAGATACTAGGGGATCCTAAATAGAGTGTGAGGTCCTCTAAAAGAGTAAATGGGTTATATATAAGTCTCGGGTTAGTGGGAAAGATCTGGGGTTTAAATTTAGGAATGTTTAGGATGAATGACATTCGAGGAAATTATTTGGCGGGTTCATACATATAGATTTATGCGTGTAGAATATATATGCCGATTATATATGGGTAGAATATATATATACCAAATATGTTTGAGTAAATCCTAAGGTGCGAGTAGGATGATATAAGGATATTATCTAGACGTGATATGCTACTAATAGAAAATAAGAGATGTGAGAATTGTATCATAAGTGAGTGAATACTTGAGATTAAAATAAGTTGTGTGTATACTTATTAATTATTACTAATGTGTATATTTGGGAGTATAGGCTAATGCCATGTGAGATAGGCAGAAATAGACGGATTTGATGATGATGATGATATATATATATATATATATATATATATATATATAGAGAGAGAGAGACAGTATATATATGATGTGATTATAAATATATATATGTGTGTGATTAAAATATTTATGTGGAACATACCCCTCTAGTGCTATCTTGGGAAGTTGCGCGATGTGGGTAAATCCCCTGGCTTGAGGATCAGGGTGAGTATAGCCCCAGGTCATAGTCGACCAGATATTATACAGTGGGATTATTTATTCTGGGTGAGAGTATGATTCGGTCTAACTCTCAGGTGAGGAACTCTGACCGCTTCCCCTATGTTTGTGATTTATTTAAGGTTCGATGTGAGATTCCAACCTAGCTGCCCAGGAGAATGTGTGAGAAATTTCCTAGAGGATGATAGCATTCTAGAGACTACAATGAGTTATAGCTCTAAGGGACGGCTGTTATACTTATATAGTGTGTGATATACAAGTATAAATATACTTGATGTGTATAGTATATTATATATATGTATATATATATATATATATATATATATATATATATATAAGGAGTTAAAGGTTTTTACTATTCCATAAGTTGATAACTTAATCGAACGCTAGGATTGAATGGTGCAAAACTGAATCCAATGGTTTTGGTGTTTTCCCCCTCTTTTTCCATTCTAACTTTTACTTTAATTCAAATACGAGGGTATTTTTGTAAAAGACCTCTTCAATCATTCTACCCACTCAATCACCCTCACCCATCTACCCACTCTCTCACCCTCACAAGCTCTGACGCACAGGATTTCACGACCTCTCTCTCTTGCCCTATTTCGGCTACCACTCCTCCTCCTCCTCCCCCTCCTTCTTCTTTTTCTTCTCATTCAAGGTGTGGTATTCCCTCTCTTATTCTTATTCTTCAAGGTGTGATTAAGGTATTTTTGGTTTTCAAACTTAAGAGTTTTATGAAATTTAGGGGTTGTGATTTTAGGGTTCGAATTTTTGATTTTGAAATTGATGTCTTTATTTTTTTTATAGATCGAAACCTAATCAACCAAGGTATTCCTTCTTCTCTATTTCTACGATTGAGATTTTCTGGGCTTTTTTGTTTCATTTTAAGGGTTTTTTTGGACCTACATACCTGAAGACTTTGAACCATTTATTTCAAAGTTTAGATTCTTTGGGTTTTTTCAAATTTTGAATTGGGAATCTAGGTAATAGAAATAGATTTTGATCTTATTTTTCTTTTTTAGGTTGTGAATTTGTCTCTATTGCTCTATGTACTGCTCGATTATTCAAGCTATGAGGATTTCATTTTCCTCCAATGTTTTATGCTTACTTTTTTGGGCTTTATGTATTGTACAAGGAGGTTGTTGCCCTACTATGTCAACTACTTCACTCATATACCTGGTGAGTGTACATATTGATATAAGGAAGGTGTATGTAGTTTAAACCTCTGAAGGTCACTTGTGAGGTTTATGGCGGTACTTGAGTGTTGGTGGATATTTTGTAGTGTATACTCACCTATTTGCTGAAAAATATTACAACATTTGCATATGTAATTTTGAGCTTCAAGGTTCAGTTCATGGTGGTGAGTAAGTATTGAACTGATATATTTCCATTTTTTTTTCTTAAATCTATTCATAACTATCATAATGTAGTTATGTCTTTTTTTTACACTAGATGTATTCAGCCCCTATTTCATTTTTGAAATTGAAAACCCCATAAACTTCTTTGTATTCTCTATAATCTGCCTCTAAATATCTGTTTTCATTTTTGTTTCAGGGTTTGTTCAATTGTTTTTGAATGCTGATGTTTAGAGATTGATATGGTATTTTCGTTTTTCTTTCTCCATAATGTACATCATGTGTTTTTTCTCCTTGCTCTATTCAGCCCTCCTCAATTTTATAAATTTAAAACCATATAAATTTCTTTTTATTCTCTATAATCTCTCTATGAATATATGTTTTCATTTTTGTCTAGGGTTGATTCAAAAGTTTTGGAATGTTGGTATTTAAGAGATTGATAAGGTATTATTTCAACTTCAGATTTTAATTTTTTCCATTTAAATCGTTGAAAGTAAATCTCTCCTTCTTTATCTTTTTATAGACTACAGTTGCGATGGATTTGATTCTTCAATTAATAATATAGAGGACACTGATTTCAACAATGTTGTTATACTCTTAGAGCCTTGAATCACTGTTTGATGGCTTTATTAAAGCTTTGGGGTTGATGTCAATTTATTAGTGTGTTTGATGTTGATAATTAGTTCTCATTACTAAATTTCTTTTGGTATGTACATGAATGCTATTGTTGAGGGTGTACATTGAGGTTACCAGTTAATTGATTCTTTTTTCACAACCATTTAGTTTATATGTTTAACTCATGACCATATTACTTCTTTATTCCATTTTTATTTTTATGCAGCGCTCAAATAACATAATAGTTGAAGAAGCTTTTAATGTCTTTATCGAGAAGGTTAGGGATGGAATTCCGAGAGATTATTAAGCACAAGATCGTTTAGGATGTGATAAGGTAGTATAACATGCTGGATGTCCTTTTAGAATATTTGGATGTCAAAATGCGCAAAGTACACTAACTGAACGTTGAAGGTAAAATGACTCGGAACATCACTTTTTAAGGCATTAATTCACTGAATTTGACCTAAATTTCGTCTATTTGGATGTGAACAATGTTTTTTAAAACATATTTTTACATTTTGTAATATGTGTAGTTGGTAAGATTTTTGAGAAAATTCACTATTTTATCCTTTATTTATGACAGATACCGAGGATGAAGATGTCAACTCGAATAACGTAGAAGGAGAAGATGCTGACATCGATAATAAGATGGTGCATGTGTTGTGGATGATGATGTAAAGGACGAGTTGTAGGCCATGACCAGGTGCTGTGGAAGATGCCGACTAGGATGATGCATGGGAATATGATGTCATATATCCTACCTGTAGTTCCTTCTTATTTATTAAATTTGTTGTCTTAATAGTCTGAACTAATAAATCTTGATGTCGTGAATTTCTGACATTTGAATTTGATGATTGCAAATAGGAAGTTCCGTGAACTACATTATATGATTATTAGGATATAACTATATGTTGACAGGTTATGATCTATCAATCAATACCTTCTCTCCCGATGGTCGTGTTTTCCAGATCGAATACAACGGGAATATTATTGGTATAAAATGCAAGGCTGAAATTTTTATGGGTGTGGAGAAGCTCATAACATCAAAGATGATGCTACCGGGTTCTAACCGAAGGATCCACTCCATTCATCATCATTCTGGCATGACTGTTACTGGATTAGCAGCAGATGGGAGACAAATTATCGCACGGGTAAAGGAGGAAGCAACAAATTATAAAACGTGTTGTGAGTTATGTGCATAAATCTGCACTCTATTGGTGGCTCACTCTATTGGGGGCTCAGACCTTTCGGTTGTGGAGTTATTCTCAGAGGTTATGACATAGATGGAACACAACTACACAATTTGGTCATTGACCCAATTTTCACTGCTTTTTCCATCCAATATTACAATATCTATTACATTTTTTGTAAAAATTCTACTGTCAGGTATGGTGTTGTTTTCCATGTCAAGTCCAGACATACTTAGACCAAGAGGCCAATCTTTGAGGAGCTGAGCAAGTATGGAGAGGAGCTGGCAGTTTTTTATCTTCTGCTATTCCAGCAATTATCTTCAATTTTTGTACTAATAATCATCTATATTCATATTCATCAACAGAAAAAGAGCAAGTGAAGGAGAATGTTAGAAAGAGTGAAGAGGGTTCTTCTTGCAGTACGTACAAAAGACATCATAAATCTATTGGGACTTCCAGTGGTGAGGAGGCCAGCAATTCAAAGAGATGAATGATATGATGTCAATCCAAACTATAATACAAAAATTCCAAGAGTTTATTTGCATTCGTCCAATGGAACCAACTCTCGACCTTGGCCAACAAGGTAAGAAAGCAACGACTGAGATTATGTTCCCGCTTAAACCACACTACATCAATTCAAATTTTTATTCAAGTGATTGTAGATATATAAAATATGAATCTGGCGGCTATGGCGAGAGTCAGCAACATAGTCTTCCAAGGAGACGGTGGCTATAGCGAAATAAAGAGTTTAGTCACCAGTTATCTTGGCATGTTGTCACAGTTGTCTTAACATGTTGCAAAAGACAGTTTAGTCACCAGCCTGAGCCAGCGGCTATGGCAAAATAGAGAGTTTGGCATCAGAGAGGCTGCGTCTGTTCTGTTTAGGGCCGAACTGGAGTCGAGCCAAAAGGGTGATGAGAGAGATGAAGACGATGAAATTGAGCTAGAGCTGAATCTCGGCTTTGAGCCGGTTTCACATGTTAGTGGCGTGATTTTGGCTTCTGATGGAATAGGCTTGATTATTACTCACCAATTTTGACAGCTCAGATGCTCCTGCATTTTTTTCTTTCTTTCTTTCATTAAACGAGTGTTTCTTTGTTAGTGTTTTTATTTTTTCCCTTCATCAAAAGCAATGTACAAATAGGATTTACATAGAAAAATATCAAGATGGGAACCCAATTTATTAGAATGGTTGTTTAGATTTCAGTCGTGTATGAGTTTGGGGGTTCCTTGAATTAGATTTGTATACACACTATCATCATCTTGCTCTAAAAGAATGTCATGTTTTTATTTAATCTTGCAGATTTATGGTATTCATGTATGAGAATGTACAAAGCAGGTGAACCCCTACTTTTTTCTCTATCTAATGAACGTTAAGTGTTTGACAAAACTCCTCAGTGAAAATTTCTTAGCACACTTCATGGTCATTGCATCTAGAAATTTAAGATTTTTCTATGAGTCTTTGATTTTTTTAACTTTCTCTTTCATTTTGTTTTTTGCATTATTTCTAGGTGAAAGTAAGTTTAAAATAATATATCAAGTTACAAATCTAAAATTATTTTTCATCGAAAAATATTTTTTGTTACGGATCTAAAGTTACCATGCCACTCCAAGACCTGAATATATTGAGTTATTATTTAATAAATATTCTTGATTTAGTTATTTATTTCTAGACCAAATTTGTGTTTCCTTATTAGACCGAACCTTTTACCAATTTTTTTCCAATCTCAAATCTTTTCCTTTATGGAGTTCATCTAAGAGGCTTTCTAGTCTATTACTAATGACCTACTTTCTTTGCCCATAGATATGTAATTAAGCTATGTATGGATTTTTTTAACATGCACATGCATTTGACAATAGTTAAAAATGTATTTTACCTATGCTGCTAAAATTTTCATATTCGAATATATAATCGATACATATGATTGTAGTTAAAGATCTAACAATGCTTCTAAATTTTAGCTTCTCCAAATGATTTTAGTTGTTTTATTACACATTCTTCATATTCGAGTATATAATCATTACTATATTCGAGTCTCCAACACCATTGTAGATAGTCAAACGTAAACTCCATTTATGTCCAAGTAGGTTTTTGGATTTGTATATTTCTATTATGAAATATTAGCATTATGATCATTTATAGTTTCCCCTGCATTTATTAAGTGATTACCGTGGGGATGCCAATTTATTTTCTCAAAAATTTTGAATGTTTTCTGGTACTATTTGATAAGTTACTTTTCAGTTTAAATAGTTGTGTTTGTTATGACAACATCTAACCAATTAAAAAAATCAATTTTTAGATTGTAGTAAACTGGACTAACGCAATTTCATATGTATAAAAAATGCAAAATAACCCCTGTACGCAGAAAATTTATTTATGATTTCTATTATTTATCTTATTTATATATTTACATGTGATTGCATTTGTATTTTAGAATTGGAAATTGATCATAATTTTTGTATATATTTGATTGTGCGCTATTCGATTTTAGAAAATATTTTTCTTTTCAATAACTAACACGTGTCCCAATTTTTAAATACTTTTTGGCTAATAAAGTCATCCACGCTAAGTGTTCTAGGTACGCAGCGTACTAAAAGCAAAAGTACGCCATGAATAAATAGCATCGTTCCATTAGAAAGAGCATACTTCATTTTATGGTTATTCATTTTTGAAGGTACACCCTTTAGATACTACTTCATTTTTGACACTAGACTATGTGAGGTTTGTATCAACATTAAGTGATAAATTATTTCATTGTGACTATTTATTATTGATGCCATTTGACTACTTTTATATCAAAGCATGTTGTATTTATTATTTATGCCATATTACTATTTGAATGTTGTTCGACTATTTATTATTTGTTAAGTCGGGTGGATAGTCCTATAAATAAAAGCTATTGTAGTCATTTGTTTTTTAAAATTACACTCTGTTTTGTTGGGGGAATGAAATGTTTGCCGTTTTGCAATTACATACTTTTAGAATTTGAATTGTTTTGCGAGTACGTATTTTGGAAATTTACGTCGTGCCTTCAGGCACGGGCATTCCCCTAGTATATATATATGAATGAAAACAAGGAAAGAAATATGAGTTAATTTCTAGACTATCTAGGTGTATAAAAATCCAGAATAAAATATATGTGACATACGTATATAAGATGAAAATATTATATTCGAGAGTGATAACACTAAAATGCGAATAATGTAGTAACTAGTGAAAGTTATATGTAAGAATCGAGTAAATGATAAGCCAGAGGTTAATTCAACAGCTCGGGCGAAAGCTTAGGATAATAAATACACGAGTAGTTGAGATAGAGTTTGGATGTTAATGATTGGTGAGATGTTAGTTAGGTTGGGTAGAGTAACTAGGGTATTTAAAATATATGCGATATGTGCGCACTGTTAGATGAGAGGTGAGGAGTATCTCATGTGAGTGCGACACCTGTTTAAATATGGAGAATAACATATTTTAAATATTAATGTATGTCAAGCGCTTCCTAAAAATGTTTTTAAAACCCGAACTCTTACCCATATCTATCTTTTCTTTTTCTTCTTATTTATTATACTTTTAGGTTTCCAGACATCGGATGCATGGATGACTTTTCTTTCGAGTCAGACGTTGCTGCTGCAGCTGTGGATGTTGGCAAGACAATGTTTAGATGCTTCCATCTTTGTTATCTAGATAGGATGTACTGTTGTAATTTTTAGGCATATTGCCCAACTATTGCCTTTTATTTTATTAGCGGTATCTTTATTTGACGTTGATTCGATATGGTTATATAAATGTTTTATCGAGAGTTATCGGTTATTATTTAATCTTTTCAGTTGTTGTTTATATCATTGTATGGATGTATTTTACTTGTGCGTTTAGGTTAAAAGATTGTAATGTTTAAAATTTGATGCCAGGCCTAATAGGTTATTAGTAATTATTTGTTTTTTCGACAGTTATGTTGAGAATGAAACCATTTGAGATTCCTGCATTATTTTATATAGGACTGATCACTCGGTATTTTATTAGGTCGGATGTCACAGGTGGTATCAGAGCATCGGGTTCTAGTGTCCTTAGCAATCTGTGTGGACGTACTACATTTTCAGCGTTGCCTTTTATTTGATATAGAGCCTTATGTTTAGGATTGTTGATTCCTATGGTGAGATTTCGTTCTCCTGCTATTGCGTATAAATATTAGTGAATCTTATATGCGTTTGGGTGTGCTTTTTATGTAGAATAATGAAGGACGACCAGTGAGGGCTGTTGGGAGGACAGCAGGAGGCGGGTCTCCGTTGGAGATGTAAAATATTTTGGGGACGATGACCATGGTCGAGGTCACCCCTATTGTTGCTCGAGAAATGGGGTTGTAAGGACTTGTAGAGTGCGTCATATGATTTTCAAGTATTGCTATAATAGAAAGTGGTGCCAAACTAGACTCACCCGGTGTGGTTACAATTGGAGAGAGTCAGATGGGTCTTAGAAGAGGACCGCCCGTTGGAATTTTAGAAAATATGGAGATTGTGTGTGTTAGTCAATGGATGTAAGATACCCAGAGGCCCTGGAATATAGCAGAATGTAGTATACTGGAAAGTGAAAATTGGGGTAAAAAAATTTCTTAGCTCGTGGGAGCAGAGTTATAAGGGCGGGAATATATCACCACATTAGGAAAGTAAAATATTATGCCAATGGAAGGATCTTAGATATGGTTTGATCACAAGTTACTTCATTTTTTTTTTAGAAGAAGATGTGAATGTAATTATAAACTTATCACAGGAGGACTGGATTGAGACCTTGTCTAGCAAACTTTGTACCCGAAGAGGTAGGTACAATGGGAAAGGTAGTCCTTAAGGGCGTGATGGACTCGCAAGAATAGTCACCAGCACTTATGGGAAATTTTTCTTGGGTGATTAATGCAGATGGTGACAATATCTTGTTTTGATAATGAGGATATTAATGCTTCTATGTGAAGGGAGATAAAAGCATTGAAGGATTTAGTCATGGGGTAAGATTGGATGTAATGGTGCTTGTGAAACACTGCACGAGGAAGACCCATTAGGGGACCCCTGTAAATAATTCAAATAACTAAATTCCTACCGAGGGATGGTGGATTCAGTCAGGACTGTTAAAGACAACAATGTGTTCCTTAGGGCCAACGGAGCTAAGGGAGCAATGGGGGTAGCCATTAGGGTTGAGGCTACCAGGGTCCGAGAGAAGGACAACCCTAACATGATTAGTATGACCAAGAATAAAGGATTGTAGGGAGATATTTTATGTGAAGAGTAAGACCACATACATTGATTTTGCCCAAAGTGAGGGACACAATTATGGTGCGTAGCAGGGGCAATGATTAAGATAGTTTTTAGTTCAGTTCAGATAGGCATGTCATGTTCGGGAACCATTAGAATATCCAGGGTGTTCTACAAGATAACTGATATGAGTTTAACCTAGGTTGTATGAGGTATGATTTGGGTTACACGAGAGAGACACGGTGTAGTCTTAGTGGTATATTTTTATTGAGATTACTCGTTTTAGTGATGTGTTATACGAGTATGATATTATCTTGAATATAGAATGGTTAGAATGATAGTGGGAGGATATTTCAAGGCTATCGTGTTTACTTATCTAGGGAAAGGTTTTTGGTTTTGGAGATGTCTCACCTGCGAGAGGGTTGAGCTCGCATTTATTTTACTTAATTAAAGAGACTTCAGAACGTATATTATCTCGAGAAAATTGATCCTGCTGTGTAGGGACTATACCGATATGATTCGGGGTATGTTGGGTTTATTATTGAGAGGGAATATTGAGCTTGTTATTATGTTTAACTCTCAGGACTTGGTGATAGGAAGAGCCCAGTGTTATATAACTACTTTAGAGACTTGGGAGTTAAGGTTGATATTTATATTCCTGGGGATCGAGAATTTGAGTCCCGATTGTGTATTTGAGGTTTATGGAATGTGTTTACCACCAATGCTGAGTGATAGTGCATTGGGGGGGGGGGGTCCTTGTTTAAATACGATTACGGTATGAGATACACATGGATCTTGGTAAATGTCGTGGGTAGAGAGAGACAGGAACCTAGGGGTACATGCTATGGACTTAGGGCTTAACGGATTTTGATGATCGACAATGTTAGGTAGTAGTGTATCGGGAGGATTACTTGTTTCGATTTCGTTTTGTGAGACATCCCACACACGAAACTTAGCCCATCGTCGAAAGTGGGGAGATGTTTGGTCATTAGTCCACGAGTGTGGTAAATTGGTCATTATATAATTAAGTAGTTATAACTATGAGTTGAAAGTCATATTCCAATTTAATGCGAGTGGAGCTGGTTGTGATGTGAGAGAGCACTGGAAATCTTTCTTTTCACCACGAGTTGAACGGTGGAATGATGTCGAGGAGAATTAAATTTTGATTTATGGGGTGATTGAGAATACCCATGTGTTCAAGCCACGTCGAGAATGTGAGGCCATCTTTGAGGAAAGTGTGTGACTTTTCCAGTGATTGTGCTGATATGCACCGATTATAGGGTGTATGGGTTCCCTGGTTAGCTGATTTGAATTATCCGAGATAGGAGGACGTAGTAATAGATGTGTGAAATATATGCATGTAGGGCAGTTATTAACAAGCTAGAATGGCATGATGGATTGAACGTCGTATGAGGAAGACGGTGATCCAAGTATATGTGTGCAATGAGAGTAGCACACCTGAGATGAGTTGAAAGGCTGTGAGAAGCCATTTTTAAGGATATCTCTTGAGGAGAGGAAAATCCAGCTATTGTGGGAAAGTGGAGCGAAGTCCTAATCAATTGGATGTGATGGTGGCTTGCGAGTAAATAGAATGTTGATGCCAATAAGGAATAAGGACCCAGAAGTGCGCGTTGAGCAAAAAGTGCACGAGCAGAAACTTTGGTACACCCCAGAGGAAGAAGAGGATTATAAAGTACCACTTAATTTAAGTCGTTATAAGTGGGAATTTGTGTTGGGTGAGATGTAGTGAGATGTTTTTCTAGTACACCACTCATGTATGGGAATAGGTTGGTGTACCCAAATCTCTCTTTGAAAAGAAGGATTGCACCGGTGCAAGGTACCACCCATTATGGTTGTAAATTATGATGAGATCCTTGAACCCCACTTACGATAGGGATTTTCAAGAAGTAGTGGGGATAACATTTGGTTTTGGGAAAGTCGTGTCATCTATAGTCCAATGAATAGACGGGAGGTGATGGACGACTAGTAAAGTGGTATGAATGTGATTCTGGAGTCATTACGGTTGTTTTACTTCCGCAACTGACATAGCTTGTAATTGAAGTAAAATATGATACGGTAATTGGGATGGAAATTATCGATTGGTAGCGTTGATTGTAGTCACTCATACATGTTTCTTATGGACAAGGTGCCTATTGAGGTTTTACATGGGAAAGCCTAGTCATTATCCATCAGGTTGTTTAAGATATGAGTGAATAACTAGAATTTTGGATCGAATGCAATTTAAAGTTCGTTGTTGAGATGGGGAATTAATCACAAACTGCTTTAGGGTGACTTTTGAGCATTGTAAGTGTTACGTCGCCATGAAATGAGATTTAAAGGACCGATTGGACTGGTCGGATGTTCTTATGGTTTCTCTCAGGATGTGAGATTTGTGTTGGGTTGGACACGGGAAGCTGGCACATAATGATGTGTGACTTTCCAATAATATTCAGGTATTAGAGCGAGTGTTTTATAGGCTAGTTTTATTTGATGATGTTGGTAGAAGCACAATGTGCAATGTGCCGTTATTGAGGTGAAAGCTCATGACTGATGTAGTGTATCAGTATGTAGAGAATGGAACAAGCTTACCGTGAAGCTGAAGCTATAACGAGTAAGCCTTTATATAGTTAGGTCCCACTAACGGGTGAATATTGGAGTTACTGTACCATTATCGAGGTGTGATTTGATTGAGTACTAAAGGGTGTTGTATGTGGTTTAAGATCCTAAATCTTGGTACTAGTTTTGTCCGAATTTCGAGGACAAAATTCTCTTGTAGGGGGGAGAATGTAATACCCCGTAATTTTATGGATATTTAAATGACACGATTGGGTGTAATTTAATAATTTGAGGATTTAAAGTAAGTGAGATGGACTAATTATATTTCATGTTGCAGATGAATAAAAGCGACAGGTGATGTTATTCTATGCGAAAAACATGTGTGGAGATGTGTTAAGTTTAAGATGTGAATTTTTTATAAGTGACTTGGATGGAGATTTCGAGCGCACAGTTGGTCTCACAAGGGCCTACATAGTCAGAATAGAGTAGCCGGGGGTAGTGTTTAGGTTTCGGGGAATTTTTGGATCACTAGGGACTCACATTTGTGTATACGAGTCAATTTTGGATTTCATAAGGAATAACCCTTATTTCTCTCTTATAAGGGCATGGGAGAAAGAAAGAAAGTAAAGAAAGAAGAAAAGATGGAAGAAGAGAAAGCAAGAAGACAAGGGAGAAAGAGGAGGACTCGGGCCAAGCTCCGTAGGATTTTGACACGAGATCGTTGGATTTATCCAACCAGGCAAGTGTTTAACTTGCTTTAACTATTTAGTGTGTTTATTGTTCATATCATAATTGGTGAAAAAATTATGAATTTTGGGTTGGGATTATTGAATCAAAAATGAGATTTTTGGGAATGATTTCATATGATTTTGTTGAGATAATAATTCTACATGAAATCTATGCTAAAATCCATGTTAATGGGGTAATTATGGTGAGAAATAGGAAGAGTTGCATAGATAAGAATTAGGGCTTAATTCTTAGAAATTGGTGAATCCTAAGAAATTGAATGGTTATGTTGGTTGTAGATAAGTGTGTAGATATTGACATTGTTGGTTTGGGAGATTAGAAACCCTCAATCTTGGATTGGATGAGTGTAAGAGTGAATTTCGTCGAAAGAAGAAATCTGGACAGACCGGACGGACTTGAACCGAGGTTACCGGATCAGTCCATTTATGACCAAATCGGTTCATTTTTTGGGTACCGGATTGGTTCGTTTATTAGGACAACGCACCGGTTCATTTTTCTTGGAAATCGGTTCGGTCTGGTTTTGACAAAAAGACTGGAGAAGTTTTCTTGGACTAAAGGGATTGGAGAAGAATTTTCGTTTGGAGATAGATACTAGGGGATCCTAAATAGAGTGCGAGGGCCTCAAAAAGAGTAAATGGGTGATATATAAGTCTTGGGTTAGTGGGAAATATCGGGGGTTTAAATTTAGGAATGTTTGGGATTAATGACATCCAAGAAAAGTGTAAAAAACTTTTCCATTTTTAATTTAATTAAAACCATTCCACAAAATGTTGTACTAATAGACAACATCAGACCACAACTAAACAAGACTAAATATGACTAGAATAACTCTCCAGTTAAAAATATTTCTTTACCATCAAATAAAACTGATATCAACAGTACTGACATAAATGATTACAATCTCTTGAATATAAACGAAATAACTAAAATCCTGGGCGACATGCCCTAAATGAGATTAGACACTACAGATGTGTGAATCAACTAAATGGAAGCATCTAAATAAATTTGCCTATACCCTAGCAGTTGTAACCCGTCGAGATATCCATATTCTAAGCCGACATCCCTGATACTGGATACGTGATGTACAAGATACAATAGAGAAAAGAATATGCAAGGAAACAGGTCAGAGCCCGATTGTAAAAGCTTTTTTTAAAAATAGCAAGTGCTTAACAAGTAAAATTATGTAGGCATTATATATATGTTAGTTCTCGGGCTTTCGCTTGAGAATTCTCACCTCACATCTAGTGTGTACGCCTAACGTACCTTATTATCTCCCTAATTTAGGTTCTCAATTAGGATTCTATCCCATATCATTTCCTAGTATTTCCTACATAATACGTATGATAATTAAACATGTTCATTTCTCTTGAATATGAACTAGGTTTTCACAACTTTAAGATTAAGTATTCACTTACTTAATTAAATCAAATCTCATTATTCATTTTTATCTAAAAAATTCACACAATAGATTACATCCTAGTATATATATAGCTTATTATACTAATTCACACAGTAGATCACATCATACTATATATATATATATTCATCACACTATTATATATACTAATACGGCATCCCCCAGACACAGCTGTGGTGCATGCATACTCTGCTATCCTGTCTTGATACATCTCTCGTTACGTAGTATATGTATCTCACATATCCTACATATTTACAGATTATGACTTTACTTCTCAAATTATATTACCGAGCTGCTATCATCACTAGAACGGTAATCATTTATTTCTCATATATATTCAGTAGGTAGTCACTCACGTCTTACAAGTCCATATCATTACAACAACTGAATTTCTATGAATTAAAATCATCTTCAATTAGGTTTATTTTTCCATAACCCCTAATTCAATTTTAACCCTTTATTCCATCTTAGGGTTAGTCCCATATATGCATAAGGTGATTCCGGTAATAATAACTCACTTACTACTGATACTAACCTTAAATCATCATTTATTTGATTTAAACTCCAATTTATATATTTCTTTCACTCTCGTTAATTTCCGCCATTCCATCCCATAATATTTTTCGGGTCTTAAGTATACCCTACAACCCTTATCTAAGTCCTAATTTATTTAATTAATCATCACCAAATATTTCTCCGAGTTGGGATTTAAATAAACATTTAAAAAGGAAATAAATCACATTTCCAGGAGGAGTCAATCGATTGATTGATCCTGGTCGATTGATCGATCAGTCGATCGATCGACATTCTTGAATCGATCGATCGATCAGATATTTTCCTAGATGCTGCATAAACTTACCTACATGTTTTAACATTTTTCATCCTCAAAATCATATTTAGATATCCTCAAATTTATATTAATTTAACCCAGATCATATACTAACATATATGGGCAAGTGCTAACGTATCAAAATTAATTGAACATCATCAACCTGTATAAATCTACCCAGATTTTATATTCAATCTCAAGAATTCTAGTTTTGACTTTATCATCAATTAAGCATGTATATCTCGAATTTCTTTACCAAGTAATTAATATATTTCATGGAGTTGATTCTAAACTCAGAAAGATATCAATCCTACACAATTCTTATTTCAAAGATTCATCAAAATCATCTTAATTCATATCACTTTTCAGAATTTTCTAAACAACCTAACTTGGACAATATACATGCTAGAATTTTCAATAGTTAATCAATTACCTTTAGATTGCAGGTCTGAACCTTTGGGGATGATAGTCTACTGGTGGTCCTTTACCTTCTCCGGCCAATTTTTTGTGACTGTGGTGGTGTAGGGTGACCTTTGGCCTCGTGGCTTCCTAGAGATGTCTTTTCCTTTGTCCAGAGAAGTCTCTCAATCTCCCTAAGTCTCTTCCTCTAATTTTGGTGAATGAAACTCATTGTTACCAAATCTCCAACCTATATTACATCTCTAAAATTCATGGCTATGATTCACCTCATTTGGAAAATGACCGAAATACCCCTTCGGGATGTCTATTCTGTTCTAAAGTCTCTTTATACCCAAATCAAACGCCCAAGTAGAATTTTTTACTATTAAACCCCTTATGTACACTTTAGCATAGTCAAAACGACCATTTGGATGATATAAAAATGTTTTACTTTTATTTCCATTTAATTATAGTCCCGATACGACTCACACGCACGTCCCGACTTAATTATTATAATTGTCGTATTCGTCACTCGCGACAATTGTAAAATCATAATCATATATAAAGTCACAATCATATATATTACTTTTAATCACCAAGTAATATTCATCATAAACCACATATTACTTTATTCTCAAGTAATATTTAAATCCGAATAAATTTTTAATTTATCCCACAATTAATTCTAATTAATCCCATTTTAAAAATCATCAAAAATATGGGTTGTTACAATAATATGCGGCAGTTTCGTAGGTAGTGGTAAAGACATAGCCAATAGAAAGGACCATGTTACAGAGGCCAAAGCTCTCCCAAAGAAAGAGGTGGTAAACTCAGCTGTAGTTGATTCAAAGATAGGTTAGAGGAAGAAAGTTGACATGAACACCTTAGTGATAGGATTCTCGAGGTTAGACTTTAAGGAGATCCTAGCCCCTTATAATGACCATCTAGTGTTCACTACGAGACTACACGGGTATGATGTTCCTCGAATCTTAGTCGATGGGGGGAGTTCGACTAATGTGATGTTCTGGGAATGCTTTAAGGGGCTAGGGCTTAGAAAGAAAAGGCTCATCCCATACCATCAGCCTTTAATTGAATTTAGTGGTGAAAAGTCCACCCTCTTGGGATATATGAAATGGATGTTAGTATGGGGGAGACATGGACAAGGTGTCTCACACAAAAGATCAATTTCTTTAAGATGGATGAGAATGTTTATTCATCTTACAAAATCGAAATGGGACGGGTATCCCTTAAGGAATGGAAAGAATTTCACTCTACCATTCACTAGATGAATTTTTTTTGACTCCTTATGGAGAAGGGGAAGTACAGGGTGATTATGTAGAGGCGCGATAATGCTACTTTAACTTAGTCGAGGAGTGAGAATCCCACAAAAGAGGCGCCATAACATACAACACTGGTACTCTCGATCCAAGGGACGAGATAAAATTAAAGAAGGGTGAAGTTGTTGAGGAGGTAAAATCCATCGTCCTTAATGAGGACGATTAAAAAAACATCCGTATTGGCAAAGCCCGAAAGAAGGAGATAAAATATGAGATTATTAAGCTGCTAAGGGAAAGATAATGTATTTTTGCCTCAAGTCACAATGATATGTCGGGAATTGATCCAAAGATCCCCTGCCACAATTTAAATGTAGACGAAGGAGTCAAGTCAGTCAGATAGAGATGGAGAATATACTCGAGGGAAAAATACGAGTGATAAGATATGAAGTGAAAAAGCTAGAGAAGGCCGAGTTTAACAGGGAGGTTGTCTATTCGGAATGGTTGGCTAATGAAGTCATTGTGCCAAAGCCTAATGGCAAGTGGAGGATACGTGAAGACTTCACTGATTTAAACAAAGCTTGTCCAAAATATAGATTCACCCCTTCAAGGATTAAATAGATGGTAGATGCCACTTCTGGGCATGAATTGATGAGTTTCATAGATTCCCACTCAAGCTATAATCCAATCTTTATGGACCCAACTGATGCTGAAAAGACATCATTCATCACTGATAAGGGCACGTATTTCTACGAGGTCATGCCCTTTGGCCTAAAAAATACAGGGGCAATATATCATGGATTGGTAAACAAGATGTTTGAGGACCAGATTGGCAAAACAATTTAAGTATATGTGGATGACATGTTAACTAAAATCCTCAAAGATAAGACTCATGTGGATGACCTTGAGCACACTTTCAACATAATGGATGATTATTGGATGAAGCTCAATCCCACAAAGTGTGTGTTTGGGTTTGGAGAAGAAAATTCCTAGGTAAGATTAAAGCCTTGATGGAGATGAAGACTCCAAGAATCATTAAAGGCGTTCAAAGACTGACTGGACAAGTTATTGTGCTAAATAAATTTATATCAAGGGCTACAGACAAATGTTTTTCCTTCTTCAAATTGTTAAAAAAAAAGCCTTTTAGTGGAATAAGGAGTGTGAAAAAGCTTCCTAATAACTAAACGCTTACTTGGGCTCCCCACTTCTATTATCCCATCTTGTTCAAGGAAAGAAGTTATATTTATACTTGGTTGTATATGAGTCAGCCATTAGTGTAGTAATTGTGCAAGACGATAATGGGATGAAAAAGTCAGTCTGCTTTAGCATCCAGGCCCTTCAAAGGCTCGAGCAGAGGTACCCAATGATAGAGAAGTTGGCTTATGATTTGAAACATGCATTGAGAAAAATGAAATCCTATTTTCAGGCTGACATAATGGTCATCCTCACTGATGCCCCTCTATGATAAGTTAACCATAAACTGAAGAAATCTGGTAGGCTGATGGCTTGATGAGTTAAATTGGGAGACTTTGATATTATCTATAAGCTAAAAATAGCAATCAGGGTCAATATTTTTCTAACTTCGTGGATGAGTTTACCTAGGATAAGGCCGATAACAATGAATTTGTTATTCCAACAGAGGAGCTAGAGATAGAAAAAGGAAGCTCAATTGAGTTCGAGACTAGTGTGCCAAGGCTAGTTATTGCCGAGAATGAACAACATATTTTTTTATTCAAGTATGGAGTCCTAAATGAAGTCACTTTCTAAAAATAATGTACTTTTTGGAGCCCATTTGTAAATGGCTCTTCATGTGAGGCAGGGAGTGGAGCTGGCTTGATTTTATCGGGCCCAGATGGAACTCACATCGAGTATGCTTTGAGATTCAACTTCGAGTCATCCAATAATGAGTCGAAATATGAAGTTCTTTTGGCAGGACTCTCCCTCACCATGCATTAAATGTCAACCAACTATTGGTTTATAGTGACTCCAGGTTAGTAGTAAATTAGATATTGGGGATGTATGGGGTCAAATATGATAGGATGGCCAAATTGTAATGACCCCACTTTTATGTGCTCATATGTATATAGTTTGTTTTTACACTCTTGTGTTATTTATTATCTTATAAATGTTGTATTATTAGATATGTGATATTATTGGCTATCAATATAACAAACCCCATTTTTAATTATGAAGAATCAACTGTAAATTGGATCAAATCGAAGTCTTATGACATATCTTAAGGCAAATAATAAGTTTTGGGGTAGAAAATATAATTTTATGAAACTTTAAGGACTAAAATAAAAATATAAAATGGGCCATTTTGTAAATAAAATATTTTCAAGGACCTCTAAGAAATATTCAAAATATATAGTGTGAAATTACCGAAATACCCTTCATGTGTGAAATGACCCTTATACCCCTATCACCTTTCCACCACGTGCTGGTCACCTCCACCTTACACATGTCATCTTCAGAGAGAAAGCTAAAACACTTGTCATCATTTGGTGATGTTAGACTGCAAGACCACCCCGGAATGCGACACCCAAACGATGACTTGCCACCGTAATGATTGATCACCTAGACACATGTCAACACCGTAAGACTTTTGGAAACCTATAAATAGGGCCTTAGGGTTCATTTGAAACTCACACCAATTCCTTGAGAATTATAGTAAGAAAGAGTGATAGAAAGCTTGGGAAATATCTTAAGAAGGAGTTCTATAATTTCGAAGAAAGAATTCATTTCGTAGGTAACATTTTATTTAAATGTTATAATTCATTTTTGTAGTTTTAATTTCGTATTTTATAGCTTTACTTAGTAGTTATGCTGGTAAAATACACTAAAGACTTTACTAATCAAAACTTAAAATTTGGAAACAATCTAAATTGATTTTATTTTTAAAATATGTCAAATTGTTTGAAATATATATATATATATACTCTTTTTAAAAATGATTTTTGTAAGCAATTGCTCGTATTATGGAATCTCATTTAAGTAATTCCAAAGTCAGTCCCGGTGAAATTCTGTCTAGTTGAGATGGTATTTAAGTGGTGCCCCTGTGACCCTCCATCTCTACTGGGAATAAATCCGGAAATGTTCTGTCTAGATGAGATGGTATTTAAGTGGTGCCCCTGTGACCCTCCATCTCTACTGGGAACCGACTGAGTAGGAAGAACTATGAATTGAAATTCTTTAAATGCGATGAATGAATATTAAAAATTGAGAAAATGGTTTTAGTAACCTTTTTCAGCAAGATATTTTAGGATTAAAACACAATATTCAGAATTGGGCTTTATTTAGAATACATAATTAAACATTTATTATATTTATTAGATTAACGTGTGATCCAAGACTCAATATCTATATTTTCGAGCATCTATTTTAGGTGAGTACTCTATGACATTCCTGCGCATTTTAATTATATGATATTATGCAAACAATATATATTTTGTGAACTGCTTTTATTCCCAAAATTCATGTGATACCGATGATTGATTCATTTGTGATATGTTTATATTTGTCCATATAAACATACCGATTAAAATGATTATTGAAAAGGATATTGAATATTGAAAATCTGATTCGGCCTAAGGGACCTCTTTACTGACTGACCTTCCCAGCTGGGTTATCGCTGGTGTGCCCTAAATAAGGCGTTGTGACGAACTAGTTCGATTGACCCTCAACTACCGAGGTATAATACGGTAGAAGAATACGGTATTAGAGTGTACTTGGCCATCAAAATGATATGATTGAAAGAAAAAGATATCACATTTGAATTATTGCATTCTTCTTATTCTGAGCTATCCAATTGTGATATATATACTATCATTTCAAAATATATATCTATATACTGCAAGTTCCTATCCATATATGTATATGCCTTCTCTTTTGACTTGAATAGGTATCTATATTCTGAAAACCTTGGAATGTCGGGAGATTAAATCTTATTCAGCTTTTAGCTGACATTGTATAAATAACGATTTTTCAGGAAATAATTTGACGGGAGGATGGAGTGTAGAAGGACTATGTTGAAGATCTAGCTTGATGAGCTCTTTTGTTATAATTTTAAAAATAACGTTTGTATTTAGGAGATAGAGCATGTTTGGCTCTTTAGTAATAAGTTTTTAATTTTGGCATAAGTTGTAATCCGTTCATACTTTAATATATACGAAGTTCCCTTTTAGAAAGCTTTGATGACGTAATTCCATTTTTTCAATAGTTTACGATTCATGACCATGTGAATGTATTTCCGTTGCATTTATTTTAAGAAATATTTTAAGTCCATAACATTGAATGCCTTGGTGGCATGTCAAGACACTTATTCCCTACTACTATTGGGTTGGGGTCGTGACAGAGGTGGTATCAGAGCATAGGTTATGAACCCGTAGACTACTGAACATAGGTTTCGAACGTTATAGATTTCTTGTTTCAATCCTTAGGAGATAGTATTAAATATCTGATTTATGTGATAACCTTCCCTATGTGTTATATTATTTATAACTGGTATTTTAGTTTTCAATCTTGATATAGTATAGTAGATCTTACGTTTTGCCATGACTGTAGAAAATGACCAAGAGAAGATCATCTATGGGAACTAGTGATTCGAGTATTGAAGGACTAGAAGGTGCATACAAGGCGATCGAAAGTCTAGCAAAGATTGTGGAGCATCAGGTAAGTAATGGAGTACCAAGGAATCCTGAACTAAGTAAATGTACTATTGAACAGTTCAAGAAGTTGATTCCTCCATCTTTTAAAGGTACTCCTAACCCCACTGAAGCAGAAAGTTGGGTGATGCAAATAGAAAAGATACTCGATGTTCTTAAGTGTACTGATGAACAAAGAGTATCATTTGGAACGTTTATGTTAGAAGGTGAAGCCGAACATTGGTGGAGAATGACTAAGAGAATATACGAGGAAAGGAATAATCCCATAGGTTGGAATGATTTCCTAGTGATATTCTACGAGAAATACTTTCCTGAAACGGTACAAGACCAAAAAGCAGCCGACTTCATGAGTTTAGTTCAAGGAAATATGACGGTTAGTCAATACGAGGCGAAGTTTACCGAGTTATCCCGTTTTGCACCTCATGTTGTGATAACCGATACTTTAAAGGCCAAGAAGTTTGAACGTGGGTTAAGGTTAAACATTCGTAGTCGAATTTCCATCCTGAAGTTGACATCATATACTGACGTGGTGATCAGAGCAACGATAGCTGAGAAGGACAGTGAAGAATATAATCAGATTAGAGAAGGGAAGAGTAAGTTTGGGGAACAAAGAGGAAGGAACCCCAACAATAAACCCTTTAGGACTATACCCAAAACAGGGCGACCTTTTGTGAATAAACCCTTTAATGTTGATAGATGCCAATGATGTGGTAATATTCATAGAGGGCAACCATGTTACCTGGAAACAGGAAATTGCTTTGGGTGTGGCCAAAAGGGACATAAAATGAGAGATTGCCCTAACAAAGGGAAGGAGCCAACGAAGACTTTTAATGACAATAAAGATCATGGCAGACAAGGTAGAATTTCTAATCTTTCTGATGCAAGGGCTTCTAATGCAGTAGTGTCAGGTATACTTTCTATATGTGCACAGCCTTTTCAAGTTTTAATAGATCCTGGTTCTACCCATTCATTTGTGTCTTTACGTTTCGTTAATCACTTTCCTAATATTCCCGAACCGTTGAATCATAACATACACGTTTCTACTCCTTCTGGTGATTTATTGACGGGTACATTAATATATAAATCTTGCTCTATAGATGTTAGTAGTCATAAACTATATGTCGATTTGATAGTTTTAGACATAAGAGATTTTGAAGTCATTTTTGGGATGGATTAGTTAGCATCATATCAGGCTAATGTAGATTGTTTTGAGAAGATAGTTACTTTCCAAATTCCTAACCAACCAAAATTTAGTTTTGAAGGAACTGGCGTCCTATCTCCCATGTGTATTGTCTCTGCAATGCAAGCCTATAGTTTTCTTAAGAAAGGATGTCAAGGATTTCTTGCAAGTGTTATTGATTTGAAAATGAAGGATCCTAGTTTAGAAGATATCCCTATAGCAAAACATTTTCCAGATATTTTTCCGGATGATTTACCCAGTCTACCTCCTAGTAGAGAAATAGAGTTTACGATTGACCTTCTTCCTGGAGCCATGTCGATCTCAAAATCACCTTATCACATGGCACCTTTAGAATTAAGGGAATTAAAAGTTCAATTATAAGATCTATTAGACAAGGGTTTTATTAGACCAAGTATATCCCCTTGGGGTGCTCCAGTGTTATTTGTTAAAAATAAGGATGGGACGATGAGGTTATGTATAGATTATCGTGAACTGAACAAGGTAACCATTAAGAATAAATACCCCTTACCTCGTATAGGTGATTTGTTTGACCAACTACAAGGTGCGCAAGTATTTTCTAAGATTGACCTTAGGTCAGGATATCACCAATTGAAGATTAAGGAAGATGATATTTCGAAATCAGCTTTTCGTACTAGATATGGTCACTATGAATTTCTTGTGATGCCATTTGGACTTACTAATGCACCAGCCGTTTTTATGGATATGATGAATAGAGTGTTTAGGAAATATTTGGATCAATGTGTGGTTATTTTCATTGATGACATCCTTATTTATTCCAAGAGTATTGAAGAACACGAGAAGCATTTAGAGATAGTATTACAAATCCTTAGGAAGGAGAAATTATATGCAAAATTAAAGAAGTGTGAGTTTTGGTTGCCTAGCGTTTCTTTTTTAGGACATGTCATTTCCAAAGAAGGACTGTCGGTTGACCCTCAAAAGATCGAGGCTATACTAGATTGACCTAGACCAACTAATGTAACAGAGATTCGTAGTTTCCTTGGATTAGCAGGTTATTATCGAAGATTTGTTGAAGGATTTTCTAGCATTGCCAAACCTCTATCCAGGTTAACACAAAAGAAGGTAAAATATGAATGGTCTGAGGAAGTTGAGAATAGTTTCCAAGAACTTAAGAATCGATTAGTAACTGCCCCAAGTTTGACTATTCCTTCAGGGACAGGAGGATTGGTGATTTACAGTGATGCTTCAAAAAATGGTTTGGGATGTGTGCTAATGCAAAATGGGAAAGTAGTAGTTTATGCCTCGAGACAATTAAAACCACATGAACAGAATTATCCAACCCATGACTTAGAATTAGCTGCTATAATTTTTGCTCTTAAGATTTGCAGACACTATTTATATGGTGAGACTTGTGAGATTTATACCGATCATAAGAGTTTGAAATATATATTTACTCAGAAAGAATTGAACATGAGACAAAGGAGGTGGTTAGAATTGATGAAGGATTATGATTTAAATATTTATTATCACCCAGGGAAAGCAAATGTAGTAGCTGATGCTTTAAGTAGGAAGTCTACAACAAATTTAGCATGTCTCATTACAAATCAGGAACCTTTGTTAGCGGATTTGAGAAGTATGGAAATAGATGTACGTATTTATAGCAAAGGAGGAATAATCGCAACCTTACAAGTACAACCCACATTGATGGAAAGGATCAAAATTGCACAAGTAAATGACCCACAACTGAAGAAGATCAGAGAAGAGGTTATTGAAGGGAAGAGATTTAAATTTGCGATACGGGATGATATATTGAGGTTTGGAAATAGAATGTGTGTTCCACGTGATGCCCAACTAAAGAGACAAATTTTGGAGGAAACTCATTGCTCGAGATTTACATTTCATCCTGGAAATACCAAGATGTATAGAGATCTTCGAGAAGTGTTTTGGTGGAATAATATGAAAAGGGAGATAGAAGAATTTCTATCTCACTGTTTGGTTTGTCAACAAGTAAAAGCTGAACATCAGAAACCATCAGGATTATTACAACCTCTACCTATCCCTGAATGGAAATGGGAGCATATTACCATGGATTTTGTGACAGGTTTACCAAGGAGTTCAAGTGGTAATTATTCTATTTGGGTAATTATTGACAGGTTAACTAAATCTGCTCATTTTCTTGCCATTAAAATTACCCATTCATTAGAAAAGTTAGCCAAGTTGTATCTGCGGGAAATTATTAGGCTTCATGGAACCCCAATTTCAATTATTTCTGATCGTGACCCTAAATTCGTTTCTCGCTTTTGGAAGAGCCTACAAGCAGTCATGGGAACAAAATTGAATTTCAGCACCGCTTTTCATCCTCAAACAGATGGACAATCTGAGAGAACCATTCAAACCTTAGAGGATATGCTTAGGGCCTGTGTACTTGATTTGAAGGGGAATTGGGATGGTCATTTACCATTAGTGGAGTTTGCCTATAATAATAGTCATCAAGAAACTATTCAAATGGCTCCATATGAAGCACTATACGGTAGAAGGTGTCGTTCTCCTGCATGTTGGGTAGAAGTTGGAGAAAGAAAACTGTTGGGACCAGAATTGATTCAGATCACAACAGAGAAAGTGAAATTAATACAAGACCGACTTCGAATTGCTCAAAGCCGTCAAAAGAGTTATTTTGACAATCGACACCGACAGTTAGAATTTCAAAAAGGAGATTATGTGTTCTTACGAGTATCGCCTTCAAAGGGAGTAATACGATTCGGGAAGAAAGGGAAGTTGAGCCCAAGATACATAGGACCTTTTGAAATCCTTGAAAAGATAGGAGCTGTTGCGTATAGAATAGCCTTACCACCAGAACTCTCTAGTGTACATAATGTGTTTCACGTAACAATGGTAAAGAAATATGTCCCAGATCCAACACATATCTTAAGTCACAAACCTCTTCAAGTTAGAGAAGACTTGTCATACATTGAGCATCCGGTAGAAATTTTGGACCATAAAGATCAAATATTACGGACCAAGATAATTCCACTGGTGAAAGTATTATGGCAAAATCATTCAATTGAAGAAGCAACGTGGGAGCGGGAAGATGAAATAAAGGAGAGATATCCATACTTGTTTGTAAATTAATATGAGTCAAGTTTGGGGACCAAACTTTTCATAAGGAGGGTAGGATGTAATGACCCCACTTTTATGTGCTCATATGTATATAGTTTGTTTTTACACTCTTGTGTTATTTATTATCTTATAAATGTTGTATTATTAGATATGTGGTATTATTGGCTATCAATATAACAAACCCCATTTTTAATTACGAAGAATCAACTGTAAATTGGATCAAATCGAAGTCTTATGACATATCTTAAGGCAAATAATAAGTTTTGGGGTAGAAAATATAAATTTATGAAACTTTAAGGACTAAAATAAAAATATAAAATGGGCCATTTTGTAAATAAAATATTTTCAAGGACCTCTAAGAAATATTCAAAATATATAGTGTAAAATTACCGAAATACCCTTCATGTGTGAAATGACCCTTATACCCCTATCACCTTTCCACCACGTGCTGGTCACCTCCACCTTACACATGTCATCTTCAGAGATAAAGCTAAAACACTTGTCATCATTTGATGATGTTAGACTGCAAGACCACCCCGGAATGCGACACCCAAACGATGACTTGCCACGGTAATGCTTGATCACCTAGACACATGTCAACACCGTAAGACTTTTGGAAACCTATAAATAGGGCCTTAGGGTTCATTTGAAACTCACACCAATTCCTTGAGAATTATAGTAAGAAAGAGTGATAGAAAGCTTGGGAAATATCTTAAGAAGGAGTTCTATAATTTCGAAGAAAGAATTCATTTCGTAGGTAACATTTTATTTAAATGTTATAATTCATTTTTGTAGTTTTAATTTCGTATTTTATAGCTTTACTTAGTAGTTATGCTGGTAAAATACACTAAAGACTTTACTAATCAAAACTTAAAATTTGGAAACAATCTAAATTGATTTTATTTTCAAAATATGTCAACTTGTTTGAAAAATATATATATATATACTCTTTTTAAAAATGATTTTTGTAAGCAATTGCTCGTATTATGGAATCTCATTTAAGTAATTCCAAAGTTAGTCCCGGTGAAATTCTGTCTAGTTGAGATGGTATTTAAGTGGTGCCCCTGTGACCCTCCATCTCTACTGGGAATAAATCCGGAAATGTTCTGTCTAGATGAGATGGTATTTAAGTGGTGCCCCTGTGACCCTCCATCTCTACTGGGAACCGACTGAGTAGGAAGAACTATGAATTGAAATTCTTTAAATGCGATGAATGAATATTAAAAATTGAGAAAATGGTTTTAGTAACCTTTTTCAGCAAGATATTTTAGGATTAAAACACAATATTCAGAATTGGGCTTTATTTAGAATACATAATTAAACCTTTATTGTATTTATTAGATTAACGTGTGATCCAAGACTCGATATCTATATTTTTGAGCCTCTATTTTAGGTGAGTATTCTATGACATTCCTGCGCATTTTAATTATATGATATTATGCAAACAATATATATTTTGTGAACTGCTTTTATTCTCAAAATTCATGTGATACCGATGATTGATTCATTTGTGATATGTTTATATTTGTCCATATAAACATACCGATTAAAATGATTATTGAAAAGGATATTTAATATTGAAAATCTGATTCGGCCTAAGGGACCTCTTTACTGACTGACCTTCCCAGCTGGGTTATCGTTGGTGTGCCCTAAATAAGGCGTTGTGACGAACTACTTCGATTGACCCTCAACTACCGGGGTATAATACGGTAGAAGAATACGGTATTAGAGCGTACTTGGCCATCAAAATGATATGATTGAAAGAAAAAGATATCACATTTGAATTATTGCATTCTTCTTATTCTGAGCTATCCAATTGTGATATATATACTATCATTTCAAAATATATATCTATATACTGCAAGTTCCTATCCATATATGTATATGCCTTCTCTTTTGACTTGAATAGGTATATATATTCTGAAAACCTTGGAATGTCGGGAGATTAAATCTTATTCAGCTTTTAGCTGACGTTGTATAAATAACGATTTTTCAGGAAATAATTAGACGGGAGGATGGAGTGTAGAAGGACTATGTTGAAGATCTAGCTTGAGGAGCTCTTTTGTTATAATTTTAAAAATAACGTTTGTATTTAGGAGATAGAGCATGTTTGGATCTTTAGTAATAAGTTTTTAATTTTGGCATAAGTTGTAATCCGTTCATACTTTAATATATACGAAGTTCCCTTTTAGAAAGCTCTGATGACGTAATTCCATTTTTTCAATAGTTTACGATTCATGACCATGTGAATGTATTTCCGTTGCATTTATTTTAAGAAATATTTTAAGTCCGTAACATTGAATGCCTTGGTGGCATGTCAAGACACTTATTCCCTACTACTATTGGGTTGGGGTCGTGACACAAATACCTAGCAAGAATGAAGAAAATGATAATGAACTTCAGAGAGGTTAAGTTCAAGAGGATCCCTCGGCTAGATAACAAGCGAGACATTGCCCTGGCAAGGTTGGAATCAACAACTAGAACTGAGATCAAGTTTTCTATGCCATTAGATATCCTATATCGACTGACCATTGAAGAAGAGGACAATATAGTGGATTTTATCTCAAACCTAAACCTAGGGGCATCATGGATAGATCCCCTCATTCGGTACATCAAAGTTGGAGAGTTGTCAGAGTATAAAGTGGAGAGAAAAAAGTTGAGATACAAGGTTGCCAAGTTCTCAATCATAGGAGATCTTTTACAAGAAAAGGTTCCTCCTCCCATTATTGTGATGTGTTCATCCTATAGAGGTAGAGTAGATACTAAAATATGTGCATGAGCGTTCATGTTCAAGGCATATATGAGGAAGGTATTTAACAAAAAAGGATAGTTACTCAAGGGTATTGGTTACAGACATTAGCCAAAGACGCAACCGACTACATAAAGAGATGTGACAAATGTCAAAGATATGCCTCCATCCCTAATTAACTTCAGCAACCTATATCATCTATTCCTTCCCTGTGGAAATTTAAAGTTTGGGGGATTAATTTGGTAGGACCCCTGCCCAGAGAAATAAGAAATTACATATACCTTATTGTGGCGATCAACTATTTCTCTAAGTGGGTTGAGGTTGAGGCCATAATTACAATAACTAAGACGAAGACCTTCAAATTCATTTGGAGGAATATTATTTGTAAGTACGGTCTTCCAACACCTTAATATCCAACAATGGAAATAGTTCAAAAAATCATCTTTGCAGGCCTATTGTAAGAGGGTCAGCATTAAATAATTTTATTTAGCTCTGGCCGACCTCAGACAAATGGCTAGATTGAAGTGACCAACAAAATTATCTCAGACGGGATCAAAAAGAGAATAAAAGATGCCAAAGGTCTCTGAACGAAAGAGGTGCATGCCATCCTCTAGGCTTATAGGACCACGCTGAGAACACCAACAAGGGTGACAGCTTTTATGCTTATCTACGACTCAGAAGCTGTGATACCTAATGAGATTGGTCTGCCAAGTTATAGAGTGCAAACATACAGCCCAGAGGCAAATGCAAAGGAATGAAGATTGGACTTGGACCCAATTAAAGAGAGGAGAGAGGATGCAAAGGTCAGGCAGGCTACATATCTGCAGAGAATCACAAAATTCTACAACAAGAGGGTTAAGTCTAGGACGATAAGCATTGGAAATGTAGTTTTGAAGAAATGCTTGCAGAAGTCGAATAAACTCCATGAAAAATGGCATGGCCCGTACAGAGTCACAAAATAAGTGGTTCCACGCATGTATTGGCTTGAAAGATGGAGAGGCATTATCCAACACATGGAACGCTGATCATTTGAAAAAATACTATCAGTATTATTTTGTAACAGTTTTATTTTACCATCGTATGAGAGATGAATTGAAAAAGTGATGAATGCAAAATATCAAGTGTTCCCTCATATTTTGTTGTATGAATTAATCAAATTTCATGTTATAAGTTTTTCGAATCTACAAAACATCGTTTATATGGTGAATTTGTATTTATTCACTCTTGGTGACATGAGAATCTAGACTGGGCTTACCTCATCCATGGATTCTCAATAACATCGAGAGGAAGTGTGATAACATCGCTAAGGTTCTAAAAAATACAAAGCAACCTTTAAAATAATTTAATTATAATTTTTTTAAACATCATTAAGTTGGTGGTATGAGAATAAAACTCTCTCGACGAGACGATAGTGTAGGAAGAGACGATACTCATCCATATACTCTCAAAATGACGAGAGGAGACTAACAATTCAGCACCATATTTAGTGCATTCAAATTCAAAAATCGTTTAATTATGGTTTCTTTAAACATCATTAATTTGATGGTATGAGAGTCAAACTTTCTTAGCGTGACGAGAATGTAGGGCGAGACGACACTCATCCATACACTCTCGAAATGACGAGAGGCGACATGCAATTAAACACCACTAATTTGGGGCATTCAATTAAAAAATCATTGAATTATGGTTTCTTTATACATCTTTAATTTAGTGGTATGAGAGTCAAACTCTCTCGGTCAGACAAAATTGTAGGATGAGACGACATTCATCCATACACTCTCAAAACGACGAGAGGGGACTTACAATCAAACACCATTAATTTGGTGCATTCAAATTCGAAAATCATTTAATTATGGTTAATTGACCTCTCTTCTAAGGACGACGGAGAGCTTGAGATAAACATCATTAACTTGGTGACCTATTATTTAAAAGACATATGATTTGGTTATTATCCCCCATCTTAAGAAGAGGAGAGCTCAAACATAGAAGCCGAGATGATAAAAAAACATGGAAAAACCATTACACGCATTGAACAATAAGAAGATGAAAGCTCAAGTATGAGGCAACACTTCACTGGAGCAAGCAATAACATTCAGATGAGTGCAAAATATTACTAATTATTAAATGTTCAGAACAAAAATTATAAGAAGAGGGGTATTGGTCACAGACTACCACCCTATAGAGCTGGTTCATTATTCACGGCTGACCTATCACCACCATCCTCGGCTTGATCATCCCCGACAGCAACAGTAGTATTGTTGTTAGTTTCAATCAGGACCTCGACTGTAGCTTCCTCTCCCTCGTTTGAGTCCATTGATTTAACGGAATACGAGGCATGGGTGAAAAGAGGATCTTCCGGATCAAGGGCCTCTAATTTTGGACAAATGGATGAGATGGCCTCAGAAAATTTCATAACGACCCACCAATAGGTCATCCTGAATTTGTTAGAAACTTTATATAGCCTTAAAGACATCATCCTGAATCTTCTTTATAGACTCGGCGAAAAAGGACTTGTCCTTTGCTTTCTGAACAGCTACAAAAAGATCTGTTGCATGCTTCGTTTCTTGAGAAGTAAGTGCCTCATCTTTAGCCTTCAATTCATCGTCCTGATCAGACTTCAACTTATCAAGGGTCTTCTTATGATTGTCCTTGCGATCTTTCAGCTTCTTCTTATGGTCAACCACATTCTGGAGGGCCTTCTCACCCTTTGGAATTTTTGAAAAGTTCTCAGTCGCCTATTTGGTGATTAAGGTAAAGGAACCACAAACAACATAAAAGTAAAATGTGTAAATTTTAAAGTAAGATAACGTGAAAATTTAAATGAGACGAGGCTCAAATTAAGGACTAAGAAGATACCGGTACCATATGATGAAGACCAAGGTCATAGGTCTTTAGGGGCTGAATATTCCCCATGAACTCGTAGTCTCCCTTTCAAAGGATAATAAACATAGCATCATTTGACCTCGGCACTTAAGGAATGATTGAGTTGGGGCATGACTTAGGCTGGGCTATGTTAGCCGCCCAATTTTTTTTAAAAAAATCTAGAGAGGATGAACTCGACCCAAAGGAGCTTGGCATCGAATAAGGAGGAGGTGGATTAACTCTCGACCTTGTCTCATGGTTGAGACGAGTATTCTAGAGAGTAGTTGACGATCGACTTTTTAGCTAGTTGTTTACCACCCTTCTTGATAAAAGCATTCTTAAGACTTGGTGTCGTCATATTCCAAAGCTCGTCTGAAATATGAGAGGGAGAATCTGTAAAGAATAGAGAAATATTTTTAGTAATAAAATAATTAGACGAGGAAACACTTGTGATAAAAAAAAAGTTTAGTAACTCACACAACTTGTCTAGGGGTCAACCCCCAGACCAGACTTCGCTAAAAAGTTAAAACACATAAAATCCTTAAACTCAGGAAGGGCACCATCCTCCCCTTGACTCCTCAGAAATTCAACCTTCTCCCAGTCGGCAACGCTAAGTCCGGGATGTAGCTTGGACAATATGAAAGGGTTTGCCCAAGAATGGGGAACTCTTAGATCATCTTCAAATTGATCGGCATCCATCGAGAATTCCCAGGCTCCGGAGATAAAGAAGAATCTCAGTTTCCAGTGGTGATTTAATGTTTGGTTGACATGTATAATCTTCTCGTCGATCTTTTTAGACCCTAAATGGTAATATCTGGGCTGATTCCTTGAAGACGAGACATTATAATAAGCTTTGAATAGTGTAGCAGAAGGCTCATCCTTATATTTATTAATCCAGATGGAGATGTAGCCAAGTAACTTTTCCTTCTCAATCGTTGAACACTCTCTCGTCCTTGTCTGGAACGCGCATAATAATGTCAGGCTTGATGCCATATAAATGCCTCCAACGAGACGGTCGGACTCTCTAATGGTGGATTGAAATGTCTTAGCGTACGAATAATTAACTAGTTCCTCGGATTTAGAATATTCATCTTTGGTAATATCTTTAATGGTTAGGGCCCCATCAAGAAATATCTCTCGATCATAAATGAGAGAGGAATAACTATTAGTGGAATTTCTACATTTAGTGTCGGCTCAGCATTATTCGAGATAATTTAGACTAAGGATTCATCTTGGATGGATGACTTGCTGGGAAAATGAAGACCTAGATGAACTATCAACCGTCTCGTACCCTTGAGGATTAGAGAGTGAATATCCCATGGCCTCATCAAAAAAATCTCTACTATCGACTTAAGTAGAGGACAACTCATGCATCTCATCCTCACCAACCTCAACAGGAGGAGGTTGGATGACTTTTAAGGTAATGGGGAAGATTGGACGAGTGAGGTCATATCTAGCTTTATGACGCCTCTCGGCCTCAATCTCAATCCTAGTTATCTCTCAAAAATACCTCTCTCTAAGTATGGGATATTGTGTTGTAAGCTCGTAGAGGGTTTTTAACATTCAAGTGGCTGATATTCAACTTGTATAGAGTAAAGGGTAAAAAGGTACAAACAATTTTAAAGATTGAACACTATTGACTTAAGGATCAAAATGGGATATTGAATCATTTTTCTTTAAGAATAAATGAAGAACACTCCATTGGAGTTTTACCTAAGAAGAAAGCATATGAAACTTCGGTGGCTGGTTAGAAGGCTAAGAAGGCAAAGAAAGGTAAAAAAACCTAATGGTCACTAACCAACTCACAAAACCACTAATAAACCACCTAAAGGCTAGAAAATCTAAAAGCTCGCCAGAAAAATAAAAAAAATCTTATATGGCAAAAAAACCTTCAAATGAATGGGAGAAAATATAAAAAGGGTACCTAAGAAGATGAATATGCCTGAAAAAGAAGAGAAACCCTAAGAACCTTGTCGAAAAAAGTTTGAACGATGGTAAAGAAGGAAACTGGTCTCTGTTAGAGAGAGAAAGGTTTAAGCACAAAGAAGGAATGAGGTAAGAAAGAGAAAATGAGTTTTCAAAAATATTTAAATGTTTTTAATCATTACATAAAACTACTAAGGTAGTCATTATTAGGGCACATAACCTATAGCAAACTTAACACCATCGTACTTGGACAACATGCTAGCCCACATAGGAAGACTGCCAAGTGTTAATCCAAGGTCTACATTCACTATTTAAGATCTGACATATAAAAAGACATCAAATGTCAGTTAAAGACATCTCATCAACTTCTACTCTGAGATACTTTATCCCATAGTCGTCCATTCACATGAAAGACCAAGGACTAGGGGTAATTGAGATACCAAGTACGACCTTATCCTATAGCTGCTCCCCCTTGGCCAAGACTGACCAATGGCATATAATTAGTTTGGGAAAGTTATGGCTCGACTATTGACCTATCATGAAGGGCCTCATCTCTATCTATAAACTCATCACAAGAGGTCGCGTACTCATCTCAAAATATTAGCATAAGTGGTCTTATGATTCAAGTCCCCTCGGCCTCTTCCATCACCTAGAGGATAAAGGCTGAATGAAGACTCAACTCAGAATGATAATTAGCGTACCATCGGAGGATCCAACTTAATAACTTGGCCTCGACCTAATCTGGATGATCAACAGTTGATAGCTGGCAGAGCACGTGGATTAGGGCACCCGTGAAAGAGCACACGTTGGTTACAAATCCACGTTCACAAAACTGTTATAATAGAATCTAACTCACTCATTAGGGAATATTTAATCATCACGAAATACATGTTCTGGTGACAAGTGGCTATCCCCTATTGTCAAATGCATATTACACATGCTTATTACATGCATGGGGGTACATTAAACCACCCAGTCACTATAAAAACTTGTCTTCTTCATCAATGTAAAGGATGGAATATTTAAAACCTAGCTAGAGAGAGAAACTTGAGTGAATTGTAACACTAAGGCCATTAAAGCCCTTTTCTATAGTGAAACATACACTCACATGCACAGTGAAGTGGGCCAAATGGTTGAACCACTTATTTTATAGTCTCTTTCCTATTTGCCTCACCTCCATCTTTAGCTATATTTGTTTAAAACCCATTATTACATCTTTAAAGTTGTTCTAGTTTGATTTATAATCTTGATACTATATCTGGAATCATCACCACCTACATGAGGTTAATGCACTTATTGGGTTAGTGGAAGGGTTACCCCCTTTGGCATGACTTCCATAATATACCTCTTACCCATAAGGGCAATCATTTATCAGTATGTGTGGACAAGCCATTTAGTATACCCTAATTTATGTGAATTTCCTCAATATATACCTCATTGGGATAGTTTGTGTGAGAGAGAATTTAATATACTGAACGTATAAGAAACAGATCCCTTCTATATACCTCCTGTCATGAGTTCAGTCAAATGGTATGATATGGGGGAACCATTCGATATACGTTGAAGGTACAAGGTCAATGGAAGGTGAAAGTCATATCACTTAGGCTAACTGCAGCCCGTAGAACAAATGCCCATCACAAAGTGATCCCCCGGTACATGACAAAATTTTGGTCGATATTGTTATGCTCTTGGAGATGTAGTCTGCAAAGATATACGAGTTTTAATTAACATGTTATGGAGAGAGAGAGAGAGAGAGAGAGAGAGAGATAGTATTTTTTACCATTTTTTATTGGCATAATGAGTAAAGGCAGTACTACATTAATGAGGGAGCATATACAAGTAGTATGAAAATAAATCTAGCATGGAGACTATAATATACATGGATATATGTGAGTGATTAAGTGACATGGGAATATATACAAGTGAGTGTGTGTGGTACTGAGCCTATAAATAGATCAACGACAAGTGGTTTGTGATATGTGTAAGTGAGCATAGAGATATGTACAAATGTGGGAAGTGGGGTTGTGTTCTAGTGAAGCCTAAACATGGATATTCTAAGTGGTGTGTGAAGCTTGTGAGTTTAAAGTGAAGCTAAGTGTAAGTGTGTGAAGTGTACATAGAGAGTATATACAAGTGTGTTAAGTGTATAAGTGATTGAAAAGTGATATATACATGAGTTAGACATACACAAAAGGTAAATAGAGGAGAAAAGGGAACATACAAGTAGGTGCATATGCACACATGTAGGAAAGAATAACACCCATGCAAAAATGGAGCCTAGTCCTCTTAAAATGTCCCCATCAGAGTTGCCATTGTGGTCATCCTGAGGGGTCTCTGGGGAGGGTTCTCCCCTTCCTTTCCTTATAATATGCTAGCGGGATTGTACCCTTTCTCGGGGAGATTAGTCGTCGTGGATATAGAGATAGAGTCATCAAACTATTTTGCACAAAATAGGCAAAAGAAATGTTGTCGCCTCGAGAGAACGACATCGAGGACAATACTGATACTTACGAAACTAAGTAGTTCAAGGGTCCGAGGACTAAGTTATGAAATGGAAAGGTGTTAGGAACCCATCCTTGCCTTTCGATCTCTCATGAGCATGTGTTAATCTTCTCCTATTAAGCTCTATGAAGTGTATGATTATATGCTTAATATAAATGGAGAATGGAATCACTCAACTCACATCATGGAAAAGGACATAGTGAGTTCATCATTAGGAGTGATAATTTAAAGTACAATGTAAATGTTTGCTAATTCACAAGTCGTTATAGAAGAACAAATGCATATATAGAAAAAGATACAAGCATGCAAGCATATAAAATCCCTTTAAGAATGTATGTATGATAAAATAAAGGTAACAAATGTGTATAACGGAGGAATCGAGTCTAGGAATTTACCTAAGAATCCTACGTAGCCTATGGGGCATCAAAGTCCACATAGTTCAAAGGTAACGTTGGGTGGGGTTTAACCCATAAATCCAAATGGGGGATTTTTTGTATATGTGTGTGTAGAGATAATCATAATTCAAGTGTGAGGATGTATAGTGAGAATACCACTTTTGGAATTTATAAGTGAACCCTCTTTTTCTTATTTTTGGATTTATTTTAAGAAAATATAGTATCTGCAAATACTAATAATAATGGTTTGAGATTAAGTTACGTAATAGAATGATATAAATTGCTAATGTACAAAATAAAGGGACTAATGTTAAAATAAGAGACTTAAAAGTATAGGGTGGATAATTGTACCTCCTTATGAAGACTTGAAGTGGATCTTGATTGTAGATGTGCTTATCTCATGATGAGGAGATCGTGGTATGAGGAGATGGGTGAGAATTTACTAAAAAGGGTATGAAAAGGTTGGAAGGAATGTGAGAAACAAGTCTTCTAACAGGGGAAAAACTCTGAATTTGAGAGAATGATCTATGAATTGCAGAGATGGATGTTCAGGGGTGCCTTCCAAAGTGAGGTCATGGACTCTATTTATAGGTCCGAGGGAGTTCCTATCAACAAGGGCTTTGACCCGCCTATTGGAATAGAATCCCAAGGACACTACCGATAGGAAAGGTCATATGGGTGCCATTTGGAAGTCTGAGAAGGATTTTTTGAAAAATGGCCATAAAACTAGAGTCATAAGTCAGAATCATGCACGGGGTGGATAGTTGGAAAGAGTATTCAGATCCCTTTAAGAATCCATGAGACACTACTAGGTCCGGGAGTCGATAGAGATCAAACGGGGCTTGAAAGTGCTCATTGATCATCAGGCAGGAAATTTTTTGGGAAAAAAAGATCGTTCATCCAAATCGTAAGGCCGATTGATGCATGAGGTGGACCATTGGAAAGGATATTCAGATATTTGTGAGATTTCATTTGGCTTAATTTGGTTTTGAGAGCTAACTAAGGTCAAACGAGGCCTGATGCACTCAGTGACCCTTCGAAGTAAAATCGGTCATTCATTTGTAATAAAAGGTAAATTCATGCACGGGTGGACCATTGGAAAGGGTATTCAGATCCCTTTGAAGATTAATTAGGCTTCATTCAAATTGAATATTTGACAAGACCCAAACGGGGCCCGGGAATGTCCGATGGCCTCCATATTAATTTTTAGGGTCAAATGGATAAAAAGGAATGAAAAGCACTCAAAACCCATAAAATGTGAATTTGAGAAGCAAATAAATCAACCATACTTTGGACATTGAACTCACCCGGAAGAATAACCAACCATGTGTTGGAGAATCCTGAACAGGTCCACCTTGTTGATTACGCGACACAGTAAAAATATTTTATTTATGACCCTTTAGGCGATAATTAAAACAACGAATAATCCCTCTACAAAGCCTCTAACTGAAGCACTGATGTTGCCCCTGATTACCTACTTGACCCTAATGGTCCCATTGTTTTTAACCTCCTGTATAGTGCTGATTGTCCTGCCTCTTCTCCTATTTTGGACCAATAGCGTAATAAAATCCGAATAGGACCACCTGGTCGGCGTTAACCGCCTGGATGGTGCCTCCTCCTCCCATTTAGCTCGATGAATCCTCGTCCTGGCCATAACCTTAAAAAAAATATCAAGAGGGAACACATTAAAATCCAAACGGAAATGAGGAATAATTTCAAAAACATAAAAGAATTGTGAGAAAAAAATGAGATGCGCATGGCAAAAGCTTAAATTGAAATATGAAGAAATTTGAGTTTTAACTAACAAAACTTATAATTGTATATATTTGAGCTTTGAGTGACCAATACAGATTCCTATATAGTCCAGATTCATATACATCCCTAAATGGAAAAGTGGACCAAACATCTTGGTAAATTATCATAAAAGTGCCCATTTATTCATGACTAAATTTAGTAAGTTCTTGTGGTTCCCCTCGTTTCTAGAAAGGCAGTTTCATACCATTATTATAAAGTGTAATACTATCTCATTTATAACAAACTACTGGACTATTACTATTCCAATATGGATGTTCTATAATCATGTGCCTTTTATATAAACAATCTTTCAAGGGAATATATAAAACTATTAATGTTCAGTGTTCTCATTATGCAGGGCTATCATTACATCTCTATTTTCCTTCAATTTTTGTATGGATGTTTTTGCAAATTGGCTAACGTGCGGTGTTCTTGCTTTTCATGATACAAGGTTACATTGGTACTTTTCATCTCCTTAACCGAAACAATTGGGAATTCCTTTCGACCACATTTTGCAAATTTATAATCTCTTCTACTAAAATGCCTTCAAGATGAGACTAGTAACTGTGCTAGAGTTGTCGATCTCAAGTAATAAACTTTTTGACAATTTTGGGTTGGTTTGTGTGAGAGTGTAAGTTCTTATATAACTTTGTTTACATTAAAATTATTTTTTGTCAAGAGGGTTTTTGGATCTTTTCTAGAGTTCACTCACAGTAAGGCTGAAGTGGTGAGCTCATTTTACAATTCTAGTGCTTCTATTGCTTTTGATTGTGAAGATAACAATTTTTTTTACCGTGCAAGTAGTCTGACTCTGCATTACTTTTATCAGAAAACATGTGTTAGTATTTGATCATGCAGCCTTTTATTGACACAAGTACGACTTCTATGATTCATTATCATACCTATTTAAGAATCAATCCATAAACCAAGCGAAACAAATAGCATTAAGAATTACCCATCAGAAACCAATGGTATAAAAAATCAATAATTAACACCTCTTCAGACTTTAGTATGATTCCCAAGAGAATGAGAATTTATTAGATTAGTTTCACTAGGTAAAGCTTGGGGAGCTTTAGGATTGTGGTTTACAATCCAAAGCAATTGGATGCATGTGATGTGTCAATTGTAATGAACACATCATTTATGCTAAACAAAAATGGGGGACCTCTAATTCATGGGAAATAACGAATAGATGAAGAGATCCTTTTAAGAATTAATCTATAAAAGAATCCTTAATAAAGGTGTAGAAAATGCCGATTTCTATGAAATCACATCTTCTTTTATCAGAGCCAACTTGGTTCAATATGAAAGAGAAAATGAAAGAGCGAATGAGAGAAAAGTTGGAAGAGAAGAGAAGATAGAGAGAAAAAATATAAGTGAATTTTGTTGAAAGAGAAAGTGATGCGCATGTGAGGCTTTGAAAAATGACTTGCCAATTTTCAAATGATAAGTCATTAATAATTAGGGGTAATTTTATGTTGGGAAGTCATCATCCTTATTTTTTCTCTCTTGAAAGAAATGAAGCTACTGTGCTTATATCAGACCACATATCTATGTTTTCTCAAGGAGAGTAAGGAGATTTTTTTCTAATCAATAACACTAATACTATTAGACATTTATGCCTTACGAGTTGTTTATACAAATTTGGAAGTGTAAAGCATTAATTTTTTTATCTCTCTCCACATTATCTCACACTTTATTTTAGTATAATTGATAGAAAGTGGAGAGAGAATGGCAAGCAACATAAGGATAAGGGGCAGTTCGTACTTCGTTGGTAGGAATGAGATTCTATCATGGATCACTGTTAGGCTTCATCTTAATCTATCTCCCATTAAGGAGGCCGCATATGGTGTTGTGCAGTGTTAGATGATGGACATGATATATCTTGGAGCTATTCCAATTCATAATGTGAACTTCGATGCAAAGAAAAAATATGATATGATCCAAAATGTTGCATGAAGTGTTTAATAAACTCAAATTGATAAGCATGTTTAAGTTAATTGTCTTGTTAAGGGTCGATCATTAGATAACCCAGAATTTTGACAATGGCTGAAATGCTATTGCAATTGTATAAATGGCGGCATCATGAATGAGAAATATAATCTCGTGAAGAGCCTAAGTAAGGTGGGTAAGGAACAAAATTCCAAGGGTTTTGGTAAGAACTTAAATTCACTGCAAGCAAACAACTATCATAATCGAACATTAATAAGATCTCTAGGACCAAGCAAAAGAAAATAGGTGTAGTAGTAACTGGGGCTAATTTTTTTAAGGGAAATTCAGGCTTTCTCCAAGGAGATTACAGATATGCAGCATTCGGTGGGACTTTTAGAGAAAGAAATAAATTTTCATTTTTCATAATTAATGTACATAGAAGTACTCTATCAGATGCCTAAATTAGAGCATCTTCTTATGGCTATGGCAATTAAGAAGATACTGTATGGAACTGATGCAAAGGAGCATGTACTTGCAGAAGCTCAAGAAATCTTATACCAATCACAGGATGAAGTTTGTGAAACTGATGAGAACAATACCACTAACAACTAACGGGTATAGCGAAGGTTCTTACATGTGAGGGTAAGATACTATTAAACAAAATATTTTTTTATTCTATTAAATTACAATGGTAAACTGAAACATCTCTATAACTTGGAACATCATTTCGTGAGTCAAAGCACTTGGAGTATACTGGATTTACATCACTGACATTTGAAACACTGTGTGAATCGTACATATATTTTTTTGACAATAATGTTTAATTTTATGATGGAAAAAATGAGGTTTTCTTCTTTGTTAAATGCAAAACATCAATTTCAATGAAATTAAGTTCCAACTTCATACAATGTTTCCAATATACAAATGCTATAAACATTGTTGGAAAGGTTGTTATAGGATATGGTAAGGTACTTTGTATTATCATTGATGCTAACCAGATATTTGTTGTTAGTATAATAGAATTTCAAACAATGTTGGTATTTCTATATGTAAGGACTTAAAAGATTGTTGAAGGATAGAGCAGAATTTAGTACGATTGGATCTTGGTAGCTAAATAGGCTATGACTAGGAAAATATGGACATTACCTCGTGCATATTTTGTGAACACAACACTTATACCACATACTTCTAAATTGGTGCTGATTATGTGAAAGAGGACTTGTTAAATATTATCCTTTAACTATTATGGTTACTATATTATCCAAATGAATACAAAGAATTTGAATTTAGAGAAAGTTTGAAGTTGATATTAAAAGTCGAAGTTGATGGAGTGAATCGTAAGTCTCATTCAATTACTAATTAACCCCCCAAATATCTGATATGCGTAATAAATTTAAAATTATGGCTGAGAATAAAGCTTTCATACTGAAATCATATGAGCAACCAAAATACATCCCATACCCTTTTCCCTTCCAATCAAACCCTAGTTCGACCCACCCCTAGGCTATTCCAGCATCAGGTAAATCCTCGTCGAAGCTTTGGTGTATCGGAAGCTTTGCCATTTTGCAAACAATAACCCCCATTTCTCACCTGAAACCTAACGACCAAGCCATAACTCCTCTTCCAACTCAAACTCAACCCCACCCAATCTACCCATGACCCACAAGCCATACAACATGGGTTATAAAAATCGACCTTTTGCCTATTATTTTCGCTCCCAAATAATCTCGATATGTGTTTATAATTTTAACTCGTGTGTTTTTTACTAGCGGACAGTTGGGATCCATTACTTGTGATTGCCCATAAGGCGCGCGTAGGTGTGCTCCTAGGCTCTAGGATCACCTAGGATCAATATTAGAACCTTGTCGCACTCTGGTTCAACTCCTTTAATATGGCGTGTGCCATGTGTGCTTAGGCTCCAGGCTCAAAACACGACTCAAGCATGGCTTATTAAATTTTTTTGGGATTAGGCCCACAATACAAGAATGGATCAATTGATATGCTTATTTTACATATTTTCCAATGGAATAAAGAAGATTAGATGATTCCCCACCCCAAAACAAATCAAAGTAAGTCCTTGACATTCCTAGGGAAACTTTATCTTTCCCAAAATAAACAAAGAAAATTTAACTCCAATAATGTTGCATCTTAGAACAATTTATATGTTGATTTTTATTTTTTATTTTCACACACAAGAGTATTTATTATTTGAATTTTTGAATATATTTTATTTTAATTGATTATTGGATAGTCAAATTGTTACATAAATTTGAAATTTATATATATATATATATATATATATACACACACACACACACACACATTCATATGGTGGTATAATTTTTATCTCCTTTTGACTTGTCTCTTCATTACCGTGTATAATAATAATTTATGTTATATATTTATAATTTTCGATCACGAATGATCTTATTATTTATAAATATATAACTTCTGTAGCTTATATAAACTTTGGTCCTCACTTCGATCAGGCACGCGCCTCGCCTTGCACCTTACGCCTAGGCTCCACAGGGACCTTGGTGCCTTGGTGCGCCTTTCGCCTTTGTCAACTATGTCGGGAGAACACTAACAGAGCTCCACCACCCACTTCTACTCCATCCAACCACTGGTATTCCAAAATTCCTTTAGGAATATGATATGTAATTAGGTTAATTGGGGACCGCTTTGGGGGTTTTGCAACATGATTTCTCTTACCTATAAAAGAAGGTTTGAGTCTTTTAGACCGAAGTGTTACAGCTTGTTTGAATAATGAGATTTTCTTCCTAAGGTGAAGGTTTAGAGTGACAAATGAGCTATTTTCCCTTTCATCTATGGGTATTTCTCAAAAGATGGAGGTAGGGTGAGTGTATAATTGTTTCATATACTAATAATGTGTTTTATATTTATTGTGTGAGGGTTTTCTCACTAGGTTAGATAAAGAGTAGCATTGATGAGTACATAAGGAACACATTGGAAAACACTTGTAAGTATGAGACTGAGAGGATTCTAGATTTATAAATTTGAACCAGTTGAATAAAGAGTTGGTGTATAGTGGTTATCAAAAATTTTGGTGGAATGTAAGGATATGTGTCTTGGAATTATTTGCTATTACACTTGCAACTTGCTCATATATGGTATAATATGGTCTCTATGTGGTTGTAGACACTTGGTAAAGCACGTATATCTTTTTGTGCTTGTTTTTATTCACTCTTATTTTACATCTTTATTGTGCTCCTTTATTATTATCCACAAACTAGGTTGATAGAATTTGTACAACAAATTGGTGCAGGGACACAACAACAAATTCAATTAATCTTAAGCAATACAACCAAAGTTGCCTACATTTTTCCCAATTATTATCTAAATCCTAAAAATATGTCGACTACAATAGAATTAATAACAAATTTACATACCCTTCACAATTTCAACATTATTAATAAGACACACAAATTAAAAAATTAAAAATGATTATTAATAAACACATTTTGTTAAATTAAAATAAAAATCCACTAAACAATAGTGTGTCAGTTCGTTTACAGAGTCGCGTGGCGTCCCCCACACCCCACCCCACCCACATACATACACATACACATATAATTTCCCCACTAAAAAATTCTATTTAATGTTTAGTCCAACAAATTTTGAAAATTAATTAGCCCCATAGTGACATTATTCTGTGAGGGACTAAATATAATTGCTGAACATACACTCAACTCAACAATTGAGCCCTTTTTTCCAATTATTTGGGGATCCTATTTTTCTACATTTTGAGAAAACGTTGGACTAAAAAATAAACAATGGAATTTATGCTAAATTCCTCTTATATTAATCACAGAAAATAACTACATTACAACACAATTTGTAACATTCACAATACCAACATTATCAATAAGGCTCACAAAAGAAAAAGGTTCAAAATGTTATCTTTAAGAGAAATGCAAAATTAGGATAAAGAGGATTAAATTTACCCGGTGAGACCATTGAAATTGAAGAGTTTTTCATATCCACTACCACTCTCAAAGTTACCATGAAGCTCCCAACAACTTTATAACTATAAATTAACTAAAAATAATAAAACTTGATATAAATAAACCCATAAACAATGTGATTTTTTCTTTAAATAGAGCGTTGAAAAAGAAATAATTAATATGCAAAATGTGTGTGTTTGTGTGTGTGGGGGGGTGAGAGTGATAGAGATAAAGAGATGGTGAGTACCTAAGGCGCTGACGAGTCAGGGGTTTGGACACCGTCTAGGTTTGTTTAGGTTGGGTCAATGAGTTTTGATCGATGGAAAGGTGTTTAGAGCTGAGTTCCATCTCATTTGTTTCTTTTGGGGAGTAGAGTGTTTTGGGCGGGACATGAAAAGTTTTAATGGTGAAAAGTTAAATTTTTAGCCGTCTTATTTGGTATATCTTGTGAGACGGCAAATATTTTACGCTCTCATTTGATTTACTTTATAAGACGAAGATAATTAACCATCTAAAAAAGTAACCTCTTTTGAGACGGCTATAAATAGCAGTCTCAAAAAATAATATTTTTTAAGATGGCTAGTTATACCGTCTAAAAAAGTATGTTTTAAAGACTATATCTTGTCTGTCTAAAAAAATAAGGTCTTAAAAGTAACTTTTTTTTTGTAGTGTTATTAGTGTTTGAAAGGATGGGCCATTTTCATTTCCTTTCCAGGATTTTCAATTCAAGCCGAAATACTAGGGAAGTCTATAGTTTTAGGAACTTATAAGCTTCTCACTAACCTCAATTGTAAGCTTTCTATATTCTCAATAGCTACCAAGACTTAAGAGTGACAACAGATAAGCTACCATGCATAATACGTTGACGTTGGTGATCTATTCTAGGTTAAGGTCAATCAGGGAAGAGGTCCTTGAACAATAAGTAGATATTAGGTCCAGGAGTCTAAACCTTCTAAATTTTGTTTTAATCTTTCATTGGACTCAAGGACTCTGCTCTCAATCCTTTTTTGCAGTGGGTAGGAATAGTTTTCATATTTTGGACTTAATGAAGAAAAAACATGCCCTATCTGCCTCATTGTGATGGTCTTTCGGGCTGTGTTTTTATTATTATTGGTAGTCCTTGTTGGATAGTCTTAGATGATCTCAATTGATAGTCTTTTATCTTATCTATACCGCTAGTAGCCATAGTTAGAACCACTGTAACATTAGGGTAAGTCCTTCCATGAATGATGATGAACATAAACTCCTTGGGACATCAAGTTCGAATATTGCCTTCTCCCTCATAAGTAGAAATTATTATGATTAGAGCCAAAAAGTTTAGTGAAAACCCTCAGAGATTCAGAATGAACAACTTCCTGACCACTATATGTATTACCATTCTCATTTTAAATTGAAAGAATCTTATTCTTACTAACATGACCATTAACCTTCTTGTAAAATAATGAAGCATTTTTATCACCTAACTGCATCCACTAAATTCTATCCTTTTGTTTATTAAATTCCTCTTCAATGTTTCGGAGTTCAAGATATTCAAGCTAACATCTTTTCCTAGCCTGAATAAGGCCACAATTACCATTATCAATGTTGATACCAAAATTTACCATCCTATATGGACCAATTACAAGGAAACATATGTTATCCTATATGGAACAAGTCCAAGTCAGTATGATATAAAATCCCGACCAACAAGAAAGCCTAACCAACATAGCGGCCTGACTAACAAGGAAGCTCGACCAATAGTCAAAAAGTCATTATGTACAGCCAACCAAGCGCCAACAGTCTTACAACCTATATTGCCTGTGAAGCGAAAACATTCGTATAATTAACTATGTATTGATGTAAATGCCTAACAAATAAAGGCATTCCATCCTTTCACATGATCAGAATAAATACCCCCTTTGGGATATAAATACAATGTATCACCCTCATTGCAGGGGATCAAAAAAAAAATTAAGGCAGTCAATACATAACAGTGGAAGTAGGCTATTCTGTTGAGCCGAACCACTTTAAAAAGTTCTCTTGTGTCTTGTTTATTTTACTTAATTTATCTGTGATAAACTAATTAGGCTTAGTCTATTTTTTTGCATTAATAGATTGGCGTCGTCTGTGGGAATGTATTGCTAAACGTCTTCACTCATTCATCTTTTATCATCCACAGCTGGCATTATAGAATCAAGCACTAGAAATGAGGGTATTCCACCTAATCTCTCTACCCTATTAATAATAACGATTTGACAGGAATTTTGTCTAGCCTGGTGATTAGGCATAAATTCTTCCAAATTTATCCCTTTAATTTAGTTACGTTTAGCACCTCGAACAACATAATCGATTTGATTTTATCTCATAATCTTGCTACTTACTTATTCTAATGAGTACCCTGAGTTTCTGGTATTTCGTACTAATTTTACAGGTATTTGATGTCACTAAAGAAGGAAAGAAATCGGAAGAATAGAGAAAGAAAAGAAAGAAAGTCAAAAGGGTAAAGTTGTAATTTTTACCCAGAATTCGGATGAGGCATCTCAAGAAAAGATGAAGATATCAAGTTTACAAGTACATAGGAAGAAACGGTACCTCAATCGGAGTCCCGGTGTGAAAGTTATGAGCAGTCAAAGATAGAAGAAAAAGTCAACGAAAGATAGGACCGATCCGGATAGGACCGATCCGAAATACAAAGTTCCAATGAACCCCAGACCGAAGACGGATCGAAGTTGATGAAAATTAAAAGAATCAATCCGGATAGGACCGATCCGGGAAGAAATTAAAAGAACCAATCTGGATAGGACCGATTCGGGAAGAAATTAAAAGAACCGATCCGTATTGAAATCAAACCAAAACGAAGGATGACAGGATCGGTCCGACTGTCGCATGTTTTTTTTACTCTTCCATCAATGGAGAGTCCTAGTTAAGCTAAAACTCTTGGAGTCTTGTAGGGTATTTAAACCCGATTTATTATCATTTTAAGGAGCGAAAAATTCATCTAATTTTTCCCTTTTCAGTTAAAACTTTTAGAGGTAGTTAGAGAGAGAAAGTTGCTACAAAAACGCTAGTTTGAAGATTTATTGCAATTTTAATTCCAAGATTGAAGTTTGTTCAAATTTCTGTTATTACAAGTTATTTTAGTTGATGCTTTTAGTGCTTTGGTAAGTTAGTTGATTACTTTCTTCTGTCTAATCTTCCTTCTACATCATTCTTCAATTCTCCCTTAGTTTAATAATGATTTCCTGCAATTCAACAATCGTTTTCATTAATTTCATCATGTTAGGCTAGATTTTAAAAGGTCAGGATGCATAAACCCAACCCGATGTGGTAGTTGCATGTGTATAAAATTAATCCTCTAATTTTAATGATTTATTATGACTGTATGGCATAGCATTACAACCATTGTAGATCTTTAGATCTCGTTTGATTCTGGGTAACCGGGATGCTTTAGAATGCAATGCGAGTGTCTCTATCGCGTGTAGTGATTTACTCGTCCTCTGATTAAGTATGGTGTGGGATTGAATCTCATATACATAATGCTTGGGAGTACTAAATTCTGGGTTTAATTAATCATTTAAATTTACGATTAGTTTTATACCATCAATACACTAGGATTGAGGGATTGTATTTCCGTCCTGCTTTCTTCATCATATAGTTCGAGTTTTAAATCATTCATCGTTAGTATTTTAGGTAATTTATAATAGTTTCATTTCTTTCATAATTTCAAAATTGCATTTAGTTGTAGCCAATTCCCAAAACCAATCATCTTTTATTTTTCTTTAGAGTCAAAGTTAGGTTTCCTTCGTCTGTCCAACGTCGTCACAACTCTGTTGTCCTATTTCCCTGAGGATCGATAACTGACTTATCGGATTATTACTTGAGCGATAGGCTTTCACTTGAGACTAGAGAGTACGCACTTCTGAGACACATTCTTAGTCGCGTCAAGTTTTTGGCGCCGTTGCCGAGTAACTAGGTAGACTTAGGATTAGATCAAGTCAATCTAAAACTTTGACCAAAAAATTTCAAAAAATCCAAAAACCTAAAATAAAAAAATAAAAAAAATATAGAAACTCAAAAGCACAAAAATAGTCCTCATCATCTCTCACAAGCCTATTATTGCTAAATTCTGAACTCACTCCAACTCCCCATAATACTCCAACCCACATTCAGGAAAATCCAATAGTTGAGTACGATCCTGATAGCCCTCACACTCCTAATGCTCCACAATTCTGGTTTCCACCTCCCACACCGTCACACTCAATCGCAAATAACACTCCATTTTCCCTCTTAGGACACACTTCAGAGCACGCCCCGAGTATACTGAGTGAGGACACCGAGTCGTTAAGAGAGAGAGACATGTCGCAACACGGTAGTGCAGTCGCCGGTGCGGAAGAGGATCTGTATCGCCCTTTGAGAGACGTCTTATATCCCGAGCGCACTGTCACTCCGAGATGCATTTTACTCCCATATAATGCAGGGCAATTTCTCTTTAGGAATGGGATGATCCAGATACTTCCCACTTACCATGGAATGGATTCAGAAAAGCCATACGCCCACATCATGGAATTTGGAGAGGCATGCGAGACTCTCAGTGATCAAACTTGCAGAAAATATGTGCTCCGCCTTAAACTCTTCCCATTCTCACTAAAGGATAAGGCTAAGACCTGGCTATGGTCTTTACCTCCGAATTCGATTTCATCATGGAACGAGCTACAATCTAAATTTCTCAAGAAATTATTTCCTCCACATCGAACGAACTCTATCAAGGGTCAATTTAAAACTTTTCGACAATTAGAAAATGAGTCGTTTGATTGATGCTTTGAGCGTTTCAATAAGTTAATTACTTCGTGTCCCCATCATGGTTTTAATAAAACGCAAATCATTTCCTTTATCGATAATGGGCTGAACATTAATTCCAAGCAACTCGTTGAAACCTACGATGGTCCATTTATCGACTTAGACGCCAACGATGCTGAGCTTCACCTGGGGTATGTCGCCGAGACTACCCAATCCTGGGATACATCTGACCCTAATTCTCAAAATTGAAATCGCCAAGTGACTACCACTCCATCGGCGTCCGACCTATTTCATGTAGAAAAGAACTCTATAACGGACTGTCGACTCGATGTACTTGAGGAAAGAATGAGAGACATACTTGAAGTATATGGAGGGGGATTAACTGGATCCATCCCAAACCTCGTTGAGAAGGTGTGTGTGATTTGTGAGGCGAGTCATTCAACTGAGGAATGCCCGGCTATACGTGCCTGCAAAATTATGCTTTAAGAAAAAGTAAGTGGTATAGGAGGATTCAAGGGTAACTTCGGTGCACCGCACGGGAATTCTTATAACCCTTCATGGAAAAGCCATCCAGGTTTTAGCTATGGGAAACAACATGCTGCGATGAATCCTAATTCAAATGTTGCCCCTCCTCCACCACCACACTTTCAACAAACTCCACACATACAAGGACATGTGAAAGGACCACCACCTCAAGGAGCATATATCACTCCACCGCGGAGAAATATCGAGGATAGGATCACCCACTTTATCAATACCCAAAATGCAACTAATGCTAGGCATGAGCACATGATCAACGACATGAATGCGAACATTTCAAAGTTGCAATCATCGTTGAGTATCCAAGAGAAATGCAAGTTTCCTGCTCAGGGCCAAAGACCTCTCCAAGGTCAAACTAGTGTTAGCTCGACACCCCATGACCATCTTGAGCAATGTAGAGCAATTACCACTCTATGTAGTGGGAGAGTAGTTGACTTGTCACCTCCCCCATAAGACATACCTAAAGACAAGGAGATTTCGCCCGACACGAAAGAGGCCTAAGATGTCCCCTTGAAAGAGAGTGATAAAGAAGACACTAGTGAGACTGATGTGGTAGTGAAACCACCCTCCGCGGCACTGTTTCCTCAAAGGCTAATTCCTTCCCATAAAGGAAACCCCCGTGATGAAGTGCTAGACGTGCTAAAGCAAGTAAATATCAATTTACCTTTCCTCGATGCCATTAAGAAGATTCCATCTTATGCAAAAGTCATAAAAGACTTGTTAATAGTGGAGAGGAATATGAAGGTAAAGAAAAACGTAGGTCTAGCACAGAATGTGAGCTCCATTCTACTTTATGATCTCCCGCCAAAATTCAAAGATCCCGGTGCACCCACCATTTCCTGCACCATTGGAGAAAATAAAATTGAAAAAGCCTTACTTGACTTGGGAGGAAGTGTCAATATACTCCCTTATGCCATCTATAGGAAACTTGATCTGGGCGACCTTAAGCCCACAAAGATCACTCTCCAGTTAGCGGATCGAACCGTGAAGATCCCAAGAGGTATAGTTGAGGACGTGATCGTTCAAGTTGACACTTTCTACTTTTGTGTAGATTTTGTCATTTGGGACACATAACCCTCCTTCGCCTCAAGTAATCATGTTCCCATCATTCTTGGGTGCCCATTCTTAGCTACGGCTAACGCAATTATCAATACTTGAAATGGGCAGATGCAACTCACCTTTGGGAACATCACCTTAGAGACTAACATCTTCCATATAACCCAACATATGGGGGAAGAAGATGATCTTCACGTGGTGATCCTAATCGATGAGATCGTAGAGGATCACTTTGAGGAAAACTATTATGGAGATTCCCTAGGGTCCTGCTTAGTGTCGATCCACGGGAATGAGGGGTCCCACAAAAGAGAGTCGTTAGGGGTGTGCCTTATTTCATCAAGTAATAGCGGTAGTTGTGACGATAAGAGAAAAGCGCGCGGGGGGGGGGGGGGGATGTGTGTAGTGATCGCGATTGAGAGAGAGAGAGAGGGGTTAGAAGAGAGAAAAATAGTGGAGTTAGAGATCGAGCAAGTAAGGGAGGACATAGGCACTACTCGAGAGAAAGAGCTAGGGGACGTGAGCATGGAAGATTTTGAAAAAGAATTTGGTCTGGTGGATAAGAGCCTTACTATTGAAGTCCAATCCTTATTAGGCTCTTGTAGTCACTTAGAAGAAAGAGAATGGAAAGATAAAATTGATGAATTCCTTCTTTGTGACCATCCACCCATACCACTAGAGGTCCCGAAGGCGATAGAGGAGAAAAGTTGTGTTTCGTCCGACTTAGAGCCCGACCCATGCGTTCCAAAAATTAAAAGAAACATAGGTGTTCTCTCCGAGTCGATGCACGTAAGCCACAATTTGAATAAGTACCATGACGATCCCTTTCTGACTAGTCACGACAAGTCTCCCGGTCTCCCACTTATCTATGAGCGAGGTCCCAATTTGATCCAATTATTGGTTTACAATATGAAGACGGGAGAGACGAGGGGAGCACCGAACCCCGTGAGTGGGGACGGGTGTGTTTGTGGAGAGATGAGAGGTCGTCGCACCCCCGACGCGTATGGGGTGATTTTTATTGTATTATTGAGTCATGTGTTAATGTCATTTAGTGTCTTTATTCATTTTAAATATTTGTTTGTTTTATTTTTCCGCACTTTTCATTCGCTTTGAGTTAGATTTTAGTCCTTTTTGCTTGAGGACAATGCAAAAGTCTAAGTTAAGGAGGGTCACAAGTGCGTATTTCTAAAACTTCACAAATTCTCAAAAATGCCCAAAAATCTCAAGAAAATCGTAAAATTTTGAAAAATCCAAAAATATGTTCTTCAAAATAAATAAAAATAGGATATCAAAATTTTCAAAAATATCATTAAAATTCGGTTTAAAGTCTGAAATTGTAAAAACCCAATGCACTAAGCCGAAATTGACCAAAGATGGAAATTGTGCGAAAATTGACGACTTAACGAAAAAGTGTGGAGATTAACAAAACCTAGTGAGATTTCGAGCCAATCGATCTTTTTGAGTTTTCAAATATATTCGAGTTAATGCTTAACTCATAGTTCTAATTCAACGTTTTAAATTAATCATTAATGATCTCAATTATTTGTTTTGATCGGTTATGGAAAATGGAATGTTGTCTCGAAACGCGCGATACAAATCTCTAAATTAAATTAATCTCGAGATGCATATGGTAAATTAATAAGTAATTCGGACAATGAAGTAGGCCATCGTTTGTTACCCAAAAACATTAGCCATACAAAGATGTGAAAAATTACCCCTTTGATAACCCAATTGAGCCAAATATTTTTTTTTCTTTTCGTTTGATAACCAGAAAAACCCAAATAGCTAAGAATTTTGAAAAATGGAAAAATTCAGAATTTAAGTTCAAAAAGTGCAACAAAAAGGGGCAAGAAAAAAATAGCTATGCTCAACAAAAATAGCAAGAAAAGAAAAGAGTGAAAAATAGAAGAACAAAATGAGCAAAAGCCCGAAAAAGCACTAACGGACATCATAAGAAAAAATTTCCAATTCCAAAATTCTTAACCTTTTCCAATTTTACCCATTACACCTTTTACCCAAAAAGTCCTAACCGGGTCCAAATTGCAAAATTAGTTACCGCGTGGAGAGATAAAACACAAAATATAATAAAAGAGATAAAACGTACGTATAAGAGGCATGTTCCTGTGATTCAAACCGTATTCCGTTGATGAGATCTAATCACTATAAAATTTTTGTCTTTCTACTTATGTGTGTGAACTTGGTTCCACTACATTTACTCTTATAAATCACGTATATCGAGAGAAAATAGCCACATTCCGAGTAATTTGTTTTTGAGAGCATCATGTGAGATTTTGAAATCAAAGCGATTTTTCGAATAAGTAACATAATGGTCAATCGGTGGAAATCCGCGGTTAAATTTTCCGGCTTCGCACACACGCACTATGATTTGAGACTCTTGAACATGATTTGATGATGATTATTTTCTGGGAAAGTTTGAATTATACAATTTTTGCGTATTTTGAAGTTTCTTTGAGTCAAATTTTGTAGGTATATTCTCTACAAACCCTCATGAGACACAACTCGTCCTACTAGAGTAACCTAGGGGTTTAAAGGCTTGTTGCGTATGCCAAATGCAATCGCTTGCCCGCGAAAAAGGTATTCTATCCTAATAAAATGATTTTCAAGAGTTGAGCCTTGCTAGGATTCTTTTACATCGCTCGGGACGCGCAAAGTTCTAAGTTAGGGGGATTTCATTAGGCATAAATTCTTCCAAATTTATCCCTTTAATTTAGTTACTTTTAGCACCTCGAACAACGTAATCGATTTGATTTTATCTCATAATCTTGCTACTTACTTATTATAATGAGTACCCTGAGTTTATGGTATTTCCTACTAATTTTACAGGTATTTGATGTCACTAAAGAAGGAATGAAATCGGAAGAATAGAGAAAGAAAAGAAGGAAAGTCAAAAGGGAAAAGTTGAAATTTTTACCCAGAATTCGGATGAGGCATATCAAGAAAAGTTGAAGATATCAAGTTTATAAGTACATAGGAAGAAACGGTACCTCAATCAGAGTCCCGATGTGAAAGTTATGAGCAATCAAAGATAGAAGAAAAAGTCAAAGAAAGATAGGACCGATCCGGATAGGATCGATCCGGATAGGACCGATCCGAAATACAAAGTTCTAGTGAACCCAAGACTGAAGACGAATCGAAATTGATGAAAATTAAAAGAACCAATTCGGAAAGAAATTAAAAGAACCGATCCGGGAAGAAATTAAAAGAACCGATCCGTATTGAAGCCAAACCAAAACGAAGGATGACAGAATTGGTCCGACTGTCACAGTTTTTTTTTTTACGCTTCCATCAATGGAGAATTCTGGTCAAGCTAAAACACTTGGAGTCTTGTTGGGTATTTAAACACGATTTATTATCATTTTAAGGAGAAAAAAATTCATCTAATTTTTCCCTTTTCAGTTAAAACTTTTAGAGGTAGTTATAGAGAGAAAGTTGCTACAAAACCCTAGTTTGAAGATTTATTGCAATTTTAATTCCAAGATTGAAGTTTGTTCAGATTTTTGTGATTACAAGTAATTTTAGTTGATGCTTTTTATGCTTTGGTGAGTTAGTTAATTAGTTTCTTCTGTCTAATCTTCCTTCTACATCATTCTTCAATTCTCCCTTAGTTTAGTAATGATTTCATAAAATTCAACAATCATTTTCATTAATTTCATCATGTTAAGCTAGATTTTAAAAGGTTGGGATGCATGAACCCAACCTGATGTGGTAGTTGCATGTGTATAAAATTAATCCTCTTAATTTAATGATTTATTATGACCGTATGCGTAGCATCACAACCATTGTAGATCTTGGATCTCGTTTGCTTCTGGGTAACCGGGATGCTTTAGAATGCAATGCGAGTGTCGCTATTGCGTGTACCGATTTACTCATCCTCTGATTAAGTATGGTGCGATCTTGAACCCCATATACATAATGCTTGGGAGTACTAAATTTCGGGTCTAATTAATCATTTAAATTTACGATTAGTTTTATACCATCAATACACTAGGTTTAAGGGTTTGTATTCCTGTCCTATTTTCTTCATCATATAGTTCGAGTTTTAAATCATTAATCGTTAGTATTTTAGGTAATTTAGAATAGTTGTATTTCTTTCATAATTTTAAAATTGCATTTAGTTGTAGCCAATTCCCAAAACCAATCATCTTTTTTTTTCTTTAAAGTCAAAGTTAGGTTTCCTTCGGCTGTCCAACGTCGTCACAACTCTGTTGTCCTATTTCCCTGGGGATCGATACCCATCTTATCGGATTATTACTTGAGTGACAGGATTGCACTTGAGCCTAGAGAGTACGTACTTCTGAGACACATTCTTATTCGCGTCACCTGGACAAGGGTCAGGAGGCCATGCAAGACAATACGATAACTGGCCCAAACTCTTCAAGGTGGAGTGCCAGTGCAATCTAATCATAGGAATATGCCACCATCGCCAACCAGGAGTATTGGGCATAGTCATTCCAGAACTGCTAGGGATCCTTCATATGTACCTGGAGAAACTTCTTCTATTAGGGTCACTAATTCTACTGATGGTCAATCTCTTATACCAGAAAGATTGAGTGCATTAGAAAGGCTAAGTAGGGCCTCTTATTTTGATCTTTTGGGACCCCAAGGAAATGCCCAATGGGTTGCGTCGATAAATACTCGACGACCAAGTGATATAAGGGAAGGTTCAGCTCAATACAGATTAAAGACCCAACGGACTGAAAGGTCTAGTCAGTGAGAAGGTTCACAAGAAGAAAGTTCATCCAGATCTGGAGGTCGGCATAATAGAGCTGCCATCTATGGCACTAACAGTTATACGTGGAAGGGATCCATTCAACGATTAGAAGACATATTAAGTGAAATGGCCAAAGTCAAGAACCCCCTTTATACAAACCATCGTGGATTTCCCTACACCAACCAAGTTTAAAGCTCTAGTAGTCACTCCCAAATACGATGGGAAAACTGATCTAGTTCTCCATATAGAGCAGTATCAAACAGTTTCTGATATCTATGTTGTTCCTGATGAGATGAGATGTAGGGAATTCTCAGGAACAATCACTGGATCTGCTCAAATCTGGTATAATAGCCTTCCTCGGGGGCATATTTCTTACTTTTAATAACTAGCCGAGCTATTCATTGGTAATTTCTGCTTTGGAGTAAAGCTAGTGAAACGTGTAGCTCATTTACTTAGTGTGGGATAAAAGGAAGGAGAAAGTACCAAAGATTACATCACTCATTTATATAAAAAAAAACTGGAAGTAATCGATTATGAAAAAAAGACAACAATCACTGCTATCATGAGTGGCTTGCTCCCTGATAAGTTATACTATACTCTTGTGAAGGATCCACCAAAGATGATGAATAAATTGATGGCCAAAGCAGCAAAGATTATGAATGCCGAGGAAGATATGGTCGCTAAAAAGAGTTCAGACACAAAGGTGGAAGCAAAAGAAGAAGAGAAGTCAGATAAGAAGGAACACAAGAATCATAATGAGCGTAGGAGTTCAAAGGGAAGAGAAGCCCTAGATCGGCTCAGAAAATTCACTAATTACACTCCTTTGACAGTTGACATACATCATGTGTTGGAGGAAATCAAGCAAAACAATGATTTGAGTTGGCCTGAAAAGTTAAGGTCGCCTGCTGATAAGAGGGATAAGTCCAAGTATTGTGAGTTTCACAAAGATCATGTCCACACTACCAATAGATGCATTTCCCTCCAAAATGAGATGAAAGCGCTCATCCGAAGAGGAAATCTGAACAAATTTGTTGATCGGCATAATGGTGGAAGAAATGGAGGAAGAGGTCGACAGATATCTAAATCACCAGTTAAGCCAAAGGAAGATAAGAAGAGGAACCACGATGATGATCCGAAAGATGATCCCGATCTTCCCAAGAAACCTAGACACCAGGAATGTGAGGTATTCACACTCAGTTTTGGATCTTTTAATTATCATATGATTACAGGTGGAGATGGCGGAGGAGGAGATCATACTGCTAAAAGGAAGTCTTATCTTAATGAGGCTCAAGCTTATTCCTATATCCATCGTATCAATCTTGTGGAGGAGGACCGACCAAGAAAATGTATTAAGGATAAGCTTGTAATTGTATTTTCAAAAAATGATTTATTAGGAGTTTTGTATCCTCAAGTGATCCTTTAGTGATCAGAGTTAGGATGAAAGAAGTATTGGTAGCAAGAACATTGGTGGACAATGGCAGTTCGTCCGACATCATGTTCTATCAAAAGATGGATATGCTGAGCTTCATGGATGCATATTCTAGTTATAACCAGATTAAAATGAAGCCATAAGACAAAGAAATTACTTCCTTTATCACTCCCCGAGGAACTTATTACTATAACGTTATGCCGTTTTGTCTAAAAAATGCAAGTGCTACTTATCAGACACTGGTGAACAAAGTATTGTGTCTTTGGAGTGCAGGAGGTAATATTCCTTGGGTATATAGTGAATCAAAAGGGAATTGAAGCCAATCCAAAAAATATTAAAGCTACGATCGAAATGAAATCTCCGACCTATTAAACAGAGGTTCAAAAACTAACTGGATGTTTAGTATCACTCAACAGGTTTGTATCAAGATCAACAGACAAATGTTTGACATTCTTCAAGTTACTCAGAAAAACCTTTGAATGGAACGATGAATGTGAAAAGGCATTCCTAGAGTTGAAGAAGTACCTGGGAGCCCCACCACTACTTTCTCGACCAATGATGGGAGAAAAGTTGTATCTATATATGGCAGTATCTGAGTCTACAGTTAGCTCTTCTTTTATCAGGGAAGACGATGGAGTTCAAAAGTCAGTTTACTACACCATCAAAGCTTTTCGAGGAGCAGAGGTAAGATATCCTAGACTAGAGAAATTAGCATTAGCTTTAATCGAAGTGAGCAGATGAATGAAGCTATATTTCCAAGACCACACCATAGTGATCTACACTGATATGCCATTAAGGCAGTCTTTGCACAAACTGGAGAAATCTGGAAGGCTGATGTATTGGGTTGTGGAGTTAAGGGAGTATGACCTTGTGTATGAACCAATGACTGCTTTAAAAGGCCAAGTTTGTGACAGATTTTATTACAGAATTCACTTGTCCAGAGGTCCCTGAGCAACAAGAGGGTTATGATGAGAAACCTAAAAGAGGGAGATTATGTTTTAAAGAAGGTTATTTATAAAATTAATAAGCTAGAAGCCAATTGGAAAGGGCCTTATCGTGTTACCATAGTCATCCAACCAGACACATATAAGATTGGGACTTTGGAAGGTAAAGAATTCAAGAACCCATGGAATGAAGAGCATTTGAAGAAGTACTATCAGTAAAAATAGGTATGTCGTACTCAGTTCATTTCAATATTAATGAGAACATAACTTTCTAGAAAATTATTATTTTGTTGTTTTCTTTTTACGGAGTTGCAATGATATGCACTTGTAACACCAGGACAGTAGTTATAACTATTAAAACACCAACAAAGTTGGTCTACATCAATAGATACCATCAACAAAGTTGGTCTGTATCTATCAAGGACAACAACAAAGTTCATCGGCATTAATAAAACCACCAACAAAGTTGATCGGTATCAACTTGGCCACCAACAAAGTTGGTCGGCATCAATAAATAAATATTGCCAACAAAGTTGGTCAGTATCCACCAAGGCCACCAACAAAGTTGGTCGGTACCTACTAGAACTACCAACAAAGTTGGTTAGCACCAATAAAACCACCAGCAAAGTTGGTCGGTTACCAATAAAGTCGCCAATAAAGTTGTTCGGCATCAATAAAACCACCAACAAAGTTGGTCGGTATCAAACTTATAAAATCATGCAAGGAAAAATTGTAAGTCCCAAATGCTTGATTAGTAAAGATATGAATGACAAATGTTCATCTAAACTGGGCTAAAAGATGGATAAATGTTCCACTTACGCCTAAGAACCAAGGTAACTAGTGCAATTACCATAAAATTCAGGTACATTAGTAGAACCATGGTGAAGCATCCATAATTGGTATAAAACTTAGGATAATCCAAAGAATATCAATAGAACTGGTGAAAAAATAGAGATTAACTAAAATAGTTGATCCATTCATAGTCAAAGACTAGAAAAATATTCAAAGATTAACTAAAATTTGATCAATTCACAAAATAATCTTTTCATTGAATTTAAATGATTACATATTATTGCTCAAATATGGAGAAACAAAATACAAAAATTTATTCTACGGGACGTTTTCCTTCAGCTTTAGAGACAGGATCCATGTCGGCTAGAGGATCATCTAGAGTAGAAGAAGTGTTAATGAAGCTAAGATTCTGAAGCATATTGGTATTGCTACTACTAGGGTGATAAAGCAAAAGAGGAGGACAAACAATCTCAAGATTGTCATACAGTTCGTAATCCCCCATGTACTTGGAAGTCAAACAATGTGGAATATAGTGAACAGGTATCCAATTAACATCCAAATTAAAGGGAGGATTGTCAATCTCTCAAGGTGGCATTCTCAGCCCCTAAAAAGGCATGAAATTCATCGGTAATAGCAATAATAGCTCCAGAGGAAGACTTTAGAAGACTCAATTCATTCCTTAAATTATTATTCTCCTCTTGAAGGAGTTTGGCAATGGTCCTAGTTTCTTCAACTTTAAGCTTAAGTAAAGCTTCCTTCTTGTTATAAACGGAGACAAACTTATCAAAGCCTTGACCTTTACTCAAACTTTTATACTTCTGCTCATAGCTTTGATGCAGCAGCGTAGTGGATTCCTTATACCGTTCTTGAAGTTCTTCTATCATATCATAATAGTCAACATTATTTGCTATCGCCAGATCAAGTAAGTACCACAAATATTTGTAAGATTCCCTGACTTGCTCTGAAGCATCATCACTAAGAAACTGGGTAACTTCTTCATAGGACAAGTCCATATTTCCAGCTTTGAAAAAAGCATTGCATTTCCTCAGTAACTTAGTGTCATGGGAAGACAGTCGTTCCATCTTCGTAATAAACTAGCAAGAAGAGATAACCGCCAATCAACAATAAGTATGGACAACAAATGTGAACAATGGAAGCTAAGTGAAAGGAGAAAAAAGTTCTTTTATTGATAATGAAGAGTTCAAGTACAATCAAAACAAAGGAAAAAGAAACAACAAAAGAAAAAGAGAAAAATTCCAAAAAACATTACAACTTATCCCTATCAATCTCAACCTTCTTGTTCTGCTCAGAAGAAGGGGCTGCAGGCTGGAGTTGCTCGATCTTCTCAGCTGGAGGAATAGAAGACTCATAGATTTTAGGTTGTTTAGCTGTATATTCAACCATAACTGAAGACTCATCAAAAGTATCTTCATATTCAACCTCATCCTCTATGGATAGAGGAGGACCATGAATATACATCTGAAAAAGTTCAGAGTCTCCATTTTTTTTCAACTCTTGAAGGGCAGCAACCCAACCATCTCTGAAACATTTTTGCTTCACATACTCAATCTGAGCAGAAGTAGCATAAATGGCTTTGTTCCAACCCTTGTCCCAACTAGCACAAAAGGAGGTCTTCACAGCAGTCCTTCTTTTGGTTCTGACAGAGGACACAAGCTCTTCAGCAGTCTTAACCTTGCACTTAACTTCCTCTTTCTGGAGCACAGATTCATCCTTTTGGAGCCCAACTTCCTTAGCCCTGCGCTCAGCTTCCCCTTTATGGCGCACAACTTCATCCTTTTAGAGCCCAACCTCCTTAGCCATGTGCTCAGCTTCAAGGGCATTTGAATCAGAGGTTTAACGAGCCAGTTCAGTTGCCTTCAATTTCTCTTCCTAAGCACCCCTCTCAGCCTCCAAGGCTTGCTGAGAATCAAGCCGAGACTTCTTCAAATCAAACAAAGCTTCCTCCACCTTATTCGAAGATGCAAAAGCCTTTATTACAATATCCTTCTCTAGCATATTATTGTAGTGTACTAATAACTTCAAAATATGAAGATAAAAAATTAATAAGTGAAAAATCTAAAATACAACCAAACTAAGAATAGATAAATTACTTACCGATGCAAGGTTCAGAGTAGATAATTAAGAAACCTTTGTTCTGGGGAACCTAGTATCCAACCCCTATAGTCTAGAAGAGTACCAGACTTGATCAGTGTCCTAGCCAAACCAAGAGTAAGGGTTGTTGGAGGAACAATATCAGATGAGGGCAAATTGACTAAGGGCAGTTAGTCGGTCACTTGATCGACTTATATCTCTGCAAGCCTTCTCCTAAGTATCTTCAGAGGAACTTCAACCTCTTTGGGAGCTATACCCTTAGGATCCAGGTCTTTGGGGGCTAGATCATTAAGGGTTGGATCTTTGGGGTTTGGACTTTTGGGAGCTAGGGGCTTCATAACATCCCCTATTTTATTCTTAGCTACCTCAGGAGATGATTGGGAACCAGAAGTGACACCACTACAGAGATCAGGAAACTTCCTCTTATTTATAACTTCAGATATAGGAGTGTCAGAATCAATAGCAACCTCTTGGTCAAGATCGATTACCAGAGTAGGATAGGTAGTAGATCTGGCAATAAAAGAGGAAACAATATTCTTATATTGGAGCAGATAAGAGGCAGACCTCATGTGCTCCTCAACAACTACTTTGTGAAGTCCTCAAATAAACTTCAACTCCTTCAAATTTTCTTCGATCTCTTTGGGTCACTTTCTTTATTGCTTAACTACAAAGCAATATACAAAACAATAATCAGCATGACATTTTATCAAACATAAACAGGTCAAATTTACTAAAACATAAAACAACCTATTCCATTGCCAAAGAGTGGACATCTAGGTCCTTGGTATTTATCACCTCCAACTAAAGGGGCATATTGGTAATTTTTTACAAAGACCCCATGATCAAAATGATCCCTATTAGAATTAGGGAGATTGACCACCAAAGCTTTACTAACAGTCCTAGTTTTCAAATAAAATGCGGTATCGCTAGTTACCCACTTATAACAAAACATAATTTTTGAAATCCCTAAATGTGTTCCATGAATTTGATTTAACTTATAAACTCCATTAACAACTCTCCATGTGTTAGGAGCTACTCTTGCAGGTACAATATCAAAATATTGATAAAAATCCAAACATAAGGCATTAGGAAGAAATGTGAAGCCGCATTAGAAGGGAAGCAATAACCCTCAGCAAGAGAGAAAAAATCAGAAGGAAAAATGGGATTTTCTAATACCACCCAAGATGGAATGTTAAAATCACCTCTAAACATATCAAGTGACTCGATAGAGTAAACCATAATGAAGAAAAAAAAGAATAAGATAAGAAAGATTCTTATAAAGATTTAAGGATTTAGCAAGAACTGAAGACAGAAAAGAAAATGATAGCACAAAAGCAGAGAACACAGCAGTAGAGTCAGAAGGAAGAAGTAAAAAATGATCGAAGTTTTTACCACCCTTTTTAGAAGACACATCGAAAATTAGACCAAGTAATGATTAAAGCAAACGACAGTTGGATTTACTATGGCTAAACAGACGAAAAGAAAAAGATACCCCAAGAGTGTTCGCCAAATTTTAAAATATTTACAAAATTTTCATTCACACTCAAAAACTATCAAATGAATAAAATTCACAAGTCTGGAAGCTCTGCAGCCAACAAAACAGCCTGAGCTACTGCCAAAGCATAATGTTCCACACTTTCGATTAAACTTAAAGTATGAAACATTAGGGACTTCTGTTGATACCAAAATTTACCATCCTATATGGACCAATTACAAGCCAACATATGTCATCGTATGTGGCATAAGTCCAAGTCAGCATGATAAAAAAGCCCGACCAACTCTGTTACTCAACCAACAAGGAAGACCAACCAACATAGTGGCCCGACCAATAAGGAGGCTCGACCAACTGGGAAGATCGACCAACAGTCGAAAAGTCATTTTGTACAGCCAACCAAGCGCCAGCAGTCTTACAGCCTATATTGCCTGTGAAGCGACAACATTCGTATAATTAATTCTCATTATGTATTGATGTAAATGCCTAACAAATAAAGGCATTCCATCCTTTCACATGACAACAATCAAGACCCCCATGGGCTATAAATACATTGTACCACCCTCATCGTAGGGGATCCAAAAACAAATCAAGGCAGTCAATACATAACAGTGGACGTAGGTTATTCTGTTGAGCCAAACCACTTTAAAAAGTTCTCTTGTATCTTGTTTGTTTTACTTAATTTAGATGTGATCAACTAATTAGGCTTAGTGTAGTTTTTTGCATCAATAATCAATAATTAAATTGTTCCTTTGAAAATCATTAAGCTCAAGCTTCTTAGAATTAACTCTAAAGGAAATATTGGAGTACTACTTCTTATTCAAACCCCTAAACTCCTTCTTTAGATTCTTAAGCCTTCTAGAAATAGAAAATATGGGGGATGCCCTCAATTCGAGAATCCAAAACCTTGATTAAAATATCCCTTGAAGTATTGATGCCTTATCTGGAAAAAATATCTATTCACCCCTTCTCTTTAAATTTGGATTAATATAGTGAGAGGAATATGATTAGAGATACCTGAAAATTCAACCTCCACTTCACATTCAATAAAATTCTGAATCCACAACTTATTATGTAGAATTATATCCAACCTACTCTGAATATTATCTAAACCTTCCCTACCACTATTCCAAGTGAACCAACTCCCTTTAATAGGAAGATCACCAACACAAATATTACTAATACATTTAACTCCATCCTAATCAACCCTGTTGCCACTAAATATTTCATTGGCGTTCCTCATAATATCAAAAGCATTCCTTAAAATCAAAGGCTCAAAATTGTATACCCTTGCAACATCCTTCGGATATCTCCATAAAGGCCATCTCATTAATATATCACTATCACCATACACCCCAGTAAAAATAAAGGATTCATCCTTATCCTTAAATTTTAACTCTAGCAGATAAAGCTTGATTAATGCTACTAAACTCAACAACTTTAAAAATATTGGCTTCAAGCCACCTAAACTCAACCAGGGCTAGAGTTAGGAGTGTTATACAACATTTCCCAATGATAAAAATAGCCCTCCTTTATTTCTTCATTTTTATTACTTCTAACTTTTATCTTTACTAAACATAAAAAACTAATATTATTATCTCTGGTATTTTTATTAGACTCTCCTTATTTGCGGGGTGCATTATAACCCTTTATGTTCCAAATAAGAAGCCTAATAATTATTTATTCTTGAACCTTCCCCTTCCACCTCTTTTATTTGCTTTCCTCTTAGAATTATTATTCTTTTTACCCCCATGAATTTTAAAAATTTCATTTATACGCACCTTATCTTCTCCTTTTCCACTAAAATAATCTCACATTTACCTTTATTTTCCTCAATAAGCTCCAGACCTTCTATAACATCATTTACACTACTTTTAATTCCATTTTCGTATATAATTTATAAATCACTAAGATTATTTCCAATTTAAATGCCACTTTGATCTACCAGACATAGATTATTAAAATCTTCTACCAAAATTTTTATCTTACTGAACATATCTTCTTCCATGCATTTAGCCATTCTAACCATATTATTCACAGTCAACATATTGTTATTAATAAAATCATAATACTCATTTCAATTCATATTTCCCACCTCTAAGTTATTGCTAGGACCGCCATCCTCTAACTTTTTTCCCCTTTTAAGTCTTAAACCATCCTCTATACCTGAACATGATCCTTTGCATTAAAATAATTATCCTTTTTACCAAACACTTGGCATATCTTTCATTTCAATGGTATCCATTCATACTTGACAACTTGCCTTATTATAATGCCACCGGGACAATATATAAGCACCTTCATAGGAAAATCACTGTATAGATTTATTTCCACCCAAATCCTGGCATATGTTAATCTTTATCTTCCTACTGCCATTTTATCTGTTAAAAGGGGTTTACCTGCAAGTCTTGCAATATTTCTGAATTGTAAGTCCATGTAAGATGATCAATATTGGTAATTGATATCATCCCTCCTTTTGGCAAACTAACTTAAATGCTCAATGTCTTTATAATCAATGGTTTATTGTCAAAAAGACGAAGGAATCAACTCTAAGACTTATTGATGATCTTTATAATCATCAAAAGTAGTTACAAAAACCCAATTTTAATATACATACATTTAATCTCCAAAATTTATTCCATCTTCTTAACACACAGCCCTTCATGGAACCAAAAGATACTTTAGTACCTAAAACATAAGCAACAATTTCATTTCTTCATCTATGCACCTCCTCTTTCACTTCATCATACTCCATTATCACACAATTCCTCCATTCATCATCCTTACTAGAAGGAATGTATTGAATTTATTCTGAATTAGGGGTAATAACATAATTAGCCTAAGTTTTCTACCCTCTTCCTCCATTAACTTCTTTTTCTAAAAAATCTCTTCAAAATTGACATTTATTCCCAAACCTTTACTCGAATTTAGAAATTGACACTCATAGTATTCATGTTCTTCTCCTTCACCCGAAATATTTCCATTCATCAAGTCAACCTTCTCTGATCTAACACCCTGATCCGCTTTTTCATTAATTGTATTATCCAAGATCTGAAGTTCTTAGAAGGATAATTTTATAAATTCACTCTTACTTGACGTAAAACTTCCATTCCTCACACCAGAGTCTTGATTTTCCATGATTGGACGATGAAATTTGGCTTGATTTACAACATCAAATCCCTTCTTAACAAAATTAGATTTTCTCATAATTATCCACTTACCTCCTATGAAATCCTTCGCAAAACTATATGTTGGGGGTAGACGAACCCTAGCAGATCTCCTCATACACAAGAATGATCATAATTAGCATGGAAAGTTTCAAAAAGGAGATCATGAAAAGGTTTTCCCTAGAAAGTTTATGCAAATAGAGAGAAAGTTTTAGGAAGAGATCTTTAAATAGAGTTTTAGCTTGCGTTTTTTTTTCATCTGAATCTGAAGTATGAATTCGAAATCTAAATCTGAAATCTGAAGAGTGAATCTGAATAATGCGTTTATTTTTATGTGTGAATGTAATGAATATATATAGACTGGTTCAGATTTCAGATTCAGAATTTAGATGTAACTCTACCTCTTAATCATTAAGAGCCAAATATAGTCATTAGCCTCTTAATCATTTAAAAAACCAACACTTTTTGATTCCTCTTAAGTCTGAATGGTTCAGATTCAAACCTAAGAGGTAAAAACAAACAATACCTTAAAAAGTAAATCAATGTTTATTCTTCTTTTGTTATTATCATAATGAAACCATTGCTTTAAAAGTCAATTAACGTGATTACAGTAAATACACAAACCAATAGAACGGGGACATATATACAAACATAGAATACAAGAACAATTGTATAAATTTGTAACAAAAATTATAAAAGAGAAAAAAAAAGAGGGAGAGAAGGAAAAACACAACAATGGTATTGGGTATTATCTATTTACAAGAATTTAATCCATATGAAATAATCATAACACTACTAATAGTAATCTTGAATGTAAATGAACTTAATATAAGAAGAACACCAGAAAGTACCAACAATGTGTACAAAATAAACATGCTTAAATAAATAACCAGACTTCAGAAGAAATCAAACTCAAAACCATATCTAAATCTAATCGAAATTGCATATAAAAGTCTTAAAAGTAGTACTAGATACCCTACGATTATAATCTAAAGGAACCCTCAAATCACACTCAATATTAGGTTTTATTCTAGGAGTTTTAATAATACCAATCTTCGACCTTATTCTTAGATAAAACCTCACCTCAACACTATAAGCCCTAGAATCTCTCTCCTCAATATACCTGTCCAGTTGATTCCCTCCCAACACAAAAATTTATTTTCCGTGAAAAACAAGGTTCAAATCATTATTGGCTTTATGTCCATGATAAAACTAGGTTAAGTCCGTCTAAGTGAATATATGACCTTGGTAGACGACTCTAGCTTTGAATCAGTCGTTGCAGATTCCAATACATCTGTTCGAGTTACGGACTATCATGTTAAGAATGACGTTATAGTAAAGGTTTTTTTATATGAAGTGTTGGAATTATGTTAGGTTGGCTTCGGTCACATGGAATTTGACAATGTTAGGTCAAAAAATGAGCCATGAGATGAGGACGTCTAGACCAATAAATATGACGAGGGTAATGATGATTTGACAGATGAGGTTGACTGTGCAATGGCCAAGGTAGTTGCATATGTTGTAACCATCAAAGCCTTTGCAGTTGGGGAAGGAGATGGTAGGTTTTTTAAGTTGGTGGGATTGAGAGGGGCCATACTAGGCTCCATTTAAGTGAGGTTAATTAACTTCTGCCATTTTTTGTTGTTTATTAGGAGAGAGGAAATATGATTATGAGAATTGGAGGTGGTGATATTAGTGTTTATATAGAGATATATTTGGTGCAATTTAATAGCTATTTTATTTTAAGTCCATCTCCAATCTTTTGGTTTTTATCTCTATTTTTAACCCATTAAACACTCCTTAGTGTTATAAATAAAAGATTGAGAATCGATAGAGATGGAGTATTTTATTTCTCAATAGTATTGGGTATAATTGTTGTACAAAATCATATGAGGATCCTCGTATTTATAGGACATGGTGAGGTATCCCAAAAGATAAGAATGTGAGTGGACATCCATCCAAAAGTCAAAAACCACAAGCCACATTATTTAACACTCTCCCTTGTATGTACACCATATCCACCATTCAATGATTGTTGCCTTATTAAAACCTTACTAAGGAAAACCCAATGGGAAAAACCAAAGTGAAGGAAGAAGATTACAACTTTTTGTTATCATCAAATTAGTGTTGTATGTGCTTAATGATGTCTCGTTAAAACCTTTACTAGAAAAACTCAATGGAAAAAACCTAGTTAAAGGAAAAAGAGTACAATGCACTTATGTCCTAAAAGAGAATGCTTTTTTATTCTCCCCCTGAAAAAAGGATATCTCCCTAATTTGCATATCTTAAATTAACTATTGATGAGGTCTTCGCATTCCAATCTCATGTACAAGTTTCTGGAACGTTGCTTTTGAAAATGTCTTGGTAACCAAATCAACGAGATTTTTAGTTGAACGCACTTGCTTAACCTTGATTTCATTTTTCTCTTGAAGCTCATGAGTGAAGAAAAACTTTGGTGAAATGTACTTAGTTTTGTCTCCTTCGATAAAGCCTTCCTGAATTTACGCTATGCCTGTTGCATTATCTACATATATGATATTGGGAACATCTGTAATAGAAGATAGTTGACAAGAACTACGCACATGCTTAATTAAAGATCTCATCCATACACATTCACGACTTGCTTCATGAAGGGCTAAAATTTCAGAGTGGTTAGAGGAAGTAGCTACTAAAGTTTGTTTAGTAGAGAGACCGCAGTATTACCACTAAAAAATACATAATCTGTCTGGGATCAACCCTTATGAGGATGAGTGAGGTATCCAGAATCTGCATAACCTACTAACTTAGAACCATTAGAATGATTAGAATAATATAAGACCATGTCAGTGGTTCCTCCTAGATATCTTAGGATATGCTTAATCCTAATCCAATGATTTTTTATTGGTTCAGAACTATATCTAGAAAGAAAGTTGACTGGAAATGAAATATCCGGTCTAATGCATTGTGTCAAGTATAATAATGCACTAGTTGCACTTAAATAAGTTACTTCTGGACCTAATATTTCCTCATCGTCGATTTTAGGACGGTATGAATCTTTCTTTATATCTAAAGACCAGACGACCATGGGTGTACTTTATGGATGTGATGTATCCATTCCAAATCTTTTCAAGACTTTTTTAGTATAATTGGACTCATGGACAAAAAATTCACTAGAATTTCTCTCGATCTGTAGGCTGAGACAAATTTTTTTTCCCAATGTCTTTCATCTCAAATTCCTTATTCAAATAGTTAGCACTTTTCTTGAGATCTTCTAGAGTCCTTATTAAATTAATATCATCCACATAAACTGCTACTATTGCAAATCCCATTGGGGATTTCTTTATAAAGACACATGGGCAAATTTGATTATTTTCATACTCTTCCTTAGATAAGTATTCACTAAGACAGTTGTACCACATCTTTCCGAATTGCTTTAAACCATATAATGATCGTCTTAGTTGAATTGAGTATTTACTCCTTGGCTTTGCTTCTGGAAAAGTAATTCCTTCAGGAATTTTCATATATATTTCTGTGTGTAAGTCCTCGTATAAATAAGCGGTCACAACATCCATGAGTCTCATATCAAGATTTTCAGAGACCGCTAAACTAATCAGATATCTAAAAGTTATACCATCCATAACGGGGGAGTATGTTTCATCATAATCAATATCGGGTTTCTGCAAGAAACCTTGTACCACAAATCGTGCCTTATATCGAGTGATTTTATTTTTCTCATTATGCTTTCTTACAAATACCCATTTGTAACCTATTGGATTAACATCTTTTGGGGTTTGCACTATAGGTCCAAATACACCACGTTTATTTAGCGACTCAGTTTCTTCCTTGATGGTCCAATCTTCGATTTGTCGACATTCATTTATAGTACGTGGTTGATTATCATCATCAATGCCCTTTGATATTTGTGTAGCTACTGCATATGAGAATATGTCATCTATGACTATTTCATTATGATCCCAAATTTCTCTTGAACACGTATAAAATATAGAGATCTCGTTATTATTTTTAGGTACCTTGGCCTCTTCAGGTGATTTTATAGTTACTTCAGGGACGTGTCTTTTTTAGTGACCTATTCAGGTGTTTTAGAGAAAGTGGATATTTTATTCATAATCTCTTCTAGAGTGTTATGAGGGCCTAATTTTTCATTTGATCTTCGCTTCTGAGGAGTTAAATCTTTGGAACTGTAGGTCTTCTATGCTTCTGGCGTTCAACATAATCATTTGCTGTTGAAATCAAATTTTCCCACTGGAACATCAATTATGGTTGGTGTATTAGCCGTGGGTACATGAAATTTGGTTACTTTTGCGGCATCATTAATTGCATTGGGTAATTGATTTGCAATTCCCTAGAGATATATTATCCTTCGCACTTCATGCTCACATTGTGAGGTACGAGGGTCTATATGAGACAGGGTGGAAGTATTCCATGTTAATTCTCATCATTCTTTTGAAACGGACCGTACTTCAGGTACGTTCTTATATCCCCCTAACGGCGGGAAGATGGTCTCATCAAAATGACAATTTACAAATCTAGCTGTAAACACATCACATGTTAATGGTTAAATATAATGAATTAATGATGTGGAATCATAACCCATATATATTCCCAAATGACGTTGGGGACCCATTTTGGTATGCTATGGCTGTGAGATAGGCATGTACATGGAACATCCAAATTTATGCAGGTGTGATACGTTCGGTTGACATCTAGTCACGATTTATGAAGGGGAAAAAGAATGGTAAAAAATTGGTAGAATCTAATTTAACTTGGTTGCCTGAAGGATGGCATGACCCCAAGCGTAGACTAGCAGTTTGGATTGCATAATCAAAGGATTGGATATTAGTTGTAAACATTTAATTAATGACTCTGCTAAAACATTTTGGGTATGAACATGGGAAATTGGGTGCTCAACATAAATGCCTATGGATAAATAATAACCATCAAAAACCTAAGAAGTGAATTTGCCCGCATTATCTAAGCGGATGGATTTAATGTGTTGACGGGATAATGTTCTCTGATTTTAATGATTTGGGCAAGTAATTTTTCAAAAGCCAAATTGCGAGTGGATAGTAAACAAACATGTGACCATCTAGTGGAAGCATCAATTAAAACCATAAAATATTTAAAAGGTCCACTAAAAGGATGAAGATGGCCATAAATATCCCCTTGAAGTCATTGTAAAAATGATGATGACTCAGAGGCTATTTTGAGAAAATTTGGTTTAGTAATTAATTTTCCTTGTGTACATGGGGTGCAAAAATGGTTACTTAGTAGCGTGAGTTGTTGATTTGCTAAAAAACATCCTTTTGAGTTATTGATTATCTTTCTAAACATATTGGATCCAGGATGACCCAAACGATCATGCCATAATATCAAGGACTTATGATTAATAAGATATTGACCCATGACAGAGTGTGATTCTACAACACTAAGTGTTGTGTGGTATAACACCATGGATAATGCAGGGAGTCTTTCTAGTGTGAGCTTCTAGCTTCCAACAATAGAAGCAATGCAAAGGAATTATTTATTATTTTCATGACGTGTTTCCATATGATACCCGTTCATTAGGATGTCTTTAAAACTCAGCAAAAATTTTCTGGAATTGCTATAGTATGTGGCATTTTGTATTAATAAGTGTGTACCAATAGGTAGCACCACGTAGGATCTTCTAGAGTGATTAATAATTTTAGCAGGACCGACTGTTATGGAAACATTGATCATATCATATACTAAGTGGGAGAAAATATTTCTGATTTTTCAAAACAGTATGAGTTGTTCCATTGTCAACTAGACAAGTGTCATAGATTGCTTGAAATTTTGGATCCATACCTTTTATATGAGTAACACAATTAGAGATTACAAACCATATAAGCATTTAAAATAAATGTAAAACCATGCACTTTATTACAATAAGAATGAAAAGGAAAAAAACATGATGATGTGTAAAAAAAAATTATTTTAGCCATATGAAGAAAACATAAATTTTTCAGTTCTTCAGGGGTTTGCCAATCATAGCATCAAATGTCTCATTAGCAATCGAATTTCCATCTTCATCTTCAAAAAAATCATCAACATTGAGTTGGGCATTATCAATGTTCCAGCGATCGTCAGGACCTTCCATCTCGCAACGATCATGGGACCTTCCATTATATTTGTCTCCACTCCCCTTTTTGAAGCTTGATATTTTTCCACAAATTTCTTGGAGGAATGACAATTATGAGTCCAATGACCACTGCCACCACATCTATAACATGTTTCTTGCGGTTGTGCCATATTTGAATTTAGAGTTAGTTTTTTTTTGGGCCATTCCACTTCTGGTGGTTCTTGAAATTTGTAATTTTTCAAGGCCCTTGGTTACGGTACCCACCTCTTCTGGGGATGCCACGGCATTGTCGTATATTTTCGTGACATCTTTTAAAATTCAGAGGTGAGTTAGCATTCAGTTCATGGAGTGCTACAGATCCAATGGGTCTTGATCGATGATTTTTCATCAACAAATCATTATTTTGTTCAGCTACTAGGAGACATGAGATCAAATCTGAAAATCTTTTAAAACCCCGCTCTCAATATTGTTGCTGCAGGAGCATATTCGAGGCATGAAAAGTGGAGAAAGTTTTCTCTAGCATATCGGCATCATCCAACATCTCATTGTAGAGTTTTAGTTGCGAGGTGATTTTAAACATAGTAAAATTATACTCTGACACTGTCTTGAAATCCTGAAATCTCAAATTGAGCTATTTATGGGGTGCACATGGAAGTATAACAGATTTTTTATGGTCATATCTCTCCTTCAGGGAGTTCCATAGTTCCAACGGATCTTTCACACTGAGATATTCACTTTTCAAATCACTATGTATGTGATGCCTAAGAAATATGAGGGCTTTAGCCCTATTCTGTCGGGACATAGTATTATCACTAGTAATGGCATCATCGAGATTTCAGGCTTGTAGATGGAGTTATGCATCTTGAGACCAATTGAGATAATTATTCCCATTTATATCAAGTGCCTCAAATTCAACTTTAGATATGTTCGACATGTTTGAAGTTGATCATGTAAGCAATAATAATTAGAAACGCAAAATGCATAATTTAAAGAATGTAAATAATAAAATATGATTGAATTCGGGTTCAAAACATAAATTTATGGATCTTCGGGTCCAATAAATATTTTAGAAATTTTAAATTCCACACCCCATTGTGTAAAAGCTTCGATTTTATCACAGATATATATTTGGAATTTCAGGTCCAATTTACAAATCGTGCGGGGTCATATAATGTCCCATATAAATAATCGAAACTTGAAGTTATAATTTGGGGTATTCATTTGGAATTTAGTTCCAAAAATTTAAATTACAATTCAGAGCTTCAGGTTTGGAATTTAAATATAAATTAAGAACTTCGGGTCCAAATTTATTTTTTTACTGAATTGTTGGAAACTTCTGGCCCTAAAAAGTTAATGAGTGGTTGATATGAAAAATGAGTATATCGTATAATCGTTGCATATTAGTACTTTTCAAATAATCGAAATTTCAAATAAAAAAATCATGTACGATGATGACTAACTAAAGATGTCTAATGAATATTACATAATTTCTCAAACATTAAGTAAAATGTTTAGGTCTCAACGAATATTTTTTTTATAAACACATGGAGGGAAAAAATGACATACGTTCCTGATTGTTAGGTAGCGAAACATGTTGTTTTGGAAGCGTCAAAATATTTTGAACTGATAAAAATGATGGTACATATTATAGATATTAATTCAAAGGCCTTGAGAAAAATTTATGATGGAAGCATTTCAAACCGATACTAATGAAGTCCGATGATGGTCTTTTTAAGCACCTTGTCAAATAGTGTTGTTAGATTTGCAAGATGCATAAATCTGGATGTTTAGACATTAATCATTACATAGCATGTACAAGCAATATGTCTAAAAAAGAAAAGCCATCCATTTGTTTAGTTTTTAATTTATATAGAGAGTGAAAAGGTATAATATAATGACAATAATAGCTAGCATAACAAGATGTGACAAATTTCTATACATGTAAAAAAACAGATGGCAAGATACACATTTGGATGAAAACGAACATAGGAAGAAAAGATATAGATATGATAGATACGAATGGAAAAATACATTGGTTATTACCTAGGTTTAGTTTTAATGTGAGAAGTAGTCGTTCGCGATATGCTGCAGTAATACCCATGTGTTCGAGGACATAGGAATTTAAAATTTGTGGTGAAATAAATTTACTTATTTGGAGTATCGGATGAAAATTTAGAATGCACGATTGATCTGGGATGGGTCGAGATAGTCAAAATAAGTGCTCGGGTTGTGTTTAGGTTTTGGGATTTTTTAGCTAATTGGGACTTGGTTAAGGGTGTATGAGTAATTTTTTGTGTATTAACACTTAAGGTGAGTTTGGGTTTACTAGGCTTATGGAGTAAGACAATCTCATTAAAGAGAAAAAGAGAGGCTTAAGAGAGAAAAGATAAAGAAGAGAAAGAGAAAGAGGAGAAAGTGAGAAAATTGGAAATTATTGGCTCAAATCCACAAGTTCAACGAGGGTCGGACACTAAAACTCGAGGAAAGTGATTTAATCTTGCTATATAATTCATGTGTGTGTTCATTTCATAGTTAAATTAGTGGGTTTGATGATTTTGGGAACTTAGGGCTTAAATGTGGTTTTAGTGTAATTTAAACCTTAAATTATTATTGATCATGTGATTTATGGGCATAAATTGATAGGGTGTTGTATGAGAAGGTTAGGTATGAATTTGGGATGGATTATTATTCAGAGATTTTAGGTTGAAGATGAATTTTTGGTATAAATTTTGTAGGATCATTTATATGGAAACAGTTAGTTGTCATAGCAGGGGAGAATCGATTCGGCCCTTGCCGAATCGATTCTCTACTAACCAGTAGTGTCAGGTCTTGTGAGCGAATCGATTTGCTGCATTAGCGAATCGATTTGAATCAATGCAAAAGTATCAGGTCATTTCACCTAAATCGATTTGATTACTAGCGAATCGATTCACTGTAAAGGGCGAATTGATTTGTCCGGTAGCGAATTGATTCAGTGCCTTATTATTTTTTTGAAATTTTCCTAATTTTCATTCTATACCTTTTCACTTGGGTTTAGGGATCGTAAACCTCTAAATTGGTGTAATAACAATATCAGTGGTACAATTTGGGATTTTGGACATTATCGGATAGTTGGGAGACATCCGGGGTAATTATATGAGTATGTTTGAGGATTTAGTACTTCGGTTCTATGTTGAGTCTTTCCTAGGGAAGGGAATCTATTTAGATGATGGATACGAACTAGGTGTGTGCTGTTAGATATCCGAAAAAATCATTTGAGTATATCTTTAATCCACTGTGTAACTAAATTAATAAATTTAATTTGGATGTGAAATTGTGTAATTAATCGGCTAGTGTAGTGAGTAAGATACACGGGGAGTCGGGTTTATTTTATGTGCATACGGATATATGATGGTATGCATATGTATTTAGATATATCTCGTGTGTATGATATTTTTGCCTCATACCCCCTCTAGTACTATCATGGGAAGTTGCGCAATATTGGTGAATCTTATGGCTTGAGGAGCAGGAGAGTATAGTCCCTAGCTCATAGCGTCCAATATATTACCGTGCATGAGGTAGGGGTAAGACATCTTGGGTATGATTCATCTTTCCCTAGGTAAGGAACTATGGATGCTTCCCATACGCTTGAAATTAGATGAATACCAAGTCGGTGTGACATTTCGACCGCTGGTAACCTGGGATAAAGCGAGTAAATCCTGGAAGATGGTAGCACATAGAGACTTCATCTTATGCGTTATATAAAATGGGTGATTTGTATGTATACTTTTTATGATGTATTAATTCAGGTATAATAGAGGAGTAAATTATTATACATTAATTTATTTAGAATGATGCATGGATTCTTATGTTGTTAAGCAGTTAAGGTAATCAAAATGAACTTGGGAACTATTATTAAGTTAAATGAAAATCTTAAGCAAATGTGTCATTATGTGATTCACATACGAGCCATGGGTCAAGGTAGGTTTGAAGAGTTAAATTATCCAAGATACGTCAGGTAGTTTAACTAGGATTTTTAAGTCAACGTTTAGGTGTGCATTATAGTTGAGGGATGAGCCAGATCGCAAGAGAGTGCGGTACTGCTATAATTATGGAGTTGCGTATTCATTATTATTATTCATGTTATTTCACTTGCTAAATATTTTCACATTTGGGCTCTGACCCGCTTTTATCTCTTTGTATTTCTTTTCTATCCTTATGTATATTATTCAGGTGTTCCCCCACCAGAATGCCCATATTAAGCATCCTTCCTAGGTCCTTTTGGGAGCCACGCCATAGGTGGACTGTTGCGGGATTTTGAAATAGACACATCCTATTTTTGGTATCTAGTTTAGATGCTTTAGTCACTATTCGGGATAATGTTGCCCAAACATGAACTCTTGTATAATTATAGCTTGTTGCATAACGGATATTGTAATGGTCTGTTAACCGATAGCTTATTCGGTTAGTTGTAATTATAACTTGTATGTTTTTAGTATGATGGCATGTTTATATATATATCTTATGGGTAGAATTTTGTCATTATCATATTCTATATCTAGTGTTTGGGTTGTGTTATTGTCATTAAAAGAATAAATTTAGTTTGTTGGCACCCGTATGTTAATTATTCGGGTGGTTGTCCATTTATATCTTTTATAAATTTTGGTTATACTACAGTTGATGCTAAGAATTATCCGTTTGAGATTCATGTTTATTATAGTAGATGGTTGGCCACCAGTTATTTTAATATTCGGGGGGTCACATATGGTATCAGAGCATCAGGTTCTAGTGTCCTAGGATCTGTGCAGACTTTTTACGCTCTATCGTAACGTTCTTTGATATAGAGCCCTAATTTTAGGATTGTTGTATCTGTAAGTGAGTTGCGTTCTCCTACTATATTAAATTGCATTGAATATAGACTGATGGAATTTTCTTTTCAGATAACGTCAAATAGAGATTTCCCATCCAGGACGGAAAGCAGGAATGAAGACGTGGAGTCCCAAGTATAGTTGGGAATTATGAAGGTTGAGGAGGTAGCCAAAATAGTGGCTAAAGCTGTAAACGCATCTATGAATGTTGTGCTAGGGCATCGCCGGGACAATGGCCCTCAATCGACAGAGAATAAGAGTCGTAACGAAATTGGACAGTCAAGCAAGTTAAGGGGTGATGATACTAGTAAGGTACATTATCTTAGGCAACAAGGGAAGTCGTCTATGAGGAAATGTGCTAGAGTTTTTAAAGGTGGTAACGAAAGCTTCGGATGAAGCCATTGTTGGAACCAACAACAAAGAAATGTTCAACATGGCTAGAGACCAAGGGAGTTTACTGGGTGTTATTTTTGGTGTGGGATGGTAGGACACCAAATGAAGGAATCTCCACAAAGAGATAGGGAACCGGTATCAGTTCAACAAGCACACCAGACATCTTTAACACCCCTGCCTCCCAGCATCCGTTCCAATTTTTCCTCCGCCGTGAGGACTGGGGAAAATTGGGCATGCTTATGATGTTCATGATACAGTGTTTCCTCAGGTGCAACAAATGCTAACAATTAACTATGGTATGTTCCCTATCCATGGGAATATGATTTAGATGTTATGGGGTGTGGAGCATTAAATTCATTTTATTATTAAAATTTCTCGTGCGGTAGGACCGTGAGAATCAATTGATAAGTTTTAATTATGAGCATAGGTTCTTCCGGGAATGGAGATGCACTATTTATTTCCACTTAAGGGTTGGATATAGGTTTTGGGAGAGTATGTTATTTAATCAAATTTTTGTGTTAAGGCTACGATTGAAGATATTATTATATTGGACTTGTATTGACTAGACGAGTATAGGGAAATAGTGGATTATTTTAGGGAGGACTGGGTAGTTGACTATTCTTGGCCAAAATTATTTTAGTGGCGAGACCGCTTCTGAGGGAATTTATATGTTCAGTACTAGTATGTAGAGGAAGGGACGTCACATGAAGTAATTATTTCTCTAGATTTGATTTCTATAGTCTGGGAGTTTGCGGATGTTTTTGGGGAATACCATGTATTCGTCTATAATGAGATATTGTTTTCATTATTGATTTAGTGCCTGGAATTTGAATGGTTTTACCCAAATTCTATAGCATATGACTCCTTGGAAGGGGTGGGAGGCTAAGAGACTATATCCAACGATTTTTGGAAAAGGGTCTTAGTGTATATTGGGAAGAAAAGGGATGGTTCTCTCCAGTGATATGCAAATTATTGAGAGATGAATGAGGTGGCGGTTCAAAACTGAGAATCGTTACCTCAAATCAAAGGTTAAGTTGATCGGGAATGATGAATTGTGTACCTCTCCAAGATATATTTGAGATCGGAGTATTACTTGCTACGAATTAGAGAACAAGATGTCTCGAAGATCGTATTTTTGTACGGTATGGTATGTACGATTTTCTGGTAGGATCAATTGGAATACCAAATGTTCCAAAAAAGTTAATGGACATTACAAATGGAGTGTTTCGGGGTTATTAAGTCATTTTGTGCTCATATTTATTTAGTTTATTTGGTTTTATACTCAGGTGTGTACGAAGAGCAAATGCAGATGGTTCTGCTAAAACTGAAGGATCATCGAGGATAGGCCAAGGATAAGAAGTCTAAGTTGGGTTATGAGCGGTGAAGTTCTTGGGTGATACTTTGTCTATTAAAGGAATTTCGAATGGACCCGGGTATAGTTGCGGTAGTGAGAGAATATGGTCAACCTACATCATCGACTAAGATCAATAGCTTTTGGGTTGGAGTTCTCAGAAATGGGGGGTTGTTGATGATTTTGACCCTTAAGTGTGTGCTATTTGTTTGGGATGATTATGGTCAATTAGTTTTGATAAATTAAAGATCTAAATGACTTCAGTATCGTGCGATGATGCCTAGGGCATAAGTGAAGTATTTAGCTTCCACTGATTCAGTCCTACATGGACACAGAGGTGTGCTACAATAGGAGGATAAGAAGATCGATTGTTAGGATCACAAACATTAGTCCCATGAGTAAGGTTATTCCATATAAATTAGTATTTGACGAAGTAGTTTTTTCTTGGAAAATATGGAGACACTACCACATGGAATAGGATCTTAGTCTCTTCAGGGATTACAAGTGATGTGGTGTTGTCTAACTCAGAACTATACCCTATGGAGTAGCGTAGATGGTGGAATAGATAAAGGAATGCCATGTTGATTTTCCATTAGCACCTGAAGAAGATCAGTGTGGTTGCCAATGCGTTAAGTCGACATTCCAGTGAAAAAATTTACGGAACCGTGTAAAGTCTAGTGGAAGGAGTAAGTCCAGAATGATGTGGTAGTCAAGGCGCAGGTGTCAGGGCTACAACCGAGATGGTGATTCAATTTATGAAAGCAGGAGTCTAAATACCGAATATAATAATTAATTAACCAAGGAAGAGAGATCCTACAAAATTTGTCTTAAGGTTGGGTTACGCATCAATATAAAGCTAGTAGTTCTGAATGATGGGAATTTGAGGTATATGTTAGGACATGTCACATGGGTTGCGAGTTGTGATGCATCCAAATAAGGGCAAGTTGTCCCCAAAGTTACGTGTAGGCAGCGTCGATGGGATAGTGTGTAAAAGAGACATAATTGAGTTGTCTCCATAAATACCATTAGTCAGTTTGTGAAAGTGGATCACCAATGCTTGACATAGTTTTTCCAACTACTTGAGATTTTGGTAAAATAGAGGTTACAATGAAAGGGAGAAAATATATATATATATATATATATATATATATATATATATATATATATATTGATGGATTCTTATCTTAGGGCTACTCAGTGGAGATTTTTATGCATGGATGTTGTATGGTTAGTCGAGGAGTGCGAGTTATCCAGAAGCTTGGTTATGAAATAGTGTGTGGACAAACAAGAAGTGGATATTTCAAGGAACGTTATTTTTGTACGTAGGGGCAGTGTCGTAGTGGTGGGAGTCAGTCACCACAGTTGATAAGTGAAATAATTTTCCTGATGGGAGAATCTTGGATATAATTTGACAGAAAAAAATTATTTGCCCATAGTAAAGAATGGGAGGTGAATGTAGTCTCTTCACTTACGTCGTGATGGTCAAGTAAGAACCGATTTTGATATAGGAATTGATGTGGCATAAAGTTTGGACCCGGTGAGGTATGTACGATTCAAAAAAGAATTCCTAAGTGGTATTGAACTCATAAGAAGAATTTCTAGTTAGTCGAGAGGTAAGGCTACGAATATTGTATACCCTTCTCTTTATTGAGGTGATAGTGAGGTTGCATGTGGTATCGACTTAACGGGAATTGGTTAATGTAGTGTTTTACTGAAGTATGGGTATAGTTTTATGGTTAAGCAAGATGTATGTACTTGCAATACCCCAATTGTTAAAAGAGGCTATCTCGTGGCAATATTTTGATGTGATGTAATGGATTATTTTATTGAGGAGATTTTGGGTTTTGCGAATTTATTACGAGCTTAAATGTTTTATCTCATGGTTTTTTGCGTTCTGAAGAACTCAATGTTGGTGAGAGTGTTATATTGATTGATACTTTGTGTTTTAGGCATAAATTACATAATTTGTGTGTCTTGGAGGTCACATTAATATTTAGGCCCGCGGAGCCATATAAATTGATTTAAAAATCTTTATATATATAACTTAAGTCCTAGTCCGACCGACCTAGATCCCCGACAAAGCTACACAGTAGTGAATTTAGAGGGTTCCTTGTTTGGATTTCTCTTTGGGAGACCTCCCACGCATCAAAGTAGCAAATGTCGGGAGTTGATATAGGATAGACCCTAGAACATTTTAAATTATTGTTCTTAGTATGATTGAAAAATTAAATTGTTGAAAATTATATTACTATTTAAAGCTAATGGGGCCAGATTATGGTTGTGCAATTCAGAATGGGCATAAGGTGTATGGGCACCCTGGTTGGAATATTATTTTAATGAATTCATATTTGGAAGTGGAAGAGATTTGAATAGTGATTATGGAGGTAAATTGGAGATTTGAATTTATGGGCTTATCTGAATTTCGGGAACAAAATTCTTTATAAGGAGGGGAGATTGAAATAACCGTGTGTTCGTGGGCATAAATTTAAATTTTATGGTGAAATAAATTTATTTATTTGGAGTCTCGAATTAAAATTTAGAATGCACGATTGATCTAGGATGGGTTGAGATAGACAAAATAAGTGCCCGGGTTATTTTTAGGTTCCGGGGACCTTTTTAGTTAATTGGGACTCGGTTAAGGGTGTACAAGTCATTTGTTATGTATTAACACTTCTGGTGAGTTTGGGTTTATTAGGCTTATGGAGTAAGACAATCACATTAAAGAGAAAGACAAAGCCTTAAGAGAGAAAAGAGAAAGAAGAAGAAAAAGAGGACAAAGTGAGAAAATTGGAACTTCTTGGCTCAAAAGTTCAACGAGGATCTGGCACTACAACTTGAGGCAAGCGATTTAATCTTGATAAATAATGCATGTGTGTTCATTTCATGGTTAAATTAGTGGGTTTGTTGATTTTGGGAACTTAGGGTTTAAATGTGGTTTTGGTCTAGTTTAAACCTTAAATTGTTATTGATCATGTTATTTATGGGCATAAATTGAGAGTGTGTCGTATGAGAAGGTTAGGGATGATTTTGGGATGGATTATTGTTGATAGATTTGAGGTTGAAGATGAATTTTGGGTATAAAATTCGTAGGAGCCTTTATATGGAAACAATTAGCTGTCATAGCAGGGTCGAATCGATTCGGCCCTTGCCGAATCAATTCTCTACTAACCAGTAGTGTCAGGTCTTGCGAGAGAATCGATTCATAGTAGTGTCGAATCTATTCGAATCTATGCAAAAGTTTTAGGTCCTTTCACCCAAATCTATTCACTCTAAAGGGAAAATCGATTCGACCAGTAGCGAATTGAGTCGGTGCCCTATTATTTTTATGAAATTTTCCTAATTTTCATTATATACCTTTTCACTTGGGGTTAGGGATTGTAAACCTTCTAAATTGGTGTGATAACAATATTGATGGTACAATTTGAGATTTTGGACATTATCAGATAATTGGGATATATCAGGGGTAATTATAGGAGTATGTTTGAGGAATTAGTACTCCGGTTCTATGTTGAGTCTTTCCTAGGGAATGGAATCTATTTAGATGACCGATACGAACTAGGTGCGTGAAGTTAGATTTTTGGAGAAAATCATTTGTGAGTATATCTTTAATCCACTGTGTAACTGAATTAATAAATTGAATTTGGATGTGAAATTGTGTAATTAACCGGCTAATGTAGTGAGTAAGATACACGGGGAGTCGGGTTTGTTTTATGTGCATACAGATATATGATGGTATGTATATGCATTTATATATCTTGTGTGTATGATATTTGTGCCTCATACCCCCTCTAGTTTTATAATGGGAAGTTGTATGATGTGGGTGAATCTTATGGCCCGAGGAGCAGGAGAGTGTAGTCCCCAGGTCACAGCGTTTAATATTTTATCGTGCGTGAGGTAGGGGTAAGACATTTTGGGTATGATTCGTCTTAACCTAGGTAAGGAACTATGGTCGCTTCCCATACACTTGAAATTAGGTGAATACCAAGTCAACGTGGCAGTCTGACCGCTGGTAACCTGGGATAAAGTGAGTAAATCCTGGAAGATGGTCACAAGTAGAGACCTCATCTTGTGGGTTAATGACTGTGTGATGAGTAGTTATTTAAAATGGGTGATTTGTATGTATACTTGTTATGATGTATTAATTCAAGTATAATAAAGGAATAAATTATTATACATGAACTTATTCATAATAATGCGTGGATTCTTATGTTGTAGTTGATATCTTATGTTGTAGTTGATAACTATTAGTGAGTTGATAACTATTAGTGAGTTGATAACTTTTGGGTATGTATACTATGGTCGCTTCCCATATACTTGTTATGATGTATTAATCACAATGAACTTGATAACTATTAGTGAGTTGAATGCAAATCTTATGCAAATGTGCTATTATGTGATTCACGTACGAGCCATGGGTCAAGGTAGGTTTAAAGAGTTAAATTATCCCAGATAGGTCGGGTAGTTTAACTAGGATTTTTAGGTCAACAATTAGGTGCACGTTGTAGTTGAAGGGTGAGCCAGAATCGCAAGAGAGTGCGGTACTACTTTAATTATGGAGTTGCATATTCATTGTTAATATGCACATTATTTCACTTGCTAAATATTTTCACATTCGGGCTCTGACCCGCTTTTATCTCTTTGTTTTTCTTTTCTATCCTTGTGTATATTATTCAGGTGTTCCCCCACCAGGATGCTCATATTAAGCCTCCTTCCAAGGTCCTTTTGGTATCCGCATCGTAGGTGGACCATTAAGGGATTTTGAAACATACGTATCCTATTTTGGGTATCCAGTTTAGATGCTTCAGTCACTATTCGGGCTAATGTTTCCCAAACTTAAACTCTTGTATAATTATTGTTTGTTGCATAACTGATATTGTAATGGTCTGTTAACCGACAGCTTATTCAGTTAGTTGTAATGAAAACTTGTATGTTTTTTATATGATGTCATATGTATATATATATCTTATGGGTGGAATTTTGTCATGATCATATTATATAGCTACTGTTGGGGTTGTGTTATTATCGTTAAAAAAATAAATTTATTTTTTTGGCACCCGTATGTTAATTATTCGAGTGGTTGTCGATTTATATCTTTTATAAATTTTGGTTATACGAAAGTTGATGCTAAGAATGATTCATTTGAGATTCATGTGTATTATAGTAGAGGGCTGGCTTCCCGTTATTTTAATATGCGGGGTGTCACAACTACGTGTGTCGAAAAAAATTCTTGATGATCAAAGTGTGTCGAGCAGAGAAAAAAAAAAGAAAAGCGTGATGATAACGTGTTGCAAGTAAAAGATAGATAATTTATAGAGACGGAGTATATTATTACTCAATAGTATTGGGTGTAATTATAGTACAAAACCATATGAGGATCCTCGTATTTATAGGACATAGTGAGGTATCCCAAAAGACAAGAATGTGATTAGACATCCACCCAAATGCCAAAATCCACATTATTTAACACTTAGAAAAATTTTATATCTACGTGGCATTAGTTTCACACAAAGAGAAAAGTTAACAAAAATCCATCTCCAAAAGTATTAATTTCTATGTCTATTTGGGACGCGTGAGGGAGAGAAGAGATCTAGGGAAAAAAAAATCATTTGAGGGCACTAAATATTGGTGGAAAAGATTTGGGGGAACGTTTAATAGCAAAAATCATAAAGTGGGCCCAAAATTAAGTCTATGTCATTTGAAAAGGGTGTTTCTAAGTGAACCCCAAATATTACTCCCAAATACAAGTCTATTTTTACCACAAAATACCACTATAATGTAATATTTATTTCAAAATACAACATTGAAGGCCACCCCATATTTAAAGTGTAAAAACACATTTTACACACATTCAAACCTCCAAAACTATTCAACTTCAAATCCATTCAACTTTAACTATAGATTAATACCATCCAGGTTAGTTCATTGAACCAATTAACTATTGGATTCCCAAAAAATGTTTTTCATTTAACATTGAATAGATTCGTCGAACAAATTTTAACTTAACCTATATATTACTGAACTTTGACAAATCATTGAACTTCAATCGTTCCAAGAACAAGGATAGTTAGTATAGAACTTCAACAAATTGAACTTCAACAAATCTATCGAACCAAGAATGTATGTTATCTATTTTTTAAACCAACTTAAATTTTGAAACCAACACTACTACAAATTGTTCCAAGAATAGGAATGTATGCTATTATTGGATTCGAACCAAACTATTGTGAAGAACAAGGGTTTGTTTTGATTTGAACTTAAACGAAATGAATTTTCATGGTTGGATCTATTTTGAAGAATACACATTTAAATGAACTAGGGTTTCATTCGTTGTAAATCATGCGAAATAAAATTACCAGGTCGTCATATTTATGAAGAATTAGGTTTTGACTTTGACCTATCTTCATTCATAGTATTTGCCCCGAGATATATTCACTACCTCATAAAGTTTATGCTGAATCAAAGGAACAATAAGCTTCGGGAAAAATCCCATGAGCTCTGATCGTTGATTGTCATATATATGTTGAATCAATGTAGTAATAATGAAATAAATTATGTCGGGTCAAATATCCCGAGATGTAATCCCATTCTTGTGGTATATATGCCGAATGAATTCATTCTGGGATTGTATTCACTTATACACATTGTTATGTACAAGAGTTTATAGTTATGCAACATTTTATCTACATATTATTTACTTACATGTGATATATGTTATCCCATTAATTGATTGTCACTGTATAATCCCGTTACATTTTTACATCATTATAGATAAAGTGGTTAACTAAACAACACTTGTTGAGCATTCACATTGCTTAAATAACTTTATCTCACCATGTAACTAAAAGACTCAAATGTATATCATGAGGTGCAAAGTTCAATATTGGACTTCCTAAGTTTAGTCATCTTCTTAAGAGGGTTGCAATAACTGACATTGAACTCATACTTCTCGTCATCATTAAAGTTTTATGTTACAGAAGGCATCAAAATGCTCTTTATGTTGTTCATAGAAGGAACATCAAAGTCCAAATTGTCTAACTCATCAAAATTTCATATATCCATTAAAGCGGCATAACTAGATTATTATCTAAGAGTTTCTTGGTTTGAGTTGAAATCCGATCCATCACTTTATATACATTTTCCCATTGTCTTGACTCGATTTGGACATGTATTGCTTCTCCATGTGACCTCCCCCAGCACAATTGAAACTTGTGAGGGTTATACTTAGTGATATAACCTTTTTTACTCCATTTTCAGAATTAGACTCTTCCAATTTTAGGGACTCCTTCATATTTTCAATCATTCGTAGAAGATTATCTCGCACCCCCTCGAACAAACTTATCCCTAATAGTCTTCTCGCGTGCCTTATAATTATTGATCAAAAGAATGTCCTTAATAGCACATTCATTAACCCAGGAATTTATAAAGTCCTCTAATTCTTTCTCTAAAAATCTAACTCTATCATCACTCCCTTTTTTGGATATTTCTAATTTTCTAAAATCATGGTCCATGTCCACAAGTTTATCACAAAAGAAATCTCTTTGATTTTGAACAGTTTGCAAAATATTCGTAGGGGATTTAAAACGAGAATTTTCTTTTTCAAGAATGGCAATTCGTTTAGCAAACTTCAAATTCAAATGATTTAAGTCATCAAAATTCTGGGAATCCATCGAGATAAAAACAAACAACCCAAAAAGCACTAAATAAGGATCTAATACAATAAGTTAGTGCAACCCACTCGGATATAAATTTGAGAATGCAGTACGAATACTCTCACGCCACTTGAAACAATAGAAGGCACTGATACTGCTACGAAAATGCATAAATAAATGCGCTTAACAAAGATTCCAATTTGAGAGTGCACAATTACCTGAACGTGTTCCCTTATTAAATTCAAATGACAATCCACACCAAATTTTAATCCTTTATCCCTAGAACAAGAAACTATTTGATAAATAGATAAATCAAATCAAGCATTCAACAAAGGAAAAGTTTCAAGAAAAAAACCATTTCGATAAAACCTTTTTTCAACACTTTAGAAATATTAAAAGAGAGTAGACTTACGGACTACTTGATATCTACCACAAGTATAATGTGCAAATCTTCGTAAATCAATAAAGAAAACTACTTAGTCCAGAGTAGTCCACACACTGCCTTCCATGCTCGGTGTCCACCGATTAGCCTTTATCTTCAATAGTGAATTCCCTCAAGTAACACAAGTCAGCTATGGATATGCCTTCTCCACAAAGGTGTATGAAATGATAAAAAACATTCTAGGGTTTAAATGAATTCACAAGAACAATTTTCAAGATGTACATTGTGAATTAAAAAGTGTTTTAGAACATAAAATAATAAAGAACTTTCTCAAAAGTTATGAAGAAATGAATCTGAAAAAAGTATTAGAAAAATTGAACATGAAATAGGTATTTATAGGACGTTCACAAATTTTAAGGCAGAGGGTGCGTTTAAACGACTTCTAAGGCTCGTTCGAACAAGAAGTGCATATCAACTGAATGATATAAAATCACATTTGAATGAAAAATCGATCTCATTTGAACAGGCTTCAAATGACCTTCAAATGACCTAAAATAGTACGCCCTCGATCGAAGCATGTAAGAAAACATTTTAAACGACCTTTCTAATGAAATGACAATCTCGTTTGAATGATATGTTCATCTCATTTGAACAAGATTTAAAAAAAAAACTCATGTTAGTTTTTTGGTAAAAATAAACATCCTAAAAATAAATTATATAAATTAATTTAAAGTCTAAATTGATTTATACTTTTATGGGATGTCAAGAATTCTTCGAACTTAGAGATTCTCGAGTTTGGATGGTCGTGATGACGCGTGACGATTTGTAAGGGGATATAACAAACTATCCTATAATATAAAAATGTATATACTATGAACAATATTATAAACAATGTTCTTACACTTTTAGATATAAAAAAATCCAATACCCAAACATATTGTTGAGTTAATAAGTAACATGATAATATTTGAAAAAATATTGTTCTTTTATGCTGCCCTTGTCGGGTTTTTATGTAAATTTAAAGAAATATTGGTGTTATGAGTGTTGATATGTAGACCCCTTTTTCGTATTTGTTCTTTAGGTGAAAATAATTGGAAAATAAAATTTTTCCAATTTTAATTTTGCACTAATTTTACTTAAACTAATTTTATCTTGTTAATCCTAAACATGCATCTAGGTGATTAAGTAAGTAAATTAAAATAAAGTTCACAACGTCGATGTACGAGGAAACTACTAAAGGAAGAAATCTCGAACGGCCCAATCCAGACAATCACTATGATGAGGTATTATAAAGTGTAGATAGTAGACTTACTCAATAACTCAATACCCCATGAGCCTTGACGCTCTTCTGATGCTTCAACCACTCCTCCACAGTCTAATATAGAAAGCCTTACATGTCAGGTCCCCATCACACGAGTCCACGTGTGCCTTGGTATCCACCATTACATCTTTGGCAACCATCTACGATTCGGAACACAAAATCCTCCATTCTTTCACTACAAAACTCGACGAAACAAATGTTCAACAGAGATGAATAAACTCCAATGGTACAAATAAGATCTCCAAAGCATATGTGTATGAAATCCTGAATCTTTTAAATAATAAGGATGGGTTTAGCTTTGAAATCCTTAGAAAACAAGTGCAGAAAAACATAATTATTTTATTTTGTATTTTGGTTCTTTACACTTCGAATTTCTGAAAAGAAATGCCTTAAATAAAAAACCTTAATTTGGCAGGCCGTTAGAATGATATCACTTGGTCATTTGAACGACTTTCCCATGTCATTTGAACGACTTGTCCATGTCGTTTGAATGACACTTAGACATCATTTGAATGAGCTTCTAAACACAGTTAAAGATCTACACGACTCTAAAATGAGTTTGTCTCAGAATAAACGAAGATAAAACCTCTTAAAAACATTTTTACTAGTTTAAAATCAGTTTTAAACAAAATAACATCCTTAAAACATTTTTCGATTCTCATAATTATTATGTGTTTCTACCTGAGAATATCTCATAATGCAATATGACATGAAGGCATGAAACGTTCTCCAAAAAATATGGCATGATCTATCTTGAAGCTTGGCCGCTAAATTTTCAAATAATACGTCATAGACTATGTGGGAATCATGACAAGATAAAATTTATCTATGACTGAAATTTGATTTTTTTCCCGAAATAATGCCAATACATACAAATTGACACTACATGGAAATTTGTCCTTACAAATGTCCCCCTTTGCCTATTCCATAACAAAACCAAAAAGGTGAAATGTCTAAGCGGGGCCGTCAAGCCGTATTACCTAAATCACATCCCAGAAACCCAAAAAGAAAAATACAGGACACAGTTTAGTAAACAAATGTCAGATCGACAGTATAAACTTGTCTTCATGTGATGTAGTACAAAAATCTCCAATCTCGAAATAATCACTACACACACGAAACAACAAATACCATGTGAAGTATGGAGGTACAAATGATATAAAAAAATGCCAATATGTAAAACAAACCATTTGTTAAACATGTGAGCAAAACATAACAAAACTCCACCTACATTACATAACATCTCTCCCACTTTTTGTCTCAAATAGAGAAAAATATAAACAAACATACTTAGAATGAGAATAATCATATGAAACATATCTAGATAAATAATTTAGCGAGTTAATAATAATCGTAAGATACTAAATCGGAGCTAACAAACAGTCACCCAAATGAAATCATCAATATCAGTAATGATGTGACTAAATGAATCAATGTAGAATAAGAATTAAGAATGAATAATCAGTATAGACTGCACCTGAACTTTCCAAAACAACCTAGATGTACCAAAATAGTATGATGTCAGTATATATACGAAGCAGGTACGAAATTAGAAAGAAAACTCAAAAATTATCTTTGGGTCATTCGAGCGACATTGCCATGTCATTAGAACGACTAAGGCATGTCGTACGAACTAGGTAAGAAACGACCTAAAATAGTAGCACGTTGCGTGATGAAACTATCTAATGACCCTAAAAATGACCTAAGAAATAACCATACCTATCACTTTTAATGCCTCAAAACTCGTGTTGTGCGATTCAGTCTTCGAACGACTTGGACATGTAGTTTGAACGACGTCTAAAAGTAGTTTGAACGAATTCAAAAAAAAATTCCATCTCAAAAAATGATTAGCTTTTGCCGAGTGAAGAAATTTTCAGAAATCAACAATTGGAAATACGAAACAGTAGCAAAACAGAAAAATAAAACAAGTACAAGTTTAATGCTAAATAGTATCAATGTGCTCAATCATGGATATGGAAGGAATGGGCGTGAACTACAATGAATGAATCATAATTTGAACACATCAAAATGATCAGGAAGCTCTAATTGATAGTTACATGTTATCAAACTAAGTTTTATCCATATGTGGCAATAATATTTTGATCTTAATGAACTAAACAAAGAATATGCACACAAATTCGAAATTTTTAAGATTCTTCAAACAATAGCATCATGACACGATTTATCAACATCAGGATTCATGGTGCAAACCCGTTGTTATTCCATCCAAACAACCTCATATATTCATATTTTCTTTTATAAGTGCTTTTGAGGTTTCTACTTTTATCACCTTAGAGAAATTCTAGTGGCCCTATTTTTGGCTTATATTTCTTTTTATGGCCTTACTTTTTTTTCTCGGGCTCTTTTAAACGGTGGCTTTCATGACGAGTTTATTATACTTTCGTAGCCCTTTTCCATGAGCACTCATCATTTTTTCAATTAAACAAATTCCTCGCGGCACATGGATATTCCCTTTCGCTAATGAGGTGCAAATGGGGTGGCGGTAGTGCCAAGTAGAGAACCATGGGAGTGATTAGTGGAGGCATGGGAAGCCTAGTGGAACGAGTATAACCAAGGGTATACTATAGCAAGAGAGTTCATGTCCGTGATTGAACCTTTCACCTACTAGTGTGAAGAGAGTAGTGTGGAATGAGGACGGGTATATCCATGGACATCTTCATCGAATTGCCGATATTGTAACGGTCATGATCCTAGTTGAGAAAACTGTTGATCATTAGACCAATCGCTATTTACCCAATTAAAATGGGGGGACTAGTTACAGAGGAGTACGCCCAACTCTTCATAGTGGAGTTATGGAACTATATGTGGTGCCTATCAACATAGTGTTGGACCGAGACTAGAATTACGTGTCAAAGTTTTGGTAAAGTTTCCAGGAATAAATGGGAACCGTATAGATATGGGGTATATCCTACCACCCGCAAGTGGATGAATGTATGGAGGAAGTTAACCAAATGCTGGAAGGCATACCTTGAATAGGTGGGTTCGACTTAAAGTAAGGATTGGAGTAGTACTTTTTATGGATCGAATTTCTGCACAATAGTTCGGATCGTTTTCTATAAGTATGGTGCCGTGTGTGTGGCTTAGTGTAGTCGGCTGAGTAATTTGCCTAATCATTGGAATGGAACCAGCGGACCATATATTCTTTGGGCTTGGAGTGGTCCGGGAATATTTCTTTAATGATTGGGCTTATTGAACCGCATACTTTTAAGGGATACGCCAATGCGAATAGAACTATGTGGTGTTGGGGTTGAGCGATTGTAAGTTAGTGTAGTTATTCCCTGGAAAGGGTATAATGGGATTCGGGAAGTAAGGAAATTTGTGCCGAGATGGGTAGGTATCTCCTTCCATAGTAGAAAGGTAGGATAGATGGTTCGTGAGGAACGACTAGATGCTATGTTAGAGCACGAAGAATGTAGACTAAGATCGAATAGTGATGACCTTAGTCTGAGTCCAATGGGGACGCCACATTGCTGAGGGGTTTGCTAAGAATGATAGTTTGGAATAGTATACCCTTTGTATGATTATGGGGTACGCCTGAATTTTGAGGGAAAAATTCTCTTCTAAGGGGGGGAGTATGTAACAACCCAGGCTTGTGAGCGACTATTTTATATTATTTTGCCTGATGGGCTAATTTTATAAAAGAGGGGAAGTGGGAGTAAATATTATTTCCCGTGATATTAAGGGGTGATATTTACTATGTTTTGTCTATTTACCGTTATGAGAAGGTAAATAGCATTACATTGTGTTTTATTGCATCGTGATATATTATGCGACGGTTATGACTCATAGTCAAATTGGAGCCTAATTAATGAAATAAAATGAATTTGGAACATACAAATAGTTCACATTATTCCGAATGCCAAAATAGGGGGTGCGATTGTTTTTAGAATAGTTGAGATAGTCGAAATAAGTGCCAAGTTGTATTTTTGAGTTTCGGGCACTTTTAACAGGTTATGACTCAATTATGTGGATACGAGTCATTTTAATGGTGTATTAACACTTAAAAGAGGGGAATTTATGTTTTATGAATCGTTTAAGTCTCCCCACCCCTTTTTATTTCTCATTTGTGTTATAAACCAAGAGAGAGGGAGAGAAGAGAGAGTTGGGAGAAAATGGATAAAAAAGAGAGAAAATGGAGATTTGGGCGGGAATTCGTTGCTACCGGAGGGGTATCTGAGACTACAAACTCGAGGCAAGTTTCTTACTTTCTAGATGTTGATTTAATGTGATAAATTGCATGTATAGTTAGGTTTTTGGAGATATAAACCATAAATGGGTTCTTTGTTGATTTTGGTGGTTAAACCCTTAAATCTTAGTTTTAATTTGATTTGAGTTGAGAAAATTAGTTATTTGATGTGTCGAAATGATGTAGTAGAAATAATTGTTGTTGATGTTGGAAGAAATCAAGGATTTGGGGTTTTGGAGAAATTAGGGTTCTTAAACTCGTAGCCCAAACTGGGCCAATTCGTAGGGCCGAATCAATTCGGTTAGGGGGTAGGATACAGGTCTGGGAGATCGAATCAATTCGGTATAAGGCCGAATTGATTCGGATATAAGAAGAATGTTGGTTTTACTCACCGAATCGATTCGCTTTTGGGCAAATTGATTCGAAACTAGGGACGAATCGATTCGGCCCTAGGGCGAATCGATTCGGCTGCCCTGTTTTGTCGGGTTTTTCCAGTTTTGTTTTAGCCTCTTTTCTTTTAGGTTCCAGGTTTAGGTACCTTCCTTTGTGAAGTAATGAGGGGTGCTAGAGGTTTGCTTTGGGTAGACAAATGTCCTAGACTAATATGAGGATAATTGGGCTTACCCCGAGGGCTAGTTTATGTAGGTTAATGTTCGAATAATATAGGAAGTTAACCTAAAATTAATAGAAGGTAAAAATGTTAATGTTGATACTTTTGGGAGTCTATTATTGAGGGAGAATCATTTTGATGATTTATGGTTTTGTGTTGGGCTCTTGGAGACTAGTTTGAGGTTAATGGCACTTCGGTTCTTAGGTCATTAAAATAATATGACTCCAAGAATAAGAAATGTATATTCTAAAATTTGGCACAAATGGTTAAGTATACATGGTTTTGGAGAATGTAAATGTGGATGATTTCAAAATAGGAAAATGATTTTCATAAATGTTAATTTATGTATACACACCTCTCTAAATCGCTATCATAAGGGAAGTTGTGCGCGTGTGGTGAAGCCCCTTGGCTAATGAATACAGGGTGGATATATTCCTAGGACATATTAGCGTTTATTGTATGTTTCAATGATGGTGAGGTAATTCTGGGTGTGGTTATGACTCTCTCGCAAACATATGTCCGCTTCCCGACATTTCGGTAGGATCCCAGGTTGTCTTATTTGGTAGGCCCTGGAAGACGATAGCCATTTAGGGGCGCGCACAGTGGGGAAACCCGGACAGGCGGTCTTAGAAACATTATATTATATGAGATATAACTATGTACAATAATGTGGGACATTATTGGTGTTAAGGCATTTTATGATAATAAAACGGCTTTAACTACACTTCCTGGATGGAAGAAGGGAAATGGGAAGTTAAATATATTTTTCGGATGGAAGAAGGAAAATGGGAAGATATGAAATAAAAGAAAAGCATTTTTATGTTAATAAAACTTGCTTTTATATATATTTTCCTAGATGGAAGAAAGGAAATATAATTGGTAAAGAAAGTTTTGAAAAGATATTGATTTGATAAACATTTGATAAAATGAATTGCCATATATGTATTTCCTAAAGAAAATAGGAATTTTGCCATTAGATGGTGAATGGTTTTGATTGTTTCCTTGAGTAATGTAGATGAGTTATCCCATGTATTTATATATGATCATTGAGCATCATTTATATTGCGCTAGGTTGTATTTTTAGAAGTGAGAGGTGGGAAATTGTATTATATTCATTGCGAGAGAATTACGCACTTAACTGTCATGCATTTTAGTCACATGGTAATCATATCAAACCGGGCCCTGACCCATCTATATTTCTTTGTTTTGCATGCAACTCTTTGTCCGTTAAGGTGCTCTACCGCATGGACACCCGTATTGACTTTCCATTCCAGTTGTCATGGAGCTATAGCATATTGTAGATGTTGTAGAATATTTGTTAGAGACACTTCTTTCCATTGTACTCTAGTTATGTTCAGTTTATTTATTCAGGCGTGTTGCCCATGCTTTTTACTCATTTATTATACTGCGATATTAAATTGTAATACTCGGTGTAACTATTTTTATTAGTCAGTAACCGACACCTTATTCAGTTATTGATTTATGCATATTGTATTCCATTACTCATTGATTTTTTTTTGGTATCCACCGTTTTTGCAAATGGGATTGTCTAAGCATTTTCCTTTATTTCCAAAATTTTAAATTTGACAGTCCGTTTTCTAAAATGATTGGTGGTTATCTTGTACTATTATTTTAATCGATAATGATGCTGAGAGTGGACCATCTATGATTCCTGTGATTATTAGAGTATTGGGCTGGCCACCTATTATTTTAGTAGGCGGGTTGTCACAGATGGTATCAGAGCATTAGGTTCTAGAGTCCTTAGTAATCTGTGTGGACGTATTACGCTTTCAGCGTTACTTCTGATTTGATATAGAGCCTTAAGATTAAGATCGTTGATTTCTCTTGTGAGGTTTCGTTCTCCTGCTATGATACGAGAACCGCAAAAATCTTTTGCGCCTTCGTGTGAGACTCGTAAGTCGATAGATTAAGGGCGTCAGAGAAGGACGTTATGAAGTCGTCATGTAGCGGGATAGATAAGAGCTGTAAGTTATAGTCGGGGATGAGGGCCACTTTAGAGGTCGCTCCCTTCGTAGCATTATTTTATATTGCTACCGTGACTACTAAGTACAATAGATATAGTTTTCCAAGTATCCCTGCAAGTAGGAAGTGGTACTAAGATTGGAATTCCAAGCGACGTCAATTTGAAGTTGAGGGGTCCTTGACGAGGACCACATGTTGAAGTTCGATCGGATGGACGAAGTGTAACCTCATTCGGTGAGAGTATAAGGCCCGGTAGTTTTGGCCTAGAGAGGGGTATAGAAGTGCCCAGGTGCAAAGATTGGAAGAAAATCTTTTACCTATAGGAGTAAGGTTGAAATGGCGGGGATGGTAGTCGCCATATTTTGGTGGAGCAAGAAGTTTTTGCCCATTGAGAGAGCCCTTCAGTGGAAATGATAGGCTCACAAGTTAGTGTTTCTAACACTTCTAGAGAAGTAGTGTTCATGAGACCCCATTGGTAAACATCCACCCGGGGAAGACTCATTGAACTAAGGCCGGGGAGGCTAGTAGAATGTTCTCTTTGCTGAAGAAGTTAAGGGAACTATGTATTTTGATCTTGTCATTTGGAGAACAAGGGCAAGAATAGAGTGCCTAGTTAGGGCATAGATGGGAGTAGTTTGGTTCAGTTAAGACTAGAATAATGTGTCTAGGAACCATTGGTAGTGTCCAGATATTGGAAAGTATGTTGGCGGGAATTTCCACCTTAGTGGGGGTGGAGCATTCCTTATAATAAAATGGAGTAGTATGGTATTAACCCTAGATTCGGGTGTGTAAAATCGAGCTTGTGGTAGTATCGATATTATTATAGTGAATGTGTCTATATGACTTCCATGGTAGGGAAATTCTATATTTTTCTTCTTCACTCGTTATGAGGCGAGTAATAATACTTTAAAAGTATATGTGTGGTATGTGATACTTGTATTATATGCAATATATGAGTGGAAATATTCTTGGTTTTGTTGGAGCGATAGCAAGCGAATAAATCACGAGACTATCCTATGTCTAGTTTCAAAATGGAACTAGTGGTTCTATAATATCTTTCCTGGATACAAGTTGAGACTTTATAGAGGTGGTTTAAGGTATGTAAGAAGTTTTCATTATTTTCTTTGTCTGTTTTGATTGATTGTTTGTTTGTTTTTCTTGTGTATGATGTTGCCTTATCTCCATGACCAACAAAGTTAAGTAGTAATGCATAGGAGGGGTTCCTTGTTTGGATTTTTCTTTTGCGAGACGCTCCATGCGTGAACCTTAACGACATTGGGAGTGGAGAGATGTTATTCTTTCTTCTTTTATTTTATTTTATTTTATGGTTGAGATGCTGGGTTGGTTTAGCCAAGAATCACGTGAATGAGTGATTAAAGGGCTAATATAAAGTTAAAGTGCGAGATAGAAGCACTGTATATAGTCTTTCCCTCTGATCGATGTGGGGGAGACTTGGGTAAGAAAGTCGGATTGAGACTTATGGTTATGCCTTAATGAGAGGGCCATTTATAAAAGATGTATGTATGTATATTGGGATAAAGCGTTTGTGGCATTTAACAGAAAGTAAATGCCAGATTAGTTAAATTTTCAGTTAATTGAGATGGTAGGACATAGAAGTAGAAGTGCATTAATAGGGTTACGAGTTAGGATTCTAGAGGTCCCCATCATGTGTCTTCGACCGTTACAGCTTGATGACCGACAATGCGAGGTAGTAGTGTAACGGGAGGGTTCCTTATTTGGATTTTGCCTTGGCGAGATGTCCCACGCATGAATCCAAGCGAATCTCGGAAGTTGCGAAAGGTCTTGGACACTAGGGATATACTTAGTATAATACTTATACGACTTGATTAGGATAAATATCAACCTTAGGATTATTAGGACGTAAGGCCCTTAAGGCATGTGACATTGTTTTAGGAAGGTTGTAGGGAGTTGACCACAATAGGTTTGTGGGTTAACTCTAAGTAGGACTAGGTCCCTAGAACGAAGAGGTATAGGATCTCGAGTGATTCGGAATGTTTAGCCCATAGAAGGTGGGGCCTCTCTTAGATAGAGCATGGCGTCGGTAACTTAGTTTTCGAGGAGTTGAAGTATTAGTTGACTTTTACTCCTGCACTCGTGTTGTTAAGATCGAGAGTGGATTTAACGAATGAGTCTCTGCCAGGAACGAGAAGTATTAATACGGGAGCATGGACCCATTGTTTTTGCATCTCACAGACTTAAATTTCGTGAAAAGTGTTATCCCACGCTTGATGTAAAGTTCATAGCGGTAGTACTTGCCTTAAAGGAATATAGGCACTACTTCCTAGGCAGGAAATTGGTATTTTCACGAGCAACAAGTGGAGTTCGTAAAGGACTATCAATTTGATATTCCCTTTCGCTAAGGAGGTGCAAATGGGGTGGCGGTAGCGCCAAGTAGAGAACCATGGGAGGGATTAGCAAAGGCATGGGAAGCCTAGTGGAACTTGTTTAACCGAGGGTATACTATAGCAAGAGCATTCATGTCCGTGATTGACCCTTTCACCTACTAGTGTGAAGAGAGTAGTGTGGAACGAGGACGGGTATATCCATGGACATGTTCATCGAATTGCTGATATTGTAACGGTCAAGATCCTAGTTGAGAAAATTGTTGATCATTGGACCAATCGCTACTTACCCAATTAAAATGGGCGGACTAGTTGCAGAGGAGTACGCCTAACTCTTCATAGTGGAGTTATGGAACTATATGTGGTGCCTATCAACATAGTGTTGGACCGAGACTAGAATTGCGTGTCAAAGTTTTGGTAAAGTTTCCAGGAAGAAATGGGAACTGTATGGATATGGGGTACATCCTACCACCCGCAACTGGATGAATGTATGGAGGAAGTTAACCAAATGCTGAATGGCATACCTTGAATAGGTGGGTTCGACTTAAAGGAAGGATTGGAGTAGTAGTTTTTATGGATCGAATTTCCACACAATAGTTCGGATCACTTTCTATAAGTATGGTGCCGTGTGTGTGGCCTTGTGTAGTCCGCTGAGTAATTTGCCTAGTCGTTGGAATGGAACCAGCGGACAATTTATTCTTTGGGCTTGCAGTGGTCCAGGAATATTTCTTTAATGATTGGGCTCATTGAGCCACATACTTTTAAGGGATACGCCAATGCGAATAGAAGTAAGTTGTGTTAGGGTTGAGCGATTGTAATTTAGTGTAGTTATTCCCTGGAAAGGGTATAACGTGATTCGGGAAGAAAGGCAATTTGTGTTGAGATGGGTAGGTATCTCCTTCCATAGTAGAAAGGTAGGATCGATGGTTCATGAGGAATGACTAGATGTTATGTTAGAGCACGAAGAATGTAGACTGAGATCGAATAGTGATGACCTTAGTGTGAGTCCAATAGGGACACCGCATTGCTGAGGGGTTTGCTAAGAATGATAGTTTGGAAAAGTATACCCTTTGTATGATTATGGGGTATGCCTGAATTTTGAGGGAAAAATTCTCTTCTAAGGGGGGGAATATGTAACAACCCAGGCTTTTGAGCGACTATTTTATATTATTTTGCCTGATGGGCTAATTTTATAAAAGAGGGGAAGTGGGAGTAAATATTATTTCTCGTGATATTAAGGGGTAATATTTACTATGTTTTGTCTATTTACCGTTATGAGAAGGTAAATAACATTACATTGTGTTTTATTGCGTAGTGATATATTATGCGACTATTATGACTCATATTTAAATTGGAGCCTAATTAATGAAATAAAATGAATTTGGAACATAAAAATAGTTCACGTTATTCCGAATGCCAAAATAGGGGGTGCGGTTGTTTTTAGAATAGTCGAGATAGTCGAAATAAGGGCCAAGTTGTATTTTTGAGTTTCGGGCACTTTCAACAGGTTATGACTCAATTATGTGGATACGAGTCATTTTAATGGTGTATTAACACTTAAAAGAGGGGAATTTATGTTTTATGACCCGTTTAAGTCTCCCACCTCTTTTTATTTCTCATTTGTGATATAAACCAAGAGAGAGAGAGAGAGAGAGAGAGAGAGAGAGAGAGAGAGAGAGAGAGAGAGAGAGAGAGAAGAGAGAGTTGGGAGAAAATGGGGAAAAGAGAGAGAAAATGGAGATTTGGGCTGGAATCCGTTGCTACCGGAGGAGAATTCGAGACTACAAACTCGAGGCAAGTTTCTTACTTGCTAGATGTTGATTTAATGTGATAAATTTCATGTATAGTTAGGTTTTTGGAGATATAAACCATAAATGGTTTCTTTGTTGATTTTGGTGATTAAACCCTTAAATCTTTGTTTTAATTTGATTTGAGTTGAGAAAATTAGTTATTTGATGTGTAGGAATGGTGTAGTAGAAATAATTGTAGTTGATGTTGGTAGAAATCAAGGATTTGGGGTTTTGGAGAAATTAGGGTTCTTAAACCCGTAGCCCAAACTGGGCCAATTAGCAGGGCCAAATCGATTCGGCTCCCAGGCAAATCGATTCGGTTAGGGGGTAGGATATAGGTCTGGGAGACCAAATCGATTCGGTATAAGGCTGAATCGATTCGGATAGATGCAGAATGTTTGTCATACTCACCAAATCGATTGGGCGAATCGATTCTTAAGCAGGGGCGAATCGATTCGGCCCTAGGGCGAATCGATTCGGCTGCCCTGTTTTGTCGGGTTTTTCTAGTTTTGTTTTGGCCCCTTTTCTTTTAGGTTCCGGGTTTAGGGACCTTCCTTTGTGATGTAATTAGGAGTCCTAGAGGGTTTCTTTGGGTAGACAAATGTCCTAGTCTAATATGCGGATAATTGGGCTTACCCCGAGGGCTAGTTTATGTAGGTTAATGTTCGAATAATATAGGAAGTTAACCTAAAATTAATAGAAGGTAGAAATGTTAATGTTGAGACTTTTGGGAGTCTGTTATTGAGGGAGACTCATTTTAATGATTTATGGTTATGTGTTGGGCTCTTGGAGACTAGTTTGAGGTTAATGGCACTTTGGGTCTTAGGTCATTAAAATAATATGACTCTAAGAATAAGAAATGTATATTCTAAAATTTGGCACAAATGGCTAAGTATATATGGTTTTCGAGAATGTAAAAGTGGATGATTTCAAAATAGGAAAATGAATTTCATAAAAGTTAATTTATGTATACACGCCTCTCTAAATCTCTATCATAAAGGAAGTTGCGTGCGTGTGGTGAAGCCCCCTGGCTAATGAATGTAGGGTGGATATATCCCTAGGCCATATGAGCGTTTATTGTATGTTTCTGCGATGGTGAAGTAATTCTGGGTGTGGTTATGACTCTTCCACAAGCATATGGCCGCTTCTCGACCTTTCAATAGGATCCCAGGTTGTCTTATTTGGTAGGCCCTGGAAGATGATAGCCATTTAGGGGCGCGCACAGTGGGGAAATCCGGACGGGTGGTCTTAGAAAAGTTATATTATATGAGATATAACTATGTACAATAATGTGGGACATTATTAGTGTTAAGGCATTTTATGATAATAAAATGGCTTTAACTACATTTCCTGGATGGAAGAAGGGTAATGGGAAGTAAAATACATTTTCCGGATGGAAGAAGGAAAATGGGAAGATATGAAATGAAAGAAAAGCATTTTTATGTTAATAAAACTTGCTTCTATATATATTTTCCTGGATGGAAGAAAGGAAATATAATTGGTAAAGAAAGTTTTAAAAATATATTGATTTGGTAAACATATTATAAAATGAAATGCCATATATGTATTTCCTAAAGAAAATAGGAATTTTGCCGTTAGATGGTGAATGGTTTTGATTGTTTCCTTGAGTAATGTAGATGGGTTCTCCCATGTATTTTTATATGATCATTGAGCATCATTGATATTGCGCTAGGTTGTATTTTTAGAAGTGATAGGTGAGAAACTGTATTATATTCATTGCGAGAGAATTACGCACTTAACTGTCAAGCATTTTAGTCACATGGTAATCATATCAAACCGGGCCCTGACCCATCTATATTTCTTTGTTTTGCATGCAACTCTTTGTCCGTTCAGGTGCTCTAATACATGGACACCCGTATTGACTTTCCATTCCAGTTGTCATGGAGCTATAGCATATTGCATATGTTGTAGAATATTTGTTAGAGACGCTTCTTTCCATTGTACTCTAGTTATGTTCAGTTTATTTATTCAGGCATGTTGCCCATGCTTTTTACTCATTTATTATACTGCGATATTAAATTGTAATACTCGGTGTAACTATTTGTATTAGTCTGTAACCGACACCTTATTCACTTATTGATTTATGCATATTGTATTCCATTACTCGTTGATTTTTTTTTGGTATCCACCATTTTTGCAAATGGGATTATCTAAGCATTTTCCTTTATTTCCAATATTTTAAATTTGACAGTCCGTTTTCTAAAATGATTGGTGGTTATATCGTACTATTATTTTAATCGACAATGATGCTGAGAGTGGACCATCTATGATTCCTGTGATTATTAGAGTATTGGGTTGGCCACCTATTATTTTAGTAGGCAGGTTGTCACAGGGAGTTTGGAGAACCGACATGAATTTCTTCTTAAACTTGCTAGAAGTATTTTTAAGGTTATAACAATAACACCTATTGTGACCCTTCCTATGACAATGAGTGCAAGTGTAAATACGGCGAGGAATATAACCTAACTTTACACCTTTCCTAACAGTCCTAGTTGACTCTCTCACACGATTGGTATTGGACTTAGGGATGTGTGCAATATGATCATCGAAACCTATACCACACCTATTATCCTTGATTTGGACGGTATCTAAAATACTATCCAACTTTTTTGACTTTTACTCCGAATCAAACTTCACCTTATTCGAGTCTCTAAATATCTCCTCAAGCTCACTAATCCTAGACTCAATCAAATGTTTAGACTCATCAAACTCTAGAATCTCTTTCTTTAAAGTCTCCATCAAATCACGAAGACTATCTCTCTTACCCTCAACATATTCTAGTTTATCCAGAAGAGGCTTCTCCTATACCCTGAGATCCCCAATCAATTCATCATTATTTTCTACGGCATGCTCTTTTAACTTAGATTGTAACTTCAAGTTTGCCTCTTTCACATTTACCGCTTTCGCATACAAATAATTAAAGGAAACTTGCAAATCTCCCACATCTATCTCCTCTTCCTCACTAGCTTCACCCTCACTCTCATGGGATTCACACAAAACATCCTCAAAAGTGTCATTCACATGAGTATCTTCATGAGAAGAATTATCATCGTCGCTCACATGACATGCCATTAACGCTACAAAGTTGCGCTCAAATGGGGAACTTTCTCCTTCTTCCGGTTCATTGTAACTTAAGGTGGAATTATATGCTATCGGTTTCTTTCCCTCCTTCTTAAGTGTAGTGGGACACTTCACTAGCTTATGTCCCTAACCCTCACAACCAAAATGCCTATCCGACTCATTCATCTTATCATTATCACTTCTATTCTTAGGATCGTTATCCGCCTTGTTGTTCTTGAATTTCTCAAGTCTTTTGTCATCTTTCTATTGCTTTTAGAACTTAAGAAATGTTTTGAATTTCTTTGCCAATAAAGCAACATCTTCGAAGTCGATGTCGGAATCATCATTCAAAATTTAGTCTCCTCCTTTCGGGATTTAAAAGCAATGCTCTTTTCTTTCTTTAGCACTGATAAGCACCCAAAAGTGTTCAAATAATACCCCGAAGAGACCGTTTTTAATTGTTAATTCTCGACAAAATGGGTCTTATGCGCATTAATGTTTATTTTGTAGGTCAAATGTGTGTTTGGGGAAGTTCGACGCTTATTTCAAGGCAGATGCGCATCATATGGAGGTAATTCCCCAATCTCGTACCAAACCCTAGCCTAAACTTAGCTCAAACCTTCACCCGAAAAATAATCCTTGAGAGATGATTGAAAATTGTGTTGACATTTTATTATTTGAGTCAAACTAGAGATTGGCTTATCAAATTGATTAAAATTCACCTACTCTTATTTCATCTTCTCAAAATTGAAAGTAGTTGGGTGGATCTATCCGAGCGGATGATTCATTTGATTAATTTTAATTATATATTTAGTAGTATTTGAGGGAATTTAAATTATTTTTCTAAAATAATATTCAATTAGTTCATTTGTGTAGTAAAAATTACCCTTTGAATTAGTTAAATATTTTGGAATTCAATCAAATTAAAATAGTTCAATCTAAATTACTTGTGAGAATTGGGGGTGGATATACTTCCCTTGATTCATTCTCTTATTTAGTTACATCTCAGTCACTTTTATCACTCACTAGTTTATATTTTTCATACTTTTATTTTAGTTTGATTACCCTCTTTTTATTTAGGTCTTAGTTCAAATTCACATCCTCACAAAATTGTTTTAATATTGAAAAAGCATAAAAAAATAGAAAAAAGAAAAAATCCAAAAAGAGATAATAAATTGTTTTTGAATTACATGTGTTTTTCTCTCATTTCACTCCTTTAATGTGGATTGATACCTCACTTACCACTACACTTTAGTTTATTATATTTCGTACGTATTTGAAATTTTTTATTAGAGGGATTTCAAGCAACGACAAAAATACACGAAAGTCATCTCTATCAGGCACTTACTCAGAGGTAAATGAAATAACGCATTCGCTAATGTCAATTAGGTTATACAAAAAATCTTTTAACTCTTCGATATAAAATCTATTAAGGTTTATAAATTAAAACACTATTACACAAGTAAGAAAAAGTGGTGATGCTAGATATAAAAATAATACCCTTTAAGAATGAGATGAGGTAAAGTCAAAAGAACACAATATTTGTTCTCGAGGAAACCACCGAAATGGATAAAAACTTGTCCTTTAGTCCCTGGACAACCGACAAACCCAAGTCCGCTATTACCAAAGTTTAAGTAAAAATTATAGCAATAGCAGTGTAAATGAAATAGTTTGGCCAATACAAACCAGTACACCAAGACACAAACTAAGCAACCCCACAACAATCTGAATCTGACTAAATAAGTCAGGTAGTGGTAACTTGGAACACACACAGCTATACACTCAACACCTGAGTCCCCGTGAAGTTGTACACAATACAAATGAATAATAATAAGATGATATTGAATTAATTAGTACATAAAAATGAATGAATAACTATCAAGTCATAAGACATTTGCAAGGACTTCCTTAATAATTAATATTCAAGTAAAGATTAATCATAAAAATAATTCAATTGATGTAAATGTCCACAAACAAATAAGGAAATAAAATTCCAGAAATTATGTCACACAAACTGAAATAAAATAACCTAACACTAAACAGAATATGAGTGAATAAGACAGGTGTTATGTTACAAATATCAAGTTCAAGAAAAATGAGCGAAAGATAAGAAGTGTAGCACTTAGCTGATATAACTTAGACTGATAAAGAAAATAAAGGAATAAAAGGAAATGATTTTTAATGCTCACACACTTTAATAAATCCAACTAAATATAAATGAACACACAAAGAAAATGTCCAATATAGAGGATATAAATAATTAGGAGCAAAAAATCAGATTACCCTTAGTTCAAATTAAATCAGATTTAAGTAAAAGATATTTTAATAAAAAAAATTTGTGTGACAAAAAGAACATAAACTTAAGTTTAGTTTTTAAGTTTTAAAAAGTGTTAAGTCCAGTTTAATAATTGCACACGCACACTAAGATAGGTGAGAATAACACTCTCAACACCAAACACCCAAAAATTAAATCAGACTTAGATATAAAAGGTCCAATTAATTTCAGTTCAAAGATTAAGTCCGAACATAAACAAAATGTAACAAATCTAAAAAACTAGCAGGTATGAGTGTTCAAAGGAAATAAATCTAAACAGTGTAAATATACACACGAGTTCATATTAGAACACATTCCAGATTATGTTAAGAGTTGTCCAAGATTATTCCCACAAAACACCAAATAATCTCAACCAAAATTTCAGCTCTTCAACTGTTAAAACCTATGCACAAAATAGGTAAAACAAAACAGTCCTTAATAAATACACTCAAAAGAAAAGTTTGGGTAAATAAAAAATTCAGTTACCAAAAAAAATTAGATCTGATTTTACAAAAAAATGTATATGTTTATGGATAATAAAAACGTAAAAAAGAAAGTATGAACCCAACTAGTTTTTTAAAAAAATTCTTGTTAGCAGGTCGAAATATGTCTAACCAACATTTAACCAAAACAAAGATATGTTTTAAACACAAACTTCTAAACACGCCAAACACCCCCAAACTTTTAGACCGTGGTAATAACAGACAAGGTATAAACACACTTGAGATTAGATTTATATTTGTATATATATGTAGAGGTAGAAATTTGTTGGCATAAAAATATATAACTATATATATACCCATATATGTATAATACAGTTATATATATATAATATATATATATAAACAAAAAAATGTTACCTTCAAGGATTGAAATTCAGATACGAAATTGAAATCCAAGACTGAAAACCTCCCAACGCAACACTGGATCCCCAGAAAAAAATAGTAGAGATCTTTTCAACTGAGGTTTCTCATATCACCAGAAAATCTCCCAAAAAACAAAGTCTTATATCGTTTAAATCGAAAAACCCCCAATGGGTCCCAAACGAATCAGATCCAAATACCAAACTAAATACCCAAAAAAATAATCTTCGAAACTTCCAAAAATCTATAAACTTAATCTCACAAGGTAGAGAGATAAGGAATGTGTTTAGAGAAGAAGTAAAAACTCTCAGGACTCGTTTGGTTCGAGATTTGGGAGGGGAACTTTGGATTCCTGGAATATAAAATTCCCCTCATTTAGAATTACTATGTTTGGTTGGAGTTTTGGGGAGGAAATTAGAATTCCAGGAACTTAAAATTCCCACAACTTTGATACTTTTCTTTCCCACCAAAAATGGGGGGAATAAATTAGAATTCCCAGGAATCCTCACTTATTTTTATGGTATGACAAAAATACCCTTTTATTAGCACCTAAAAACAAATTCTTCCAATTATATCCTAAATTATATGTCAAAACTAAAATCGATCAGATATAACCCTCACTTTTCTTTCTCACGTTTTTATGGTAACCCTCCTCTCTCTCTCTATGTACGATCCTGTCTCTCTCTCTCTATACGTATATATATGTATATATATATATATACAGATATATATGTACGTATATATATATAAACTACATATATGTAATTTTTTCTACTATTTTGTAGATCGACTTGAACACAAATCTGTAGAGGAGCAAACCGAACACAGGTAAGATCACCTATCTCTCTCTCTTTCTCTCTCTCTCTCTCTCTCTCTCTCTCCCTCTCTCTCTCTCTCTCTCTCTCTCTCTCTCTATATATATATATATATATATATATATATATATATATATATATATATAACCTAATTTGTTTGATTTGGAGCCCTAATCAATTGATTTATTTCAAGCCCTAATTTGTTTGATTTGGAGCCCTAATCAATTGATTTATTTCAAGCCCTAATTTGATTGATTTGGAGACCTAATCAATTGATCTATTCGGAGCCCTAATTTGATTGATTTGGAGCCCTAATCAATTGATCTATTCGGAGCCCTAATTTGATTGATTTGGAGCCCTAATCAATTGATTTATACAACATAAAAATCCTTTCAAGCTATGTAAATTGATTTTTCTCCCATGCATTCTATATGTGTAGTTTGATGTGTACATGTTCTCATTTTTTTGAATTTTTACATCAAAAAGTACAAATATTGCAATTATTTATTGGGGTGTTTTTGTTTCAATTAGCAATTATTTGTTTAAGCCTAATGTACTTTCTCAATATGCATATGTAGATATGAATCGTGTAGTGTTGGAAAGGAAGCGAAAGACCATAAGTTTGTGTGAGACTATTACGAGTATATTCAATGTTGTAGGGATGTTTTACATTTTGATATATGTTAATGTGGTGATATATCGTAAAAGAAATAGTTTTATAAGAGACGTATTTAGTAGGAGAATAAGTCGTTTATTAAACATGCATGCCATGGTGTACGTGAGTGATAAAGCTTGCATTGATAACCTTCGGATGGATAGGCACACTTTTTCCAAGCTTTGTTACATGCTCCGTACCCATGGTATGTTAGTGGACACGAGAAATATCAAAGTTGAAGAGATGGCCGCGATTTTCTTGTACATACTTGCTCACCATACTAAGAATCGAGTATGCATTAGAGAATTCAAACATTCAGGAGAGACCATCAGTAGATCTTTCAATAAGGTGTTACAAGGAGTTATATTATTGCAAGGGCACTTACTCAACACACCAGTTGCAGTCTCTGAGGCGTCGGACGATTCTAGATGGAAATGGTTCAAGGTATATAAACACGCTTCATTTTAATTCTCATATGATATTTGTGGGAATGAAACTTAAAATTCTATTAATTCTTGTAGAATTGCATAGGGGCATTAGATGGAACTTATATTCGGATTAAGGTGTCAGAAGTTGATAAACCTAGATATCGTACAAGGAAGCATGATGTTGCAACAAATGTCTTGTGCGTTTGCTCTCATGACATGCAAATTAATTATGTATTATCGGGATGGGAGGGATCCGCACAAGATTCGCGAATACTTAGGGATGCAGTCAGCCGCCCAAATGGTTTGAAAGTTCCTAGGGGTATGTTTATAGATTAATTACATTATTTCAATAAATATTCCGAAGGGTATTATCTACTAATCTTTAGTATGATTATAGGTTTCTATTACCTTGTTGATGCCGGATATCCAAATGGTACCGGATTCCTAGCTCCATTTCGAGGTCAACGGTATCACTTGAATGAGTGGAGTAATGACTATCAACCTCAAAATCCGGAAGAGTTTTTCAATATGAAGCATTCTCAAGCGAGGAATATTATCGAAAGATGCTTTGCAAAACTTAAGCTTAGGTGGGGGATCCTAAGGAGCCCGTCATGGTATCCCGTGAGAACTCATAATCGGATAATCATTGCATGTTGCCTCATTCACAATCTTATAAGGCGAGAAATGGCACATGATCCATTGGATAGTGACTCAGACGAGGAGGATTCCCCAAATTTCTACGAACCAATTGGTGAACCAATCACTTATATTGAAACCTGCGACGAATGGACTAATTTTTGTGCAAACTTAGCTACTCAAATGTACAACGAGTGGAGGGGATCAAGGAATGCATAGATTTAGTTTAGTGAATGAAAGAAATGTGAATTTCATATGTATTTTAATTAGACTCTGTTTTGGAGGCTTGATTAGTAATGAAGGGACTGCATTTTTATGATGTATGTTCTGTTTTCTTGTAATGTAATTTATATATATATATATATATATATATATATATATATATATATATATATATCAGTATGCTATTAGCCTATAGGAATTAGAAGAGTGGATGTGAAGATGACAGCTCAGAGGAAAACACCAAAAAACTAGAGGGTACTGCTGCTGAAGCCTTCATTCCCAGCAAAGTGAACAATTTTTTATTCGTGTTTGAACTTGGAAGGAATTATTATCTGTTTGGGATTTGGAGGTCTAGTGGGAACTGAGAAATCATCACCCATTGTTCCTGTAATGGGTAAAAACATGATTGATTCACTTTCTGCAGTGTGATATTCATACATGCAGCATCTTCTGCCCCTTAAAATATTATTTGGTTGATCTTGGCATCGATATATATTTTATATGCCCACATTTTCATAGACAATATTGCTTTCCATGATTTAACTGTTCACAAAAGGAGCATGGAGGGAGGGTCTATAGTGCATCAATATTGATATATGTTCTGAGAATGACAAGTTGCCCTATTTGCAGAATTTGAAGTGGAAGTATTGAGGGCTGTTTCAGTATGCTGTTTCAAAGACATATCTAAACTTTTGATGTTTAAACTTTTAAACTTTTGCTGTTTAAACTTTTAAACTTTTGCTGTTTAAACTTTTGCTGTAAAAAATTTCAAGAGTATCAGGCCTTATTTAAACTTTTGCTGTTTCAGTATGCTGTTTCAAAGACATATCTGTTTTGGACACTAGACCAAGATGCTGTTTCAGTAGCTGAGCTTGATTAACTTGTTGAGTTTTATTGCCATATCTGTTTATATATCAGTTGTAAAAGCACATTGTCATATATGTTTATATATCAGTTCCATTTAAAAATAGAAGTTTAACTTGCTGAGTTTTCCATTTACATAGCATTCGAGCTGTTACAATGGCAACAAATAGTCAACCCGCGAAATCGAAGCTGTTTTGGACACTAGACCAAGATGCAAAACTAGTGGAGTGCTTACAAGACCTATCTGTTGATGGGTATTGGAAAGTTGATACGGGATTTAGAGCCGGATATTTGCAAGAACTTGAAAAGATGTTGGAGAAAAAGTTTCCTGGATGTGGTCTGAAAGCTTTTCCAAACATCGAGTCTCGCGTGAAGACTTTGAAAAAACAAACAATGGCAATTGCAGAGATGTTGAACCATGGTAGTGGCTTTGCATGGGATGACGTGGATTACATGGTTAAAGTTGATTTGGATGTGTTCAACACATGGGTTAAAGTAAGTATAATTTTTTCCAGATTGTTAATGTTGTTTCTCTTATTAATGTTGTTTATCTTAATTATATGCCTCGACCTTTTTTATGTCTAGTCTCACAGTAACGCGCGGGGACTTAGGAACAAGTCATTCCCCCACTTCAATGCTTTGAATGATATATATGGGAAGGATCGAGCCAATGGTGATGAGGCGGTAGATCCAATAGAAGAAGAGGAATCAATTCGCGCCAATATTCGTAGTCTATCCGAGAATGATGATAATATTTTACCAAGTGAAGATGTAGAGGTTGAAGGAATTGATATATCTAGCACTCAAGGCAACCGAAGTCCTTCTACAAGTTGCAATAAGGGACGCAAAAAGCGTCGTAGGGTTGCGGATGATTTTGCAACTAACTTAGGAGAGATGGCGTCTTCATTCAAAAAATTTATTGAAAGCACCGATGCAAATATCGAGAAGTTGGCAAATGCTCTTTGTATGAACCATGAGACCGAGCTTGGGAAGAAGGTGGTGGATGAGTTGAGCAACATAGATGGTTTGGATGAGGATGATGTCATCAAAGCGGCAAGCATTATCATTGGTGATAATCCAAAAAGTAGCTTGCTTCTCGCTTTGAAGCCATCCCAAAAATTGACTTGGGTTTGCAGGCTAATTGGAAAGAATTAATATGTTTTCTTCGTTTTGTTTTTAAAAAAATTAGATGGTTTTGTTGTTTTGTTGGTTATTAGAACCATTAATATGTAAAGTACCAATCGATATTTGGTTTTGTTGGTTATTACACACATTATGTTTTCTTTTGTTATGTCATGTTTATAGTTTCTTGAATTCCAATTTGTATTTATACTTTACTCTTGTGCATGTGTGAGAAGTGCGTGAATGTGTGTGTGTGTGTGTGTGTGCGTGCGTGTGTGCGTATGTGCGTATGTGAGTGAAATGTGAGAATGTGTGTGTGTGTGTGAATGTGTGTGTGTGTATGAGAATGTGTGCGTGTGTGTGTGAATGTGTGCGTGTGAGAGAATGTGTGCGTGTGTGTGTGAATGTGTGCGTGTGAGGGAATGTGTGCGTGTGTGTGTGAATGTGTGCGTGTGAGGGAATGTGTGCGAGTGTGTGTGAATGTGTGTGTGTGTGTGAGGGAATGTGTGTGTGTGTGAATGTGAGGGAATGTGTGTATGAGAATGTGTGTGTGTGTGTGTGCGCGTGTGTGTGAGGGAATGTGTGCGTGTGTGTGTATGAGAATGTGTGTGTGTGTGTGTGTGTGTGTGTGAGGTAATGTGTGCGTGTGTGTGTGTGTGTGTGTGTGTGAATGTGCGTATGTGAGTGAAATGTGAGAATGTGTGTGTGTCTGTGTGTGAGGGAATGTGTGTGTGTGTGCGCGCGCGCGCGCGTAAATCTTAGTGTTGATATTTAATTATAAACATATTAATGCAAAAGGGTATTTTAGGTAAATGATATAGATTCCATTCCTATTATTGACGAACCAAACATAGGAAAGTAATTTAAAATTCCAGGAAAATAGAATTCCTATTTGAACCAAACAATGGAAAGGAATTCAAGATTCAAGGAACTTAGAATTCCTGGAATTGAGAATTCCTATTCCCCTCCCAAATCTCGAACCAAACGAGTCCTCAAGGTATGAGTGTATACTGAAAGCTGTATAGAGAGAAAAAGGGCAGAAAATGTCGGTAGCGTTTTGGTAGAGAGAAAAAGGGCCTCGTTTGCGAGTTCTATTTTGGAGAGAAAAGAAAGGAAAGGAAAAGAAAGTGTGTTTCCTTTCCTTCGTTTGGGAGTTTAAGTAGGAAAGAAAGTGACTTTCTTTCGTTTGGGAGTTTAAAAGGAGAGAAAAGAAAGGAAAATTTTTAAAAAACTTTCTCTTCCTTTCTCTCCAAAACTTTCTTTCCAAATCGAAAAGAAATGGGGAGAAAGGAAAGTTTTTAATGAATTGTTCATTTTTGTCTTAAAAAAATTATTTTCCTCCCAAATTCCCAAACGAAGGAAAGAAAATTATTTTCTTTTCTCTCCTAAATTCCTTTCTCTTCTCTTCTTTTCTTTTCCCTCTTATTAACTTTCCCTTCTTTTCTTTTCTCTCCTAATAAAATTTTCCTTTCTTTTCTCTTCTCTCTAAAACTCCCAAACGAGCTCAAAAGGATACAACCATAATTTTAATGGGAACAAATAGCCAACACAACAGACCTCTAACCACATGCCAATAGGTAGCGTGTAAAAGAGATAAGCTTGTTGTAAACACAACATCTCCCAACAAAACTTAATCACGAAGGAAAACAAAACCAACGGCACAAAACAAATGAAAATGTTGCCTTTTAATCTTTGACAAAAAATTATTTAATTAAACAATAATAAGTGTTTAATCGTGTAATATTTTGTCAAATTAAGATAACAAAAAATAGAAAAAATTATAATTTTTGACAATAAAAAAGAAGAACTAAATAGAACTAAAAATTTATTTAACTCAAAAAATACATTCTGAACATATTTTATACACAAATTATATATTAAGCCAAACAAGATATATAAGACTTAAGATAAAGTTTTAAATATAAAAACATATTTAAAACACATATATCAGAACATAAAAAAAATATTCAAATTAAAAATGCAAAACAAAAGTATTTTACCAAAACTAATTTATCTATTAAATCAATATAAAAAAAGATTTAATATATATAAAAAATAGATTTTAACAATCAAAGAATGCCTGAGCATATAAAATTGTTTGTCTCAAAATTGAGCCCATGCAAGAAGAATGAGATTTTCAATCTCCCCCTTTGGACAATTTTGAGACAAACCAATATGAGATTCAAAAATAAGAAACGACACAAATTACATAACTCAACTATATACTTGAGTCCTAAAATTAAAAATTACATGACTGGATAAACAACAAGAAATCCTAAATGATTCAACAAGAATGTAAATACAATACATTAAAAGAGTCTCAAATTCTTCCATTGTTTGTCTCAAAGGGACAAAGGGTAGAGAAGAATCCTACTAAATAAAAATTACTACAACATAATATTCAAATAAAATGTACTAAAAAACAAACAAAACGTTTAAAATTTTGGTACTCCTCATTTGACAACCTAAGTCATCTTTCTTAATCCACTTAGATTTAACACTAGCAACAACAGTCTTAAAATGCAAAAAAATCAAGTTAAACTGGGAACAATTCTCAACAAAATCGGACTTTAAAGGGATCTTGGGCATATTCTTAACACCACTTTGTTGTCTATTTAAACACTTATAGCGAAATTGACCCAAAAGACCCGTTTAAGACAAAAATTACACTTATACACATGCCTATCATTGAATTTAGCATTAGGAGGAAAGTTCACATATTTAACATTTTCAGATTTTTTAGTTAAATTCAAATGCTTAATGCAAAACCGTTCCAAATGTTCATATTTTGAACAAAAATTACAACAATAAACATTTATTTCATCACATTTAGCATTATTACACTTAGTGGGCAGTTTTTTAGAATCGACGTTTCTGTTCAACTTAAATCTCTTATGACAAAATTACTCTAAATGTCCCTTTTTAGAACTAAACCCACATTGAAAAATAGGTTTAGTAGCATGTTTATTTCTAACATTTTCAGTTTTTCTAAATTTGCCCACATTTGCATTATTCTGTCATAATCTCTTAAAGCAGAATTTTCCTAAATGTTCAGTTTAAGAACAAAAATAACATTTAAGAACAGGCTTATTAGTTTTAAAATTCCTAACATTTTGAATTTGTCTAAACCAATTTTATTCTATCCAGATTTCTTAAAATAGAATTTTTCTAAGTGGCCATCCTCAGAGCAAAAACTATACTGAAAAGTAGGTTTAACAAATTGAACATTCTCAATAGTTTGACTTTGCCTAAATTTGCCTAAATTAGATTTATCCTTCCCTAATTTCTTAAAGCCAATTTTTTTTAAATGTTCTATTTTATGACAAAAACTGCATACAAAAATAGGCTTAGCAGAAGTAGAGCAACCCTCATTTTCAACATGTTTATAAGACATTCTGATTTCAGTTGAATCACGAAATTGTTACTTAGAATTAACAAAATTATTAACATCAAATTATTTCCCTTCCAATCCGAACCCATTAGTAGATTAGTCTAAAATCAAATTCTTATTAATAGTTTTTACGGCATCACCGAAATTTCAATAACCTTTTAACTTTTTCAAATCGCTCTCTAGTTCTATTCAACACTCATCATATTTAATCAAAATAGATTTAAGCTCGACTTGAGATTCATCAAATTTAAATAAAAAGTCATTGTTTTTAGTTTCAAGAGAGTGATTAAGTTCAGTTAACATGACAATTCTTTTCATAAAAAATGAAACATCATTTTAAGTTCACCAACATGAAATTCAGATTATGCGGTTATTGACTTGATTCTATTGTTTAAAATTTCATTTTTAGATGTAAAATGTGTGACGGTGTGATAATTTATTAAATTTGCAAATTTCTAATTTGGCATACTTATTTAATTAGAGTCTATTTTGAAACCAAATCAATTCATCCCCTAACATGCAACTGAGTGTGTGTGTGTGTCAACCCATAAATAAATAAAGCATGCGACACAAGTTTCAGAAAAAATCCCCGTAGGGAAAAACCTTTTATTTTCACTATAATTTGCAAAGAACGGTTTATACGAATTATACTGAAAACATGAGTGACATACGCAATACCCGCAGGTGTCGATTCCGATGTCACCGGCTAGAATTTCCCATAATAACTCCAGATGGTCAGCAATGGAAAAGAAACAGCTTATCCATAAGAGTGAATTTTATAAGGACTCCCTACACAATAGCACGTAGCTGTCGGTTGTAGAGTTCTCCCCACAAAGAATGAACAAAAGACAAATATGTTCTTGAGTTCCACAAAAGTAATTGGAATTTTTGTGAATTGTAAACAAAACAAATATTTGAACGCTTAAATTGTTGGAGAAATAAACACACTTCCAAATATGTTTATATGAATCATTTTTGGGAAAAACTCTCAAACTTAGAAAAACTTTTCTCCACACGAAAACCAAGGCTAGCAGACCCCTTTTATAAGAAAATTAATTCGATTAAAGGATCAGCATGAGTTCAGCGTGTTAGCCAAAAAGTCACGTCGCTCGAACGAAATCCCATATCGCTCGAACGAGATACGCTTGTCATTCAAACAACATCGCGCGACGTCTCAATATTGCTCGAACGAGATGATGATCTCGCTTGAAAGACCTGAGCGTCAAAACTGAGGTACGCTTACTTCCTTAGAAAATTTCCTCAAAACTTCTCAAAACACAAACATATCTCGTTCGAGCGATATGGGATTTTAGATAGATGGGAAGAAGATTTATGGATGTTCCAAACCTTTAAAGATGGGGTGCAAGCTGAAATATCTTTAACTTTGATTGCACCCATTTCTTGGCAAACGGAATTACTATTTGTAATGCCATATTATGAATATAGCTTTGCCTCTTTAAAACATTCATAAAGTAATTTTCTATAAAAAAAATTCAGCATCAACATATAGGTTTCCCATATTTAAACAATGAATTTAAAAAGAAGCAAATTTAAAAAAAAATGTTTAGGATCTTTGCAAAATAAAAACTTTTATAAAGTGAATCCTGAAGCTCTTACACAACTTGAAATAACCTAAGGGTGTACACGTTAAGGTGTATTAGCTACCGTGAATTAGGTTATATAGAAACACTTTTAACTCTTTGATATAAAATCTATTAAAGTTTATAAATTAAAACATTCACGCACACTAGTAAGAAAAGGTGGTAATGCTAAATATAAAAATAATACCCTTTAAGAATGAGATGAGGTTAAGTGGAAGAAACACAATATTTGTTCACGAGGAACCCACTGAAATGGAAAATCCGTGTCCTTTAGTCCCAAGATAACACACACCCAAGTCCACTATTACTAATTTTTAAGTACATATTACAGCAACACCAGTGTAAATGAAATAGTTTGGCCAATACAAACTCGTACACTAAGGCACAAACTAAACAACCCCACAACACCCTGAATCTAACGAAACAACCCAGGTAGTGGTAACATGGAACACACACAACTACACACTCAACACCAGAGTCCCCGTGAAGTTGTACACAATACAAATGAATAATGATAAGATGAGATTGAATTAATTAGTACATAAAAATGAATGAATAACTATCAAGTCATAAGACACACGCAAGGTCTTCCTTAATAATTAATATTCAAGTAAAGATTAATCCTAAAAATAATTCACTTGATGTAAGTGTCCACAAACAAATTAGGAAATAAAATTCCAGAAATTGTGTCACACAAACTGAAATAAAATAACCTAACACCAAATAGAATATGAGTGAATAAAAAAGGTGTTATGTTACAAATATCAAGTCCAAGAAAAATAAGCGAACAATAAGAAGTGTAGCACTTAGCTCATATAACTTTGACTGATAAAGAAAATAAAGGAATAAAAGGAAATGATTTTAATGCTCACACACTTTAAAAAATCAAAGTAAATATAAATGCACACACAAAGAAAATGTTAACTTTAGTGGATATAAACAATTAGGAGCAAAAATCATATTATCCTTAATTAAAATTAAATCAAATTTAAGTTAAAGATATTTTAATAAAAGAATTGTGTGACACAGAAAAAAACTTAAGTTTAGTCTTTAAGTTTTCAAAAGTGTTAAGTCCAGTTTAACAATTGCACAGGCACACTAAGATAGGTGCGAATAACACTCTCAACCCCAAACACCCAAAAATTAAATCAGCCTTAGATATAAAAGGTCAAATTAATTTCAGTCAAAAGATTAAGTTCGAACATAAACAAAATGTAACAAATCTAAAAAACTAGTAGGTATGAGTGTTCAAAGGAAATAAATCTAAACAGAGTAAATACACACACGAGTTCATATTAGAACACATACAAGATTATGTTAAGAGTTGTCCAAGATTATGCCCACAAAACACCAAAAAATCTCAACCAAAATTTCAACTCTTCAACAGTTAAAACCTACGCAAAAAATAGGTAAAACAAAATCGTCCTTAATAAATACACTCAAAAGTGCAGTTTGTGCAAATAAAAAATTTATCTACCAAACAAAATTAGATATTTATGTTTATGGATAATAAAATTTTAAAAAAGAAGGTACGAACCTAGGTAGTTTAAAAAAAACTCTTATTAATAGTTCTAAATGAGTTTAACCAACAATTAACAAAAATAAAGATATGTTTTAAACACAAACTTCTAAACACACCAAACACCCCCAAACATTTTGATCATGGTAACAGTAAACATAATATAAACACAATTTAGATCCAATTTATATTTGTATATATATGTAGAGGTATAGATCTCCTGGCATAAAAATATATAACTATATATATTCCTATGATGACAATTATGTTCAGCACAAATTAATAAGAAAAGACAATCACCAATGCAAATAAAGAATGTAAAGAACGCCAATCACACAACATAGTATTTTATGTGATCCAGCAAGAATGCCTACGTCCACGGTGGTGCTCTCGATATTATTTCTCTATACTCCATGAAGTATTTTATAGGAAAAATAATACACACATTTTGCCCCAGGCTTAGGGTTTGTTATATACATGCTTGTTCTCAGGGAGTGGGGGTGTTGGACTCCCCCACGTCAATCCATAACCCCTAATATATCTGCATATGAGATTTTAGGAATTTGACTGAGTCATAACTGAATTGATTGGGATGCGAGGCTCCCATACTTTGGGCCATTTTTATTGGGCTACTCGTCTTGGGCCAGAATGATAAATCGAGGTACCCATAATTGCCCCTAAAGTTGTTGGTCCACAACTCGGGCTCAATAATTTTAAATGATTTGTCATAATGGCATTTTTGTAAATTATGCAGCACTTTCCAAGATTGAAGCGCCTCTTCTGAACTGATTTGGGCAGCAACCCGCTTAGTTTCCTGTGTGCTATGATTAGAAACATTTAAAAATCCATCGGAGAAGTGTTTTCTTGTTGTCGCTTCAAGTTTTTCCATATTTCTAACTTTCCTCAAGCTCCCGCTGTTGCGCTTTTCATTCTCAAGTCTTTGTCTTCCAATTTCACTGTTCTTCATCGTCTTTGCTTGTGACTTTGCATCGTCCCAAGATAAGTTTTCACTTCGTAAGTCCCTTTTGCTCTTTATCTTTGCTTTTTCTATTGAAATTTCTTCACATTTGTAGTTAGGGTTTGTAAATGGCGAAAATAGGCAATAGATCGATATATGAATTTAGGAAGTTTTATAACCTTCCAGATTGGGTAGATATTGAGTGTGCCCCAGCCCCTCGTAATGTTAGAGAGATTGAGGATGCTCACTGGATTCATGTTCTCTTATTGTCCCAAGGGGGTCTTATGCCCCCCCCCCCCCCCCCCCCCCAAGCAATTTGATTTTGCATTTTTATGGTAATTTCCATATTGTTCCTTCACAGTGTTCGCCAAATGTTTGGAAGATTGTTAATGGTATCCATAGAATAAATCATCTTTAGGGCACCAATCTAGGTCTTGCTCAGATCTATTTTTGATATTCTTTTTCGCGAACAAGTTCTGGTCTTCTTTACCTCAAGGCCAGGAGTCCTAATAGGGTATTGGTAGTAAATCTACCTGATTCCCACAAGGATTACTGGCAAGAGGGTTTTCTTGCTAGAAATTAGCAGTTCCCCTCCCCCCCCCCCCCCCATACTGAGGGGTCGAGGTCTGACATATTCATGGTCTCCTTTTATAGGGAGGAGTTCATAAGTAGGCTTAGTTTTTGCTTTGCTCATCAATACTCTGTTAATGTATGATTTCTCTGATATTCTTCTCGCTTTCTTTTCAGCAAGGATAAAGAACTTGGAACCTGCTCCAAGCGAGGCTCGAGCTGCTGAGTTGGTCAAAGTCTGGAATATCAGGAAACTTTTGGCTAACGGTGAATATCCTCGATCAGTGAATTTTCTATTGGAATATAAGAATGTTGGGTCCATCTTTATTGCGCGACCCATAGACAGCATCCCTGAGCTAGACATCTCTGAAGAAGTTGCTACAGATCCCATCATATTAGACGAAGAAGAGAGCAGCTCTGGTGAGGATAACGAGGGTGATAACGGGGGCGGTGCTAAAGGTATATCTAGTGAAGAGAGCTCTGGTGGTGAAGGGTCTTCCAGCTCAAAAGAAGTTTCAGAAGCTCGAGGGTTTTCCAGTGAGTCGAGCAGCTCCAGCGAGGAAGATATGGCTCCTCCCAGGAAGAATCTGATTTGTGATGATGACGATGATGATGATGAGGTGCTTCTCTCCTGTTGGTCGAAGAAGTAGAAATCTGGAGGCAGAGAGATTACAACTGGTTTTCAGTCTGTTGCTCATGAGTAGGAGAAGAAGAAGAAAAAGGAAGAACAGTTAAGAGAGAGGGAGAGAAATGAGGAAGAGAGGAAAAAGGTAGAGGAGAGAAAGAAAGTGGATGAGAGGAGAAAAGTTGAGAAGGCGAAAGAAGAGGAGAGAAGGAGATAGGAGATGATGGAGATGGCAGGTCAAGAAATGGTGCCTGTGTCTGCCTTGCCCGAGGGAGCCTCTGTCGCCATCTCTCCTTAATTGGATCTTACATTGCTCGAGAAAGCAATTTTGCCTACTGATCTTCAGAAGGCAATGGGGACCGACCAGTTAGCTCTACAGATGAGTCAGAGGATAGCCTTGGTAAGTCAGTCTCCGCTCTTCTATGCTTGTAGTACTCTGTTCAATGCTTCTTTTTCTTAATATTTTCTCTTTTTTACAGTTCCTAACTGACTTCACCGTCCTTTATCGCACCCACGATGAGTTGGTGAAGAGGAATGCTGATTTGGAAAAGTAAAATGTTGATCTGAAGGGGAAGAGTGTCAAGTTGGAGGCTAGTTTGAAAACTGTCAGTGATGCTCAGCGGTCTTCTGTTATCGTCCTTACTAAAGCTAATCGGGTGAAGGAGGCTGCGGTCAAAGAGCTCAACGAGCTGTGGCAGTCCTACGACTTTGTCTACACGAGCAAGTTAGCTGTGGTGAAGGAGAACAGGGTGCTGGCAGAGAAGGTGAAGAAGGTGGAGGAGAGCTCGTACAATGCCCGATGGGCTGCTGCGTATGAGGATGCTGAGGTTCAGATAGGATACATCAGTAGACTGAACTTTAAAAAGGGCTGGAATAAGGCTATTTTGGCTGCTGGAGTGGACATCGATTCTCCATTATTTGACGAGTATGATCCAAGCCCGAAGCCTACTGTGGATGAGGCACCTGCCCCAGCCATTGACGGTAGTGTCTCTACTTCTCAGACTGTTCCTGCTAGCACCCCTTCTGAGGGAGATGTTCCTGCTTCTCAAATCGTGTTGGATGTTCTATCCTATCAGGTTTTCTAAGCCAAGCATTATTTGGTGACCAATTCAATTTGGTCAAATTGCCTAAGGGTACCCTGTAGGGCTTCATATATTGCCAGGGGCAATGCTAAGAGGTTTTTTGTGTTTTATAATGAAAACCTAAGGAGGGTGACTCCCAACTTTTATATATCGGGTAATGTGCCTGTCACTTGGAAAAGGTGTTCAAGATTTAATATTCAGAAAATAAAATTAACACTTCATAGAATGCCACTGTCGAACAATCTTTTATTAAAAGTAATGAAATTGCCAATTCCAATAATGTGATATAAAAATTGAATGAAAAAACTAGAAATAGAATTTTTTCAGGTTGGCTGCGTTCCAAGCTCGGGGTATCTCTCTTCCCTCTAGCGTTTCAAAGTGATAGGCTCCTTGTAGGTCGTCCCTTATCACCTTGAATGGTTCCTCCCAGTTTTGACCTAGCTTGCCATCGTATGATTTTACTGCGCTACCAAGGACTTTTCTTAGGACGTAGTCTCTAACCTGGAATGCTCTTGGATTGACCTTCTTGTTATAGTGCCTAACGAGCTATTTTTAATAGCTAGCTAGTCTCACTAGGGCTAGCTCTCTCCATTCATCAGCTAGGTCAAGTTCAGCGAGTAATGCAGCATCATTTTGTCCCTCGTCAACCAGGGTGGACCTCATGGTTAGGAGGCCAACTTCTAAAGGGATGATTGCTTCCATTCCATATATTAGTGCGAATGGGGTTTCGCCAGTCGCTCACTATGGGGTAGTGCGGTAGGCCCACAGGATATGTGACAGCTCGCTCACCTATGCGCCTTTGGCTCGCTCAAGTCATTTCTTTAATCCATCGATCATTGTTTTGTTGGAAGCTTCAGCTTGGCCGTTACTCTGGGGGTAGGCCGCCGACCTAAAATGGTGCCTGATCCCGTGGTCATTGCAAAAACTCTGGAAGGGTTCTCTCTCGAACTGCATTCCGTTGTCATTGATGATGGTTCTGGGGATCCCAAAGTGGGTAATTATGTTCTTCCATACGAATCTCATCATATCTGTGTCTCTGATGTTTGCCAGTAGCTCTGCCTTAATCCATTTATTGAAGTAGTCTGTCGCGACCAACAGATACTTGCGATTGCCGGCAGCGGTAGGAAGAGGGCCCACGATGTCCATTCTCTATTAGTCGAAAGTCCAAGGGCTCGTAAGTGGTCTTAGGTTGCTGGTAGGTTGGTGGACATAGGAGCATATAGCTGACATTTTTTACACTTGTTAGCATATACTCTAGAATCTCTTTGCACGTATGGCCACCAGTAGCCTTCCTTAATTGCTCAAAAAGCTAGAAATCTCCCTCTAATATCGCTCCCACAGATTCCTTCGTGAAGCTTTCGTAGAACTTTCTCAATGTCCTTTGGGTGAAGACATTGGAGGTAAGTTTCGGTGAATGATATCTTATACAGCTTGCCCTCAAGAGATAAGTGAAAGCGGACAGCTTTGACTCTTATCTGATGAGCGGCCTTCTTATCGTCTGGTAGTGCACCATCCTTCAAATAGTCCCTCAGGGGGTCCATCTAACTGGGTGTTGGTTCAATCTGGAGAATATGGCCCATGTTTGGCAAGTCTTTGTTGGGGTTGATGCTCGATTGGGCGAGGAAGTCTATAGGGATTATTCTCTTTAAGTAGGAGTCGATTGCTGAACTTAAGGCTGATAGGGCGTCGGCATGACTATTTTATCCTCTGGAAAAATGTTGGACATTGACTTCCTCAAAGTTGGACATTAATCGTTTTTGCTAAGGTAAGGTAGGCAGCCCCACTTATCTGATTGGAGACCAATTGTGAGTCACCGAACACCTGTAGCTATTTTGCACCCAACGCTTGTGCCTTCTGTAGGCCTGCTATCAAAGCCTCGTATTCCACCTCGTTGTTGGAGGCTTCAAATCCAAGTCTGATCCCCTACTCGAGAATTTTATCTTTCGAGGTAACGAGCACAATGCCTACTCCTTCCCCCTTTGAGTTGGAGGCTCAATCAATAAATATTCGCCAGACACCTCCAGCTGAGTGATCTTCCCTCTGATCCATGGATTGGAGTTGGTCGTAAGGCTGTTCGCCTGTGAAATTCGCGATGAAGTCAGCGAGGACCTGCCCCTTGATTTCATTCCTTGGTTGGAACTGGATATCAAATCATTTGAGCTCGACCGACCACTTCGACAGTCTGCCGAACAGATTCGCTTTTTGCAGGACTACTCTAAGGGGGTAATGTGAGGACGATGATAGAGTGAGCTTAGAAGTAGTGCTTTAGTTTCCTCTAGGCTACCACTAGTGCAAAGGCGAGCTTCTCCAAAGGTAAGTATCGCTACTCGATGTGCAATTGGGTCTTGCTCGCGTAGTAGACTGGGTGCTGGATTCCAGTTCTTTTGCATACTAGTGCAGAACTGATAGTGTGGCTGGAAACAGCAAGATATAGGTATAGGGAATCGTTCTCTTGAGGTATCATGAGCAAGGGTGGTGTGCTGAGATAAGCTTTGAGCTCTTCCAATGCTCTCAAGCAATCTTGATTCCACTCCACTATTTTGCTCTTCTTCAATAGCTGGAAGAATGGCTGGCACTTTTTGAATGACTTCGAGATGAATCAATTCAAGGCGGTGAGCATGCCTGTGAGTTTTTATACGTCTCTTATCGTACGAAAAGGCTGTACCTTATTGATTGCATCAATCTGGTCCAGGTTGGCTTCAATTCTGCTCTCGCTAACCAAGTATCCGAGAAATTTCCTGACTAGACACTGAAGGAACATTTGCTTGTATTGAGTTTCATTCGGTATTTTCTGAGGATTTCGAAGGTCCTTGATAGGTCTGAGAAGTGGTCTTCTATGTGCCTTCTTTTGACGAGCATATCATCAATGTAGACTTCCATGGTATCTCCCATTTGGTCTTTAAACATATTAGTGACCAGTCGCTGGTAGGTTGCTCCTGCATTTTTTAGCCCAAAGGGCATAACTTTATAACAGTATAGCCCGATGGTGATGATGAACGCTGTCTTGTCTTGGTCTGGTGTATACAGGGGAATCTGGTGATACCCCGAGTATGCATCCAGGAAACTCATTCTTTCATGAGTTGTTGTGGTGTCCACCAACTGGTCGATCTTTGGGAGGGGGAAACTGTCCTTAGGGCATGACCTATTAAGGTCAGTGAAGTCGATACAAACTCTCCATTTTCAATTATTCTTCGGAACCACTACTGGGTTGGACTTCCTGTATGGATCCTGCATCCAGCAGCTTCTCTACTTCTTTCTCTACAACCTTGGCCTTCTTGGGCTAAGTTCGCCGTGCCTTCTGCACGATAGGCCTGAAAGTGGGATCGATGTGCAACCAATGACAACCCACACTGGGGTAAATCCCAAGAATCTCGTATGGTTCCTGTGAGAAAATATCTAGATTTCTTCTCAATATCATAGTCAATTCGTTATTCTCTAGATCTGTGAGAGAAGCTCCGATCAAGAACATCCTATCTTTTTTGCTACCATCGACTGCGATCTCTTACAGGTTCTCAATGACCCACTCATAGGGGAGGAGCCTTGTCTCCTCCACTCCGGATCTTCCATACTTTAGCTGTTATTTTGAAGGTATCAAACCTTCCTATTTCTCAAGCTTTTCTTTGGCCTTCTCAACCTTCCTCTTTGGTTTTGGGCGGATGGCTGCTATAAAGAACCTTCTTATCATCGCTTGATCTCCGTGGATCTCCATTACTCCTCACTCAGTCACGTATTTGAGTTTCTGATGGTAGGTCGAGGGGATGGCCTTCATTGCATGTAGCCATCCTCCGTCGAGGATAGCTTGATAGGGTGAGTCAATGTCGACTACCAGAAACTCGATCATTTTGGAGACACTTCCTTCCCTCACTGGCAGTACGATCTTTCCCAATGGGATAGTTACTTTCCCAGTGAAGCCAACTAGGGGGACAATGGCTTCCTTCAAGTCAGCAACGCTTAACTTCAATTTCCTGAACATGTCAAGATACATTACCTCGGATGAACTTCCCTTATTTCACTATCCGGAGTGTAATGATCAGGGCGTCATGATGTGGGGTTCTTACTCCCACTAAGTCTTCATCCGTGAATACGATATGTTTGTTATAGTCGACGTCATCTGCTTGCCGATGCTTTCCTGACTGCGTTTTCATTGGATCAATTTGAAAAGCTTGCATCACTGTTATAAGCTTTTTCACTTCCATTCGAGCTGAGTTTCCTTGAATCTTCTTTAGATCATATGCCCCATGAATCACTGCGAGCTCATGGCCAGCATTATCCTCGATCACATTATCAGGCCTTGTGTCTCTGTTGGAAGCAACTTTCTCTACCTTCTTTTCCAGAAACTCGTTCAGGTGCTCGGTCTGGGCCAACTCTTTAAGGTGAGACTTAAGAGCCTTACAATTATCAATCTTATGTCCTCCTTCCTTGTGAAAAGTGTATCTCAGTGCACTGTTTCTTTTTTAGGGATCTCCTCCCATCTTTTTGGGCCACTTAACAAATGGCTCGTCCTTGATCTTTACTATGATCTTGTAAATTGTTTCTTTGAAGACAGTGTTTACTGCCTAAAATGCTTTCAAAACATCATTCTTTTTTTCATTCTTGGAGACACCCTTGCCATCATTATTACCTCCTCTCTTCTGGTTATCGACCTTGTCGTTTCCCTTAGCAGTGAGCTTAGCTCGACCATTCTCCCATGTATTGAGTCGGGTCACATCCTCAACTTTAGCGTACTTCTCGATATGAGCCATCAACTCATCGATGGTTGTGGCCTCCTTCTTAGTCAAGGATTGGTGCAAGAGGCAATATCTGAGTAAGCCAATCTTGAAAGAGGCCACTACTACCTACTTCGAGCAGTCCTCGACCTCGTTGAACAACTCCAAGTACCTTTTTGCATAGTGTCGGAGGCTTTCCTGGAGCGTCTTCTTCATTATTACCAAGGCATCCATCCTCTTTGGATGGGAGCTGCTGGTAATAAAGCGAGCCGTGAAGAGCTCTGCCAGGGACTGAAAGATCCTGATGGATCTGTGAGGGAGTCTCTCGAACCACTTCTGGGAGACATTATGCAAACTTGAGGGAAAGATTCGGCACATTAGTGCATCCCTGTGGTACCAAAGAGTCATAGCCTGCCTGTACTTACTAACATGATCGATAGGGTCAGTCTTTCTATCATAGATCTTGAATCTCAGAATCACGAACTTCTTGGGGGCTTCTTCTTATTTTATATCCCTTGAGAAAGGGGATTTCATCTGGGTCCTGAGAGCTTTCTGGGCTAGTTCTCTGGTCGATCTGGCACCCAGATGTGGTGGGTGCTGGTCCATTTCTCTTCTGACTAAATTTCGTATGTCATCATTTCCTCGAGCCAGGCTCCTGCAACGGTGAGGTGGTCGCTATTGCTTGAGAAATTCATCACCTGACGAGTATTCCTCGATCCTTTAGGATCCGCGTCTAGGACTCCTTCCTCGGCTGTGAGACTTGCTTGCCTAAGGGCTAGGAGTAAGATATTGACGTCTCCTTATGCTACTATGGAGCTCTTTTCCATCCTTTCCAATCTCTGTTTGAGGTAATCATTCTCAACTTCTTGCTTGCTAGCGACCTCTTTTTAATCCTGGAGCCTTGCCTCATAGGCATCGCTCAATCTGGAGATTTGTGTGGACCTAGTAGGTCCCTGACTTTCCTCTGAGGCTTATCGCTCTGGGCGAGCCCTTTGACCTGAACATCGAACTTCAGATCTGATCCTGCGAAGGGCAGGCTGCTCTTGGATATCCCTTGCTTGAGGGGCATTGCTACTGTGACCAGACATTCCAAATTCTTTGTTGGTGAGGGTTTTCTAAAAGGAAGTCAAACGTTCCCACAGACGGCGCCAATTGTGGTGACAAGTAAGTTCATCACAAATTAATAAGAAAAGGCCATCACCAAAGCAAATAAAGAATGTAAAGAACGCCAATCACACAAAACAGTATTTTACGTGGTTCAGCAAGAACGCCTACGTCCACGGTGGTGCTCTCGATATTATTTGTCTATACTCGGGGGAGTGTTTTACAGAAAAAATAATACATGCCTTTTTCCCCAGGCTTAGGGTTTGTTATATACATGCTTGTTCTCAGGGATTGGGGGTGTTGGACTCCCCCATGTCAATCCATAACCCCTATAATATCTGCATACGAGATTTTAGGAATTTGACTGAGTTGTAACTGAATTGAATTGGATGCGAGGCTCCCATACTTTGGTCCGTTTTTATTGGGCTACTCGTATTGGGCCAGAATGATAAATCGAGGTACCCACAATGCCGATATATATATAATATGGTTTATATATACATAAATGTTACCTCAACGATGAAAACTCAGATATGAAAAATTGAAATCCAAGACTGAAACACCTCCCAACGCATCACCAGATCCCCAGAAAAAAACATTTGAGATCTCTTCAGCTGAGGTTTCTTAGATGTCCAAACAAAAAAAAAAGTTGTATATCTTTTAAATTGAAAAACTCCCAACGAGTTTGCCCAAACGAATCAGATCCGAACCCCAAACTAAATACCCAAAAAAATAATATTCTCAACCTCCAAAAATCTATAAACTTAATCTCACACGGTAGAGAGATAAGGAAAGTATTTAGAGAAGAAACAAAAACTCTCAAGGTATGAGTGTATACTAAAAGCTATAGAGAGAGAGAGAAAGAGAGCAAAAAAATTCGGTAGCGTTTTGGTAGAGAAGAGAAATAAAAGCCCTAATTTTTTCTTTCAACCCATAACTCAATATATAGGATTGAAGCAAAAGCCCTTGGTAAAAATGAAATAGCCAAGATCCTTAAAGGCAATATGGTAAACTCACACAATCGGGTGAGGGTACAAAGGTAATCCCTAGATAAAAATATGCAAGCATAATTTTAATGGGGCCAAATAGGCAACACAATAGACCTCTAACCACATGCCCACAGGTTGTGTGTAACAGAGATAAGTTGGTTGGAAACACAACATCTCCCCACAAAACTTAACCACGAAGGAAAACAAAACCAACGGAACAAAACAAATGAAAATGCTTCCTTTTAATCTTTAACCAAAAATTGTCTAATTAAGCAATAGTAAGTGTTTAATCGTGTAACATTTTGTCAAATTAAGATACCAAAAATAAATTAAAAAATTATGATTTTTGAAAATAGAATAGAGTAAATTAAAGGAACTAAAAATTTATTTAACTTGAAAAATACATTCTAAACATATTTTATACAAAAATTTGTATATTAAGACAAACAAGATAAATAATACTTAATATAAAGTTTTAAATACAAAAACATGTTTAAAATTCATAAATCAGAACATAAAAAATAGTCAAGTTAAAAATGCGCAACAAAAGTATTTTACCAAAACTAATTTATATATTAAATCAATATAAAAAAATATTTGAGATATATAAAAAATAGATTTTAACAATCAAAGAATGCATGAGCATATAAAATTGTTTGCCTCAAAATTGAGCCAACACAAGAAGAATGAGATTTGCAGTAAATGTGTCAAGTTCATAGGTTTGTAAATCACCTCCAATCTCTTCTAGTTTCGTTGATTCAAGCATACCCAAGGAGTTTAAAACGGTCACTTTTTGATCAAACCTACTCGATAATGACCTTAAGATTTTCTTTATGACTCAGTTGTGAGGTATTTTATCTCCCAAGTTAAACGATGAGTTGACAATTTGGGACAATCTAGTGTAAAACTCATTAAACGTCTCAATCTCTAACATTTTAATTATCTCAAATTAGGTAGTGAGGTTTTGAAGTTTACATGACCTAACCGTGCTAGTTACCTCGTCAGTGAGTGCAAGAACATCCCAATCCTTTTTCGACGTCTCACACATCATAATACGACTATACCCTTCGGAGTGATAGACGAGGAAATGACATTTAAACCTTTCGAATTAGAAAGTGATAGTATATGTTCGGCTTCAGTCCATGACTCATAAGGTTTTAAATTAGTGGCCTCTATATCTCTCATGACTAGGGGTGGTCACCCTTTTTTCTACCGCTAACAAAACACGATCATCAAAAGCCTTAAGTGCACTTTTCATTTGCACTTTCCAATAAGCATAATTAGTTCCACCAAAAATAGGAGTTCAAAAAGTATCAAAAAATTTTATATTTATACCTATAAGCACATGGGATCACACACACAAAAAATTCTAGCTCTGATTCCAATTGGTAGGCCCCTTTTTCTTATGTGTGCTTTAGGTGAAAATAATTTTTCCAAAAAACAAACTTTTTTCCAATTTTAATTTTGCACCAATTTTGTGAACCAATTTTACTTAACCCAATTTTATCTTGTTAACCCTAAACATGCATCTCGGTGATTAAGCAAGTAAAATAAAGTAAAGTTCACAACACCGATGTATGAGGAAACCACAAAGGGAAAAAATCTTAGACAACCCAAGCCAGACAATCACTATGATGTGGTATTACGAAGTCTAGACAATAGACCTGCTTAATGACTCGATACCCCATAAGCCTTGACGCACTTATGATGCTTCAACCACTCCTCCAAAGTGCAATGTATTAATCCTTCCATGCCAGATCCATAACACACGAGTCCACATGTGCCTTTGTATCCACCTATATAACTTTGGCAACCATCTATGATTCAAAACATGGAATCATCCGCTTTTTCACCGCAAACCTCGACGAAACAAATGTTCAATAGAGATGAACAAACTCCAATGGGGAAATTTAGATCTTTATAGCATATGTGTATGAAATCTCAGATCTTTTAAACAGTAAGGATGGTCTTAGATTTGAAATCCTTAGAAAATAAGTGCATAAAAACGTAACTATTCTATTCTGTATTTTGGTTCTACACACTTCGAATTTATAAAAAAATCCTTAAATAAAAAACCTTAAGTTGGCAGTCATTTGGATGGCTTGGCCATGCCATCTGAATGTTAAAGTCGATTAATTCTTCTTAATATGAGGTAAAGATCTACACGAGTCTAAAACGAGTTTATCTCCTCTTAAAAACATTTTTAACATTTTAAAATCATTTTTAAACAAAATGGCATCCTTAAAATATTTTTTGAGTCTCATAAACATTATGCATTCATACCTAAGAGTATCTCGGAATGAAATATGATATGAAGACGTAAAACGTGCAACAATAAACACGGTATGATCTATCTTGAATCTTGGCTACTACATCTTCAAATAACATATCAAAGACTATGTGGAAATCATGACAAGATAAAATCTATCTATGACTCAAATTGGATTTTATCAAAAATAATGCCAATACATACAAATTGGCACTACTTGGAAATTTATCCTTACATGATAGGATATTAGCATTTGGGTATCATATAAAATACTATTATTTTATATATTTGTGTGTGGTTTATACCATCAAAGTGTGTCTTTAATAAAAAAAAGGAAAATGCTAACATGTGCATATATAGAGTGCATTTTAAGTCTCAAAATAGTGAGTATGAGAGCACCACATGACTATATGTGCTTAACGCGATGCAAAAATTACGTGCAATGTGTGTAACTATGACTCAAGTGCAAGTTGATCGCTCAAATAACAATCTCGGTAAATTGGGGTTGATCCTCAAGGAATAGGATAAAATCGTAATGACTACTAAGGGAAGGCATAAAAAACCTAATTATTGACTCACAAAAAAAAGAGTAAAAGGTGAAGATTTGTTATGCAAATTTGTACGTAACTAAAGCAAACGAACTAACAAATGCAATTTAACTAAGAGAAAGGGAAAAATGAATAAAAAAATATAGTTTTTAATGTTATTTGAGAAAAGTGGGATTTTGATCCAATCCCCTGAATCGTCGGTAACTTCATTGGATAACTTCATTGGATACAAAATTTTCAAAAAATATATTTATAATTAGAATAAAACATTAAATTTTTCAAAGTACAAAAGATATGACAATTTTACTTCGCACAATATCTATGTGACAACCCGCTTAAAATAATAACGTGTGGCCATCCCTATACTACATAAATCAGGTATCTCAGATGGCTCAGTCTCAACATGAACTGACAATACTAAATAATATAAGGCTAACTACCCCTGACTATTAAAAGCGGATGCGAAAAAAACTAAATAAAACATGCAACAGACAACAAACCAACACTAACAGCTACTAACAAAGGTAGAATGCACAAGTATGGTGATGAAAGAAAGTGCTAGTATAACGTGAAATGCGTATATACAAATGAATATACCCGAATAAACTGTCGGGTCACAGACAGTACGACATTTATGGGAAGAAATAAAAATAAAAATAAATAACTCTAAAGTATAACCCCGATGTACAAACCAAATCCTATCTAGATTCACAAGGAAATAGGAAACGACTACAATCCGAATCCCGCGACAGTCCGCACCTGTTACGACTCCCAAGACTCTGGATAGAAAGGAATCCGGTATCCATGCGGTAGGACACCTGTGGTAGTATGTACATACATATATAGCAGGGGAGAAATATAAACGGGTCAGAGCCCGAGGTGTAAAAATGTTTAACAAGTGTGTTAACCGTGCATAATAAATATAAATGCACTTATTTCATAATTAAGGTGGAGTTGCACTCTCGTGAAACTCCAATCTCACCTCTCATCTAAAAGCGTGCACCTATTCGTGTCCTGGAATCTTAAGTTACCCCACCCATAAGGACAACCGAACTTTTAACCATGCCCTGGAATCCTTTCCATTCTAATCACACTTAATTATTTTTACACATATATGCCATATTAGGCTTAATTTAAATTCCGAATTATAATTTAATCAGTTATAATTCTTAATATGTTACCCATTTACATTAGGATTCAATCATATGATCTAATCTCTAAATAACATGCATATAAATTAATAAGGACAAAACTTCTCTCCACTCTCAACATTGCACTATGTTTCGTACGTGGGGCGTTTCGCAAAGAGAAATTCAAACGAGGAACCCCCCCAATACACTACTCCTTGACAATGTCGATTGTAGGGATCCATTATGTCATACACACAATTCTCCTACTACAATTACATATAAGTACAAAGTACAGGACTTCTCACTACTCTCAACAATTGCAGTGCGTTTCGTACGTGGGGTGTCTCGCAAAGCGAAATCCAAACAAGGAACCCCGAATACACTACTCCTTGACAATGTCGATAGTAGGGATCCATCATGTCATCTACACAATCATGCTACTGATACCTACAAGTACCAAAGACAAAACTTCTCCCTACTCTCAACATGGCATTGTGTTTCATGCGTGGGGCATCTCGCATAGCGAAATCCAAACAAGGAACCCCCCAATACACTACTCCTTGACCACATTGATTGTAGGGATCCATTATGTCATATACACAATTTTTATTTTTGCAACTACTGAAATTAGATTACTCTCTAAGAGTGACCTCAATATCTCCAATAAATATCCTTGGGATGATATAACCGAAATATTCCTTAAATGCAATACATCAACCCCCAATAATCTAGTACACCATAATCTCCCAAGATGTACACCATAGAACTTTTATATCCTTCGACCTATAGGATATGTATAAGTATATATGTATTTACTCTAAACATATATATAGATTCAATCATTCATTCCCACAGCCAAGTGTACATACCACATATGATGTACAATGGCCATACACATAGTATAACCGGCTATATATATCGCCAATATACTGCACCATGCTATCATCTGCAAGTGCCCGACTCACGTAGCATATTGGGGACCACCTGTAGGACTAAACGACACCTACCTCGTGATCAACACACACACCGACGTCCTAGGAAGCGGTCATAGCTCCTAACCGGTCAATGAGACAAAACATACCCACCACGTCTCACCCCAAAAGAAATGTAAATCACATAATAACACAATGGACGACTATGACCTGGGGAATATCTAGACTCTGCTCTTCGAGCCAGGGTTCTCACCCTCAACGTGCAACTTCCCAATGATACCATGTGCGGGGTATGCTTAACCATACAAGTATATATATCATTCACATGCACAATATATATACATCTATATAATTACATCATATATCTAAACCTTAAAATACGGTTTAGATATTCATGCCATGAGTATACACATATATTCATATCCATACAAATATATATATACATACATATATACATATTATCTCTCATTGTATGTATAAAGCTTACAGACTCGACTATTAGCATCCCAAAATCCTCAATATCATAGCCATAACTCCAATCATAATAGCTTAATTCGTTATATGAATATTATTCTCCCTTGAAGCATATTCATCCATTTCTCCTATGATATAAATAATCTTCCAACATAGATATCTCCAACATTAAGGTTATCACCCAAAGTTTAGTGTAGGTAACAATTAGTACACATCACATCTGTATCCGAAAGTACATCAATATCTCCAACACAAATTTCAACTATCGGTATGTACATAGCTAATAGTCTATAAACCTCAAACTTAAATTAAATTCATCTCATGATTCCCATCACTTAGGAAAATACCACACTGATGTATATACACTAACCCGACTACGGTTCAATTACTCCTATGAACCCTTAAATCTTATTGCGCTTGCAATCTATTCCTTGAGTTAAACATTACTAAGGATACGCGACCACTCTCTCTCGTCGGTCCCCAATCTTAACCTAAAATAGAACCCCATCACTATAAGGATTCGGCACAACCTCGACCTACGATTTCATGTCGTACCCTTACCACTTTTTTGAAGGGAACTTAACCTTACATCATGACTAGACTCAGTTTTGGTCTATAATTAGGATTCCCATCCCCATTGAGGTTTCTCACAATCTCTATACACAACTCCAATGCATATATATATATATATATATATCCCAAATTATTCCATGAAGTCCCCATAATCATAACATGTGAGAAGCCCCTTATATCTATCCAAAACATATCTCTTACATCATAAAAGAAGGTCCCGAATCAATAAACCCCACCAAAAAGGGTTAGAAATCATTCTAGAAAAATTCCATAAAACAACCCTGTTTCCGAATCGATTCAGCCTGGCCCGAATCAATTCGGTCTCAAGTGAGAATCGATTCGCTCCAACTGCGAATCGATTCGGTCCAAAGGACCTAGAACTCTATCTCTATCCTAATCTATTCGCCTTGGGTTCAAATCGATTCCATCTCACATACCTGCCAATTTTGCCTAAGCCGAATCGATTCGCTTAGGGGACGAATCGATTCGGGTCTGCAGAACCCTAAAGCTCTCTTCTTCTTCGTGAAACCCACGAATCCTTCATTAAATCACGATTCTAAGCCAATAAATCATCCCAAATCTGATCCCATCCATATCTACACCATCAAACCCATATATAACCATAAATCTCAAGATTTAAATCATAAAAATCTAGGTTTTGATATTAATACCCAAATCCAATTATTTTATCCACAAATTATGAAATGAAATACACAAATGAAATATTTAGCAAGATTAAACACACGCCTCAAAGTTGTAGAGGTTGGATCGTCCTCGTGATCGCGGTTGGGCCGGAAATCTCCAAGATTTTCCCTCTCTCTCTCTTCCTTTCTTCTTCTTCCTCTTTTCTTTTCTCTTTCTCCCTTTCTCTAAATGAGAAGGGCTGAAATCATAAGCCCTTAAACCCCTTAAAACATAAGTCCTAGTTTTAAATGTCAATACACACTTTAAATGACTCGTTTACTCCAATTCGAGTCAAACATACTTAAAAATATTTCGGAACCAAAATAAAACCCAATGACAACCATTTTGACTATCTTAACCCATCCGAAATCAATGGCGCGCTCAGAATTATCATTCAGAATACTTTAAAATGTCCTCAATTTATGGACTTCAATTTCCAAATTCTAAAATTCTCCGATTTAAATAAATTTTATTTTTCCCAAATATTTAATTTCCCAGTCCTAAAAATCGTGGGGTGTTACACTCTACCCCCCTTACAAGAATTTCGCCCGCGAAATTTAAGATATGCCTAGGACCTCAATCTCATCTAGTCCTTACATCTACCCTCTAGATCATAATACCGATCCTTCCCGATCCTCACATCGAACTATATGGATTTTAGAATCAAACTATCTACCCAGGGCGTCCATACACCCCGTACTCGAGCTCCACTAGTAAAATAATTACTCGACTCCACTAGCCTCAAATCGTAATATAACTCTCAACAATATAATCTATAGCAACATAACAAATATATGAAAGTTTGAAATTCCCAATGGTTGAACTCTTCTCAATTCCTTACACTAGCTACCTTCATGTGGGGGAGGTCTCATAAGCGAAATCCAAACAAGGAACCCTCCCAACACAACTACTGTATAGCTATGTCGGGGATTGAGATCAGTTAAACCAGGGTTAAGTTTATATATATATATATATATATGATTTTCACATTAGATATTGCCCGAAGGCCTATGTAACAATACAATATGAAATAATTTCCATGTCTTTCAACATGCCAAACAAATACCTTATGCTCTCGACACAAGGTCCCAACAAACACAATACTCTAACCAATACCTAGTTCTCAAAACTAGCACAACTATGAGCTAATTCTCGGCACAAAATAAATCTACTAAACTCTGAACTTCCTCAGTTATACTAATCCCTTACATCACACCAACACATTTCCACAAGATAAGTTCTTCCCTCATTGGAACACTAAAATTTCCCGTCCTAGCCTAAGTAGAAAATAATAACCTTAACAATTCAAACTCCCGAAAATCAATAAAGTAACTTTCTACTAGCTCATCACAAGACAGTTTAATATCCTAAAAGATGTCGTACAAAGACCACACTTGCTCACTCCCTCTCCCCAGAAGGCAATACTCACCATATTTGGGACCACTCCTCACACCTCACATCGATAAAGGTCACCCACACCAGGTTTCTTAACAAATGTTGAAGAATTTATCAATCTAAACCTCCCAAGGCTTCACTATCCTTTTCTCCTCACCACTTACCTTATCGATCATGAAATTCTCCTTCTTACCTCTACCTGAATTGTGGAAAAAAATACCTCAAATCAAAGTGTACCCAAAATTTGTTATGGGTATTACATCTCTCATATTTCCCCTCCCTAATTGACTTATTCTCGGCGACGTCTGAGACAAAACAATTGTGTCAGAACGTCATTCAAGTGAGTGATTCTCGCAGAAGAAGATAAAGGTAATGAATACAACAATCCTGATAGTAGGGTTCTATATCAAGAACGTCAACAGAAGAACACAAAAAGCCCGCACAGATCCTAAAGACTCTAGAACCTAATGTTCTGATACCATCTGTGACAACCCGCTTAAAATAATAACGGGTGGCCATCCTTATACTACATAAATCAGGTATCTCAGATGGCTCAGTCTCAACATCCACTGACAATACTAAATAATATAAGGATAACTACCCGATACTATTAAAAGCGGATGCCAACAAAACTAAATAAAACATGCAACAGACAACAAACCAACACTAACACCTACTAACAAAGGTAGAATGCACAAGTATGGTGATGAATGAAAGTGCTAGTATAACGTGAAATGCGTATATACAAATGAATATACCCGAATAAACTGTCGGGTCACAAACAGTACAACATTTATGGGAAGAAATATAAACAAAAATAAATAACTCTAAAGTATAACCCTGATGTACAAACCAAATCCTATCTAGATTCACAAGGAAATAGGAAACGACTACAATCCGAATCCCGCGACAGTTCGCACCTGTTACGACTCCCAAGACTCTGGATAGAAAGGCATCCGGTATCCATGCGGTAGGACACCTGTGGTAGTATGTACATACATATATAGCAGGGGAGAAATATAAACGGGTCAGAGCCCGAGGTGTAAAAATGTTTAACAAGTGTGTTAACCGTGCATAATAAATATAAATGCACTTATTTCATAATTAAGGTGGAGTTGCACTCTCGTGAAACTCCAATCTCACCTCTCATCTAAAAGCGCGCACCTATTCGTGTCTTGGAATCTTAAGTAAGTTACCCCACCCATAAGGACAACCTAACTTTTAACCATGCCCTGGAATCCTTTCCATTATAATCACACTTAATTATTTTTACACATATATGCCAAATTAGGCTTAATTTAAATTCCGGATTATAATTTAATCAGTTATAATTCTTAATATGTTACCCATTTACATTAGGTTTCAATCATATGATCTAATCTCTAAATAACATGCATACAAATTAATAAGGACAAAACTTCTCTCCACTCTCAACATTGCACTACGTTTCGTGCGTGGGGCGTTTCGCAAAGAGAAATTCAAACGAGGAACCCCCCCAATACACTACTCCTTGACAATGTCGATTGTAGGGATCCATTATGTCATACACACAATTCTACTACTACAATTACATATAAGTACAAAGTACAGGACTTCTCACTACTCTCAACAATTGCAGTGCGTTTCGTGCGTGGGGTGTCTCGCAAAGCGAAATCCAAACAAGGAACCCCGAATACACTACTCCTTGACAATGTCGATAGTAGGGATCCATCATGTCATCTACACAATCATACTACTAATACCTACAAGTACCAAAGACAAAACTTCTCCCTACTCTCAACATGGCATTGTGTTTCATGCGTGGGGCATCTCGCATAGCGAAATCCAAACAAGGAACCCCCCAATATACTACTCCTTGACCACATTGATTGTAGGGATCCATTATTGCATATACACAATTTCTATTTTTGCAACTACTGAAATTAGATTACTCTCTAATAGTGACCTCAATATCTCCAATAAATATCCTTGGGATGATGTAACCGAAATATTCCTTAAATGCAATACATCAATACCCAATAATCTAGTACACCATAACCACCCAAGATGTACACCATAGAACTTTTATATCCTTCGACCTATAGGATATGTATAAGTATATATGTATTTACTCTAAACATATATATAGATTTTGTAAGGACACAAATTTCCAATTGAGTCCATGTATAGTATTGGCTCAATTCCACACAAAAACATTTATTCATAGGATAGTATGTAATTGTAATACTCTCAAGCCTATGAAGTGTTAGTTAAAGACGTAGCGGCAAAGAGTATAAAGCCTCATCAAATATGCCGATTTGCGTGCCTCGTTTCTACGTCATCAACTATGGTTCCATGCTCCCAAGGTATGAATGCAATTATATATATATAGGAGCTTGGAACAAGTTTTTATTGGGTGTTAGGTTTAATAAAAACTGTGTTTTATTTTCAGAAAGAATTAAATAAAACTTTAAAATAAGTTTATAAAGTTTTCTGGGCCAAAATCGAATTTTCCAAACTTTCTGGAAGTTCGTTCGATATGTCGTTCGAACGAGTTTTTTCGTTCGAACCAGATGTCGTTCGAACGAGTTTGCCAACGAGGTTCCAGTATAGGCCTATGAAATGTCGTTAGAAATGTCGTTCGAACGAACCTTCTGTTCGAACGAGATATCCAACGAGATTCTAACGAGTTCAATCTGGAACGTCGTTAGAAGTCTCGTTCGAACGAGATTTCGTTCGAATGAAATGCCGTTCGAACGAGATGCCAGGCGGGAACAGTTTTTGGCAGTTTTTGATAATCAATCTTTTTCATATCATACAAACTCGTAGAGAGTGTTTTGAGAGAAAAATTAAAAAGAGAAAAAGATCAAGTTTTGAGTGCTATTTTTCAAGAGAAAATATTTTATCACTCTAGTTTTACACCCATATTGTTTATCCAAGTTCACATATATACATATCAATTGCTTGGAGTTTGGCATCGGTTTATCTCTTCCATTTCAAAGAGAAGTTTTGGTTTGCTTCTACATCCATCAAAGAAGAAGACGTTTTGTTGCGATTCTACCCACTTGGAGAAAGGCTCCTTGCTCGGGTGACGGTGACCATATAAAGTCCTATCGGTGGATTCCGAGACCGCGGTGGTGTTCCGAGGTTATCCGCTAGGAAGAGGTGTCTACAAGAAGAAGCGTCGGGGCTTGAGAGGGATCGAGTCGTGCGTTGTAAGTCTTTCTATCTTGTACTTGTAATTCCGTATCTAGTGGATTTGTGGCTAGGGCCGTCCGAGGTTGTTTCCCCTCTTGGGTTTTTCCTCGTACATCGCGGCGTAGTGTGATTGATTTATTTTATCTTGCATAAATAACGTAGAACGCATGTTTAGAATAAATCAAGATAAAATTTGGTTTAAATCATCACACTCATTTAATTTGGTGCTAAATTAAATATTGGGTAAAGTTTATTTAATTCAAGTCATTTGCTAAAATTTGGTTTCGCCTAATTTGCTAATATTGATAAATATGACTTAGGCAAATTCTAGGACTTGGATTAATTAATTGGTTTAAGTGAATATATTAATTGATTAATTTTACTTCACTTGGTGTAATTTTAATTTGTTTAAGAAATTAAAATTTGTTGTTTTAAAGTTGAACCATCACCTTTTACGCTTCTGCATCGAGTTTACATAAAGAGGAAATAATAAATTAGAATTGGGGGCTTCGCGCGCCAACAAGTGGTATCAGAGCCGGAGCGCTAAGTTATCGCGTTAAAGATCCGTTTTTCGGCTTTTTGTATTTCCGTACCTTTTTAGGTGGTTCAATTTTTTTTATCACTCTCATATTTTTTTTCTCTCAATGGGACGTCTTAATGAAAATTTGTCCAATTTTAATGAAAATAAAAATTTTTATTTTCGAGAGGAATTAAATGGGCTTAACAAATGTAACGAAAATTTAAAGGAATTAAATTTGAGATTTGTAAAAAGAATTAAATTTCTTGAAAATGAAAATTCTTGTTTTAAAGCTCACATTGAGTCTTTGCAAATCTCTTTATCTCAAAAAGATATTTTTCGTGAAAAGGTCATGGACTTACATTCAAATTTTGATATTTTAGAAAAGTCCAAGAAAGAGAGTGAAAATCGTGAAAAGACTCTTAGGGACAAGTTTGCTCATATTGAGGGAGAGCGTGTTAACCTTCTAGGAATTATTGAAAATTTAAATAAGGAGTCCCATAATTTTGAGGAGTCTAATTTATTACTTGAGTCCGAAATTTTAAAAATGAAAAATGATTTTCAAGACTCTAGTAGTAATTCTAATGGTTCTAGCACATCATGCTCAAATTCTTCCATTGATAAAGCTAAAACCATTGTCTGTTTTAGAGGGTCAACTTTGTCCAAGGTCTTTAAAAAGGGTCACACCTTAGGTAACATTCCTCGTGTTTACACATGCTTGCATTGTGGTAGGAAAGGTCACCTTAGGTCATTTTGTTTTGATCTTAAAAGAAGTTCAAGGAAATCTTTATCTAGCATTTCATTATTTCCCAATCCCCATCATGTTAAATATAAATCTATATGGGTTAGGAAATCATTATTAAATGCGCTAGATACAAGATTTGTTGATTCTCATTTACTATCACATGAAACCTCCATTGCTAAATTTAAAGGTTGAATGTGTTAGTGTTTTATGCATACTCTAGCTTTTTGTGCTTCATATTATATATCATTGCTAGATGTATGCATGTTTAGTCATTTTCTAATCATTGCCTTATTTCATATCACATGCTAGAAATTATGACTTGTTTATCTTTTTGTATTATATTTCTTTTGTTTGAATTAACTGAATAATATAAAAAGATTTTTGTTTATCATTTGTGTTTTATTTATTTCATTTAAGCTTAATGAAAAATACAAATGATTTTTGTTTATTCTTTTGAGTATATATCTTTATTTTTGGTTAAAAATGTCAAAAACTCAAAAAGATTTTTTTATGTGTATTTTGGTTTGACACACTTTAAGTGGCATATACTTGTGTTTGAATCCCATCTTTTATGCTCCCATGTGGCTAGAACTTTTGGTTTAGATTGTAAATCCTTAAAATGTTCTTTACCATATTTTATGGAGTAGTTGGATTTTGTGTTGTTTAAATGGATTCTATTTCTATATGCCTCTATTTACACATGCACGAGCTCTTTTGAAATTTTAACTTCATATGTATATTTGAGCTATGTGAGGTGTTCTCCTACCAATCGTGTCAGCTACATATTTGTGACTTAGGAGGACTAGTGCATGTCAAAATCCGTTGCATGAGAGATTTGTGTGAAAAATGAAAAACATGATAAATAAAAATGTGCACGGGGAAGGGCTCCGAAAGGATGAATTAAATCCTTCACGATAGTAAGCCACCGTTTATTGGATCTAAAAGAAATACGTGATCCAAAGGCCTAAAAACAGAATATTTGGCATTAAAAAGAAAACAATTGCCAAGGCCTATGTTTGTTTGATATATTCATTCAAAAGCAAAAGAATATATATGCTTATTGAGGGAGAATTGGATGGTATATCAACGGTTTGCACAATGTCCGTTTATCCTAGTTGTCTTTAATGTCATGACTCTATTTGGTTTGTAGAATCATCATCATGCTAGGCTTGTATGCATTGTGTATGTTTGTTCATTGAGTTCAAACTTCATATTGTCACATGAGGTTATATTTAAATGTGATAAAGTTTGCAATCAAATGAGAACTCCGTGAATGTTTATTAAGTGTTTGGGTCTAAATTTAATTGTTACTAGTTCACACCCCAACACTTACGTTTCCATATGACACATTTTTGCCATACGAGTGTGCAAATTTATTGTATTTAGTGTCATGTGTGTGTTTATATCTATATCTATATGCAAGTACTCTATTGGTATATTTCTAGTATATATATATATGATATTTGTTTGTCTTTGCCTTGATTTCTAGTCCATCCATGCTTATACTTCATTATTGGTATCTATCTTGGATTAGTTATGGTTTTTGTTGCCCATATGCTTTAATGTCTTAACACTTTAAGCTTCAACGGGTTTACTAGTTCTTTATCCTTTGCCTATTCCTGAACGAAAAGGGGGAGAAAATGATAGGGGGAGAAATGGTATCTAATCCTATTATTATCGTATCTTAGTTTGGGGGAGATTTATCTTAGGGGGAGACGTCTTTCTAAGTATGTCATTTGTTTGATAAAGGGGAGAATTAATTGTGGGGGAGTATTTATTTTAATTGAATTTAATACTTTGATATTCCCTATGCATTTGATAGTTTGCTTAAGTGTGCAGGAATTCTTCTAAGAGGCACCTTTCAATGGAAAAGCATTTGATCCTTGGGTTGAGTCAAGATTGGGTGGGTTATGTTTTGAGTCTAGTAGAGCTTGACGGTCCTTTAGGATTTTTGTTTGGTTTTTGTCCCGGAATAGCCAAAGGGGGAGACTTGTAAGGACACAAATTTCCAATTGAGTCCATGTATAGTATACATATATATTCATATCCATACAAATATATATACATACATATATACATACTATCTCTCATTGTATGTATAAAGCTTACAAACTCGACTATTAGCATCCCAAAATACTCAATATCATAGCCATAACTCCAATCTTAATAGCTTAATTCGTTATATCAATACGATCTCTCACTTGAAGCATATTCATCCATTTCTCCTATGATATAAATAATCTTCCAACATAGATATATCTCCAATATTAGGGTTATCACCCAAAGTTTGGTGTAGGTAACAATCACTACACATCACATCTATATCCGAAAGTACATCAATATCTCCAATACAAATTTCAACTATCGGTATGCACATAGCTAATAGTCTACAAACCTCAAACTTATCTTAAATTCATCTCATGATTCCCATCACTTAGGGAAATACCACACTGATGTATAGTCACTAACCTGACTACGGTTCAATTACTCATATGAACCCTTAAATCTTATTGCGCTTGCAATCTATTCCTTAAGTTAAACATTACTAAGGATATGCGACCACTCTCTCTCGTCAGTCCCCAATCTTAACCTAAAATAGAACCCCATCACTATAAGATTCAGCACAACCTCGGCCTACGATTTCATGTCGTACCCTCACCACTTTCTCGAAGGGAACTTAACCTTACATCATGACTAGACTCAGTTTTGGTCTATAATTAGGATTCCCATCCCCAATGAGGTTTCTGACAATCTTTATACACAACTCCAATGCATATATATATATATATATATATATTTCCCAAATTATTCCAAGAAGTCCCCATAATCATAACATGTGAGAAACCCCTTATATGTCTCCAAAACATATCTCTTACATCATAAAAGAAGGTCTTGAATCAATAAACCCCACCAAAAAGGGTTAGAAATCATTCTAGAAAAATTCCATAAAACAACCATGTTTCTGAATCGATTGGGCCTGGCCCGAATTGATTCGATCTCAAGGGAAAATCGATTCGCTCCAAAGGACCTGGATCTCTGTCTCTGTCCGAATCAATTCACCTTGGGTCCGAATTGATTCGGTCTCATAGATGATCGAGTCGAAACCTGGCGTCTGTGTAATACGCTAGTCGTTGTTATCGGCTTCCAACCTTAATACAAAAAAAAACCTAAACTTGTAACTACACTCTTAAGGAGTATAGTGGCGAGTCTGGGTATCGAATCCACAGGGAGTTAGGACGTGTGAACGTGACGACAAAGGTAAGGTAGTTTAATCCTAAAGTTGATGTTAAAAGAAAAGAAAATAAAAAGATGATTAATTTTTGGATTTTATTTATGAATTAACTAAATTCAATTAAATTAACCTACGCATGCAAAATTAACTAACTAAGAAGGAATTAATATGAATGAAGAAATGGGTTAAGAATACACTCCCCCAAACCCTAGTGTGTATGCCAGTACAAAATTAGTCATACATTAGATAATTGATCAGACGCAGTCTTTAGTACTCCAAAGCATTACATATATGAGGTTCAAGCCCGCATCATACATAATCAAAGAATGAGTAAAGCAGTGTCGCAATAATTCACGCGCGTTGCATCCTTAAGCACCCCAGTTACCGAGGGCAAACGAGGTCAAAAGGTCTACGATGGTTGTGAAATTATACAACACGATCTAATAATTTATTTAATTTAGAGGAAAACTTTTATAGCTATGCATACCACATCGGGTTAGGTTCATGCAACCCAACCCTTGAAAATTTAGCTAGACATGGTTTTATTAGAAAACAAATTCATAACAATATATGGAATTATGGATCTAACAAACATTGTTAACAAATTGAAAAACAATTGAGAATTTAATTGGAAATAAAGTACAGAAAAAATAAGAGAATGAAAAATTGATACTTGTATTCAGCAATAGGGAAAAGAGATGAACTTGAATCCAGAAAAATTCTTCTTCTTCAACCTTACAAACTAGGGTTTATGAAAATTTCTATGTAAAAAAAAACTAAGAAAACTCTCTAAAATATGACTTTCTCTCTCTAAAATTCTATTCTACTCTCTAGAATTCGTCTCCCTTTGGAATGAGGTAGGGCTTGGTTGATTTTAATTTGACAGCTAGAATCGCTTATTGCGCAAGATTTGACCAGCTATGCACCTCATGATCTGCATAATTAATGCCAGAAATTCGCACAGCCGGACCGGTCCGGACCCGGATCCATTTGGTACCAGATTAGTTTTTTTTTCTGACGGGATTGGTTTGGTTCCATCCGGATCGGTCCTGTTTTTCTGGTCAATTTCTCTTCATTATCTTGCAACTTCAAAACCTCGTAACTTCTTCACCGTAGCTCAGATTGAGGTGCCGTTTTTCCAGTGTTCTTGTAATTTAGAGCTCTTCAACTTTCTAGTTGGCCCCACCTCCGGAATAAGGCTGCAAAATTACAAAAATTCCCTGCAACTCTCCATTTCTTGGTTTCTTTCACTGTTTTGAGTTATCCTTCGCACTAACTTGCATGAAATACCTATAAAGCACATGAGAAATACACAAAACACGAAATACGTGCCAAAATAGGTTAGTAGCATAAATACGAGACAAATCCAAGCTATTTACACTGCACGGGATCATAAAAATACCGAAATTAAGGGGATAAATGTGAAGAATATGTGCCTAATCACACCCCCTAACTTAGAACTTTGCGCATCCCGAGCAATGTAAAAGAAATTAGTTTAAAGTTCAACTCTTGAAAATTCTTTTATTGGGATAGAATACCTTTTTCGCGGGCAAGCGATTGCATTTAGCGTATGCAACAAGCCTTTAAACCCCTAGGTTACCCTAGTAGGACGAATTTTGTCTCATGAGGGTTTGCAGTGAATACACCCACAAAATTCTTTATTGACCCAAATAAATATCAAAATATTTAAAAATTGTACAATTTAAACTTTTTGAAAAATAATCACCATGAATTCATATTCAAATGTCTCAAACCATAGTGTGTGTGTGTGCAAAGCCAGAAATTAAACCTCAAATTTCCACCGATTGAGCATTACGTTACTTTCCGAAAATTCGTTTTGATTCTAATTCTTATGGATGCACTCACAAACGAATCACTCGGATTGTGGCTATTTTCTATCGGTATGCATGATATAAAGAGTAAATATAATGGACACAAATTCACGCATACAAAATTGAAAAGAAGGAAATATATGGTGAAAAGATCTCATCATCGGAGTACGGTTATTAGGAAACGCGAACATCACCTCTAGTTCACACCATTTAATCTCTCATATTATCTTTTTGTATCTTAGCTCTCCACGCGGTAATCAATTTCACCATTCGGACTCGGTTAGGACTTTTCTTGGGGTTAAGGTGTGAAAGGGAAAAAATGGAAATGGTAGGGAATGTTGGAATTGGAAAATGTCCTTATGATGTCCATTAGTGCTTTTTCGGGCATTTGATCATTTTTCTCTTTCTTTTTCTATTTTCATTTTTTCTTTTCTTTATTCTTTTCTTGCTATTTTTGTTGAGCATATCTATTTTTTTTTCCTTGCCCCTTTTTGTTGCACTTTTCGGACTTAATGAATATTCCATTTTCGCAATTCTGGGCTATTTGGTTTTTTCGGGTTATCAAACGAAAGGGAAATATTTATTAGGCTCAACTTGGGTTGCAAAGGGATAATTTTGTTTTTCACAACTTTTTATGGCTAATATCTTTTGGTAACAAATGAGGGCCTACTTCATTGTCCAAATTGCTAATCACGTTACCATATGCATCTCGAGATTAATTAAGTTTAGAGATATATTTAGCACGAATTTCGAGACAACATTTCACACATTTCCCATAACCGATCAAAACAAAGGATTGAGATCATTAACGACTTATTAAAACGCTGAAAAGAACTTTGAGTTAATCATAAACTCGGATTTATTTAAAAACTCATAAAAAATTGAAAGGCTCGAAATCTCACCGGGTTTGATCAATCTCCACACTTGTTCATTAAGTCATCAATTTTCTTTCAATTTCCATCTTCGGTCAATTTTGGCTTAATGCATTTTGATTGTTAACAATTTGAGACTTTAAATAGAATAAAGGTGACATTTTTGATAAATTTAAATTCCAATTTTTATTTATTTTGAACAAAAATATTTTTTGCTTTTCAACATTTTTCAATTTCTTTTTTTTTTGGAAATTTTTGAATTTTTCTATTTTTTTTTGGCATTTTAAAAATTTGTGAAGTTTTAGAAATACGCACTTATCACCCCCCCCCCCCCCTAACTTAGACTTTTGCATTGTCCTCAATCAAAAGGATTAAAATCTAAAGAGGAAAAAAAATAAGTGCGACAAATAAAACAAGCAAATTATTAAAATGCAACAAGACACTATATGACACTTATACACGACTCAAAAATACAACAAAAATCACCCCATACGCGTCGGGGGTGCGACGACCTCTCATCTCTCTCCACAAATCACCCGACCCCTTTCACTGGGTACGATGCGCTCCTCGTCTCTCCCGTCTTACCATCATACGTGAATAGCCGAAACAAATTGGGCCCGTGCCCATAGATAAAGGAAAGACCGGGAGATGCATTATGATAAACCGGAAAAGGATCCTCTTGTTGCGTAGCACGTGGGTTGGTCTCTAAGTCGAACGAGATTTGAGTCTTATCTTCAAGTACCTCCGAAGACTCAAATGGTATGGGTGGAGGTTTGGGAAGGAGAAATGCATTAATTCTATTTTCCCACTCGCTTTCGTCTAAATGACGAAATGAGGCCCAGAAAGATTGGACTTAATCATTTAGGCGTGCATCCACCTGTCCGAACTCGCTCTCAAACTCTGCTAGGCTCAACTCCTCTAGATCTCTCTCTTGCTTGGTGTCCTCAACCTGCCTTTCGTGCTCACTCGCCGAATGATAGGTTGGTGTGTGTGGGTGGTAATCAAGGATAAATGTATCGATAGTGTTCTGCCATTCGCTTTCCTCTAAGTATTTCAACGAGCCTCTCCCGACACACTCTAAATCTCCTCTTCCACTCTTGTTCATGGGCTCACTCATGCTCTCGAATGCATTAACTAAACATACATCCCCTACCTTGCTCTCGATGTTGCAACCACTCTTCTCACTGTGCGTAACACAACCTTCCCCTAATGGCTCTTCCTTGTAAGTTCTTTCTTGCTTGTGTGCTTCCCCCAAAAGATCCAACCCTCGTTGTTCCCCTTCATCACTCTCTCTTTTGGAATTATTAAAAATATTTATTTCGAGGGTCATGTTCCCGAAAGTTAATTGCATACGCCCACTTCGGGTATTGATAAGAGCATTAGCTGTAGCTAAAAATGGGCGACCAAGGATAACGGGAACATGATTACTTCAGAGAACGGAGGGTTCTTCGTCCCAAATGACAAAATCCACTGGCAAGTAGAAAGTGTCTATTTGGACAATCACATCCTCAACAATTCCCCGAGGAAACTTCACAGAACGATCCACGAGCTGGAGAGTCATATTTGTGGGCTTAAGGGCCCCCAGTTCTAGTTGCCTATAGATGGAACAGGGCATAATGTTAACACTTCCCCTAGATCTATTAGAACTCTCTCGATTCGGTTCTTTCCCATGATACATGAAATAGTGGGTGCACCCGGATCTTTATATTTTAATGGAAAGTCACTCGACAATACTGCGCTGACATTTTGGGTCAAAGAGACGTTCTGGTTTACCTTTAGCTTGCGTTTCACCGTGAGTAAGTCCTTAATAAACTTAGCATACGCAGGAATTCTCTGTATAGTCTCGAGAAAAGGTAAATTAATTTTTACTTGCTTAAGGACTTCCAGAACTTCATCACGGGAGGTCGTTTTGGAGTGAGAGACCAACCGTTGAGGGTATGGGGAAGCGGTGGGGGTGATGGCCTTGGTTCCACTAGTATTTTCCTCCTCCTCACTCTCAATTAAAGGGGCATCTTCAGCCTCTCTTATGCCGGGCGAAACCTCTTTATCTTTAGATGCATTGCGTGGGCGAGGTGACAAATCAACTACTTTCCCACTACGTAGAGTGGTAATACCGCTACATTGCTCTCGATGGTCGTGGTATGTAGTGCCAATACTGGTTTGTCCTTGGGGAGGTCGTTGGCTTTGAGCAGGAAATTTTCCCTTCTCTTGGACATTCGATGCAGTTTGCAACCTTGAGATGCTAGTATGTATTTCATTGAACATTCGATCATACTTAGCACTGTTCTCCTTTTGAGATTGGATGAGGTGATTTAAGTTGTCCTCAAGAGATCACCTTGGTGGGGTAACATATGAACCAGGAGATGGTGATTGCATGGGGGGCTGCATATGTGTTAAACCAGGATGATTCCTCCGAGATGAATTGTACGCGTTTCCCTGGGGTGTACTAAAATGTCCGCTAACCCCTCCTATAGCTTCCACTTGCTCAGTGTATATTGCCTTGTAAGCGGGTATTGTCGGACATCCTATGGTAGAATGACCCGCCGCACAAATGGCACACATCTCTTCTTTTTCAGCTGAGATATGTCCAGTAGCTTCTCTAAACCGAACCTCAAGGATGTCTCTTATCCTTTTTTCTAACTGATCAAGCCGACGGTCTAACAAAGTGTCCTTGTCCAATTGATAAATACCGGAAGCAACAGGAGTGTTGGACACTTGTCGATGTCTGTTTTTGTTGTTGGGGTCAGAAACATCCCATGATTGCTTAGTCTCTGCTATGTATTTCAAATGAGCCTCAGCATCGCTCGAGTTTAATTGCCAAAATGGTCTTTCGCACATTGTCTGCACGAGTTGTTTAGACGCCAAAATAAGCCCTTGATGAAAGAACAAAATGATATGATGTTTCTCAAACCCATGATGTGGGTAAGCTCTAACTAACTCCTGAAAACGTTCCCAACACTTATCAAAGGCTTCATTGTCATTTTGGCAAAAACCTTGGATTTGACCCTTGACAGAATTGGTTTTGTGTTGCGGAAAGAACTTAGAGAGAAACTTGGTTTGCATATCTCTCCAGGATAACACAGAATTCGGGGGTAGCGACCATAACCAAGTTTTAGCTTTATCCTTTAAGGAAAAAGGGAAAAGATTTAAATGGATAACATCTTGTGGGAAAGCTTGATCGCCAAACGTCTCACATGTATCTTTAAATTCTCGAATATGGAGATATGGTTTTTTAGAATCCATACCATGAAATGTAGGAAGAATTTGAATCATCCCATTACGAAAGTGGAACTGACCGGCATTATACAGGAGTAAAATGCAACCAGGGGGGTAACAGTTCGCTCTGGAAATAAAAGGTCTTTCATGGGGAGATATGGTATCTCTTCCTCTCCAGCACCAACACCAACACTACCGTGCACCGACATATTGCTACCTAACGATTCAGAACCCTCACTCAGTGTTTGACTCAAAAGTGTGGAACGTCGGTAGTATGAGAATTGTCAGAGTTAGCTTCAGCAAGGGGATTTTCGTGAAATTAGGTTGGAGACAACAGAGGAGTTTGCATGAACAACTTATTAAAGATGAGATGAGATTTTTTTTATTTTTTTAAATTTTTTTTTAAGTTCAAATTCGGGATTAACCAACCTAACCTAAAGTTTACCTAATTCCCCGGCAACGGCGCCATTTTGATCGAGTCGAAAACCTAGCGTCCGTGTAATACGCTAGTCGTTGTTATCGGCTTCCAACCTCAATACAAAAAAAACCTAAACTTGTAACTACACTCTTAAGGAGTATAGTGGCGAGTCTGGGTATCGAATCCACAGGGAGTTAGGACGTGTGAACGTGACGACAAAGGTAAGGTAGTTTAATCCTAAAGTTGATGTTAAAAGAAAAGAAAATAAAAAGATGATTAATTTTTGGATTTTATTTATGAATTAACTAAATTCAATTAAATTAACCTACGCATGCAAAATTAACTAACTAAGAAGGAATTAATATGAATGAAGAAATGGGTTAAGAATACACTCCCCCAAACCCTAGTGTGTATGCCAGTACAAAATTAGTCATACATTAGATAATTGATCAGACACAGTCTTTAGTACTCCAAAGCATTACATATATGAGGTTCAAGCCCGCATCATACATAATCAAAGAATGAGTAAAGCAGTGTCGCAATAATTCACGCGCGTTGTATCCTTAAGCACCCCAGTTACCTAGGGCAAACGAGGTCAAAAGGTCTACGATGGTTGTGAAATTATACAACACGATCTAATAATTTATTTAATTTAGAGGACAAATTTTATAGCTATGCATACCACATCGGGTTGGGTTCATGCATCCCAACCCTTGAAAATTTAGCTAGACATGGTTTTATTAGAAAACAAATTCATAACAATATATGGAATTATGGATCTAACAAACATTGTTAACAAATTGCAAAATAATTGAGAATTGATTTGGAATTAAAGTAAAGAATAAATAAGAGAATGAAAAATTGATACTTGTATTCAGCAATAGGGAAAAGAGATGAACTTGAATCCAGAAAAATTCTTCTTCTTCAACCTTACAAACTAGGGTTTATGAAAATTTCTATGTAAAGAAAAACTAAGAAAACTCTCTAAAATCTGACTTTATCACTCTAAAATTCTATTCTACTCTCTAGAATTCATCTCCCTTTGGAATGAGGTAGGGCTTGGTCTTTTATAGCACCAAGTAGCACGAATTTGACAGCTAGAATCGCTTGTTGCGCAAGATTTGACCAGCTATGCACCTCATGATCTGCATAATTAATGCCAGCAATTCCCACAGCCGGACCGATCTGGACCCGGATCCATTTGGTACCGGATCGGTTTTTTTTCTGACCGGATCGGTTTGGTTCCATCCGGATCGGTCCTGTTTTTCTAGTCAATTTCTCTTCATTATCTCGCAACTTCAAAACCTCATAACTTCTTCACCGTAGCTCGGATTGAGGTGTCGTTTTTTCCAGTGTTCTTGTAATTTAGATCTCTTCAACTTTCTAGTTGGCCCCACCTCTGGAATAAGGCTGAAAAATTACGAAAATGCCCTTCAACTCTCCATTTCTTGGTTTCTTTCACTTTTTTGAGTTCTCCTTCGCACTAACTTGCATGAAATACCTATAAAGCACATGAGAAAGACACAAAACACGAAATAATTGCCAAAATAGGTTAGTAGCATAAATACGAGACAAATCCAAGCTATTTACACTGCACGGGATCATAAAAATACCGAAATGAAGGGGATAAATGTGAAGAATATGTGCCTCATCAATAGACCTGCCAATTTTTCCTAAGCCGAATCGATTCGCTTAGGGGGCGAATCGATTCGGGTCTGCAGAACCCTAAAGATCTCTTCTTCTTCGTGAAACTCGTGAATTTAAAACCCTAAAATTTCACTTTTAAACCCTAAATCTTCATCAAATCATGATTCTCAGCCAATAAATCATCCCAAATCTGATCCCATCCGTATCTGCACCATCAAACCCATATATAACCATAAATCTCAAGATTTAAATCATAAAAATCTAGGTTTTGATATTAATACCCAAATCCAATTATTTTATCCACAAATTATGAACTTAAATACAGAAATGAAATATTTAGCAAGATTAAACACTTGCCTCGAAGTTATAGAGGTTGGATCATCCTCGTGATCTCGGTTGGGCCGGAAATCTCCAAGCTTTTACCTCTCTCTCTCTCTTCCTCTCTTCTTCTTCCTCTTTTATTTTCTCTTTCTCTCTTTCTCTAAATGAGAAGGTCTGAAATCATAAGCCCTTAAATCCCTTAAAACATAAGTCCCAGTTTTAAATGTTAATACACGCTTTAAATGACTCGTTTACTCCAATTCGAGTAAAATATACTTGTAAATATTTCGGAATCGAAATACAACCCAATGACAGTCATATTGACTATCGCGACCCATCTGGAACCAATGGCACACTTAGAATTATCATTCGGAATACTTTAAAATGTCCTCGATTTTTGGACTTCAATTTCCAAATTCTAAAATTCTCGGATTTAAATAAATTTTGTTTTTCCCAAAAATTTAATTTCTCAGTTCCAAAAATCGTGGGGTGTTACAATCTAGTCAATAAATAATTTAACACGAATGACGAGATTGTCGATACGTATAGTATACCCTCAAAAACTTCGGTTACCTAGGGAAAACGAAGTTAAGAGACCCATAATAGTCATCTCGATAAAATATCAAGCCTACGAATTAACTATATAATTTTATTCAATTTCAAATCCAACTTATATACCTATGTCGGGTTCATGTATCCCAACTCTTAAAATATCTAGTCTAACATTATGAAACTAACTACGCATGCATTATTTACGTTGTATGATGACCTGATGAATGAAAAATATGAAGAAATCGTGTAAATAATATTACCAAAAGGGTAGAGAATCAAGAACATACACAAACCAATCTTTGAAAGAAATAAACCAAAAATTATCAAATCTTTATTGAAGTTGCATGCATGAAAAGCACTAAATAGTTCGCTAGATGTTCCTCTACCTCCATAACCTTATCCTTAATAAAAACTAGTTTAAAAGACTCCTAATACATGTTTACATAGGTCCCTAAGTCATTTAGAAGAATCATCAACTAACACAACTCTTTTCTGCTAAAAAAAGGAGAAAATTAAAATTCATGTATTAATCAATCAGGTACACCTAACCCATTCACCCAAGGGGACCCAAACCCATTTGCAAGCTGAAAAGGTTCACTCTGTAATCTGAATCGATTCATATACTTTTGTTCCCTAAGTAATCTTTTGTCCCCTTTTTCTCCTGTTTGCACTTTTCACCCTTGGATTCTGTAGGAGGGTAGTGAGACTGGGGTCTATGAATAACTGGAAAGGGTGAGGCGTGACCCACTCCAATGGACGCTGCCTGCAAGGCCTTTAAGGTCTCCTGGTGCAACTTCTGAAGAAAACTTCTCCTTCTGGTAACAATGGAACTCAAGCTTCAACTCACTCCCTGCAAGAAGATGAACTTTCACAGCAAAAATAGCAATTTTCTCAAGGGAAACACCTGAGAGTGATGGATGTCAGTGGGGAGTGAAGGAACAAGGCACTCAGCACTATGAGAATGAGCAGGGAGAGAATACTAGGTAGGTCTGGTGATATTTTAGCAGAGTAACAGTGCAATTTCTATTGTCTATTTCATCATCCCTATGACCTTGCCCAGGGGTCCTATTTATACTTGGGCACTAAGGTTGGGTTGGCACTTTTGGCGCCAAAACTTAGAGGGTTGGTGAGGGACAAAGTCTGCAGTGTACTATTTGTCCCTACCTGCAGGCAGGTCTGCCTGTCCCCTCTGCCAGATGCCCCCCTGACGCCGACCAAAGTTCAAAAAGCAAATATGTCTTCTAATGAAGACAAAATATCTGATTTGCTAAATATCTTTTAAAACGGTAACTTTGATACAAACTTTGTAAACTTGAGGGGGGTCTCGAGGACTACTTGGAGCGGCGCGGATACTTGCAGTGGCGCCGACCCTGGTAGCGGCGCTGGTACCTAAAACGGCGCCGACACTTGCAGCGGCGCCGACACTTGCGGCGGCGTAGACACTTGTAGTGGCGCTGAAACTTGCAGCGGCGCAGACACTTAAAGCGGCGCTGGCACTTGAAGTGGCGTTGGTACTTGAAGCGGCGCCGATACTTGCAGCGGCACCGACACTTGCGGCGGCGCTGACGCTCGCAGCGGCGCTGGAACTTAAAGTGGCGCTGACCCTTGCAGCGGCGTAGATGCTTGCAGCGATGCTAACACTTGAAGCGGCACTGGCCCTTGAAGTGGCACCGACACTTGCAGCGGCGCGAAAACTTGTGGCGGCGCTGATACTCGCGGCGGCGCTGGCATGAGAAACGGCGCTGGCACTTGAAGCGACGCCGACCCTTGCGGCGGCGCGGACACTTGCGGTGGCGTAGACACTTGTAGTGGCGCTGACGCTTGAAGTGGTGTTGACAATTGAAGCGGCGTTGATACTTGAGGCGGCGCCGACCCTTATCGCGGCGCCGACACTTGAAGCGGCACCGACACTTGAAGCGGCGCTGATGCTTGAAGAGGCGCTGATACTTGAAGCGGCGCTTACGCTTGAAGCGGCGCTGATACTTGAAGTGGCGCTGACGCTTGCAACGGCGTCAACACTTGAAGTGGCGTTGACGCTTGAAGCGGCGCTGATACTTGAGGTAGCACTGACGCTTGAAGTGGCGCTGACACTTGAAGCGGCGCTGACGCTTGAAGTGGCGCTGATACTTGAGGCGGCGCTTACGCTTGAAGCGGCGCTGGCACTTCACCCGGCGCAGGCACTTGGAGCGGTGCTGACACTTACAGCGGCGCCGACACTTGCGGCGGCACTGACTCTTGTGTCGGCGCTGGTACTTGAAGCGGCGCCGACACTTGCAGCGGCGCTGGCCCTTGCAGCGGCGTTGGCACTTGCAGCGGCGCTGACACTTGCAGCGACGCTGATACTTGCAGTGGCTCTGGGGGTTCCTGCTGAATATGAGTTTTTGTCGGGACCCTGGGGTGGTTCCTTCTCAATTATGCGTTTCTGTCGGGACCCTAGGTGGGTTCCTTCTTAATACAAGTTTCTGCCGGGACCCTGGGAGGTTCCTGCTCAATATGAGTTTCTGCCGGGACCCCAGGGGGTTCCTGCTCAATATGAGTTTCTACCGGGACCCCGGGGGGGTTCCTGCTCAATATGAGTTTCTGTCAGGACCCTGGGTTTCTTCTCAGTATTTCTAATAAAATAATATTTTTACTTTTTTATAGGTAGACACCCTTCAACATTAGCCCCTCGTGCAAAATTTTTTAAGGTTGGGTAGAGCAAAAAAGCTTTGTAAGCCATAAAGTCGATTTTTATTTTTTTTATTTTGGGGGACCCTGGGGTTCCTTCATCATTCCCCCTTAGGGTCATTAAATGTCCTGTCACTTCATCCCAAGTTTTATAGATGAGGCCACTTATAGTGGACCTCCTTATCTGGGTATCAACTTGGGCGGAGGGGTTACTCGCGATGAGACCCTCGTTCTTGGCCTGCTTCTGTGGCCTTTTTTCTAGGGCGGAGGGGTTGCGCGCCGTGAGCCCCTTACCCTTGGCCTTCTTCTGTGGCCTTCCATCTTGGGCGGAAGGGTTGCTCGCGGTGAGCCCCTCGCCCTTGGCCTTCTTCTGTGGCCTTCTATCTTGGGCGGAGGGGTTGCTCGCGGTGAGCCCCTCGCCATTAGCCTTTTTCTGTGGCCTTCTATCTTGGGCGGAGGGGATGCTAGCGGTGAGCCCTTCGCCCTTGGCCTTTTTCTATGGCCTTCTATCTTGGGCGGAGGGGTTGCTCGCGGTGAGCCCTCGCCCTTGGCCTTCTTCTGCGACCTTCCATCTTGGGCGACGGGGTTACTCGCGGTGAGCCCCTCGCCCTTGGCCTTATTCTGTGGCCTTCTATCTTGGGCGGAGGGATTGCTCGCGGTGAGCCCCTCGCCATTCGCCTTTTTCTGTGGCCTTCTATCTTGGGTGAAGGGGATGCTCGCGGTGAGCCCCCCGCCCTTGGCCTTTTTCTGTGGCCTTCTATCTTGGGCGGAGGGGTTGCTCGCAGTGAGCCCTCGCCCTTGGCCTTCTTCTGCGACCTTCCATCTTGGGCGGCGGGGTTACTCGCGGTGAGCCCCTCGCCCTTGGCCTTATTCTGTGGCCTTCTATCTTGGGCGGAGGGGTTACTCGCGGTGGGCCCTTCACCCTTGGCCTTCTTCTGCGGCCTTTCATCTTGGGCGGCAGGGTTACTCGCGGTGAGCCCCTCGCCCTTGGCCTTCTTCTGTGGCCTTCTATCTTGGGCGGAGGGGTTACTCGCGGCGAGTCCCTCGCCCTTGGCTTTATTCTGTGGCCTTCTATTTTGGGCGGAGGGGTTACTCGCGGTGAGCCCCTCGCCCTGAGTTCTTTTCTGTAGCATCAAGTGTGGGAAGAGAGGGCACTCAAGGTGGATCCCCTCGCCCTAGGCTATTTTCTGTCAAACTTGCAATCTTGGGCAGGTGGGGCCACTATAAGTGGATCCCCACACTCCAAGCTATTTTACTATTTGTTCACTTGCTTGAGGACTTCTCAATATTATCCCCCTCGTGCAGAAGTGTCTTGTAATGTCGAGAGACTTGTGCACGAAATTGTCGCACCTTTTATTTATACTTGGCAGTTGCTCAAGACTGTGAGCACTCTGGTACCCTTGGAGTCTTAGGTGCTAAACTGTCGCACCTTACGTTTATACTTGGCACTTGATCAAGACTGTGAGCGCTCCGGTGCCCTTGGAGCCTTACGTTTATACTTGGCATTTTCTCAATATTGTGAGCGCTCCGATGCCCTTGGAGCCTTAGGTGCTCAACTGGCGCACCTTATATTTATACTTGGCAGTTGCTCAAGACTGTGAGCACTCTGGTGCCCTTGGAGTCTTAGGTGCTAAACTGTCGCACCTTACGTTTATACTTGGCACTTGATCAAGACTGTGAGCGCTCCGGTGCCCTTGGAGCCTTACGTTTATACTTGGCATTTTCTCAATATTGTGAGCGCTCCGATGCCCTTGGAACCTTAGGTACTAAACTTTCGTACCTTATTTTTGTACTTGGCCTTTGCTCAAGACTCTGAGCACTCTGGCTCCCTTGGAGCCTTAGGTGCTAAACTGTCGCACATATACTTATATTTGGCAGTTGCTCAATATTGTGAGCGCTCCGGTGCCCTTGGAGCCTTAGGTACTAAACTGTCGTACCTTATATTTATATTTATATCTAGAACTTGCTCAATATTGTGAGCGCTCCGGTGCCCTTGGAGCCTTAGGTACTAAACGTTTGTACCTTATATTTATACTTGGCAATTGCTCAATACTGTGAGCGCTCCCATGCCCTTGGAGCCTTTAGGTACTAAATAGTCGTACCTTAAATTTATACTTGGCACTTGCTCAAGACTGTGAGCGTTCCTATGCCCTTGGAGCCTTAGGTACTAAACTGCCGTACCTTATATGTATACTTGCAGTTGCTCAATACTTTGAGTTGCTCTTTTTTATCTGAGAACCTCAAGATTAAACTTCCCGCTTCTAACTGTGGGGTATTTGCATATGGGATGAGCAAGTTAAACTTTTGAGGCTGCCCCTCTAACTGCGGGGTACTTGCATATAACTGAGCAAGTTAAAATTTAGACGCTGCCCCTCTAACTACGGGGTGCTTGCGTATAGCTGAGAAAGTTTAAAATTTTGAAGCTTCCCCTCTAACTGCGGGGTACTTGCATATTGACTGAGCAAGTTAAAATTTTGAAGTTTCCCCTCTAACTGTGAGGTTGTTGCATACGGGATGATCAAGCTATTATATTGAAGCTACCCCTCTAACTGTGGGGTACTTGCATATGAGCTGAGCAAGTTATTATTGCTGAAGTTACCCCTCTTAACTGTGGGGTACTTGTCCTATGCCTATATTTTTAGGACTTTTTTCTTTTTTTTTTAAATCATAACTTAAAAGGGGGTGCGTCCCCTCAACATTGTTTTAATGTTTTCTTATTCAAGCAATAACTTAGAGGTAGGGGTGAGCCCCCCTCGACATTACATTTTTCAGTACTTGAATCAAAACGTAACTTAGAGAGGGATGAGCCCCCTCAACATTTTTTTTCCACATTTGAGCCAAAACATAACTTAGAGGTGGGTGAGCCCCCTCAACATCTTTTCATTTTTTTTTTTTTGATTCAATCATAACTTAGAGGGAGGGGTGAGCCCCCTCAACATTTTTCATCATTTTTTTTTATTCAAGCATAGCGTAGAGGGAGGGGTGAGCCCCCTCAACATTTTTTCAACATTTGAATCAAAACATAACTTAGAGGGGGGTGAGCCCCCTCAACATTTTTTCATTTCTTGATTCAAGCATAACTTAGAGGGAGGGGTGAGCCCCCCTCTGCATTTTTTCAACATTTAAACCAAAATATAACTTAGAGTGCGGTGTACCCCCTCAACATTTTTCCATTTTTTTTTAAATGAGCAATACCCCATATCTGACTCTTATCACTATTTAACGTGATAGACTTTCTAATTATTATTTTTTTTCTTTCGAGTGAGTCGATCTACCTTTCATAGAGCTCAACTGCATTTTTATGCTACTCGAATTTTTTTGTAGTGTTTGGACACAACTACTCGTTTTGGGTTTCTCGTAAACATACTTTTTAAATACTACTATTTCTTTTGACTTTTATAAATAAATTGCGAGACACACTAGGATAAGTCCTTTTGGGGTTCCTCGCGCACTTACAGAAAGAAATTTCATGAAGATATTTTTTTTGTACTGTTTGGATCCGACTATTCCTTGTTTTGGGTTCCTCGTAAACATACTTTTTAAACCCTACTATTTCTTTTGACTTTTATAAATAAATTGCGAGACACACTAGGATAAGTCCTTTTGGGGTTCCTCGCACACTTACATAAAGAAATTTCATGAAGATATTTTTTTTGTACTGTTTGGATCCGACTATTCCTTGTTTTGGGTTCCTCGCCCACTTACTTTTTTAAACCCTTGCTACTTATTTTACTTGCAAAAAGTATTTGTTAGGATGGGAGATCTGCTACAGAGTAACCAATACGATTCTCATTTTCTTATATTTTGAGAGCTCTAACTCGCAAAATGGGTCTTGATCGGCATATGGCTTATCCCTTTTAGGTTCGAACTCATTACATCTCCTCTGCAACATCTTTTCCATTTTTGAAGGAAAAAAAGAAAAAAAAGTGGAAATTTTATATTTCTCCATGTCAAGCTTCTCTTATACTTTGCTTACGCGAGTTTCTGATAAAGCTATTAGGACAACTTAGTTTTTTTTTTTTTTTTTTTACACCAAATGATAATGGTTGGATTCAGAGATCAAAATCCTCGCAGACTTTTTATGAAAGCTTTGGGTCTGTTACTCTTTTTCTATTACTGCCTACGACGTCAACACCCGGAGCCACCGCCGCAACCATTACCGCCGGCGACCCCGCTGTTCCTTTCTCCTGTGCCTCGTTTTTTATGGATGACGGTGTGAGGGAAAACGATGCCTTATTCCGCCGATGAGTTACTTATTATGGATCTATTGGAAGTTGAGAATCTTAAAAGTGGCCCCGTTTTTGGGGTCGAGGACCTCTAGGGACTCCTCGACGCCGGCCATGGCACCAGGTGTTACTCGCTCACTTTGTCAAGTTTGGGGAACATCCCCAAACATCAGGTATGATTGTTGAGCTAGAGGGGAGTTCCTCGTGATCTGTGTTGGTCGAAAAGGGTTCCTCGCGACCCTTGTTAACTGAGGATAGTTTGAGGTCTGTGGATTTTTATGCTGGATTTCTAATTTTGAGTAGCAGATGCTTGATAAATTGCCCATGAATTCACTTTTCATCGGGTACAAAAATCAATCTGAACAGGTGTATTTTACTTAAGCATGTTCTGAACTAGTAAATCATTATACCGTTTGATTTGAGTAAGGCAAGATAATGTCTGGTTCAACCCACTTGCTTTGTAAGTTAAATCGCTCGACTGCAATTGCAGATCAATTGCTCGACGAAAATCCTAGGAAACGAGCAGTTCGTTTATAGTACAGGTGATTCCTCAGAATTGATGCTTTCGACCAAGCGCGAGGAGGTGCTACTTATTTTGGCCCTCACAAATTTACGAGTAGTCTCGTCTCAATTTGAGGACGAGGAACCCATATTGTATAGCTATATGCTTGGATTTTTTTTTTCATCAGCACTTTTTAATGTCTGGGCGAGGAACCTGTCTAGTATTGAAGAAGTTTTGGTTTGAGGGGTTCCTCGTCTATATATATTATGAACTCTGACAGTCCCTCGCGAGTCTGTGATGCGAGGAGCTCTCTCAAATATTAAAGTGATTGATTTACTAAATCACCCGAACAATAGTTACTCAAAATAACACCACTTAAAAAAAATCGTAAGATATACCTTATGGGAGATAAAAGAAAGTAAGGCAATGAGTTGACCCACATGTAGGAGTAAGTTGTGAATATTTCTCAAACACAGCACTTGTTATCTTCATTCTTAATTGCAAAGGATAATACCCACGTGAACGGTCAGACTAAAGCAAATGTCATTGTGACAACTTTTCACAAAGAGGCGTAGGTTTACAATTACCTACAGTGTTAGTCGCATCTACACTAATGAATTTGGTGTAGAACCTGTTCCTCCATTAGTTTAATGGTAAGGGAGTATATTTTTTTTCTTTTGATATTCACATTTTGAGCCAAGAGTGCTTCTGGTTCCTCGTGCTGGTGACTATCGAGCAAACAGAGGGTTAAAAAAAAAAAATTAAGTGTTTGATGGAATGCTCGTGAGGAACTCGTTTTCTATTGGGATATAATTGATACATAACTCTTTTTTTTTTAAATATCAATTCAAGGCAGTGACCTCCAATGGAACAACAAACTTTTGGCTTGTGATTTCGAGCAATCAGTCTTGACACAGCATTTCTGATTTTAAGCAACAGCCTTTTGCATGAGGAACTAGATTTATGTTGCAAATTCTTTTATTCTTCAATAAAACTAAGCAACTACTTGAGGGTTCCTCGTGTACTTTTGCTATGTGCTGGGGTTTCAAATATGTTATAATTTTATAGTCATAAATCTGTTAACTTTCATAGATTTATACCAACGACTATATAAAAATTATAGCAAATATCATCTCAAGAAATTATAGCATATTTCTTAACTAGCTAGCGCATATATCATCTCAGAAAATTATAGCTTACTTCTTAACTAGCTAGCACATATATAAAAAAAATTCTCGTAAAATATAAATTACCATTTGGGAAATAAGAGTATTCACTAGATAATTAAGTAAGACTGTTTACTTAGCTGATTGAGAATAAGACATGTTTGAACATGACTTTTGAATACTCTATCTTCTTCTTGAGCATCTATATCCTTAAAGTGAGTAAAATCTCCTCTAACATGCCTTTGAGAGTGAATCCTCCACCTTCACTTTCTTTGCTAGAGGGTTACTTCGACACCACTTTTTTTGTGTCGGCGCCACCTCCGGCACCACTACTCTCCCTCGTGGGAATCGTCACTGGTGTAACTATTTTCCCTGACATCGCCTTCTGCGGAGGAGCCACCTCTACTGTTGTCAGTGCTACAGCGGCTGCCCCTCCAGAGGGGGTTGCTTGCGGTGTTACACAATCTTAACCCAAACTTGCCAAGTCTAAAAAAACATACTCATAAGCCTCTACCACCGGAGCTCCTGCCGGTGAGCTGGTCTACCCCCCCGGAGGAGCAGGTACCTTCGCTCCGGTCACCACCACCTCCACCTGAGTGGCCTTGTCTCTTTGAGCTCCATTTCCAGATGGAAATTCTTCAAACACTAGATGCCTAGAAACATTAAAACCTTCTTTGTCCATGGAAGTGAGGATACCTCCCCAGCAGAGTCGCCAAATGTAGGAGGGTAGTGAGACTGGGGTCTATGAATAACTGGAAAGGGTGAGGCGTGATCCACTCCAATGGACGCTGCCTGCAAGGTCTTCAAGGTCTCCTGGTGCAACTTCTGAAGAAAACTTCTCCTTCTGGTAACAATGGAACTCAAGCTTCAACTCACTCCCTGCAAGAAGATGAACTTTCACAGCAAAAATAGCAATTTTCTCAAGGGAAACACCTGAGAGTGATGGTTGTCTGTGGGGAGTGATGGAACAAGGCACTCAGCACTATGAGAATGAGCAGGGAGAGAATACTAGGTAGGTCTGGTGATATTTTAGCAGAGTAACAGTGCAATTTCTATTGTCTATTTCATCATCCCTATGACCTTGCCCAGGGGTCCTATTTATACTTGGGCACTAAGGCTGGGTTGGCACTTTTAGCGCCAAAACTTAGAGGGTTGGTGAGGGACAAAGTCTGCAGTGTACTATTTGTCCCTACCTGCAGGCAGGTCTGCCTGTCCCCTCTGCCAGATGCCCCCCTGACGCCGACCAAAGTTCAAAAAGCAAATATGTCTTCTAATGAAGACAAAATATCTGATTTGCTAAATATATTTTAAAACGGTAACTTTGATACAAACTTTGTAAACTTGAGGGGGGGTCTCGAGGACCACCTCCTCTAAAATATTTGCAAGCTTGAGGGGGGGTCTCGAGGACCCCCTTCTAAAATCATTTTTCTTGAGAGGGGTTTAGAGGAACCTCTCCTCTAAAATCACTTTATAAACTGTTCTTTTCTTGTGAGCAGCCAGCCCTTTGGCTGCTTACTTCACTTGTGACTAAGTGTGAGCTGTGTAAGGACTGGGTGACCCTGGGGTCTCCAACTAGTATTCTCTCAATCCTATAGTGTTAAGTGGTTGATCTTGCTCAACATACCTTGTTCCTCAGCCGCCAAGCCAAAACTCCCAGGAGGTCCCAACGCGCCTGTTCGAGCCCTGCTTGCTCGACTAGGCAACCTGTACAAGAAAGCAAAGTGTTAGTGTTGTTGTTCATTTAGGCACTTCTCGAATAACATTTTTACAGTGACCCTTGTTGTAGTAGCGCTGACGCTTGAAGCGGCGCTGACCCTTGTAGCGGCGTTGACACTTGTAACGGCGCTGACACTTGGAGCGGCGTGGACACTTGCAGTGGCGCCGACCCTGGTAGCGACGCTGACTTGCAGCGGCGCTGGTACCTGAAACGGCGCCGACACTTGCGGCGGCGTAGACACTTGTAGTGGCGCTGACACTTGCAGCTGTGCAGACACTTGAAGCGGCGCTGGCACTTGAAGTGGCGTTGGTACTTGAAGCGGCACCGATACTTGCAGCGACGCCGACACTTGCGGCGGCGCTGACGCTAGCAGCGGCGCTGGCACTTAAAGCGGCGCTGACGCTTGCAGTGGCGTAGACGCTTGCAGCGATTCTAACACTTGAAGTGGCGATGGCCCTTGAAGTGGCGTCGACACTTGCAGCGGCGCAGAAACTTTTGGCTGCGCTGATACTCGCGGTGGCGCTGGCATGAGAAACGGCGCTGGCACTTAAAGCGGCGCCGACCCTTGCGGCGGCGCGGACACTTGCGGTGGCGTAGACACTTGTAGTGGCGGTGACGCTTGAAGTGGCGTTGACACTTGAAGCGGCGTTGATACTTGAGGCGGCGCCGACCCTTATCGCGGCGCCGACACTTGAAGCGGTGCCGACACTTGAAGCGGCGCTGACGCTTGAAGTGGCGCTGATACTTGAAGCGGCGCTTACGCTTGAAGCGGCGCTGATACTTGAAGTGGCGCTGACGCTTGCAACGGCGTCGGCACTTGAAGTGGCGTTGATGCTTGAAGCGGAGCTGATACTTGAGGTAGTGCTGACGCTTGAAGTGGCGCTGACACTTGAAGCGGCGATGACGCTTGAAGTGGCGCTGATACTTGAGGCGGCGCTTACGCTTGAAACGGCGCTGGCACTTCACCCGGCGCAAGCACTTGGAGCGGCGCTGACACTTGCAGCGGCGCCGACACTTGCGGCGGCACTGACTCTTGTGTCGGTGCTGGTACTTGAAGCGGCGCCGACACTTGCAGCGGCGCTGGCCCTTGCAGCGGCGCTGGCACTTGCAGCGGCGCTGACACTTGCAGCGGCGCTGGCACTTGCAGCAACGCTGATACTTGCAGTGGCACTGGGGGTTCCTGCTAAATATGAGTTTCTGTCGGGACCCTGGGGTGGTTCCTTCTCAATTATGCTTTTCTGTCGGGACCCTAGGTGGGTTCCTTCTTAATACAAGTTTCTGTCGGGACCCTGGGGGGGTCCTGCTCAATATGAATTTTTGCCGGGACCCCAGGGGGGTTCCTGCTCAATATGAGTTTCTACCGGGACCCCGGGGGGGTTCCTGCTCAATATGAGTTTCTGTCGGAACCCTGGGTTTCTTCTCAGTATTTCTAATAAAATAATATTTTTACTTTTTTATAGGTAGACACCCTTCTACAGATTCTTATCTCAACTTCAAACACGCATAACGTCATCACCGTAGCTCGGATTGAGGTGTCATTTTTCCCAGTAATCTTGTGACTTAAAGATCTTCAACTTTTGAGAGGATCCTCCTTTGTGTTCCTACTGTAAAATTATGCAAATGCCCTTGACTTCCCTATTTTGAATTTTTTTTATTGTTTCGTCTTCTAGCCACTTGTATAAATTACCTGTAAAACATGAGAGAAATACAGAAAATACAAAATACTCGTCAAAGCATAAATATAAGATATATACGGGTTAATGTAATGCACAGGACCCTAAAAATACCAAAATTACGGGGATAAAAATGAAATATTTACATCTAATCAAAACCCCCTAACTTAGAATGTTGCTCATCCTAAGCAATGTAAAACAATAAGTGCATGAGTTTAAATGGACTTCTAAATGACAAAGGATAGGATATGTATTTCACGGGAAAGCAATTGCATTTACCTATGCAACAAGTTGTTAAACCCCTAGGCTACCCTAGTAGGACGAGTGGTGTCTCGTGAGGGTATATACCCACAAAATTCATTTTTGGACGACTTAAAGAAAATATCCAAACAACTAAAAATTGAAAAATTTTAATTCCTTAAAAATATTCACTTTAATTTTTTATCTGACACTCTCAATTCATAGTGTGTGTGTGTGTACGCAAAGACGGAAGTTAAACTGGTAACTACCACCGATTAATCATTAGGTTAATTTTCAAAAATTATCTTTGAGTCAATCTCTCATGGGATGCTCTCATAAACGAATCACTTGGATTGTGTCTATTTTATCTCGGTGAGCGTGATATAAAGTGTAAATGTAATGAATTGCGATTTCACACACACAAATTGAAAGATGGAAATATTTATGGTGAAAAAATCTCATGAACGAATTACGGTCATTAAAAAACAAAAAAACACCAATCTTTATTTCGAACTGTTTTCTCTCTTTATTATATTTTTGTGTTTTAGCTCTCCAAGCAGCACTATTCGGACTCGATTAGAAATTTTTCGGGTTAAGGTGTTTTGGGTAATAATGAAAGTGTTTGGAAATTTTAAGAGTTGGTAATTGTTTTGCGATTTCCGTTGGCACTTTTTTCAGGCTTATGCTTATTTTTCTTTTTCTCTTATTTTTCCTTCTATGTTTCACATTTTCCTCAGTTTTTTTTTTATCTTTTTTCTTTTTTTTTTATTTCATTTTTTTCTTTCCATTTTTGTTTCCCCATTTTATATACTGGACGAACTTAATTGATGATTTTTTTATTTTCACTACTTCGGGTCAATTGGATTTTTTTGGTTAACAAACGAAAAGTTTATAAATTATTAGGCTCAAAGTGGCTTGCAAAAGGATTTTTTTTTACGTTTTATCGTTAATATTTTTGGGCATACAATGATGGACTAACTTCATTTATCTGAATTACTCATCAGGTTACCATATGCATCTCAAGGTTAATTTTTAATTTTGAGACATTTTTAATGCGTTTTAAAATAATATTTAACTCATTTTTCGTAACCTATTAAAGCAATAATTTAGATATCATCAACGACTTTTTAATAACTGAAAAAAACTTTGAGTTGACTTTTAACTCGAATTGATTTAATTTCTCAGAAAAACTCATTGGCTCAAAAATCTAGCCAGGTCAAAAATCTCCACACTTATTTGTTAAGTCCTCAACTTTCGCTCAATTTTTATTTTTGGTCAACTTCGGTTTAGTGCATTGAATTTTTACAAATTGAGACTTTAAAGAAAAAATTAGTGATATTTTTGCAGAATTTAAATCCTGATTTTTAATTATTTTGAAGAAAAATATTTTCGATTTTTTTTTTGTAATTAAAAATTTGTTAAGTTTAAAAGACGCACTTGTCCCCCCCCCCCCCCCCCCCAACTTAGACTCGAAAGGACTAAAATATAAATAAGAAAAATCAAGGTTCTAAAAAATGCGGGGCATGATCGAGGCGTGGAGGCCAAGCCTTAAGCCTAGGCGGGCCTTGGCGTCAAAAGGCGTGAAAAGGCGTTTAGGTCTTTTTAATATATTTTAATATTTTTTAACTATAGCAAGGCTATTAAAATACTAAAATTGTACATATCATAAAAATATGTCTGAATATTTGCAAATAAAAATAATATTTGATTATTTTGGATGAGATAATGGTCCGGTTTGTAAAAGAATCTTTAAAAGGCGATATCGTTTCACTAAAGCATTGTTGTTTTTAGAGAAAAAGTACGCCATAAGGGTTTTACCAAGCATAAGGCGTCAAAATCTTAAGGCGGGGCGTTTCTCCCAAGCCTCAAGCCTAGGCGTGCCTAGGCGGAGCCTAGGCGTGCCTAGGCGGAGCCTAGGCGGGTTTTTTAGAACAGTGAGAAAAATAAAGGGTTTGAAATAGAAACAAGTAAAGTTTAAAATGAAATAAGATACTATATAACACCAACACACGACTCAAAAATACAACAAAAATTACCTTGTATGCGTCGAGGGTGTGACGACCTTTATCTCTCTCCTAAAACTTTCCCGACCCCATGTACGGGGTTCTACAAACTCGTCTCCATCTCCCCCATTTCATAAATTAAAAGTCAAAATAATTGGGAATCGACTCAATAGAAAAATTAGACACCTTGAGGCACATGATGAATGAGATGAGTGGAATCATTGAGGTTACCAATCACCTTATAGCATAATTGCTCGGACTTAGAGAGATTATCATACCTAAATATATAGTGACGCGCTAAGACTAGATTTCCCTTAAAGTCAAGTATTCATGGATTGGGCTATAAATCGGACAAAACTCTAGCCATGTCACCGATCTCTTTAGAGAACTCAAAAGTCATGGGTGGACGTTTACAAACAAGGAATTGATCTATCTTATCTCTCCATTCACTTTTTTTTAAGTGACTAAAAGAGTCCAATAATGATTGGGCTTCAGTATTAAGGTTCTCATCCACCAACCAGAATTATTTCTTAAAGTTTTCTAGGCTCATATCCTGTAACTCCCTTTCTTGCTCAATCTTCGAATATTCTCCCTCGCACTCATCTATGTGCTCTCACCCACTCTCGCCTACGTGCTCTCTCTCATCTTCTCTCTCTCTCTCTCTCTCTCTCTCTCTCTCTCTCTCTCTCTCTCTCTCTCGGTAACCATCACTAAACATGCCTCATGTGGATCCCCTATATTATTTCCCTATGTTCGTTCCTATACTACTTCCCTGATAAGATCCAATTCATGCAAGTCATCCTCATCTCCCACTTGCTTTGCAATGTTGAAGATATTCATCTCGAGATTCATGTTCCCGGACATGAGTTGGATTTTCTCATTATACATCTTAATCAACGCGTTAGCTGTGGCTAGAAAAGTGCAGTCAAGAATCTATCGAGAACATCATGACTCGATGGGGAAGAGGGCTCCATGTTCCAAATTAAAAAATATATCGGGAAGTAGAAAGTGCCGACTTGGATGATCACATCCTCAACTACCCTAGGGGTATCTTTACGGAACAATCCGTTAGTTGGAGAGTAATTTTGATGGGCTTAAGATCTCCCAAATTAAGCTTCTTATAGACAGAATCGGGTAGAATGTTGACACCCACTACTAAATCTAATAAAGTGTTCTCAATTTTATTATCTCCAATAATACACGAAATGGTAGGGGCTCCCGGATCTTTAAACTTAGATGGGAGGTCGCTAAAAAGTACCGAACTAACATTTTGTGCTAAGAACACCTTATTTTTTACCTTTAATTTACATTTCACCCTGAGCAAGTCCTTGAAAATCTTTGCATATGCGGGAATTTTCTTAATTGCCTCAAGAAAAGGTAAATTAAGATTCACTTACTTAAGCATGTCTAGAATGTCATCATAATCGATATCTTTAAGAGGAGGGTCTAATTGTTGAGGGTATGGTGCCTCTATAAGGGCTTTCACTACCACATCAATCCTAGCTGTGTCTTCTTTTTCACTTTTTCCAAGGCTGCATCTTTGGCCTCTTTCATGTCAGGCAAAAACTCCTTTATCTTTTTGCATGTCGTGTGGAGGAGGTGATAACAACTCTTCCACTACGTAGAGTGGTTACCGTGATGCATTGTCTAACACCCCACCTATTTAAATAACTGGTGATCAGTCCTCTACTAAAATAAAACTGAAATCTCATATGGTTCATTCTCAACATCATTATCCAAAATATTTTTAAATTACTAACCACCTATTAATTACATAAGTCGGTGTCAAATTTTATCTTTCATTAACGTACAACAATATTAACCAATCCACAATAATTACATATGCAGTAATGAATCTAAATAATGCCACAATATAAAGTCTGAAGCTGAAATAAATAAATAAAGTCCTCTATATGACCAATATGGCCTCCTATTGCGAACCTTACTAACAGAAGGCTGCTGCCATGGACTTGGAGGTCGCAGCCTCATACTTATATGGTTGCCCCCTTTATCAATCGCGGCCTAATCCCTATCCTCTGTAATATGTTCCCCTGTCGTGGCCACCTACATGATTAGTCTCCCTATTAAGCCATAGCACCTTAGACTAGCTACTGCCTGGGGTCAAACACGCCACAACCCATATTCATAGTTGTTGTCTGGGTTTAAACCGGCCGCAACTCTTGCTCACATAGATGCTGCCCTATCAAAGGGATTATTCTTCAGACTTATTTTCATTTCACATGCTCAGGGCACATGACAAAACTTACATACCTCTTATAAATAGGGGTCCACACCTCAAGAAAGGGGGTTTCGAGTTTGAGATCCATGATTTGAGACAATCACCCTAGGCGAAGCCCTGTCAAAGTCTCTACACAACCCCAATCCAGCTTGGGGGATATACATTTTACCTTACAGATCTCTCCCTGGCCTTCCCAAAAACCCTACGGTCATGTATTCTCTTATCTTAACTCTATTGTACATTTATCATGGCTATATAAACTTGTACTACAACGTGTATATAATAAGAGTGGGCCAACAAAGTGGACGTAGGCTCATTTTAATAGTCGAGCCACATTATTCTGTGTTCTTTATCTTTTACTCGCTTTATACTTATTCTATACTTGACTTGCTGATATGAGAACGATGTGTGTTCGATTTCTCGTATCAACAGTCCCCGAATAAACCATTAGGTAAAAATTGAATATATCCAATACAACTGACAAATATAATCTGAAATATATACGTTCAAATAAAAATGGGCAACATGACCAACCAACACTGGAATAGATCATATCTATGAACTTAAAGAATAGAATCGTCTAATATTAAGTCATGCTACTCCCATAGTAGTTACAACTCCGAATAACATGGAAGATGAATCATTATTGGCATCCCTATGGATGAACACCTAAAGTTTCAAAAATAAATTTGACACGGGTCAGAGCCCAAAACCTTTGAAAAATATTTAACGAGGGTATAAAATTCATAAATGAAAATATCCAGTCAATTTTCATATTTATAAACTGGTAGCGCACTCTCGTGAGGCACCCATTACCCCCCATCTAAAGTGTGCACCTAACGTATGCATTTTTACTCGTCTAGTTATGCAACCCAACCTAACTAGCCTTGCCACTAACATCAATACTATACTACCCTGGCCTGAATTTATTATCTACCCTTAGTTCATTAATGAGCTTTCACAACTGTTTAATCAATATCTTATTAAATTATAATAGTATAGGATATAATTTTACTCCAATTGTTTATTTCCACAATAACATTTATAATCTATTACTTTATTTCCAATCACTTTCACTAGTTATTTATACCGTAACTACTTACTATTAGATAGTATATTTGTCTACACATAAATATGCATAATAATATACTACAACAAACATACATATGTCGTGTATATCTGCCATCCCTCAGAGTAATAACTCACTGGATGAGGGTCTCTACAATGCTATCATTATCCAGGACATACTCACATCATCCTAGTTACCGAAGGTTGGAATCTCACACCGACTCTGTAAAAGTCGTAAACGTATTTGAGGTGGTCATAGTCCTTCGACAGTGAGTTATAGCCATTCCCACAATTAACTCACTGCAAAAATAATTCACGCAAACATGAACATGGTGCTATGACCTAGGTTCAATACTTAGCGTGTTGTGACTCGTTAGGGAAGATCACCCACATTGCCCAACATCCAATAATAGCACTGGAGGGGTGTGTTCGACATAATATCATACACACATATCATAATACACACACACACACACACACACACACACATATATATATATATATATACTGCCCCTATTCGTATACATATATAATCACATCAATTAACTAATTTATGTCTATCGCCCGAGGCACTAGTCTAATAACCCGAGTCTCTCCCCGACTCTTATTTAATTAAATCATTCTCTTAATTAAATAATTTAACATATTTTCTCATCTCTGCATTTTTCCAGACATTCCCAACTAGTCCTAAACTCATAACTGGAAGTCACTTCAATCCTTTCCATATTCTATGTCCCATGTAATTTATCTCCTAAATACCATACGTAAATAATTTGAGTCAATGCTCATCTACCCGAAATTTTCCATACCGAACATAATCTATAGAAGTATAAAAAATCATTAACATAATCTCAATTTGATCTAATATAGATTCATATTAACTAAGGGAATATATCCATATGGTTTGGTTAATCACCCAAAACATAATCACGCCTAAGATAAAGTCCATCCCTAGATTACCAACTAAAGATTTCGGTCTCGCCCTTCTGTATAAAATTCATAACTAATTCAAACAAAATAAAATAAAAATATGAAACTAGCGGCCACGCATTCGTAACAACAAGATATACAATTCCATGACCCAAAACAATTCGCCAATAAAAAGAATCGATTCGATTCTAGGCAGATATGAAGATGTCCTAAGACGAAGATGATGCCTCTAAAACTTCCATTAATGCTAAAACTAAGCTCCAAAACATCACCCAATCGATACCCTAACCCAACGTAATTATAAGAACATATTTCTAAAAAAATTTACTTCATCATATGGGTACAAGAACATCAAATCCAAGATTTAAACCTTGCAACAAAACTCAATTAAATCCCAAGTTCGTCAAGTCTTAACTTTCATACATATTAAAATTCCCATAAATTTTCTTTGTCAAACCTCATACAATAATCATCTTTAATATAAATTTACTTCACATTAATTCATATTATAATAGGACTATTTACCATTAACAATTTGGAATAACTTTCTATACATTATTCAACTAGGCTTGTTTCCCTAAAACCCTTATTCGTATAATCAATCCCATTCCAAAATCAAATCGTCAATTTCCAATTTTGATATGAATATTACATTAGAAATACTCAAGACAAAAAGTTTATACAGTTGAATTAAATCGTTGGTGTGATTCTGAATCTCTACGTGTCGGGTTGACGAAGGCAAAAATTCTCCTCCACGTCCTTCTCCAAATCAAGCCTTTGGATCTCTTGGGTGTTCTTACTCCCTCTTTTCTCACAAATGTCCTCTCTTTAGTTTTTAGAGTGTTATTGATGCCTCCATAACCCCGGCCTCACTTTAATAAACCCAAATCCCGAAATTAATTAAATCCCTACGTGTAAAATGACCCGTGTGCCCTTACTCAGGTCCCGACTAGTCTAAAATGCTCCCGATACGAATATTTACCCCCTGGTACTTGATTTTGACTATTTTGAACATTTTCAGATCATCTGTGCACTCGAAATCACCATCTGAGTCATTAAACATAAATATCCTATCCCAACCCAAAAATAGCCTACATAAATGCCCCGATTGAAATACCGTTAATTCCCATTGTCTCTACTCATATACGACGCACTAAAACTGTCTTAATTAAATTTACTTAATCATGATATAAATTTACAGATAAATATAAATAATGTTCTCACTAATTAATATTTATTAATTTCACATTATTTTCCCAATTGAATTAAATAACGTCACATGTGTAATTTAAATGCTAAAAATAAATTAATCAAAATTACGGGGTATGTTGATACGAAAATTCATTATCCAATGTGGACCAATTATAAGCCAGCACGTGTCATCCTATGTGGCACAAGTCCTAAGTTAGCATGGTAGAAAAGCCCGACCAACATGGTTATCCGACCAACTGAGAATCCCAACCAACATGGTTATCCGACCAACTGGGAATTCTGATCAACAACCGAAAATCCATTATGTACAACCAACCAAGATCCAGCGGTCTTACAACCTGTATTGCCTATGAAGCAACATCGTTCATATAATTAATTCTCATTATGTATTGATGTGAATGCCTAACAAATAAAGGCATTTCATCCTTTCATATGATAATGATCAAGACCCCCCTTGGGCTATAAATACATTGTATCGCACTCATTGCAGGAAACCAACAAAAAATAACTCAAGGCAATCAATACATAACACTGGACCTAGGCTATTCCATTGAGCCAAACCACTTTAGAAATTTCTTATGTCTTGTTTGTTTTACTTACTTTATTTGTGATCAATTAATTAGGCTTATTCTAGTTTTTTGCATCAATAGATTGGCGTCATCTGTGGGAACGTATTGCTAAACGTTTTCACTCATTCATCATTCAACATCCATAGCTGAAATTTCAGAATCAAGTGCCAAAAATGAGGGAATTCTGCCTACTCCTTCTGCCCCTCCGAATAACAATGATTTAATATGAATTTTGGCTAGCAAGGGTCAAGAAGCTATGCAGGATACTATACAACAGTTGGATCAAACTCTGCAAGCTGGAGTTCCAGCACAAGTTAATCAAAGGAGTATACCACCAACAACAATAAGGAGTATTGGGCATAGCCGTTCTAGAACTTCTAGGGATCCTTCATACCTACCTAGAGAAACTTTTTCTATTAGGGTCACTAATTCCACTGATGGATAATCCCTCATCCTAGGAAGATTGAGTGCCTTAGAAATGATAGGTAGGGCCTCTCCTTTCGATCGTTTAGGACCCCGCGTAAATGTCCTACGGGTCGTATCGATAAATACTCGACGACTAAGAAATTTAAGGGAAGGTTCAGCCTAATCCAGATTAAATATCCGACGAATTGATAGGTCCATTCAGAGAGAAGGTTCATAGGAAGAAAGTTCAGCATGATCTGTTGGTCGTCATGAAAGAGATGCCATCCATGGCGCTAACAGTGATGCTTGGAAAGGTTCTATTAAACATTTGGAAGACAGATTGGGTGAAATTGCCAAAGCCAAGAATCCCCTCTAAATAAGTTTTATTAAGGGGTACCCCTTTGTGAAAACCATCGTAGATTTTCCTACGACAACCAATTTTAAAGCTCCAGTAGTCACTCCCAAATATGATGGAAAGACTGATCTAGTTCTCCATATAGAATAGTACCAACCAGCTGCTGATATCTATGATGTTACTGATGAGATAAGATGTAGGGAGTTCTCGGGAACAATCATTTGATCTGCTCAAATCTAGTACAACAACCTTCCTCAGGGGCAGATTTCTTACTTTTAATAACTCGTCGATCAATTCATTGGTAATTTTTTCTTTGGAGAAAAACTGGTGAAACGAGTAACTCATTTGCTCAGTGTAAGACAGAAGGAGGGGGAAAGCACCAAGGATTACATCACTCGTTTCAACAACGAGAAACTAGAAGTCATTGATTAGGAAGAGAAGACCACAATCACTACCTTTATGAGTGGTTTGCTCCCTGATAAACTATATTATACTTTGGCAAAAGATACACCAAAGATGATGATAGAATTAATGGCCAATGCAACGAATATTATGAATGCCAAGAAAGCTATGGCTGCTAAAAAGAATTCATACACAAAAGCAGAAGCAAAAATAGAAGGGAAGTCAAAAATGAAGGAGCATAAGAATCATAATGAGCACAGGATTTTGAAGGTAAAGAAAGGCCTAGATCGGCTTCAAAAATTCACAAATTACACTCCCTTAACAATGGATATACATCATGTGTTGGAGGAAATCAAGCACAACAATTATTTGAGTTGGTCTGAAAAGTTAAGGTCACATGGTAATAAGAGGGATAAGTACAAGTATTATGAGTTTAATAAAGATCATGGTTATACTACCAACCGTTGTATTGCTCTCCAGAATGAGATAGAAGCACTCATCCGAAGAGGAAAATTGGACAGATTTGTTGATCGGCAGAATGGTGGAAGAAATGGAGAAAGACACCAATGGAGATCTAAATCGCCAGTTAAGCCCAGGGAAGAGAAGAAAAGGAACCACGACGATGATCCGAGAGATGATCCCGATCTTCCCAAGAAGCCTAGACACCTGGAATGGGAGGTATTTAAACTAAGTTTTGTATCTTTTGATTGTTACATGATTACAGGTGGAGATGCCGGAGGAGGAGATCATACAGCCGAAAAGAAAGCTTACCTCAATGAGGATCAAGCTTGTTCCTATATCCAGTGGATTAACCTCACCGAGGAAGATTGACCAAGAAAAGTTAATAAGGACAAGATCATAATTGGCTTTTCCAAAAATGATTTATCGGGAGTGTTGTATCCTCATGATGATCCTTTCGTGATCAGAGTCAGGATGAAAGAAGTATTGGTATCAAGAACATTAGTGGGTAATTTCAGTTCGACAGACATTATATTATATCCTTATTTTGATAGTTTGGGTTTAAAACTTAATCAACTGGAGCCATATCATAGTCCACTCATTGGATTCTCAGGCGAGAAAGTGTTTCCTTTGGGGACTATCAAGATAGATGTGTTGATCGGGACATGGCCGGCGAGTAGGACAAAGAAGGTGAAATTATTTGTAATGGATAAAAATGTTCATTCTGCTTATAATATGATTATGGGAAGAGTTGGTCTGAAGAAATTCGAAGTTGTACCCTCGACTGTTCATCAATGCCTAAAATTTCTGACCAACTTTGGAGTTGGAGTAGTGAAAGGAGATCAGTAAGTAGCTCGGGAGTGCTACTATTCCTCTGCCAAGGAAGAAGATATGTTGGAGACAAAGAGGAAAACAACCACTTATCAAGTGGATATATCTGAGCCGAATAGCGAGTCTGAGGTTGAAACCTTAGATCCACGAGATGAATCTAAGCTTGTAAAAGGACAAGTGACGGAGGCAATGGAGAACATTGTTCTGGACGATGATAAACCAGAACGAAAACTCAAATAGGAGCATCATTGGAACCAGTTCTTAAATAAGAGTTAGTGGATTTCCTGAGATAAAGGAAATACGTATTCACATGGAGTCATGAAGATATGTTAGGCATAGACCCAAATTTCCTATTCCATGAGCTTAATGTGAATAAGGATGTTAACTTGTGAAGCAGCAAAGAAGAGTTTTTATCCTGAAGAAGAACCAGGCTATATAGGAAGAAGTGGAGAAGCTTAAAAAAGATTCCTTTATTGAATATGTGAAGTACCCGGATTGGTTGGCTAATGTAGTTATGGTCAAGAAGAAGAATAACAAGTGGAAGATGTGTGTGGATTTAACTGACTTGAAAAAAGCGTGCCCGAAGGATCGCTTTCCTTTACCACGAATTGATCAATTGGTATATGCTACTTCAGGGCATGAGCTGCTGAGTTTCATGAATGCATATTCTGGTTATAACCAGATTAAAATGATGCCAGAAGAATGAGAAAGTACTTACTTTATCACTCTCCGAGGAACTTATTGCTATAATATTATGCCGTTTGGTCTGAAAAATGCAGGTGCTACTTATTAGAGACTGGCGAACAGGGTATTTGAGGAGCATATAGGCAAGAATATGGAGGTGTATGTTGATGATATGCTCACTAAAAGCAAAAATGTTGTTGATCATATTATCGAACTCAGACAGAGATTTGATCAATTAGAAAAGCACCGAATGAAGTTAAACCCAACCAAATACATCTTCGGAGTGTAGGAGGGAATGTTCCTCGGGTATATAGTGAATCAAAGGGTAATTTAAGCTAATCCAAATAAGATTAAAGATCTGATCAAAATGAAGTCCCCGACCTGTAAAAAAGATGTTCAAAGGCTAACTGGGCGCGTAGCAGCACTCAATAGGTTTGTGTCACGAGCATTGGACAAGTGTTTTTCGTTATTCAAAGTACTTAGAAAAACCTTTGAATGGAACGATGAATGTGAAAATTCTTTCCTAGAATTGAAGTATTACTTAGGAGTACCACTATTGCTCTCCCGACCAGTGTTGGGAGAAAAGTTGTATTTATATCTAGCTATATCTGAGTCAGCAGTTAGCTCTGCCTTGATCAGGGAGGAAAATGGAGTTCAAAAGATAGTTTATTACACTAGCAAAGCTTTTCAAGGAGCAAAAGTGAGATATCCCAGACTGGAGAAATTAGCACTAGATTTAATTGAGGCTAGTAGATGAATGATGCCATTCTTCCAAGCCCACACTATAGTGGTATACACTGACATGCCACTAAGGTAAGCTTTGAATAAACCGGAGAAATCTGGAAGATTGACGTATTGGGTTGTGGAGTTGGGGGAATATGACCTTGTATACGAACCAAGGACTGATTTAAAAGGTCAAGTTGTGGCTAATTTTATTTCAGAATTCACTTACCTAGAGGTCCCCGGGCAACAAGGGACTCTTGCCGAGCAACATGCAGGAGTCAGCAGGCCAACTGGAGATACCCCCAACCAACTCCAAACAAGGGAAATTATAGAAAAAGACCAACCAGAACCGTTTAGTGGAGTACAGCAGATGAAAAAGAAATATTAGGAGGTGAATGATAAAATCTTCCATCAAAGGACTTTGACAAACCAAACATTTGACAATAATATCCCCATATGGAGTCTGTATATTGACGGGTCATCTTGTGCAATCGAATATGGAGATAGAATCATTATCAATACTCCAGACGAGCTACACATAAAGTACTCTCTATGTTTTCGATTTCAAGCCTCCAATAATGAGGCAGAGTATGAAGATGTTATTGTTGGTTCTAATTTAGCTAAATCACTAAACGTCGAGCAGGTTGTGGTGTATCGTGACTCACAATTGGTGGTAAATCAGGTGTTGAGCTTATATGAAGCAAAAGGAGAGTTAATGACCAGATATTTAGCTAAAATTTTGGAAATGATTGCTACTTTGTTAGTTATCCATATGGTCAAGATTCCAAGATTGGAAAATGACAGAGAACATATACTTGCTCGGTTAGCTTCATTAACCATAACAGAGATATGAAGAAATATTCATATTGAACTACATGCTAATAGGAGCATTGATGAAGATTTGATGGTTAACTTTATTATAGTTGATAGGGGGTCATCTGGGATGGACCCTATAAGATCATATATTGAAGATGGGATTCTTCCAATGGATCTACTTGAAGCTAATAGGCAAAAACACAAAGATTCAAGATATGTTCTAGATGGTGGTGTATTATACAAAAGAGGGTTAACTGTTGGTCTGCAACGGTGTGTGCATCCAAATAAAATAAAAGGATTTGATTGAAGAAGTCCATGAAGGGTCCAGTGGATCCTATGTAGCAGGAAGAACGTTGTTATGAAGAATATATATGCAAGGGTACTACTAGCCAACCATGCGAGCAGATTCTGCAGATTTTGCCAAGAAATGTGACAAGTGCAAGAGGTTTTCCAGTATACACCAGGCTCCACAAACTCTCTTAACACCAATCACTTCACCCTGGCCTTTTTCTATGTAGGGAATTGACTCGGTCAGGCCTCTACCAACCACCCAAGGTAGGTTCAAGTACCTGGTTGTAGTTGTTGATTATATTACAAAGTGGGTGAAAGCTGAACCATTGATCGATATGTCCTATGAAAAGGTTTACCAGTTCATCTGAAAACGTATTATATGCTGGTATGGTTTACCGTATGCCTTTATAACTGATCATGGCACACAATTTGACAATGATAAATTTATTGCTTATTGTGCCTAGTCCAATGTCCAAAAAATCCACTATGCTCCTGGTCCTCCTCAAAGAAACGTCCAAACAGAGGTAACTAATAAAACTTTGCTAAACAGGCTGAAGAAAAGGTTGGAAAATATAAAAGGAAATTGGATCAATGTGCTGCATTTAGTCCTGTGGGCTTACCGAACAACTTACAGAACAACTACAGGAGAAACTGCCTGCCTATTGGCGTTTGGTACTGCAGCTGTAATCCCTGTTGAGTAAGGTTTACCTACACATAGATTCCTTAACTTCAGTACCATAGTCAGCGATTTGATGAGAAGGTTGGATTTAGACATGCTAGAAGAAGTCCGTTAAGATGCATCCTATTAACAAAGGAGTGTACATTTCTACAACAAGAGGGTCATGCCGAGCAAGTTAAAAGAGGGCGATTATGTTTTGAAGAAGGTGATTTAGAAGAACAATCAGCTGGAATCCAATTGGCATGGGCCTTATCATATTACTGCAGCTATTCGACCAGGCACATATTGGATTGAGACTTTGGAAGGGGAAGAATTCAAGAAACCATGGAATGCAGAGCACCTGAAGAAATATTATCAGCAAATGTAGTTATGTTGTACTCAGTTCGCTTCAAATCTAATGAGAACATGACTTTCCCAAAATTGTTATTTTTTGTTTTCTTTTTCGAAGTAATAGTGTTATGCACTTACAAACACAGTGAAGACCACCAACAACGTTATTCGGTAATAACAAAGGCCACTAACAAAGTTGATCGGAATTAATAAGGCCACCAACAAAGTTGGTCGGTATCAATGAAGGCCACTAACAAAGTTAGTCGGTAACAATTAAGCCACCAACAAAGTTGGTTGATAACAACTAAGCCACCAAAAAAGTTGGTTGGTAAAAACTAAGACACCAACAAAGTTGGTCGGCATCAATGAAGGCCACCAACAAAGTTGGTCGGTAATAACTAAGCCACCAACAAAGTTGGTCGGCATCAATAAAACCACCAACAATGATGGTCAGCATCAATTAAGGCACCAACAAAGTTGGTTGTCAAACATATAAAACCATGCAAGGTAAAATCGTAAGTCCCAAATGCTTGGTTAACGAAGACCCAGATGAATGATTTTCATCTAAACTGGTCTAAATGCTGGACAAATGTTCCACTCACGCCTGGGAACCAAGGTAACTAATTCAATTACCATAAAATTTAGGTACATTAGTAGAACCATGGTGAAACATTGGTAATTGGTATAAAACTTAGGATAATCCTAAAGATATCAATAGAACCGATGAAAAACTAAAGATTAACTCAAATTTGATCCATTCATAGTCAAAGACTAAGAAAACATTCACAGACATTCAAAGATTAAATAAAAGTTGATCTATTCATAAAAAAAGCTTTTCATTAAAATTAAATGATTACATATTATTTCTCAAACATGGAAAAATAAAATACAAAGGTTTATTCTACAGGATGCTTTCCCTCAGCCTTAGAGACATGATCCTCGCCAGCTAGAGGATCATCCAAAGTAAAAGGAGAGTTTGTGAAAATAAGGTTATGAAGCATCCCGGTATTGTTGCTACTAAGACGGACAAGCAAATGAGGAGGACGGATGATCTCTAGTTCATCATAAAGTTTATAATCCCCCAATTACTTATAAATCAAGCATTGGGGAATATAGTGAACAAGTGCCCAAATAATATCCAACTTAAATAGAGGATCGTCAAGATACAGCAATCCTGAATCATACCAATCCCATAGAGAATCGTTCATATCTACCTTCATCACAGTTAAAGCATTTATCCAACCCTATTTGTAGGATTCTTTCTGCGCCTGTTGAAGTCTATCATCATAATGTCCCAAAGTTTCATTATAGCCACCCATCCAAAATTCTCTATGCTGTTTATGGAATTGAAAAGTTAATTTATCAATTTGTGATTTCAGCTTCTTCAGTATACCATTTGTAGGATTCTTTCTGGTCCTGTTGAAGTCTATCGTCATAATGTCCCAAAGTTTCATTATACCCACCCATCCAAAATTCTCTGGGCTATTTATGGAATTAAAAAGTTAATTTATCAACATGTGATTGCAGCTTCTTTAGTACCCCGTCCTTAACCTCCAATTGGGAAGATTGAGTGGATAGTTGTTCGGATAAGGTCTACATCTTTTGGAACATCTCGGTAATATCTCGATCTTTTGCTTTTAATTGTGTAACCTGGTTGGCAAGGGCCTGTTGGATAATAACATCCTCTGTGGTTCCTCGGCCAATTCTATTTATAGCTCGGGAAGAAGAAGCAGACTTAATGTTTTTCAAGGCCTCCTATTCATCTCTCAATGTGGCATTCTTAGCTTCTAAAAAGGAGTAACCTCCATCAACAGTAGTGACAACAGTTTCGGAGGAAGACCTCAGAAGATTCACTTCATACCTCAAATTATTATTCTCCTCTTCTAGGAGTTTGGTAACAATCCTAGTCTCTTCAATTTTAAGCTTAAGTAAAGCTTCAGAGATAAATTTATCAAAGCCTCGATCTACACTCAAACTTTAATACTTCTGCTCATAGCTCTAATGCAGCAATGCGGTGGATTCCTTATACCGTTCTTGAAGTTCTTCTATCATTTCATAATAGGCAACATTATTTGTTACCGCTCGATCAAGTAAGTAGTTCAAATACTTTTAGGATTCTTTAACCTGCTCTAAGGCATCATCACTGAGAAACTGAGTGATTTCTTCTTTGGAAGGGTCCATATGGCTAGCTTTTAAAAAAGCAGTGCATTTCCGCAGTAGCTCGAAATCATGGTAAGGTGGTTGTTCCATCTTCCTAATAAACTAGCAAGAAGAAATAATCACTAATCAACAATAAGAATGGAGAACAGGTATAATCAATAGGAGATAAAAAAAAAATAAACAACAAAAAGTTCTTTTATTAATAACAAAGAGTTCAAGTACAATCAAAACAAAGGAAAAAAAATGAAAAAGGTAAAAGAGAAAAATACCGAACAACATTACACCTTCTCCCTATCACTTTTAACCTTCTTGTTCTGCTCAGAAGGTTTATAGGCTAGAGTTTCTCGATTTACTCAGCTAGAGGAATAAAAGACTCATGGACTTTAGGTTATTTAGTGTAACACCCCGCCCGCCCGGGGAGAGCGAACGGAGCGCCACTGTCGATAAACTAAATCAAATCCACAATATAACAAGGTATAGAGCATCTAAATCCCATAATAGAAAAGAAATCACTAGTCTCATCTTCAAATTAATACAACAAATCTCTCGAAATAATTACAGCAATCTAACTATCTCAAAAATAAAATAAATCTCCAAATGCTCTATACATCAAAATAAATACAAGTCTTCTCATCTCTTGTATTAAAAATTCTTCCCAAATAATCCTCGCTAAAATCATCCCAATTGGTCCATAGCACTCAAATCCGTGATCACCTGCCAACTAAGAAAAAGATGGGGAAGTACACAATACGACAGGAATATGCTCAACAAAGATGTTAGCGATGAACAAAGCGCAACAGTACGACTACGAATACTCAGATCAAATAATGCAAATCTCAATAGCATTTTATCAATAAATTTCTCAACAACACATTAACCGGAATCACCAGGCCTCACCATACCGCGCCATACTTTATCAAGTAGCCGGAAAAGGAGTCTTGGCGGGTGCCCAACATCAGTGCCATATTAAAATCTCATGACAGCGTGCTCAAAACAACATGAATAATACCTCATGAATGAAAATAATTTCAACAATTATTTTTCCAGATTTCCAAGAATTTAACAATTCAAAATATGAGTTCAATTAACAAGAATTCAACGGAATAAACACTCGCGAGATTTCATGAGCATATTGTGTAAAATCCCATACCTTAAAATCATCACATAATTCAGCCTCAAAATCTAATCACACCATCACGTTCTTCTCGCGAAAATAATCAAATCTCGTTCTAGCCCAAACTCGAGAAAACACCAAATAAGCCTTCTAATCTAAGGTTGAAATCTTGAATAAGCTTGGGGCTATGGTTTGTATATGAAAGGGAGTAATTTTGGAGAGGTCTTCTGGTTGAAAAGTTTGAAAAAAAGTGATATGAAAAGCCAAGCCACGAATTATTTGATATATAAAGGGTTAAGAGTTTGATTAAGAAAAGAGTTCTAATGAGATACAAAGACTAAAAATTTTATTCCGGATGATCGGACGATTGGAATCGCTTGAAATTTTAGTATGTTGTAGCGAACGGCGAGACAGGACTGCTGACAAAAATTCAGCTTGATCAAATGGTCGAATTTCTAAAAATATTATTTTTACTAGAGAGTTTTATGTTCCGAGGACTCTTAGAGAGTTTTATGTTTTGATGACTCTTCTAAATAATAAAAATTCAATTAAAACTCCATTTTAATTTCGATTTCGAAATCGTTTGAAATTCTCGCCTTTAAAAAGAATAACCAACATATTTGAGGAATACAAATAATTTTATCTCAAAATTTATTTTTCCTCTTTATTTCGAAAATACCCCAAAAATTACGCGGGTGTTACACTTCCCCACTAACAATGGAATATCGCCCTCGAAATTCGCCGAATACCTAACTCTCAAAAATCAGGCCAACAATCTCCAAAAATAACCTCGTCACCAAAAATAAATTCCTCACATCTAATCTAGATGTCTAACACAAAACAATCATTTAATATTCTATCTCCAAATTCGCGCCCCAAAAACACAACAGACCCAAAATCCAAGACCCGAGGGTTGTCGTATACCTAAGCTCTTAACACCCCGCCCGCCCGTGGAGAGCGAACGGAGCGCCACTGTCGATAAACTAAATCAAATCCACAATATAACAAGGTATAGAGCATCTAAATCCCATAATAGAAAAGAAATCACTAGTCTCATCTTCAAATTAATACAACAAATCTCTCGAAATAATTACAGCAATCTAACTATCTCAAAAATAAAATAAATCTCCAAATGCTCTATACATCAAAATAAATACAAGTCTTCTCATCTCTTGTATTAAAAATTCTTCCCAAATAATCCTCGCTAAAATCATCCCAATTGGTCCATAGCACTCAAATCCGTGATCACCTGCCAACTAAGAAAAAGATGGGGAAGTACACAATACGACAGGAATATGCTCAACAAAGATGTTAGCGATGAACAAAGCGCAACAGTACGACTACGAATACTCAGATCAAATAATGCAAATCTCAATAGCATTTTATCAATAAATTTCTCAACAACACATTAACCGGAATCACCAGGCCTCACCATACCGCGCCATACTTTATCAAGTAGCCGGAAAAGGAGTCTTGGCGGGTGCCCAACATCAGTGCCATATTAAAATCTCATGACAGCGTGCTCAAAACAACATGAATAATACCTCATGAATGAAAATAATTTCAACAATTATTTTTCCAGATTTCCAAGAATTTAACAATTCAAAATATGAGTTCAATTAACAAGAATTCAACGGAATAAACACTCGCGAGATTTCATGAGCATATTGTGTAAAATCCCATACCTTAAAATCATCACATAATTCAGCCTCAAAATCTAATCACACCATCACGTTCTTCTCGCGAAAATAATCAAATCTCGTTCTAGCCCAAACTCGAGAAAACACCAAATAAGCCTTCTAATCTAAGGTTGAAATCTTGACTAAGCTTGGGGCTATGGTTTGTATATGAAAGGGAGTAATTTTGGAGAGGTCTTCTGGTTGAAAAGTTTGAAAAAAAATGATATGAAAAGCCAAGCCACGAATTATTTGATATATAAAGGGTTAAGAGTTTGATTAAGAAAAGATTTCTAATGAGATACAAAGACTAAAAATTTTATTCCGGATGATCGGACGATTGGAATCGCTTAAAATTTTAGTATGTTGTAGCGAACGGCGAGACAGGACTGCTGACAAAAATTCAGCTTGATCAAACGGTCGAATTTCTAAAAATATTATTTTTACTAAAGAGTTTTATGTTCCGAGGACTCTTAGAGAGTTTTATGTTTTGATGACTCTTCTAAATAATAAAAATTCAATTAAAACTCCATTTTAATTTCGATTTCGAAATCGTTTGAAATTCTCGCCTTTAAAAAGAATAACCAACATATTTGAGGAATACAAATAATTTTATCTCAAAATTTATTTTTCCTCTTTATTTCGAAAATACCCCAAAAATTACGCGGGTGTTACACTTCCCCACTAACAATGGAATATCGCCCTCGAAATTCGCCGAATACCTAACTCTCAAAAATCAGGCCAACAATCTCCAAAAATAACCTCGTCACCAAAAATAAATTCCTCACATCTAATCTAGATGTCTAACACAAAACAATCATTTAATATTCTATCTCCAAATTCGCGCCCCAAAAACGCAACAGACCCAAAACCCAAGACCCGAGGGTTGTCGTATACCTAAGCTCTTAACACCCCGCCCGCCCGTGGAGAGCGAACGGAGCGCCACTGTCGATAAACTAAATCAAATCCACAATATAACAAGGTATAGAGCATCTAAATCCCATAATAGAAAAGAAATCACTAGTCTCATCTTCAAATTAATACAACAAATCTCTCGAAATAATTACAGCAATCTAACTATCTCAAAAATAAAATAAATCTCCAAATGCTCTATACATCAAAATAAATACAAGTCTTCTCATCTCTTGTATTAAAAATTCTTCCCAAATAATCCTCGCTAAAATCATCCCAATTGGTCCATAGCACTCAAATCCGTGATCACCTGCCAACTAAGAAAAAGATGGGGAAGTACACAATACGACAGGAATATGCTCAACAAAGATGTTAGCGATGAACAAAGCGCAACAGTACGACTACGAATACTCAGATCAAATAATGCAAATCTCAATAGCATTTTATCAATAAATTTCTCAACAACACATTAACCGGAATCACCAGGCCTCACCATACCGCGCCATACTTTATCAAGTAGCCGGAAAAGGAGTCTTGGCGGGTGCCCAACATCAGTGCCATATTAAAATCTCATGACAGCGTGCTCAAAACAACATGAATAATACCTCATGAATGAAAATAATTTCAACAATTATTTTTCCAGATTTCCAAGAATTTAACAATTCAAAATATGAGTTCAATTAACAAGAATTCAACGGAATAAACACTCGCGAGATTTCATGAGCATATTGTGTAAAATCCCATACCTTAAAATCATCACATAATTCAGCCTCAAAATCTAATCACACCATCACGTTCTTCTCGCGAAAATAATCAAATCTCGTTCTAGCCCAAACTCGAGAAAACACCAAATAAGCCTTCTAATCTAAGGTTGAAATCTTGACTAAGCTTGGGGCTATGGTTTGTATATGAAAGGGAGTAATTTTGGAGAGGTCTTCTGGTTGAAAAGTTTGAAAAAAAATGATATGAAAAGCCAAGCCACGAATTATTTGATATATAAAGGGTTAAGAGTTTGATTAAGAAAAGAGTTCTAATGAGATACAAAGACTAAAAATTTTATTCCGGATGATCGGACGATTGGAATCGCTTGAAATTTTAGTATGTTGTAGCGAACGGCGAGACAGGACTGCTGACAAAAATTCAGCTTGATCAAACGGTCGAATTTCTAAAAATATTATTTTTATTAAAGAGTTTTATGTTCCGAGGACTCTTAGAGAGTTTTATGTTTTGATGACTCTTCTAAATAATAAAAATTCAATTAAAACTCCATTTTAATTTCGATTTCGAAATCGTTTGAAATTCTCGCCTTTAAAAAGAATAACCAACATATTTGAGGAATACAAATAATTTTATCTCAAAATTTATTTTTCCTCTTTATTTCGAAAATACCCCAAAAATTACGCGGGTTGTTACATTTAGCAGTAGACTCAACCACAAAATAAGACTCTTCAGAAGCAGCTTCATTTTCAACCTCATCCTCTATGAGTGGAGGAGGACCATAAATATACCTCTGAAAAAGTTCAGAGTCTACATTTGTGTTCAACTCTTGAAAGGAATCAACCCAACCATCTCTGAAATATTTTTGCTTCATAAATCCATCTGAGTAGAAGAAGCAGAAATGGCTTTGTTCCATCCCTTATCCCAACCAACACTGAAGGAAGACTTCACATCTGACTTTCTCTTAGCTCTGGCAGAGGATACAAGCTCTTTCGCAGCCTTTTCCCTGCACTCGCCTTGTTCTCCCTGTGCTCAGCTTCCTTTTTTTTGGCACTCAGCTTCCTCTTTCTTATGCACGTCTTCCTCTTTCTGGATCTGAGCATCCTTAGCCATGCGCTCAACTTCAAGGGCATTTGTATCAGACATTTGACAAGCAATTTCAGGTGTCTTTAGTTTCTCTGTCGAAGTGCTTCTCTTAGTCTCCAAGGCATACTGAGATTCAAGCAAAGACTTCTTCAAACTAGACAAAGCTTCCTCCACATCATTTCTATAAGAATAAGCCTTGATTTCATCATCCTTCTTCATCATATTATTGAAGTGTACTAAGAACTGCAAAACATGAAGATCAAAATGAGTATATGATAGATATAAAAAAACAACCAAACCAAGAAAAGGGAAATTACTTACTAATGCAAGGTTTTGAGAAGCCAATTCAGAAACCCTCATTCTAGGGAGCATGACATCCACCCCCTGTGGTCTGGAAGAGTACCAGACTTGATCAACCTCCTAGCCAAACTAGGAGTAATAGTTATTGGAGGAACAACACTAGAAGAGTGTAAATCAACCAAGGACAGTTGATCGGTCACTTGGTCGACTTTCTTCTCTGCAAGCCCTCTCCTAAATCTCCTTAGAGGAACTTCAACCTCTTTGGGAGTTACACCCTTAGGAGCCAGGTCTTTGGGGCTAGGTCTTTAGGGATTGGATCCTTGGGGGTTGGGGGCTTCATAACATCCCCTATTTTATTATTGGCTCCTTCAAGAGATATTAGGGCACCAGAAGCACTACCGCTGAAAAGGTCAAGAAACTTCCTCTTCTTCATGATTTTAGACAAAGGAGTATCAGAATCAACAACAACCTATTGGTCTAGATTAATTACCAGAGCGGGACAGGAAGTGGGTTTGGCAATAAAATAAGAAATAGTGTTTTTGTACTGGAGCAGATAGGAGGCAGACCTAACGTGCTCTTCAGCAACTACCTTATGAAGACCCCAGATAAACTTTAACTCTTTCAAATTTACTTCAGTCTCTTTGGGGCCCTGTCTTTTTTGCTCAAGTACAAATCAATTTATAAAACAATAGTCAATATGACATTTTATCAAATATAAATAGGGCAAATTTACTAAAGCATAAAACAACCTATTCCATTGCCAAAGAGCGGACATCTAGGTCCTTGGCACTTGGCACCTCCAACTAAAGGGGCATGTCACTAATTTTTTAGAACGACCCCATGATCAAAATAATCCCTATTAGAATTAGGGAGGTTAACTACCAAAGCTTTACTAACAGCCCTAGTTTTCAAATAAAAGGTGGCATCACTAGTTACCCGTTTATAACAAAACATAATTTATGAAATCCCTAGATGGGTTCCATAAATTTGATTTAACTTATAAACTCCATTAACAACTCTCCATGTGTTAGGAGCCACTCTTGCAGGTACAATATAAAAATATTGACAAAACTCCAAGCACAAGGGATTGGGAGGAAACGTGAAACCACATTCAGTAATAAAGATGGAGGGGAACCAATGACACGCAGCAAGAGATAAAAAATTAGAAGGAAAAGTGGAATGTTCTAATACAACCCAAGATGGAATATTAAAATCGGCTCTGAATTTACCAAGTGACTCGATAGAGTAAACCATGATGAAGAAAATAAAAAAGAAGAGAAGAAAAATTCTTATAAAGATTTAAGGATTCAGCAAGAACTGAAGACAAAAATGAAAACGATCACACGAAAGCAAAGAACACAGCAGTAGAATTGAAAGTAAGAGGTAAAAGATGATCGAAGTTTTACCTCCCTTTTTATAAGACGCGTCGAAAACTGGGCAAAGTAATTATTAAAGATAACTACAATTGGATTTACGACGGCTGACCAATTAAAAGACAAAAATACCCCAAAAATATTTGTTAAAATTTGAAATATTTACAAAATTGCCATTCGCGCTTAAAAATTATTAATTCAGTGAGTAAATTTCACAAGTCTGGAAGTTCTACAAGCCAGCCAAACAGCCCAAGCTACTTCCAAAGCATAATATTACACACTTTTGCATCAACTCCAAGTATGAAACATTGGGGGCTTCTATTGATACCAAAATTCATCATCCCACGTGGACCAATTACAAGTCAACACGTGTCATCCTATACGGCACAAGTCCAAGTAAGCATAATAGAAAATCCTGACCAATAAGGAAGCCCGACCAACAAGGTTATTCGACCAACTGGGAAGCTCGACCAAGAGTCGAAAAACCATTATGTACAACCAACCAAGCGCCAACGGTCTTACAGCCTGTATTGCCTATGAAGCGACAGTGTTCATCTAATTAATTATCATTATGTATTGATGTGAATGCCTAACAAATAAAGGCATTCCATCCTTTCACATGACAATGATCAAGACCCCCCTTAATCTATAAATACATTGTATCAGCCTCATTACAGGGGACCCACTCAAGACAGTCAATACATAACAGTGGATGTAGGCTATTCCATTGAGCCGAACCACTTTAAAATTTCCTTGTGTCTTATTTGTTTTAGTTACTTTATCTGTGATCAATTAATTAGTCTTAGTCTAGTTTTTTGCATCAACGGTGTATTACCTACTTTCCCCTTATAAGGGAATTTTTTTTCCTCAAAATTCGGATAAGTTTGGTACTAATAGATTCAGATACTTCCTTTCAAGGCATCATTACCTACCCAAAGTTTAAAACATTATGTTGTTCCCGCTACACCTCTACTAACGATATTCTTTAACCCGATGACCTATACACTACCATTCAAAACTAGTGATCAGTCCGCTCTAGTCACCTCACACCTAAATACAACATTATTTCTCTTAACATTCACCCTTGTGACTGCACAACACATTACACCTCTTCAAAAAATATTACAATATGATGAGCCTATACTCCGCTGTCTATATCCTTTTCACTACTAAGAAAAGGTCCAAACATCCCTAGGTGCAACTCCTCCCACCACTCCATTCATTGGCGACATCCGGAATCATACCTGACCACTCATGTCAGACTTCAAAATCTTCAGTGTGTTACTACGTAACTCTTGCGATATTTCTCTTTTGCACATAGTAACTTCTAATTAACCTCAAAAATTCACAATGTACATTCGTATCATTCTCCAGCACCTTAGTCACGCTTCCCGACTACTCCTCGATCTCTGCATTGTACACCTTGGTCAAAATGTAACTACATCCCCATTATCTCACCCTAATTTATAATAACATTGTGATTAACTATGTGTCGGATAATTCCCTTTCTTCCATCAACCAATTAGCACACTACTCGATAAAGTAACTCACCATAAATTTGCCATAATGCCATATTAGTCAACTAATGCAAAAAATCAGAGGACACTTTAATCATCCCGTGATGTTGGTAACCCATTACTGACTACATCAATATGCCTACGCATTCCATTAGTGGAATTTCTGAGTCTTGCAAAATTTATGGTCGATCATCTCGGAGCAACCTTTTTCTCATTTAACAAGTGGTGCAATCAGAGATAACTTCTCTATGTCTCTCCCCATTCTAATTCAAATGTTTTGTATCCCACACTATGTGGTACATATTACTCCCCTATCCCGGGGTATGCTAAAAAGAAAATTGCAATATATGCTCCTACTCTGTAATTTTGCCCATTGCGGGCCTTCCTCATTTAGTAAATTATCCTCCCATTTAAATGTAAGGCATCCATAGAATTTGCCTGAGTGATACTCGGCTCACATTCCTAAAATTGTTCGATCCTCCCTTAGGCAGAGAAATCCCTCAACTGTATATCCATAGACTTTCAACCCTTTTTTGGTTATGATGACTCTCCTTGTTGTATATAACCGGACTTGATCCTTCCTTAAATGAAGTTTAGTCCATCTTACTTTCACAACTCTACTTTTAACTGCCTCTCTAGCATATGGTTAAGCATATTCATTATGTCATCCTCTTATCATGAACAGTATCAGTACACCCTATCTCTCGTGCAGATCCGCACAATTGTAAGAGACGTACTAATCATGTGTCCAACTTGGCCTCGTACACTCAGCGTGGTTGTAAAGTAAGGGTATACTCGGTTACCCTATTAATCATATATTAATATTCTCAATGTTTCCCCTAACTATCCACTACTGATATAAATGTTACCCAATGCTCCCAACACAACTCTACCAAAATTAAAAGATCTATTAGCTCAATAGGATATCCACATACAACTTTCGACGCTCATTAAGGTTCATGGGTGGGATGTCTCTCAAACAAAATCCAAACAAGGAACCCCTTTGATACACTACTGCCTAGCACTGTTTGTTATTGAGATCTATAAGCCCAAAGCATATAACCAAGACATTATCCACTCCCACGTCACTCATGGAGTCATAAAATACGACACTCTCACTATCACTAAGTCCTCGGCGCTAAATTAATAATGAAATAAATCTCTTCGATCGATAGTAAACCTGATATTCCCTCAATCACATCAGTCGGTACGCACCGAGATAAAAAATAATGAGACATCTACACTTCCTAAAGTCTCTTTTACAATATATATATATATATATATATATGCCCGAGCCCCTTTCAGGTGATACCTTACAAAATAATACATCATACCCTAAAACAGTGAATACGATAGTCTTACTATAACAGTCCACCATCGGTTAAACCTTCGCTAACCAATTAATACCCAGGATAATAATATGCTCTACCCTCATAACTATCAAAAGAGGCAAAACTATCACACAATATAAACATCCTCTTAGTGTCTCTACCCTCTCCCCTGCATGCGTCACCAAGGAGGCCCTATACCCAACGATAAATATATGCATAATAATAAGGTTGATAATGCCAATGCAGTCACTAAAACTCGGCTCACCCGCGAATTTTATTGTTAATAATCTTAAATTGGGATGCACCATTGTCACCTGAAACTTACCCCATACTCACAAGGATAAAACAAAATTTTACCTTTAATTGTTAACTTCCTTTCCAGGTCACGTATTCCTAAACTTGATTCTCGCATCGGAACTGACCTAAGAATTATTTTATGGTTGTACCTCTGGGATCTTCTAGATTTTCCCTGCCTCACTTTGGGCAATCCCTCTTCCTATGGCTTGCCTCCCCATAAGTTAATAAATTGCTAAAAAAATCTCCTTGTCTCTGGCCCTGGTGGCCCTGTCAAAATCCCCACTCACTCGGTCGAAATTCCCTTGATCTGAATATTTTAAATTGGTCTTTCTCTTGGCTATTCTCTCAGGTGGTGACCCATTAGAACCAATTACATTCATTCTTTCCCTGATGGTTAGACTCCCCAATATCTTAGCTCCCTTCACATGGAAGCATTAATATTGCCATTGCAAAAGTATGACATTGACGACATCACCGTAACTCGTCCAAGCCGAATTTCCCCCTCATTGCTGGCATATTCTACCCATGAGTCCATCATAAACTTAAAGACCCTTTTTATCCTCTATATCCACCGCGACGAGTACGAATCTCTCATGTTCGGCCAGTGATCGACCCTCCTGTTATAGGTGCTGAAATTTCCTTCGCATCTATGTTTGAATAGCTGATGAAAGAATTTGCGATTAAACCACACTCCAAATTCCTCTATATTCATTGTATCTCTACTCAGATGTGGTGCAAACTCCCATCACTACAACACTACTCCTATGAGCTAAAAATTTTCTTAAAATTTGATGATGAATGTCACTGCACTCCACCATACGTAATTGCCTTTGGATGTTCTCCTTCTATTGACCAATCACATTTTTGCACTTTCCCCAAACTCTTGCGGATGGACATTGTGAAATGCCCCTCCAATATCTCCCTTACTGACTGCACTGAATTTGCATCACCATATGATATGGAGAAACTTGGGGAAACTATTGTAGCCTAGCGTTCATCACAGTGTCAACCGCCTGAACAAATAATAGTGGTGGCTTTTACCTCGATCATCATTCCTAGAATACTTTGTGGCTCCGACTGAGCTTCTCCTCCTGACGGCCCTCGCTAGTCATCCTATATAATTTGATATATGAATCCCAACTGACCTCTAATATGATTCGCGTAATCAATACTCAATAGCAGGAGAATGTGAGTCGCATTATGAATTGACAATCCTAAGTATAGGGCTCTATATCAAAGAAAAGAAAAGCTAAAAATGTAGTAAATCAACATAGATCCTAAGGACTTTAGAACCTAATGCCCCGATACCATCTTTGATACCCTGCCTATTTAAATAATGGGTGATCAGTCCTCTACTAAAATAGAATAGGAATCTCATATGGTTCATTCTTAGAATCACTGTCAAAAATATTTTTAAATTACTAACCACCTATTAATTAAATAATTCGGTGCCAATTTTTATCTTTCATTAACGTAAAATAATATTTACGAATCCACAATAATCACATATATAGTAATCAGTGCAAATGAACCACAATGTAAATTATGAACTTGAGAAAAATAAATAAAGTCACTGAATAAACCATCGGGAAAAAATTCAATACATAAAATACCACTGACTAAAATAATCTAAGATACATTAGTGTGAATAAAAATGGGCAACACCCCCAACCAACATTTCTGTGAACTCAAATAATATAATCGTCTAATATCAAGTCATGTTGCTCCTACAGTAGCTGCAGCTACTAATAACCTGGAAGATGAATCATACTTAGCATCCCTATGACTGGACACCTAAAAGTTTTAAAAATATATTTGATACGAGTCAGAGCCCAAAACCTTTGAAATATATTTAGCAAGTGTATAAATTAATAAATGAAAATATCCAGTCAATTTTCATATTTACAAACTAGTAGCGCACTCTCATGTGCACCCCTCACCCCTCATCTATAGTGTGCACCTAACAAATGCATTTTAACCCACCTAGTTACTCTACCCCACCTGACTAGCCTTGCTACTAACATCAATACTAGACTACCCTATACCGAGTATAATATTTACCATTGGTTCATTAATAAGATTTCACAACTTCTTAATCAATATCTTATTAACAGTATAGGATATAACTTTACTCCAGTTGTTTATTTCCACAGTCACATTTATAATTTGTTGATTTATTTCTAATAACTATCAGTAGTAATTTATATCGTAACCACTTGTTATTAACCCGTACATGTGTCTATACATACATTTATGTAATAATATACTATAATAAACACACATATGTCATGTATAGCCGCCATCCCTCTGAGTAATAACTCACAAGATGTGGGTCTCTATAATGCTATCATTATCCAGGAGATGCTCACATCATCCTGGTTACCGAAGGTCGGAGTCTCGTACCAACTTAGTATGAGTCGTAAACGTATTGGAGGAGGTCATAGTCCTTCAATAATGAGTCATGACCATACCCACAATTAGCCCACTACGAATATAAATCACACAAACATAAACATGAGACTGTGACCTAGGGTCGATAGCACTAGATATCAAACATACAGATATCATAATACACACATATATATACTTCCCCTATCCGTATACATATATAATCACAATAATTGATTAATTCGCTCCTATTAACCAAGGCACTAGCCAAATAATCCCAGTCTACCCTTGACTCTTATTTGATTAAATAATTCTCTTAATTAAATAATTCAACATATTTTCTCATCTCTGCGATTTTTCATACATTCACAACCAGTCCTAAACTCATAACCAAAAGTCACTATATTCCTTTCTATATACTACATTCTGAGTATTTTTTACTCCTAAATACCATACGTATATAATCCAAATCAATCCTCGTCTACCTGAATTTCCCGTAATGAACATAATCTCCAAAAGTATTAAAAATCACTAATTGAAGCTCGTTTTCATCAACTATGAATTCATATTAATTAATGGAACATATCCACAAGGTTTTATTAATTCTCCAACACATAATCATGCCTAAGATAAAATCCATCTCTAGATTACCAACTAAAGATTTTTGTCTCTTACACCCTTCCGTATAAATTTATAACTAATTAAAAAAATCATAAACATTCAAAACTTGCGGCCTCGCATTGACAATGAAATGATCTATAATTCCATGACACGAATCGATTTTCCACTATAACAAATCAATTTGATTCTGGGCAAAAATCAAGATAGCCTAAGATGAAGATAAAGTCTCCAAAACTTCCATTAATGCCTAAACCAAGCTCCAAAACAGCACCCGATCGATACCCTAACCCAAGGTAACTATAGGAACACATTTCTAACCATTTTTACATCATCATATGGGTATGAGAACATCAAATCTAAGATTAAAACTTAAATATTTAAACCTTGCAACAAAACTCAAGTAAATCCCAAGTTCGTCGTATCTTAACTTTCATACGTAATAAAATTCTCAGAATTTTTCTTTGTCAAACCTTATACAATAACCATATCTAATCTAAACTTACTTCACATTAATTCATATTATTACATGATGATTTACCATTAACAATTCGAAATAACTTTCTACACATTATTCAACTACGCTTGTCTCCCAAAACCCCTTTTCGTATAATCAATCCCATCCCAAAATCAAATCGTCAATTACCAATTTTGATATGAATATTACATTATACATATTCAAGATAGAAAATTTGTCCACTTGCCCAAAATCTTTGATGTGATTTTGAATCTCTACGCACGGGTTGAAGGAGGTAAGAATTCTCCTCCACATCCTTCTCCAAATCAAGCCTTTGGATCACTTGGGAGTTTTTCCTCCCTCTTTTCTCACAAATGGCCTTTCCATAGTTTTTGGTGTGTTATGGCACCCTCTCTAACCCTTGCCTCCCTTTAATTAACACAAATCCAAAAATTAATTAAAGCCCTAAGTGCAAAATGACCCTTATGCTCTTACTTGGGTCTCAACTAGTCTAAAATGCTCCTGATAACCAATATCTACCTCTTGGGTACTTGATTTTGACTATTTTGACCAATTTCAAATCATCCGTGCACTGCAAATCACCTTCTGAGTCATTAAACATAAATATCCTATCTCGACCCAAAAATAGCCCACACAGATGTCCCGATTGAGATACTACCAATTTTTGTTGTTTCTACTCACATAAGACGTACTAACATTGTCTCGATTATATTTACTTAATCACGCTATTAAATTTACACATAAATATAAATTATGTTCTCACTGATTTATGTTTATTAATTTCACATTGTTTTCCCATTTGAATTAAGTTACGTCATAGATGTAATTTAAATGCTAAAAATAAATTACTCAAAATTATGTGGTATTACACATTGCTTTTGATAACATAGTTTTGACGTTGAGGAGGTCATTGGTCTTAGGAGGGAAACTTTCCCTTCTCTTGGACACTTAAGGAATATTGCAACTTAGAAAGTGATGACTTTATGTCGGCAAAAGTTTGGGTGTTTTGGGTGTTGATCGCTGATTGAGTTTGCATAAACTGGGCAAGAGTGTCCTCATGACTCTTCAGTTGTGGGATCAAATAAGGAGTGGGAGGAGGCTCTTTCTTGGGTATTTCGTGTTGATATGGTGGGAGTTGTGGCGCTTGTTGGGCAATGTGTGGATTCTTGTTCATCGTCGCAATTATTTATCCGTAACTAAAATCGGGATGGTTTCGCCAGGAGGAATTAAAATAATTTATGTTAGGGGTGTCAAAATTACCCCTATAGGCTCCCATCGCCTCAACTTTCTCTTGAAGCATAACTTTATAAGTAGGTATCGTTGGACATTCCTTCGTTAAATGTCCTGCCTCATAAATGGGTCACATCTCCTCCTTAATTTTTTGAAAGGAGTTGGATATATCTCTCCCCTAGCTTCGACCACGTCTTCTAACCACTTGGCTAATTGGTTGATTTTTTGTTTTCACTCGGCTTCCTTCTCTAAGTGATAGAATTCGAACAAGGAAGGAGTCGTGGACATGTGCCTAGATTTAGGTACGGTGTTCGGGTACGATGTGTCCCAAGCTTGATTAGTTTCGGTGACATACTTAAAGTGGGCCTCCACATCATCCTCTTCTAACCTTAAGAACTCTCCCGTGCATAGTTTGAGCTTAGTCTAAGCCCATATGGGAAGTAAGAGATGAGTCTCCACTTTTTAAAGCCATAGTGTGGGCACATATTAACTAACTCGTTGAACCTCACCCAACACTTATTGGAAGGCTCGTTATCATTTTTCTTAAAAGTTTTCATTTGATCCCGGGTAGAGTAAGTTCTATGTGCGGCAAATAAGGTCTGGAAAAATTTAGCTTGCATGCCTCTCCACGTAGTTATTGAGTTCGATGTTAATGACCAAAGCTAAGTATTGGCTTGTCTTTAAGAGAAAAAGGAAAAAGCTTGAGGCGCATTACATCTTGGGTGTAATCTTGATCATTGAACATCCAGCATGCCTCCTCAAAATCTCTAATATGGAGGTAAGGCTTCTCCAAATCCAATTCATGAAATGTTGGGAGAATCTGAATCATCCTATTCCTAAAATATAATTTCCCCATATTATACGAAATTATAATGCATCCCAGAGCGACAGTTCCCTTGGGGTATAAGATATATCTTATGTGGCAATACGGAATCACTCCCTCAGCTGTTCGAAATGAGAGTGATCACACATTGCACTCACACTAATAGAATCACTTTTCTCATCGGAGTTCATAGATGTATGACTCGTGGTGTCACTACTCAGAATAGGCGGTAGTACCCAAAAATTTGGAGTGTTTGAAGTGTTATCTCTAGAGGGGGAGTTCAGCTATAGGCTTGAGATTTGGATTGGGCTGAGTATTTTGCATTTAAGGCCTTGAGAGAATTTTTTTTAATTTTCCTTATTTTTTTTATATTTTGATTTTTTTTTTAATATTTGTGTTTTATGACTTTTTTAGCTCTTTTTGAATTATAGTCAAATTCTTAGGTGAATTCGACTTAACCTAGTTTCCCGGTAACGGCGACAAAAACTTGGCACAACCTAAAAAATGTGTTTAGTGCCTATAACTACGACTCAAGTCCAAGTCGGTCGCTCAAGTAATAATCCCGATAAGTCAGGGTCGATCCTCAGGGAATAGGAAGAAATCGTAACAAATACTAAGGGAATGTGTATGTAACAACCCTTGACGTTGGAGGCTGAGAAATTAAATTTTTGGGAAAATAAAATTTAATTGAATTGGAGAATTTTAAAATTTGAGAATTGAAGTCCAAAAATAGAGGACATTTTAAAGTATTCTGGATGATGATTTTCAGGGTACCATCGATCCCGGAAGGGTCGAGATAGTCAAAATGACTGTTATTGGGTTTTATTTCGGCTCCGGAATGTTTTTAAGTCAGTTTGACTCGAATTGGAGCAAACGAGTCATTTAAAGTGTGTATTAACATTTAAAATTGGGACTTATGTTTTAAGGGATTTAAGAGGCTTACAGATCAAGCCATTCTCATTTGAGAGAATGAGAGAAAAAGCCCTAGAAAGAGAAAGGAAGAAAGAAAGAAGAAGAAAAGAAGAGAGAGAGGAAGAAAAGCTTGGAGATTCCGGCCCAAACGCGACATCGAGGATGATCCAACCTCTACAAATCTGAGGCAAGTGTTTAATCTTTCTAAATAAGTCATTTGTGTATTTGATTTCATAATTTGTGGGTTAAAGAAATGGATTTTGGGTATAAATATAAAAACCTAGATTTTTGGGTTTAAATCTTGAAATCAATGTTTATATATGGGCTTAATGTTGTAGAAATGGTTGGGATAAACTTTGGGTTGATTTATGGGCTTAGAATCATGTTATGATTAAGGTTTAGGAGTTAGAAATGAAATTTTAGGGTTTAGAATTCGTGGGTTTCTATGAAGAAGAAGAACCCTTCAAATTCTGCAGACCCGAATCGATTCGCCCCTTAAGCGAATCGATTCGGCTTAGGCAAATTGGCAGGTCTGCATTGACTGAATTGATTCGGACCCGAGGCGAATCGATTCGGCCCGAGACAGAAGCCCAGGTCTTTAGACCCGAATCGATTCGCCTTGGAGGCCGAATCGATTCGGAAACAGGGCATTTTGAATAATTTTCTCCATAGTGATTTATAACCCTTTTTGGATGGGGTTTATTGATTTGGGGTCTACTTTTATAATGTAAGAGGTACATTTTGGAGACTTATAAGGGGGTTTCTCACTTATTATAATTATGGGGACTTCATTAAATAGTTTAAGGAAGGTATATGTTTACATGTATACATTGGAGTTGTGTGTGTTTATGGAGATAGTGAGAAACCTCATTGGGGTTGAAAATCCTAATTATAAATCAAAAGTGAGTATAGATATGATAGGAGGTTAAGAACTCTTAGAGAAATTTGTGAGGGTACGTTGGGAATTTCTAGGCCGATATTCACGTTGAATCCTTATAGCGATAGGATTCTATTAAGTTACAATTGGGGACTAGCGAGAGAGAGAAGTCACGTATCCTTAGAAATGTTTGAATTAAGGAACAATTGGTTAATCTGATAGGAGTGAGGGTTCATAAGAACAATTGAACCTTAGGCAAAATTAGGAACGATTTGAATCGTACTATCATCTAAAATGAGTGGTAGTACAATTCTAGTCAGGATTGTTTATACATAATTGAGTGGAAGTAACCATTGGGATTCCAACACTTGAAATGAAGTTGGGATAAGTTGAGGTTTATAGACTATTAGTTATGTGTATACCAATAGTCAGAATTATTACTAGATTCATCAATGTGCTCTCGGATATGGATGGTATGTGTAGTGATGGTTTCCTACACTAAACTTTGGGTGATAACCCTAATGCTGGATATATATATACAAATGATTTTGGGAGACTATTCATCATAGATAAAAAGGATGAATATGCTTTAAGTGAGGGATTGTTTTCACATATCGAGGTAAATTAAATGAGTTTGTGGTGACAGCTTGTATATTGAGGATTATGTATACTTATAGCCGAGTTTAGATATCTTGTACATATGAACGAGAATTAGTTTGTATATATAAATATATGGATATGTGAATATATGTATATATATATATATATATATATATATATATGTGTGTGTGGATATGAATATATGGATATATTTATGTTATGGATATACATGGTATGAATATCTAAACCGTATGTGATGGTTTAATGTTTTATCATATGATGTAATCATATGGATGTATATATATTGTGCATGTGAATGATATATATACTTATATGGTTAAGCATACCCCGCTCATGCTATCATTGGGAAGTTTTCGCGCAGAGGGTGGGCATCCTGGCTCAAAGAGCGGGGTGTGGATAGTCCCCAGGTCATAGTCGTCTAGTGTGTTATTATGTGATTTGTATTTTTGGGGTGAGGCGTGGTGGGTATGTCTCGTCTCATTGACCGGTTAGGAGCTATGACCGCTTCCCGGGACGTCATGTGTGTGTGTATGGCCCCGATGTCGGTGATATTGAGACCGACCGTGGTCCCCAGGATGGTATGTGAGTAATGCCCTGGAAGATGATAGCATGGTGCAGTTTTATCGACGATATATATAGCCAGGTATATTATGTGTATGGCCATTGTACATCATATGTGGTATGTACACTTGGCTATGGGAATGGATGATTGTATATATATATACTAAGGTGTACCCGTGCCGATGGCACGATTGTAAAAATGTTCCAAATATTTCGTAACAAATAATACACACGCGATAACATGATGCAAACTGAAACGACACGAAGACAATACAATAATACGCATGGAAGACGCCAAACTGATCCAAATTGTGATAAAATGACATTTGTTTAGTGTGGTTGTCTCGAATGCACATTAATAAGTACTTTCTAGACTAAATAATACCTATGACCCTTAAATTTGACAGTTGTAAAAATTTAGCCCCTTAAATGTCACATCGTTATAGTTTCCGATCAACAAAGTAAAATTTTACAAAAACCTTTCAAACCTCTAATAGTTAAAGTATAGTTTCCAATCAATAAAATAATATGAAGTTTATTTTCCTACAATTGAGTCAATAATTTGTTAGGGTCAATTGTGTTAATTTAAATTATGTATAAAAATGACCACAATTTAAATCAAATATATTCCATTTTACCCATATCTATTACCCACGAAAAAGTGTTTGTGTCTATGTTAAATTTTCTTTTCTTTTCTACTTAAGAGAGTACCAGAATTTCATTTTCATATATTTGAAGTTATATTGAAAATTAGGACTCTAAAAGTAATGTTAGATGGACCACTTTATAAAAAAGTTCATTTATATTCTTTTGCACGCATGTCAGGGATTAGTAAACTTTTAGTTAAAGAAGCCTGACTTGGAGTCAGTAATTGTCAATATCATAATTGTAGATTATAAAATATGGAGGCATATTTTCTTTTGGTTGGAACACAACATTGGTAAAAAAAATATACGTGTCACATTTTGTTTTATTCGTTTATTCAAATAAACAAATATAAGCTGGCTAGATTCGTTGTGCATTTAGAAGTTACTAAAACCTTTAAATATAAAACTATAAAAAAAGTACAAATCCTATTATAGTCAATTGAGTCACGCTCTGAGTTAATCTAGCCCTACATACTTCAAATGCACCTTGTCTCCACTTGTTCTCATAGCCTATACTTATTAGGTGAGACTCTCCATTTTGTGCTCTCAATGCAATTTTTTGGGCATGCCCTTCCTGTCTTGTCATTGGAGATTTTTTCTTCAAATTTTTTGTGAATCTCGAGGAGAAGCTGACAGCACCAATTTGGACTTATCCATTAAAAAAAAGAGTTAGTAAATACAAATGGCTCGGGATTGTACTCAAAAGAAAGGTACCCTCCCAAAAAAATATTAACATCCGAATAATATTAAATTTATAATAAATTACATTTCTTATTAAAACTTATAATTAAAATAAGATGCCCACTTTGATTAAAAAAATATTTAAATTGAAATAATTTTCTTTCTTCTGAGCACTTTATATTTTCACTCACATGATTTCGCAATAAAAAAAATAGGTGATTTAGGATTATCCCAATTTTTTATTGAAGTGCTAAAATTTATAATAAATTATATTTATTATTAGAACTTATGTTGACAATATGATGCCAACTTTGAAAAAATTTTGACTACTTGTTTAATAACTGAAAGTATCAGATTACCCATTGCTTTTTAGTTCAAAAGTTAAAAAATAATTCATTGAGAAAGTAAAAAAAGAAATCGTACACTCCTACTAACTGTTGTCTCAAGCCATGTGTTCAAACTGACATTGTATTTACGTTAAGAGATGAGTTGTCTAATCACACTATGATGCTAGGCATGAAAATCTATGATGTAGAGTGATGCAAAGCCAAATTTCCAATACCATCAACATAAACTTGTCAGATTTTATTGAAATCAATACCCAAAAATTATAATATAGAACTAATCGATTTTATTGAAATTAATAAATGTAACTTCAAGAATTACTATGCTACTTAATAAAATTGATGACAGTATGCGGTCAGTTCACAGATAATATGACTTTATAGTATTGTACCATGTTCCGAATGAGCTTGTTCCATAAATCTAGGGAATAGTATGTTGGTTTGTGCTATATACAATTATCTCACTTAAAATATTTATTTGTGAAAATTATAACACTTTTCTATACTCTTAATAAACTTTAATGTTATCTTATTAGGACATAAAAAAATTATTTTTTATATAGCGTGAGCTTACCAGAAGACAGTGGTATTTTATTTATACACTCTCGTAAGATTCATTACCTTTGAATAATAAAAAAATTATTATCACACATGTTTTATACTCCTTGGAACCCCATTTAAACAGACAATGGTATTTCAATTTCTGCAGGTTACGGTTGGAAATAAACAAATAAAAAAAACTATACCAATCACTCCCCTAAAAACACTCGTACAAAATAAATAATACTTGCAGCTACAGTGGAAGCCTTTATTCTTTCATCATCGCCTCTATGAATGTGAGAAAATTGAGGAAAGAGAAAAACAATACTAACCAGTTACCTTAGTGTTTCTTGGTTGCATCGACCATCGACCATTACGAAGAAGAGAAGTACTCGGAGAAAAATAAATACAAAAACATTATAACCTTGAAATAACAAAAAAAGAGATATTCACAGCCTGTAAGTGGGTTTTCGTTTTAGTCACCACAAAACCAAAACAAAACCAGAAAACATGTGTTAGAGGCCATGAGAAATCGTGTAGATAAGTAAATTTCTTCAACTGTGATCTAACGTCAGCAACAGTTCTCGATTTCTTTACCCTCTGTAATTAATTGAGTATACCAGGTACCTTACCCCAACCAGTGTAGATATGGTACCAAATCGGAGCAGATCTTCAGATACAAAAAACCCAACACCAATCGGAGTAGATCTAGAGATTACAGAACCAAAAGAACCGCACTCCGTAGGCTCTAGCTCTGTCTTTGGGCAAAGATATGGTGCTTACATACATAAAAACATTACATCTGCTCCATTTTCACATATGTGGTGCTTACAAAAACTGAAATGAACATCACCTTCGTCATTTTTACAGAAACTGAAATGAACAAAAATAAACAAAAATTTTAGTCCACCTGAGTAGAAACTCGAAGCTCAAAAACATCACCTCTGCTCTATTTTCGCAGCTTTGAAAGAGGGTTCAGAAGGTTCTTGAGACCTATCATCATCCAACTAAAATGAATTAAAGGAATTTAGAGGTAGAGAGAGAATATATAAAATAAAATGAACCCTTACAATACCGTAGACAGAGCTTGAGTTTGTGTGCAACTCTTAGCCTTTAAAATTATACACAATACCGTAGACAGTTGAAGAAGTTTTGATGTCATATGAAGAAGGTTGCGTGAAGAGCTGTGTACATTGAAGATCTGTGCATAGAAGGTTGCGTGAAGAGCTTGAGTTTAGGACCTAAATCTAAAATCTCATAGTTCAGAAGAGTTGTCTTTCCTCGAGCCTTGTGCTCTGTCCATATTAATGTGTGTAGAGACTCTACGCAGTAGTCTTTTCTCAAGCGTTAAATTTATCTCCTCTTCATCATCTTTAACCCTTACAAACATTAAATCTGAGCCGCTAGTTGATAAACACCAAACTCTTCAAGATGTAATCTGAACCATTAGTTGGGGAGGACAAAAAGTCCCTCCTCCTTTATTATATAGATATATGGTTAGAATAAATGCCTATATATATATTTATATATCCTATAGATGAAAGGACATGGAATCTTTGTGGAGTACATCTTGGATGATTATGGTGTACTAGATTGATGGAGGTTGATGTATCGCATTTAAGGAATATTTTGGTCACATCATCCCAAGAATATTATTGGAGATTTTAATTTGTTTTTATATTGTAATCTAAATTTAGTAGTTGTAGTAGTATAATATTGTATGTATGGCATAATGGATCTCTAGGATCGACATTGTCAAGGAGTAGTGTAACGGGGTGGTTCATTATTTGGATTTCGCTTTGCGAGACACCCCACGCACGAAACGTAGTGCAGTGTTGAGATTGGAGAGAAGTTTTGTCAATAATAATCTGTATGCATGTTATTTAGTAATTAAATCATATGATTAAACCTAATTGTATATGGTTAACGTATTAAGAATTATAATTGAATAAATTGTAAACCGAAATCCATTAATCCTAGTATGGCATATATGTTTGAAATTAATCAAGTATGATTATAAAGGGTTGGATTCTTGGGTATGCTAGGACGGCAGGTATTGGGCGTATAGGTTATGCCCATGTTTAGTTAGGTTGTCCTTATAGGTGGGGTAATTTAACTAAAATTTCAGGATGCGAATAGGTGCGCGCCGTTAGATGAGAGGTGAGTTGGTGTTTCACGAGAGTGCGATTCCACTTTAATTATGAAATAAGTGCATCGATATTTATTATGCACGATTAACACACTTGCTAAATATTTTCACACTCGGGCTTTGACCCGTTTACTTTTCTCTCCTGCCTCTACATATATATATATATATATATTACTACAGGTGTCCTACCGCATGGATGCCGGATGACCTTCTATCCAGAGTCCTAGGAGCCATGATAGGTGCGGACTGTTGCGGGACTTAGATTGTAGCGCTTCCTACTTCTTTAAAAATCTAGGTAGAATTCATGTTGTATATCGGGTTTATACTCAAGGGATATTTATAGATGTGTATATTTATTCCATTTCAGTTATTGTATTGGCTGTGACCCGACAGCTTATTCGGGTTTAGTTCTTTGTGGTATATTCGGTTGTAGTTTTTTATTTCATTTTATTCTAGCATTTTATTTATCACAGTTCTTGTACGCATCTTTCTTCTCTTTATTAGTAGCTTATAATGTTGGTTTGTTGTATGTTTTATGTTTTATTAAATTTTAACATCTCGCTTACATGATATCGTGTAGTTAGTCTATATTATATTTGTACCGACAGTTGGTGTTGAGACTGAGCCATCTGAAACTCCTAATTTAATGTAGTATAGGGTTGGTCACCCGTTATTATTTTGAGCGAGGTGTTATAACCTAACTATCGACTCACGAAAGAAAAAAGAGAAGGTGATGATTTTTTTTTTCAATTTTCTACGTAACTAAAGTAAATGAACTAACAAATGCAATTTAACTAAGAGAAAGCAAAACTAGAAAAAAAAGTTTTTAAAGATGTTTGAGAAAAGTAGGATTGGGATCCAACCTTCGATAATTTTGTTTAATGAAAAAATTTCAAAAACTGTATTTCTAATTAAAAAAACGTTAAATTTTTCAAAGTGCTAAACATATGAAGATTTTACTTCACACAATATCTAGTCAATAAATAATTAAACGTGAATGATAAGATTGTTGATTCGTGTATTATATTCTCAAACACTTTGGTTACCTAGGGGAATGAATTTAAGAGACCAATAATAGTCATATCGACACAATATCAAACCTAAAAATTATTTTTACAATTTTATACGATTTCATATCCAACTTATATACCTAGGTTGGGTTTATGTATCCCAACCCTCAAAATATTTAGCTTGACATGGTGAAACTAAATACGCATGAATTATTTATGTTGTATGATAACATGGTGAATGAAAAATAATAAAAAAATCATGTAAATAATATTACCAAAAGGGTAGAGAAGCAAGAACATACACAAACAAAGCTTTGAAAGCAATAAACCGGATATAGCTCTTAATTGAAGTTGCATGCATGAAAAGCACTAAATATATCTCTAGATGTTCCTCTACCTCCATAAACTTCTCCTTAATATAAAAAAATAGGTTAAAAGGCTCCTGATACATGTTTACATAGGTACCTAAGTGGTTTAGAAGACTCCTTAACTAACAAAACTCTTTTAGCTAAAAATAAGGAAAAAATTAGAATTCTTGTATTAATCAAACGGGTGCCCCGAACCCATTCGCCTTAAGGAACTCGAACACATTTGTAGGTCAAACCGATTCATTCTGAAATCTAACCAGTTCACCTACTTTTTCTTCCTCAATGCTCTTTGTCCCCTTTTTCTTCTATTTGCACTTTTCACCCTTCAATTCTTATCTTAACATCAAACGGGCATAACTTCTTCACCGTAGCTCGGACCGAGGTGCTGTTTTTTTGGTATTCTTATGGCTTCAAGATCTTCAAATATTTACAGGATCCTCCTTTGGGTTTTGGCTATAAAATTATGAAAATTCCTTTGACTTCCCTTTCGCAACTCTTTCACTGTTTCAGCGTTCACTTTCATCCACTTGCATAAATTATCTTGAGAGAAATGCACAAGACACAAAATAATCACCAAAAAGGGTTAGTAACTTAAATATGAGATAAATATGGCCCTATTATGAAATATGTACTCCGAATTATTGCGGCCCTATTAATCGTAAATCGATAGTGTCTCGTTACTTTTTTTAGGTTCTTAGTGTATGACCTTAAGCCACAAGTTATCAGCACCCAAACAAAAATCATGGTTTTATGTTTTTCTTTATGATTTTACTCATTTAAATGTGTTCTTGGTGATATACCAGGTTAGGATATCATGGGAATAATGAAGATATGTTTGTGTGTGTTATGGTGTGTTTCAATTCCAGAGAGAAGTACTGGGAGGAGGTGATTTGAATCCGCATAAACTATATAGGTGGGTTTTATTAAAAGAGGAGATGAAGTTATATACATGAATTTGAAAAATGACATAGACTAACATAACTTCTATTAGGTTATAAATCATCAACTACATAACCTCTAAAATTTATAATGTGTCAACATAACCTTTAAATGAGATAAATAAACATAATCTTTAAAATTAGATAGGTTTAGATTTGTTCTATTTTCATGTCAGATTGTTTATTTATCCTTTAAAAGTGTTGCAAGTATTTTTCATTTGTGTTGAATTTCATTCAATTGAGTAAGAATTGTTGCAACTATTTTCGTTTGTTGAATTTGATTCATTTGAGTAACCTATTATAGTGTATTATGTTGATATTTTTCATTATAAGTAGTTGATATACCTTATTTAGGAGTTGAGGATAATTTTTTCATCTTAGTGCACTCATACATGCATGTTTCTAATTTTATAATATGAGTAATTTGGGGATAATGTATAATGTATTTAGTTGGGCTCACATCAGTTACTTAATTTGATTTTATTCATTCATTGTAATTCAATAAGATTTTAGTTTTTTCATCTTTTAAAGAGACCCCAACTAAGTTGGGTTTGAGTTAGTGATAATTTGTGTATTAAGATTTACTAGGTTATAGGTTTTTTAATTATTTCCTTAATTCATGCTTTGCATTAACATAAATTGGATCTATTTGAAACTCTGTTGAAGTCTCTTAGTTGTGTATTGTGTGAGATACCTAAATTTATTTTTCACTTCTCAGTTTACTATATGCAAACATTTATCTGATTGGCATTCTTCAATGTGAAATGTGAGAACATCAATGGTTTGGTTATAGAATAATGGTTTGAAACACCTTTATAATATAATTAAGTTTCATGCTTTATTTCTTTTTTTCACCAGTAGAATTTAGTATTGTGAATTTGTTTAATGTGTTTGAACTTATTTAGTATGGTTGTGAATGTTATATGTTGCTTTGTTACTCACCATACTATAATTAAAGGTACCAATGTTAGTTACTTATTACCTTAAATTTATGTACTTTTTGAATGAGAGAAAAATACTTCTTAATTTTAGAAGTTTGATTGATGAAATTTCTCTAAGATCATTATTAGATTCATATGTTATTTACTAATCTTTATAAGTTCTAGAGTTTATAGTTCTCACTTCATAGTTTGTTCAATAAATATTATTGTTCTTATTTCAATAATTATTTATTGCCCAATCATTTTGTTTGAATATTTTTTGTCCGCTTTAGAGATGCAAATAATTTTAATATATTGACCATCTATATTTTCAAAACATGAAAATATTTTCTTCATGTTGTAGGCTACATATAGGGCTTAATAAAGTTTGTATACTATTTAGATTTCACATTTAGTTTTTATAGATCTTGATTTTTCCGTTCTCTTAAGTTTTTATGTATGTTTTGGTAAATGAATTTACATTGTTAGTTTCTTGGAAGGCATAAGTGTTGATTTCTTGGTAAGTCATACATTCTTAAATGTTTTATCACTTTCTTGAGAGCTACCATTCGGGATACATGTACAATTTAAAATTTGAGATATTGTTTATTTTTTTGTTTGACAAATTGTAGAAGTGATATTGTATTCGAGTAATAAAAAATTCAATGGAACATTACATCATTCCATATTTTAGTGTTAATGGTTATTGGGAAAAATGAAATCTACTTATGATATGAACATGATTTTCTTTATCAATTTGATCTACCACTTTTAGATTTAGGGAATATTTTGGATGAGTAAAAATGTTTGAGAATAGAGTTATGGTATATTATTTTCTATATTGTGTTAAGTTTGGTCGAGTTTTAAACTAATTTCTAGAAGTTTACTTTATGATCAGAAAAAATATTTAAATTAGTAGGTGAGAATGTTGTGCGATATCGATTATTAATTTAATTCACAACTTTCCAAACATTAAACTTATTTACCCACATGTCAGTTTTTTATCCAAATTAATTAAACCCTAAAACATGCATCTAGGTGAATAAATTAATCATGGCATAAAAAACAATCAAAAATTGGTAGACACGCTAATTCAAGGAAAAATCCATCGAAAGGGGAAAATCTTTATTTCTATAAATGTTTGCCAATCGCAATGTACAATACACTTACAGAAATATGTAATGAATCTACCTTAGTAAACTCATATAGACCCTAGCCTAAATCATCAATGGAGTCCTGTAAGACCCCACAAGAACCGAATCTCTCTCCAGCAAGGAACATCCTCGAGTCTTCCTAAGTGGTCACAATCATCAGCAAGAAACTCCCTCAAGAGCTAAAAATTCATGAGTAGATATGGCACTCCACAAGAACAAACTTCAATAGAAGTATTTGGGTTCCACAAAATATTGGGATTGATTTTGTGTGAATAAAACACATAAAAAACCTTTAAAAGTGAAGGCTAAAAAATTCCGTAGATTGTAGTTTCATTTTCATCAAAGCCTTATAGTCTTGAATGAAATAGGATTCCAAAGAAGGTATTTATAAAAACCTTGAGTCGGCGGGTCGTTCAAGCGACATCTGCAGGTCGTTTGAAGGAACAACCAAATAAAACCCAAAGCAATATGCTATCATTCAAAGCAAGCTTCAAGAGACCCTTCAAAAGACCTTTCAAATGACATCTAATGTCGTTAGATGAGTCGTTTGAACGACTTGTGTCTATTTTTTGATGACATACGCTTGTCATTTGAATGACTGAAACATCAAAAAAAATTATTTTAAAACTCTGCCTACAGGTCTTGAAAAATTAATTTTTCCTTAGAAAAAATGTCTCAGCTTCATAAAAACTGTTTTGAAAATATCCCAACACTTAAAGTAAATCATTTTACGAAACTTAAACACATTATATGAAATTGTATCTCATGTCTTTCAAATGTTGAAGATACTTGAATTTCGGATCCGTCTTCATGAATGAATGATCGTGAGCTTCTTTGATGGTTGTAGTGGTATATGACATACTTTGTGTATAGTACGGAATATGGAAATAATGTCCCTACAAAACTCTGCCTATGTTTATGCCAGTACAAAATAAAAACATCTGAATTATCAATCAAAATATCTTATACAAGTCTAGTACCATCCCATGAACCCAAAAGTGAGAAGGTACTAAATATGCAAGTCTTTAATTTCTTCAAAAATCTTCAATTTTGACATCTTCAAATCTCCAACATTTCTTTGTCATCATCAGGGTTTGAAAATAATGATCCTCAAAATTCGTACCTACATGCATGAGATAAGAAATCAATAGTTTTGTGACATATCGAGTTTGAAATGAGATAAACATAAATCAAATCAATGATCAAATCTCAAATCTCCCCCATAATGTAAACTCTCACTCCCCCATAATGCATAATTCATTCTCCCCATTTTTATTTGTTCGAAATACACAAGGGAAAGTATAAAAACAAAAATAAACACGGAGTGTCACAATCAAGTAAATCATCATGAATAAATCAACTACAACCATGCAAGGATAAACTCAAAACTATCCACAAGCACTTTTTAATTTTTTGAATTTTTTCATGCAGAAAAAATTTATAAAAACAACACACACCATGAATTTACACTAAGATAAACAAATCGTGGAAACGGAATGAATGGGTGTGAATATATTCAATAGGTAAATCAACTCAAAAGTACATAACAAATTTGCACAATGAATATGGATACTCCTAACAAATGAACTTCACAATCATCCTTAGGTGAAAAATTATTGAATTTAAATGACGTTGACTCAATCAAATCAACAAATCAAAGTCTAAAATAATTTCCACACCAATAACGTCTAAAACTATATAATGTTTTTTCAAGACTTTATCAGGACGTGCGAACTCGTTGAAATATTTCCAGCCAAACTCCCTCAAATATAAGATAATGATCATATTTTTATATTCAATTCTTTTCTTTTGAATGATGATATCAAACTAAACTAATTTGGACTTGGCTACTTTTTATAGTTTACCCATTAAAATTGCTTAATACCCCATAGGTATGTGAAATAAAAGAAAACAAAAATTATATGCTCTACTCCTCGTGTTTGATTTGTTATGGTGTAAGTTTAAGTATTAATTTCACAAATTAATTTAGTATATAGTCATTCTCTCTCTCTCTCTCTCTCTCTCTCTCTCTCTCTCTATATATATATATATATATATATATATATATATATATATATATATATATATATATAATCCTCATATATTTCATAATAGTAGGTGTCAACATATTAATTCTAGTATATTATATGTTGTTGGTAGGGTTTGACTATTTGTATATCTTTAGTATGTTTGTTCAATATATTTTTTTGGGTTTTATATGCTTCAATTTCCTTAATTGTTATTTATTGATATACATTATAAGGTTCGAGTTAAAATTGGATATTTCGATCACCTATTCCCTCTTGTCATGATTTCTCTTATATAGGTAATACTCTATACCTTTTTATTTAATTTTCTCTTTCTTGCTAGATTTGAAATCTTCATTTTAAATTTTTCTTTGATTTTTTGTTCTGCTTCTCTCGGCATAAGTTGTTAGATATACATACTGCTGAATGAAAAATACAATTTTGAATTTAAGTTTGTGTTGAGAAGATGAATTTTGTTGAATGCATTTATGTTTTACATATAATTTATTTATGAATTTGGTCTTGTTTGAATCATGTTTTATCTAATATGACCCATGTGATTATACCACTGCATTGTGAGGAACTTTAGTAGTTTGGTAACGCATTAAACTATTGCTTCGTATCTAAATAAAAATACATTTAGCCTCCCATCCTCAAGAACACTACCAATTGAACGGTTGTCTTATCAAGAAAATAGGTGAATTCTATAATTGAAACCTAAATATGAAAAAAAATAATTATCCCAAAAATATTTGGGGAGGCGATAGAAATTTGAGAATTAACAAAAGTACGACTTTCATTATTGAGGGTACAAATAATATTACAATAATGAATCACTAATTAGTTTATTTATTAAAGATTTATATCTAATGTGTTGGTATGATATAACAGGAAGGTACAGATGGATAAGAGTTGGATGTAACTGCCTAACAGGTTGTCTGAGCAATACAAAACTAGTGTTGTGTCATTCATTGAGATCGTAAGAAAGCAATTAGATGAAAATAACAAGTCAAGGTGTCCATACAGAGATTGTCAAAATGCATATTTCTATGATCTGGTGACTATCATAAGTCATTTATTGAGTCATGGAATGTCTTGTATGTATACTTTTTGGATTAATCATGGTGAGGTAGTGAATACTGGGCACCATTTTACAATTACCCAATTATCAAAAAATGTAGAAGTTGAGGAGGAAGATGATGGCATGTTTAAGATGTTAAATGGTATTCTTTTCCCAAATGGTTACCCCAATCATAGTGAAAGTGGTTCGGGTATATTTAATATATTATATAAAAATTTGTTTTGATTTGATATATTTCTATTCATTATAACTTATGCAATCCTAATTTGACTAAACGTCAAAAATACGGAGGTTATGAGATATTTTTAATCGTCGATGTCTTCGCCTTATAGTGGGTTTCGTAATACATTTAAGAACCATTTTGCTCAATTTCTAAATATTGAGGAGGTGAAAAAAAACCTGACAATTGTCACAACCCGAGATTTTTGGGATGATAATTTATTCATTTTTGGGAGAAATAAATATTATTTAATTGGAGATTAATTAAATTGGCATTTGAGGTCAAAATTAAAAGGCGTTAGAAAATGTTTCGAATGGCAATTCTGAGGGTGTAGTTGTTTCCAGAAAGGTTGAGATAGTCAAAATGACTGTACTTGGGGTCTATTTAGGTTCTGAAATATTTTAAGTTCGTTTGGCTCGAATTAAATTTACCGAGTCATTTAAAGTGTATATTTTGGGAGACATGGATTATTAAGCCTACGGGAGAAACAAATCTCCTTAGAGAGAAACAGAAAGGAAGAAGAAAGAAGAAGAGAAAGAGAGAGAAAGTGGGATTTTCGGCCATTATGCGATTTCGAGGATAAATCAAACCCTACGAACTTGAGGCAAGTGATTAAACTTGCTAAATAATTGTTGTGTACCATTTATTTCATGATTTGTGGATTTAAATTATAAATTTTGGGTTGAATATGTAAAACCTAGCTTTTGGGAAAATCTTAGATTTGTTGTGGGTATATGGATTTGAGGATATAAAATTAGTTGGGTTGAATTATATAATGCGTTTTGATGATAATAATATGTTTGGGTTGAAGAGAAATGGGTAGAAGATGATTAAAATGAATTTTGGGAATTTTTGGCTTTGAAAAAGTGCCTTTTTCGAGACTTCTAAGAAGCCGAATAGATTCGGCCCCTTATCGAATCGATTCGGAAAGTTGCAGGTGCCCAGGTCTGAGTGACCAAATCGATTTGGCCCCAACCTGAATCGATTCAGCCTGAGACAGAATCCCAGGTCTTATGACCCGAATCGATTCGCTTGGAGGCCGAATTGATTCCCAGGGATGAATCGATTTGGATTTGGCCCGAATTGATTCGAAAATAGGGCATATTGGGGGGATTTTTTTAGGGAGAATTTTATCCCAGTTTATTCGAGGCTATCAATAGGGAACCCCTATAGGAGTTATATGAAATGTGTTTTGGAAACTTTTAGGGAGTTACCCTTATGAGAAATTATTGGAGTCCTATTGAATTAAATTGAGAGAATACCTATTAGAGAGTATTGTACCGATTAGTGGGAAAGCCCACTACCTTTGAAAACTCTATTTGGAGATAATTACGGAATTATATGAAAGAGTGAGAATGCGCTTAGTGATATTGGATTTTAGAATCAAATCCCAAGTGGGATAACTTTAAAGGTTCATATGATTGATTGAACCTTATTATGGATTGAGAATTATAAATGTCGATTGATGGGCATATGGATATAGAAAATATCCTTAACGCTAATTAACTTGGGAGATATCTCTCATAAATGAGAAATGCTAATCGAGGTGCATTAGGATATATAGAATATCCTCAACGTAAATAGAATTGAGAGTCAATTCATAACTAGAAGTGATATGTGAACTTCAAGTGAGAAATAGTATAATGTATACTCACTGGGGAAGTTATGTGAGTGATTGACGAGTAGTATATGGAGAGTAAAATATACTAAATGATGATATTATTTCATTTACGCCTAAGAGCGTACTATGAGTATGTAAACAGTGTGATATATATACCTTATATGATGGTATATATTTATATGATGTGATGATGTATGTGTACCTTATGTGAACGAGATATATATATATGTGTGTGTGTGTGTGTGTGTGTGTGTGTGGATATTCCCCAGGTCATAGTCTTCCATTTTATTTATTTGATTATATATTGGGGGTGAGAAGTCGTGGGTATGTGTCATTCTCACTTGATCGATTAGGAACTATGACCGCTTTTTGGACGTTGTGTTTGTGTTTTGATCACGAAGTAGGTGACATTTAGTCCTACCGGTGGTCACCGGGATGATATATGAGTGATGCACTAGAAGATGATAGTATTAAGTGATGATGCTGTGATTTAGCATCACCGGAAAAGTGATAATGAGCTCAAACAATTATAACCATGGCAGTCATAGAGATGCATAAGGGTATGAACATGTGTATGTAGAAGGGGATGAGTATAAGAGGAAATAAGACAATGATGTATAGTGGTTCAGCCAATGTGGCCTACATCCACTGTGAGTGTGTGATCCACTAAGTATGGGCACTAGTGACCTTGGATACAATGCTCATAACCCTCTCCCTCTCTCTCTACTGTGTGTGTACAAGCAGAGTTTTAGCTAGGGCTACTGTTCATGGATCGATCCCCTGTAGGGTTGGGGGTGACAAGTATATATAGGTCTTGGGGGGTGTAGTGTACCCCCCAGGTAAGCATGGTGCATGTGAATAATGATCTAGCCAATCCCCTGTTGACACCTGTAGATGCCAAATGATGACATAATATTCCCTCACGTGAGGGGGTGATTCGGTTGTAACGGTCTTCCACGTGTCATATGAGCCTCACGCGCACTGTTCCACGCGTCTCCCAAACCACGCGCTGTCATGATGTCACCCTCGGCCTATGAGCCGAGGCCGAGGGCAAAGTTTCTTCCGGCAGTGAGTCTGGCTTGATTATGTCCTCGTACTGTCGTACCCTCGTAGGGTCGGCCGGAGCCTGGTGAAGGGTCGGCCCCTCGTAGGGTCGTCTGGAGCCTGTTGAAGGGTCGGCCCCTCGTAGGGTCGTCTGGAACCTGGTGAAGGGCAGTTGGGGCCTGGTGAAGGGTCGGCCCCTCTTAGGGTCGTCCGTTGTGGAGGCGACCCTCCTAGAATATAAACGGGTATATCAATCACCCCCCAGCCCTTAGCCATAGGTGCTGTTGAGATGGCTGAGGGATAGTGTTTTAAATGAGATGCAGGTATGATCAGTTAGGTGAGTGACACCTGGTTAGGTACTCATTGTTGTTCCAGTTTCCAAGGCATGACGGCTGCACACTGCGCTTGGGTCCTTGCACCCTAATGATGCCTTCCTCGTGGGCTGTGTCCTGCCTTGGTCAATGGGCCCACTCATTGCTAAGGTATTTAAGGTATTTTCAAACCCTCTTTCTTCCTTCTTCTTCTTCGCGCCTAAGCATTCTCTCTCTCTAGAATTTTCAGCCTACATCGCCATTTGCAGCCTTCGATTCTTCCAGGCCTAGCAGCGTTCTTGTTCTCTCCTCATCAGGTAACTTCTTTCATCCAGTGCTCTCTTTTTCTTTCACTTTCGTTCGTTTTTTAGGCTCGTAGGCAGCCATTTTCCTTAAGTTGTGCCATAACCTTTTCCGGTGTCTTTTTCGGTGTCTTCTCCGGTAACTGGCTCTTGGATGTTCTTGAGTGTTCTTGAGTGAAAACCTTTGAGTTCTTTGCTTAATCCAAAAGTCAAATCTGGTCCACTCCCCACTTGTTTGTAGCTAAATTACCCAAGTCTAGTATAATTTCTTTAAGTGTTGGGTCTTCCCCTTAATGCTTAGGAGGCTTTACAGCCTGGTGTCTGAATTCCCGTCCCTGAGAGAGAAACTATTTACCGAGATCAGACGAATAGAGGAAGAGGAAGAGAGGAGACGAGGGGCCGACCCTAATTGGGTACGACCCATTTTTCCCATTCCTCTTGCCACCATTAGACCATCTGAACCCTCTGAGTCTTGTGGGTCGTCGTCTCGTCCGGCCGAGACACCCAACCTAAGTGAGATGGACGAGAGAACCTCCTCTCCAACTGGTGCTGGAACTTCTGGTAGAAGGGACTCTCCTGACCTTAGCCCTCCCCGAGAGGCCGAGGGTGCGATCCCCTCTGAGGCTGTCCCTGTGACAACCCTATCCCCCAACGCCTTCCAAGTAGCATTTCCTCAGGGTCCTCCTGCAGGTGATGAGGAGGATGAGGACGATGATACAGATGATGAGGTTGATACCTCCCATGCCTCGTCTTTTATCTCCTCTGTCAGGGATAGGGATCTTCTGATATGGAGGCATATTTACGGAGTGCCACCTGGGGTGACTATGAGGGTTCCCTCCGAGGATGAGAGGGTCTTTGAGGGTGAAGAGGGAGAAGTTGCAGTCTACGAGCAAATGTTCAAAGTAGGTGTCAGACTTCCCTTTCACCCTGCCATTATAGATATTTTGTCGGCTCTGGGCGTCTCCCCCTCGCAACTTCCACCCAATTCTTGGAGGACGATTCTGGGGTACATCTCTCTGTGGAAAAACGCTTTCACTGACGAGCCCTCGTCCGACGTGTTCTTGGCCTGCTACAATATCACCTCTTCATCTAAACAGCCCGGATACTATCATCTGGGAGCGAGAAGGTCTGAGAAGAAGCTACTCCACGTGGCTCAAACTTCCAATCATGATTGGAAAAAAAGGTTCTTCTTCATATCTGGGGCATGGGAGAGCTTCACCGAGGCGTCCCCTTCTGCCGATGCTCCGAGGGTTCCTAACAGATGGTCTAACCCCTCCATGAAAGCTAGGTCAGACCCCGGACTTAGCTTGGAGGAGAGGGATATTGTTGAGTATCTGAGGGGACGAGGGAGAGAGGGTGAGATCCCAAAGTTCGAAGATTTGATGACCCCTCGCTTCCTTAAAGAAGCTGGTCTGAGGGTCGGCCCTCTGACAGAACTATGTGAGTTATACTGAACATTTTCCCATCTTTACTTATTTTTGAAGTGTTCTCTCTTTATCTCTGAACTTTTCTGATTCATCGTATCCTTTTCAGGTCGTCCTGCAGGCGTGTCAGATTATCTCTGGGATATGACTGCTCCAAGCCTTCTTGCTGGTCTGTCAAAGAAGAAGGGGAAGGAGCCTCAGCAAGCTCCTAAGAAGACAAGGGCCTCAGGGCCGACAGTTGTTGAGCCGACAGCTGTTAGCCACAAAAGGAAGGAGCCTGAGGCTCCTGTCGAGCCTCGTCCTGACCCTAAGACGAGGGTCAGGGCCGAGGCCTCTGAAGGAGCAACCTCTTCACCAAGCATGGGGGCCTTCTGGTCTCAAAATCTGTCCCATCTGAGGGCCGACCCCTCATCTCTTATCGCTAACCCGAGGGCAGCAAAGGCCTCTATGTTCTCTGCACTGTCGGCCTCCGACTTCGAGTTCTTGGCGCAGATGCCTCCAGCCAAAGTGTATGACTACGGTCTGCACTCCCTTGCTCAGGTATTGGTCCTGACCTTTAATTTCATTGTGTTTCCTTGGCTCCCCCTTGACGCATCTTCATTTTTCTTGCAGTCTGTCTGTGCCTTCACCTCTGCCACCAAGTGGATGGCCGAGAATCAACAGAAATTCCATGAAGCTGAGAGGGGCATCCAACAAGAGGCTGACCTACGGACAGAGCTGGGCACTGCGAGGGCCGAGCTGGAGAGCACAAGGGCTGAGCATGCTAGAGTCCTTGATGAGCTGACGAGGCAGCATGATGCCGATATGCAGGCCAAGGACTTGTTGATCAAAGACAAGGACTTGTTGATCAAGGACAAGGATGAGGCTCTGATCAACCTGGAGGCCCGTCATAAGACTGATCTGGAGGCAGCCATCAAGAAAGCTGAGGCTGACGCTGTGGAGGCATACAAGATTTCAGACGAATTTCAGGGCTTCGGCCTTGAATATCTTGAGAGGGGGATCAGGACGGCCTGCCGATGGGTCATCCTCAAATTTGGCGATGTCGTCTCCTCTGTTCGCCCATCACTGGAGGGTGTTCAACTGGACGACCCCCTGATTGCCGAGGCCCTTAACCAAGTGGAGGCCGAAGTCCATCTCGAAGGGGTCGGTACATCTGAAGATCATCCGGTGCTGGTTCCTGGGGAGACCATTCCCATTGATGTTGAGGCTCTGCCCTCTGATGTCGTCCCCTAGGGTGGCTGCCTGTGGCCCATACCCTTATTTTTGTAATTTTGTTCAAAGGCTTTGTAAAAACACTTGATACTTATATTTGCTTAATACCAGTCTCTTCCATAGTTGCTGTCTTCCTTATTTCATTTTATTATGGCTTGCTCACTGTTGATGCTACAAACCCTTCCCTCGTCTTTTTTGGGGACCACTGTGGGGTCGTCCCCCAATGTGGCCTCATTATAGCCGAGGGTTCAAGTAACCAAATTAATGGATTTTAATGTAGTCTTCCCTCGTCTTTTTTGAGGAGAGTGGAGGGGTCGTCCCCTCCACTGGCCCTCATTATAGCCGAGGGTTCAACTAACCAAATTAATGGATTTTAATGTAGTCTTCCCTCGTCTTTTTTGAGGAGAGTGGAGGGGTCGTCCCCTCCACTTGTCCCCATTATAGCCGAGGGTTCAACTAACCAAATTAATGGATTTTAATTTAGTCTTCCCTCGTCTTTTTTGAGGACAGTGGAGGGGTCGTCCCCTCCACTGGTCCCCATTATAGCCGAGGGATCAACTAACCAAATTAATGGATTTTAATGTCTTCCCTCGTCTTTTTTGAGGACAGTGGAGGGGTCGTCCCCTCCACTGGTCCCCATTATAGCCGAGGGATCAATTAACCAAATTAATGGATTTTAATGTCTTCCCTCGTCTTTTTTGAGGACAGTGGAGGGGTCGTCCCCTCCACTGGTCCCCATTATAGCCGAGGGATCAATTAACCAAATTAATGGATTTTAATTTAGTCTTCCCTTGTCTTTTTTGAGGACAGTGGAGGGGTCGTCCCCTCCACTGGTCCCCATTATAGCCGAGGGATCAACTAACCAAATTAATGGATTTTAATGTCTTCCCTCGTCTTTTTTGAGGACAGTGGAGGGGTCGTCCCCTCCACTGGTCCCCATTATAGCCGAGGGATCAATTAACCAAATTAATGGATTTTAATTTAGTCTTCCCTCGTCTTTTTTGAGGAGAGTGGAGGGGTCGTCCCCTCCACTAGTCCCCATTATAGCCGAGGGTTCAATTAACCAAATTAATGGATTTTAATTTAGTCTTCCCTCGTCTTTTTTGAGGAGAGTGGAGGGGTTGTCCCCTCCACTAGTCCCCATTATAGCCGAGGGTTCAACTAACCAAATTAATGGATTTTAATTTAGTCTTCCCTCGTCTTTTTTGAGGAGAGTGGAGGGGTCGTCCCCTCCACTAGTCCCCATTATAGCCGAGGGTTCAACTAACCAAATTAATGGATTTTAATTTAGTCTTCCCTCGTCTTTTTTGAGGACAGTGGAGGGGTCGTCCCCTCCACTGGTCCCCATTATAGCCGAGGGATCAACTAACCAAATTAATGGATTTTAATTTAGTCTTCCCTCGTCTTTTTTGAGGAGAGTGGAGGGGTCGTCCCCTCCACTAGTCCCCATTATAGCCGAGGGTTCAACTTCCCATGCATGCTAGGACTGACAATAGGATGAAGGAAACACTGATATTTCTCATTCATTTTCCAAGTGTTCTGTTGGAGCAACCCCAATTACAATTATGGCCTTTCAAGACCTTACAACACTACTGATAGTATTTCTTCAAATGATCTGCATTCCAGGGGTTTGAAAAAGGTTCCCCCTCTAAGTTTTCTAGCCTGTAGGTCCCTGGGACAACTTCATCGATGACCCTATATGGGCCATGCCAATTAGGATGGAGCTTGTTGGGTTTCTGCCAAGTCTTTTTAAGAACCAAGTCTCCCACTGCGATAGGCCTCTGTTTCACCCTTTGGTTGTAAAACCTTGCGGTCCTCTGCTGGTAGGAAGCTTGCCTTATCTCAGCATCCTCCCTTCTTTCCTCAATCAGGTCTAGGTCAAGTCTTCTCTCTTCCGTATTCCCCTGGGGGTCATACATTTGTACCCTATGAGTAGGAAACTCCACTTTGGTGGGGATGACTGCTTCTGATCCATAAGCTAACATGAATGGGGTCTCCCCGGTAGAGGTCCTTACTGTCGTCCTGTATGCCCACAATACTGCATATAACTCCTCGACCCATCTTCCTTTTGCCTCCTCAAGCCTCTTCTTAATCCCATCTGGGATTGTCCTGTTCGTAACTTCGGTTGGCCCATTGGCCTGAGGTCGGCCTGGGGTGGAGAAAAATTGTTTGATGCTTACCCTCTCACAGTACTTCTGCAAAGAGGCATTCTTGAATTGAGTCCCGTTATCCGAGATGAGGGTGTTAGGTAGACCATATCTGCATATCACATTCTTCCAGATGAACTGGAAGGTCTTCTGCTCTGTAATCGTGACCATTGGTTCGGCCTCTACCCACTTTGAAAAGTAGTCAATTGCTACGATGAGGAACCGATAGTTATTGACTGCCCTCGGTAAGGGTCCTACAAGGTCAATCCCCCATACTGCGAACGGCCATGGGGATGTAACAGAGGTAAGGGGCTGATGAGGTTGGTGTGGGATGGTAGCAAACCTTTGGCATTTGTCACACTTTTTAACATATGCGGCAGCATCTTTCCCCAAGGTCGGCCACCAGTAGCCTTGGGTGATCACCCTCTTCGCTAAGGATCTACCCCCAATGTGGCTTGAGCACGACCCTTCATGTACATCTTGCAGAATGGAAGGGACTTCTGAGGGATGCACACACCTAAGTAAGGGGAGTAGGAACCCCTTTTTGTACAGCGTGTCTCTGATGACAGTGAACTTAGCAGCCCTGTACCTCAACTTCTTCCTCTCTTGGCTCGCTTCTGGCATCTCTCCCCCTTTAATGTATCTGATCAGGGGGTCCATCCATTAAGGTTCTTGAGAAACATTCATGCAAACACCAAGTGTTCCCTCGTAGTCTTCTATAGTTGGTCGAAGCAAGATTTCCACTGGGACTGTCCTCCTTATGTCTGTCCTAGTAGCTGAGGCCAACCTTGCAAGGGCGTCAGCACGACCATTGTCGAGCCTAGGTATCCTCTTGAGTTTCACTTCTTTGAAGTTTTTCAGCAATGACCTCACCTGATCAAGATACCTAGCCATCCTCTCGTCCTTGGCCTCATAGGCTCCTAGTATCTGATTCACCACCAGCCTTGAATCACTGTGAACCAAAATTTGGCTGACACTAAGGGATTTGGCCAAGGAGAGGCCAGCTATCAAAGCCTCATACTCAGCCTCATTGTTGGAGGCTTTGAAATTGAACCTCAGGGCGTACTCGACGTCTGTGTCATGGGGTGCTGATAGTATCAGTCCAGCACCACTTCCGCTATCACAGGAGGACCCGTCAACGAAGAGGCTCCACGGAGTCTTTCCTTCAGAAAAATTTCCCTCAGAGAGGGACCCCTGTCTAAAGATGTATCTTCCCTCTTCGTTTTCAGTCACTTTCCTTCTAGCGGTGCTCGTCTCAGCCATTTCTGCGGGTGTGTCTGCGGGTCTGTCTTCTGTATCTGCCTTCCCGAGGGTCTCACCCTCGGCCTCATCTTCTTCCCATGTGAACTCAGCCACGAAGTCTGCCAAGGCTTGCCCCTTAATGGCTGTCTTAGGCTGATACACAATGTCAAATTCCCCCAACTCTATAGCCCAGGTCATTAGCCTTCCTGATTTTTCAGGCTTGTGTAGGACCTGCCTAAGAGGAGAGTCAGTAAGGATGACCATAGTATGGGACTGGAAGTATGGTTTCATCTTCCTTGAGGCATGAATCAAGGCATAGGCCAACTTCTCCATCCTCGGGTATCTCTGCTCTGCCCCCTGGAGTGCCTTGCTGTTGAAATATACGGGCTTCTGTATCCCATCTTCGTCTCTTACGATTGCTGCACTGATAGCGGATTCTGAGACAGCAAGGTACACGTACAGTCGTTCACCCTGCACGGGTCGTGACAGCAGCAAGGGAGACCCTAAGTATGATTTCAGCTGCTTGAAAGCCTCATCACACTCTTCGCTCCATTCAAAGGCTTTCCTGAGGATCTTGAAGAATGGTAGACACCTGTCTGTAGCCCTTGACACAAATCTGTTCAAGGCAGCCACTCTCCCTGTGAGCCTCTGAACGTCTTTAATGGACTTGGGGGTCTTCATCTCAATAAGGGCCTTTATCTTTTCAGGATTGGCCTCGATGCCTCTTTGATTGACAATGAACCCCAAGAACTTCCCTGCTCCGACCCCGAAGACACACTTGGCCGGATTGAGCTTCATTTTGTATTTGTCCATTGTATTAAAGGTCCTTTCCAGGTCTGCCACATGATCCTCTGCCTTCAGACTCTTGGTCAGCATGTCATCTACGTAAACCTCCATAGACTTCCCAATTTGGTCTTCGAACATTTTGTTTACGAGGCGCTGGTACGTTGCCCCCGCATTTTTTAGGCCAAAGGGCATGACCCTGTAACAGTATGTCCCCTTGTCAGTGATGAAGGCGGTCCTCTCTGGGATTCAGAGATTTGCCAACTTGGACGGTTTTTCCCGGGTCATCCTCATCGAGGATGATGGGTTCTACCTCCTCAGCGGCCTCTCCTTTTTTGAGCTTCGTCTCATCCCTGGGGTCTAGGGTATCAATGTTGTAAGTGGCTGTAGCCCTCTTGTGTGCCTCCCTTTCTTCAGCGGAGTTGTAGTAGCACTCTCTCGCTGTCGTCTGGTCTCCCTGAACTTCCCCCACCCCATAAGGGGTAGGGAACTTAACCATCTGGTGGACCGTGGACGGCACAGCTTCAAACCCCTTGAGGGCCACACGTCCCAGTATGATGTTGTATGCCGAAAACACATGCTCATCCAGCACAAAGAAACTGACCCTCTTGGTGAGCCATTTCGGCCACTCGTCCCCCATCCTGACATCAGCCTCATATATTCCTAGAGGGTGAACCTTCTCCCCACTGAACCCAATCAATGGATGATGGTATGGGACAAGTCTGGCACGACTGAGGCCCAAGGCCTTGAAGCATGGCCAAAACATCACATCTGCGGATGAGCCCCCATCCACCAGGATCCTCGGCACTTCGCACCCGTGCACCCTGGTGGTGATGACGAGAGGGTCATCATGCGGGGCCAATAGGCCCTTGAAGTCCATTCTTGAAAATCCCACAATCAAAGTGTCCATATCAACCTTCTTCCTTTTTTCTGACTTGACCTCTACGGAGGTTGAGTGCACCGTCTTCATCACTGCCTTAGCCTCAGCGACATGGGCCTTCCTGTCGGCGACCTCAGACCCTCCTCCTGCTAAACCCCCGGAGATCATTCCCACCCCGAACGAGATCATATTGAGCCTCTTGACAGGGCCTTGGTCATCTCTCGGCGGGAGGTCAGGGTCGTCCTCATCATCAGAGGGGTCGTCCCCTCTTTTTTGAGGACCTTCTCTACAGGCATCGACTCGCTTCTTTCTGGGGTCGTCCCCTCGGCCCCTCTTGAAGTCGGCTTTATCGACGTACTTTCTGAGCTTCCCTTCCTTCAGCATCTTCTCAATCTCATCTTTCAGAGCAAAGCATTTGTCTGTTACGTGGCCGTGGTCTTGGTGAAATTCACACCACAGGTTCCTATTTCTCTTGTCGGGGGCTGCCCTCAGCTTCTCAGGCCACTTCAGTGTCCGGTCACTCTTTATCTCATTGAGGATCTGTTCACAGCTGACCGTCAGAGGGGTGTACCCCGCGAACTTATCATCCATGGTCCTCTTCTTCCCCTCTTTGTTCTTCTTGGGGTATTTATTCCCACTCGCACCTCCTTTTTCGTCTTCATGTTTTGCGGCCATCGCCTCTTCGGCGTTCATCACCTTCTCTGCTGTTGACAACAGCTCAGCCATCGTCCTCGGAGGGTCTTCGGCAAGCTTCCATAATAGCTTCCCCTTCTGGAGCCCTCCAATCAGGGCTGTCATAGCTATGCTCTCCTCATAGTCTTCCACCTCCAGCTTCTCTTTATTGAATCTGGCTATGTAGTCTCTCAGAGTCTCGTTCTTTCCCTGCTTAACATAGAGCAGGTGTGTGGTCTTCTTCTGTGGCCTCACCCCAAAGCAGAAATTATGGATGAACAGGTCTGCCAACTGCTTAAAGTTTCCAATAGAATATTTTGGAAGAGACGTGTACCAGACATGCGCAGCCCCTGTCAAGGTACCAGAGAAGGCACGACACCTCATCTCATCTGAGATAGAGTATATGTCTGCCGCCGACTGATACATTTCCACGTGGTGGACAGGGTTGGTGCTCCCATCGTATCTTGGGGTGACCACGGGAGGCTTGAACTTCGATGGCGTGGGGAAGTTGACTATCTTTGCCACAAAGGGTGAGCCCATGGTGTATCCCCTCTGAAGAGGGTCCCGGCTCTTCAGTATGTCGCCAATCTTATCCTCTAACCTCTGGATTGAGTCATTCCAGGGCCTCACAGGGTCGGCCTGGCCGATGTTATCCCCTGCTGCCTCTCGGAGGTGGATGGAGGGCTCCGCCACGGCAGGTCTGTGTCGGCTATTTACTTCCCTTTGGCCGTCATCCCGTCTTTGGGGTCGGCCTTCTGCTTCTTTCCTAGATCTCGCTGCGCTTCTTGACTTGGACAACTTGTCTCGCAGGTCATTCACTGGGCCCAGCCTCTCGAAGGCCGACCCCCTGCTCAGGCGGTCAAAAGCAGAGCCTCTTGGGCGATCATCAGGGTTTGGTCTCCCGCACTTTCCTCTACTGTCCTGGAGGGGTCGTACTGTATTGTTGGAGACCTCATATGGCTCCCAGCATTCTACTGGAGCCTCTTCTTCCTCCAGATCATCATACCTGTCCTCGGGGCAAGGGTTTCCTTGCCTCCCCAGGCGTAAACGCCGGGGGTCAGCAACATCCCTACGCCGCTGAGGGGGTGGCAGGTCTTTATGTGGTGCCTGGGGTGGTCCCCTGGCCTCATGATGTCCTGGAGCTGCTGCCGGAGTAATCATCTCAGGTGAGACCCCTGGTGGTCTCAGTATATTCTGACTTAGAGCTGTAAACTGCTCCTGCATCATCCGCTGGCTGGCTGCCAGAGACTTTAGGGCTGCTGCCACATCAGCCATCTCAGACTGAGGTGGTGGCTGACTGGAACTGGGTCTTCCCCCATCATCCGGCGGGGGAAGTGGTGGCGGTAGCATCTCAGGTGCCATGTGCTTGAGCTATGAAGAGCTGAACTGAAGAAAATACTGGTTAGCTTGGGAACCTTAGTGGGTCTCTTTCAATGGTGAAACACCTCCTCTCAGGGGGAGTGTTGGTTCACCACCAGAGTGCCCAGTGAGGTCAAGCTGTACAAAGGAAGAGATGTCTTCTCGTTCCCACAGACGGCGCCAAACTGATGATGCTGTGATTTAGCATCACCGGAAAAGTGATAATGAGCTCAAACAATTATAACCATGGCAGTCATAGAGATGCATAAGGGTATGAACATGTGTATGTAGAAGGGGATGAGTATAAGAGGAAATAAGACAATGATGTATAGTGGTTCAGCCAATGTGGCCTACATCCACTGTGAGTGTGTGATCCACTAAGTATGGGCACTAGTGACCTTGGATACAATGCTCATAACCCTCTCCCTCTCTCTCTACTGTGTGTGTACAAGCAGAGTTTTAGCTAGGGCTACTGTTCATGGATCGATCCCCTGTAGGGTTGGGGGTGACAAGTATATATAGGTCTTGGGGGGTGTAGTGTACCCCCCAGGTAAGCATGGTGCATGTGAATAATGATCTAGCCAATCCCCTGTTGACACCTGTAGATGCCAAATGATGACATAATATTCCCTCACGTGAGGGGGTGATTCGGTTGTAACGGTCTTCCACGTGTCATATGAGCCTCACGCGCACTGTTCCACGCGTCTCCCAAACCACGCGCTGTCATGATGTCACCCTCGGCCTATGAGCCGAGGCCGAGGGAAAAATTTCTTCCGGCAGTGAGTCTGGCTTGATTATGTCCTCGTACTGTCGTACCCTCGTAGGGTCGGCCGGAGCCTGGTGAAGGGTCGGCCCCTCGTAGGGTCGTCTGGAGCCTGTTGAAGGGTCGGCCCCTCGTAGGGTCGTCTGGAACCTGGTGAAGGGCAGTTGGGGCCTGGTGAAGGGTCGGCCCCTCTTAGGGTCGTCCGTTGTGGAGGCGACCCTCCTAGAATATAAACGGGTATATCATTAAGAACCTACATCCTCGAGTTATAGCTCGTTTGGATGGTTATTATTATTACTGGTGTGCTTAGTACTTTGGGTATCGAGGGAATAATGGACCTCAACAACCAACATTGCCTAGGAGTAGTGTATTAGGGGGGTCCTTATTTGGATTTCTCTTACGAGACGTCCCACGCATGAAATGCAGTGCAATGTTGGGAGTGAGGAGAAGTTAGTCATTAATGCTCATATTTATATATAGTACATATCTCGACGATCGACAGTGCCAGGAGTAGTGTATCGGGGGGTTCCTTATTCGGATTTCGCTTACGAGACGTCCCACGTACGAAACGTCGTGCACTGTTGAGAATTGAGAATAATAAATTAATTAATCGAGTAATAAGAATTTGGGTTGCATGCATCATGCACTGAGGGCATAATGGATCTTGATAATCAATACTGCGAGGAGTAGTGTATCGGGGGGGATTCCTTGTTTGGATTTCGCTTGCGAGACGTCCCACGCATGAAACGCATTGCAGTATTGATAATTGGGAGAAGTTTAGTCCTTAGCACTTGGATGCTAATAACTCATATACATTTATATGCATATTAATGGCATAACTAGAATAGGAGAAATTCTAGTAAAGAGAATGTTTATGTAAATTTTTATATGTTAAGTAAGTGAACGAATAATTGTGATCGATAATATTAGAAATTGAAGGGTTATGTGCTAGATGAGTATGAATTGGTTTTAAGCTAGATTACCTTGCCTAGATAGATTCGGGCATTTATTTGGAGAACATGTGCATACGTTTAGTTGCACGCTTTAGTTGAGAGGTAAGTTGGATTTTGTGGAGAGTGCGACTCCACCTTAATCATGTCATAATGCATTTATAATTATTATGCATTTTAATACACTTGCTATAAAATGTTTTCACACCTCGGTCTCTGACCCGTTTATATTTTCTCCTGCTATTTATATATATTGTTTTATTTTAGGAGTTCCTCCGCAAGGACGCCATTGATGTTATCCATCCAGTGTATCCGTGGAGCTGTGACAGTAGCGGACTGTTGCGGCATTTGCTATAGTCGATTCCTATCTTTTGTGTATCTAGATTAGGATTCAGTTTGTATATAGGGTTTATACCCAAGTGTTGTAGATTATCACTTCTATATTTTCATTTTCAGATTTTTGTATTGTCTGTGACCCGACAGCATATTCGGGTATTTTACCTTGTACGTTGTGTTGTACTATTTTATATATTATTTGGAGCATGTGTGTGTCTCTCTTAATATTTAGATGTAATGTTGTTGGTAAATGGTTGCGTGGTTGGTTTTAATTGGTGCTAAATAGTAAGTTTTAAATTTTTGACAACCTATTTTTGTAGTAATGGGTTGTTAGCTGTGTTTATAGTTAGGATCGTCTGTAGATGCTGAGAATGACCCACTTGAGATTCCTAATTATTTTAGTATAGGGCTGGCCACCCGTTATTATTTTAAGCGGGTTGTCACAAGTGGTATCAGAGCATCAGGTTCTAGTGTCATTAGGATCTGTGATGGTTACTGCGATCTTCCGTAAGCATTCTAAATGTATAGCCCTATTATTTGGACTGTTGTGTTTATACATCCATATTTCTTCTATAGTTAGAAAACAATTAAAAGGCGTTCTGATACAATTATTCTTGTTTCAGAGGCCACCTAAGAGAAGTCGGTCAGACAGGGAAAATCAAGGGACTGAGAGTGTGGAACCCCAATTGCCTCCCAGGACTGTGACTACAGATCAAGTTGCCAATATTGTGGAATAAACACTAATTGTTGCCATTTCTACGATGGCGCAGCAACCTGCGGTTCAAGCAGCCCATACCCATTCAGGACCGTCTTTATGGGAAAGAGTGGGGGAAGATTTTAGTAAGGTTCATCCTCCAGAGTTTTCAGGGGGATTTGATGCAATGGCTGCAAGTCAATGGAGGAATAGTATGCAAAGGTACCTCCGTATGGTTGAGTGTAGTGCGGTGCAAAAATAATTTTTAGCCACCTTTAAGTTAACGGGAGCATCTCTCCAATGGTGGGAGTATGTCACCACATCTGAACAGAGAGCCTATAATAGATTTTTGGGAACTCTTTGACATAAGGTATTTTCTTTCCCCAGTTCAGAAGGAAATGAGGAGGAAACTGATGGATGTGTTTCAAGGTAATAGAACGGTGGCGGAATATGAAGAAGATTTTACAAGATGGGAGAAATTAGTACCTGATGAGGTAAATATGAAAGAGGAGCGTATATCGAAGTTCATGTGAGGCTTAGATTGGATAATTCGACAGCATTTGTTAGAGAGCCCAGCGTTAGAGACTTTCGTCGAGGTAGTGAATGCGGCACTGTTAAAGTGTCATAAATATCGTCTTCCTTTGCAAGAGGGTAAGAATTTTGGAGATTCAGGTTCATCAAGTAGGTTTGGCGAATAGAATGCCAGTAATTCCAGTGGCTATAAGTCGGACTATAGAGAGTCACAACGGCGTTTTGTTCCTCAAGGTGGGTCGAGAGGATTTGCGGGTAGATGTTTCTTTTGTAAAGAAATAGGTCATAGAAAGAGAGATTGTCCTAAAAGATGTAAAGGACCACGTTTTGATGAAGTCTTGGAAGTGCAGCCCCTACAGCAAATTCGAGGTCATTTTAGACCAGGGGACTTTGTGTGGAAACCCAATGATGAGGAGAGGAAATCAGACTAGAGAGGGTTGATGTAAATTATTTTCCTTTGTGAATAGGATCATACTATATGAAGTTTTGGGGCTATCATATGGGAGATAGTTATGAGAGGGTAGTGCCATAACCCTATTACGTATGGAATTCCCCAAAGGAAATCTTGAGCAAGTTAGGCTCTTATATAATTATCTTTTGAGAGAATCGATTATTTTTTAATGTGCTCATAAAGAGCTATAACTTTGTTATGAATGTAAGAATTGTATTGTGTATCGAGTAGTAATGATAAAGCTACTTATTTTATATAGTCAGGTTAGACTTATATAATTGTTATATTCCAGTTATGGAAGAGCCTAGTAAATGGCAATATATATATATATATATATATTAATATGATGTGAGAGATTATTTCTGAAAAGAATTCAAAATTTTGTGGACTATTGTGGGGTAAGAGATTTTAGCTCATAATTATGCTAATTTTTGTGAGTTGTATGTTGTTATGTGTATGACGATTGTTAAGACCTTGTGTTATGCGCATAAGGTATTTTATATAAATATTGTAAGACATAAACCGTTTTTAAAAAAAACTATTTTCAAAATAAATTTTTTATAGGCCTTTGGGCCATGTCAAAATGATTTATTCAAAAATATTTTTAAACCCTAGTCCGGATCTAACAAACTCTCAATCCCCGACGTCGCTACATATTAGTGTATTGGGAGGGTTCCTTGTTTGGATTTCACTTGCGAGACCTCCCCCGCATGAAAGTGACGAATGTCAGGAATTGAGAGGAGTTAAATCCATGGTCCATTCAAAAAATTTATATTATTAGTATGTTAGTATAATTTAATCTATTTCTAGTTATGGTATTATTGAGGTAAGTGAAGACTAATTATGTTTATACGGGTAGAGCTCGAAAATAAAGGGTGTATGGGCCCCCTAGTAGTTATAATTGATTTTAAAATAAATTAAAATACATTCGTCGTGAGAAGTGGGAGGTTTGGGTATAGTGTTAATGAGGATAAGTGTCGTAGGAACTAGTTGAGCTTTGGAGTATTAGGCTTAGATTAATTTCGAGGACGAAAATCTTATAAGTGGGGAAGTCTGTCACAACCCGAGATTTTTAGGACGATGATTTATTCATTTTTGGGCGAAATAAATATTATTTAATTGGAGATTAATTAAATTGGCATTTGAGGTCAAAATTTAAAGGCGTTAGAAAGGGTTTCGAATGGCAATTCTGAGGGTGGAGTTGTTTTTGAAAGGGGCGAGATAGTCAAAATGACTGTACTTGGGGTCTGTTTAGGTTCCGAAATATTTTAAGTTCATTTGTCTCGAATTAAAGTTACCGAGTCATTTAAAGTGTGTATTATCATTTAAATTGTGTATTTTGGGAGACAAGGCTTATTAAGCCTACGGGAGAAACAAATCTCCTTAGAGAGAAAGAGAAAGAAAGAGAGAAATAGAAAGGAAGAAGAAAGAAGAAGAAAAGAAGGAGAGAGAAAGTGGGAATTCCGGCCATTACGCGATTTCGAGGACCAATCAGACCCTACGAACTTGAGGCGAGTGATTAAACTTGCTAAATAATTATTGTGTTCCATTGATTTCATGATTTGTGGATTTAAATTATAAATTTTGGGTTGAATATGTAAAACCTAGCTTTTGGGAAAATCGTAGATTTGTTGTGGGTATATGGATTTGAGGGTATAAAATTAGTTGGGTTGAATTATAATATACGTTTTGATGATAATAATATGTTTGAGTTGAAGAGAAATGGGTAGAAGATGATTAAAATGAATTTTGGCAATTTTTGACTTTGAGAAAGTAGCCATTTTTTAGACTTTTAAGAAGCCGAATCGATTCGGCCCCTTATCGAATCGATTCGAAAAGTTGCAGGTGCCCAGGTCTGAGTGACCAAATCGATTCGGCCCCAACCCGAATCGATTCAGCCTGAGACAGAATCCCAGGTCTTATGACCCGTACCGATTCGCTTGGAGGCCGAATTGATTCCCAGGGACGAATCGATTCGGATTTGGCCCGAATTGATTCGGAAATAGGGAATTTTTGGGGGATGTTTTTTTAGGTTGAATTTCATCCCGTTTTATTCGAGTTTATCATTAGGGAACCTCTATAGGAGTTATATGAAGTGTGTTTTGGAGACTTTTAGGGAGTTTCCCTTTTGAGAAATTATTGGAGTCCTATTGAATTAAGTTGAGAGAATACCTATTAGAGAGTATTGTACCGACTAGTGGGAAAGCCCACTACCTTTGAAAATTCTATTTGGAGATAATTACAGAATTATATGAAAGAGTGAGAATGCGTTAGTGATATTGGATTTTAGAATCAAATCCCAAGTGGGATAACTTTAAAGGTTCATATGATTGATTGAACCTTATTATGGATTGAGAATTATAAATGCCGATTGATGGGCATACGGATATAGAAAATATCCTTAACGCTAATTAACTTAGGAGATATCTCTCATAAATGAGAAATGATAATCGAGGTGCATTAGGATATAGAGAATATCCCCAACGTAAATAGAATTGAGAGTTAATTCATAACTAGAAGTGATATGTGAACTTCAAGTGAGAAATAGTATAGTGTATACTAAGTGGGGAAGTTATGTGAGTGATTGACGAGTAGTATATTGAGAGTAAAATATACTAAATGATGGTATTATTTCATTTACGCCTAAGAGCGTACTATGAGTATGTAAACAGTGTGATATATATACCTTAAATGATGGTATATATTTATATGATGTGATGATGTATGTGTACCTTATGTGAACTATATATATATATATATATATATATATATATATATATATATATATATATATATATATATATATATATATATATATATATAAGTGAAGCATACCCCCTCCTTGCTATCACTGGGAAGTTGCGCGATGAGGGTGAGCATCCTGGTTCGAGGAGCAGGGTGTGGATATTCCCTAGGTCATAGTCGTCCATTTTATTTATGTGATTATATATTGGGGGTGAGAAGTCGTGGGTATGTGTCGTTCTCACTTGACCGGTTAGGAACTATGACCGCTTCTCGGACGTTGTGTTTGTGTTTTGACCCCTAAGTAGTTGACATTTAGTCCTACCGGTGGTCCCCAGGATGATATATGAGTGATGCGCTGGAAGATGATAGCATTGAGAACCTACGTCCTCGAGTTATAGCTCGTTTGTATGGTTATTATTATTACTGGTGTGCTTAGTACTTTGGGTATCGAGGGCATAATGGACCTCAACAACCAACATTGCCCAGGAGTAGTGTATCGGGGGGTTCCCTTTTTGGATTTCTCTTGCGAGACGTCCCACGCATGAAATGCAGTGCAATGTTGGGAGTGAGGAGAAGTTAGTCATTAATGCTCATATTTATATATAGTGCATATCTCGACGATCGACAGTGCCAGTAGTAGTGTATCGGGGGGTTCCTTATTCGGATTTCGCTTATGAGACGTGCCATGCACGAAACGTCGTGCGCTGTTGAGAATTGGGAATAACAAATTAATTAATCGAGTAATAAGAATTTGGGTTACATGCATCATGCATTGAGGTCATAATGAATATTGATAATCAATACTGTCAGGAGTAGTGTATCGGGGGGGATTCCTTGTTTGGATTTCGCTTGCGAGACGTCCCACGCACGAAACGTAATGCAGTATTGAGAATTGGGAGAAGTTTAGTCCTTAGCACTTGGATGCTAATAACTCATATATATTTATATGCATATTAATGGAATAACTAGAATATGAGAAATTTTAGTAAAGAGAATGTTTATGTAAATTTTTATATGTTAATTAAGTGAACGAATAATTGTGATCGATAATATTAGAAATTGAAGGGTTATGTGTTAGATGAGTGTCAATTGGGTTTAAGTTGGATTACCTTGCCTAGATAGATTCGGGCATATATTTGGAGATCAAGTGCATACGTTTATTTACGTGCTTTAGTTGAGAGGTAAGTTGGATTTTGTGAAGAGTGCGACTCCACCTTAATCATGTCATAATGCATTTATAATTATTATGCATTTTAATACACTTGCTATAAAATGTTTTCACACCTCGGGCTCTGATCCGTTTATATTTTCTCCTGCTATGTATATATATTGTATTATTTTAGGTGTTCCTCCGCAAGGACGCCATTGATGTTATCCATCTCGTGTATCCGTGGAGCTGTGACAGTAGCAGACTGTTGTGGCATTTTGTTATTGTCGATTCCTATCTTTCGTATATCTAGATTAGGATTCAGTTTGTATATAGGGTTTTTACCCAAGTGTTGCATATTAGCACTTTTATATTTTCCTTCTCAAATTTTTGTATTGTTTGTGACCCGACAGCATATTCGGGTATTTTACGTTGTACATTGTGTTGTACTCTTTTATATATTATTTAGAGCATGTGTGCGTCTCTCTTAATATTTAGATGTAATGTTGTTGGTAAATGGTTTCATGGTTGGTTTTAATTGGTGTTAAATAGAAAGTTTTAAATTTTTGACACCCTCTTTTTGTAGTAATGGGTTGTTAGCCATGTTTATAGTTAGGATCGTCTGTAGATGCTGAGAATGATCCACTTGAGATTACTGATTATTTTAATATAGGGCTGGCCACCCATTATTATTTTAAGCGGGTTGTCACAACAATATTGAAAAAGAAGATTGGCACTTTTTTTGCTCATATTTTAGTAGTGAAAGATCAATGTAAGAATTATTATTAGCACAATGTTAATCTTCTAATGTATCGGGTGATTCAAGTTAAAATTATGTATTTTCCAATGTATATTTCAGTAAATTAACATAAAATAATCATTTTATTATATAACAAATCTGAAGCTTGTTATACTAGTCGCTCAAATATTAAGTATGTTCATTGCGATGGGAAAAAATATTTTGTTCAATACTGGTACGAGAATTGGGTAATATTTTTCTATCATCTATATATATGACATCTTAATTTTTTGTGGACACTTTTAGTTATGTAACATTTATTTTTATATGATAATAGGGTGGTAATAAACATGAAAGTGGGTCGAAGGGCCAAATTAAAATATTTCACGACATACATTGGACTAAGAAAAACAGGTGGATTAGCAAAGAAGGAGAGTATGACTATATAAGTACATCACCTAAACTGAATTCTATATGTGACATATATAAAGAATGACTCACAAGAGGATGCCTGGTTTCTAAAGCGTTGTAATATTTTAATTTAATCTAGGTCGTGCAGGTTGGTGGGATTATTTGAAATTTAACCTTTTTGATTGGACATGAGTTGGGGAAATCTAAAGATGTCGAATTGTATTATGAGTTTACTTATGTTGAAATTGGTGGACGGAATTTATTAATTTTATAATTGTGGGTGTTGTTATTGTTGATGAGTTGATTTTACTGATAAAACAGGGTTAACTTTTAAGAATAAATAAAGGAAATTTTATCGAATTTTTTAAAAAATAACTAATGTTTTAAAAATAGTTAACACAATGATATAAAAGATATAATAATATTAAGGTTGACTTTTTAGGTTAATTTATACTTACCACTATACCAAAACGCTCATTTAGTAACACACTATTTTTTATATTACTAACACTACTATACTATTACTATTTCTCATAATATATTAGTGTTACTGATGTTAGCTAAGTGTTAGTGGTATTAGTTCGATATTTTAAAACTATGTTTTTTTTTAAAAGATTATTTTTTCTCCCCAACCAAAATATTGTCCTGACTCTCTTCAAACCAAAGTGGGAGAATTCGTCGACCTAGGGCTGGTTGAAGCGGGAGAATTCAATTTGGGAGAATTCATGAACCAAATTGATTGTTGCTATTGATGATCCTCTCCAAATCGAAAATCGAATCTAGTAACCCTAATCGGATCCAGGTGACCCTAATCGAAAATCTTTTCTAAATTTTCAATTCTCTCTCTTCTTATACACACCAACCAATAGCTCTCTTTCAAGCGTCCTACTCTCATCACCTCTTTTGGAGTCCCATCCTCACCTATTCCAGCCTCACCTCGCTCCTCTGACCTATTGCTATTGTGGCTCTCCTCCACTCACACAGCCAGTACAGGTAAGAACAAGAACTACCCCCTTTTTTAAATGTTGTTTAATTAGAAAACTTAAATGTTGTTTAAAATGTTGTTAAATAATTTAACTTAAATGTTATGCTTCATTAGACTTCTTCATTCATTTTTAATGTTGTTGTAATACCCTGTAATTTTTGAATAAAATATTTCGACTAAGTTAAATTTGATAATTTAATATTAATTAACGAACAAATTAAATCACATGAATTTAAATCTCGATGGGTAAAATTTAAATTTTAAATAAATGATTATTCGTGGTTATATAAATATAAGACTCAACTGGACATAATGGGATTACTAGTGAAAATTAAATCACATATAAATAAATTTGCGGGCGTGTATCATTAGAAAATCATAAAAATGTCTAAGTAAAATAAACATAATTGGGAGGCGCTTTGGGAAGCGTTAGAGACTCGGTTTATTGTTTAAAATATTTAAAAATGGTCGTGGGTCATAGGTATATAAGTTGGGGAGCTTTGGGGCTAGTTGGGTTATGGATTCGTGTCCATTTGGGGGTTCAAAAGTTAGGGTTAGGCCCAACTTAGGATTAGCCGTTTATTTAGTGTTCAAGTGGGGATAAACCAATCCCCCACTATCATTCCACAAAACCTAAACCAACAGTTAGGGGAGAGGAAAGTAGAAATACCGAAAGATGGGGAAAAGGCAAGGATTTAAGGTAAGAATTCTTTTGCTTAATTTGTGTTTCCAATTTATTTCTCAATGCGTCATATTTGTTCCCTTTAAATTTTTGGGATTAGGTTGAGTATGTTTAGTTTGATGATGATCAATACATGTAGAGGACTGATTTAAATGTAGAAATTGTCCCGAAAATTAGGTATAAAAAATCTGAATATTGAGATTAGATTTCCTTAAGTTTTGATAATTATTTAGGGATAATTGAATAACCAATGCAGAGATTGTTATTGTTAATTAATGGGTTGAAATCTGGATGTGGATTCCCACAGAAATACTCCTTATTCTAAAACGAACATGTTTGGGAATTTGAGGTTTTGAATCTTTAAAATATGGCAATGTTAGTATCTCTATTGGGACTGTTTATGTAAGTTATGAACATGAAATTTTGGGTTTCATATACTGTTATGTATTTATGAATTTTATTTAGGAAAGCGCTTTAATGGAGAAGCAGAGTCAGAAAGAAGGCTGGGGGTTTCTCAAACGACTTTGTGAGTCGTTCGAGCGACATATCATGTCGCGCGAACGAACCTCATGATCAGTCGAGCGACGTGAGGGGTTTGCTAACACTTTGTTCCCTTTTTGCCTTAACTTGAGTTTGGTTTATTTTTACATTTTGGCTATCAGATGAATAGTAGTAATAGAATAAGAAGGAAATGAATTTTAAATTTTGGGTTAATTAATTATTGGGGCAAATATTACTCCAATATTTATATTAATAATAATTACAATTGACTAGTTAGTTAAAGTAATTATATTATGAATTAGAATTAATAATTTATTGCATGGTGAATTATTAATTAATGAAATATTGTGGATTTTAGTTGGACTTTTTGGTAATTATGGATTAATTACCTATACATATAATATGTACTATTATGTATTTGTGTGGACATACCAGTGGACTGTCCTATAGGCTCGGGAGTTCGCGCGTTCGAACCGTGTACCACACGTCGGCACTGGTGGGCTTGACGAAGTGTAGGTCATATAGGTACTACATGGAGGCGTCACCTACAAGAGGTAGATGTTGACACTGACTGTTCCTGTGCCACCGTTGAGTATGGGTCATATACAGGTGCCTTGCGTAGGGACGGTCCCCAATTTATGTATGTTTATATTTATCTTCTTAGGATAAGAGATTCCTCCGGACTTGTCGATAGAGCACGAACTAGACACCAACGGTAGATGCCCTTGTGTGTCAAATATATGGAAGGACATATATTAATAATTACCTGAATTTTAATGTAATAAATTTAATTGTCTAAAAATGTGGGCAATATTATTATTCTTGACCCTATAATGCGTAATAGACGTTTTATGCCTTATATGTGATACTTATGAGATTGGGATAAATGGGAGTTGGCAATTAAATGTAGGGATTACATTTAAATAACTAATTATCGATATATCCATTCTATAAATTTGAGATGATGTCACAATCCATTATTTGGGGACGTATTGGGGTACGAATAATATCACACTTAAATGAGAGGTGAGGTGTTATATGTATGTGAGTGACAAAGTGGGAATGGTTATTGTGTATTAACTGTATTATTGCATCATAAATTAATTAAGTTAATTCTCACACCTAGGGATCTGACCCAAATTTAAATCTCCCCCTCCCCCTGGTTATTTCAAGACAGGAATAGTAAGACTGTTGTTGTACCAGCCTTACGATCTCTCCTGCTTAGCGGCTTTCCAGATTACTGATTCTAGCTTAGGTTCTTTTTTGTCCGAGTTCAGTTATTTATTTTGGAGACATTTGTAAGGGCATAAGCTCGAGATTTATTTATTTATTTATTTACATTATGCTGGAATTGTGGCATTTTCTTACTGCTGGATTTATTATTTAGTTGGTATTGATTTGAGTTTCATAATTGTTAGTGAAATATTCATAAAGTTTAAGGTATCGGCCTTTTTAATATAATAATATTTCATTATGTTGTGTTGAGAATGACATTAATTGATCAACAAGCCCCATCTTCGGCATATCATGCATGGCGAGTCTTTACATGAGAAAATGGGGGTTATTACAGTTGTTAGTTAGCATAATGCTTTTAATAGTTAGTTAGTCAAACGTTCATCAATTTAGTTAACTGTTAAATGTTGTTCTTTCAAAGGTTTTTTTTAATGTTATTTTGTTTCACATAAGGTTATTTAATGTGTAATGTTATTGTTTAATAATAAATCTTACTGTTAATAATACTCTTTGTTGTTAACTTATTATTATTATTATTATTATTATTATTATTATTATTATTATTATTATTATTATTATTATTATTATTATTATTATTATTATTATTATTATTATTATTATTATTATTGTTATTATTGAATATTAACTTATTGTTATTAATATAAAGAATTAACACATTGTTAATTTATATATTAATTTTATTGGGGGTAAAAAATTGTTGGAAAATAAAAAATAACTCCCAAATTTTTATAAAATTCGAATTAAACTTGATATACCTGCATTTGTTACGAAGTACTTGACAGTTATGAAGTGTTTGTTTGTGCTCTTGGGTCCCCTACTAAATAACTCTAAAAATGTGTATTTTTATTAACTGGTTCAAGTCTGATTAAATGTTTTCCACGCTTCCCCCTCGGAACACTTTGACATCACACTGTCTTAGTATGCCTATAAGTGTCTATTATTTCTAAGTATTATACAATTGCCCCCCCCCCCCCAATGTTGACGGGTTTGAGTTACGCCCCTAATTTGAAAGTAATTCGCAATTGCCCCTCAAAACTATCGTAAAGGCTAACAGTATCGTCACAAGATCGTGGCAAAGTTTTTTTGAAACCCTAAAGGGGGTATATATGAAAATTATTTAAAAGTGGGGATTTAACTCAAAACTTTTCATAAAAGTGGAGTTTACACTTAAAATAATCCCGAAAAAAATTAAAAAAATTTAACACTAATTCTATCTAGTGAATGTTCTGTGCAGGTGCCTTTTCTCAGTGGTGATCATGAAATACCATGAAGATCTAGGGAAAGATTCTAATTATTCCAAGGAAGTTCTGTGTATTCTTATTCTCAAGTGCATTCTCAAGCCAAGAGATGGACTCTGAAGAATCAAGTGCATTCTCAAAAAGTTCTCTCATAGTAGACATGTATTATTAAGTATTGTTGAGATTCCTGATACTCGTTAGTTTTTTCATATCTCATGTTTCTATTTCAAGTCCTAGAATGGGTAAAGAAAAGTTTCACATCAACATTGTGGTCATTGGCCATGTCGACTTTGGAAAATCAACCACCACTGGTCACTTGATCTACAAGCTTGGAAGTAATGACAAACATGTCATCGAGAGGTTCGAGAAGGAGGTATTACCATTGATATTGCATTGTGGAAATTCGAGACCACCATGTACTATTGCACAGTCATTGATTCCCCTAGACACCGTGACTTTATCAGGAATATGATTACTAGTACCTCATAGGTAAACTGTGTTGTCGCCATTATTGACTCCACCACCGGAGGTTTTGAAGCTGGTATTTATAAGGATGCTCAAACTCGTGAACACACTCTACTTGCTTTCACCCTTAGTGTAAAGAAAATGATTTGATGTTGTATCAAAGTTAGTATTGTAGTTCCATGTTATTTAGACACGTGTAGTTGTAGATTATATTATTTGTAAACCCATATTGATATATTTTTGTATATGATTGTGTAGATGGAGGTCACTACCGATATTAGTACATGATTTTATTTATGGAAAAAGCCGTTGCCTTACAATTCTAGTGTAAAACTAAAGCATTTATAGAGGGACTTGCGAGTAATTTAAATAGTAATAATATCTCAATTGAAAATATCATTTTTTTTATTTTATTTTAAAATTAGTAACTGACCTATTGTGTTACTAAATGTTACATTTTTTTTTGTTATAAATGTGTTAAGAATGCTGGTAATAGTAAAAGTGTATTAGAATTTGAATAAATTTGTAACACTTCAGTAACGTTAGGGATGTGTTAGTAACAGCAACAAAATTTTAGTAATTTGCTTCACCACACCTTTTTTCTAACACTAAACTAGTGTTACTAATTTTTTTTGTAACACTACAGTAGTGTTATTAATTGACTATTTTAGTGTAGTGTACTATAACATAATTTTGTTTTTGTAGAATAAGATTCTTTGAATTGCAATAAAGCTCGGAGGATTCAAATGGGGCTTCAATTTATGATAAAGTACTGGAAAAGAGGTCGAGTTATGTAAATGGTATTAGGTACCCCCGATCTGTGAAATCATTGTGGATACACAATTTCAATATTGATAAGAATAGTTTCAAAATGGCGATTGTAAAGTTAAAGAACCTTATCTAAGGTCTTGTGTCAGAGTTGACTAGCATGAAGAAGGCCCTACAACTAGAGAAATATATGACTGTTAAAGAATCTTCACTCCCTTCAGATCCACTTTCATGATAATAAGTGTTGATTTTATCTTTTTGTTTTGAATATGAGAAAAACTACTTAAACTCTATTTGGATCTTGTGAGGACTTGTTGGTTTTTGAACTTCAATCTGACATTATGAACATTAGCTCACATATGTTTTGGTTATAATGTAACGTCTTTAAATTATGCATATTTACATAAATTTCTTATATAGTTTATGTTCTTTTAAATTTACCATGAAAAATTACTTATTTTAAAATGTCTAATGTACCAGACATAATTTTAGTAAACAATTTTTTTTAATGAATTCATGCTTTATTCAATAACAAATTGCAATCGAAAAGAAATTTTAGCAAGGCGGTTTATTGATCATTAAAAATATTTTGCAATGAATTTAATACTTTTAGCAAGGAAAATAAAAGACACGAGCAAATTATTTCATTATCTATTGCAACTCAAAAATAACTTCTAAGAAGGGATTTTTGTCATCTCAAAATATATTTTGCTAGGTAACATTAGAATAATTTGCAATTAAATAATTATTGCAAAATCAGTATATTGTCAAGGAAATGAGAACTTTTTTGCAAACCAAACTATCTTCTTTTGCCACGAAAAAGTAAGTTACAAAGTACTTTCAGCAACAAAAAATTACTTTTAGGAAGGAATTTCAGACGTCTCAACATATCTTTGTAACGCAATATTAGTATATTTTATAAGAAAATATTTATTGCAAAAGCATTTTTATTAAGGACGTGGGAACTTTTTTACAACGAAAAACATATTATTTTCCACTGAAAAACTCCATTGCAATATATATTCAACAATATGTTAGAAGATTTCGTTGCAAAATAGCTGTAATAAGTTGGTTAATGCAATGAAATTTGCAAAGAAACTATTTCATTGGTAAAGTAATTTAGAAACGAATAAGTACCATTTGCAACGATTAATTTTCCTTACTAAAGACCATCTTTCTTGAAGTGAACCCTCCAATTTTTATAATAGTTATATTTGTTCAAAATAACATGATTGGTATGTATTAGAAAAATAAAATAAAAAGTTTTCAAATGATTAAAAAAGTCCAAAAATTAGAAAAATCATAAAAGTGTGAATCGACATCTAATAAAAAGATGAAATATTACTATTTCAAATAAGTAAAATAAATCAAAATACAATCATAATATTTTCATAAAAATAGAATCCTAATAGGCATATTATTATTATTATTATTATTATTATTATTATTATTATTATTTGGGCAAGCGAGATGGTACTTCCACAAGTGTTATTAATAAAAATAAAATAGGATAGCAAGAATATAAAGGGGATGAATAAATAACCTTCAAGAAAATAATATTAGATTGTCCCAAAATTAGCTTTATAAATACATAAATTGGCTCACAATATACCCTCTCCATAAAAAGTCTTGAATAGTATAATTTTTAAAAATAATAATAAAATATTGAAATTAATTCCAATTCCAAAAATATCTGAAAATTTTGAAAAACATAAAATATTTTCTAATTGTTTTTCAAAATTATACTATTTACATTTCTTTAATATACGCCAATTAGTATTTTTCTAAAAAAAAATCCCAATTTTAATATGAAACTATTTTTATTTTATTTTTATTTTTATTCTTAAATATATTTTTCTTATTTGAAATTATTTTGATACAGTTATTTAGTAGATATTGATTACATTTTTTTATTCCAAATTTTCTTATCTATTTAGGCTTTTCAATTTGTTTATAAATTTGTTTTAAATTTTTTTAATCTATGTCGACTATGTTATTCTAAACAACATTAAAAAAAATGGAGAGTTAAAAAGATTGGGGTGTATTGCAAATATTGGTGCAAATAGATATTAGAGTATCAGAATCCGTCCGATATCTAAGTTCGAATTATGAGGGATATTTATTCGAGAAAATATCCGAAAGGGGATATATATATATATATATATATATATATATATATATATATATATATATATATATATAGTGTGTGTGTGTGTGTGCGTGTGTAAATTTCCAAAAAAATGGATACGTATACAAATAATGCATATATTCATCACGGGTCATCTACTTGGAACGAACGATACTTCTTTATCTTTGGAGTTGTTCTGTCGGATCGGTCGCTCAAGATCTTTGGTCTCTACCCGGACCTGATGAAAAAAATGGGTTCACTTCTTATGGACTCGTTGAGAATGATTCTGATCTAGTTCATGGCCTATTAGAAGCAGAAGGCGCTCTGGTGGGATCCTCACGGACAGAAAAAGATTGCAGTCCGAAGCAGAGTATCCATTTTGTGAATGTACATCTTTTCAAATATTCCTATCGATATTAAATTTAATATTTTCATTATTAGTGTTATATATATATATATATATATATATATATATATATATATATATATATATATAGTACTGCTCTTGTGCTGACCAGTCCTCATTTAAACAGTGTGGACTGGACATGTGTCACCTTGCGGTGAGCGCAAAAAATAAGGAGGACACCTATAATTTAGTCGATAATTTCTAGGCTCACCGTAGGGGACACATGTTCGATCCACAATGTCAAAATGAGGGAATGTCCTCACAAGAGCATTATTACACACACACACACACACACACACACACACACATATATATATATATATATATATATATATATAAAGAGAGAGAGAGAGAGAGAGAGAGAGAGAGAGAACAGTGTCGTTTCCCCCAATAACAGAACACCAGTTGTCTCAACCAGCAACTCAATTTATTAATTGCTCCTAACAAAAATAAACTTATGGTACACAATCACATTTATAAGGTTCAGCCGGAGATTGAATTAGTCTAAGCAAAATTTGTTGAAATCGATCATGATGCCATTTTCCTGAAATTGAAAAAAAAAATCATCTTTAATCCAACCAAAAAAATCAAATCAGGGTCAAACAATATTCTCCATCAATATTCTGTATAATGTGTCAAAAAATCAAATCATCATTAACTATATGAAAAAAATTAAATCAATTATTACATAAAACACTTTAAAAGCATGTGGAGCATATGTAGGAAAATTACTTCAATTAAATGAAAAATAATCATATGGACTTCAAGTGATTAGAAAAAAAAACTAAGAGCATCTCTAATGCAAATGTGAGGTGTTTCCTATGTGGCTGTGAGAATTAGACAATGTGTATCATATGTGGCATGACAAAAATTTATGCAGACATTGTAAATAAAAAATCATCCCCAATACAAATGTCTAAAAGTAAACTTGAGTGACACATGTACGTAATTCGTTTGTTTGTAAAATGTGGAGAGAGAATGAAAATGATAAAGTGGAGAGAGAAATATTTTGATTGGTTAGTTTTTCTTTTCAGAATGTGGAAGAGAGTCTCTACATCTAAAGGGTCTACTTCACATTATGAATATGAAATATTAACACATCACCTTCACATTCATTCTAAAGGGTTGCATTGGAGAACTCTGTTTTAACTCATAGTCAATTAATCATGCGTGACACTTCTTCTTTTCCAACTCCATATTAGCATTAGAGATGCTCTAAATACATCAACAAAAGTTTGGGTCTTTGGTTAATTGAAAGTAGAGGTTTTTGGAATGTACCTGTGTGAGGACACTTCCATCTCGGAATGGGATTCTTTTGGGAGAGGATTTGGGGAGGGATTGTGAAGCATACAATTTTTTTTTGTTGGTAGAAATTAGTAAGTTGGATTAGTTTATTTTTTTATTGGGACGGTACGAAGCGTGTGTTTTGTTATTAGGGGAAATGACTTTGTTTTTTACCCTCCCGTATTTCTACCGCAAGGCCATCTCCAATGGACAATGGAAATGTGCACAATTACATTTTTTTGGTTTATAGTGGGTATCAAAATATGTATATTTAGGAGATAGAAAATTTAGGGAGGATGTAAATTTATATCGTCGCTACACAATGTGTAGAAGGGGGCCCACCGCTGGACGGCTGGGCGGGTAACTCTCATCCGCCTAAGGCTTAATTAAAAAAAAAATCATTCTCCTAACGTGAATAAAATGGGGGGAACGAGCCGGGCGAGTAAGACTCATCTACCCAGGTAGCCCCAATGTCTTTTTTCCATTGTCCCACTATGTAACCAACACATAAAATGTTCACTAAAAATGCAGATTTACATTGTTTTGTTCCAACCCACTAAAGATGGTCTTAGAAGGGGTCTCTCTCTCTCTCTCTCTCTCTCTCTATATATATATATATATATATATATATATATAATCATTAAAATATCTACTATTACTTTTATTTTTGTTAATAACTTAATTATAAAGGCCAACTTAATAACAAATCAACAATTAACACTACACCAACTACATTACAACCACTGCAACACGAACACCTAAAACAAAAACTAAAAACCAATAATCAATTTACACATACAAACCATCACACCTTCTTAACCCTAACTACATGTTCTCCTCATTAAAACCCTTCAAGCGTAGAAGTTGAACCAATAGGGAAAGATCTTTGCTCTTGCCCATAGTTGAATTCTTCAATCCAACCGTGGGCCACCCATTTGTGCTCTCCACCCCACTCTCGCCTTCTCAATTGTGGATTTAATAATATCTTCTTTGATTTTTTTTTCTTTATGGGTTATTTTTTTGTTTGTCCAATTACCCGATTGGTACCATATATCGGATTATTGTTTACTGTGGTTCAGTATGGTTATTCAGGTTTAGTTTCTTTATTAACATATGAGAAATTTCTTGTTGGGGAGGTATCTATATAACTATATAAAAATTGTTTCCTTAAAACGTGTGAGGCTGACACATGGCATCTAACATAAATGTGGCTCAATAAATTTCCTCACATAATATCCAAACGTTTGAACAGTTTCATCTAATATCCAAACCTTTGAACCATTTCACAAAAAAATGGGCGCGTTCTATGAATTTCCCCAAGTCTGTTCACATGCCATAAATACATGAGACCCTTTCTCTCTTTGAACCATTTCCCAAAAAGAGTGACAAGGCCTACATGAGACCCTTTCTCTCGTTGTCTATAAACCCAATCGTAATATCTATACATTAAGGAGTAAAAGTTTTGACACTATTCCATAAGTTTATAACTTAATTAGAGGCTAAGATCTTGCCAACAAGGCACTAGATGGAGGATGAGATCAATATTCACACAATAATATTATATACCTCACCACACCTTATTCTCTATTCTGTATAATTTTTGGCTTTTACTCTTTTACCCTACCAACATTTCATTTCCCCCTCTTTTCTCATTCTTACATTTTACTTTACTTCAAATAAGAGGATATTTTGTAATTGATCAATATTTCTCCTGCTCCTATCAGCGCTACTTCCTGAGGTGCACCCATCCAAAGATGAAACCCTCCTCCAAAGAACCCATTTACACCACACAAACCTCTCTCCTTCCCCCCGTTTTCTTTTCTTTCCTCTCAAATGTGTGTGTGTCTCTCACTCTCTCCTCTCTCACCCACCATTGACAATCTCCGATTAACCTAGAGCATGCCATGGTTAGCCATCTGCCCATATCTGATTTTTTCTGCATTTTGATATCTATTTATCACCCTGTATTTGATTTTTAAGTTTTTCTTTTTCAGATCAAACCTTGATCATAACTACTATCACTTTTTGTAACCTTCTTCAGGGTTCAAAATCACGTTTAGATATCAGTTTTCAAAATAATATTTGTGATATTTGAGGGTTTTGTGGGTTCAAAATGATGTTCAAATGTTGTTTTGTTTTTTTATATAATTATCAAGAATTAGGATTTTGTGAAGTTTCTATATACTCTCTCTTTTTTTCTCTTCTTTTTTCAGATCTAATATAGTTTCCATTTTGTAGTTATAATTTTTTTTGTCTCTAATTACGTATAGCGTAGGTGGTAAAATTGTGCCTCACTCATGTGACCACACACCTCAGGTTTGTTCACAAATGCGTTATTATTATGTTTGTTTGATTTGATTTAATTGTTTGAAGTTTGAACACAATGCTCTATTTGAAAATATTGTAGGCCGGAGAGGATTATTTCCCTCTTGATCCTTGGATTGTGGTTCAAGATAAAAGCAAGTATGTTGATCAACAGACCCTAAATTGAAGGAAATTCTTGAGGATTGATTCTTAATTTTGGAATGATCTTTAATTTTGGAACAATGAATGTTATTTACGCACATAAGATTGTATTAATGTTTATTATTTATAATATTGTTGTTTGGAAACACCGTAAGAATTTCTATAATTCTGTTTTAGAAGTATATAACTGATAGGCTAATGTTTGTTTTCTTATGTGATCGCTTTATTGGTAAATTATGGATATATTGTGTTCCACTCTTTTGTATTAAAAGTTTCTAAGATTTTTGTATGCATAAACTATTGACACTAAAACCTCAACTTCCTTTTTTTGTATGTGTTTTCTTTTATTACTCTCACGTCATAAATATGTCATGTACTGTTCCAATATTGTTATATTTGAACTTGGACAATATGTGCTTATTACATGAAGAGACCTCTATTGTCATACTCTCTCCAAATTCTTAGAGAATATTTTGCAAAAGATAATTTAGGATGTGATAAGGTAGTATAACACTTTGTATGTCCTTTTAGAATATTTGGGTAGGGGCACCTCAAATGACAAAAAACAGTGATTGACTGAATGCTTAAGGTAAAATGACTTGGAATTGGAACACCACTTTTTTTGGCATTAAAACGTTGAATTTCACATGAATTTTGTCTACTTGGATGTGAATAATGTTTTTTAAAATATATTTTTACATTTTGTAATCTATATATTTGGTAAGATTTTTTGGTAAATTACTTGTTCATTCTTTTTTTAGATCGTCCTCGATGTCCATTTTAGTCATTATACTTTACACAAGTTATATTTTCAGTATCCCTGTTGAGTTTGTTGTAAGGGAATATATCTCTATACATTTGATTATATTTCTATATATTGTTGACATTTGTTATGTATTTCAGATTTAATTTTATAGAGTCACAACACATAGAACATATGGTGCACCACACTTAAAACATATCATGTACAACACTTAGAACATTGGTGCAAGTGTGTATTATCGCGAGCATGGGGCATGCATTAGGCCTCAAACTGGACACGATGCATACACGAAGAGGGAGACGGCTGAAGTCAGGAGGTGAGTTTTTCTTGCATACCAGGTATAGTCTTTTGCATCTATACCTCTATTTCTATGGTGATGGGATTTCATACTGGTGGCTTCATTAATGAACTATCTTTCATAAGTTAGACACAGTCTGACCGTGGATTCAGATATATACGCACATGGTTTGCATGGTTTGCATGTTTTGTCAAATATTTGATCATCTCCTTGCATGTAAAGTTGGTTGAGTAACTTAAACATAAAATTACTATTATTGTAACTATACAATTTGATTTATTACAGGTGTACCTTTGTCCATATCATATTGTCCATATTTACATTGACCATGGGATATGCATTTCGACGATGGAGCTCCTCCAAATTATTGTGCGTACATATTGACACTAAAGTTCTTATATATTTTCTATTATTGTTGGAATGTCAAGTATGTCTGACACGTTCTCTAATTGGTAATTTATTTTCAATGTTTATGAATTTTGATGTACTATATTTTATTATGCATATACTTAAATACTATTTTTTAGTTTAAAGATAAATAATTTTTTTATTTGTTTGTGGCGGAGTATATACACAAAACAGGTGTTGCCACAAACAAATACTATTTTTGATACTCTGGAAAACACAAGCTCTTATGATTAAAATATCAAATATGTCGGTGCTTTCAATTTAAAGATGAATTATGCCCCACTAATTAGTAGTGTACTCTCTTATTTGATTAATAGTTGTATGTTGAAATATAAATTTCTTAGCAGCAAATTTCTTACAATTATATGCTCTGTCCCATAGTTTTATGATGAAATATATATGGGGTTATGTTTGTTAGAGGTTTATTTGAATTCAATTAATGCATTTGGGACTCCAATGGTGGATTTTAACTCTTAGTTTATTATTTTCGAGTCCTCAATTTTAGCTTGCTAACATGTTTCGCACTTTAAATGGCTTTATATAGTATATTTTAGATGCTTAAGTTTAGGAATACTAGATTTATATTATGTCTTAATTTTCAACTTTTCTGCATATAATACACAAAACATATCAATCACATATGTGTTTAGTTTTTGTGATGTTGTTGACTACTTCTCCTAAGAAGATAAAAGAATCACTTGGTCAAATTCAGAACGTGTAGAATCAAGGGAATCCATTCAGTTTGATTCTTTTTTCACAAACTCCGAAATGAAGAATTCTATTTTTGTATAAATTCGCCAATATTATATACTATGATTGTGTATACTTGAATCCCTTATTTTCTTGCTGAACGGACGTGTTATGGTAGTGGATGAGCGAGTATGGAAGATAGGCATTGTACAATTAAACATTATGGTTACATTGCACATACATTTTCCACTTTTCACTTTTATTTTTTTAAGTGATTACTTTTGACTTTTGGTTCAAATGCAGGGCTAAAGTACTCTAAAAAATATCAGCACTAATTGAAGGAGAACGATTGGAAGGATGTGCTTTTGAAGGCCAAGTTGATACTGGATGGATACCCCTGAAGATTATATGAAGTTTTATGACTGTGTTTATTTCATATGTGTTTAGCACTCACCTCATGACTAGTCAGTGCGGCTTTATGGAAGTTATAAGAGAGGTTTGGATGATAGCATCCATTCAAAGTGTCTTGGAGGATTCTTTCTATACCTTAACTGCCAATTTTTTTTATGGTGAAAAGTATGCATCAACTCTCTTGGAGGTCAATCTAGAGAAGCAACTGCAAGCTTGGAAAAGGAATCCTACTTGGGACGATAAAACTCCTCAGATAAAGGTTGGTCTGCTATAAAATGTGAAGTCGATGTTGGTCTCCCTCCAGATGCAGTATTTAACATTGTCACAGACCCTGATAACACGATGATCTTTAAGAATATTAAGGAAGTAACATCCAAAAAGGTGTTAGTTAATGAAGGTTTGCGGCAGGTAATTTAAGTGGAGCAAGCATCTTCTCCCACATGTAGGTAAATATGACCTAAATCTATTTTTTTCATATACGCAAAAAACGTGCAATGCACAAATGCATGGTTTTATTTCAGTTATGCACGAATGCATGTTTTATGTTTATTTGATTTCAGTGTTTGAAGAAATTTTTAGAAAATATTTCAGCAACAATGTAATTTTTTGGGTTCCAACATTTGTTTTGAACTCTTATACATGAGTGTGTATGCTCTTGTCGCGTATATATTGTTGGTACTGTAGGTTAGAAGTTTGATTGCCTGTCATTATGTTTTCAATGTAAGCAATCCATCTTTCAAACTATCTTTGTTTGGTCCTAGCTAATTCATTTCTCTGTTTTTTCCTCATATGGTAAAAGAGTAAAAAACAAAAAGGTACAAGTGTTATGTTATTGTATTTGTTTAGTTTATAGTGGTTTATGGTTGCAAGTATTTTACCATTTTAAGTGGTTTACTTTGATTATAAGTCGTAGTCTTGGTTTTTTATACCTTAAATTTTAAGGTTTTGTGAATGTTAGTAACTTGAATTCATATTTTTTTAAATCTCATGCCCATGTTGTAAGCATTTCAAGGGTAGTTTACTTGCTTAAAAGTAGTCAACAATTGATTCGGTTGGCTACCCCGAGAGGTCACATTTCACGGATGAACCATAACAAAATGTTTTGCAGGTGAAATTCTATTTTTATCGAAATTGTAGCTGGTTTGGCCCTATATTTACCTTTTTTGCTTATTTACTCTAATGTAGACTTTTACTACTCATTTAGCAGCTCTCTCTGTTAAACTATGTAGCAGTGCTCTCTATTTTTTCGTTGAAGTTACTTTAAGTTGAACTAAGCAGCAGTTCTCTTGATAGGTTGACAATTGACTGATTCTCTGGTACCTTTTGATAGGTTGACTAATTCTTTGGATATGTTAATTGACTAATACGAGTGACGGATCACATGAAAGATCAATTACGGCTATATCACCGACCTCCACGACATTCGAGTCCAAAGCTACTATGCAATAAAGACTCGACTACAAGCTGCTGGAGCTGCTGCTAGTGTTATTTTTGAAATGGTTTTATACCCAATTGATACAATAAAAAATTGACTACAAGCACTTCGCGGTGGGGGGAAATTATTTTGAAGGGTCTCTATTCATGATTGGACAAAATCTTGGGGGTGTATTGTCGGCATCAACCATATTTGTTGGTGTATATGAACCTATAAAATAAAAATTGCTAAAGACATTTACTGAAAACCTCAGTGCCTTGGCTCATTTAACTGCAGGTGCTATTGGAGGGTGTCCTTATTTTATTGTTCGTGTACCAACAGAGGTTATTAATCAAAGGATGCAAACTGAGCAATTTGCTTCAGCCCTTGATACTGTTCACCTTATTGTTGCTAAGGAGGGTTTCAAAAGCCTCTACATGTCGGGTCTGGATCCTTTTTATTGTGATATTTTTTGTTTGATGCCATCCAGTTTGGTATGTATGAGCAACTTTGAATTGGGTATAAGTTTCCGACAAGAAGGGATTTGAATGATCTCAGGAATGCTTTAATTGGTGATTTCTCTGGTGCAATCATCGGAGCTATAACAACCCCTCTTTATGTAATAAAGACTAGATTAATGGTTCAGGGATCAGTAAACCAGTTAGAAGGTACCTGCGATTGTGTTGGAACTATCACAAGAGAAGAAAAAGCTCCTGCTTTTTTAAAGGGAATTGGGACTCGAATATTGTGATAGGTATTGGAGGTTCAATTTTTTTTGGTGTTCTTGAGAGTATAAAGAAGACATTTTCCAAAAGGCAACCCGTGAATCAGATCTCAAATACTTCCAAGTTAGATTAGCATCAGATTTGATTACTGAAACTATCTTCCAATTTGTTTCTTATATATATTCCTACCTTTGTAAGGTATATAGCAGGAAGGCCATGGGATGATTTTTGTCTACATTTCCATGCCCATGTTTCCCTCATATTGGAGTGGAAACTTGAGAGTTGACTTAAACTCTTGGCCTATGTGCTTTTAAAAGTAAAGAAACATTGTTGGTTATTTAAAAAAAATGATTTCCTTTTTACATGTTAATACAACTTACTTTTTCAAACATCAAGTGAGTGAGACCAAAATTTTGAACATTTCCATTTTAATTTCTAAATTTGATTTCTTTGATTCATTTTTTTAATGTTGTTCTTTGTAGTTTGTGTTGTTTGTCTCATTTTGATGGTGGTGTATTTTTTTAAGGAAGTTGACGAATATGGTGCTTTGATTCCATGTTTTGAACTTTTTCAAGTTTATTGCACTATACCATGTATCTGCTGACTCGGGTTATGATGAAAGTCATGTTTTGTTAAAGCTTCATCCAACTACGTGTAATACAAAAGTAAAACCTCATCTATTTAATGAAACGTATGTATGAGCCTTTCTTGGTTACATTTTTAGCCCCAGTTTATTATTGGTTGTTTTTTGTTCATTTGGCTGTTTTCTTACTGTTTTTTCCCATTCGATTAAGTTGTAGTCCATATTGGGCATGTTACATTTTTCTCTTTTCGATATAAATTATACACCAAAGAGAATTTCACATCTTTGAATATTGTTGGATTGGCTGTTATTCCTTAAGAAGGTGGATAGTCCAATAAATAAGGATAGTCCAATAAATAAAGGAGGTTATGTTTATTTTTTTGAAATTTGAATCTTTTGTTTATTTGGGGGACAATGCGAATAAGGTTAATGAATGTTGTATATTTCATGTTATATGTGAATATGTTTGACGAATTTAGGCTATTTGAATGTTGTTGTAATATTTGTTAAGCTGGGCTGGTAGTCCTATAAAAAATGGAGACTATGACCCTTTTTAAAAAAAAATTACACTTTGTTTTGTTGGGGAACGTAATTTTTGTTGTTTTGCTATTATATCCTTTTGAATTTTTTGCCGTTTTACGATTATGTACTTTGAAAATTTTTGTCGTGCCTTCAGGCACGGGAATTGCGCTAGTCTATATAATAAGGAGTAATGGTGTTGAAACTATTTCAAAGGATGATAACTTACTTAGGGGTTAGGATTAAGCCAACAAGGCAAAAAATTAAGGGTTGAGATTGTTTTTGTATATTTTACTTATTTGACCCTTTACTTTTTATTTCTCCTTGGTTTCTCTATTGTACTTTATTTCAAAACAAAGGCTAAATTAGTACAAGCACATATTTCATGTTTTCCCCCTCTTTTGTGTTGTCCATCAAAGAGAAAATCATACGATGTATGATGTATGCCTCATGAGTTTCACTTTCTCTCTCTTACTTTAATTTGAAAACACCACTCCCAATGTCACACCCTCTTCTCTCACATCCTCCTCTCAGACTGAAACAAAAATCTCATCGGGTTTGCTACTTATCTTCATCAACAACTACCATCAATCAAAAACAATCCTCAGTCAGTTCATAATCGGTTTGTTCCAATAATAATCTTCTGAGCTTCCAGCACTTACACCTTGGTAAGGGATTTTTTTCTTTGTAATTAAGGGTTTTGGTATTTTATTTTATTTTTCTTTGCTTCACGTTGCTTTTGATTTTGGATCCAACTGATCTAACAGGTACTTCCTATATTTTTTTGTGGATTTTTGATCTCAGATTGTGAGTCGATGGTAACGATTACCATTCAGCCACCAATGTTATTATCTACGACCATGAGTCGATGGATCTCAGATCGTGAGTCAAAGGGGACAATTTCAGTTCTATAAGTGTGTTGGACAGGGCAGAGAGTAACTCTTTCTCTCATAATTTTCACAATTTTTTCTCTCATAATTTCGTCTCTCACTCTTTCAGGGTTTGTGAAGGGTATCTATGGTATGGAAATTGAAGAGAATCACCATTAGGAGATTTGGTAAAGTTCTAAAGTTTTACTCTTGCACATTTTATTTGTTTTAAAGTTGTGAAATTAGAGATTTTAAGTCCCACATTTTGTTAAGTAATTCTTAGTTTTGGGGTTTCAAATTGGGGGTTTTATGTTCAACATTTGAGCATCTGGTATGATATATATATCCCTACCTCTTTATTATAACACTTTTTTCTCTTTTATGTGTTGAACTGCTTTTTTATTTTTATTTGTTTTTGTTAAACTAACTATTATTTTTAATAGAAATTTTGAAACCCGTGATATTATATTTTTGTTATGTTTGTACATACTAATATTTATTATGCATTTAGATTTGTGTACTATGTTTTTACTGGTTTCTTAGGTCTGGGGTTGTAAACAATGGTTGAGATGGTTGTATTAGCTTAGGTATTACTAGCCCATCCCATGTTCTTAATAAATTTCTACATAACTATGATGTATCCATTTTTATGACCTCCTTTCTTTTGGGTATATTATATAAACTTTATAATTTACAAAGTACCTTGAAGGTGATATTTTGAAAGAAATTATGGGATATAGTTGTGTAGTTTATTCGGTTCTCCTGTTCGTACTTCATAATCTCTAGAAATATCCTCTGGTCAAGCCACAAATTATTCATAATAGGGGATGTAATTTAATTTTCTAATCATTGTTTTGTAAATACTTGGATTGATCCTCATACACAGGTAACGAATTCACCAACCAAATATCTCTCTTTGATCTCCTTTGTGCACCGTGGACACAGCACCGAGGAGTTTATCAGCCACGAGCAAACAAGCTTACATTTCTTCGGCATACCGACGATGACTTTGGATGCGTATTGATGCCTATTTCTGATCACTGGGAACTCACTCTCTCATCATCTTCAACTCCAGTTCCAGTTCATTTGGTGCATCTATATATATTTGCTTTATCCCATCATATCATAAATCGAACCAATCCCCACTGATTTCTATCACCCGCGCTAGAGAAAATCAGATCCCGAGTGTGAAGGTCCGGAGAATATCTCAGACGGTTCTCTCTCAATCTCATCTTAACTGTTCGTACGGCTAAGACCAAAGGCTTCCTTCATTTCTATCAAATGAGTTTTACACCTATTCCAGATATATTTTATATAATGAGTTTCGTTGATTGATTTCAATCTCTAATCTATTTTTTTTCAATACAAGGACTTTGGGGAGCTACGCATTAATCAGTAAGCCATGGTTTAAGATAATATGAATGTTGATGCCGATAAGATAACATAAAATAGATAAAAATGAAGGTATGAGGATGATGATTGAAGATGAAATGGTGATCATATCAAACACATGAGAGACAAGGATTTTTAGAGTGGTTCGACTATGAATAAAGCCTACGTCCACTATTATTTTATTCTCAGGGGTGTACAATATCACAATATGTTGTAGAGAGAGAGATGTGTATTTTGTGTATGGTGTCTCTTAGTTGTCAGATCGATCCCCTTCTATGATGGGGTTACAATGTATTTATAGCCTTGAGGCTATCAATGTGAATAGACAACGTGTTGTTATCTAGTAGTCATATACGCCTATACAGTAGAAATGTTCATTAAGGCTCATTAAATGCATTGTTATCTTTATTAATGCACATTAAAGGCACAGTTATCCTTTGATCTTCCTGGTCAGAGTTGCTGTGCACGCTTTGAGTTGGTCTGCATGCCTTAAGTTGCTCTACATGCAAAGTTGCTCTACATGCTTTAAGTTGCTCTGCATGCCTTGAGTTGCTCTGCACGCCTTGAGTTACTCTGCACGCTTTGAGTTGCTCTACACGCCTTGAGTTGCTATGCACGCCTTGAGTTTCTCTACACGCCTTGTGTTGGTTGGTATGTCGACCAACTCTCCTCGGGTGCCGACTAACTCTCCTCGGGTGTCGAATAAGTATAAATATTGCCACGTAGGATGACAGGTGTCCTTTTCTGACTGGTCCTCGTAGATGGAGAATTTTTGTGTCAACAGAAGCCTCCAATGCTCCATGCTTGATGGTTCACTGAAAGGATGGAGTATTTATTCTGCAGTGTTGCTCGGTGCTCGTGAAATTCTTGATCTGTCTTCTTGATTTATTCAATATAAAGTGTATTATCTCCTGGACGACACATGATGCAGGCTGATCGATGGTTGCTAATCTTTCTTTTGAGGAATTATGTTCGTCAAGCGAACGTTTGCTATGTATCACCCCTGGGAATTTGGATGCAGTCATGCCATAGTATGCTGCTTATAGCTTGTCGTAATCTTTAAGTATGTTGATTGGTTTGCTAGCCGACCAACTGCCTCATGTGACGAGAAACTGAGTGCTAACTTCACGTTCTTGATTTTTCTAATTTATGCTCCTCTGAATACTTTGTCGAGTAACATACTAGCTTTTGAACCCAACTCTTCAATCTGATTAGGACCAAGCTAGTGGTGGACTTCGAAACATTTTCATACGACTTCTTCTACAATATTGGTCAGGACAGTAGTAGTAAAGATCTCAGATGTTGAATCTGACTCCTGAATGTGCATAATAACTCCTGAATATGCCTCTGGAACTTCAATATACCTCCTGAACTTCAATATGCCTCCTGAACTTAGATATCAAAACTAATTCCCGAGCAAGAAAAACAACTCCTGGATGATGATTGGTCGGGGCCCCGACCATGTAAGTTTGTGGAGTTGAATTTGATGCTCGACTGCATGATGTTATAAGAATGTGCCACCGAATGAATAACTATATCTGTAATTGAAGCCCCCAAGTGTGGAATATGAACTTTAAATGCTTTCTTGGACTTGAAGTATGTTGGTCTTGGTAGAAAAATAAGGCCGAGGAAATGTTCCCTGAAATGACTCCTTGAGATCTTTGCATGTTTGCATTTTCATTTTCTTGGAAATACTTTGTAAGATGATTTCCTTATTGTTTGCTGATGAATATATATATATATATATATATATATATATATATAGAGAGAGAGAGAGAGAGAGAAATTGTCCTATTTTTCATAGATAACGGAACTTTCTCCACCTACTGTTTAATTATAGTGACTTGTCACTCTTTGGGCCTAAGCAATGGAATGATTTTCATCCCATGTTCCTGCTTAGTTGTAGTAATCTTATAAGGATTACCTTATTTCCTAGACAGTGGATGCCCCGGGAGGTCATCCATCTTCTTGCCTAGTTTGGGGTGTCCCTTGAGATCACCCGTGATGCCAACATTGTGGTTAAATTTATTGTTACCAACCAACCGGAGTTGGTGGTTGTTGATATGCCGACCAACCGAAGTTGGTGGTTTGTTGATGCCAACCAACCTTAGTTGGTTTGCTGAATATATATAGAGAAAATAATTTTCCTGACCAACATTTCGTTGGGGATAAAATATAATAAATGTTGGAGACCTCCTTGGAGCTGAATATATGATTATAAATATTTTGCCGAGCTCCATGCTGAGATGAATATAAAATATGCATCTGGATAGATATAAAGAATGCTTCAGAATAATAATAAACTATCTTGTTGATCTGTCGAGGAAAAATTGCATAATGCCGAATAAGAATAATAAGACTATGGCTAAGAACTTTGTCGGGCCTGAATATAAATAAGAATTACCCCGACCAACTATCCATTGGGGTGCAATATAATAAATGTTGTAGTTCTCCTCGGAGCTGAATAAGTATCTTGTCGAGGCAAAATTTTGCATAATGCCGAACAAGAATAATATTTTCCAGAACATAAGAATATGGCAGAGAACATTGTCAGGCCTGAATATAAATAAGAATTACCCCGACCAACTATCCGTTGGGGGTGAAATATAACAAATGTTTTAGTTCTCTTCGAAACTGAATAAGTATCTGGTCGAGCTCCATGATGAGATGAATATAGAATATGAATCCCAGTGGATACATAGAATAAGTTGTGCTTGATCAGATATCAGAGCAAAAATAAAATCAATAGTGCCTAGCTGAGGTGAAATTTCATAATGCCGAGCAATGATAATATTTTCCTGAAGTTTAAGATTATTTCGGGGCATTCCTTAGTACTGAATCTTGTACCTGTAAAAATTAATAACTTGCCCTACCATATGTATAGGCTGAATTGTTTAGTCATGAGAATAATTTAGTCAACTAGTCAATATATATGATATGTATATGCTCGGGCAATAACAATATCAAAAATATGAAATAATATATGTCTGACTGATATGTCGAGGCAAAATTGCCTGATGTCGAGCAATAACAGTTTCCAAAAGTTAAAGATTGTGGTTGAGCTTTCGTCGGGATTGAATCACGTCCCTATCAAATTTTAATAAGTTGCTCGAACTCCTGTTGAGACTAGTTCAGATAGTTAGTCATGAGAATAATTATTCAGCCAAACAATTATGATGTGTATCTGCATAAGGCAATAAAAATTTCAAAATATGAAATAATATTTTTGTGCCACACGTGTGTCATGTGGGCATAAATTTTATCAAATGTGTATCATATAGGAGATTAAAAAATTTACAATATTATTTGCAATCCCAGCAAATACTAAAAATATATTGGTTTTCAGAAATTATTTCAACCGGTCGTATTATTTTTTATCAGTCATTGTTAAAAATTAAATTGGTTGGGGTAAGAAACCAAAACTTCAAATGTTTATTTTGACAAAGTCAAATTGGAAAAACCATTTGTTTGCCAATCTCATTTCTGGCCAAAACCTGTCATCGTCCAGATGTTCATGTATCAGAGTAGTAGCCGACCAACATATTTTACTATGCCTACCAACATATAGTTTGTCGGGAGCCCCAATGACGACCAATAATTGATATTGTCGAGCAATAATAGTTTGCTCCGACCAAATATATGTGCTCCTAATCAGCCATACCTGACTCCATCGATGAACAAATTAAAGTTTTCGACCTGTTGCAAAGGAGCTACCGACCTGTTTTGTTCGTCGTACAAGAATTCCGACCAACATATAGTAACTTTCCGATCAATAATAATTTTTTTGATCATGTTCATTGTGATCGCCGATCAACAAAAGGTGGTCTGGAATTGCTGTCGACCAACTGGGTATTCCACCGACCATGAATAGTTGCTTCCGAACTGTGATCTGTTCTGACCAAACAGTGATAAGGTTCAAGTGATATCCATCTGGACCGCCGAATAATGAGTATCAATAGGTTAGCCGACCTGTGATAGGCGCTAAGACTAGATTCCGCAGACCTGTGTTAGATATTTTCGACCATAACTTCGCCGACCAATAATGTGTAACACCGATCATAAATAGGTGTCAGATGGTGGTCGAAAAGATCTTCAAAACCTCCATAATAGGTCGGGAATATCTCAAGATGTACAATACCTATCGCCGATCAACAAATAGATCCTTTTCGACCATCAATATGTACCGACGATGAGCAATATGTGGTTTAAAAGATGTTAGCCTTGGTCACTGACCAAATATGGGAACCTAGGTCGGTGTAAGGGTTTAGTTCGGCGTGATTTGAAGATAGCAGGTCGGTATGGTTCATGTAGGTCGGCGATTAATCCGACTTGATTTTTAGTCGGCCTGGATAGCTTGGGGTTGCTTCTTCTATTTTTTTTTTCATCGTCTGATGAAGCCAATTTAAAAGAACGGAAATTCCTGTGTCCAAATTGATCAGATGTAAAAAATATTCTCAGATATTGCAGTAATTTTGACGAACGGACGAGTAGTCAACCCACGATTTGTTGTTGTTGTTAAACTTAGGTGGATTAAAATTGTAGAGTTGTCTCCGCCCAGTCAGGTCACCGGAGTTTGATTTTGACGGACAATGATAAATTCAGCGCCAAGTGTAAGAATAAATTTATTACACCAATAAATCAACATAACCAGGAATAAGAGAGAACCAATAAATCAAAATTATCAGATCTAAGAGATAACCAATAAATAGAAATCATGAGATCTATATTTAAAAATATGATCAATATCCGAGAGGAAAGAGAATGGTTTTAAATTTTTACTCCCTTATAGAAGGTGTGAAATATGGGAATCAACATATGTGAAATCTCCTCCCGTGACGTAACTCATTATATAAACGTGTTTGCCCATAACATTTTCAAGAAGAGTCATAGACGTCTGACATTCATGGTGAAAATTGTCTAACACTGAATATAAACATATATTTTTTAAATGAATCAAATTGATGAGAAATTTTGAAGTAGATCTGGGTCAGAATTATGATTTCCAGAAGAGATAAAATTGTTCTTGATTTTAACTTTTTCCATTCTCTGATTAAAAATATGATGGGAATTTGAATAGTCATCAAAGATCTTTCAAAATTCGTTTCAGAATCAACAACAATAAAAATTATCAAATCTTACCATCGTCGTATATACTCGTAGATGTAATCATTCTAAATGTTTATTCCATGATATAAAATTCAAACTTGAAAATCAAGCAAAAATTATGATTTATGAAATCCACTATTTTACAGATTTCTCAATAAGAATTAATCTAACAGTTATGATTTTAAAATCATGATATGCAATATTTTGCAGATTTCATAAATAAAAATTGGACAACTAATTTATGTATATAAACATAAAAATTATGACTAAATCAAAAGATGTACGTATAATTGATTATACGTAGAGAAAATAAAAACTTAGCTCTTAATGGAGAACAATGCTTGTAACACGTTCCCACAGACAGAGCCAATCTGTTGATGACTAGAAATATCATCTATGTTATCTTATCTGCATCAACAACAGATAAAAATGAAGGTATGAAGATGATGATTGAAGATGAAATGGTGATCATATCAAACACATAAGAGACAAGGATTTTTAGAGTGGTTCGGCTATGAATAAAGCCTACGTACACTGTTATTTTATTTCCAGGGGTGTACAATAGCACAATATGTTGTAGAGAGAGAGAGAGATGTGTATTTTGTATATGGTGTCTATTAGTTATCAGATCGATCCCCCTCTATGATGGGTTACAATGTATTTATAGCCTTGAGGTTGTCAATGTGAATAGACAACGTGCTGTTATCTAGTAGGCATATACGTCTATACAGTAGAAATGTTCATTAAGTCTCATTAAATGCATTGTTATCTTCATTAATGCACATTAAAGGCACAGTTATCCTTTGATCTGCCTAGCCAGAGTTGCTCTGCACACTTTGAGTTGCTCTGCATGCCTTAAGTTGCTCTGCACACCTTGAGTTGCTCTGCACGCTTTGAGTTGCTCTTCACGCCTTGAGTTGCTCTGCTTCACGCCTTGTGTTGCTCAACACGCCTTGAGTTGCTATGCACGCTTTGAGTTGCTCTGCACACCTTGTGTTGGTTGGTATGCCGACCAACTCTCCTAGGGTGCCGACCAACTCTCCTCGGGTGCCGAACAAGTATAAATATTGCCACGTAGGATGACAGGTGTCCTTTTCTGACTGGTCCTAATAGATGGAGAATTTTTGTGTCAACAATGAACATTGCATGTTGGCAGGTAATTTTTTCATGAGGTTGGTTTATTTATAGAATTTTTCGCAGAGGGTCGTTATGTTCCTAAAGTAATAAGTTATCTTCATACGTGTGGGCAAGTACTTTCCTTATTTCTCTTTTTTATTTTGTGAATTTTCATGTGGATCTTTAATTGGATTCCACACCCATCTTAAGCTAGGTGTTGTTCGAAAGGATATTACATGTTACTAGATTAATGGTTGCGGTTAAAAGTAATTGTCTTATTGGTGCTTGATCTTAATTTTGTTGCGGCGAAATTCAGTTTTTATCCTTTTTTATTTTTATTTCTGTATGTTTATAACTTATGATTTTGGGCGTGAATGTCTTACTGCCCATGCGTTTTTGGTGTCGCTGCATTTTTGGACGTTTGGTTTTGATTACATTTTTGAGATATCATAAATTTATTTTTACTTTATTAAATAACTCTATATTGCATTATTATTTGAGTTTGATTTAGGACTCTCATTAGAAATCTCATCTTAAAAAATGAGGATTTATTTTCCAATTTTTAGCAGCTTATCAGAGCTAGAGGTGTTCTAGCATTTTGTGATTGGGTTTGATTGATATAGGTACATAAATGAAAAGTTTTTTTTACTCAGAATCCTTAATGCTATACAAGTGTGTGAACAAGTTGAACGTATTGTTTTATTTTTTTATTTTTTTTAAAGTTGCCAATATCAAAGTTGAACAATTGTGTGAACAAGTTGAACAAGATGGCCTATTCAATCTCTATCTTTTCACATTTAAATGATTTAGGCCTTCTTTGAGGACCATCCCAAGTTTGTAGAAAATTACTTTTATATAACTGGAGAATCATGTCTTCACGAACAGAAGCTGTAATACCTTAGTCGTGCCATAAGTATTGTTCATAGTGCACTCAACTACTTCAGAACAACCTCTTCTGAGCTGAAAGAGGAAAGAGCCATGCTACTTGAGGAGTGGCTGAATTTAGAGAGCAGTTTTGGAGAACTTGGAGATGTGAATTAGGTTCGAGTGAAACAGCCGAAGAAACTCAAAAAGAGGAGGCAAAAATAAACTGAATACGACACTTTCAGGTATGATGAGTATATTAACTACCTATTCCCTGAAGAAATCCAGGTGCCAAATCTCGAGATCTTAGAAATTTCATACAATTATTTTGTGTTATTCATGATTTTGGGGATTTCAAAGTATAATTTTTTGCAGTCTCTCTATAGAGCACCAATATGATTTTTTGCAGTCTCAGTATAGAGAACCAATTACTCTGGTGTGTTACTTTTACAAGGTAATTGGGCATTTAAGATACTAAACTGGATAGGTTGTTGCATGTACAACCCCATATTTACCACTGCATGTGGAGAAATTTGGGACAGACTAAGAAAGCTATGAAACTTGTGGAGAAGGCAGCTAAGCCTATGAAGTTTCTGTATGCAACGATGATGGAGGATGCATCATTGATGATGCAAATGGGGTATGATGAACTATTTGGGGTTTCAGGGGTGTTTAGGAGTGGGGATCCCATGAAGAGGGTCAGTTATTCGTAGCAGCAAAAGGCTAAATTCACATATTTGGGACTCAATATATGGTATAAATATATTAGAATTCTTAATCTTCATTTGATCACAATGTACTCGATCCATCTACTTTGATTTAGTTTCCGTAAGTGAATCTAGCTTCGATTCTAAAAATCATTTATCTAAAATTTATGACAAACTCCACAATATATAAAATATCATGTGTATATTAATAGGAGTTGATAGAATCCTATTAATACACACTCATTTATGACAATGTATGGAGAACTATGTATTTGTGTATATGTTGCCTTTATGAGTCTCAGACATGTTGCATTATTAATTTTGAGGTATTCTTCAAATGTGTTTTGTTGCACAGGTTTTATACTATCATGTAGTAAATTTGAAGAGAAAACACAAAAACAGAGGAGGCAATAGAAGGAAGCTGAGAGAGGGGCTCTAGATTTTCGGTTAGAATGCCTAATGAAAAGAGCGGGACGATTTTCAGGTTTTAATCATATAGTAAATCGGGATTCATTTTTTTACGTAAGGTTTTAGAGTGTTGGTCGTTGTGGCATTTGGTGGTCTTACGTGAGGAGTCCTTTGCGATTTTAATTTTTGAGTAAGGTTTCAATTTCTGATTTTTGCACTACTTTATGGATTATGGTTTTATATATTCCTCTTGGGATGGAATTAGCTCATCGCAATTTGTAGGTTTTATTCTGTTTCTAGCAAATTTTTGGGGTTATAGATTTGGGTTCCGACGATCCTATCGACTCCTACTAACAACGCTGATTTCCTACCATGAATGAGTAGAATTAAGTTTTGAGCAAAGATATTTTGGTGTAGGAGCTACACCCATTTCAGGATGTGAATAAGCTTCGTTGGCATAGGTTATATCTCATTTACATGTATTTTTTTTTTGCATCATCTAAAGTTTGCTTCATTTTGTAAAAAAAATGTTTGAATGCCCATTAGTTTTAATGGCAATTACGATCCTCTTACATGTATCGAATGTTGTTTCTAATTTCCTTATCTCATCGATTTTGTTAATTATTTACTCTACTGGAGATTTTAAAGGTTTATTGAATATTGTATCCACCGAGACAGATCTTGGCGGACATGTTGAGGCTGGGGAGCTTAATCGTTGTCATTCTCTTGCAGGTATGCTCTTCATTCTTCTTTAATTTCTGGATAATTAGCTATTGATTTTTTGCCGAAATAAGGAAATCTTTATGGCAACTAACGGTTGGATCTGTATGTAGTTTGACAGAGCACACGACTCTAGAAAAATGAAGGAACAACCATCCCCGAGCAGACCGGGAATGAGAACCCATCTTCACCGCCATGGATCTCGCCGGACTACTCTGGTTGGTGTTGCTATCGATAAGATGATTGATGTAAATGAGATCTTAAGCTACATCAGAAACATCCCGGGCTTTTGTATGGTGTCATTTGTAACGGTGTTTGTATGGTGTGTCATTTGTAACTAAATTTACTCTCTATAAAAGATACCGACCCCCACACTCATTCTATATCTTTATTTGCAGATCCATAAAAGTTTATTTATAACTGTGCATTTCCTTATTGTGAATCTAGAGACATGTAAAGTTCTATTGTGTGTAATAACAAAGATAATTTCTTTGCTATTTGGTATGATGCTTGATCATATAAAAGTGAAAGATTTAATTTATTTAATATTTCTGAAAACCTTGCTTTGTTATTTGCACGTGATGAATCAGTTTTAAACTTGCATTCCTTATTCCTACGTAACTTTTAGCGAGATCTCAGGTATTATACGATTACTTAGTGCTATTTTATTTTTATTTTTCATGTACCTCTCTTTATAGCTTATAAACATATATATTCAACTTAATCATAGTTGCAGACAAGCTGTTTGAAGAAATACCATATAGAAGTCAAAGCAGAGAACTTTATCATACTTGCTTTGTGCCAAAAAGGCACATGTTAGGAAAAACTAGCTCAATAGGTTTGTTTCTTGATGTTGTGTCCAACTCTTTTATATAATTTTCTTTTGTTCTATCTACTTTTTTAATAATGGTATTATGATCATAGTTAACTTTTGTTGCATCTGTTTGGGGATGTTACTATTATTTACTTTTTTATCTACATGAATGTATACTTCTTTATACTCTTGGATATTTGAAAGTTATGTGAAACTATGGTTCAAATATTTTTTTAGCATTACAAAATTTTCACTTTAAATTTTCTTATATGTTATAAGATTTATTTTTTAGGCGGGCATATAAAATGCCAAATCTAGATCTTACATAAGATTGCAAACATAGTTACATATTAAGAAAGAGAATACCCCTCTTATTTTAATTAAAGTAGATATATGGGGGGGGGGGGGGGGGGGAGAGAGAGAATTTCATTTCATTATATTTTAAAAAAATGTAACACTAAAATACTTATTTATTTAATAGGTAAGCAAAGTTGTATTAAAGTTCAATGGATAAAAAATAATGGAATTTTTTTTCTTTTCCCTAATTAGTAATGGTTAGTGTCATTTTTTTTCTATTCCCCAATTACTTTGAAGATTTTCGTCATGCCTTTAGGCACGGGCATTCAGCTAATTGTTTTAATCAAAGAAATGATTCCAATCGATTTACGGGCGACAATCCTATTGCCTCGACCGCACATCATAGGCAACTTGGTATGTCGTATTTGTGATATGTTGGCATGATACGTATCATGCCTTTGGCAATTCATGGCTAATGTATTAATGTTGTCGATAAGAATCCTAACACTTCGTTTTGTTGGGGGAACAAATTTTGTTCCATTTTGCAATTACGTACTTCAGAAATTTTGGCCATTTTACGATTATTTACTTTGGAAATTTTTGTCGTGCCTTCAGGTATGGGCATTCCGCTAGTGTGTGTATATATATACATGGTAAATGAAACACAACTGACCTGATGAGCGGATGCATAAATAATCTGATGAAGCTTTTGAGATGAAACGATATTGAAGGAAGGAGAAAAGATGAACGGGTCTCACTTTCAGTATCTTTTAAAACCCTATACTGTACTCTATAATTTCTCTTTCACTTTTCTCATGTTCATATTGGAGTATAGTACGTATACGAGAAAGAAAGAGATATGTATTTCTTTTGTTGGTCGAATATTGGCGCATCTTGATCTGGGTTTTATTTTGGAATACTCATTTGGGTTTTATTCTAACGTATGCTGCAGTGTTCTAATTAGTATTATCTTTGTTTATTGATGCAAATGATTTGCTTCAAATAATGTGTGGAACTTACTTCATCTAAACTTTATTGGTGTTTTGTTTTCTTCCATTAATACACTTTATGTTTTTTAATTTTTCACTCCGGGTGTTTGACATAATATGTAAATGAGTTTTTTTTTGTGTATTTCTACTGAAAGGGGTATTTTGGTGAAGTATATTTCTCTCCCAATGTTATATTGCAAGTGAGCAATTTGAATTAAAATGGTGCATCTTGTTTAGTTGTTTTGGTTTGATGCAAGGTTTTAAACTTACTCTAATATTTGATTTTGAATATTATTTAATTAGCATTTAATTTCTGATTTGATAATTTACATCCGTTATCATTTTAAACCACTTTTCAAGACAAATCTACAAAATCAAGATAAGAAAGTGTATTAGTGGGTTTAAGTAATACAAATCAACATAAGATAAAAATAAATAATTTTGATAAATTCGATCACGCATCGTGTGGCGTGTCTGCTAGTGTATAATCAATAAGAAGTAAAAATAACTATCGAATATGCAATTAAAGGTTAATGCTTGATTTCACATATTTTCTAAGAGTTTAAATTATCTAATTTTTTTATAGTCAGTTATAACAAAATTCTCGTTGAATATAATTGTGTATTTTTTGTTTAATATGAATTCTTGCTAATTTAAAAATTAGTCTTATTAATCGAAATAGATAAGCAATTTAAATGAATATTATTCGACTCCCGAGAATCCGAGAGGAATAGGATAATGATAGTTGTATTTACTATCTGGGCTGATATAAATACGAATACAAATAGTGCGTATATAAATAGATACGGATAATGGATAACATAATATCCACTCCGTATCCATCTGTTTACCACTCTAATTGCAAATTAGTTCAGTAAGTGAGGGTCTATTGCATATGACATTTCCTATCAATACAATTTTTTTTCTCAATAGGTCATATTTATACATATAATGCATATTCATTCACTATATGTTTACAAATAAGATCTATTAGAGCAAAAAAAAAATCATGGGACTTGTTAAAGTAAAAAATAAGATCATATGATATATTTGACTACATATTTAAAAAACGATACAAATTGGTAAAAAATAAAAAAAATAAAAATAACAATCTACCTTAATTACTCGAGCGATGACCACTTGTAATGGACCCATTTTTATTAAGAAATTGGGATTGATTTGTGTAATCTTTGGACTCTCTCAATTGATTTGGAAACCATTTTTTGAAGGTTGCTCGTATTTGGAAAAATATTGATAGAACTTGATTGCTTTGTAATTTTCTCGAAAAAAAAAATTATAACCCCGTTTATCATATGAATCACATTATGTCTAATTAGAAAGTTCAATGCGAACTAATAATATAATTTAAAGTCTTAAAATAAGTCTTTCAAGATCAGCAACAACACGTTTTTTTTCAATCGTCAGCCTGATGTATATTAATAGGGGAAAAACACATGTTGGCAAAGAGGGGAGAGAAGGGCACGGGGCATTTTTTTTGCTGTGTGTAATGACAGCAAATTTTGATCTCTTCCAATCAACTTCTTTCTCTTTTTTTCTTAACTATGATTCTCTCCCTTCATTAAGTGTTCTACAGAAAATTATGATTCCAATATACATATTCATGTACATGAACGCCATCACCATTAGCAACCCTTGTTTACTGAAATTTTATATGTAAAAATATTATAAAGCAAAAAACTAGTTTTATAAAACTGTTTTTTTATATGTAAAAAAAAATTTACATGAAAAAATTGTAAGTAAAAAAATTGTTTATATATAAAAATTGTTTTATATATAAAACAATTCTTCTATAAAACTATTTTATAAAAATTGTTTGAGGATAACAATTTTTATAAAACTATTTTTTTAATAAAAAAGTTTATTAAACAATTGTAATAAATAGTTTATACATAAAATTGTTTTATATAAAAAAACTGTCTTTTTATATAATTTTTTTTTATAAAACTATTTTCTTATAAAACTCTTTTTTTGTATAAAAAACAGTTTTATACAAAAAAGATAAAAAAACAGTTTTATAAATTTGCTTTATATAATTTTTTTTTTATATAAAACAGTTATATATAATTGTTTTATAAAAAAAGAGTTTTATAAAATTGTTTTACAAAAAGAGTTTTATAAAAAAAAACTTTTATAAAATTGTTTTATCTAAAAAAACAGTTTTTTTTTTTTATATAAAACAGTTATATATATAAAACTATTTATAAAAATTGTTTTATAGAAATTATTATTACTTTAATATTTTTATAAAAAAATGTTTAATTTTATATAAAAACTGTTTGTTTTTATATAAACTGTTTAATATTTTATATAAACTGTTTTGTATAAAAAAATAGTTTTATACAAAAAAAAAGTGTTTTTTAATATTTGATAAAGATTTTTTTACTTAAAACTGTTTTTTTTTAAAACTATTTATTTATAAAAGAGTTTATATATAAAAAACAGTTTTTAACATTTATATATATAAAAACAGTTTATAAAAAAATGATTTTTTGATGTTTTATATATAAAAAACCTGTTTAATATAATTTTTTTTTTTGTAACTTTTATATATAAAATAAAGAGTTTTATATATACAACAATTTTATATATAAAACTATTTTTTTAGAAAAGAGTCTACATATACAAAAAAAAAAAAAACTGTTTTTTAACGTTTATATATATAAACAGTTTATTTGTGAAACTAATAAAAAATAATTTATAAAGTTTATACATTGTTTTCTTTAATAAAAAAAACTTCTTATAGATAAAAACAGTTTATAAAGTGTTTGCTTGAATATTATTTATTTTATTGTGTGTGTGTATATATATATCAAGGTTCTAAAAAATGCGGGGCGTAATCAAAGCGTGGAGGTCAATCCTTAAGTCTTAAAACCCTAAACGGACCTTAGGTGTAAAAAGGCGTTTAGGCATTTTTAATATATTTTAATCATAACAAGGCTATTAAAATATTAAAATTGTACATATCATAAAAATATGTCTGAATACTTGTAAATTAAAATACTATTTGATTATTTCGGATGAGATAATGGTCCGGTTAATAAAAAGATTTTTTAAAAGGCAATATCGTTTCACCCAAACATTGTTTTTTTTTTAAAAAGTGCGTCTTAAGAGCTTTATCAAGAATAAGGCGTAAAAAGTTTAAGGCGGGACATTTCTCCCAAACGTCAAGCCTAGGTGAATTTTTTAGATTACTAATATATATGTGTGTGTGTGTGTGTGTGTGTGTGTGTAATTGTATTAAAATAAATTTACATATTATATTTTGAAAAATATTTTTTTAACGTTACAAAAATCATGTTTTTATATAAAACAGTTTATATAAAAATAAAAATAAAAATAAAAACAATAGTTTTTTTATGCTTTTTAATATTTTTATATATAAAATTTAAATAAACAAGAGTTGTTAATGGCGATGACATGTATATACATAAATATGTATATTAAGATAATAATATTTTATAAAATACTAAATTAAGAGTGAGAATCATATTTAAGAACGAGAGAGAAAGAAATTGATTGAAAACATCAAAATTTGTTGTCGTTACTAGAGTTGTGTTTCGGCCGGGTCGGATCGAAAAATGTCTCTTCGAAAAAAATTCCAATTTTTTCGGAAATAAGATAACTATTCCGATTTCCAATCCGATTTTTTCATAAAATTAAAAAAAATCCGAATTCGGAAAAATCGAAAAATCGAAAAAAAAAATCGAAAATTCACAAAACATATTAAAAATCCAGAAATTTCAAAAATTCCAAAATTTCAAAAAAGAATTATGGATTTTTCAATTACTCGAAATTCTCATTTTAAAGAAATAAAGAAAATGACTTAACCCAAAATGTAAATACATGAGGATTTGACCCATTTTTCATTTGTAGAAGTTAAGAGGATACTCTCCTTTTATGGAGCATATTTTGGAGCCCTCTCTCTCTCCCAACCGATGTGGGATATGGAAAACTTTTAAAAAATCGGAAGAGAAATTGGAAAAATCGGAAAATAATTCCGAAAAAATTGAAATTTTTTTAAAAAATCGGATTGGCATTGTTTAGGAAAAATCAGATCGAAAAAATCGGAAAATCGAAAATTCATAATTATTTTCAATTTTCGATCCGATTTTTTTTGAAAAAATCGAAAATCGAAAAATCGAAAATGACAAACTAATATTTCATTCCAAATTCGGAAAAAATCGGATTAAAAATCGAAAAAATCGAAAAATTAAAAAGAAAATACCCCTAATCGTTACGTACAGCCAAAAAAAACTATAGGGCACGGGTAGCACCATACTCTGCCCAGACTACACGTTCCTCTTACATCAGTAACACAATGAAAGAGACCCACGGACCAACCTATCATTTTCCTCAAAGAGAGAGAAAACCACCGGAAGAGAAAACCCCCCAGAGATTCTATCATATTCATTTGAAAAAAATCCAGAGAAAAAATCCAACCTCAAAGAGCTGGACAAAAAAGACCTAGCAAGCTCAGTTCTTTAATCAGAATAAAACCCAAAAAAAAGAAATTCATGAATCACCAATAAAATTATTCTTAAGAACACCCTAATATTAATCACGAACACATTAATATGATTAAATTTTAGCATACAATTGTTCTTAATAAAAGGATCTTGGATCTTCATGTTTTCACAAAATACGTCTAAAAGATAGAAAATAAGACTTACCTTGATCAAGGATCAATCTTGATTAATTGCTCCATCAATCTACCTTCTTGAGAAAAAAATACACTCTAATGGAATCTCGGAGTTTCTCTCCCACCTCAGAAATAGTGTGTTATGAGATAACCCCAGATGGTGTAGGGCTCCTCTATTTATAAGGGGAAGAGGGCCGAAATCCTAGTCAACGTGGGACTCTTTTTCAAGTCTCCCACTAATGCCACTAACCATCATGTGACTAACGGATAAGATTGACCTAATCTTCTAATATTCGTATTTATCACGTTCCTAATTAATTATCTGATATTTATCAAGACCACATAATTGGGAAATTCATAAATTCGGAATTTAATATAATTGAAATTAAATAATTAATTTCGACACTGAATATTAATGTCCAACAGTTCCCACTTGGTCTTAATAATCCTCATAACTAAATTAGGTACCATAAGGTGCACAATAACTGATAAATATAGTTTGCTTAAATCAAACAATTCACGGATGCGAGTCATGGCGGTTCCATGCTATTCAAGAGTATGGTTCCTTCCATGTACCACAACATCAATGCTTCATTCAACTAAGCCTTTAATATCGGGTATCATAATGGCCTCATAATGTCCTTTTGAATAAGGACTATTTCTATTAACAATAGTTCGTAATCATATGCATGCATTCACAAAAGACAGAAATAATTGAAATCAGATACACTTTTATTGAATTCAAGTAATAGTGTCAAACAACTAAGCCAAATAGCAATCATAATTTTACTAATCAAGATCCATCTCTTTGACACGTTCCATAAGGTCTTTTGGAGATAGTCCTTTCGTAATAGGATATGCTATATTATCACTCGTACTAATGTAATCAATTGACACTCTTTGTTTCTGAATTTCTTCTTTAACTGATAGGTATTTCACTCAACGTGCTTAGTTACTTTAGGAATACCTAACATTTCTTCATAAAGAAGATTGCAACGAAATTATCATAATATTTCAGCGACTTGATAATAGTTTCGACAACTCCAAGTCCCGAAATGAAGTCACGCTGCCAAAATACATAAGTTGTAGCATCAAGCATGCTACAAACTCAGCTTTCACAATAGTTAATGGATGGATTATATTGCACTCCTTCATTATATTGGTTGATAAACCAAAACAAATATTCTTAAGCAATAGTGAACTTCATACCATCCATACAAATAGTAAATATGAGTCACAATAATTGTTCATATTTAAATGAACACATACATCATAAATGTGAGCATATAGTCCTTTAAGTATCTCATTACTTGATACACAACTTTTAAACCCATAAGATTATTTTGATTCTCTACTTTCTAAATATGTGCTTGAATATAGAGAAAATATATAAACTTACTCCCACTGATCTTAAGGTGTATACAAATATACAACGATTAAAAGAAATAATGATATTATTTCTTAAAATACGTCATGTGGGAAACTTATGTTTATAAAATGATCTCCTAAACATATAGGCATGGTTTATAAGACTTCAAAAAGTAATTTTCGCATCCACTCATGTAACTCTCAATCATAATGAGCTACTAATGTCATAGGAATTCCATGTCCTTACATATAATTGAGAAGGTTCATTTATAACCTTTTCTTCATTAATAGTAAAATATTTTACTACAATTTAGCTTTATCTCATTTAACTACCGGTAGTGTCGCGTTTGGTCTTGATGACCCCCTTATACCCGACTTTAGTGCATCAATTATGTAATTCAACGAGATTTCAACCTTAGTTGTAGTCCATTAGTTTCACTTTTTATGACTTTTGAAAATAAAACCATGTCATTATTTATCCCTAAGCCAAATTCATGTTCATGCAGATACACCACATAACCATCGAGGATAGTAGACCTTTTAGGATCTTCTTAATACTATTCCTCATGATTTTATCTACATTTCTCTCACGGTGACAATACTATCATTTAGTAATTGATCATTTATTTGTTCTTTGTTGTTTAGACAATCTAACAACTAAAAGAACAAGGATTCAAGAAGGTTATCGGTAATGGGATAAGTACCCTACCTTCCTTTATAACCATATTTCATGATTTTCTACTACCACTAATTTCACCTTTCATAATGAATTTGACTTTAATGCAATAAATACGTGTCAATGACAATTATATGATCTATGTAGGTCCACTTTAAGGGAAGTTTATCATAATCTCCCACTTGGGCTACATAGGTCATCCTTATATTAGACATCGTAATACCTTAAGAGCACAACTCGACTATCAAAATTTGTAAGAGACATTACAAAAATCTTGTCCACGAAAATTATGAAAAAGAGTCTAGATTTAATTTGGCATAAGATTTAAAGAGTTTCATCAATAACGCTACGATTATGATGCAGTATCAAATAAATCTTTAAAGAACTATGTCCAAACTTTATTTTGTACAAAACATCAAAAGGAATATCCTAACCCTTGAAAAAAATATACATAAAAAGATTCTTTAGAACATATCCCTCATGATCAAGTCTAGACAAACATTTTCCAAATTTTTTTTTGAGGGTTTATGAAAACAAATGGCGATTTGATTCCCCAAGAACAAAAGAAAAGAATCTTATTATCATTTCTAGTTTGTTTTGTAAGAAATCCTTTCATTAAAAGTAAATACTTTCTATAACACAATAAGTATAACTTGCAAACTCTACTAAGATGAAAAACTCGTTTCAAATCATAAAAGATACATATTATCTTTATCATTATTAGTCCAAGTGTGCAATATGTAAACAAACTTAATTTGTTTAACCAAATTAAATATGAATTTTTTAGAGAAACAAAATGGGATACAATAATATGTGATAAGATAATGAGATAAATTGCTCACTTCATTAATGCTTTGATTTAACAACACACACATCGATTACATGATAATAAATTGAGTGCATAACCATGAGTTTTCTTCAGTAGTAATCGTGAAATATCGATTATATGATGCTTGTAGATTACTTTATTGGCTATAATTTTATTTCATTATATTGTACACGATATTTGTGCACAACTTATTTTCACATACTATAATAATGTATGTGATCTATGATGTTCATTCAATCACTCAAAATTGATTCCTTGTAAGGAATAACCTTGCTTGAAGAAATAAACTCAATATAACCCATTAATATCTTTACAATTATAAGCATCATGAGTTACTACTACCATCATCTTTACATTTAATATTCATTTCCATTCTAGTTGGGTCACTGTAGTGACTACCAAACATTTCATAATATGAATATTACATTACGTAAAGACTTATATACACAAGTCAATAAATTTTTCACTTATTTTCATTAAATATCACATGATCAATAAATTAAATTATTCATGTTTATGGTTTTCATAAACTTAATTAGTGATATGATAGTGAAAGAAACTATGGCATCTGTGTTTGACGACCATTATTACCTTCCCAAAATATATATCACCACTAACATTTTGTTCAATTATTGTAATCACAATAAATGAATAAACAATAATATGTATGCAACATCATAAAGTATCATCATCCTAGCATTCAATATCATACATGGACCCGTAGGCAACCAAAATATGCATGATATTAATGCATTAGTCCAATATTTATATCTTCTGGAATGGAGCACTTTAATGAACACCAAACCTTATATTATATAAATATTAGAGATACGCATACATGTTCAAAATACCCGTAATACATGAATAATTATATTATTGTCTATTCCCTAACTTGAAATTCATGAAAAATTAGACATAATGTGAAAATCAAATAGGCAAAGAGTTTACATGACATATTGCACAAATAATAGTAAATGGATGACATAAATCATTTACTTTCGCTTCATCACTTATGTATGAGTAACAAATCAAAAATATTGACCCAAATCATTCATGGTCATCCTAATGCACAATACGGTTATAATCATAATTATCATACTAGTGGCATATGTAAATATGACTTTTTAACATTGATGCCAATTATTTAACATTTACAAAAATTCCAATGTTTATTTGATTCAAATTTCAGCATGTGTTGCGCTTCAATTTAACCTTATAACAAACATTAGGATAATCTGAAATGACTACAAGTATAGTATCTTCACATGTAATCTTAGCTTGTATTTGGCATTTGATTAAACTGAATGAATACCTACTTATGAATCTCAAAATTTGCAAGTCATACATTCAAATATGCATGTATGCAACGAATAAATCTAGTATCCGCACATATGAATTGTAGACCGTGTTTGGCATTTAATTCAACTTAATTGGAGTACTAGCCTTAGAATAAACAATAATTCTGATTTTCAACTACATGAATCGTTGGCCTGTGTTTGGCATGAGACTCATTAAAACACGAATATCATAGTATTCAACAATATGAATCATTGGCCAGTATTTTGCACGAGACTCATCAAAATATGAATATTAACAATAACGCAAGTCTAATATCCTACCATATGAAATATGTTGGCATGTGTTTCGCACGAATATTCAACTAAAAAGGGATCATTAGAGCAAGGTTTTATCACAGTTCTAGATAAAACATACATGAAATATGGGAAAACTTAAATTTTTCAAAAAAAAATGAGTTAACATCATGGAACTGTAGGAAATTACTCCAGAATCTCAAATATTCGACGGAATTCAAAAATATTTTTCTGAAAGTCAGGAACATTATTTATGAAAAATCAATGCCCCTAAAAATATTATACTCAAAACTTAATGTATAATTAATGGTCCAAATATAGATGCATACATAATAATCAAATATTTACAATTATAGATTAAGACACTTTCATGTCTTCTCCATTCAACACCATATAAATATTATTGTCTAAACATCAATTCATAATACATTAGGATCTTTGGGCTACCAAATATAGATTATGCACAATAACCTAATATATCAAAATGTTATTGTCAAACACATAATCATACATCTAATATTTAAAATTTTATATTGAACTCTTTCATCAATACCAAATACTACATAACATGAATATTAGAACAACCATGAACATAAAAAAAAAAAAAAACCCGTGGTGAAAAAAAATACATAATATTCGGAAAAAATCGTAATTTTTGCCAAAAATAGAAAATTTGAGTTAGCACCACAGGGATGTAGATAATTACTCCAGGATCTAAAAATAATTTGCGGAATTCAAAATTAAATTTTCTGGAGTGAGATATTGACGTCAACATTATTACCAAAAACGACAAAAATGCAATTTTAAGGGTGTTAACGACGTCAAAACGCAAAAGTAACGTGGTGCCCATTGTATACAATGGGTTTTGTTTATTTCGGCGTTTTCAGTCCACCATGTGAGTTTCGTAAAATTTCGAGTAAGTTTTGACCTTTCAATCTCCCCAGTGAGTATTGACGACATAAAAAAAACGTCACAGAAAATCTCATACACACTTTAAGAGCAGATTTAATGACAGAAATAAGACGTCCCAGAACGTCTCAGGCACAAAAATAATTTAATGACATAAATAAAAATGTCGCAGAAAGTCTCAGGCACATATTTCATTATAGACGAACATCAATAAAGAAAATCATGAGATCTTAAACTTTAGCTCTGATACCACATATAAAATTATTCTTAAGAACACCCTAATATTAATCACGAACACATTAATATGATTAAATTTTAGCATACAATTGTTCTTAATAAAAGGATCTTGGATCTTCATGTTTTCACAAAATACGTCTAAAAGATAGAAAATAAGACTTACCTTGATCAAGGATCAATCTTGATTAATTGCTCCATCAATCTACCTTCTTGGAAAAAAATACACTCTAATGGAATCTCAGAGTTTCTCTCCCACCTCAGAAATAGTGTGTTATGAGATAACCCCAAATGGTGTAGGGCTCCTCTATTTATAAGGGGAAGAGGGCCGGAATCCTAGTCAAGGTGGGACTCTTTTTCAAGTCTCCCACTAATGCCACTAACCATCATGTGACTAACGGATAAGATTGACCCAATCTTCTAATATTCGTATTTATCACGTTCCTAATTAATTATCTGATATTTATCAAGACCACATAATTGGGAAATTCATAAATTCAGAATTTAATATAATTGAAATTAAATAATTAATTTCGACACTGAATATTAATGTCCAACATCACCCAACTCCTTTAATAGCTAATTCAATGACTTTACACACAATATAGATATTTTATTCATATTTTCATTCAATAGCTAATTCAATTGACTTCTGAAAATCAATCTTTATTCTTATTTTTATTGTTACAATTACAAAACCATTGTCTTAAAAGTCAAGTAATGTAAATCCATCAAATTTACATCCACCCTCAGAACACGTACCATCATCCTTACATAATAACAGTTCTATAAAATAATATAAAAAACAAAAGAAATAATATAAAAACTCAACAATGGTATTATTTATTTAAACTAATGTAATCCACATTGTTGATGTAAAAAATTAGATTATCTCTAATTGTTTAATCACAGATAAAAATAAATAAGACAAGAGATTTTTAAGTGGTTCAGCCTTGAACAAATGGCCTACGTCCACTGTTGGTGCTATTATTGACTGTTTAGAAATTCTCAAGGTGGGGGTTTTTCTCAAGAAATTCCGGTACCCCTTCATCGCTTGATAAGTTTCGTTCTGATTTCTCTATTCCTTCATGGGTTGTTCTGGAGGAACTTTCTGAATCTTCAGATTATTTCCGTTTGGCTGAGGGACATTGGTCCCCAGTCTCTTCGTGGCTGAATGTGGTTTTTCTTTTCCCCCAAACCCATTGTGTCTAGAATTATGTCAATATTTTGACGTGGTTCCTGCAAAAATTGCCTCCAATACATGGAGAATAGTTAATGGGGTTCATAGATTAAATCAGATTCATGGAACTCGTATAAGAATTCCAGAAATTATGTTTTGTTATAGATGGGTTGTTGGTGACAATACTTTTTATTTAAAAACTAGGTTTTTAAATAGGGCTTTAGTGGTCAATCTCCCAGATGCCAATATGGACTTCTTCGAGCACGGGGTTGTTATGAAAAATTGGCAACACCCTCCACTAACTGTAAATGATGTGTACCAAGATCCTAGATGCCCTCCCTATGGCAATGGGATATGTTGTTTTTATTTTATTTTATTTTTGAAATTATGCTTCCTTTATGTTTGATAAATTGTGTCACTCATATTTTAATTTTCATTTATTTGCAGTTGACAGCAAAAGAAGATCTCCAAAAGAGACAGAAGTTAACTTAAAACATCTGAAACTTATTTGGGGTTTGCATCAGACTGTTGCCGACGAGCATATCAAATCAGCTTCATATCTGCTGCAGTATAAGAGTTACACCTCGTCTTTTACTGCTCGTCCGATGATAAGCGACGTGGAACCAATACCAGCTTCTACAAGTTCTTCACCTGAGTCACATATTCCTTTGAGTGAAAGGATAAAGAGAAGAAGAGCTCCTGCCCTCTTCGAGAAATCTGCCTCTATTACTGGAGAGGCAAAGAAAAGCAAGCTTGATGTCCCAGAAGAAGGGACAAGAAAAATCGATGCACCTCCTCCGGCTGCTCCTGTGAATGTTACCGAGAAGCCCCCAGTGGCTCCGAGCAAGGTCGCTGCTCCAAGCGAGGTTATAGTCATATCCACGACTAAGACTACCTCCTTGGTTGAGACCGTCGATGCTCCTCTGAGGAGGATGAAGAAGAGCTCCTCGGTCAATTTGGCTGAATCCATCGCTCAGCCCCCGACTACTGGAAGTGGTGTTCCCACTTTTGTTGCCCCGAGCTCTGCCATGAGCTCGATAAAGTCTTGGATCATTCTCGAGATCCAAGGTATTGAAGAAAATCTTTCTCGGGATAGTTACCACATTAGCTGCTCGTCATATTGCTTCTGTAAGTATTATTGTCCTAAACTTTCATATTTCCACTATTATATTTTTGCACTGACTTGCTATTGTTTTCTTTTCCCAGTTGGTAACCTGTTTTAATACAATTTTGAAGAAAGATGAAGCTATTAAAGCTTCAAGTTCCTCGTCAGGTGTAGAGGAAGCTTTGGTGGGTCTAACACAGTCTCTGAAAGATTCTCGTCAGAAGTATGTTGATGATAAATCTGCCTGGGAGAAGAAGCTCAATTCGACCGAACAGGAGAGGAATCAAGCTGTTGAAATCTCCAAGGGATTGGAGAAGAAAATAAAAGAATTAGAAAGTAAGAATAAAGAGCTCGAAGGGAAGCTCCAAAATGCTGGGGAGCTTGAAGGTAAGCTCAAGGTTGTTGAGGAAGAGCTAAACAAGCTTCGTGAAGTAGGTCGTCAGAAGGAAGAAGTGGAGAATAAATTAAAGGCTGCCGAGGATCTGCTTTCCGAGAAGCTTTCCTCGGAGAAGGCGAAAAGGAAGTTGGTTGTAAAAAAGTCCTTCAGTGCTGGCTGGGATAAGGGGCGGAATAAGGGTCTGGCTGCTATGATGTCACAATTGGAATATGGTAGCCTCAAGTACTTTAGGGATGGCTGGGTCGCTACTCTACAAGAGATGAAGGTTGATGACTGATATACCCGTTTATATCCTCGGCCTGGCTGAGGATTACCTCCAAACAGACGACCCCTCAGAGGAGCCGACCCTTCATCAGGCTCCAGACGACCCTACGAGGGGCCGACCCCTCCAACGGGCTCCATACGATTCCTCTGAGGGGCCGACCCTTCGCCAGACTCCAGCCGACCCTACGAGGGGCCGACCCTTCACCACTCTCCAGACGACCCTACGAGGGGACGACAGTACGAGGCCAGAATTGGGCCAGGCTCACTACTGGAAGAAACTTTGACCTCGGCCTCGGCTCATAAGCCGAGGTTGACACCATCACAGCGCGTGGTTTGGGAGACACGTGGAACAGTGCGCGTGAGGCTGACATGGCACAGGGGAGACCGTTATAACAAAATCACACCCTCACGTGAGGGAATATTATGTCATCATTTGGCATCTACAGGTGTCCACAGGGGACTGGCTAGATCATGATTCACATGCACCATGCATACTTGGGGGGTACACTACACCCCCCAAGACCTATATATACTTGTCACCTACAACCCTACAGGGGATGAATCGATTACTGTAACCCTAGCTAAAACTCTGCTTGTACACACAGTAGAGAGAGAGAGAGGGTTATGTGCATTGTATCCAAGGCCATTAGTGCCCATACTTAGTGGATCACACACACACAGTGGATGTAGGCCAAATTGGCTGAACCACTATACATCATTATCTTAGTTCTTCTTATACTCATCCCTTTCTACATACTTATACACTTATACATCTCTATGGCTGCCATGGCTGCTACTGTTTGAGCTCACTATCACTTATCCGGTGGTGCTAAATCTTAGCATCATCAGTTTGGCGCCGTCTGTGGGAACGAGAAGACATCTCTTCCTTTGTACAGCTTGACCTCACTGGGCACTCTGGTGGTGAACCAACACTCCCCCTGAGAGGAGGTGTTTCACCATTGAAAGAGACCCACTAAGGTCCCAAGCTCACCAGTCTTTTCTTCAGTTCAACTTCTCATAGCTCAAGCACATGGAACCTGAGATGCCACCACCACCACTTCCCCCACCAGATGAGGGGGGAAGACCCAGTTCCAGTCAGCCGTCGCCTCAGTCTGAGATGGCTAATGTAGCGGCAGCCTTAAAGTCTCTGGCAGCAAGCCAACGGATGATGCAGGAGCAGTTCACAGCTCTAAGCCAGAACATACTAAGGGCACCAGGAGTTTCACCTGAGATGATTACTCCGGCAGCAGCTCCAGGACAGCATGAGGCTAGGGGACCACCCCAGGCACCACGCCAAGACCTGCCACCCCCTCAGCGGCGTAGGGATGTTGCTGACCCCCGGCGTCTACGCCTGGGGAGGCAAGGAAACCCTTGCCCTGAGGAAAGGTATGACGATCCGGAGGGAGAGGAGGCCCCTATAGAGTGCTGGGAACCCTATGAGGTCTCCAACAATACTGTACGACCTCTCCAGGATAGTAGAGGAAAGTGCGGGAGACCAAACCCTGATGATCGCCCGGGCTCTGCTTTTGATCGCTTGAGCAGGGGGTCGGCCTTTGAGAGGCTAAGCCCAGTAAATGACCTGCGAGAACAGTTGTCCAGGCCAAGAAGTGCTGCTAGATCCAGGAGGGAGGCAGCAGATGGCCGACCCAGAGGACGAGATGACGGCCAAAGGGAAGTGAACAGCCGACACAGGCCTGCTGCAGCAGAACTCTCCGTCCACCTCGGAGAGGCAGCAGGGGATAACATCGGCCAGGCCGACCCTGTGAGGCCCTGAAATGACTCAATCCAGCGGTTAGAGGATAAGATCGGAGATATACTGAAGAGCCGAGACCCTCTTCAGAGGGGGTACACCATAGGCTCACCCTTTGTGGCAAAGATAGTCAACTTCCCCACGCCGTCAAAATTCAAGCCACCCGTGGTCACCCCAAGGTATGATGGGAGAACCAACCTAGTCCACCACGTGGAGATGTATCAGTCAGCAGCAGACATATACTCTATCTCATATGAGATGAGGTGCCGTGCCTTCTCTGGTACCTTGACAGGGGCTGCGCATGTCTGGTACACGTCTCTTCCAAAAAATTCCATTGAAAACTTCAAGAAGTTGGCAGACCTGTTCATCCATAACTTCTGCTTTGGGGTGAGGTCACAGAAGAAGACCACCCACCTGCTCTATGTTAAGCAGGGGAAGAGTGAGAGTCTGAGGGACTATATAGCCAGATTAAATAAGGAAAAGCTAGAGGTGGAAGACTATGAGGAGAGCATAGCTATGACAGCCCTGATTGGAGGGCTCCAAAAGGGGAAGCTGTTATGGAAGCTTGCTGAAGACCCTCCGAGGACGATGGCCGAACTGCTGTCGACAGCAGGAAAGGTGATGAACGCCGAAGAGGCGATGGCTGCAAAATATGAAGACGAAAGAGGAGGTACTAGTGGGAGTAAATACCCTAAGAAGAACAAAGATGGGAAGAAGAGGTCCACGGATGACAAGTTCGCCGGGTACACCCCTTTGACGGTCAGCTGTGAACAGATTCTCAATGAAATAAAGAGTGACCGGTCCCTGAAGTGGCCTGAGAAGCTGAGGGCATCCCCCGGAAAGAGGAATAAGAACCTGTGGTGTGAATTTCACCAAGACCACGACCACGTAACGGACAAATGCTTCGCTCTGAAAGATGAGATTGAGAAGATGCTGAAGGAAGGGAAGCTCAGAAAGTACGTCGACAAAGGCGCCTTCAAGAGGGGCCGAGGGGACGACCCCAGAAAGAAGCGAGGCGATGCATGCAGAGAAGGTCCTCAAAAAAGAGGAGACGACCCTTCTGATGATGAGGACGACCCTGACCTCCCGCCGAGAGACGACCACGGCCCTGTCAAGAGGCTTAATATGATCTTGCTCGGAGTGGGAATGATCTCCGGGGGTCTTGCAGGAGGAGGGTCTGAGGTCGCTGACAGGAAGGCCCATGTGGCTGAGGCCAAGGCAGTGACGAAGACAGTACACGCAACCTCCCCGGAGGTCAAGTCAGAAAAGAGGAAGAAGGTTGATATGGACACACTGATAGTGGGATTTTCAAGAATGGACTTCAAATGCCTCTTAGCCCCACATGATGACCCTCTCGTCATCACTACCAGGGTGCACGGATGCGAGGTGTCGAGGATCTTGGTAGATGGGGGTAGCTCTGCAGATGTGATGTTTTGGCCATGCTTCAAAGCCTTGGGTCTCAGCCGTGCTAGACTCGTCCCCTACCATCATCCATTGATGGGGTTCAGTGGGGAAAAGGTTCATTCCCTTGGGGTATATGAGGCCGATGTGAGGATGGGGGACGAGTGGCCGAGATGGCTCACCAAGAAGGTCAGTTTCTTTGTGATGGACGAGCAGGTGTTTTCGGCCTACAACATCATACTGGGGCATGTGGCCCTCAAGGGGTTTGAAGCTGTGCCGTCTACGGTCCATCAGATGATCAAATTTCCTACCCCTTACGGGGTAGGGGAAGTTCAGGGAGACCAGACGACAGCGCGAGAATGTTACTACAACTCCGCTGAAGAAAAGGAGACACTCAAGAGGGCTACGACCACTTACAATATTGATACCCTAGACCCCAGGGATGAGACGAAGCTGAAGAAAGGAGAGGCCGCGGAAGAGGTAGAATCCATCATCCTCGATGAGGATGACACGAAAAAAACTGTCCAAGTCGGCAAGTCTCTGAAGCCCAATATCATGGAAGACGTCGTTAAACTGTTGAGGAGAAGGCGAAGCGTCTTCGCATGGAGTCATGTAGATATGCTGGGGATTGACCCTGAAATCATGTGCCACAAGCTCAATGTGGTAGAGGGAGCTAAGCCGGTGAAGCAGAAGAGGAGAATTTACTCCAGGGAAAAATATGAGGTCATTAGGGACGAGGTCAAAAAATTAGAAGACGCTGAATTTATCAGAGAGGTCATCTACCCTGAATGGCTGTCCAATGCAGTCATTGTCCCAAAGGCCAACGGGAAGTGGAGAATGTGCGTGGACTTCACAGACCTCAACAAGCACTGTCCCAAAGACAGCTTCCCTCTCCCCCGCATTGACCAGATGGTAGACGCTACCGCAGGGCATGAGCTCATGAGCTTCATGGATGCCTATTCAGGGTATAACTAGATCTTCATGAACCCTGAAGACTCGGAGAGGACAGCCTTCATCACCGACAAGGGGACATACTGTTACAGGGTCATGCCCTTTGGCCTAAAAAATGCGGGGGCAACGTACCAGCGCCTCGTAAATAAAATGTTTAAAGACCAAATTTGGAAGTCTATGGAGGTCTACGTAGATGACATGCTGACTAAGAGTCTAAAGGCCGAGGATCATGTGGCAGACCTGGAGAGGACCTTTAATACGATGGACAAATACAAGATGAAGCTTAATCCGGCCAAGTGTGTCTTCGGGGTCAGAGCAGGGAAGTTCTTGGGGTTCATCGTCAATCAAAGAGGCATCGAGGCCAATCCTGAAAAGATAAAGGCCCTTGTTGAAATGAAGACCCCCAAGTCCATTAAAGACGTTCAGAGGCTCACAGGGAGAGTTGCTGCCTTGAACAAGTTCGTGTCTAGGGCCACAGACAAGTGCTTGCCATTCTTCAAGATCCTTAGGAAGGCCTTCGAATGGAGTGAAGAGTGTGATGAGGCTTTCAGGGACCTACAGTCATACTTGGGGTCTCCTTTGTTGCTGTCATGGCCCGTGCAGGGTGAACAACTTTATGTGTACCTCGTCGTCTCAGAGTCGGCCATCAGTGCAGCCATTGTGAGAGACGAAGACGGGATACAGAAGCCTGTGTATTTTAACAGCAAGGCACTCCAGGGGGTAGAGCAAAGATACCCAAGGATGGAGAAGTTGGCCTACGCCTTGATCCATGCCTCAAGGAAGATGAAGCCGTACTTCCAGTCCCATACAATGGTCATCCTCATCGACTCTCCTCTTAGGCAGGTCCTGCACAAGCCAGAAAAATCAGGTAGGTTGATGGCCTGGGCTATAGAGCTGGGGGAGTTTGACATTGTGTATCAACCTAGGACGGCCATTAAGGGGCAGGCATTGGCAGACTTCGTGGCTGTGTTCACTTGGGAAGATGATGAGGCCGAGGGTGAGACCCTCGGGAAGACGGATACAGAAGACAGACCCGCTGACACACCCGCAGATAGGGCTGAGACAAGCACCGCTAGAAGGAAAGCGACTGAAAACGAAGAGGGAAGATACATCTTTAGACAGGGGTCCCTCTCTGAGGGAAATTTTTCAGAGGGAAAGACTCTGTGGAGCCTCTTCGTTGACGGGTCCTCCTGTGATAGCGGAAGTGGAGCTGGACTGATACTATCAGCACCCGATGGCACAGACGTTGTATACGCCCTGAGGTTCAACTTCAAAGCCTCCAACAACGAGGCTGAATATGAGGCCTTAGTAGAAGGCCTCTCCTTGGCCAAGTCTCTTAGTGTCGGCCAGATTTTGGTCCATAGTGATTCAAGGCTAGTAGTGAATCAGATACTAGGAGCCTACGAGGCTAAGGACGAGAGGATGGCTAGGTACCTTGAGAAGGTGAGGTCATTACTGAAGGGCTTCAGAGAAGTGAAATTAAGGAGGGTACCTAGGCTCGACAATGGCCGTGCTGATGCCCTTGCTAGGTTGGCCTCGGCAACAAGAACAGACATCAAGAGGACGGTCCCAGTAGAAATTTTGCTTCGGCCAACTATTGAGGACGCTGAGGGAACACTTAGCAATTGCCTAAATGTTTCTCAAGAAGCTTCGTGGATGGACCCCCTGATCAGATACATTAAAGAGGGTGAGATGCCAGAAGCAAGGCAAGAAAGGAAGAAGCTGAGGTACAGGGCTGCAAAATTCACTGTCATCGGAGACACCTTTTACAAAAAGGGGTTTTTGCTCCCCTTACTTAGGTGTGTGCATCCCTCAGAAGTCCCTTCCATTTTGCAAGATGTGCACGAAGGATCGTGCTCAAGCCACATCGGGGGCAGATCCTTAGCGAAGAGGGTGATCACCCAGGGGTACTGGTGGCCGACCTTGGGGAAAGATGCCGCGGCATATGTAAAAAAGTGTGACAAATGTCAAAGATTCGCCACCATCCCTCACCAGCCCCATCAGCCTCTTACTTCCATTACATCCCCATGGCCATTTGCAGTATGGGGAATTGATCTAGTAGGACCCTTGCCTAGGGCCATCAATAACTATCGATTCCTCATCGTAGCCATTGACTATTTTTCAAAATGGGTGGAAGCGGAGCCGATGGTGACGATCACCGAGCAGAAGACCTTCCAGTTCATCTGGAAAAATATTATATGCAGATATGGTCTCCCCAACACCCTCATCTCGGATAACGGGACTCAGTTCAAGAATGCCTTTTTACAGAAGTACTGTGAAAGGGTGAGTATCAAACAATTTTTCTCCACCCCTGGCCGACCTCAGGCCAATGGTCAAACAGAAGTTACAAACAGGACAATCCTAGATGGAATCAAGAAGAGGCTTGAGGAGGCAAAAGGAAGATGGGTCGAGGAGTTACATGCCGTTCTATGGGCATACAGGACGATAGTGAGGACCTCTACCGGAGAGACCCCATTCATGCTAGCTTATGGATCAGAAGCCGTCATCCCCACCGAGATTGAGTTTCCTACGCATAGAGTCCAGGTGTATGACCCCCAGAAAAATGCGGAGGAGAGGAGACTCGACTTGGACCTGATTGAGGAAAGAAGGGAGGACGCTGAGATAAGGTAGGCCGCCTACCAGCAGAGGACCGCAAGGTTCTACAATCAGAGGGTGAAACAGAGGCCTATCACAGTGGGGGACTTGGTCCTCAAGAAGACTTGGCAAAAGCCCAACAAGCTTCATCCTAATTGGCATGGCCCATATAGGGCCATCGATGAAGTCGTCCCTGGGACCTACAGACTAGAAACCTAGAGGGGAAACCTTTTTCCAACCCCTGGAATGCAGATCATTTGAAGAAATACTATCAGTAGTATTGTAAGGTCTTGATAGACCATAATTGTAATAAGAGTTGCTCCAACAGAACACTTTGAAAATTAATGAGTAATATCAGTGTTTCCCCTCATCCTGTGGTTATCAGTTCTAGCACGCATGGAAACATCTACAGAGAACCACCCTCGGCTATAATGAGGGCCAGTGGAGGGGACGACCCCACCACTGTCCTCAAGAAAGATGAGGGAAGACTTTGTTGAAAACCATTAAATTGGTAAGTTGATCCCTCGGCTATAATGGGGACCAGTGGAGGAGACGACCCCGCCACTGTCCTCAAGAAAGACGAGGGAAGACTGTTAAAAACCATTAAATTGGTAAGTTGATCCCTCGGCTATAATGGGGACCAGTGGAGGGGACGACCCCACCACTGTCCTCAAGAAAGACGAGGGAAGACTTAAAAACCATTAAATTGGTAAGTTGATCCCTCGGCTATAATAGGGACCAGTGGAGGGGACGACCCCACCACTGTCCTCAAGAAAGACGAGGGAAGACTTAAAAACCATTAAATTGGTAAGTTGATCCCTCGGCTATAATGAGGACCAGTGGAGGGGACGACCCCACTACTGTCCTCAAGAAAGACGAGGGAAGACTTCGTTAAAAACCATTAAATTGGTAAGTTGATCCCTCGGCTATAATGGGGACCAGTGGAGGGGACGACCCCATCACTGTCCTCAAGAAAGACAAGGGAAGACTATTAAAAACCATTAAATTGGTAAGTTGATCCCTCGGCTATAATGGGGACCAGTGGAGGGGACGACCCCACCACTGTCCTCAAGAAAGACGAGGGAAGATTTAAAAACCATTAAATTGGTAAGTTGATCCCTCGGCTATAATGGGGACCAGTGGAGGGGACGACCCCACCACTGTCCTCAAGAAAGACGAGGGAAGACTGTTAAAAACCATTAATTTGGTAACCTGATCCCTCGGCTATAATGAGGGCCAGTGGAGGGGACGACCCCACCACTGTCCTCAAGAAAGACGAGGGAAAACTTTATTAAAAACCAGTTTGATAATTTGACTCCTCGGCTATAATGAGGGCCAACGCAGGGGATCACCCCTTGTTCACCCTCAAGAAAGACGGGGGAGAGGTTAGTGGCATTAACAAAGACAGCAAACCATACAAGAAGCAAATATGGAAGACAGTAAACCATACAAGAAGAAAATATGGAAGACAGTAAAGAAGACGATAGTATTAACGAAATGCCAGTTATACAAAGTGTTCTGCAAGTAAAAGTACAAAAATGTTGATTACACAAAGAGGGTATGGGCTACAGACAACCACCCTATAGGACAATATCGGAGGGCAGAGCCTCAACATCCACCAAAGGGGTTTCCTCAATGACCATGGTCGGCTGACCCTCAGATGTGCCGATCCCCTCAACCTACACTTGAGATTCTACATAAGTCAGAGCCTCGGCAATCATAGGGTCGTCCAGTTGGACTGCTTCAAGCGAAGGGCGGACCGAGGAGACGACGTCACGAAACCTGAGGACGACCCACCGACAGGCAGTCCTGATTCCTCTCTCCAAGTATTGGAGGTCGAAGCCTTGAAACTCGTCAGAAATCTTATAAGCCTCAACAGCATCAGCCTCGGCTTTTTTGGTGGCTGATTCAAGATCAATCTTGTACTTGGCCTCCATGTTGGTCAAGGCCTTGTCCTTTTCCTTAAGAAGCAAGTCCCTGGCCTTAATGTCCTCGTCCCTGGCCTTAATGTCCTCGTCGTGCTGCCTTGTCAGCTCGTCCAGGATCCTTGCATGCTCAGTCCTTGTCCTTTCCAACTCGGCCCTTGCAGTGTCAAGCTCCGACTGAAGATCTGCCTCATGTTGGATAGCCCTCTCGGCTTCATGGAACTTTGCTTGGTTCTCAGCCATCCATTTTGTTGCCGAGGTAAAGGCACACACAGACTGCACAAGAAAAATAAACACATGTCAAGAGGCCGAGGAAATAGTTGGTGAAAGAATGAAATTAAAAGAAGTGGGTCAAGACCATTACCTGTGCAAGGGCGTGCAGACCATAGTCGTACACTTTGGCAGGAGGCATCTTCGACAGGAACTCGTAGTCAGAGGCCGAGGGTGCAGAGAACATTGAGGCCTTAGATGCCCTCAAGTTTGCTATGAGCGATGAGGGCTCGGCCCTCAGATGTGCCAGGTTTTGAGACCAGAAGGCCCCCATGCTGGATGAAGAGATCGTCCCCTCAGAGGCTTCGACCCTGGCCCTCGTCCGAGCATCTGGCCGAGGGTCAACAGGGGCCTCAGGCTCCTTTCTTTTATGGCTGTCAGCGGTTGGCTCCACCACTGTCGGCCCAGCGGCCCTCGTCTTCCTCGGAGCCTGCTGAGGCTCCTTCCCTTTCTTCTTGCTCAGACCAGACAGCAGGCTTGGAGCAGTCATTTCCCAAAGTTGGTCTGATATACCTGCGGGGCGACCTGATAAGAGGACGACACGTCAGAAAAATGCAGAGAAAAAGAGGGAACACTTCAAAAATAAGTAAAGAATGGGAAATGTTCAGTATAACTCACATAGTTCAGTCAGAGGGCCGACCCTCAGACCAGCTTCTTTGAGGAATCGGGGGGTCATCAGGTCTTCAAATTTTGGAAGGTCACCCTCTCTCCCTCGTCCTCTCAGATAGTCAACGATGTCCTTCTCCTCCAGACTAAGTCCAGGGTCTCACCTGGTCTTCATGGAAGGGTTAGACCATCTTCTGGGAACCCTCGGACCATCGGCGGTGGACTCCCACTCCCCAAAGATGAAGAAGAATCTCTTTTTCCAATCGTGGTTGGAAGTTTGTGCCACGTGGAGGAGTTTCTTCTCAGACCTCCTTGCCCCCAGATGATAGTATCCAGGCTGTTTGGACGAGGAGGTGATGTTGTAGCAGCCCAAGAATAGGTCGATCGAGGGCTCATCGGTGAAATCATTATTCCACAAGGAGATGTAGCTCAGGATCGTCCTCCAAGAGTTGGGAGGAAGTTGAGAGGGGGCAACACCAAGGGCATACAGGATATCTATGATGGCAGGATGCAGAGGGAATCTGACTCCAACCTTGAACATTTATTCGTAGACTACAACCTCTCCCTCTTCACAATCAAAAACCCTCTCAGACTCAGAGGGAACCCTTATAGTTAGGCTGAGGGGCACTCCATAGGCATGCCTCCATATCAAGAGGTCGCGATCCCTAACAGAGGAGATATAGGACGAGGCATGGGAGGTATCAATCTCGTCATCTGTATCATCGCCCTCGACCTCAGTCCTATCTCCCTCGGCCTCATCTTCTTCCAGAGGTCCCTGGGGAAGGCCATCTGAAAGGCATGGGGAGATAGGGTTGTCACAGGGACAGCCTCGGAGGGGACCATACCCTCGGCCTCTCGGTCTGGGCTTAGGTCAGATGTCTCTCGCCTACCGGAAGATCCAGCGCCAGTTGGCAAGGACGCTCTCTCGTCCATCTCGCTTGAATGACACTCGGCTGGACGATGGGACGACCCACAGGACTCAGACGGTTCAAATGGTTTTATGGTGGCAAGAGGAATGGGAAAGATGGGTCGTACCCAATTAGGGTCGGCCCCTCGTCTCCTCTCTTCCTCTTCCTCTACTCGTCTGATCTCTGCAAAGAGCTTTTCTCTCAAGGATGGGAATTCAGACGCTAAACTATAAAGCTTCCTAAGCATTAAAAGGGAAGACCCTACACTTGGAGAAATTTGAGGAACTTAACTACAAACAAGTTTGCAGTTGACCAAATTAGACTTTTTGATTAAAAAGGGAATTGATGATTTTCACTCAAGAACACTCAAGAACATTCAAGAAACAGTTATTGGAGAAGACACCGGAAAAAGCTATGAGATAACCCAAGGAAAATGCAGCCCTACGAGCCTAAAAAGCAAACAGAAATGAAGGTAAAAGAGAGCGCTGAAGGATTACCTGATAAAGAGAGAGCAATAACTGCCCAAATCGCTAAGCTTGAAGGATTGAAGGCCGCAGAAATGGCGATGAAAGCTGGTAAAAGGCTAGAGAGAGAAGGCTTGGGCGCGAAGGAGAAGAAGAAGAGAGAGAGTTCAAAAATCTCTTAAATACCTTAGTAATGAGTGGGCCCATTGACCAAAGCAGGACACAGCCCACGAGGAAGGCATCATTAGGGAACAAAGCCCCAAGAAAAGTGTGCAGCCGCCATGGCTTGGAAACTGGAATAGCAATGAGTATCTGCCCAGGTGTCACTCACCTAACTGATCATACATGCATCTCATTTAAAACACTATCCCTCAGCCATCTCAACAGCACTTATGGCTAAGGGTGATTGATATACCCGTTTATATCCTCGGCCTGGCTGACGATTACCTCCAAACAGACGACCCCTCAGAGGAGCCGACCCTTCATCAGGCTCCAGACGAACCTACGAGGGGCCGACCCCTCCAACGGGCTCCATACGACCCCTCAGAGGGGCCGACCCTTCGCCAGACTCTAGCCGACCCTACGAGGGGCCGACCCTTCACCACTCTTCAGACGACCCTACGAGGGGCCGACAGTACGAGGCCAGAATTGGGCCAGGCTCACTACTGGAAGAAACTTTTCCCTCGGCCTCGGCTCATAGGATGAGGGTGACATCATCACAGCGCGTGGTTTGGGAGATGCGTGGAACAGTGCGCGTGAGGCTGACATGGCATAGGGGAGACCGTTATAACAAAATCACACCCTCACGTGAGGGAATATTATGTCATCATTTGGCATCTACAGGTGTCCACAGGGGACTGGCTAGATCATGATTCACATGCACCATGCATACTTGGGGGGTACACTACACCCCCCAAGACCTATATATACTTGTCACCTACAACCCTACAGGGGATGAATCGATTACTGTAACCCTAGCTAAAACTCTGCTTGTACACACAGTAGAGAGAGAGAGAGGGTTATGTGCATTGTATCCAAGGCCATTAGTGCCCATACTTAGTGGATCACACACACACAGTGGATGTAGGCCAAATTGGCTGAACCACTATACATCATTGTCTTAGTTCCTCTTATACTCATCCCCTTCTACATACTTATACACTTATACATCTCTATGGCTGCCATGGCTGCTACTGTTTGAGCTCACTATCACTTATCCGGTGGTGCTAAATCTTAGCATCATCAATGACAATTCTGATCTATTTCAGCGACACATCCCTGGCCCCCCTCCAACTCCTAAAGAAGAAGAAGATGACGAAGCTTCCTCTGAGGAATCCTCTATGGTGATGGGAGATCAAATTCTTCATCCCCCAGTTGTACAGCCTTCCTGCGAATAACTTCAACCATCCATTACTTCAATCGAGCAGCCTTCAGCACCCACCGAGCAACCATCTGTACCATCCGAGCAACCTACCTCCTCGTCCCAGCCTCCCGAGAAAGTTTTGGGAGATAAGGAAAAGGTGTAGAGTTGTTCGGATTTTTTTCTCTGTTTATTTTTGCTAATTGTAACTCTGAAATATGTACTTATCTTTTATGATGTAATAAAATTTGAAGTTTTGCCTATTCATACTATTGTCTCTCTTCCTCTTGCTCCTTATTGATTCTTGCTATCTCTTCTTTTTACTAGTTTATGGCCATGATGGAATTATTATCTGCTCATGATACAAAATTGATGAGACAGTGCAACGAATATTTCAAGGCTGGCCATGCAGATTTGACTGATGCTCAAATCGTTGATATACTCGGTCCAAATGCTTCAGAACGAGCAGTTGAAGCCTACCAGTATTTGGAGTGCCTGCTCGACCGTCCAGTGGCTAACAATGTAGCGTATTATGAAATGATTGAAGACCTCCAGGGCACTATTGAAGAGCTTCAACAACAATATAAGGAATCTACAGCCCTTTTGCACGAGGGATACGAGAAGAAGTATCAACAACTCAGTGCTGATAAGGGGTATGATAAATTATTTGCTGCTTACGACGTGAGGGAGAGAACTTTGAAGGCTGAGGTCGAAGAGCACAGGCAGATAGCTGAGTTGTTGGAGCAGGAAAATAATAACTTGCAAAGAGAAGTATCTCAGTTGAAATCTGCAGCCTCTTCCTCGAACGCTTTGGTCCCTGTGAACGACGAGGGGTTCTCTTTCTTGGAGGTTGAAAATGCCAATCTGAGGGACGAATTGGAAACCTTAAAGAGAGCTAGTCCTTCTACCTCTGCTCGGGGATGAGCAAGAGGTTCTCGGGGACGAGCAAGGGCTACTCAGCTTATTGCTAAAGAGGTAAGAACTTAAGCTTCTCTGGAAAATCAAGCAGTTCAGTTAGCTGCGAAGAATAAAGCTCTGGCAGAGATGTCCAAGAAGATCCAGAATCTGGATGAGCAGCTCACTTTACAGAAGTCTGCCTTAGAGAATAAAGAACTCTTTATAAAAAATCTTATGAGCAGCTGGAAAGGTTGACTTATCAATTCCACAAGCAGCCCAGAGAATTATGGATGGCTGGCTACAATGAGGTTCTCTACCATTTGGATGATCGGATCCAAAATGCGAATAATGAGGGTTACAAACAAGGGTGGTTGAATGCCTTGGGTGTATTGCAATTGGAACAGGATCACTACTTGTGGGATTACCATAATCCTGGGTTGCTCGACCTGCCAGTGCCACCATTCAAACTCAACATGAGCTGGATCCCTGCTCGGGCAATCCCTCAGTGTTTGATTTCCAAATATCTTGGCGATTACAGTCTCCATTCCAATGTTGATATATCTCGCCCCGAGCACCTACTCGATCGACCATCTGTGATGAACATCAGGATGCTCAAAGACCTTAATTTCATAAATTTCCCTTATGCCTTAGACGATCCTCCTGCTGGCGAGGAACATGTTTCAAAAGCAGAGGGGAAGAAACCCATAGAATAGGATTTTTGATGTAATAATTTTTATGTATTTTATTCTCAATGTACTTTGTGTTATTTGCTGATCAACTAAAGCTGGTTAAAATTTATTGTCGACTATCCTGAATTTGTGGTAATCATTTGACGATTAACCAAAATTGATGATATTTTGTTTCTCGACCAACTTGGTGGTAATTTAAAATGTTACAAGTATAAATTTTTTTTGCTTGATCACTTTTTAATTCTAAGCCATTAGTTGACTTTTATCACATACTCATGCTTTAAAATGTTCCCGACCAACCGGAGTTGGTGGATTTTTTTCCCAACCAACCGGAGTTGGCACTTTTGGGAAATATTTTTTATTCCTGACCAACCGGAGTTGGTGGATTTTCTTCCCAACCAACGAGAGTTGGCATTTTTGGGAAATATTTTTTATTCCCGACCAACCGTAGTTGGTGGATTTTCTTCCCAACCAATCGGAGTTGGCACTTTTGGGAAATATTTTTTATTTTCGACCAACCGGAGTTGGTGGATTTTCTTCCCAACCAAACGGAGTTGGCACTTTTGGGAAATATTTTTTATTCCCGACCAACCGGAGTTGGTGGATTTTCTTCCCAACCAACCAGAGTTGGCACTTTTAGGAAATATTTTTTATTCCCGACCAACCGGAGTTGGCACTTTTGGGAAATATTTTTTAATTCCGACCAACCGGAGTTGGTGGATTTTCTTCCCAACCAACCGGAGTTGGTGGATTTTGCTGGATAGTGTGTAGCACTAGTATTCCGCAAAAAAATTCAATAAAAGGAGAGAATTGGGTAGAATATTCACATTTTATTCAGACTGATGAAACTGCATTACATGAGAGTTTACATTACTGATAATATTTGCGCAGGTGTTCTGCATTCCATGCATTCTTAAACTCCTCCCCCTCTAAAGTTTCTATTCTGTAGGTTCCTGGTCGAACAACTTCTGTAACTCGGTAAGGTTCGTGACATTTCGCTTCCAGTTTGTTGTGCTTTTGAATCACTTTCTTTAGCACATAGTCTCCTTCTTTTAGGTCGCACTTCTTCACTCTCTTATTGTAGAACAAAGTTGTTCGTTGCTGGTAAGCAGCATTCCTGATAGCTGTTTCTTCTCTAACTTCTTCGAGCATGTCCAAATCTAACCTTCTCATTAAATCGCTAACAGGGGAATTGAAATTCAGTACTTTGTGTGTTGGAAGACCCAACTCGGCAAGTATAACAGCTTCACTTCCAAATGCCAGCATATATGGAGATTCTCCAGTTGCTACTCGGGGAGTAGTACGATAAGCCCACAACACAGAATGCAGCTCGTTGATCCAGTTTGTTTTTGCGTCATTCAGTCTTTTCTTCAAGCCATTTAGCAACGTTCTGTTTGTCACTTCAGTTTGTCCATTGCTTTGGGGATGGCCTGGTGCCGAGTGGATCTTCAAGATATTTGACTGATGACAATAGGCAGCGAACTCCTCATTGTAAAATTGTGTTCCATGGTCGGTGATGAATGCATAGGGAAGACCATATCTACAAATGATATTTTTCCAAATAAATTGGTACACCTTTTCGTATGCCATGTCGATAAGAGGCTCGACTTCTACCCACTTAGTAAAATAATCCACTGCAACGACGAGATATTTAAATCTTCCTCTAGTTTTTGGAAGTGGCCCGACCAAGTCAATTCCCCACATGGCAAATGGCCAAGGGGAAGTAATGGGTGTCAACAATGCTTGGGGAGTTCTTCGGACGGAGGAGAAGCACTGAAACTTGTCACATTTCTTGGCATAGGCTATATAATCAGCCCTCATCGTTGGCCAGTAGTATCCTTGCATCATTATTCTTTGCAGAAGTGTCTGACCTGCTACATGGGCTCCACAAGACCCTTCATGAACTTCTTCAATCAAATCCTTCACCTTGGCGGGATGTACACACCTCTGCAAGCCAGCTATGATTCCTCGTCTGTATAGAATACCATTAGTTAGTACATAACGAGCAGATTTAAACTTCAATTTCTTGGTTGTGAGTTTGTCAATCGGTAATTCTCCCTCCTCAATATATGCCCTGATGGGATCCATCCAAGATGGCCCTAAATCAAGGGTAATAAAATTCATCGTCAGATCTTCTTCTATGCTCCGACCAGCTAGAACTTCAATCGGGATTGTTCTTCGTAACTCGGTATGAGTAGCCGATGCCAATCGAGCTAAAGCGTCTGTTCTTGCATTATCCATTCTTGGTATTCTGACAAGTTGAACAATAATAAATTTCGATACCAATTCCATTGCCTTTGCATGGTACTTAATCATCAACTCTCCTTTTGCTGTATATACACCAAGAATTTGGTTTACAATCAACTGTGAGTCACTGCATATGATTACCTGCTCTGCCTTCATGATTTTTGCCAGACTAAGACCTACAATCATCGCTTCATATTCGGCCTCATTATTAGAATCTTGAAATTGAAAGCGCAGAGCATACTCTATATCGATCTCGTCTGGACTTTTCAATACAATCCCAGCTCCACTACTCGAGGTGCATGATGAGCCATCCACATATAGGTTCCATACAGGTATTTCGTCATCAAACTTCTTATTAGACAAAGTTCCTCGATGGAATATTTATTGCTCCTTTATCTCCATTTCTACCACACTTCGCTGCTCGTCGACCTTCTCCTCTTGCTCTCCGACCAACTTAAGTTGATCGTGGTTTAAATTTGATGATCCTGTAACATCCATAGGTTAGTCGGTGTTCAACTTTTGCTCCTCGGGGGTATCAGGATAAGTGAACTCTGCTATAAAATCTGCTATTGCTTGCCCTTTTAGTGATGATCTAGGCTCATAAATTATATCATATTCATCGAGTTCTATTGCCTAATACATCAATCTCCCTGATTTTTCTGGTTTATGAAGAGCTTGCCTCAACGGCATATCGGTATATACGACTATGGTATGAGCCTGGAAGTATGGCTTCATTCTTCTACTCGCTTCGATCAGTGCCAGTGCCAACTTTTCCAGCTTCGAATATCTGATCTATGCTCCTCGGAAGGCCTTACTAGTGTAATAAATTGGCTTATGTACTCCATCCTCTACTCTTATTAATGCCGAGCTAACTGTATTTTTTGAAACTGCCAGGTATAAGTACAATCTTTCTCCCATCACTGGACTGGACAACAGTGGAGGTGCTCCCAAATATTTCTTCAATTCTTGAAAAGCTTTTTCGCATTCTTCATTCCATTCAAAAGTCTTTCGGAGCGTTTTGAAGAATGGGAGGCATCTATCAGTTGCTCGCGATACAAACCTGTTAAGTGCTGCTACTCACCCTGTAAGACTTTGTACTTCCTTCTTCGCCGTTGGAGATCGCAGCCCTAATTGAGCTTTGATCTTTTCAGGGTTTTCTTCAATGCCTCGTTGATTGACAATATACCCGAGAAACATGCCTTCTTGTACTCCAAATATGCACTTGGTCGGATTCAGCTTCATTTGATATTTATCTAATTGATAAAAGGTCTGGCCTAAGTCAACTAGATGGTCAGCAGCTTTCTTGCTCTTTGTCAGCATATCATCAATATAGACTTCCATGTTGCAACTGATTTATTCTGCAAACACCTTGTTCATCAGCCGCTGATATGTTGCACCTGCATTTTTCAAACCAAAAGGCATAACATTATAATAATAAGTTCCCCTAGGGGTAATGAAATAAGTACTCTCCTTGTCTTCAGGTTTTATTTTAATCTGGTTGTAACCAGAATAAACATCCATGAAGCTTAATAGCTCGTGTCCCGAGGTAGCATCCACTAGTTGATCAATTCGAGGCAAGGGAAAATGATCCTTTGGACATGCCTTGTTGAGGTCGGTGAAGTCTACACACATCCTCCATTTGTTGTTCTTCTTTTTCACCATCACCACATTTGTCAACCAGTCTAGATACTTAACATCTTCAATAAAGCAAGCTTTCTGGAGCTTTTCGACCTCCTCCTGTATAGCTTGGTTCTTCTCGGGGATGAACACTCTTCTTCTCTGCTTCACTGGCTTGATCTCCTTATTCACATTGAGCTCCTGACATAAGAAATTTGGGTCTATTTCTGGCATATCTTCATGACTCCAAGCAAAAGTTTGTTTTTTGCTTTTTAAGAAAACTATCAACTCCTGTTTTAATGAGCCGTCTAACGACGAACCTATCTGAGTTGTTCGTTCAGGGTGCTCATCGTCTAAAATGATGTTTTCAGTAGCTTCCACCACCTGACCTTTCACGAGTTGCGACTCGTCTCTAGGATCCAATGTTTCAATTTCTGCACCCTCATTCACCTGATAGGTAGTAGTCTTTTTCCTAGATTCTTCCAGTTCCTCCTGCTCGGCAGATGGATAGTAGCATTCCCGAGCTACTTTTTGATCACCCTTCACAACTCCTACTCCAAAATTGGTTGGAAATTTTAGGCATTGATGTACTGTAGTACTGCTTCGAACTTCTTCAATCCTACCATTACCATGATGATATTATAGGGTGATTGAACATTCTTATCCATCACGAAGAAGCGTACTCTTTCGGTTCGACAAGCAGGCTATGTACCAATAAACATATCCAATTTGATCGTCCCAAGTGGAAAAACTTTCTCGCCAGCAAAACCGAGGAGAGGTCTGTGATAAGGCTCCAACCGAGACAACTTTAGATTTATGCTGTCGAAGCACGAGTAGAACATAATATCAGCCGAGCTACCATTATCAACCAGTACTTTCGAGATCATCACTTCCTTCATTCTCATTTTGATCACCAATGGATCATCATGAGGATACAGCACACCTGCGAGGTCATTTTTTGAGAAACCGATGACCAATTTTTCTTTGTTGACCTTCCTCGGGCGATCATCTTCAGCCAAATTTATTCTTTGGATATATGAACAGGCTTGAGCCTCATTGTGGTAAGCTTTTCTTTCTTCCGTAAGGTCTTCACCTCCTGCATTTCCACCTGTAATAACATTACAATCAAAGGATCCAAAATGTATGAAAATACCTCACGTTCTAGCTGCCTTGGTCTTTTGGAAAGATCAGGGTCTTCTTCTGGATCATCTTCATGGTCTCTTTTCTTGTTCTCCTCTGCTCGACGAGGAGATCTAGATCTATCTCTTGCTCGGTCGTTGTTTCTTCTTTCATTTCTACGATCAACATACTTTGCCAGTTTTCCTCGTCTAATGAGTGCTTCGATCTCATTCTGAAGAGCTATGCAATTTTTGGTCATGTGGCCATGATCCTTGTGGAACTCGCAATATTTGGCCTTATTCCTCTTGTCAGGGTCTGACTTCATTTTCTCTGGCCAGTTTAACTCCTCGTTGTTCTTGATTTCTTCTAGGACATGATTGATGTCTACCTTCAAAGGAGTATAATTTTCAAATTTCTTTAATACCTCCCATGATGGCTTTGTTTTTGAGTGCTTGTCACCACCATTGTTCTTATGCTCTTTCTTTTTGGCCTTATCACCCCTAACCTTAGTTTCTTTGGTATCCATATTCTTCTTTGCAACCATAGCCTCCTCGGCATTCATGATCTTGGCCGCTTTTACTATTAATTCTGACATGGTTCTGGGTGGATCTTTAGCCAAAGTGTAGTATAACTTGTTGGGCAACAGCCCACTCATCAGAGCAGTAATCGCTGTCTTTTCCTCGTAATCAATAACTTCGAGTTTCTCGTTATTGAAACGAGTTATATAATCCCCAGTGCTCTCCCCTGCCTTTTGTCTAACACTTAACAAGTGTGCTACTCGTTTAACAGGTTTTTCTCCAAAACAGAAGTTTCTAATGAAGAGCTCGGCCAGTTGAAAGAAAGTAAAAATCTTACCCCGAGGAAGATTATTGTACCATATTTGAGCAGATCCTGTAAGAGTTCCCGAGAATGCCCTGCATCTCATCTCATCTGGCACAGCATAGATGTCGGCAGCAGCTTGGTATTGCTCGATATGAAGGACAGGATCGGTTTTTCCATCATATTTAGGAGTCACAACAGGTGCTTTGAACTTTGATGGTGTGGGAAAATACACAATTGTTTGGACAAAAGGTGTCCCTTGGACAAAAGTTCTTTGTAGAGGATTCTTGGCCTTGGCCATTTCCCCTAATCTATCCTCCAGCCTCTGAATACAGCCTTTCCACGCATCATTTCCTTCCTCGGGCCTGTTGGTTCGAGCAAATGATCGCGTGGATGTGGCTTCTTGGGATCTATCTTGTCGAGCAGCTGGTTGTGATTGGGCAGAACCCTCTCTTAAATCAAATGGTCGTCGAAAGTTTCTCGACACAACCTTAGGAGGACTTTTATTCTTCCTAGGGCCCAATCGATCAAAAAGAGAGACCCTACTCAATCTTTCCAGTGCACTGGCCCTTTCCGGAGAGAGAGTGATGTGTTGTTCACTATCTGTGGCTCGTACTGACGAACTTCGACCCGGTTGATAAGAAAAAACTTCAGATTTATCAGTGCGATATGAATCACTTTGCCTAATGCGTGAAGAAAGTAAATGAGTATTTCTTTGACCACTTCGTTGTCCTGCATAGGTTGATGCTCCACCTTGGATAGTTTGCATGAGTTATCGCATTGTTTCCTGCATGGTTGTCTAGCCTTGAGCAAAACTGGCCATGATTCCTGCTAGATCTTGGATATTTAAAGGAGCGGATGGATTTGGGGGATTCCCAGCGTTTCGATTGCTGGATTCAGGATTGTCAGCCATTGGTGAAGAATTATTTTTGGTGAAAAACGAAAATTACAGTCGTTTCCCACAGACGACGCCAATCTGTTGATGTAAAAAATTATATTATCTCTAATTGTTTAATCACAGATAAAAATAAATAAGACAAGAGATTTTTAAGTGGTTCAGCCTTGAACAAATGGCCTACGTCCACTGTTGGTGCTATTATTGACTGTTTAGAAATTATCAAGGTGGGGTTTTTTCTCAAGAAATTTCGGTCCCCCTTCAATGAGGATGATACAATGTATTTATAGCCATGAGGTTGTACATGTGAATGGGTAATACATAGCTGTTCAATAAGCGTATACATCCATATGATGATAATCAACATTTAATGCGCATTTAATCCTCTTAATTGTCTGATAATAAATGCTCTGATCGAGATGCAGCTCGGACTGCCAAAGCTGCTCGGACCGCCTAAGTATCTCGACATCCATGAGTTGCTCAGTGCACTAAAGTTCCTCGGAGGGTACCTACTGCTCGGAGTATTTGAGTTGGTCGGGGAAAATGAGTTCCTTGAAGTCAAGGGGTTGTTCTAATGTGTTTGTTATTGCCTTGCAGATTGCCACGTATCTCCACTTAATTGAGCCATGTCAGCAGACTAAATTTGGTATCAACACACATGAAATAATAAAAACACTGATAACAATAATTCTAAATGTAAAACAACTCAATATAACGTCACAACCAAAGAACACGGCACTTGTGTGGAGAGTAGAATTGACGGGGATGGGATCGACGCGGTGTTTTTGTTCACTTTGGTATGGGGAAGTTTGATTATACGTTAAGTGGGTAAAGAGAGGGATTCGGAGAAGCTGATTAGTTACGGACATGGGCGCTTCTACCATAGATTACGACCAATTTTATTTTCAATCTTTATTATTTATCAAACTTCAAACGTGTATATTGTTTTCTGTAACAAACTTTCCAATTCACATTTTTGTAACATTGTATATCACTTGGTGTAAACTCGCGCGATGCGCAGGCGAGACGTAATGTGCGGAATATATTCGAAATTAAGAAAATATGTATGTGTTGCGTTCAATTGGAATTTTTTTATATAAAATTATGTCATATCGTATGTGTGTCAAGATTATGACACGTGTTATCGTGTCATATTATTTGTATTTGTAGTAAGGTTTTTTTCATTACCATATTTAATTTGCAGTAAAAATTTATTAATCGAGTTAATCGTGTCCTACTTTATCTACCGTTTTCTTGTTAAACAATAAAAATTATGTGTTGTGATTGTATCGTAGCACCAAACAATGCTAAAAAATAATACCTATACAAATCAAAATCATAGGAAATATTATTTATTTTTATTTTTGAAGTTATAAACATATATTTTCATTTTTTTGTGCCATCTCCATAAACTTGAAATAGAAAATAAATAAAAATAATTTCTTAAATCTGACAATTAATTAAAATATTAGGGTTCACCTATTTCATTTAATACCCCCTTCTTACTGAAAATTAAATGCACAAAAAATAAGAAAATAATTACTTGTAAACTATATTGCATAAATCAGATGTAAGCATCACATAATGAGTGTACTGATCTCCGAAACAAAGTTTAGTTATAAACTAAACACAAGATTCTTTTTAATTATTTATCATTACATTAGCCATGAGCGGTTACCAGCCTTGTAGATTTGATGCCTTCCAGTTTTAAGGCCTTTCATATTTGATGCGTGTTGCTGTTAGAAGTGTTGGGTAGCCATACATGCCTTTAAAATGAAAGTATGCAGTTGCTATCCCATTACTTTCTTCCATTGCTATCTTATGACCAAGACTCAAGAAACACAACCCTTTACTTTCTTTCCATTGCTATCTTATGACCAAGACTCAAGAAACACACAAAAAAAAGACTAAATTTTGCAACACAAAATAAACTAAATTTTGCTGCAGAATATCATATCAACCCAACCCATTCAAACTAAATTTTGCAGAAACAAAAAAGAAAGGTATAATTAGAAAAGTCTATTAGCCTCTAAGGGGAATAACAACAAACATTTGGTCGGCATCGCAGACTCATCAATTGCTATGAACAAAAACCAATATATTTCCCACCAAATCCTTCCCCGATGTATCCACCAAATGGGTCGAAGATTTTGTAACATGAAGAATATCATCTACAACTTGAAACAATAACCCAATACACCTAACTTATGGTTTATGAAATAATGGGTAATGGACGGATTGGGGAGATGGACAAAGAGAGAGAGAGAGAGAGGGACATGTGTTTAATAAAGGAGTGGGGGAGATGAAATGATGGAGAAGAAGAGAGAGAGGCCTTATGTATTTGAAAAGGAATGGTTATGAGAGGATAAAAAGTGAAGTTGTAAATGAAAGTAGAGATTGAAAGTGCTAGATAGACGTTTTATGCTATTATAAAGATTAGTATAGATATGGGACGAAATGAATGCACATGGAGATAGAAAATAAAGAAAGGTACTATTATCCACGTGGACACTCTAAGAAGAGAGGAGTCATTAACTCTCTTGTATATAATTTTATAGTATATAAAGATAAAGATACCTCTAAACTTTGTATAAAAAAATTAAATACTTGTAACCAAGTATTAATTTTATTAAATTGTTTATCAAAATTCATGATTATATATGCATGTTTTAAGTAAACTAGTGGTTGTTTTATAAGTACACTAGCATTTACCCCGCGATGCGCGGAGGCAAATGCATGCTATGGATTTTTGTTGAAGGTAATATATTAATTCAATATATTTGTGTTAATGTAATAATTAATTATATAAAAGTGACATGAGTATTGATATACCAAACATTGACTATGAAAAATGGTATCCATAACAGTATTTTATTAAGGAAAATCCAATACATAATGACAAAACATTTTAAAAATTGAAAAAATCTCTATCATTATACATATTTTATATAATAAGCTCATATTCAATACCAGGATAAAAAAAAGAGGTACAAAAATCACACATAAATATTAAATGAGTATATTACTTAACAAAAAAGGCAAAGAAATCTCTCAAATTTGTTGTAAACAAATATATAGGGAAATATATGAATGTAAAACTATAAAACAAATTCATAAATGTGTAGAGAAAGTCCACTTAATGAATGATGCTGATGAAGAAGGATCTCTCTTCCTAGTGGCGGATCCATGATTTTTGTTCAACCGGGACGAAATTTTCAAGTGGTGCTGGGGGGTCGGGGGCGGGAGCCCCCGAGGCGATTTTTTTTGGGTTATTTCAAGTTTTATACAAATTATAGCTTTATAATGCCCAAACAACTACAAATTATAGCTTTATTTCGAGTTTTATAGAAATTATAGTTCATCCAAATTGACCCTACTATTAGGTGAGTGTTGGGATTGTGTAGTTTGTGCCACAATTTGGGGTTGAACTTCTTGATGGAGAAGATTATCGAACTCCGCATTGGGAGATGATTGAACCTCAACTTTGGATACGATTTGTGTGTAGTTTTCTCTTTTACGTTTAAAAAATTTCTCCATGACATCCTATTTAAAAAAATCATATATTTCAAACTACATATATCACCACATATTAAACCACATATTAAAAAAACAAACTACAGACTACACATTAAGGGCATATAAAAATACAAAAAATTATAGATTCAGGGTATACAAAAAAATTACAGATTACAAAAAATTAGGCTGATTGCAATTCAGGGCATAAAAAAAATTCAGACTACAAAAAATTAAAAATTACAGAATTTGAGACTACACTTACAAATACAAAAAAATTAAGATTAAACTACACATACATAAAATTCTCACTTATCTATTTCATAAGTTTTCATTGTTGTTATACATTCATGTCTTAAAAAGAGAGGAGAGAGAACCGAAAATAAAACTGGTAAAACTTGCACTGTCGCTTTTTTTTTTTAAGAAAACATTATTTTTAGTATTATGGTGATGCAAATGCGATAATAAGTGTAACTACAATATATGCCAAAAAGCATCCAATTGTATAAATTTCTCATCTTAAACATTAAGTACCAAAAAAGAATGCAAAAAACTCAATCCTTTGAATAAAATCAAAATATCCTGCCTATTACTCTCATCTTACAAGGAAACAAAAATGAGACTGAAAGTTCAACACTTTCCTCCACCACCACCTCCAAGTTTAGAATCCTTTGGTGCACCACCCTTGGCCACATTACCTTTGTCACCCTCCTTTTGCGACATAGCCACCACTTCTGCCTTCTTTGATTTCTTCTCATCTTTAGTCTTCGTAATACTTTCCTTAATTTCACGTAGAGCTCCCTCCCTGCTAGCATCTCTAACTCCTGGCTATTCTGTTCTCCTCTTCTGGATTACCTCCCAAGTGGCTTCTATTATGGAGTCGACAAAGTTGAGCATGTACTGCCATATATCTGCTTGCCCTCTGCCTCTGTTTCAGATATGGACATTGGTTCTTCTCACACTCACTATTTTTTCCTAACTTAATAGAATGTTGCTTTAACCTGAATGAATAAAAGTTCTAACTATATAGAGGAAGGAAGGGGTAGCATTTCAATTTTTAGTAAATAAATGGAAAGTGAAAACGTTTGGTGCATGGTGAGAAGAGCAATAGACCATATCCTCAAACCTCTTCTTTTTTAGAAATGCATCGAAAATAAGAGGGTTCATCATTAATATTTCCAACCAAAGGGGCGTATTGGAAAGATAAATAATATTGTAAAATTGAATTGAGAATTAATGACTCGTTAACCTATAATACTATTGTATTAGATATATAAAATAGATTTATTTAAATTATCATGTTAGTTAAAAATGCATGCAAAATTATTTACGATGGTCGCATATTTTTAAATAATGATAAATTGTTTATAATTTCTTTAAAAGTGGGAGGATCTAGGATTTAAAGGGAGCAAAATGTAATATAAATTTTCTAATGAAGACAAACAATATTATATATGGAAATTATTGCACTCTAAGTTTAGTACGAAATTCAGGGCTTCTTTTTCTTTTAAATATTTTTCCATGATTAGCTACGTGTAAAAAAAAAAAAATATACGGTATATTAAACTATGATTATAATTTATTTTTCTCAAACATATATGAAGGAGAGTGTAGTCAACATTGAGAAGGACAAAACACAAACTTTCTTAAAATACCCCCGAGTCTAAATGGTCACAACTCAATGTGATCGGATATATACAAATTACTTCATATCCCTTTGACTATGGAAATCCTATTGGATAGCTTCTCCGACATGAGAGTCATACACAAACCCAATTGCAACAATGAAGATATATTCCAGAACAAATTGGATCTGAAGAGATTATATTATTTAACACTTGTTGAAGAATATGGACTTTGTTTTCTCTAAATATGACTCTTATTATGAGGAGGACATATGTTGACAATCTATCGTAATATACACCATTGTATTTTTGACTTCGACTCTCACATGGATATCCTCGCAATCCCAAGTTTAATTTCTTCATGATGAACAATTTCACCATCTTTTTCCCTCGTAAATGTATGCACGGATGACTAGACGAACCATAAATGTCTTATTTTTTCTACTATTAAGTATTACACTCTAGGCTACATTGGTAAACACCATCATTATAGATTTAGGTACCCAGTAATTTGGCATATCATCTCTAGGTAATCTTTTCAGTCCCCACCACTTGATTTTAAAATTTTCCACTATGAGTGTTTAGGAGTCATATCGATCTTGTGAAGGAAATCAGATCCGATTAGAGATTATGATTAAGAAAAGAGATCATTACCCTATGATATCTCACTCCTCTCACAAAATTTTCATATCCAGGGTATGATCCCCCCATCGACTTAGCCCAATTATTTTAGCCACAATCATGACACTTCCTCCAAAGGGCCATCAACTACGAATCCGTCATATTTGGTTAATCATTATTCGGAGCTAAAATCATAGTTTGTATTAAAAATTAATATGAGGAATAGTAGAGTTAGAGTAGGCAATCTTCTAAAGGAATACAATGTATAAATAGCCTCTCTCTAAGAAGTGGATTTGATTTGGGCATAATGGCAGTTTTTTATGTAAAATACCTAAGTTGAATCCTTGAATATGATTCTTAATGATTTTGTAATTAAATATAAATGGGAACCATTTAGGGTGATTAAATAAGAGCTAGAAGTTATTTTGATGATCTATATTAGTGAATTATAATATGAAAGGAGCAAAGGTTTTATAACTTTCAAAGAAAATATGTCTACTGAGAAGCTGAGATTTATATTGTCAGATATTTGAAACATCTTAAGTAATAACCATCGGATCTCTGAAAGACGTCATATGTTTGAATGATTATGCATCATTCGAACAAGTTAAACATTATGTGACAAAATATTTGTCTCTCAATCGATGTCTGAGTCCTTTTTTATTGAACGCCTAATGGGATTTTTCAGATTTCCAATTTTCACTTATTCAATCTTTGGGTCAAGTCATTCGCATATTTGGATGAGTAAATTTTTTTAGCTAAGTTTTGCGCTTATATCTTCTCATTTTAGATGGATACAGTTAACAATGAGTTTAAGAAGAACTTGATTATTATACCATATATATGATATGATTAGAGAACTAATTAATGAGCGACAACTAGATTTTTCAATGGCATGAAAGAGGCCACTGTAATCTGATTGTTCACTGCAATTATGCTCGTCTCCAGCATCACAGGCAATGACTTTATCTCACCCAACCTATGGCTATTGACGGTGTTAGTTAACATTGTGTATAAATGGACATCAAGTAGTGGGATTGACATCAACAACACTTAACAGACACGTAGGAGGGATTTACGGTATTTTATTCCTCCAATCTTGATGGGCAACGTGTGTCCATCCCATTCCCACACTAAACATGTAAAGGTCCATCTGCCTAATCTGTAAAGGCATTACACCTGTCACCCTACATTCCTTTTTGTCTCCATTGCACTTTATCTCTCTCTCTCTCTCTCTCTCTCTCTCTCTCTCTCTCTCTCTCTCTCTCTCTCTCTCAAGGTACATATAAATGCGTTCGAGGGTCAGCTAAAGTTGAGCAAGCTTCCTAGGAAGAGAGCTTATCCAAAAGTGGAGGATGAGCAGAGAAAAACAATACCGGTTAAGGCTGATAAGGAAGAACAACCTTGGAAATTGGTTAATATAATTATTGGAGGATCATATAGGAGAGATCATGAAGATAAAAACCCTTTCATACAAGGGTCCCCGTTCACCTCATCAATCGTGCGTTATCCAACGCTTGTAAAGTTCAAACCACCTCTCGTCACTCCTAAGTATGATAGCACATCAGATATCCTATGTTGCATATAGAGCAATATCAAGTTGCCTCAGATATTTATTTTGTCCCTAATGAGATGCGTTGTGAAGCATTCTCCAATACTATTACTGGTTTAGCCTAAATTTGGTGTAATAGTTTGCCGAGGGCTCAAATTTCTAACTTTCAATAATCGGTCGATCTCTTCGTCAGAAATTTCTATTTTTGTTCTAGATCAAGCAAATGACTTTTATATTTATTAAGTGTTCGTTAGAGAGTGAACGAGATGACAAGAAATTTTATTTCTCGATTTAACATGGAAAAGCTTGAAGTCATTGACTATGAAGAGAAGACGGTAATCGTAGCACTCATAAGTGGACTGCGATTAGGAAAGTTGTTATGAAAGTTAGCCAAGGAGACACCGAATAAAATGTCCAAATTATTAGCTAACGCTGTAAAGATTGTAAATACTGAGGAATCTATGGTGGAGAAAGAGTTTAACCATTCCAAAGAAGATACCAACAAAAGCTCAGAGAAGAAGGAGTTAAGGAGCAGTAAAAATGGAAGGAGTTAAGGAACAGTAAAAAGGCAGACAGACCAAGGAAGTTTTATGAATATACCCTATTGACTATGGGGGTGTACCATATGCTCGAGGAGATTCGAGGAAGTAATGACATAAAATGTCCAGGAAGGTTAAAATCTCCTTTTAACTGGAGAGGTAAAATCAAATATTACGAGTTCCATAAAGATCACGACCACAATAAGGAAAATTGCCTAGCTTTGACGAATGAGATTTTGTACCTCAACACCTTGTTCCTCGATGTTTTCTTCTACTTTGCTCTCCTCAACTTATTCTACCGGTGGGGGATCAGTAGTGTTCAAGGATGTATTTTCACCGTTAAAAAAACATACAGTACACAATTGATGCAACCGTTTCTCCACAGATGTCTCTCTACTTCTTTCAATTTCAGATGCAATTTATTGCTACACTTTGAACATGGACAGGGTATCGTTGTCAACCCCTGATCATTGTTCTCTTCCACAAATTTAATAAACTCTTTAATTACCTTTAAACACAATACGTTTCCTTTTTCTCTTCGGTCATAAGGTCTTTGTTAATAGGCCGTGGCATTCTATAAAACGAGATAAAAAACACATTAACAATTAATTGCAACTGTAACCTTTGGTAATGATTATACCACGACTTATGCTAAATTCATAATTTCTAAATTCTAAACACACTTTTGATGAATATTTTTTTTGAGCATATTTGTTGATACCAAATTTAGTCTGCTGACATGTCCCAATTAAATGAAGACACGTGGTAATCTACATGGCAACAACAACACTTCCGAGAAACCCACAAGCTCCGAGATACAAGATTACAATGAGGAAGACTATTTCCTCGAGGAACACTGCTTCCCCGAGGAACACATACGCTCCGAGGAACAAGACCTCATCGAGGAACTCTTAAGTACCAAGAAGCTTAGGCGGTTCGAGCAACTCAGGCGGTCCGAGCTGCACCTCGAACAAAGCATTAATAGCGGGATAACCAACAGTTCAACTGATTCATTAAATGCTTATCATTTAGACGCACACGCTTAAGGGGCATTAAATGTATTACCCTTTCATATGTATCCCATTTAATGTATTACCCTTTCACATTACAGCCTCAGGGCTATAAATACATTGTACAATCCTCATTGTAGGGGGACCGAAAAATCCATACCGGAATTTCTTGATAGAACTTGTAATCGAGAATTCCCAAACACTCAACAATAAAACAACAGTGGACGTAGGCCATTCTTATAAGGCTGAACCACTTTAAAATTCTTTGTCTCATTTATTTATCTGTGATTGAATAATTAGAGTGGTCTAATTTTTTACATCAACAGATTGGCGTCGTCTGTGGGAAACGACTGGTAATATCATTTTCTCACCAAAAATAATCCATCACAAATGGCTGATATTCCAGAATCCAGCAATCGAAACGCTAGAACCCCTCCAAATCCATCTGCTTCGCCAAATATTCCAGATCTGGCTGGAATAATGACAAATCTGGCTCAGGGCCAGACCGTTATGCAAGAAACAATGTGATAACTCATCCAAACTCTCCATGGCGGTGCGTCAGCCCATTCAGGACCACGGAGTATTCAAAGAAATACCCGCGCACCATACTCACGTACTAGGCGTACCGATTCACATCACAATGAGGAATCTGATGATTTCTCTTATCAACTTGGGCGAACTTCGTCGGTGCGAGCCACAGATACTGAACAACGTGTCACTCTCTCTCCAGAAAGGACCAGCGCATTAGAAAGATTAAGTAAGGTTTCTCCTTTCGACCGATTAGGCCCTAGGAGGAACAAAAGTCCTCTTAATGCAGCGTCGAGGAGATTTAGATGATCAACAGCCTTAAGGGAGGGATCTGTCCAGTCGCGACCAACTGCTCGTCAAGAGAGATCCCAGGAAGCCACCTCAATGCGATCAGCTGCTCGAACCAATAGGCCCGAGGAAGGAAATGATGCATGGAAAGGTTCTATTCAAAGGTTGGAGGATAGATTAGGGGAAATGGTTAAAACCAAGAACCCTTTACAACGAACCTTTGTTCGAGGAACACCTTTTGTCCAGGCCATTGTAGATTTTCCAACACCATCAAAGTTCAAAGCACCTGTTGTGACCCCTAAATATGATGGAAAGACTGACCCTGTTCTTCATATAGAACAATATCAAGCTGCTGCCGACATCTATGTTGTCCCAGACGAGATGAGATGCAAGGCATTCTCGGGAAATCATACCGGATCTGCTCAAATATGGTATAATAATCTTCCTCGGGGTAAGATCTCAACTTTCTTTCAACTGGCCGAGTTATTCATTGGAAATTTCTACTTTGGGGCAAAGCCAGTTAAATGAGTAGCACATCTGTTAAGTGTTAGACAAAAAGCTAGTGAAAGTACCAGAGATTATATAACTCGTTTTAATAACGAGAAACTTGAAGTCATTGATTATGAGGAGAAGACAACGATCACTGCCTTGATGAGTGGGCTGTTTCCTAACAAGTTGTATTACACTTTGGACAAAGATCCACCCACAACTATGTCAGAATTGATGGCAAAGCGGCCAAAATCATGAATGCCAAGGAGGCTATGGCTGCGAAGAAGAATATGGATAAAGAAACCAAGGTGGAAGTCGACAAAACCAAGAATAAAGAACATAAGAACAATGGTGGTGACAAACAATCCAAAAATAAGTCGTCATGGGAGGTCTTGAGGAAATTTGACAATTACACTCCTTTAAAGATAGATATTAACCACGTCTTGGAAGAAATTAAGAACAACGAGGAGTTAAACTGGCCAAAGAAAATGAAGGCAGGGCTTGACACGAGGAATAGGGAAAAATATTGCGAGTTTCACAAAGATCATGGCCATATGACCAAGAATTGCATAGCTCTTCAGAATGAGATCGAAACACTCATCCGACGAGGAAAGCTGTCAAAGTATGTTGATCGTGGAAACGAAAGAAGAAACAACGACCGAGCAAGAGAGAGGTCTAGATCTCCTCGTCGAGCAGAGGAGAACAAGAAAATAAACTATGAAGTTGATCCAGAAGACGACCCCGATCTTCCCAAGAGACCAAGGCAGCCAGAACGAGAGGTATTTTCAATACGCTTTGGGTCGTTTGACTGTAATGTTATAACAGGTGGAGATGCAGGAGGAGGAGACCTTACTGCAGGGAGAGAAGCTTACCTCGGTGGGGCTCAAGCTTGCTCGTACATTCAGCGAATAAATCTAGCTGAGGAGGATCCCCCGAGAAAGGTGAACAAAGAGAAGTTGGTCATTGGGTTCTCAAAAAATGACCTCGCAGGTGTTCTATATCCTCACGATGATTCACTGGTGATCAAAATGAGGATGAAGGAAGTTATGATTTCAAGAGTACTGGTCGACAATGGTAGCTCGACAGACATCATGTTCTACTCATGCTTCGATAGTTTAAATCTAAAGATATCTCAAATGGAGCCTTACCACAGACCCCTCATCGGTTTTGCTGGCAAAAAAGTATTTCCACTTGGGACGATCAAGTTGGATATATTCATTTGTACGTGGCCTGCTTGTCGGACAGAAAGAATACGTTTCTTCATGATGGATAAGAATGTCCAATCATCGTACAATATCATCATGGGAAGAGTAGGATTGAAGAAGTTCGAGGCTGTACCATCTACAGTGCATCAGTGCCTAAAATTTCCAACAAACTTTGGAGTAGGAGTTGTGAAAGGTGATCAGAAAGTAGCTCGGGAATGCTATTATTCATCCACCGAGAAAGAAGAATTGGAGGAATCAAAGAAAAAGACTACTACTTATCAAGTCGATGAAGGTGCAGAGATTGAAACATTGGATCCTCGAGATGAGTCGCAACTCGTGAAGGGTCAAGTGGAGGAAGCTACTGAAAACATCATTCTGGACGACGAACACCCTGAGCGAACTACTCAAATAGGTTCGTCGTTGGAAGCCTCATTAAAACAAGAATTAATAACTTTCCTTAGAAGTAGAAAATAAACTTTTGCGTGGAGTCATGAAGATATGCCTGGGATAAACCCAAACTTCTTATGTCACGAACACAATGTGAATAAGGAGATCAAGCCTGTGAAGCAGAGAAGAAGAGTATTTAGTCCCGAGAAGAATCAAGCTATACAGGAGGGAGTCGAGAAGCTCCAGAAGGCTTGTTTCATTGAAGATGTTAAATATCCAGACTGGTTAGCCAATGTGGTGATGGTAAAGAAGAAAAACAACAAGTGGAGGATGTGTGTAGACTTCACCGACCTCAACAAAGCATGCCCAAAGGATCACTTTCCACTGCCCCGAATTGATCAACTGGTGGATGCTACCTCGGGACACGAGTTGCTGAGCTTCATGGATGCTTATTCTGGCTACAATCAGATCAAAATGAAACCTGAAGATAGGGAGAGTACTTCTTTCATTACCCCTCGGGAAACTTATTGTTATAATGTTATGCCTTTTGGTTTAAAAAATGCAGGTGCGACATATCAGCGACTGATGAACAAAGTCTTTGCTGAACAAATCAGTTGCAATATGGAAGTCTATGTTGACGATATGCTGACAAAAAGTAAGAAAGCTGCCGATCATCTAGTTGACTTGAGTCAGACTTTTGATCAACTGGATAAATATCAAATGAAGCTGAACCCGATGAAGTGCATATTTGGAGTATGAGAAGGCATGTTTCTCGGATACATTATCAATCAGCGAGGCATTGAGGCAAATCCTGAAAAGATCAAAGCTCTATTAGGGCTGCGATCTCCAACGATGAAGAAGGAAGTACAGAGTCTCACAGGACGAGTAGCAGCACTCAACAGATTTGTGTCACGAGCAACTGATAGATATCTCCCATTCTTCAAGACACTCAGAAAGACTTTTGAGTGGAATGATGAATGCGAGAAGGATTTTCAAGACTTGAAGAAATACTTGGGAGCACCTCCACTGTTGTCCAGGCCAGTGATGGGAGAAAAATTATACTTGTATCTTGCAGTGTCCGAGAATGCAATTAGCTCGGCGTTGATCATAGTGGAGAATGGAGCGCAAAAACTAATTTACTACACAAGTAAGGCCTTCCGAGGAGCAGAGATCAGATATCCAAGGCTGGAAAAGTTAGCACTGGCGCTTATTGAGGAAAGTAGGAGAATGAGGCCATACTTTCAGGCTCATACCATAGTAATATATACCGATATGCCATTGAGGCAAGCCCTTCACAAGCCAAAAAAATCAGGGATATTGATGTACTGGGCGATAGAGCTCGGTGAATATGATATAGTCTATAAACCCAGATCATCGCTAAAAGGGCAAGTTGTGGCAGATTTTATAGCAGAGTTCACCTATCCTGATACCCCCGAGGAGCAAAATTTGCTCGCTGATCAACCTGTGGATGTTACAGGATCAACAAACACTAGCTCAGACCAACTCCGGTTGGTAAAAGGGCAAGTGGATGTTACAGGATCATTAAATTCAAGCTCAGACCAACTCCGGTTGGTAAAAGGGCAAGAAAAAATGATCGACGAAGAGCGAGAAATATCCGGGGAGGATGAAAGGAAGCAACAAATATTTCACCGAGCAACTCTAACTGATCAGAAATTCGAAGACGAGTTACCTATATGGAGGCTATATGTAGATGGCTCATCTTGCACTACAGGATGTGGTGCGGGGATAGTTTTGAGCACTCCAGACGAGGTCGACATGGAATACGCCCTTCGTTTCCAATTCAAAGCTTCCAACAATGAGGCTGAGTATGAGGCCATGATTGCAAGACCTAGTTTAGGAAAAATTATGGAGGCACAACAGATTATTGTCTTTAGTGATTCTCAATTGATCGTAAATCAAATGTTGGGAGTATATGTAGTTAGAGGAGAATTAATGATCAGATATCATGCAAAGGCAAAGGAACTGGTGTCAAAATTTGCCGCTATTCAGCTGGTCAAAATACCAAGAATGGAGAATGCGAGAGCAGATGCCCTAGCTCGACTAGCATCAGCTACTCACACCGAGCTACGACGAATAATCCCAATTGAAGTGCTAGCTGGTCGGAGTATAGATGAAGATCTGACGATGAACTTTATCACCCCTGATTTAGGACCATCTTGAATGGATCCCATCAGGGCATATATTAAGGAGGGAGAATTGCCAATTGACAAGCTCGCAGCCAAGAAATTGAAGTTTAAAGCCGCTCGGTATGTATTAACTAATGGTATTTTATATAGATGAGGAATTATGGAAGGTTCGCAGAGATGCGTACATCCTTCCGAGGTAAAAGAATTAATTGAAGAGATCCATGAAGGGTCCTGTGGAGCACATGTAGCAGGTCGGACTCTTTTACAGAGGATGATGACGCAGGGATACCACTGGCCAAAGATGAGAGCCGATTGTGTAGCCTATGCCAAGAAATGTGACAAATGCCAGCGCTTTTCCTCCATCCGAAGAACTCCACAAGCATTGTTGACACCCATAACTTCCCCTTAGCCATTTGAAATGTGGGGAATTGATTTGGTTGGGCCACTGCCAACAACTCGAGGAAGATTCAAATACCTCGTCGTCGCAGTAGATTATTTTACTAAGTGGGTAGAAGCTGAGCCACTCATTGATATGACGTACGAGAAGGTGTACCAATTTGTTTGGAAGAACATCATTTATCGATATGGTCTTCCTCATGCTTTCATCACAGACCATGGAATACAATTTGATAACGAGGAGTTTGCTGCCTATTGCCGTCAGTCAAACATTTTGAAGGTCCACTCAGCACCAGGCCATCCTCAAAGCAATGGACAAACTGAAGTAACAAACAGAACACTGCTGAATGGTTTGAAGAAAAGACTGGATGATGCGAAAGCAAATTGGATCAACGAGCTACAATCAGTACTTTGGGCTTACTGAACTACTCCCCGAGTAGCAACAGGGGAATCACCATATATGCTGGCATTTGGAAGTGAAGCTGTTATACCTGCCGAGTTGGGCCTCCCAACACATAGGGTAATGAATTTCAATTCCACTGTCAGCGACTTAATGAGAAGACTGGATTTAGACATGCTCGAGGAAGTTAGAGAAGAAGCAGCCATCAGAAATGCTGCATACCAGCAGCGAACGACTTTGTTTTACAACAAGAGGGTGAGGAAATGCGAGCTGAAAGAAGGAGACTACGTGCTGAAGAGAGTAATTCAAAAGCACAATAAACTAGAGGCAAATTGGCATGGACCATACCGAGTTACAGAAGTTGTTCGACCAAGAACTTACCGAATAGCAACTCTAGAGGGGGAGGAGTTTAAGAATGCATGGAACGCAGAGCACCTACGCAAGTATTATCAGTGATGTATATTCCCATGTAATGCAGTTCCAGCAATATGAATAAAATGAAGATATTCCGCCACAGTTTTTCCTTTTATTGAGAATTTTTCGGGGAATACTAGTTCTACACACTACTCGGCAAAGATCAGACTACTCAGCAAAAATATTCCAAAAAATGCCAACCCCGGTTGGTTAGGAAACAATATATTCCTAAAAATGCCAACCTCGGTTGGTTAGGAAATAATATATTCCTAAAAATTCCAACCTCGGTTGGTTAGGAAACAAAATATTCCTAAAAATGCCAACCTCGGTTGGTTAGGAAACAAAATATTCCTAAAAATGCCAACCTCGGTTGGTTAGGAAACAATATATTCCTAAAAATGCCAACCTCGGTTGGTTAGGAAATAAAATATTCCTAAAAATGCCAACCTCGGTTGGTTAGGAAACAAAATATTCCTAAAAATGCCAACCTGTTTGGCTAGGAAACAATATATTCCTAAAAATGCCAACCCCGGTTGGTTAGGAAACAATATATTCCTAAAAATGCCAACCCCGGTTGGTTAGGAAACAAAATATTCCTAAAAATGCCAACCTGTTTGGCTAGGAAACAAAATATTCCTAAAAATGCCAACCTGTTTGGCTAGGAAACAAAAATATTCTTAAAAATGCCAACTTATGTTGGTCGGGAGGTAAGTATATTCTCGAAAATGCCAACTTATGTTGGTCGGGAGGTAAATATATTCTCGAAAATGCCAACTTATATTGGTCGGAAGGTAAAGCACCAAAATCTACTAACTATGGCTGGTTGGGGATAAAAACCCACCAACTGTAGTTGGTCGACAAGGAAAATTTACCGACCTTGGTTGGTCAGAAACATTTTATGGGCAAAATTATTTCAAAAAGACTAACTATAGCTGGTCGGGGATAAAAATCCACTAACTGTAGTTGGTCGACATGAAGAATTTAACAACCTTGGTTGGTTGGAAACATTTTAAACATTTTTATACTTATTACTTTATTACTAAGTTGGTCGAGAAACAAAATGTTGTTTTTGCCAAATGACTATCACAAGTTCAAACTACACAATATTGTTATCTTTTTATCAGATATGCATGCACAAATATAAAATTTTATAAGACAATAGCGAATAAAAATGAAAGTCTTTCATTGAATTCAAAATAAATTACATTGATAATGAAATGAAAGTTACATTGATATTGAAATATATACTAACTATTACATCAAAAATTCCTATTCTACTGGTTTTTTCCCCTCTGCTTTTGACACAGGTTCCTCGCCAGCAGGCGGATCATTTAAAGCCAGAGGATAATTTATGAAGTTGAGATCCTTTAATATCCTAACATTCATCACGGATGGTCGATGTAGAAGATCCTCGGGATGAGATATACTTCAACAATTGAATGAAGATTGTAGTCGCCGAGATACTTAGAAATCAAGCTCCGAGGAATGGCCCGAGCAGGGATCCAACTCATATCCAGTTTGAATGGTGGCACGGGTAAGTCGAGAAGCCCGAGATAATGGTAGTCCCACAGGTAATGACCCTGTTTGAGCTGCAGCACACCTAAGGCATTCAACCAGCCTTGCCCGTAGCCCTTATTATTGGCATTCTGGATACGATCGTCCAAGTGAAAGAGAGCTTCGTTGTATCCAGCCATCCAAAACTCCCTGGGCTATTTGTGGAACTGATATGTTAGTCTGTCCAGCTGCTCGTGGAGATTTTTGACGAAGAGCTCTTTGTTCTCCAAGGTAGATTTCTGCGTGGAGAGCTCCTCTTCCAAGTCTCTGATTTTCTTTGACATTTTAGCCAAGGCCTGGTTCTTCGCCATTAGCTGGAAGGCCTGGTTCTCTAAGGCAGACTGAGTCCTCTATTCTTTGACAGGAATCCGAGCTGCTCTTGCTCATCCCCGAGGAGCTTTTGCTTGTCCACGAGTTGATGTAGAGGGGCCAGCTCTCTTTAAGGTTTCCAACTCGTCCCTCAAGTTGGCGTTCTCGACCTCTAGGAACGAAAATCCCTCATCGGTCACTGGGATTAAGGCTTTTGAAGAAGAGGCTACAGACTTCAGCTGTGATAGCTCTTTTTGAAAGTTGTTGCTCTCTCGCTCCAGCAACTCGACAATCTGTCTGCATTCCTCGACCTCACCTTTCAGGGTTCTCTCCCTCATATCGTACCCAGCAAAAAGCTTCTCATAGCCCTTGTCGGCAATGATCAGCTTGTACTTCTTCTCATACCCCTCATGCAACAGGGCAGTGGATTCTTTGTATTGAAGCCGAAGGTCTTCGAGGGTGCCTTGGAGATCCTCGATCATGTCATAATAGGCCACATTATTGGCCACCGCTCGATCAAGTAGACACTTCAGATATTGATATGCTTCCACTGCCTCTTCTGAAGCATCTTGGCCGAGGATGTCTACAACTTGTGCTGCACTCAGGTCTGTGTGACCATCTTTAAAATATTCATTACATTATCGCAGCAACTTAGTATCATGGGCATATAGTAATTCCATCCTGGCCAGAAACTAGCAGAAAAAGAAAGAGCAATCATCAATAAGAAATATAAGCAGAGTATGAATAGAAGATAAACAACAATATGCATAAAAGTCCAAGTTTTATTAGATCATAAAGTTCAGAGTTACATATGTGGGTTACATTTGAAAAAGAAAAAGATAAAGAGAAACTCGAACAACTCTACACCTTTTCCTTATCTCCCAAAACCTTCTCGGGAGGCTGGGACGAGGTAGTAGGTTGCTCGGAGGGAATGGATAGTTGCACGGAGGAAGTAACAATCTGCTGAAGTTCCTCGGCAGTAGGCGGAATGGCTGGGGGATTATCTCCCATCACCATAGAAGACTCTTCTGAGGCAGCTTCGTTCTCTTCAAGATCTTCTGGGGTTGGAGGGGTACCAGGAATGTGTTGCTAGAAAAGCTCAGAAGATTCATCAACTTTCATTTCCTGGAGAGAAGCAACCCATCCATCCCTAAAGTATTTGAGACTACTATAGTTCACTTGCAACAGCATAACAGCCAACCCCTTGTTCCACCCCTTGTCCCATCCAGCACTGAAGGACTTCTTCATAACCATATTCCTCTTCAATTTCTTCGAGGAGAGCTTCTCGAACAGCAGGTTATCAGCAGCTTTCAAGTTGTTTTCAATCTCTTCCTTCTGCCGACCTACTTCCCTAAGTTGAGCCAGCTCCTCCTCAGCAGCCTTGAGCTTATCTTCAAGCTCCCCAGCAGTTTTGAGCTTCTCTTCGAGTTCCTTATTTGCCTTCTTCAGGGAATTTATTCTCTTCTCCAACTCCTTGGAGGCATCAACAACTCGAGCTTTCTCTTGCTCGGTGGAGGCAAGCTTTTTCTCCCAGACAGCCTTGTCAGTAGCGTATGTCTGGTGAGAATCGTCCAAAGACTTGATAGCTTCTGCCAGAGCTCGCTCCACACTGGACGAGGAGCATGAAGCTTTAATTGCTTCATCCTTCTTCAGGATTATATTAAAGCAGCTCGTCAACTGTGAAAGTAAAAAGAAAGCAAGTCAGAAACAGAAATAACAAAGGAAATATGAAAAGTTCAAAGTAAGAAGACTTACAGAAGCAAGGTGATGAGCATCTAACGAGGTGACCATGTCCCGAGTAAGGTTTTCTTTAGTACCTTGGTCCTCGAGAATGATCCAGAACTTTACTGAGCTCATGGCAGAGCTCGGAGGAACAAAAGTGGGAACCCCTGTCCCAACAGCTGTGGGTTGAGTGATGGTGTCAGCCAAATTGACCGACGAGCTCTTCTTCTGCCTCCTCGGGGGAACAGAAACAGATTCAACTAAGGAAGAACCCTTGGTCGGTGATATTACAATCACCTCTCCAGGAGCAGCAGACCTGCTCGGAGCCACTGCGGGCTTCTCTATAACCTTCACGGCAGCAGTCGAGGAAGGCGCATCATTCTTCTTTGTCCCCTCCCCTGGGACATCAACTTTACTTCTTTTTACCTCACCAAAACTAGAGGCAGGTTTCTCGAACAGAGTGGGAGGTCTTCTTCTCTTCATCCTTTAGCTTAAAGGGACGTGAGATTCAGGCGAGGAGCTGGTGGAAGCTGGTACCGGCTCTGATTCACTTATTACTGGACGAGCAGTAAAAGAGGTGGTGTAGCTCTTGAATTGCAGCAGATATGATACCGACCAAATATGCTCGTCAGCAACAGATTAATGCAGGTTCCAGATAAGTTTTAAATGCCTTATATTGACATCTGCTTCTTTTGGGCACTTTCTTTTGTTATCAACTGCAAATAAATAAACATTGACATCGGTGACACATTTTATCAAACATAAAGGAAGCATAATTTCAAAATAAATAAAACGAAATAAAAATAACCTATCCCATTGCCATAAGGAGGGCATCTGGGACCTTGGTGAACCTCATCTCCAGTTAATGGAGGGTGTTGCCAATTTTTTATGACAACCCCGTGTTCAAAATAATCCCTATTGGCATCAGGGAGATTGACTACTAAGGCTCTATTCAAAATTCTAGTTTTTAAATAAAAAATATTATCATTAACTGCCCATCTATAACAAAACATAATCTCAGGAATTCCTATGCGAGTTCCATGGATCTGATTTAATCTATGCACCCCATTAACTATTCTCCATGTGTTGGGGGCTATTCTTGCAGGAACAACGTCAAAGTAATGATAGAATTCCAGACACAAGGGATTTGGTGGAAAATAAAATCCACACTCAGGAATAAAGAGGCTGGGGAACCAATGTCCCTCAGCCAAATGGAAATAATCAGAAGGCTCAGAAAGCTCTTCCAAAACAACCCAGGAGGGAATGGAAAAATCAGAGCGAAATTTATCAAGAGATTCAACAGGGTAAACCATGGTGAATAAAGGAAATGAAGAAGAAGGAAGAAGAAATTACAGAAAAGAGTGGATCTGATGACAACGGACTATGGAAGAGATGAATACACAGGAGAGAAAGAGACGACGGAAAACTCGAAGATAAAAATTTGAAAAGGTAGAAGACGATGGGAGTGTCTGTGAAGTTTAAATACCTTGCCTTGGAAAATGGTGAAGTAATGATTACAAAAAAAGTATGATTACGTTACCGGTGACTAAAAAGATGAAAAGGGACGCGGGAATCAAAGCGGGCAACGGCGGCTAAAAAGACAAAAAAGTAGCGTGGGAATCGAAGCGAGCAAAAAAGTTCAAAAAAGCATGACTCTACGAATTTGGAAGGAGAAATAAATACGAAGGAAACACTCCGAAAAATCATGAAGACCATTTAAAGCTACCATATTCCGAGAAAGAATGTTCCCTACTCCTCAAAATTCGAACTATGAAACATTGGGGGCTTTTGTTGATACCAAATTTAGTCTGCTGACATGGCCCAATTAAATGAAGACACGTGGTGATCTACATGGAAACAACAACACTTCCGAGAAACCCACAAGCTCCGAGATACAAGATTACAACGAGGAAGACTATTTCCCCGAGGAACACATACGCTCCGAGGAACAAGACCTCATCGAGGAACTCTTAAGTACCGAGCAACTCAGGCGGTCCGAGCTGCACCTCGAACAAAGCATTAATAGCGGGATAACCAACAGTTCAACTGATTCATTAAATGCTTATCATTTAGACGCACACGCTTAAGGGGCATTAAATGTATTACCCTTTCATATGTATCCCATTTAATGTATTACCCTTTCACATTACAGCCTCAGGGATATAAATACATTGTACAATCCTCATTGTAGGGGGACCGAAAAATCCATACCGGAATTTCTTGATAGAACTTGTAATCGAGAATTTCCAAACACTCAGCAATAAAATAACAGTGGACGTAGGCCATTCTTATAAGGCTGAACCACTTTAAAATTCTTTGTCTCATATATTTATCTGTGATTGAATAATTAGAGTGATCTAATTTTTTACATCAACAATATTCATCATATCAAGTAACTAAAACACATAATTCTCCATGTTTTTTATTTGCAACTAACGTGATCATTCTTGGCGTTCCTTTTAATTTACCACAAAACTTAAGATGTGTATTGCAATAAGTGCATTGAGTAAACTAAATATTAATCAACTTAAGATACAAAGATAAGAAAATGGCCCTTCTCGTAACGTCTCAACCTGAAATGGATACTTATCCTAAAGCCCATATTTTTTACCCCAAATATGTATCAACAATTTTGGTTAATAAATACATACACAATATAACTATTTACATTTGTAGAAGATTATAATTCAAATAAAACAATCTTAGATACAATAGCATAAATGCACATAGTACGTTAATAAAAAAAAGTCCTAAAATAAATCATACGAAACAAGAGGTTTTAAACCAGGATATGGAGGAATTAATCCAGATTAGCAAAATACTAAACAACAACGAAATTAAATTATCTCAAACCATTAAATATGTCAAACCCTTAAAATAAATAACAACAAATTAATTCAAACCATAATTAAAAATAAATAACAACAAATTGATTCAAGCCCTAAACAATAACAAAATATTCCAAGTAACTAAACTGGCCAAGTGGATGAAAGTGTGTAATATTTTTTTAAAGGAAATATTACAGTTTTTTGTCACAATAGTTTAACGGTGTTTGTTCATGAACAAACATAAACGTGGCTATAAAAGAAAATGTGTATTAAAAGAAGTCTAGGAATGTCTTTATAGCCACAATTTTTCATGTGTTTTCTTTTCCTCGATCAATAAGTGTTACTGAGTTCAATCCGAGTGCACACTTTGTACCAAAAAATTGATATTATTGTATTATGTCCCGAGAAAAATTTCTATTTACGTTGTGTACTTATGGTTGAAATTAGAAGAGAAGAAATATTATTAAAAAATAGAATTTGTAGAATGTGCTTTGTAACATTTGAATCGATTACAATTTCTAGTCCCATTATTTATAACATTTGCATAATTACGGTAAGAGAATCAAGAGAAAATTACCTGATTAAATGGTGAGAGAAACCGAGCAGCGTAATAGAGAGAGACGCGAGAAACCTAGTGACGTAACGAGAGAGAGACGAGAGAAACCAAGCAGCCTCAGAGAGAAAGAGACGAGAGAAACGAGAGAGAGAGAGAGAGAGAGAAAGAGAAAGAGAAGCAGGTGTGAGGCGGTATAGAGAAGGAGACGTGAGAGAGTTAGAGAGTGGGATATCCCTTTTTTTTTTTTTGAAAAATGACTTTTGCATATAGTTCTAATATATTTGTAATGATTTTTTTCTATTAGTAACGGATTTTGTCCATTACAAATGTGTAACGGATAAAATCCGTAACAAATAGGAAACAAAATTCGTTACCATTTTCCTCTTTTGGTGTAGTATTTTTTGGAATATATCTGTGTGAGGACACTTCCATCTCGGAATGGGGTTCTTTTGGGTGAGGATTTCGGGAGGTATTATGAAGCATTTTTTTTTGTTGGTAGAAATTAATAAGTTAGTTTTGTTTGTTTTTTTATTGGGACAATTGGTATGAAGCTTGTGTTTTATTATTAGGGGAAATGACTTTGTTTTTTACCCTCCCGTATTTTCGTAAGGGAGATAGGATCATAAGTGGACCTAAAAATCGAACTTTTTCATGGATCTTAAAATGAAAATACCTAACAACCCATTAATTTTAATTCCTATGGTGTAATTAATCTGCGCCAGCTGAAGCGGATACGCTTGTGACCCGAGACCCCCTTACCCGTACCTCCACCCCCTACCCCCACCATGACAGACCACTAGTTAAAAAAATTAAGTTGCTAAAATATTTACTCAAGGGTAAGGGCTGCCATGGTGGGGGTGGGGGGTGTAAAAAAAATATTTGATCGACACGAGTGTTCGTTATCGCTGATGCAGACCAATGACACCATATGAATTAAAATTAATGGGTTGTTAGGTGTTTTTTTTGTTAAGGTCTATTAAAAAATCAATTTTTAGGTCCACTCGTGATCATCTTCCTATGTATATAATTAAAATATCTACTACTACTTTTATTTTTGTTAATAACTTAATTTTAAAGTCCAACATAATAAAAAATCAATAATTAACACTACACCAACTATAATACAACCACTGCAACACGATATTCCTTAATAAGAAGGTTATTTCTAAGTGGGATAATATACAAAAAAAGAAAAAAGGCAAGAAAAAATAAAGAATAAATAAAATGCCTTTATACTTCAAAACATTTTTCAACTAGTATAATTAATTAGTTATAGCCTATCCTAGTTGGTCCTTTTGGAAGTGGTAAATTTTGGGTCTGCTTTTAGGTCTAGAGTTCAATACTCACTAAAAACATTTATTTTAGTTAAATTTTTGGAAAAAGTACAAAATATGTCGGTCAACCGACATGTACAATATTTGCCAAGCCATTTGGGAAAATTTTGAAAAAATACGTCGGTCGAACGATTTATGCATCGGTTGACCGATATGTGAGGTTCTCTCCCTATCGACCGACGTTCTGTTTCGATCGGTTGACGTTAGGGCAACTTTTGGGGACGACGTGTCAGGGTCAACTCGGTTCTCATGATAACGAATTGGTCCACGACAGGATAAGAAGGCTTTTCAACCACCACTTGCCCTGACGTCCATTGTCGGGGATTCGCTTCTATAAAAACAATTAATCAATTTACATATACAAACCATCACACCTTCTCAACCCTAAGTATATGTTCTCCTCATTCAGGCATAGAAATTGAGGGCAAGATCTCTTGCCCATAGTTTAATTCTTTAATCCAACCACGGGACACCCACTTGTGCTCTCTACCCCACTCTCGCCTTCTCAATTGTGGATCTAATATTATCTTCTTTGAATTTTTTCCTTTTTCTTTCTGGGTTGTTTTTTTGTTTGTCCAATTACCCGATTGGTACCATATATCTGATTATTGTTTACTGTGGTTCAATGTGGTTATTCCGATTTAGTTTCTTTGTTAACATATGAGAAATTTCTTGTTGGGGAGGTATGTATAATCAATAAGAAGTAAAAATCACTTTTGAATATGCAATTAAAGGTTAACGCTTGATTTCACACATTTTCTTCGAGTTTAAATTATCTAATTTTTTATAATCAGTTATAGAAAAATTCTCGGTGAATTTAATTGTGTAATTTTTGTTTAATATGAATTCTAGTTAATTTAAAATTATTGTTATTAATTAAAATAATTAAGTAATTTAAATCCCGAGAATTCGAGAGGAATCGGATAATGATAGTTGTATTTATTATTCAGGCCGGTATGAATACGGATACCGATAGACTACACCAAAAACAGTGATTTGGCACACCATGATATTAAAATTTTGGCACAGTTTTAAACTGTGCCAAATTCTGGCACTGTTTAATGATAATCTGGCACACTTTAAAATAGTGCCAAAATTTGGCACTGTTTTAAAGTGTGCCAAAATTGAGTACACTTGACTAAAATATAAAACACCTAAAAAAATTCACTAATACTCACTTTGGTCTCCCGCTATAACATCCTTCTCATTCCCGCTCAACCACCGCTCATCCCTCTCTCTGCCTCCGCTCATCTCTCTCCCTCTCTCTCTCTCTCTCTCTCTCTCTCTCTCTCTCTCTCTCTCTCTCTCTCTCTCTCCGCGCACAACTCTCCGGTCATCTCTCTCTCTCCACGTAGCACTCGTCAGTCACGTCTTTCTCTCTCCGCTCGCATCTCTCTCTCCACTCACCCGCTCAGGTAATTTTTAGAAGCATCTATATTTTTTTAACCTAAGCCTTTACAAAGACAACCTAACAAGATGCCTTTTTTCATGTAGATAAAGATTGATGTTCGCTATTTGCTCTTAAAAAGTATTCGCAATTTGCCAAAGTTAGGGTTCAGGGTATTCTTGGAAAGGTATCAGATTTGATCCTAGAGTTTATGCAATCCGTGATTTGATTCGTGTTTTGTAATTTTAGGGTTTCATATATACATTTTTAAATATATATTGCATTTTTTTAATGTGTGAGTGTTTAGTACAAATTAAATGTTGATAATGAAAAAAAAATCATTGTTTTTTTATTTTAGGATAAAAATACAACTTGAAAAATAAGGAATACTCATTGTGTTTGATAAAATATTGAAGAGAGAGTTTTACATTATTTTGAGACTCTTTGTCAATATTTTAAACCGTAAATGTTATGCTCCCAGTGAAAGGAACTATTATTGGTTTAGTATTTATTTTGGTTTCAATATATATATATATATATATATTTTGGAATATGTTCCCTTTTTATCCCAAAGAATACCTCATTGTGAATTTTAACAATGTACATTTGTGATGGGAGTACCTGAACTAGTGAAGCTTTCTGCACATGGTTCTTTAATTTTGTTTTCTTGAAACATTAATGGGTATCCAACCCTATTAATATTATTCCTATATCGTTGGTTTTAATTTGGCTTTACTATTTTCCTATTTGTGACTCTTTCATACGCATTAATTAGTAGTTATGAAGTGTGCACGCATATCATTTTGCAGTCTAATACCCTCTGTACGAGTATTTTTTAAACTACCTATAAGTAGTTTGGCTACTGTACCTTGGATCAACAAATCAACTTGATTTGGAAATTTTTATTTTCTTTGACTTTTATTTATTTTTTTGAATTATAGATGACACTTATTGCAGTTTTGTTTGGAAACCCAGCCATTTTGGGAAGCTTTATTCTCATAAAAGTTATAAATTTGGTTTAAACCAACCATGTATTTGTAGTATACTTGCGCGTGCTTTCTTCAAACATGCCAATTTCCTAATTGGCATGTGAGAATTTGAGGTAATCACTCTTCTTAGTTCATTTTTGTATATTTTTAATGTGTTTAGTCTTATTTGTTAATGTTTCTTCTATATTTATTTAATAAACTAAGAATTTAAACCTACATGGTGTGTGATTTCCTATTTAAACAACATGTTTCTTGGATCCAAACAACATGTTTATTTGAAAAAAAATTGTTGCTAAATTATCCATGATAAATATAACACAATATGTTCATTTATTTGTGGCTTGAAGGAGTCTATCTTCTGTTTGACTAACTGACTAAAAAACATTCTTGAATATTTCAATATTCCACTTCCTGAGAGCATCCTTAACAACTTTGAGATTTTGGGAAAAAAAGATGCATGGGTGTACCACATACTGTAATGTTCTAAGTTTCCCCCACTAAGACAGAAAAAGTTTGGTGTTGAACCCACATATTTTGAAATTTAAATTGACAGGGACCTTGAGCATTTGAGAGGGCCATCAATAAAATAACAGGGGAATCCAAATTCAATCTCCAAAGGTGGTCCACTAAGCCGTTAATTTTTTAGAGAACTCCCGTAAGCCTTGGGTGGTGGTGGACTTGCATTCCTTTTCTGAATCGGATACACTTAGAGATGCCCAATCATTTTTGATAAAATCTTTAGACTCAAATGATATTTTCCAAGGGGAATAAATTCAAGATTTTGACACATTCTAAGTTTGACATTGATGTTTAGGAGGAAATAAGGTTAGGAGCTTGGGAGGAGTGATTACCTATCTACTGTGATATTACGGGGAACCCCGTGGAAGTGAACTTTATTTGATGATATGTTATTTATCACTGAGATAGAAATATAGTTCTTTGTTGTTCGTGGGTGTATAATGACTAGGATAGAGAAGGGTTTAACTGCTTGGAGGGGTAGGAAACGCACAGGAGAGGGGATAAGAAGAAATGGGGCAACCATGAAAAGAGATAAATAATACTCTAGAACGCAAAGCTCTCTATCCCATCTGAAAAGGCAACCATATTTCATAATATAGTTATGTTGATATGTAAAATAGAGTGCCTAGAAAATGCGAATCACTTCAGTCCTATGTAGAGCCATTTTATTCCAGGAAGGAAATATACATATAAATCTTTATGGTAAAAACATGATTAATAGACATTTTTCTTCTATTGGGTGCTTAGTCCAATTTCTTAGAAAGTCCAACATGTATTCTCGTAACATGTCCTCGAGGATTTGAATGGTTTGTTGTGACTATCATTCCTTTTAGGGATAATAAGCCGTGTTGATATTGAGTTCAATACGAAATTTGTATTGTATTTTATCCCAAAACTTCAACATGAACCTGGGGTCTCTATCCAAAATGATTGGTAACAGCTTGTTGTGCAACTGAATTATCTTTATAGTGTATAATATGGCTAGTCGAGTTAGGATATCTGAAATTTTGATTGATAACAAGTGCGTAGACTTTGTTAGACGGTCCATGATAATGCATATTGCGTCAGGTCCTACTTACGAATAAGGTAGATTTGTGACAATGTCTATGGTATCCGCTACCTGCGTCATGATAACACACCCATATGGCTTTTGATGCCCTTCCATAACTTGCTGACAAGTAAGACATTTGGTGATGAATAAGGAGAAATCTCTCTTCATTCTTGGCCACAATAGTATCGAAACAAATCTAGATACATCTTGGTGCCTCCTAGGTGGATGTTGAACCTTGATTAGTGTACCTATTCCATAATCTACTCCCAAAGATTTATGACGGTAGGAAGTATCAATCCTCCCTTAAATATACTACATTATTTTTATCCAGGGTAAGATCATCAAATAGTTCTCCGACTTGGAGTCATACTCGAAAGTGCATGAGTTCGTCATCATACAATTCTGTGTCTGCAACTTTTTTTTAGTTCAATTGTCCTTGTTACCATATTCTAAATATAATCTTGTTATCTTCTCCTAATCACTTTCAATTCAAAAATTTAGAGGTCTTTGAACATTTTATGACAGTGGCGATCTATAGCTGCCAATAAAAGCTCTAATTTCCTAATGAGTGCGTTAACCATTACATTATCCCACAAACTCATCCTTTCAAGTTTACTACATTTAGCATATGTCATTGATGCTTGAGGTTAGATAAATTGTTGCTAGTATTCAATACAACTCTAGTTAAATTGTTGCTAGTCTTCAATGCAACTCATCCTTTCAAGTTTCTTTTTCTTTTTTTTTTAAATTTTTTGTTTCATGTTCGTATAAATCAACCTATTTAGATTGTTGGCAATGTTGCATTTTGTCAGGGAGTATTACCCTATGATGTTGCACTGGTTAGTCAGGGGGTTAGAAGAATCTTACAATTCCATGAACGACTCCATTTATGGTTATTTCTTACAATTCCATGAATTCTCCTCTTAGTTTGAGACCAATTCATCCAATGATGTTTTGAACCATATTCCTCTGAGGAGCCCCATAATAAATTACTGAACAGTTTTTGGATAAGGTCAATTATTTTGATTACGAATTGTATTTGATTTTTTATTTGTTGTAATCATTCAACAAGCTTCCAATTGATGTATTTCATTTGTTATTTGGTGTGTTCGTTCATCAATCCAATATCTTATATACTTGACTCTTGAATTTAATTTTATAACTAAAACTAGTGCCCTCACGACAACCCCCGTGTGCCCTCGCGGGCTGCTGCTGAACTGTGCCCAGGGGGCTGCGCAGTTGCTGCCATGTGCTATTGTAATTCTGGACTGTTAATTTTTCTTTTTAATTTTAGTCCATTAATCTTATGAGGAGTGAGGTCCCGAATGTAGTTTTTTATGTTATGCCTAATTAGCATACACAATATGCCAATCATGAATGTAGTTCATTATCTTTGGTCTCCTGATTTTTATCATGTTTTGGACTAACTGGTTTTGGATTCTACAGTAGCTGATGTGAATGGTAAGTGGTGGAACACTTTGGAGTATTGTTATGCTGCTACTGATTCGAACATACATTGTTTGAGACTAATATTTAGAATATCGTGATGATGAGGTGGCAGCAGCAGTAGTGAAGATGAGGTGGCAACAGTAGTAGTGAAGATGGTTCATGGATGGTAAGCCACGATCCTTTATGCGCACGTTAGTATTATATATGTGTTATCTTGCAACTTGTACTGACTTGGGGCCTATGAATGTTTAATTTATAGTTTTTCATGTGACTGATAAGGATGGGAAGAAATTAATAGACGAAAGCATCATCAAGCACATTGATCAAGTTTATATCAGGCCAATGATGCTAGGGATACGAACTGAGCAAGAGCAAGATGTTGTGGATGTAAGTTTTCAACTATCTTAATTCATCAACATGTCTGATGATTATATATTGTGTCGTGTATGACGCCAAATCTCTTAGCGTGTCTAATTAAGTCAAAACATGTTTTTTTCGAAACTAGTTTAATGTCATTATTTTCACAACGTATCTATTGTTGATAGGATTATTGGAATAATAATTCGCACATGTGCATATAACGAAATGGTAGAACTTGTATGTTTTTGGTGATTTCTAGTGTTTCTACTGCTTGGTTAAAAACTTATATCCACTGAAATGGTAGCATGCATTGCCATTGAAGCAATATCTATATTGGAGAAAATGCACTCAAACCCTTTAATTTTTATCCCAAACTTTGAAGCTTCATCAAGACTCTCGCTTCTCCCCGAACCCATCGTTTTCCTGTGCCAAAGCTGGGTCGTTACTCAATTTTGACTCAATTTCCTATCCAATCTCAGTCAGTCTCATCTCCATTTCCTTTTTGTTATCCCTTAGATCTATTATTGTTTTGTTTATGTTCATGTTTTTTGTTCGATTTCATTTTCAAGGTTAAATAGGATGTCGGTTCTATAATGTTAATTTTCAAACGTTTAATGTTCATTTTTCTATGTTTATATGTTATCATAATAGGAAGTAAAAGATGGAAGTTTTCTTTATAAGCACTTTTGAAAGTGGCAGCACTTAAGGTACTATTTGATGAATTTGTAAAGATCTTTAGTATTTATGTAGAACTAATTGAATGACTTAGGTAGTTTATAGTTGGGTTGAATACGCACATGTAAGTTAAACATTTGGTTAATGCGATGATAAAGAAAACAAACCAATTTCCAAAAATAATAACCAATGTGACTCGTAGGAACTTGATAATTTCCAAATCACTAGACTTAGTCTTAAAAAAATGCATTTAAATTGTGAAAACCCAAAACATTCACCAAACGACCCCGTAAGAGGACCTCGCACCTCAGACGGGACTAATGTAACTTATAAGAATTGTTCGTGTAGTCACGGGTCTCCCGCTTTGAAAATATGATGATAATTTGAAAACATCTAGATTAAGCTTAAAAACATGTTGTTAAAAGGGCGAATACCCAAACTAGACCCCAAACGACCCCGTAAGAGGCATGAACACCTCTCACGGGACCAATGCAACTTGTATGAACTGACAGCGTAGTCACGGGTCCCCCGATTTGAGATAATGACGATAATTTCAAAATATGTAGATTAGGCTTAAAAATAAGCCGTTGAAGGGTGAAAACCCAAACAGCCCCGTAAGAGGTACGAACACCTCGCACGGGACCAATGTAACTTGTACGAACTGATCGCGTAATCAAGGGCCTCCCGATTTGAGATAATGACGATAATTTCAAAATATGTAGATTGGGCTTGAAAATAAGCCGTTTGAGGATGAAAACCCAAACTAGCACCCAAATGACCTCGTAAGAGGCACGAACACCTCGCACGGGACCAATGTAACTTGTATGAACTGACCGCGTAGTCGCGGGTCTCCCGATTTGAGAATATGACGATAATTTCAAAATATGTAGATTAGGCTTGAAAATAAGTTGTTAAAGGGTGAAAGCCCAAACCAGGCCCCAAACAGCCCCATAAGAGGCACGAACACCTCGCTTGGGACCAATGTAACTTGTACGAACTGACCGCATAGTCGGTGGCCTCCCGATTTGAGATAATGACGATAATTTCAAAATATGTAGATTAGGATTGAAAACAAGACGTTGAAGGGTGAAAACCCAAACCAACCCCCAAATAGCCCCGTAAGAGGTACGAACACCTCGCACGGGACCAATATAACTTGTACGAACTGACCGCATAATCGTGGGCCTCCCGATTTGAGATAATGATGATAATTTCAAAATATGTAGAATAGGCTTGAAAATAAGCCGTTTGAGGGTGAAAACCCAAACCAGCTCCCAAACGGCACCGTAAGAGGCAAGAACACCTTGCACAAGACCAATATAACTTGTAGGAACTGATCGCATAGTCGCGGGCCTCCCGATTTGAGAATATGATGATAATTTGGAAATATGTAGATTAGGTTTAAAAACAAGCCGTTTGAGGGTGAAAATCCAAACCAGCCACCAAACGGCCCCATAAGATGCCGGAACACCTCGCACGGGACCAATGTAACTTGTAGGAAATGATCTGGTAGTCATAACTTGCTTAAGATTTTCAATTTTAGAATATAATAATAATTGCAACTCTTATATGTAATTTTTTAGCTTGAGTAAGCTTTTTTTATAAATTACTTGGTTACTAGTATCGTATCTTTTTTGTATCCTATTCTTTTTGCAGGATAACATTTTATTGTTAGCATTTATTCACGTGGAACACACGAAGAACTCAATGCTTTACAACAAGGGGTTTATTCATGATTCTATTTTTTTGTGTTATGGTCGTGCGATCTTTTGTAGTTTTATTGTTAACTTTTATGGCCGTGCGGGCTTTTATAAGTTTATTGTTATATTTTGTGTCCGTGCGGGCTTTATGTTATGAAGGTTTTATATTAGCATGTTTTAGAATGTCCAGAAAATAGAGAAAACTCTGCCCAATTTTTTTTGGTCTGTGAACTACTAAAGACTTGTAATATTTTGAAGTTTGTATGTACATTAGTTTATCAACAACGTGCAAGATTTGCAATTTGTGAATTTTCTTGTTTCAATTAATGAATTTTTTTTTCTTTTATTCAAAAATTTGGCAAAACCGTGCCAAAAGTGTATCAAATTTTGGCACGATTTTGAACTGTGCCAAAAGTTTATCAAAATGTGCTCAATCTGGCACAGTTCAAAACTGTGCCAAAAATATCAAATTCTGGCACGGTTTAAAAGTGTGTCAGAAGTGTTCCTGTTTTGTCAAATCTGACACACTTTTAAACCGTGTCAGAAAAAAATGGTCATTTTGGAACACCTGATTCTGGCACAGTTCAAAATCGTGCCAGATTTGATGTGGCACAGTTTTAAACCCTGCTAGATTCCCGTTTTTGGTGTAGTGCATATATAAATAGATACAGATAATGGATGGCATAGAATCCTCTCCGTATCTGTTTGTTTACTATCCTAATTGCAAATTAGTTCAATAAGTGAGGGTCTATTGCACACGACATTTCTTATCAATATAATTTTTTTCTTAATAGTCCATATTTATACATATAATGAATATTCATTCATTACATGTTTACAAACAAGACCTATTAGAGAAAACAATAATATGAGACTTGTAAAGTAAAAAATAAGATCATATGATATGTTTAACTACATACTTAAAAAAGCGAGACTAATTGATACAAAATAAAAAATATGAATAACATTGTATCTTAATTAGTCGATCGATGACCACTTTTAAGAGACCGTTTTTTATTAAAAAAATTTCATTGATTTGTGTAATCTTTCTACTCTGTGAATCAATTTGGATTTTTTTTTTTGAAAGTTGGTCTTGAGGGTGAATTGGGTTTGGTCCCCAGTTGATCTCCATCACTGTCAAAAAAATGCTTGGCCAGCGGAAACCATAAACTGCGAATGGAGATTAGTCGAGATGCGCGTAAACTGACTCGGACACCTCATGATACGCTAATAAAAAAATAAAGGGGAAAGTACTCTTAGGTCCCTCACAGACAAATTTTAAACACTAAAGGAATTTTGACAAATTTTAAACACTTAAGTCCCCTAATTCTCCTCTTGTAGAAGTCCACACTAGTGACATAACAAGTGGATCTAATAATAAATTGTCCTTAAATGTTTAAAAATTGTTACTAAGGGACCTAATTTTAAATTTCCCAAAAGTAAATAGGTTGTTCTTATTTGGAAAAGAATTGATAGAACTTGATTTCTTTGTAATTTTCTCAAAAAAGAAAAATTATATCCCCGTTTATCATATGCATCACATCACGTCTAATTAGAAAGTTCAATGCTAAGCAAATAATCTAATTTAAAGTCACTTAAATAAGTCTTTACATGATCAGCAACAACATCTTTTTTTCAATCGTCAGCCAAGGTTGATATATATTAATAGGGGAAAAACTTATGTTGGAAAAGAAGGGAGAGAAGGGCACGTGTATCCCTATACTCTGCCCAGCCTACACGTTGCCTATTACGTCAGTAACATTTTACCAAGACCAAAAACACAAAAAACACAATGAAAGAGACCCACCCACACCCACTTCCTAACCTATCTTTTTTTTTTGGTGAAAAGGAAATTAATTAACTACAAATAAAGTGTTCGTACAAACATAAACACAATAGCAAGCAACTGCTAAATCAACATGGCAAGAATCTAGTGATAAAATACATGAAAGACCGACTAATACAATTAGTTCGAGTCTGAGTCTTCATTTTGGTTCATATTCTTCTCATCATCGATAATCTGTCGGAGTTGTTCAGGGGGGGTCCTCCAACATGAAAAACTCTTCAGCACTGAATTTGGCATACTTGGCTATCCTGTCAGCACACTGATTAGCCTCTCTCGGTATGAAGGTCACGTCAGCATTTAGATCCGTCTTCATATCTCTGCAATCCAAAATGATACCTGAGTGCGGGTGATTAGTCCAGTCTCCCTCGTTGACCATCTCCACCCAAGTTTTACAGTCAGATTCTAGGTTGAAGTTTTTCCAGCCCCTATCTTTAGCAGTGATCAAATAATAGAAAATTCCTTCGAATTCATCTCTTAACGGTTCAGCACAAATAATTTTCCTGAAGAAGCTAGTGATCCATTCGCCTCTCCAGGCCTGCACAATTCCTCCAAAGGATCCCTCTCTGGTGGAATGATCAAGCCCTCCGTCAGTATTGATTTTCAGCATACTTGCGCAAGGAAACTTCCAGTTAATCGGTACATTAGTATTCGGCCCCCTATGCTTGACAGTTTTAGTGTAAGCAGCAGTAATCTCATACGCATAGTTTACACTAAACTTGGCAATCATAATGGGCAAATGGATCTCGTCTAAAAAATGCAAAGGTTTTTAGTTTTCCAAAGATGCTTATTGCTCGAACCAAATTTTAAGAACCACTCGTCGAAGCTTCCAATATTAGCACCCATAGGATTAACCCATTTTTACATGAGGTTCTAAGTATCTTTAGCAATAGAGCAATCCCGAAACAAGTGATCCATGTCCTCTCTACTTCCACATAGATCACATCCAGCCTCACTAGTCATGTTCCTGACAAATCGATATTGATTGGTGATCATCTTGCCATGCAGGATAGTCTAAAGGAATGTTTTTAATTTTTGGGGAATTTTCTTATTCCATATGCTATTCCAGTCGGAGTGTCCGAGAACATTAAGATCTCTTCCAACTAACTGATTGTAGAAGGACTTGATAGTGAATTTACCATTATTATTTGGCATCCACGTCGGTCTATCCTTACACTAATTAACTATAGATAACTACATATTGAGGATGACATTGGTCTTCGAAGGGTGGATCCAATGGTGTATAGCATGATGGTTCCATTGGCCATGGTGGTCGAGAAGCACCTCAACATTAGCATCCTCCCTATCTTCATTATTAACCTTAGGTTTAATAATACCATCCCCGCAACACTAGTCCTTAAAAATATTTATGCTCTTCCCATTTTCAATGTTCCATTTGATATTTCTCTGAAGGATTGGCTTAGTCTTGAAAATTCCCCTCCATATGTGGGAAGCCTTTTTCTTTTTGGACAAGGTTCTCGGGTTTGGTCTCTTGGTATATTTTTTGCTCACGACATTAACCCAAAGGGAGTTTTCCTTATTGATAAGTCTCCACCCAATCTTGGCCATAGATGCCGAATTATTCAAGGTGGCTTTTCGAATTCCTAGACCACCCAGCATTTTGGGACGGCACACAATGTCCCAGTTCATTACGTGGACCTTTTTCTTGTCGCCATTATCTCCCCATAAGAAGTTCCAATTGATCTTGTCAATTTCTTTATAGACGTTGGCCGGGAAAGGGATAGTCTGCATGTTATAGCTTGAGATAGCGGTGGTGGTGGTTTGAATGAGCATCACTCTCTCGGCCATTGAGAGGAGATTGGTCTTCCATCCCGTAAGTCTTCTCTTAATTTTGTCCAGGATTTTTGAGAATTGTCCTTTGCTCACACGCCCATTGAGGAGCGGTATTCCCAAGATCGTTAGTAAGGGTCATGGAGCATATATGAGCGAGATCCAGGGCATTTTTTGGGGAATGTTAGGGGAGACAAAATTTTTAGATTTGTTGAAGTTTATCGTCTATCCAATTAATCGACAAAAATCCTTGAGCGTCTCCATAATCGTGTAACAAGATGAAATGGAGGCTTCAGTAAAGAGAATCAGATCATCAGCAAAGAAAAGATGGGATATAATGGGGCCCCCAGGATAAGCTTTGATACCTCTCAATTATTTACTGTCAACCGTCCTAGAAATGGCGCAGGAAAGATACTCCATGCATAGAATGAAAAGGTACGGGGTAGGGGTCTCCTTGTCAAAACCCCCTAGTGGGCTTAAACTGGGGTAGGGGAACTCCATTTCACAATGTGGAGGTTGTCGTGGTAGTAACACAACTCATGATAAGCTTTATCAAATTAGCATGAAATTCGAAGGCGATGAGGACTTTCTCTAGGAACTCCCAGTTGATTTTATCATAGGCCTTCTCAAGATCGATTTTGAAAATAATCCCCCCCCCCCCCCCGCCTTCCTTTTGGTGTTGTGGAGGGTGTGGAGGATTTCTTGGGTGATGATGATGTTGTCTGTGGTCTGCCTACCGGGGAGGAAACTGGCTTGGTACGGGCTAATAATTTTCATGAGGATGGGATGGATTCTATTTACAATGACCTTGGCGAGAGTTTTGTAAGTGACATTGCAAAGGGTAATGGGTTTGAATTGGCAAATGGCCTTAGGGTTATCCACTTTGGGGATACGAGTAATGTGGCTCTGATTTAAGTGATCCAGAACAACTCCCTCCTCAAAGTTCTTTTTGGTCATAACATTAAGATTGGGGACAATCGTTCTCCAAAAAGTTTGATAGAACATGGGTTGGAAGCCATCCGGACCGGGGGATTTAAGCGGTTTCATACTAAACAGGGCCCTTCTAAATTCACTAGTGATCACCTCGAAGTTAAGTCTATGGATGTCATCCCTACTCACTTTGGGTAAAAGGTAATAATCAAACCAGGCATCACTAATGATGGGGGTGGGGGCCGGGAAAAGATTTTTAAAGTAATCATTTATGTGCTGGCCAATAGTATCTGGATCGTCCGTCCACTCGCCATCAACACTAAGCCTATCGATTTTATTTCTTCTTCTCCTAATAATAGTGGAAGCATGAAAAAATTTGGTATTTTTATCACCTTCCACAAGCCATTGGACTCTCGACTTTTGTTTTCATAGCATCTCCTCCTCTCTAAGATTAAAATTATATTCGTTTCTAAGGTCAGACTCAAGACGGTCTAAGTTATGGGATAAGTAATCTTGTTGAGCGATTTGGATTCCTCAGAGATGATTAAAGAGGCATCTTTTATGATAAAAAATATTACCGTACACAGTTTTATTCCAATTTATTGCTTTTTGAGTAACAAGATTAATATTCTGATCAATGTTATGAAGCAGACTCCAACTAGCTCTGACGAGCTCATCAAAGTTCGCCCTATCGAACCAATAAGCAAGAAGTCTAAAAGGTTTATTAGTCTGAATAGGAGCACATTTACCTTCAGTATGGATGATCATCGGGTTGTGATCAGACGCAGTTCTAGGTAGGTTGTCCACAACAGCTTCCGGGAACATAATTCTCCAGTCCGTATTGGCTATGGCTCTGTCGAGTATTACCATTGAGTTAGCAAAGCCTCGACGACCATTAGTCCAGGTGAGTCTAGGCCACGTACTGCTAATCTCCGACAGCTTATAATAATCAATATTTCTAGTGAAGGAAGAACGACTACTTCTAGCATGATTATTAGTAAAACTCGTCTTCTCATTACTATCAAGGTGGTCATTGAAATCCATAGTGATCATCCACGGAGCATTGGACTTATCAACAAGGGTGCAGAGATTCTCCCACAGCTTCCTCCTAAGGGTGGGGATAGGACTAGCGTAGACAACAGTGAGAAGATAATACTCATAGTTCTTTCTGGTGACAACGAGATGTATAGCTTGCCTAGACATAGCAATGGGAGTGATCAAGACAACCGGGTCCTTCCAGAGAACCCAAATACCACCAGTCCTACCAATTGGGTCAGACTTCTCCCTCTCATTAAAGCCCAGGTCAACGAAGAAAGTATCCATATCAGCAAGAGGAATTTAAGATTCCAAAATGATCATAACCTCAGGAGTATACATGTTGTTGAGTTCAATAAACATGGGTTTAAAGAGAGGTTTACCCGCTCCGCTAACATTCCAAACTAGCATCTTCATGGAGTAAATGTTCGACGGTATTGGGAGTCTCTCCTTCTCAGGCCATGGGAGTTGGTTTTTCACCATTCGTACTATTTTTGTTGTTGATATCGTTGACGTGATCTTCACCATTACCTTCCGGTCTTCTCGTGGGAGATATTGTTTTAGTTTTAGTTACAAACTCATTTGGGCAAATTTCCATGCTGTGTGTACCACCACAGCCTCGTCCACCATGGTTTTCACCAGAAATTTAACTTCTTCCGTTTGCACCCCCACATGTAACATTTGGGTGTCTCCTATCATGGCTAGAGGGATTCTGTCTATGATCTTGGCTGTTTCCATTCAGATTATTAGAGGTTCCAGTAAAAAAGGAATTTGCGTTAACAGGAGGAGTGGTGTTTGTGGTAAGACGTTTTTGTGTTAGTCGAATTTAAAGGGGATTTGGGTTGATGGGTGAAGTCAGGTGGTTGAAGGTTATTGATAGGAGTTAAATGGGAGTTGTCAGTATTAAGGTTGGAACTAGTGTTATGCATGACAAACGTCTCCCTAGCTGCAACCTGCGTAGCCGACCCATTCTCTGGGTTAAGAATAAGATTGGTTACGTGTCGTGTATTTGAGTTGTCCTCATTAATGCCACAGAAGACCCTACCAGCTCGCTCTTATTAACATGTTGGATATTACCCGCTTCTCTAATTCTTCAGTTGCGATTGGACATCGCACTATCAACCAGGACGCCCCATTCTCTTCCATTATCTGTAAAGGATGTATTCTTCTTATTCCTTTCATTAATTTTCATACGGACCAACTGACCACCCAACCCATTAGTAATCGACATATTGCCAGCATTTCGTTTCTCATTCAGAGCATTAAAACGATTTGACGACCTCTGATTGGGGAGGGACCCCATAGCTTGCGTGTTTCCAAAACTACTGGTTTTGGCAGGAGGTTTACTAATTCTGCGTTGTACAATCATCCAAGGTTCGAAGTTAGGTACAGTGTCAGATGTATTGTCCCTCCTAGGTTCCTTGTTTCCCTCCGAGGACCTAGTCGTTGGGTTGTTTCCGTTGGTAATGTTTTTGTCTATAGCTTGGTCATTTTTCGATGGGTTAGCTAGGATATTCGTCGAAGACATAAATGATGGACATAACTCTTGCCTGTGTCCTATCATACCACATTTGAAGCAGAGAGATGGAAGAAACTCACATTCTATATAATATTCCACCCCATTAATGAGATATTTCGGTATGAGGGTTTTGTAAATGTCCACCACCACACAAATTCTAGCAAACTTGCCCCTGTGTGTTTCAGCTGAGTTGGTATCCATTTTTATGGGCTCACCAATGAGTTTACCAATATCGTGAAGCACCTTCTCGTGGAAAAACTCTAAAGAAAGTCAAGGCAGTCTCACCCACATAGTTGTGTGAGTTTCAGAAGCTTTTTTTAGGTTGAATAAAGGTTCCCATTTCTAACAGTAAGGTAGTGATTATTGATAATACGAGGCCCATTAGTAAGAACATGGTTATAATCACACTTCATATCAAACTTGAATATGTAGTGACCTTCTTCAAGATCAATGACTTCATAGTCACCTTGGAGGTTCTACAGGGTTGAAATCTTATTCATGAGAGCTTTGTACCCAATAACTCTCCCTAACAGCCTCACAATGATATTGTCTTTCCACTTTCTTTGGAGTTTTTCAAGATGTTTAGGGGGAATGATAAGCTCTGGCTTAAGAGGGTTATCAACCTTAGGGTTGGAGTTTAGGTCAAAACCCCGGGCTTCATTTGCGGCGCTAATCACCGTGCTTTACTCATCCGACCAGTAGAGATTAGACTCTTCAAAGAATACATCTTTGTTATCTCTTCTGATTACATCATCATGATATGATGATTTTTGGCTAGGTATGTTGTCTTCATGTACCCTGGGTCTAACAGGATCGATGAACTGGTTTCCATCGTCATGCTGAACTTTTGAGTTTGTAGCAGTGCATATATCTTTGTGAGTATCAATGGTTTCTACATGGTTCTTCTTCTTCTTCTTCTTCTTGTTACTTTGTATGAAGGCTTATTCTTCCTCAGTAGATAGAGGTACATTATAATGGGGAGGGATTACTTCAGAAGCCACGAGAGATTTGTAGAAGACTATCAAGACTTCCTAACCTATCGTTTTCCTCAAAGAGAGAGAAAACCACCGGAAGAGGAAAAAACCCAGAGATTCCATCATAATTAATCCATCCTCAAAGAGCTGGACTAAAAAGACCTAACAAGCTCAGTTCTTTAATCAGAACACCCCCCCCCCCCCCAAAAAAATAAAGTTCTTGAATCACCCAACTCCTTCAATAGCTAATTCAATGATTTTACAAGAAATATAGATATTTTATTCATTTTTTCATTCAGTAGCTAATTCAATTGACTTTTGAAAAACCAATCTTTATTCTTTATTATTATTATTATTATAATTACAAAACCATTCTCTTAAAAGTCAAGTAACATAAATCCATCAAATTTACATCCACCAGAAGAACACGAAGTTATACAACTGTACCATCATCTTTAAATAATAACGGTTCTACAAAATAGTGTGAAAAACAACATAAATAAGATAAAAACTCTAACAATAGTATTATTTATTTAAACAAATGTAATCTACATGAAATAATCAGAACACTGATAATAATAAATCTAAATGTAAAATAACTCAATACAATGACAACCAAAGAACACGACACACTTGTGGGGAGAGGAGAATTGATGGGGTTGGGATCGACGCGACGTTTTTGTTTACTTTGGTGTGGGGAAGTTTTGATTATACGTTAAATGGGTAAAGAGAGGGATTCAGGGAAGCTAAATAGTGGGCACGTGTTAGTTACGGGCAGGGGCGCGTGTACCATACATTACGGCCATATTTATTTTCAATCTTTACTATTTATCTAACTTCAAACGTGTATATTGGTTTATGTGACAAACTATCAAATTCACATTTTGGTAACATTTTATATCATACCTCTAAACTTTATATAAAAAATTGAATACTTGTAACCAAGTATTAATTTTATTAAATTTTTTATCAAAATTCATGATTATATGCATGTTTTAACTAAACTAGCGGTTGTTTTATAAGTACATTTATTTAAATTATCATGTTCGCTAAAAATGCATGCAAAATTATTTATGATGGTCGCATATTTTCTAATATTGATAAATTGTTTATATTTTATTTAAGTGAGAAGATCCAGGATTATAGTTAAAGGGATCAAAATGTAATACAAATTTTCCAATGAAGGGAAACAATATTATAAGTGGAAAGTATTGCACTCCAAGTTCGGTACAAAATTCAGGGCTTCTTTTTCTTTTAAATATTTTTCCATGATTGGCTAGGAGTAAAAAATAAACAAAATATACGATATATTAAACTATGAATTATTACATAATTTATTTTATCAAACATATATGAGGGAGAGTGTAGTCAACATTTAGAAGGACAAAACATAAACTTTCCTAAAATACCCCCGAGTCTATATGGCCACAACTCAATGTGATCGACTATATACAAATTACTTCACATCCCTTTGACTATGGCAATCCCGCTGGATAGCTTCTCCGACATGAGAGTCATACACAAACTCAATTGTAACAGTAAAGATATATTCCAAAAAAATCAGATATGAAGAGATTCTATTATTCAACACTTGTTGAGGAATGTGGACTTTTTTTTTTCTAAATATGACTCTTATTTTGAGGACGAAAGATGTTGACAATTTATCATAATATACACCGTTGTATTTTTTACATGGACACTCATATGGATATCCTCACAATCCCGAGTTTAATTTCTTCATAGTGAAACATCTCACCATCTTTTTTCGTCGCAAATGTATGCATGAATGACTTGCTGAACCACAAATATCTTGTATTTTCTACTATTATGTACTACACTCAAGGCTACATTGGTAAACAACATCATTATAGATTTATTTCCCTGGTAATTTTGTGTCATCTCTAGGTAATCTTTTCAGTCCCCGCCACTTGATTTTTAAAATTTTCCACTATGAGTGTTGAGCAGTCATATCGATCTCCTGAAGGAGATCAGATCCGATTAGAAATTAGGATTAAGAAAAAAGATCATTACCCTACGCGATCTCACTCCTCTCACAACAATTTCATGACCAGTGGATGATCCCCCCCATTGATTTACCCAATCATTGTAGCCACCATCATGACACTCCCTCCGGAGGGTCATCAACTATAAATCCATCATATATGGTTAATCATTATGACGAGATAAAATCGTATCTTGTATTAAAATGAATATGAGGAATAGTTGAGTTGGAGTAGCTAATCTTCTTAAGGAATACAATGTATAAATAGCCTCTCTCTAAGAAGTGGATTGGATTTTGGAATAATGAAAGTTTTTTATGTAAAATATCTAAGTTGATTCCTTGAATATGATTCTTAATGATTTTTTAATTAAATATGAATGGGAACCTTTTAGGGTGATTAAATAACAGCATGAAGTTATTTTGATGATGAATTTTAATAGGAAATGAGCAAAGGTTTTATAGCTTTCAAAGAAAATATGTCCACTCAGAAACTAAGATTTATATTGTCAGACCTTTCAAACATCTTAAGTAATAACCATCAGATCTCTGAAAGAAATCATATGTCTAAATGATTATGCATCATTTGAAGAAATTAAACATTATGAGACAAAATATTTATCTCTTAATCGATTTCTGAGTCATTTTTTATCGAACGCCTAATAGGCCTTTTTCACATTTTCAATCCACTCTTATTCAATCTTTATGTCAAGTCATTCACATATTTGGATGAGTAAATTTTTTTTACTAGGTTTTATGCTTATATCTTCTCATGTTAAATGGGTACAGTTTACAACGAGTTTAAGAAGAAGTTGACTATTATATAATAAATATGATGTGATTATAGAACCAATTAAGTAGCGATAGCTAGATTTTTTCATGGCCTGAAAGAGGACGAATTAGGCTGTAATCTGATTGTTCACTGCAATTATTCTCGTCTCCAGCATCATAGGCAATGACTTTAGCTAATTCGACCTATGGCTATTGACGAAGTTAGTAAACACTGTCTATAGGTGGACATCAAGTAGTGGGATTGACATTAGCAATGCTTAGTAGACATGTATGAGGGATTTAAGGTATTTTATTCCTCCAATCTTGATTGGCAATGTGTGCCCATCCCATTCCCACAGTAAAAATGAAAGGTGCATTTTCCTAATCTATAAAGGCATGATACATGTATCCTTACATTCCTTTTTGTCTCCACTTCACTCTCTCTCTCTCTCTCTCTCTCTCTCTCTCTTTCGACTCAAGGTACATATAAATATGATACATTATCCCCAGTAGAGGGGATAGAGAATTTATTTCGTACCGTTATGATGCCCATTTCGAGAGTGAACTAGAGAGTTTGTAATCCTCCATTCATCTGTAGCTTTTTTCAATTAAAATTAATATAAATCACTATTGCACCTGTGGACGTATGTACCTCATTGTAATGAACCACGTAAACACAGTTCCCATCTCTTTTATCTTATTTTCTCTCTGCTTTACTTTCTCTAAATGATTATTTCTTCGATTATTCTCTCTTTATCTATTGCGAATCTAATATTAGTGTATTTAGCTAAGACAAAAATCTATACACTAGCTTTAGTTATTAATATATTGGCACCATATATGGGAAAGTATTGACAAGATTGTTATTTCTTTTTAGTGATATTTTCTCTCAAATTCCAAGACCCCTTATCCTCATATACTAGTATTTTATCTGGTTTCATCCCATTTGTTATGAAACTCCTTTTGATCCTATTTTTCCCATCGAATACACTATCGGATCTAGTTATTCTAACTCTAAATCTAATTTTTCATCATAACCCTTGGCATCGCTTTATTTTATGGGCTGTAATACTTTTCTTTTTAGAAATTTCATTAAAATGGGTGAAAATATAGAGAGTACTAAAGCCACTGAGGAGCTTCGTATTCCAAGCCTGTAGACATTAATGACCTACAAAGAATACTACAACACTTGGTTTGAGGCAAAGAGGTTATGCAGGAAAGCATCAGGCATCCGACACAAAGCATCCTAATCGAACAAAAGAGGCTCGAAGAGAACCTAGGTGCCCCTATAGGGGTGAAAATTCAAATCGAAGGTAGGAAATGCCTCCACTGGCCCCTCATAGAGACAGAAGACAGATGTTCCGTGAAAAAGCGATAAAACATTCTAGACAATTATATTGGGGCTTACACGGAGAAGCTATCAGGTCCAGGTATACTGGATCTGAATGGAGATAATAGGTCCTACTAACTAGGAGCGACATCTACCATCAAAGAAGGTGGATATGATGATGACCAGACTTACTATTTTGAGCTTTGATGCATTTTGAAAAGACTGAGCAGAGGGTTCCCATATGACCATTTATGCCTACGAGCTAAAAGAGCCCACCACCGCAAGGAGCTCAAAGAGTATAGAGAGGAACCAAAAGGGTTGAACTTTCAGATAATTCTAGGCCAATCATTTGAGGGTCAGCTAAAGCCTAGTAGCCTTCCCAGGAAAAGAGCTCGGCTGAAAGCCGAGGATGAACAAGAAAGACTGTATCAGTTAAGGCCTATAAGAAATAATAACCCCCAAAATGGGTTAATCTAATTATTAGAGGATCGTCTAGGAAATATCATGAAGATAAAAAACCGTCTTCAAAGAGGTTTCATACAAGGGTCCCCCTTCACCTCATCAATCGTGAGCTATCCGACGCTCGCAAAGTTCAAACTACTTTTCATCACTCCCAAGTATAATGGCACATCAGATCCTATACTGCATATAGAACATAATCACGTTCCCTTAGATATTTATTCTATCCCTAACGAGATGCGTTTCCAAGAATTATCCAATACGATTACTGGTTTGGCCCAAATTTGGTATAATGGTTTACCGAGGGCTCAAATTTCCAACTTTCAATAATTGTTCGATCTCTTCATCAGTAAAATCTGTTTTAGTTCAAGATCAAGAAAATGAGTTTTCTATTTATTAAGTGTTCGTCAGAGAGTGAAAGAGATGACGAGAAAGTTTATTTCCCAATTTAACATGGAAAAGCTTGAAGTCATTGACTACGAAGAGAAGACGGTAATTGTAGCACTCATGAGTGGACTACGACTGGGAAAGTCGTTATGAAAGTTAACCAATGAGCCACCAAACAAGATGTTTGAGATGTTAGACAAGGCTAGAAATATTATGAACATTGAGGAAGCTATGGTGGCGAATGGGTCTAGCCATTCCAAGGTCGGTACCGGTAAAATCTGAGAGAAGGAGTTCAAGGATAGTAAAAAGGCTAACAGACCAAGGAAGTTTTATGAACATACCTCGTTGACTATGAGAGTGCACCATATCCTCGAGGAGATTCGAGGAAGTAATGACATAAAATGGTTAGGAAGGTTAAAATCTCCTATTAATTGGAGAGATAAAACTAAATATTGGGAGTTTCACAAAGATCATGGACACAACACGGATAATTGTCTTGCTTTGAAGAATGAGATTAAATTCTCATTAGGCAAGGCAAACTGACTAAGTTTGTTTACAATGGTAGCCAATAAGATATCCGGGACAAGCAGAAACCCAGAAGATGATCGAAGTACCCATATAAGAAGGCGAACGAGAAGAAAATAATTCGTGATAATGATTCAGAGGATGATCAAGACTTGCCCAAGAAGCCCAATGAGCCACTACATTAGGTCAAGATTATCTCATTCGGGTGCAACTTTATAGTGGGAGGAAATATTGACGATGAAGATAGACCGACAGAGAGAGAAGACTACCTAAATGAGGCAAATGTTTGCACCCATATTAGACGGCTCAACTTAGTCGGGACCATGGCATCTCGCCCCAGGAAGGTAAATAAAGATCATCTTATAGTTAGTTTATGTAAAGATGATTTTTCTGGTGTACTATACCTATATGACGATCCCCTGGTCGTCACCATGGTAGTGCATGATAGCAGGGTAGTAAGAATCCTAGTTATCCATGGAAGTTCGATCGATGTCCAATTTTATAGCTATTTTGAGAACCTGAGGTTGAAGGATAGGAGGTTAAAGGCATATCACATGCCTCTCATAGGGTTTTCGGGGGAGAAGGTATTCACGTTGGGAACTATAGAATTAGAAGTTGTGGTTAGCGACTGGCTAACATGCTGAATACAAAATATTCACATTTTTATTCTGGACAAGAATGTACTATGACACCCCGCCTAATTAAATACCGGGAGATCAGGCCTTTATTAAATTAAAACAAGATTCTCATTTGGTTCATTCTTAGCATCACTGTTGATTTTTTTTAAACATTTACTAACCACCTAGTATTTAAAAAATGAGTGCCAAATGGTGTAGGAAGCTTGGTTCTCTCCTCATCTTCTTCTTCCGTGGTCTATATTCCTTTTGCTTTGTGATAACCCTAACTCCCTCTATCTAATGGCATATAAACCTACAATTTTTGGTGTTCTCTAAACCTCAAACTCCCGAATGACCGAAACGCCCTTAAATGGTGTCAAGCTAGTCTAAATTTGCCCCGGGACTCAAAACTATACACCCGAGTATACTATTTTGACTTTTTTGACACTTTCGGGACAAACCGTGACCTCAAAATCATCATCCGAGTCACTTTATATAATCATCTTATTTCCACCTCAAAATACGACAAGCGTGAAATTAAACTTAAACAGAATTAATTAAATCCAAATCATCAAATTAAATAATTTCTTCAACTTACTAAATTCCCAAATCACCAATTTAATTAATTTCCATATTCTCCAAAAATACGGGGTATTACACGTACATTTGGCCTACAACATCACTTTTAGAAGGGTCGGGTTGAAGAAGTTCGAACATGTACCATATACTATTTACCAATGCTTAAAGTTCCCCACTAATTATGTAGTCAGTGTGGTAAAGGGGAATCAAGTAGAAGCTTATGAGTGTTATTACACGTCGATGAAATAAGAAGAGCAAAAGAAATTTACTACCACTTATCAAATTGAGATGCTGGATCCTCGAGATGAAGATAAGTTGGTTAAAGGCCAACAAATTAAGGAAACACATAGATAGTGCTGGATGACGAACACCCAGAACGAATAGCTAGTTCGACTCGTTATTGAATCCTGTAAGGACACAAGTCTCCGACTGAGTCTTAATGTAGTGTTGGCTCAATTTCGAACAAAAACATTTCAGTCATAGGATAGTGTTCAAGTGTATCCATCCAAGCATATGACGTGTTAGTTGAAGATGTAACGGCCAAGTTTATAAAGCTTCATCATATGCTGAGTTTAGTGTGCCTTGTTTCTACATCAACAACATTGGTTCCAATGCTCCTAAGGTATGAATGAAATTTCTATATATAGGAGCTTGGACATTTATTGGGTGTATTTTATAGTTTTAACGACTTTGTTTTACTCAGAAAATATTTTTTTAGAACTTTTCATAAAAGAAATTTGGACTTAAAATGAATTGGGCATTTTTCTGACACGTCGTTCGAACCACCTGGAATCTCGTTCAAACGAGATTTCCATGTCGTTCGAAAGAACTGGCATCTCGTTAGAAACGAGATTTCCAGGTCATTCGAATGAGACTTCTAACGATATTCCTTTTTCACCTCTGGAACATTGTTCGTAAAGTCGTTCGAATGAGATTTGGCGGGAACAGGTATTTTGGAAGTTTTTGACGGTTTTCCCACTTTTTCCACTTCTTTTCCCCACTATATTTTGACATAATTACTTAATGGGGGAACCAACTCTTTTGAACCAACTTTTTCACATTCCTCCACCTCCTAGAGAGAGTTTTGGAGAGTTTCAATTTCAAATGAAAAAGCTCACGTTTGAGTGTTTGTCTTTTAAGAAAAATCATTAAACACTTTTGTTTACACCCAATTGTTTAGTTTATCCAAGTTCCTTAATATATATACTTTGTTTGGAGTTTTTGGCACTGGTTTATCTCTACACCTTGAAGAAGAGAAGTTTGGGTTTACTTCTACACCCCACAAAGAAGAAGACTTGTTTGTTGCTGCGGCATTCTCATACGGTGAAAGGCACCATGTGTGGTGGATGGGTTCCTAAAAGTCGACTGCGGTGGACCTCAGTGGTTATTTGCTAGGCAGAGGTGTGTACAAGAAGGAGCGTCGGGTCTTGGACGAATTCAAGTCGAGTGTTGTAAGTCTTATTTGAACTTGTAAAACCATACTTAGTGGATTTCAGGCTAGGGCCGTCCGAGGTTTTTTCCCGTTGTGGGTTTTTTCTCGTACATCGCGACGTAGTGGTTATTTATTTATTTTATCTTTTGCATAGTCACATTAGATGCAAGCTTAGGTAAAAAGATAAAATTGGTTTAAATCACTACTTGTTTAATTTGGTGCTAAATTAATTTGGGTAAATATTAATTTAATTCAAGTTATCATTTAATTTGTTAAAACTGGTTTGGCCTAACTTGGTAATATTGAAAATATGGTTTAGGCAAATTTCTAGGACTTGTATTAAATTGATTTTTGGGCTTAAAGTAAAAATTCACAAATTTGAATTTGAGTATAATTTAATTTTGTGAAATTAAAATTTGGTTTACTTTCATTTTAATTTGTGAAGAAATTAAAATTTGGTTTATGTAGTTGTTTAGTTGAACCATTTCTATTTCACATCATAAAGGAAATTAATTTTTAAAGTGAAAGATCTAAAAATTGGGGGTCATCATCTCCAATAAATCCCACTCTCAAGAAGGAATTGGTTGAGTTCTTAAGAAAGAGAAAGAATGTGTTCACCTGGAGCCATGAATACATGACATGTATAGATCTAGAATTCATTTGCCATAAGCTTAGCATAATGAAGGATGTCAATCTAGTGAAACAAAAACATTGTGTGTTCAGCTAGAAAAAGAACACGGTGATACAGGAAGAAGTGGATAAATTTCAAAAGGAAGAATTCATTAGAGATGTGAAATATCTGGAATGGCTCTCGAATGCTGTCATGGTCAGAAAAAAGAACGATAAATGGCGTTTGTGAGTAAACTTCACGGAACTCAATAAATCTTGCCTAAAAGACTAGTATTTTTTGCCCAGGATCGACCAGTTGGTTGATGCTACAGTGAAAACGAGCTCCTCAATTTTATGGAGTCCTATTCTGGGTACAACCAAGTAAAGATGAAACCAAAATACGAGGAAAAAACCTTGTTCATCACCAGTCGAGGTACATATTATTACAATGTTATATCTTTTGGGATAAATTTTTTTGGAGTAATATACCAAAGGCTGGTGAATAAAGTCTTCAAAGATCAAATTGGCAAAACCATAGAGGTCCATGTAAATGACATGCTGACGAAGAGAAAGAAAGCGACCGATCATATTAGTGACGTGGGGAGAACTTTTGACCAATTGAAAAAACAACAGATGGAGCTTAACTCGACGAAATCTATTTTCGGGGTCAAAGAGGGAAAGTTCATGGGTTTTATAGTCAACCAAAGGGGTATGGAAGCAAACCCGAACAAAATCCAAGGACTGATCAACATGCAATCTCCCATGAGTAAAAAGGATATCCAAATATTAGCAGGACGAGTGGCAACATGGAACAAATTTGTGTCTAGAGCCACTGACTGATGTCTTTGATTCTTCAAAGTGATAAGGAAGACCTTCGAATAAAACGAAGAATATGAAAAAGTCTTTCTAAAATTGAAGAGGTACCTGGGTTTTTCACCACTGTTGTCTAAACTAATCCAAGGTGAAAAACTTTATTTGTAGTTAGCAGTTTCAAAATAAGTTGTCCGTTTAGCATTGGTCTGACAAGAAGCTGGGGTGCAAAGGATGCTTTACTAAACTATCAAGGCATACTATGGAGAAAAAATCAGGTACCCTAAGCTGAAGAAGTTTGACTTATTCTTTAATTAGACCTCCATAAAAATGATTCCATACTTCCAAGAACATATTATTAGCGTTTATACAGAACTCCCTCTACGCTAGGCTAGTCAAAAACTTGAGAAATCAGGTAGACTGATGGCTTGGGAAGTAAAACAAATAGGGTGTGACACTTAATACGGGCCTAGGACAACTATTAAGGGAAAAATTGTGGACTATTTTATAGCGAAGTTCACTTATGAAGAAAAACTTATTGAGCAAACTTCTACGAAAGAGAACTCAGTATCAAGATTGGGAGAGAAGCTTTCGAATGAAGAGAGATCAACAAATAACTAAATTGAGAATACTTCTACGAAATAGAGCTCAATAGTCCAACACATCAAGAAGACTTCTCTAGAAGAGATCTTAATAATTCAACCTACTGAGAAAACTTCTATTGAAGATAGCTCGATAACTAATGCAGTTGACCAAATTATTAACATACTACAGTCATCAGATCCACGAGAAGAAAGAGCCCGCGATCTCGAGCAAATAAGAAAATTATTTAAAAATAGACACTTAGTCGATGGAAGCTTCGAAAAAGAAACCTCGATTTGTTAATTATTCATAGATGACTCATCATACGACAACGACAATGGAGCTGGCTTGATAATGATAAACCCAAATGGGGTTGATGTGGAGTATGCCCTCTCATTAAACATTAAGGCCTCCAATAAGGATCTAGAGTAGGAAGCCCTCTTATTCGGTCTGGGACTAACATCATCACTTGGCACCGAGCAATTGTCAGCTCACAATGATTTTCTGCTCATAGTTAATCAAAGTCCATAAAATCTATGAGGCAAGAAAAAACTCCATGATGAAGTACTTGGTAAAGGAAAAAGTATTATTGTCAAAATTCTTGACTATTCAGATGGTCAGAATACTAAGAACCAAGAACACACGAATAAATGAACTCGCACACCTGACATCATCCACCAGTACTAAGTTATGTAGAATAATACATATAGAAATCTTAATGCATCGCAGTACATATAAGGAAAGTGTAATAGTGATGGAGTTGGACTTAGGACCCTCCTGGATGGATTCGATCCGAGCATATTTGGAGTTCGGTACAGTTCTATAAACTCTAAAAGAGGAAAGAAGACTTTAGTATAAGGTAATGAAGTACGTGCTGGAGGGTGGAATCCTATTTAGAAGAGAATTCATAATACCAATGCTTATATGTGTTCACCCAGCCAAGGTAAATCATTTGATTAAAGAAGTGCATGAGGTCTTATGTGGAACCCATTCTATAGGTAGATCATTGATAAAGCGAGTGTCTACCTAAGGGTCTTATTATCCAACTATGAAGGATGCTTATGCAAACTATACAAAGAGGTGCGACAAGTTCCAAAAGTTTATCGTAATCCACAAAATTCTAGGAGTATAACTTGCGCCGATCACATTCCCTTAGCCCTTTGCCATATGGGAAATTAGCTTGGTCGGACCCTTATCGAAGACAAGGGGCAGGTTCAAATATTTGTTCATAGCAGTGGATTACTTCACTAAGTGGTGGAAGATGAACCTTTGGTTAAGATGCCATATAAAAAAGTCTTCCATTTTATATGGAGAACCATCATATGCCGCTATGAAATGCACTACACATTTATCACAAATCATGGTACCCAGTTTGACAACAAAGAGTTTGAAAACTACTGCATACATTCAAATATCCAAAAATTACACTCAACACCCGATTATTCGCAGTGTAATGGGTAGACAAAGATAACAAACAAAACCCTGCTCAGTGATATGAAGAAAAGATTAGATGACACTAAGGTAAATTAGATCAATGAGCTACAGAGCATGATCTAGGTATGCATAACAACACCAAGAATGGTGGCAGGTAAAACTCCATTTATGTTGGCATTTGGCACTGAAGTAGTAGTGCTCAATAAGATCAGCCTACCCATTTATCGGGTGCTCAATTACAAATCCCCAAAAAGAGATCTTATGAGAAGAATTGATTAAGACCTAGTTGAAGAGGTCAAAGAGTGCACTGCACTATGGGTTATCGACTATCAACATAAGACTTTTCAATTTTACAATATAAGAGTGAAACCTAGCATCTTAAAGGAAGGGGAGTACGTGCTAAAAAATATTATTCAAAGGATGAACAAGATGGAACCCAACTAGCATGAACTATACAGAGTATCTATAATTGTACGACCAGGAACATATAGGACTACGACTCTATATGGCTAGTAGTTAAAGAACCCTTAGAACTCTGAACACCTAAGGAGGTACTACCAGTAGTAATGGAAACATATGCCATCATAGGGGAAAATCATGTGTAAACTTTTTTTTTCACTATTTTGTAATTGAAAACAGAGATTAAATGAAAATCAGAACTTCATTTTCTACATCTGTGGTCATTTCAAAAGCTTATGCATTATTCAAAGACCATTTCTTCAGTGTGAGAGTTTCGTAAGAAGTCTAGGATGAAGACACCTCAGAGCTGAGCACATCAAGATCTAAAACTAGAAAACTTGTTTCAGAAATGACCTCATCAATGGACAAGTCACGATGAAGAAGCCCAACTTTATTTACGATATTGTCTTAGGACATATCACAAACAAGAAGTTTTTATAAGTTTAAGAAATACAGTGCAGTATTATGGATGAAAATATCCGACCATAATTGACAAAAGCAAGGATAAACATTATTAAACTCGGTCGACTCTAGAAACTAATGCTAACACTTGGCCGGGATGATGATATTTTTCCATACAATCAATAAGTTGGCATAAGTATTGGTAGATCCTAAGTGTGGAAAACTCAGGTTTGTCCAAAACTGGTGGCTAGTAAGGCATTACTAAGATTGGGAAACCTAGCGCAGCCTTATGGAGGAAAAGATATGACCATAACGAATAAATGTAAGGATAAATCCTAATAAACTTCGTCAGCTCTGGTAACCAATACTGACACTTGGTCAGGACGACGAGATCCGTTCATACGACCAGTAAGCTAACATAAGCACTGGTGAAACCTAAGTCAAGACGACTCAGGTTCATCCAAAACTGGTAGCTAGTAAGGCAGATCAAGTTCGCAATAAGACAACCACACGATCATTAGACTAAACTATTAGGAAGCCCATCCTAAGCATTAAAGCAGTTAGTAAGTTGACATTTCAAACACGCAGTATGTTACAATAATCCCATAAGATGAGAACTAACTACGTTGAATACATATGACCATATTTATTTATGAAAAATATCTTGAATATAGTATGATCCCTCCAAGTGTATGTAAATATCTTCAAAGTCAGCATGACAAGTATAAACATGTAGAAAAAATAGTATATGTGATAGAAGCTTAATCATTGCAATAGATATGCATAAATCTACTTATCATAAATTACAAAATGATTGTAAAAAGATAGAATATTAAAAATAAAAAAACATTCACAAAAAATATCAAGATATGGGAGTTCGTGCTTTGGGAGCTTGATGAGTCTCAGCATCTGTCATCAAGACATCCACAACAGTGGCAGGGATAGCATTGAAAGCACTCGGCTGGTCAACAATGATATTATCATGGTCATCCATAATATTTTTCTTAGAAACCTACATAGCTAGTGACTCACGCTCAGCAAATAGGTGGCCTAATCATTATCTCCCTCATATGCATGTATTGTCTCTATAATATTAGGGAAGTGCCCGATGACCCTTTTTTTAAACTCGTCATATCCCTCCATAAATATGGTCACGAGGTCAATGTTATATTCGCTAACATGGCCGGCCCTGGCCATGTGCCAAATGGGCAATGGCACAGGGCCCATTTTAGAGTATGCACCTATATATGTAGATTTTAGGGGTTCAAAAATATTTTATGTATATTAAAAATGTCAATTTTTAAAATAAGTTTAATTTTTTAGAGGCCCATTTTTTTAACTATACAAAGAATGATTCAACTACCACCCAACTAAAATGGGCCTCTAAAAAATAAGTTTAATTTTTTAGGGGCCCATTTTAAATATTTACAATATTTTTTTAGAAGAGCCCTAAATTGATTTTCGTACAGGGCACTTCCAATCTCAGGACCGACCTTGTTCGCTAAAGATCTTGAAATTTTTTACCCCCTCCTCATCATCAACTTCAAGAGCGGCGATGAATTTTTTAGAGCCTTAGTAACCCTCTTTAAATCCTCTACTCCCTTGGAAATTGCCTCATTCGAGGACTTAAACTTAGCTGCATTCGTTTGTGCCTGCTCTTTTAGCTTTCTGATCTCCTCATCTGCCTGGCCCAGGGCACTCACAATAGACACCAACTGATTATCCGTCTCTTTTAGCTCTGAACAAACCTTGTTACAATAAACCTTAATATATTTTAGTTCATTCCATAAGGTCTCGTAGTGGTAAAGGAGATCATTTTGCTCATTCTTCAATTCATTGTATGTATTTTGGTGTGAGGCCACCTGATCCCGCATAATGGTGGCGCCCATAACACCATAAAATGAAGAAGTCAGCATAAAATTCAACACAATATGAATAAATTAGAAAAACAGGAGTCTTGCCTAGAACTTACCACCTTCATATTATGCTGAGTTATGCTCTAGAGCTCATTAGCGTTAAACTGTCGAAGATGTTAGTAATCACGGGCATAACCATGATATTTGAGAATGTCGATGGAATTTTACCTATGTTAGAGGATGAATCCCTTATCGTTTATAAGTTTTTTCTTAGTGACTAGATTCTCCGGGTCCCAGGTAATAGGATCCACCTCTTTGTAAGGGTTGGAAAACCTAGAACCTCGAATCAATCGTCGAGAAGGTGACCTCATAATTTGAACTCTCTCCACCCTAAACATAGTTCTATGTTATTTAGGGTTAGGTAGGGTAAGCGGATTCTCCATTGTACTTTTTTGATAATAAACTGGCTCATCCTCAGAAGAAATGCCTTGCCTTTACCCTTATCCTCAGCAACAACTTCAGTATCAACTTATCTTTTAGCTACATACTTAATATTTTTCCCGACCACTATTTTGGCCCTTTTCTCATCCTCAATCCTCTTTTCTCACAATCTTCAACAGCAACGATGACCTTCCTCTTCTTTGCCTTGGCATCTAACTTCCTTTTCCTGATGATCTCTATTACTGCACGATCAAGGACTGGAGGTGCCATTAAGTTTACTGATTCAGAGGAACCAAAAGAAAAGACTGATCATAAGGAGATATGATCAAAATTCTGGAATGTGAATTAACCAAGTAAAAGTGTTCGGCCAAGACGACCATAAGTTAAGTATCGTACTTTCTGCGATCTCTTCCTCCTCAACAAAGCCCTCCTGGACCTTGCGATCAATAGTCAAGTTAATATGCTCGTCTCTTGGAGGGAAACCACCCGGGAGGATGTAATCCCCCAAGTCGATGAACTTCTGGATAGAGAATAGCTTCTTGAACTCTACGGGATTGGGGGTGTAAGTAGTCCTGACCAACTCCTTCAGGGCAAGGGGAGATTTAGAGCCTTTTTACAGCAAAAAGATGAACAAAAAATAAGGTCAGTACGCATATATGAAAACAAGTGTAACAAAATAAAATGTAAAAAGTGTACCAATGTGGTAGGGGAGAGTTAATCACGAGGAGTACTACAAGACCTATATCTCTCATTAGAATGGGAATCCCAATCGCCTTTTATGATGACAAAATGATTTTTCCAACTATGACTACTTGTCTATACGATCTGCACCACCTTTTGGTTGCATTTCCGAGGCAGAAAATAGTATTAGTAGTAGTTGGCTTAGACGTTGTATTTTTCACTATAAACCAATCGAAAGATGTCACCGATGAGGTCAAAACCCGTGTGATGCTTCCAACACACCATGGACATAGGGATGGATCAGTAGGCATTCGGTAGGAGCTACACTATATCCCTATAGAATTTTTCTAATGATAGGGTGAAGGGGAATCCTAACTCTCACATCCAGAGCTCATACAGGGAGATAAATCTCGTCGGCATTAGGTAGATCATAGACCCTTTCATCAGGGTGTGGCAGTCATAGGGAAATGCTTATTGGGATATTATACCTACCCCTTAAATCTTATAGGTCTTCATTCATAATATAACAACCATAATTTTTCACGTTGGTGGTGGATGGATCCTAGGAGCCATAGGCCCTAGAAATTCCCCCATCAGTCAGGGGTACCAGAACAGGAGATGTGGAGGCCATCTAGTCATTAGTTATATTATAAGAAAAGGAAGCATCTAGGTTAATTACAGACATGGATACAGTGTTCATGGACATCTCCCCACTGAGAGGATGGTCTACTTTTGTGGTATTTGCTGTAATGGAAGACTCAGGTCCCACTATTGGGGGCTTTGAAGAAGACCCTATAGATGAGGAAAATATATGCGTGTACCTAGGATGTCCACACTCGCCTTATAGTCAAATGATCTAGATAGGGGTAAGGAATTTCCTAGTGGTTATACCGGGGAAGGTCGGTTCTAACTCAGATTAAATCTCAAACACTCGCCGAACATGGGGTGGATAGCTCATCAAGATAAAAGATAGAGTTTTATGGGTTACCTAAGCTTAAAGGCTACTCAGGTACAAAAAGAAAATGCTAGTTTTAGATAAAACACTAACCAAATTAGAAGCCCTAGGTCAACTAACTCAATGGCCATCTAAATAAGGACATTCCTTTAATTAATTAATAATTATCAATAAACAAAGCAATCACATCTAGAGCAAGGTGGTGAAAATGGCTAAAAATGAAAGTTTCTCTTAATCCCTAAACTGTAGAGAGAGGATAGAGGTATCGAGTTTCAAAGATGACCGAAAGAATATAAACCTTGAATAAAAGTAAAGTAAACGCTTGGATATTGCTTGGCGAATATGACGAAGACTCATAAATTTTTTTGTTTGAAGAACAAGTAGAGTTTGAAAGGTTAGGGTTCTTTTCTGTCTCTAAAACTCACTCAAGGGAAAATAATCAATTGGGAAGAGGTAAAACGATTTTGAAATGAATATTTATACTTAAAAAAGTGATAGCAATTAATCATAATGCATGATGTCATACCTAGAAAAGAGAACAAGTGATGTCAGTTTAAACATGTGTGTACTACCTCATGCGCGAGTGATAATTTATTTGGATGTAAAACCCAGCTAGCGACATGTGTAAAATTCAATCTTAGAGTGGAAAATGACAAGTCAATCTGTTTGAAGTGCTCCGAGACAATTTTGAGACCGATAACATTCTTTTAGGATAATACTCCACTTCGCTTAAATCAACTCAATAGATACTCCTCAGGCACAACACTTTATAGAATCTACTTCGTTACTCAATTGATAGAGAAGTCTTTGGGGAGTTTATTGTACCATAAATATGGTGTGATCATAGAACCAATTATATAGCAATAACTATTTTTTCGATAACCTAAAAGAGGTCGGCTCAAACTGTAATCTAGTCATCAACAGTAATTCTTCTCATCTTCAGCATCACAGGCAATGACTTTAGGTCACACAGTCAATGTCTATTGACGGTGTTAGTTAACATTATGTACAAGTGGACATTAGATAGTGGGATTGATGTTAGCAGCACTTAGCATATATATATGGGAAATTTAAGGTACTTTATTCCTCCTCTATTGATGGCCAACGTGCGTCCATCCCATTCCCTAACTAAACATCTAAAGGTGCATCTGTCTAATCTATAGAGATATGCAACCTCTCACCCTACATTCCTTTTTGTATCCATTACTCTCTCTCTCTCTCTTTTCCTACTCGAGGCATATATAAATACGACACACCATCCCCAGTAGAGGGGATCGGGAGTTTATTTTCCTACCTCTATGCTACCTATTTCTAGAGTGAACTAGAGATATTATAATCCTTCATTCATCTATGGCTCTTACCCATTAAGACTAATACAAATCACTATTTCACCTGTGGATGTTGGTACCGTATTGGGACGAACCATGTAAACACAATTCCCATCTCTTATCTCTCATCTTCTCTCTTCTTTACTTGCTCTAGATAAGCATTTCTTCGATTATTCTCTATTTATCTATTGCGAATCTAAGAATAATGTATTTAGCTAAGACACAAATCCATACACTAATTTTAGGCATTAACATTGACTAAGGACTTATTATATAATAAATGTTCATAAAAATATTCGAGCGTCATAGTTCCGCATAAGATGAATATCATTAGTAATAATGGGACAAAATCTATTTTTATTCACGTAGTTATATACAACTAGTAGACCTTTTATATAAAATATAAATCTAATAAGATGATGAGTATGTATGAATGAAATTAATACCCTTGCGTCTAATTTTCCTTAAATTAAATGTAGGTCGATGAACTAATTAAAGGGTGTGACACAACCAGAAGATATGCAATTTTTTTATTGGTGTGTGTAATAACTCAATGACAAATTAGTCTCAGAAAATTAAAAATAATAATTGAATATTAATCAGATAACATCTCTATCTCTATCTCCATCTCCATCTCCATTATCTTGTGAATATAGACTAATTAGTTATCTCTAAAACTAGCTCTGAATGTGATTGCAATATGGGTTTGAGCCATTTTGAAAGATTAATTCTACAAATATTCACTCCATACATTTTAGGATAACATATTCACAATCTTCACCTTATTTTTAACAAGTATGCACCTTAGATGGACAAGTACCATCCAAGTAACATAAAATGATATCGATCTCAATTTTTCCCATTTAAGATAAGTGTGGTTCCCGTGCATTGACTAATGTTTTTGTTGTAACATTGAGAACACCGAACTTGCGAAAATATAGATCCATCTTTTTTATTGCTTTATTGACAGTTGCTCAATAGTTGAAGAATGAAGATTAACGATAAAACTACAAAAATCGAAGCTCAACTATGTATATAAAATCCCTAATTATATGCATTATATACAACGTCCCTTAATTTATGTAATTTAGGCTTGGAAAAATTATGCACACAATCCAAGTTACTTTAATATTCTAATCGGGGTGACTATTGGGTTAGTTATGTCATAATCGAGCTGTGTTATTTTGTTTGTCATTACTAGTTTTGAATACCAACAAATTGATCAATTTTAAATAATCATGCTGTGTCATAATTCGGTTGTTTTAGTAAAAATGGGTTATCATGTCAAAAATTCTCACCCTTATGAAATAGTGAAAATTTAGGAAATTTGTTATGAAATGACTAATTTTGTAATTTCATTAGACAATAAAAACTATATTACACTCCTCAAGGGTTGTTTATTATTCCTGCTTAAACTTGATTCTCAATCATTCATGCTTTAGATGTACTAAATAGTGTCTATAAATATTAAAAACATTCAAAGATTATGGGTCATTTTTTCCTAGTAATGGTTATGTGGTAATGATCATTGAAGATGGACAATAAATTAGACTGAGACATAATAAAATATTCATTAAGAGATTTTATTATTTAGATTTCATAATTCATAATTATTGCTAAATTAAAATAAAAGTATAAGAGAGTCGTTTAATTTGGGAAAATACCAGATTTTGGTACTATTTGACTTGAGCAACTTTGGTTGCGCCTATGTATCCATCATAATCAGAATCAAAGTCAACGTAATTCATGGGTTTGTATTATTTGTCGAAAAACTCTTTTTGGTGGCTTTCAGAGAGATGAGAGGTGCGTGAAGAGAGCGACCTCTTTGTTTTAGATGTCAATCTATGGCTTGTGCCATGACAATAGTTAAGAGAGGGAGTTATCATGTCTCCTCTTTCTAAAACTCTTCTTTTCTCACTGAAGAATATATGCTTACTTAAAGACAAATAAAACTAAGTGGGTGCCATATGTCAATTTTATTGTGGAGACATATGTCCAAAAATTTATGGTGGCACAAGTCCTAATTTGGATGGAACATGCCCCATAGCATAAGCTTCACCTTTCATACTAGAATAAATTTTCAGTTGATGCATAAATAATCAATAAATACGTGCAATATATTCGACGCGCAAAAAAATATCTGAGTCGCACAAACATAGGTGGTACAATGGAGTTTTATCACGATTAATAATTTTTAATTCGATTTAATAATTAAATGGGAGGCTTATCATTAAGCTCTTCCAACATTTTCTCGTCATAGATATAGTTGGTGTATTAATCCCTAGCTAAAACATATCGATTGTGTGTACGAAACACTTTTAGTCATTTTTCTTTGTTGGTCAACCTGGGATCGTGGATATTGATCTCATGTTTCATTCTTAAAATTGATGAAGCTCATATTTTGTTGTGATGAACAATTTCAAATGGGCTATGATATATATTTTCCATGGACATTGTGAGTTTATTTCAAATGATCTCATGGGTTTATTTTGACAGACTACGTGGTCATTAGGTTATGAGAATGATACATTTTGAGTTTGTCTGATTGCCCCCTATTTTTATTTGGAGGAGTGTTTGGGAGTTTTCCCCATTCATCTCGAATAAACATGTTTCCTTAGTATTTTTATTGTTGTTAATAACTCTGTTTTGGTAGAATCAACATATGTTGGTAAGACTAGATATTACGGTTGCCCCCTGTTTTGGACAAGATTAACCATTGAGACCCACTATATTTTTTTTGGTTAGGTTATTTGTTGACCCACCATATGCTGGTGAGATTTAACATCTGCGTTTCCTCCAGCCTTGGCAAGTTTTGAATATAGCACTAATGGACGACTTTCTTAATTTAGGCAACCGCACATACTTGGTGACTCGCTAAATTTAGGCAAGATTATAAATAAGCACCTATTTTGTGACTCGCTCAATTTAGGCAAGATTTTATGCATACATATGCTACAGACTCGCTAAATTTAGACGAGATTTCGGTGCATAAATTTACTGGTGACTCTTCTTAATTTAGACGAGGTTTTAGTGCATATGCACGTTGGTGACTCCACTGAATTTTAGACAACATTTTAGTGCATACACATGATGGTTACTCGTCTGAATTTGGATGAGATTTTACTGCATACACATGTTGGGGACTCATTTGAATTCAGACAAGATTTTAGCGCATTTCAGTTTAGGGTCTTTGTTAACATATGGGAAATTCCTTTTTGGGGAGGTATGTATTGTTCAATAAGAAGAAACAATCACTACTGAATATGCAATTAAAGGTTAATACTTGATTTCACACATTTTCTTGGAGTTTAAATTGTATAATTTTTTGTAGTTAGTTATAGGAAAATTCTCTTTCAATTTAATTGCGTTATTTTTGTTTGATACGATTTCTAGTTAATTTAGAAATTAGTGTTACTAATTGAAATAGATGAACAATGTAAATGGATATTATCCGAATCCCGAGAATCCTAGAGGAAATGGATAATGATAGTTGTATTTACTATCTGGGATGATATGAATAGGGATACAGATAGTGCATATATATAACTGAATATGGATAATGGATGGTATATTATCCGCTTTCTATCCATATGTTTACCACACCTAATTGAAAATAAGTTCAATAACTAGGCATCTATTGCATATAATATTTCTTATCAATACATTTTTTTATATCATATTTATACATGTAATGAATATTCACTCACTACATGTTTACAAATAAGACCTATTAGAGCAAAAATCTTTTTTTTTATGAGACTTGTTGAAGTAAAAAATAAAGATCATATGACCTATTTGACTACATACTTATCTGACGAGACTAATTGGTAAAATAAAACACATTCTACCATAATTGCTCTAGTGATGATCACATGTAGGAAAACGGTTTTTATTAGAAAATTAGGAATTATTTGTTTAATCTTTTGACTTTGTGAATCAATGTGGAAACCATTTTTTGAAGGTTGGCCTTATTTGGAAAAAAATTGATAGAACTTGATCATTTTGTAATTTAAAATAAAAATAAAATAACCTTTCTTATCGTATGAATCACATTACATCTAATTAGAAAGTTTAATGCTAACTAATAATCTAATTCAAAGTGCTTTAAATAAGTGTGTGAATAATGATATGGGTACCAAAATCTCTTCCAAAACCTATTTCAAAAGTGATGTGGATTTCACTTATTCTCTCACTTACCTATTAAGTGTTGCCTTATGGTATAGGTCAGAACACAAAAAATTATTACTTTTAAAAGAAATTTTAAGAAACTTATTTGAGACTTCTAGAAAGACTCTAAATATTTACATGACTAACAACACTTTTTTTTAAATCGTTGGCCAAGGATGATATATATTAAAGGGGGAAAACACATGTTGGCACAATGAGGGAAGATAAGGGCACATGTAGCACCATACTCTGCCTAGCTTAAACGTTCCCCATTACACAGTAACATTTGACCAAGATCAAAGAAACAAACAACACAATGAAAGAGACCCATTCGCTTTCAAACCCACCATTTTTCCTCAAAGAGAGAGAAAACCACTGGAAGAGAAGAAAAAAACTAGAGATTCTATCATATTCGATCCATCCTCAAAGAGTTGGACAAAAAAAACCTAGTAAGCTCAGTTCTTTAATCAGAACAAAACCAAAAAAAAAAAACAAGTAAATTATGCTTTTAGTCCTAAGCTATAACAAAAGTTTTTAAATAGTTCATAATATTTTATTTGCCTCAAATTAGTTCCCAAAAGTATTTAACTTGTTTCAAGCCGAGGACTCCGTCCAAAAATTCGCTAAACTTTGATAAAAAAAATATCAAATACTCATTTTGTTCTCACCTTTCCTTATTTAAACCAATTGACTCTCACTTTCATGCTTTTCCTCTCTATCTCTCATTCACCCACGTTCACACTTAATAGTATATATATATATATATATATATATATATATATATATATATATATATACAGTCCTGCTCTTGTGCGAACTAGTCCGCATTTTAAGAATGCGGACCGGACATGTGTCACCTGGCGGTGAGCCCATAAAAGAGAGAGAGTGTGCCTACAATTTAGGCGATAATTTCTAGGCGCACCGTTAAGTGACACATATCCGGTCCGCATTCTTAAAATGCGGACTAGTCCGCACTGGAGAATTATTATATATATATATACTAGGATATGCCCGTGCCTGAAGGCACGCTGATAATCGTTAAAAGGTAAAAAAAATCGTTTGCTAAGAAAACAAAACGCAATTTAAAAAAAAATGGTCTTAATCTGATTTGTTTATATGACTAATCACCCTGCTCAACACATAACAAATAGTCTAACAACGTTTAAATAGTTTAAATTCATCACTTGAATTAAAAAAGTGAGAATTCTAAAAAAAAATTGGCATAGTCTCATTTGTATTGCCCGTGCCTGAAGGCACGCTAAAAATTTCCAAAGTACATAACCATAAAACGACAAAAATTTCCAAGGTACATAATTTCAAAACGACAAAAATTTCATTCCCCAACTCCACTAACTATAAATAGCTATTTATTAATAAAAAATAAAAAAATAAAAAATATTAAGTAAATAATATCAAGTAGAATACTAAAGAACAATTGTGACTGCAGCAAAATGCCAATTAATCTCAATTTCAAAATACTGAAATTCGACCACTTATCCACATTAGAGAAAAAAAGGTGTGATGAATTAATCAACCAAAAAGTAAATATAAAAATGGATGGATGTTTTAGTCATCATATTATTCATAAACATTAAGAAAAATCACAAATACATTGTAAGATTGCAAGGAATTTCAAAATTGCCAGCAAATGCACACCACATGGCAATTCAAAGTAGGATATCTAAATCATTCATACTGCAAAACAAACTGATTCATATACCAATTTAAGGAAACGCCTTAATGAATACAAAAACCTTAAAATGACAATTACATGAAATCTTAACGAAGTCCCTAATCTGAAAACTCACAATATCACATGATGTTGAACAATCCTAATTTCATAAATGGAAATGTATATTAAAGTTAGGTAAAAAATATGCACAATAAACAATGTAAATCATGTTTAAAGCTCAACACAATTCTATCAAATTATGATCATCTAAATGTTATATGTACTACATCCCTCTGCCACACACCTGAAAATTAGAGAAAATAAAATTAATTGAGACAGTAATGAAAACAATACAATTAAATATGATTCTAATTGGATACTAAATGCATGTACGTATCCAAGAATACCACTCAACATCCCAAGCCCCCCTCCCCTGTAAATCATGTTTAAGGCTCAACACAATTCTATCAAATTATGATCATCTACATGTTATATGTACTACATCCCTCTGCCACACACCTGAAAATTAGAGAAGATAAAATTAATTGAGACAACAACAATGAAAACAATACAATTAAATATGATTCTAATTGGATACTAAATGCATGTATGTATCCAAGAATACCACTCAATATCCCAAGCCCCCCCACCCCACCCCACCCCCCGGGATGAAGGACAAATGCATGTAAGTTTGACTATAGTTTTAAACATATTGGACTTCATGAAGAACTATGATAAGAATTGATCATTGAATAAGACAAAATTCCATAAAAAATCACACCCAATGCATTATACTATGGGTGCCAATACCATAATCTGCATTATAATACAGAAGCCAAACCAAGTACTAATATCATATCAAACTGTTAATATTACACCCAATCATAACTGATATTACACACCAATCATAACTAAATCGATTAAGATGCAGAAAAACATTAACCAACATGCTTGTTCTTGTATTTTAATAAGTGCATGTACTAAACACCTCTGTAAACTGGTACAATTCAAGTTCAGTTTTTCTTAAGCTATTCATGTAAACAGGTATTTTCAGGATAGGTATTCTCTTAAACTTGCACACTAAGAGGTGACCTCGATGAGCTAATACAAAACAAAATATTGGAATTAGAAGACTCCCTAATATAGTAGAACTAAAAAACATCATTATGTAATAATAATTTTTAATATTCAACTTCGACTCGGCACTTGAGAAGGTGATGTTTCATTTCGGTTACATCCTTAGCTGCATATTATTTTCGGTTCTGCTCAGATAGAGACCATATTTCATCTCGTGCAATAGAGGATAGTTCATGTGGGGGGAACATCTAAGATAGCTTCTGTTGGTACAAATAGGGATGGAACATAAAAAAGAATTCAAATTGAAAACCCAAAAACTGCAAGTGGATAAAAATGACCAAAAGAATGCAGAATATAAGAAAAATAAGTAGGTCTCAACGTATCAACATTAGGCAATGAAGTTTACATACTCGGTGGATTTCTCAATGGATAAAGACTTTGAAACATCTCCACTGCTTGGTGGCTTGCTCGGCTGAGCATGATTTTAAAATATCACCTGTACACTACAACTCAACCATGTCACTGCTGGATTTTGGGGGTGTTGAGTAAAAATGAAAACTGTATAAAGTTGTATTAAATCTTCTATAAAGTTGGTGACCCAAGAATGTATACCAAACTACAACTCGGCCATAAATATATAGCATGATTTCCAAAGCTTGGAAAGAAAATACCAATAGCGAGAAGCATTAGTTTACCTCAAATCAGTGCATGTGATCCTATATGACCATCTATCAATGTGGAAACACCAAAACTTAATTACCTTGGAACAGATTTATGCAGATCCACCTCCAATAACTAATTCAGTTTTTAAATTCCCAAAGTCCAACAATTCATGATAATGAGAGTCGTTTAAACATCCAGTTTGACATAAAAGGCATCTACCGTATGCCTGTGACGGTGGCACTACTTAAATCTTGTCTCGTATTATACACAAACCTGTGCAAATGAAAAAGCACAAAATCTTATTAACAATGAAACCAAGTCAAATGTTAATTAATAAAAGAAGGTAATAACAAACAAAATTAATACCATCTTAATTAACATAAATGAAGCAAACTTAAATGTAACTAATAAGAAAAAATGTCAACCGTTGTGACCAAAATTGAAATAATGGAACTCTAGCCATGGTAAATGCCCAGAAATCTCTTCAACCCTTTCTCTTCTACCACCCCTCTCACTTGATTCCCCTAGATAAATCCTAGTGTAATTCCCCTCATCGACACACTTACTGACACTCTCGTTAGCCACTACAATTGCCAAATTATTAACACCCTCAATTTCTACTCCCTCTCCCCCTATTTTCCTTCCTAAACTGGACCTCTCTTGCATATTTTTACTCCTACCTAAACTGATCAGTAACTTTTACTTCAGATCCTTTCATTACGTTTTTAGAAATTAGCTGATCCTTGCAACATCTACTGATTAATCGCATTGTAGTCAATACCAACTTTCAAGTTTCGGCAGTTGAACTCCTAGATGCATTGCGGGTCAACGTACAGTTAAGAAGATACGCCTGCGAAAAAAATGAATTTAAATGAATTTAAATACATAATCTTTTTCCTACAAATTCAAGTGAATGATGCAAATTTAAAGTCAAGAACAAACTTAGAAGTGTATTGCCATTCCATTACTCCGGGTAAAAGTATTAAATGTATTTCCACTGAAAATTTAATAACCAAGGTATGAGGAATGTGAGCCTTAAAGTGACTTCCTAGCTGCTGCTTACTCTATATCATTAACTGTAGAATCCCCATGAGTGTACTTCCTGCACACGAAAATTGTCAATCTCATAGGCCATGAATTGAGGTTATGTATTTCGAACACCGTCAAATGAGATAAAAATATATTAGGGGTAGTTATTCCCCGACCAATCCCTCTCCTGCATCAGAAAATGATAATGAGACATGAGATAGCAAAATATAATTTTTGTAATTGATGTTATCATTTTAAAGGGTAAAGACAATAAAATTTTTATAATGTAACACATCAAGGTGAAGCCAAGAAAAAAGAGAGGCTCGGAGAGCTTATTATGTGGTGTGGCTGAGATTGCTATCGTGTGACGATAGTGCTGGAAGAAAGCACTGATTGTTTATTGCATAGAAAGCTCTCTCAGCCTCTCTTTTTTAACAGACATACAAAAATTGAACAAATTTTTAATGGAGAACACATATAAAAGGCATATGACCTCGTCATATTATTCCAATCTTGACCAGATCTTTTGTAATCAAGCATGGGAACTACAATATCTTCCTTCCCGGTGCTCCTCAAAAATGTGTAGGACAGCAAGCCAATGCTTTGTGTGGGCCTTTTTCCATCTTCCCCAAAACATCATGAGAACACAAAAACATCTGCTCCAAGCCTCATGGTACTTGTCTTAAAACCATTTCCATATTATCCAATTGTATCTGCTAATTTTCTTTTGATAGAATACCCAATGGACATGCACTGTCGCATTTTATCTGGATCCATCCCATCACTATTATCTTCAATCAGTAGCATTCTTCTCGCATCTTTCTTGTTCCTGATCATATCAATTTTAACATATGTAGCCCCATTGCGGACCTCATCCAATGAATTGTCCAAAAGCTCACCTGAAGATACCTCCCAGTTACCATCAGCCTTGGTTTCTTCAAAATCGCCAGCCTTCCAAAATTGCTTAAATACAGTCTCATTTCCATTATCATGCTCATTCGTAATATCCGGTATTCAATCAGCATTCGGAACCACCGTCTTGGGCGGTAAAGGATCCAAAACCCCAACCGACAATACACCGTTGTATTTTTGCTTCTTTTTCTTGGGGTCGTGGGAGGAAGAAGAAGAAAAGTCGGAATAGAAATTGGAATCGGAATCGCTCTAGCCCAATTGATTACAGGAGGAGGCTCTGGTTTATCATTCGGCTCCCAATGTTGGATGGTTTCTTGCTTCACTTGAAACTCATCCATGGCGATGGATGATTCTAAGGCTTTGGTATGTGCATGAGAGAATTCCCCCTCCCAAACCTAACCCAATTACAAAAATGGGCATTTTGAGATCGAAGGAATGAGGAACGTAGGTGAGGACTGAGTTCCTTAGAGCTGGGTGCCATTAACTGGATCAGTGCCTATTAAGGCTGAGAATTATGAGGAAGTGTAATAAAAAAACCATATCATTTACAATACAACGTAGGTACACAAATTAATAAAATTAGGAGGTGATAATGGAAAAATATAATAGAACAAAAACAAAAATTACCTGAATTAGAAGAGTATCCATTCATTACAGAAACCTGAAGGAGTCGTTGGAAGAAAAGAAACACTGCACTTTGGTGAGAACCACCATATGATCAGGGAAAGTAACTTGATTCGATGGCGTGTGTTAAAGAAATATCTCTTGCTCATGAGGATGACAACACAAAATTCACCATGTAAAACAAAGTCTCAATAAATTGAATATTGGTATAGTATCTAAAGTTTGGACTCAATCTGTGAACACCGAAAACTAAAAAATAAATCATAAAAGTATATCAAAATAGGGTCTAAATAAACTGAATATGAACAATGAATATGTAAATGTGATTGAGATCGAGAATATGAACACTAAATAAAATGAATTTTCAAGTGTTTCTAGATTTGATTGAGATCGTGAGAGTGTAGTTCTAGTGCTTATTTGCTTCAATCCATTGCACATGATGCATTATCAATATAAGAATATAATAAATTACAAAAAATCTTCAAGTATTGCCATAGAGTATCAATTTTATGGTTGAAAATTTTAAAACTACATGTAATGAGTAAAACAGTGAACAAACATTTGCCAATGTCACCTCATGAAAACTATAGACATCAAAAATTGAATCCCCTAATGTCACCTCAAGTAATAATAGCATAATATTACCCAGAAATAATATGACGGGCATTTAATAACTTATGTCGGGCATCTAGAAAAGGATTATATAAAGAAAAATAATAAGGCAAGAAAAAATCACAACGTAGTCCTCGAAACGATCGATCTGGAATAAGAAACGAATATTAATGGAAACAATAATGTAATGAAGAATCAGATAAACAATAAATAAGAATGCTCATCTTAACCTATTGTTAAACACCTGGGGGACAATAAAGGGAATTTCAACTCAAGTAAATAACCAAATAAACATATTGATCAATCTTTGAGCAGTTTACATTCAAAAATAAATATAAATAAAAGATTGAAAAACATATATTGATCAAAGATTCAAGAGGACATAGAACAAAGATAATTCAAGAGATCATTTATACCCAAAATAGAAAGTAGACTCAAGTAGAGCTTTATTAGAGACTGAAATTAAATCCAACATGCTAAATTTTTCCATGACCTGCAGAAATAAACAAAATTTTTAGTGTTTCATCACACATATATCTTCAAGCACATAAAGTTGAAATGAAAAACAACTATATAGAATGTTTTACATCATTTTCTCATAGAGCCGTATAAATTAGATACAATGAATCTTCTAGGTTAATGATAATGATTGTCATGTGCACAAACAACAATGAAAAAACATTAATGAAATATGAGACTGAACATAGCAAAAATCTAGATACAAAATCTGAATCCCAAATAGTATACCTGGTTAGTGTAGTGGTGTATAATATTCATTTGAAACCTTCACTTTAGATCTGCGAAACTAAACAAAGGAAACAAATCAAAATTGGAAGTAAAAGAAAAAAATCGCATTTGAAACCTAAATTAGGGAGGAAAAAAAAGCCCTAATAGAATTGAAGCATTTGAAACCTAAATGGATGAAAGAATAGAAAAAAAAGCAACAAATAATGAAAGAAAACTAATTGAAGGATACAACACCTGAGAACAGCGAAGATATGAGGTCGACAACTGGGAGATAATGGCGGCGGTAGGGAGAAGGGATGAAGAGGTGAAGGGGGTTATCGTGACTTGGGAGAGAGAACGGGTGAAAAGTAGAGAATGAGACGTCTATGTGAGAAATGAGAGGGTGTGAACAAATTCATGAAGTGATTTTGACTAAAGTTCCCCCAATTTTGAATTGAAGTCTAAATTTTGTAAGTAAAAAAAGAGGGGGAAACCAAGGACTTGAGGGCCAAAGTGGGTATTGCATTAAAAAAACTCATATGATGACATCATAGTTGAACCTTATGACATACATAAGTTTCCTCCTTTATTATATATATATATATATATATATAAACATCCGAAACCCATTTATTTTAACTCCTATGATGAAATTGGTCCACGTTAGCGGCACCCCGAGACCATTCCGGTCAGTACCCCCCACCGCCCTAAGGGTTGTCATACCTACTGCCCCTGGCTGCCATGGTGGGTGGGGGGGGGGGGGGGGGGTAGGTTGGGTTGGGGGGTGGAAGGGTTGACCGGAATGGTCTCGGGTGCCGCTGGTCAGACCAATTTCAACATAGAAGTTAAAATAAATGAGTTTTGAGTGTTTTTCCTTAATGTTCATTAAAATGTTTACTCTTAATGTTCGCTTTTGAACATTTTCCTATATATATATATATATATATATATATATATATATAACAGTTAATTTTTTTTTTAAATTTGTTCTATATAACTATGTTTTGTAGTTGTATAAAATTCAAAGGTTATAAGGATAAAAAAAAGTTTGGAAAAAATTGGAGGTTATAAAAAATTATTCATAAAAAAGTTTGTAACTACAAAAATAATAAGTTTTTTAGTTGTAAAAACTGTAAAAATTCACGAGGTATAAAAAATTGTTTTTGAAAAAATTTTAGTCACATAATTCTATAAGAAATCATTTTTTTTGTATAATTAATAGATATGGGATATCCTAAAAAAGATAAAGGTAAGGGTATAAAGGTGTTCAACAAAAGATAAAAATGCCTAAGTGGTGGCTAACAATTTGGTCTTCTCTTTCTCCTCGTCAACCCATTTTTCTTAAGGTTATAGAAAAATGTTTTCACAAAAAAAAAAAAGGTTATAAACCAATGTTTATAAAAAAAGTTTGAAAAATATTATGTTACAAAAAAATCAATTTTTTTAGTTTTACAAAAAAAAGTTTGAAAAAAATTGTTTACGAGGAAAACTGCTTGTATAAAAAAGTTTGAAAAAAAGTTTTTGTTACAAGGTAAACTGTTTATATAAAAAAGTTTGAAAAAATTGTTTTATAAAAATATTTAAAGGGCATAAAAAACTGTTTATAGAAAAAGATTGAAAAAAATTTAGTCATATAGAATTTAGAGGGTATAAAAAGATGTACATAAAAAAAGTTAGAAATAAATCAACAATAAATTAGTTTTTTTAACTATTAAGAAACAATGTTTTTACAAAAAATAATGCTTTAAAAACTGTTTTATATAAAGTAAAATAAAAAATATGTATTTTGAATAAAAAAAACTATTTTGAATAAAAAAAACTGTATTTTGAATAAAATTAAACAGTTTATTTTTGTGAAATAGGTTTTTATGTTTATTTTTTATAAAACAGTTTTTTGTAAAAGAAATTAGTTATTAAAATTAAATTATAATAATTCATAATATTATCAACAGTTTTTTTTTGTAAATATTGTACAAATTATTTTTTATAAATAAAAATTGACTAAGTTTGAAACAATTTTATAAAAGGCATAAGATAACACTGTTTTGATTTATGTCGAAACAGGTATTTTGACATATAATTAAGGAGATAAGGACAAAAGAGGTATTTTGACATAATTATGTTAATGGTTCAAATGGATGGAGTCTCCTTTTTGAAATAAGCAATATACTTTAGGGACTAACTTGAAGCAAAAAAAAAAATTAAAGACCATTTAAAAACTTTTGTAATAGTTGGTGACTAAAAACGTAAATTACTTGAAAAAAAATTCTTGAATCACCAACTCCTTCAATAGCTAATTCAATTGATTTTACACACAAATAGATATTTTATTTATTTTTTCATTCCATAGCTAATTCAATTGACTTTTGAAAATTTATCTTTATTCTTACTTTTAGTATTATAATTACAAAACCATTGTCTTAAAAGTCGAGTAATGTAAATCCATCAGATTTACATCCACTTGAGAACACGAAGTTGCACAACCGTACCATCACCCTTAAATAATAACAATTCTGTAAAATAATATAACAAACAAAAGAAATAAGAAAAAAAATCAACAATGGTATTATTTATATAAACAAATGTAATCCATATGAAATAACACTCGTAACAATAGATCTAAATATAAAACAACTGAATAAAACAACCAAAGTATCGAACTCTGTGTATAAACTCATATCAATCAAAGAACAAGATGATCCTCAATGAATCTAACGCCAATCGAAGTCGCACCTAGTGGTTTCAAAAGCAGTACCAGATACCCTGCCGTTGGAATCCAAAGGAACCCTCAAATCGCACTCGATATTAGGCTTCATTCTAGGCATTTTAAAAATACCAACCTTCAACCTTATCCTCAGATAAAGCCTCACCTCAATACTATAGACCCCAGACGTTCTCTCGTCATTATAGCTGCTGAGCTGATTCCCTTCAAACAAAACAATTTGCTGGCCTTGAAAAACAGGGTTCAAATAATTGGTGGTTTTATGGCCCTGATAAAAGCGGGTTAAGTTGGTTAAAGCGAATCTGTGGTCTTGGTAGGCGGCTGTAGCTTCGAGTCTGTCGTAGTAGATTCCGATGCGTCTGTTGGGGTTACGGACAGTCATGTTGAGAGCGAGGTTGTAGTAGAGGGTGTTGTTTGGGGTGGTGTGTTGGAATTGGGTTAGGTTGGCGTCGGTGACGTGGAATTTGACAACGTTGGGTCGAAAAACGAGCCACAGGATGAGGACGGCTAGGCCGATGAGGACGACGATGGTAATGATGATTTGGCAGATGAGGTTGAATATGCACCCGCAAAGGCAGCTGCATATGCCGCAACCTCCCCCACCACGGCCGGGGCGGTGGTAGGTTTTAGAAGGTGGGGGAATTGAGGGACCGTAGTAGGCTCCGTTTAGGTGAGGTTGTTTAGTTTCTCCCATTGTTATGTTGTTTTCGTGGAGATAGGAAATTTGATGAGAAGTTGAGGTGGTGCTGTTTTTGTTTATATAGAGAGATATTTGGTGCGGTTTATTAGTTGTATTATATTGAGGAAAGAACACGGCACTGTTGTGGGGAGAGTCAATGGAGAATTGGGATCGACGCGGTGATTTTGTTTACTTTGTTGTGGGAAGTTTGAGTATAAGTTACGTGGGTAAAGAGGGGGATTCGGGGAAGGTGAATAGAAGGGACATGTTAGTTACGGGCAGGGGCGTGTGTGCCATTTTTATTTTCAATCTTTATTATTTTCTCACTTCAGACCTGTATATTGTTCAACCGGATTTGACTATTTCAGTGACAAATTTTGTCCCTAAACTTTGTTTAGACTTGAAACCAAGTATTGATTTTATAAGTACAATTATTTAAATTACCATGTTATTTAAAAATGCGTGCAAAATTTGTTTATGATGGCCTTATATTTTGTAATAATGGTTAATTGTTTATATTGTATTTAAAAGTGGGGCAAGGGAGCAAAATGTAGTATAAATTTTCTATTGAAGAGAAATAATATTATAAGTGGAAAGTATTGCACTCCAAGATTGGTATAAAATTCAAGACTTCTCTTTCTTCTAGTTATTTTTTCATGATTAAGAGTAAAAAATAAACAGAATAAACTGTATATTAAACTAATAATTATTATATAATTTATTTTTTCAAACATATATGAAGGACAATTTGTAATCGTAATTTGATTTTAGATTAAAATTGATCTTTGATATAATCTAAATCAATGAACATAAATTTTCAAGAAATTCTTCTTAATACTATCACATCGTTAGAATCGTAACTTTCTCCATTTCGGAAAAGATATAGACATGTTGAGTTGATAATGGAACTCTTCAATCACCGAATTGAATCTTCTTGATTCTTAATTGAATTCTCAAAAGGTGTGAGAATTCTCAATTTCGGATTTATCTCTTCTCTCTCTTCCAATATAAGTTGTGTTATGAGGTAATCTAGATGGAGTAGAGGGTCTCCTTATATAGGTGAGAGGAGTGAAATTGACTTTTCAGTTACTTAACCTTTCACCTTCCATCAAGGTGAAAAGACATATAAATCTACAGGTTTTGTCACATGTTAAATGTATTTAGTCACGCTTATCATGGACACGTGAATAGAAAACTTAAAATTCATTTTTTTATTTAATTAGATATTTAAAAAACGAAATATTCCAATAGTGACCCACTTGGTCCTTATAACTGTCCATTCATAATTCATTGAATATCATTATCACATAGTTAGTGACGAACTCTAATGATATAATCAAATTATTCACTAATGTGAGTCATGGCGGTTCCATGCTATTCAAGAATATAGTTCCTTCCAAACACTACGACACCAATGCTTCATTTAATTATTACCCATATTATGTGTTAACATAATGGTTTTATAATGTCATTTTGAATAAGGACTATTTATGTCATACAATTGGTCACAATAATATGCATGCATTTATTAGGACATGGATGATAGAAATCGGAAAGACTTTTATTGAATTCAATTAGTAGTGCCAAACAACTAAGTCAATAGAAATAAATCAAACTACTCAAGACCCATCTCTTCGACATATTCCGTAAAGGTCTTCAGAGATAATTCTTTCGTAAGAGGATCTGCTATATTATCACTCGTATCAATATGATCAATTGACACTCGTTGTTTCTGAACTTCTTCTTTTACTGCTAGGTATTTTATCTCGATATACTTAGCTGCCTTAGTATACCTATCATTCTTCATAAAGAAGATTACAGCGACATTATCATAATATTTCAACGGCTTGGTAATAGTGTCGAAACCTAAGAGTCCCAAAATGAAATCACTCTGCCAAAATACTCGAGTTGTAGTATCAAAGCATGCTACAAACTCAATTTTTAGAATAGTTAATGGATGGGTCGTGTTGCACCCCTTCATTATACTGGTCGTTAAACCAAGACAAACAAATTTAAGTAAGATTGAACTTTATACTATCCATATAACTAGTAAATTCGAGTTATATTAACCTTTCATATTTAAATGAACAAATATCCTAAATGTGAGCATATAATCTTTTAAGTATCTCATTACTTCATACATAACTCTTCAAACCATATAAAATTATTTTGTTTCTCTACTTTCTTTATCCGTTCTTCTATATAGAGAAAATATATAAAGTTGCTCCCACTGATCTTAATATGTATACTGTGTTGACAATAAATCTCAACACAAATTATAAGTAAATGCAATCAGCAGAAAAAATAGAGAACACGAATCAGAATAATCACGATCACCCACAATACAAGATATACGTGGTTCGATAAATTGCCTACGTCTACGATGGTACTCTCGATTTGTATTTCTCTTATCTCCAGGGGAGTATTTTTGGTTACATACCCTTTGTCTCGGGCCAGGTATATGATATATACAGTAAAACTTTAGAGAGTAGGGGTGTTGGGCACTCCCACGTTAGCCCACTATCCCTAGAATAACTCATGAGAGATTTTAGGAACATGATGGGTCGTTGCTAACTAACTGCGTTTGAGACTTTGGAGTTTGGGTCGGACTCTTTCTATTTTCAATAAGGCTCAGTCCGGCTACTTCTTTGGGCTTACAAAAATGGACGAGGTACCCACAATTGCCCCTAAAATTTTTGGATCATAATTTGGGCTCAATAATTTTAAATAATATCTCTGATGGAATTTTTGTGAATCGAGTGATGCTTTGGGGAGTGAAACGTCTCTTCCTAAGAGATTTAGGCAGCAGATCTACGTCGTTCTCCATGCGTCATCATTGAGAGGGTTTAAAACTTTTTGAAGGAGCCATTTCTGATGTCGCTTCATAACTTTCGCACTCTCGAGACATCGTTTGCTTCTTACTGTATCTTCTCACTTCCAAGTCTCACCCTTTATCTTTGAGATTTTCCTTGTCTTTTCATCTTCCTTGTTTGTGGCCTCGTGTTGTTTCAAGATGATTTTCACTTTGTAAGTCTCCCAAACTTCTTCTCCTTTCCTTTCTGTTGAAATTTCTTTTTCTATCGCTGCTAGGGTTTATTTATGGCAAGAATAGGTAATAGATCAATAGATGAGTTTAGGGAGTTCTATAACATCCCCAATTGGGTGGACATTGAATGTGACTCTGTTCCTCGGAATGTTCGAGACATTAAGTATGGGTATTGGATTCATATTCTCCTGTTGTCTCAGGGGGGTCTAACATTTCCCCCGAACCGCTTATTTTTACACTTCTTTAATTATTTGTACATGGTTCCTGCCCAATGTTCTCCAAATATTTGGAAAATGGTTAACGACATACATAGGATAAATCAGCTTTATGGCACCAATTTAGATCTTGTTGAAATCTTTTATTGCTATACCTTTTCTCGAATGAGCTCTGGTCTCCTCTATCGGAAAGTTAGGAGTCCTGACATGGTGTTGGTAGTCAATCTACCTGATTCCCATAAGGACTATTGGCACGGAGGCTTCATTGCAAGGAACTGGTAGTTCCCTCCCCCTACTGGGGAGACAAAGTATAAGGGAGCTACAATTCCCTTTTATGGGGAGGAGTACATAGGTAGATATTTTTCTTGTTTTGCTCATTGATTTTCTGTTAGTGTTCTTTTTTTCTTATGTCTTCCTTTTTCCTTTTTCATCGAAGACGAAGAACTTGGAACCTGCACTCCACGAAATCCGAGATATTGAGATGATAAAAGCTTGGAAGATAAGGGAATCTCTAGATGATGATGAGCATCCAAGATCAGCTACTTTCCTGTTAGAGTACAAGAACACCGGAACCAGCTTCATCGCCCAACCTGTTGATAGCATTACTCACCTCGATATCCTAGAAGAGGTCACTACTGAGCCAATTCAATTAGACGAGGAGGAGAGTAGATCTGGTGAAGGCAGTGTAGGGGCTGACAAAGGTGGAGCTGAGGGTGATTCTAGCAAAGAGAGTTCGAGTGGTGAGGGATATTCCATTTCGGAGGGGAGTTTAGGGAATTTAGAGAGTTCGGAGAATTCAAAAAGTTCCCGTGAGGAGACTATGGCTCTGCCTAGGAAGAATTTAATCCTGTGTGATGATGAGGATAATATTGCTTTGGCTCACAAGCTGAAGAAACAGAAGTCTGGGAGTGGGGATATTTCCACTGGCTCCCAAACTATGGCTCATGAAAGGGAGAAAAAGAAGAAAGAAGAGGCATTGGTGAGGGAGAGAGAGAGAAATAAGGAGAAAGAGATAAAGAAAGAGGAAGAGGGTCGAGGTGGAAAAGAAGGAGAGAGAATAAGAAAGGAGGAGAGAAGAATCGGGGAAAAAAGGGATAATCCTTGGTGCCCGTGTCTGCCTTAGTTGAGGGGGCTTTTGTCGCTCTTGCTCCTCAGCTAGCTCCGACAGTGCTCAAGAGAGCAGTCTTGCCAGCAGACCGCTAGAGGTCGTCAAGCATAGGGACCGTCCAGTTAGCCCTAAATGCGAGTCAGGGGCTAGCCTTAGTAAGTCTATTTTTACTTCTCTACTCTTACTATTTTCTTTTCCATACCTTATTCGCTAATGTTTTCTTACTTCCCTGCAATTTGTGTCTGATTTTTCCATTCTCAATCATAGCCACGATGAGCTGGCGAGGAGAAATGCTGAGCTAGAATGAGCCTAAAAGTTTCCAATACTGCTCAAAAATCTTCTGATCTTGCCTTGATTGAAGCTAACAAAGCAAAAAAGGCAGCTTCTAAAGAGCTAGAGGAGCTGAGGCAGTCCTATGACATGGTCTGCATGAGTAAGATAGCGATGGTTAAAGAGAATAAAGAGCTTGCCTAGAAGACAAAAAACCTAGAATCTGAGGCTGCCACCATCAAGGAGAGCTCTTACAATGCTAGGTAGCTCGCAGCATACGAGGATACCAAGGCTCAGATCAGCTACATCATTCATTTTAACTTCAAGAAAGGTTGGGATCGGGCTTTTCTCGCTGTTGAGGTGGATGTTGATTCCCCTCTCTTCGACGAGCACGACCCTGGCCTAAAACCCGTCGTAGAGGGCGTGCCTCCTCCTGCTACCAATAAAGGTGTTCCAGCTATTCCAGCTACTGCTGCTGATGCTCCCATCGATTAAGTAATGGTAGTCATTCCATCCATGGGAGGTGAAAATAAGGTTGCTGTAGATAAGGGGAAGAGGCCAGCATCCTCAGAGCAGACTGAGGTTGCCAACTAGTCTTTTTTTTTAGGGGGGCTTTGTATTTTTTGTGTTTCTCTTTTTATCTTTTTCTGTCTGATGTAGTTGTATTTGAACTATTTTAGTTTTAATGAAATGAATTTATGTTCCTTTTTATGTACTGATTTATTTATTCTTGACGCTTGTATGATTTGTAGCTTATCGATCTTGAGGAATATATCCCGACTACTTCTCGTTTAGGCCAAATCCTTGGTACTAATGTGAGCGACCAGTTCCATCGTGCCTTTATATGAATTTATAAGTCTCTATGAGCAACGAACCGAGAATACAAACTAATCCGAGATGGTTGCTAAGTTAAAATATAGACTCGAGGAGATGAGTGAGATTGGTGCCTCTATTCAAGAAGAGGTCAATGCTCTCAAAATGAAGCTCCTAGAAGCGTCTGAAATTAACTTGGTTAGTGAGATGCTCCAACAAGAAAATGATACGTTAAAGCGAGAGCTCATTCTCTTGAGGAAGAATGTGTCGAGCACAGCTCCGTTGCTTATCCAAGGTTCTTCATCATCAATGACACAGCGAGCTAGAAACCTTCCCAGCAGTTCTAAGAGGGAGATTACCGAGCTAAAAATGGATGTTGTTTGAGCCTATGTGATTGCAGCCGAGCTTCAATGAGATGTTACCAGGTTGAGACAGTTATTTAAAAATGGTCCTTGGCAGGCGTGGGAGGATGGTTATGACCAGGGTTCGACTGATGCTCTAACAAAATTGAAGGAGGTCGAGGGTGGTTGAGTTTGCTCAGGGAGTTACAAGTTCCCAGGAACTTTGTTCTCTGGTATAGGCATGAAATCTCTCCCTCAACTTTGATGCCGGACCCATTCAGAATGAATGATCGTTGGGTTCCTATAGATGCGATCCCAATACAGCTTCTGGAGTCGAGTTCAGACGAAGTCGAGGAGGAATTCGTTCCTCACCCAGATGATGGCCGAAGAGCATGAGTAGCCGACTATCTCGCTCAGCGACCTGGTCCTTATTAGGGTTTGAATTACTTAGTATATGTAACTCTTTGTACATGTAATGATGTAATAAAATATTAATGTTTTGGGCGATTTGCCGACTAAACATGTGTTGTATTATTTCTTACTTTATTAATCTCTTATTCAGTTATCTTGGGCTCTTTCTGCCGACTAGATATGACTTAGGCAGAGTTGGTTGTAGAGTGAGTATCTTCCCAGTCCAGTATGATTTAAGTGTACCATTCTACCTTACTTGACCTTTTAGGTCGTGACGTCACACTGCCTTAGGCCTAAGTAAGGCAATGGCAAGGATACACCTGATATTGGATATTCCATCCGAGTAGGATTTTGGGGCCAAACAATGTTGGTGACCAACTTAGGTTGGCCATGTTGCCTAAGTGTCCCTTATAGAGCTTTATATATTGCTGAGAAATGCCTGGGGAGGGTCATTATACATTGACTCTGCTATTTTATCCAATAAGTTTCTTATGATCTTAGTTTTGTATGTTAAGAGGGGAACCTGTAACTTGGAAAGGGTGCATGTATTATAATGTAGCTGAGAAAACCAACACTTCATAAAATGCCACTGCCAAATAAATATTATTAATCAGAGAAGTATTGAAAATTCAACATTAAGTTCACAAACATAAAAAAGAAATATAGAAGTAGAATTTCTTCAAGTTGGCTGCATTCCAAGCTCTAGGTATCTCCCTGCCCTCCAGCGTTTCTAAGTGGAAGGCTCCTTGTAGGTCGTCTTTTATCAACTTGAATGGTCCCTCCCAGTTTGGTCCTATCTTACCATCCGATGGTTTTATAGCGCTGCCAAGAACTTTCCTTAGCACGTAGTCCCCAACCTGGAATGTTCTTGGATTGACTTTTTTTGTTATAGTACTTTGTTAGTGGTTGCTGGTAGGCTGCTAGTTTTACTAGTGCCAACTCCCTTCGCTCCTCGACTAAGTCAAGTTCAACGAGCAATGCTGCATCGTTCTAGCCTTGGTCGATCAGAGTGGATCTTATGGTAAGGAGGTCAACTTCCAAAGGAATAATTGCCTCCATCCCATACGTAAGTGCGAATGGTGTCTCTCCAGTTGCTCACTTTGGGGTGGTGTGTTAAGCCCATAGGATGTGGGGTAGTTCCTTTATCCATGCCCCTTTGGCCCTCTCTAAATTTTTTTTAACCCATTGATTAACGCTTTATTGGAAGCCTCAACCTGTCTGTTTCTCTGAGGGTATGCCACAGAACTGAAGTAGTGCCTAATCCCATGGTCGCTGAAGAAACCCTGGAAGAGCGATCTTTCTACATGTACGCCAACTAGGACCCTTCTTTCATTGATCAGAAAGCTAGAGACCAGCCCCCAATATGACTCCCACAGATTCCCTCATGGAGTTCATGCAAGACTCGCTCGACGTCTTTTGGATGAATGAACTAGAGATAAAGGCCAATGAAAGATCTCTTATACAACTTCCCCTCAGGAGATAAGTGAAAGCGAGCAGCTTTGACTCTTATCTGATGAGCGATCTTCTTATCTGTTGGTAGTACACCATATTTTAAATAATCTATTACGGGATCCATCTAACTGGGGGATGTCTCGATCTGGAGAACGTGCTCTATGTTCAGAAGTTCGTTGGTCTGGTTGATACTTGGTTGGGCAAGGAAATCGATCTGAATTGTCCTTTTCAAGTCAGAGTTGATTGCTGAGCTTAAGGATGATAGGGCATCAACATGGTTATTTTGTCCCCTGGGAAACTGTTGGATGTTGATATGCTCAAAGTTATCCATTAATCCTTTTACTGTGGCGAGATAGGCTGCCATCCTCTCATCTCTTCAGTTGAAATTGCCACTTATCTGGTTGGAGACCAACTGCGAGTCTCTAAAAACTTAGAGTCGCTTTGCTCCAAGCATTCACATCTTTTATAGGCCCGCGATCAGTGCCTCATACTCTACTTCGTTGTTGGAGGCTTCAAATCCGAGCCTGATTCCTTGCTCGAGTATTGCATCTTCAGGGGTAATCATCACGATGCCCACTCCTTCCCCTCTGGAATTAGAGGCTCCTTCAACGTATAGTTTCCAGACTCCTGATGTTAGGGGAACTTCATTCTGATTACTAGTCTGGGACTGATCGCAATGATGCTCTCCTATAAACTCGGCGATAAAATCGGTGAGGACCTTCCCTTTGATGACAGTCCTTGGCTGGAAATGAGTGTTAAATCGCTCGAGATCGACCAACCACTTTAACATTCTACCTGAAAGTTCTGCTTTCCTTAGGACTACTTTAAGAGGGTGGGATGTAAGTATGATGATGGATTGGGCTTCAAAATAGTGTTTTAATTTTCTTGAGGCTACCAATAGCACAAAGGCGAGCTTTTTTAGTGGTAGGTATCATTGTTCGATGTCCAAAAGAGTATTTCTCACGTAATAGACTGGGTAACAAATCCTTTTTTTTGCATACAGTGAAAAACTTAGAGCATGACTGGATACTGCAAGGTAAAGGTATAGAGAATCGTTCTCTTGAGGGATTACGAGCAAAAGCGATTTGCTGAGGTAAGCTTTGATCTCTTCCAACGCCGTGGAGAAATCCTCGTTCCACTACACATCCTTACTTTTCTTTAATTGGCACCTTTCGGAAGACTTTGAGATGAACTGATTTAGGGTGACGAGCATTCCTGAGAGCTTCTAAACATCTCTTATTGTTCGGGGGGTTGCACTTGTTGATAGCATCAATCTGGTCTGGGTTGTCTTCAATACCTCTCTTGTTGACCAAGTACCCAAGGAATTTTCCTGATTAGACACCGAAGGAACACTTACTCTCGTTGAGCTTCATTCGGTACTTCCTGAGGAATTCAAAGGTACTTGATAGGCCATAGAGGTGGTCATCTTTGAGCTTAATCTTGACGAGCATGTCATTGATGTAGACCTCCATAGTTCTTCCCATTTAGTCTTTGAGCATCTTGGTGACCAACCGCTGGTAAGTTGCTCCTACGTTTTTAGCCCAAAGGGCATAACCTTATAACAATATAACCCAACTGTGGTTATAAATGTTCTTTTGTATTGATCCGGCTCGTGCAGAGGGATCTGGTGATATATGGAGTATGCGTTCGGGAAGATCATCCTTTCATATGCTACCGTGGCATCCACCAGCTGATCGATCTTTAGAAGGAGGAAGCTGTCTTTAGGGTATACTTTATTAAGACCGGTGACGTCGATGCAGACTCTTTACTTTCCGTTGCTCTTGGGGATAACCACTGGGATGGATAGCCACTTGGGGAACTAGACTTCCCGTATGTATCCTGCGTCTAGCAATTTTTTAACTTCCTTCTCCACTACCTTAACTTTCTCCGGAGCAGTTTGTCGAGATTTTTGTGCTATTATTTTAAAAGATGGGTCGACGTGCAGTCGATGATAAGTGATGTTAGGATCAATTTCGAGTAGCTCATAAGGCTCCCATGTAAAGACATCTAAGTTACTCCGAACTAGGGTGAATAAGTCCCTATTTTCACGGTCGGTGAGTGAGGTTCTGATCAAGAACTTTCTTTCATTCGAGCTACTACTGCTGTGACTTTCTCCAGTTCCTCAACTACTCTTTCAAAGGGGAGTACCCTGGTCTCCTCCACTCATGGTCTCCCATATCTTAGTTGATATTTGGAGGGCATTAGACTTTCCCGTTCCTCGCTATTGCTTCTAACTTCCTCAACCTTTTTCTATGGTTTGGGGAAGATGGCTTCTATAAAGCACTTTCTCGCCATTGCCTGATCTCCATAACTCCTTATTCAGTCACACATTTGAGCTTCTGATGGTAGGTAGATGGGATGACCCTCATCGCTTCCAGCCATCCTCTGTTGAGGATTGCTTGGTAGGGTGAATCAATATTGGCCGCGAGAAATTCACTCATTTTTTAGATGTTTCCTACCCTTACTGGCAGGACGATATTTCTCAAGAGGAAGGTTATTTTTCTAGCAAAGCCAACTAGAGGAACGATGGTTTCCTTAAGGTCGGCGACACTTAATTTCAACTTCCTGGACAAGTCAAGATACATTACTTCGGATGATCTACCTTGGTCGATGAGCAACCTATCAACGCCATAGTTAGCTATCATGAGTGTAATGATCAACGCATCATGACGTGGGGTTCTTACTCCCACTAGGTCCTCATCTATGAACAGAATATGCTTGATGTAGTCGACATCTTCTACTCGTCGACGCTTCCCAGCTTGCGTTTTGGCTGGATCGATCTAAAAAGCTTGCATTACTGCTGTAAGCTTTTTCACTTCCATCTGAGCCATTTTTTCTTGAATCTGTTTGAGGTCAGAATCCCCATGAATTACTGTGAACTCAAGGCCGATGTCTTCCTCGAGCACGTTATAGGTCCTTTGATCTCCATTGGTAACCACCTTCTCTGCCTTTTTCTCCACGATTTCACTCAAGTGTCCATCTTGAGCTAACTCCGAGGTGAGACTTGAGGGACTTCCAGTGCTCGGTTTTTTGCCCGCCCTCCTTATGGAAAGCACATCTCAGTTCGTTGTTCTTCTTGGAAGGGTCTCCACCAATTTTCTTGGGCCACTTAATGAACGGTTCGTCCTTGATCTTTGCCAAATCTTATAGACCGGTTCTCTAAAAACTGTGTTTACTGCTTGAAATGCCTTCGAGGCATCACTGTTGATCCCATTCTTAGGGCCATTATTACCCCCATTCTTGCTCCCTTTCTTTTGACCCTTATTCTTATCGCTCCCCTTGCCGGCGACCTTGGCGGGACCATTTTCTCCTGCACTGAGATGGGTCATATTTTTTACTTTGGCATATTTTTCAATATGAGCCATCAAGTCGTTGATGGTTGTGGACTCCTTCTTAGTGACGGACTGGTGCAAGAGGTAGGAGATAGGTAAGCCAATCTTAAAGGATGCAACGGTGACCTACTCCGAGCAGTCCTCGACCTCGATGAACAACTTCCAATACCTCTTCGCATAGTCTCCGAGGTTCTCCTAGGGCTTTTTCTTCATCGTCAATAAAGAATCCATCCTCTTTGGATGGGAGTTGCTCGTAATAGAGCGAGTTGTGAAGACCTCTGACAAGGACTCAAAGTTCCTAATGGATCTGTGGGAGAGTTTCTCGACCCACTTTTGGGCCACGTTATGCAAGCTCGATGTGAAAATTCGGCACATCAGTGCGTCCTTGTGGCTCCAAAGGGTCATGGCCTGCCTGCACTGTCTGATATAGTTGATGGGATCAGTATTTATATCGTAAATATTAAACCTGGGCATTATAAACTTATTGGGGGATTCCTCTTCCTCTATTGCCCTTGAAAAAGGGGAATTCATCTGGGTCTGAGAGCTTTCCTGGCTAGCTCTCTTGTCGATGTGGCACCCCGATGTGCTGGGTATTGGTCCATCTATCTCCGAACTAAGTTTCATGTATCATCATTCCTTTGGACAGGGCTCCTGTAATGGTGAGCTGATTGTTATTGCTCAGACCAATCATTATCTGACATGTTTCCCTCAATTCTTTGAGATCCATGCCATGGGCTCCCTCCTCAGCTGCGAGATATGTTCGCCTGAGGGTTAGGAGTTCGATAATAACTTTACCTCGTATTGTGATGGAGTTCTCTCTCCATTTTATCCAATCTCCTTTTGAGGTGAGCATTTTCGGCTTCCTGCTTGCGAGTAGCCTCCCCTGCTCTTGGAGCCTCTACTCATAAGCATCAATCATCTTGGAAACTTGTGTAGATCTATCTGGTTCCTGGATTTCTTCCAAGGCTTGCCGTTCCAGACTAAGCCTTGGGTTTTAGCGTCGAACTTCATATCTAACCTTGTGAGGGATAGGTTGTTCCTAGATATCCCCCGCTTGAGGGGCATTGCTGCTGTGATAAAACATTATAGGTTCTTATTGGGGAAGGCTTTCTTAAGGAAGAACAACCGCTTCCCACAGACGACGCCAATTTTGGTGACAATAAATCTCAACACAAATTATAAGTAAATGCAATCACCAGAAAAAATAAAGAACACGAATCAGAATAATCATGATCACACACAACACAAGATATATGTGGTTCGACAAATTGCCTACGTCCACAGGGGTGCTCTCAGTTTGTATTTCTCATTTCTTCAGGGGAGTATTTTTTGTAACATACCCTTTGCCCCGGGCTCGAGATATGATATATACAGTCAAACTTCAGAGAGTGGGAGTGTTGGGCACTCCCACGTCAGCCCACTATCCCTAGAATATCTCATGAGAGATTTTAGGAACAGGATGTTTAGTTCCTAACTAACTGCACTTGAGGCTTTGGAGTTTGGTCTGGACTCTTCTAATTTTCAATAGGGCTCAGTCTGGCTACATCTTTGGGCCTACAAAAATGGACGAGGTACCCACATATACAAATATACAACGATTAAGAAATATAATAATATTATTTCTTAATATACATCATGTGGGAAATTTATGTTTATATAATGATCAATTAAACATATACACATGGTTTATGAAAATCCAAAGTAGTTTTCATATCTACTTAATGTAAATCTCAATCATAATGAGCTACTGATATCATAAGAGTTCTATGTCCTTAGATATAATTGAGAAGGTTCATTTATAACCTTTTCCTTATTTATGGTGAAATATTTTACTCTAATATAACTCTATATCATTTTAATTACCATTAGCGTCACTATTGATCTTGATGACCCACTCATACCTACTTTAGTGCATCAATTATGCAATTCAACGAGATCGTAAGCTTAGTTATAGTCCATTAGTTTCACTTCTTATGGCTTATGAAAATAAAAACAGATCATTATTTATCCCTACGCCAAATTCATTTTTATGTAGATACGCCACATAGTCATTTAGGATAGTAGATCATTTAGGGTCTTCTTAATACTATTTCTTATGGTTTTATCTATATTTCTCTCACGATGATAATACTATCATTTAATGGTTGATCATTTTTTTGTTCTTTATTTTTTAGACAATCTAACAACTAAAAGAACATGTATTCAAGAAAGTTATCAGAAATGGGATAAGTACCCTACTTTCAATTATAACCATATTTCATGATTTTTTACTCCCACTAATTTCACCATTCATAATGAATTTGACATTGTCGATTTTCTTTAATGCAATAAGTACGTGTCAATGACAATTATATGATCTATGTAGGTTCGCGTTTTTTTATTTTTTTTAATGCAATAAGTACGTGTCAATGATAATTATATGATCTATGTAGGACCACTTTAAGGAAAGTTTCTCATAATCTCCAACTTGGGCCATATAGGCCATCTGGATATTAGACATAATAATACCATAAGAGCACAACTCGACTATTAAGATTTGTAAGAGATATTACAAAAATCTTGTCCATAAAAATCGCTAAAAGTAGTTGATCGACACAAATATTGCATATTTTTGCCCTATATCTTTATGCATTCTAGTACTTTTACGGTCCTTAATGCCTATATTTATGCTCATTAACCAGACAACCTCATATTTGGATATATACATGCTTTGCAGGGGTTAATTGTGCTTTTGTAGGTATTAGAACACTGAAAGTGAGGATCCGTTGCATTTCGGAGAAGTTCCATCGTCGGACACTACTTCAAGGGCATTTTAATCAATTCATATTCATCTGCGGCTCATGGAAATTCCACGGATGTGTAGTTCGTTGAGTTAGCATCGTGTGTCTGCTACAAACGGCGCGTCATTTAGAGTCCGGACGAAGAAGTTAGGGCCATTTACATAATGGACTTTTTCCCCTCATGTTGGATCAAACAAGTCTAAAAAATAGAGTACCGGTCGATCGCACATAAAGGCCCGATTGACCGCGCCTCTGCAACCGGTCGATCGTGTATACCAGTTACCCGACAATTTCCCTTTGTTGTTTTCTTTTCTTTTTCCTTTAATTTTAATCCCACTTACAATATAAGGGGTTTTAGTGTAATAATAAGAGATAATTAGTTTTAGATAGTTTAGGTTAGGGTTTGGGGGTGGAGAGCTCATTTCCTCTTCTTCTTTGGGTGTTCCACATTTCAGGGTTGTAAGTGCACTATTCATCTTCCCTACTAATTGATATAGTTTGTTTTTCTTTATCTCTTTCTTTGTTAATTAGATTTATATGCTTTCTTTCCATGCTTTCGAGTGTAGATTTATCGCATTTATTTACTGTTTTCCTTTACTGCGTTTTTATCATGATTTCTAGCTAATTTAGTCTAGGTTGTGTCAGATTGAACTCACCTTGGGTTAACATGTTGCTTTGCTTTAGTGATGGAGTTTACGGGTTTATTTCGAGTGTGTTGTCCTAGTTATTGTGCCTAGGAGATTTGACGGGGTATATTTTGTATGCTCCGTACTTATGACCTTATGTGCGTAATTTTCGGGGTATTTGTTGACGCTAAAATCTTATTAGATTTTTATGCGAATTTAGGGGTGTGACAACTCTTGATTTAATTAAGTATCGAAACGAGACACAATCTTAATAACTCGTTGACCCATATAACCATTTTATACTAATTAACTTGGGTGAGGGATATTCGATGCAACCTATAGTTTTTATTCTCTTTGTTAACCTAGTTTAAATACACTCGCCTAGTTTAATCTTTTCCTTTTTGTTTATAATTATGTTTTACACTTTTATTTTAGAAGTATTAAATCAAATAATATTTTAGCAACTCGTCTTTGTGGATTCGATACCTGGACTAGCCGCTATACTCCCGTAAAAGAGTGTAATCATAGTTTAGGTTTTTATATTAAGGCAGTGAACAAAAAACAATGATCGGCGTTTGACACGCGCTACTTTTCACCCTTAATCAAAATGGCGCCGTTGCCGGGGATGAGTTTGTTTTAGAATTTATCTGATTTATTATTTCGTAGTATTTTATTTCTATTTGTACTTTTTGCCTAACATTTTTGTAGGACTTCTACATTTGAGCGCTAAGAACCGCTTGAATTTTTCATGCGCGCATCTACTTTGTGGAATTCTCCACTTCGAGCCATTTTTAGGCTAAGCATGTCTTATTCCAATCCTTTCGGTAATCATTATGATAATTCTCAAAATCCTCGCAAACCTTTGACTTTTGGTCAATACTTAGAGTCCCAAAAAATTGCAAATTTAAAAATGACTTTGGATGAGTATTACAAAAGTCAAGCTTTGGAGTTTGTGTATTTTGAGGAGGATGATAACGATTTTGGGCCTCTAATTCCTTATAATAAGAATTTTAAAACAAACTGCGATAGCTTTCAAAATTCTTTTAATAATGAGTTTAAGTATAGTTCCGATAATGATTTCCAAACTTCTCATTTCCAAGAATCCTCTCCTCGACCTATGACTTTCGGTGAGGGCTTGCGCATGCTTGAAAATGAGAAACTTGAAAACCATTATCGAAAAGAAAATCATTTGTGGGAGTATGAATTGGATTTATTATTTGAGTCCGATGACGATTTTTCTTCTGAGACTTTTGAAGTCGAGGAATGTTTTGAACCAAATGAGGTTTTTGTGCCTACTTTGGAACAAACCATTGCTAACTTTGCCCATTGCAAAATAGATATTGAAAGTGAGGATTAAATAGAAGTAATATCCATTTTCAATGAAATGATTTCTTCTTTGGACCCCAAAGAATATTTCATTGAAAATGATCTTATTTCCTTCGAAACTCAATATTCAAGCGATGATGACTCATCTCTTGAGTTTGAATTTATTTCTTCCCATTTTCGTTCTCTGTTATCACACCGTCATAAGTACCTGATGAATCAGTTCTGAACTTTAATGTGTTAAACCTTTTCACCAATGAGGAGTACTTGCTCGAGTCGCCTTCCATGATCGGATCTTTATCTTCATGTTCGTCCCCTCCCATTCCAACTTCAAAATACTTGGTAGAAAATTCAATTTTTTTTGGACCTCTTGTGTTTTTGTCACTAGTCTTATCCAAATCCCCCATCCTCCCTCCAAATTTTTTAATTGGGGATGGTTCATTTCTTTCGCCTTACACATGACTTTCGTTGTTTGAACGGAATTACTATTTTTTGGGACGCATGCATGAAAGTGAGGGTACACCGGTTATCCTCCAAAACCAAATCGTGTTTTGGGTGGACCCTCAAAATTTCAACATCTAGTGTATAGTTAGTTAGAGTTAAAATTGTAGGTTGTACATAGTTAGTTTTATTTTCGTCATTTTTCTTTTTTTTTCTTTTACTTTTTTTCTAGTGTAATTAGTTAAGTTTTTGTTATTTGTTTTTTCTATGCTTGTTACTAACATGTTTTGTAGAATCATTAGACTTGTACTTTCACGATATCGCTCCATTGTGTGTAATATCACTATTTTCCTCTCTTTAACATGGTTCTTAATTTACATTGAGGACAATGTTTGGTTTTAAGTTAGGGTGTGTGGGATATTCTATCCATTCATTGGTAGTTTCTTTGATTTGATTACATGTTAGTTACTAAGTATGCTTTCTTAGAAAATTTTGAAAAATTTCAAAAATATTTTCTTTCTTTTTTCTCCTTTTTAGGCATTTTTCCTATGTTTTCGATGATATATTTTAATAATTTCCCGATCCGATAGACAACTCAACGGTGCATGTTCTCAATCTTAGAAGTTATTAGACTTTAGTCATCAAATCATTGATATTATGAATAACTCCATGAATTAAACTCAACCCCATGAGCACATGCGCTTTTCTTGTTATATTGATTCGGTTTAAGATTTTTCTAACTCGATAATCTTTTGTTGTATTGCATATACTTACACCGAGTGAGATTAGAGACTTACCTTCATTTGTGAGTGTATACACTATTTTTTCCTCTTAGAAAATGTTAAAGTCGTTGGTAATCTCATTATTCTTTCATTGGTCATTCATTTCTTGAGTTCATTTATGAAATGTGTTACTTGAGCATGATTTTCAAATATTGGTTTGACTCGAGAATTGTGTAAACTTTATGAAATGATCATAGGCTATCTTTGTTATATCGCCCATAGTAGCCTTGACCTCACTTTAAATGTTTTCCCTCATTAACCCCTTTGAGCCTTATTATAGCCTTTCGTTTCATACCCCAAAATCCCATAACCAACTATAAATTAGAGTTTTAGCCCATACTTATTACCCTCCTTACCCTTGTTTGGAATGTTACTTGGGATTTAATGATGATATTGTCTCGTGGTTGCAGTTTAGGCATATGAGAGTGAGAAAAGTAAGGAAAAGAAAAAGTGAAAAAGAGAAGAAAAGAGAAGTGAAAAGCAAAAGAAAACAAAAGAGAAAAATGAGAAAAAGAAGAAAAGAAAAGAAAGAGAAAGTTGTAAATGTTGTATATAGTTCAATAAGCTTTGATTGCTCTCCAAATGATATATCTAATGTTTATTTGGAACTTATTTTCCAGTTTTGATATTACCCGTGTAAACGTTGAGTGCTTTTCGAAATCAAAGCTCTGATACCAATTTGTAAACGTTGAGTGCTTTTCGAAATCAAAGCTCTGATACCAATTTGTAAAATCTGGAACCCCGGATTGTATAAATTTCTTTCAATTAAAAATATTGTAATTTCCATGATGCGGAAGCGTACAGCGGTGGTGATGGTTCAACTTTAAAACAACAAATTTTAATTTCTTAAACAAATTAAAATTACACCAAGTGAAGTAAAATTAATCAATTAATATATTCACTTAAACCAATTAATTAATCCAAGTCCTAGAATTTGCCTAAGTCATATTTATCAATATTAGCAAATTAAACGAAACCAAATTTTAGCAAATGACTTGAATTAAATAAACTTTACCCAATATTTAATTTAGCACCTAATTAAATGAGTGTGATGATTTAAACCAAATTTTATCTTGATTTATTATAAACATGCGTTCTACGTTATTATGCAAGATAAAATAAATCAATCACACTACGCCGCGATGTACGAGGAAAAACCCAAGACGGGAAACAACCTCGGACGGCCCTAGCCACAAATCCACTAGATACGGAATTACAATTACAAGACAGATAGACTTACAACGCACGACTCGATCCCTCTCAAGCCTCGACGCTTCTTCTTGTAGACACCTCTTCCTAGCGGATAACCTTGGAACACCACCGCGGTCTCGGAATCCACCGACAGGACTTTATATGGTCACCGTCACCCGAGCAAGGAGCCTTTCTCCAAGTGGATAGTATCGCAACAAAACGTCTTCTTCTTTGATGGATGTAGAAGCAAACCAAAACTTCTCTTTGAAACGAAAGAGATAAACCGGTGCCAAACTCCAAGCAATTAATATGTATATATGTGAACTTGGATAAACAATATGGGTGTAAAACAAGAGTGATAAAATATTTTCTCTTGAAAAATAGCACTCAAAACATGAACATTTTCCTAAAAACAATTTTGCTCTCAAACTCTCTCTAAGAGATAAACTAGGATGGAAAAGTTAGGAAAAGTTAAGGATGGAAAATGTTCTTCCCGCACATATTAAAGACTGAAAAAGTTGGTTAAAAAACAAGTGGGGAAGTGGGTGCAAAACTACCAAAAAAATTGCCAAAAACTGTTCCCGCCTGGCATCTCGTTCGAACGACATTTCGTTGGAACGAAATCTCGTTCGAACGAGACTTCTAACGACGTTCCAGATTGAACTCGTTAGAATCTCGTTCTAACAGAAGGTTCGTTCGAACGACATATCGAACGACATTCCAGTGGCCTAATATGGGAACTCGTTGGCAGGTTCGTTCGAACGACATTTTCGTTCGAACGACAATCTCGTTCGAACGACTCTATCGAACGAAAAACCAGAAAGTTTGAATATTCTTGTTTAAGCCCAGAAAACTTTATAAACATTTATTTAAAGTTTTAATTAATTCTTTCTTAAAACAAAACGCAGTTTTTATAAAACCTAACACCCAATAAATTTATTCCAAGCTCCTATATATATAATATTGCATTCATACCTTGGGAGCATGGAACTATGGTTGATGACGTAGAAACGAGGCATGCAAATCGGCATATTTGATGAAGCTTTATACTCTTTGCCGCTACGTCTTCAACAAACACTTCATAGGCTTGAGAGTATTACAATTACATACTATCCTATGAATAAATGTTTTTGTCCGGAATTGAGCCAACACTATACATGGACTCAATTGGAAATTTGTGTCCTTACAACCCGCATTCTTCCCATTATTCCAAGTTTTTATTCTGAACACTTTGAATCCGTACATACATTTCTTTCATTTCGTACCCTAGCCAAACCTACATTACAACATTATAAAGTCCTATGTGGTCTTAGGGTGCATTTAATTTAAAAGTTGAAATTGTTTTGATAATCTGTGAAAATACATTTCTCCTCCTTTAATGTGCGGTATCTTAATTTGAGATTATAATTTTTCATTTTATATATAGCCTTCTTCATTTGTGACATGTGTACGACCTAGTTTCCATTTACATTTACTCTTTATGACCGCATGTTCCGTGTGTTAACTCCCGATTTCGAGTGAATTAACTTGATTAGTGTAATGCCCATGAGGATTGAATATATGCTTGCTTTAATTTTTATCTGATTTATTTAAGTTTTTGCCAAATCACACTTTGCATGTGCTCGCTCCCCTTCCACATTTTAAGGTTTCAATTCTACGAGGTGCATTATATAATGTTAATGGTATGGACTTTCATTTGAATTCACTCATTGTGCTAATAATGTGTATGAAATATTTTTCACTATTGTTGGGCTTGTCGCATAATGGTTTGGGCATATTTTGAGGAAATCATATGATGTTTGTGGGTTTCATCCCTCAAAACCCTCACGAGACGACACCCGTCCACTAGGGTAACCTAGGGGTTTAATGGCTTATTGCACATGTTAAATGTGATCGTGTTCCCTACGAAAGTGTCCTTTATATTTTTATGCATATATACGTCTTGTACTGCCTTTCGTGGACTGGTTTTGTTTATTTCATCACTAGGGACTATCACTATCTAAGTTAGGGGGTGTGATACGACTCAAATATTGCATATTTAAGCCCTAAATCTTTATGCATTCTAGAACTTTTACGGTCCTTAATGCCTATATTTAGGCTCATTAACCAGACAATCTCGTATTTGGATATATACAGAATTTGCAAGGGTTAATTGTGCTTTTGTAGGTATTGGAACGCTAAAAGTGAGGATCCGTTACATTTCAGAGAAGTTTCTTCCCCGGACACTACTTCAAGGGAATTTTACTCAATTCATATTTCATCTCTGTCTCATACGCAGAAGTTACGGCCCTTTTCGTAATTGACTTTTTCCCCTAATGTTGGATCAAACAAGGCTGAAAATAGAGTACCGATCGACCGCGCATAAAGGCCCGGTCGACCTCGGTTTTGGGCTTTGCCTTGCGAAGGAGACAGTGGGCTTCAACTTAAAGGCTCGGTCGACCGCGTCTCTACGACCGGTCGATCGTGTATACCAGTTACCTGGCAATTTCCCTTTGTTATTTTCTTTTCTTTTTCCTTTAATTTTAATCCCACTTACTATATAATGGATTTTTGTCTACTAATAAGAGATAATTAGTTTTAGATAGTTTAGGTTAGGGTTTGGGGGTGGAGAGCTCATTTACTCTTCTTTTTTGGGTGTTCCCCATTTTAGGATTGTAAGTGCACTATTCATCTTCCCTACTAATTAATATAGTTTGTATTTCTTTATCTCTTGCTTTGTTAATTAGATTTACATGCTTTCTTTCTTTCCTTTCTAGTGTATATTTATCGCATTTATTTACTGTTTTCCTTTACTGCGTTATTATCATGCTTTCTTACTAATTTAGTCTAGGTTATGTCGGATTGAACTCACCTCGGGTTGACATGTTACTTTGCTTTGGTGATGGAGTTTACGGGTTTATTTCGAGTGTGTTGTCCTAGTTATTGTGCCTAGGAGATTTGACGGGGTATATCATGTATGGTCCGTACTTACGACCTTGCGTGCATAATTTTTGGGGTATTTGTTGATGCCAAAATCTTATTAGACTTTTATGAGAATTTAGGGGTGTGACAACTCTTGATTTAATTAACTTTCAAAACGAGACGCAATCTTAATAACTCGTCGACCCATGTAACCATTTTATACTAATTAACTCGGGTGAGGGATATTCGACGCAACCTATAGTTTTTATTCTCTTTGTTAACTTAGTTTAAATACACTCACCTAGTTTAATCTTTTCCTTTTTGCATCTTTTCCTTTTTGTTTATAATTATGTTTTACACTTTTATTTTAGAAGTATTAAACCAAATAATATTCTAACAACTCGTATTTGTGGATTCGATACCCGAACTAGACGCTATACTCCCTTAAAAGAGTGTAGTCATAGTTTAGGTTTTTGTATTAAGGTGGGGAACAGAAAACAACGATCGGCGTTTGACACGCGCTACTTTTCATCCTTATTCAGTAGTCTAGATTTAATTTTGTACAAGATTAAAAAGTTTCATCCATAATGCTGCGATTATGATACAGGATCAAAACAATCATTAAAATAAAGAAGTCAAAACTTTATTTTATACAAACATCAAAAGGAATACCATAACCTTTGAAAAAATATACACTGAAAGGTTCTTTAGAAAATATCCCTCGCGATCAAGTCTAGACAAATATTTTCCAAGAAAATTAAAACAAAACCCATTAAGGGTTTATCAAAAACAAATGAGGACTTGTTTTCCTAATAACAAAAGAAAAATTATCTTATTAGCATTTCTAGTTGGTTTTGTAAAAATCCTTGCATCGAATTTAAACATTTTCGTAGCACCCTAAGTTTAATTTGAAACATACGCAGGTTAAATATTTAAAATTCTTTTTGAACTGTGCATTATGTTTCACACAATATACATTAACATTATTGAACATGTAACGTAATAGGTACCTACTAGAGTGAAAACGATTGATCATATGTACATATAGTCTTTAGCATTATTAGTTAGAGTGGGTAACATCATCTGCATCAAAATAACATTTAATCTATTTAATCTCTTCAAACTTTATATGTAGTATTCCACGCATTGTTCATCAGGAATAGTAGGTTCATAATCAAAAGTTACATATAAATATCTAATACGATGACTGGAACTTAACTCTTTACTTCATTCTAAGAAGTTAGTCTCGAGATAATTAAAGAGGTGAGATATGAAATTTTAGAGAAACAAAATGGGGTACAAAAATATGGTAAATAATGAAATAAACTGCTCACTTCATTAATGCTTTGATTTAACAACACACATATCGATAACATAATAATACATTGAGTGCATAACCGTGAGTTTTCTGCAATAGTAACCGTAAAATATCGTTTATATGATGCCTGTAGATTACTTTATTGGTTATAATGTTATTTATTTAGATGTAGACGATATTTATGGACAACTTATTTTTACATACTATGATAATGTATGTGATCTTTGATGTTCACTCAATCAATCAAAATCGATTCCCTGCAAGGAATAACCTTGCTTGGAGAAGTAAACTCAATGTACCCCTTTAATATCTTTATAATTATGAGCATCATGAGTTACTACTACCATATCTTTACATTTAATATTCATTGTCATTCTAGTTGGGTCACTGCGGTGACTACCAAATATTTCATAATATGAATATTACATTAAGTAAAGACTTACATACCCAAGTCAATAAATTTTCCACTTATGTTCATTAAATATTGCATGAGCAATGAACTAAATTATTCATGTTTATGTTTTCAGAAACTTAATTGGTGATATCATAATGAAATAAACTATGGCATCTGCATTTGATGACCATTATTACCTTCTCAAAATACATATCACCATTTATTGTTTGCTCAATTATTATAATTGGACTTGTAGGCTACCGAATCACAACAATTGAATAAACAATAATATGCATGCAAAATCGTAAAGTATCAACATTTTAGCTTTGAATATCATACATGGACCCATAGGCAACCAAAATATGCATGACATGAACGGATTAGTCCTATATTTATCTCTTCTATAATGGAGCACTTTAATAAACACCAAACCTTATATTCTATAAGTATAGAGATACGCATACATGTGAAAAATACCCATAATACATGAATTAATCACATTATTGTCTATTATTAAATCTGAAATTTAGGAAATATTTTAATTTGGTGTAATGTGAAAGTCAAATAGACAAGGTACTAGCATGAGACATTGGGTGAATAATAATAAATGAGTGAGACATTAATAATTTATTTTTACCTCATCATGCATAATGTCAAAATTTATGTATGAGGAGCAAAATACAAAAAATGATGCCAAACCCCTTCATGGTTATATTAATGCTCATTATTATTACATCGAAGAGAACGTTAAGTTAATAAATATGTTCACTTTATAAATAACAAACAATAATAATTCGCAAGGGTAGAATATTTGATATATTGACTTAAATGATTTGATAGATTACTTTAAATAATGTTAACACTATGGAATTTCTATTAATCATCAAATAATATTAACCTTAGTAAGTGATTCTATCCACTACACCAAAATGTGCCTTTAGTAAAAATATTTTACCATTACTAAAAATATTAGTAGCAGAGCTTTTCTGTTAGAAAAAAGGCGTGGGGAACAAAATTACTAACATAATTTTACCATTACTAATAGTAACGGTAAAATTTTGTTACTAATTCTGAATTTACCAACAGTATTTTACCGTTACTAATTCTGATTTAGTAACGGACTTTTGTGTTACTATTTTAACCTTATTACACCCTTTTTATAATACTTTTGTCTAATTTTGTAACGGTAAAGGTCCGTTAATAATAGTAATCATATTTAAAAACTATATATTTTTCAAGACCCAATATCTTGAATTTAAACAAATTCAATTATTCTTACCACACTATTCAAATCCTGAGAATATATACAAAAACATTCCACATAAACAAATGAAACATCGTAATATAATCACCCCGAAAGTTACATTATTTTCACAAATGCATCCAATATAACATCCGAATACAATCTTCCCGAAATGAGATATTTTTATATTATAACCAAGCAAATAAAATATAAAAAAGAAGTTTGTTAACTCCATCTTTAAATCTTCATCAACGGCGAACAACCATATTGCTTTGCATCCACCTCGACCTCCATCTATGACCATAATAAACTCTTCATCAAAAAATGCCATTCTGTCAAACAAAATAAAATATCATATTAGTTATTATATCAACATTTAGTCATACAAAATTAATTTAGTACAAAAAATTGTCAACCAGCAAAATTAATTGCGCAAACACTATCAGAAATGTTATGCATACGATTTTCAATAAAAATAAGTTAATGTACCTTGCGTACACTATAAGAACTGTTATGCATACAATTTTCAATTACACATTCATCCCCATACATAAAAAATAGTACTCAAAATCTCCAAACATGTAATTGTTAAACTACAAAAAATTGAAAAATGGGAGTTGAACTAAAAAAATCGGAAGCTCACCGCAGTCACAGATGACAACCTTGTTTATAGGATGATCTCCCCTATACATCAGGTGTGAATTCGAAACTTGGTCCGGTTCATTCTCCTAATGAATTTCTTATATCCATTATAAAAGTATGACCCTAACAACATATGCATTAGGAATCATATATATCGAACAAATATAATACAATGATTTATAAACTAAAAAGTATGACTTGAACAACATATGGTACTGTCATTCACATTGTTTTCATATGTATAAAGATACGAAGCATATTAAGTATCAACTAACCTATATATAACATAAGGATTTATAAAATTAAAAGGACATTAAATAAGAAATAATGAATTACATACTGTCATAATTGTACCTAAGATGATTCAAGTAATTTATATCTCAATCCAAAAGTCCTTTATCCCTAATTAAAATTTTACCCTTCTAGAAAAATGAAGATCAAAGACAAATGAGTAAAGAAAATTTTCACCTTAGTAACGTCTCCTAACTGATAAAAAGGTTGATGGGCAAAACTGTAACATATATTGGAATCCGCTAACGACGAAGACATGTGTCATCCATACGAGAACTCTAATGCACTCTAATGTTATAGAGATGTATTTATGGAAACAATAAACATGTGAAAAAATATAAACACACCAACTTAACTCAGAAAATAACAATGCACCATACACCATAACATCTGATCATTTAAAGTAAAAAAATAAAAAAGTCCATTTGTTATGACCAGATATTGTAGTATCCATTAGTACCCCAATCTACTTAAAAGAAAAGAATCGGATAAAATGTTAGATCTGAAAAATAAAGATAATGCGTGTGTGAGTGTTTAAGGGTGTGAAGAAAGAAATGGGGCGAGCATGAATAGTGATGGTGTGCGCCTGTTATTTATGCAATAACTGTTATGCATCAGTAAATGTAACATAATTTTCATACCATTTGAGAACAGTTATACCAGAAGGAAGGTAGTTTGTAGGAACTATTATCCATAGTGTAATCCATAAACTTCATTATGGTGTAATAATCAATATCAAGGGAGTCATAATCATCCTAACGGAGCTAAACATATATGTGAATCAGAATAGAGAACATCACTCTCTACATAGTTGTAAAAGAATTTACTGATTTTTTCAAATGTGTTTGTATAACACCTAAGTCAAACTCAAATTTGCAACATCCTCTGGCATTGAGATACTGAAGGCCCACGCAAGTGGACACAATTGTCAGTCGATTTTCCTCATACAAGTGTGACTTAGATAAATTCAAGAGCGTCAGCCCGAGAAAAAATTTGGATAGAGCAGACAATACATAGGGTTTAATAATCCCATTTCTCCTTATCCCTCTAAGATTAAGACAACATTTGGCCATCTCTTTCAAAATTAAAGTGCTAAAATATGGTGAATCAACAAAGTCAATGAGCTCTAGCCTCTTGCAGTTGTGAATAAGCTCCAAAATAGCTTTTTCAGATGTACAATAGGATCCATACAAAGATAAGTACTTCAAGATTGGAGATCTACAAAGCCACGTCACAATAATATTATGCAAGCATCCTCTGATATTTCAGAAGAACAAATCAAAATTAAGGCACCAAGTGAAGTGTTTGAGCACTACACCAATTCTGGCGAATTATCACAGTCATTGACCTTGACAACTTCAACTTGTTAAGCTCAATGAACGTGATAATTCTGGGCAAGACAACTTTGTTTGTCTCGAACTTATCACGGTCATTGACCATGACAAATTCATTAGAATTGTCACGGTTGTGTCACGGTCCTTGACCGGGACAAGTTTTGTCACGGTTAAGGACCGTGATAAACCCATGACAATGTCTAAAAAATTATCACGATCAATGACCATGACAACTTTCTTTGTCAAGAACTTGTCACGGTCAATGACCGTGATAATTCTGGGCAGAATTGAAAAAAAAAATTGTTGGGCAGTATGGCCACTGCCACTGCCAGTAGTATATTTATACCTGTTATAGCAACGTTGTACCTTTTCAAACATCATATATCCAAATAAAATAGATATAATGCAAATATACATTCAAAATAGAGAGAATATGCATCACCATATAATCCAAATATAATTCAAATGTAACAACTTAAAACAATTCAATTCAACCTTAAAAAAATTCAATTTAAACTTAAAACAATGTCACTAAATGTCTGGGGTATGGTTAACTCTGAGGAGGTGAGTAAGCCACATGATATACGACTTAACACACCCACTAATATACACCGTGATAAGCACGTTGGACTCGATGTCTTGAAGCTCACGTCTATGAACTAGTGCACCCTGGACGATATTCGGGTCCCTCGACCCCCGCCCTATCCGCTGGCCATCAAATATGTCCATTATGAACATGCTCGGCCAAACAAGTGTTGACATCGGTCTGTTGAAGGGAGCCAAATAGGGATGTGGATCATCAAAGTCCGCATGTGTCGGCGATGAAGCAGCGAGGTCCACATCCTCGTCCTCGTCCTCCCGCACCTCCTCCTCCATCGCCTTCTCCCTATCGTTCCCTTTCCCCTTACGAGTTCCGCCCACTGAACACTACACGAATGAGAACATATCCTGGACCGTCACCTCCAAACGGGACAACTTTGCATCATATGAATCCACCGTTCAAGCCAACCCGATGTCGCTCGTCTCCAATCCAATGATCCTAGATTTGGCCACGATGACCTCACCCCCTTGTCCTCCCCTTGCGATTAGAGCCAAGAACTTGGCTGAGTGCGTCTGTGGACAAAGATGCCTTGTCGGCATCAGACTGCGACTTATACACTTCCTTAAGCTTTGCCTGAAATGACAAAAAGCACATGATTAGTAACATAAGTAAATTAAAAAATTATAACGTAATTAACAAAAAGTAAACTGTCGGATTACTTACAATCGTGGCCGCGACGCTTGGGGACACCTCCTTGTCCTTCCCCTTCTTCGTTCGAAGAGCCACATAAGTATCGATCATATGTGGCCTACCCCCAGGACCACTCCCTATCATCTGAAATAAAATAAAGTAAAATTTGTATCGGCCCCGCAAAGTAAAGTAATTCTGAATAATATATTTTATGTAGTTATAGAAAAATTAAATCTTACTATCATCCTATGCTCCACCTAGGCGTAAGACGTTCGGTCGGAGTAGTGCACGTCCATCTTTTTTTCTCGGTTTTCCCTTCCCTATTGGCGAGATGCCAATTGTTGCTTCCCGATCTCATTGTTAATGAACCTTTTCCATTGTGCTAATGAGACCGTCTCCTTCGACCGGACGGATTCACACCTTTGGATAATGGACTCTCGTGTCTTCCCAAAGTACCAGGTCCACATTCCATGTCTTGTGTTGCTCCCTCAACTGTTCCAACACAGAATCGCGTAGTTTTGGATCCAGGCTGAATTGTTCCTATCCAACAAATACAATGTTAGTTGTAAATAAATATAAGTATAAAATGAAATTGAAATTAAAATTGAAATCGAAATTAAAATTGAAATTGAAATATTCATATAAATATAAATATGAATACATTACCTGTAGTGCCACCCAAACAACTTACTTGAGCTCATATGGAACCTCCTTCCAACTAATGTACCCCGGACCAATGATCATCTTTACCAGCTTGAGGGATCTCGCTAATAGCCCTGACTTACTCTCGATGGCCATCCCCAATTTGCCATGTTTGGGGAGACTAGGGGTCGAGGAGCCCTCGTCGTGTCCGCTCCCACCGAGCTCAGGCGATATCATCATAACCAGTATCATCATCATCCTCGCCTTAATACCTGAAGGAGACATTTGCTGTAAAAAAATGTTATTAGTACATATCAAGATGAATTAAAAGAAGAATGCAAATATGTACAATTACTACAAATAAAAATGAATTGCTACTGTTAAACACCTCAATTCTGAATTCCAAAACAACAACATCTAGCTCATAATATGTATAAGAGTGAAACATCCTCACCCCCACCCCTACTACCCACACACATGCACACTACACAATAGTGAAAATGATAAAGTGCAAATCAATTAAAACCATTAAAATCGGATGTTTCGGTACAAATTGGAATATTTATTACAAATTGAAAAATTGTTTAAATTTCGGAAGTGTATTCTGAAGCCTTTCAAATTGTTCTTCATAACAGGATAGCTATTTAGAAGTGTATTCTCCTTAGGTAATAAGCCCTTCACCCATTCCAGAATTCCTGACACGCTATTGCCAGACAAACCGTACTGCGTCTTCAAACTGTGCAAACCAACCATGGCATGTAAAGTTATTTGATCTTTCTCACAGCCAGAGTATAATAGTTGGGTCGCCCTAAATTTTAAACTTGGGTAGTCATCATCAATTTTTATTGTGATATCTTCACGAGAACTTGAAGCTTATACATCATTAGTAACCTTATTCTCCTCTTCTTCATAAACTCTGTACGCATCATCAACTAAATCATCTAACATATTATGATCTACGTCGTCCCCTTCTACATCTATCCTACTTGTTGATGGTTGTTGTGAAGGTTGGTCGAGTACAAAAGGAACTTTCAATTCACCGTGAAAACTCCAAAATCGATAACTATCTTGCATACCCGATCTTAACAAATGTAGTTCAATTGTTTTCCACTCAAACACCTTACCATTTTTACACCTAGCACACGAACACGGAAACTCTTCATTATTATGACATCTCTTTGCATATTTCACAAATTTGCTAGAACCTCTGCGAAACACATCCCCCATTCTATTTGTCTCACCCATCCACTCTTTGTATTTCGGATATCCCATCACAACTACCACAACTAATCACCTATTAAAGGTAAAAAGTGTATATTCATGTATTAGTATTAAACAAAACTTAGATTTATAGTATGTTTCATTGAAGAAAAATAATAAAACTCAAATGATGAAAAAAAAGGGTTTAGTTAGACTAGGTAATGATCATTTTGACCCAATTGATCCAAAAATCACCTCCTCTGGTGTTTCTAAGAAGAAGCCATTTAGGACACTGTTTCACAAACATAAGCAATTGGGATTGAGATGATGAAACGACTCCATTGTCTCTTTGTGAAAGATCGAATGGTCCAACAGCTGGTTTCGTACATAACAAGGTCAAAATTTTCATCTATATATTTGATACAACAATTATGACATTATTTGTTGAAACAGTGAACACAATTATAATGAATGTGTTGTTCTCATGTTGAGTCACAAATGCATAACAATGACGTATTAGGCTTGTAGGGATCATAAAAGTATAATACTTCATTCCTTTTTTAAACCTAAACTGAATTTCCTATTGTCCTCACATCATAATTAGGCCAATTAGACTAAAATTAACTTTGTTCCTGGTTAATCCAACCATTTCTAATAGAGAAAAGCTGGTGAGTAACAGGCTCATGACGAGTTGTTCAATCATCATTTAAGTGGTTTTTGATATTTTAGAATTGATCTCCCACCTTTAAGATGTCAAAATTGAAGGAAAAATTATTACCAATAGAGCAGGGCTCGTTGTACCCGGCATTCAAGGGCGGAACCAAGTTTACTTGAACGGGTGGGATAACAACTCAAAGTCCATAAAAAAATCAAATAAAATTATAAAAATAAGAAAGAAATCACGATAAAACTTAGTTCAACAATAGAATTTATTCCCGATAAAATAAAGAGTTTTTACTGAAATTATTCCCCTATTGTAAAATATTCACATTCATTAATTACAAAAAATCTATCTAAATTTTGCCCGACGAGTCTTTAATGATTCAAATTCATCGATCACGAAGTCTAAATTAATACTCAAAGAGAGATCCCGTTCAAGGAAGGTAAACAAGTAATCGACAAGAAATTCATCCCCCATTGAGTTGCGAACAGATGTGTTAAAATGTTTCATACTTGAAAAAGCCCTTTCAGTAGTGGCCGTAGAAACAGGAAGAGTGAGGATGAGACGAATCCATTTATCAACCAAATAACAGTCATCAATCTTTCTTCTTACATGTAGTTGTCAGCATAACTCGCCTAATGTAGAAACTTTCTGAAACTCGGGATCACTAACTACATCAAGATGATAATGCATCAACTGACATCGCAAGCGATGGATATCTTGTCCGTCAAAATCTCATGGATAAAATTTTTCTGCAAGCTTGCAAATACCCTCAACATTAAATGATGAAAAAGAGTCGCTAGGATCCAAAGCTGAGCTAAGGGTAAGAAGTTCCACTATCCCCCCGAAAAATCGATGTTCTAACTCTGTCAACTGAAAATCTATTGTGGCATTAAAAATATCATAGTGATAATAGTGTTCAACTGAGATGTGATCTTGCTACTGATATTTAACGACATGTACCCTCGCCAAAATGAAAACTCATATCTGGTATAGGAATGCAATGTTGAATACAAAATGATGTCACGGTCTCAAGAAAAGTTCCCCAACCATCTTGTATTAGTTTTTGAAGAAGATCTTTTGTTATAGATACTAACTTCATTGCATTGTAAATGTCTAGAGTTTTTCGTTGCAAGGCTTGGCAGAGCACGTTAGGGATCCCCATGATTTCGTACATTAAGAACATAATAAATATGAATTCAAACTCCGTCATAGCTTTAAACACACCGCAAGCTTGCCAGTGTATTTGTGGGCTTGCACCACTCTTTTTAAGATCCTCAACAACTGTGCAACTTGCATCATACATATCCATTAAGTCCCTTACCGAATCATAATGTGAGCACCAATGAGTAGCTCTAGGTCTATGTAAAGTACCAATCTGATTAGCCCCTTTACCAGATTGTCGTTCACCACTGGCTAACATACGTTCAATGTCATTCTTCTGTGCAAATTTTAACTCAGACAAACATTTTGGAAAAGAAGCAACAAGATTCACAATACAAGTCAAGTGGGAGAAAAATTGCCAAACACTAGGCTCTTCTTTTGCCGTCGCAACTAAAGCTAGTTGAAGTTGATGAGCAAAGCAATGAACATAATATCCAAATGGGAAATCCTTAAGAAACATTGCCTGTAATCCATTCCATTGACCACGCATATTGCTAGCACCGTCGTACCCTTGACCTCGTAAGTTTTCAATAGAGAGATTATAACGAACAAGCATACAAGATATCTCTTTTTTAAGATTTAGCGTTGACGTGTTTTCAACCCCCACGATATAAATAAATCGTGCAGCTATTAAACCTTCTTTCTGAACATATCTCAACACAAGGGCCATTTGTTCCCTTTTGGACTCATCTTGAGATTCGTCCATAAGAATACAAAACTTTCCTCCCCCTATTTCATCACATATCATCTTTCTCACTCTATTAGCTAAGATATTTAAAATCTCCTTCTGAATTATGTGAGAAGTATACATGGAATTTTATGGAGCATTATTTAAAAATATACTTGAAAGCTCATCATTGCCTTCAGCTTTAAACTTCAATAATTCAACAAAATTCCCCCGATTCAAAGACTTTGGGCCTTCATCATGACCTCTAAAACCCAAAGCTTGAAGTGCAATAAATCAAACAGCTCGGATGCCCTCCATAAGATGCATTCGATTCTTTATAACTTCCTCAGTTGACAGTGCATTAATGACTTCGTTAATATGTTGTGCTGAATTTTTTAAATTGTGAAGACATTCCACAGATTTGTTATGTAGTGAAGATAATCCTCCAACATGAAGTAAAAATGCACATTTTCCCCATCATTAACTCTCTTCCAACTATCAAATCCACCAGTAGTTAGTGAAGAATGACTAGCTGGGTTATTTTTATCTTCAAAGAGAAAGTATGGAAAACAATATGCTTTATGATTTGAAGGGGACTATTCTAGCCAAGAAAATTGTTTAAACCACGCATATTGAAATCGTCGATATGGTTTACCAAATAAAGTCCTTCGATACTCAGAAAGTTTAGGTTGATAAGGGCCGAAATTAATGTATGCTCTTCTTATCTCATCTCATTGAGCAAGAGATTCTATATCACATATCAAACTACGTAATCCCGGATCTCGTTCAATAGTAAAAGAGGAAAATGGCATAGGTTCCACCACTTGAGATATGGAAGGAGGGTGTAAATCAGGACTAGCATTATCCTTATTTGATGGGGAAGGTATACACCCTCCAGATATCTCATCATTATCTTTCTTTTTAAAGAACGAAAAATAGTTTTCCCTTTCTTTATTGGTGGTTGATTATTTGCCATAATAATTTAAGACCTAACAAAAGAATAAAGTAATATGATTTATTACACAACCAAAAAAGAAAAATTAACACATTTTATAAATAAATTCAAGGATTATTTTGAGTTTGTGGCGCGCACACACACACACACACACACACACACACACTATATATATATATATATATATATATATATATATATATATATATATATATATATATTAACTACATTAAAATGTATTTGAAATATAGGATAAAAACTTTTTTTATAAATAAAAAATTATAAAAATAAATTATTTTTTCAATATCCGTTTTTCTAAATTAATGTTTTCTTCAATTAAGTGTTTTTTAATTAACTCATTTTTATTTAAAATAGTAAAAAAAACGTGTTCAATCAAGTTTTTTTATCCCGATTTAATTACATTAAAAAACTTTTTTAATTAAAAAAACTTTTAAATAATATTTTTTTAAATGTATTAATGTGTTTTTAATTAACATAAATACAGAAATCTATTATTAATTAAATGCATAAACTTGATACTTAAGAAAAGAAAGCAATTAATCTCATCTTGAAAGTAAAAAAAAAAAATAAGGAAGAAAGGGGAAAAAAAGGAAACGAAAAATAGGAATAGCTCCAATGTCAGAATAGAAAAAAAAAGAACATACCTTAGGGCTTAGGCTGAGAATAGCTCCGGTGCCAAACGAAGGCTGCCTTTTGTTTTGTTGTTGTTGGCGGTTACACCAGGGAAGGAAGGTTTTCTTTTGTTTTGGGTATTATTGGAAGGTAGTGGGTTGATTTGGTTTCGTCCTTTTTTTTAACACACACGTTTCTTTTGTTTCCAACTATAATGAGTGGGCTAAGTTTATATTTTGGGCTGGGCTACATAAGAGAGTTTGGTCTGGGTTTTAAATAGATACAATTATTTTTTTTGCAATTGGTTGTAGCCCTGCTCAGCCCAGGCCCAAATCCGCCCATGCCGGCATTGCTGGTACCCTTCCATATTTGAAGTGTTGGATTCGTAAGCAACGCCGATAATAATATCCAAAGTAACTTTCTACCACTCCTTCGTCAAAATGACCTGCATTTTTTTTTAACTAAACTTTATCAACATGTGAGTGAACTTATATTTGTCTAGACAAATTATAAAATTGAAAACAAATTCAAAAACACCATAGAACAAAAACTTCAAACTTATCAACATTACATGCCATTGATGGAAGATAAAAACTAAATCAAATGTACCTCAACAATTAAAGATACATAACCAATGAATCAAACACTTTTCAAGGAAATCTTGATCATAAATGTCCTCTCTTTCTACACATTTTTCTTTTTAGTTTATACTCATTTTTCTTATAAGTGCCAAATCAGTTCCTAAATTCCTTACAGTAATAACAAATAACAATGGAGTGTCGAGTCTTCATTATCAAATAGCAAGCTAAATGATAACTTAGTCATTTTGAACAGTTTGGTCCTATTTATAATGGAAACTAGTATACCTTCATTGTTCGAATTCATATTATCGGTAAATAATCTTATGTGGTAATTTCTCTTCAACCCCCATAAGAGTGTACTAACCCAAGTCTTTCCACAAAACATCACATTTGAATTAATGATGCTAGTGTAAATACCATCTTACGACTCACATTCGGTCACTTCCATGCACTTAACCCATATAACCTACACAAATTGACAATATCTTAATAATCATTTACGATATCACATATTTGGAATTATTCTTGAAAATGTGTCATTTAAGAAAATGACACATTTAAGAAAATGTAATGACATTCATGCCCAAGAGTTCACTCTATTATATGCACCTATATGTTAATATTTATCCATCAACCATGTATGGCATCATCATTAATAAATTATATTATGCATCTTGACTATTCTTACTACTATTTGAGTTCTTGTATCTCTTATAACTTGCCACGATTGACCTATTTAGACTTAGATTTATGACATGTTCGCTCAACATTTATGTTTATCTCATGCTATGAAATATTATCGGGAAACTACTAGTTTTCATTATGTGTTTTGTAAGATATCTAATCACACTCTTTACTATTGTGTTCCTCACCACAATTAACAATGTTGACTATTGTTCAACTTCTTACATCTCCCGATGATTGCCACGATTGACCTCTTCACTGGTGAGTTGTCTCTCCACGATAGTATGATGAACAAGCATGGTTTAAAGATGGAAATACCGTTACATATTATAAATGGATTTTAGTCATCCCAGTCCGTGTTCTTTACGAATTTCTCTTTTATCAGATAATCATAATAAGACACATATTAATATCGTTATAATCCCATCATTTCCATTTCTATCTCAGTATTAATATTTAAAACAATGATAGAGAGAAATTAACATCAACCCCTACTTCATGAATATTATGAGGATCTCTCACTCACCATCACTCCACTTCGTCTTTATGCAAATTTTAAGGGTAAAATCTTATTTCTTGAAAATTTAAGAAACATTGGACGTTTCTAGTTCTTCTATCCAGAGAGCATTATGTAGTGGATTATGGAACATGTGAAGCCACACATTATTTCACGTGATCTTGGTCTCCTTATCACTACTTCACCTCTCTCATTTGATAATCTATTAGTCATCATCTTACTTATGATTTAGCTTTGTTTGAGAGCATAAGATCTCGAGGTTTATGTTCATTTTATATGGAAAAAGGTTTATTTAGGCACTATATATCCATATTTGACTCATTCACATATCAATTTGCTAATTGTTGACAATGTCCCTGAGACCTTCTAATTAATCTACTATTGTCAAATTGAGCTCGGTTAACATCTTCACTGCATATCGAGGGGATATATTATGACTATTATTTATAAGTCTTCTGTTTCATCTCTCATCAGACATGGTTCATCTTTGTACGTCTGAACATATAAATTCATATGTCAATCCTTAATTGCATATCATTATATTCCCCACATTAAATTTATTTACACAAACAAGTGCAACATCTTGATTTCGAACCGTAATAAAAAAATCCAATACATAACCTTCGAAACAAAACATCAAGCTCAGTATACCAAAGAAAATTATCCAAGAGGTTGAAACAATATACTCAAAATCATTTGGATTTTAATAGGGTGTCCATGAAGACCCATTCTTCTATCGATCATGCAAGAACCATCGGTGACTAGAAGATTTGGAAACATATCAAACCCACCACTTAAGCACAAATTGGGTATCAATATTATCCATGTATATTCATCCACCCTCTCTTGCAAGGTATAGTCACCCATGATCTTTCCATAAGCTCTCAATAAGATAATCCACCTCAACAGTGTCCATGTTGCAAAGAGTCCAATTTTAGTACTTTTAGTACATATTCAGTGCAAAACTGTCACACAACTAAATGAGAGAAAAAAAATTCTCAAAACAAAATACTCAATTGTCTGCTGAAAGCTCCATAGAAATTATAGGATCATCTCCAATATATTCACACAACAACTTGTGGAATATACATCGTCCGACAACCTAACCACAAAATAAATTATAACAATTGAAGAGGAAAATGGAAAGCATAAAAAACCTTCTCATTTTCGGTATGAAGATTGTTTGCAATCGGAAGAAAACAAAGCCCTAAGTTTCTTTGCAAATGAAAACAAAAATTGTATCATTAAATTCCTATCAATTTATTTGTTAGTTTGACTCCCAAGTTTTGTGGAATATTTTTTTTTCACCCCACCAAATAAATTTTCCCGCTCATTAAAAATATGAAAGTGAAGAATTTGAGTGAAAGTGAAGGCTTACCTGAAGTAGGTTAAAGATTTTACATATGATAAACAAATGCATTTTTATAGCAGTCAATTGTCGTATTTTAGTACAATCAGCCCAATCAGCGTCATTGGCATTGTTATTTCTTTTTTTTTAGTGTTATGCATTGTGAGAAAAAATAAACAATAACATTAACAAAGATAAGAAAATTTACCAAATAACAAAAGGGTCAAATAAACTAAAAGGTTAAGAAGAAAGTTCGTAACCCAGAAACTGCCAAGAAGAATCTCAAAGTTTGAAACCCTAGCAACATCATGTAAAAAGGGTCGACATTCATAAACCACGGCACCTGAAGTCAAATCAATCGAAAACGAAACTCAAAGAGGGAAAATGGTCGATATTCATGAACCACATACCTGATTTTGTTGTGATTCCTCCACGGCAAAGTCTTTGAATGTGAAGTTTGGTATGAGGGCTTTTGATTTTTTTTTTTGGCCATCAAGCATGGTATAAGGGTTTTCGATTGTCGAGGGAGGGAAAAGATGAGCGCCAAATTAGTTTTTACGCTTTTGAGGATTATATAACCCATCTAGGTTTGGGTATTAATAAAATTACAACTTTAGCAACGATTTTGAATGCTTATAATTTTTGTAAGTGTTTAAATTAGTTGTAAATGTTTTAAGTGTTATAAACACTTGCAAATTAAATATTCAATTAGTTGCAAAATATCCATTATGGTGTAGTGTATCACGAAATTTAATTACTTGCCTTAGTCAATACGTAGAGTCTGATTTCCCTTCGATGTGTGATGATTATAGCCCAAAAAGATCCTTCAATCCTCTCGCTTTTCTCCTTCTTAGGTCTTCCTTAGCGTTTTCCTTCTCTCTTTTCTCACCACCGGCCTCTAGGATGTTTTAGTTATGTGTAATAGCTGCCTAATAACCCCAATCTCTTTTTAAACCCCTTAGTCACGTATTTACGTTAAACTCCCCATGTAAAATAGCCTATATGCCCCTGAATGGATTTTAACTACTCTAGAAAGCTTTCGGAACCTAATTACTACCCCCTAGGTACTTAATTTTAACTATTTCGACCCATTCCGGATCAACCGTGCACTTGAAATCGCCATCTGAGTCGCTATACATTAATTTTCTATCTCAACCTTAAAATAATATACTCACAAGCTTCGATTGACATACCGTAAAAAATTTCGTCATTATCACTCTCTACAATGTACTGACAATTCATCGTATTTTATTTACTATAAACTCACTTAGTAAATTTACCACATAAATATTAATATTAATCTCACCGAATTAATATTTATTAAATATGTAATATTTTATTTTAATTAAATTACTGCACGCTTGTAATTTAAAAATATCAGAAATAATTAAATTCATAATTATTCCAAAATATGGGGTGTTACATACTTCCCTCCTTGCAAAGGAATTTCTCCCTCGAAATTCAAATATGCTAAGTATTAAAAACTTCGGATCCTTACATGCAATGTGTCCGAACGTAGTCAAAGTTAACTCGTAATAATATTCTTGTGTTTCCACTATACACACGCCAGTGGTACCATTTTCACTAAAGATCTACTCACTTTAACCCAGGATTAGCGACAAGTCCATTCAAACTCTTACATACCAATATATTCCCTTATGCTTAAGGTCTTTCTTATACAATGACAGGAAAAAACTATTGTGAATCTTTTAACAACAATCAAAAGACGAGCCTACACTCCACAGGCTCTATAATCTTAATGTTGGAAAGGGCCCCACTTCTATAGGTGTCAATTTCCCTTGTTGTCAAATCACGTAACTCCCTTCATGGGAGACACCCGCAACAATTCCTGACCACTCATGTCAGACTTCAAAACTTTGGTTCATGGCGACATACTCTCACTAGGTTCCTGAACTATACAAAAATGATGTAGATTAACTCAATCCTTATCGACGGACCATGAATCACTTCGGGTCCGAGAAGCTTGTTATTCCCCAGCTCTAACCAACCAAAGGGTGGACGACAAGATCTTCATATGAATCCTCGGAAGGCATCTCCCAAATAGTAATCTTCTATGAATCATCACACGTAACTAATGGTAATTACTACTCCCAATAACCCTAAAACTCATAATACGCATTACTTCCATTCGCTAACATTTTATCCACCTATCACGTCTATTCACTGGCCTACGGGGGACATGTCTTGATCAAAATGAAACTCTATACCCATCGCCTCCTGACACTCCCTATTGGAGGTGGGACTCAAGGGTATCATCCCGATTCATAACAATACTAGGTGGCACCTTATTTTGGTTCGTTTCTTCTCTCCAATGAATTATTTGGCATACTACTTGATAATATAACTCACCCCAAATGAATAATAATTATTCCATTCCAGCCAATTCATTCCACAAAACCAAAGGAAAGCTTGACCTCTCCGTGATTTTGATAACCCAATGATGAACTTTATCAGTCTTTGTATCTGTCACGAATTAAAAAGTGTCTCTCTAACGTGTGTAATTTATTTCAAGTGTAAACCGATCACTCAAGTATAATCTGGTAAAAACGGGTATCGAACACAAGTACTAAGATAAATAATCGTGACAACGAATAGGGAAGATGATTAACCTCAAATTGACTCTAGAAAGAAAAATAAAAGAAAAGATGATTGTTTTGAGATCTTGTAATTAACTAAAGCAAACTAATTAAACTAATGACTTAACTACGCATGAAATAATAATGAATTGGTTTAAACTATAAGAGAAAAATGGGATTGAAATACACTCCCCCTCACCGTCGGTGATTACTTAGGGCATAAAAGCGTCAAAAATAATTTCCAATTCAAAGAAACATCAAATACTCTCTAAGCATTCAACATATGCGGATTTTTCTCCTCACAATATCAAATCAAAAATTGTATTTGACGAGAATGATAAATTATCAAAATTCTAATTGCACCCTGAAACCTTTTGGTTACCTAGGATAAACAGAATTAAAATACCTGCAATCTTTATTTTGATAAAGTTCAAACCTTTATATTGTTAATTACATTCTATTCATTTTTTCATTCCATTTGTAAACTCTAGGTTGGGTTCATGTACCTCAACCTACTAAAAACTTATCCTAGCATAACTGCGTAAGATATACACAAAGTTTAACATTGCATGGATGAAAAATCGTGATTAAATGAATACTAAGCATGCAAGAGATATTGAAATTTCTAGAAAAATAAAGAAACATGAAAAGAAGAAGAACACGTAAGAATAATATAGAGAAGTCAAACTTGGTATGGAAATATTAAAATCTTGATCTTCAATAATGAGTGAACAAGCAATAAATTGAAATCTAGGGTTATTGTCTCTCTTTTCCTCTAATTATAAGGTAAAAAGTAGCTTAAAGATATCTAGCTGACTAAAATAATAATAAAACCACATTTAACAAGTGTTTGAAATAAAAAAAACTCTCCAAAAAAAATTAGAAATTAACCTCAGAAATTTGCCATATAGAAAAACGAACCGATTTTACTTTGGAGTCGAACCAGTTCTGGCTTCTTAAAAATCCCTGCAAAATTGAACCTGTTCTACTTTAGAACCGATCCAGTTCTACTTTAGAACCAAACCGGTTCTACTCTCTTCATTCCTTAGTTTTGCCTTTTTGATTCTTCATCTTTAAACGAGCATAACTTCATCATCGTAGCTCGGAATTGGGTGCTATTTTTTAGTGTTCTTGTGATTTCAAGGTATTCAACTTTCTAGGTGGCCCCACCTCCCGATTCCATATATAAAAGTATGAAACTTCCCTTCAATTCCCTTTTATTGGTTTCTTTCACTGTTTCAAGTTCTCTATCGCACTAACTTGTATGCAATACCTGTAAAACACGTGAGAAATACAAAAAATAAGAAATATGCTCCAAAAAGGATTAATAGCATAAATATGAGATAATTACGAGTTAGATGAAATGTGCGGGACCATAAAAGTACCGAAATTAAGGGGATAAATGTGAAATATTTACGCCTTATCAAACCCCCCTAACTTAGAATGTTGTGCGTTCCGAGCAATGTAAAAGAATAAGAGTATGAGTTACAGGCCCTTCAAAAATTTTATTGGGATAGAATACCATTTTCGTAGGCAAGCGATTGCATTTAGCATATGCAATAAGTCATTAAACCCCTAGGTTACCCTAGTAGGGCTAGTGGTGTCTCATGAGGGTTTACAGTTAATATACCCACAAAATTCAATTTTGACATGACTCAAGATAAATATCAAAATACTTGAAATTTATATAATTTAAACTACCAGAAATAGTCATCCTAAATTCATATTCAAGAGCCTCAATTTGTAATGTGTGTACGTGCGAAGCCAAAAATTAAACCGCTTACTTCCACTCTTTGGTCATTACGTTACTTTCTAAAAATTTATTATGATTCAAATACTCACGGGATGCTCTCACAAACGTCACTCGGAATGTGACTAATTCTCTCAGTGTGTGTGATATAAAAAGTAAGTATAATGGACACGAGTTCATGCACACAAATTTAGAAAACAAATTTTTTATGATGAAAAGATCTCTTCAACGGAATATGGTTATTCGAAATGGGAAACATCGTCTCCTATTAACACCAATTAATCTCTATTATTATATTTTCATGTCTTAGCTATGCACGCGGTAATTGATTTTGTTATTCGGACTCGGTTAAAACTTTCTCGGGTTATAAGGTGTAATGGGTAATATGAGAATAATTAGGAAATTTCAGAGTTGGAAAATTTTATGTACTACTTTTTCGGGTATTTGCTCTTTTTTTTCTTTTTCTACAAATTTTTTCATGATCTTCTCATTTTTCTTTTTCTTTTTTTTTCTATTTTTTTAGCATTTTTCTATTTTTTTTCTTTCCCCTTTTTTTGCACTTTTCGGACATAATTGATGAATGTTCAATTTTCACAATTCCAGGCCAATTGGTTTTTTGGGATACAAACGAAAAGGAAAAAAAATTATTACACTCAAATTGGCGAGCAAAAGGATAATTTTTCACAACTTTTTTTGGCTAATATTTTTGGGTTAAACTAACGATGGCCTAACTTCATATGTCTGAATTACTAGTTACATTACCATATGCGTCTCGAAATTATATTTAGTTTAGAGATATCTTTAGCAAATGGAAACATCTCACTCGTTTCCCGTAACCTATCGAAACAAAGGAATAAAGATCTTCAACGACTTATTCAGATGTTGAATCGAACTTTGAGTTAACCATCACTACACCAAAATTGCCTGATTGTCATGGTCATTGACCATGACAAATTTGGGGGTGACAACTTTTGTTGTCACGGACTTGTCACAGTCATTGACCGTGACAAGTTCATTAGACTTGTCACGATCTTTGACCTTGACAAGTTTTGTCACGATTAAAGACCATGACAAACCCGTGACAAGATTTAAAAAAAATTCACGGTCAATGACCGTGACAAATCTGGGTAGAATTTAAAAAAATAAAATACAGGGTTGGTTGGCCACTGCCACTACCCAGCAGTATATTTGTACTTGTTATAGCAAAATTGTACATGTTCAAATAGCATATGTCCAAATAAAATAGAAATAATTCACCAAATGATTCCATATATAATTCAATATCTAAATAAAAAAATAATAATACAATCCATATCCAAACGAAAATGTAACAACTCAAAATAATTCAAATATAATGAAAGTGTCCAAATAAAAATAAATACAAATAATGTCACGCCATAGTGTCTGGGGTAGGTTCAATGAGGAAGGAAGGCTACACTATATACGCATTGAGACGCCCCTCAATATGCGTCACACCGCATTGTTCGCACAACCACAATGCGGAGTTCTCCTCCGTGGTTATCACATGCATAACAAACACCTTGGCCTCGATGTTTTGAAGGATACGTCCATGAACCAGCATATTCGGGATGGTATTCGGGTCCCTCAACACCCTCTCTATCCGCTAGTCATCATATATGTCGCGTAAAAATATGCCCAGCCAACCGATTGTTGACATAGGCCGCTGGATGGGAGCCAAGTAGGGGACCAGATCATCAAGCGGTGAGTTCGCGCATATCGATGATGAAGAAGCGATGTCTATGTCCTCGTCCTCCTCCACCTCCTACTCTGCCACCTTCTCCTTCGCATTTCCCTTGCCCTTGCCCTTACCCTTTACGCCCAATTGATGCTTCATAAATGCGTACATATCTAGGACCCTCGCCTCCAACCTTGATAGCTTCGCGTCATGCGTGTTCACCTTACGAGCCAACCCACTGTTACTCGTCTCCATTCTGATGATCTTAGATTTTCCCACTAGCAAGATCACCCCTAGTCCTCCCCTTGTGATCAGTGCTAAGCACTTGGATGAGTGCGTCCGTGTGTAAATACGCTAGTCGTTGTTATCGGCTTTCAACCGCAATACAAAAACCTAAACTTTAACTACACTCTTGCGAAGTATAGTGGTGAGTCTGGGTATCAAATCCATAGGGAGTTAGGACGTGTGAATGTGACGACAAAGGTAAGGTAGTTTAATCCTAAAGTTGATATTAAAATAAAAGAAAAGAAAAAGATGATTGATTTTTGGATTTTATCTATGGATTAACTAAATTTAATTAAATTAACGTACGCATGAAAAATTAACTAACTAAGAAGGAATTAATTTGAATGAAGAAATGGGTTAAGAATACACTCCTCCAAACCCTAGTGTGTATGCCAGTACAAAATTAGTTATAAACTAGATAATTGATCAGACCCAGTCTTTATTGCTCCAGAGCATTACATATATGAGGTTCAAGCCCGCATCATACCTAATCAAAGAATGTGTAAAGTGGTATCGCAATAGTTCATGCGCATTGCATCCTTAAGCACCCCGGTTACCTAGGGCAAAGAGGTCAAAAGGTCTACAATGGTTGTGAAACTATACAACACGATCTAATCACTTATTTAGTTTAGAGGACAAATTTAATATCTATGCATACCACATAGGGTTGGGTTCATGCATCCCCACCCTTAAAAACTTAGCTTAACATGATTAAAATAAAAGAAAACTTAAAACTGAAAGTGCAGGAATCCATAACTAAATCTAAAAAATTGAGAACATGACTTGAATTGGTATTCGAAAACTTGAAAGCAACAATTAATTAAACTAACTATGAAAGAAGTAAAAATAATAAATTAAAATTACTTGAAATGGATGAATGATGAATCTTGAATAGATCTTTAAATCTTGAATAGTAGCCAAACTTCAAAACTAGGATTCTTGGATACAAGAATCCTTTAAAAACTAACTACTAGCCTCCTACAACGTGAAGTAACAAACCTCCTTTCTTCCTAATAGGGTTTGCCCTTTTATATATATAAAAAATGACTCTTCCCATGCCTTTCCACGTTTTGCAACTAATAAAAATGAATTATATAAGAAATTTCAAGAGGTGAAACTCTTCAGCTTCCAGAATTAATTTCAACTTTGACTTTATGTCCCCAACTTTAAATAGGCATAACTTCTTCACCGTAGCTCGGATTGGGGTGTCATTTTTTCCAATGTTCTTGTAATTTAGATCTATTCAACTTTATAGTTTCCCCCACCACCGGAATATATATGTAAAATTATAAAAATGCCCTTGAACTCCCCATTTCTTACTTTCTTTCACTATTTTGCATTCTCTTTCGCACTAATTTGCATGAAATACCTGTAAAGTACATAAGAGATACACAAAATACGAAATACTTGCCAAAAATGTTAGTAACATAAATATAAGATAAATCCAAGCTATTTACAATGCATGAGATCATAAAAATACCAAAATTAAGGGGATAAATGTGAAGAATTTATGCCTAATCAAATCCCCCTAACTTTGAACTTTGCGTGTCCCGAGAAATGTAAGAGAAATGAGTTGAATTTAGAAATTCCTTTTATTAAAATAAAATTCCACTTTCACAGGCAAGGGATTGCATTAAGCATATGCAATAAGCCTGTAAACCCCTAGGTTACCCTAGTAGGACGAGTTTTGTCTCGTGAGGGTTTGCAGTGAATACACCCACAAAATTCTTTATTAACTCAAACAACTATCAAAATACTTAAAAATTGTACAATTTAAACTGTTTGAAAAATAATCACCATAAATTCATATTCAAATGTCTCAAACCGTAGTGTGTGTGTGTGTGTGCAAACCCAGAAATTAAACTTCAAATTTCTACCGATTGAGCATTACGTTACTTTTCAAAAATTCATTTTGATTCAAATTCTTACGGATGCACTCACAAACGAATCACTCGAATTGTAGTTGTTTTCTCTCGGTATGCTTGATATAAAGAGTAAATTTAATGGACACAAATTCACGCATACAAAATTGAAAAGAAGAAAATATCTGGTGAAAAGATCTCATCATCGGACTACAGTTATTAGGAAACGGAAACATCATCTCTTAATCACACCATTTTAGTCTCTTTTATTATCTTTTCATGTTTTAACTCTCCATGCAGTAATTAATTTCGCCATTCGGGCTTGGTTAGGACTTTTCGGGTTAAAAAGTATAAAGGGTAAAAACGGGAATGGACAGAATGTTTGGAATTGGAAAATGTCCTTATGACGTCCATTAATGATTTTTCGGGCATTTGATCATTTTTCTCTTTCTTTTTCTATTTTCATTTTTTTCTCATTCTTTTTTCTTGCTATTTTTCTTTTCTTGCCCTTTTTTTTATTACACACTTTGGACTTACTTGATGAATTTCTAATTTTTCACAATTCCGAGCTATTTGGGTTTTTCAGGTTATCAAACGAAAGGGAAATATTTTATTAGGCTCAAAGTGGGTTGTAAAGGGATAATTTTTTCACAACTTTATTATGGCTAATATTTTTGGGTTAAACAAAAGAGGGCCTACTTAATTGTCCAAATTTCTAATCACATTATCATATTCATCTCGAGATTTATTAAGTTTAGAGATATATTTAGCACGAATTTTGAGACAACATTTCACACATTTCCCATAACCGATCAAAACAAAGGATTGAGATCATCAACAACTTATTAAAACGCTAAAAAGAACTTTGAGTTAATCATGAATTCGTATTGATTTAAAAACTCATAAAAAATTGAAAGTCTCGAAATCTCACCGGGTTTTATTAATCTCCACACTTATTCATTAAGTCGTCAATTTTCTTTCAATTTCCATCTTCTGACAATTTTGGCTTAGTGCATTTTGATTGTTAACAATTTGAGACTTTAAATAGAATAAATGTGACATTTTTGAAAATTTTAAATTCTAATTTTTATTTATTTTGAAAAAAAAAATATTTTTGGCTTTTTTCAAAAATTTTTAATTTTTTTGAAATTTTTGAAATTTTCTAAAAAAAAACACACTTGTAAAGAACATGTGATCGAATCAATGAATCTAACCAATAAACGGGAAGAATATCCCACATCCCCTTACTTAAATGTTGCATTGTCCTCAATGCGAATAAAAAACACAACAGAAAGTGAGGAAAAGAAAGATATTACCCAAATAAAGTGATCCCCGATAAGTGCGAGTCCATTTAATCTACAAAACATGTTAGAACCAAGCATAACAAAAAGAATAACAAAAACTCTACCATCGAAACTAGACTATAATAAAAAAGAAAAAGTAATAATAAAAAAACTAATTATTTACAACCTAAAATTTGAACGGCTAATAAATCATACACTAAAAGTCGAAAAATTTGAGGGTCCACCCAAAATACAATTTGACTTTGAGGGATTAATGGTGTGCCCTCACTAGAAAGCATGCCGCCCAAAAAATAAGAATTCCGTTGGAAAAACGGAAGTCATGTGCAAGGCGGAAGAAATGAACCATCAACTATTAAAACATTTAGGGGGATAATGAAGGATTTGGGTGCATAGGGGGACAACTACCATTGGAATCCAAGAAAAATAGAATCACCTCCCATAGATATTTTAATTAGTATGGGAAGCGGAGAAAACAAATAGAAAGAGTCCATCTTGGAAAATAATTTAAGTATAGAGTCCTTGTCCTCAAAATCTTCTCCCCCAAAATTTTCAACTGGAACTGGTGGAGTGACACGTCTAAGTGTATGGCCCGTAAGATGAAGCATCTCAAAAAAACATTCCCATACAAGAATCGGATCAACATCCTTAGGACATTCATCCAGTTCTTGTGATGGATTTAATGGTTCGATAATAGTGGGGACACAAGGAGACAAATGATCTTCAACCTCAATAGGTTTTGAAATATTTATAAGAGGTTGAGATTAAAAAGTACTTGGAGCACTCTCAATGATTTCGTTCTCAAAAGTATTAGGTGAAGCGCAAGTCTCGACCTTCTCTAAGTTGTCCAGATAATCATTAAACTCCTTACAAGTTGCTCTAATTTTCAACTCTGTACCAGCAAGGTCATCAGATTGCTTTTTGATAATAATCAAGAGTTCTCCTAAAGTAGGCTTCCTTAGTTCTAGCACCTCAGGTTCCTCATTTGGTTGAAAACATTCTTCAACTTTTAAAATATCGAAAGAAAAATCTTTATTGGGTTCAAATAATGCATCTAACTCTTGCTCCCAATAACAATTTTTTTCCCGATATTCTTTTTGAAGTCTTTTTCCTCAATCAATTCATTTAGATAAATTTGGATGGCCTTAGCACTGGGCTTGTATTTATGCGACTCATCTTTAGTGATATTGATAAAATGTTCATAAGTCTTGAGCGCCTCCTCCTCACTATTATCATAACAATTAAAGCCACCAAAAGAGTTAAAGTAAGATATTTCAAATTGGCCAATTCAAGAACGTGAAACCAATATTTTTTTTCAGGTCAAATTCGGGATTAACTAACCTAACCTAAAGTCTACCCAATATTTTTTTTAAGGTCAAATTCGGCATTAACCAACCTAACCTAAAGTCTACCTAATTCTCCGGCAACGACGCCATTTTGATCGAGTCGAAAAAACCAAGTGTCCGTGTAAATACGCTGGTCATTGTTATCGGCTTCCAACTGCAATACAAAAACATAAACTTTAACTACACTCTTGCGGAGTATAGTGGTGAGTCTGGCTATCGAATCCATAGGGAGTTAGGACGTGTGAATGTGACGACAAAGGTAAGGTAGTTTAATCCTAAAGTTGATAATAAAATAAAATAAAAGAAAAAGATGATTGATTTTTGGATTTTATTTATGAATTAACTAAATTCAATTAAATTTACCTAAGTATGCAAAATTAACTAACTAAGAAGGAATTAATATGAATGAAGAAATGGTTTAAGAATACACTCCCCCAAACCCTAGTGTGTATGCCAGTACAAAATTAGTCATAAATTAGATCATTGATCAGACCCAATCTTTAGTACTCCAAAGCATTACATATATGAGGTTCAAGCCCGCATCATACATAATCAAAGAATTTATAAAGCAGTGTCGCAATAGTTCACGCGCAATGCATCCTTAAGCACCCCGGTTACCTAGGGCAAATGGGGTCAAAAGATCTACAATGGTTGTGAAACTATACAACACGATCTAATTACTTATTTAGTTTAGAGGAAAAATTTTATATCTATGCATACCACATCGGGTTGGGTTAATCTATCTCTACCCTTAAAAACTTAGCTTAACATGATTAAAATAAAAGAAAACTTAAAACTGAAAGTGCAGGAATTCATAACTAAATCTAGAAATTTGAGAACACGACTTGAATTGGGATTAGAAAACTCGAAAGCAACAATTAATTAAACTAACTATGAAAGAAGTAAAAATAATAAATTAAAATTACTTGCAATGGATGAATTATGAATCTTGAATAGATCTTTAAATCTTGAATAGTAGCCAAACATCAAAACTAGGGTTCTTGGATACAAGAATCCTTTAAAAACTAACTACTAGCCTCCTACAACGTGAAGTAACAAACCTCCTTTCTTCCTACTAGGGTTTGCCCTTTTATATATCTCAAAAATGCCTCTTCCCATGCCTCTCCATATTTTACAACTAATAAAAAGTAATTATACAAGAAATTTCAAAAGTTAAAACTCTTTAGCTTTCAGAATTAATTTCAACTTTGACTCTCTGTCTCCAACTTTAAATGGGCATAACTTCTTCACCGTAGCTCAGATTGGGGTGCCGTTTTTTCTAATGTTCTTGTAATTTAGAGAGCTTAAACTTTCTAGTTTTCCCAATCCCCGGAATATATATGTAAAATTACAAAACTGCCCTTGAAATCCCCATTTCTTGCTTTCTTTTACTATTTTGCATTCTCTTTCGCACTAATTTGCATGAAATACCTGTAAAGTACATAAGAGATACACAAAATATGAAATACTTGCCAAAAAGGGTTAGTAGCATAAATATAAGACAAATCCAAGCTATTTACAATGCACGGGATCATAAAAATACCAAAATTAAGGGGATAAATGTGAAGAATTTATGCCTAATCAGTGGACAAAGATGCCTCGTCGGCATCAAACTGCGGCTCATGAATTTCCTTAACCTTTGCCTGAAACGAAAAAAATCACACGATTAGTTGAATGTGTAAATAAAAAAATTATAACGTAATTCACCAAAATTAAATTGTTAGATTACTTAAAATCGTGGTCGCGATTCTCGGGTACACCTCCTTATCCTTTCCCTTATTCGTATGAATTGCCACATAGGCATCGAGCCTATGTGGCCTACCCCCTGGGCCACTCCCCGTCCCCTTAAATATATTAATGCAACATTAGTAAGTAACACAAAGTAAAATAATTTAGAATAACATTATTCATATAATTATAGAAAAATAAAAACTTACCATCCTGTGCTCCACCTTGGCGTTAGACGTCCGGTCGGAGTAGTGTACGTCTGTCTTTTTTGCCCGATTGGCGAGATGCCAATTATCGCTCCTCGATATCATTGTCAATGAACTTTAGCCATTAATCCAATGCGATCAGCTCCCTCGGCGGGACGAACTCAGGCATTCTGATAATGGAGTCCCGAGTGTTCTCAAAGTACCGGGCTCACAAATTCTTCTTCCATGTCTTGTGTTGCTCCCTGAACTGCTCCAACACAAAATTACGGAGTTCTAGGGTATGGCTGAATTATTCCTGTCAAACAAATACAAAACAAAATTAATGTAAGTGTTAGTTGCGGAAAAATATAAATATAATATAAATTGAAATTGAAATTGATCTACGTCGCCCCTTTCTACCTCTATCCTACTTGTGAAGGTTGTTGTGAAGGTTGCTCGGGGACAAAAAGAACTTTATAAATTCCCCGTGAAAACTCCAAAATTGATAATTATCTTGCATACCCCATCTTAACAAATGTAGTTCAACTGTTTTCCACTCAAACACCTTACCATTGTTCCACCTAGCACATGGACACGAAAACTCTTCATCATTATGACATCTCTTTGTGTATTTCACAAATTCATTAGCACCTCTGCGAAACACATCTCCCAATCTATTTGTCTCACCCATTCACTCTTTGTACTTAGGATATCCCATCACAACTACTACAAACAATCACCTATTAAAGGTAAGAAGCGTATATTCATGGATTAGTATAAACAAAACATAGATTTATAGTATGTTTCATTTAGTTATGTCTTATTTATATTCGATTACTAAATTTTAAAATCAAATTCAATTTATAATATTAATTTTTATTTCCTTCATCTCCTCTAAAGGGTGAGTGGTCTTATCCCATTCAAGACCGTATATTTCTATAATACACTTAACAGATCATGCACATTATTACGATTTGAGAAAAATTCGATAGCATATCCCCATAGTTCTCTAAGTACACAACGTATATTCGCAAGTGTGAGTGTTATTTCAATTTATCAATTGAAATAACACTCACACTTGCTAATATAATATGTACCCAGAGAATATTAGGATACGACTGCAGAATTTCCTCCAAAAGTAACAAGTTTAATCCACTAAGAATATTATTATACAGAAATTATGCAGTCCCAAACATTCCAAACTGGACAATTCGAGAGATCTCATTATTGAGGAATGACTCTCGAATGGGCGAAAGGGCTATTGAATGCGTAACGCATAAGAACTAGAAGGCTAGTATCTATACGTACAATGTGTAATTTCAAGTATGTTTCATTTAATTATCATAAATGAAACATACTATATATATATATATATATATATATATATATATATATATATGAATTAATAATATATATGAATTAATAATATATTGTTCGTGACGCAAACTAATTTTAGAAAAAAGTTGAAAACTCACCCCACCCCCACCCAATTTGGAAAATAATCCAGTGGTCATGCCACTTTTAAAATTAGCCAACCTAACGTCGGTCCGCTATAATCCAACAGATACAACAACAACAAACCAACAATTGTGAATCTCGTACTCCTTGTAATTCATCAACTAAATTAAATCATTTTATCACATTTTATAAATATATCATCATTAAAGCTATAAATATAAATATATGCAATTAAAATTACAATTAAAGTTATAATTAAAGCTATATTTTATTAATCAATTCGTCTGTTTCAACTGTCACAGTGTAATATTAATGTTTAAAACTTAATTCTGAATTCCAAAACAACAACATCTAACCCAAAATATGTACAATTACTAAAAATCCTAAACATCAATTCAAACTAACTACTTAATAATTTAAAACCAGCAATTAATAAGGGGAATCTAAAGACTCCTAACTCATTTATATCCAATTAAAGTCATAATTAAATTAACAATAATAATTATAAGTTCCAATTCTAATTCCTATTATGACTATTCCGTGAGAAAAATCTCAAATTGAACTTTAAGCCTCTTAAACATGGGAAGAATCATCATTTAGAAATTTACGTATGAAATGAAGGGTTAATTACTTATTTTCATGTATTAACTAATAATATTTGGGTATTTATACTTAACGCTACAATATATATTTGGGTATTTACACATTTACGTATGAAACCCTAATTGTTCCATTACCAACACACATGCACACTACACACACACTACACACGAGCGCCCTGCCCCCATCACTACTGCCCCTCCACCCCCCACCACACCCACACTGTCCACCACCCCTACTGCCCCCCACCCTCCCACCCCACACACACACCGACACACACTACCCCCATCCCCACCCCTCCACTCTCCACCTCACCCACATGCACACACACACACTACACATGCACACACATGCACACACACGCACACTACACACACATGCCATGCCCCCCACCCCTACCGCCCACAAACACGCACACTACACACACTGCCCTCACCCCCTCCCCCACCCCTACTACGCCCCCCCAACCACCCACACATTGCCCACCACCCCTACTGCCCCCTCCCTCCCCCCCCCCCACACACTGCCCCCATCCCCACCCCAACCCCCTCCACCCCCCACCCCACCCACCCACACGCGTGCGCACACACAACGGGGAGAAAGAGAGAGAGAGAGAGAGAGAAGGGGGGAACAAAACGGTGGAAAAAAAGAGGGAAGGGTCATTGATTGTGACAATACCTTATCACAGTCATTGATCGGGATACAAAAATGCGTATTTTTTTATCACGATCATTGATCGTGACAAGGGTAGCCGGCTGAAGGGTGGCAATTTGGCCTTTTTAGTGTAGTGCATTAACTCGGATTGATTTAATTACTCGAAAAAAGTGAAAGGATCGAAATCTCAACGGGTTAATTAATCTCCACACTTATTCGTTAAGTCATCAATTTTTGCTCAATTTCAATCTTTGATCAATTTCGACTTTCTGCATTTGATTTTGACAATTTGAGACTTCAAACAAAATTTTAGTGATATTTTTGAAAAATTTAAATCTCAAATTTTTATTTATTTTGAAGGAAAATATTTTTGGCTTTTTCAATTTTTTTGGACATTTTTAAATTTTTTATTTTTTTGGGCATTTTAAAAATTTGTGAAGTTTTTTAAAAGATGCACTTGTCACCCCTCCTAACTTAGGCTTTTGCATTGTCCTCAATCAAATGGAGTAAACTCTAAGGAAGAAAAAGAATTAGTGCAAAAATAAAACAAAAAAAGATTTAAAATGCAATAAGACACTATATAACATCAACACACGACTCCAAACATACAATATATATATAGTCAGGCTCTCCAGCATACCTTCTAGCCACATACCAATGAACATACCCATTTTTTAAAATAGTAAAAAAAATAATTTTGAGATCATATTTTTTATATGGGTTCATGACATTTCAGTGTGCCCCTGTAAAAAAAATCAACCGAAAATAATGTATTTTGTTATTTTTAAAAAAATAGGTAAAAAAACTGACAATTTTTGGCCTTTAAAACTGTCAGAGTTTTTTACCTATTTCTTAAAAATAACAAAACACATTATTTTGAGCTGAATATTTTGCAAGGGCACACTGATATATCATGAACCCATATAAATAATATCAACTCAAAATTATTTGTTTTACTATTTTTAAAAAAATAGGTATGTTCATAGGTATGTTTAATGAGGTATGTTGGAGAGTCTGACTCTCTCTCTCTATATATATATATATATCACCCCATACGCATCGGGGGTGCGACGACCTCACTCTTTCCTCTACAAACTCACCCAACCTCATGTACGGGGTCCAATACTCTCCTCGTCTCCCTCTTCCTCACATCATAAACCAATAGTCGAAACAAGTTGGGACCAATCCCATAGATAATATGGATACCTTGAGGCTCGTGATGACTGGGGTGAATGGGATCCTCATGGTGCCTAATCTTAATCACATCATACTTGTCCCTATTTGGGTGGGACATCTCGGTCACAATTGGAGGGACACACTAAACCTAGATATCTCTTAACTTTGGTAATGCATGGGTCGGGCTCTAAATCAAACGAGACTCGAGTCCTCTCCTCGATATCATCCAAGGACTCTAGTGGAATGATTGGATGGTCACAAAGAAGGAATTCATCTATCCTACCTTTCCATTCACTATTTTCTAATTGACTACATGAGTCCAATAGATAGTGGACTTCGTCAGTGAGTCTCTCATCCACCGGCCCAAATTATTTTTCAAAATTTTCTAGGCTCATGTCTCCTAACTCCTTTTCTCTCTCATCCTCAGATTACTCTCGCACACTCTCATTTAAACTTTCTCTCCCGCTCACGCCTACATGCTCTCAATAGCGATCACTAAACATGCCTCCCCCGCCTCTCGATTAATGTCAGGATTATCGCTCTCACTTGATGTAATAAGACATAACCCTATCGTCTCCCTCATGTGATTCCTCTCGTGCTCATGTATTGTCTCTTGCATAAGATTCATCTCTCACAATTCTCCCTCATCACCCTCGCTCTTGGTGATATTAAAGATATTTGTTTCGATAGTCATGCTCCCTAATGTGAGTTTCATTTCCCATTGCGTGTATTAATAACTGCATTAGCTGTAGCTAAGAATGGGAGACCAAGGATCACGGGAACATGATTAGATGTAGCTAATTGCATTAGTGTATTAATAAGTTCACTGCACATGATTACTCGGGTGAATGGGATCCTCATCCCAAATGACAAAATCTACCAAGTGTCAACTTGGATGATCACATCCTCAACGACCCCTTGAGGTATCTTCATAGAACGATCTGCAAGTTGTAGAGTTATTTTGTGGGCTTAAGGTCCCCCAAAACCTAATTTCTTATATATATATAATAGGGGAGAATGTTAACACTAGCCCCTAAATCTATTAGCGCTCTCTCTATTCGATTTTTCCTCATGATGCACGAAATGGTCAGTGCACCTGGATCTTTAAATTTTGGTGAAAGGTCGCTTAATAGTATTGAACTAACTTTCTATGTTAAAAACACATTTTTCTTTACCTTTAGCCTACGTTTCACCGTGACTAAGGCCTTAAGAAACTTAGCATATGCGAGAATTTGCTTTATGGTCTCGAGAAAAGTTAAATTAATCTTTACTTGCTTAAGAACATCTAAAACATCATCACGGGAGGTACCTTTGGACTGGGATACTAACCGTTGAGGATATGGAGCAGGAATGGGAGGTTTAACAACTACATCGGGTCTATTTGTATCATCATTTCCACTCTTTATCAAGGGGACATCTTCGGCCTCTTTTGTGTCGGGCAAAATCTCCTGCTCGTTTTTGCTCATCATAAGGGGGAGGTGACAAGTCAACTACTCTCCCACTATATAGAGTGGTAACTGCACTATATTGTTCTTGATTAGTATTGGATGTAGAGCTAACACTAGGTTAACCTTAGGGAGGTCTTTGACCTTCAGACGAAAACTTACCCTTCTCTCAAATACTTAAGGATGATTGCAATTTTGAAATGTTCGCATTCATTTCGGTAAACATTCGGGCATTTTGATTATTTGTTGCCAATTGAGCTTACATAAATGTATTCAAAGTATCCTCGAGATATCTCCACGGTGGGGTGATATACGGTGCAGGAAGTGATGCTTGCATATGTGGGGCTTGATGGAAATGTGGAGATGGTGGTGGAGGAAGGGCAACGTGTGAATTAGGATTCAATGCCCCATGTTGTTGCCCATAACTAAAACCAGGATAGTTCCTCCACAAAGGGTTGTGAAAATTCCAGTGAGGGTTATTAAAATTATCCTTAAAATCTCCTATCGCTCCTACTTGCTCTTGGAGCATCACTTTGTAGGCAGGTATTGTCGGGCATTCCTTCGTTAAATGTCCCACTTCACAAATTGCACATACCTTATCTCTCATTGCCCGAGTGGATTCGATTATTTCTCTTGCCGGTGATTCAACTACGTCTTCTAATCTTTTCTCAACTTGGCTAACTCAAAGCTTCCACTCAGCTTCCTTGTCCAATTGATAGAGACTGGATGCAAAAGGAGTTGTGGTCATTTGTCGAACCCGAGTTTGGGTGTTAGGATCGAATGTGTCCCGTTCTTGAGTAGTCTCGATGACATACTTAAATTGGGCCTCTGCATCGTTAGCGTCTAACCCAAAAAATTATCCATCATGTATAGTCTCAATAAGTTGTTTCGAAGCTATACTTAACCCGTGGTGGAAGAAAGAGATAAGACGATACTTCTCAAAACCATGATGGGGGCATGTGTTGACTAACTCGTTGAAGTGCTCCCAACATCAATCAAAAGGCTCATTTTCTTATTATTTAAATGTTTGAATTTGAGCATTAATGGAATTTATTCGATGTTGGGGGAAGAATTTCAAAAGAAACTTGGCATGCATATCCTTCCATGATTCAATTAACTTTGGTGATAAAGACCATATCTAAGTCATAGCTTTATCCTTCAAAGGGCAAGGAAAAATTTTAAGGCGAACGACGTCTTCAATGCACGTTTGATCACTAAATGTATCACACGTCTCTTCGAACTCACGGATGTAGAGGTAAGGTTTTTTCAAATCCATACCGTGAAAGGTGGGGAGAATTTGGATCATCCCATTACGAAAGTGAAATTGTCCTGCATTATGTGGGAGTAAAATGCACCCCGGAGTGACGGTTCGCTCGGGATATAAGAGGTCTTTTATAAGACGATACGACAATTCATCCTCACTCGTACCATAACTATCGTGGTCTGACATTTCTCTCTTTCCAATTGAATCAGTATCCTTACTCGATGCCTTAAAAGTGTGACTCATAATGGAATTGTGCGGTGTAGGGCGTGGAACCCAAAATTGCAGAGAGTTAGGAGTGTGTGGACTATCGGGGTCGTACTTTACTATAGGATTTCTGTGAATGAGGGTAGGACTGGATTGAAGAATTTGTTAAGGATTTTGCATGAAAGAACACGAGAGATGCTATATTGTTTTATGCTTTTTATTTTTATGCTTTTTTAATTTTTGGTTTTATAAACTTTTTGGCTTTTTAAGAATTAGAGTCAAATTTTTAAATTAAATCGACCAAACCTACAAGTCTACCTAATCCCTAACAATGGCGCCAAAAACTTGATGCTACTTAAAAAGTGTATCTCTAACGCGTGTGATTACGGTTCAAGTATAAATCGATCGCTCAAGTAATAATCTGGTGAAAATGGGTGTCGAACACAGGGACTAAGACTAAGAATCGTGACGAAGAATATGGAAGATGACTAACCCCGAATTGACTCTAAATTAGAAAAAAATATGATTTTTTGAGATTTTGTAATTAACTAAAGCAAACTAATTAAACTAATGACTTAACTACGCATGAAATAATAATGAATTGGTTTTAAACTCTATGAGAAAAATGGGATTGGAATACAATCCCCCGTACCGTCGGTGATTACGTCGGACATAAAAACTTCAAAAACCTAATTTCCAATTCAAAGAAACATCAAATACTCTCTAAGCATTCGACATATGCGGATTTTCTTCTCACAATATCAAATCAAAAATTGTATTTGACGAGACTGATAAATTATCAAAATGCTAATTGCACCATTAAACATTCCGGTTACCTAGGGAAAACGGAATTAAAAGACCTGCAATCTTTATTTTGATAAAGTTCAAACCTTTGAATTGTTAATTACATTTTGTTCATTTTTTAAATCCATTTGTAAACCCTAGGTTAGGTTCATGTACCCCAACCCGCTAAAAACTCCTAGCATAACTACGTACGAAATACACAAAATTTTAATATTGCATGGAAGCAGAATCATAATTAAATTTATACTAAGCATGCAAGAGATATTGAAATTTCTAAAAAAATAAAGAAACTTGCAAAGAAGAAGAACATGCAAGAATAATATAGAGAAGACAAACTTGGTATGGAAAAATTCTAATCTTGATCTTCAATAATGTATGAGCAAGCAATGAATTGAAATATAGGGTTCTTGTCTCACTCATCCTCTAATTCTAAGGTAAAACGTAACTTAAAGATACGTAGCTGACTAAATATTGATAAAACCACATTTTTACAACTGTTTGAAACAAAACAAACTCTCCAAAATAAGTGGAAATTAAGTTGAAAAATTTTCCATTTAAAAAAATGAACCGGTTCTACTTTGGAACCGAATCAGTTATAGCTTCTTAAAAATCCCTAGAAAGCTGAATTGGTTCTACTTTAGAACTGAACCGATTCTACTCTTTGCATTCCTTAGTTTTGCCTTTTTGATTCTTCATCTTCAAATGAGCATAAGTCCTTCAGCGTAGCTCGAAATGGGGTGCCATTTTTTCAGTGTTCTATTGATTTTAAGATCTTCATCTTTCTAGTTGGACCCACCTCCGAATTCTATATATAAAATTACAAAATTGCCCTTCAACTCTCTTTTCTTGGTTTCTTTCACTGTTTTGAGTTCTCTCTCTCACTAACTTTCATGAAATACAGGTAAAACAAATGAAAAATACACAAAATAAGAAATACTTGCCAAAAATGTTAGTAGCATAAATATGAGATAATTTTGAGTTAGATGTAATGCACGGGACCAGAAAGTACCGACTTTAAGGGGATAAATATGAAATATTTATGCCTTATCAGTATCCATTCCTTCAATGGAATCATCAATCTATTATTAAATTCTAGTTGATAATCTTGGACCAACCTTTTCCATCTATGAGTGGTGCACCTAGAGACAACTCTACTATGTTTCACTCAACACCGATCCAAATGCTCAATATTTCACATCATGTGGTACATCTTACTCCCCTTTTCTGGGATATACCAAAACCATTGTTCGTGCATTAACTCCAAAACTGCGCAGTTCTTAGGCTCTTTTGTATGGTAAAAATCAACATTCCATTAATGCGTAAGTCACCCTCAGCATTCAACTGAGTAAGACTTGCTCTACTTCCCCAAAATCATTGGATCCTCTCTTATCAAAGGATATCTTTTACATGTGTCTCCACAGTCTTTCAACCCACCTCGATTGTGATAGTTCTCCTTGATATACACATAGTCGGACTATCTCTTTTTCTCAAATGAAGTTCAGTCCATCATACCATTCCACTTATATTTTTAACTTCCTCACAGGCATACATTAAACACATTTATTTCCACACCTCTTTATCCTGAATAATTATGAAAATCAAGCTAACCAGGGCGCCCATACATCCTATATCCCGTGAACACTTGCATATTCATCACTAACATCTCATACGTAACATACTTATCTCAAGCTCGGTACGCAATCTCGGCGTGGCTATACAGTAAGGCTGCACTCAATTTACCTACTAATCGTGACTTATTTCTCCTCGAGATTGATCCACCTATGAACTAGTGCTGCAAGAGTTCCCGAGTACTTCCTATATAGCACTATCGACTCCACTGGCCTTATATAGTATAAACATTCTCATCTCAAAGTGTTTTCTCTATAAGTTTAATGAATGACATTCAAAACTATTGCTCGAGAATCCAAAAATATCTCCCCACTCTCAATGTTTATTACAGTTCATGCATAGAACGTCCCGCAAATGAAAGTCAAATAAGGAGCTCCCTCGATGCACTATTCACCTAGAATTATCGATCATCGAGTTTTGTAGGCCCAAAGCATATAACAGGGACACTCAAAATAAAGTCCCACGCCGTATAAGTTTAATCATAAACTCACACATCTCTAAAAGAGTCATATAACACTGCGCTCACACTATCACTAAGTCCCTAATGCTAAATTAATAACAGTTAAACTCTCTGCTCGTTAGAAAACCTGATATACCCTGAATAATATCAGTAAACTCCTTACACATTGGGATAAAATATAACAGGACAACTATACTCTCTGAAATCTCCTCCACAACATAATATGAACGCAAGCTCATCCCTCTTCCAGGTGAGACAACACAAAATGACACATCCTGCCTTGAAATAACGAACACGATAGCCTTGTTGTACCAACCCACCATCACTTAAACCATCGCTAACTAGTCCATTACCCGGATGACATCAGACTCGCATATCATATTTTTAAAATGAGTAAATCCACTCAAACATATCCTCTTAGTGACCACATCCACTTCCTTATAGATGGGACCAAAGATAGGCCCACTACCCAATGGTAAATATATACACACAATTGTAACACTAATGATACACCCATTAATCCAGTTTCATGCACGAATAAAATGCTAATAAAATACTTTAGCTCACCCGTGTCAAGAAATATTATCCCATTTACCCACGGATAAAACTCATTTCTTCAATCGCCAATAGCACTGGCACTTCAACTAGTTCCTGGACATAATACTCTCATACAAATCAAACCAAAAACTTTAATAACTAGTGCCCCTGCTAGGCATCCTGCTCCTATCCCCCTAACTCACTGCATACAAGATCAACATATGTGGCCCTACTCTCCACACATAAGATAACTCTCTATGCCATTACTCTGTCTCTAATCCCATTGGCCATGTCGGGATTGTCCTTCTCTCGAACCTGGTAGCCTTAGCCCCAATTTCTACTCCCATTGTTCTTTTGGCTCTGTTGGTCTTGTCGACCCTAACTGAATCCACTATCACTTGGTGGTAATTCCATTTATCTAAATCATTTAAATGGGTCCCCTACTAGGTGTCCCACTGTAGTGCCTCATTAGCGCTGTTAAATCCAGTCTTGCCCTTCTAGCTAGATTCTCCAACTTTCTTGGCCCCCTTCACATAGAAGAGTTAATATTAACATTGTAAAAGTACAACATTGACGCCATATACATAAGTCGTCCAAGATGGATTTCCCATAAGTGCTGGAGACTTCTACTCGTGAGTCCATCATCACTCTTAAGAACTATTTTCACCTCTCTACCTACCTCATCGGATATGAAGTTTACTTAAACATGTAAATTCTTCATCACAATCGGCCTTGGCTCTTCCTTCATTTGATAAGTCAGGAAACTTCCTTCGTATCTTTGTTTAAATAGCAAATGAATGGACTTACGCTCGAACCACCCCAAAATTTCTCGATTAATTACTTATCTATTTCCTTATATGTGGTGACTAAATCCTACTACGACAACGCTGCTCCTATGAGATAAAAAAAATTTCTCAAAATTTAAATCCTGAGTATCACTGCACTCCACCATATGCAATTGCCTTCGGATGTTCTCCTTCCATTGGCTAATCACACTTTTGCACTTCCCCAAACTCTTGTGGATGGCCCTTCTGAAAAGTCCCCCTGACTCTTTCTCCCTTGCCGACTGCACTGGGTGAGTATGAATTTGTGCCACCGTCTTCTACGGTGGTACTTAGGGAAATTACTATGCCCCGGTGGTTATCACAGTATCAACTACCTAATTAATATTAGTGGTGGCTATTACTGTGGTCACTGTTCCCAGAATACTCCATGGCTTCAGAGCCTCTCCTCCTGGAGTCCTCCTAATGACCCTCGTTGGCCATCCTATATTGTTTGTTATACGAAACCCTACCAAACTCATATATGATTCGCATAAACTATACTCAATATCTGGAGAATGTAAGTCGCATTATGAATCAAGAGTTCAAAGTATAGGGCTATATATCAAAGAGAAGAAATACTCAAAATGTGGTGAGTCTGCATAGATCCTATAGGACACTATAACTTGATGCTCTGATACCATCTGTGACACCCCACCTATTTCAATCATGGGTGATCATTACTTTACTGAAATAAAATAGGAGTCTCATCTGATTTATTCTCAGCATCACTATCGAAAATATTTTAAATTACTAACCACCTATTAATTACATAAGCCAGTGTAAAATTTAATTTTTCGTTAATATACAACAATATTAACCAAACCACAATAATCCCAAGCACAGTAATCAATATAAATGAAACCACAATGCAAAATGTAAAGTATAGATAAATGAATAAAGTCCCCGTATAAACAATCAGGTAAAAATCCAACACATCCAGTCCATCTGACAAAATTAATCTGATCTACATAAGTTTGGATGAATAGGAGCAACACGACCAACCCATATCGGAATAGATAACCTAATCTAGAATGCAATAAGTGAAGCGGTTACTCAGCAACTTGCAAGCCTCCACATCAGCTAAAACTTTGTGTCCCTAGAAAGAATAGTCATCCATAGCATCCCTGCGGCTAGATACCTAAAAGTTTTTGAAAAATAGATTTGATACGAGTAAGAGACCATAACCTTTTAAAAACAATTGAAACTAATTAAGATGCAGTAAATAAATATGCAATAAAAAATTTCATATTTAAGCTGGTGTCGCACTCGCATGAGGATACCCCTCACCTCTCAACTAATGTGCACACTTAGCACATGCATCTTAACCCTCCTAGTTAGACTACCCCACATAACTAGTTTCATTATAAACCTCATGGACACACCACTCTAACCCGAGTGTTGTCTATTGTTCCTTTCTTATCTATTTCTATCATTAGCTTAATTAATCATTCCACCATTTATCATTCTTATAACTTCACTCTAGTTATTGACAATATCCACACTTAACGTATTAAGCCCGTATACAATTAACTACACTATTATATACGAAATAAGATACTATAATAAACACACAAATGTTCACTCTTGATGTATTAAGATTTTAGATAATTAACAACGCTACTATATGTGTAAAGATATACTACAATAAACACACATATGTCGCGTATAGTCATCATCCCCCGAGTAATAACTCATTGGATACCATCCCCCGAGTAATAACTCATTAAATTCCTTCCACCGAGTGTTAACTCATTGGATACAATCCCACGAGTACTAACTCATTAGATGCCTTCTCCCGAGTACTAGTTATTAAATGTCTTTCTCTATAATGCTATCGTCATTCAGGTCATACTAACATCATCCCCGTTACCGGAGATCGGACTCTCACGCCGACTGGGTAAAATCGTAAACGTATTGGAAGCGGCCAAGTCCCTCGATAGTGAGTAATAACTATACCCAAAATTACCTCACCTCAAACTTTAACCCTCCCAAGGGCACATGTGTGGCACTATGACCTGGGGACTATACTCATTCTGCATTCAATATCCAGGGAAATCACCCACATTGCGTAACCTCTCATGATAGCACTAAAGGGGTATGTTTCACAGAAATATCATACACACAGATATTATTATTGTTCGTATATATAATATCTCTATACTCGCATATATATAAAATAAAATTGGCTAACTGTACATGTCACTCGTAGTACTAGCCTAAAATCTCAGAGTCATAATTTGACTCCTAAATTCATGATTAGTCACTTACTTATTCATATATATCACATTTATATTTTATTTCGGACACTAAGCCTATCTAAACCCGTTCCATAACCTAACTCTTTTTGAAATTCCAACCCGATTACATAAATCATGCTCTGAATGTTTTTTTCACCATAAAACACATGTGCATCCATACCCAGATTTGATTTCCAACTAAAGATTTTGGTCTCGAACACCCTTTCATAGAAAATTCATAACTAATTAAAAAATATATAAAACTAGCAGCCACACGTTCGTAACGAAAAGATCTATCTTCATGAACAAACCCAAGGATCTTTGAAACGAAATACTAACCTCATTTTAATGATAATCTCAACTCGTTCAAATGAGCTTCTTACAAGATTGACGGTGCAACACTCTTTTTTAGACGGGAGTCATTGTCTTCCTATAAACAATCCCATATATATCACCAATCTAACCCAAATTTATCGCTTTTATCAATTCTAGCCATGATTACACTTATCTTAACATTCAAAATCACCCAACAATAATTAAACTAATGGGATTTAACATCTTAATCACATATTATGAACTTTCGTAATTCCCGTTCAAGATTATGGAATTCCCTAACATTCTCATTCAAGATTTAATCTTTACGTTTGGATTAATTTTAAAATATGTATTCAGCAATGGTTACACTACGTATTACCCAAACTCCCATCTTTTAACTTAGATCCCATTCCCCAAAAGTCTTCTAAAACACAATATATCATCAACTATGATATGGACTAAATTTACATGCATAAAATATCAAGCAAGTAAATTACTTACCTTATTAAATACGTAGAGTCTGATTGTCATTCGATGTGTGATGATTATGCCACAAAGATACTTTAATCCTTTCATTTTTCTCCCTCTTAGGTCTCCCTTAGCATTTTTTTTGTTCTCTTTTCTCACCACAAACCTATGGGATGTTTTAATTTCTTATAATAGTTTCCTCCTCCTACTAATATCCTTTTTAAAACCCTTAATCACGTATTTATGTTAAGCCCCTCACGTAAAATGGCTTTTATGGCTCCGAATGGGTCCCAAGTAGTCTAAAAAGCTTTCGGAACCCAATTGCTACCCCCAGGTACTTAATTTTGACTATTTTGACCCATTTCGGATCAATTGTGCACTCAAAATCGCCATCCGAGTCACTATACATTAATTTTATATCTCAACCTTAAAATAATCTACTCATAAGCTCCAGTTGAGATACTGTCAAAAATCTCGTCTTTCTCACTCACTACAACGTACTAACAATTCATCGTATTTTATTTACTATAAACACACTTAGTAAATTTACCACATAAATATTAATCTTAATCTCACCCAATTAATATTTATTAAATATGTAATATTTCATTTTAATTAAATTACTACACAAGTGTAATTTTAAAAATACCAGAAATAATTAAATCCATAATTATTAAAAAAAAATACTGGGTGTTACATAAGTATTGGTAGATCCTAAGTCAGGACAAGTCAAGTTTGTCCCAAATTGATAGCTAGTAAGGCCTTACGAAGAATTAGAAATCCAGTGAATCCTTATAGACGACAAGATTCGATTATGACTGACAAAAGCAAGGATAGATCCTAGTAGACTTGGTCAACTCTGGTAACTAATGCTGACACTTGGTAAGGGAGTTGAGATCTGTTCATAGGACCAGTAAGCTCGCACAAGCACTGGTGAAACCTAAGTCAGGGCAATTTAGGTTTGTCCAAAACAGGAAGCTAGTAAGGTAGATCAAGTTGGCGATAAGACGACCACATGATTATAAGACTAAACTATTAAGATGTGCATCTCAAGCACTAAAGCAGTTAGAAATTCACATGTTAAATAAGTAGTATGTTAAAATAAGTCCATAAGATTAGAATTAACTACTTTGAAGACATACACAAATATTTACTTGTAAAAAATATCTTGAATATAGTATGATCCGGCCAAGTGTAAATAAATATCTTCAAAGTCATCATTACAAGTATAAACATGCAAAAACAAATAGCAGATGCGATTGAATTTTTATGATTTCAATAGAGATGCATAAATATGTGTATCACAAATGACAAAATGATTGTCAAAAGATTGAAGATAAAAAATAATAAATTATCAAAAAAAAGGGGGGGAGGGATTCATGCTTCAGGAATGTGTTGAATCTCTGCCTCTTTTATCTAGACATCCACAACAGTGGCAAGTATATCATTATGGGCATTAAGCTGGTCACTAGCAATCTCAGCCTTCTCGTCCATAAAAAAATTTGCAACAAACTCCACATCTAGTGCCTCACGCTCACCAGACAGGGCTTTGGCCTAATCATCATCTCCCTCATATGCCTGTATTGTCTCTACGATAAAGATGGTCATCATGTCCATGTTATATTCATTAAAGCTCTTGAATTTTTTTACTCCCTCCTCCTCAGTAACTACAAGAGCATAGGTGGCTTTTTTTAGAGCCTCAGTAAACCTCTCCAAATCCTCTGCTCCCTTCGAAATTGCCTCATCCAAGGACTTGAGCTTAGCTTCATCCGTATGTGCCAACTCCTTTTCATTTCTGATCTCCTCATCTTCCGGGCATGGGGCACATATATTAGCGACCAACTTAACATCCTTTTCTATTATCTCTGAATAATCCTTGTTATGACTAGCCTTAGTATATATCATTTCGTTCGATAACATCTCATAGTGGCCGAGGAGATCATTTTTCTCATTCTTCAGTTCATTGTACGTATTTTGGTGCGAGGCCACCTGTTCCCGCATAATGGTGGAGCCCATAGCAACCTAAAATGAAAAAGTCATCATAAAATTCAACACAATATGGATAAATTAGAAAAATAATAGTCTTGCCTAGAAGTTAACACCATCATGTTATGCTGAGTCATGCTCTCGAGCTCATCATCATTCAATTATCGGAGATGTTAGAAATCACGGGCATAACCATGATATTCGAGAATATCAGTGGTATTTTACTTGTGGCGGAGGATGGATTCCTTCTCACTTATCAGTTGCTCCTTAGTGACTGGATTCTCCAGGTCCCAGTTAATAGGATCCACCCCTCCGTAAGGGTTGGAAGACCTAGCACCTCTTATTAGTCACATAGTAGGTGCCCCCATAATTTTCACTCTCTCCACCCTAGCCCTAGTTCTCTGTTGTTCGGGGATAGGTAGGGGAATGGTATTCTCTACTGTCCTTTTTTGACGATAAACTGGCTCATCCTCAGAAGGAACAACCTCGCATTTACCCTTGGCCTTAGCAAAGACTTCATCATCATCTTGGATTTTAGTTATATACTAATCATTTTTCCCGACCTTTAATTTGGTCTTTTTCTCTTCCTTAGTCCTCTTTGTCTCCTTGGATTCAGTAGTGGCGAAAAACTTCCTTTTCTTTGCTTTGGCATCTAACTTCCTTTTCCTGGAGATCTCCATTGTTGCACGATCAAGGACTGGAGGTGCCATTGAGTTTGATGATTCTGGGGAACCAAAAGAAAAGACTTAACATAAGGAGATATGATCAAGAGTCTAGAATGTGAATCAACCATGAAAAAGTGTTCGACCAAGATGACCATAAGTTAATCATCGTACCTTTCGTTATATCTTCCTCCTCAGCAATGCCCTCGTGGACTTCGTAGTCAGCAAGCAAGTTAATATGATTGTCTCTTAGAGGGACATCACCTGGGGATGTAATACCCTAATTCTATAAACTTTTGGATAGAGAAAAACTTCTCAAACTCTACGAGATTGGGTATACATGTAATCCTGACCAACTCCTTCAGGGCAAGGGGAGCTTTGGAGCCTTTTTACTGCAAAAAGAAGAACAAAAAAGGAGGTTATTAAGCATAAATGAAAACAAGCTTAACATAATAAAATGTAAAAAGTGTACCAATGTGGTGGGGGAGCACCAATCACGAGGAATACTACATGACCTATCCATCTCATCAGAATGGAACTTTCAATCTCCCCTTATAAAGACAAACGGGTCTTTCCAATTTTGATTTCTCGTCTACACGACCTGCACCATCTATTGGTCATATTTTTAGGTGAAAACTAGTAGTAGCCATTGGCTCTGGCGTTATATTTGTCATCATAAACTAATCAAAAGATGTCACCAATAAGGTCGAAGCTCGTGCGATGCTGCCAACACACCATGGGCCTAAGGATACATCTATAGGCATTTGGTAGGAGCCGAGTAGGAGCTACACTATAGCCCTGTAGAATTGATCTTATAATGGTGTGAAGTGGAAGTCGAACTCCCACTTGAACAGCCCACACATGGAAATAAATCTCGTTGGCATTAGGTCAATCATAGACCCTCTCATCAAGGTATGGAAGTTATAGGGAAATGCTTATTGGGATATCATACACATCCCTTAAATATTCTATGTCTTCATCCATAATATAACAACCATAGTTTTTAGCATTGGTGTTGGACGAATCTCGGGAGCTAGACGACCTAGAAGTGCCCCCATAAGTTAGGGTAACTAGAACTGGACATGTGGACGCCATTTGGTCATTAGAAGTATTACGAGGAGGGGAAGGATCTAGGTCAATTACAGACATGGATATAGTGTTCACGAATCTCTCTTCACGAAGAGGATGGTCTACCACTATGGTATTTGCAGCAATGGAAAACTCAGGTCCCACTATTAGGGGCTGTGAAGAATACCCTATGGATGAAGAAAATGTAGACATGTACCTAGGATGTCCAGGCTTGTCTTCTAGTCGAACGATCTGGAGAGGGTAGGGAATCTCCTAGTGGTTATAACAGGGAAGATTGGATCCAACTCAGATAAAATCTCAAACACTCGCTGAACATGGGGTGGATAACTCATCAAAATAAAAGACGGAGTTTTTATGCGTTGCCTAAGCTTAGAGGTTACTCAGGCATAGAAAGACAATGTCAATTTTAGATAAAACCCTAACCAAATTAGGAGACCTAGGCTAACTAACTGAATGGCCATCTAAATGCCGATGCCCTTTCAATTAATAAATAATTATCAATAAACAAAGTAGTGACAACAAGAGCAAGGTGGTGAAAATGGCTAAAAATGAGGGTTTCTCTAATAATCCCTAAACTATAGAGAGAGGATAGAGGTAACAAGTTTTGAAGACGATCGAAAATGCCTAAACCTTAAAGAAAATCAATGTAAAAGCTTGGATTATCTCATAGTTATGGAGGAGACTCGGAAAATTTTGGGTTTGAAGAATAAGTAGAGTTTCAAAGGTTGGGGGTTTTCTCTCTCTAAAACTCACTTGAGGGAAAATAATCAATTAGGAAAAGTTAAAACGATTTTGAAATGAATATTTATACTAAAAATGGTGGCAACAATTAATCATAACACATGATGTCATGCCTAGAAAATCGGACAGGCACTGTCAGTTTAAACACGTGTGTACTGCCTCATGTGCGCGTGATAATTTCTTTGAGCGTACAAACTCAGCTAGCGACATGTGTCAAATTAAATCTTGAAGTGGAAAATGACAAGTCAATCTGTTTGACGTGCGCCGAGATGATTTTGAGTTCAATAACATTCTTTTCAGATAACACTCCACTTTTCTCAAATCATCCCAGTAAATACTCCTAAGGCACAACACTTCATATAATCTACTTCATTCCTCAATCCCCAGCGAAGTCTTGGGGGATTTTATTGTACCATAAATATAGTGTGATCATAAAACCAATTATATAGCGACAAGTGGCTTTTTTCATGGCCTAAAACAGGTAAGCTCAAACTGTAATCTAGTCATCCACAGTAATTCTTCTTTTCTTCATCATCACATGCAATGACTTTAGCTCACTCGGCCTATGGCTATTGACGGTGTTAGTTAACACCGTGTATAGGTTGATATCAGGTATTGGGATCGATATTAGGAGCACTTAGCATAAACATATGGGGGATTTAAGGTATTTTACTCCCCCACTATTGATGAGCAACGTGTGTCCATCCCATTCCCCACTAAACATCTAAAGGTGCATATGTTTAATCCATAAAGACATGAAACTTGTCATTTTTTGTCTCCATTACTCTCTATCTCTCTGTCTCTATCTCCCCCCCCTCTCTATCTATCTCTCTTCCTACTCGAGGAATATATAAATCTAACAAACCATGCCCGGTAGAGGGGATCAAGAATTTATTTTCCTATCATTATGCTGCCCATTTCCACGGTGAACTTGAGAGCTTATAATCCTCTATTCATCTATGGCACTTTCCCAGTAAGACTAATACAAATCACCATTGCACCTGTGGATGTAGATATTGTAATGGAAAGAACCATGTAAACATGATTCCCATATCTTTTCTCTCGTTCTCTCTTTTCTTTCTTGTTATAGATGAGCTTTTCTTCAATTATTATCTCTTTATCTATTGTGAATCTAAGATTAGTGTATTTAGATAAGACACAAATCCATACACTAATTTTAGGCGTTAACATTGACAAAGGATTTATAATATATTAGATGTTCATAAAAATATCCGAGCATCATAGTTCCGCACGAGACGAATATCATAAATAATAATCGGACAAAATCTATTTTTATTCATGTAGTTATCTACAACTAGTAGACCCTTTCTATAAAATTTAAGTTTAATAAGATGGTGAGTATGTATGAATGAAATAAATGCATTTGGGTCTAATTTTCCTAAAATTTAATATAGGTCGATGAACTAATTCAAGGGTGTGACACAACCAGAAGATATGCAGTTTTATTATTGGTATGTGTAATAACTCAATAACAAATGGGTCTCAGAAAATTCAAAAATAATCATTGAACATTAATCATATCACATCTACATCTCCATTATCTTATGAATATAAATCATTTATCTCGAAAACTAGCTCTAGATGTGATTGCAAAATGGGTTTGAGCCATTTTGAAAGATTAATTCTACAAATATTCACTCCATACATTATAAGATAACATATTCACAATCTTCGCTTTAATTTTAACAAGTATGCACTTGATATGAACAAGTATCATCCAAGTCATATAAAATAATATCAATCTCAATTTTTCCCATTTAAGATAAATGTGGTTTTTGTGCATTGACTAATGTTTTTATTATAACATTGAGAACACTGAATTTCCAAAAATACAACACTAATGGATGCTTCTTTTTTATTGCTTTATTGACAATCACTTAATAGTTAAAAAAAGAAGATTAATGATAAAACTACAAGAACTGTAGCTCAACTATATATAAAAAAAATCCCTAATTATACGCATTACCTACAACATCCCTTAATTTATGTAATTTAGGCTTGGAACAATTATAGCACACAATCCAAGTTACTTTAACATGCTGGTCGGAGTGGCTATTGGGTTAGTTGTGTCATAATCGAGTTGTGTTGTTTTATTTGCAATTACTAGTTTAGAATACCAACAAATTAATCATTTCTAAATAATCATGTCGGATCATAATCCGGTTGTTTTAGTAAAAATGGGTTATCATGCCAAATATTCTCACCCTTATGCAATAGTGCAAAATTTGGAAATTTGTTATATAATGACTAGTTTTGTAAACTCATTAGATAATAAAAACTATATTGCACTTCTCAAGGGTTATTTATAATTCCCACTTAAACTTGAATCTCAATCATTCATGCTTTAAACGTACTAAATAGTATCTACAATATTAAAAACATTCAAAGATTATGGGTTATTTTTTTCCCTGGTAATGGTTATGTGGTAATGATCATTGAAGATGGACAATAAATTAGACTTATACATAATACAATATTCATTTAGAGATTTTATTATTTAGATTTCATATTTCATATTAATATTCAAATAAAAGTATAAGAGAGTAGTTTAATCTGGGAAAATACCATATTTTGGTATGTATTTGATTTGAGCAACTTTGGTTGCGCATACATATCCATCATAATTGGAATAAAAGAAAACGTAATTCATGGGTTTGTATTATTTGTCGAAAAAATCTTTTTAGTGGCTTTCAGAGAGATGAGAGGTGGGTGAAAAGAGCAACATCTTTGTTTTAGATGTAAATATATGGCTTTTGCTATGAAAATAGTTGAGAGAGGGAGTTATCGTGTCTCCTCTTTCAAACACTTTTCTTTTCTCAGTGAAGAATATAGGCTTACTTAAAGACAAATAAAGGTAAGTGGGTGCCACATGTCAATTTTATTATGGAGACATGTGTCCAAAAATTTATGGTGGCACAATTCTCTTTGAATTTAATTATGTGAGTTTTGTTTGATATGAATTCTAGCTAATTTAAAAATTAGTGCTATTAATTGAAATAGATAAACAATGTAAACGAATATTATCTAAATCTCGAGAATCCTAGAGGAAACGGATAATGATAGTTGTATTTACACCATCCGAGCTAATATGAATTCGAATATATATAGTTCATATATAAATGGATCCGGATAATGAATGGTATAATATTCAATCTATATCCGTTTGTTTACCACCCCTAATTGCAAATAAGTTCAATAAGTGGGGGTCTATTGGATACAACATTTTCTATCAATACAATTTTTTAGGTCATATTTATACATGTAATGAATATTCACTCACTACATATTTACAAATAAGACTTATTAGAGCAAACATATTTTTTCATGAGACTTGTTGAAGTCAAAACAAGATCATATGAACTATTTGACTACCTAGTTAGAAAATGAGACTAATTGGTAATAAAATAAAAAAATAAATAACATTCTACCTTAATTACTCGAGCATTGACCACTCGTATGAGAACAACTTTTATTAGGAAATTAGGATTTATTTGTGTAATCTTGTGACTTTGTGAATCAATTTGGAAACCATTTTTTGAAGTTTGGTCTTATTTGAATTTTTTTAAAGAACTTTATCATTTTATCATTTTCTAAAAAAAAATGAAAAATAACCCCACATGTCATATGAATATCTAATTAGAAAGTTCAATGATCACTAATAATCTAATTTAAAGACTTTTAAATAAGTCTATACATGACCAACAACAACACTTTTTTTGGGGTGGTGATATTCCCACCCCAAAATAATCTCCATAACACCACTTACTTCAAATTACCACCAAAATCAACTATACATCTCACTAACACCAAAAAACTCAACACCACAATTTCAAACTCCATTATATAAACCCCAAATTAAAAAAAACTTAATTTTTTCATCCCTTTCTCTCTACTCTTTTCTCTCTACTCCTAACACTCCAAACCCTAACTTCAAAACCAATCCATAACTCCATAACTTCACAACCAACCAAGTCCTCATTCCATAACCCACAAAATACGCAGGTATGTATTTCAAATATATATACTTGTGTATTTATAGATGTTTAAATTATAAACTTGGTATTTATGCATAACTAATCTATATACCTATATTTTTTATACATGTCTAATCCATAACTCCATAACCAAATTCTAGTTTTCGTCGAAAATGAACCATAAGTTAATGTACAAAACCAAAACCTAGTTTTTATACCAGATTCCTCACGGCCACCCGTAACCGTAGGTGATGGGTTTTCGATGCCAAGTTCAGCCGTAGCACTTATATTCACGGTTACAATAGACCAACAAGGTTTTCATATCAACGGCCTAAGTTAGCCGTGATTTTCAAAAACTCACGATTTGGATTAGTCGTAGTTGTTAATAAGTTACGGTTTCGATTGGCCGTAAGTTTCAACAACTCACGACCTAACTAGGCCGTTGATTACAACAACTCACGGCTTGAGGTGGCCGTGTTTTCCTTCCTAGTTTAATTTGTTAAGTTCAGACGATTATTCTCATTTCAAATTCTTATTCCCATATTTTATTGCAAATCCATTAAATGGGGAGCTGGTGCCACTGACTTCATCGGTGATTAAATGCTAGGTAACGAGGTTTGCTAGGTATACTCGCTCAATATCTAAATGTTCATCTATAATTCCATTTGTTTAAATTTAATTTTTTTACACTAGCATTTCGATTATTAGTTATCTAAAATTCCCTTTATAATACTAATCTGTTAAATATTAATAAATTTATTTATTAATTTTGCATGTGCTCTGGATGATCTTGCTCACTTAGCTACATTTAGGTCCCGATACTATTTTGAGTGAGATGATTCTCGAAATGAATCTAGCAGTGGGGGGAAGGCCACAACGTATAGGCATGGAGATGTGCTATATATCGCAATAAAACATTCGTCTTTATTGTGTAATAGAGACGAATGTTCTATTGTGCTATATAGCGCAACTCCATTCCTCTATGTTGTGGCCTTACCACCACTGATAGATTCATTTTCAGAAGCATCTCACTCAGCATAGTATCGGGTTCTAAATACAACTAAGTGAGCAAGATCATCCTTAGGACAAGCAAAAATATAAATTAAAATTATTAATATATAACATGATAGTATTATAAAGGAAATTATATATTGCTAATAATTGCACAATATGTTAAGAAAAAATAAATTTAAAGAAATGGGATCACAGACGTAACTATAGATATGAGCGAGTACACCTAGCAAACCAAGTCACCTACCACGGAAAGAGAAGGACGAACCAGACCCTAAGACAAGATGTGCCCTTACAACTTCACGCGATAAATTCTGTCCAACTTTATTACTTTGTTAAAAAATGTGATTGTTTGTATATTTTATTACATAACAGTGTGATAAATATTGTTGTTGTTAATAAATGTGATTGTTTGTACAATGTGGTTGATTGCTTGTTAAAAAATGTGATTGTTTGTATATTGTGGTTATATTAAAATGTGATTGTTTGTAAAAGTGATTATTGCATTATTTAAAAAATAAAGGATTATATGATAAATAACGTGCCAAAAGGAAATTTGTGGTGGGAATATCACCACCCAAATATAATAGACACGTTATATTTGTGGTGTTTCATGGTAAAAATAAACAAATATAACGTGCCCAAAGAAAAATTTGTGGTGTTTGTACAATGTGGTTGAAGAATGTTTTATTATCAATTTTACAATCTAGTTGTTATGTATTTTTTATTACTAAATATTATCGCATTATTTAAAAAAGAATAAAGGATTATATGATAAACAACATGCCCAAGGTCATAGATGTGGGAATAACATCACAAATTTATAAAAAGGAACTTGAGATCACTGGATTGAAAATCACGACCCACTCAAAATCATGAAATTAATAATGAACTTGATGAAATCCACGACCTACTTAAACCTCGGATGAAAACCACGATCAATTTAAACCTCGAATGAAAACCACGACCAACTCAAACTGGGTCAGAAGATTACAACTCAAACCGTGACATGTCTTTTCACGGCCAAGTTAAGGCGGACTATACCATATTATACGACCAAGTAAAGTCGTGATATGCCATCTTATACATCCACGTTAAGCCGTGATATACCATTTTATACGATCAAGTTAAGCCGTGGTATACCATCACCTACGGTTACTGGTCACCGTAGGAAGTCTTAACAGTTCTTTTTCTTTTTCTTTTTCGTGACTTCTTCCCTAAACTCAATACAATGAGTCCAATCTTTGAGCATTCTTTTTAACAAAAAATAAAAGGGTAAATTTTTGGTGTTTAAAAAAGGAGAGTTTTAAGAAATTAGGGTTTTGAATTATTTTTTAAAAGAGTTAAAACCTTTGAAGAGGGAGAAGTAGATTTTTTTTTTTTTTTTTTGCGATTTGAACCTTTAGAAAATAAGGGTATAATAGACCTTTTAATAAAAAATGATAAATTTATAATATTTAATGATAAAAATATTATTTTTGTGTTTTATGATATTCTAAAGATTATTTTGAGGTGAAAAAATAACACCTATAACTTTTATTTTTTAATCGTTCGTTTCAAACCTGATATGTATTAATGGGGGGGGGGGGGGGCAAATGCTGACACAGAGGGGTGAGAAGGGCACGTGTCGGCACCATTCTCTGCCCAGCTTACACGTTGCCTATTACATCAGTAACATTTGACCAAGACCAAACACAAAACAGCACAATGAAAGAGACCCACCCACTTTCAAACCTATTGTTTTCCTCTAAGAGAGAGAAAACCACCGGAAGAGAAAAAAAACCCAGAGATTCCATCATATTCAATCCAGCCTCAAAGAGCTGGACAAAAAAGACCTTGCTAATTCAATGACTTTACGCACAATATAGATATTTTATTCATTTTTTCATTCAATAGCTAATCCAATTGACTTTTGAAAACCAATCTTTATTCTTCTTTGTATTATTATAATTACAAAACCATTATCTTAAAAGTCAAGTAACGTAGACCCATCAAATTTACATCCACCAGAAGAACACGAAGTTATACAACCGTACAATCATCCTTAAAGAATAACAGTTCTACAAAATAGTATGGAAAACAACAGAAATAAGATAAAAACTCAATGGGGTTGGGATCGACGCGGCGTTTTTGTTTACTTTGGTGTGGGGAAGTTTTGATTATACGTTAAATGGGTAAAGAGAGGGATTCGGGGAAGCTGAATAGCGGGCACGTGTTAGTTACGGGAAGGGGCGCGTGTACCATAGATTACGGCCATTTTTATTTTCAATCTTTACTATTTATCTAACTTCAAACGTGTATATTGTGTTACGTGACAAACTATCAAATTCACATTTTTGTAACATTGTATATCATACCTCTAAACTTTATATAAAAAATTGAATACTTGGAACCAAGTATTAATTTTATTAAATTATTTATCAAAATTCATGATTATATGCATGTTTTAAATAAACTAGCGGTTGTTTTATAAGTACATTTATTTAAATTATCATGTTAGTTAAAAATGCGTGCAAAATTATTTACGATGGTTGCATATTTTCTAATATTGGTAAATTGTTTATATTTTATTTAAGTGAGAGGATCCAGGATTATAGTTAAAGGGATCAAAATGTAATATAAATTTTCTAATGAAGGGAAACAATATTATAAATGGAAACTATTGCACTCCAAGTTCGGTACAAAATTCAGGGCTTCTTTTTCTTTTAAATATTTTTCCATGATTAGCTAGGAGGAAAAAATAAACAAAATATACGATATATTAAACTATGAATTATTTTATAATTTATTTTATCAAACATATATGAAGGAGAGTGTAGTCAACATTTAGAAGGATAAAACACAAACTTTCCTAAAATACCACCGAGTCTAAATGTTCACAACTCAATGTGATCGACTATATACAAAATTACTTCACATCCCTTTGACTATGGCAATCCCGTTGGATAGCTTCTCCGACATGAGAGTCATACACAAACTCAATTGCAACAGTAAAAATATACTCCAAAAAATCAGATATGAAGAGATTGTTATTTAACACTTGTTGAGGAATATGAACTTTTTTTTTCACTCTTATTTTGAAGACGACAGATGTTGACAATCTATCGTAATATACACCATTGTATTTTTGACATGGACACTCATATGAATATCCTCACAATCCCGAGTTTAATTTATTCATAGTGAAACATCTCACCATCTTTTTCCGTCGCATATGTATGCATGAATGACTTGCCGAACCACAAATATCTTGTATTTTGTACTATTATGTATTACACTATAGGCTACATTGGTAAACACAATCATTATAGATTTAGGTCCCTGGTAATTTGGGGTCATCTCTAGGTAATCTTTTCAGTCCCCACCACTTGATTTTTAAAATTTTCCACTATGAGTGTTGAGCATCCATATCGATCTCGTGAAGGAAATCAGATCCGGTTAGAAATTAGGGTTAAGAAAAAATATCATTACCCTACGAGATCTCACTCCTCTCACAACAATTTCATGACCAGGGGATGATCCCCCCCTGATTTGGCAAAATCATTGTAGCCACCATCATGACACTCCCTCCGGAGGGTCATCAACTATAAATCCATCATATATGGTTAATCATTATGAGGAGATAAAATTGTAGCTTGTATTAAAATGAATATGTGGAATAGTTGAGTTGGAGTACCTAATCTTCAAAAGGAATATAATGCATAAATAGCCGCTCTCTAAAAAGTGGATTGGATTTTGGAATAACAGAAGTTTTTTATGTAAAATACATGAGTTGATTCCTTGAATGTGATTCTTAATGATTTTGTAATTAAATATGAATGGGAACCTTTTTGGGTGATTAAATAAGAGCACGAAGTTATTTTGATGATGAATTTTAATAGGAAATGAGCAAAGGTTTTATAGCTTTCAAAGAAAATATGTCCACTAAGAAGCTCAGATTTATATTGTCAGACCTTTCAAACATCTTAAGTAATAACCATCAGATCTCTGAAAGAAATCATATGTTTGAATGATTATGCATCATTTGAAGAAATTAAACATTATGAGACAAAATATTTATCTCTCAATCGATTTTTGAGTCATGTTTTATCGAACGCCTAATAGGCCTTTTCACATTTTCAATCCGCTCTTATTCAATCTTTATGTCAAGTCATTCGCATATTTGGATGAGTAAATTTCTTTTACTAGGTTTTATGCTTCTATCTTCTCATTTTAGATGGGTACAGTTTACAACGAGTTTAAGAAGAAGTTGACTATTATATAATAAATATGATGTGACTATAGAACCAATTAATTAGCGACAGCTAGCTTTTTTCATGGCCTGAAAGAAGTCGAATTAGGCTCTAATCTGATTGTTCACTGCAATTATGCTCGTCTCCAGCATCATAGCCAGTGACTTTAGCTCATTCGACCTATGGATATTGACGGAGTTAGTAAACACTGTGTATATGTGGATATCAAGTAGTGGGATTGACATTTTCAACACTTAGCAGACATGTATGAGGGATTTAAGGTATTTTATTCCTCCAATCTTGATGGGCAATGTGTGTCCATCCCATTCCCATAATAAAAATGTAAAGGTGTATCTGCCTAATCTGTAAAGGCATGACACATGTCCCCTTACATTCCTTTTTATCTCCACTGCACTCTCTCTCTCTCTTTCTCTCTCTTTCGACTCAAGGTACATATAAATATGATACACTATCCCCAGTAGAGAGGATACATAATTTATTTTCTTACCATTATGATGCCCATTTCTAGAGTGAACTAGAGAGTTTGTAATCCTCCATTCATCTATAGCTTTTTTTAATTAAAATTAATACAAATCACTACTGCACCTGTGGAGTAGGTACCTCATTGGACTGAACCACGTAAACACAGTTCACATCTCTTTTATCTCATATTCTCTCTACTTTACTTTCTCTAAATGATTATTTCTTCGATTATTCTCTCTTTATCTGTTGCGAATATAATATTAGTGTATTTAGCTAAGACACAAATCTATACACTAGCTTTAGGTATTAATAGATTGGCACCATATATGGGAAAGTATTGACAAGATTGTTACTTCTTTTTAGTGATATTTTCTCTCAAATTCCAAGACCCCTTATCCTAATTTACTAGTATTTTATCTAGTTTCATCCCGTTTGTTATGAAACTCCTTTTGATCCCATTTTCACCATCGAATACACTATTGGATCTAGTTATTCCAACTCTAAATCTAATTTTTCACCATAACCCTTGGCATCGCTTTATTTTATGGACTGTAAATCTTTTCTTTCTAGAAATTTCATTAAAATGGGTGAAAATACAGAGAGTAGTAAAGCCACTGAGGAGCTTCATCTTCCACGCTCGTAGATATGAATGACCTGCAAAGAATACTACAACACTTGGCTTGAGGCCAAGAGGCTATGCAGGAAAGCATCAGGCATCTGACACAAAGCATCCTAATAGGACAAAAGAGGTCCGAAGAGAACCCAGGTGCCCCTATAGGGGTGAAAATCCAAATCGAAGGTTGGAAATGCCTCCACTGGCCCCTCATAGAAACAGAAGACAGATGTATTGTGAAAAGGCGATAAAAATTCTAGACGATTATATTAGGGCTTACACGGAGAAGCTATCAGGTCCAGGTACACTGGATCTGAATGGAGATATTTAGCCCTACTAATTAGGAGCGACATCTACCATCAAAGAAGGTGGATATGATGATGACAAGACTTACTATTTTGAGCTTTGACGCATTTTGAAAAGACTGACCAGAGGGTTCCCATATGACCATTTATGCCTACGAGCTAAAAGAGCCCACCAACGCAGGGAGCTCAAAGAGTATAGATAGGAACCAGAAGGGTTGAACTTTCAGACAAGTCTAGTCCAATCGTTTGAGGGTCAGCTAAAGCCTAGTAATCTTCCCAGGAAAAGAGCTCGGCTAAAAATCGAGGACCAGCAAGAAAGACTGTATCGGTTAAGGCCTATAAGAAATAATAACCCAGAAAATGGGTTAATCTAATTATTGGAAGATCGTCTAGGAAATATCATGAAGATAAAAAAAAACGTCTTCAAAGAGGTTTCATACAATGGTCCCCCTTCACCTCATCAATCGTGAGCTATCCAACGCTCGCAAAGTTCAAACTACCTTTCATCACTCCCAAGTATAATGGCACATCAAATCCTATACTACATATAGAACATAATCAGGTTGCCTCAGATATTTATTCTATCCCTAACGAGATGCGTTGCCAAGAATTATCCAATACGATTACTGGTTTGGCCCAAATTTGGTATAATGGATTACCGAGTGCTCAAATTTCCAACTTTCAATAATTGGTCGATCTCTTCATTAGAAAAATCTGTTTTGGTTCAAGATCAAGCAAAAGAGTTTTCTATTTATTAAGTGTTAGTTAGAGAGTGAAAAAGATGATGAGAAAGTTTATTTCCCAATTTAACATGGAAAAGCTTGAAGTCATTTACTATGAAAAGAAGACGGTAATTGTAGCACTCATGAGTGGACTGCGACTAGGAAAGTCATTAAGGAAGTTATCCAAGGAACCACCAAACAAGATGTTTGAGCTGTTAGCCAAGGCTAGAAAGATTATGAACACTGAGGAAGCTATGGTGGCGAATGAGTCTAGCCATTCCAAGGTCGATACCAGTAAAATCTCAGAGAAGAAGGAGTTCAAGGATAGTAAAAAGGCTAACAGACCAAAGAAGTTTTATGAACATACCTCGTTGACTATGAGGGTGCACCATATCCTCAAGGAGATTCGAGGAAGTAATGACATAAAATGGTTAGGAAGGTTAAAATCTCCTATTAATTGGAGAGATAAAACCAAACATTGGGAGTGTCACAAAGATCATGGCCACAACATGGACAATTGTCTTGTTTTGAAGAATGAGATTAAATTCTCATTAGGCGAGGCAAACTGACTAAGTTTGTTGACAATGGTAGCCAATAAGATATTCGGGACAAGCAGAAACCCAGAAGATGATCGAAGTCCTCATATAAGAAGACGAACGAGAAGGAAATAAGTCATGATAATGATTCAAAGGATGATCATGACTTGCCCAAGAAGCCCAATGAGCCAATACATTAGGTCAAGATGATCTCATTCGGGTGCAACTTTACAGTGGGAGGAAATATTGACAATAAAGATAGATCGACAAAGATAGAAGACTACCTAAATGAGGCAAAGGTTTGCACCCATATTAGACGACTCAACTTAGTCGGGACCGTGGCATCTCGCCCCAGGAAGGTAAATAAAGATCATCTTATAGTTGGTTTCTTTAAAGATGATTTGTATGGTGTACTATACCTATATGACGATCCCCTGGTCGTCACCATGGTAGTACATGGTAGCATGGTAGTAAGAATTCTAGTTATCAATGGAAGTTCGGTCGATGTCCAGTTTTATAGCTATTTCAAGAACCTGAGGTTGAAGGATAGGAGGTTAAAGGCATATCACATGACTCTTATAGGGTTTTCAGGGGAGGAGGTATTCACGTTGGGCACTATAGAATTAGAAGTTGTGGTTAGCAACTGGCCAACATGCTGAATACAAAAGATTCACATTTTAATTCTAGACGAGAATGTACTATGACACCCTGCCTAATTAAATACTGGGAGATCAGGCCTTTATTAAACTAAAATAAGATTCTCATTTGGTTCATTCTTAGCATCACTGTCGAATTTTTTTTTTAAACATTTACTAACCACCTAGTATTTAAAAAAATCAGTGCGAAATTTTATCTTTTATTAACACAACAACATGTGGTAAATAATTATAATCACCAATCCATGCGGTAATAATATACATCCAACACAAGATATATAATGAATCAAACAAATTAGAATAAACCATCGGTACCAAAGCCTAATATAAAGTACATCAGAAGATTATAAACCTGAGTATAAAGTCCAAACTAAAAATAAAGAAATGACTGAAGGGCCAACACACCCAAATGGAATAACCGAACTGCCTCTTACTCTAGGAATAAAGTGATTGAGGCGTCTAATCCAAATCCTGCAAGCATCCACAAGTACTGTAACTTTGCATCCTTGGAACAGATCATATAGTTTGGCATCCCTGTGGCAGGACATCTAAAAGGTTTTAAAAATATTTTTCATACGGGTCAGAGCCCAAGTAAAACCGTTTGAAAATATTTATCAAGTATGTAAATTGTAGTTTAAAATCAGTTATTGACTACATATGTTAGTTCAACGTACACTCTCTTGAGTTCCTCATCTCCCATCTAATGTGCACGCCTAACGTCATCTACCTAGCTATGCTACTTAGCCCCACTAAGTCTCATCAATAACTAACTAACCATAACAGGTTTATCTCCCCCGTACCACCCATATAGTACGCTATAGTATACCCTTAATCCTTATTAAGTCCTTAGGTAAATTTCTCTTTAACTCCACCGTACCACCCATACAGTACATTATGACAATATTAATTTTTAACCTTTTCCATAGGTTATTATTCAATCCGTAATAAACATCTCATATATATATTATTATTCTCCCATAATTAGCATCTCACGTTTGTTGTTATGAAAACATTTCATTAAATTGCTCTTATAAATTCATCTTTAAATATACACTATCCAACTTTACTACTATCACACACTAAGTAGCTTATTCCACAACTTATTCACTTTTAGATATACACTATATATCCTTCCTACATCACACACAAGTAGTATAATTCACACTTGTATATATACATTTCACACATATCATATATATACAACTATAGCATCTACGGAATGGCCCATTGTGATGCAGCATACTCAGCTATCGATTCCATGTACCTCTCGTACAAAAATAGGGACTATTGGTTCGGTATATCTCCTCGAACCCCAAAATCAAATGACAAACTATGAAGGAAGACATAGTTTAAAACCTTTGGGCATACCTAACGTACCCAGATGACTTCCAGTCTCACTAATACATGACACATTGTGAGCCTCCCTAAGTTCTATGTCTTGGGGAACAAAATCAGACCTCCCTAGAATCGACAAGGTGGGATCGCCCACTGCGTGAGAACCTTTGTGATAGCATGCAACGTAGGTATGTTAACATATATAAGAAAGCACATAATAAGCATACACGCAACCTATCCATATGTCTCATATAGGCATACACATAACCTATAGATATTATACGTATAGGTATACACTCTCCCTATACATATCATCCGTATAGGTATACACCCACCCTATATATATATCATCCATATAGGTATGCCCTCACCCAATATATATAATTCGTATAGGTGTGCACTCACCATATAAATATAATTCGAACGTAAGATATTTTTCGAATACTCACGTACTACTTATTATACGAATATAATGCTCTATCGCATTTTACCAAGTATTATTCTCTACCTGAAGGTCCTAGTTACCCCTTAAGTTATTTCAGTGGTTACAACCCTCATACACTATCGGTCAAAGTCATAGGTCATGGCTCACCCTTCCCGTAATCCAATTACTAAATTCCCCGATACGCATCTCAATCGTTTTATCATCGTTGTTTCACACCCCATGTTTACTCACATTAAAGATCAACCAAGCCTTGACTATATACCTATTGACCTCCTCAAAGTCTTTATTTAATTACCAAGTTATTTCCCCCAAGTTTCCCCCAATTCACTTCATGAGGAAATTACAACAATTAGGCAAAATTGTGTGAGTTTGGGCATCTGAATCGATTCGAACTTGGTCCGAATTGATTTTCCCAACCGAATCAATTTGACCAAGGAACTGAATCGATTTGCCTCAAGCAGGTCGTCTCCTTCATTACGTTTTTATGAATTTTCAGCATTAAATATTTCTCATACTTCTATGAAACTTCACCAAATTTCTTTCCAACATACCCAATCAATATAAAAGCATATATGGATGATTTCTTATGTATATCTATCATTAAAACATCACGAATTCAATTCAAGAACCGATTTTCTCTTAAAAATCCTTAAAACCCTAATTTTCATTGTTCTTCATCTCTTTTAATCAAAACTCAGATTTCTCCCATTTTAATCATCGCGTATATACTGATTTCATATTTCTCATGTACACAAGTTAAATCTACACACAATCCTACCCAAGATCATGTGTTTAGATTATCAATTTTTCAAGAACTTCATTTAAAATCATAAAATAATAACCCTACACTATACATGGGTATTATAACCTTTCAAAAACAAGCAAGATAAACACTTGCCTCTCTATAGTAGGTCTAAAATTTGTTTGTGTAATGTTATGGTTGTTCTCCCCTCACTCTAATCTCGATTTCGTTGCGTTCGAGGCGAAAAATGGTGTAGGAAGCTTGGTTTTCTCCTCATCTTCTTCTTCCGTGGCCTATCTTCCTTTTACTTTGTATTAACCCTAACTCCCTTTATCTAATGGCATATAAACCTACAATTTTTGGAGTTCTCTAAACCTCAAACTCCCAAATGATCGAAACGCCCTTAAACGGTGTCGGGTTGGTCTAAAATCACCCCGGGACTCAAAACTATACACCCGAGTATACTATTTTGACTTTTTTGATCATTTCAGGACAAACCGTGACCTCAAAATCATCATCTGAGTCACTTTATATAATCATCTTATTTCCACCTCAAAATATGGCAAGCATGAAATTAAACTTAAACTAAATTAATTAAATCCAAATCATCGAATTAAATAATTTCTTCAACTTATTAAATTCCTAAATCACCAATTTAATTAATTCCCATATTCTCCAAACATACAGGGTATTACACGTACATTTGGCCTACAACATCATTTTTAGAAGGGTCGGGTTGAAGAAGTTAGAAGATGTACCATATACTATTTACCAATGCTTAAAGTTCCCCAATAATTATATAGTCAGTGTCGTAAAGGGGAATCAAGTAGAAGCCTATGAGTGTTATTACACATCGACGGAATAAGAAGAGCAAAAGAAATTTACTACCACTTATCAAATTGAGATACTGGATCGTCGAGATGAAGATAAGTTGGTTAAAGGCCAGGTAATTAAGGAAATACATAGATAGTGCTGGATGACAAACACCCAGAACGGATAGCTAGTTTGACTCGTTATTGAATCCCACTCTCAAGAAGGAATTGGTTGAGTTCTTAAGAAAGAGAAAGAATGTGTTCACCTGGAGACATGAAGACATGACATGTATAGATCTAGAATTCATTTTCCATAAGCTTAGCATAATGAAGGATGTCAAGATAATGAAACAGAAACATTGTGCGTTCAGCTAAAAATATAACATGGCGATACAGGAAGAAGTGGATAAATTTCAAAAGGAAGAATTCATCAGAGATGCGAAATATCTGGAATGGCTCTCGAATGATGTCATGGTCAGAAAAAAGAACGATAAATGGCGTTTGTGAGTAAACTTCACAAAACTAAACAAAGCTTGCCTAAAAGACTAGTATTATTTGCCCAGGATCGACAAACTAGTTGATGCTACAGTGAAAACGAGCTTCTCAATTTTATGGAGGCCTATTCTGGGTACAACCAGGTAAAGATAAAACCAAAATACGAGGAAAAAACCTTGTTCATCACCAGTCGAGGTACATATTATTACAATGTTATATCTTTTGGGATAGATTTTTTTGGAGTAATATACCAAAGGATAGTGAATAAAGTCTTCAAAGATCAAATCGGTAAAACCATGGAGGTCCATGTAAATGACATGCTGACGAAGAGAAAGAAAGAGAACGATCACATTAGTGACCTGGGGAGAATTTTCGACCAATTGAAACAACAACAAATGGAGCTTAACACGACGAAATCTATTTTCGGGGTCAAAGAGGGAAAGTTCATGGGTTTCATAATCAACCAAAGGGGTATGGAAGCAAACCAGAACAAAATCCAAGGACTGATCAACATGCAATCTCCCATGAGTAAAAAGGATATCCAAATATTAGCAGGACGAGTGGTAGCATGGAACAAATTTGTGTCTAGAGCCACTGACAGATGTCTTTCATTCTTCAAGATGATAAGGAAGACCTTCGAATAGAGCGAAGAACATGAAAAAGCCTTTCTGAAATTGAAGAGGTGCCTGGGTTTTGCACCACTGTTGTCTAGACTAATCCAAGGTGAAAAACTTTATTTGTAGTTGGCAATTTCAAAATAAGTTATCCGTTTAACATGTGTCTGACAAGAAGCTAGGGTGCGAAGGCCGATTTATTACACTATCAAGGCATACTATGGAGAAAAAATCGGGTACCCTAATCTGAAGAAGTTTGCCTTATTCTTTAATTAGACCTCCAAAAAATGAAACCATACTTCCAAGCACATATTATTATCGTTTATACCGAACTCCCCCTACGCTAGGCTAGTCGAAAACTTAAGAATTCGGGTAGAGTGATGGTTTGGGAAGTAAAACAAAGAGGGTATGACACTCAATACGAGATAGGATAACTATTAAGGGAAAAATTATGGATGATTTTATAGCGAAGTTCATTTATGAAGAAAAACTTGTTGAGCAAACTTCTACGAAAAAGAACTCAGCATCAAGATTGGGAGAGAATACTTTTAATGAAGAGAGATCAACCAATAAATAAATCGAGAATACTGCTCCGAAAGAGATCTCAATAGTCCAACACATCGAGAAGACTTCTCGAGAAGAGAGCTTAATGATTCAACATACTATGTAAACTTCTATGGAAGATAGCTCGATAACTAATGCAGCTGACCAAATTATTAACATACTAGTGTCGTCAGCTCCACAAGAAGAAAGTACCCGCGATTTCGAGCAAATAAAAAAATTGTTTAAAAATAGACATTTAGTCGAAGGAACCTTTGAAGAAGAACCCTCAGTTTGTTAACTATTCATAGATGGCTCATCATACGATAACGATAGCGGAGCTGGCTGGATAATGATAACCCCAAATGGGGATGATGTGGAGTATGTCCTCTTATTCAACATGGAGGCCTATAATAAGGAGTTAGAGTATGAAGCCCTCTTATTAGGTCTGGGACTACCATTATCACTTGGCACCGAGCAATTGTCAGCTCACAATGATTTTCTGCTCATAGTTAATCAAAGTCCATAAAATCTATGAGGCAAGAAAAAATTCCATGATGAAGTACTTGGTAAAGGCAAAAGTATTATTGTCAAAATTCTCAACTATTCAGATGGTCAGAATACTAAGAACCAAGAACACATGAATAAATGCACTCGCACACTTGGCACCATCCACCAGTGCTAAGTTACGCAGAATAGTACATATAGAAGTCTTAATGCATCGCAGTACATATAAGGAAAGTGTATTGGTGATGGAGTTGAACTTAGGACCCTCCTGGATGGATTTGATCCGAGCATATTTGGAGTTCGGTACAGTTGTATAAACTCTAAAAGAGGAAATAAGACTTTAGTATAAGGTAATGAAGTACATGCTAGAGGGTGGAATCCTATTCAGAAGAGAATTCATAATATCACTGCTTAGATGTGTTCACCCAACCAAGGTAAATCATTTGATTAAGGAAGTGCATGAGTTCTCATGTGGAACCTACTTTGTAGGTAGATCATTGATAAAGCGAGTGTCTGTATAAGGGTATTATTATCCAACTATAAAGAATGATTATGCAAACTATACGAAGAGGTGCGACAAGCGCCAAAAGTTTATCATAATCCACAAAATTCTAGGAGTAGCACTTGCGCTAATCACATTCCCTTAGACCTTTACGATATGAGAAATTGACTTGGTCGGACCCTTATCGAAGACAAGGGGTAGGTTCAAATATGTGTTCATAGCAGTGGATTACTTCACTAAGTGGTGGAAGATTAACCTTTGGTTAAGATGCCATATAAAAAGTCTTCCATTTTATATAGAGGACTATCACATGCCGCTATGAAATACAATACACATTTATCACGAATCATGGTACCCAGTTTGACAACAAAGAATTTGAAAACTACTTCATACACTAAAAGATCCAAAAATTACACTCAACACCCGGTTATTCGCAGTGTAATGGGTAGACAAAGATAACAAACAACACCCGGTTATTCGCAGTGTAAAACTCCATTTATGTTGGCATTTGACACTGAAGTAGTAGAGCTCACTAAGATCAGCCTACCCAATTATCGGGTGCTCAACTACAAATCCCCCAAAAGAGATCTTATGAGAAGAATTGATCAAGACCTAGTTCAAGAGGTCAGAGAGTGCACTTCACTATGGGTTATCGACTATCAACATAAGACTTTTCAATTTTACAATAAAATAGTGAAACCTATCATCTTAAAGGAAGGGGACTACATGCTAAAAATGATTATTCAAAGGACGAACAAGATGGAACCCAACTGGCACGAACTATATAGAGTATCAATAATTATACGACCAGGAACATATATGACTGAGACTCTAGATGGCTAGTAGTTAAAGAACCCTTAGAACTCTGAACACCTGAGGAGGTACTACCAGTAGTAATGGAAATATATGCCATAGTGAGGGGAAAATCACGTGTAAACCTTTTTTTTCACAATTTTGTAATTGAAAATAGTGATTAAATGAAAACTAGAACTTCATTCTCTATATATGTGGTCATTTCAAAAGTTTATTCATTACTGAAAGACCATTTCTTCAGTGTGAGAGGTGTGCAAGAAGTCTACGATGTCTGAGTACATCACTACCAACAACTAGAAAACTTATTTAAAAAATGACCCCAGCAATGGATAGGTCACGATCAAGAAGCCCAACTTTATGTACGATCTCGTCTTAGGACATATCCCAAAAAAGAAGTTTTTATATGTTTAAGAAATCCAATGCAGTATTATGGACGAAAAGATCCGACCATAATTGACAAAAGCAAGGACAGACATTATTAAACTTGGTCGACTCTGGAAACTAATGCTGACACTTGGCCGGGACAATGATATATTTCCATATAATCAATAAGCTGGCATAAGTATTGGTAGATTATAAGTCTGGAAAACTCAGGTTTGTCCAAAACTGGTGGCCAGTAAGGCCTTACCAAGATTTGGAAACCCAGCGCAGCCTTATGGAGGAAAAGATCTTACCATAACGGATAAAAGCAAGGATAAATCCTAATAAACTTGGTCAACTCTGGTAACTAATACTAACACTTGGTCAGGACGACGAGGTCCGTTCATTCAACCAGTAAGCTGGCATAAGCACTGGTGAAACCTAAGTCAAGACAACTCAGGTTCATCCAAAACTGGTAGCTAGTAAGGCAGATCAAGTTCGCAATAAGACGACCACACGATCATTAAACTAAACTATTAGGAGGCCCATCCTAATCATTAAAACAGTTAGTAAGTTGACATGTCAAACAAGCAGTATGTTTCAATAATCCCATAAGATGAGAACTAACTACGTTGAATACATACGACCATATTTATTTGTGAAAAATATCTTGAATATAGTATGATCCAGTCAAGTGAATGTAAATATCTTGAAAGTCAGCATGACAAGTATAAACATGCAGAAAAGATAGCATATGTGATAGAAGCTTGATCATTACAATAGAGATGCATAAATCTACTTATCATAAATTACAAAATGATTGTACAAATATAGAAGATTAAAATTAAAAAACATTCATAAAAAATATCAAGATATGGGAGTTCGTGCTTCGGGAGCTTGATGAGTCTCAACATCTGTCATCTATACATCCACAACAGTGGCAAGGATAGCATTGAAAGCACTCGACTGGTCAGCAACAATCTTAGCATGCTCATCCATAATATTTTTCGTAGCAACCTATACAACTAGTGCCTCACACTCAGCAAATAGGGTTTTGGCCTCATCATCATCTCCCTCATATGCCTGTATTGTCTCTATAATATTAGGGAAGTGCCTGATGACCCTTTTTTTAAACTCGTCATATCCCTCCATAGATATGGTCACGAGGTCAATGTTATATTCGCTAAAGCTCTTGAACTTTTTTACCCCCTGCTCCTCATCAACTGCAAGAGCAGCGATGGATTTTTTAGAGCCATAGTAACCCTCTTTAAATCCTCTACTCCCTTAGAAATTCCCTCATCCGAGGACTTAACTTAGCTTCATTCGTTTGTGCCTGCTCTTTTAGCTTTCTGATCTCCTCATCTACCTGACCTAGGGCACTCACAATAGCCACCAACTGATTATCCATCTCTTTCAGCTCTGAACAAACCTTGTTATAATCAACCTTAATATATCTTAGTTCATTCCATAAGGTCTCGTAGTTGTCGAGGAGATCATTTTTCTCATTCTTCAATTCATTATATGTATTTTGGTGTGAGGCCACCTACTCCCGCATAACGGTGTAACACCCCGTATTTTTATTTATTATTTTAATTAATTAATTGGAATTTTCGAGAAAAATAAATTTTTGAATTTTAAAATTTTTATTGGCTAAGTATGTTGGTTATGATTTTAGAAGAACATAACTTCAAGCGGAATTAAAATCGGAGTTAAAACGGATTTTATATTGATTTTACAATATTTTTGCCTTATGGCATTTTTTGGGGAAACTGTCAGTTTTTCGGGGTGATCGATCGATCGACGTGGGGGTAGATCGATCGACCCTCCCAGAAAACGTGCGCTGTAAGCTGTTTTATTAAGAGTTTGTGTAGGATTAGGACTCCTAATCACTATATAACCTTGTTAATCCGTAGGGGGACTTCTCATAATCACTTTTTCTCCAGTTTTTCACCAGAGAACACTTCCAAATATTTTTCCTCTCACTCATAATCATCAACCTTCAACAAAATCAAGTTTTTGTCACAAGTTTTGGCACAAGTTTTTGAAGGCTTAATTGGGGTTTAATCAAGATCATTCAAGAACACTCTTTTGCTAATTTTTCGAGAGGAATCCAGATTTCTAATCAGATTTTCAACACGATCTTCACAGGCATGAATACTCTATTCTTTTCCTTTAGTATTATGCGTTTTAAGTGTCGCCTAAACACTTAATTACATGTTTTCTTAAAAATAATTAGTAACTTAATTAGAAAAATTGAATACTGATTATGGGGCTGTTTTTATAAAATCTTTTAATCTGAATAATATTCATAACTCTTTGGGTACGTAGGATTGATGAGCGATTTTGGGTTTTATTGGTGTAGGTTGCATGTAGAAAAATTCTAGTTTTAAAATAAATAATTTTTGGGTGCGTACAACTCATGTAATACATATAGAGATAATAAAATTTGGGTTTTGATATATGTATGATGAAAACTTGGTATATTTAATTTAAAATAATTAAATGAGATTATTTGGATATTGTTGGAATTGTGATAATTAAATTAAAGATTTAATTGAATTGGACTATCATGCGTAGTTTATATATTGATTAATTATGCTTGTTTTGTGTGACTTGTTGGTATTATGATGTTGCCTTTGTGACGACGGGTTGTGGGGTATTATTTATCTCCCTATATTTTAGAATGCCTCTAGGTATGGGACTAGTGGGTATGCCTTTTGATGATTTACGCCTTCTAGGTATGGGACTAGTGAGGGTAGATTATCCCGTTTTTATCATCTTGAGGGTGGGCTAATTTTTATTACTTTATCGTCGTTACGGTAGTCTAAGTACGAGACTAAGTTAAGATTTATGTTAGAAAATCCTCCTATACATAGGATAGGACGTATTGATAACTTGGGGACCCTTAGGTATGGGACTAAGGGGTATTTTGAGGATCTCACATCGATTAAAAAGGGTGGGGTAATTCATAAATTATGAAATTTAGAAATTGAGAATTAATGCCTAAGATAAAAACGGGTATTAAAATTTGTGGCGACATAATGTGTCGGGGCTGACAGTTTAAACGGGCCAGAGGGCGATTTATGTCGTGTCGTGTGTGGAACCTTGTCATGTGTCGGGGCCGACAGTAAACGGGTCAGAGGGCGATTGACAAGGGTAACCTTGTCATGTGTCGGGGCCGACAGTAAACGGGTCAGAGGGCGATTGACAAGGGGAAGTGTGACACTTTAATAAAAAGTGAGAACAATAATAAAAGTTCGTTAATTTAATTAAATTAACATCGTGGGACTTGGGAATTTAAAATCATATTGGTGTGCCTTTATAAATGGGGATTTTTTGCGGGTAGTTAGTAGGTTATAATTATCGCGTTTAATTATCCCGTTTAATTTAAAATATTCTATTGTGATATTTATTGCGTATAATGCTACTGTCTGGATTCAAGAATCCTAATTGAGGGGAGTAGTGTGTATTCTTGCTCGGGGCTTTGGCTCTGACCCATGCGTTGACTAATCTTTTTCAGGATTTACTTTAGAGAAGCTGCATAAGTTTATCGGAGTTATCATTTGGAGGTGCAGCTGGAGCTGATTTACTTTATCGCTTTGTTTTAGTTTAGACTTTCTTTTCCAGTCGTATTTCAGTATGAGACTTCATTGGAGTTTTATTGGGCCATTCGGTTCCAAAGTTGTTTAAAGGATTTATGTTGGATTATTCAGATCTTTGTTATTCAGGTTTTATTTAATCATTATTGGAGATTGGATTTTTGGAGTTAGCATGTGATGGATCTTTTATCGCTTAGTTATTTGTGATTATTTGAGATTTATTCAATTATTTATCTTATGGACTGATTATTTATGTCTCATATCTGTCTCATGCTAAGAATGGTATTTTATTTAGTTCACGCCCGGCATAGTTCGGCGGCGGTGGCTGGCCACCCCGTCTGTCGGTTTTTGCGGGGTGTGACAAATGGTGGCAGCCATAACACCCTAAAATGAAGAAGTCAGTAAAAAAATCAACACAACATGAATAAATTAGAAAAATAGGAGTCTTGCCTAGAACTTACCACCTTCATGTTATGATGAGTTATGCTCTAGTGCTCATCAACATTAAATTGTCGAAGATGTTAGTAATCACGGGCATATCCATGATATTCGAGAATGTCGGTGGCATTTTACCTGTAGCAGAGGATGAATCCCTTTTCGATTCGAAGTTTTTCCTTAGTGACTGGATTCTTCGGGTCCCAGGTAAAGGATATACCTCTCTGTAAGGGTTGGAAAACCCAGCACCTCGAATCAATTGTCGAGAAGGTGACCCCATAATTTGAACTCTCTCCACCCTAAACCTAGTTCTCTGCTGTTTGGGCCTAGGTAGGGGAAGCGGATTCTCTATTGTCCTTTTCTGATAATAAACTGGCTCATCCTCAGAAGGAATGCCTTTCCTTTACCCTTAGCCTCAGCAATAACTTCAGTATCAACTTATCTTTTAGCTGCATACTCAATATTTTTCTCGGCCACTGTTTTGGCCCTTTTCTCATCTTAATCCTCTTTTCTCATTATCTTCAACAGCAGTGATAACCTCCTTCTTCTTCGCCTTGGCATCTAGCTTCCTTTTTCCTGTCGATCTCCATTACTGCACGATCAAGGACTAGAGGTGCCATTAAGTTTGTTGATTTAGAGGAACCAAAAGAAAAGATTGAATAGAAGGAGATATGTTCAAAATTCTGGAAAGTGAATTAACCAAGTAAAAGTGTTCTGCCAAGATGACTATAAGTTAAGCATCGTAATTTCTGTGATCTCTTCCTCTACAACAAAGCCCTCGTGGACCTTGCGATCAATAATCAAGTTAATATGCTCGTCTCTTGGAGGAACACCACCTGGGGGGATGTAATACCCCAAGTCGATGAACTTTTGGATAGAGAATAGCTTCTTGAACTCTACGGGATTTGGGGTGTAAGTAGTCCTGACCAACTCCTTCAGGGCAAGGGGAGCTTTAGAGCTTTTTTACTCCAAAAAGACGAATAAAAAATATGGTCAGTTCGCATATATGAAAACAAGTGTAACAAAATGAAATGTAAAAACTGTACCAATGTGGTGGGGGAGAGCTAATCATGAGGAGTATTACAATACCTAATCCTCTTATTAGAATGGGAATTCCAGTCGCCTTTTATGATGACAAAATGGTTTTTCCAACTGTGACTACTTGTCTATACGACCTGCACCATCTTTTGGTTGAATTTCCAAGGCAAAAAATAGTAGTAGTAGTAGTAGTAGTAGTAGTAGTAGTAGTAGTAGTAGTAGTAGTAGTAGTAGTAGTAGTAGTAGTAGTAGTAGTAGTAGTAGTAGTAGTTGGCTTTGACGTTGTATTTTTCACTATAAACCAATCGAAAGATGTCACCGATAAGGTGAAAACCCGTTTGATGCTTCCAACACACCATGGACCTAGGGATGGATCTGTAGGCATTCGGTAGGAGCTACACTATATCCCCTTAGAATTTATCTTAAGATAGGGTGAAGGGGAATCCTAACTCCCACATGCAGAGCTCATACAGGGAGATAAATCTCGTCGGCATTAGGTCGATCATAGACCCTTTCATCAAGGTATGGCAGTCAAAGGGAAATTCTTATTGGGATATTATACCTATCCCTTAAATCTTCTAAGTATTCATTCATAATATAATAAGCATAATTTTTCGCGTGGGTGGTGAATGGATCCCAGGAGCCAGAGGCCCTAGAAGTTCCCCCATCAGTCAGGGGTACCAGAACAGGAGATCTGGAGGCCATCTAATCGTTAATTATATTATAAGAAAAGTAAGGATCTAGGTTAATTACAGATATGGATACATTGTTCATGGACCTCTCCCCACTGATAGGATGGTATACTTTTGTGGTATTTGCAGTAATGGAAGACTCAGGTCCCACTATTGGGGGCTATGAAGAAGACCCTATAGATGAGGAAAATATATGTGTGTGCCTAGGATGTCCAGGCTTGCCTTCTAGTCAAATGATCTAGACAGGGGTAAGGAATTTACTAGTGGTTATATCGGGGAAGGTTTGCTCTAACTCAGATAAAATCTCAAACACTCGCCGAACGTGGGGTGGATAGCTCATCAAGATAAAAGACGTAGTTTTATGGGTTACCTAAGCTTAAAGGCTACTCAGGCACAGAACGAAAATGCTAGTTTTAGATAAAACCCTAACCAAATTAGAATCCCTAGGTTAACTAACTCAATGGTCATCTAAATAAGGACATTACTTCAATTAATTAATAACTATCAATAAACAAAGCAATCACAACGAGAGCAAGGTGGTGAAAATGGCTAAAAATGAAAGTTTCTCTAAATCCCTAAACTGCAGAGAGAGGATAGAGGTAACGAGTTTCGAAGATGATCGAAAGCGTATAAACTTTGAAGAAAATCAAAGTAAAAGCTTGGATTGCTTGACGGATATGCCGAGGACTCATAAATTTTGTTGGTTTGAAGAACAAGTAGAGTTTGAAAGGTTGGGTTTTTTTTCTCTCTCTAAAACTCACTAGAGGGAAAATAATAAATTGGGGAAAGGTAAAATGATTTTGAAATGAATATTTATACTTAAAAAAGTGATAGAAATTAATCATAATGCATGATGTCATACCTGGAAAAGAGAACAGACGTTGTCAGTTTAAACATGTGTGTACTTCCCCATGCGCGAGTGATAATTTATTTGGATGTAAAACCCAGCTAGAAACATGTGTAAAATTCAATCTTAGAGTGAAAAATGACAAGTCAATTTGTTTGAAGTGCTCCAAGACAATTTGAGGCCGATCACATTCTTTTCGGATAATACTCCACTTCGCTTAAATCAACTGTGACACCCCGCCTAATTAACCCCAGGTGATCAGTCATAAATTAAATTAGAACAGGTTTTTCAGTTGGTTCATTCTTAGCATCACTGTCGCCTTTTTAATTACCAACCACCTAAGTGAGAAAATTATACTGGTGCCAATTTTTATCACTCATTAACTTAAATGAAATACTCATGCGCAAACTAAATAATATGACAATCACAATTAACTGAATTCAAACATTCACAATTAAATAACTGGCGGAATAAACCATCGGTTCAAAATCCAACAGAAGTAATGACAAGCAATTAAATCTCAACAAGTCTGACATAAGTACTGAATAAAATAGTGAGCAACATGCTCAAATAACTGATAGGAAATTTATACACTAGAAATGACAGGAATGAGGCACCTATCAAACTCCCACAACATCCACATATGCTGTAGCAACGGATTCCAGGAATGAGTCAAGCTTGGCGTCCCTATGGATGGACACTTAAAAGGTTTTTAAAAGTTTTTATAGTAAGGGTTAGTACCCAAAACATTTGGAAAAGATTTAGCAAATGATTAACTTGCAGTAATAAGTAAATATGCATGCTCTCCATATTTTAGTTAGTGTCGTACTCCCTTGAGGATATCCTCACCCCTCCTCTAACGTGCACTACTAACGTCTTAATTAATTTACCTAGTCATTTATCTCATGACTAGATAATTTATATAACCCATTGCAACCACTCTACTCTAACCGAGTGTGCCAAAATTATGATATCTAAGTTATTATCAACATAAACTTAATTAATCATTTCCCTTTTTAAATTCATATAACTTTCACACCTATTATATATAATACAATTCATAGCATGTATTAATCCTACCCTATATCATTATTTACCTCATTATATACGTATAGCCATATTATAACATTCTTAAACATGTTGAAATAATAATTAATAATAGGCATCCTCCCGGGTAATAACTCACCGGATGTATGTTCTCTAAAGTGCTATCCCACTAGGTATATTCACATAACCTAGATACCCCAAGTAGAATAGCTCACTAACTTAGTTAAAACATACAATTGGAGGCGGTCATATTCCTTCCCTGAAAGTGAGATGCCCCTCACCCATATAACGGACGCTATGACTTGGGAATATACCCGACCTACTCCTCAAGCTAGGGGATTCATCCACTACGAGCAACCCCCCCCCCCCCCCTACAGCACTAGAGTATGAAATAGTAATATCTAACCACTAATATTAATGCACCCACAATATATATATACTATCGCACACCATATATATATATATATATGAACTATCCCCGCTATACCGTGTACTAATTCCTTAACACAAGCCTATTCAGGTTATTATGAGTTTATGGTTCAACTCTAATTATTAATTAATTTACACATTAATTAATTAAATTATTTTTGGTGTCGTTCAAACCAATATATTCGGACTCACTCTCGTGGTCTGAAATAAAACAATACCTGAGTCTAAATTCCCGACTCCAAATTATTTAGCCTTCATTCTAAATAAATTTAACGTCTTGGTATCGCTAAACCAATAACCCCAGACTTGCCCACTCAATCCGTATTTAATTATTTTGAAATAATATTCCCAAAAATTAACCATGGTGTGACACACGTAATTTCCTTCAAATCCTAATTAATTTTCCCTCCCAATTAATTTGATTGTACCCCCATGTCTATTTCCGACCTTCGATCGATCGATCCCCAACCCTTGATCGATCGATCAAACAAGTCATCGTCTTCTCCGAGTTGTCTGTTTCAGCCATGGACATAAATCTAAAAATCCTAACTTCTTCTACGAGTAAACCCAAGTCTTCTCATCAATTAAATACACTAAAAACCTTATAAGAGACCCCCATAAAGTCCCCAAACATCATTTAATTTCCGTTCTCTACTGTTTTCATAAATTGGGGGGAAAATCCGATTTAGTCTTTAACCCATTTACGCAGCAAATCCTTATCTCAAATTCCTTTCTAATTCCTATGGTTTACACATCATACCAGATATATAGGTTCATCTCAGATTATACAAGAATTTCTGCAAAATTTAGAAATCAGAATAATGGTTTACAAAAACCCCATGTTTATACCCCTTTAAATCCCAAAACGAATTTCTTTGATTACTCACATCACATGAATATGAATCGAAATACAATCTAAATGCTACAGTAAGTTAACCACTTGCCTTATGATTCGTAGGGTCTGATTTGCGGTTGTGAATTCCCAAGGTTGAAAATAAATTCCTTTCTTTTTTTTGGCTCTTTCCTTTGTCCCCCAAATTTGCCTGTAACTCCCTCTTAGGGTTTCCTCTCCCACTAAGTATTTTCTAAACTCTAATCAACCGTTCTCTTTTTCCTTATAATTATTTAATTAGGCTAATTCCCGTTTTTTGCCTAATGGGTCAAGCCCAAGTGACCCCAATGCCCCCGTGTGGGTGCGGTTATGCATAAAAACGTCCCGTGACCCGTTTACTACCCTCGGGGTACAATTTTCCGACTATCTCGGCCCATCCGGACTCAACATACACTTAGAATTGGCATTCGAATTAATTTATAAAAGTCCATATCTTCCACTCAAATTAGTCTATACTGACTCCCGGCTGAGATAAGTACATACCCCATCATTAATACCCGAAATGACGTAAACAAATTATTACTATTCACTTAGTAAAGAAATTTCCCTAAATATTAACCATTCACTCCCCAATTAATATTTAAATATATTTTATCATACGTAATTCAATTCAAATTACGACACACGAGTAATTTTAAATTTCCGAATTAATTAAATATAAAATACACAAAAATACGTGGTGTTACATACTCCCCCCCTTACAAAGGAATTTCATCCCCGAAATTAGGTCATACTTGTGGTTAAAAGCACTGGATATTATTCCCGCATATCCTCCTCCCGCTCCCAGGTAGACTCGTCAACGTTGTGATGATCCCACTATACTCTAACTAGTGGAACAACCTTAGATCGTAACTTTCGCTGACTACGTCCAGAATAGCCACCGGTCTCTCCTCATACGAGATGTCTGGATGTAAATCAATTTCCTCGAGTGGAATGTTCCAGAAGGCCCTCTCACTCCTTCAATATTTCTTCACCGATGCCATATGGAACACGTCATGTATCCGCTGAAAATGCTCCGACAATCCCAGTCGATATGCTACCGGTCCCACCCTCTCAATAACATGGAAAGGTCCCACGTACCTCGGTGCTAACTTATCCTTCTTTTCGAACCTCATCACCCCTTTCATAGGGGATACCCGGACCAATACCTGATCCCCAAATTCTAACTCCACATGTCTCCGTGAAGCATCCACATAACTCTTCTGTCTATCATGAGCTATCCGAATCCACCCTCGGATCAACTCTATCTTGGCAGACGTCTATTAGACAATATTCGGGCCCAATAGCTTATTGTCCCCCACCTCTAACCAATAAGCCGATGAATGAAAAGGTCTCCCATACAGTGCCATGAACGGTGCCATGTCAATCGTGAATTGGTAAGAGTTGTTATACGCGAACTCTACCAAAGGAAGATATTTCTCCCAACCTCCCCAAAAAAGTCTAATATGCACATTCTGAGCATATCTTCCAGCATCTGATTGACTCTCTCAGTCTTCCCGTCGGTCTGTGGGTGATAGGCAGTGCTCAAACGTAACTCCGTGTCCATGGCCTCCTGAAAGCTCTGCCAAAAGTGGGCCATAAAAATTTTGTCTCTATCAGACATAATATTTATCGGCACCCCGTGCAACTTAACAATCTCTGCTATGAATAGCTATGCATAATGCATCGTCTCAAAATCCGTGCGAACTGGCAGGAAGTGGGCCACCTTGGTCAACTGATACACAATGACCCATATGGAATCGTGACCCCTCTGCGATGCAGGTAACCTTGTAATGAAGTCCATGGAGATGGTCTCCCACTTCCACACTAGAATTTCTAACGGCTGTAGCATCCTTGATGGTATCTGATGGTCAACTTTCACAAGCTAATACGTGGCACATTTTGAGACAAACTATACTATGTCCCATTTCATTCCTGCCCACCAATACTGTCTCCTCATATCCTGGTACATCTTATCCCTGCCAGGATGTACCGCAAATCTCGAACCATGGGACTCTGTCATAACAGCGTGCCTAAACTCCTCACCCTCTGTCACAATTAACCTCCCATTAGGGCGTAGGCCTCCTTCCGAGCTAATCGAGTAACCCTATGCTCCCTCGGCTAATAACTGGCTCACCCTATCTTGGCAGATCTGATCCTCCGCCTGAGCCCTCATAATCCGCATAATGATCTCAGGTGTGATGGATAATGCTGACATACAGGACCTGGATACATCCTCCTCATATCGAAGCTCTCTCCACTTCGCTTGCCAGACTTTTGATATCTCCCCAGTCGGTCTCTTGCTCAATGCATCTGCTACCACATTAGCCTTACCAGGATGATACTGAATCTCAAACTGGTAGTCTTTCACGAATTCTAGCCACCGCCTCTGCCTCATATTCAGATCCTTCTGTGTGAAGAGATACTGAAGTGATTTGTGATCTGTGAATAAAGTGAATTGCTCTCCTAGAAGATAATGTCTCCATATCCTCAAAACAAAAATGACCGCTGCTAGCTCCAGGTCGTGAGTGGGGTAATTCCTCTTATGGGGCTTTAGCTTTCTGGATGCATACGCTATAGCCCTTTCTTCCTGCTGAAGCAAACCCCCAAGTCCCTATAAGGATGCATCAGTGTAGACCCAATACTCTAGTTCTCCCTTTGGCAAAGTAGGTACGGGTGCAGATGTCAACTTGTCCTTTGACTCGTCGAAAGTTAATTGACAATGATCACTCCAAGTGAAAGTCACCCCTTTTCGAGCCAGACTCGTCAAAGGGCCGCAATCTTTGAGAATCCTTTAATGAACCTCCTGTAATAATCGACCAATCCCAGAAAACTGCGCACCTCGGCCGGTGTCGTGGGCTGTCCCCACTCCCTCACCATCGACACCTTACTCAAATCCACCGTAATACCCCAATCTGACACCACATGGCCAAGAAACTGCAGCTCCCGCAACCAAAACCCACACTTCCCAAATTTGGCATAGATCTGTTGATCTCGTAGTGTCTGTAGAACCATACGCAGATGCTTTGCGTGCTCCTCCTCGGTGAGCGAGTAGATCATGATGTCATCAATGAACACGATGACAAATTTATCGAGATACTCCATGAAAACCTTGTTCATGAGGTCCATGAACACTCTTGGTGCATTGGTAAACCCTAATGTCATCACCCTGAACTCGTAAGATCCATACCGAGATAGGAAAGCGGTCTTAGGAACATTCTCCTCTCAGATACGCAGTTGTCGATACCCTGACCTCAAGTCGACCTTGGAGAAGTAAGACTCCCCTCTTAATTGGTCAAATAGATCATCAATCCTAGGTAATGGATACTTATTCCGTATCGTCACCTTGTTCAGCTCCCAATGGTCCACGCCTAATCGAAGTGAACCATCCTGCTTCTTTACAATCAACACCGGTGCACCCCACGACGATGTACTCCGTCGGTTGAAACCCTGACCCAAAAGTTGTTGAATCTCCTCTCTCAACTCACGCATCTCTGAAAGGGACATACGGTATGGGTCTCGAGCAATCGGCCTCATCCCCGGTGCTAAATTGATTATAAATTCGATTTCCTGCTGGGTGGCAACCCTGGTATTTCTTGGAACACGTCCTTAAAGTCCCTCACTACTGGGATTGAGTCGAGCGAAACCACCACCTCCTGTGAGGTTTCCTCCTCTATGTAATAAAAGTGTGTGAACGACCCTCCATCAGGTAACGGCATCGCTATTAAGAACATCTCATGTCCCGAAATGGAGAACACGATTGTCCTCTCGTAATAATTCATTGTCGCCTAATAACCTGCCAATCAATCCATACCCAGGATGGCATCGTATCCCTCCATATCTAACACTAAGAGGTCTGCTGCTAAACTGAGCCTCCCAATCAAAATGTCCACCCCCGACAGATTGAGTGAATTAAAGCCTCGCTGCCTACTAGCGACTCTACACATATACGAAGACTGCCCGTTGTCTCTAGTAACCCGTTCCGTTTAGCAAAATTTGATTTAATGAATGAATGCAATGCTCCCGTGTCAAAAAGAATACTACCCTCATGACCATGAATGAGAAACATACCCTTAACTACTGGTGGCACCTGCTGTGCTGGAGGATTGGGAACATCTCGGATGTTATATACACGCCCGTAGTGCATTTCCCCTGATGCGGTGGGGCGGGTGGAGCTGGTGCTACTGGCGACATCTGCCCCTATTTCCCCTGTTAGGCACCCTGCTGATGACCTCTGCCCTTCTGTGGGCACTCCCTCTTGAAGTGTCCTGGCTGGACAGAGAGAAAATAATGTTTCTGACCATCCCCCTATCGTTGGCCCTGTTAGACCCGATGTGGCTGGCCCTGCTGGCCTCCCCCATTATTCCCTTGGCCCTGACGGCCCTGAGGAACCCGCTGCTGCTGATTTGGGCCCAGCTGCCCTAGCCTGAACCCCTGTGCTCCCTATCGAAACCCTCCAGGCCTAAATTTCTTAGCCTGATTCCCTTGCTGGATACTAGTCTGCTACCGAGTACCACTCGTGTCACCACCATTAACTGCCTTGCCCTGCTGGCTCGGCTCCCCTACTCTCTTGCCCCCTTCGCATGGAAGAGATAATCCTGGAAATGTATAAGTGCGACATTAACGACATATGTATAAGTCACTAATACCGGATTCCCAATCAAATACTGCCTGATCCTCCAGGCTAAGCCCTCCATAAATCTCGATTTCTTTCGCTCATCATCGCTCACCTCATTTGGAACAAAGTTTGCCAAACGGGTGAACTCTTCCTCATAGTCTTCCACTGACCGGTCACCCTGTATCAACTCACTGAATTTCTTCCTCATCTCAACCTCTACCACTGGTGGGAATTATTTACGGTCGAACCGCACCCAGAACTCAGATATCGTCATCAAATCTCGCTCCTCAATGGTGGTAACTGACTCCCACCACTGTAAGGCTGCCCCCGACAGACGAAAGGTAGCAAGCATCTGTTTCTGCACATCGGTACACTCTAGCATGCGCAGATGGTGTTGAATATTCTTCTTCCAGTCACAAGCCTCTACTATATCGGTGCTGCCCCGAAACTCGGGTGGGTGACCCTTCTGAAAGGTCTCCCTAACTCGCTGCCAAGATGGTAGACCCACTGGAGACTGATCTGCTGGAGCCACTGGAGGTGGTGCCTGGGGCTGTGGAAAATGATCTGCCATAGCCCGCATCGCTGTCTCGACTACCTGAGCCACTATCACTGCTACCTGAGTAGTGGAGATCACCTCGGGTGGGGGTGGGGGTGGGGGTGGCGGTACCTATGGCTCCTGATAAGCCTCTCTGATCTCATCTCTAGCCTCATCCCTCTCCTCTCTCTGCCTCTTCGGTGGCATCTAAAAATAGATCGAATTGTATAAGTACACAATTTGTACAAAAAAACTAATAGCAGAAATATGATATCTCATAAGCGAAAAATGAATCAACAGTCCTAATAATAGGGCTCTATAACAACCGAACGCTATGCTAAAACGTAATAAGCCGTACAGATCCTAAGGACACTAGAACCTGATGCTCTGATACCATCTGTGACATCCCGCCTAATTAATCCCGGGTGATCAGTCCTAAATTAAATTAGAACATGTTTCTCAGTTGGTTCATTCTTAGCATCACTGTCGCCTTTTTAATTACTAACCACTTAAGTGAGAAAATTAGACTGGTGCCAATATTTATCTCTCATTAACTTAAATGAAATACTCATGCGGAAATAAAATAATATGACAATCACAATTAGTTGAATTCAACCATTCACAATTAAATAATTGACCGAATAATCCATCGATTCAAAATCCAACTGAAGTAAAGACAAGAAATTAAATCTCAATAAGTCTGACATAAGTACAAAATAAAACAGTGAACAACATGCTCAAATAACTAATAGGAAATTTCTACACTAGAAATGAAAGGAATGAGGTGCCTATCAAACTTTCGCAACATCCACATATGCTGCAGCAACGGATCCCTGGAATGAGTCAAGCCTGACGTCCCTGTGGCTGGACACCTAAAAGGTTTTTAAAAGTTTTTATAGCAAGGGTTAGTACCCAAAATATTTGGAAAATATTTAGCAAATGATTAAATTGTAGTGATAAGTAAATACGGCTCTCCATATTTTAGTTAGTGCCTAACTCCCTTCAGGATATCCTCACCCCTCTTCTAACGTGCACTACTAACGTCTTAATTAATTTACCTAGTCATTTATCTCATGACTAGATAATTTATATACCCCATTGCAACCACCCTACTCTAACCGAGTGTGCCAAAATTATGATTTATAAGTTATTATCAACATAAACTTAATTAATCATTTCCCTTTTTAAATTCATATAACTTTCACACCTATTATATATAATACAATTCATAGCATGTATTAATCCTACCCGTATATCATTATATACCTCATTATATACGTATAGCCATATTATAACATTCTTAAACATGTTGAAATAATAATTAATAATAGGCATCCTCCCGAGTAATAACTCACCGGATGTATGTTCTCTAAAGTGCTATCCCACTAGGTATATTCACATAACCTAGATACCCCAATTAGAATAGCTTGCTAACTTAGTTAAAACATACAATTGGAGGTGGTCATATTCCTTCCCTGAAAGTGAGATGCCCCTCACCCATATAACGGACACTATGACTTGGGAATATACCCGCCCTACTCCTCAAGCTAGGGGATTCATGTGACACCCCGACTAATTAAATACCGGGTAGCTACTCCTTTATTAAATTAACTCAAAATGCCAAGTTGGTTCAGTTAATAGCATCACTGTCGAAAACATTTTAATAATTACTAACCACCTAGTATTTAAAAAGTAAGTGCCAAATTTTAAGTTAAGTCTGATAAACATGCAGTAAAATAATAATGAAATAATAACATCCATTCACTATAATGAAGTAATGAATAAACAACAACATAAATATAAATCCGGAGGAAAACTCCTCACAACAATCCCACAACTGAAAGTAAAAGGACAAGTCTGAATCCTGAATAATTACATGCCAGAAGTCTGAATAACTGAAATAAATGAAATGTCTCTAAAAGGAATGGGCGACATGCCCTACAACTGATAACTACTGAATATAGAGTCAAAGTAGATGAAGCGTCTACAAGCAAAGTCCTGTAACTTCCACAAACAGCTACAGCTCGTCACCTGAATGAGGATCCTAAGCATGGTGTCCTTGTGGCTGGGCACCTAAAATGGTTTTTACAAAAATAGATTTGAAAGCAAATGGGTCAGAGCCCGAAAGTGGAAAACATTTTGAAAACAGCAAGTGTTTTAATAACATTAAAACATTAAATGCAAAATACATGTTAGGACGTGCACTCACATGAAATTCTCACCTCTCGACTACATGTGCACTCCTAACGTACCGTACCCATCTATAAGACATCCATATCTAACCAAACCGTAATAAGTTCTACCCCTTACTACTCGATTCCCATGATATATTCTAGCGTTATCAAATAAATAGAGGGCTTTACTTAGACTCAGATTCTCAATATGTAATACATTTCACTATCGGTTAACCCGTTATGTTCTCTCAAAACAATTCCATAATTTTATTCACAATATTAACATGAAAGTTCCCATTAATTAAGTGTATATTATTCACATCATAAATATACAATACAAGCACCCCGAGACTAAGCTGAAGTGCACACATACTCTGCTATCCATCCCGGTACATCACGTACATATAGGATCACGCATTCCGAATCTCTAAGGAATCGTTCAGATAACAACATCACAAATAATGGAGGGGAACACAGTCACATCACATGGGTCATGCACATACCTACGCTCCCACGATCAGCAGACTTATTAACATCCCAATAAGTCCTTCTCTGACCTATGTTCATCGAGGTAAACAATCTAAATTCGGGCAACACAAGGATTAGAAGGCCCTAAGCGAACGCAAACCTCCCGTGATAGCAAGTATGGCAGGTATGTCATACACATAAAATCAATACATATACTAAGTATTCACACATCTTAGTAATCACCATATATTGGTGGTACACTTCTCATTCTCGTACCGACATATAATACTACACAATTTATATGTTCCCGGTTAATATAATACATTAGGCCGTCAATAGTTCTCGCAACGTAATAAATACTCACGTCCTACTTCATATTTTCCCTTAGATTCAAACTACACTTCTAGGTTTGACTCCTCATTATATCCCAAACATCCCAAATATATCACTTAATCATCAAGGGAAAGTTATCTCTACCTATACACAAGGTTACGGGGCACTCGGGATCAAAACAGGCTAAAAAGCCTAAACTGTCAACTCGTTCGAAGTCTCGTTTGAACGAGGCTGTTCGAACGAACTGGGCTATCTAACGAGATCTCGTTCGAACGAGGTTATCGAACGAACTTCACCCTCGTTAGAAGTCAAAGGTCAACTCGTTAGAAGCTCGCTCGAACGAGCTCGTTCGAACGACCTGGGCAGGTCTTCTAACGAGTGACCAGTTTCGAGCCCAGAAATCCTTATTTCGTTTTTCCCAAATTTCTTCACTCCTAATCTCACATAAACATCGACCCAACATCATTTTAAGGTTCATAATTCGTACTAAACACTCATAGGTCATAATCAAACGTTTATATAGGGCTAACTCATCTTAAACCTCATCAAATCTTCAAATCTCTTCATTTATCCCTAAATTATATGAACATGAACCCTAACATTTGTAATTCATCATTGAACCTACTATAATCCGTTTTTGTTTCATCCAAGATATTATTAACATCAGAATAATTGCCTACATATATTTCTACATGCAATTTCTCCTCAATATGTAAGATTCTATTTCCAATTTAATGGGTTTTTCATTAACTCCCAAGAACAAATCAGATTTTTATCAATTCCTACACATGGAAGAAACATTCTCTATAAAAACGAAATTAAATCACTTGCCTTATTGGAATCTCTGATTTGATGAGGAATTTGATGAATGGTTCTCTCTTTCTCTGCAGAATCCTTCTATCTCTCCTTCTACAAGCTTTCTTCTCCAAGTAACAATGGTGGCTAGGGTTTTTGCCTAAGTAACTTTTGGAACAATTTCTAATAACCCCCGTAGCCCTCTAATCAGTAAATGACTGGTAATGGGTTAGTGGGTGTTTTAATTTTCCAATTAAAACTCCTAAAATTCGTTAATCAAAAATCCCAAAATTCTAAAATTACCAAACTGCCCTTATAAGTTACCGGTATGGCCCAATAATGCCCCGGGACCCAAACTTAACCCCCGGCTAGTGTTTTCTGACTATTTCGACCCTTCCGGACGCGTTGGCGCACTCAAAATAACCATACGGTTAATAGAACTAAAACTCACTTTTTAATTATCATAATATAAACCTGACGCGACTGTCACACGCGTCTCAACAAAATTTCCAAATTGCCGTATTTCAATCTCACAACAAATTTCATACTTCAATATTCATGTATAATCATATATGCACATTATATTCAAATACCAACTCGCATCTCGCTAGTATTTTAATCCGAATTAATTTCCAATTAATACGCATTTAATTTAATTAATCCCATAAATAAATATCACAAAAATACGGGGTATTACATACTTCCCCCCTAATAACTGAATTTCGTCCCGAAATTCGGAACTAGAAAGTACCTGGTAAGAACAACTCTGGATAACGTTCGTGCATCTCATCCTCGCGCTCCCATGTGGACTCCTCAATATTATGATGTCGCCACTGAACACGCACTAACGGGACTATCTTTGACCGCAGTTTTCGCTCACTTCGGTCCAAAATAGCAATCGGCTCCTCCTCGTAGGATCTATCAGGCTGGAGATCGATGTCCTCCAAAGCAATGTGAGAATGAGCCAAATCGTCTCTAAGATAATTCCTTAGCGAGGAAATATGAAACACATCGTGAATCCGATGTAAATGCTCCGGTAACCCAAGCCTATACGCAACCGGTCCAATCCGCTCAATAATAGGAAATGGTCCCACAAATCTTGGTGCCAACTTCCCTTTCTTCCCGAAATGCATAATCCCCTTCATAGGAGATACTCTGAGCAAAACCTGGTCCCCCACTTGGAACTCTCTGAAGAACCTCTTCGCATCAGCATAGCTCTTCTGCCTGTCTTGAGCTACCCGAATGCGACTCCGAATCAATTTTATCCTTGCCGAAGTATCCTGAATCACTTCCGGCCCAAGTAGTTTGTTGTCCCCCACCTCCAACCAACATGCTGGGGAATGACAAGGTCTATCGTACAACGCCTCAAATGGAGCCATGCCAATGGTGAACTGGTAGGAGTTATTGTAAGCAAACTCCACCAGTGGAAGATACTGCTCCCATCCACCCCCAAAATCAATGATACTCATACGTAGCATGTCCTCCAACATCTGGTTTGTACGTTCCGTTTGCCCATCAGTCTGCGGGTGATACGCCGTACTCAACCGCAGTTCCGTGCCCATGGCCTCCTGAAAACTCTCCCAAAACCGTGAAACAAATATCTTGTCTCGGTCAGACACGATATTTAAGGTCACGCCGTGAAGTCTCACTATCTCTGAAATAAAGAGCTGGGCATACTGTCCCTTAGTGTAGTCTGTCCTTACGGGTAGAAAATGAGCGACTTTGGTCAACCTGTCCACAAGTACCCAAATGGAGTCGTGACCTCTCTGTGACGTAGGCAACCCCGTGATAAAGTCCATGGATATGCTCTCCCACATCCACATCGGGACCTCCAACGGCTGTAGCAGTCCTGCCGGTCTCTGATGATCCACTTTTACTAGCTGACAAGTGGCGCATTTAGAAACAAACTCGGCAATATATCTCTTCATCCCGCTCCACCAATACTGTCATCTCATGTCTTGGTACATTTTGTCCCCACCGGGATGTACCGCGAACCGTGAGCCGTGCGACTCGGCCATCACCTCATGCTGTAATTCCTCCCCTTCCGGAACTACTAATCTCCCATTGAAGCGTAATCCCCCGTCTAAGCTAACGGTATAGGACTCGGCTCCCTCTGCTAGTAATCGAACTATCTGCTCCTGACAGAACGAGTCATTTGCCTGTGCCCTTACTACCTTCGTGACAATCTGAGGTGTAACGGTCATCACAGACATGAACGATCGGGCCACTGCATCCTGGTGCCCCAATTCCTTCCACTTGGCCTTCCACACCTCTGCCACTTCATCTGCTGGCCTACGGCTCAACGCGTCTGCCACCACGTTAGCCTTCCCCGGGTGATACTGGATATCAAACTGATATTCCTTCACAAACTCAAGCCACCTTCGCTGCCGCATATTCAATTCCTTCTGCGTGAATAGGTACTGCAGGGACTTGTGGTCTGTGAACAATTGAAACTTCTCCCCCAAGAGATAATGTCTCCAAATACGAAGGGCAAATACAACTGCCGCCAACTCCAAGTCATGAGTGGGGTAGTTCTTCTCGTGAGGCTTTAGCTTACGGGATGCATAAGCAATGGCCTGACTCTCCTGCTGTAATACACCTCCAAGTCCTTGCAAGGACGCATCGGTGTAAACTAAATACTCAACTCCTGGTCTCGGCAATGCTAACACAGGTGCTGAGGTCAACTTATCCTTCAATTCATCGAATGCCAACTGACAGGCATCACTCCAGATGAATGGCACACCCTTACGAGACAGATGTGTCAAAGGACCTACAATCTTCGAGAATCCCCGAATGAACCTCCTGTAGTATCCTGCTAGGCCCAAAAAACTACGAATCTCTGTCGGTGTCGTGGGCTGTCCCCACTCCCTCATCGCGGATACCTTCCCCGGATCAACAGATATTCCCCGATCGGAAATAATATGTCCCAAAAACTGGACCTCCTTCAGCCAAAACCCGCATTTCTCATATTTTGCATACAACTCGTTCTGACGTAGTGTCTGCAAAACTTGCCTCAAATGCTCGGCGTGCTCCTCCTCTGTCTGGGAGTAAACCAGAATATCGTCGATGAAGACAATGACAAACTGATTTAGGAAATCCCTGAACACTCTGTTCATCAAGTCCATAAACACTGCTGGAGCGTTGGTCAAACCAAAAGGCATAACCCGAAACTCGTAAGAACCATATCTCGACAAGAACGCAGTCTTCGAGACATCCTCCTCCCTGATACGCAACTGATGGTATCCCGATCTCAAATCAATCTTTGAGAAGAAAGAAGCTCCTCTCAATTGGTCGAATAAGTCATCGATTCGAGGCAACGGATACTTATTCTGTATCGTGACCTTATTCAACTCTCGGTAGTCCACACACAATCTCAGTGAACCATCTCTCTTCTTCACGAACAACACAGGGGCACCCCACGACGAAGTACTCCTCCGTATAAACCCCTGACCCAACAACTACTCAATCTGATCCCGTAACTCCCTCATCTCAGCTGGAGCCATACGGTACGGTGCGCGTGCTATAGGTCTCGTATCTGGCAATAAGTCTATGACAAAGTCTATCTCTCGACTGGGGGGTAATCCAGGTATATCCTGAAATACATCGGCAAACTCTCTAACAACCGGAATCGAATCAAGTGGTATCACCACCTTCTTAGAGGTCTCCTCCTCTATATAGTACAAATGAGTGGACGATCCTCCCTCGGAACGAGGCATCGCCACCAAAAACATCTCCTGCCCGGGAATGGCAAAGATAATACTCCTATTGAAACAGTCAATCATGGCTCGGTACGCAACAAGCCAATCCATACCAATAATGGCATCATACTCGGTCATCTCTAATACTAACATATCAGCAAGTAACACCAGACTACCAATCTCTACCCCTACTCCCCGGCATATAAAGAAAATAAGTGACCCACTCCCCAATGGTGAGTCTACACACGTCACTGTGCTCTCTGCTGTGGCTAACAACCCTAAGGCTTTTGCAAAATGTGTAGCTATAAAGCAATGTGTTGCCCCCGTATCAAACAAAACCCGACCCATAGTACCCTGGATAGGAAGCATACCCTCAATCGCGGGTGGTGCCTGCGGAGCTGCTGCCTGGTGGACGTTATAGACACGTCCATACTGTAACTGTCCCTGCTGCACAGGAACTGCTGGAATGGCTGGAAGAGCTGGCACCTGGGCTGGAGCTGGGAGGGCTGGTGGAAAAAGTGGCCTTTGTGGCTCATGTCGAGCACCCTGCTGCTGCTGCGGGGCCCTGCCCCTATCAGGACAGTCCTGGCATTTATGGACAGTCTTGCCACAAACGAAACACTTCCCCGGGAAGTTCCCCCCTCTCTGTCCCTGCTGCCCCCGGCCCTGGTGGCCGTTACTATTCCTTCACTGGCCCTGCTGGCCCTGCTGAAACTGCTGTTGACCATTCTGACCCTGCTGGTGCTGATGGCCGTTCGGACCCTGATGGCCCTTCCGCAAACCTCCCTGTCCGTGCCTGAAATTTCCTGACCTGAACCTCTTGTGATCCCCCTGCTGGGTACCCTGATCACCTTGCATCTGCCCCTGAACAGATTGTGCCCCACTGGCACCATTTCCTCCAGTCCTGCCCTGATGGCTAGACTCTCCTGATCGCTTGCCCTCGGCCATGTGAAAGCGTTGATCCTGGAAATGGAGCAATGCAGCGTTAACCACATCAGAATAAGTGGCTAACGAGAGGTTCCCTAGCAAGTGCTGACGAATCCTCCATGTCCACCCGTCCGTAAATTTCTGTATCTTCTTCTCCTCCGTCGGTATCTCATCCGGAACAATGTTCAGAAGATCAGTAAATTCGGCCTCATACTCGGCCACAGTCTTACCCTCCTGCTTGAGGCTCATCAACTTCCTTCTCATCTCTGTGTGAACAGCCGATGGAAAGTACTTGCGGTCAAACCGCACCCAAAACTCCTGAATAGTGAGAGTATCCCTCTCCTCTATGGTGGTAATAGACTCCCACCACTGCAGTGCAGATCCTACTAGCTTAAAGGTAGCTAGTATCTGCTTCTGGACATCTGTGCACTCATACATCCTCAGGTGTCGCTGGATGTCCTTCCTCCACTGACTCGAAACTACCACATCGGAGCTACCTGCGAACTCCGGAGGGTGTGCTTTCTGAAAAGCATCACGTACACGTTTCCAAGCAGACGGGAATGCATGAGCCTGAACTGGGGCGGCTACTGGCGCCTGAGCTGGTGCCTGCTGAACTACTGCCAGTGCGGCATTTACCGCCTGGGCCACAATGGCTGCAACCTCGGCAGCATTCATCGTGCCCTGAACTGGTGCGGGCTGTGGTTCTGGCGTTGCATTCCTGGGAACCCGTTGTGCACGTCGTGGAGGCATCTTAAATAAGAATGAAGTTTATAAGTTTGCAGTTATAAACTTAAAATAGCTGAAGAACGTAACATACACAAAAGAATACAACAATCCTAAAATATAGGGCTCTACATCAAAGAAAGCTCAGCGGAAACATAATAAGCCGTTCAGATCCTAAAGGACACTAGAACCTGATGCTCTGATACCACCTGTGACACCCCGACTAATTAAATACCGGGTAGCTACTCCTTTATTAAATTAACTCAAAATGCCAAGTTGGTTCAGTTAATAGCATCACTGTCGAAAACATTTTAATAATTACTAACCACCTAGTATTTAAAAAGTAAGTGCCAAATTTTAAGTTAAGTCTGATTAACATGCAATAAAAGAATAATGAAATAATAACATCCATTCACTATAATGAAGTAATGAATAACCAACAACATAAATATAAATCCGGAGGAAAACTCCTCACAACAATCCCACAACTGAAAGTAAAATGACAAGTCTGAATCCTGAATAATTACATGCCAGAAGTCTGAATAACTGAAATAAATGAAATGTCTCTAAAAGGAATGGGCGACATGCCCTACAACTGATAACTGCTGAATATAGAGTCAAAGTAGATGAAGCGTCTACAATCAAAGTCCTGTAACTTCCACAAACAGCTACAGCTCGTCACCTGAATGAGGATCCTAAGCATGGTGCCCTTGTGGCTGGGCACCTAAAATGGTTTTTACACAAATAGATTTGAAAGCAAATGGGTCAGAGCCCGAAAGTGGAAAACATTTTGAAAACAGCAAGTGTTTTAATAACATTAAAACATTAAATGCAAAATACATGTTAGGACGTGCACTCACATGAAATTCTCACCTCTCGACTACATGTGCACTCCTAACGTACCGTACCCATCTATAAGACATACATATCTAACCAAACCGTAATAAGTTATACCCCTTACTACTCGATTCCCATGATACATTCTAGCGTTATCAAATAAATAGAGAGCTTTACTTAGACTCAGATTCTCAATATGTAATACATTTCACTATCGGTTAACCCGTTATGTTCTCTCAAAACAATTCCATAATTTTATTCACAATATTAACATGAAAGTTCCCATTAATTAAGTGTATATTATTCACATCATAAATATACAATACAAGCACCCCGAGACTAAGATGCGGTGCACACATATTCTGCTATCCATCCCGGTACATCACGTACATAAGGATCATGCATTCCGAATCTCTCAGGAATCGTTCAGATAACAACATCACAAATAATGGAGGCGAACACAGTCACATCACATGGGTCACGCACATACCTACGCTCCCACGATCAGCAGACTTATTAACATCCCAATAAGTCCTTCTCTAACCTATTTTCATCGAGGTAACCAATCTAAATCCGGGCAACACAAGGATTAGAAGGCCCTAAGCGAACGCAAACCTCCCGTGATAGCAAGTATGGTAGGTATGTCATTCACATAAAATCAATACATATACTAAGTATTCACACATCTTAGTAATCACCATATATTGGTGGTACACTTCTCATTCTCGTACCGACATATAATACTACACAATTTATATATTCCCGGTTAATATAATACATTAGGACGTCAATAGTTCTCGCAACGTAATAGATACTCACGTCCTACTTCATATTTTCCCTTAGAGTCAAACTACACTTCTAGGTTTGACTCCTCATTATATCCCAAACATCCCAAATATATCACTTAATCATCAAGGGAAAGCTATCTCTACCTATACACAAGGTTACGGGGCACTCGGGATCAAAACAGGCTAAAAAGTCTAAACTGTCAACTCGTTCGAAGTCTCGTTCGAACGAGCCTGTTCGAACGAGAGTTCGTTCGAATGAACTGGGCTATCTAACGAGATCTCGTTCGAACGAGATTATTGAACAAACTTCACCCTCGTTAGAAGTCAAAGGTCAACTCGTTAAAAGCTCGTTCGAACGAGCTCGTTCGAACGAGCTCGTTCGAACGACCTGGGCAGGTCTTCTAACGAGTGGCCAGTTTCGAGCCCAGAAATCCTTATTTCGTTTTTCCCAAATTTCTTCACTCCTAATCTCACATAAACATCGACCCAACATCATTTTAAGGTTCATAATTCGTACTAAACACGCATAGGTCATAATCAAACGTTTATATAGGGCTAACTCATCTTAAACCTCATCAAATCTTCAAATCTCTTCATTTATCCCTAAATTATATAAACATGAACCCTAACATTTGTAATTCATCATTGAACCTACTATAATCCATTTTTGTTTCATCCAAGATATTATTAACATCAGAATAATTGCCTACATATATTTCTACATGCAATTTCTCCTCAATATCTAAGATTCTATTTCCAATTTAATGGGTTTTTCATTAACTCCCAAGAACAAATCAGATTTTTATCAATTCCTACACATGGAAGAAACATTCTCTATAAAAACGAAATTAAATCACTTGCCTTATTAAAATCTCTGATTTGATGAGGAATTTGATGAATGGTTCTCTCTTTCTCTGCAGAATCCTTATATCTCTCCTTCTACAAGCTTTCTTCTCCAAGTAACAATGGTGGCTAGGGTTTTTGCCTAAGTAACTTTTGGAACAATTTCTAATAACCCCCGTAGCCCTCTAATCAGTAAATGGTTGGTAATGGGTTAGTGGCTGTTTTAATTTTCCAATTAAAACTCCTAAAATTCGTTAATCAAAAATTCCAAAATTCTAAAATTACCAAACTGCCCTTATAAGTTACCGGTATGGCCCAATAATGCTCCGGGACCCAAACTTAACCCCCGTCTAGTGTTTTCTGACTATTTCGACCCTTCCGGACGCGTTGGCGCACTCAAAACGACCATACGGTTAATAGAACTAAAATTCAATTTTTAATTATCATAATATAAACCTGACACGACTGTCACGCGCGTCTCAACAAAATTTCCAAATTGCCGTATTTCAATCTCACAACAAATTTCATACTTTAATATTCATGTATAATCATATATGCACATTATATTCAAATACCAACTCGCATCTCGCTAGTATTTTAATCCGGATTAATTTCCAATTAATACGCATTTAATTTAATTAATCCCATAAATAAATATCACAAAAATACGGGGTATTACAATTCATCCACTACGAGCACCCCCCCCCCCTACAGCACTAGAGTATGAAATAGTAATATTTAACCACTAATATTAATGCACCCACAATATATATATACTATCGCACACCATATATATATATATGAACTTTCCCCGCTATACCGTGTACTAATTCCTTAACACAAGCCTATTCAGGTTATTATGAGTTTATGGTTCAACTCTAATTATTAATTAATTTACACATTAATTAAATTATTTTTGGTGTCGTTCCAACCAATATATTCGGACTCACTCTCGTGGTCCGAAATAAAACAATACCTGAGTCTAAATTCCCGACTCCAAATTATTTAGCCTTCATTCTAAATAAATTTAACGTCTTGGTATCGCTAAACCAATAACCCCAGACTTGCCCACTCAAACCGTATTTAATTATTTTGAAATAATATTCCCAAAATTTAACCATGGTGTGACACACATAATTTCCTTCAAATCCTAATTAATTCTCCCTCCCAATTAATTTGATTGTATCCCCATGTCTATTTCTCATTACATAAGGTATAGGAAAAAATTTAAATTTAATTTCCCTTATATATATAAACGAACTGCCAGAATTTTCCGACCTTCGATCGATCGATCCCCAACCTTCGATCGATCGATCGAACAAGTCATCGTCTTCTCCGAGTTGTCTGTTTCAGCCATGGACGCAAATCTAAAAACCCTCACTTCTTCTACCAGCAAACCCAAGTCTTCTCATCAATGAAATACACTAAAAACGTTATAAGAGACCCCCATAAAGTCCCCAAACATCATTTAATTTTCGTTCTCTACTGTTTTCATAAATTGGAGGAAAAATCTGATTTAGTCTTTAACCCATTTACACAGGAAATTCTTATCTCAAATTCATTTCTAATTCCTCTGGTTTACACATCATACCATATATATAGGTTCATCTCAGATTATACATGAATTTCTACATAATTTAGAAATCAGAATAATAGTTTATAAAACCCCCATGTTTATACCCCTTTAAATCCCAAAATAAATTTCTTTGATTACTCACATCACATGAATATGAATCGAAATACAATTTAAATGCTACAGTAAGTTAAGTACTTGCCTTATGATTCATAGGTTATGATTTGCAGTTGTGAATTCCCAAGGTTGAAGACGAATTCCTTTCTTTTTTTTGGCTTTTTCCTTTGACGCCCAAATTTACCTGTAACTGCCTCTTAGGGTTTCCTCTCCCACTAACTATTTTCTAAACTCTAATCATCCGTTATCTTTTTTCTTATAATTGTTTAATTAGGCTAATTCCCATTTTTTGCCTAATGGACCAAGCCCAAGTGACCCAAATGCCCCCGTGTGGCCCCGGCTATGCCTAAAAACGTCCCGTGACCCATTTACTACCCCTCGGATACACGTTTCCGACTATCTCAACCCATACGGACTCAACTGTACACTCAGAATTGGCATTCGAATTAATTTATAAAAATCCTTACCTCACATCCAAATTAGTCTATACTGACTCCCGGCTGAGATAAGTACATACCCCGTCATTAATACCCGAAATGACATAAACAAATTATTACTATTCACTTAGTAAATAAATTTCCCTAAATATTAACCATTCACTCCCCGATTATTATTTAAATATATTTTTCTGTACTTAATTAAATTAAAATTACGACACACAAGTAATTTTAAATTCTCGAATTAATTAAATATTAAATACACAAAAATATGGGGTGTTACATCAACTCAATAGATACTCCTCAGGCACAACACTTTGTAGAATCTACTTCGTTACTCAATTGATAGCGAAGTCTTTGGGGATTTTATTGTACCATAAATATGGTGTGATCAAAGAACCAATTATATAGCGATAACTATTTTTTTCGATAGCCTGAAAGAGGTCGGCTCAAACTGTAATCTAGTCATCAACAGTAATTCTTCTCATCTTCAGCATCACAGGCAGTGACTTTAGGTCACCCAGCCAATGGCTATTGACGGTGTTAGTTAACACTGTGTACAGGTGGACATCAGATAGTGGGATTGATGTTAGCAGCACTTAGCAGATATATGTGGGAAATTTAAGGTACTTTGTTCCTCCACTATTGATGGCCAACGTGTGTCCATCCCATTCCCTCACTAAACATCTAAACGTGCATCTGTCTAATCTATAGAGGCATGCAACCTATCACCCTACATTCCTTTTTGCTTCCATTACTCTCTCTCTCTCTCTCTCTCTCTCTCTCTCTCTCTCTCTCTCTCTCTCTTTTCCTACTCGAGGCACATATAAATACCACACACCATCCCCAGTAGAGGGGATCGGGAGTTTATTTTCCTACCGCTATGCTACCCATTTCTAGAGTGAACTAGAGATATTATAATCCTTCATTCATCTATGGCTCTTGCCCATTAAGACTAATACAACTCACTATTGCACCTGTGGATGTTGGTACTGTATTGGGACAAACCATGTAAACATGATTCCCATCTCTTTTCTCTCATCTTCTCTCTTCTTTACTTGCCCTAAATAAGCATTTCTTTGATTATTCTCTCTTTATTTGTTGCGAATCTAAGAATAATGTATTTAGCTAAGACACAAATCCATAGACTAATTTTAGGCGTTAACATTGACTAAGGATTTATTATATAATAAATGTTCATAAAAATATCCGAGCATCATAGTTCCGCACAAGATGAATATCATTAGTAATAATGGGACAAAATCTATTTTTATTCACGTAGTTGTCTACAACTAGTAGACCTTTTATATAAAATATAAGTCTAATAAGATGATGAGTATGTATGAATGAAATAAATACCCTTGGGTCACTACAAGAAATTTGAGTTACGACGACGTTTTTAAAATGTCGGCAAATAAACAAAAAGCGTCGCTGATAAACAATCCGACATTTTTTGAAAGTGTCGTAGTATCTCCAGTCGGGAAATACCCGACGTTTCAAAAAAAATGTCGATAAATAATTTCCCAACGTTTCCCCCGACGCTTTTTAAACGTCCTCAAATCTCTGTCCCTGGGTAGATTACCCGACACTTGTGTAAAACGTCGGATATATTACACGACATTTTTGGAAAAAAAAAGTCGCTTTTTTACGACACATACAAAAAACGTCGCTGAATTATATCCCAACATTTTTTAAACAAGGACAAAAATTACGACATATATGTATAAACGTCAAGTTTCATGATAAGCCACTTTGGCCATTAACTATTATTTAACAATACAAAATGAGAAGTAACTTCTAATGAAGTGAAACATCATTTCCTAAAATCTATTATATTCAAGGAAGCATCATTAATATCGTGTCTCAATAAATATAGAATCGACCAAGCACTGAGTATTCATATAATCAATCTTCCAAAATAAATATGTATTTTCAATCCAAAACAAATTCTACTACGCGTCCAAATTATCCCAACAAAATAAAAAGAAACTACACATTATGATCCAAAAAGTAACCAAAGTTTCTTATAATTAGTCAAAATACACCTCCACGAGCAAGCGGGACCAAATTCAAAATCTTCAAAAAAGAAAAAAAAAAGTGAATGAAATGTTAAAATGAAAATTGGTCAAAGGGGATATTAAAAGAATGAAATATGTACTTACATCGCACGTGGATCTTTTGTCTGCTTGTTATTTTTTATCCTCTTAGTCGCAATGCGATTCTGAAATAAAGATAAGAGTAATTGTGTTTAAATTTATGTGAGTAATTAAAGCAAATAACAATAAGGCATAACAAATTTTATTAAATTGTTCAACTTAAGATGGAGTGCCACACAAGAATATTCAATTTTTTAAAAAATCCATCGACGATTAAAATTAAAAACTAGTTTATTATCCTTGCAATGAATAAAAATTAGTGTAATTCTAGAATGAACGTTAATTAAAGTTGAATAAGTAATGGGGCTAAAGTTTGCCTACATCTACCTCTTACAAACCCTATTAAAGCGGGGCAATGTATATTGGGTACGATATTTTTTAAGTCGATTTTGAAAACTACACATCACAATTACTTATATAAGTACTTGACAATTTCAACGGCCAAAGTTATATCAATAAAAAAGTAGGGAGACCAAAGTAAAGTATTGGGGTAAAACTTCTACTAACCCAAATAATGTAAGACTATGTCGATCATATAGGTCAAATGAGTTGACTCAGTTCTAGATAATAGAGTGATAATGAAAAAAGTAAGCATTAAAGCTAGATATATTCCAGGTGAATTTAACTTTATTGGAATTTTGGTATCCTAGCGACAATACGGTTCATATTGACAACATTAATGAATTTAAACAGTGTACGGATGTTCTAATTTCACAATAATTTTGAAGTTGGGATCTTGATATAATTTGTGGTGGAGCTTGCATTGGTGGTTGCTGTCGTTGTTGAGATTGAACCTTTGATGGATATTGTCTCGACGATTCAAGAGTATCAACATTGGCATCATGGGGAACCTACAAAAAAAGTTACATGGCATCATGGATTTCAGTAGCTCCGTTGACCCTGTAAACGTAATTTTGTGCCCAACTAGATCATACATGAGCTCTCATACCATAATTATTGAAAACAACAGTAAGATGAAACAAGCTTTATGAAAAATGGAGTAAAACAGAGTAAAAGCTACATCCTAATAAAAAAAACACGAATGAAATTCTATGTTATTTCCACACCTCAAACCACTGATTACACACTTTATTTAGTCAAAAACAGTAACCACAATCAGGGGCGTAACCAGGAATTTATATCTGGGCGGGCTAACTTAACACTGATTTTCGGGGATTCGGGGGCGGGAGCTCCCGAGCCGAATTTTTTTATGTTATTTTTGAGTATTTACTTAAATATAATGAAAAATAATGTTAATTAAAAAATATAGGCACAAAATAATGATCCGTATAGCTTTTTTTTTTAAGTGGATCATTGAGGTTTGATTGGTTGGGCGAGCTAACTTTTTTGTTTGTTGGGTAGGCAGTGGTGTATTGGTCCTTAAAATTTAAACTAATTTTTTTTTAAAGTGATCCGGGCTTAAGCCCGGCCGAGCCCCCCACTTAGCTACGCCCCTGGGTGGGGGTGACCATCATTATATGCCTGATTCAAACAGATCTGTAAAGGGTTTTGAATTTGGTACTGGTTCTTCTTATAATAATAATAATAATAATAATAATAATAATAATAATAATAATAATAATAATAATAATAATAATAATAATAATAATAATAATAATAATAATAATAAAAATGTTGATTTTGAGAGGAATTTGAGTGATGAGAGATGGGTTCATGCTCCTATGATGTTGGAGAATAATGAGTTTGAGGATAGTGATGGGGTTCAATCAAGAAGGGTGTCAAAGGTTTTTGCTTCTCATGGGAAATTTAGTAATAGGTCTAGGGAAAGTAGGGAAGAATTTGTTCCATCTCCAAAGAAGAAAATACAGAAGAAGAGTGTTTTACTTAGGATAGGAAGACCTAATAATAGGAATAGAACCCATATCCATACATTTAAGGCTAAAGATAAAGATCCTGGTGTGTATTCGGAGGAGGAGACATAGGGAAGCCCGGTAGAGCTTGATGTTTCTTTTAAGTCCAATTCACTAGTGGCCAAACCTATTATGACCCCGTCAAGTTCAGCTACCGGCTCTGATAAGAAAATATCATCTAGTAATAGGAAGACTAGGAAACCCAATTTGTCTTTTTCGCCAATAATTAAATTCGTTGAGCGTTTGGGAAAATCTGAAAATTTCAAACATGGGTTAGATTGTCCCTATAGTTCTGACAAGGTGACAATACAGTCACCTGATCAGGGTTTAATGCATACAAAAGAGAAAGCGGAACCTCCTACTTCAGAGGTGTCGAGTTTGCAGACAACAACGAAATATGGTGAACCTTTCAATGCAGATTCCTCCACCAACATTCCCTCTGCACCTGATGAGGGTTTAATGCATACAAAAGAGAAAATCACATCTGCTGGAACGGTTATGGTGCATGGCGTTGCTTCGCCTCATACTCCAAATGAGCTAACTGTCAAGAAAGTGGATGAATCTCCTATTCAAGCTATAAGTTCAGAGAAAGATGACGCTGAGATTGATTCTGCTAGATCATGTGTACCTGAAACTAAGACACCTGATACTAAAACAATCATCTCAACCCATTTCCTTGGTTACTCGAGCACAACGAAAATTTTGATCAATGGAAATACCGAAACAGAAGAAAGATTAGTTCATAACTTGCAGTTTGTTTCAAAATTTGACGAGGTTGTAAATGAATTACAAGCTGAATCTATTATATCCAACACTGATAGGGTGGATGATGTTTGTAAGCAGCCTCATCAGAGACAGCTTAGGCATCTTCACTCTCAGTATGATATGCTCACTGAGCAGGCTTCATCCTTGAATCAAGGAAGAAGGGCATGAGTTGCGGCAACATCAACTATCAGTGGACGACTTAATACAATAGATGATAATATTTCAGCAAGAAATTTAGAGATGAACACAGTTCTTGGTAGAATTGTTTCTACAGCGCAAGGGTTGGCTCATTAATATGCAGGGGATGCGGATGGCATCTATTTGGCTTACTCTGACTTTCATCCATACTTTCTCATGGATGCATCTTGTATGAAATAGTTGAAATAGTGGTCTGTTAAGCAACTAGATACGGGTCCTTTTCGATTAGTGGCGAAAGAAGGCAAATCTAAATGTTTATGGGTGAGTCTTGATGACATCTCGAATACCTTAGTGCGAGAAAATTTAGAAATATCACATCATTAGCATGCATCTGAATTGCAAAGGCTTCGCTCAATATTTGGAACGAGCGAAAGATAGTGGGTAGAAGATCAAGTTGAGAATGCTAAACAGCAAGCTACTATATTAATCGGCAAGGTGATCTTTGTTGGAAGCTGGCTCAGCTACAAGACACATACATCTTACAAGGTGATTATGATTTAAAAGATCATGTGCCAAGAATACTATATTAATTGGCAAAATGCGTTCATATGTCATTTGATCAATCAACTCGCACGACATCCGTTTTTAAAATTAGCATGTCAGATGGAAAAGAATACCATAATTGGAGCCTATTTATTACTTAAGGTTATTGATTTGGAGCTGCAAGGTTACCTGTCAGCAACCATAGGCCGAGTGGGTCATTTCAATGCATTGATTCAAGCTACATCAGATGAACAAGAATAATGAGCCGTGGATGATCGTGATACTTTTCTGCATGGTATTAGAGACCTTTTAAGTATCCATTCAAGTGCTCAAGCTAGTTTATCAACACATGTATCAACACCGAGCATTGTTCAACAGATATCTGGCATTCATTCAGACCTCATGACCCTACAGTCTGACCTAGAGAATGCCATTCCGGAGGATAAAAATAGATGCATCAACGAGCTGTGCACTCTTATTCAAAGTTTGCACCAACTCTTATTTTCCTTGTCAACAACTGCACAGCCAATACTGACACCTCAGGCATTAATGAAAGAACTGGATGAAATGGAAAAGGTGAATGCAAAACTCTCTGTGGCAGTTGAAGAAGTGACACTAGAACACTGTATGAAGAGTGAGATAGTAAAACATCATTCTCAAGAAATGTCTCTTAAAAGGCGGGTTTTGTCGACTTTTTCTGCAATCCTGAGCATTTGAGGGATCAAGTTAGAGAACTCATGACACGAGTCGGGGCTTTGCAAGTAGCATAATTAGCTCATTCACATCTATGTATGAATCAGAGTTTGTTTACTATGCCCTTTAAGGAAGTTGTTCTACTATATGTAAAATGTTCAACACCATACTTAATGGATATTAACATTTTATTAAATGAGGAGCACAGCTCAATGTGTGAATTTGTTTCTAAAAAAAGATTCCACAATTGATTCTAAACCCAAGTTCAGTTTGTAATGGATGATACATATTCTGTTACATAATATCCTTTAGTAAAATAATTGGGCCATAGACTATGAGTAACTATAAAAATAATATGGCCATATCAGCATATTTGAAGCAAAATATTTATCACCCTATTTTTTTATTCTTGAGTTGATCTTTCTGTACTAACAAATTTTTGGGACAATCCGTTGTAGTCATAACTGGAATAGAATGCTGGCATGTTTGCATTTGATCACTTAGTTTGTGTAGATCATGCAATGTTTACACCTTACAACTCAACATTTAAAAAGTGATTACAAGAGATATTATCCTATTTCTGAGTTGTACTTTGATTAAATCAATCAATTTCACAGTAATTAGCACGTATTTAATTCTTACACATGCACGCGAGCGCGCACACACATAGACGCACAATATATTTAATGCTTCTCTCATTTAACATTCAAAGAGTATGTGATGTATCTATAGTACAAGACTTCTTGAGTTTGTTATATGAAAGTACAAAACGATAATTCTTACTGACATGGATAAATACGGATAATTACAAAGATAAGTCCTACACAGATAATTCCTACTGAAGCTTCCATCACTGAGATCATGCTTCTAAATATCTTATCTTATTATTATATTTTTTAATGTACATGAATTGAAGCAGTGTATGGATGTTTTCAATTTGGGAAGAATTTAAGACAAAGAAATTAATAACTAGGTACTTATAGTTTACCTCTCCAGTGTCTGAAGATGCATCTCGTGGAGATTGGGTAAGAGATCCCATATTAAGCATATGAGAGTCTAAAAAATCACGTATTTGAGCTGCCATTCGATCATTCATTCGAGATTCCATAGCAGATAACTTTTACTGCATTTGAGTTTCCATTTGAATTTTCATTTCAACTTGTTTCCTTTCATTCTCATCTTCCATCTCACGTCGCACCCTCTCATTCTCGGCCTCCATCTCACGTCGCACCCGCTTAGTTTCAGCTTCCATCTCACGTCGCATTCTTGCCATATCCTCTTGGTATCGTGTCTCATTATTTATCCTATCATTCACAGACTTGGTGTACGATAAGCCAAATATATTACTAGGAGAGACACCTAGCCCATATGTTCGTACACGCCCATGCCTTTCAGGTCCCATAACTTGCCCGAATATATCGTCTCGGGAAACACTAGTCTCAGGTGTCTCCGGATGTTGGGCGTTTAAAATCTCCATTTCTCTCTGCACAACTCAACATCTGTAATAATAGTTGTCATTATATCAAACTTAGGCTTATCATAAAGAGGACATTGATTCGATAAAAAATGTGCAATGCATTATGAATATGCGACTTACAATCGCTTGAGCTGCTTCTTCACTAACTGGCTCATTTTTTTTAGTTATATGCGTTTTCTTATACACCATCCTACGAGTTGGTACATATCCAAGATCTTTCCGCATCTACAAGCAAATAGTATTAATTATCAAACATAACTACAATAAGATAATCAATGCAAATATAGAAAAAATTACCTTTTCTCTAACTTGAGCATGACTATTTCTACCGGATGTGTGTGGCGAAGTCAGAAGTTTACGGATGTCTTTGTTCTTATCACTCTTAATCTAGTACAAGAGAAAAACAATCCATAATGTAAACATATTAAGAATAAATTTTGATAGGTGTTGTAATATCACTACTGCTTGTTAGGGGTTTTTAACGACTTAAGAAAAAAAATTAATAACACGACATACATTTGCATTAGCTGTGTCCCAATAATAGACGAGTTTTCGCCACTGACTCTCCTCGACCCTAGGGGGACAATGTGCCAAGCGTTTAACATTTGTATCGAACGGATCATAACCTTGGCGCTTTGCAGTGGCCTTCCATTCTTTCCACTTCTTCGAGAGGGATTGCATTATAAAATGCCGCATCTCTTCTGTGGCGTTGGTATTATCCTATTAGATAATAAACATAAAAGTAAGTATTGATTGTCATCATTCATCAAGCAAACATTGGTTATCATTCATCAAGCAATTGAAAGATTAAATGAGAGACTCCACTGATCAAATGGATATTTTTAAAAAAGGAAAAAAAGTGGTTGAATAACAAACAATGGTCATCAAGCAATTAAAAGATTCAAATCAGATGCCCAATTGATATACTTAATTGGAATCAAACTTTCAAAAGGATCCAAAGCCCAGTACAACTTGTCATTTATGAAAATTTTGTATACCTAGTTAATCAATTTGTGCATTGTATTACCGTTACGAGTTAACAAACGAGGTGTGCATGTGATCCACTATGAGTCCTTCTACCTTGACAGTGAGTGGCATTAACACTTAATATAAAGTTTGTTGCATAATAGTCTAGTAGCATCTCTATGATTGCTACTTACGTTTTGTGAGATTTTTGCGTAACTTTTTTACCAGTAGAAGTTTTATATGACTAGAGGGTAATGCAGTATTTATCTTAGGACTCAAAGTTCTTAGTCACAAGCATATGGAGCTCGTATGTTTCTAGATTCTATTGAAAATAAAGTGCATACATGTTTTAGTTTAAGTTATACCTTAACATGAGCCCACACATCGTTCTTGAACTCTTCGTCCATGTGTCTCCAATCGCGATAAGTCAATGGTAGTAGAATCCCATTTCGTGCCAAAACTCCTAGATTTGAAGCAAGTTTAGTTGAAGAATTTCCAATGGGTTGGCCTAATTCATTCACCTCAGTTTGTAAACTTCCCTCATCCTTACCCCAACCACTATGCATCAATGTAGGGCCTTTAGTTATTGTCTGTCCCTCCGAGCTAAGATCTAATTTTCCAATAGGCAATTGTGAAAAACATCAGTGCAAAATAATAATAGTTCATTAGTATATGTTGTTCTTGAAATTAAAATTACCTGCTCCTGGGCCTTGTTGGCTATTTCCAGACAATGGAGGGCTCAATGGTCTAGTAGTAACAGTGTGAGTAGCTGGCCAGTTATGTGGAGGCTCACCCATTATATGATTTGCATCAACCTCCTCTTTTCGCTCAGGACTAAGCATAGCTGCTCTATGGTGTTGAGTTCGACGTCCATGGACTGCCATGTTTGTCTACAACGTTCCACAACCCTCAAACTGACCTGCAAAATGAAGCATCAATAATAGTTTATTTTAGCCTTAAAACATCTGGTATGATTTTTTATTTCATCCTTCTGCTGCTTGTAGAATAAATGCCCAAAACAATCGGTTGGTAGAAAAGTTTTAATGGTGACTATCCAAAACTTAACTACTATGCTATGCTAATTCAAGAGCAGGGGATTGACCTGAAATTGGCAATCCATTTTTCAGGATGTTGAACTTGTTAAATGTGCATGGTTATGTACCTCAAGTTTAAGCAATAGATATACAACTGGGCGTGGACACTCATATATGCATTTTGTTGCACTCTCCAAATTGTTCATAAGATTTGCTCACCATTGATATTTCTTCGTGGAACTGCATTATATGTTTCAATATTATGAAGCTTTTTTTCGCAGGTCTTAAGACTACTAGATAAGTAGTTAGTTTAAGATTATTGACCTCGTATGTTTTTCTCGAATATGACATGAATGGAGGACTGGGAAGTCAACAATTGAGTCTCGACAAATGCATTTGTTGCCGTGGGAATTGGTGATGAAAAAGAAAAGGACAATGCATGGCTTGCGGAGATAGGGATGCCAGATGATCTCTATATGTGCCCGGGAAGATATACAGGTCCATCTATTCAAATTTAGCTTTCATTTGTTTGTGATTTTTACTCAATTTGATTTTGGGGTTTTAAATCCTGTATAAGACAGCCTTGCTCATGCTCTGTACAAGTTAGAAGCAGCACTGCCTTTTAAAAAAAAACACTAGTATGTAGCAAATACTCTAGTAAATGTAATTTAAAACTAGAGTCTTGACAAGTTGTATGAATATCGAGTTGTACAGCCAGTTTTTGTAATCTTACTAAACAGACTCTACCACCAGGAATCTGCCTAATTAGTTATCCGGAATGTTTTGGTTATATGAACCATTAACCAAATTGTTTGATCTTGCAATTGTGCTGGTAGTTATTGCCTTGCAATAACAGCTCTAAATTTTGCGGAGAAATGATTAAATAGCTTTTGTGTTGTCAATAATTGTGTTAGGTTTGACAGAATTTTTTTTATGTCGAGCCTTAATAAATACGGGGACAACAAAGATAGTAGGATTCAAAAAGAGTAAGGCCCCATTTCGTTGCTCCAAAATTGTTAATTGGCTCATGTATGAATTGTTCCATTTACAAATCCCTATAAGGATTGAGGATGGAGGATTACCATCCACAAGTTCCATGTCAATTAAAATACTAGCATAATGAACAAACTGCTCAGCCAATATTACTTCATCAATCTTGATTGGTGTATCAATACATCCATCAATATCAAAGAGAATTTCGGGCTTCCAACAAACAGTATTAAGTCCTTTAAATTTCACCCACACATTGGTTGATGTAGGTCTAAAATCTGAAGGCTTAAAATCAGTAGACCATTGCAATAATTTATAAATACCTCATTCCAAGGTGATTGTACCTCGCTCCCATATATGATCCCTATAATATTTTTACTATACAATAAGAAAATAACCAAAACACCTTGTAAAATAGAGGGAAACAACCAAGAAAATATATTGTTCACAACGGGTGATATGTATAAAACAAAAACTGAGTCAACCACATAAAAAAGTCAACATAGACTCAGTAACAATACTATAACCAAAAAAAATTGCTTTTCATGAAATGTCATGTTGTAGCAGCCAGTCTTAACTAGAAAAAATGATGAAAGGAAAATTTTGTGTAATCAAGAGAAAAATAAGTGTGTAATCAAATGTACGTCCTTAAAGCTCCCAGTTGTATTTGAATCAACCTACATACTAGCCTCATCATCCTCATACGATTCTCCTTGTATTCCCTCGTCAACAATAGTTCCGGCAACACCTTGTCTTACCCAACAAGCCTCATCATCATGTGTGAATGTCGTATTATCTAAATTTTGCTCGCACCAAAACTCTATTTGATCCGACATGATGTCTTGGGTTGTACATTGCTGTCCAAGAATATCAAAAACGTCTCTAGGCTTTGTCTTCACAATAATATGCCAATCTTTCTCCATTGGATCCCGCACATAAAAAACTTGATTTGCTTGAGATGCTAAGATGAAAGGTTCGTCTGTTATTTGATGTTTTATATATAACAAATGGTTGAAGTTTACAAGAGTGAAACCAAAATCATCCCGCTCAATGAGACCTCTACTATGGTCAGCCCAATCACATTTGAACAACACAAACTTATAAGCTTTAAAATAATGCAACTCAATGATGTCTATTAAAACCCCATAAAATTAACATCTCCGGATACAGGATTTCTATCTCTTGCACTTGCATAACTTTCAGTCATTGCCTTCAACATGACTCCACTATTTTGCGTCGTTCTTTTCCTCTCACGAGCCTTCGTATGATACCGAATGCCATTTATAATATACCCTGAGAATCTCTTTGAGTTTTTTAATGGACCCCTAGCTAATCTCCTAATTTCTTCTGATATATCTGTATTAGGTGCCTTAAGCAAGTTACAAACCTACTCATTCAAAATAAACGATACCATTAAACATTGTACGTATGTATAACATAATTAAATGTATACTATTATTTTTAATTTGTATATTACTTACATGATCTCTAAACCATAAATGAAATGTTTCGTTGTGAATGTGGTCCACATCATGTGGTCTGAGACGGGAATTACTCCTAATTGATGCACGGTGAATCCTTCATTGAAATGTGTATTTGCATTGTATTTCGCGTGGCAAAAAAAATGGGGTAACTTAATTCAGAAGATACTAACTCTAAAAATGGAGCAATTTCTTCTATATTGACGAGCACACACAGATGTGCTTATGCATATGTAAGGTCATCAAGCACAAACCCCTCTGATTTACCCGATTTGTGACCACCGATTTGACCGAGAGAATTGGATATACCATCGTCGTTCCTTACTGGTCGATTAAACTTGGTTTAAACATCATGCAAGTACCTGGAGCAAAATGTCGAGCATTCTTCTACCCAATATCCTTGTGAAATTGAACCTTCTGGATGACTTCGGGTCTTTACATAATTCTTTAGTGTGAACAAGTATCTATTGAGAGGAAAATTCAATTATATATGGACAAACACTCACATTAAAATTAAAAAACAATTAATATTGCAAAAATACAACACCTTTCAATAGCGTACATTGACCAGTACTGTGATGGTCCTCCGATCTTTGCCTCTTCCGCTAAATGGATAACCAAATGCTCCATGACATCAAAAAATTAAGGCGGAAAGATCCTCTCAAGATGGCATAATGTGAGCTCAATGCGAGACTGAACATGATCTAGATCACTTACAGTCATCACTTTTGAGTATATACTCCTAAAAAAGTTACTCAATTCAATCAATGGTTCTAGCACATTCTTAGGCAACACATTTCTTAAAGCAATAGGAAGTAACTCTTGTATTAAGATATGGTTGTCGTGACTCTTCAGTCCTGATATCGTACACTCTTTAAGATTAACACGCCGCAATATATTCGAAGCATAGCCATCTGGAACTTTCACCTCCTTCAACACTTTACATACCACATCTTTACCTTTATTGTCTAATGTAAAACATGAAGGTGGCAAATAGTACTTGCCATTTGCTTGTTTTTGAGGATGCAACGGCTTACGAATACCCATTCTCTTTAAATCTAGACGAGCATTCAAATTATCCTTTCCCTTCCCATCAATATCCAATAATGTCCCAAGCACATTATCATACACATTCTTTTCAATATGCATAACATCAAGATTATGGTGTATCAAATTGTCCTTCCAATAATCTAATTCAAAAAATATACTTCGTTTCTTCCAATTAGATGATAGTGTACTACTTTTTTCTTTATTAACCCTTTTCCTTTTACGTTCTAACTATGGATCCTTCCTGAACTTATTATCGAAGTCCTTTACTTCGGCATACACTTTATCTCCAGATAGACGAGAGGGCTTTGTATCCAATTAAATTGTACCATCAAAAGAGATTTTATCCCTTCGAAATTTATGATCTTCCGGCAACCATCGAAGATGACCCATGTAACAATGCTTGCCTCCATTATATAGCCACTGAGAGAAAGTATATTTATGATAACAAGGACATGCTAATTTACCTTTTGTACTCCATCCCGACAAATTTGCATATGCTGGAAAATCACTAATGGTCCATAGCAACGATTCACGCAATTTAAACATCTGATTTTTGGATCCATCATAAGTGTCGACCCCAACCCACAATTCCTTCAACTCGTTAATCAAAAGGCATAAATAAACATCAATATCATTACCAGGACCTCTAGGACCATCAATAAGTATAGATAATATCATATATGGTTGTTTCATACACAACCACAGGGCTATATTTAATGGCATCAAAACTACAGGCCACGTGCTATGGGCAATACTCATGCTGCTGAATGGGTTGAAGCCATCACTTGATAAAGCAAGCCTGACATTCCGTGGTTCTCCACCAAAATCTGGATATATCTCATCAAATGTTTTCCCATCAAGAGAATCGGCTGGATTCCTGGCATTTCCATCATCAATGCGCTCCTCTACATGCCATATCATCTGTGTTGCTGTCTTTGATGAAATAAATAGCCTTTGAAGTCTTGGTATTAAAGGGAAGTATCTTACCACCTTCGCGGGAATTATCCTATCTATAGTAACATCGTCATCTGATTGACCCTTTAACTGTTTATATCTTGGGGTATGACACTTTGGACATTCTTTCGCATGTTCTGTCTCTTTCCAGTACAACATGCAATCATTAAGGCATGCATGTATCTTCTTGTAATCTAACCCTAAGTTTGCAATCAACTTTCGAGCTTCGTAAAAAGACTTTGGCAATGTCTCACCCTCTGGGAATGCATCTTTGCATTGTAAAGGTCTTATCACTCCACCCACCTAAACACTTTCTATGCAATAATCGAACAAGAAACAAGAGTGTGGAATAGTTCTTACAATTTGGATACAACTCCTGCTCTGATTCTTTTATCAGATTAAAGAATTTCTTGGTTTCAGCATCTAGACCCTCTACCCGTTGTTGCTCTGCACCACTATCCATAAACTCTCGTGGGTCTAAAGGCGGAATTCCAAAGGCATCATGTATCATCTCTCTCATTTCATCATAAAAAACAGATACAGAAAAGGGAGCCAAAGATGAGGAAGATTCCCCGTGAAAGGTCCAGCATGTATAACTCTCTAAGAAATGATTAAGTATTATATGTTCTACCACATCATCTTTATTCACAAATATCATATTGCGGCATTTCCTACACGGACATAATATTTTTTCAGCATTCGGTTCGTTATCAGAGGCAAACTTAACAAAGGCTTCTGATCCTTTCTCGTATAAAGGATGACCTTTATGTTTTATACTAATCCAACTTTTATTCATCAATATATTCGACCTAATGAAAAAATACAAAAATATTGTTGTTAAATAAGTCGAATAGTTAGTAATGAGAAAACGTGTGAGATAAATGAATTATCAAAACTTCAAATGTGATTATAAAGTCACGTGTTACATTCATAGAGTGATTAGGGCCCTCGCAAACAAATTTTAAACACTAAAGGAATTTTGACAAATTTTAAACACTTAGATCCACTAATTCTCTTCTTGTAGAAGTTTACGCTAGTGGCATAACAAGTGGAACTAATTGTAAATTGTCCTTAAATATTTAAAAATTGTCAACAGTGGACTTAAGTGTAAATTTCCCTATAAAGTATGCATAAAGTTGTTGGAAATATATTATCATTATGCTACGATCATCAAGAACAAAATAAAATGTTTACGGAATAACCTATAGCATAGACTCGTACTTACACGTTTCGACACGCGACACATGATTCTTTCAAAAACTAGGATACGACACGTTAGGATAAGTATAATATATAATATATATATATTAATGAAATGAAACATATTTTTTCCATAAAATACATTATTTGAGCATTCTGAACATGAAATTAATAAAATGGACCATACAAAACAAAATTCAAATACACATTAACATTAAAAATCATAAATAAAGCAGAATCACCATCACATGTCCCAACGTGTCTACAGCGTGTCGGTAACATATCGGAGCGCGCACATAATACGTGTTTTGATATATTAGTATATAGTATTAAATTACAGAAACATATAAAACATATAACATTCAAGTATCACTCTAGAGTTGATGCAACAACACTAGCTTTAGGCAAAAAAAACGATCAGGTGTTCATTCAATAAGGAATTATGGGCTATAGTTTATGTCGTTGAATGCAAAATCATAATCCAAATCATATATAAACTGAGTAAAATATAGATATAGACTGAGTATAAATTATCTAATATAAACTATCTAATACAAAATCAAAATCAAAATCATTTCTTGAATGTAAATCAAATAAACTGTCTAATATAAATTGAGTATAAATTTCCAAATATAAACTATCTAATATAAACTATCAAAATCAAATGAGTTTTCCATCCAAAATCAGAATATAAACTACCTAATATAAACTTATTTGTATAACTCATTTATTGATTGAAGAAAAGCATGCAAATGAGTTTTCAACATGAAGCGCATCAAAATTAATAGAGAATAAAGAGAGGCTACATAAAAACTTTTTTATTGAGTGAAGTCCTACTTGTGATTTGTCTTTCACACAAAAGTCATCTTTAAAAATAAATAATTAGATACATCTTATATAATTAAGAAATTCACCCACACTTTATCAATTCATTTAGATTTTTAGAAAAATTCACAGAAGTCATGAATGTGACTAAGGACCTATTTGAAAATGGTAATATAAACGGTTTAAATGAAAGACGATTCAATCAATAATATATATGAAGTAAAGTCCAAAATTAGAGACAGAAAGATGATTCAATTAGTAATATGTATGATGTAAAGTCCAAATAGTGTACTAATGTGTTGTCCTTCAAAGGCAGAAACAGTGGACCAAAGTGTGGATGTTGTATCAACAGTAAGGCAAAAACAGAGGTCCAAAGTATTGATGTTTCATCATATGTCGATTGACCAACGCGAGGCGTTGGTCAACCGATGTTTAGGATTAAATGACGGTTGTCTGACACTTAGGGTCAATCGACGTTTAGGATCAAATGTCGACTGATCGATACTTGATTCTTTATTAGATGTCGTTTGACGAACGTTTAGGATCAACAGATGTTTAGGATCAAATGTTGGCCGATCGACGTGACATTCTTTATCAAATGTCGGTTGACCGACATTTAGGATCAAATGTTGACTAAATGATGTGAGATTCTTTATCAAATGTTGGATGACTGACATGAGGCATTGGTCAACCGACGTTTTCAACCATTTTAACCATTGGTAAACTACCACATCTCCTAATTTGTTTTGAATGGCTAAAAGTTTAAATAAAATGTAAAACTTAATAAAAATACCTCAATAACTCCAATCAAATCGAAGAAAAAATGTCCAATGCAGAAATATTCCACCACAACTTTCAAATCCCCTAAAACAAAGAAATCATAACAAATAAACATTAAGTTGTAAACTAACCATATTTACCCAAACCATTAAATCATAACATTATATCATAAAAAAAATTGTGCAGCCTAAACATTAAATCATAAATATTTACCCTTGTACAAGTGGTTAGATATAAATTTAATTGTTTCTATTTTGCCCCTATTTTCTTTTGCAATTGTATATTTATCTTAATAAAAATTCCATCAATCACTCTTCAAGCCCTAAATTAGATCGAAAATATACAAGAGAGATAGGTTTTGTCAATTAGAAACCTTTAAACACTACCCTAACTATTTTATAATTTTTTCAATAGTGAAATTATTACTAATAAAAAGAGATAAACAAATAAACAATGAATGGAAAGCCTTAAATTAAATAAGATTTTAAGACTAAAATACTTCAATACCCTAACAAATCATTAAATAAAACCGTTAGTTCCGATTATTAGACTGTTGAGGTATTAAATAATGCCGGTTGGGTATGTATGTTTATCTCAATACTGTTAGTAGATACCCGGAATCAGTATTAAACAATGAAAAAAGTCCAAATACCCGGAATCAGTAGATAAATATACGTACCCAAATGGTAGAAAAAAATGAAAAACAATTACCTCGATACTGTACTGTCAGCTCCAACTGAGAATCAATATTGTCAGCTCCGATTGAGAATCAATACTGTCAGGTCCGATTGAGAATCGATTGAGAAGAAGAGAGTCCGCTCGGTCTGATTGAGAAGAAGAGAAACCAATTGAGAAACCGATTAAGTAGCGGGAATAGAGGAAACCAATTAGGAATAGGGTTACAACAGAACCAATAGAAAAAAAGTGAAAAAAAAACAAGTAGCGGGAAGAAAAAATTAGCGGGAAGACAAAAAAAATTTGAGGAGTCCGATTTTAATTAGGAGAAGGAAATATGCCAGCGTTTTCTTTCAAAAATGACGTAAAATCACCAACTTTTTCGTCGTTTTGTAGAAATGACGGAAAATTATCCGACGTTTTAATTAAAATGTTGGAAAGTGTCCCACGTTTTATGGAAAACGTTGGAAGGAGAGGTTTATGCCGACGTTTTCTATAAACGTCGCAAAATAAACGTCGGTATAGCTTCATTTTCTTGTAGTGGGTCTAATTTTCCTTAAATTAAATGTAGGTCGATGAACTAATTAAAGGGTGTGACACAACCAAAAGATATGCAATTTTGTTATTGGTGTGTGTAATAACTCAATGACAAATCAGTCTCAGAAAATTAAAAAATAATCATTGAATATTAATCGGATAACATCTCTATCTCCATCTCCATTATCTTGTGAATATAGACTAATCATTTATCTCTAAAACTAGCTCTGAATGTGATTGCAATATGGGTTTGAGCCATTTTGAAAGATTAATTCTACAAATACTCACTCCATACATTTTAGGATAACACATTCACAATCTTCACCTTATTTTTAACAAGTATGCACCTTAGATGGACAAATATCATTAGGGGTGTGCAGAAAAACCGACCAAATCGACAAACCGATAAAATCGAGCCGAACCGAAAAATTTCAGGCTGATTTTTTTTAAGGGTCGGGTCGGTTTGGCCAGTTATAGAACCGATGGTGTCGGTTCGATTTTCGGTTTTGGCATATGAACATTCGGTTTTAACCGAACCGAACCGATTTAATTAGTATATTTTTTTATTTTATATTTACATACATTAGATTAATAGCCTATCAGCTTAGCTAATATAAAACACACGCACGCGACACACACCTACTTACTTCTACTAAGGATAAAGAAACCCTAACTACTATAAAACACACGCACGCCTCATTTCTCTCATCTCACCCTCACCACCTCACTTCTCTCTACTGAAAAACAACCTGCTCTCTCACCTCACTTCTCTACTAAAGTAAACCCTCTCACTTTGGCACCTAAACTAAACTTCAGGACAGGTAAGCTCCGATTTAGTTTTTGTTACAAAGTAATTTTTTTTTTTAGTTTAGATCTAAATATATGCTTTTTAGTTCCGATTTAGGTAAGCTCCGATTTTTTTTTTTAGTTTAGATCCAAATATATGCTTTTTAGTTCCGATTTAGGTAATAAGCTCTGATTTTTTTTTTAGTTTAGATCTAAATATATGCTTTTAGTTCCAATTTAGGTAATAAGCTCCGATTTGTTTTTTAGTTTAGATCTAAATATATTCTTTTTAGTTCCAATTTAGGTAAGCTCTGTTTTTTTTTTTTTAGTTTAGATCTAAAAAAAGTATCTGATTTTTTTAGTTGAGATCTAAAAAAAGTATCTTCTCTAAATATATGCGATATATATATGATATTTGATACCTAAAAAAATGCGATGTATGATATTTGATACCTAAAAAAAGTATCTGATTTTCTTAGTTGAGATCTAAAAAAAATGTGATATGTACATAAAAAAAAATATGATACCTGATATTTTTTTAGTTAATATCTTATATTTGATTTTTTTTAGTTCAGATTTGTTTTTTTTTGTTGATATCTAAAAAAATCTGATATATACCTTGTTGATACCAAATTTAATCTGCTGACGTGGACCAATCATATGAAGACACGTGGCTATCTACATGGTAACTAGAAACACTTCCGAGGAACCCACACGCTCCAAGGAACAAGACTACAGCGAGGAAGACTAGTTCCCCGAGGAACACTGCTTACCCGAGGAACTCACATGCTCCGAGGAACTCTTGAGTACCGAGAAGCTTAGGCAGTCCAAGCTACTCAGGAAGTCCGAGCTGCACCTCGAACAAATCATTAATAGCTGGATAACCTACAGTTCAACTGATTCATTAAATGCTTATCATTTGGACGCGCACGCAAAGAGGGCATTAAATGTATTACCCTTTTATATGCATATCATTTAATGTATTACCCTTTCACATTACAGCCTCAGGGCTATAAATACATTGTACAATCCTCATCGTAAAAGGACCCCCAGACCGGAATTTCTTGAGATAACTTTTAATCGAGAATTCCCAAACACTCAGCAATAAAACAACAGTGGACGTAGGCCATTCTTATAAGGCTGAACCACTTTAAAATTCTTTGTCTCATTTATTTATCTTTGATTGAATTATTAGAGTGATCTAATTTTTTACATCAACAGATTGGCGCCGTCTCTGGGAAAAGACTGATAATATCGTTTTTCATTAAAAATAATCCATTACCAATGGCGGATATTCCTGAATCCAGCAATCGAAATGCTGGAACCCCTCCAAATCCGTCTGCTCCACCAATTGTTCCAGATCTGACTGGAATAATGGCAAATCTGGCTCAAGGCCAGACCGTCATGCAAGAAACAATGCGACAACTCATCAGAACCCTCCATGGCGGAGCATCAGCCCATTCTGGACCACGAAGCATTAAAAGAAATACTCGTGCGCCTTCTTCGCGTACTAGGCGTACTAACTCACATCGCAATGAGGAATCTGATGATTTCTCTTATCAACCTGGGCGAACTTTGTCTGTGCGAGCCACGGATACTGAACAACGTGTCACCCTCTCCCCAGAAAGGACCAGCGCGTTGGAAAGATTAAGTAGGGTTTCTCCTTTCGATCGATTAGGCCCTAGGAGGAACAAAAGTCCTCTTAATGCAGCGTTGAGGAGCTTTCGATGACCATCAGATTTAAGGTAAGGATCTGCCCAGTCGCGACCAGCTGCTCGTCAAGATAGATCCTATGACCGACCAGTTGCTCATCAGGATAAATCCCAGGAAGCTACTTCAACACGATCAGTTGATCAAACCAATAGGCCCGAGGAAGGAAATGACGCATGGAAAGGATCTATTCAAAGGCTGGAGGATAGATTAGGGGAAATGGCTAAGGCTAAGAATCCTCTACAACGAACCTTTGTTTGAGGAACACCTTTTGTCTAGGACATTGTTGATTTCCCAACACCGTCAAAGTTCAAAGCACGTGTTGTGACTCCCAAATATGATGGAAAGACTAACCCTATCCTTCATATAGAACAATACCAAGCTGTAGCCGACATCTATGCTGTCCCAGATGAGATGAGATGCAGAGCATTCTTGGGAACACTTACCGGATCTGCTCAAATATGGTATAATAATCTTCCTCGGGGTAAGATTTCAACTTTTCTTCAACTGGCCGAGTTATTCATTGGGAATTTCTTCTTTGGCGCAAAGCCAGTTAAACGAGTAGCACATTTGTTAAGTGTTAGACAAAAATCTGGTGAGAGTACCAGAGATTATATAACTCGTTTTAATAACGAGAAACTCGAAGTCATTGATTATGAGGAGAAGACAGCAATTACCGCTTTGATGAGTGGACTGCTACCAAACAAGTTGTACTATACTTTGGCCAAAGATCCACCTCGAACCATGTCGGACCTGATGGGAAAAGCGTCCAAGATTATGAATGCCGAGGAGGCTATGTCTGCGAAGAAGAATATGGACGCCAAAGAAACCAAGGTGGAAGGAGATGAAGCTAAGAAGAAAGAACATAAGAACAATGGTGGAGACAAACAATCCAAAAATAGGTCGTCATGGGAGGTCTTGAGGAAATTTGATAATTACACACCTTTGAAGGTAAATATCAACCACGTCCTGGAAGAAATTAAGAACACCGAAGAGTTAAACTGGCCAAAGAAAATGAAGGCAGACCCTGACATGAGGAATAGGGAAAAATATTGCGAGTTCCACAAGGATCATGGCCATATGACTAAAAATTGCATAGCTCTTTAGAATGAGATTGAAACACTCATTCGACGAGGATATGTTGATCGGGGAGGCGAAAGAAGAAACAACGACTGAAATAGAGAAAGGTCTAGATCCCCTCGTCGAGCAGAGGAGAACAAGAAGAGAAATCGTGAAGTTGATCCAGAAGATGACCTCGATCTTCCCAAAAAAACAAGGCAGCCAGAACGAGAGGTATTTTCAATATGCTTTGGGTCATTTGATTGTAATGTTATTACAGGAGGAGATGCAGGAGGAGGAGAACTCACTGCAGAAAGAAAAGCTTACCTCGGTGAGGCACAAGCTTGCTCGTACATTCAGCGAATAAATCTAGCTGAGGAAGATCGTCCGAGAAAGGTGAACAAGGAGAAATTGGTTATCGGTTTTTCAAAAAATGACCTTGCAGGTGTTTTATATCCTCATGATGACCCGCTGGTGATCAAAATGAGAATGAAGGAAGTCATGATTTCAAGAGTGCTGGTCGACAATGGTAGCTCGGCAGACATCATATTCTACTCGTGTTTCGATAGTTTGAATATAAATCTATCTCAACTGGAGCCTTACCACAGACCCCTCATCGGTTTTGCTGGCGAGAAAGTATTTCCACTTGGGACGATCAAGTTGGATATATTCATTGGTACGTGGCCTGCTTGTCGGACAGAAAGAATACGTTTCTTCGTGATGGATAAGAATGTCCAATCATTGTACAATATCATCATGGGAAGAGTAGGATTGAAGAAGTTCGAGGCCGTACCATCTACAGTGCATCAATGCCTAAAATTTCCAACAAACTTTGGAGTAGGAGTTGTGAAAGGTGATCCGAAAGTAGCTCGGGAATGCTATTATTCATCCGTCGAGCAAGAGGAACTGGAAGAATCAAAGAAAAAGACCACTACTTATCAAGTGGATGAAGGTGCAGAAATTGAAACATTGGATCCTCGAGATGAGTCACAACTCGTGAAGGGTCAAGTGGTGGAAGCTATTGAAAACATCATTCTGGACGACGAGCACCCTGATCGAACTACTCAAATAGGTTCATCGTTGGAAGCCTCATTAAAATAGGAATTGATAACTTTCCTTAGAAGAAGAAGACAAACTTTTGCGTGGAGTAATGAAGATATGTCTAGGATAGACCCAAACTTCTTATGTCACGAGCTCAATGTGAATAAGGAGATCAAGCCTGTGAAGCAGAGAAGAAGAGTATTCAGTCCCGAGAAGAATCAAGCTATACAGGAGGAAGTCGAGAAGCTCCAGAAAGCTTATTTCATTGAAGATGTTAAATATCCAGATTGGTTAGCTAATGTGGTGATGGTAAAGAAGAAGAATAACAAGTGGAGGATGTGTGTGGACTTCACCGACCTCAACAAAGCATGCCCAAAGGATCACTTTCCATTGCCCCGAATTGATCAACTGGTGGATGCTACCTCGGGACACGAGTTGCTGAGCTTCATGGATGCTTATTCTGGCTACAATCAAATTAAAATGAAACCTGAAGACAGGGAAAGTACTTCTTTTATTACCCCTAGGGGAACTTATTGTTATAATGTTATGCCTTTTTGTTTGAAAAATGCAGGTGCGACATATCAGAGGCTGATGAACAAGGTCTTTGCTGAACAAATCAGTGACAACATGGAAGTCTATGTTGACGATATGCTGACAAAAAGCAAGAAAGTTGCCGATCATCTAGTTGACTTAAGCCAGACTTTTGATCAACTAGATAAATATCAAATGAAGCTGAACCCGACGAAGTGCATCTTTGGAGTACGAGAAGGCATGTTTCTCGGGTACATTGTCAATCAACAAGGCATTGAAGCAAATCCTGAAAAGATCAAAGCTCTATTAGGACTGCGATCTCCAACGACGAAGAAGGAAATACAGAGTCTCACAGGACGAGTAGCGGCACTCAACAGATTTGTGTCCCGAGCAACTGATAGATGTCTCATATTCTTCAAGACACTCAGAAAGACTTTTGAGTGGAATGATGAATGCGAGAAGGCTTTTCAAGACTTGAAGAGATACTTGGGAGCACCCCCATTGTTGTCCAGGCCACTGATGGGAGAAAAATTGTACTTGTACCTTGCAGTGTCCGAGAATGCAGTTAGCTCGGCGTTGATCAGAGTGGAGAATGGAGTACAAAAACCAATTTACTACACAAGTAAGGCCTTCCGAGGAGCAGAAATTAGATATCCAAGGCTGGAGAAATTGGCACTGGCGCTGATTAAGGCGAGTAGGAGAATGAGGTCATATTTCCAGGCTCATACCATAGTAGTATATACTGATATGCCATTGAGGCAAGCCCTGCATAAGCTAGAAAAATCAGGAAGATTGATGTACTGGGCAATAGAACTCGGTGAATATGATATAATTTATGAACCCAGATCATCACTAAAAGGGCAAGCTGTAGCAGATTTTATAGCGGAGTTCACTTATCCTGATACCCCCGAGGAGCAAAAGTTGCTCGTTGGTCAACCTGTGGATGTTACAGGATCAACAGACACTGGCTCAGACCAACTTCGGTTGGTAAAAGGGCAATTGGATGTTACAAGATCATTAACTTCAATCTCAGACCAACTCCGGTTGGTAAAAGGGCAAGAAGAAATGATCGACGAAGAGAAAGAAAAATCCGGGGAGGATGAAAGGAAGCAGCAAATATTTCACCGAGGAACTCTGACTGATTCGAAATTTGAAGACGAGTTACCTATATGGAGGATATATGTAGATGGCTCATCTTGCACTGTAGGATGTGGCACGTGGATAGTTTTGAGCACTCCGGACGAGGTCGACATGGAATACGCTTTGCATTTCCAATTCAAAGCTTCCAACAATGAGGCTAAATATGAGGCCATGATCGCAGGACTTAATTTGGCAAAAGTTATGGAGGCGCAGCAAGTTATGATCTTCAGTGACTCTCAACTGATTGTAAACCAAATGATGGGAGTATATGCAGTTAGAGGAGAATTAATGATCAGATATCATGCAAAGCCAAAGGAGTTGGTGTCATAATTGCCGCTATTCAGCTGGTCAGAATACCCAGAATGAAGAATGCGAGAGCAGATGCCCTAGCTCGACTAGCATCAGCTACTCGCACCGAGCTACGATGAACAATCCCAATTGAAGTGTTAGCTGGTCGGAGTATAGATGAAGATCTGACGATGAACTTTATCACACTTGATTTAGGTCCATCTTGGATGGATCCCATCAGGGCGTATATCGAGGAGGGAGAATTGCCAATTGACAAGCTCGCAGCCAAGAAATTGAAACTTAAAGTTGCTCAGTATGTATTAACTAATGGTGTTTTATATAGACGAGGAATTATGGCAGGTTTGCAGAGATGCGTACATCCCTCTGAGGTAAAAGAATTAATTGAAGAAATCCATGAAGGGTCTTGTAGAGCATATATAGTAGGTCGGACGCTTTTGCAAAGGGTGATGACGCAGGGATTATACTGGCCGATAATGAGGGCTGATTGTATTGCCTATGCCAAGAAGTGTGACACATGCCAGCGCTTTTCCTCCATCCGAAGAACTCCACAAGCATTGTTGACACCCATAACTTCCCCTTGGCCATTTGCCATGTGGGGAATTGATTTGGTTGGGCCACTGCCAACGACCCGAGGAAGGTTCAAGTACCTCGTCGTCGCAGTGGATTATTTTACTAAGTAGGTAGAAGCTGAGGCACTCATTGATATGACGTACGAGAAGGTGTACCAATTTGTTTGGAAGAACATCATTTTCCGATATGGTCTCCCTCATGCCTTCATCACAGACCATGGGACACAATTTGATAACGAGGAGTTTACCGCCTATTGTCATCAGTCAAACATTTTGAAGATTCATTCAGCACCAGGTCATCCTCAAAGCAATGGACAAACTGAAGTGACCAACAGAACGCTGCTGAACGGTTTGAAGAAACGATTGGATGATGCAAAAGAAAACTGGATTAACGAGCTACAATCAGTACTTTGGGCTTACCGAACTACTCCCCGAGTAGCAACTGGAGAATCACCATACATGCTGGCGTTTGGAAGTGAAGCTGTCATACCTGCCGAGTTGGGCCTCCCAACACACAGGGTACTGAATTTCAATTCCCCTGTCAGCTACTTAATGAGAAGACTGGATTTAAACATGCTCGAGGAAGTTAGAGAAGAAGCATCCATTAGAAATGCTGCTTACCAGCAGCGAACAACTTTGTTCTACAACAAGAGGGTGAAGAAGTGCGACCTGAAAGAAGGAGACTATGTGCTGATGAAAGTAAATCAAAAGCATAACAAACTGGAGGCAAACTGGCATGGACCAAACCGAGTTACAGAAGTTGTTCGACCTGGAACTTATCGAATAGCAACTTTAGAAGGCGATGAGTTTAAAAATGCCTGGAATGCAGAGCACCTGCGCAAGTATTATCAGTGATGTATATGTAACACAGTTCCATCAGTATGAATAAAATGAAGATATTCTGCCAAAGTCTCTCCTTTTATTGAAAATTTTTAGAGGAATACTAGTGCTACGCACTACTCGGCAAAGCTCGGCAGACTACTCAATGAAATATTCCAAACTGTACCAAGTATGGTTGGTCGGGGATAAAAACTCACTAACTGTAGTTGGTCGACGAGGAGAAATATTCCTAAAAGTGCCAACCTGTTTGGCTAAGAAACGAAATATTCCAAACTGTACCAAGTATGGTTGGTCGGGGATAAAAACCCACTAACTGTAGTTGGTCGACGAGGAGAAATATTCCTAAAAATGCCAACCTGTTTGGCTAGGAAACAAAATATTCCAAACTGTACCAAGTATGGTTGGTCGGGGATAAAAACCCACTAACTGTAGTTGGTCGACGAGGAGAAATATTCCTAAAAATGCCAACCTGTTTGGCTAGGAAACGAAATATTCCAAACTGTACCAAGTATGGTTGGTCGGGGATAAAAACCCACTAACTGTAGTTGGTAGACGAGGAGAAATTATCGACCTTGGTTGGTCGGACACATTTTATGAAAAAGACAAAAATTTACCAAGTATGGTTAGTCGGGGATAAACTCTCACTAACCGTAGTTGGTCGACAAGCATAATTTAACAACCTTGATTGGTTGATACTCGTGAATTTATTATTAAGTGATCGAGCAATATTATTGAAACTTGGAACTTTTTAATTATTACTGAATTGGTCGACGAACATCACAATATTGTTATTTTTGATAGATATGCATAAATGTAAAGTGTTGATATTTACAAGACAATAGCAATTAAGATTTGCAAACAGAAATGAAAGTTTTTCATTAAATTCGAAATAAATTACATTGATGATAAAATGAAAGTTACATTGATATGTATGCTAACTATTACATCAAAAATTTCTATTCTACTGGTCTTTTCCCCTCAGCTTTTGATGCAGGTTCCTCACCAGCAGACGGATCATTTAAAGACTGAGGAGAATTGATGAAGTTCAAATCCTTCAGCATCCTGACGTTCATCACAGAAGGTCGATCTAAAAGATGCTCGGGACGAGATATCTCAATTTGAGAATGTAAATTGTAGTCACCGAGGTATTTTGAAATTAAGCTCCGAGGAATGGCACGAGCTGGGATCCATTCCATGTCCAAATTGTATGGTGGCACAGGCAAGTCGAGCAACCCGGGATCATGGTAGTCCCACAGATAGTGTCCTTGTTCGAGCTTCAGCACACCTAAGTCATTCAGCCAGCCTTGTTTGTAGCCCTCATTATTGGCATTCTGGATACGATCGTCCAAGTGGAATAGCGCTTCGTTGTATCCAGCCATCCAGAATTCCCTGGGTTGTTTGTGGAATTGATATGTTAGCTTTTCCAGTTGCTCGTGGAGACTCTTGATGAAAATCTCCTTATTCTCCAAGACGGACTTCTGCGTAGAGAGCTATTTTTCCAAGTCCCTAATCTTCTTTGACATATCAGACAAAGCCTGGTTCTTCGCCATTAATTGGAAGGCTTGGTTCTCTAACATAGACTGAGTTTTCTGTTCCTCGACAAGGACCCGAGTTGCTCTTCCTCGTCCCCGTGGAGCTCTTGCTCGACCGCGAGAAGATGTGGAAGGGCTCGACCTCTTCAAGGCATCCAATTCTTCCCTCAACTTGGCATTATCCACTTTTAGGAATGAAAATCCCTCGTCAGTCACTGGGATTAAGGCTGTTGAAGAAGAGGTTGCAGACTTCAACTGTGATAGCTCTTTCTGCAAGTTGTTGTTTTCCTTTTCTAGCAGCTCGGCAATCTGTTTGCATTCCTCGACCTTGCCCCTCAGGGTTCTCTCCCTTACATCATAACCAGCAAAAAGCTTCTCGTAGCCCTTGTCAGCAACGATCAACTTATACTTCTTCTCGTAACTCTCATGCAACAAGGCAGTTGATTCCTTGTATTGATTCTGAAGGTCTTCGAGGGTGCACTAGAGATCCTCGATCATTTCATAGTAAGCCACATTATTGGATATCGCTCGATCAAGCAGACACTTCAGGTACTGATATGCTTCCACTGCCTGTTCTGAAGCATCCTGGCCAAGGATGTCGGCAACTTGTGCAGCACTCAAGTCTGTGTGACCAGCCTTAAAGTACTCATTGCACTGTTGCAGAAACTTTGTATCATGGGCAGATAGCAGATCCATCCTGGCCAGAAACTAGCAGAGAAAGAAAAGAAATCATCAATAAGAAGAATAAGTAGAGTATGAATGAAAGATAGACAACAGTATGCAAGAAAATTCAAGTTTTATTAGATCATAAAATTCAGAATTACAAGTGCTGGATTACATTTGACAAAGAAAGAAAAATATAAAAGTAAGCTCGAACAACACTACACCTTTTCCTTATCTCCCAAAACCTTCTCGGGAGGTTGGGAAGAGGAGGCAGGTTGTTCGGAGGGAACTGTGGGCTGTTCGGAGAGCACCAGCTATTGCTAAAAAAAAGAAATGACTTTCTCGACAGCAGACTGGATGGCTGGGGGGTGATCCCCCATCACCATTGAAGACTCCTCAGAGGTAGCTTCGTCCTATTCTAATTATTCTGGAGTAGGAGGGGGACCAGGGATATATCTCTAGAAAAGCTCGGATGACTCGTCGACCTTCATTTCCCGAAGGGCAGCAACCCATCCATCTCTAAAATACTTTAGACTGCCATAGTCCACTTGAGATACCATGGTAGCACATCCATTGTTCCACCCCTTGTCCCAGCCAGAGCTGAAGGACATCTTCACAGCATCTTTCCTCTTGGTCTTCTCCAAGGCAAGCTTCTCGGACAGCAGGTTCTCAGCAGCCTTCAATTTATTTTCCGCCTCCTCCTTCTGCCGACCTACTTCCTGAAGTTTGGCCAAATCCTCCTCGGCAACCTTGAGTTTATTTTCCAACTCTCCAGTGGCTTTGAGCTTCTCTTCAAGCTCCTTATTTACCTTCTCCGAGGCATTTATTCTCTTCTCCAACTCCTTGGAGGCATCAACAACTCAAGCTTTTTCTTGCTCGGAGGAGGCAAGCTTTTTCTCCCAGATAGCCTTATCAGTGGCATACTGCTGGCGAGAGTCTTCCAAAGACTTGATAGCCTCTTCCATAGCTCCCTCCACACTGGACGAGGAGCAAGAAGCCTTAATCGCTTCATCCTTCTTCAGGATTATGTTGAAGCAGCTCGTCAACTGTGAACAGAAAAAGAAAGCAAGTTAGAAATTGAAGCAACAAAGGAAATATGAAAAGATTAAAGTAAAGAGACTTACTGAAGCAAGGTGACGAATAGCTAAAGAAGTAACCATGTCCCGAGTAAGGTTATCTTCAGTACCTTGGACCTTGGGAATGATCAAGGACTTTACCGAGCTCATGGCAGAGCTCGGGGGAACAAAAGTGGGAACTTTAGTTCCAGCAGCTGGGGGCTGAGTAATGGTGTCAGCCAAATGTATCGAGGAGCTTTTCTTCAGCCTCCTCGGGGGAACATTTACGGATTCAACCAGGGATGAATCCTTAGTCGGTGATATCACAATCACCTCTCCAGGAGAAGTAGAGCTGCTCGGAGCCACTGCGGGCTTCTCGGCGACTTTAGTAGGAGCAGCTGGAGGAGCTGCATCAATATTCTTTGTTCCCTCCCTTAGGACATCAATCCTAATCCTCTTTACCTCCCCAGAACAGGAGGCAGTTTTCTCAAACAGAGCAGGAGTTCTTCTTTTCTTCATCCTTTCGCTCAAAGGAATATGAGATTCAGGCGAAGAACTTGCAGAGGCTGGTACTGGCTCTGCCTCACTGATCACAGGACGAGCAGTGAAGGAGGTGGTGTAGCTCTTGTACAGGAGCAGATACGAAGCCGACCTAATGTGCTCGTCTACAACTCTTTGATGAAGACTCCAGATAAGTTTCAAATGCCTTATGTTGACATCTGTTTCTTTTGGGCACTTTCTTTTGTTATCAACTGCAAATAAACAAACATTGATATCAGTGGCGCATTTTATCAAACACAAAAGAAACATGAATTTAAAATAAATAAAATGAAATAAAAATAACCTATCCCATTGCCATAAGGAGGGCATCTGGGTCCCGGGTAAACCTCATCTCCAGTTAATGGAGGGTGTTGCCAATTTTTTATGATAACCCCATGTTCAAAATAATCCCTGTTGGCATCAGGGAGATTGACTACTAAGGCTCTGTTTAAAAATCTAGTTTTTAAATAATAAATATTTTCATTGACTGCCCATCTATAGCAGAACATGATTTCTGGGATTCCTATACGCGTTCCATGCACTTGATTTAATCTATGCACCCTATTAACTATTCTCCATGTGTTGGGGGCTATTCGTGCAGGAACAACGTCGAAGTAGTGACAGAATTCCAGACACAAGGAATTGGGTGGAAAAGAAAATCCACATTCAGTAAAAAAGAGGCTGGGGAACCAATGTCCCTCAGCCAAATTGAAATAATCAGAAGGCTCAGAAAGTTTTTCCAAGACAACCCAAGAGGGGATGGAGAAATCAGAACGAAGTTTCTCAAGAGACTCAACAAGGTAAACCATGGTGGATAAAGAAATGAAGAAGAAGGAAGAAGATCTTACAGAAAAAAGACTGAAGCTGTTGACAACGAGCGACGGAAGAGATGAACGCACAAGAGAGTAAAAGACAATGAAAAAATCGAAGACAAAAATTTGGAAAGGTAGAAGACGATGGGAGCGTCTGTGAAGTTTAAATATCTTGCCTTGGGAAATGGTGAAGTAATGATTACAAAAAAGGATGATTACGTTATCGACGGCTAAAAGGGCATTAAATATTGGCGCGGGAATCAAAGCGAACAACAGCGGCTAAAAAGACGAAAAGTGACACAGGAATCGAAGCATGTAGAAAAGTCCAAAAAAGCATGATTCTACGAATTGGGAAGGAGAAATAAATACAAGGGAGATGCTCCTAAAAATCAGGAAGACTATTTAAAGCTACCATATTCCGAGAAAGAATGTTCCATACTCCTCAAATTTCGAACTATGAAACATTAGGGGCTTCTGTTGATACCAAATTTAATCTGCTGACGTGGACCAATCATATGTAGACGCGTGGCTATCTACATGGTAACTACAAACACTTCCTAGGAACCCACACGCTCCGAGGAACAAGACTACAGCGAGGAAGACTAGTTCCCCGAGGAACTCACATGCTCCGAGGAACTCTTGAGTACCGAGAAGCTTAGGCGGTTCGAGCTACTCAGGTGGTCCGAGCTGCACCTCGAACAAATAATTAATAGCTGGATAACCAACAGTTCAACTGATTTATTAAATGCTTATCATTTGGACGCGCACGCAAAGAGGGCATTAAATGTATTACCCTTTCATATGCATATCATTTAATGTATTACCCTTTCACATTACAGCCTCAGGGCTATAAATACATTGTACAATCCTCATTGTAAAAGGACCCCCAGACCGGAATTTCTTGAGATAACTTGTAATCGAGAATTCCCAAACACTCAGCAATAAAACAACAGTGGACGTAGGCCATTCTTATAAGGCTGAACCACTTTAAAATTCTTTATCTCATTTATTTATCTGTGATTGAATTATTAGAGTGATCTAATTTTTTACATCAACATACCTAAAAAAAAAATACGATATATGATATTTTTTTAGTTAATATCTGATATTTGATATTTTTTTAGTTAATATCTAAAAAAATACGATATCTGATATTTGATATTTTTTTTAGTTATCTGTTTCGAATCTCTTTTTTTAGTTGATATCTAAAAAATGCGATATCTAATATCTGATTTTTCTTTTGGGCAGAAATATGGATTCAGTAGTGGATGTTGATGACCCAAGGTCTAGAGAAGCAGAAGTAAATGGTAAAAATGATTCTCCAAAAAAGGTAAATGCTTCTAAAAGAAAAGCTTGGTGTTGGGATCATTTTACCATCGTAAAAGACTCGAAAAAACCTAGGGCCGCGTGTAATTATTGTGGGGCTATCTATGCTTTTGATTCCAGAAATAACGGAACTCGCAATTTGATTAATCACATAAATAATCAATGCAAGGTTTACAAATATAAGAATGAGGATAAAAAACAAAAAAATATTGTCTTTTGAACAAAAAAAAGAGGAGGGGAGTGGCAATCTTATGGCCATTAATTTCACCGTTGAAGGTTGTCGAAAACGTATTGCCGAAATGATTATAATTGATGAGTTGCCTTTTAAATTTGTAGAGGGTGAGGGTTTTAGAAGGTTAATGAACTATATTCAACCCAAAATGACTAAACTTCCTTCTCGAATAACAGTTGCTAGAGATTGTCTTAATATTTATATGGAAGAGAAAAAAGCCCTCAAAAGTGCATTAAGTGGTCAAAGAATTTGTATTACTACGGATACATGGACCTCAATCCAAAACATCAATTACATGTGTTTAACTTCACACTTTATTGATAAAGATTGGAACTTGCATAAAAGGATTCTTAATTTTTGTCAAGTTGAGAGTCATAAGGGTGATGCAATAGGGAAGGTGGTTGAGGATTGCTTAAGTGATTGGGGTATAGAGAGCATTTGCAACGTCACCTTTGATAATGCAAGTTCCAACAATGGTACTATTCAACACTTGAAAAAAAAAGATGAAAAGTAAGAAAAGTACCATTTTGGAACATGAATATATGCATGTAAGATGTTGTGCGCACATCCTAAATCTTATTGTGTGTGATGGTTTAAAGGAATCAGATGATTCAATTGTCAAGGTGCGTAATGCGATTAGGTATGTGAAATCGTATCCATCCCGGTTGTCAAAATTCAAATTATGTGTTGAAAAGGAGAAAATTGAAAGTAAAAGTTTAGTGTGCTTAGATGTCCCAACTAGGTGGAACGCCACTTATATGATGTTAGAAGCGGCGGAGAAGTTTGAAAAAGCATTTGAGAGAATGGAGGATGACGATGATCATTACAAAGATTATTTTAGAAATGAGGAGGAAGATGAAGAGAGAGGGAGAGCACGAGTTGGAAGGGTGATATTGGGTCCTCCCGAAAGTATTGATTGGGTGAAAGTTCGGATACTAGTAAAGTTTCTTAGGATGTTTTACAATGCCTCTATGAGATTTTCCAGCTCTTTGCATGTCACGTCAAATGCTTTTTTTCATGACTCGTTTTGATACAAAGTAAGTTGGTTCAAATGAGTCAAAGTGATGATTATTTTCTATCGACGATGGCGACAAATATGAGGGCTAAATTTGATAAGTATTGGAATATTGAGAAAGTGAATTTTTTGTTGTTTGTCGCAATTGTCCTCGATCCTCGCTATAAGTTGTTATATGTCAAGTTTTATTTTGAGCAATTATTTGACATTGATGTGGCAAAGGATATGTCACGGAAGGTGAAAGATGTGTTGCATTCTTTGTTCGGGAGGTATTATAAGTCCAACAGGCCCAAATCAAGTGGTTCGTCTTCACAAAAATTTGACAAGTCAACTGGGGGTGTAGATGGTGTTAATGATGAGGATGAGGATGGACGTGCTTTTTTGGCGTCTCAATTCAAGAGACATTTGGAGGAGGAAGATACCTTTGCAAATAAATCCGAAGTTGATAGATTTTTGGCCGAAAGATGTGAAGAGGACCTAGCAAATTTTGATGTTTTGGGTTGGTGGAGGATTAATTCCTCCAAGAATCGAGTTCTCTCTTATGTTGCGCGTGATATATTAGCCATTTCGGTTTCAACCGTTGCATCCGAATACGCTTTTAGTACCGGTGGTCGTATACTTGATTCTTTTCGTAGCTCAATGTTGCCTAAAACGGTGGAGGCCCTAATTTGCACACAAAATTGGATTCGAACTTCAACCACCCCGATTAGTCTTCGTGATGCAATGGATGAGATGGAGGAATATGAGAAACTTGATTCGGGTAATTTTTATGTTTTAAAAGTATTTTTTCTTGTTTAAATATATTTGATACTTCAAAGTTATGATGCTAATATTTTATTGTTTTATTTTTCAGAGTTGTTGGGATGCCAAGACAAAGAAAAAGACATTGAAGGATGATGTTTGAATTGGAAGCTTGTTTTAGTAGATTACCCATTATGGGACTTGATTTATGACATTTGCATTTTACATTTGGAATGTAATAACTAGACTTTGGATGATTTTGATTTGGACTTATTAAGACTTTGGGAATGTAATTTTGATTTGAACTCATTTATATTTTGGGACTGTTTGGAACTTTGGACTGCTTTTAATTATGACAATTATCATGGGTAATCTGAAATTATTGTAATATGAAATCATTGTAATTCATTACAATCTAAAATCATTGTAATTTTAGGACTATTTGTATTTGCATATTAAGAATTTTGAAATAAATAACATATAATGAAAGCTGAAAAAAAAACAGCATATAATAAAATGTAAGAAAAAAACAGCATATTAGAAAGTTGAAAAACAACATATAATAAAAAAACAGAATATAATAAATATAAAATGTAAAAAAACAGCATATTAGAAAGTTGAAAAAAACAGCATATAAAAAAAAGGCATATTGAGTTCAAAAAACCGGCCCTGTCAAAAATCGGTCCTTATAAAATCGGCTCTGTCAAAAATCGATGGGCAAACCGAATTGGCCCTGTCAAAAATCGGCCCTGTTCGGTTCGATTCTTCAACCGGGTTCGGTTCGGTCCTTAAATTTCAAAAACCGACTTAGTCGGTTCGGTTAAAAAAATCCGGTCAAAACCGAACCGACCGAACCGTACACACCCCTAAGTATCATCCAAGTAACATAAAATGATATCGATCTTAATTTTTTCCATTTAAGATAAGTGTGGTTCCTGTGCATTGACTATTGTTTTTGTTACAACATTGAGAACACCGAACTTGCAAAAATATAGATCCATCTTTTTTATAGCTTTATTGACAGTTACTCAATAGTTAAAGAATGAAGATTAACGATAAAACTACAAAAATCGAAGCTCAACTATGTATATAAAATCCCTAACTATACGCATTATATACAACGTCCCTTAATTTATGTAATTTAGGCTTGGAACAATTATAGCACACAATCGAAGTTACTTTAACAAGCTAATCGGGGTGACTATTGGGTTAGTTGTGTCATAATCGAGCTGTGTTGTTTTGTTTGTCATTACTAATTTTGAATACCAACAATGTGATCAATTTTAAATAATCATGTCGTGTCATAATCCGGTTGTTTTAGTAAAAATGAGTTATGATGTAAAAAATTCTCACCCTTATGAAATAGTGAAAAATTAGGAAATTTGTTATGAAATGACTAATTTTGAAAATTAATCTTTATTCTTACTTTTAGTATTAAAATTACAAAACCATTGTCTTAAAAGTGAAGTAATGTAAATCCATCAAATTTACATCCACTAGAGAAGACGAACTTATACAACCGTACCATCACCCTTAAATAATAACAATTCTGTCAAATAATATAACAAACAGAAGAAATAAGAAAAAAAATCAACAATGGTATTATTTATATAAACAAATGTAATCCACAAGAAATAACACTGATAACAAGAGATCTAAGTATAAAACAACCAAAGTATCGAACTCTGTGTATAAACCCATATCAATCAAAGAACAAGATGATCCTCAATGAATCTAACGCCAATCGAAGTCGCACCTAGTGGTTTCAAAAGCAGTACCAGATACCCTGCCGTTGGAATCCAAAGGAACCCTCAAATCGCACTCGATATTAGGCTTCATTCTAGGCATTTTAAAAATACCAACCTTCAACCTTATCCTCAGATAAAGCTTCACCTCAATACTATAGACCCCAGACGTTCTCTCGTCATTATAGCTGCTGAGTTGATTCCCTTCAAACAAAACAATTTGCTGGCCTTGAAAAACAGGGTTCAAATAATTGGTGGTTTTATGGCCCTGATAAAAGCGGGTTAAGTCGGTTAAAGCGAATCTGTGGCCTTGGTAGGCGGCTGTAGCTTCGAGTCTGTCGTAGTAGATTCCGATGCGTCTGTTGGGGTTACGGACAGTCATGTTGAGAGCGAGGTTGTAGTAGAGGGTGTTGTTTGGGGTGGTGTGTTGGAATTGGGTTAGGTTGGCGTCGGTGACGTGGAATTTGACAACGTTGGGTCGAAAAACGAGCCACAGGATGAGGACGGCTAGGCCGATGAGGACGACGATGGTAATGATGATTTGGCAGATGAGGTTGAATATGCACCCGCAAAGGCAGCTGCATATGCCGCAACCTCCCCCACCACGGCCGGGGCGGTGGTAAGTTTTAGAAGGTGGGGGAATTGAGGGACCGTAGTAGGCTCCGTTTAGGTGAGGTTGTTTAGTTTCTCCCATTGTTGTGTTGTGAGAATTGGAGGTGGTTATGAATGTGTTTATATAGTGAGAGATTTGGCGTGGTTAATTGTATTGTATTGTTTTGTATTTTAATGAAGAAAGAACACGGCAATGGAAAATTGGGGTGTTTGGAATGGACGCGGTTGTTTAATTTGGTTTGCGGGAGGACGTTAATTACGTTACGTGTGTAAACACTGAAGAGTGGGAAGATGAACCGTTGGCAGAGGTTACGCGCTTCAAATTTGTATGTAGTTTAGAAGGAAAAATATAGATTTATACATGTTTTATTTAGAGGAAGAGTCGTTTGTTGTATTATATATATTAGATTTTAGCGCGATGCACAGACGTAAATATTTACACGAAGAAAATAAGCATCAATCAAATAAACAAAAAAATAAATCATTATTACCAAACTTAATAAATATACATAGTTTTATGGGGTAATTATATCTAGGACCCATTTGTCGGGTCAACAAGCTTATAAGTCCTATTCACTTTTTAATAATCCCATAGGTCCTATTCCAACTTTTTAGGAATTTTTTTCATAATTTTACCCTTTCAAAACCAACCATCCGTAACTTCCTTGAGGAAGTTATATAAGTGGTTGGACTTTTTTTTGGGACATATACCAAATAGTCCCTCGGATATTTTTTAATAGCCATTTAGTCCAAACTTTTTTATTTTGCCTCAAAAAGTCCTTTGCCACATATTTTGGAGAGGGAGTGCCGCTGACGCGGACCTCTAAAAATAAGAGGATATTGAGTGCTTGAGGGACTAAATGGGTTAAACTAAAAATATGTGTCCTTTTTAAAAAATATATATTTATAGTAGGAACTATTTAATAATTGACCCCTTTTTTTTTAATCTTTAAATGATCACAACTTTTGATTCACAAATCCGTTTTTCGCAAAATTACTATTTTTGAAATCTGCTCGACGAGATCTATCAAACAAGATCCATGAGGACTATAAAATTCCAAAGAAATTTTTTTACACAAACAGTAAACTTTACTGTATGCACTAGAATATGAAATAGTTTTATATATGTGACATTTCACAAACAGACAGTAACATTTACTGTGGTAATACTACACAGTATATATATATATATATATATATATATATATATATCTGGTGGGTCCAAACGCTCTTTTTTTCAAAAATACCTTATATTTAAAGATTCGCGCTAACGGCATCCAATCCTTACCACCATTGTTGGAGCTTCAACGACCTTCGTCAGAGCTCCGATTTGGGGTGGGTAAGTGTGGCATGTGGTGCCGCTGGCGCGGACCTTTGAAAATAAGAGACTTTTGAATAAATGGGTTTTGAATCCACCGGAGTATCATGGGGTGCCGCTTGCGCGGACCTTTGAAAATAAGATTGGATAAATGGGATCGGGATCATTTGGAGCGCCAATTTGGGGTGAATAGGGGTGACACAAAACTTTAAAATAGGAGCATATTAGATATATATATATATATAATTTGTAAAAATGTCATAGATATTAAACTTTATTGTATACACCAGAAAATGAAATAGTTTTATATCTGTGACATTTTCACAAATAATAACATTTACTGTGATAATATATTAATGAAATAGTTTTATATATATAACATTTTCACAAACAGTAACATTTACAGAGTTAATATTACATAATATATATATATATATATATATATATATATATATATATATATATATATATATATATATATATATAGAGAGAGAGAGAGAGAGAGAGAGAGAGAGAGAGAGACATACACGGTAGATCCAAACCACTATTTTTTTTTCAAAATTATCATATTTTTAAATGTTTACGCTAGCGACATTCAATCCCCACTACTACCCACCCCCATTGTCGGAGCTTCAACGACTTTCATGAGAGCTATGATTTGGGTTGGTAGTAGTGGCATAGGGTGCCGCTGGCGCGGATCTCTGAAATTAAGAGAATATTAGATAAATGGGGTTTGGATCCATCGAAGCTCCGATTTGGGGTGAGTAGGGGTTGCATTGAGTTAGCTTTATATCTATAACATTTTCACAAGCATTAACATTTACTGTGTTCATATAACACAGTATATATATATATATACATATTTAAACCTCTTTTTTCTGATATTATCTTATTTTTAATGGTCCGCGCCAGCGGCATCCAATCCCCACCCCCTTTATCGGAGCTACAACAACCTTCATCAGAGCTCTGATTTGAGGTGGTATGGGATGCCGATGTAACATTTTCACAAACAGTAACATTTATTATTTGTGAAAATATTACAGATATAAACCTAATCCAATGCTACCCCTACCCACCTCAAACTGGAGCGCCGGTGTATCCAAACCCCATTTATCCAATATTCCCTTATTTCCTAAGGTCCGCGCCAGCGGCACTCCATGTCACCCCAAATCAGAACTCTGATGAAGGTTGTTGGAGCTCCGACAATTGGGATTGGTGGTGGTCAGGATTAGATACCGCTAGCGCGGGCCGTTAAAAATAAGACAATATCAGAAAACAGAGGTTTGTATCCACCGTATATATATATATATATATATATATATATATATATATATATATATATATATATATATATATATATATATATATATATATATATATATATATATATGTATATATACACACTATGTTATAACACAGTAAATGTTAACGTTTGTAAAAATGTTATAGATATAAACCTAACCCACTGTCACCCCTACTCACCCCAAATCGGAGCGCCAGTGGATCCAAACTCCATTTATCTAATACTTTTTTAATTTCAGAGGTCCGCGCCAGCGGCATCCTATGTCACTACTACCCACCTAAATCATAGCTCTAATGACAGTCGTTGAAGCGTCGACAATTGGGGTGGGTAGTGGTGGGGATTGAACGTCGCTAGCGTAAACCTTTAAAAATATGGTAATTTAAAAAAAAAAAAAAGAGGTTTGGATCTACCGTGTATATATATATATATATTAACTCAGCAAATGTTACTGTTTGTGAAAATGTTATATATATTGTGTAATATTAACTCAATAAATGTTACTATTTGTGAAAATGTTATATATATAAAACTATTTCATAAATATATTATCACAGTAAATGTTATTGTTTGTGAAAATGTCAGAAATATAAAACTATTTCATTTTATGGTGTATACAATAAAGTTTAATATTTATGACATTTTTACAAACTATATATATATATATATATATATATATATATATATATATATATATATATATATATATATATATATCCAATATGCTCCTATGTTTAAAGTTTTGTGTCACCCCTATTCACCCCAAATTGGCGCTCCAGATGATCCCGATCCCATTTATCCAATCTTATTTTCAAAGGTCCGCGCCAGCGGCCCCCCATGATACTTCGATGGATCCAAAGCCCATTTATTCAAAAGTCTCTTATTTTCAAAGGTCCGCGCCAGCGGCACCACATGCCACCCTTACCCACCCCAAATCGGAGCTCTGACGAAGGTTGTTGAAACTCCAATAATGGTGATAAGGATTGGATACCGCTAGCGCGAACCTTCAAATATAAGGTAATTTTGAAAAAAAGGGTTTGGATCCACCGTATATATATATATATATATATATACTGTGTAGTATTAACACAGTAAATGTTACTGTCTGTTTGTGAAAATGTCAAATATATAAAACTATTTCATATTCTAGTGCATACAGTAAAGTTTACTGTTTGTGTAAATTTTTTTCTTTGGAATTTTATAGCCTTCTTGTTTGATAGATATCGTCGAGCAGATTTCAAAAATAGTAATTTTGTGAAAAACGGATTTGTGAATCAAAAGTTATGATCATTTGAAGATTAAAAAAAAAAAAGTTCAACCACTTATGTAACTTCCTCAGGGAAGTTACGGATTGTTGGTTTTAAAAGGGTAAAATTGGAAAAAAAAGTCCCAAAAAATTAGGAATAGGACTTATATGTAAGAGAAAAACATGATGGGACTAGAATGTATATAAGAACGTCTAATAGGATCTAAACGTAAATGCCCCTAGTTTTATCTATTAAAATACAACTTTTTACTCTTATTTTCTTATTAACATGATATAAATAGTTCTGTAATAATTGAAAACGTTTTTTTAACAAAAATGTTTCTTATTTGCCATTGTTTTCTTTTTAAAATAGCTATTTTGTTGTCCGAATTTTTATATATCAAAAAACAAAAAACTATTTTTTATTTCACTTTTCCATCTTACTTTATTTTATTAAAAATTTGTTTTTTTTTTGTTTCTTCTTGCTCACTGTTTTTATTTTAAAAAATATTTGGTTTTCAATTTTCTTCGTCCTAATTTTTAACATTGAAAAGAAAAACAAAACAAATCAAAATTTGTTTTGTCTCTTGTACCCGTTTTTATTTAGCAAAATAAAAAACTAAAAGAATAACTCCTCTCATGAAAAATGAGAGGCTATGCTCAAAGCCAATACTAAACGTCAATGACAAATTAACATTCTCAAGCAAGACCAACCTTGAAACAATTAAATTCTAATTAAAGGCTTACACTTAATAAGCTTATATATCATATCACGGATTATCCCCAAACACTACTAATTGAAAGTACGTATAACATTATATTGCAAAAGTGAGTAGTGTGAAACTATATTGTTTAATGACATGAAAATATCCATTAAATTACAACATTAGAGCCCTTAAAAGAATAAGAGATGTAACATTTACAAATAAAGCAAAAACATGATTGGAGACATCAAAGGACCTACAAAATAAAGGTAAAAAATTCCCATGAGTTAAACTATAGTATTAGATATTGAAAAAAAAACTTGCAAAAAAAAATGTAAAATTACCATACTAATGTCCTTGACAAGTAGAGCCATTTTTCCTTTGCCACATGGATTTTCTAGAGGTTTATCAACGAAGAACTGGTTCTTTGCATTTTGGTTGATTATAAAAAGAACCTAATGAGGTTGATTTATATTTGGGTGGGTAAAGAAAGAGACATGAAGGAGAAGGGGACACATGGACCGATTTCAATTTTGAGAGGATGTCATTTCAATTATTATTATAGAGATGAAGAAACTCTCTATGAATTGAGTACCCCACCAATATCTGAAGCTTCGTGTCACAAAAATGGATTAGATAGTCCATTTTTAAATTTATATATTAGATGTGTGTGTTAAATCTAAATAAATACGATAAAAATGCACGATACCATTCAATCCACTTTTTAGTCATACTTTCCCATGGAAATTCAACATTACCCCTCATATTTTTTATTTACTGTTATTATAAAGATTACATTATCTCTCCATTCCTCTTTTCTATGTCCCTTCTTCATTCCTTCTATTAACTCTCTTCATAAGTCAAATCCATATCTTTACATTCTCCATTTGCCCTATTTTTGTTCTTTCTCATTTTTATATATTAAAACACTCATGGATGACTCACCGCCTTTCCATAAACTTTCTCCCAATCGATCCTTACACAACTAACAGTCTCTCCACTGATATCCCACCAAGACATCATCATACTTCATTACCTAAGGGAGACGACTATCCAAACATGCAAATTTTTAAATCATATTATAAGATAACTTTCTAAATGTTAGGGTTCTGATTCTCACACTATAATATTATAAGAAGAAACTTTTAAGGTTCGTTTCTTCATCGATTTGTGATATTTTTCACTTGTAATTTCGATTTCTATTTGTTTATCATCTTGATTTCATTCCTCGATCTTCTTATATTGTTTTGTTAGAGGAAATGATTTTGACATTTAATTTCATCAGGTGATTGATTATGCATAAATTCTTCACATTTATCCCCTTAATTTTGGTATATTTATGATCCCGTGAGGTGTAAATAGCTTGGATTTATCTCATATTTATGCTACTAACCCTTTTTGGCAAATATTTCATATTTTGTATATCTCTTATGTGTTTTACAGGTATTTCATGCAAGAAAATGAGAGAGATAACTCAAAATAGTGAAAGAAAACAAGAAATGGGAAGTACAAGGGCATTTTCATAATTTTGTAGCCATATTCCGCAGGTGGGGATAACTATAAAGTTGCTTTCAATTACAAGAACAGTGAGAAAAACGACACCCCAATTCGAGTTACGGTAAAGAAGTTATGCAAGTTTGAAGATTGAGAAAGAAATCCCAAAATCTCTGAATGAAAAACAAGGGCGATCCGGACCTATTAAAAATAAAAGGTCAGAACCGGTTCGCCCATTTGTCAAGCTCTAGATCCGTTATAAAATTAGTCACGCTTTCTAAGTGTGACAAATTTCCAGATATGGGATTTTTATTTTGTCCTTATCTTTTAGCCAAAAGAGTTTTATGCTTTGGAGACTCTTCTAAACGACTTGTAACCTATATATTTAGTCATTATCACTCTTTTTATTCAGATTTCATTCATGTAAAAGCTCCTAATCAAGGAGGAACATCTAGGAAAAGAATTTACATAGTTTGCACCTTAAATTCAAGAGCTTTTCAGTTTTTCTTTAAGCTTTGATTTCCTCTTGCATGTTCTTGTTCTTCAATCTTAGTAACATTTATTTCCAGCACTTTGAATATTATTTCATTATGTTTTCATGCATGTTAATGTGTTTTGACGTACAGATTTATAATACTATGCTAGGCTAGATTTGCACGGGTTGGAATGCATGAACCCAACCCGATGTTATTTGCACGGATATAAATTTAATTCCATGAGTAAAATAAATGATTAAATCGTGTTTATTGGTTAAGACAATTGTCGTAGGACTTCTAACATCGATTGACCCTAGGTAACCGGGGTGTTTAAGAGTGAGAAATACGTATTAGCTTTTGCGACACTTCTTTATTCTTACTTTTGATTATGTATGATGCGGGCTTGTACCCTCATATATGTAATGCTTGAGATTTATAAAGTCTGGTGTAAGGACACAAATTTCCAATTGAGTCCTTTGTAGTTTTGGCTCAATTCCGGACAAAAATATTTGAGCCATAGGATAGAGTTCAAGTTTATCCATTCAAGTCTATGATGTGTTTGTTGAAGACGTAGCGGCCAAGATATTAAAGCTTCATCAAATGTCGTGTGTGTTGTGCCTCGTTTCTACGTCATCAACATGGTTCCATTGCTCCTAAGGTATGAATGTATTTTAATATATATATATAGGAGCTTGGAACATTATTTATTGGGTGTATGTTAGAAATTTATTTTGGGTGTTAGAATTTTTTGTTAATTTTTTTTTGAATTCGTAGTTCTAAATATTTTGTTCTCGGACACCTTTCAGTAGAAAAATCATATCAAATCCAAAAAAAATCAGAAAAATACGAAACTGGAGGCCACGCATTCGTATCGAAATTATCTAGAACCATGGCTTGAGATATCGTTTGATAGGTCGTTTGAACGACCTCGTTCGAATGACTTCTCGTTCGAACGAGTTTTCAAACGAGATTTTTTTTCCTTTCTGTCTCTTCGTTAGAATATTTCTAACGAAAAAACAACGGGAACTGTTTTAAGCCAGTTTTTTCCACTTTTTCACTACTTTACCCCACTTCCTTTTTTACATACTTCTTAAGTGAGAGAACTAATTTTTTGAAGACAACTTTTTCACATTTTCAAGAGTCATTAGAGCAAAATACTTTGAAGAAAAAGTTCCTTTTTTGTGTTAAGTTTTATGGAGTAAATTCCTTTCAAAACACATATACACCCATATGTTTGTCTATATCCAAGTTTCAACATATATATATTGCTTGGAGTGTTTGGCACCGATTTTCTCTACACCATTGAAGATGAGAGTTTGAGTTTTCTTTTGAACTCATAAAGGATAAGATCTTTGTTTGATGTGACATTCCCACTCGAAGAAAGGCTTTATTGAGGGTTGACGGTTGTCCAAAAGTCTCATTGGTAGTTTCTAAGATTCCGATGGAGTTTCGGGGTTGTCGACTAGGCGGAGGTGTTTACAAGAAGACGCGTCAAGGCTTGAAGGGATTTGAGTCGAGGATGTAAGTCATCTGTCTTGTAATTGTAAAACCGTACTTAGTGGACTTAAGGCTAGGGTCGTCCGAGGTTTTTCCCATTTGGGTTTTCCTCGTACATCCGGCGTAGTACGATTGAGATTTATTTTATCTTGCAATATCACCTAGATGCATGCTTAGGACTAAAAGATAAAATTAGTGCAAAATCACAATCTATTTAATTTGGTGCAAATTTAATGTTTGGGTATGTTCAATTTAATTCAAGTGCAAAATTACTTTATCTTGATAACATGCAAGTTTAACTTGAATTGGATTAATGTGTGTTTAAGTCGAGATGAAAATTGTGTGTGTAGTTTTAATTTCACTTTTAGTTTAGTTTTATTTTTTTTATAAGTTGGTTTGTTCTCTTTAAGAAAGTAAAATTTTAAATAACTTTTGGAAAATTAAAATTGGAACCATTTCATTATATTTGAATTTAAAAATTGGGGGCTTTCGCTCTTTCATCTGGGTTTAATCAGTTATCTAATTCACAGTTAGGGCTTGTATCTGGAAAACGTACTAGGGATGGGGGATTGTATTTCAACCTTTTTTTCTCTCATATTAATCAAATCACCTTCTAATAAGTTTTGTGTGTGTAGAAAATTTAGATAGATTTTTCAATTGCTTTCGTAGAAGTAAAATAGAACATTTCACCAGCAAATCATCTTTTCTTATTTATTTTCTGAGTCAATCTTTTAGGTCATTCGTTCTAGTCTATCATCGCCATGTCTCCACGTCCTAGTCCATGAGATCTATATCCCGTCTTATCGGGTTTATTACTTCCGCGATCGGTTTGCACTTGAACCATAATTAGCACGCACTTTAGACCCAAATTGAGTCGCGTCAAGTTTTTAGCGTCGTTGCCAGAGTGTGTTTTGTTATAGATTATAATTAATTTACTATTTTGTAAGATATTTTTCTTTTGTATTTTTTGTTTTAACTTTTTTTGCAGGATTGCACAATTGAGCGCCAAGAAATGTTGAATACTCAACCGCACACCTCTTTACGGGAATTGTCCCTCTACAAATCATTCGGTAATCATATATTTTTATAGTGAGTTCGGTAATTATAATGGTTAATATGAGAATTGTTTTCAAACTTTTTATTCTCAAGAATTCGAATGGCCTCGACTCGTTCCACTTGGTGAGGGTTTTCGAATCGTTCAGAAGGAAAGGCTTGAAAACTTACGCTTGCATGGGAGTAGTTCTCTAGGTTTTTGTGTTCCATAACCCGCACCTCGACCTACTACCATTGGTGAGTCCATTCGAAATCTTGAGAATGAAAAGCTTGAAAACAAATATCGAGAAGAAAATCGTTTTTTGGAGCATGAGTTGAATGCACTTTTTCAATCCAATGATGATTTTTTTTCTCGATATTTTTGAAGACGGGGAATGTTTTCAACCAAATGAGGAATCCGAGTTTCTAGAGCTGAGGAAGACTACTTTGGAAGAAAGTTTCCAACCTTAAATGCAAACGGTGAAGAGGATCATTGGTGATGATTGGGAAATTGAAACACTTTGCAAGGACACTATTTCTTCTTTGGAAAACAAAGAGGATGTTGAGACTTATGTGTCACCTCAAAATTTTGAAGAACATCTCATTGAAAGTGAGTATTTTTCCCTTGAAATTCAATCTCCAAGTGATGATGAATCACTTGAGATTGAGTTTATTTTATCACCATTCTCTTTCACCGTTATTGAACCATTACAAGTACTACTAGATTTCTATGAGTCGGTTGAAACTTTTGAAACGTTTAAACCTTTTACTGATAAGGACTCTTTACTTGAATTGTTTTTCAATATGGACTCTCCTTTTTTGTGTGTCCCACTTCCCATACTACTTGAAGAATCTTTTGGAAGTGACTATATTTTTCTTGGATCCCAATTGTACTTATCCCCCATAGCGTCCAAATCCCCCATTATCACTTTAAAAAATTCAATTGGTGATGGTTCATTTTTTTCGCCATACACATGTCTTTCGTTGTTCAAACGAAATTCTTATTTTTCGGGAGGCATACATGAAAATGAGGGTATACTGATTATCCCTCAAAGCCAAATTGTATTTTGAGTGGATCCTCAAATTTTTCGACTTCTAGTGTATAACTTATTAGAAGTTCAAATCGTAGGTTGTACTTAATTAACTTTTTTTTCCTTTTTCTTTTTTTTAGTTTAGAACAATTAGTTTAAGTTTTTGTTATTGTTTTTGTTATCCTTGGTTCTAACATGTTTTGTAGATTCAATAGACTCGTATTCATCAAGGATCGCTCCATTTGGGTAATATCTTTATTTTCCTCTCTTTGTGTTGTGTTCTTGATTTGCATTGAGGACAATGCAACATTTAAGTTAGGGGTGTGGGGTATTCTTTCCATATATTGTTTAGTTCATTGACTTGATCACATGTTCGTTCCAAGTGTGTTTTTTTAGAAAATTTCCAAAAAAAAATTGAAAAAGTCAAAAATATTTTTCTTCAAAATAAATAAAAATTGGAATTTAAATCCTTCAAAAGTGTCACATTTTTTCTGTCTCAAATTGTAAAATTCAAAATGCACAAAGCCGAAATTGACCAAAGATGTAAATTGAGTGAAAATTGACGACTTAACGAATAAGTGTGGCGATTAATCAACCCGGTGAGATTTTGAGCCTATCGATTTTTTTGAGTTTTTAAATCAATCCGAGTTTATGATTAACTCAAAGTTCTTTTCAGTGTCTTAATAAGTCGTTGATGATCTCTATTTTATTGTTTTGATCGGTTATGGGAAATGTGTGAGATATTGTCTTAAATAAAGTGCACTAAAATATCTTTAAAGTAAATTAATCTCGAGTCGCATATGGTAAAGCAACTCGCATTTGGACAATAAAGTAGGCCATTGTTTATTATCCAAAAAGATTAGACATAAAAAGTCATGAAAAATTCATCAATTTGCTACCGAATTTGAGCCTAATAAATTTTTTCCTTTTCGTTTGATAAACAAAAAAACTCAATTAGCCCGGAATTGGGAAAATCGAATATTCATCAAATAAAGTTCGAAAAGTGCATAAAAAGGGGCAACAAAAAAAATTAAAGAATGCTCAACAAAAATAGCAAGAAAAAGAAAAAGAAGAAAAGAAGAAAAAAATGAGCAAAAGTTCGAAAAAGCACTAATGGACATCATAAGAATATTTTTCAATTTCGAATTTCCCAACTATTCCCATTTGTTTTTACCCAAATGCACCTTAAACCCAAGAAAGTCCTAACCGAGTTCGAATTACGAAATTGTCTACCACGTGGAGAGCTAAGGCAAAAAAGATAATAAAATATATTACATGGCGTGAAAAAAAGATGATGTTTCCCGTTTCCCTATGACCGTATTCCGATGAAGAGATCTTTTCACTTAAAAAAATTTCATCTTTCAAAATGGTGTGTGTGAATTTTTAGTCAATCATATTTACTCTTTATATCACGCATATCGAGAGGAAATAGCCACATTCCGAGTGATTCGTTTGTGAGTGCATCCCGTGAGATTTTGAAATCAAAACGAATTTTCAGAAAGTAACGTAATAATCGATCGGTGGAAATTTGCGGTATAATTTTTAAGTATTTTGATTTTTGTTAGTCAATAATGAATTTTGTGGGTACATTCACTACAAACCCTCACGAGACACCACTCGTCCTACTAGGGTAACCTAGGGGTTTAAAGGCTTATTGCATATGCTAAATGCAATCGCTTGCCCGTGAAAAAGGTATTTTATCCCAATAAAGTTTTTGAAGGGTCCTTAAGTCATGCTCTTATGCTCTTACATTGCTCGGGACACGCAAAATTTTAAGTTAGGGGGTTTAATTAGGCATAAATTCTTCACATTTATTCCCTTAAGTTCAGTATTTTTCAGAACCCGTGCAGTGTAAATATCTTGGATTTGTCTCATATTTATGCTACTAACCCTTTTTGAAAAGTATTTCATATTTTGTATAATTCTTATGTGTTTTACTAGTATTTCATGCAAGAAAGTGCGAGAGAGAACTCAAAATAGTAAAAGAAACCAAGAAATGGGAAGGTCAAGGGAATTTTTGTAATTTTGTAGCCATATTCTAGAGTTGGGGAAAACTATAATGTTGAAGAGCTTTCAATTACAAGAATACTGGAAAAAAGGACTCCCCAATCTGAGCTACGGTGAAGAAATTATGCAAGTTTAAAGATTGAGAAAGAAATCCCAAAATCTTTGATTGAAAAACAAGGGCGATCCGGACCTATTAAAAATAAAAGGTCTGAACCGGTTCGCCCATTTGCCACACTCCAGATCCATTAAAAAATTAGTCACGCTTTCTAAGTGTGACAAATTTCCATATACGGGATTTTTATTTTATCCTCATCTTTTAGCCAAAAGAGTTTTATGCTTTGGGGACTCTTATAAACGACTTGTAACCTATATATTTAGTCATTAGGACTATTTCTATTAAGATTTTATTCATGTAAAAGATTCTAATCAAGGAGGAACATCTAGGAGAAGAATTTACATAGTTTGCACCTTAAATTCAAGAGCTTTTTCGATTTTTCTTCAAGCTTTGATTTCCTCTTGCATGTTCTTATTTTTCAATCTTGGTATCATTTATTTTCATCACTTTGATTATTATTTTATTATGTTTTCATGCATGCTAATATGTTTTTAAGTAGAGATTTATAATACCATGCTAGGCTAGATTTTTAAGGGTTGAAATCCATGAACCCAACCCGATGTGGTTTGCACGGATATAAATTTAATTCCCGGAGTTAAATAAATGATTGAATCATGTTGATTGGTCAAGAAAACTGTCGTAGGACTTTTAACCTCGGTTGACCCTAGGTAATTCGGGCGTTTAAGAGTGCGACGCGCTTATTAGATTTTGCGATACCGCTTTATTCTTAGTTTTGATTATGTATAATGCAGGCTTGTACCCTCATATATGTAATGCTTGAGATTTATAAAGTTTGGGCTTAATCAATTATCTAATTCATAGTTAGGGCTTATATCTGGAAAACGTACTAAGGATGGGGGATTGTATTTTGACCTTGTTTTTCTCTCATATTAATCAAATCACCTTCTGATAAGTTTTGCATGCGTAGAAAATTTAGATAGGTTTTTCAATTGCTTTCGTAGAAGTAAAACATAACATTTCGCCAATAAATCATCTTTTCTTATTTCTTCTCTAAGTCAATCTTTAGGTCATTCCTTCTAGTTTATCATCATCATCACGTCTCCACGTCCTAGTCTCTAAGATCGATACCTCGTCTTACAAGGTTTATTACTTTCGCGATCGGTTTGCACTTAAACCGTAATTAACACACACTTTAGACACAAATTGAGTCGCGTCAATGATTCATGACCATGAGTCTGTTAAGCCACCACTTTTATGTTAATTCAAGGAATTTTTATTTCAAATTAGGGTTAAGTTTAGTTTTCGTATTTATTTGGGTTCAGGAATGGTGGATTTTTGGTGATTGAAATATGTAGGTATTGTTTGGTGGTAGGGGGTGGGTGAAAATGTCAAATGTTAAAAGACAACCGCTTTCGTCACTACAGTGACTCACAAATATATGGAGGTGAGGGCATCAACGACCACATATCTTCATTAAGTGTGCTGAGATAGAGAATCCATCAAGAGAGTTCATATTTATCAATATAATCCTATTCGAAGTCTTCTCATATTGTCCAGGATAATTTTTTTATTTCATATGATTTTATGTTCACATTCTATGAGTTATCAAGTAATCTCCCATTTTTCCTCCTCTTTTAATCCCTTATATATGATGGTTATTAAAAATAACTTTTTCGGTTTTAATAATTCATCATATCGAGTTTCTCTCCATTCAGTATAATTAAGATCAAAATGAATAATTTTTTAACTTAATGTGGAGGATGAGATGTCAGTGTTTTAGAGCTAATTAATGGCACTGAGAGTTTTTATGTCGTATTATTTTGAAAAAGAAAAAATGTGAATTATCTCCTTGGAATTTCAAATGGAATGGAAACATTAAGATTGATAGATTTCAGAATCTGATTCTATAAACCAAGATGAATTTGGTGTACTCTCACTTTCTTTGTGATTAAAGAGTATAAGGTATAATTTTTTTTGTAGTGGATTACATGTCTATGTCCTAAAGCCCATTAATTGCAGTGATAATTTAATTAATATCGTCCAAAAATTATGTAAGTTGACAATTTCAAAAATGAAGATATTATCGATATATTGTGTTATCATATATATGTGCTTATGGAGTGGTTGATGACGCACCTTGTAAAGCGTCTCCAGTGTGTGCTTCTATTGACTCAAGTGTAAGTTGGTCAATCAAGTATAAATTCTGAAAATTTGATTTAATATTGATAACTTATCATCTTCGTTAAATAAAATTTATCATCTTCATCAGGGAATAGGACGAATTCTCGTGACGATAAGAAGATAGGTTGACCCTACTAATGACTCAGAGAAAGAAAGAAAAAGATGATGATTTGAGATCCGTTAACTAACTAAAACAAGTAAATTTAAACTAATTACTTAACTATGCATGCAAGAATAATGAATTGGTTTTAAACTATATGAGAGAATGGAATTAGGTAATTACATAGAACATCGGTAATTACATATAATATAAAAATTTCAAAAATTTAATTCTCCATTCTAAGAGACATAAAATACTCTCCAAGCATTCAAGATATGAGGAATTTATTCCAAACAATATTAAATAAAAAATTATATTTGACGAGGATGATAAATTATGAAGAAGCCAATTACACCCTTAAACATTTCGGTTACCTAGGGCAAACGGAATTAAAATGCCTATAACCTTTATCTTGATAAAGTCCAAACCTTCGAATGATGAATTACTTTTTATGCACTTTTAAATCCATATGCATTACCTAGGTTGGGTTCATGTACCCCAACCCGTTAGAAATCTAGCCTAACATTGTAAAACTGTAACTAATCATGTTAACTACGTTGCATCTAATCAAAACCATAATGAAACGATATCTAAACATGCATGAGGGTCTTGGAATTCCAGAAAATAAACAAAACATGCAATGAATACTAATTTCAAGAAAAAGGTAGAGAAAGACCAACTTTATTGATGAAAACCTTGAGAATTAATCCATGAAAGTATACTTTTGATGAAGAAATTGAAATCTAGGGTTATTGAGTCTTTCTCCCTCTAATTGTGACAATCTGAATATAATTATGATTAATTATGCTTAAATCGTGCTTAGCTTATGAGATACGAGTATTGTGTTATTAATATAAGTTATGTTAAGTTATTATGTTTAGTCTAATCCTACCTTCAGAAAGAATGGAATATCGAATTAGCTACAAATACAAAATTTTGAAGTTCTGGTAGGAATATTCAGGTTGGAGACTAGTTTTGACAGTTATAAAATGACTTGAGATGAAAATAGATAGTTGTAGACATGTGAATTAGGGTTGTAACACAACAAACAGTGTGTGAAACGGAGGCCCGAGTAAGAAGTTATACCAAAATTACTAACCAAGGGCAAATATGTCCATCCGTTTAAGCTGTAATTCGTCCTTTATACCCAACAGGTGTCTTAAATTGATTGGTTGGAGGTGTAGGCTGGTTTGGCCGACCTTATACTTTTCAAATAACCTTATCCTTCATCCAAAATCATCCATGAGTAAATTAATCTTAAGGAGAGAGAATAGGGAAGTTTAGTAAGAAAGCGAGGAGGAAACGTTGGAGAAAAATTCATTGGAAATTACGTAAACGTCCTTAAGGTAATCCTAGTGTAAATCTTGTTATTTTTCTTATATTACTGATTGAAATGATATAAATCATCATTTTTTTACTTAACTTCCATGTCTTGAGGTATACGTATGAATAGATACGAGTTTAAACAAAGTTGAATGTGTAAACCCTTAAATTGCTTCGTTTAGTAACCTTATTTATTCACACTTCCATATCTTTTGGTATACTTACTAGAATTGATTAATTCTAGTTTTAAATAACAATAGACTCATATATGTGTGATATATCCAAAAATCATGTAAAAATACCAAGAAATGAATCTTTGGTGAGATTTTGAAGTTCGGGATTAAAATCTGCCCCAAGGGTGAAAGTATGCACGTCATGTGTTCGATGTTTTGCTTGACATAGCAAATGAATCTTAAAAATTATGAAATTTTAATTTTGTATTTTCCAATATGTTTATTGATGTTGGGTCAAATATCATTGAAAGTTATGATGTAGAAAAATTATGAAAATTCCTGGAAGTTGAATGAACGATAAAAGAGTCTATAGGGTAGATTTGCTATGTAGTAAAGAAATGGGAATATCTTGCACTAGGAAACTTGAAATGATGAGCCATCTTTGGTCAATTTTGGCTTAGTGCTCTTAATTTTTACAATTTGAAACTATAAACAAAATTTTAGTGATATTTTTAAAATTTTAAATTTCAATTTTTATTTATTTAGAAGAAAAATATTTTTGACTTTTCAAAATTTTTCATGTTTTTTGGATATTTCTGAAATTTTCTATTTTTTGGGCCATCTTGAGAATTTGTGAAGATTTTAAAAGACACACTTGTCACCCCCCTTGCATTGTACTCAATCAAAAGGACTAAAATCTAAAGAAGAAAAAGAAAAAGTGCAAAAATAAAATGAACAAATATTAAAATACAATAAGATACTATATAACTCCAACACATGACACAAAAATACAACCAAAATCACCCCATAGCATCGGCGTTGCGATGACCTCTCTCTCTCCCCTAAGACTTATCCGACCCCATGAACGGGGTCCAATACTCTCCTCGTCTCCCTCTTCCTCACATCGTGAACGAACAGTCGAAACAAGTTGGGATCCGCCCCATATATAAGAGGGATACCTTAAGGCTCATGATGACTGGGGTGAATGGAATTCTCATGCTACCTAATCGAATCACAACATACTTGTCCCAACTTGGAGGGGACATCACGATCACAATTGGAGGGACACATTAACCCTAGATCTCCCTTAACTTAGGGAATGCATGGGTCGGGCTCTAAATCGTACGAGACTCGAGTCCTCTCCTCTATCGCATCCAAGGACTCAAGTGGCATGGGTGGATGATCACAAAGAAGGAATTCATCTATCATATCTCTCCATTAGCTCTCTTCTAAGTGACTACATGAGTACGATAGAGAGTGGACTTTGCCAGTGAGTCTCTCATCCACCATCCCGAATTCTTTTTCAAAAAACTTTAGGCTCATGTCTCTTAACATTGTTTCTTGCTCATCCTAGGAATACTCTCTTACACTCTCATCTAAACTCTCTCTCCCTCTCACGCCTATGCATTCTCTCTCGCTCTCAATAGAGGTCACTAAAAATTCCTCCACCGCCTCCCTCTCGAAGTCGGTGTACGTCCAGTCACTCTCACTACCCGAAATAAGTCACGCTCCTAAGGCATCCCCACCGATGTTTCCCTCTATATTCTCCTCTACTATCTCCTCGATAAGATCTATAGCGTGAAAATCTTCCTCCTCACCCACTTGCCTAGAGATATTGAAAATATTCATCTCAAGGCCATGTTCCCAAATGCGAGTTGTATTTGCCCATTTCGAGTGTTGATTAATGCATTAGCCATATCTAAGAATGGGCGTCCTAGGATGATGGAAACATGATTGCTCGAGGGGATGGAGGGCTCCGTGTCCTAAATGACAAAATCTATCAGGGAGTTGAATGTGTCAACTTGGACAATCACATCCTTGATGATCCCTCAAGGTATTTTTATTGTACGATCAACGAGTTGGAGAGTGATTGATATGGGCTTGAGGTTCCCTAAATCTAGTTACGTATATAACGAATAAGGGAGAATGTTGACACTCTCCCCTAAATCAAGCAAATGCTTTTTCTATTCAGTTATCTCCAATGATGCACGAGATGGTAGGTGCACCCGGATCTTTAAACTTGGGTGGGAGGTCATTAAGTAGAACGGATATCACATTTTGTGCCAGGAAAACGTTATTTTTCACCTTTATCCTTCTTTCCAGCATTAATAAGTCCTTAAGGAATTTAGCATAGGCGGGAATTTACTTTATGGCATCGAGGAAATTTAAATTTAGTTTCACTTGCTTAAATACATCTAGCACATCGTCGTGGGAGGCCCTTTTTTGAGGATCCAACCATTGAGGGAAATGCGTATCAGTGGGTGGTTTCACTATGACTTCGAGCCCACTAGTGTTGTCTTCATTGTCACTTTCATTTAAGGGGGAATCTTTTGCCTCTTTCGTGTCGGGTAAAACCTCCTTATCTTTAGATTCGTCATGTTGGGAGGTGATAAATCAACAACTCTTATTCTTCGTAAAGTGATGACTTCTTGACATTTCTCTTGATGGTCGATGGGTGTAGAGCTAACACTAGGTTGACCTTGGGGAGGTCTTTGGCGTTAGGACGAAAACCTACCCTTCTCTTGGATACTCAAAGATGATTGCAAATTTTAAATGTTCTCATCTATTACGGCAAACATTCGGGTATTTGAGCATTAGTTTCTTGTTGGTCTTGTATAAATTGATTTATTGTATCCTCAAAATTTTTCCTCGGTGGGTTGATATACGACGTGAGGGTGGTGCTTGAATATGTGGAGCTTGTTGAATGTGCGGAGGCGGTGGTGCAGGAGGGGCAACGTGTGAATTAGGATTCAACGTGATGTTTTGTTACCCAAGATGGTTCCTCCAAGAAGGGTTATAAGAATTATCGTAAGGGGTATTGAAATTTCCTTTAAATCCTCTGACTGCTTCAACTTGCTCTTGGGGCATGACTTTGTAGTCGAGTATCGTTGGGCATTCATTTGTTGAATGTCCCACCTCATAAATGGCACACATTCTCCCTCTCATTGCTCGATTGGGTCCAGGTGTTTCTCTTGCCCATGATTCGACTACGTCTTCTAATCATTTTTCAAGTTGTCTTATTCGAAGTTTTCACTCAGATTCATGGTCTAATTGATAGAGTCCGAACGTAGAAGGAGTCGTGGATATTTATCGAGTCTGAATTTGGGCATTAGGATCGAATGTGTCCCACACTTGAGTAGTCTCTACGACATACCTAAGATGGGCCTCTACATCGTTATCGTTATCCCAAAAAATTCTCCATCACACATAGTCTCAACGAGTTGTTTGGAAGATATGCTTAGTCCTTGTTGGAAGAAAGATATGGGAGGATACTTCTCAAAACCATGATGTGGGCAAGTGTCAACTAACTCTTGGAAACTCTCCCAACATCGATCAAATGGCTAATTTTCTTGTTGTTTAAACATTTGAATTTGAGATTTAATGAAGTTCGTTCGATGTTGGGGAAGAATTTCAGAAGAAACTTAGATTGTATATTTCTCCACGATCCAATTGAGTTCAGTGATAAAGACCATAGCCAGGTCTTAGCTTTATCATTTAAAGAGAAAGGAAAAATTTTAGGCGAACGACGTCTTGAGTGCAATCTTGATCGCTAAATGCGTCGCACGCCTCTTCGAACACACGGATGTGGGGGAAAGTCTTTTCCAAATCCATGTCGTGAACAATGGGAAGAATCTGGATCATCCCATTGTGAAAGTGAAATTGTCCTGCATTGTACAGAGGTAGAATTGAGAAACCTTATGTGTGATAAAGATTTAAATACTTGTACAAATTCCAATCACAAACTTATTTAATTAGAGTCAATTATGAATCAAATCAATTCAGCCCTTAAACTCAAATTAGCAACATGCGTGCAACTGACAAACTAACATAAGTAAAATATGAGACACAAAGTTCAGAAAAATCCCCTAAGGGAAAAACCTTTTTATTTCACTATAATTGTAAATCTCAACTTACACGGTTACAATCAAATAATGTTTGACACTCGAATACTCGCAGGCATCGGTCGATGTCATCAGCAATAAGAGTACACTCAGCGAACCGACATGAACCGCAGTCCAGTCTTCAACCCAGGAACACCGCAACACTCCCTAATGACACACAGTCATAAAACTCCGTAGTGATTCACTCCATAATAGCACGCAACTCCCGGTTGTAGAGATCTCCTCACAAAGTATGAATAATAGCAAATTATGTTTTGGGTTCCACTAAAAAACTCACACAAAATCAATTGGGATTGTGAATTGTAAAACAAAAGTTATGAACCCTCAAATGCTTGGATAATAGTATAAAAACGTATTATGTGAAAATCAATTTTTCTCCACCTAAAAATTAAGAATTCTGACACCCTATTTATAATAAAAATCAAGGCGGTGACATGTTAGCTTAAACCACATCTCGTTCGAACGAAATACGTTTTCGTTTGAGCGAGATAGGATCTCGTTTGAACCAGGTATGATGTCGTTTGAATGACATCATACACGTAACCCAAAAACCTTCAGTATCTTAAATATTTTGGAAACCTCAAAACATAAAACTGTTTACGAGATCATAAACATTTATCCAAAAAACTTTTATGATAAAATGTTTTTGAAAAATAAAAACTATTTAAAATCATTTTTCATAAATAGAAAAATATTTTGTACTTCAAAAAAATATCCCAACACTTTTAATGTAAAATGTAAAGGGAACTAAAACACATTTTACCAAATTCATCCTTGTTGGGCTTGAATGTTGAAGTCTTCTTGAAATTCGGATTTGTCTTTGTAGATGTAGGCTTCTCAATCATGCGATGACTTGTCGCAACTTGTAACGGTATATGACATAATTAATTGTGACGGACAATGTCCTTATAAGAATGCATCCCGGAGTGACGGTGCGCTTGGAATACAAGAGCTCTCTCATGGGAAGATACGGTATCCCAACCTCACCAATACCAAAACTAGTGTGATCCAACATGGCTCTCTCTCTAGATAAATCGAAGTCCTCATTCGACGCCCTAGAAGTGTGACTCATGATGGAGTAGGGTGGTGTAGGAGGTGGAACCCAAAACTGAGGATCGTTAGGAGTGTGTGGACTAAGGGATCGTACTCTACTGTCAGATTCTCATGAATGCGGGTAGGAGTGTCTTGAGGTGTTTGTTGCGGATTTTTCATCAAAGGACTTCAGAGATGCTATATATATATATATTAGAATTTATGATTTGTTTTGGGATTTTTAAGAATTTAAGTCAAATTTTGGATTAAATTGACCTAACCTAAAAGTCTACCTACTTCCCGGCAACGGCGCCAAGAACTTGACGTGACTTTAAAAGTGTTTCTAGAGCATGCTTCTATCGACTCAAGTGTAAGCCGCTTGATCAAGTATAAATTCGATAAATCGGGTGCCGAACTCAGGGAATAGGACAAATGCTTGTGACGATAAATAGTAATATCGGTTAACCCTACTAATAACTCAGAGAAAGAAAGTGAAAGATGAAGATTTGAGATCCGTTAACTAACTAAAACAAGTAAATTTAAACCAATGACTTAACTACGCATGCTACAATAATGAATTGGTTTTAAACTATATGAGATAATAGGATTAGGGTACACTCCCCTGAACCATCGGTAATTGCATAGAACATAAAAGCTTCAAACGTTTAATCCTTCATTCTGAGAGAAATCAAATACTCTCTAAGAATTCAGCACATGAGGACTTTATTCCGCTCAATATTAAATCAAAAATTGTATTTGATAAAGATGATAAATTATCAAAAAGCCAATTGTACCCTTAAACATTTCGGTTACCTAGGGAAAATGAAATTAAAAGACCTACAACCTTTATCCTGATAAAGTTCAAACCTTAAAATGGTGAATTACTTTTTATTCACTTTTAAATCCGTATGCATTACCTAGGTTGGGTCAATGTACCCCAACCCGTTAGAAATCTAGCCTGACATGGTAAAACTGTAACTAATCATGATAACTACATTGCATGTAATCAAAACCATAATGAAATGATATCTAAACATGCATGAGGGTCTTGGAATTCCAAAAAATAAAGAAAACACGCAATGAATACTAACTTCTAGAACAAGGTTGGGAAAGGAAAACTTTATTGAAGAAAACCTTGAGAATTAATCCATGAAAGTATACCTTTTGACGAAGAAATTGAAAACTACGGTTCTTGAGTCTTTCTCACTCTAATTCTCTTTCAAAAACTAATTCAAAACTAATCTAATGTCAAACTATAATAATACAAAATCGTTTTTGCAAGAGTCCTAACCTAATACAACTCTAAGCAAAAAAAAAAAATAGGGCCAAAATAAAGATTCTACATCTGGCAAATTTGTAATGGTTTTAAAGCGTGACTAATCTTTGTCATGGTTCTAGAGCACGACTAAAGCTGAACCAATTCTTCTCTAACCGAATCGGTACTCCTTTCTGCCTTCCTTAGCTTTGCCTCATTGATTCTTCTCATCTTCAAATGCGCATAATTTTTTTACTGTAACTCGGTTTGAGGTAATATTTTTTTCAATATTCTTGTGACTTCAAGATCTTCAATGTTCCAGTTGAACCGACCTCCGGACTAAGGCTGCAAAATTATGAAAATGCCCTTTAACTTCCTGTATCTTAATTTATTTCACTATTTTGAGTTGTCTCTAGCACTATCTTGCATGAAAAACCTGTAAAACACATAAGACATAAAAAACACGAAATACTTATCAAAAGGGTTAGTATCATAAATATGAGACAAATCCAAGTTAATTACAATACACGGGATCATAAAAATATCAAAATTAAAGGGATAAATGTGAAGGATTTATGCCTAATCAGTTACATTTTATTGGATTAAAATATTAAGGAATTCATCCTATTAATTGATGGTACTATATTCTTTTGTAAGAAGAATATTTTTCTTCATATTACATTATGATCAATTTTAAGGAGTTTTCCTAAATTAACTTTAGAATCTTTGTTAAGTCCAAAGATGAAATTCGATTTTGTTATTGGGAAGGAAACAAATTTCATTGAATATGTCCAAACATGAAATTGCATTTTGTTATTGGAAAGGAAACAGATTTCATTGAATTCATTTTGGATTTTTTCTATTTTTAAGCATGAAATGACTATCATGATTGCCTAGTTCATGCATCGCATGGGTTTAAACCTAGTTACTTATAGAAAATGTAGGACATTGTCTATATTGATCATTGTTTATCTTTTTATAATGGTAAATTATATATATTCTCACCAACATTGAAGGAACCAATATTGTAGCATATGGGGGAAATAGCAATTCTATAAGACACAGGATTCAGACACATTTTGGTAAATATATTGATGTGATGTGTCATGTCTACAATGATTGGTACTTAGATTCCTCTCATTATCATTAAAATCATCAACCAATGCAGTCCACACATTAGAAAATTATTAAGTTTAACTCACACATGAAATTATAAATTAAAAAAATTCATAAATTCTTAAAAATCTATAAAAAAAACTAAAAAAAATTAAATTTAAAGACATGTTTAAAAGTGGGATTATTTGTGTTTAAAATTAGTATAGTGATTATGGTGAGTCTTAGATTAGTTATACCAATTATTATCTACCAGAGATAAAATATAAGTTGATATTAAATAAAGAGAGATGAGAGAGAAAGAATCCACGAGTGTAATGCCATTAAGTATTAGGGTCTGAGTAAAAGCTCTCTATAACTCATTAGGGTTAGGTGCATATCGTTTTTTTTCAGTTTTCCCCAGCTTAGTGGTTTAGTAAGTTATTTATAGTAGTGAAAAGGAGAAGAGGCAGAATACCTTTATACATTAGGTATTTACACCTTTTTACATTAAAGATAATAGCTTAGCATATCTTCACGTGCATATGCACAGATGACTGTAGAAATGCTCGTGTGTGTATGTTCACCTTACTAATGTTTTGAAATCTTGAGGGTGGTTGCCAGTCTACCGACCTAAGAGGATTATAAAGTTGACCACATCAACCTTTTGGATGGGGTCCACTGGCTTTTATGAGAGGTATCATGTTGTTATTGGTCCAGGCATCATTTTTACTTTAGGTTACGAGAAAATCCCCCAATACTTCATTTTTTATTATAATGAGTAATGTCTTAAGGATGGAGTATTATAAATTAGGGTTTGTTTGGATCTTTGGAGGCGTTTGGTCGGTAAACAACCTCTCGAAAAATGAAAATTTTGCATCATTTCATTCCTTGAGTCAATGTTAATATTTTAAATAATAGTAAAAATAGCAAACCGTTTAGAGGTACGCTGGTCATTTTCTTTCTTGGGAAGTGACACACCGTCGAAAGATAAAGCAGTGGGCATTTTTAAACATTCCACTTTGTGCAAGTCAGGAGACGTCACTGAGTTCTATAAAATGTCAGTTCCCTCATTTGTTCATTTCACCCTAAATTTCAAATTCTTTTCTACCCTCTTAAGCTTTTTTCACTATTTGTGTGAGTCGTTCCTCCTTGCCGTGTCTTTTTCACTGTAAGAATACTTCTCCTCTTGTATTTGTTCCATTTTTATTACAAAAATAGTGTATACTATTAATGAGAGTTCTTTGGAGCTTTGTAGGGATACCCATAGAATCCCTGCTTGGGTCAAAACATAGTTATTGACATGTCCTTGTGACCTATGTGCATTGGAGGAGACCCATTGGATCCCCACCATTTTTTTATTGCTAAGTGTGGGGTTACCTTTCCTCCCAATCACTTATTTTTAGAGTTTTGTCAATATTTGGGTAGTGGTTAATGGAATAAGCCATATTAATGTGCAGTGTGGGACCAATGTAAGAATAAAGGAGTTATTGTACTGTTAAAGTTGAGGAACCACTAACGAGAACATTTATTATTTAAAGATGAGATTCTCCAACATAGCCCTTATAGTGAAGGCCTGATTCTAATAAGGATTGTTAAGATCGTAGTTTGATATTGAAAGATTGGCAGTTTGTCCCTCTTCCTGAGGGTGAGGAGTACATAGGGCCTCATTGCCATTAAGAAGGCCAGTGCATAGGTTAGCATCCACATATATTTGTATGTTTTTCATCTTTTTGGTCTTCCTTCTGATTGTGTTATTAATTGCATTTTCTTGTCTTTCCATTTTACAGAGGATTAGTTAAGCGCATCCTTTCTTTGCTTCCATTTTGTTTGTGTACCACAGTTCCATTACATTTTTGTTGCTCACCCAATAGAGGACATTCCAACAACCTCTATCAATATAGAAGACCCAACTTCTTCATTTTCTGGTACTGAGTTAGACTCTCCACCACCAGTAGAAGGGAATTTCTCTGTTGAGGGTACCTTCTCATCCTTTAAATATGTGGACACTTCGTTAATGCCAACCAACATCTATCTACTAAAAATGGTTAAAATAATTATCCCCAACCTTCTATATGGCTCTAAATCCCCTCCTATTGAAAGGAAATATGATGATGGGGGTTCCAAACAACCCATTATGGTTTAAACCTCTTCGATTAAAAATCAAGAGCCCTAGCTTAAGATATTGAAGAGAGGTCCAACCTCCACTCTAGAGTTGGATAGTAAAATTTAAGCTTATAAAGGCCAAAGTAGCGCCCAATCCATTTTTATGAACCCTGGGCTTTCTAACAATCTGATTAGAGAAAGGGTTCTTTCGATTGACGAGGCTGAGACATGCTCTTTTACTCGTGTAAAGCTGGTCAAATAGGCCAGCTATAATTTAGCCCTAGTAAGTATCACTCGATATTTTCTTATTATCATATATCACTATTACCTACTACTGATGTTTTTGAATGTTTTTTTTGTAGTTATTGGTTGACTACGACCAGTTATTGAGGAGTGATGATAAATTGAAGGAATCTTCTATAAACATGGAGGCAACCTTCAAAGGCATCCATATCCTTAGAGTTTGTTAAATGAGACCATTAGGATAATAAAAAGAATATGGCAAATGTTATTAAGGAGCTTGAGGATGGAAAGAGCCAAGTGGCATAAGCTGCTGGAGATGCTATGAAGAAAGATGACGAGGCTGAGAAGATTATGAGGAAGACTAAGAAGGTAGCAGAGCAAGCTAACGACCAGGTGGCAGAGCTGAAAACCAAGGATAAAAAGGAAAAGGAGGATTCTTACACCCGAGGATAGGATAAGGTATTCTTTAATGCCACCATCTAGATTGACTATCTGAAGAAGTTCTCGTTCAAGGAGGGCCAAGATGCTTCTCTATCCCAGGTGTTGGCTATGACTTATTTTTTCAGCATAATCCAGGTAGTCCTTCAAAAATCGAGGAAGAAGCTAATGACGAGGAAGGGATGGTTGAGTCTGCAGTGACTCAAGATCATATGGTGGTGGTTTCCCGACTAGAGGAATAAGTGACTCAAGACAAAGAGAAGTTATAATGAATAGGATTGCTTGTATTTTTTTTTCATGAATTTTTGATGTAGTTGCTCAATTTCTTGAGTTGTAATACCTTTGAACTTTCAATAAAATTTCTCCTTTTTCAGTCATGATTTTGAACTGTTTGGTGCATCCCTTCTTTCCTTACTTATGTACTATCATATTTATTTCAGTTTGACTCTAAAATTGGTAGTTTAGTTGTCATTAAAAGTAAAATTTTCTAGAAAAAAAACTAATTATTTAGTGCCAATCATAAGGAACCAAACGAGGAAGAGATGGAGGAATTTTTTGGCTTGGATGTATTCAGTCACGATAAAGAGGCTTAATTTTATATGCATAGGTTATTTCACCAAGCAGTGACAACCAACGCTTCTTACTATGAGATGATTTTCAAACTTTAGAAATACTATAAGGACGCTATTTTCAGTTTATCGGGCGACTATAAGAAGAAGTTTGCTTTTCTTTGATGTAATAGTGGATTTGATAAGAAACTATAAGGCTTGGCATCGTCATACTCCAAAAAGGAGTTTCTGATCCAATCAAACTTGAAGAGTGTTCAAGAGGTGGCCAGTCTTCTTGTGCAGGGAAATAATTTATTGAGGGATGAACTAAAGGGACTTAAGAAGATGACCACGACCTAGAGTGAAGGAGTCTCATTCTTGGGGAAAGATAATGCTCGTGTGATGGAAGAGTTGGAATAATTAAGGAAAATAAAAGGAGATCAATCTTCCTGCGAGGTGGTTATAGCTCGCCCATCAGTGAAAGAGGAAAGAACTAAGAAATCTCTGGCCAATAAAGTAAATCTCACAAAGAATTAGCCGACTACCATCAATAAGCAAAGTGAGAAGGTCAATCATCTCACTTATCACTTTTATAAACAACCTTGTAATGATATGGATGAATTGTTTTGATTAGGTGTTAGCACATTTGGGTATGTAACTTGAGCATGACTGTAGATAGGGTTAGAAATATTGGTAAATAAATTCTCATGTTGTGATGAAGATGATGAAGGAAGACAAAATCTAGTATTAGCATAACTCTGGTTTCTTGGATCAGCCTACTCCTCTCTTAAAGTTGGATATTTGTTGGATTTCTACGAAGAACATCATAATCATTTTGATTATGAAGTATCTTAGAGACTATGGCTTACATAGAGATAATGTTGTTAATCAGCCATTACATTTAGTAAATATGGCTAGCTCTTGTATCCAATCGAGGTTTAGGGATCTATGCACAATAGTCCTTCCTTCTACGCTGGATGTTCCTTCTGCTGGAATGGAGAATGCCTTGGAAAAATGTCCCTGTAACTAAGAAGTTATTTTTTTTCATTGTCGGCTATTTGTATGTAATGAAACTCTGATATTTGGGGTATTTGAATAAATGCCTTGATTGTTTTAATGTGTGTTTATGGCCTACCAGTAGTTTTGTCTTATGAATATATAGTCATCAATAAGCCAACTAATATGCCTTACTGGTTATCGATTTGGACGAACTCATGTTGTCCAGTCTTAGGTTCTTTTAGTGTGACTTATTTGTAGTCGTCTAAATGGATCTTATCATTTTGACCGAGTTCTAGCGTTAGTTACCATTAACGACCAAATGTTTAAGGATTGTTCCTTAATTCGGTCTAGTAAAAATTCTTGTTCTTGAACGTAGGGAATCATATATGAAGTATTATACTTGGAACTTCTTGTTCGTTATCTCGTAGGGCCATACATGAAGTTTTGAATTTTTGAAGTTTGTTTTTTCATTGTCATTTGAGATTTATTTAAATTTAAGCACATGTCCTCCCCAAAAAAATATAAAAATATGGCAATAATATTTTATGAAATTTGAAGATCTCTATTGAGATTTAAAACGAGTTACACGAAATAAAAGGAGATTACATTTCATCGGATCACTGATAATATTCCCTCCGATGCTCGGCATTCCAAGAGTTTTTGAATGGTTCTCCTTCTAGGGTTTTAATAAGATAGGTGCCTGGTTGGATAACTGCAAATATACGGTAAGTACCGTGCCATTTGGGCTCTAATTTGTTCTCTTTCTGAAGAACTTTCTTTGGTACGTAGTCTCCTTTCTTGAGATTGTTCAGTTTAACCTTCATGTTTTATAATATGAGGCTACTCGAAGTTCAACGTGTTCTCTAACTTCGTCAACCAAGTCCAAATCTAACTTTCTTATAATATTACTCTTCAGAGTATCGAAATTAGGCACTCTGTGACTAGGAAAACCAATTTATGTTAGGGGATACTGCTTCAATACCAAATTCCAACATTATTGTATGTAAATATTATACTCCTATGTGGACCAATGATGAATGTACACCTATCATCCAATATGCCTGACTTGTCTACTTGATCGGCTTAAGAGACACTTAGTCGGCTGTAAGGTCGCCCAACACTAAAAGTCCAACCAATAAGAATATCAACAGTTAATCTGATGGGATACCAACTAGCTCTGAATTCCGAGAGTTTTACTTATTGTACATAGATAAATTCCTAGAAATATAAATACGTTACATCTTTAGGGTTTTGCACCCCTTATAAATACAAACTAATCCCTTATCTCAAGGAACGACTTGAATCTCTCATATGCACACCATACTAAGCTATTATAACCCCAACTGAATAACAATAATAGTGGACGTAGGCTATTTTACAGCCGAACCACTCTAAACTCTTTGTCTCTTATGTGTGTGGTTTGAGTTATTTCTATTATTTTTATGTGTGATTATAAATTTAGAGTCAATCCATTTTTAGACATCAACAAATTGGCGCCGTCTATGGGAACGTTTGTCTGCCATCTGTAACACTCTGTATTCTTGAGCATTTATATTTAATTAATTCGGGTACTTTAAATTACACGTGTGTCGTAATTTAATTGAATTAATTATTACGTGTTAATTAAAATATTAATCGGGAGAGATAATGGTTAATATTTATGAAATGTAATTACTAAGTCAAAAGTAAGTTATAAATTTTGCGTCCTAGCGAGTGATAGTGACATGGAAATATTTTATCTCAATCGGGAATCGATATAGACTGCTTGGGTTTAAGATAGGACTTTATTTTAAAGTGACTCTGATTGGAATTTAGAGGTCACGATTGATTCCGAATGGGTCGAGAGAGTTAGAATAGTCTACACTGGGGGTAGTGATTGGGTCCCAGAACCTTTTAAGACATAACTAGACCCACACACGGGTGTTCGGGTATTTTGGAGTTGGCCCCTTAGATTAATTAAGATTAAGAGTTTTAAACCTAAGTGTTGGAGTTAGAGGCATCCATAACTCAATTAGAAAATCCTAGAAATTAAGATAAGGGAGAAGGAAGAAAAAGAGAGGGATTTGGAGACCAAATTTAAAGGGGATTCGGGTTTGCTTTGTCGGATTCATCATCTTTAACGTGGAATCAGACATTACAAATCCTATACGAGAAGTAATTAAACTTTCTTTTGATTTAAATAGTAGAATTGCATCTTCGTAATATAGTATGTGTTGATAAATTCGTTTTGAGAGGGTGACACATGTGAAATTTGGGTTTTTGAGGATTTAAGAATTAAAGGTGAAATTGATGTTTAAATAATGTGATAATACTATCATATGATGTTAGAATATAATTTAGAATCGAAACCCAGTAGCAATTGTTATTGAATTCGGATTATTGGCTCGAATTGAATTTGTGATTTAAGAAATTTTGAGAAAAACCCAATTCGTGAACCCTAGGAGTTTTAATGAGAATCAGTGATCATTGATGATATATATTTTTGTCAGAACCTGTTTATAGATATAATAAACATGGGGTATCGATTGGGTTGAAGTTTGGGTTGATTCCATGGAGGTTTGAGGGTTAAAAATGGAGAAAAATGATTTTCGGAGAAGAGGGCCTGTTCAGGTATTGATAAATCTACCTAGGGAAGTTTCATCAGAAACTCGTTCGAACGATATGAGTTTATTGTTCAAACGATATCAATCTCTTTTTCTAACAAGGTTGTCATCTTGTTCAAATGACCTAGGTTTTGGATATGGAGATAGATCTTTTTTCTACGAACGCATGGCCACCAGTTTTGTATTTTTCTGACTTGTTTTGAATTAGTTATGAATTTCCTATGAAAGGGTGTCCGAGATCGAAATCTTCAGTCAGAAATCAAATCCGGGTATGGATGCCTGAGATTATTTTATCTAAGGATTATAGGTGGATGTATATGAGCCTAGAAAGGTGAGAAAAAGGAGGGACCTAAATAATGAATTAAGTGAAAAAAATTCATAAATGTTTAATTACGGGCCGATTGGGTAAGTCCGGGTATATTAGCAACTGAAGCTACTTTAAATTATCTCATGGATGTGAAATTGAATTAAATAAAAGTCATGGATATAGACTCAGGTATTACGGGCTAATGCTATGGGAGTTAGACATGGGTTAGCTAGATGTTATTTTATTTATATATATACGGATAATGTGATAGTATATATATACTTGTGTGCTTTATAAATATCCGTATTAGATATTTATGTGAATACATACCCCTCTAGTGCTATCATAGGAGGTTGCACGATGTGGGTGAATCCCCTGACTAGTGAATACAGGGAAAGTATAGTCCTCGAGTCATAGCGTCCGATGTTTATTTGTGTGTTCTTTTCAATGTGAGAAGTTTTGGGTATGATTCGGTTTCACTCTTGAGGAACTATGACCACCTCCACTATGCTTACGATTTTATTGCCTAATTCACTGTGAGTTAATTGTCTTATGGTATCCGGGTTGGATTGAGTATACTTGGGGTGATAGCATTTTAAAAAAAGCATCAAGTGAGTTATTACTCGAAAATGGATGGTTATTATACTCGACATATGTATGAATGTTGTAGTATACTAGTATGTATATAATGGAAAGATAATTATATACGGGTTTAATACATAAAGTGAGATTGTATTTCAGATATAACTAGTGTGAACTTTATATGATTAATTGGTACTTCATAAATAACTAGTGTGAATGTTATATAAGTAATAAAAGTTAAAATGATTCAATAAGTTAATGAGTAGATAACTTATAAATCAAGATAAAAAATACTCGGGTTGGACTAGTGTGATAGAAAGAAGTGTAACAAGTCTAGTTAGGTAGGATAGCATACTAGTTGGGTTAGAAGGTAAGCGATAGGTGTCCACATTAGATGGGGGGGGGGAGTTGTTTCTCAAGAGAGTGCGACACCATCTTAAATATAGAAAGTGTTCGTGCATATTAATCATTGCATTTTAATTACTTGCTAAATATTTTCAAAATGTTTTACTTGGGCTCTTACCCGTATCAAAATATATTTTCCAAAATCATTTTAGGTGTCAAGCCACAGGGATACCCAGCTTGAGGATTTTGTTCATGGATGCATAACTACATCACGTGTGGAGGCTTGCAAGATCTTGTTATAAACGCTTCTTTTATTCACTCATAGTTTAGGAATTTTCATTCCGTATTTCACCGAGCATGTCGCCCCTCAGATTCCATATTGTAGTTTATTCAATAGTCTTTGTGTATTCAGTTTATCATTTCAGATTTATTGTTGGATTCTATTATTGAGAGCCGATGGTTTATTCAGTCTTATTTATTTATATATCTGTTGTGTATTTGTGTGGATGGTTTTATTATTATTTTATTTCCGCATGTTGTTAATTTAACGAAAGATAAAATTTGGCACCGGTCTATTTAATTACTAGGTGGTTAGTAACTTAAAAAAATGTATTTTTGACAGTGATGCTATGAATAGCCATATGAGACTACGTTTTATTTTGATAGAGGGCTGGCCACCCAGTATTAATAAGCGGGGTGTCATGTCATCATTATCTACCATCAATTTCATTTCTTTATTCCTGAAGAAATGACTGATCGTGAAAATAGCACTCAAAATGAAGGCAACATTATCATTCCGTATGCTCTCCTTAGTGCTGCAGATTTATGAAGCATTATTCTTAACCTTGCTAAAGGTCAAGAAGCTATTCAGGAGACTCTTAAGAAATTGATTTTTACTATGCAGTCTAAGTCCTCTAATTCCATAAGGGAAATGCCACCACCACCAGTTAGGCGTCAAATAAGTTGTGATTATCGTTCTTCTCACGATTGGTCATATCATCCTGGTGAAAATTCTTCATTCCACTACACTGATTACTATGACGGTGGATCTTTTACCAAAGAAAGACCAAGTGTCTTGGAAAGGCTTAGCAGGGAGTCTGCATTTGATCGTCTAGGCCCCCGAGTAACCAAATAATGTTATAGGGAGAAAGACCATAGTCGTGAATGTATAGAAGGTTTCATAAGATCAAGGGCCGGTATGAGGGGCTCTGTGTGTGCCGAGAAGACCTATCAAGAGGAGAGTTCCGTACATAGGCACAACAATGCCACTAAATCTATATTGGACAAATCTAAACCAGTGGAGCATTCATGGAAAGGATCCATGCAATGGTTGGAAGATAGGCTGGGAGAAATGGCCAAGATAAAAAATCTATTACAGAGAAGTTTCATCAAAGGGTCACCTTTTATACAAGCTATTATGGACTATCCCACACCTTTCAAATTCAAGCCACTAGTGGTTACTCCCAAGTATGATACAAAAATTGTTCCAGTTTTGCATATATAGCAATATCAAGCTACTGCTGGCATCTACTCAGTGCCTGACGAGATGAGATGTAGATATTTCTCTAGTTCTATCACTGGACCAACTCAGATTTGGTATAATAATCTCCCTGGAGGTAAGATCTCTAGTTTTCATCAGTTAGCTGAGCTGTTAATTGATAACTTATGTTTTGGGGCTAAGCTAATCAAAAGTGTCACTCATCTTTTGACTATGCGACAAAAGCCTAAAGAAAGCACTAGAGAATATATTACTCATTTTAATAATGAAAAGTTAAAGGTGGTAGACTATGAGGAGAAAACAGCCATAGCAACACTTATGAATTGGTTACTTGCCAAAATATTTACTATGCCTTGGTAAAAAATCCACCTAAAATAATGACGGAACTAATGGCTAAAGTTAGAAAAATAATGAATGTCGAGGAAGCCATAGCATCCAAGTAATCTCCTGAGACTAAAGGTGAAGGTCAGAAAAATAATTCCAATTCCTTAAAAAAGGATCAGAAATACAAAAAGGAAACAAAAACTTAAATTGGTCTAGATAGCTAAAAACTTCCCCTAATAAGACGGATAAGTCCAAGTACTGTGACTTCCACATGGATCATAGGCACAACACCAATAGTTGCATTGTGCTAAAGAATGAGATTGAAAATATTATTTAGTATGGAAAGTTGAGCAAGATTATTGATCAATATGGCAATATAATTGATCGAAATAGGTCAAAATATCCATCCCGGGCAAGAGATGATAACAAAAGAGTAAGGAAGGATAATTTTGAAAAAGATCCTGACCTACTGAAGAAGTCTGATGAACCAAAAGTAGAGGTCATCATGATATCATTTTGATGCCATTTTATTGCAGGTGATGATGCTGGAGGAGGAGATGTTATGGCAGAAAGGAAAGCTTATCTGTAGGAAGTCAGAGCCTACCCAACTATCCAATAAATTGATATGACTGAATCCAGCGATAGTTGGTTAAGGAAAGTTAATAGAGAGAGGCTAGTGCTTGGGTTTCCAAAAATAATATGAGTGGGGTTCTCTATCCTCATGAAGATCCATTGGTTATTACATGCAGAGTTCATCATGACAGAGTGGCAAGGATTTTGGTTGATAATTGGAGTTCAGCCGATATAATGTTCTATAACTGCTTTGACAGCCTAGGGCTGAAGATCAACAAGCTAGAATCATACCATCGACCTCTCATCGAATTTGCAGGAGACAAGGTATACCCACTAAGGACCATTAAGCTAAAAGTCTTGGTTGACACTTAGCCAATAAGTAGGAGAGAAAGACTTCGCTTATTTATGTTAGATAAAAATATCCCATCAACTTATAACATGATCATGGGAAGAGTGGGAATCGAGTAGTTAGAGGCCATGCTATCTACACTTCACCAATGTATGAAGTTCTCAACAAACAATGGATTCGATATAGTAAATGTCAACCATAAAGATTCCAGGAAGTGTTATTATATATATGTCGAGAAGCATGAGATGGAAATGAAGAGCACAACTGCTTTTTACATCGACACTTTAAATCCTCGAGAAGAAGAGAAGCTGGTAAAGGGATAAGTGTTGGACTATGAGAAACCAGAAAGAACCACTCATATTGGTTCTAAATTATCTCCTTCTCTGAAATAGGAATTAATCAATTTCCTTAGAGAAAAGAAAGATATTTTTCTTGGAGCCATGAAGATATGCTAGGAATTGATCCAAATTTCATGTGTCATGAACTAAATATCTATACAGGTTCTAAGTTGATCAAGTAAAAGAGAAGGGTCTTCAATCTCGAGAAGAATGTAGCAATCTAGGAAGAACTCGATAAATTATAGCGAGCATAATTCATTGAAGACGTCATATATCCTACTTGGCTAGCTAATGTAGTAATGGTCAAGAAGAAAAATGACAAGTGGTGCATATGTGTGGACTTTACAGACCTCAACAAGGCATGTCCAAAAGATCATCTTTCTTTACCCAAGATTGATAAATTGGTTAATGCTACAACAAATCATGAGCTGCTCAACTTTATGGATGCCTACTCGGGTTATAATCTGATCAAGATGAAGCCCGAAGATACGAAAAACACTTCCTTCATTGCCAACTAAGGAACATATTGCTATAATGTCATGCCATTTGGCTTAAAAAATGCTGGAGCTACCTATCAGAGACTGGTAAATAAGGTTTTTAAAGAGAAGATCAATAAAAACATGGAGGTCTATATAAATGATATGCTCACTAAGAGCAAGCATGTTACCGACCACATGACGGACTTGGCTCAAACCTTTGATCAATTAGAGAAGCACCAGATGAAGCTCAATCTAACCAAATGCATCTTCAAACTACAAGAAGGGATGTTCCTAGGGTACATTGTGAATAATAGGGGAATAGAAGAAAACCCTGGAAAGATAAAATCTTTGCTTGAAATGAAATCCCCAACCAACAAAAAATAAGTTCAAAAGCTGACAGGAAGAGTAGCTACTTTAAACTGTTTTGTCTCCTGAGCAACTGATAAGCGCCTTCCATTCCTTAAAATTCTTAAAAAAACTTTAAATGGAATGATGAATGTGAAAATGCTTTCTTCTAGATGAAAAAGTATTTGGGCTCTAGTCCATTCCTTTCCCGACCAGTTCTGGGAGAATAATTATATTTATATTTGGCTATTTCAGAGTCAGCTGTTAGTTACACTTTAATTTGACTTGATAATGGAGTTAAAAGGTGAGTATATTAGACTAGCAAGTCATTCTAAGGAGCTGAAATTAAATATCCACGCTTGGAGAAGTTATCCTTAGCTTTTATTGAAGAATTTAGGAGAATGAGGCCATACTTCTAAGCTCATACGATTACCATTTATATAGATTTGCATATGAGACAAGCACTACACAAACTAGAGAAGTCTGGAAGATTAAGATCTTGGGCAGTGGAGTTAGGAGAATATGAAATTATTTATGAACTCGGAATTGCAATAAAAGGCCAAGCAGTGGCACAGACTTTGTTACTGAATTTACCTATGCAGAAGAATAACATAATCCACGTTTACTTGCCAACCAGACTTCTACGAAAGATAGCTTAGCTCAAAAGCAAATAGATATTGTGGTCGATCAACTCGAGTTATATACTGCTCAAGAAAAATTAAGACAAATCCAAAAGATATTCAGACAAGGAATACTATTGGAAGAGGAGTTTTTTATAACATTCCAGCTTGGCAATTATTTGTGGATGGATCCTCATGTGCTACTGGAAGTGGAGCAGGCCTCATCATTAACAAGATGGATAATCTGGACATGGAATACACTCCGAGATTTGAATTTAAGGCTTCTAACAATGAGGTCGAATAAGAATCACTGATCACAGGACTGGAATTAGCTTCTTCATTGGGCATCGACCAGGTATTGGTATATAATGATTCCTAGTTAATTGTAAATTATATGCAATAAATTTATGGCGTAAGAGGAGAAACCATGATGAGATACCACTAAAAATTAATGGAAGTTATCTCTTTGATCACTTTAGTTATAATAGTAAGAATTCCAATAGTTGAGAATGCCCGAGCAGACGCTCTTACTCGGCTTGCTTCAGCAACTCCAATAGAGCTTAAACGAACAATCCCAGTGGAGATTCTTACTCATGGAAGCATTAAAGGGATGGAAATTAGTGTCATAACTGTTGAGTTAGGTCCTTCCTGGATGGACCTGATCAGAGAATACATTAAAATATGTATATTGCCCTCCGACCAAAAGAAAACTAAGATAATAAGGTATAGAGCAGTTAATTATGTTCTTAACAAAGGTATCCTGTACAGGCAAGGACAAACGATCTCCTTACTTCGTTGTGTTCATCCAAATGAGGTAAATGATTTTATCAAAGATTCACATGAGGGTTCATGTGGGGCATATGCAATCGAAGGATCTCTAAGACAAAGAATAGAAATGCAAGGTTACTACTAACTAACAATAAAAGAAGATTGCGTTGCTTTCACTAAGAAGTGTTATAAATGCAAGAAATTTACTACCATACACAGGAGACCAGGATCAAGCCTAACACCCATCATTTATCTATGTACTTTTGTTGTATAGGGAATTTACTTGATCGAACCACTGCCAACCACCAAAGGAAGATTCAAGTACCTGGTTGTAGCTGTTGATTATTTCACCAAATGGGTGAAGGTAGAACCCCTAGTTGATATGCCCTATCAGAGAGTGTTCCAATTCATATGGAAGTACATCATTTTCAGATATGTCATGCCTTATGCTTTCATCACCTACCATGGCACTCAATTTGGGAATGAAGAATTTGAAGAGTACTGCATTTGGTCAGGCATCTAGAAACTTCATTCAACACCTAGTCACTCATAATGCAATAGCTAAACAAAGATCACAAATAAAACCTTCATAGATGGATTAAAGAAAAGGTTGAATGAATCTAAAGACAACTGTATTAATAAACTTCACAGTGTCTTTTGGGCATACAGGACTACTTCCAAAACAACAATATGAGAAACTCCATGCAGGTTAGCTTTTGGCACTGAAGTAGTGATTCCGGTGGAAATAGGTCTTCCCACTCATAAGGTCTTCGCTAAAGAGTGATCTTATGAATAAATTAGATTTAGACATGATAAAAGAATTCTGAGAAGGTGATACCATTCGAATGGCAACCTTTTAACAAAGGACAGTAAGGTTCTATAATCGAAGGGTCAAGCCGACCAACCTAAAGCAAGAAGACCTGGTACTTAAGAAAGTAACCCAGAAGAGAAACAAGCTGGAGCCAAATTGGCATGGTCCATACCGTATCTCGACGGTATATGACCAATAACCTATCGACTGGAGACTTTGGAAGGGAAAGAATTCATAAACCCCTGGAACGCAGATCATCTGTGCAAGTATTATCAGTAATTTACTTTAAAAATCCTAGCCTAAATATGATTGTTGATTCAAGTTAATAAAATCTCAGTTTTTCTCCATTCTCAATCCTTTTTGTGTTTATTTTTCGGAGTATGGTTTCTACACCTAAATACACTATACGAGAACAATTTCAATTCAAAACTTTTTTAATTCAAAAAGTTCCTAAGCTTTTTGAGACTTTTTTAATTCAAAAAGTTCCTAAGATTTTTTAGACTCTTTTAATTCAACAAGTTCCTAATCTTTTTGAGCCTTTTTTAATTTAAAAAGTTCCTCATCAAGAAAAGCATGGTTCAAATGTTTTCAAACTTTTCCAACTTCAGAAAAGTTCTCAAAAAGTTTCTCGCCATATAACATGGCTCAAGCTTTTCTAAGCTTTTTTGACTTTTGAAAAGTTCAAAACTTCATGTATGATTTATCCTCGGCAAGTCACGAATAGGAAGTTAGTAAAACTTCTTAGGTTTTACCTGACCAAGTTAAAATATTGGAGTAAATATATATTCCTAATACACTTGGTTGCCAATGATAACTAATACTACAACACTCCTCTGAATAATAAATGAGTCTCGAGTAACACTCCTCTGAATAATGCAAATACTAAATAAAACCAAATACAAAGTCTGAATAATTAATTAATTAACTCCAAAACTGAAATAAAACTGAGTATGATAAAGTTGTCTCTAAAAGAAAATGGGTGACATGCCCTAACAGATGAATGAATCTGAAATAGAATCAATGTAGAATGTGCAGGCGTTTACTATCAAGGTCCTGTAACTTCCACAGCGGCTACAGCACGTACTGAAATGGAACTCCTAAGCTTGGCATCCCTGTGGCTGGGCACCTAAAAGGGTTTTCAAGAAAATAGATTTAAAAGCAATCGGGTCAGATACCGATGTGAAAACAATTTAAAATATAGCAACTGTTTAATTACATTAAACAGTGAATATTAAATACATGTTAGTTACGTGCTCTCACATGAGTTTCTCACCTCTCAACTAGTGTGCATGCCTTACGTATATCCGTAACCCGTCCTAGTTATGCCGCTAGCTAACTAGTCTATACCACAACCTGTCCTCACATAATAATCTAGGGGTTTATTCAAGACATTCTAATATAACCTGCATATATCCTCCTTTTTATTTCTCAGATTAATTTATAATAATTATTATAGGAAATTCTCATTTTTAACTCTCCTCAAAATGTCTCAAGTATTCACATTTACACTTTAACAAAGAGTCTGTTATAATTACTAGTATATTAATCTCAACATAAATATACAATTAGGGCACCCCTAGGCTAAGCTGCAGTGCACACATACTCTACTATCGAATCCCGGTACATCACGTATATAAGGACTACTTGTTTCGAATCTCTCAAGAACCGTTTCAATAAGCAAAATCACACATATTAGAGGCGAACATAGTTCACATACCCATGGGTCACGCACATACCTACGCTCCCATGGTCAACTGACTTATTAACTCGCAAATAAGTCATTCACATCCCTATGTCCTTGAGGTACCAAACTAAATCCCCCCGTAGGCACACAAAGATTAGATGACCCTGATTCAAAAGCCGACCTCCCGTGATAGCAAGTGTGGTAGGTATGTTATACACATAATAATTCATAAACTAAGCATTCACACAACTTAGATAACTTATAATATTATTAAAGGTATGTTTTCAACCCTATACCGCTATTCCAATTCGTACACTTTTATATTTTCAGATGATATATAATATATTTCGCCGATACGTCTCACGTCGTATAGTTCAAGTAATTAAAACCTAACCAAGAAGGTTACTAAGTCTCCTATTATTCCTGTATATTAATTCAATACTCTTAAGCTCCATATTTCTGTCTCTAACCTTAAATTATCATCTATATAGATTTAATTCCTTTACTCGCAATCTCCAATAGTATTTCCCTCGTTGGACCCTAATAAGTCTCACATAAAGTCCCAATTCAATTCTGATATAATCCGGGTCCTATATACACCCCTACTGGTTCCCCTTAAACCTAAATGTGTTCACAAGGTCCTTACTAATAATTTTCAAGGGTCGAAATTGTTTAAATTCGAAAAGGGGAAAAATATCACAATTTTTGGGGAGGTCGATCGATCGATCATGAATGTAGATCGATCGATTCAGTCGATCGATTGACTATGAATGTCGATTGATTGATCAAGCAGTTACAGGATACGGGTTCCTTTATTTTTTAGTCCCATATTCATAAGTATATGGGATCATTATACAACCTAATTACATGATTCTTAACTTTCCAAAATCTTTAAATCATCAACAATTAGTCTTTCTTGGATTAAATCTTCATATTAACATAAAAACCCTATTTTCTTCTATTTCATCAAGAACCATCATATTTCTCTTCTAAATTCATTTTTAATTCATCTAAGGTTACGATTTTTCTACTGAATTATTTCTAGAACTAATCTACATGCAAGTCCTAATCAAGATCTAGGTTTCTTCTCCAAATTCCATGAGTGTTCATCATTATTCAAGGTTATCATTTAATCCTACACTAGCATGGATGATATATTCACTGAAACTAATTGAAATCAAATCACTTGCCTTATAAATGGTGTTCTGATCTGCTGGTGACGAAAATGGTTGGTTCTCCCTCTCTCTCGCGACAAATCTGGTGGATTATGGTGGTGGATGGTAGTTATTGCTTTGAAAGCCCTTTTGTAACCTCTCATTTAACTCATGTTTCCCACTCTTAATTTTTGGCTGATAATGGCCCTAATGGCCCTCATAATAATTGTTAAATAAACCCTAAAATTCGCGGGTCCAAATTCCGTAAAATTTAAAATGACTAAAATACCCTCCCGGGTTGCCGGTTTGGCCTAAAAATGCCTCGGGACCCAAACTAAACCCCCGACTAGTATTTTCTGACTATATCGACCCCTCCGGACACGTTGTCGCACTCAAAATGACCATATGGGTGATAAAATTATGATTTGCTTTTTTTTTCTAACTAAATTGATTCCTGACGCGACTGACATGAGCGTCCCAACTTAATTTCCTAAATTGTCGTATTTATGAGTCGCGATGATTTTTAATAATTTTAATAATCATATATTATCATATATAATAAATAATACTCAATATTATCATCATAATCAAATACCAACTCACGTCTCGCAAGTGTTTAAATTCAGATTAATTTTCAATTCATTCCCATTTAATTTAATTAATCCCATTAAATAAAAATCAATAAAATTATGGGGTATTACAAAAGGTTTAATTTATAGCAAACGTTTTGACTATTGGGAACAGTCAAAACCGAATTTAACTGTCAAAACAATTAATTTCATTAACTGTTGACCCTTGGAATTAACTGACAGACAGTTAATTAATTATTAATTAATTTCGTAATTAATTAACAATTAAAGCCCAGAAAGTTAAATTAAAATGGACCAAAATATTTTAAGAGATTATAAGCCCAAGCCCGAACCGAACCGAGTCGAGCCGGACGGATGGACAGCGCGCGCGCGCACGTGTGGGCCAAGCCCAACACATGCATAGTGTAGGTCATCTTCCCTTCAAAGAGTTGGGATACCTCAAGGCATCCAAGCCTTAGTCTATACTTGGGGTGTTATTAACTCATCAACTTTCCACTACTCTTCCAATGTGGGACAAGAGTTAAAATATACCCAATTAATTAACTTTCATTGCTTTATGAGTCACTTTAGGGACATATTTATCTTCATAACTTATTGAAATTGGACATATGAATATACTACGTTAATCTCCTTGCGGAGGAGAACGCGTTCGTATATGGTCCAATAATTATCGTAGTGTGGATCCCACCTAAATTTGAGCTCAAAGTTGCTCAAAAAATTATGTCAAAAAATTTGAACAACTCCAATTTTCCAACAATCCCCCACGTGAATGATATATCGCTATAATCATAACAGATGCTTATGCAGATGCAGACACAAGTTGAGTAAAACTGAAGACTTATTGCATCGGGAGAAGTAGCATAGTGGCCTTGAACTTTTCTTAGTGATATACTATCGGATTTACTTGGTTAATCAGTAAACTTCACGTCCTTGAACCGTCAACCGTTTCTGTAAACCTAGACAACAGTATTCACATAATAATATTTCAATACAGTTAGTTCTCACGTTTGTTTTCATTTTGGCCATGAACACCACTTCGTTCTATGAATATTTTAGAAAATATGCCTTTCATTATTCTCATAGAAGTGGCCCCCTTCTTACTCACGTAGGTGACTTCCATAAAGTTTATCTTGCAATACCCCACTTAGACATACGAAGATATAGATGTCATTAAAAGCATAACTTATCCTAATTTCACGGCAGATGTGCACTGCCTCATCTTTAGAATGGATAGGATTAAATATCCTCTAGTGCTTACTGAATACAGCGTAGTTCAATTTGCCCATTGAACCTAGATCTTGGGATCTCCAGTCAGCTAGGTTGGGTTGCCACTATATTGATTCTTATTTATTTATAGGCTTTAGACTCATTCCTCTCGATGATCTTTCAACTTGCTCTCGGTTTAAACCTTTCGTTAGTGGATCCGATATATTATCTTCTGACTTTACATAGTCAATTGAGATAATTTCATTTGAGAGAAGTTGTCTAACGTTGTTGTGTCGATGACGAATATGTCGTGACTTTCCGTTATACATGTGATTATGTGCCCTTCCAATCGCCGATTGGCTATCGCAATGTATACATATTGCGGGCATAGGTTTAGACCAATTTGGAACATCCTCTAAGAAATTTTGAAGCCATTAATCTTCTTCTCCAACTTTGTCTAGTGCAATGAATTCGGATTCCATTGTCGATCTTGAAATGCACATTTGTTTTGAGGATTTCCAAGATACGGCTGCACCTCCAAGGGTAAACACATACCCACTAGTAGATTTAGAGTCTTTTGTATCGACTATCCAATTTGCATTGCAATGTCCTTTAAGAACAACTGGATATTTTGAGTAGTGCAGTCCATAGTTTTGAGTATATTTCAAATAACCCAAAACTCGCAATATTGCTTTCCAGTGATCTCTCCCTGGATTACTCGTAAATCGACTTAGCTTACTTATTGAGTATGCTATGTCCGATCGTCTACAGTTCATGATATACATTAAACTGTTGATAATACGAGAATATTCTAGTTGAGATATGCTTTCACCATTATTTCTTGCTAGATGTAAATTTACATCTATATGTGTCTTGGTAGGACTAATATCATACTTCTTGAATTTTTCAAGTACTTTCTCTATGTAATGAGATTGAGATAATATAAGTCCATCCGATGTTTTAGAAATTTTGTTTCCTAATATAACATCGGCGATTCCTAAATCTTTCATGTCAAATCTACTACTCAACATTTGTTTTGTAGTTTTGACAATTTCCAAGTTACTACTCATGATAAGCACATCATCAACATAGAGGCATACAATGACATATCCATTTTGAATGTATTTAAAGTAAACACATTTATCGCATTCATTAATTTTGAAACCATTTGATCACATTGCATTATCAAAATTTTCATGCAATTGCTTAGGTGCTTGTTTAAATCCGTAAAGTGATTTAACAAGCTTACATACTTTTCCTTATTTTCCGCGAGCCTTGAACCCTTTAGGTTGCTCCATATAAATTCCATTTAAGAATGCGGTTTTTACATCGATTTAATGTATTTCAAGTCCATTAATAGCAGCTATTGCTATTAACATTCGAATGGACGTTATTCTTGTTACGGGTGAATATGTGTCGAAGTAATCCAACCCTTCCTTTTGCCTTTAGCTACAAGTCTAGCTTTATAAATATCAATCGATCCATCGGCCTTCAACTTCTCTTTGAAGATCCATATATAACCTAACGGTTTTGAACCTGGTGGAAGATCCACTAGTTCCCATGTATGATTTTGTAATATGGATTCAATTTCACTATTAATTACTTCTTTCCAATTGGAAGCATCGGGTAAGGATATGGCTTCTTTGTACGATTGAGGTTCATTTTCTAGCAAATATGTTAGAAAATCTGGACCGAAAGAAGTCGAGGTTTTTGCTCTTTTACTACGTCTTGGTTCATCCTTTATTGGTTCAATAGGTTGATTAGTACCACTTGTAGTATCTTGATTTGTCCTTTTAGAAGGACCAGATTCTCGGGTCATGTTATACAGAAATTCATTTTCAAAAAATGAAGCGTCCCTCGATTCAATAACCGTATTTACATGAATATCCGAAATCTCAGATTTACAAACTAGAAATCGATATGCACTGCTATTAGTAGCATAACGAATGAATACACAATCCACGATTTTTTGCACTATTCTTACCTTCTTAGGTTTAAGAACCATCACTTTGGCTAAGCACCCCTACACTCGTAAATATTTATAGGAAGGTCTTCGACCTTTCCATAATTCATAAGATGTCTTGTGAGTCTTCTTGCGAGGTACTTTATTGAGAATATAATTAGCAGAAAGTAAGGCTTTCCCCCATAAGTTTTGTGGAGCTCCTGAACTTAGTAACATTGAGTTTATCACCTCTTTCAAAGTACGAATTTTGCGTTCAACAACACCATTCGATTGAGGAGAATAAGGAGCGGTTGTTTGATGAATAATTCCATTTTCAGAACAAAATTCCTCAAATGGATATTCATATTCACCTCCTCTATCACTCCTAATAACCTTTATCGTTTTTCTTAATTGATTCTCAACTTCATTTTTATATTGTTTAAATGCATTAATAGCCTCGTCTTTACTATGTAATAAATATACATAGCAATATTTTGTGCAATCGTCAATAAAAGTAATAAAATACTTTTTCCCACCTCTAGTTTGAACAAATTTTAAATCACAAATATCAGTGTGAATTAAATCTAAAGGTTCAGTTATCCTTTCAACAGAATGGAAAAGTAATCTAGCTAATTTAGTTTCCACACAAATTTCACATTTATGATTTTTATCAATATTAAATTTTGGCAAAAAATTCCAAGTTAATTAATCTACACAATGTGTCAAAATTAACATGTCCTAATCTAGCATGTCAAATATTAGATAACTCAATCAAGTAAGAAGAACTAGCAATTTCATTCATTGAAATAGATGTTTTTGGGATTACAGTAAGAACATTGATTTTAAAGAGCCCCTCATTTAGGTAGCCCTTTCCTACATACATTTCATTCTTTGACAATACAAAATGATCAGACACAAACACAAGCTTGAAATTATTTTTAGTCAGGAGAGATCCAGAAATCAGATTCTTTCGGATATCAGGCACGTAAAGAATATTATTAAGAGTAAGTTCCTTTCCAGAAGTCATTTTTAGAGCAATCTTTCCTTGTCCCACCACCTTAGAAGTGAAAGAATTCCCCATAAAGAGGGTATCCTCATTTTTCAAAGGCTTATAGGTAGAAAACATCCATTTGTTTGCACAAATGTGTCGTGTGGCCCCAGTGTCCACCTACCATTCCTTGGTATTTCCAACCAAGCTACATTCAGAGACCACAATAGAAAGATTCATATCCGCCAAGTCATTGGCAATATTTTCACCCTTAGTTACATTTGCTTGAGGATTATTCCAATTTTGCTTCTTAGGCTTACGACACTCGCTTGAGTGGTGTCCAGGTTTACCACAGTTGTAGCATTTACCTTTGAACTCCTTCTTGTTCTGTTTGGAAGTGCCTTCTCCATCATGCTTTCGCTTGTTCTTCTTAGGACCTTCAACAACATGGACTTTTGTTTCCACTGGATTCTTTTCACTTTTATTTTGAGACTCACGGTTATCTTCTTCTATTCTCAGCCTGACCACCAACTCCTCCACATTCATCTCCTTTCGCTTGTACTTGAGATAATTTTTTAATAAAGTCCAAGATGGTGGCAATTTTTCAACAATTGCAGCAACTTGAAAAGTTTCACTAAGAGACATTCCTTCAGCATAAATGTCGTGGAGGATCACTTGGAGTTCTTGCACCTGCGAGATCACTGGTTTAGAGTCAACCATTTTGAAGTACAGAAAACGCCCGACGATAAATTTCTTTATTCCAGCATCTTCAGTTTTGTACTTCTTTTCCAAAGAAATGAACAATTCCTTGGATGTCTTGTCCAAGTAGGCCAAAATATAATTCCGGCATAGGTAGTCCGAGTTCTTCCAAAAATCAATAGCAATAACCTTTTCAGAGTCATCTCCCTATTGAATAGAGGGGCAATCTTCATAAACAAACCTACCTAGTTGGTAGGTAGTGAGATAGAAATACATTTGTCCTTGCCAACGTTTGAAGTCAGCGCCATTGAACTTTTCCGATTTCTCCCCATGTGGCGTAGATACGGGTGCAGTCACATTTGTGTTAGTGACAGTCACATTAGCAGGAATAGTGTTCGTACTTTGCAATTTCATTTTTGTTACAAAAACAGATTTTTTATCAATGATAATATTCATATACGAATGAATTAATCAAAACAGAATACCAAATTATGTCCACCAATTTCGTCCAAATATAAATAACAATAAATGAATTCCAAAAGAATTCTAAATAATACTCAGAGTTAAACTAAAATATAAACACAAGTTTATACTAGTCATAAAAAAAATCTGTGTCACACTATATTTTAATAATAAAAATAATTTCGTACAAAACAGAATTACAATTTTAAGATTAAAAGTTTTATATAAATAGATTTAGCAAAATTTTACAAATAAAATTTTTATTTTCTAAAGCAGAATATAGATAAACAGTGTAGAAATTAATTTCTGTACCAAAACTGTTTTATTAATTTCTGCAATAAAACAATATTTTAATTCAATTTTTCCTGTCAAAGCATATTTATTTTATACGAATAAATTTCTGTAATAAAAAAATTCTGTATACTACAAAATAGTAGAACAAAATAAATTTGTCTTAAGATTGTTATGTCTACTATTTATTAAATACAAATGTACAGAATTATGAATAATTAATATAATTACATAAATAAAAATGAAATAACAGAAAATTAACACGTACTTGAATTTACAGAAATAATATTAGAATAGAGAAGAAATAATTCAAGCCCTGTTTAGAACAGTCTCCTTAAGACAAATTTATTCCCTCCACAGCGTGCTAAAGGTAATGAATAATTGTCTCCCAAGATAGAACGGATTTTCAAATTAATCAAGTAGCACAACTATGATTAATTTTTGCGAACACAATTATGTATTTTATACTCAACCAGACCAAGAAATAATATGCAAGAGATGTATGCAGTAGCAGTAATAGATGAATTATTTTCTGCGAAAAGATGTTGCATCATTTCGGAATTATGGGAGGACAATTTGTTCAGTAGTCAAAAACTGTACGGGAAAGGTTTAATTTATAGCAAACATTTTCACTGTTGGGAACAGTCAAAACCGAATTTAACTGTCAAAACAGTTAATTTCGTTAACTATTGGCCCTTGAAATTAACTGACAGACAGTTAATTAATTATTAATTAATTTCATAATTAATTAATAATTAAAGCCCATAAAGTTAAATTAAAATGGATCAAAATATTTTAAGAGATTATAAGCCCAAGTACAAGCCCAAACCGAGCCGGCAGGACGACGTGCACACATGTGGGCCAAGCCCAACACATATATAGTGTAGGCCATCTCCCCTTCAAAGAGTTGGGATACCATAAGGCATCCAAGCCTTAGTTCATACTTGGGGTGTTATTAACTCATCAACTTTTCACTACTCTTCCAATGTGGGATAAGAGTTAAAATATACTCAATTCATTAACTTTCATTGCTTTGTGAGTCACTTTAGGGACATATTTATCATTTATAATTTATTGAAATTGGACATATGAATATACTACGTTAATCTCCTTGCGGAGGAGAACGCGTTCGTATATGATCCCACAATTATCGTAGTGTGGGTCCCATCTAAATTTGAGTTCAAAGTTGCTCAAAAAATTCTGTCCAAAAATCTGGACAGCTCCAATTTTCCAACAAACTACACCAGATATATATTTTTAATTCAAAGCGGTCCATGGCAATTTGGGCTGAGTGAAATTAATCAATGAAGAACTATGATTGAAATTGATGTCGATATTATCCTAAAATATATATTTTCTATTTTGTACAAATCCAAAATAAATATATTAAATGATATTAAAAATTAATTCTTTGAATTATCTAAATATATTAAAAGATATTGATATCAGAGGATTTCGATCCAACCATGGTTCAAAGTATCGACCGAGTTGACTCGGTATTGGCCGAGTCAACTCGGAATCGGAGGGCACCGATCTCATACCGAGAGACGTTTAAAAAAAATACTGAATCGGCTGAGACAGCCGCGATATCGCCCGAGCCAACCGATTCCGAGACGCCTCGCCGCGATATCGGCCGAGACAGCCACGATATCAGTCGAGACAACCGATTCAAACGATATTGTCATATTTTGTTTTATTTTTTTATAGAACTTTTATCTTTTACCATATTTCTTCGTTGTTGAAAATATATTGTAACATTTACAAAATGGTATTACTTTTTCAAAAGTATTAACATTAATTTTTTAAAACATAAAACTCTTTTTTTTTAAATGACTCTACTAAAAAATATATATAAATCTTTTAAAAAGTAGTACTCTTTTTTTAAAAAAATGACTACTAAAACTCTTTTTTCAAAGAAATGTTATTTTTTTACAAAAAATATTCAAATCTTTTACAAAAAATATATAATGTACATTTATGTTTGTAAAAAATGTACATTTCTGTACAAATATTATTTTGTACGTTCTTTGTAAAAATGTAAAAAAATGTACATTTTTGTTAAAAAAAAATGTACATATTTGTAAAAAAAATATATATTTGTACATATTTGTAAAAAAAGTGTACATATTTGTGAAAAAAATATATATTTTTGTTAAAAAAATGTACATTTTTGTAAAAATGTCCTTTTTTACGTTTTTGCAAAAATGTATATTTTTTAAATTTTTTGTAAAAAATGTTCTTTTGTACGTTTTTATAAAAATGTAAAAAACAATATACATATTTGTTAAAAAAATGTACATGTTTGTAAAAATGTACATTTTTGTAAAAATGTTCTTTTGTACGTTTTTGTAAAAATAAAAAAAAATGTATATTGTCGTTAAAAAATGTACATTTTTGTAACAATGTTCTTTTGTACGTTTTTGTAAAAATGTAAAAAAATATACATTGTTGTTAAAACAAAATGTATATTTTTGTTTTTCAATATTATTATTGGTTTACTATGCAATATTGAATCTAACAACTCTACCGCGCTTCAGTATAACCAATTCTACAATGCAATGCATATTGAATGATGGGTTTGAATGTATCTCATTGGTCCACATTGTTAATCTTATTTTTTTTAAATTTTCTATATTTTTTCCGAAATTTTTTGCGCTCTCTAAATAGCGTATCTTTGCGTATCGCCCGATACCGCGACCGATACCGCGATCGAGTTGAAAATCGAGTGTCCGATACCGAGACCGATACCGAAACTTTTGAACCATGGATCCAACGATCATAACATTTCATTAAACACATGGGGTTGACTATAACATTCGATAAAACACATGGTGTCCCTAGTGTTGACTATATACCTCTAGCGAACTAATACGAATCAAAAGTACCAATTTTTGAGTTTGAAAATTCCCTAATATTTAGACCTCAAAGTAGTACAAATGCATCACATATGTATTCTGCAAAAAGTGAAGGAGGAAAGAAACATGCACGATTTGTTCCTATAAACCCTAAAACATCATCACATTAAAACTTCAAAACTTCTGAATCAACCCCGAAATAAAAATGACAAAAGATAAATAGAGATAGAGTAGAGACAACGGGTTGTAGAACTAACCCCTCTCATGGTCGTTTCTAATGGCAAGATTGAAGAAAAAAGAAACCCTCTCCGACTTCTGAAAATGAAGAAGGTCACCAGATTTGGTTCGACGGAGGTCGCGAAAGCCGGTGATTTTATTTCTGGACGTTGCCGAATCTGTGAGACAGAGAGGAGGAATAAATTTGGAGTGGAACTTGTGTTTTGGGAGTGCCTAATTTATGGGAGCGGGAGTTGTTTTTAGGAGGAATTTTGGTCTAATATGGTTAATGGTGTAAAAGGAGGGGGAACGGAAGTAGGACAATTTTGTCATTTCCTAAAACCTTGATAAATTTGGCAACTTTTGAAATTGTGCCTAAGTTGTTATTGGCAGTTCACAGTTTTGAATTGTGTCAATTTGAAGCGCACGAAGTGTGTTAATTTATTATTTTGGTGTAATAAATTCTTCGTTTCCTTTTTAATAATTTTTCATGATTGCTCAAAACTAAAAAATAAAAATAATGATCAATATATTAAACTATGGAATCTTTTTTATAATTTATTATTTCAGACATGACTGGAGGGGAGTGTAATCATCTCTACAAGGGCATGACATTTATCGAATCAATCATCAAATAAAAACTTCCCCAAAATATCCTTGAATCTAATCATTCACGGAATTAATCTAACCAACCCAAAGTGATATCACTTCCAATTCTTATAACTAAGGTAAATCTCACTAAATAGCATCCTTAATGTCAGAGTAATATTCAAACTTAATTGCAACAGTGAAGATGAACTCTAAAACAAGTCTATTGTGGAGAGATTGTATTATAACAAAGTTATAAATAATAAGAATTTTGCATTTATATAAATAAGACCCCCGTCATGAGGAAGACAGATGTTTACAATCTATGACAATATACACCATCGTCCTTCTAACATGGACAATTATCTAGTAGCTTTAGGACTCCACATTTGATCTTTCATGATAAAATATCTCGCCATCTCTTTGTTTCGTGGACATTGGCAAGGACGACTTTCTGAACCAAGTACATCTTATGTCTTTTACTATTTTGTATTGGATTTTATACTAATTAGTAAATACCATCATTGTAGATTTAGAACCATAAAAATTTGACAACGCATGTGGGAAATCTATCGACCCCCACTACTTGATTTTCTAAATTTACCACTATGAATGTTAAGCGTTTATACCATTCCCATGGTGAAAAACAAATTTGATTAGAGATCCTAATTGAGAAGATAGATCATACCCCTATAAGATCACTCCCCCCCCCAACTCACAGCGATGTTGAGTCTAAAGGATAACCACCTCGTCGATCAAACCCTTGTTGTTATAGACGCACACATAAACCCCTTCTCAGGGCCACCCATCAAGAATCTTTCACATTTGGGAAATTATGAGGATAAATTGTGGGATCATAATGGTGAAATCCATCAATATTCAAACCAGAATGAGCATCTCCAAAGATAGTGGAGTGGGCAATCCAAGGGTCCTGAATTTAGCACCATTTGGCCAGATCACCACTAGAAAGAAGAATATATTATTCTAGGACCCCACCTATGACACCCCATAAAATGTAAACTAGATAGGTCTAAAATAAATAAAATAGTAGTTTTGGCAATTAATTACCGTTCTAAGCATTTAATAGATTAACTAATGTGTGTAAATTAAATAACTTAATACAACTAACATAACAAAGCCAATATAAATCTCTCATACCATGATCATCTGCAGTAATAAACCTTTACAAGGGAAGTATAATTATCTTAACATGAAAACCAACTCTCCAAATAAAGTAATAACTATTAACTAACCAATGCTATAGAAGTTTACTAAAAAAACAATGTACTAAAAAGAGAATTCAATAACAATGTTAACAACAAGTTTACAAAGAGTAAGACTATAAATGAATTTGTGATATGATATAACTACACATCTTCCTCTCGTCGTTTAATTGTTTTTAAGTTGTCCCAACCCAAATAACCCTTAATATCACATGCGTCTAATCCTAAGCCCAAGTGAACCCAATGATTACATTTTATTCATGTCAACTAAATAAAAGTAAAGGTTCCATAATTTCACCATAATACACATCTTAAGTATAAGATTATATAAGGGAAGGTAGTCTTTATGTCTACATTAACATAAGTACGATCAATGCCACGTACATCATAAATGGATGACTCTCAAGACCGCATATAACGAAAGCCGACCTCTACTAAGTTCGGGGATCTCTTGACCGTACTAGGTATGGTTATAGGTTGTTCCACACATATAACCTCAAAGCATCCACAAGTGATAATCACTATGCCTTCAGCCCAATCATATGGACTCATGCCCCATGCTATATGAAAGGATCACCTAATGAATCATATCTTCATACAATGGGTATTTTTAGCACATAGTATCTAGGGTAATCATGTCTGAGGTAAATACCATCTCTATCTACTAGGGTACTAGCACGGTCTCCATCATTGGCACCCCATAAGGATATCCCCCCTATTATGTATCCCACGAGTACTCACACTTGGTAAGCTTCACATAATAGACAATAAGAGTAATCTTAATCACATAAAAATTACAAGTCTTACTTCCATATCTATTAACTTAATTATTTTCTCTTAGTTAAGAATACAATCTCTAAATGGTCATCAAGTTTTGGAATCTAACCAAACGGCCCAAAAACTAGCCCCAGTCATATATCAACCCCTAGTATCTAAAACCCATTATTTTAAGTCTTAATCAGACACTATACATGCCCTAGATATTAACCCAAGACACCATACTAAAATCTTAATATTCTAACTGGTATGTGTCTTAAATGAATTATTAATTCATTACCGTGTAGTAAGTCCGATTTTAGTTTCGATTACTATACACATAACATATATGAAAATATAAATAGTGACATCCCGTGTCATTAAGTTAATTATGATAAAGTTTTGTAATTTAATTAATGCATTAAAATCACGGGGTATTACACCACCATTTCATAATGATGGAAGTGCCTCTAGATTCAAAAGTCGGAGGAATATTACATCAGACAACCTCGTGGGGAATGTCCTTTAATCTAATGATCAAATAAAAAGGCTAATAAACATATATGATCCCCCATGGGTCATCATGATGATCCAAGAGATCTACCCCCAATGCTGAGAAGAGTTCCAAATCAAGAGGATCTATATAATCTCACCAATAAAAAAAATAGGAAATTTGATTTCATGACATTAGGGTCTATATAGCCAAAAGATAAAGCTAGGAAGGCTTTGGGACTTGGATCTTCCTCACCATGCACCTAGGATATTGATATAGTAGATACCCAAAATAAGTTCTCAGACCTAAAAATCACTACTTATGATGGTAAAACCAATCATGCTCATCCTATTAGGCATTATAAGGAGTTTATTTCCCTATTGTGCCATATTGACGCCCTTATCTGCCATATTTTTTCATCAACTTTGGAGAGATCACCCCATGGTTGTTTGAGAATTTAACCCTTAGGTCAGTATCCATGTTCACTGGTTTATATGAATCATTTACTGTACACTTTATCAGTAGCAACAAGTTTGTCAATAAGGTGAACTCCTTGATTGCCATCCGTAAGAACTAATGGGAGTCCTTAAGGATATATGCTCAAAAGTATTAGAAATTATTTAATAAGATTAAATTTTTTAAAAAGAAGTTAACATTATCATCTTTCAATTTGGCCTTGATCAATCGAATGATATGTATTAGTCCTTAGTGAAGATATAAGCATCATCCATGGAAGATTTCATGCCTTGCATTGAAAAGTATGCCATATGTGGGGGTAGAGAGAGAGAGAGAGATACATCTCCCCTCTGGAAGGTTATGTCGCGGTCTCACACCCCTCTTGGGAAGGTTGCTTCGGTCGTCGTTAGTGAGGGGGTAAATGTGAAGAGATAGAGTCGCCATCCTATTTTGCACAAAATAAGTAAAAGAACATGTTGTCACTTCGAGAGAGTGCCATCAAAGACAAACTGATGCATACGAAACCAATAGTTCGAAGGTTCGGGGGTTAAGTTAAGAAATGGAAAGGTGTTAGGCACCCATACCGCCCTTTTGATCTCTCACGGGCTAGTGTTATTATTTTCCTATATATCCCCGTGAAGTGTGTGTTTGTGTGTGTGTTTATATAATGGAGATCAAAATCATTTAACTTATACCATGGACAAGGTAGAGTGAGGTCATCCATAGGAATGTTTCCAAAATAACATATGTATAAAGTATGATTTGTGCGTTCATCACGATATTGATCGTTATTAGGAAACGACAATATGTGTTGGATGAAATGTAAATAAGCATGATATATATATATATATATATATATGAAAACAGGAGATTTAAGAAAATGAGGGAATTTGAGAAAATTAGAAAATTGGACTCGAGTCTCGAATTTTAATCCGAGATGTCTACGTAGCCTATAAAGGAATCAAATTCCACGAAGTTCGAATGTAGCGTAGGGGTGGGGTTTATCCCATAGATCCAAACATAATTTTATTATATGTGTATGTGTAGAAAATGTGTTTTTTTAGGTTTTGTAAAAAGTGTGATGGATAATTCTGTTCGGAATTTACGGGTGTAACCCTCTTTTATTTTTCTTGGGATTTTTGTAGAAAATAAAGTACGTACAATATACTAATAAAAGTGTTGATATTAATGTGTATGAAGTAAAGTAAGAACTAGATTATGAATATAATGTTTATTATTCAAAAATGAGGAATTTAAAGAGAGAGGGGAGGGATTGAACCTTCTTTGAAGCTTGATATTTGATCTTTGGATGAACTCCCTCGAGTGTTGGTGAATGTTGATGAGAGAGAAGGATATTTTTCCAAATTTGGTATGAAAAGGATGGAAATGTAAGCTTGGATATAATTTCAGATGAGGAAGTTCGCTGATTTTGAGGGGATATTATTGAGATCACTAATGCTGATGGATATGTTCTCTCTTAGGAATGAGGTCATGGCCCTTATTTATAGGGTCGGGGGTGCTAATCGGCCTACCCTTGTGGGTGCCTATCGGTATGTGAGCCTAGACACTGTGCCGATAGGCAAGAATCTAGACCAGCCAATTGGTAGTCCCGTGGAGATTTTCCTGGAAAAATGGTCGTAGAACACAAAACGTTGATCCGAAATGCGTATGGGGCATACCGTTAGAAAGGTATTTAAGAGATCTTCAAGTTTGTACTGCTCTTGGGTCTGAGAGTCGACTTTGGATCAAATGTGGCTCGAAAGCGCACATCGGTCTTTTGGACGGGAGATTGTCTAACGAAAATGGATCGTTCGTCCGCATGGTAAGTCAGAATTATGCACGGAGTGGACCATTAGAAAGGTATTTCAGAGACCTTCAAGTGTCATTTGGATCACTCCCGGGTCCGAGAGTTGACTTTAGGTCAAATGTGGCTCAAAAGCGCATGTTGATCTTTTGGACATCGAGAAAGATTCTAGATATTTTCCTAAATCGTTAATTGAACACAAGTCATCCTCCAGGGTTAGGTCACAATATGCATTCCTCCAAAGACTCCTCAAAAGTTTCTTCGAATAATCACTATTCTTTCCGGCTTTTCTCTTCCTCTTTGTTATAAGCGCTGGCCATATTGGCCCTATGAATTGGCAAAGGATTATCATTTACATTTGTTTGGCGTAGTTGAATGTCCCCCTTCTAAACATGAGCACAAATAAGTTTTCTCAAGGAAAAGCACTTATTAGTTGGGTTGTCACAGCCTGTTATGGATTTGATAAAACCTTGGATTATTCCTCTGCTCCTGCATTACAGGCTCCATGTTGAAACTGATTAACCTACACATATTGTCATGAATCATCTGGTCATAAAGATCCAGAGCATGCTCTATTGTGCAAAGTAGTTCAGGCGAATCGTCTTTTCCCTCAAATTTCCTTTGTTGCCTCTTCCCCCACTGCAATTATTTCCACCTCCTTGTCTTGTATCTCCATTATCAATGTAGTTCACTTGTAAGGGAATTTCCCTCCCTGAAGTAGTTGGTGATCTCAGCATCAAATTTGACAACGCTAGTGGTGGTAAGGGATTTACCACTAAAGAAATATTCTTAACTAACTTTAAAAACATAGAAAACTTCCTTCTCTAGTCCCATTAATCTGATGGTAGATATACTCAAGTAGCAAATCTTCTGCGCAGACTTACAAGAGCTTTCTCTCTCGCGTTTCCTCTTTTACGTCTAGAGATCGTTTGTGAAACCTCCTAATGTATACAACCACATCTTCCCCTGGCTTATTCTTCTCTCGTGTCAACTGAATAAGGAGAAATTCATATTCTGTTAGAGAGAACTTTTGAAAAAACTGAATATGGAGATCCTCTCATGAGTCCACACTACCTGGTGTGAGGTGGGAGCACCACGTATATGCTTTCTCCATCAAAGACTTAGAAAACTCTCTCAACCTCAATTTTTTATCATTACAGTGCGCGTTAAGGCCTTTAACAAACCTTTTCACATGTTCTTTTGGGTTTCCCCCTTTGCTAGTATATATCTCAAAGATGGGTGGGACATACCTTACTGGGTATGGTTCGTTGTTATATTCCTCTCGACAAGGTGTACAAAATAATCATATATCGAGGTATCTTCCCCCTATTTCTAGAGGCTGCCATCATCCTCAAGAGCTATTTCTTCATCTCCTCTATGCTAGGTGGAGAGAGGGTGTTTTACATGGGAAGTGCTACTAGTGTGATAACCTTTGGTGGTGTAGTGGATGTCACATTTTATGTGTTGGAAGGAAGGACTACAATGGGAAGCCCTATTTGTAGAGCGACGACATTATCAACATTCGTCTGATAAACACCTCGTGAAACAAAAGGAGCTGGCAACACTACCGACGGTGTCACAAAGGAATTTTATCCTTCGAAAACTTCCAACAATGCCTGGACGCTTGGGGTCTGGATAAACTTAGTGAACAGACTCATCAATCCTGCCATCTATGCTAGATCTATGTCTACCGTATGCTAGTGGTCGACAATCCTTCTTTCATCTGCACTGCCCTGCTAGCCTCTAGAAGGATAGTAAGATGTCCTTCTTCCTCACGCTGTATAACGTCAAAGTCAATATTCTTAACCACATTATCGTTAGTCATTCTTCAAAGAGAATACCTTCCCAGTGAAATCGTCAAATGTAAGATGTGGATTTTTTAGTACAATTAGTATTTAGGAGGTGTAACCCCTTTCGGAGTGATGATTAATACACGAAGAATAATGTAATAAATGAGAATTACTACACTTACAATAAATATCTTTTAAAGCAACAGTACATATATTAAATGAACATTTATAAGATAAATACCTGTTCAATACAATAAATCATGTAAATCTCAGTAATCAACTTGATTGGAGGTGGAAAGAGCAAGGACTTTAGTATAATAAAGGAAAAACACTAAACCTCTCCACGAACTGAATGCAAATGATTGGAGATAAGTGCTAGCTAGGTTCTATAAATGAAGAAGATAAACTCTGATGATAGTAAACTCACAATAATCTCCTGGCTTTACGAGGATGAATATCAAGATCCCTCATGAATGTGATAAATGAAAATATTTATATAAGGAAAAGGTCATTCTAATGACCTTGCTCACATTAAATTCTCTTACCTCCTTTAACTATAAAGGTACTATGCATTTAATACCAAAGATAACGTATTAAATGCTTGAGATATTATATTTTGGTGGGAACACTGTTTACGCTCTTAAAGCATCTCTTTGCATTGATTGAGATGTGATAAGTTGGAACAAAGGTTTGTTTTATGATGTCTGATGGAACATTCCCTTAAATGGGCTAGTGGTATAAGGAATAACTTATTCAGGTGCCATTTTTATCGAGCTCCTAAAGTGTGAGGGATCATGACCTCATAAAGATAGTGAACGTTTATGATATATGTTGTCTTGTCAGCCAAATATGATCATTCAGGAGATGATTGTTCAAATAACCAGAATTTATGTTTGATAGGCAAATGACATTTGAACAAATTGCTTTGATATGGTACCTCGAGTGAGGTCTCTCGAATATGGTGTTTCAGAGTGCTATTTTGAGCCTATTGAATAGAGGTTTTGCCTAAGTGTACCAAAGAGGTTAGGATTATTTCCCAGTATTGACTTGTTTAGAATCCTTTAAACCGACTCCCTAGATGATGTCACTCTATAGAGCATGCGAGCTCTCCCATGCCCTGTCAGACATGGTCCCTCACAGCTACAGAACTACTTCAATGTTATTACAAATTAGTTACAAGTATTTGACCATAAAAAAGTAAATACAAATCGTCGCTCCTATTACAAGTGTGTTTCTAGGGGCCTCTCCAATTAAGATTGTTTCTTGTGGGAGGTCTCTTGAGCGACCACGCTCGTCTTAGGAGTATTTGAGCAAGTGTTCTGTCTGTAGGACTTCCTTTGAATGATTTTATTTTAAACAGTCTTGATTCTTCCATTAATCCTCTTATTGTGCTATATTAGTCATTCAATCAACCATGATCTTGGACCTTCCCTTATAGAAATTGTGTGGTTCAACTCCTAAATAGACTCATCATTTAAAATAAGACCCAACACTACAAATCTAGTGAATGGTCACCCCTATGGGGCCGCGGCCCAAAGTCGTGCCCACATCAACTTTGGCGTGACCATTTCCATGACCTAGTGTGGCCACAAATTCTCATAAAAGTGGTCACAAACCAAATACCTGACCTGTATGGGTCTCGAACATCGTTCGTGACCAAGTCATGATCATCATAGCTCCAAACTCACTCAAAAGTTCTCTCCAAGTTTCATCATGGTAAGGTCACGGACAAGGACTATAATCAGGGCCACAAAGCACACCCATTGGGTCATGGCTTTGGGTCGTGACCATCTCAATTTTCTCACCTATGTGGGTCATAACTGAGGGTCATGACAACATGGTTGCCTACTTGCTAATGTGGAAAAAAATAAGGGTCTTGGTATTGGGTCACGGCTCAAGGCCGTGACCAGGGTCCTTATAATAAAACCCTTCATGTGAATCTCTCTCTCTCTCTAGGTGATTTTCATTCTCTCTCAACCCTAATTTTAGCCCCTAATCTCTCTCTCAATTTCAAAGGTAAACCCTTATTTTTTTATTTGTGTCAAACTCTAATGTATATGTGTGCATATGTGTGTGAATGTGTGTGTATTTCTATGTTTGTGTGTGTACATGTGTATATGACTGTGTATGTGTATGTATATGTATATGAATGTGTGTGTATATATGTATATATGTACGTACATCTGAATATGTGTGTGTATATGTATGAATATGTGTGTGTATGTATGTATACTTTTTTTCAATAAAAGGGATATTTTATAATTTCATATTTTTATTGGGTATGTTATATTTAGGGATTGAAATTTATTGGGTATTGTTAACATTGATTGGGAATTGTTATTTAGAGTTTGAAATCAATTGAGTATTATTGGTATTGGCTGAATGTGGTTACTTAGGGATTAAAATAATTTTCATTATTTATGGGTATTGACATTTAGGGCCTGAAATTTATTTAAAGTTTGAAATTAATTGAGTATTATTAGTATTGATTGAATGTGGTTACTTGGAGATTAAAATAAATTTCATTATTTAAGGGTATCGTAATTTAAGACTTGGTATTTATTTAGAGTTTGAAATTAATTAAGTATTTTAGGTTCCACACCCACCCACTGACTCAAAATCCTTCCCATTATCAAAACCTTAATCAAACTAATCAAACTAATATATCCTAATACCTCAGATGTTTGAATTGATAGTTATTAATTAATTAGAAACCTCATATACCCTTATACCTTAATTTTAGGACTCATATTTACGCCCTCGTATATTGTTCACAGGAAAAATGAGGCCCGGTGATAATCACTGGCAACAAGAGTGCAAGAGGTTGCAATTAGACTGCACACGTAACTCTTTTATTAGTGAGCATCATATAGAGGGTGATACCTTGTAAATCGTTGAGTTAATCTCCAACAAGATTACCTATTAAATCGTATTCTATTTTCCCTACCAGAAAACTGGGATGACATTATAGAAAATATATTTCACACATAATCCCGACGTAGACCTAACCTTGGTTACGTTCTTGAAGGAGGCGGGAAAAAATCCACCCGTTATGGATACAACTACGTACAGAGTGCATTAGCATAGACTGTGACATCTTGCACCATATACATGTTAAATTGAATATTACCAACAAGTTAAAAGATATGGGATTCTGAGTTCATGCCACGGATATTTACACATCAATCATAGATACCCTTCCTCCTAGTTAGCCACGTGAAAAATTTCATAGGTTCTTAAAAACAAATACCGAATGGATGGAGATCAAACACTTTGACCATATTTTAAAGTCTTACTCTGAAAAAGGTATATATATATAGTCATAAGCTTGATTAATTAGTTATAATTTCATATTATTGTAATTATTTAGTCAATTATGGTTTTTTATTTTTGTTGATAATGTCGGGAGGAAACAACCCAAGGGTAATAAGTGCTGAGGTTCACCATCTCGTGCATAACCCCAATTCTCAACATCAATGGATGATTAATACATCACTCCACCAATGATTTCCTCCTCACCAAGTCCAATTTCAGGTGCTCAGGAGCCTTCATCCAGCCCTCTCATTGCTCCACTACACCATCCAATACTGTTGACGCCTCCCGCTCAATCCAAACGAAGCCCTTTGGGTTCTCCCTTCTTGAGAATAATTCGACGGGTGATAGGAATGATGTGATGAACTTTAAAGCCCAGTGTTCGTCACTGGTAAAAATAAATGTGGGAGTTGATTGACCAAACAACTAGAACCTGGTTGATCAAGTCGTCAAAGATGACATATACAATCAAATCTGCAATTATTTCTCATTTCCCGAATGTTCTAAGAATAAACTTTTATCTTGGGTTGCTGAATCATTGAGGACATACAGGAGAAAACTTTGAAATAAACATTTCCCGAAGGAGGCAGCGAGCTCCAATATTTTTTCTTTGAAAGAGAGAGTTCCTTCTAATACTAAAATGTCGGTGGAGGAGTGGAATACGCTTTTGGAGAATGAGGGGAAGGAGAAAACGGTTGGCCAAAGGAAGAAAATATAAAAAAATAGGGAACAAAAAACTGATATCCACAGGCCGGGATTCAAATCATATGATGATTTGATGAATGAATGGGCAAGTAGGACAAATGATGGTTTAGATGAGAGTGAAAAAAAATGATCCAACTTATTTTTTCATGCTCTATGGGACAAAGATAATAAATTCCCACCGCACATGGCTGAGACGCTAGAATCAATAGAGGCCATCAATAGCCAATCAGGTTCAAACCCTAATGATGACTTTAACCTTGAAAATGATGCCCTGACCCTGACCTTTGGAAAGGAAAAAAGGGGGAGGACGAGAGGTGTTGTCTCACATATGCCAAAAACAAAATTTTAACACACCACACCTAAACAAAATTTCAACACATCGCACCTCTCATGGATGAGTTTTCTTCGGTCAATGATCGTGTCTCATCCAATGAAAAGAGACATTTCAAGACCGATGGGGATTTCCAACATATCAAAAATAACCTAAGAATGTTGGCGAATTATATTGGGCAACTTGTGTCCCCTTTTCAAAATTATGGGGTCCCAATGTCGCCTCCTAAAGGTTATCCTAACCCTCATCCTCAAGGTTTCCCCTATCCTCCCCTTCAAGTTTCTCTTCCTAAATGTCGTCTTATCCAACATTCCCCTCCCAAAAGCCGACTCCTTCAATATTCCCATTCCTCGTGCCTCCGCCTGTCACGGGAGTTGAATCATCATCAACAACTCACAGTGACTATGGAAAAAATTAATATTTCAAAGACCTGAGCAATAAGAGGATTGTTGGGGTGTGCACACTCATCTCCATTATTGTTGGAACTCCAGTACACAACCGAACTTTGGAGAGGGGTGAGGCTTAAATATTGGTCGATGAAATATACAATGGCGGTGGAGATGTACCTATGCACATTGGCAGCGGGGAAGGGATGGAATTAGGGAATTATGCAAACCCTTTTATTGCTTGGCTAGTTTATCTGTTGGCTAAGATCTAATAAAATTTTCTTTCGTTTCAGTTGTAATAACATTTTTTTTGTTTCACTTGTAAGAATATTGGTTTTGTTTTAGTTTTAATAATATTTTTTTATTGCTTCAGTTGCAAGAATATTATTTTTATTTCAGATGACGAATATTGTTTTATTTCTTGGACAATTTAAGAATATTGGTTTTGTTTCAGTTGTAAGAATACCGTTTTTGTTTCAGTTATTATAATATTTTTAAGCTATTACCATAGGACTGAAATTTGAAGATTATTACATGGATTTCCCGCAATATAAAGAGTGGATGGGAGAGACTAACTGAGTTTCAAATAATCATGTAAATGGAGTTCAAAAATTTGTTGAATACGCTTTCAAAAATCTTAAAAATGACATGATTCCCTGTCCATGCACCCATTGTATGAATGAAAAATATAAGCCATTGGCAGACATTGAGTTACATTTAATAAAGTGGGAAATCTATCAAGACTATAAAATATGAACATATCATGGTGAAAAAAATATACCTTATATTTTGAAAGAATTGTTTGTACCTGATTGCATAACAGAACCCCAATGAGTGGAAGTGGTACATGATTCACCAACACATCGTCCATTGATCGACTTAATTGATGATGCTTACGGACTCCACAACCGTCAAAACCACCAACCTATGGATACAGATAATGCGTATTCTGGCCAACTAAATGAAAATTTTGATGTTAAACTTCAAGGAGATCGGGAATGCATACGGTTGAAAGCCGATGCGACTAGGCTGTTGTATAAAGTTTGTAAGGAAGATCACTCAGTATTATATGCAATGATTGTTTGCATAATTTGAAGAGTCAATTTGGTTTATCTGGGAACAACGTAATCAGAATTCTTAAGTGGGTTAAAATATTCTCCCAGAAGAGAACACGTTACTAGATAATTATCTTATCATGAAGAAGTGCCTGAAGGGTTTGGGTTTGAAATATAATTCTATTCATGCATGTAAGTATGATTGCATATTGTACTGCAATAAGCACGAAGAGAAAAATGAATGTCCTATATGTAGTGAGCCTAGATATGTGGTTTGTGAGAATGGAAAGTACAAAGCTGTAAAAAATCGCAAGTGCTCGCAAGTCCCACAAAAGATTTTGAAGTATTTTGCACTTGGTCCACAGTTAAAACGGTTTCTTAGTGACCATGGATATAGGAGGCCATGACATGGCACGCTTGATGCGAGGTGGGTGGGAATCTGATGCATCATCCAGTTAATTCACCCATCTGGAAAATTTTAAATGCATAACACCATGAATTTTCAAAGGAACCGCACAATGTTCATCTTGCAATATCGACCGATGGGTTTAATCATTTCGGTAATTTAAGTACTAGTCAAAGTTATTGGCCAGTTCTCTTGGCGCCTTTAAGTCTCCCTCTGACACTATGCATGAGAAAGGAGTTCACATGATTATCGATATTGATACCCGGGCCTAATGCTCCCAATTATGATAGTGATATATTCTTAGCACCCTTTATCGAAGAACTTAAATTGTCATGGGATAAAGGTGTGACAACGTTCGACTCTCACAAGGATGAAGAGTTCACACTTAAAGTAATGGTGATGTGGGCTATCCATGACCTTCCATCTTATGGGACCTTGTCTGGTTGTAATGTTCTTGGTTATTATGGATGTCCAATATATGGGGAAAAAATTGAAGCCTATTTTCTAACATATAGTGGTAAGATGAGTTACACGGGTCATCGTAGATATCTGCCGACCAGTCACCCTTTTAGGAACGACAAGTCTAACTTTTTGCCTATCGGTCACATGCGTTGAACGTTATCTACTCACCTTTCTGGTCAATAGATCGAGGAGAAGACAACATCTTTGACTATACGGGGAATGGGTACGTAGGCAAACACCCCTAATTTGTAAACCTGAAGCGTAAATTTAGGGGGGATCCGAATGACCCTAGTAAAGTGAAGCCATGATCTAGACGATCAATATTTTTTAATTTGTCGTATTGGAATGATCATCGTGTAAGGCATGTAATTGATGTGATGTATGTAATACCCCGTATTTTTGGCGATATTTATTTTTGGGATTAATTAATTAAATGAGAATTAATTGGGAATTAATCCGGATAAAATACTAGCGAGATGTGAGTTTGTATTTGACTATATTGAGTATATATGATGATATATGGATATTGAATTATGAAATTTGTCGTGAGATTGATATACGACAATTTGGTCATTTTATTGGGACGCGTGAGACAGTCGCGTTAGTATATAATTATTTTAATTATAAAAGTGAATTTAAATTTTATTAACCGTATGGTCGTTTTGAGTGCGCCAACGCATCCAGAAGGGTCGAGATAGTCAGAAAACACTAGCCGGGGGTTTAGTTTGGGTCCCGGGGTATTTTTAGGCCATACCGGTAACATAAAGGGTATTTTGGTAATTTTGTATTTTTGGGAATTAAAAGTGACGAAAATTAGTAAATTATATCTGATTCAGGAAACCAACCACTAAACCCACTACCAACCATATTGACCCATAAGACTACGGGGAGTTTTAGAATTAGGTTTTCTAAGTTCCCAAAACAAACCCTAGCCACCATAGCCATTGGAGAAGAAAGCTTGGAGAGAGAGAGATAGAAGGGAATTCTGCAGGAAGAGAGAGGGAAATTCTTCAAATCGTCATCAAAATCTGAGATTGAATCAAGGCAAGTGATTTAATTCCGTTTAATACAGAGAATGTTTCTTCCATGTTAGATAATTCTAAGATTAACAATTGCTCTTGAAAGTTAATGAAAAACCCATGAGTTTGGAATTAGAATACTATATTTTGAGGAAAGGATTGCATGTAGAATCGTATTTAGAGGACTAATCTGATGTTGATATATCTTGAAAGAAACAAAAATGGATTTAAGTGGATAAATTAAAGACTTAAAATTCTAGGGTTTATGTTCTTGAAAATTTGGGGAAAGGTGAAGAGACTTTATGATTTAATGATGTTTAGGATGAATTGATTCCTTAAAACACGTTAGTATGTGACCTTAGTATGTTTAGGATTGATTAGAGACCTTAAAACATTATTGGGACGAATTTTAGAGGAGATTTGAGGAGTAGAAATTGGTGAAAAACGAAAGTAGGAATTTTGGGCTTGAATCTGGCCACTCGTTAGAAGACCTACCCAGGTCGTTCGAACGAGCTCGTTCGAACGAGCTTCTAACGAGTTGACCATTGACTTCTAACGAGGGTGAAGTTCGTTCGATAAGATCATTCGAACGAGATCTCGTTAGAAAGCCCACTTCGTTCGAACGAGATCTCGTTAGAAGACTCAGTTCGTTCGAACGAAGTCTCGTTCGAACGAGAATTCTAACGAGCTGGCAGTTTAGGCCTTTTTGGCCTGTTTTGATTTTGGGAGTCCCGTAAACTTGTTCGAGGATAGAGATAACATTCCTTTGATGATGTATTGGTATACTTGGGACATTTGGGATATAATGAGGAGTAAATTATAATTGTGGAACGAATCAAATAGACACTTGAGTCGAGACGTGAGTGCCTACTACGACGTGAGAATAAATTATGGCGTGTATGATTATGAACCGGGATTATATAAATTGTATAAATTATAAGTTGGTACGAGAATGCGATAAGTACTACAATTAAACTACGGTGATTACTAAGATGCGTGTTTACTTAGTATTGATATATGATTTGTGTGTATGACATACCTACCATACTTGCTATCACGGGAGGTTTGCGTTCTCTTAGGGCCCTCTAATCCTTGTGTTGCCCGGATTTAGACTGGTTACCTCGATGAACATAGGTCAGAGAAGGACTTATTGGGATGTTAATAAGTCTGCTGATCGTGGGAGCGCAGGTATGTGCATGACTCATGTGATGTGACTGTGTTCGCCTCCATTATTTGTGATGTTGTTATCTGTGAACTATTCCCGAGAGATTCGGAATATGTGATCCTTATGTACGTGATGTACCGGAATGGATAGCAGTTTGTGAGGATTTTTCCTCCGGATTTATTTATATCATGTGATGGTTATTCTATTATTTCGTTATGGTGAATGGTGATATTATTCTTGCATTAAATCTTTTACTGCATGTTAATCAGACTTTAATTAAAATTTGACACTTACTTTTTAAATACTAGGTGGTTAGAAATAATAAAATGTTTTCGACAGTGATGCTATTGACTGAGCCAACTTAGCATTTTGATTTAATTTAATAAAGGAGTAGCTACCCGGTATTTAATTAGTCGGGGTGTCACAGGTGGTATCAGAGCATCAGGTTCTAGTGTCCTTTAGGATCTGTACGTCTATTATGTTTCCGCTAAGTTTTCTTTGATATAGAGCCCTATATTTTAGGACTGTTGTACTCTTTTTGTGTATGCTTCGTTCTTCAGCTATTTTAAGTTTATAAACAGTGAACTTATAAACTTTATTCTTATTTCAGATGCCTCCACGACGTGCACGACGAGTTCCCAGGGATGCAACGCCCGAACCCCAGCCCTCTCCAGTTCAGGGCATGATGAATGCCGCTGAGGTTGCAGCCATTGTAGCCCAAGCGATAAATGTCACAATTGCCGTAGTTCAGCAGGCACCACCTCAGGAGCCGGTTGCCGCGCCAGTACAGCCAAATGCATTCTCGTCTGCTTGGGAACGTGTACGCGACGCTTTTTAGAAAGCGCATCCGCCAGAGTTTGTAGGTAGCTCAGATGTGGTAGTCTCGAGCCAGTGGAGGAAGGATATGCAGAGGAACTTGAGGATGTATGAGTGCACGGACGTTCAGAAGCAGGTGCTAGCTACTTTCAAGCTAGTTGGATCTGCACTGCAGTGGTGGGAGTCTATTACCACCGTGGAGGAGAGGGATACTCTCACTATTCAGGACTTTTGGGTGCGGTTCGACTGCAAGTACTTTCCGTCAGCTGTTCACACAGAAATGAGGAGGAAACTGATGAATCTGAAGCAAGAGGGTAAGGCCGTGGCCGAGTATGAGGCCGAGTTCACGAATCTGTTGAATATCGTTCCAGATGAGATACCGATAAAAAAGAAGAAGATTGAGAAATTCACCGACGGGTTGACATGGAGGATCCGTCAGCATCTGTTAGGGAACCTTTCGTTGGCCACTTATTCTGATGTGGTTAACGCGGCTTTGTTACACTGCCAGGATCACCGCTTTCATATGGCTGAGGGTAAGAGATCGGGAGAGTCTAGCCATCAGGGCAGGACTGGAGGACATGGTGCCAGTGGGGCACAATCTGTTTAGGGGCAGAGACAGGGTGAGCAGGGTTCCCAGCAGGGGGATCAGAAGAGGTTCAGATCAGGGAATTACAGGCATGGATAGGGAGGCTTCCGTCAGGGCCATTAGGGTCCAAACGGCCATCAGGGGCAGAATGGGCAGCAGTTTTAGCAGGGCCAGCATGGCCAAGGTAGGAACGGTAACGGCCACCAGGGCCGGGGATCGCAGGGGAAGAGAGGAGGGAACTTCCCAGGGAAGTGTTTTGTTTGTGTCAAGACTGTCCATAAACGACAGGATTGTCCTGATAGGGGCAGGGCCACACAGCAGCAGGGTGCTCGCCAGGAGCCGCAGAGGCCTATGTTTCCCGCTGCTCTCCCCGCACCGCCACAGATGGAAGCATTGCCACCCATTCCAGCAGTCCCAGCTCAACAGGGGCAGCTACAGTATGGACATGTCTATAACGTCCACCAGGCAGCAGTTCCACAGGCACCGCCCACGATTGAGGGTACGTTTCCTATCCATGGCACTATGGGTCGGGTATTGTTTGATACGGGGGCTACACATTATTTTATAGCTACACATTTCGCGAAGACTTTAGGGTTGTTAGCCACAACGGAGAGCACAGTGACGTGTGTTGACTCACCATTGGGGAATGGGTCACTTATTTTCTTTATATACCAGGGAGTGGGGGTAGAGATTGGTAGTCTGGTATTACCTGCAGATATGTTGGTATTAGATATGCATGTTCACGATGTGATTATCGGTATGGATTGGCTCACTGATTATAGAGCCATGATTGATTTCTTCGGTGGGCGCATTGTTTTTGCCATTCCGGGGCAAGAGATGTTTGTAGTGGCGATGCCTCGCCCAGAGGGAGGCTCGACCGCTCATTTGTATTACCTAGAGGAGGATACCTCTAAGGAGGTTGTGATTCCTTTAGATTCGATCCCAGTTGTCAGGGAGTATTCAGATGTGTTTCAGGAGATACCAGGCCTACCCCCCAGTTGAGAGATAGACTTTGTTATAGACCTATTGCCAGATACGAGACCTATAGCACGCGCACCGTACCGTATCGCTCTGGCAGAGATGCGAGAACTACGAGATCAGATAGAGCAGCTGTTAGGTCAGGGCTTTATTCGCAGGAGTACCTCACCTTGGGGCGCTCCAGTTTTGTTTGTGAAGAAGAGGGAGGGTTCACTGAGATTGTGTGTGGACTACCGAGAGTTGAACAAGGTCACGATACGGAATAAGTATCCGTTGCCTCGAATCGATGACCTATTTGACCAGTTGAGAGGAGCTTCTTTCTTCTCGAAGATTGATTTGAGATCGGGATACCATCAGTTGCGTATCAGGGAGGAGGATGTCTCGAAGACTGCGTTCTTATCGAGATATAGTTCTTACGAGTTTCTGGTTATGCCTTTTGGTTTGACCAACGCTCTAGTAGTGTTTATGGACTTGATGAACAGAGTGTTCAGGGATTTCCTAGATCAGTTTGTCATTGTCTTCATCGATGATATTCTGGTTTACTCCCAGACAGAGGAGGAGCATGCCGAGCATTGGAGGTAAGTTTTGCAGACACTACGTCAGAACGAGTTGTATGCAAAATATGAGAAATGCGGGTTTTGGCTGAAGGAGGTCCAGTTTTTAGGACACATTATTTCCGACCGGGGGATATCTGTTGATTCGGGGAAGGTATCCGCGGTGAGGGAGTGGGGACATCCCACGACACCGACTGAGATTCGTAGTTTCTTGGGCCTAGCGGGATACTACAGGAGGTTCATTTGGGGATTTTCAAAGATAGCGGGTCCTTTGACAAATCTGACTCGTAAGGGTGTGCCATTCATCTGGAGTGATGCCTGTCAGTTGGCATTTGATGAGTTAAAGGAAAAATTGACCTCAGCACCTGTGTTAGCATTGCCGAGACCGGGAGTTGAGTATTTGGTTTACACCGATGCATCTTTGCAAGAACTTGGAGGTGTATTGCAGCAGGAGAGACAGGCCATAACTTATGCTTCCCGTAAGCTTAAGCCTCATGAGAAGAATTACCCCACGCATGATTTGGAGTTGGCGGTAGTGGTATTTGCCCTACGGATTTGGAGGCACTATCTTTTGGAGGAGAAGTTCCAATTGTTCACGGACCACAAGTCCCTACAGTACTTGTTCACGCAGAAGGAGTTGAACATGCGGCAAAGGAGGTGGCTTGAGTTTGTGAAGGACTACCAGTTCGATATCTAGTTTCACCCAGGTAAGGCTAACGTGGTAGCAGACGCGTTGAGCCGTAGGAATTTTGGATTGATTAGAGACCTTAAAACATTGTTGGGATGAATTTTAGAGGAGATTTGAGGAGTAGAAATTGGTGAAAAACGAAAGTAGGAATTTTGGGCTTGAATCTGGCCACTCGTTAGAAGACCTACCCAGGTCGTTCGAACGAGCTTCTAACGAGTTGACCATTGACTTCTAACGAGGGTGAAGTTCGTTCGATAAGATCGTTCGAACGAGATCTCGTTAGAAAGCCCACTTCGTTCGAACGAGATCTCGTTAGAAGACTCAGTTCGTTCGAACGAAGTCTCGTTCGAACAGCCTCGTTCGAACGAGAATTCTAACGAGCTGGCAGTTTAGGCCTTTTTGGCCTGTTTTGATTTTGGGAGTCCCGTAAACTTGTTCGAGGATAGAGATAACATTCCTTTGATGATGTATTGGTATACTTGGGACATTTGGGATATAATGAGGAGTAAATTATAATTGTGGAATGAATCAAATAGACACTTGAGTCGAGACGTGAGTGCCTACTACGACATGAGAATAAATTATGGCGTGTATGATTATGAACCGGAATTATATAAATTGTATAAATTATAAGTTGGTACGAGAATGAGATAAGTACTACAATTAAACTACGGTGGTTACTAAGATGCGTGTTTACTTAGTATTGATATATGATTTGTGTGTATGACATACCTACCATACTTGCTATCACGGGAGGTTTGCGTTCTCTTAGGGCCCTCTAATCCTTGTGTTGCCCGGATTTAGACTGGTTACCTCGATGAACATAGGTCAGAGAAGGACTTATTGGGATGTTAAAAGTCTGCTGATCGTGGGAGCGCAGGTATGTGCATGACCCATGTGATATGACTGTGTTCGCCTCCATTATTTGTGATGTTGTTATCTGTGAACTATTCCAGAGAGATTCGGAATATGTGATCCTTATGTACGTGATGTACCGGAATGGAAAGCAGAGTATGTGTGCACCGCAGCTTAGTCTCGGGGTGCTTATATTGTATATTTATGTTATGGAAAATATACACTTTATTATGGGAACTTTCATATAGTATTGTGTGTATAAATTTGGAAAATATAAAAGGGATAATCTAAATGAGTTGTGTTGCTTTTATGGGAGAAACTGAATTTATGTTAAGCCCCTATTTAAATGAGATCGTTATAATGTAAATGGGAACCGAGTAATAAAAGTAGAACCTATGACAGTCTAGCTAGATATGATGTCACTTAGCTAGGGATTAGTGTCATTTTAGATGGGTACTTACGTTAGGAGTGCACATTTAGTCGAGAGGTGAGAATTTCATGTGAGTGCACATCCTAACATGTACTTTGCATTTAATGTTTTAAATGTTTTTAAAGCACTTGCAGGTTTTTAAAATATCTCCACATTCGGGCTCTGGCCCGTTTGCTTTCAAATCTATTTTCTTGTAAAACCATTTTAGGTGCCCAGCCACAAGGACACCATGCATAGGATTCTCACTCAAATGACGAGTTCTAGCTGTTTGTGGAAGCTGCGGGGATTTGCTTTTAGATGCTTCTATCATTTGGATCCCATATTCAGTATTCCTCAGTTTTAGGGCATGTTGCCCAGTTCCATTAGAGATACATTTCCATTTCAGTTTTTCAGACTTTGGCATGTATTAATTCAGTATTCAGTATTCAGTATTTCGTTACTTATTTCGGTTGTGGGATTTGTTGTGAGGAGTTTTCCTCCGGATTTATTTATATCATGTGATGGTTATTCTATTATTTCATTATGGTGAATGGTGATATTATTCTTGCATTAAATCTTTTACTGCATGTTAATCAGACTTTAATTAAAATTTGACACTTACTTTTTAAATACTAGGTGGTTAGAAATAATAAAATGTTTTCGACAGTGATGCTATTAACTGAGCCAACTTGGCATTTTGATTTAATTTAATAAAGGAGTAGCTACCCGGTATTTAATTAGTCGGGGTGTCACAATGTACACAGAAGAATATTACAGAACATCTGATAGGAACATGTTTGGGTGGATCTCATTCCAAATATGGAGAGTGAGCCCGCCTAGATCAACATGATATGAAAATAAATAAGAAATTGTGGTTAAAAAATGATCCTAGAATAGGAAGAATTTCTATCCCCCGGGCTGCTTTCACTTTGACTACTAGTGAGAAGAAGATACTCTTACACACATTATTCAACTTGAAGACTCTAACCGCTTATTCTGGTAATTTATGTAGTGTAGTAAGCTACCTATAAAATGACTTGAAACAGTGCAAGTCTCATGATTGGCACGTAATCATCCAATTAATCCCTCTGTTATTTTGGCATTACTTTTCTGAACACAAAGATATTCGTCGGGAAATTATGAAAATAAGTTTGTGTTTTACCCTACTTTGTGCAAAAGTTATAAAGAGAAGGCGGATGAAAACTGCGAAATCAACTTTAGCCAAGGCAATTTGTGTATTAGAAAAATATTTTCTTTCGTCTTTCTTCGATATTAGCATCCACCTGCGTGTGCATTTATGCGATGAAGCCTTATTATGTGGTCCCGCTAGGTATCGTTGGATGTATATTTTTAAGTGCTTGATGAAAACCTTCAAAGATTACGTAAATAATGCACGGTATATTGAACGGTCAATTGCTGAAGAATATGTAATGGTGAAACCATTGCTATACGCTAAGGAACATATACCGGAACAAGAGGTGAGGAGGTTCAATCCTCGTGGAGAACGAGTGATCAAGGAACCTCACAAGTTTAAGGACGAATTACTATTTGGGAACCCTAAAGAGGTGAAACTCACAAATCTACAATACGAGTAAGCAACTCGTTATGTCTTTGAATCACAAGATGAATTCAAAGACTGGAGAGAGTGAGTATCTACTGAATTCTTCTTCTTTGATTATATGTTTTTTTTTATATATTTATGATCTAAAATCTATAATTTACCAGTAGGAAGTACGAGAACGAAATTGTCCAAAATCAAAGGAGAAATTGCATGACAACTGAATTTAGGGCATGGGTGTCAAAAGAGGTACACTACACCAAATCTACCCATTTGTCAAGGTCATTGACCTTGACAAATTCACCATGTTAAGGTCAATGACCGTGACATTTCGAGGCGAGACAACTTTTTTTGTCACGGTCGTGTCACGGTCATTGACCTTGACAAAAAACTCGCGTTTTGTGTCACGGTCATGTCAAGGTCAATGATCGTGACACGTTTGTCACGGTTTAGAACCGTGACAAAGCCGTGACACTTTTTAAAAAAATTGTCACGGTCATTGACCGTGACACGTCCGTGTCAATTTTGTCACGGACGTGTCACGGTCAATGACCGTGACAATTCTGGGCAGAATTAAAAAAAACTGTTGGGCAGTATGGCCACTGCCACAGCCCAGCAATATATTTGTACCTGTTATAGCAACGTTGTACCTGTTCCAAACATCATATATCCAAACAAACTAAAGATAATGCAAATATATATTCAAATAAGAAACTATTTAAAAAGAAACAACATCACCATCATTTTATCTCAAATCTACAAACTATTTCCATGGAAAAGAGATTTTGTACCGCGACTCTCGGGAACACCTCCTTATCCTTCCCTTCTCGTCCGAATAGCCACATAAGTATAGAGCATATGTGGCCTACCCTTAGGGCCACTCCCTGTCCCCTGAATTAAAATAAAGTAAAATTAGTATCCACCCCTCAAATATAGATAAATATAAATCGTAATTGAAATCGAAATCGAAATTGACATATAAATATAAATACATTACCTGTAGTGTCACTCAAACAGCTAACTTGAGCTCATATGGCACCTCTTTCCAACTAATGTACCCCGGGCAATCGTGTCAATTATAATTCTCTTCATATCTAAACACTAAGAAATACCATAATCCTATGGAGGTATGCGTTGCAAATTTCTTCCAACCGTTGTGTAGCCAAAAATCAGCAGTTGAAGTTGTCAACTCCACCTTTGAATGGGGTATGGAAAGTGGTAGGGTATGGAAAGTGGAATTGACAACTTCAACCGGTGATGTTTGGCTACATAACGGTTGGGAGGAATTTGCAGAGCATCGCTCCATAGGATTATGGCATTTATTAGTGTTCGGATAGACGAAGAGATTCAGTCTCCTCTCCACAAATAGGACACCCCAAATAACTATGTACTAATCACCTATTAAAGGTAAGAAGCGTATATTCATGGATTAGTATAAACAAAACTTAGATGTAGTTGGAATATTTATGTATTAATCTCCTCTCCACACACGCACACTACACAAGAGTGAAAATGATAAAGTGCAGATCAAGTAAAAGCATTAAAAATGGATGTTTCGGTACAAATTGAAATATTTATTACAAATTGAAAAATTGTTTCAAATTCGGGTTATCATAAAAAATGGATTGATATTCGGTAGGAGCAGCCAAGTCATCCACACTACTATTTAGATGCCTTGGCGCGTGTTGGACAATTGACCACGGCTCGTTGTTGATATACTCCGAGTAAAACACTTGCTTAACCTTTTGAAATGCACAAACAAACGGCTCATTATAATATTCGAAACTTACTTTTTCCATTCTTCGACATCTTCATGTGTGTCAAATAGATAATGAGCTACTTGTTCATGTTGCAAACTCGTTAATTTCACTCGTTTTCCCATCACATTACCACCATCATCGAGGAATTCATCAGTGTCATCAACGCTGGTAGAGTATGTTATATATTCCCCAGTATATATTGATGACTCCACGGTGTTGTATTCCTCTGCAATTGATCCTGCAATATATTGCGTATTCTTGACGTAATCTTTAAAAACTTTCATCAATCTTTCAAACGGATACATCCACCGATATCTAACTGGACCACAAAGAAGTGCCTCGTCGCATAGGTGTACCAACAAGTGAACACTTATGTCAAAGAATGCTGGGGGAAAGTACTTCTCCAATACACAAATCGCTTCGTTCACAGCCAATTTTGCGGCCACTATGTGTTCTCGATTCACTACCTTCTCACACAAGAGGGAGAAGGTAATACTAATTTGCATAATATCCCTACGCAAATCCTTGTGCTTGGAGAAACAGTGCTTAAACAATAGAGGAACCAATTGCATGATCACATGCCAATCGTGGGACTTACACTTATGTAAATCATGAGTAACATAATTCACAATCCTTTGCAAGTTGGACGAAAAAGTAGATGGGCCCTTCAAATTATATATTGTGTCTAGAAGCACCTTCCTTTCCTCACTCGTCAAAGTAAATGCACCAGGGGGAATTATTGTCCTTCCCCTACTATCTTCTTTCGACCATAGTTGTGGTTTAAGTTTTAACGTTTTAAGGTCTTTTCGTGCATTTTCTCCATCCTTCGAATGACTCCCCCCAAGGCAAGTACCCACAATATGTTCAGTGAAGTTCTTCTCTGCATGCATCACATCCAATACATGGCGCACCGGGTTTTTCTTCCAATAAGGCAAGTCAAATAAAATTTACCTCCGAGACCATGCCTTTCTTATCTCAGTTTCATTCCCAGTTGGGGTCTTCTTATGCTTGACATTCTTAAATTTGGGATTCTTACCTGGAATATTTGGGCCACATTCAGAAGATTTACTTTCAATTTCTGAACCCAAAAGTTGTCTCGGCGGTAGCCTATGTTCAACTCCGCCCAATAAAAAATTGGAAGCTTTCTCAAATCTGAAACTATGAGTTGGGGGTAAAAACCTCCTGTGGCAATGGTATACATTTTTTATGCTGGAGGATAGACGAAGAGATTCAGTCTCCTCTCCACAAATAGGACACCCCAAATAACCATGTACTACACATTCGGATAATGTCCTATAAGCTGAAAAATCATGAATTGCCCACATCAACATAGCTTTCAGCGTAAACTCTTCTTTTCTAAAAGAGTCAAATGATTGCACACCCTCTTCCCACAACTCATTTAATTCTTCTACCAAAGGAGCCAGGTAGATATCAATGTCTTCACTTGGTGCCTTTGGCCCAGGTATCAATAAAGCCATCATCGAAAATTTAGGTCTTATACACTGTGAAGGAGGGAGGTTGAGTGGGGCTAGGATCACTGGCCATACACTCTGATTGGTGCTTAGATTTCCAAATGTATTGAAACCATCTGTTGATATATCCAAACGAATGTTGCGTTGTTCTCGAGCAAAATCAGGATACTCATAATTCATCCTCAGCCAGTATAGTATGCAGTCACACACACAAGCATGAATCGATTTATACTTCATTCCCAAACCTTTCAAACTGTTCTTCATAATAGGATAGCTATTTGGAAGTGTATTCACCTTGGGTAATAAGCCCTTCACCCATTTCATAATTCCCGTCACGCTATTGCCAGACAAACCGTACTGCATCTTCAAACTGTGCAAACTAACCATGGCATGTAAAGTTGTTTGATCTTTCTCACAGCCAGAGTATAACGGTTGGGTTGCCTTAAATTTTAAACTTTGGTAATCATCGTCAAGTTTTATCGTGTAATCTTCACGAGCACTTGAATCTTCTACATCATCAGTAACCTCATTCTCCTCAGCTTCATAAACTCCGTACGCATCATTAACTAAATCCTCTAACATATTATGATCTACGTCGTCCCCTTCTTCATCTATTTTACTTGTTGAAGGATGTTGTGAAGGTTGGTCAGGGACAAAAGGAACTTTCAATTCACCGTGAAAACTCCAAAATCGATAACTATCTTCCATACCCGATCTTAACAAATGTAGTTCAACTGTTTTACACTCGAACACCTTACCATTCTTACACCTAGCACACGGACACGGACACGGAAACTCTTCATCATTACGACATCTCTTTGCATATTTCACAAATTCGTTAGCACCTCTGCGAAACACATCCCCCATTCTATTAGTCTCACCCATCCACTCTTTGTATTTCGGATATCCCATCACAGCTACCACAACTAAACACCTATTAAAGGTAAACAAAACTTAGATTTATAGTATGTTTTATTTAATTATCCCATCATTTAATTATCCTATTAAAGGGTATGTGGTCCTATCCCATTCAAGAATGCATTTTTCTGTAATATACTTAACAGCTCATGCACATTGTTACGATTTGAAAAAAATTCGACAGCATATCCCCTTAGTTCTCCAAGTACATGACGTAGATTGGCAGGTGTGAGTGTTATTTCAATTGGTCAATTAAAATAACAGTCACACTTGTCAATCTAGTATGTACGCAGAGAACATTAAGATACGAATGCAGAACTTCCTCCAAAAGTAACAACTTTAAGCCAATAAGAATATTATACTGAAATTATACAGTCTCAAACTGTCCAAACGGGACAATTCGAGAGATCTCATTACAGGGGTAATGACTCTCGAACGGGTCTAAGGGTTATTGAATGCTAGTATCTATGCGCACTATATTTAATTTCAAGTATGTTTCATATAATGGGTTAATTCAAATACAAAAATAAATTCATGGGATAATTCAAATACAAAAATAAATTCATGGGATAATTCAAATACAAAAATAAATTCATGTATTGACCACATACACACACACACACACACACACACACACTATCTAAGCTGTTCTATAGGTATAAAAACAATTATTATCCAATTATTATCCAACTATTATCAATTATTTATTTTGAATGTAAATAATATTCAAAACCCCACCCACCCCCACCCCCACCCCCTCCCGATGTTTATTATCCAATTATTATCCAACTATTATCAATTATTTATAAAATTGATGTCTACTTTTAGTGTTGTGTATATATGTTAGTCCTCGGATTTTTTTATTGAACTTTTAGTTATTTAGTGTATTTTAGATTGATGAGGCCACACAATGAGCACACAATGAACTACTATTCCGCCTTTTACTAAAGAATATCATATGCTCACAAATAGGCGGCATACGCCCATTTTTTTAATTGTTTATACCCCCTCCCCCACCATACACCACCTGATGATGCTTAAACCCCTTTTGATAGACGGCTCTCTTAGTATTTTTTTTGTCTATACTATCAAGTGTTCAACTAGTTTGGAGAGTTGTACCAAACAATATTAGTTGAGATCCAACTTCAGATTAATTCAAGACATAAGACCCTAAAGGGAATCCTATCTGCAACAAGATTCTAGTTAGTAAAGAAGACATAACAGAATATGGTGGAATCCACTACACTACACACCCATTCCCACACTTAAAAACCATTTAATAATATTTAAAAAATTCAAAACCATTTAATAATATTTAAGCACTAAAATTAATTTAATTTAATTTAATTTAACCTAGGAATTAATCAGATATTTTTATCCTATGTTTACTAATGCTAAAATTATGAAAAATGATATTTTGAGATAATAATGTGTGAAAATTTGTTTTATGATTTTTTTCTTAACTAAAATTATTTAGGGGTATTTTTAATTGAATATATACACATTTTTAACTCTTTAAAAATTACATTTTAATCCTTTCTAAATCTTAGGGAGAGCTTGGGTTGTGTTTTTCGGCCATAACACCACACACCCCCACCACCACCCCCTCCCCCACCACACACCACCACACACACACACACACCCCACCCTACCCCACCCCCTGCCCCCCTCCACCACCCCCTCCTCCCCTCCCCCAAAACACACCACACACACACACACACCGCACCCCACCCCACCCCCTGCCCCCTCCACCACCCCCTCCCCCACCCTGCCCCACCCCGCCCCACCCCCTGCCCCCTCCACCACCCCCTGCCCCACCCCCCACACACGCACACACATACACACACATATATATACACATACACACATAAATATACAGACAAATATATATATAAATGGAAGAGAGAGAGAGAGAGAGAGAGAGAGAGAGAGAGAGAGGGAACGGTGGGAGGGAAAAAAGAAGGGGGAAAGGGTTTTTGCTGGAAAAGTTGTCACGGTCGTGTCAAGGTCAATGACCGTGACATAAAACGCGTGTTTTTTTGTCACGGTCAATGACCTTGACAAGGGTGGCCAGCTGAAAGGTGACAATTTGCCCATTTTGGTGTAGTGGTAATTTTCACATCTTATGTGTGCGATTATGTATTCATGTGTGGTAAAAACATGCCCTAATATAAATTCATTAATAAATGCATCTTGTAAAAAGAGGTGATGTCTCTTCTAGACTTGCACGCCTAGCAAAGGGTCCTAGTTTTCGTGTAAAAGAGTTTAAGAAATTCCGCACCAACGATTTTGATTTCATTTCATATCCATATGAGGAAAATCTTTAACGCAAAATAGTGGAAATATGGTGCTAACCTATTATGGTATAATCCAACAAATCCAAGAAATTGGTTACTTAGATTTCACCGAAATCGTATTCTATTGTGATTGGGTAAATGTGGAGGATACATCGAATGTTTGCAAAGTTGATATTGACTCCAAACTTATTATGGTAGATTTATCAAAGTTGAAAAGTAAAGATCGCATAGTCGACGAGCCTTTTATTTGTGCCTTTTATAACGTAAATAAGGTATTCTACTCGAAGTGCATAAATGATGGGAATTGGTCTATTGTTGTGCAATCACCAAAGGGTATGACTACTCAAGTGGATGCATTAAAGGCTCCAAAAGAGTTCCAGTAATCTCTTGATGACAATCCTAATTTAAAGGATCTTTTAGTTGATTTAGAGGAAGATTGAGTATCAAAATATTATATTTTCCTTGTCAATCTTATTTGTATCGTATTATGATATTGACATTGTATTAGCTCTTTACTTTGATGTACGAATGTTTAGTTACTTTTACGATTGTTTAATATGATTTATGTAAGTTAACTTTCAATAATATGTTATGTTCAGTCGAATGTTTAGTTACTTTCACAAGACGCGCAATTTAAGAATAGAGTCATTTAAGTTTGTGATTGGATCAGATTGACCTTGCTCAATTTACACGTGTTCCTGTACATAAAATGAAGTTAAATTAGCTTGATTTTATGAAGACTGAATTAAATAAACTAATCAACAAATGTACATATAAAATAATACGCTGGGGGCGCCAGGATTAATTTGGTCTAATCGCACATTCGAGAGACTCTATTTAATGACCTTCTTGGATCACATGAACCATGTACTCTTTACTTTAACTGAAGTAGTTATATAATTGATATGGATTGTCTTTTAAATATTTTAGATGATAGAAGGAATACGGGATAATTATTGGTTTTGTTTGGCTTGGCTATTGGATAATTATTGGTTATTGGCTTATTGTTGGATAGTATCTTAGAAGGAGTTAGGGATAATTATTGGTTGTTGTCTTGTTGTTGGTTTTTGGCTGTTTGATAATCACGGGACACCCAGTTTGAGAACAAGACATTAATTTCAAAATATCTAGACTTAGGCTTAAAAACATGTCGTTAGGGGGCAAAACCCAGAAACGTTCCCCAACCGGCCCCGTAAGAAGCACCAACACCTCGCACAGGACTTTTCCCACTTGTACTGCAAACTAAATCCCCCTTTTCCTGGGCTTTTACCTTTCTAAAGTATTTTCTCTTTGATTTAGAAAATATGTCTTGTTTGGCAAGGAAATCTGCCTTTTCTGGCCTTACCAAATGCAGCGTGTTTTATATCTCATTGAGATTGTTTTAGAAAGGAGTCCCAAATAATATGATGCGTTTTCCCATTTGGAATTTGATAGTTTATTCCAAATACGACTCCTCTCATTATGGGGAGTGTGTCCTTCATCAAGAACTACTAATCCAGGACACTCCAATAGTATTTTCCCCCATTCCTGATGTTTCTCATTTGCACCACTTCTTTTGCTTTTCTTTGAGTGTTCCTTCGCCGTGATTTTCTCGCTCGTAAGCTTCTCATACAAATTATAGCTTACTCATAAGACACTTTGGTCTTTCTTCCACGAATACACCTTCGTAACATGTACAACTTCTTTACTTGCACACCTATTCTCTTGGAGAAGCTTAAGATTTATATTTTCATTTTCAGGTTTGTCTAAACAGTTGCGCACGAGGTGTTCGTGCCACTCGCGGTGCCATTTGGGTGTCGTTGGGTGCTTTGGGTTTTCACCCATACGTCCATGCGAGTATCAGTAAAAAATTCCAAAATACATCGATACTCATATGGACGAACCATTTCCTATCGGTGATGCCTTAGATAATTTTGGAGTAGTGGTTGCCCTGTACTTGTCCGTGTACAGGCCTGAACCTCTGACGAAGTTCGTCCATGTCTTGTGAGGTTTTTAAATGGTGGGCATTGAATATCTCATTGTAATAGTCGAGGAAGTTTAGGAGCTTCACGGTCATATATTGATAATGGATAATTAGTCGAGAGGTGTACCAAGCGTTATCGGTGGTGGATTTTTACTCCACCTCATATTCGGGATTATCCATCTTAGGTATGGCACTAGAAACTTGAAAAAGTGTCAAAGCTAGTGTAGTATTTGTCTAAAGTAGCATGGTTTGTGTGTGAAATACAACAAAATTCGAAAACAGACACACTTAGGCTTGAAAACGTACCGCGAGGGGGGGCGAAGGGGCACTCCCAGCGGCACCCAAATGGCATTGTGAGTGGTACAAACACCTCGTGCACAACTGTTTAGAGCTCAAGAGTTTTGCAACTTTTTAGAGCTCAAGAGTCTCGTGAAGAGGACATTAATTGGAGAGAGATGGCTGGAGAAATTGTAAATTCTACGTGCTACCTAAGATGGTAGGGGATTCCGATTTGAGAATATCATGATAATTTGAAATATCTAGACTTAGGCCTAAAACTTACCGTCAGAGGGAGAAAACTCTAAACACCCACCAAATGGTCCAATAAGAGGCTTCAACACCTCGCACGGGACCAATGTAACTCGTAGAAACTGACCGCATAGTCACGGGACCCCCAGTTTGAGAGCACAATGATACTTTGAAAATATCTACACTTAGGCTTCAAAACCTGCGCCCCCAACCTTTGGTCTTTTTATGCGCTTTTTACCGACGTATTCTTGGTAAGTCAAGTCAAATTACAAACATGGCAACAGACACTCAACGGCCGCAACACAAAGGGTTTTTTCTCCAAAAACATCATAGGTGTTGATATAATCCAAAACAGCCCCCAACTGGAGACAAGATCCATTATGGACTAGAATCAATGCTCGACGGCAATCAAACCTTCCCTCAATTTTCAGGATTCAAATATTTGAGGGAAATTTTAGGGTAATTATCCAGACATTTCAAGTTATTCAGATTGAGTGACACCTACTTGGAAGCATAAATAAAAATCACGACTTAAGGATGAGAATAAAGGGGAGTTCGATTAGCGGGAATCTCAGGAAAAAGTTATGTTAGGTCAAGCTACAACCACATTCAGAGTTTCCAGAGTCGTACATGACTCATTCACCTTTTTCCCTATAAATATAACTATCTCCACTAAAAAAGAGCAATTTAATTCTTATTATTGTGAACTGATTAAAAATAAAGAGAGAAAAACCTCGTGGATGTAGGCACGTTGTCGAACCACATATATTCTTGTGTTGTGTTTATATATATATATCACACAAACAAACATAAAGCCTCCTATGAGGTCCTCAAATGAGGACTTCCTATGCGGACCAAATTTTTTAAAATAGTAAAAAATATATTTTTAAGTTGATGTTTTGTGTGTTATTTAAACATCTTAGGAAACTTCTCAAAAAATTCAAATCAAAAAGATTTTTTTTGGTATATTAAAAAAATGGTCAAAATATGTCAGTTTTAAGCTCCCAAAAAGGTGACATGTTTTGATTGATTTTTAAATTTTAAGATGATTTTTTAGGGATTCCCTCAAATGTTTAAAAACCACGCACAAAAAATCAACTCAAAAATATGTTTTTTACTATTTTAAAAAAACTGGTCCACATGGGTGGTGTGTATAGGAGTCTGCCACTCTATATATATTGTAGTGTTATAAATATATATGGGTGTGGATACGGTTAAAATAAGAGTTTAGTCTTGGTGGTACGTAAACATGTATATACGTGGGAGTGGGTACATGCATATATAATCGTGTGTAAGTGTGTGTGTGTGTGTGTGTGTGTGTGTGTGTGTGTGTGTGGATATTTAGTCTGGTTACGAGGACAATACATGAATATTAAATACCTATGCGTCAGGATGGTGGGTAGTTTAATATATATATTGGATATTGTGTATTTCGGTGGATATGGTTATTTGGTATAGTTATTGTATATGTGTATTGGTATACTTGGGATTCAACTATTGCTTAAGGCTAATTTGGAATCACATTTGTAAATATAAAATGTAATTAATGGAGGTGTAACTAACTAGTGAAAAATATTAAAATACACGGAAGTTGTGTATACAACGATTAACAATATATGATTTGGTATATTAGTAAAAATATTTGTATGGATTTATATGTGAAGCCAAAGTTGGGTTATCGCTTTGCTGTTGGATGGTTGTATTTTGGATATATCTATTGGAATAATAAACGGTACGAGTTAAGGAGTAATATTTTTAAGGTCAATTTGATTTGATGATTGACATTATGAGTTGGATTAAGACTCTTTGTTGTCAGTCGGTCCGAGATGGCTTATTTATTTGGGCTGACATAATGTATGTATAGTATATTGTATGTACATATTGATTTTGGCTAGTTTCTTAGGAAGTCTCGTACCACTGTCTCGAACTAACGGTCTGGCTAGACATAAGTATATTAGGGGGTTCTTTAGGGGAGTATTTTTTACATTTAATTATCAGGGGTCACATCTAATTATGAATTGCTAGCCCAATTAATGCTGTTAAAATTTTGTTAGATGGGTAGGAGTAAGTTTGTTTTTTGGAAAACTATAATATCTGGAATATCGAATGGTGAGAGTTAAAAACGTAAATTAATAGTCCATCAATTAATAACATAATAATTAACTATTCAATAATCAATTAACACTAAATCAAATAAAGTACACACTGTGTTCCTCACTGTCCTCAACTAAGAATGTGTTTTTGCCTTTCGATGACTTTGTAAGGGGGTGCGTATGCGTAACGAAGTTGGGTTTGTTTTCTGGGTGGATAAAATAACATTGTGGAATATTGATTTTATGAACACCTAAGACTGTCTCCAATAAATTTGTAAAATGGTAAAAGTAACTCCTATAAAATATAAATTGAATGTAAATTCAAATTTGACTTAAATGGTTTGGACATATCCAACATAGGCCAATAGATGTCCATTTAAGTAAAAGTGATGTAGTTATGCCTACATTTACCCTAACATTATAATCAATAATAACTAATTGGGAAAATAATTTGTTGAGTTGAATTCAGCTAGTCTTAGTAAAAAATATACAGGGTGGTTATATTAAACAATTTTTTAGCTAAACATTATGTTATGTGGTGGAAAGAAAAAGAGATCATAAGTAGGCCTTTAAATTAAGTCGAGCAGGCCCTAAGCCCGCCTGTTCGATCAATTATTTTAGGGTCGATCTTTATTTGAGTTTGAGCCGAATCGAGCCTGAGCTAAAATTTCAAGTTCGAATGAATTTCATACCGAGCCTGAGCCAAAACTTGCCAAGCCCGAACTTTGAATATATAAATAAATAAGTAAATAATTTTATAAAATATAATATATTTTATGTTAAGATTTTTTAATTAGGTTTCACCGTGTTATTTTGTTTACTACTTTTTTTCCCTTAAAAGGTTCAATTATCATAATCCAATAGATTATAAGTGTGTTTTTAATTTTGCAATGTTATCGTCAGTATCAGTGTGTGCATTTGATTTATTAATTGTTAAAATCATAATAGGACTTTGTTAATGGGCAAATAATACTATATGAAATTTAATTGGCATGTGTAGGTTTTCACTCTTATTTTCTTTTTTACTTTAATGCATTTTATAATTATATACTTTATTTTATGAAATATCAATTAGATTTAGTGTGTACATTTTCTCCATGATGGAAATATAAGAAAAAACACTAATTCAAACTTTTTTGACCAAAAAAAAACTAAAATCAGGCTCGAAGCTTTAAATATATATATGAGCCGAGTTCGTGCTTAAGTGGAAAAAATTAGTTCGGGACGAGCTCGGACTTAAGCGTGGGTAAGATAGTTGGGGCGAGCCTCAGTAACTCTAAGCACGGCTCACCCAACCCAATTTACTGTCCTAATCATAAGTATTTAATCCCATTTTTATAGTTTCAATTATAGTGAGTCCCATGTTTTAATTTTTTTAGTTGTTGGTCTTGTTATAATAACTATGGGACAAGTGTCATTTTCTATGGAAAGAAAGATAGACAATTAATTTTGAAACTTATTATAATTTAAAATATACATAAACTGGAAGTCCAACAAAATCTTAGAAATAAGACTAAAGCAAAAAAAAAAATTAATAGGCCATTTTTTGTAGTTTGTAATAGGGGTGGCCATGGGTCGGTCGGCCTTGGACGGGCTTAGTCGGGCTTGGGTTGAACCTGTAAAATTTGAGTTATCACATTCCCGTCCCGATTCAAATCGGGCCTCATTACGTAATCCTAATCCACCCAAATTCGAAAGCTGCTTACCTAGGCTAGTTGTCCAGGGGGACACAATTTTTGTATCTAAACTTTAATATTTACCCAATTTTGACCTATTTTAATGTTTAGTAAATTTATTTTAGAATATACTGTTAAGATTAAGAGTAACTAAAGCCTAAAATTGATATTTTTAAATATTCTCTATTTATATTCTTTTTTATAACTTTTAACTTTAAAAAAATAAAAAACTAAATTACTTATCCATGTATATAAATGTAAAATTTTTAGGCCTCCAGCCGAACCGAGTTCAAGGTGACCTAAAAATACTTGTCCAAAAACGCTAGAAAGAAGATTGAACTTATAAAATTGTCAAAACGAGTTCGCGGCCAATTTACCCTACTTAGCTGTTATTTTTTAATGAACTATAGAAGCTTGAAAAAAACGTTTGATGTCTCTGAGACATCAAACTTTTTGATGTCTCTGAGACATCAAACTTTTTGATGCCTTTGATTGTGGTTGGTCAATACCGCTAGCGCGGACCCACATCACTTATGAAAATGGGTCAGCGCTAACGGTATAGACCAATCACAATCCAGGACATCAAAAAATTTGATGCTTCAGAGACATCAAATTTTTTTCCTAGAACCTTAGGCCATCGCCATTAAGCATTTCTAGCTTGCAAATTTTCTACTTTAGAAAGAGAAAATGAAAAAACATCTGCTCCAACAATCCTCCTTATCTGATGGAGAACGTGAGATGGCTGCTAAGTCATATAGGGAATTTTAAGTTGCATTTTTACATGCAGAAAGCCTTGAGCGGTTAGACTATATGACATGTAACACAAGCAAGTAACCAAACACCCATATTTTTAGAGCTGATACCGTTAGATCGGTTCAAATCAAAGATTTTCTTAAAAAATGACTCCACATTGTATTGAAAGAATTAACTGTTGGAGAAATACAGTAGAGAAAGTGTTGCACCAAATTAGGAGATGTGCCAAGTAGATAAGGAAAGTTGTCTAATTGTTGATTAGAAATAGAATTGGAAAGAAAGACATTGGAGATGGCCTTAGGCCATCTCCAATCTTCTTTTCTATCTTGCAAATTTTCTACCGTAGAAAGAGGAGTTGGAAAAAATCGGCTCCAACCCCACTCCTGATTTGACGGAGAAAGTGATATGCCTGCTTAGTCATATAGGGAATTTCAATCGGAATTTCTATATGTAGAAATGCTCAAGCGGTTAGATAATCTGACATGTACTCCTCATATTTATAAGGCTGATACATATGGGTTCGTTGAAGTAAAAAAAAATCTATAAAAAATGACGCCACATCACGTTGAAAGGGTTAACCGTTGGAGAAATAAAATAAAGAGCGTGTTCCACCCATTTAGAATATTTGACAAGTAGATAAGAAAAGACAATTAAGTGTTATTTAGAGTTGGATTTCGAAACGCATACATTGAAGAAGGCCTTAGCGGGCTTTCGGTGTACGACAACCCCTAGCGTGTAAGAGAAGGGTTTTAACCAAGATTTTAAAAAACGCAGGGCGTGATCGAGACGTGGAGGCCAAGCCTTAAGCCTTAAAAGCCTAAGCGGGCCTTAGGTGTAAAAAATCATGAAAAGGCGTTTAAACCTTCTTAATATATTTTAATATTTTTTAACATAACAAGGCTATTAAAATACTAAAATTGTACATATCATAAAAATATGTTTGAATATATGCAAATTAAAATACTATTTGATTATTTTGGATGAGATAATGGTCTGGCTTGTAAAAAAAATCTTTAAAAGGGGACATCGTTACACTAAAGCATTGTTGTTTTTAGAAAAAACTGCGCTTTAAGGGTTTTACCAAGAATAAGGCTTAAAAAGCGTAAGGCAGGGCGTTTCTCCCAAGCCTCAAGCATAGGCGTTCCTAGACGGAGGCTAGACAAGTTTTTTAGAACAGTAGTTTTAACTAGGGCTGTCAATGGGCTGGACCCGACCCAGACCCGATAGGTATAATAGGGTTTGAGCATATTTTTTTGGACCTAAGACCCGAATACCCGAAGAGACGTTTATTAAATGGGTAGGGTCTGGATCTTATACAAGACCCGGAGCCAAAGACCCGATCTGGATTATGCATTATTATTTTTTAAATATATATACATATATATATATATATATATATATATATATATATATATATATATATGGGACAATGATGTTATGAATAGTAACTCATGTATAATAAGACATGCATGATAAACATGTATGACATTTTATGTGTTGCATGCTTGCATGCATACACATGCATATATGCATGCATACATACATACATATATTATTATTTTTTTATTAAAATATTTAAAAAAATAATAATTTGTTAAAATATTTTTTTTAAAAAAATATATTTTTATTTTTTTATAAAGTTTTTTTTTTCTAAAAAATGACGGGTTATTATGGCTGGGTTTTATCACGGGGACAAATTTATCACCGTGCGGTCGGGCACGGGCATCGCTAGTATATATATATATATATATATATATATTTATGTATATAATAAATATAAATAATATATGTTTTATTTATATTAATAATATTCTATAATACATTACAAAATATTTTAATTTATGATTAAAAAATAAAGAAGGGGGATAATATAAAATAAATGTATATATTTGGCCAGACCCGAACTTAACTCGAGATCCGAAGATTCGAACGGATCCGGATCTGAATTCAATATTATAGACTCGATGAAAATTCGATTACACGAATCTGGACCTTCCTAAATTCGACCCGGTCCGACCCGTTGACCGCCATAGTTTTAATCTATGGGAGTTCGTTATATTTTACACTTTTTGTTAGTGGTCCTATTTTCTTTCTATCGCAGCTCAGTTTCTGTCCGTTTCAAAATTTGAAATTTGAAATCCCTTTCCACACCCCTCTCAGCCCAATCACGATAACGACACCGCACCCACACAATCCTACCCACGAAGTCAATAACTCCCAGCAGTTACCTTGAACTTTCCTCCGAGTAACCCAAATTCAAGCAACCGCGTCGATCTCTAACTGTGGTCATTATATTGACTCTCATCCCAATTAACAATTAACAATTAACAATACAAATATCAAAACACCCGCTCATCCTCCTTTACCAATTCCACTCTCCCCAAACTCTCTCTCTCTATATACACACCCCACTGCATCCAATTCTCATCATTCCAACAAAACAACAAAAATGGGAGAAACTAAACAACCTCACTTAAACGGAGCTTACTACGGCCCCTCAATTCCCCCACCTTCTAAATCCTACCACCGCCCCGGCCGTGGCGGGGGAGGTTGCGGCCTATGCAGCTGCCTTTGCGGATGCATATTCAACCTCATCTGCCAAATCATCATTACCATCGTCGTCATCATCGGCATAGCCGTCCTCATCTTGTGGCTCCTCTTTCGACCCAACAACGTCAAATTCCACGTCACCGACGCCAACCTAACCCAATTCCAACACACCACCCCAAACAACACCCTCTACTACAACCTCGCTCTCAACATGACTGTCCGTAACCCCAACAGACGCATCGGAATCTACTACGACAGACTCGAAGCTACAGCCGCCTACCAAGGCCACAGATTCGCTTTAACCAACTTAACCCGCTTTTATCAGGGCCATAAAACCACCAATTATTTGAACCCTGTTTTTCAAGGCCAGCAAATTGTTTTGTTTGAAGGGAATCAACTCAGTAGCTATAATGATGAGAGAACGTCTGGGGTCTATAGTATTGAGGTGAAGCTTTATCTGAGGATAAGGTTGAAGCTTGGTATATTTAAAACGCCTACAATGAAGCCTAATATTGAGTGCGATTTGAGGGTTCCGTTGGATTCTAATGGCACGGTATCTGGTACTCCTCAGACGACTAGGTGCGATTTCGATTGGCGTTAGATTCGGTTCTGAGTTTGATTTCTTCTGAAATCTGGTTATTTGATTTTGTTTATTTTGTTCACACAGTTGGTACTTTGTTATGTTGCTTTACATTCAGGATTATTGTTATGATTATTTCATACGGATTACATTTTTGTAAATAAATAATAATGAGTACCGTTGTTGAATTTTTTCGTCTCTCAAATTTTTTATGATTTAAATATATTTATACAACTGTTCTTAATTTCAACTTTCAAATACAACTCTTCCTGTTCAAGGATGATTGTATGTTGGTATATATGTCTCTGTTCTATTGAATTACATGACTTCAATTAAGGCATTTATTTGAGAATTCTCATAATAATAACATGAAAGAAGAATAAACATTGATGATCAAAAGGTCAATAAATTGACTATTCAATAAAAAAATTATTGTAATATCTGTCTAACCTACTCTTTACTTCTCTATTCTCAAGTAATGTTGCTGGTGTCAATCAAAATATCCTAAGTTAAAGAGTACAGCTCCCCTCCTTTAATTTTTCCAAAGTATTCTCTGCATTTAAAACGACCTTAAAGTGCAGGAATGTAATTAAACTATTTAACTCATGGATAACTGCTTTACACCTGTTACGCCTCTTAAATTGTTTATATTGCAAAATTTCATGCAATTGAAAATCGTGTAGGCATGTGTAATTTTAAGTATTTCCAGGGTGCGTTTATTTGTCAGGAAAGAAAAGAAAAAATGAAGGAAAATAACTTTCTTGCAGGAAAGTTGTAAAAAAATGGTTCTAAAGGCCTCGTTTATTTGTCAGGAAAGTTAAACTAAGAAAAATAATTTCCGAGAAAGTTGAAGTAAATGAGGTAATGGAAAAGAAAAATGACTTTCTTATGTGTGTTTGGTTAACATGAGAAAAATTGCCAGAAAATTATAAATAAAAATATAAAAATCATGTACATACACATATATATAGTTATAGTTTTACAATAAAAAGTATAATATAATTTCTTATTTCAATTGCCAAAAACTATGATTTACATAATAAACATCCATTTAAATCAAACATTTCTAAATATGAAATAAAAGTTATAGACATTTAATTCGTTAAAATATTAATGAATAGCGTATTATTATGAATAGTTATTGGTAAGTATTTTAGTAGTAATTGTAACACAACAACAACAACAACAACAACAACAACAATAATAATAATAATAATAATAATAAAGTAAAAATAGTGGTAATTATAATTTACATGCCAAGTTTTTTTTAATTTTCCTGCTAAATTCTAGGTCTTTGATAAGATAAGTTTTGAGAGAGTTTTTCCTGTAGGAAAATTTGAGAACCATTTTTTCACTACTTTTTTGCTAACCAAATACAACAAAAAGTGCAGGAAAAATTATTTTCCTTAACTTTTCTTTTTCTTTTCTGGTAAACAAAGCAAAACACATCTTACCAAAGCCCTAGGATTTTGCAGGAAAGTTTAAAGAAATTTGATATTTTACCATGTAAATTATTATTACTATTATTTACCATCATTATTATTACTGTTGTTGTTACAACTACTACCAATAACTATTCATAAAGTCGTCTACTTACTTGATGGTTCTCGAGGGAATTGCTTGCTGACGACTGCGGTCACTTGGGAATGATTGATGGTGTTTCTTGCTGAAGACAGAACTGCGGTTCTTGTGTGTTTGCTGTGGTAAATTCACTGTCGGTTCTAGGTTGCGATCTATGTGAGTTTGCTGCGGAATATTCATTTCATATTTCATTGTGTATATGTAAGTTGCGATCACTCTTCATTGTGAAATAAAGGTTTTACCTGAAAGTTTTTTTTCCTGAGATATGTGTATCCAACAATTTATATTTGTGATGGCATAATTAATTTATCCACATAGATATATATGTTAGGGTTTTAATAAAATTGAATTATAAGTTTAATTTGGATAAAAAAGATTGCATATTATTAAATAAGCTTTGAATTGGAAATGTGCGAATCCATCAAGCAATCGATATCACACCGCACTCTCAAATTTAAGCGATTTTACATTCACAAATTGGTATTAGAGATTTTTAAGCATTTTTACCTCCTCATTTTCAATTGGAACCTAATCAATTTTTTACTATTGATTCATTAACAACATCAAGATTCAATTCAAATCTCAATATTTCAATCCAAATCGCATTATTTCCATCATCCCGATTGTGACAAAATTTTCAGATTTCTTCCCTTGTCATATATGATTCTTATAGTAATTCCAATCTAAATTTCTACGACATATTGTCAGATTATAACAGTACTTATAATCACTATAAATTTCAATTAACTTCCACCAATCATTCATATATGGTTGTTTACCAAAACCCCCTTTTGTTTATATATTTGATTAACAATATAAACGAGGTTGTCTTCTATAAAGTCGTCTAATTCGTTGTCACCATAAGATGACAAAAAATTTCGATACGTTCTGGGAGTAGCTATCTCTACGTTTCTAAGAAGAGGACGAATTCCTCCTGTTCTAATTAAAGTAGTTCTTGTTTCAACTAACCTTTTGCGTCTAATTTATTTTAGTACGTCTATAGTATTTTAAAGTATTCTAGTATATTCTTGGTGTTTTTCTAGTCTTGAAAGTTCTTCTGCGAACTCTTCAGTTCTTAATTCTTGTTTGAAGAGATCACGAATCCATGCTCTAATTATTTCTATTCTAAGTACTTCTCGTGTTAACCACTCAATAATTTGGTATATATATATGTAGGTACCTCCTGCTTATTTTAAAGAAGTTTCTATAAGTACTTTACCCAAGAGGTCTGTGAGAGTCCACTCATGGATTTCTCCTGTTAAGTTTGGATTTATTTGATTAACAAACTCTAAAAAAGTCTGTAGTGATTTGTAGGCTCATGCAAATAGCTTGGCGTTTGTGAAAAGCCGAAAATAAACACGGTGTGTGATATCGAATAAAAATTATTCGCAAGTTTCCAATTAAACCATATTCAATTAGAGTCTATTTTTGAACAAAATAAATACAGTCCCTAAACATGCATCTAGATGATTTATCAAATAAAATAAAGCACGTGACACAAAATATCCGAAAAAATCCCCGCAGGGCAAAACCATATTATTTTCACTATAATTTGTAAAGAACGGTTACACGGATTATAATGAAAATAAGTGTGACATACGAAATCCCGCAGGTGTCGGTTCCGATGTCATCGGCTGAAATCTCCCGCAAGAATTCCAGATGAGCAGCAATGAAGAAGGGACTGGCTTCTCCACAAAATATTTCTAAATGAGTAAAAATAATCTCCTTGAAGGTTTATAAAATCTGCACATGTAAATGGAAGTGCAAATGTGCATTTAAAGAGGCATAAAGCCTTAAAATGATGAAGTCTAAAGCCTTAAAATGACGAAGTCTAAAAAGAGGGCCGTTTTTAGGGTGGTTGGAGCAAAAAAAATTCTTTGAAACAATTGAGTAGAAAGGGACATAAAGAGATTTGCGTCACTTTTTTTCTAGGAATCTTTTCCATTTTCAAAGGGCCATAACTTCTTCACCATAGCTCGAATTGAGGTGTCGTTTCTTCCAATATCTTCGTGGCGTCAAGATCTTAAACTTTCCAGTTGACCGGTCCTCTGGACGGTGGCTGTAAAAATTACCAAATTCCCTTGAACTTTCATATCGTGCCTTATATCACTGTTTTGACTTCTCTTGCGTACCGCTTGCATAAAGTGCCTAAAATCATGGAACGTGAAGTCGATGAGGCAGATGTGTGACACTTGATGGAGATGTTGAATGCTTGTTTCCCGAAATTTGGATAGAGGCCGTCATATGAGATCGTGTAGAGACGTGCCGAATGTAGCGGTATCAGACATACAAACTGTGATATAGGAAAACAGAAAATTCCTAGATTCTACCCGGACATTTATAAAATTATGTCCTTACAAATCTTCCCCTATGTCTATGTCGGTACATACATAAAAATTCGAATTATGCAATCTCCTAAAAAATAAATGACATATAAGATAATATCCCCATTAAACCCTTAAACTGAGAATATTAAATGACATGTCTTCAATCAAACTTTAACATCTTCAAATCTTCAATCATTTCAGAAACTCCAAAAGATTTTCTCATCGGGATGTGCAATCCAATAGATATCAACTTTGTACCTACACACATGAGAAAAAGCAAATACCCGTGACACGCAATAGTTTGAAATATAATGATATGCAAAAATCAAAAGATCAATTAAGCTTAAGCGAATCATAGATAAATCAACAAATATTTCTCCTCCATAATTCATTCTCCTCCTTTTTATGATGTCCCCAAATAGACAAATGTGAGAAGCATATATATGGAAAAATATCACAAAAAAAATCTTCTATTTTTTCTCGAAATATACAACAAAGAATATGGTAAATGTCACAAAAAAATCTTATATATTTGAATTTTTCGAATTTTTTTTTTACACAAAAAAAAGCTACTAAAAATCACACCATGGATATAAACTCAAATATCCCAGTCATGAAGATGGAATGTATGGGTGTGAACACATTCGATAGGAAAATAAACTCAATCAATCATATGTGCACGATGAATACGTGAACTCCTAACGAATGAACATCAAAAGTGTCATTAGGTGTAAAATATTGTTGAATTTAGATGACATCGTCTTGTACAAATCAACAAATCATAGTCAAAGTGATTTCTACACCAATAACATCCAAAACTATTTAGCGCTTTTTCAAGATTTTCAAGGACGTGCAAACCCGTTATAAAATCTCCAACCAAAACACCCACAAATATATTTTCTTTTAGAGGTGATAAACAAAATTCTCAAACTTTGGAGAATTGATGCAAATTCTAATTGGCCCATAATTGGCATGTATTTCTTTTTATTGCCTTTAAATATTTCGGGCTCTTTTAACCTCATTGGACCCCGGATAAAAAAAATTCTCAATTTTTTAGGTCCGTTTTAACGGTGGCTTTAGCACAAAGGATAGATAATTACCTTTTGTAGCCCCTCCACCTTTTTCAAACAAAGCACACAAACTCACAAAACGGTTTTTAGAGTCACACCTTTCTTATCAAGTTTTATCACGCTTGGTTCGTTTTAAGGACATGATTGAAATGAAAACACCCAACCAACATGTGATAAGACAAGTACAATAATCAAACAAATCCGTGCATGTGTGCAATAAAAGAAATCATGAGTCAAACATGTCGGAAGTAACACTTAATTACATCATAATGACTCCAAACATTATAAAGCACAAATATGACATGGTATATTGTCTCAAAACACTATCAAATAGTCACATGAAAAATATGGAATGATGTTGTGACTTGGTCATCCTAAGTGTCTATCCATAAATGGTGCAAACAAAATAAAAATCTTTTTGTACTTTTTAAAAAAAATTATCAAAATAAAATCTTTTTGTATTTTTCAAAAACAAAAATTTATACAAAAAGTACATGTCACAACGCTAGCAAACACAAATATCATGAAACAAAAACTAGCGTATGACAAACATGCGAATACAATCATCTATATGATATTGCAAGAGAAGAATCATGTGCAAGCAAATGAGAATCAACAATTCTAAAATCTAGCGTATCCAAAAGTGATTTCCTAACCCAAACGGATGTGACATGACGCGTGGGATTTTTGGAAACCAACAAAACACTAGATTTCGACTTCTTAGGATATCTTTCAAGATCAAAACAAAATCTCTTAAGGTGACCTTTCCTACCACAATGTGAACATGTGTAAACGAGAGGAATGTTACCTAAAGTGTGATCTTTTCTAACGTCCTTGGGATTAATTGACCATCTAAAACAAACTACGGTTTTGGCTTTTACACTCGAAGCATGAGAACAAAACGAGCCACCATAACTCTCAAACCTACTTGAATCATTTAAATCATTTTTTAACTTTAAAATATTTGATTCAAGCAAAGAATTAGACTCCACCAAATTAAGGGACGCCTTTTTAAAATTTTTAACAATTCCTAAAAGCGTGTCTCTCTCTCCCTCAATTAAAACAAACGTATCCCTAAGAGTCTTTTCACGTGCCGTAAAATCATCGATTAATTTTTTATCCTCGACGGCATAAACGGGAGCCCTAGAATTTTTTAAGTCCTCTTATTCCTTTTCTAAAAATAGGACTTTATCAACACACACCTTCTTGGACAATTTTAAAGCATTAAATTCATGGTCCAAAGAAATAAAATTTTCACGATAAAAATCTCTTTGATTTTAAACTGTTTGCAAAAGATTCATTGCTGATTTAAAACGAGTATTTTCTTTTTCCAAAACTTTAATTCTTTTGCAAAGATTCAAATTCAAAAGTTTTAAATTTTTAGCACTGTCGTGAACTTTTTCAAAAATAGGCTCCACAATAGATGGTCGTTCCATTGAAAAATTGCGAATAAACACAAAACTGATTTAAAAAAAAAAAACAATATCACACGATTTTGCGAAAAATAGGCATACATGATAAATTAGCGCAACCCGCTCTGATACCAATTTGAAAAGCCGAAAATAAACGCGGTGTATGATATCAAATAAAAATTATTCGCAAGTTTTCAATTAAACCGTATTAAATTAGAGTCTATTTTTGAACAAAATAAATACACTCCCTAAACATGCATCTAGATGATTCATCAAATAAAATAAAGCATGTGACACAAAATATCTGGAAAAATCCCCGCAGGGCAAAACCATATTATTTTCACTATAATGTGTAAAGAACGGTTACACGGATGATAATGAAAATAAGTGTGACATACGAAATACCCGCAGGTGTCGGTTCCGATGTCATCGTTTGGAATCTCCTGTAAGAATTCCAGATGGGCAGCAATGAAGAAGGGACTGGCTTCTCCACAAAATACTCCTAAATGAGTAAAAATAATCCCCTTGAAGGTTTATAAAATCTGCACATGTAAATGGGAGTGCAAGTGTGCATTTAAAGAGGCATAAAGCCTTAAAATGATGAAGTCTAAAAAGAGGGTCGTTTTTAGGGTGGTTAGAGCAAAAAAAATTCTCTGAAACAATTGAGTAGAAAGGGGCATAAAGAGATTTGCGTCACTTTTTTTCTAGGAATCTTCTCCATTTTCAAAGAGCCATAACTTCTTCACCGTAGTTCGGATTAAGGTGCCGTTTCTTCCAATATCTTCGTGGCGTCGAGCTCTTAAACTTTCCAGTCCTCTAAAAGGTGGATGTAAAAATTACCAAAATGCCCTTGAACCTTCATATCGTGCCTTCTTTCACTGTTTTGACTTCTCTTGCGTACCGCTTGCATAAAGTGTCTAAAATCATGGAACGTAAAGTCGATGAGGCAGATGTGGGACACATGATGGAGATGATGAATGCTTGATTCCCAAAATTCGGATAGAGGCCGTCATATGAGATCATGTAGATACGTGCCGAATATAGCGGTATCAGACATACAAACTGTGATCTAGGAAAATAGAAAATTCCTAGATTCTACCTGGACATTTATAAAATTATGTCCTTACAGTTTGGTTCGAGTTTATACCTTCATTTTAGTCTGCAATATCTTTATATTATTTCCTTCGTATCTTCAGTTTTTTTACTATTCTTTTCTGATCTAGGCCTCCTACAACTCTCTTTTTATGTGTCGCACCTCAATCCACTAGTTTTGCGTTGGACCCGTTCCCTACCTGTATGTCACCATGCCTAATGCCCACCTGACTCACGGTTCACGAAAAATCGGCACCTGATGACGGTTCAATAATAAAACACCTATGTGCTACACCGGAATAGTCCTCCATGAACAGAAAGTTGGAGACGTTTGGAGAATAATAACAACTTAACATAATAGATTTCTGGAAAAGAAAATACTTTTATTGCATTGCATAAGTAAATACAACTTTCCACTCTCCCCTAACTACGAGAGGTTTACTCACTCATGTATATATTACTCTCTGATCTATCTCTCAAATATTCGATATCCTACAATACAACCCAACTGTCCATTTTATAGCATAAGGGATAATACATAAGACTGGATACCGGTGGCTTAAAGATAATCGGTGAAAGAAAAAACAAAAAATTAAAGTCTATACTATTTGCTTTACACAAAGTAGATTCGTCGTCTTTTAATAATTTAGGCCAACGCCTTTGTCAGAGTGTAAATAATTTTTTGTTGTATTCCCAATAATTATGTCTAGTGGCCTCGGTCTTCATCTGTTAAAAAGCAAAGTTTTCACTATGCTCAAACGAATCTTTTGCTTTTCAAAAGTTTAAATTATTGAGTTCTCCGTCTTTAACAGCTCGTTTAATAAGGTTGGACCCTTCTTTTTTTCTTCTGTTGTCTTTTCTGCATGGTCTTGGTATGGTAAAGCATTATTGTTGAAGAATTCATCAATGAGGCCCACCACTCTAAGGCTGGCTGACAAATCTATCTCTACCATTTCCTTGGATTCTTTCTTGAGCTTTCCATTGAATGGCTTATCAGCTTGGATAATGAGGTCTTCTTTATGGTATGCAGTGTACCATCTATCTTCACCTGTTAATAACTCCATGATTTTTATTATCTCCACAGCTTGAGCAATCTGGAGCTTGGACTTATAAATAGTTAGGTCTTTAGTCTTGTCTTCAGATAGAATCTCAATGTCTTCAAATGAATAGTTAAAAAATCTAGTGAGTCTAAATCCTTAAACTCTCATTCCTCTACAAGAACTTGGAGCAATCTGGTAGATCCTAGAACACAGGGGAAGAAAGTCTTCTACCTTCCTGATGTACTCATGGACTATTTTTCCAAGAGCAATAGAGTCTTCTACAATCTTTATCTGGACGAGTCCAATGAACTCGTGGTCTGCTAAAGTTATCTGAGCCATATCTGCTTTTCTAAAAAGATAAATTTTTGGAACGTCTTTGAAGAAACCCCTAATCATTAAGGCATCTCCATTAATCTCGGATAATAACATATTGAAATGTTCAATAATTCTATTAGCTTCTTTCTGACAGTCTTCTGAAATTAGAAGATTATTATGACCAAACGGTATAACAATCTTAGTCTTAAAGGCCTTTTTGTGATAATTTTTTTTTTCAGCTGGTCTAATTTTGGAGGATTCTCTAAGAGTCTGAGCGTATGTTTGAGTTTGAGGTCTAGGAGTAGTAGTACTACTGAGTTGAGTAACTATAAGTCTTTGAGTTCTCATGAATCTGAAAATAGCTACCAAATTCTGCTTGAATTCTACCCATAATCTGTTATTTAAATTCCACCATAGGGCATCTATAAGAGTATTCTCATCATCTGAAAATTCTCGTCTAAATTTTATTAAGTCTGGGTATCTTTATTCTGGTTTATATTGGGGAAAATACATCTTCCCAATGTGTCTATTCTTAAAAATAATTTCATGTCTAAATTTTCTATGAGGGACTAGAATATCATCAAACTTCTCCAGGATTGATCTTTCTTGAGAGTCTTGAATATGAGTCTGTCTTTGCATTACACCAGCATTTGGTCTTAAGCATCTAAGATAGTCTGCAATGTCTTCTTTATTTAGTCTATTTGTTCCATAAGAACTCATTGTGTCTAAGTCTTCTGTTTGCAACATAAAACGAGTGATGATATTAGTGTTAACAAACATAAGTTCTCTAGATATGATGTCTGGAATGGTATTTTTTCTTCCCTTTATATGTATAACAGAGAATTCATAACCATTAAGAAGTTGTTGCCATCTAATAAGTCTATTAGTTCTTGATTTGGATAAATCTTACTCTCTAAATTTTACTGCATAAGAAGAGTCAGTATAAACAGTAAAACGTTTAGGTCTAAGAAAAGCATATATTTTTCTATTACCCTTAGTATAGTTAAAACTTCTTTTTCATGGGCTATGTATCTCCTTTCTGGAGCAGTAAAGGTTCCAGAACTGTATCTACAAAGTTTCTTATTTTTTATCTGATGATCAATGGTAAAGTATACTATTCCCCATTGTTTATCAGATGCATATGTTTCTACTATGAACTGATCTTCAGCATTAGGCAACTCAAGTAAAGGGATGTTTTTGATTGCTTCTTTGATTTGTCATATTACACCAAAATCATATTTTATCCATCTTAAAGGATTAGTTTTATCAGTTCCTTTTAATTTGGATAAGCTTTGTCTTTTTGAAGCAAGGTCTTTAATAAAATCTGCAGCACAATTTAGAAATCCTAAAAATGATTGTAATTATTTTTAATCTTTGAAAATCTTTTTGGTTATGTGTTCCGCTAAGGATATTTTTCCTTTATTAATATGCATTCCAACAAAATATATTTCAGTTTAAAATAATTGCATTTTCTTTTCAAAAATAACAATACTATATGTATCTAATTCTAAAATAATCTTCTTAAGACGGTCTATATGTCTTATCTCAGTCTTGATGGCTACAAGAATATCCTCTATGTAAACAAGACAAAATTCTTAATAAGGTCTAAATATATTATCCATTATTTTTTAGAATACTTGAGGAGCATTTAAGTATCCAACTGGCATAACTAACCATTCATATTTTCCTTGGGGCACACTAAATGTTGTCCAAGTTATACTATCTGAATGCATCTTTATTTGCTAGAAGCCTCATTTACAATCAAACTTGTTGAATATAATTGTGTCTTCAATTAGATTAATTAGGCTATTCTTGTCTAGTATCTTATAAGAATCAAACTCACAATTCATATTAAGGTGTCTATAGTCTATGACCATTCGTCTTTTTCCTCTCTTTTGTTCAGACTCATTCTGAACATAGAAAGAAAAACTATTGTGTCTACTTTTGCTTTCTCTAATAATTCCTAGCTTAAGCATTTCATCTATGTCTTTTTTGAATTCTTCTCTGTCTTCTTGTGAATATACTTTCTTATAGGTTCCACCATTAATAGTGGCATCTGGGTTAATATGGATGATTTCATAATAACTATGATCTTTATTACACTTAGCAATAGGATTTTCTCCTAAAGTAGGCTCTGCTAATTTCCTAATCATTTTTTTCTACTTATATATCCATCTTCTTTTGTTTGAAAATAGCTTAGACCTTTAATAAGGTTTGTTGGGCTTGATCTAAAATGTCTTATTGTATAAGTGTTATGTGGTTATAACACTTTTGGTCTGGACACTTACATTATTTTTGTAATGGCTTAGTTATTTCTAGGGCTTCTTGTTGGTTTATATGTCTAGGTCCACCATGCTCAGTTGAAGAACTTCGATGGTTTGTTACCTTAAAATTAGGTTTGACCTGCATAAGGTCAAAAGTAGTCTTGTGATCTATCAGAAGGGCAATAATAGTAAACTCCTCTTTGTTACTAAGTAATATCTTAATATTATACTGACTATAAGGATGATATTTACTAATAAAGTCTTGACTTAAAATAATGTTTCCTGTGAAACTAGGACGAGGATCCATTACTCAAAACCGATGATTAATAGTTTTGTTAGTCTAATTTCCGAATTTAAAATAAGTAGGAATAGTCTGAAAATTTAAGGTAAATGGTTCTCCATTAGCTACCTTACCATGGATCTCTTGATTACTATCTAGAAAATAATCTTCAGGAAAGGCATTAGCCTTATAAATACTTTGTGAGCATCCTGTATCTATAAAAGCTTAAATTCCTTTAGGATAGTCTATATGTTGTATGAATAATTCTACAAAACAAGCATATGGTTTAATAGAAATTACTAAATTATTCCTTTCTAAAATATATATTCCTTTTGGTAGTTTATCTATAAAATCTAATGATGTTAAGTCTTTTGTACTACTATCAGAGAAGTTTTCTTCTAAATCATAGAAAATTCCCTTTCCTTTTATGTCTTCATTTTCTTATAATCTCTTTCCTATATTTCTATCAATGTCTTGATAATATGTTTTAATATCTTGGTCTATTTGAGCATCATACTGTGTAGTATATGTTGCTTTAAATCTAGTTTTCAACAGTTTTCATGGCCGTGGAATTGACAAATAACACAGACCATAAATAATTTTGTTTGTATTTTCTCAAAGAATTCTACACATCTAAAGTATTTCTTGCTACATTTCATTTAAAATGAGCAATAATGTTTTTAATCAAAGTAACATCTAGGTATATATGTTAATAATTCGAGATTACTAACTGTCCATCTTTTCTTTACAAAGGGGATTAATATGCATATATACCAAGATTCTTCAGAGTCTATATATTCATCATCTTGTTCATCTTGATTAATTTGCATCATATATAAATCTAGTGTATCTTGGGAGTCTTCATATTCATCAGTATCACTATTATAATCTTCTGAATCACTGTCTCTATATACACTATAGATACTGATATTATCATCATTTTTTATGTTTGATATTTCTATAGCAAATAGAATGTCTAATTCTTCTTGATCTGCAAAGTTTAATATTGTATTAATAATCTTAATACTTTCTTTATCTTTTTTGTTAGGAAAATCTTTAGCAAAGTGTATTTCTTTGCCACAAGTCCAACATTCTTTGATGACAGTCTTAGATTGAGCTACTTCTTTTTCTTTCCTATAATTAGAAACCTTCTTATGCTTACTAGTGTTCTTCTTAAAATATCTTCTTTGGTTAAATATATTTTTCTTGGTATTATAGTTTCGTTCTCTAAACGTAGTAGATGGTCTGAATCTATATTTCTTTGAAAAATCTAAAGGCCTATCCTTAAACTTCTTTTATTTCCATTCTATTTTCCTTTTGAATTTCTTACATTCACTACCACATCCCCATTGGATTGGAGAAATGTCTCTTTAATCTTTAATTGGAGGAATCCGTTTGAAAGTTTATTCAATTAACTTTCCTTGAGTTATATCTCATCTTTTAGATATGATATATTCCTTGGCAAAATTGATTCTTTCTCTAAGGGAGTTGTTCTTAACTCCAGCTACTCCTGGACAATTCCTATATTCATTAATTAGGATTTGTCTTATGACTGGTATTTTTCTAAAATATTCATCTTTCAAGGTCTCACCAAATTCTTTAATTTGGTAATATAGTTGATAATGCTTGGAACAGCACCACCAGATAAAGAGGTGATAGAGGTCAAACAATAGCAACAATGGCAGCAATAAAGTTATATTTATTTGTATGTATATAAAATGAGGTGAGTAGAAGAGGTATGATGACAATGATGTATTGTGGTTCAGCCAATCAGGCCTACATCCACTATGAGTGTTTGATCCACTAAATATGAGCACTAAAGGGCTTGGATACAATGCACAAGTTTCCGCTCTCTACTGTGTGTACAAAGAGAGTTTATGCTAGGGTTACAATTATTGATCCTTTACAAGGTAGGAGAAGATAAGTGTATATAGAGACTGGGGGTGTAGTGTACCCCCAGGCATGCAATGAGCATGCGTAGGATGATCTAGCCAATCTAGTGAAGCCACATGTCACTGTCATATATAAAGGATAATGATGAAATATTCCTTCACGTGTGTGGGAGATCTTTCTATAACGGTCTTTCCTACACGGGATATAAAACCCACATGCACTGTTTCATGCGTGCCCCATTCTATACGCCTACCAGGTGTCACTGTCGGCTGCACGGTCCAGGCCGATGCTGAGGCACCATGTGATGAGTATGAGATTGAGGCTGAGCTGCTGCATGAGAGCTATGAGGCTGAGATCGAGGATGAGGTCATGGCCGAGCTACTGTATGAGAGCTATGAGGCTGATGTCGAGGATGAGGTCATGGCCGAGCTGCTGTATAAGAGCTATGAGGCTAAGTCCGAGGCCGAGGTCATGGACGAGCTGCTGTATGAGAGATATGAGGTTGAGGCCAAGGCTATGAGGCTGAGGTCATGACCAAGCTACTGTATGAGAGATATGAGGATGAGGTCGAGGCTGAGGTCATGGTCGAGATGCTGTATGAGAGCTATGAGGCTGAGGCCGAGCTGAGTTCGTGGCTGAGTATACACTTGTAGCTAGTCGACGCCGAGTTGATGAGTCAGTCCCCTGATGGGAGTCCTTTTTGGTCCCTGATGTACTGACTGTATGATGATACTTTGGAGTTATGAGGCAACATATAGGCCGAGACCGACGTCTTCTGTGTCGACCCCTAGGCTGAGGTACCAAGTTCACTGCCTGATGATCAAGGTAGCTGTCATGATGTTTGAGGATGCCAATAACAGACTGATGACCTTGCATTAATAGGTACAAATGTAGTCTCGACTGAAGTGATCAGGATGACCCCTCTAATGATTAAGCTGTGACTGACCCTACTGAGGCTAACCCTTATTTGGATGACCCCACCAATGATTAAGCTGTCACCGGACCTGCTGTAGCCGACCCTAATCTGGATGACCCCACCAATGATTAAGCTGTGATCGACCTTACTAAGGCCAACCCTTATCTAGACAACCCCGCCAATGATTAGGCTGTGGCTGACCCTACTGAGATTGACCCTTATTTGGATGACCCCGCCAATGCTATGTGTGAGGCTGCCCCTACTGAGGCCGACCCTTATCCGGATGACCCCACCAATGATATATGTGAGTCTATTGTGATGACTCGACCATGAGATGTGATGCTCATCGTCCTAAGAGACGAGGGTGCATTTTTTTCATATTAATTACCCCTAGCCCTTAGCCTTTAATGTGGTTGGAAGGTTGAGGGATAAAGTGTCTTTACGCTAAGAAGTTGAGCCAGTCCTCCAGTAGGATAGTTACTGGTGCTACTATTGACGAGGATGAGGGGACCTGAGGCCATTGATGGCATCCCTACATGATAAAGCTGAGGTTGATGCCTCCTGCGCCGACCCCCAAGCCAAGTCATAATACCTCTGTTAAGTGATTGTTAAGGGCCTTGGCCGAGTGCTGTCTGATGAACCATTTTTGTAGGACCGTTGATTATGACCAATACCCCTCTTCTTGTAATTCCTTTTTGTTGTGCTGAGTGTGCTTACTTTTGTCTAATGATTATAGTATCTTCTCATTTTAAGTATAAGATCACTAAGTTAATGATGTTTTAAGATATGAGGCCACCAAATTAAAGATGCTAACTCTCATGTCACCAAGTTAATGATGTTTCAAGATATAAGGCCACCAAGTTAATGATGTTAATTCTCGTGCCACCAAGTTAATGATGTTTTAAATATGAGGCCACCAAGTTAATGATGTTAACTCTCATGTCACCAAGTTAATGATGCTTCAAGATATGAGGCCACCAAGTTAATGATGTTAACTCTCATGTCACCAAGTTAATGATGTTAACTCTCATGTCACCAAGTTAATGATGTTTCAAGATATTAGGCCACCAAGTTAATGATGTTAACTCTCATATCACCAAGTTAATGATGTTTCAAGATATGAGGCCACCAAGTTAATGATGTTAACTCTCATGTCACCAAGTTAATGATGTTTCAAGATATGAGTCCACTAAGTTAATGATGTTAACTCTCATGTCACCAAGTTAATGATTTTTCAAGATATAAGGCCACCAAGTTAATGATGTTAACTCTCATGCCACCAATTTAATGATGTTTCAAATATGAGGCCACCAAGTTAATGATGTTAACTCTCATGTCACCAAGTTAATGATGTTTCAAGATATGAGGCCACCAAGTTAATGATGTTAACTCTCTTCTCATCAAGTTAATGATGTTTGTCTTTACTCTTCTCGTACTTGGCCGAGATGAACATAACTAAATAAATAATTTTTCAAATTTAAAATTCACCAAATTATGGTGTTAGACCACGTCCCCTCTCATCGTATTGAGAGTGTATGGATACTGATCGTCTCATCCATATACTGTCTTTTCGCCAAGAGGAGCATAAAATGATTTTTGAATTTGAATTCACCAAATTATGTTCTTCCACGTCCCCTCTCGTTGTCTTGAGAGTGTATGGATGAGGGTCGTCTCGTCCATGTACTGTCTTTTCATCGAGAGGGTTTCTCACCAAAATGATGATGTTTTATAGTTTAAGACAACTTTAACCATGCAGTTGAAAACCTTGTATGAAAAGAATATGATATAACACATAACATTTTTCATTGATTTTTGTTGTGATGCAAATAGTTGAGATATTAAAGCTCACCTGACAGGGGTTACATTCGTACTCATAAAAGACAATTGATGACTATCTGTTGCTATCGACTTTATACATAAAGATCTGGATGAGGCCCATCAGCTTATGCCCAACAACTAAACTTTCGATGGTCATATACATCAAATGATATTATTTTAGTCTCCCTTTGGGGGCAACGTCCTTTGGTGGGAGATCGGGGTCAACTTCATCATCACCATATTCCTCATCTTCTTTATCGAAATGTCCTCTCATCTCTTGGACCACCTTGCCTCTTTCGACCATCACCCTTAGAACCACTCCGGTCAACGTACTTTCGAAGCTTCCCTTATTTGAGCATCTTTTCAATATCATCTTTCATTACAAAGCATTTATCGGTGGTATGGCTATGATCTTGGTGAAAGTCGCACCATTTACTTTTGTCCCTCCTATAAGGAGGGGCTTTGAGATTCTCGGGCCAACTCAGAGATCTATAATCTTTGATTTTGTTCGGTATCATATCTGGGCTGACCGGCAATGGATTATAATCAGCTAACTTATCATCCATCGACCTCTTCTTATCATCCTTATTCTTTTTCTGGAACTTGCCTTCAGAGCTTATTCCATTCTCATCCTCGTACTTTCCTTCCATAGCCTCTTTGGTATTCATGACCTTGTCGGTAATTTCCAAGAGCTTGGCCAAGGACTTTAGTGGGTCTTTTCCAAGCTTCCAAAGTATCTTTCCTTTTTGGAGACCTCTAATGAGGGATGTCATAGCTATGCTTTCTTCATAGTCTTCCACTTCTAACTTTTGCTTGTTAAATATGGCTATGTAGTCTCTGAGACTCTCATTTTTTCCCTACTTAACAAAGAGTAGGTGAGTAGTCTTCTTCTGTGGTCTTACTCCAAAACAAAAGTTGTGAATGAATCGCTCTGCTAGCTGCTTAAAGCTTTCAATGGAGTTCTTTAGAAGAGAGGTATACCAAACATGTGCAGCCCCAGTCAAAGTCCTCGAAAAGGATCTACATCTCATCTCATCTCATCTCATCTCATCTGAGATAGAGTATATGTCTACTGCTGGCTGGTACATCTCAATATGGTGGATCGGGTTTGTACTCCCGTCATACCTTGGGGTAACCACAGGTGGATTGAACTTGGTCGGCGTTGGGAAGTTGACTATTTTTGCCATGAATGGAGATCCCTCATAGTATCCTCTCTACAGAGGGTCTCATATTTTTAGGATGTCACTAATTTTATCCTTTAGTATTTAAATCAAGTCGTTCCACGGCCTCATAGGGTCTCCCTGATCGATGTTATCCCCTGCCGCCTCTAAGGTGTGGACCGAGGGTTTCGCTACAGTCGAACTTCACTTACTATTTACTTCTCCATGATCGTCATCTCGTCCAAGAGGGGGTCGGACATCATGGGGTCGACCACCCACCCCTTCTCTTCTAGACCTTGCTAGACTTCTCGATCTAGACAATCTTTCCCATAGGTCATTGACTGGGCCCAGCCTCTCAAAGGCTGACCCTCTGCTCAGACGGTCAAAAGTGGAGCCTATGGGGAGATCATCAGGATTCTATCTCCTACACCTCCCTCGACTCTCCTGGATAGGTCTTACCATTTTGTTATAGATCTCATACGGTTCCCAGCAATCTACTGGAGCCTCTTCCTCTTCCATATCATCATACCTATCCTTCGAGCAAGGGTTTCCTTGCCTCCCCATGCGTCAACGCCTGGTATCAGCAACATCCCTCTGCCATTGTAGAGGTGGAAAGTCTTTGCATGGTGTTTAGGGTGGTCCCCTAGTCTCATGTTGTCCATGTGAGCTTCCGGAGTAATCATCTTAGGTGAGACTCCCCGTGGTCTCAGTATGTTTTGGCTAAGAGCTATAAATTGCTCCTGCATAGCTTGCTGGCTTGCTGCCAAAGACTTCAGGGCTATTGCCACCTCAGCCATTTCTAACTGCGATGGTACCTGGATAATACTAGGTACTCCTCCACTAACTGGTGGAGGAGGTGGTGGTAGCTAAGGTGCCATATGTTTGAGCTTGTGATGAAAAGACTAGAGAGGTTGGAAACCTTAAAGGATCTCTTTCAATGGTGAAATAGCTCCACGCAAGGGGGATGAATGGTTCACCACTAGAGTTTTTGATGAGGTTAAGATACAAAAGAGGAAGAGATATGGCTTCTCCTTCCCACAGACAACGTCTGATGATGCTGGAAATAACACCACCCTTCAAGGTGTTATTGAGATCAATTCAATGTTAACAATGGTAGTATATGAGTAAGAGTGTACAGTAGAAGGAGGTGAGGAGAAGAGGATTAACACTAAAATATAAGTGGTTCAGCCAATTTGGGCTACGTCTACTGTGAAGGTGTGTGGTTAATATCACTGTATGAGGGCTCTAATGGCCATAGATACAATCTCTCAAGCTCTCTCTCTCTCTCTCTCTCTCTCTCTCTCTCTCTCTCTCTCTCTCTCTCTCTCTCTCTCTCTCTCTACTGTATATTTGGACAGAGTTTTTGCTAGGGATGTTAACTTCGGGATCCTTATCCAAGTAGGAGAAGGCAAGTATATATAGTATGTGGGGGGTGTAATGAACCTCCTATGCATGCAATGAGCATATGTGTGTTGATCTAGCCAATCTGATGAAGACATCTGTCACTGTCACATGTAGAGAATGATGATGAAATATTCCTCCATGTGAGGGGATTGATTTGTTATAACTGATTGTTATAACTGATAATGAAATATCCCAGCTATACCTATGCGAGTAAAGGCTCGGCTATCTTCGATTGGTATCAACCTCGGCCTGGAAGGGTACGAGGTTGGTGAAGTCTGTCTATTGCCCAATTTAAGATTGTTCATTATGGCCTCAGCTCATGAAAAGTTGAGGTAAGACAAGTAAAGTCATAATGTCGACCTGGGCCGAGGTTATGCAGGAGAAGGTTTGGGACATCAGATGATTCTCAATCGAGGTTTCCAGCCCTGTATGACCTGATGAATAACTGCCCCCATGGATCATGAAGACCTCAACTATTGTCTGACTGTGAGGTAACTAGTAACGTCGGCCATGATCGACCTTGCTAGGGACGAGACCCTAGCATTCCAATATAAGGCCCTTCTAACCTCGACCATCTCCTTGGCCGAGGTTGTTGCCTCTGGGCTATTGGGTACATATAGGGCATATCAGCGCCAAACTGATAATGCTTGGAATAACACCGCTAGATAAAGAGGTGATAGAGCTAAAAAATAGCAAAAATAATAACAATAAAGTTATATATCTATTTATGTATATAGAAGGAGGTGAGTGGAAGAGGTATGACAACAATGATGTATAGTGGTCCAACCAATCAAGCCTACATCCACTGTAAGTGTGTGATCCACTAAATATGGGTATTAAACGTCTTGGATACAATGCATAAGTTTTCTCTCTCTATTGTGTATACAAATAGAGTTTCTACTAGGGTTACAATTATCGATCCTTTATAAGGTAGGAAAAGACAAGTATGTTTAGTGCCTGGGGGGTGAAGTGTACCCCCAGGCATGCAATGAGCATGTGCAGGATGATCCAGCCAATCTAGTGAAGCCACCTGTGACTGTCACATGTAGAGGAGATGATGAAATATTCCCTCACGTGTGAGGGAGATCTTGTTATAACGGTTTTGTCTACATGGGATATGCAAACCACGCGCACTATTCCACGCGTGCCCCATTCCACACACCCTACCAGGTGTTACTGTCGGTTTTAAGGTCCAGGCTGAGGCTGAGGCACCATGTGATGAGCTATGAGGTCGAGGCCGAGTTGTTGTATGAGAGATATGAGGCTGAGGTCAAGGACATGAGGCTGAGGTTATGGTCGAGCTGCTGTATAAGAGTTATGAGGCTGAGGTCATGGCCGAGTTGCTGTATTAGAGCTATGAGGATGAGGTCAAGGACATGAGACTGAGGTCATGGTCGAGCTGCTATATAAGAGTTATGAGGCTGAGGTCATGGTCGAGTTGCTGTATTATAGCTATGAGGCTGAGGCCGAGGTCATGGTCGAGCTGTTATATAAGAGCTATGAGGCAAAGGCCGAGGCCGAGGTCATGGCCAAGCTACTGTATGAGAGAAATGAGGCTGAGGCCGAGGTCATGGCCGAGATACTGTATGAGAGCAATGAGGCTGAGGCCGAGGCCAAGGTCATGGCCGAGCTGCTGTATGAGAGCTATGAGGCTGAGGCCAAATCGAGGTCATGGCCGAGTATACACTTGTAGTGAGCCGAGTCCGAGTTAATGAGTCAGTCCCCTGATGGGAGTCCTCTTTCATCTCTGATGTAGTGATTGTATGTTGCGAATTTGAAGTTATGAGTCAACATATAGGCCGAGTTTGACGTCTTCTGTGTCAACCCCTAGGCCGAGGTACCGAGTTCACTGCCTGATGATCAAGGTAACTACCATGATGTATGAGGTTTCCAATAACAGACTAATGACCTTGAACTGATAGGTACAAATATAGTCTCAGCTGAAGTGATCAGGACAACCCCGCTAATAATTAAGCTGTGGCTGACCCTACTGAGGCTAACCCTTATCTGGATGACCCCACCAATGATTAAGCTGTTGCCGGACCTGCTGTAGCTAACCCTTATGTGGATGACCCCGCCAATGATTAAGCTGTGGCTGACCCTACTAAGGTTGACCCTTATACGGACTACCCCGCCAATGATTAAGCTGTGGCCAACCCTTATCTGGACGACCCCGCCAATAATATATGTGAGGTCGACCCTACTGAGGCCGACCCTTATCTGGACGACCCCGCCAATGATATATGTGAGGCTCTTGTGATGATTCGACCGTGAGATGTGATGCTCATCATCATATTATAAGGGCAATAATATTAAATTCCATTTTGTTACTAAGTAATATCTTAATATTATACTGATTATAAGAATGATATTTACTAATAAAGTCTTATCCTAAAATAATATTTCCTGTGAAACTAGGACGAGGTTCCATTATCCAAAACTGATGGTTAACAGTTTTGTTAGTCCGATTTCCTAATTTAAAATAAATAGGAATAGTCTAAAAATATAAGGTAAATGGTTCTCCATTAGCTACCTTACCATGGATCTCTTGATTACTGTCTAGAAAATAATCTTCAGGAAATGCATTAGCCTTACAAATACTATGTGAGCATCCTGTATCTATAAAAGCTTAGAGTCTTTTAGGATAGTCTTTATATTGTATGAATAATTCTACAAAACAAGCATGTGGTTCAGTAGAAATTCTTAAATTTTTCCTTTCTAAAATAGATATTCCTTTAGGGATTTATCTATAAAATCTAATGATGTTAAGTCTTTTATACTACTATCAGAGCAGTTTTCTTCCAATTCATAGGAAATTCCCTTTCCTTTTATGTGTTCATTTTCTTGATATCTCTTTGCTATATTTCTATCAATGTCTTGATAATATGTTTTAACATCTTGGTCTATTTTAGCATCATACTGGGTAGTATATATTGCTCTAAATCTAGTTTTCCAACAGTTTTCATGGTCGTGCAATTGACAAATAACACAAACCATAAATAATTTTGTTTATATAGTCTCAAAGCATTCTACACATCTAAAGTCTTTCTTGCTACATTTCATTTCAAATGTGCGATAATGTTTTTGATCAAAGTAACATCTAGGTATATATGTTAGTAACTTGAGATTACTAACTGTCCATCTTTTCTTTAAAAAGGGGCCTTAATATACACATATACCAAGCTTCTTCAAAGTTTATATATTCATCATCTTGTTCATCTTAATTAATTTGCATCATATATAAATCTAGTGTATCTTGGGAGTTTTCAAATTCATCAGTATCACTATTATAATCTTCTGATCACTACATGTGTATACACTATAGTTATTGATATTATCATCATTTTCTATGTCTGATATTTCTATAGCATATAGAATGTCTAATTCTTCTTGATCTTCAAAGTCTAATATTGTATTAATAATCTTAGTACTTCGTTTATCTTTTTTGTTAGGACAGTCTTTAGCAAAGTGTCTTTCTTTTCCACAAGTCCAACATTCTTTAATGACAGCCTTAGATTAAGCTACTTCTTTTTCTTTCCTATAATTAGGAACCTTCTTATGCTTACTGGTGTTCTTCTTAAAAATATCTTCTTTGGTTAAATCTATTTTTCTTAGTATTATAGTTTCTTTCTCTAAAGGTAGTAGATGGTCTAAATCTATATTTGTTTGAAAAATCTAAAGGCCTAGCCTTAAACTTATTTTGTTTCCATTTTAGTTTCTTTTTGAATTTCTTTGATTCACTACCACATCCCCATTGGACTGGAGCAATGTCTCTTTCATCTTTGATTAGAGGAATCTGTTTGAAAGTTTATTCAATTAACTTTCCTTGATTTATGTCTCATCTTTTAGATATGATATAGTCTTTGGCAAAATTGATTCTTTCTCTAAGGGAGTTATTCTTAACCCCAGCTACTCCTGTCCAATTCCTATATTCACTGATTAGAATTTGTCTTATGGCTGGTATTTTTCTAAAATATTCATCTTTTAAGGTCTCACCAAATTCTTTAATTTGGTAATATAGTTGTTCATAATTGTTGCTATATTTATTGATCTTATCTAATTTGTAAATACTAAGAATAGATTACTTAGTTTTTGCTAAGTCTTGTTTATTAATTTGAGCTAAATGTCCATCTACAATGAATTCTGAAGTAAACAATCGAATATATTCTTCAATTGATCTTTCTTCTAGGTTTCCTTTCATCTTTTTAACCTTGGCTAGGGAGTCTGTATCTGTGGACTTTCTTAGACTGTCTAAGTAATATTTTGCAATACCTCTAATGGATTGCTCAGTATATTGTTTACATGAACTTGCATCCCATTGCTCATTAGATGCAAAAAAATGTTCATTTGATTACGCCATTCATCTAAGGCTTTCTTCCTATTTTGGACATTGTCTGGATTAATGTATATCCCAACTTGATTTATGGCTTGACTTGCCATAGTCTTAACATGAGTAAAAATCTTGTCACTAGTTGGAAAGTCTTTTATATAATCAGGTTTGGTCTTTACCAAAGTGTTTGAGTAAATAGGGATATTTATTTCTATTGGTTTACTAAAGAGTCTAGTAGCATCATTTAGCCTACTACTGGTTTCGATTTGTTATTTATCAGGACCTACCTATGTAGCTGGCATTAATCTTTCTTCTCCTTCTTCTATTAGTCTTAGTTTTCTTAGAAGTTCTTTAGTATTCTTAGATTCTTTTAGGTTTAATATATGGTCTTGGGATATTATATTAAATCTGTCTTTATTTTGGAACCTGACAGAATGACTTCTGTTAAGATGATCTTTAAATGTCTTCATGTTCAATTCTGAGGGTTCATGTCCAAAGTTTTGGATTCTATCTTTTTCTCTTACTAAGTCTTTTTGTTCAGATGATCTTCTAGTTCAAATTATTGGAGCTTGTCTTAACAAGCTGGAACTAGCTTTGCTACTACATTCTCCCCCTGAAGGATCATTGATTATGGCTTCTCCCATATTTCTAAATTTGATTTCTTCAATCTGGATATTCTTACTGGTAATCTTAGTGGGACCCAACTGGATTGTAATATTTCTAGTGCCATCGTCTTGATTAATAAACAAAGGTTTATTCTGTATAGTCTTAGTTTCTTAAAATTATGGCAATTTCCAAAGAGTCTTATCTTTTTCTTTCATACGTCCAGTATTCCTAATGCTGTAAGTATGATTGTAGTCTGAATTATTGGTTCTAACTAATATTTCTTCGTTAAGTCTACCATTAGGAATTCCCGATTGCATTCCTTTATAGGGGAATTGGGGAAATTTCACATAGCTTTGAAATTCTATATTTATATTAGCATCTGGGATAATATAGTCTTCATACAAACTAGCATATAAGATTAACTTGAAATGTTTGGCTGTGTCTACGGTTATTGTAAATGCCAGAATGACATTAAAGTATCCTATATTTTCTGACATTTCTAATTGGGCTATACAAATAAGGCTTTTCTCGAAATCTTTCCATCTTTTATCTATTAAACAACATAATATGTTGATATTATTTTGAGGTCTACGTAATCCTCATATTCTTTCTTGAAAGAGTCCAAAGGTTAGGAACTAAAATTTCCTATCAGCTCCTCTTGATCTTAGCCATTCTGAGTAAAAAGCTTAAAGCTGAGTATATGACTTTTCTAACATATGATTTCTATAATGATAAGTCATGTTGTAATTAGGAGTCTTAGGAGTGGATCTTTCTTTGAATAAGTCTACGTATCTAACTGCAGGAAGTTGTCCATTGTGTATGGAGTCTTTTACAAATTTTCAGTCAACTTCACCCCATTCTTTCCATTAGAGAGGATTAGTGAAATTCGTTCCTTCCACCATGTTATAACATTGGACGATGAATCTTTAAGTCTTTGGAGCATAAAATTAGTATGTCTAATATTTGGGATAGGGCTAACTATGTTACTAGTCTTATCTAATCCATCATTTATGATTTTTCTAGTTATGATTTTTTCTTCCTTAGTTACTATATAAGGATATTCTCTAAATTTACATGTGGTTACCTGTTTTTGTTCAAGTCTTTTCTCAATTCTTTCTAAAGAGTCTAAGTAATTATTTTGTCTCTTTATCTGACTAAGGATTTCTTCTTTAAAAGTCTTATTCTCCTTTCTTGCATTATTGTTAATATCTTCATTATTTTTAGTAAGAGTATTGACAAGATAATTAACAACTTTTGTAATGTAGTATTTTACTTCATTTGTTGTTGCACGGATTCTTGTGTCATTCTAGCTTCTATGATTTTTATAGTGTTTTCTATTTTATCTAATCGTGTTAGAATAAATGGAGAGTCTAATTCTCCTTGGGAAGGTTTATTATATATAACCTTAATTACCTAAATAATTTCTTCATATTTTTCTTTGGCTTGAGCCATGTTTAGTCTAAGTTCATTAACAATATTATCCATTTTGGATAGGTTATGGCTTTCCATATTGTTAAGATAATTTGCTAAATTTTTTTGGAATTTAACGAACTCTATATAGAAGGTGGTTAATCCTTTTGTCTTAGCCTTTAAATCTAATTGTAAGTCATTAACAAAACTACTATTATGGTCTTGTGTGACTGCTATTGATGTTGAAATTTAATTTAATCTTTCTCATATAAGTTTGGTTGCTTTAGCAGCATTAACAATCTCATTTTCAGTTATCTGATAATAAAATCTTTCATCATTTATCTTTTCTAGAATTCTTTGATAAAAATCTACTAAATTCTGAATGGAGATATTTCCAGGTACCTCATTCCAATCTAATCTAACTATTTCCATTAGGAAGATAATTATCTACTCTTGGGATAAGCTTAGCTTGTTCTAATGAGTTTGACTAACTCACTTTCTTGATTTCTTGTTAGAATGTTAAGGTCTAAAATTTCTTTATTAAGTACTTCTATGTGATTAGTCTTAATATTTATATCTTGTAATACTTGGACAAGGTCTATAGGGATTTGACTGTCTATTTCTTATATTTTCTTTGAGATATTTTTTTTATCTCAGTGTATAGGGTTTGGACATCTTTAAATAATTGTCTTAAAATAAGGAGGATACAATTATTTTGATATGATATGATATTAATAGCGCTGGTAGTGACTTGTCTACTTTCTGCGTGTTTAGCTGCGATATGTTCAACATGTGAACAACCCTCTATATGATATGTTAAGCAACCTTTTAGGTCTAAATCAGTTATGGGTATGGGATGATATTTTGGATGGGATCCAAAAATATCATTGTAAATGCATGGGATAAATCCCAAGGGCATTAAAGTCTTTTAGGTCTAAAAGGAGCGTCTTGGCCCTGATACCACAATTGGAATTGGGTCGAAATTCGGTGATTTCTCTTAAAGCTCTAATACCAAATTAGGGTTCTTCTTTTCTTCTTATATTTTTAGGGTCTAAAATATAAATTTGTTATAATTATAGTCTTAAAAAGGGATTTTGCTATAAGACAAGAGGGGACCACTAAGAAAAATAACAATATTGTCTTTGGGACCATGAGGGGACAACTTTTGGGAAAATGACAAAGTCCGCACCAAATTTGCACGGTTTCGTCCGCACCAGAGAATATACCTATATATATATATATATATATATACAAAGAGAGGGAGGGAGAGAGAGAGTCAGGGGAACCAGATAAAAATATCAGGACAATTTTTTTTTGCTATTTAAAAAAAAATGGTCGAACTTTTGCAGCTTTTAAATTGCTTTAAAAGCTGTGAAAGTTTGCCCGATTTTTTTAAAATAGCAAAAAACGTTATTTTGAGTTGATATTTTTTATATGGTACTATTGAAATGTTTAAACATCATATAAAAAATTCATCCGAAAATAATTTTTTTACTATTATAAAAAATTAGAATGCACCGTTGGTATGTACCATTTGGTATGTACAGGAGACTGTCACTATATATATAATGCTCTTGTGCGGACTGTCTCGCATTTTAACAGTGTGGACCGGACATGTGTCTTCTCGCAGTGTGCCCAGAAATTATCGGCTAAATTATAGATGCGCTCTCTCTCTTTTCTGGCTCACCGCCAGGTGACACATGTCCAATCCGCACTATTACTGCACAAGAGCAGTACTGCCCATATATATATATATATATATATATATATATATATATCCGTTTGTGTGTGTGTGTAATTTTTTTATTTTTTATTTATAATTTTCTTGCGATTTTCCTCCCGTTAACCAAACACACATAAGAAAATAACTTTCCTTTTCTTTTACTGCACTTCACTTTTTTTCCCCAGGAATCATTTTCCCGTTCAACTTTCTTCACAAACAAATAGACCCTTTGGTTGAGGTGTAATGATCTAACTCTTACATAGTGTTATTAATTTCTTAAGTTGTCACAATTCATTAGAAGTTGCATAATGTTAATTAGTTTTCAATGAAAGAAGGATGATATCTCTGTCAAATATTGTTATTACAAATAATCACAATGAATAAATCTAAGTAGTTAAGGCTGAACTAAAATAAAATAATCTTACAACAAAAGGATTTACGTGGATCGACAATGGCCTACGTCCACGAGGTGTTTCTCTCTTTGTATTACTTTTCTGTGATTCTATATAAATAAGGTACATGTCTCCTTTTCCCTGGGTAGAGAATTTTATTTATAGAGGAGGATAAGGAGAAATAATCGTATTGTACTTGTTCGCTCTGCTGGTTAGGCAGTTGCATGATTCGTGTCAATCTCCTCCGATATCCATGCATGTAGGAGTTATCTTTAGAGGCATCTCTTATACTTATCTCTATCTATTAGTTATTAGGTTGGCCTTCATCCAGATCCGGATCATTCAAGTCACTTTATTAATACTCTTCATAATTTCCCCCAAAGCTCTTTGGCTTGGATGTGGAGGATAGGTTTGAAAGATTGGTCGACTTACATAGTTGGTCAGCCCATGTGGTTGATAGTCATTATAAATTGTATCCCACTTGGACAATTCTTCAAAAAGAAATTATGAACTGGTCGGACATTTTTTTTATCATTGAATCTTGAAACCACATGCCTGTAATTATTCTGTTTGACCAAGGGTACATTGGTAACATTTCGATAATGACCCGCTAGTTGAATTTAATTAGCTCCGGGCTCTATTCTTGCATGATTAAATGCCTGGGACTATATTCTAAGTTTAATAAAAAGTTTCTACCTTAATTTCCATATTTCACTTCATTCAATAACAAAAGCATCGAGCTTCAGCTTTTACACGTTTCGTCTGTTATTATTTTCACCTTTAACTTTACTTTTCTTCATCATTTCTCTGAGCTCTATTGTTCCTTCACTCTTTTAAACATTTTTGCACTTTTTGTTTATCTTCTTCATTCTTGGTATCCTTTCTGAAAAAATGATGTATTCTATCAATGAGAGGACCTTAAGGGAATTTAGAAAAATGTTTCGATTCCCCTATGGGTGATTGAGTGTGCTGAGGTTCTAAAAGACTGCAATAATGTTGAGGGGGCACTGGATTCATACTCTTTATCATAAGTGTAAGGTCATCCTTATATTTCTTTTCTCTTGCTTTCTTTCGTATTTTATACAATTCTTATCCATATCTTGGTGAAGCTTCCACTCTAGATTGTAGCTCATATATCATAACCCCAGTAAATGTTTTTGAGGATATGATGAAGGAGATTAAGGCCAAGGAACTCCAGGAGCTAGCTGAAAAGGCAGCTGCCAAGAAAGCTAGGGAAGAAACGCGTACTAAGAAACACTATGATAACCCTAAAATGATATCCAATGTTGAGGCTACAAAGTTAGATATTAAATAAGACAATAAGAAAAGAGTTATTAAGAAGGGCAAAGACAAAGTCCTTGAGGAGAAATAGGGTGATAGGAAAAGATCTCTAGAGTATCCCACCTTCAAAAGATCCAAAGTTGCCCAAGCATACTGCTCGACGACTATCTAAATAGGGGGATTTGTCCTCCTTATATGGTTCTGTAAAACCTTTTGAGTTGGTCCCTCCAAACACTAAAGACAAGCCGTTGGAAGACCCTAACTTCATTCTACTCAAAACTGCCAATACTCTTGCGATTTTGGGCTACATGGGTTACAGTACTAATTTTAGGTTTATACGGAGCCTGGATGTGGATAACTTGTGGAATTTTGCTTCTCACAAGGCCTTCATGGTAAGTCAATTTAGCTCTTCTCTTTATTATTCTCTAACTGGCCTAGCTCTTCGACTTTTAGTTATTTCTATGTTCTTTTTCATTTTACAGAGTGGCATGGCTACTTCCATCCCGAGGGAGAAGGACAAAACTGTTGAGAATACCTAAGACAATCTCAGGGCTTCCAAGAAGGATCTTGAGAATAAAAATAAATCCCTTGGGGATGAGTTGAGAAAAGCGCACAATAAGCTACAAAAAAGTGATGAACATATGGTGCACAAGGTTGAAGAGGTCAATAATCTTGAAGGGGATCTCAAGCCTGCTAATAACCAATTGGAGGCTGTAAAGATCAAACTCACTAAGGGTATGGTGGCCTCTTCCATGGCTGGGAATAGGCCATGAAGGATTTCAAGTATTTATAACAATACATCATCAACACCACCATAACCTTCCTGAAGGGGTGTGATGTGTTAAAGAAAAGGGTAGTTAAACACTATCCTGACATCACCGAAACTATCCTGACTTGAGAAGGGGATGATAATGAACCAAATGTATGGATGATGAAGAGTAAGATATCCACCGAGCTAAAGAAGAGTCATCCTCTAAGGATGATCTCCAAGTCCTTAAGGTAGTTAAAGGAATGTCTACTACTATTGGGGAATCAGGGGATGCCTCTAAGGACGCTACTGGAAAAATAAAGTTTGCTTCAAATAAGGCTAGCACTGCTTAGCTTATTTCCATATTTGTGAGCTTTTTGTAAAAACCTATAATGAACAAAGAATCAAGTAATATTTGAATAATTTTTCTGATGTAATATGAATGGTTTCATACTTATATTGTCCGTTGTGTATTGTATTCCCTTTGATGTGATTTTTTTGCATGTTTTTAAATTCTGTTAACATTGTTATTTATATTTTAATGTCGCTAGTATTTCTTAGCTTTGGCCTACTAGTTCCTTGAAGGATGGTGTGCAGCCAAAGACGTGCAATAGATCAATTGGGTTGATTGAAGCCGACCCGATATTTATTTATTTAGTGCAGTTAAAGATGTGAAATAGATTGATTGGGTTGGCTGGAGCCGACCAGATTTTCATTTATTTGGTGCAATCAAAGATGTGCAATAAATCAAATTAGGATGACTGAAGCTGATTTAATCTGTAATACTCGGTGAGATCAAAGACGTGCTGTAGATCACTTAGGTTGGGTGAAGATGATCTGATCTGTATTTATTTATATAGTTAAATGTTAATACAAATAACACTAAAAGAGGTAACAAACGTCTTCATATAATGGATTCTTGTTCGTACAAATTGGATAATCTCCCACTGTAAGAGTTTTTAATGGAAATACTTTTTTAGATTCCCAGAATTCCACGAATTTTTAAATTATTCCCCTTATAAAGTTTTAATATGGTCAGGCATATGGTAGGGACCATGCCAGCTTTCTTCCAAGTTATTAGATTTTTGTGTAATTTTCTCTAAGACATAATCTCTCTCTTTGATTATGCTCGGCTTAATTCTTTTCTTGTACAATTTTTCTTTGTGTTGTTGATATGCTACTACCCTGAGTATGACTGCCTACGTGACTTTCTCTATCAGATCTAAATCTAACCTTCTCACAAAATTACTTATAGGAGAATCAAAATTTAATACCCTCTGACTCAATAGGCCAATCTATACTGGGACCATTACCTCACCGCCAAAGGATAGCATATAAGGCGTCTCTCATGTCAATGTTCGTGATGTTTTCTTAGAAGAACACATCACATTCTACAGTTCATTTATCCAGTTTCCTTTGGCTGCTTTAATATTCCTCTTTATCCCATCTAGCAAAGTTTAATTTTTGACCACTGTATGTCCTTTACATTGTGGATGAGCTTATGATGAGTGCAACTTTCTTATTTTGGCCTTGTCCCAATATTATTAGAAATCATCATTACTAAACTGGATTTTGTGGTCAGGGATGAAAGTGTGAGGGATCCCATACCTACTCATCATGATTTTCAGTATAAATTGGAAGAATTTTACATAGGTCATCTCAGTGAATGGTTCAGCTTCCAGCCATTTTATAAAGTACTCCATTGCTACCACTACAAATCTAAATCTTCCCTTGGTGTTTGGTAATGGGCCGACTAAGTCAATATTCCAAATAGAAAAAGGCTAAGGTGATGTGATAGGCACTAACTCAGCCCCTGGTCTCTTGTGTATTGATCCAAATTTCTAGAACTTATTGCATTTTTTTGTGTAATCTTCACAGTCTTTCTTTATTGTTATCCAATAATAACCCTGGATGGCAATCATTTTTACTAATGCTCGACTTGTTGCATGAGCTCTACATGACTCTCGGTGTATTTCTTTGACCAAATATTATGCCTCCATAGGATGTACACATCTAATTATTGAGACTATAAAACCTATTTTATACAACACTACCTTGTCCACAATGTATTTGGCAGCCTTATAACGAATCCTCTTTGCCTCCTTCTGGTCGGTTGGTGGAATGCCTTCTTCCAAATATATAACGATTGATCCATACAAGATGGGACCATGGTTAGTTCTAGGAATTTTACTTCTTCTGCATCAATTCTCCTCTTTATTTTTTTTATAGGCCCGGTTCTTCTGAAGTCGTCTTTAGTAGCTGAAGCTAGACGAGCTAATGCATCTGCCCTTTTACTTTCAATTCTGGGGATTCTGATCATATGGAGTGCTTTTAGATTTGAGATTATCATATTTTCTTTTACAAGGTACTTTGTCATGTTTTCCTCTCTTACTTCATATTCTCCCAGCACTGAGCTTTAATCTTCTCGACCCCAAGTGATATAGCCAACTCTAATCCAACAATTAAATATTCGTGATCCGCTTAGTTATTGGATGCTTTAAAATTGAATTGTGGGGAATATTCTACGTCTTCCCTATCAGGTGTGTTGACTATTAAACCAACTTTGCTACTGTTAACACATGATGACCCATCCACGAACACTTTCCATATCGGCTGTTTGTCATTGAAGTTTTATTTTACTAGAGAACCTTCTTTAAATAATTTAGTAGTAAATGTTTTGCTATAACTAGGCTGGTGATTTTCAGATAAGGATTCTTTTGAGATTTGGTCTTACTCGTCTGGAACTGCAATAACTCGTCTTGCTGACTGTTAGGTCTCATCGACTGGGATAACTGGTCTTATTTCAGCAACTCTTTTCTCTTTGTAGGTGAATTTTGTAATGAAATCTGCTATAGCTTGGCCTTTGATCTTAGTCTTTGGCTCATATAAAATTTCATATTTTCTAACTTTACTGACCATGCCATCATCTTATAAGATTTTTCAAGTTTATGGACGGTTTTTTAAAGTGGGAGTTCGGTGTAGACTACTATAGAGTGGGATTAGAAGTACTGCTTCATCTTCCTGAATGCTACTATCAATACCAGGGATAGTTTTTCATTCGAAAAATATTTAATTTATGCACCAATAAAGGCTTTCCTCCTGTAATACACTGGCTTTTGAACTCCTTCATCAGTTTTTATCCAAGTCGAATTGACTGTTGATCTGACACTACCAAATATAGGTATAATTTTTCTCTTAGGACTAGCCTTGATAGTAATAGGGATTTTCCTAGGCATATCTTCAATTCTAAGAAATAAATTTAACATTTCTCCATAAAATCAAATGAGTTTTTGGTGACTTTGAAGAATATGAGGCATTTATTTATAGCTCTAGATACAAATCAATTTAAAGCTACTACTCGACTTGTTAGGTTTTTTATGTCTTTCTTATTTTTGGGAGGCTTCATATTAATCAACGTTTGAATATTGTTAGGGTTGGCCTCTTTGCCCCTTTGGTAGCCCATAAATTTCCCTAGCTCGACTTCGAATACACATTTGGATGGGTTCAACTTCATTTGGTACTTTTCTAGTTCATTGACTGTCTGGTCGAGGCCTTTTATGTGTTCTTCAGTCTTAATGCTTTTGGTCAGCATATTATCCATGTAAACCTCCATGTTTTTCTCTATTATTTTTCAAATACTTTGTTCACTTGCCATTGGTGAGTGGCACCTGCATTTTTTAGTCCAAAAGCATAACGTTATAGCAAAATGTACCTCAGCTGGTGATGAAAGAAGTCTTCTCATTATCTTCTGGATTTACTTTAATTTAGTTCTACGTAGAGTATGCATCCATAAAACTCAGCAGCTCATGACCAGCTGTTGCTTCCACCAATTGGCCTATTTGGCAAATGATAATAATCCTTAGGACATTCGTTGGTTAGTTCTGTGAAGTCCCACATCCTATATATCATTATTCTTTAGCACCATGATCATATCTTCTAACCTTCAAGATGCCCCACATCTTTAATTAACTTCGCTTTCTTTAATTTGGCCACTTCCTCTTGTATCACCATATTTTTCTCTTCTAAGAACACCCGTCATTTTTACTTAATTGGTTTGGTTTCTTTTATTATATTGATCTCATGGAAGATAATGGTAGGGTCTATTCTAAGAATATCTTCATGACTCTAAGAAAATACATTTTTTCTATCTATAAGGATATCTTCTAGTCTCTTCTTGAGGATGGGGTCCAGAGACGAGTCGATCTGGTTTGTCCTCTTAGGGTACTCATCGTCCAACACTACTGGATCCATTTATTCAATGAATTCTCATGTTATTAACTTATATTTATCTCGAGGATCTAGTGTCTCGATCTGATAGGTTTTAACTAACTTCTTCCTTTCCTCTTTATCAAACGAGGTATAATAGCACTCGTATGCTTCTTCTTGGTTTCCTTGCACCACTCCCATACCAAAGTTGGTGGGGAACTTGAGATACTGGTGAACGATTGAGGCTGCAGCTTCAAATTTTTTCAGTCCCACTCTGATAAAGATGAATTTATAGGATGATGAGACATTCTTATCAAGGATAAAGAATCTCATCTTTTCTATTCTATAGAGTGGCCAGATTCTGATGACTAATTCTAGCTTAATTATACCCAGTAGGTACATTTTTTCTCCTGATAATCCAATCAGGGGACAATGATGTGCCTCTAATTTTGTGTCAGATAGAAAATATCATAGAACATCATATTGATTAAGCTCCCATTATCCACTAGAATTCTTTTTATTTTTCTATCATGGATTATCGTAATTGTTACTAGTGGGTCGTTATGAGGATACAATAACCCCGAGAGGTCGTTCCTGGAGAATCCCATGAATAACTTTTCTTTGGCAACCTTGCGAGGTCGGGTGTATACCATTGCTGCCATGCTGACATCATTATTGGTGATGCAAACTCTTACTTCGTTGACGTATAATTTCCCTTCGACTGGTTCATCACCTCCAGTAGAGTCTCCTCCTGTAATTAAGCTTTATCCAAAAGATATCATATTCAACTCTTCAACAGGCTCTTTCGGTCATACTGGGAGGTCAGGATCTTCCTCATCTTTATTTTCCCAAGAACTTTTTTAGTCTTGGTTCCTAGGATGTGGTGATCTTGATTTTCTGTTAGTTTTCTAGTCTTCACGGTATTGTGTTGGTCTTCCATTCTTCTCCACATATTTATTAAGTTTCCTTCTTTTGATAAGGGTCTCAATTTCATCTTTCAAGGCTAAGCAATCCTTGTCTCTATTCCCATGATCCATGTGAAATTTATAAAATTTACTCTTGTCTCTTCTTCCACCAGGAGTTCTTAAGTTCTCTTCCAATTTTAGTTCACCATCTCACTGGATCTCGTCAAGGATATAATTCACTCCTACTGATAAGGGAGTATATTCATCAAACTTTTGGTATGGTCTCCTCTGGCTGTTCCCTTTTGGGACCTCTTTTAGCTTCTCCTTTCTCGCCTAACTCCCATTTTCTTCAAACTCTCTAGCTAAACTCTTTTATTTCCATGGCTTCCTCCGCATTCATTATCTTTACTTCCTTAGCTAAGAATTTGGACATATGGTTTGGAGGATCTTTGGCTAATGTCCAGTACAATTTCTGAGGCAATAATCCACTTATGGTTGCTCTTATAACCACCTTTTTGTTGTAATCCACCACTTCCAATTTATCCGTGTTGAACCTGGTAATGTATTCTCTTGTTGTTTTACCCTCATATTAATGAACACTTAACAAGTGATCCACCCTTTTACCAATTTTTTTGTCAAAGAAATATTATTCATGAAGAGGTCATCCAGTTGTTTAAGCTTTGGGATATCTCCTATGGGTAACCCATTATACTAAATTTGAGTCCTATGTGAGTTCTTGTAAAAGAAATGCAATGCATCTCGTCGGCTATAGAGAATATATCACATGCTACTTGGTATTTCTCTACTTGAAAAATAGGTTTCGATTTTTCTTCATATCTGGGAGTGATCACAATCGGAAGGAATTTTACAAGTGTGGGATAGTGACCATAGAGGTTGTGAAAGGAGACCCCTGAAAAAAGTTTCTCTGTAATGGGTTTTTAATTTTGATGAGTTCTACTTTCGGTTGAGCATTCTTCTCTTAAGATGACTTTTTCACATCTGTTTGATGTCCTAGTATTGCACCTTGAATTATTTTCTCTTCTAGGATCCATCCTGCTGTATTATTTTTGTTGTGTGCCTTCTTCGGGGAGCGGATGTGCTTGCGCTCCTCTCCTTCCCAGTCTATCAAAGACTGTCACTTTACTGAGCCTTTCTAAGGCCCTTACCCATTCCTTTGAGTACGTTTGATCATCACTATCCCCAGTAGTCCTCATTGTGTCCATTCCGAGGATTTTTCGGGTTCCCTCTGGTGTGCGTGTGGGGTTGCATCCTTTCTCGGGACACTCAGTCATCGTCATTATGGGGGATAATGTGTAGAGATAGAGTTATCAGTATATTTTGCTCAAAACAGGCAAAAGAATGTCTCCACCTCTAGAGAACGGCATCAAGGCCAATATGGATGTTTGCGAAATCAAATAGTTCATTCGGGGACTAAGTTACGAAATGGGAAGGTGTTAGGCACCCATCCCGCCCTTTCAGTCTCTCATGAGTAAATGTCAATCTTCTCCTTTTAGACTTTGTGATGTGTATGCACATGTGTATATCATAAATGGTAGAGAACAGAATCATTCAACTCGCGTCATGGAAAGAGACAAAGTTCATATGTAGGAATGTTCCCAAAATAAGAATCCAAAATATAATATGAGTGCTTGCCGAATCATAAGTTACTATGGAAGAGCGAATGTGTTCATCGAACGAAACACAAACATGTATGTATATGATATTCATAAAGAATATATATATATATATATATATAAGATATGAAATAAACATGTGAACATGAACAAGGGAGGACTCGAATCTCAGGATTAGCCCAAGATGCTTATGTAGCCCAAGGGGCATCAAAGTTCACGTAGTTCGAAAATCGCGTAGGGCTGGGGTTCAATGCATAAATCCAAACAAGGGATTTCTCTTATGTGTAGAGAAAATGTGTTTCAAGAGTGAGGGTGAGAAATGAAAATCCCACTTTTGGAATTTATGGATAAACCCTATTTTTCTTCTTTTTGATTTTTTTATGAAAATAGATTATGTGTAATACTACTAATAAAAAGTGAATATTAATGGATGTGATGTAATGAAATAAGATACTAAAGTAGAAGTAAAGTGAATAACACCAAAATGCGAGAATTAAAGAAAGGAATGGAGAATTGGATGCCCTTATGAATGTTTGATGTTTATCTTTGATGTAGATGTGTTGATCTTGCAATGATATGAAAGTGGTATGGAGAGGTAAGGGAGAATTACCAAGTGAGATATTGAAGTGATGGAAGGGAATGTGGGAAAATGGTTTTTTAGGAAAGGGAACAACTCTTAATTCAAGAGAATATTCTCTGACTTGCTGAGAGGGGTGTTTAGGGTTTTTGGGGTTCTCAGTGTTTCTTTCAAGCTGAAATCATGGCCTCTATTTATAGGGACAAGGGGGTGCCTATTATAATAGGCTTTGACCAACCTATTGACATCGCACCTCAGGCACAATGCCGATAGGAAGGGTCATTGGGGTTCCTAATGGCAATCCAAAATAGGTTTTTTTAGGAAATTGGCATAAAATGCAAACCGTAAGTCAGAATTGCACATAGGATGGACCTTTGGAAAGGTTATCCACATACCTTCAAGAATCCATGAACTACTCCTGGGTCTGGGAGTTGACCAAGGTCAAACGGGGCCCGAAAGCTCCCATTGGTCTCTAAAAAGGGAGTTTTTAAAGGAAAATGGATAGTTCTTTCGATTCATAAGGATGATTTGCACATGATATGGACCGTTGAAAAGGGTACTCAGTGCCCTTTGAGATTTCATTCATCTTCATTCAATTTGGTTTGTTGACCAAGGTCAAATGGGTTCCGAAAGTGCCTAGTGACCCTTTGGAGTAAAATGGGTCATTCGTTTGAACCGTAACAATGATTCAGGCATAAGAAGGATCGTTGTAAAGGGGATTCAGAGACATTTGATGACTTATTGAGATTCACTGAAGATGGAGAGTTGATCAAAGTCAAATTGGGTCCAAGAGCGTCCGGTGGCCTCTAGATCAGTTTTCAAAATAAAATAGACCATTCGTCTGAACTGCAAGGCTGATTTGTGCACGGGACAAACTGTCACTACACCAAATCCTGCGAATGGTCACGCCCAGTTGGTCACGGCCCAAGTCCATGACCAGCTGGTCACAAATTTGGGCCGTGACCAACTCAATTTTTGGCTTGACCATATTTATTACCACACTAAATCATGGATGCTCTGGAAGTGGTCACGGACCAAATTCGTGACCACTGTGGGTCGTGGACTTGGGCCGTGACCAGGTCGTGACCATCTTGGCGCCAAAATTCCCTCCAAAATTATTCGAAGATGGGTCACGGACTTGGGCCGTTACCATAGGCATGACGAAGCACAAAACACACAAATACTGGGTCACGGGTGGGGGCCGTGACCAATTTTTAGCATGGGTCACGGACTTGGGCCGTGACCATAGGCATGATGAAGCACAATACACACAAATAATGGGTCACGACAGGGGGCCGTGACCATTTTTGACGTGGGTCACGGACTTGCGCCGTGACCATAGGCATGACGAAGCACAATACACACACATATTGGGTCACGACTGGGGTCCGTGACCAATTTTTGGCGTGGGTCACGGCTATGGGCCATGACCAGTAGACTGTATACATGAGACTTACTTCCATTCATGGGTCGCGAGGTGGGTCACGGCTGTAGGCCGTGACCAATGTCAATCCTAAACCAAAACTCAAGTGCCTCGTATTTTCATTACCGCTCTCATATCTTATTTTTTTCTTTCCCAAACGCTGGTTCCCCAAACGATGCGATGTTGCTATGGAAAAGTTGCGATGTTGGTGATGGAGTAGAGAGGTGGGTAGCATTCGTGGAGATTTCTTCCCCAAACGCTTGTAGCATTCGTGGAGATTTCCCCCCCCCCCCCCCCCCAATTTGTATGGAGGTTCTTCCCCAATCTGTATATGTAATATATCCATATCCATATATGTGTGTGTGTGTTTGTTATATGTAATGCTATGGAGGTTTCTTCCCCAATCTGTAATGCTATGGATGTTTCTTCTCATCCTCCGCCGCCCGCAAGGACGAGAAGGCTGTCAATGCCGCACGTCGCAGGACTAGGCTACAGACGAGATTTCTCTTTCTTCCATAACAACTCAATGATACACTCCGTTGCTATTAGTTTAGTAATAGCAACTCGACAACTCAATGGTACCCCTAACTGAAAATCTATTACTAAGTTTTCTTCTTCTATCATTACTTCTTTGCTTTTCTGTTTCTTATCCTCCAATAAACCCAATGATACACTCCGTTGCTATTAGTTTAGTTTCCTGTATTGTGTCATGGAATTGTTATATTTTCAGTTTTACTCACTAGTGTGGTCTCAGTGCCTCAATTAGCGTTTGATTCCTCAAATTTGCTTTGATTTTTTTTTTCTAGGTCTAAAATTTTCTGTTTATTATATATTGAAATGATTTTTTTCTATTTTTTTTTCGAATTACAGATGTAGTATTGTGTGTGCATCTATGTGTAGGTTGAGAAATGTTAATGTCTAATAATTAAGGTGTAAAGAATGGTGTTTGGAATTGGATAGATAGTATACTTATCTTAGTCCATAAGAGTTGTTGTGTCGATTTGTTGGATACAATTTTTTTGGGACCATAATTATTTGAAGAAATAAATGTATATATGCTCAAATGCATTACTAAAGTTTTTTTTGTACAAAGTTTAGAAAATGATGATGGATTTGGAATATGGTCGACATTTATTAACAAAGGACCATTATTGTTACTTAATGACACACTCATAGGACCTGTGAGAAAGAATGACATTTATATTGTCAAAAGTGGATTCCACTCAGAACTATAACCAGTAAAAAATTAAGATCCCCAAAGTCGAGATATTCTACTTATTTAGAGCTGATATCACCACTTCTGTATGCTATTAATTAATCACCCATCGAGGAATTATGTTAAGGTGTCTGGGAATATGTATTGTATTTCTCATGACTATATCTATTTAAATTTGAGAATATTTTGTTTCAGAATCAGAGTTTGCGAAGAACGCAAGGGAGTGGTGGATTGATTATCAGGTTTCTTTGGAAAAAATTGTGTTCACCTCTTCTTTGGAGATCAAGGGGAATGCTGACCAAGCCTTTCTTAGATGTTTGCAAACTGATATTGCCTATTCAAGGTGTGGTGGGTAGCAGGTGCGATGGAGGAAAATGAAAAAAAAATGAGGTGCGATGTTCATATCTAAGCCTCATTCATCAATCAAGCCCTACAATTATTGATAAGTTTGTATCTACCCCTTTTATAATGTTTTTACTAGATTTTGATAATTTGGGGGATTTTCTCTTTGCATCGAGGTTTCTTTAATCATTTTTTGCATCTAGATTACTAGAGTATATTTTTGTGTGTTCGAACTGTGTATTTTTCTTCTCATTTGTTCTATTTTGTAGGTATACACCCTTGATGTTCTCTCGCTCATACAGTTTGATTTGGCTTTCTCTGTGTTTGAGAGGTATCAAATTTTTTATTTTTTTGTATTCGAGTTTGGGTTATAATCTACAATCATTTGTTTCTCACTGACAACATTGGTATTTCATTTATAATTTATTCAGAATATATGAATTTTACATTTGGTGTGAAAAATGGTTTGAGCTTTTAGCAAGAAGTTCATGGTTGATATACTTTCTTGTTCATCTTCTTCAATTCCTTGGACAATTATATCTAATTCCATTGAGATCCAAGAATTTATCAAGAAGTACACGATATCCTTCAGATGCTGCAACATAGCAGGGAACCAAGTAGCATGTCTTTTATCTTCATTTGGAGTTGAAACAAAAACTTTTAACTCTTTTTTTAGCATTGAAGATCTCCCTCGAGATATTAAGGTAGCATTATGGTTAAATTCATCTAAAATTCCTTATATTGGGAATACTTGATGTTTTGTTTCTTTCCTGATTGTAAAGCCTCCTAGAGAGGGCTATTCTCTCTTTATTTTCTAATAAACTCTTAATTTTATCAAAAAATAAATTAATTAATTAATTACAACAGATATATAACTGTTGTTATATAAGGTTGCGGCTTTCTTCGTTTGAATTTGCGTACATATATGTATGTAAATTGGTTGTGTCTAGATTTTTTACCTTTTTTATCTTATGAGCTGAGTTTAGTGTTCTGAAAAATCTTCGGTTTGGAAAGAATAGGTTGGCGATACTTGCTTCTTAGAGGATTTGGGTAGGGTTTTCATAACTTCCATTTGACAATGTATTGCATTTTTTTATTTTAGAATATCATACATATTTTCTCGTGGCTTTTAATGAATTTAGTTATGGCTTAATGCAGGGATAGTCATAAGGAGACCTTTGGTTTTGCAATTTCAAAAGATAGATGAAGGGAATCAAGATTACGTTGAATTTGGTCATACGCCTCGAAGGAAATTCAGGGATTTCGGTATGTAATTCCAAACTAGTACTTAAATACAATTTTTTTTTTAATTATTCATGTACATTCAAAATCAGTCAGTATGTAAGGTTTATCATCGTTTGATTTATTAAGTACATGAAAACCCGAAACAACGCCCGAACGGCCCTGTGAGAGACACCAACACCACGCATGGGACCAATGTAACTCGTACGAACAGACCGCATGATCACGAGACTCACGATTTGAGAGTACGGGTATAATTTGCATATATCATGACTTAAAGGGTGAAAACCCAAAATAGCCCCCTAACGGCTATGTGGGTGGCACCAACACCACTCACGGGACCAATGTGACTCATAGGAACTGACCGCGCAGCCACAGGACTCCCGGTTTGAGAATACGACGTTAATTTGAATATTTGTAGACTTAGGAAAAACATGACGTTAGTGGGGGAAAACCCGAAACAACCCTCGAACGGCGCCTTGGGTGGCACCAACACCTCCCATGGGACCAATGTGACAGGTAGGAACAGACCGCGCAGTCCCGGGACTCTCGGTTTGAGAATACGATGGTAATTTGCATAATTCTAGACTAAGGATTAAAAACATGGCGTTAGTGGGTGAAAACCCGAAATAGCCCCCGAACGGTCCCGTCGGTGGCACCAACACCTCTCACGGGACCAATATAACTCATAGGAACAGATCGCATAGCCGTGGGACTCCCGGTTTGAGAATACGACGATAACTTGAATATTTCTAGACTTAGGAAAAACATGGCGTTAGAGGGTGAAAACCCAAAACAACCCCCGAACGGCCTCGTGGGTGGCACCAAAACCTCCCACGGGACCAATGTAACTCGTAGGAACTCACCGCGTAGCCGCGGGACTCATGGTTTGAGAATACGAGGATAATTTGAATATTTTTAGACTTAGGCTTAAAAACATGGCGTTAGTGGTGAAAACTCAAAACAACCCCCGAACGACCCCGTGGGTGTCACCAACACCTCCCACGGGACCGATGTAACTCGTAGGAACTAATCACGTAGCCGCGAGACTTCCGATTTGAGAATACGACGGTAATTTACATATTTCTAGACTTAGGCTTAAAAACATGGCTTTAGTGGGTGAAAACCCGAAACAGCCCCCGAACGGCCCCGTGGACGGGACCAACACCTCCCACGGGACCAATGTAACTCGTTGGAACAGACCACGCAGCTGCGGGAATCCCGATTTGAGAATATGAAGGTAATTTGAATAATTCTAGACTTAGGCTTAAAAACATGGCGTCAGAGGGTGGAAACTCGAAACAACCCCCGAACGGCCCCGTACGTGGCACCAACACCACCCACGGGACCAATGTAACTCGTAGGAACCAACCGCGCAGCTGCGAAACTCCCAATTTGAGAATATGATGGTAATTTGCATATTTCTAGACTTAGGCTTAAAAACATGACTTTAGTGGGTGAAACCCGAAACAGCCCCCGAAAGGCCAAGTGGGTGGCATCAACACCTCCCACGGGACTAATGTAACTCGTAGGAACAAACCGCGCAGCTGCGGGACTCCCGATTTGACAATATGACGATAATTTGTATATTTCTAGACTTAGGCTTAAAAACATGGCTTTAGAGGGGGAAAACTCGAAATAACCCCCGAACGACCCCGTGGGTCGCATTTACACCTCCCACGGGACCGATGTGACTGGTAGGAACTGACCGCACAGCCGCGGGACTCCCGGTTTGGGAATACGATGGTAATTTGAATATTTCTAGACCTAAGTTAAAAAATATGGCTTTAGAGGGGAAAACTCGAATAACCCCCGAAACAGTCCCGTGGGTGGCACCAACGCCTCCCACGGGACCAATATAACTCGTAGGAACTGACCACGCACCTGTGGGACTCTCGATTTGAGAATACGATGGTAATTTGTATATTTCTAAAATTAGGCTTAAAAACATGGCGTTAGTGGTTGAAAATCGGAAATAGACCCCGAACGGCCCCGTAGTGGCACGAACGCCTCCCACGCGACCAATGTAACTCGTAGGAACTGACCGCGCAACCGCGGGACTCCCGATTTGAGAATACGACGGTAATTTAAATATTTTTAGACTTAGGCTTAAAAACATGCCTTTAGAGGGTGAAAATCCGAAACAGCCCCCGAACGGCCCCGTGGGTGGCACCAATGCCTCCCACGGAACCAATATAACTCGTAGGAACTAACCGCGCAGCCGCGGAACTCCCGATTTGAGAATACGATGGTAATTTGCATAATTTTTGACTTAGGCTTAACAATACATCGTTAGTGGGTTGAAACACCAAACATCCACCGAACGGCCCCATGGGTGGCACCAACACCTCCCAAGGGACCAGTGTAACTTGTACGAACTGACCGCGCAGGCGTAGGACTCCCGATTTGAGAATACGATGGAAATTTGAATATTTCTAGACGTAGGCTTAAAAACATGGCGTTAGTGGGTGAAAACTCAAAATAGCCCCCGTACGGCCCCGTGGGTGGCATCAACACCTCCCACGGGACTAATGTGACTCGTAGTAACTGACCGCGCAGCCGCGGGACTCTCGGTTTGAGAATACAACGGTAATTTGAATATTTCCAGACTTAGGCTTAAAAACATGGCGTTGGTGGGTGAAAACTCAAAATAGCCGCCGAACGGCCCCGTGGGTGGCACCAACACCTCCCATGGGACCAATGTGACTCGTAGGAACAAACCGTGTAGCCGCGGAACTCCCGGTTTGGTAATACGACGGCAATTTGCATATTTCTAAACTTAGGGTGAAAAACATCGCTTTAGAGGGTGAAAACCCGAAACAGCCCCCGAACGGCCCTGTGGGTGGCACCAACACCTCCCACGGGACCAATGTCACTCGTAAGAACTGATCGTGCAGTCGCAGCTCTCCCGATTTGAGATTACGATGGTAATTTTCTTTTTTCTAGAGTTAGGATTAGAAACATGGCTTTAGAGGTTGAAAACCCAAAACAGCACCCGAACGGCCCTGTGGGTGGTACCAGCACCTCCCACAGGACCAAAGTGACTCGTAGGAACTGAACGTACAGCCGCGGGACTCCCGGTTTGGGAATAAGATGATAATTTGCATATTACTAAACTTAGGCTTAAAACATGGTGTTAGAGGGTGAAAATCCGAAACAGCCCCCGTACGGCCCCGTGGGTGGCACCAACACCTCCTACGGGACCAATGTGACTCGTAGGATCTGACCGCGAAGCCTCGCGACTCCTGGTTTGAGAATACGATGGTAATTTGAATATTTCTAGACTTTGGCAAAACGTAGCTTTAGTGGGTGAAAATTCGAAACAACCCCCGAACGGCTCCGTGGGTAGCACCAATACCTCCCACGGGACCAATGTAACTCGTAGGAACTGATCGCGTAACCGCGGGACTCTCGGTTCGAGAATATGACTGTAATTTTTATATTTCTAGACTTAGGGTTAAAAACATGGCTTTAGATGGTGAAAACTCGAAACAGCCCCCGAACGGCCCCGTGGGTGGCGCCAACAGCTCCCACGGGACCAATGTGATTCGTAGGAACTGACCGCGCAGCCGTGGGACTCCCGGTTTGAGATTACGATGATAATTTGTATATTTCTAGACTTAGGAAGAAAAAAATGGTGTTTGAAGGTGAAAACCCGAAACAGCCCCCGAACGGCCCCGTGGGTAGCACCAACACCTCCCACGGGACCAATGTGACTCGTAGGAGTTGACCGTGCAACTACAGAGCTCTCGGTTTGAGAATACGATGATAATTTGCATATTTCTAGACTTAGGCTTGAAAACACGACTTTAGAGTGTGAAAACCCAAAACGAACCGTGAATGGCCCCTTGGGTTGCATCAACACCTCCCACGGGACCAATGTGACTCATAGGAACTGACCGCGTAGCCCCGAGACTCTCGGTTTGAGAATACGATGATAATTTGAATATTTCTAGACATAGGCTTAAAAACATCGCTTTAGAGGGTGAAAAATTGAAATCGCCAACGAACGTCCCCGTGGGTGGCCCTAACACTTCCCATGGGATCAATGTCACTCATAGGAACTGACCGCACAGCCGCAGGACTCCCGATTTGAGAATACGATGATAATTTCCATATTTCTAGACTTAGGCTTAAAAACATGGCTTTAGTTGGGGAAAACTCGAAATAGCCCCCGAACAGCCCCGTGGGTGTCACCAACACCTCCCACGGGACCAATGTAACTCGTAGAAACTGACCGTGCAGCCGTGGGACTCCTGTTTTTAGAATACGATGGTAATTTGAATATTTCTAGACATAGGCAAAATATGACGTAAGAGGGTGAAAACCTGAAACAACCCCCGAACGGTCCCGTGGGTGGCACCAACACCTCCCACGGGACCATGTAACTCATAGGAACGGACCGCGCAGCTGCAGGACTCCCGGTTTGAGAATACGACGATAATTTGCATATTTCTAGACTTAGGCTTAAAAGCATGGCTTTAGTGGGAGAAAACCCGAAACAGCCCCCGAACGGCCCCGTGGGTGGTACCAACACCTCCCACGGGACCAATGTAACTCGTAGGAACTAACCGCGTAGCCGCGGGACACCCGGTCTGAAAATACGATGATAATTTTTATATTTCTAGACTTAGGCTTAAAAACATGGCTTTAGAGAGTGAAAAACCGAAATAGCCCCCGAACAGCCTCGTGGGTGTCACCAACACCTCTCACGGGACCAATGTGACTCGTAGGAACTGACTGTGCAACAGTGGGACTCCCGGTTTGGGAATACTACGGTAATTTGCATATTTTTAAACTTAGGCTTAAAACATGGCGTTAGAGGGTGAAAACCTGAAACAGCCCCCTTACGGCCCCGTGGGTGGCACCAACACCTCCCACGGGACCAATGTAACTCGTAGGAACTGACCGTGCAACCGTGGCACTCCCGGTTTGAGAATACAAGGGTAGTTTGAATATTTCTAAACTTAGGCAAAACATGGCGTTAGAGGGTGAAAACCCGAAACAACCCCCGAACAGTCCCGTGGGTGGCACCAACACCTCCCACGGGACGAATGTAACTCATAGGAACTGACCACGCATCCGCGGGACTCCCGATTTGAGAATATGATGATAATTTGCATATTTCTAGACTTAGGCTTAAAAACATGGCTTTAGTGTGGGAAAACCCAAAACAGCTCTCGAACGGATTCGTGGGTGGCACCAACACCTCCCACGGGGCCAATGTAACTCGTAGGAACTGAACGCGTAGCCGCGGGACTCCCAGTTTGAGAATACGACGATAATTTATATATTTCTAGACTTAGGCTAAAAAATATGGCTTTTGAGGGTGAAAACCCAAAACAGCCCCCGAACGGCCCCGTGGGTGTCACCAAGACCTCTCACGGGACCAATGTCACTCGTAGGAACTGACCGCGCAGCTGCGGGACTCTCAGTTTGAGAATACGATGTCAATTTGCATATTTCCAGACTAAGGCCTAAAAAAAGTCTTTAGTGGGGAAAAACCCGAAACAGGCCCCGAACGGGCTCGTGGATGGCACCAATACCTCCCACAGGACCAATGTGACTCATAGGAACTGATCGCGCATCCGCTGGACTCCCGGTTTGAGAATATGATGGTAATTTGCATAACTGTAGAGTTAGGCTGAAAAACATGGCGTTAGTGGGTGAAAAAATCGAAACGACCCCCGAACGGCCCCGTAGGTGGCACCAACACCTCCCACGGGACCAATGTAACTCGTAGGAACTGACCGCATAGCCGCGGGACTCCCAGTTTACGAATACGATGGTAATTTGTATTTTCCTTGACTTAGGCTTACAAAAATGGCTTTAGAGGGTGAAAATTCGAAACAGTCCCTGAACAACCCCGTGGGTGGCACCCACACCTCCCACGGGACCAATGTAACTCGTAGGAACTGACCGTGCAGCCGTAACACTCACGGTTTGAGAATACGATGGTAATTTGAATTTTTATAGACAGCTTAAAAACATGACTTTAGAGGGTGAATCTCGAAACATTCCCCGAACGGCCTCGTGGGTGGCATCAACACCTCCCACGGGACCAATGTAACTTGTAGGAACTGACCGTGCAGCCGCGGGTCTCCCGGTTTGGGAATACGACGGTAATTTTCATATTTATAAATTTAGTCTTAAAACATGGCGTTAGAGGGTGAAAACCCGAAACAGTCCCCGTACGGCCCTGTGGGTGGCACCAACACCTCCCACGGAACCAATGTGACTCGTAGGAACTGATCGCGCAGCCGCGGGACTCCTAGTTTGAGAATACGATGGTAATTTGAATATTTATAGTCTTAGGCTTAAAAACATGGTTTTAGTTGGTGAAAACCTGAAACAACCCTCGAACGGCCCCGTGGGTGGCACCAACACGTCCCACGGGACCAATGTGACTCGTAGGAACTGATCGTGCAGCCGTGGGACTCTCGGTTTGAGAATACAATGGTAATTTGCATAATTATAGACCTAGGCTTAAAAACATGGCGTTAGTGGGTGAAACCTGAAACAACCCCCGAATGGCCCCGTGGGTAGCACCAACACCGCCCACGGGACCAATGTAACTTGTAGGAACTGACCACACATCCACGGGACTGCGGGTTTGAGAATACGATGGTAATTTGCATTTTTCTAGACTTTGGCTCAAAACATGGAGTTAGAGGGTGAAAACTCGAAACAACCCCCGTACGGCCCGTGGGTGGCTCCAACACCTCCCACGGGACAAATTTGACTCGTTGGAACTGACCGCGAAGTCTCGGGACTCCCGGTTTGAGAATACGACGATAATTTGAATATTTGTAGACTTTGGTAAAACGTGGCGTTAGTGGGTGAAAACCCGAAATAACCCCCGAGCGGCTCTGTAGGTAGCACTAACAACTCCCACAGGACCAATGTAACTCGTAGGAACTGACCTCGCAGCCGCGAGACTCCCAATTTGAAAATACGACTATGATTTGAATGTTTATAGACTTAGACTTCAAAACATGGCTTTAGTGGGTGAAAACCCGAAACAGCCTCCGAACGTCCCCGTGGGTGTCACCTCACCTCCCGCGGGACCAACGTGACTCGTAGGAACTGACCGCGCAGCCGCGGGACTCCTGATTTGAGAATACAATGGTAATTTTCCTATTTCCAGACTTAGGCTTAAATACATGGCTTTAGTGGGTGAAAACTCAAAACGACCCCCAAACGGGGCCGTGGGTGGCACCAACACCTCCCACGGGACCAATGTGATTTGTAGGAACTCACCGCGCAGCCGCGGGACTTCCAGTTTGAGAATATAATGGTAATTTGCTTAATTCAAGACTCAGGCTTCAAAACATGGCGTTAGTGGGTGAAAACCTGAAACGACTTCCGAACGGCCCCGTGGGTGGCACCAACACCTCCCAGGGGACCAATATAACTCGTAGGAACTGACCGCGCAGTCGCAGGACTCCCAGTTTGAGAATATGATTGTAATTTGCATTTTTCTTTACTTAGGCTTAAAAACATGACTTTGGAGGGTGAAAATCCGAAACAGCCTCCGAACGGCCCTGTGGTTGGCACCAACACCTCCCACGGGACCAATGTGACTCGTAGGAACTGACCGCGTTGCCGCGGGACTCCCAATTTGAGAATACGATGGTAATTTGAATATGTCTAGACTTAGGCTTAAAAACATGGCTTTAGTGGGTGAAAACTCAAAACAGCCCTCGAACGGCCCCGTGGGTGGCACCAACACCTCCCACGGGGCCAATGTGACTCGTAGGAACTGACCGTGCAGCCGCGGGACTCCCGATTTGAGAATACGATGGTAATTTGCATAATTCTAGACTTAGGCTTAAAAACATGGCGTTAGTGGGTGAAAACTCGAAACTTCCCCCGAACAGCCCCGTGTGTGGCACCAACACCTCCCACGGGACCAATGTAACTTGTAGGAACTGACCGCGCAGCCGCGAGTCTCTCGGTTTGAGAATACGATTGTAATTTGCATTTTTCTAGGCTTAGGCTTAAAAACATGGCTTTAGAGGGTGAAAAGCCGAAACAGCCCCCGAACGGCCCCGTGGGTGGCATCAACACCTCTCACGGGACCAATGTGACTCGTAGAACTGACCGCGAAGCCACGGGAGTCCCAGTTTGGGAATACGATAGTATTTTGCATATTTCAAAATATAGGCTTAAAAATATGGCTTTAGTGGGTGAAAACTCGAAACAACCCCCGAACGGCCCCGTGGGTGTCACCAACACCTCGCACGGAACCAATGTGACTTGTAGGAACTGATTGCGCATCCGCGGGACTCTGGGTTTGAGTATACGACGGTAATTTGTATATTTCCAGACTTAGGCTTAAAAACATGGCTTTAGTGGGTGAAAACCCGAAACATCCCCCGAACGGGCCAGTGGGTGGCACCAACACCTCCCACGGGACCAATGTGACTTGTAGGAACTGACCGCGCAACCGCGGGACTCCCGGTTTGAGAATACGACAGTAATTTGCTTAATTCTAGATTTAGGCTTAAAAACATGGCGTTAGTGGGTGAAAATCCGAAACAGCCCCCGAACGGCCCCGTGGGTGGCACCACCACCTCCCACGGGACTAATGTGACTCATAGGAACTAACCGGGCAGCCGCGGGACTCCCGGTTTGGGAATACGATGGTAATTTTCATATTTCTAAACTTAGGCCCAAAAACATGGCTTTAGAGGGAGAAAACCCGAAATAGCCCCCGAACGGCCCCGTGGGTGGCACCGACACCTCCCACGGGACCAATGTGACTCGTAGGAACTGACCATACAGCCGCTGCACTCCCTGTTGGATATTATGATGGTAATTTGCATTTTTCTGGACTTAGGCTTAAAACATGGCTTTAGAGGGTGAAAACTCGAAACAGCCCCCGAACGGCTCCGTGGGTGGCACTAGCACCTCCCACGGGACTAATGTGACTCGTAGGAACTGACCGTGCAATCGTGGGACTCCCAGTTTGGGAATACGATTGTAATATGCATATTTCTAACTATAGGCTTAAAAAATGGTGTTAGAGGGTAAAAACCAAAAATAACCCCCGGACGACCCCGTGGGTGGCCCCAACACCTCCCACGGGACCAATATGACTCGTAGGAAGTGATCGCGAAGCCCCAAGACTCCCGATTTGAGAATATGATGGTAATTTGAATATTTTTAGACTTTGGCAAAACGTGGTGTTAGTGTGTAAAAACTCGAAACAACTCCCGAACGGCTCCGTGGGTAGCACCAAAACCTCCCACGGGACCAATGTAACTCGTAGGAACTGATCGCGCACCCGCGGGACTCTCGATTTGAGAATAAGACGATAATTTGCATATATCTATACTTGGGGTTAAAAACATGGCTTTAGAGGGTGAAAACACGAAACAGCCCCCGAATGACCCCGTGGGAGGCACCAACAGCTCCCATGGGACCAATGTGATTCGTAGGTCCTGACTGCGCAGTCGCAGGACTCCTGGTTTGAGAATACGATGATAATTTGCATATTTCTAGACTTAAGATAAAAAACATGGTGTTAGGGGTGAAAACCCGAAAAAGCCCCCGAACGACCCCATGGGTGGTACTAACACCTCCCACGGGACTAATTCTGACTCGTAGGAACTGACCGCGCAGCTGCAGGACTCCCGATTTGAGAATATGATAATAATTTTCATATTTCTAGACTTTGTCTTAAAAATATGGCTTTAGAGGGTGAAAACTCGAAATGACCCCTAAAAAGCCCATTGGGTGGCATCAACACCGCCCACGGGACCAATGTAACTCATAGGAACTGACCACGCAGCCCCGAGACTCTTGTTTTGAGAATACGATGATAATTTGATTATTTCTAGACTTAGGCTTAAAAACATAGTTTTAGAGAGTGAAAACTCGAAATAGCCCCCGAACGGCCCCGTGGGTGGCACCAACACCTCCCAGAGGACCAATGTAACTCATAAGAACTGACCGCGCAGCCGCGGGACTCCCGATTTGAGAATACGACGATAATTTGAATATTTCTAGACTTAGGTTTAAAAACATGGCTTTAGTGAGTGAAAACTCGAAACAGCCCCCGAACGGCCCCGTGGGTGTCACCAACACCTCCCACAAAACCAATGTTACTTGTAGGAACAGACCGCGCAGCCGCGGGACTCCCGGTTTGAGAAAATGATGGTAATTTATATTTTTCTTGACTTAGGCTTAAAAACATGGCTTTAGAGGGTGAAAATCCAAAACAGCCCTCGAACAGCCCTGAGAGTGGCCCCAACACCTCCCACGGGACCAATGTGACTCGTAGGAACTGACCGTGCAGCCGCAGCACTCCCGGTTTAAGAATACAACAGTAATTTACATTTTTATAGACTTAGGCTTAAAAACATGGCTTTAGAGGGTGAAAACTCGAAACAGCCCCCGAACGGCCCCGTGGGTGGCACCAGCACCTCCCACCGGACCAATGTGAGTCGTAGGAACTGACCATGCATCCGCGGGTCTCCCGATTTGGGAATACGATGGTAATTGGCATATTTCTAAACTTAGGCGTAAAACATGTCGCTAGAGGGTGAAAACCCAAAACAGCTCCGTACGGCCCCGTGGGTGGCACCAACACCTCCCACGGGACCAATGTGACTCGTAGGACCGGGACTCCCGGTTTGAGAATACGATGGTAATTTGAATATTTCTAAACTTTGGGAAAATGTGTCGTTAGTGGGTGAAAACCTGAAACAACCGCCGAACGGCTCCCTGGGTAGAACCAACACCTTCCAAAGGACCAATGTGAGTCATAGGAACTGACCGTGCATTCGTGGGACTCTTGGTTTGAGAATATTATGATAATTTGCATATTTCTAGACTTAGGGTTAAAAACATGGCCTTAGAGGGTGAAAACCCAAAACAACCCCCGAACGGCCCCATGGGTGGCACCAACAGCTCCCACGGGACCAATGTAATTCGTAAGTACTGACCACGCAGCCACGGGACTCCCAATTTGAGAATATGATGATAATTTGTATATTTCTAGACTTAGGATTAAAAATATGGTGTTAGAGGGTGAAAAACCAAAAAAATCCGCCGAACGGCCCCGTGGATGGCACCAACACCTCCCACGGGACCAATGTGACTCGTAGGAACTGACCGCGTAGCCGCGGGACTTCCAGTTTGAGAATACAATGATAATTTGCATATTTCTAGACTTAGGCTTAAAAACATGGCTTTAGAGGGCGAAAACCCAAAACGACCCCTGAACAGCCCCTTGGGTGGCATCAACACCTCCCACGGGACCAATGTGACTCGTAGGAACTGACCGCGCAGCCCCCGGGACTCTCGGTTTGAGAATACGATGGTAATTTGAATATATATATATATATATACTTAGGCTTAAAAACATAGCCTTAGAGGGTGAAAACCAGAAATAGCCCCTGAACGGCCCCGTGGGTGGCTCCAACACCTCCCACGGGACCAATGTGACTCATAGGAACTGACCACGTAGTCGCAGGACTCCCGATTTGAGAATACGATGATAATTTGCATATTTTTAGACAAGCTTAAAAACATGGCTTTAGTGGGGGAAAGCCCAAAACAGGCTCCGAACGGCCCCGTGGGTGTCACCAACACCTCCCACGGGACCAATGGAACTCTTAGGAACTGACCGCGCAGCCGCGGGACTCCCGATTTGAGAATAAGAATTTAATTTGAATATTTCTAGACTTAGGCTTAAAATCATGGTGTTAGTGGGTGAAAACCCGAAACATCCCCCGAACGGCCTCGTGGGTGGCACCTGCACCTCCCACGGGAGCAATGTGACTAGTAGGAACTGACCGCGCAGCCGCGGGACTGAGGTAATTTGTATAATTCCAGACTTAGGCTTAAAAACATGGCGTTAGTGGGTGAAAACTCGAAACAGCCCTCGAACGGCCCCGTGGGTGGGACCAACACCTCCCACGGGACCAATATGACCCGTAGGAACTCACTGTGCATCCGCGGCACTCCCTGTTTGAGTTTACGATGGTAATTTGCATATTTCTAGACTTAGGCTTAAAATATGGCTTTAGAGGGTGAAAAATCGAAACAGCCCCCGAACGGCCCCGTGGGTGGCACTAGCACCTCCCACGGGACCAATGTGACTCGTAGGAACTGACCGTGCAGCCGCGGGACTCCCGGTTTGGGAATACGATGATAATTTGCATATTTCTAAACTTAGGCGTAAAACATGGCAATAGAGGGTGAAAACCCAAAACAACCCCCGTACGGCCCCGTGGGTGGCACCAACACCTGCCCCGGGACCAACGTAACTCGTAGGAAGTGATCGTGAAGCCTCGGGACTCCCGGTTTGAGAATATGATGGTAATTTGAATATTTCTAGACTTTGGAAAAATGTGGCGTTAGTGGGTGAAAACTCGAAACAACCTCCGAACGGCTCCATGGGTAACACCCACACCTCCCACGGGACCAATGTGACTCGTAGGAACTAACCGCGCAGCCTCAGGACTCTCGATTTGAGAATACAATGATAATTTGCATATTTCAAGACTTAGGGTTAAAAACATGGCTTTAGAGGGTGAAAACCCGAAACAGCCGCCGAACGGCCCCGTGGGTGGCACCAACAGCTCCCACGAGACCAATGTGATTCGTAGGTACTGATCGCGCAGCCGTGGGACTCCCGATTTGAGAATACGATGATAATTTGCATATTTCTAGACTTAGGATTAAAAATATGGTGTTAGAGGGTTAAAACATAAAAAGCCCCTGAACGACCCCGTGGATGGCACCAACACTCGTAGGAATAGACTGCGTGGCCGCAGGACTCCTGATTTGAGAATACGACGATAATTTACAAATTTCTAGACTTAGGCTTAAAAACGTGGCTTTAGAGGGTGAGAACCCGAAATGACCCCTGAACAACCCCTTAGGTGGCATTAACATGTCCCACAGTACCAATGTGACTCGTAGGAATTGACCGCGCAGCCCCGAGACTCTCGGTTTGAGAATACGACGGTAATTTGAATATTTATAGACTTATGTGTAAGGACATTTTTGTCATGTCCGTTATCTTACAGTTTTGTATGTCGTACGCCGTTACATTTGGCACGTTTCTACATGATCACATATGACGGCCTCAATCCGAATTCCAGGAATCAAGCATCCTGCATCTCCATCATGTGTTTTACATCAGCCTCAATGACTTCACATTCCATGCTTTTAGGGACTATATGCTAGTGGTACGCAAGAGAAGTCAAAACAGTGAAAGAAGGCTCGATATGGAAGTTCAAGGGCAATTCGGTAATTGTACATCCACCGTCCGGAGGATAGGTCAACTAGAAAGTTTAAGAGCTTGCCGCAACAAAGATACTGGAAGAAACGGCATCTCATTCTGAGTTCCGGTGAAGAAGATATGGCCCTTTGAAGATGGAGAGATTTCCTCGAAAGAATCTGGTTCCTGAGGACCGGACTGATCCGACCTCCTACCGGATCGATCCGATTTGTCAAGATCCAGTAGCCACCGGATCCATAGCGAACCGATAAAGCCAATCAAGCCGAACCGATCCGACAGCTACCGGACCAATCCGGGTTCAGAAAAAGAACCGATCCGGTTTCACCGGACCGATCCGCCTATCGACCGGACCGATCCGTCGAGGATAATTACTGCCAGATCGTGCAGCAGATTTTTTAGGGTTTCGATCCCTTATTTAAACCACGATCAGCAGTTGTTTTTTTTTAAGACTTCCATAGACGAAATTCAGAGTCCTTATGCTCTAAGTCTTCACCTATTGAGTCCCAAGACTCTAGGTTTTGATTCACACAAAGTCCAAATCTTTGTGAATCACTTTTGTGTAACCCAAGAACACAACTTTGGTTTGTTCAACCCTTGTGAAGTGGACCGCTTCTTCCTCTTCATTGCTGCCCTCCTGGAAAGGGAAAATTCCAGCCGCCGACATAGGAACCGACACCTGCGGGTATTTCTGTGTCACACTATTTCTAGCCGTTGCTTTGAAGGTTTACCGAAGACACCGTGCGTTACACTTGTGGGCGATTATCAGGTTGTATGTAAGTCAATGGTCTTGTAAATTTTTTAAAGTTCTAGAAATAAAAGGTTTTGCCCTTCGGGGATTTTTCCTTAACTTTGTGTCGCATGCTCTATATTTGATGGGTTGATTTAGATGCATGTTTAAGGGTTGAATTTATTTGGTTTAAAAGTAGACGCTAGTTAAATAAGGGTTACTTGGAAACTTGCGAAGTTAATCAATATCACGCATTCTCAAATTGGTATCAGAGCGGGTTACGCTAATTTATCGCGTGATCCTGATTTTTCGAGGATTTATTTTTTTTGATACAATTTGACTTCTCACGTCGTCAAATTGGTATCAGAGCAGGTTACGCTAATTTATTGCGTATTCCTATTTTCCGCAAAAGCGTGTGATATTGATTTTTTTTGAAAAATCAGTTTTGTGAAAAATCGCAATTTTTCAATGGAACGCCCATTTAATGAGGAGCCTATTTTTGAAAAATTTCACGACCGTGCTGAAAAATTAAAAAGTTTGAATTTGAAACTTTGCAAAAGAATTAAAGTTTTGGAAAAAGAAAATTCTATCTTTAAAAGTAAGATTGAATATTTGCGAGAGTTTCAAACTCAAAGTGATATTTGTCGTGAGCACTTTGGTAATTTGTGTACTGATTTTGATTCTTTAAAAATTGCCAAAAAGAAGAGTGATGAGAGAGTCCTAGTTTTAGAGAAGGAATTGGAGGACTTAAAAAATTCGAGGGTTCCCGTTTGTGCCGTCGAGGATAAAAAATTAATCGATGATTTTATGGCACGCGAAAAGACTCTTAGGAATAAGTTTGTTTTAATTGAGGGGGAGCGTGATAAACTATTAAGTTTAATTGATAATTTGAAAAAGAAATCCCTATCTTTGGAAGAGTCTAATTCTTTGCTTGAGTCAAAAATTTTGAAGTTCAAAAATGATTTGACAGACTCAAGTAGGTTTGATAGTGATGGTAATGGCTCATCTTGTTCTCATACTTCTAGTGCTAAAGCCAAAACCATTATTTGTTTTAGAGGGTCAACTAAGTCCAAGGATGTTAGAAAAGATCACACTTTAGGTGTCATTTCACCCGTTTACACATGTTCATATTGTGGTAGGAAAGGTCACCTTAGGCGTTTTTGTTTTGATCTTGGAAGAAGTCCTAGGAAGTTTATATCTAGTGTTCCCGTGGTTTCCAAAGCCCCCACACGATGTTTCACATCTATTTGGGTTAGAAAATCACTTTTAGAGGCACTAGATTTTAGACAAGTTGATTCCCGGTTGCTTGCACATGATTCTTCACTTGCCATATCATATAGATGATTGTGTTTGCATGTTTGTCATACACTAGTTGTGGTTTCATGTTTTATACTTGTTTGCTAGTGTTATGACATATGTACTTTTTGTATATATTTTTTTTGAAAAATTTTGAAAAATACAAAAAGATTTTTTTTGGTTGCACCGTTTATGGATGAACACTTTGGATGACCGAGTCACAACATCATTCCATTTTTCATGTGACTATTTGATAGTGTTTTGAGACAATAGGTCAATTCATCCATGTGCTTTATAATGTTTGGAGTCATTAAGATGTAATTTAGTGTTACTTCCTACATGTTTGACTCATGTTTTCCTTTATTGCACACATGCACGGATTTGTTTGATTATTGTGCTTGTCTTATCACATGTTGGTTGGGTGTTTTCACTTCAATCCTGTCCTTAAAACGAACCAAGCGCGATATATTTTGATAAGGAAATTGTGCATATTAAAACCGTTTTGTGAGTTTGTGTGCTTTGTTTGATAACGGGGAGGGGCTGCGAAAGGTAATCATCTATCCTTTGCGCAAAAGCCACCGTTAAAAAGGACCTAAAAAATTGAGGAATTTTATTATCCGAGGTCCAAAGAGGTTAAAAGAGCCCGAAAAAATTTAAAGGCAATAAAAAGCAATTCATGCCAAATATGGGCCATTTAGGTTTTTGCACCAATTCTCCAAAGTTTGAGAATTTAGATTACCTCTAAAAGAAAATTTATATGAGGGAGTTTGGTTGGAGAATTTAAAACGGGTTTGCACGTCCTTGAAATGCTTAAAATGAGCTAAATTGTTTTGGACGTTATTGGGGTGAAAATCATTTTGACTTTGATTTGTTGATTTGTATAAGACGATGTCATCTAAATTCAACAATCTTTTCACCTAAGGATACTTTTGATGCTCATTCGTTAGGGGTACACATATGCATCGTGCACATATGATTGATTGAGTTGATTTACCTATCGAATGTGTTCACACCCATTCATTCCGTTTCCATGACTTGGTTGTTTGAGTCTAAATCCATGGTGTGATTTTTGTAGCATTTTTTTCAAATGGTATCTATTTTTTATCTTTGTATGAAAAATTTGAAAATTCAAAAATAGTTTGTGCTGTTTTATGTACCGTGACACCCCGATTTTGCCTATTTGATTCATTCTTCTCATTTGTCTATTTGGGGACATCATAAAAAGGGGGAGAAAGAATTATCATATTATGGGGGAGTTTTGAAATTTTGAGTTTGCTCATAAATTGGTATCCAGATTTATCTCATTTCAAACTCGATATGTCACTTGGTATTTTGCTTTATCTCATGTGTGTAGGTACTATCTTGATGATCTCTGAATTGCACACCCTGATGAGAAAAGCTTTGAGATTCCTGAAGATTTGAAGAACAAACGATGTAGTCTTATTCATATGTATCTTTCCAGTTTTGGGTTCATGGAAGGGTAGATTTGTATAGGCATTTGTATGTTTGATAATTCGGATTTTTTATGTATGTACCGGCATAGACATAGGGGGAGATTTGTAAGGACATTTTTGTCATGTCCGTTATCTTACAGTTTTGTATGTCGTACGCCGTTACATTTGGCACGTTTCTACATGATCACATATGACGGCCTCAATCCGAATTCCAGGAATCAAGCATCCTGCATCTCCATCATGTGTTTTACATCAGCCTCAATGACTTCACATTCCATGCTTTTAGGGACTATATGCTAGTGGTACGCAAGAGAAGTCAAAACAGTGAAAGAAGGCTCGATATGGAAGTTCAAGGGAAATTCGGTAATTGTACATCCACCGTCCGGAGGATAGGTCAACTAGAAAGTTTAAGAGCTTGCCGCAACAAAGATACTGGAAGAAACGGCATCTCATTCCGAGTTCCGGTGAAGAAGATATGGCCCTTTGAAGATGGAGAGATTTCCTCGAAAGAATCTGGTTCCTGAGGACCGGACCGATCCGACCTCCTACCGGATCGATCCGATTTGTCAAGATCCAGTAGCCACCGGATCCATAGCGAACCGATAAAGCCAATCAAGCCGAACCGATCCGACAGCTACCGGACCAATCCGGGTTCAGAAAAAGAACCGATCCGGTTTCACCGGACCGATCCGCCTATCGACCGGACCGATCCGTCGAGGATAATTACTGCCAGATCGTGCAGCAGATTTTTTAGGGTTTCGATCCCTTATTTAAACCACGATCAGCAGTTGGTTTTTTTTTAAGACTTCCATAGACGAAATTCAGAGTCCTTATGCTCTAAGTCTTCACCTATTGAGTCCCAAGACTCTAGGTTTTGATTCACACAAAGTCCAAATCTTTGTGAATCACTTTTGTGTAACCCAAGAACACAACTTTGGTTTGTTCAACCCTTGTGAAGTGGACCGCTTCTTCCTCTTCATTGCTGCCCTCCTGGAAAGGGAAAATTCCAGCCGCCGACATAGGAACCGACACCTGCGGGTATTTCTGTGTCACACTATTTCTAGCCGTTGCTTTGAAGGTTTACCGAAGACACCGTGCGTTACACTTGTGGGCGATTATCAGGTTGTATGTAAGTCAATGGTCTTGTAAATTTTTTAAAGTTCTAGAAATAAAAGGTTTTGCCCTTCGGGGATTTTTCCTTAACTTTGTGTCGCATGCTCTATATTTGATGGGTTGATTTAGATGCATGTTTAAGGGTTGAATTTATTTGGTTTAAAAGTAGACGCTAGTTAAATAAGGGTTACTTGGAAACTTGCGAAGTTAATCAATATCACGCATTCTCATTATGCTTAAAAACATAGCTTTAGAGGGTGAAAACCTGAAACAATCCCCGAACAGCCCCGTGGGTGGCACCAACACCTCCCACGGGACCAATGTGACTCGTAGGAACTGACCGCGCAGCTGCGGGACTCACGGTTTGAGAATACGATGATAATTTGCATATTTCTAGACAGGCTTAAAAACCTGGCTTTAGTGGGGGAAAACCCGAAACAGCCCCCGAATGGCCCTGTGGGTGTCACCAACACATCCCACGGGACCAATGTAACTCATAGGAACTGACCGTGCAGCCGCGGGACTCTCGGTTTGAGATTACGACGCTAATTTTAATATTTCTAGACTTAGGCAAAACATGGCGTTAGAGGGTGAAAACCCCAAACAACCCCTGAACGGTCCTGTGGGTGGCACCAACACCTCCCACGGGATCAATGTAACTCGTAGGAACTGACCGTGCAGCCGCGAGACTCCCAGTTTGAGAATACGACGATAATTTGCATATTTCTGGAGTTACGCTTGAAAATTAAGCTTTAGTGGGGGACACCCGAAAGAGCCCTCGAACGGCCCCGAGGGTGGGACCAACACCTCCCACGGGACCAATGTAACTCGTAGGAACTGACCGCGCAACCGCGGGACTCCCGGTTAGAGAATACGATGATAATTTACATATTTCTAGACTTAGGCTAAAAAACATGGCTTTAGTGGGTGAAAACCCGAAACAGCCCTCGAACGGCCCTGTGGGTGTTACCAACACCTCCCACGGGACCAATGTCACTCGTAGGAATTGATCGGGCAGCCGCGGGACTCTCGGTTTGAAAATACGACGGTAATTTGCATATTTCTAGACTTAGGCATCAAAACATGGCTTTAGTGGGTGAAAACCCGAAACAGCCCCCGAACGGGCCCGTGGGAGGCACCAACACCTTCCACGGGACCAATGTGACTTGAAGGAACTGACCGCGCAGCCGCGGGACTTCCGATTTGAGAATACAACGGTAATTTGCATAATTCTAGACTTAGGCTAAAAAACATTGCGTTAGTGGGTGAAAAACCGAAACGACCCCCGAACGGCCCCGTGGGTGGGACCAACACGTCCCAGGGGACCAATGTAACTCGTCGAACCTGACCGCGAAACCATGGGACTCCCGATTTGAGAATACAACGGTAATTTGCATATTTCGAGACTTAGGCTTAAAAATATGGCTTTAGAGGGGGAAAACCCGAAACAGCCCCCGAACGGCCCCGGGGGTGGCACCAAGAACTCCCACGGGACAAATGTGACTCGTTGTAACTGACCTAGCAGCCGCGGCACTCCTGGTTTGAGAATATGATGGTAATTTGCTTTTTTCTAGACTTAGGCTTAAAAACTTGACTTTAGGGGGTGAAAAATCAAAACAGTCACCGAACGGCCTCGTGAGTGGCACTAGCACCTCCCACGGGACCAATGTGACTCGTAGGAACTGACCGTGCAGTCGCGGGACTCCCGATTTGAGAATACAATGGTAATTTGCATATTTCTAAACTTAGGCTTAAAACATGGCGTTAGAGGGTGAAAACCCGAAACATCCCCCGTACGGCCCCGTGGGTGGCACCAACAACTCCCACGGGACCAATGTGACTAGTTAGAACTGACCACGCAGCCGTGGGACTCCCGATTTGAGAATACGACGGTAATTTAAATATTTCTAGACTTAGGCTTAAAAATTTGGCTTTAGTGGGTGAAAATCCGAAACAGCCTCAGAACACCACCTCCCACGGGACCAATGTGACTCGTAGAAACAAACCGTGCAGCCGCGGGACTCCTGATTTGAGAATACGACGGTAATTGGCATAATTTTAGACTTAGGCTTAAAAACATGGCGTTAGTTTGTGAAAACCCGAAACAGCCCCCGAGCGGTCCCATGGGTGGTACCAACACCTCCCATGGGACCAATGTAACTTGTAGAAATTGACCGCGCAGCTGCGGGGCTCCCGGTTTGAGAATACGATTGTAATTTGCACTTTTCTATACTTAGGCTTAACAACATGGCTTTAGAGGGTGAAAACTAGAAATAGCCCCCGAACGGCCCCGTGGGTGCCACCAACACCTCCCACGGGACCAATGTGACTCGTAGAACAGACCGTGCATCCATAAGACTCCCTGTTTGGGAATACGACGGTAATTATTATATTTCTAATTAGGCTAAAAACATGGCGTTAGAGGGTGAAAACTCCAAATTTCCCCCATACGACCCCGTGGGTGGCACTAACACCTCCCACGGGACCAATGTGACTCGTTGGAATTGACCGTGAAGTCTCGGGACTCCCAGTTTGATAATGCGACGATAATTTGAATATTTCTTGACTTAGACCTACAAACATGACTTTAGAGGGTGAAAACCCGAAACGACCCCAGAACGGCCCCTTGGGTGGCATCAACACCTCCCATGGGACCAATGTGACTCGTAGGAAACTGATCGCGCAGCCGCGGAACTCCCGGTTTGAGAATACGACAATACTTTGCATATTTCTAGACTTAGGCATAAAAACATGGAGTTAGTGGCTGAAAACCCAAAACAGCCCCGAACGGCCCCCTAGGTGGCACCAACACCACCCACGGGACCAATGTAACTCGTATGAACTAACCGCGTAGCCGCGGAACTCCCGGTTTGAGAATACGATGGTAATTTGCTAATTTCTAGACTTAGGCTTAAGAACATGGCTTTAGTGGGTGAAAACCCGAAACAACCCCCGAACGGGCCCGTGGGTGGCACCAACACCTCCCACGGGACCAATGTGACTTGTAGGAACTGACCGCGCAATCCCGGGACTCCCGGTTTCAGAATACGATGGTAATTTTCATATTTCTAGACTTAGGACATGGCTTTAGAGGGGGAAACCCGAAATAACCCCCGAACGCCACCATGGGTGGCACTTAAACCTCCCATAAGACCAATGTCACTCGTAGGAGCTGATCACGCAGCCGCGGGACTCCCGGTTTGAGAATACGACGATAATTTGCATATTTCTAGATTTAGTCTTAAAAACATAGCTTTAGAGGGTGAAAACCCGAAACGACCCCTAAACGGCCCCTTGGGTGGCATCAACACCTCCCACGGGATCAATGTGACTCGTAGAAACTGATCGCGCAGCCCCGAGACTCTCGGTTTGAGAATACAATGGTAATTTGAAAATTTTTCGACTTATGCTTAAAAACATAGCTTTAGAGGGTGAAAACCCGAAACTATCCCCGAACGGTCCCGTGGGTGGCACCAACACCTCCCACGGGACTAATGTGACTCGTAGGAACTGACCACGCAACCACGAGACTCCCGATTTGAGAATACAAATATAAATTCCATATTTCAAGACTTAGACTTAAAAACATGGCTTTAGTGGGGGAAAACCCGAAATAGCCCCAGAACGCCCCCGTGGGTGGCACCAACACCTCCCACAGGACCAATGTAACTCGTAGTAACTGATCGCGCAGCCGCGGGACTCTCGGTTTGAGAATACGATGGTAATTTGAATATTTCTAGACTTAGGCTTAAAAACATGGCTTTAGTGTGTGAAAACCCAAAACAGCCCCCGAACGTCCCCGTGGGTGTCACCAACACCTCCCACGGGACCAATGTGACTCGTAGGAACTGACCGAGCAGTCGCGGAACTCCCGGTTTGAGAATACGACGGTAATATGCATATTTCTAGACTTAGGCTTAAAAATAAGGCTTTAGTGGGGGAAAACCCGAAACAACCCACGAACGGCACCGTGGGTGGGACCAACACCTCCCACGGGACCAATGTGACTTGTAAAAAATAACCGTGAAGCCGGGGGACTCCCGGTTTGAGAATACGATGACAATTTACATATTTATAGACTTAGATTTAAAAACATGATGTTGGTGGGTGAAAACCCGAAACGACCCCCGAACGGCCCCGTGGGTGGCACAAACACCACCCAGGGGACCAATATAACTCGTAGGAACTGACCGCGCAGCCATGGGACTGCCGGTTTGATATCATGATGGTAATTTGTATTTTTCTTGACATAGGCTTAAAAACATGGCTTTAGAGTGGGAAAATCCGAAATAGCCCTCGAACGGCCCCATGGGTGGCATCAACACCTCCCACGAAACCAATGTGACTCATAGGAACTGACCGTGTAGCCGCGACACTCCTTGTTTGAGAATACATGGCAATTTGCATATTTCTAAACTTAGCTTAAAACATTGCAGTAGAGGGTGAAAACTCGAAACAACCCCCGTACGGCCCTGTTGGTGGTACTAACACCTCCCACGGGACCAATGTGACTCGTAGGCACTACCGAGCAGCCGCAGGACTATCGGTTTGAGAATACGATGGTAATTTGAATATTTCTAGGCTTAGGCTTAAAAACATGGCTTTAGTGGGTGAAAACCCGAAACAACCCTTGAACGGCCCCGTGGGTGGCACCAACACCTCCCACGGGACCAATGTGACTCGTAAAAACTGACCGTACAGCCGCGGGACTCCCGATTTGAGAATACAAAGGTAATTTTCATAATTCCAAACTTTGGTTTAAAAACATGGTGTTAGTGGGTGAAAACACGAAACAGCCCCCGAACGGCCCTGTGGGTGGCACCAACACCTCCCACGGGACCAATGTAACTTGTAGGAACTGACCGCACAGCTGCGGGACTCCCGGTTTGAGAATACGATTGTAATTTGCATTTTTCTAGACTTAGGCTTAAAAACATGGCTTTAGAGGGTGAAAACCCGAAACAACACCCGAACGGCCCCGTGGGTGTCACCAACACCTCCCACGGGACCAATGTAAATCATAGGAACTGATCGCGCAGCCGCGAGACTCCCGGTTTGATAATATGATGGTAATTTGAATATTTCTAGACGTCGACTTAAAAACATGGCGTTAGTGAGTGAAAACTCGAAACAGCCCCCATACGGCCCCGTGGGTGGTACCAACACATCCCACGGGACCAATGTGACTCGTAGGAATGGACCACGGAGCCGCAGGACTCCCGGTTTGAGAATACGATGGTAATTTGAATATTTCTAGACTTAGGCTTAAAAATATAGCGTTAGGGGGTGAAAACTCGAAACAACCCCATGGGTGGCACCAACACCTCCCACAGGACTAATGTGACTCGTAGGAACTGATCGCGCAGCCGCGAGACTCCCGATTTGGGAATACGACGGTAATTTGCATATTTCTAAACTAGGCTTAAAAACATGGCTTTAGAGGGAGAAAACTAGAAACAGCCCCCGAACGGCCCCTTGGGTGGCACCAACACCTCCCACGGGACCAATGTGACTAGTTAGAACTGACCGCGCAGCCGTGGGACTCCCGATTTGAGAATACGACGGTAATTTAAATATTTCTAGACTTAGTCTTAAAAATATGGCTTTAGTGGGTGAAAATCCGAAACATCCCCCGAACGGCCTAGTGGGTGGCACCAGCACCTCCCACGGGACCAATATGACTCGTAGGAACTGACCGTGCAGCCTCGGAACTCTCAGTTTTGTAATACGATGGTAATTTTTATATTTCTAAACTTAGGCTTAAAACATGGCGTTAGAGGGTGAAAACCCAAAACAGCCCCCGTTCGGCCCGTGGGTGGCACTAACACCTTCCACGGGACCAATATGACTCGTAGGAAGTGACCGCGAAGCCCCAGAACACCCGATTTGATAATACGATGGTAATTTGAATATTTCTAGACTGTGACGAAACATGGTGTTAGTGGGTGAAAACCTAAAACAACCCCCGAATGGCTCCGTAGGTAGCACCAACTCCTCCCACGGGATCAATGTAACTCGTAGGAACTCACCGCGCAGGCGCGGGACTCTCGGTTTTAGAGTACGACGATAATTTGTATATTTCTAGACTTAGGGTTAAAAACATGGCCTTAGTGGTGAAAACCCGAAACAACCCCCAAAAGACCCCGTGGGTGGCAGGAACAGCTCCCACGGGACCAATGTGATTCGTAAGTACTGACCACGCAGCTGCGGGACTCCTGATTTGAGAATACGATGATAATTTACATATTTCTAGACTTAGGCTTAGAAACATGGCTTTAGAGGATGAAAACCCGAAACGACCCCTGAACTGCCCCTTGGGTGGCATTAACACCTCCCACGGGACAAATGTGACTCGTAGGAACTGACCGCGTAACCCCGGGACTCTCGATTTGAGAATACGATGGTAATTTGAATATTTCTAGACTTAGGCTTAAAAACATGAATTTAGTGTCTGAAAACCCGAAACAGCCCCCGAACGTCCCCGTGGGTGTCACCAACAGCTCCGACGGGACCAATGTTACTCGTAGGAACTGACCGCGCAGCCGCGGGACTCCCGATTTGAGAATACGATGGTAATATGCATATTTATAGACTTAGGCTTAAAAATAAGGCTTTAGTGGGGCAAAACCCGAAACAGCCCCCGAACGGCACCGTGGGTTGGACCAACACCTCCCACGGGACCAATGTGACTTGTAGTAACTGAGCGCGCAGCCGGGGGACTCCCGGTTTGAGAATACGATGATAATTTGCATATTTCTAGACTTAGATTTAAAAACATGATGTTGGTGGGTGAAAACCCGAAATGACCCCCGAACGGCCCCGTGGGTGGAACCAACACCACCCACGGGACCAATATAACTCGTAGGAACTGACCGCGCAGCCGCGGGACTCCCGGTTTAAGATTATGATGGTAATTTTTATTTTTCTTGACATAGGCTTAAAAATATGGCTTTAGAGGGAGAAAATCCGAAACAGCCCCCGAACGGCCCCATGGGTGGCATCAACACCACCCACGAGACCAATGTGACTCGTAGGAAATGACCGTGTTGCCGCGACACTTTTGGTTTGAGAATACGATGGTAATTTGCATATTTCTAAACTCAGTCTTAAAACATGGCATTAGAGGGTGAAAACCCGAAACAGCCCCCGTACGACCCCGTGGGTGGCACCAACACCTCCCACGGGACCAATGTGACTCGTAGGAACTACCGCGCAGCCGCAGTACTACCGGTTTGAGAATAGGATGGTAATTTGAATATTTCTAGACTTAGTCTTAAAAACATGGCTTTAGTGGGTGAAAACCCGAAACAGCCCCCGCATGGCCCCGTGGGTGGCTCCAACACCTCCCACGGGACCAATGTGACTCGTAGAAACTAACCGTACAACTGCGGGTCACCCGATTTGAGAATACGAGGGTAATTTGCATAATTCTAAACTTAGGCTTAAAAACATGGTGTTAGTGGGTTAAAACCCGAAACAGCCGCCGAACGGCCCCGTGGGTGGCACCAACACCTCCCACGGGACCAATGTGTAATACCCCGTAACTCTGCTAAATTTTAAATTACGTGAATAGAGTAATTTGATGCTTTAATTAAATTACGTGAGTAGAGTAATTTAATGTGATTAAATACGTTTTATATAAATTACGTGAGTAGATTAATTTAATGTGATTAAATACGTTTTATATAAATTACGTGAGTAGAGTAATGTAATGTGATTAAATACGTTTTATTTAAATTACGTGAGTAGAGTAATTTAAATAGATATTATGTTAATAAAGATGAATATGTGTTATAGAAAATTTACTAAAGGTGAGTAGAAATTTTCAACGTTAATATGTACAGTCTAGTGACTATATGGACTTACCGAAAGTATCTCGACAAAATTAAGGATGAGAGTTGAAAAATATTTACAAGACTCAAATGATAATTTAGAGTCCACGGTTGATTCCGAAAGGGTCGAATTAGTCAAAATAGTGTACCCGGGGGTACTAGTTGAGTGCCGGGTCATTTTCGGGCTAAACCGGGACCATTCGGGGGCATTTTGGTCTCTTTACAATTATGGGAAAGAAGACCTACGAATTTTGAAGCCCTAAATCTGATTATAAGAGTGGTGGCTAGGGTTAGGCAATTAGAGTTACACCATAGCCATTAGAGAAGAGAGAGAGAGGCAAATTCCTAAGGAAAAAGAAGGAAGGAGGGATCATCTTAGGAAGATTTCATCACAAAGATTGTTGGGAGGGAGGATTGAAGTATCAATATCATCAATCATCATCAACAACCACGAAATAAGACCCTACAAATCATAAGGCAAGTGGTTATTTGCAAAATATAATTGTGTTATAATACCCATGATTAAGCCTTAGGAAGAACATGATTTTATGATATTCTTGGGAACAAACAATTGATAATAATCCATGATTGATAAGGATTTGCATGTAGGACGTTTTTGAATTATCAAGTATGTTTATATCATAGAAAGCTTGATGAGAAATTCGTAAGAAAATCTGGAATTTGGATGAAAAATATAAAGAATGCATTTTTAGGGTTCTTGAATATTAGAGAGATTTTCAGTGAATTTGACCAAAATTTGTAAAGATTTTGTTGTTTTAAATCGTTAGTAATCATCCCAGAACATGTAGGAATGATTAGAAATTGTTGGTTGTGAATATGATGGCTTATCATGAAAGTTAGAGATGTAAAAATGGTGAAACCCGTAGGAAGAAGATGAACTGGGTCTGTCACTGCTTGATCGATCGATCGACCCTTGAATGTCGATCGATCGAGAAGTCAATCGATCGACCATTTCCCTTCGATCGATCGACCCTGTCTGAACTATAGAGAATTTGTGTATAAATTTCTTTAATTGCCATTGCTTAATGGGAACCTTAGAAATGATATTTTTCCTATGAGGGGACTTTGAAATTTCCAGTAGGTGTACCATTAGGTTCCTCCACTAATGATTGAGTAGGAATGTTGGAGAAATGGAATGACGAAAGAACAATTGACTTAGCCGGGGGTTGAGATGGTTAATTTAATTACGGAAAGAGTGAGACTTAATTCCGGAAAGAAAATACTAGTAGGTTAAAATTAACTTAACTACTGAATTAAGGGAGGGGTAACTAGGGCCCTTAGAGTTACGCGAATACTCGAATAAATACAATAGTGCGAGAAATTGTAATTAATAAGTACGGAGAATATAAGTAAAATATATTACGTACGGGTATGATTTATTGGGTCGAGTGTGTACCTACTATATCTATATAAATAGGTTTGGGTTAAGAGAATATTACCTAAACTAATTATGTTAGGGTCGATGTGACATTCCCAACTAACATAAAGTTATTATATATTTGGGGTCGAGGTAAATGCCGAACCAAACTTTGAACTGGTGCCGCGATGAAAGAGTCCCGAACCAAAATATGTGTATATATTTATATTTGTAGATAGTTGGGGTCGATGGATCATTCCGAACCAACTTTCACTTGGAGTCGATGAATTATTCCGAGCCAAGGGTCCTTTGTGTGTAATAAAAAGGATATATTAGAGGTAACTAATATTAATTACATTGTTGTGGGATATAATGTTTCTATGTACATAATCTACAAATTGAGAATAGTAGTCAATGAAATGATATGTGAATGTCTTAGTAATAATTTATAGCATGATGAAATTATTACAAGAATAAGTACGATGAACAGAAAATGAGTTAACTACGGTTATGGGAAGTATAACTAGGTAGACTAAGTATCCTCGATAGTTACATACTACGTAAGAGAGGTGAGGAAGTTGAAGGGAGTGTGCGAAACCTTAATATGTGTAATCAATAACTTAATTGTGATAACTGCTTGCAAAATATTTTCAAATGTTTTGAGTACTAACTCTTGCTATGTAAAATTTTAAAAACCTTTTAGGTGCCCAGCCACAGGGACACCCAGCTTGATTTCATGTCAGAGATTTGGGAGCTGCAGCCAGTGTGGAGGTTGCAGGGATTGTTTAGACGCTTCCTCTTTTTCAGTTCTAGTACAGGATCTCAGTTTTATTATTCCTAGTTGGAACATGTCGTTCCACCTTTACTATTACAGTTTATTCTAGTTATGGATTTGTAGTTGTTTTTCTTTTGGGCCGTGGTTTACGGCAAGACTTTAACTGCTTTCAGATTATTTTTATGTACTACGTATTCGTATCTAGTATTGGTAATGTGTGGTTTGGAATATTTGTTGTTTAAGAAAGATAAAATTTGGCACCCGTTTTAATTTCATTTAGGTGGTTAGTAATTTTTAAAAGGCGTTCGACAGTGATGCTAAGAATGAACCATTAAAGAAACCTGTTTATATTAAAATAAGGCTTGATCACCCAAGGTTTAATTAGGCGGGGTGTCACATAATGTAACTTGTAGGAACTGACCGCACAGCTGCAGGACTCCCGGTTTGAGAATACGATTGTAATTTGCATTTTTCTAGACTTAGGCTTAAAAACATGGCTTTAGAGGGTGAAAACCCGAAACAACACCCGAACGGCCCCGTGGGTGGCACCAACACCTCCCACGGGACCAATGTGACTCTTAGAACTGACCTTCCAGTCGCGGGACTCCCGGTTTGAGAATACGATGGTAATTTGCATATTTCTAAACTTAGGCTTAAAACATGGTGTTAGAGGTGAAAACTTGAAATAGCCCCCGTACGGCCCTATGGGTGGCACCAACACCTCCCACAGGACCAATATGACTCGTTGGAACTGATCGCGAAGTCCTGGGACTCCCGATTTGAGAATACGATGGTAATTTGAATATTTCTATACATAGGCCTAAAAAATGGCGTTAGTGGGGGAAAACTCGAAACGACTCCCGAAGGGTCCCCGTGGGTGGCACCACCTCCCACGGGACCAATGTAACTCGTAGGAACTGACCGCGCAGCTGCGAGACTCCCGTTTTGAGAATACGATGGTAATTTGCATTTTTCTTAACTTAGGATTAAAGACATGGGTTTAGAGGGTGAAAACCCGAAACAGCCCCCAAACGGCCTCGTGGGTGGCACCAACACCTCCCATGGGACCAATATGACTCGTAGGAACTGACCGGGCAGCCGCGGGACTCCCGATTTTAGAATACGAAGGTAATTTGTATAATTCTAGAGTCAGGCTTAAAAACGCGACGTTAGTGGGTGAAAACTTGAAACTACCTCCGAACGGCCCCGTGGGTGGCACCAACACCTCCCACGGGACCAATGTGACTCGTAGGAACTGACCGCACAGTCGCGGGACTCTCGGTTTGAGAATACGATGTCAATTTGCATTTTTCTAGAATCAGGCTTAAAACATGGCTTTAGAGGATGAAAATGCGAAACAGCCCCCGAACGGCCCCGTGGGTGGCACCAACACCTCCCACGGGACTAATGTGACTCGTAGAACTGACCGTGCAGCCACGGGACTCTCGATTTGGGAATACGATGGTAATTTACATATTTCTAGACTTAGGCTTAAAAACATAGCGTTAGCGGGTGAGAACTCGAAACAGCCCCCAAACGGCCCCGTGGGTGGTACCAACACCTCCCACGGGACCAATGTAAGTCATAGGAACTGACCGCGCAGCCATGAGACTCCCAGTTTGATAATATGATGGTAATTTGAATATTTTTGGACCTTAACGAAACGTGGTGTTAGTGGGTGAAAACCTAAAACAACCCACGAACGGCTCCGTGGGTAGCACCAACACCTCCCACGGGACCATTGTAACTCATAGGAACTCACCGCGTAGCCGCGGGACTCTCGGTTTTAGAATACGATGATAATTTGTATATTTCTAGACTTAGGGTTAAAAACATGACATTAGTGGGTGAAAACCCGAAACAGCTCCCAAAAGGCCCCGTGGGTGGCACCAACAGCTCCCACGGGACGAATGTGATTCGTAGGTACTGACTGCGCAGCCGCGGGACTCCTGGTTTGAGAATACGATGATAATTTGCATATTCCTAGACTTAGGCTTAGAAACATGGCTTTAGAGGGTGAAAACCCGAAACGACCTCTGAACGGCCCCTTGGGTGGCATTAACACCGCCCACGGGACCAATGTGACTCGTAGGAACTGACCGCATAGCCCCGGGACTCTCGGTTTGAGAATATGATGGTAATTTGAATATTTCTAGACTTAGGCTTAAAAACATGGATTTAGAGGGTCAAAACCTGAAACAGCCTCTGAACGGCCCCGTGGATGGCACCAACCACTCCCACGGGACCAATGTGACTCATAGGAATTGAACACGCAGCTGCGGGACTCCCGGTTTGAGAATACGACGATAATATGCATATTTTTATACTTAGTCTTAAAACACGACTTTAGTGGGTGTAAAGTCGAAACAACCCCCGAACGGTCCCGTGGGTGTCTCCAACACCTCCCACGGGACCAATGTAACTCGTAGGAACTAACTGCGCAGCTGCGGGACTCCCGGTTTGGGAAAACGACGGTAATTTGAATATTTCTAGACTTAAGCAAAACATGGCGTTAGAGGGTGAAAACCCGAAACAACCCCTGAACGACCCTGTGGGCGGCACCAACACCTCCCATGGGACCAATGTAACTTATAGGAACTGATCGCGCAGCCGCGGGACTCTCGGTTTGAGAATACGATGATAATTTGCATATTTCTAGACTTAGACTTAAAAATATGGCTTTAGTGGGTGAAAATGCGAAAAAGCCCTCGAACGGCCCCGTGGGTGGCACCAACACCTCCCACGGGACCAATTTGACTCGTAGGAATTGATCGCGCAGTCGTGGGACACCCGATTTGAGAATACGATGATAATTTGCATATTTTTAGACTTAGGCTTAGTAACATGGCTTTAGAGGGTGAAAACCCGAAACGACCCCCGAACAACCCCTTGGGTGGCATCAACACCTCCCACGGGACCAATGTGACTCGTAGGAACTGGTCGCGCAACCCCAGGACTCTCGGTTTGAGACTACGACGGTAATTAGAATATTTTTGGACTTAGGATTAAAAACAAACCTTTAGAGGGTGAAAACCCGAAACAGCCCCCGAACAACCCCGTGGGTGGCACTAACACCTCCCACGGGACCAATGTGACTCGTTGGAACTGACCGCGAAATCCCGGAACTCTCCGTTTGATAATACGATGGTAATTTAAATATTTTTAGACTTAGGCTTAAAAACATGGCTTTAGTGGGGGAAAACTCGAACGGCCCCGTGAGCATCACCAACACCTCCCACGGGACCAATGTAACACGTAGGAACTGACCATGCAGCCGCGGGACTCTCGGTTTGAGAATACGATGGTAATTTGAGTATTTATAGACTTCGGCAAATAATGACATTAGAAGGTGAAAACTCGAAACAACCCCCAAACGGTCCCGTGGGTGGCACCAACACCTCCCACGGGACCAATGTAACTCGTAGGAACTGACCACGCAGCCGCGGGACTCCCAATTTGAGAATACGACGATAATTTGCATATTTCTAGACTTAGGATAAAAAACATGGTGTTAGGGGTGAAAACCCAAAAAAGTCCCCGAACGACCCCATGGGTGGTACCAACACCTCCCACGGGACCAATGTACCTTGTAGGAACTGATCGCGTAGCCACGGACTCTCGATTTGAGAATACGACGATAATTTGCATATTTCTAGACTTATGCTTAAAAAGATGGCTTTAGTGGGTGAAAGCCCAAAGCAGTCCTCGAACGGCCTGTGGGTTGGTGTCACCAACACCTCCCACGGGACCAATGTGACTCGTAGGAACTAACCGCGCAGCCGGGGGACTCCAAGTTTGAATATACGACGGTAATTTACATATTTCTAGACTTAGGCTTAAAAACATGGCTTTAGAGGGTGAAAACTCGAAACAGCCCCCGAACTGGCCCGTGGTGGCTCCAACACCTCCCACGGGACCAATGTGACTTATATGAACTGATCGCGCCGCCGCTGGACTTTCGGTTTGAGAATACGACAGTAATTTGCCTAATTCTAGACTTAGGCTTAAAAACATGGCGTTAGTGGGTGAAAACTCAAAATGACCCCAGAACGGCCCCGTGGGTGGCACCAACACCTCCCACGGGACCAATGTTGAAAAATATGTTACTAAGGCCGTTTATAAAAATAAACTATTTAAGGAACTCCGATCTGTTTTTTTAGGAAACTCTTTTCGTAAAAACCAAACTATTTGAACACAAGATGTGTTTAACAAATCAGTATGTACGAGATCTATTCAAGATTTGAATAACATGTTTATAAAGTAGTTTAAAAAACTTAAACTCAACACAACCAAGAATGAGATGAGGAGATGTAGAAAGATTATGTTCACGATGTTTTTTACGTGGTAAAACCTCACCAATTGAGGAAACATCCACGACTCCCTCTACGGAGTAAAATGAAAAATCCACTAAAAAATATATATGAGTTACAAACTATATAACTAATATGCAAACAACTCAGACCTATATAAGTTTAGGAATGTACCCTCTGGTGTCCTTATAACTTCTCAGAAGTTCTGATTGTAGATATAGTTCTCCCAGTTTGTTAACTTCTCATTTGTTCCAGCACTTTACGTCGACTCTTTGTTCGCAAGATCTTATTACCAACACTTTTCGTGTTGTAGGGTGAAAGTGTTTGTGGAGGTGCTCTATAACACATGCATTCACACACACACACACACTTATTAAGTACAAACAGTCCTAATAAATTATAGTAACACTATATGCTGTGATCTTTTCTTTTTCTTTCTTCTTACAAAACTTTGAACCTTATTTGATCTTTAAATCAATCCCAGAATCCACGGATACCTTGCTAGGAAGACAGTCAAGGTCTTAATCAATCTCAGAATTTAGAAAGGCTTTTCGAGATTGAAAACCTCCAAGTGAGATTCCAAACTAGGTCAAAGGTTTAGTTTTACAAGAACTAGAAACAAAAATCATTTATTGTTTATTTAAAAGTAAGCAAACGTTTTATAGAAAATAATCAACAATATATTTATCAAGATGAGAAAAAAAGAATGAAACTAAGTGTAATGTAACATGAATAACTCAGATCTGAAATTTCTTTGAAATCAGAAAGTAGATCTAAGTAAAAGTTTAAGTTGAAAACAAGATCTAACGAACAAGAGGTTACAACAACAATTACAAACTCAACTCAAACTCTCAATCACTCAAGAACACTCAGGTCGTGTTTTGGATATGAAGGAGTTTTTAAGAAGTGTTTGAGTTTGGATGGAAAAGGCTTTGACGAACAGGGTTAGGGTTTCCAACTCTCTCTCTTCTCTCTGTTTTCTCTCTTCTCTCTCTACTCTCTCTATTTCTCAGAAAAAAGAAAATGGAAAAAGTCTTCGAAGTCTGAGAATAGGGTTCCTTTTATAGGGTGAAGAGAATGTTCGAAAGACTGGATCAAAACCAAGGGCCAGGATTAAGTCAAGTTAAATTGACTTAGATCGAAGGGTTCTAAGAACGCGGTGCTTAAACGATACCTGATTGGTTTAAAAAGTTGTACTGGGATTCACCAAGACAATATGCAGATCGTCGGTAACCAATGATCCAAGGGCTAAAAACATACACGTTTATAACTCAGTAAAGAAACACAATCTCAGCCAATCAGATGAAGACATGTGTTGGTCAATAACAGGATATGAAACGCGTGTCCTAAAGTAATTAAAACCACACCCTAAGGTTTACTCCACTTTCGGATTCTACCCAAGGTAACATTAGGCCAATATACCCAACAAATTATATTTACAAATTGACCACATAAACTTTTAAATCAAGTTTTAATTAAGAAAACCTTATTTAAAAATTGTTTATAAAATCCCAAAAAATTATTAAAATTCAAATTTAGGGATTTAAACACACTCAACATATATACACACATTATTATGCAGTATGATATGCAATAAATAAATTCTACTGTGTGTGAGTGTTGGAAATTTGTTCTTGATCACTACAAGATAGGGAGATGAAGTAGCAAACTAACTTCTGAGGTTCTTTGGTTTCTTGGGAGGACATAATTTTGTCACAATTTCCAAACTAGATGACTACTTATACAATATAGACCCAAGTGAGTCAAAAGCATAAGGTCTTCAATCTCCCCTTTTGGAAATATGAGGCAAAATCTCCTTTGAGTCATCTAGGACTCGTAGGGAAAAAAAAAGAAAAACTTATTCCAATCAAAATTCTATCTACCCAATACCTAGAAATCAAAAAGTACATAACTCAACTTAGTACATTTGAATACCCTATTACAACTGTTGAGAGTAACTGTACAATAAGAACCTGCAATGAATCACTAAGATCAAGCTGTTTAGCATATGTAAGAATTGAATAGACTCAAATTTCTCCCCCATTTTGTCTCAAATGGACAAAGGGAAAAAACTTGGATAAACAGCAAAGTTATTAGTCAGCTTAAACCATACCAATATATTTACGCAATGAAATGAATCTATTATAATCTAGAGGTTTGGTAAACATATCTGCGAGTTTTAGATCACTAGGAAGATAATTGATTTCTAATTCCTTATATTCAACCAATTCGCGCATAAAATGATGTCTTATTTTAATATGCTTGGTTCGCGAGTGTTAAACAGGGTTTTTCAAAATATTAATCGCACTTTGATTATCACAATAGAGATGCAATTGGTTTTCTTAATACCATGATCACTTAGCATATGTTTAAGCCACATTAATTGATTTGGATATTTAGGCCATACAAATCCACATCACTTGTTTAAGGCCATACAAAGCCTTTTTCAGACGAAATACATGATTTGGATATTTAGGGTCAATGAACCCTTTAGGTTGTTCTACATAGGTTTCTTCAGCTAGTATTCCATTAAGGAACGCAGATTTGACATCTATTTGGTACAGTGTAAAATGCATGTGGCAAGCTATAGCAAAAAGCAGACGAACAGATTCTAAACGAGTAACAGGAGCAAAGGTCTCGTTAAAATCAACTCCTTCTATTTGAGAGTATCCTTGAGCAACTAATCTAGCTTTATTTCTAATTATTATCCCATTTTCATCAGTCTTATTTTTGAAAATCCAACGTGTGCCAACAACCTTTTTGTGATCAGGACGTGGAACAAGATACCAAACATCATGAATGACAAATTGTAAAAGTTCTTCCTGCATAGCAGAAATCCAGTGAGAGTCATTGAATGCCTCATTTACATTCTTTGGTTCCACAAGGGAAACAAAACATGCATAATGTGCATAGTTTCTTAGTTGGGATCTTGTTCGCACTGGCTCACTAGGGTCACCAACTACGTTATTTATGGGATGATCTTTATAAACCTAGTTAGGTACTTTAGATGTCTCAATAGGTAATGAATTATCCATTTCAGAGGAGTCATTTTCTAAAATATTTGTAGACTCTTCCTTAATAGTAAATTCACCAGTCTTGCTTTCTACAGTAGTGTCACTAACAATTACATTTATGGATTCCATCAAGGTTTTAGTGCGAAGATTATACACTCGATAAGCTCTACTGTTAGGCGAATATCCTAGAAATATGGCTTTATCTCCCCGGCTCTCAAATTTGGATAAGTGTTCCCTATCTTTGCATACATAACAAGTACTGCCAAAGGTTCTAAGATATTTGAGATTAGGCTTTTTATTGTATTAAAGTTCGTAAGGGGTTTGTTTGGAATTCTTTCTAAGATAGACCCTATTTATAATGTGACACGCAGTACGAATAGATTCTACCCAAAAATATTTTGGTAAATTCTTGGCATGTAACATAACACGTGCATCTCTTGAAGGGTACAATTCTTTCTCTCCGCAATACCATCCTGTTGAGGGGTCTTAGGAGCACTAAACTCGTGTTTATAACCATTATAGTCACAGTATTCTATAATACCAGTGTCTTTGAATTCACCACCACTATCACTATGAATTATATTCACTTGAGTATCCTTTTCATTTTCAATCCTAAGAAGAATTTTTAGGAAGGTTTGAAATGTTTCAGACTTTTGTTTTAAGAAGGCTACCCAGGTAAATCTAGTGAAGTCATCAACCATAACAAGGATGTAACTATGTCCACAGAGACTAACAGTTTGGGAGGGACCCACTAGGTCCATATGGATGAGTTCTAATGGATTAGAGGTAAGAATATCTTTGACTTTCTTATGAGGTGCCTTAACAATTTTACTAGTATAAACATGATTCTCAATAGCAGGAGTAGAGTTACTAGAATCATTCTCATACACAGGCATATGCACATCATCATTATATATGATCTTGGCAAAGAAAGACATGCAAGGGTCAAAAACATCAGATGACTCAGGTTCCTCCTTTTCATAGTCACTTGAATAATCCCATGTTTTGCAAATGTTAGCTCTAGTGTGTTTGTTTTGAGTGTTCAAGTTAACTCTACAGTCTTGTGCAATGTGCCCCAGTTTACCACATCTATAGCATTCAGTCTTCTTAAGGTCTCTATTAGGTCTAATATGAGAGTCCTTGTGATTTTTGTCATGGTTTTTCTCATGAGGTCTGTGATTAGAGGAAGTTGGATAATTTGAATTGCCTTGTTTATTTGCCACTTTGTTTCTAAACTTAATGATTTTCTTAAACTGTTTTGTAATTAAGGAAATCTGATTGTCCAAACTCTCTATATTGCATTCCTCATCAGAATCATAAGTGGGGAATATAAGCTCAGGCTTAGTTAACTTAGAAGAGAAGCTCAGATTGGAACTAGTCTGTTTCCTATGGGTTTGTGTCAATTGTTTCTTAAATTCTAGTTCCATTTCCACTGTTCTTAGTTTACTAGTGAGTAATTCAGGAGTGAGATTTTGATCACACATTTCCTCAATAGCATATCTTTTGTTATCAAATTCTGTGGTAATGATCTTAGAATTTTAGATACAATTTCATGTCTGTCATAAGTCACCCCATTAGCATTCAGTTTGGTCACAATATCAGTCAGGTTCATATAGAAGTCATCAAATGACTCAGTCTTAGACATAATTAAGGAGTTATACTGCTGAATAAGCATTTGAGTTTTAGTAGCCTTAACTCCAGTGTCTCCTTCATGAGCAGTAACCAAGGTGTCCCAAGCTTCCTCAGAAGTGGTACATGATGAGATTCTTTTGAACTCATGTTCATTTATGGACATAAATATGGCATTCTTTCCTTTGTTATTATTTCGAGAAACTTGTTTCTCTTTTTTAGTGAGCTCACTTAATGCTTTCTTAACCCTCTCATTACTTCCTTCGGTGGCTGGTTTAGTAGGAAAAGTGTAACCATTTTCAACAATGTCCCAGACATCATCTCCTAGAGTTCCTTAAATGAAAGAAATCATCCTTACTTTCCAGTAAGCAAAATTGGTTCCATCAAAGATTGGAGGTCTGGTCAAGTTACCAAATCTTTCATTTTTCTCGTCCATATTTGATTTTCAGAAAACAATTTCAGAAACACAGGATCTCTTTTGAAAGTAGTTTACCAAGATCTGATACCAATTGAAAAATATGTTACTAATGCCGTTTATAAAAATAAACTATTTAAGTAACTCCGATATGTTTTTTAGGAAACTCTTTTCGTAAAAACCAAACTATTTGAACACAAGATGTGTTTAACAAATCAGTATGTACGAGATCTATTCAAGATTTGAATAACAGATTTATAAAGTAGTTTAAAAAACTTAAACTCAGCACAACCAAGAATGAGATGAGGAGATGTAGAAATATTATGTTCATGATGTTTTTTACGTGGTAAAACCTCACCAATTGAGGAAACATCCACGACTCCCTCTACGGAGTAAAATGAAAAATCCACTAAAACAAATATATGAGTTACAAACTATATAACTAACATGCAAACAACTCAGACCTATATAAGTTTAGGAATGTACCCTCTGGTGTCCTTATAACTTCTCTGCAGTTCTGATTGTAGATGTAGTTCTCCCAGTTTGTTAACTGCTGATTTGTTCCAGCACTTTACGTCGACTTTTTGTTCACAAGATCTTATTACCAACACTTTTTGTGTTGTAGGGTGAAAGTGTTTGTGGAGGTTCTCTCTAACACATGCATGCACACACACACACACACACACACTTATTAAGTACAAACAGTCCTAACAAATTACAGTAACACTATATGCTGTGATCTTTTCTTTTTCTTTCTTCTTACAAAACTTTGAACCTTATTTGACCTTTAAATCAATCCCAGAATCCACGGATACCTTGCTAGGAAGACAGTCAAGGTCTTAATCAATCTCAGAATTTAGAAAGGCTTTTCGAGATTGAAAACCTCCAAGTGAGATTCCAAACTAGGTCAAAGGTTTATTTTTCAAGAACTAGAAACACAAAGCATTTATTGTTGATTTCAAAGTAAGCAAACGTTTTATAGAAAATAATCAACAATATATTTCTCAAGATGAGAAAAAAAGAATGAAACTAAGTGTAATGTAACATGAATAACTCAGATCTGAAATTTCTATGAAATTAGAAAGTAGATCTAAGTAAAAGTTTAAGTTGAAAACAAGATCTAACGAACAAGAGGTTACAACAACAATTACAAACTCAACCCAAACTCTCAATCACTCAAGAACACTCAGGGTAGTGTTTTGGATATGAAGGAGTTTTTAAGAAGTGTTTGAGTTTGGGTGGAAGAGGCTTTGACGAACAGGGTTAGGGTTTCTAACTCTCTCTCTTCTCTCTGTTTTCTCTCTTCTCTCTCTACTCTCTCTATTTCTCAGAAAAAAGAAAATGGCAAAAGTCTTCGAAGTCTGAGAATAGGGTTCCTTTTATAGGGTGAAGAGAAGGTTCGAGAGACTGGATCAAAACCAACGACCAGGATTAAGTCAAGTTAAATTGACTTAGATCGAAGGGTTCTAAGAACGTGGTGCTTAAACGATACCTGATTGGTTTAAAAAGTTGTACTGGGATTCACCAAGACAACATGCAGATCGTCGATAACCAAAGATCCAAGGGATAAAAACATACGCGTTTATAACTCAGTAAAGAAACACAATCTCAACCAATCAGATGAAGACAGGTGTTGGTCAATAACAGGATATGAAACGCGCGTCCTAAAGTAATTAAAACCACACCCTAAGGTTTACTCCGCTTTCAGATTCTACCCAAGGTAACATTAGGCCAATATACCCAACAAATTATATTTACAAATTGACCATAGAAACTTTTAAATCAAGTTTTAATTAAGAAAACCTTATTTAAAAATTGTTTATAAAATCCCAAAAAATTATTAAAATTCAAACTTAGGGATTTAAACACACTCAACATATATACACACATTATTATGCAGTATGATATGCAATAAATAAATTCTACTATGTGTGAGTGTTGGCAATTTGTTCTTGATCACTACAAGATAGAGAGATGAAGTAGCAAAACAACTTCTGAGGTTCTTTGGTTTCTAGGGAGGACATAATTTTGTCACAATTTCCAAACTAGATGAGCACTTATACAATATAGACTCAAGTGAGTCAAAAGCATAAGGGCTTCAAATGTAACTCGTAGGAACTGATCGCGCAGCCGCGGGACTCCCGATTGGAGAATATGATGGTAATTTTTATTTTTCTTGACCTAGGCTTAAAAACCTGGCTTTAGAGGGTGAAAACCCAAAACAGCCCCCGAATGGCCCCGTGGGTGGCACCAACACCTCCCACGAAACCAATGTGACTCGTAAAAACTGACCGCGCAGCCGCTGGACTCCGGGTTTGAGAATACGATGGTAGTTTGAATACTTCTAAACTTAGGCTTAAAAACATGGCTTTAGTGGGTGAAAACCCAAAACAGCCCCAGAACGGGCCCGTGGGTGGCACCAACACCTCCCACGGGACCAATGTGACTCATAGGAATTGACTGTGTAGCTGTGGCACTCTCGGTTTAAGAATACAACGATAATTTACATTTTTTTAGACTTAGGCATAAAAATTTGACATTAGAGGTTGAAAACTCGAAACAGTCCCCAAACGGCCTCGTGGGTGGCACCATCACCTCTCACGAGACCAATGTGACTCATAGGAACTCACCGTGCAGCCGCGGGAATCACGGTTTGGGAATATGACGGTAATTTGTATATTTCTAAACTTAGGCTTAAAACATTGCGTTAGAGGGTGAAAACCCGAAACAGCCCCTGTACGGCCTCGTGGGTGCCACAAACACCTCCCACGGGACCACTATGACTCATAGAAACTGGCCGCCCAACTGCGGGACTCCCGGTTTGATAATATGACAGTAATTTCAATATTTCTAGACTTAGGCTTAAAAACATGGCTTTAGTTGGTGAAAACCCGAAACAGCCCCTGAACGGGCTCGTGGGTGGCACCAACACCTCCCACGGGACCAATGTGACTCGTAGGAACTGACCGTGCAGCCGCGGGACTCCCGATTTGAGAATACGATGGTAATTTACATAATTCTAGACTTAGGCTTAAAAACATGGCGTTAGTGGGTGAAAACCCGAAACAACCTCCGAACGGCCCCTTGGGTGGCTCCAACACCTCCCACGGGACTAATTGGACTCGTAGAACTGACTATGCAGCCGCGGGACTCCCGGTTTGGGAATATGACGGTAATTTTCATATTTTCAAACTTAACCTTAAAACATGGCGTTAGAGGGTGAAAACCCAAAACAACCCCCGTATATTCCCGTGGGTGGAACCAACAGCTCCCACGAGACTAATGTGACTCGTTAGAACTGACCGCGAAGTCTCGGGACTCCCGATTTCTGAATACGATAGTAATTTAAATATTTGTAGACTTTGGCAAAACATGGCGTTAGGGGGTGAAAACCTGAAATAACCCCCGAATGGCTCCGTGTGTAGCACCAACACCTCCTACGGGACCAATTTAACTCATAGGAACTGACCGTGCGGTTGTGGGACTCTCGGTTTGAGAATACAATGATAATTTGCATATTTTTAGACTTAGGCTTAAAAACATGGCTTTAGAGGGTGAAAACTCGAAACAACCCCAGAACGGCCCCTTGGGTGGCATCAACACCTCCCACGGGACAAATGTGACTCATAGGAATTGACCGCGTAGCCCCGGGACTCTCGGTTTGAGAATATGATGGTAATTTGAATATTTCAAGACTTAGGCTTAAAAACATGGCTTTAGAGTGTGAAAACCTGAAACAGCCCCAGAACGGCCCCGTGGATTGCACCAACACCTCCCACGGGACCAATGAGACTCATAGGAACTGACCACGTAGCCGCGGGACTCCTGGTTTGAGAATACGACGATAATATACATATTTCGAGTCTTAGGCTAAAAAACATGGCTTTAGAGGGTGAAAGCCTGAAACAACCCCCGAACGGCCCCGTGGGTGTCTCCAACACCTCCCACGGGACTAATGTAACTCGTAGGAACTGACTGCGTAGCTGCGGGACTCACGGTTTGAGAATACGATGGTAATTTGAATATTTATAGACTTAGGAAAAACATGGCGTTAGAGGGTGAAAACTCGAAACAACCCCTGAACGACCATGTGGGTGGCACCAACACCTCCCATGGGACCAATGTAACTCGTAGAAACTGACCACGCAGCCGCGGGACTCCCGATTTGAGAATACGATGATAATTTGTATATTTCTAGACTTCGTCTTAAAAATATGGCTTTAGTGGAGGAAAACCCTAAATAGCCCCCGAACGGCCCCGTGGGTATCACTAACACCTCCCACGGGACCAATGTGACTCGGAAGAACTGACCGCGCAGCCGTCGGACTCCCGATTTGAGAATACGACGGTAATTTGCATATTTTTAGACTTAGGCGTAAAAACATGGTTTTAGTGGGGGAAAACCCAAAATAGCCCCAGAACGGCCTCATGGGTGGCACCAACACCTCCTACGGGACCAATGTGACTCGTAGGAACTGACCGCGCAGCGGTAGGACCCCCGATTTGAGAATACGACGGTAATTTGAATATATCTTGACTTAGGAAAAACATGGCCTGCAGCCACGGGACTCTCGGTTTGAGAATACGATGGTAATTTGAATATTTTTAGACTAAGGAAAAACATGGCGTTAAAGGGTGAAAACCCAAAACAAGCCCTAAACGGCCCCGTGGGAGGAACCAACACCTCCCACGGGACCAATGTAACTCTTAGGAACCGACCGCGCAGCCGCGGGACTCCCAGTTTGAGAATATGACGGTAATTTGAGTATTTCTAGACTTAGGCATAAAAACATGGCGTTAGTGGGTGAAAATCCAAAACAACCCCCGAACGGCCCCGTGGGTGTCACCAACACCTCCCACGAGACCAATGTAACTCGTAGGAACTAACCTCGCAACCACGGGACTCCCGATTTCAGAATACGATGGTAATTTGCAAATTTCTAGACTTAGGATTAAAAACATGGCTTTAGAGGGGTAACCCCCGAAATAAACCCCGAACGGCTCTGTGGGTGGCACTTACACCTCCCACGGGACCAATGTGACTGGAAGGAATAGACCGCGTAGCCGCAGGACTCCCGGTTTGAGAATACGATTATAATTTGAATATTTCTAGGCTTAGGCGTAAAAACCTGGCTTTAGTGGTGGAAAACTCGAAATAACCCCCGAACGGCCCCGTGGGTGGCACCAACGCCTTCCACGGGACCAATATAAATAAGAGGTACTGACCACGCAGCTGCGGGACTCCCGATTTGAAAATATGACAGTAACTTGCATAATTTTGGAATTAGGCTTAAAAACATAGCGTTAGTGGGTGAAAATAAAAAACAGTCCCCGAACGGCCCTGTGGGTGGCACCAACGCCTCCCACAGGACCAATGTAACTCGTAGGAACTGACCGCGTAGCCGAGAGACTCTTTATTTGAGAATACAACAGTAATTTGAACATTTCTTGACTTAGGCAAAACATGGCGTTAGAGGGTGAAAACCCAAAACAACCCCCGAACGGTCCCGTGGGTGGCACCAACACCTCTCACGGGACCAATATAACTCATAGGAAATGACCGCGCAGCCGCGAGAATCCAGGTTTGAGAATATGACGATAATTTACATATTTATAGACTTAGGGTTACAAACATGGCTTTAGAGGGAGAAAACCTGAAACAACATCCGAACGGCCCCGTAGGTGGCACCAACACCTCCCACGGGACCCATGTAACAACTAGGAACTAATCGCGCAGCCGCAGGACTCCCGATTTGAGAATACATTGGTAATTTGCATAATTCTAGACTTAGACTTAAAAACATAGCGTTAGTGGGTGAAAACCCGAAGCAGCCCCTGTATGCCCCGTGGGTGTCACCAACACCTCCCACGAGACCAGTGTAACTCGAAGGAACTGACCGCACAGCCGTGAGATTCCCGATTTGAGAATATGAAGGTAATTTGTATAATTCTATACTTTGGCTTAAAAACATGGAGTTAGTGGTTGAAAACTCGAAACAACCCTCGAACGGCCCCGTGGGTAGCACCAACACCACCGACGGGATCAATGTAACTCGTAGGAACCAACCGCGCAGTCGCGGAACTCCCAGTTTGAGAATATGACGGTAATTTGCACATTTCTAGACTTAGGATTAAAAACATGGCTTTATGGGGTGAAAACCCGTAACAACCCATGAAAGGTCCCGTGGGTGGTACCAACACCTCCCACGGGACCAATGTAACTCGTAGGAACTGACCGCGCTGCCGCGGGACTCCCGGTTTGAGAATACGACGATAATTTATATATTTCTAAACTTAGGCTTAAAAACATGGCATTAGTTGGGAAAACCCAAAACAACTCCAAAACGGCCCTGTGGGTGGCACCAACACCTCCCACGGGACCAATATAACTCGTAGGAACGGATCGCGCTGCCGCGGGACTCCCGTTTTGAGAATACGATGGAAATTTGTATTTTTCTTGACTTAGGCTTAAAAACAAGAGTTTAGAGGGTGAAAACCCGAAACAGCCCCCGAATGGCTCCGTGCGTGGCACCAACACCTCCCACGGGACCAATGTGACTCGTAGGAACTGAACGTGCATCCGCGGGACTCCCAGATTGAGAATACGACAATAATTTACATTTTTCTAGACTTAGGCTTAAAAACATGGCGTTAGTGGGTGAAAACCCGAAACAACCCCCGAACGGCCCCGTGGGTGGAACCAACACCTCCCACGGGACCAATGTGATGCGTAGGATCTGACCCTTCAGCCACGGCACTCCCGGTTAGAGAATACGGTGATAATTTGCATTTTTTTGGACTTAGGCTTCAAAACATGGCTTTAGAGGGTGAAAAATGGAAACATCCCTCGAATGGCCCTGTGGGTGGTACCAACACCTCCCACGGGACCAATGTGACTCGTAGGAACGAATCGCGCAACCGTGGGAGTCCCGGTCTGGGAATGCAACGGTAATGTGCATATTTCTAGACTTAGACTTAAACACATGGCGTTAGCGGGTGAAAATCTGAAATAGCCCCCGAACGTCCCCGTGGGTGCCACCAACACCTCCCACGGGACCAATGTAAGTTGTAGGAACTGACCGCGCAGCCGCGGAACTCCCGGTTTGAGAATACGATAGTGATTTTAATATTTCTTCACGTAGGATTAAAAACATGGCGTTAGTGGTTGAAAACTCGAAACAACCCCCGTACGGCCCCGTGGGTGGCACCAACACCACCACTAGACCAATGTGACTCATAGGAACTGACCGCGCATCTGCGGGACTCCCGATTTGAGAATATGACGATAATTTGAATATTTCCAGACTCAGGCTTAAAAACATGGCGTTAGTGGGTGAAAACTCAAAATAGCCCCCAAACGGCTCCGTGGGTGGCATCAACGCCTCCCACGGGACCAATGTGACTCGTAGGAACTGACCGCGCAGCCGCGGGACTCCCAGTTTGGGAATACGACAGTAGTTTTCATATTTCTGAACTTAGGATTAAAAACATGGCATTAGAGGGTGAAAACTCGAAACAACCCCAGAACGGCTCCGTGGGTGGCACCAATACCTCTAAGGGGATCAATGTGACTCGTAAGAACTGACCGTGCAGCCTCGACACTCCCGATTTGAGATTACGATGGTAATTTTCATTTTTCAAGACTTAGGTTTAAAAACTGGGCTTTAGAGGGTGAAAACCCGAAACAACCCCCGAACGGCCCCGTGGGTGGCACCAACACCTCCCACGGGACCAATGTGACTTGTAGGAACTGACCAAGAAGCTGCGGGAATCCCGATTTGGGAGTATGACGGTAATTTGCATATTTTTAAACTTAGGCTTAAAACATGGCGTTAGGCGGTGAAAATCCAAAACAGCCCCCGTACGGCCCCGTGGGTGGCACCAACACCTCCCACGGGACCAATGTGACTCATAGGAACTGATCGTGAAGCCCCGGGACTCTCGGTTTATGAATACAATGGTAATTTGAATATTTCTAGAATTTTGAAAATGTGGCGTTAGTGGGTGAAACTCGAAACAACCCCCGAACAGCTCCGTGCTTAGCACCAACACGTCCCACGGGACCAATGTAACTCGTAGGAACTAACCGTGCAGCTGCAGGACTCCCAGTTCAGGAATACGACGATAATTTGCATATTTCTAGACTCAGGGTGAAAAACATAGTGTTAGAGGGTGAAAACCCAAAACATCCCCCGAACGGCCCGTGGGTGGCACCAACACCTCCCACGGGACCAATATGACTCGTAGGTACTGACCGTGTATCCGCGGGACTCCTGGTTTGCGAATACGATGATAATTTGCATATTTCTTGACTTAGGCTTAAAAATATGGCTTTAGAGGGTGAAAAACTGAAACGACCCCTTGGGTGGCATCAACACCTCCACGGGACCAGTGTGACTCGTTGAAACTGATCGCGCAGCCTCGGGACTCTCGGTTTTAGAATACGATGGTAATTTGAATGTTTCTAGACTTAGGCTTAAAATCATGGCTTTAGAGGGTAAAAACTCGAAACAACCCCCGAACGGCCCCGTGCGTGGCACCAACACCTCCCACAGGACCAATGTGACTCGTAGGAATTGGCCGCGCAGCCGCGGGACTCCTGGTTTGAGAATACGATGATAATTTGCATATTTTTAGAGTTAGGCATAAAAACATGGCTTTAGTGGGGGAAAACCCGAAAAGCCCCCGAACGACCCCGTGGGTGTCACAAACACCTCCGACGGGACTAATGTAACTCGTTGGAACTGACCGTGCAGCCGCGGGACTCCCGGGTTGAGAATACGATGATAATTTGAATATTTATAGAATTAGAAAAAACATGGTGTTAGAGGGTGAAAACGCTAAACAACCCCTGGACGGTTCCGTGGGCGGCACCAACACCAACCACGGGACCAATGTAACTCGTAGGGACTGACCGCGCATCCGCGGGACTCCTGGTTTGAAAATACGACGATAATTTGTATATTTCTAGACTTAGGCTTAAAAATATGGCTTTAGTGGGTGAAATCCCAAAACAGCCCCCGAACGGCTGCGTGGGTGTCACCAACACCTACCACGGGACCAATGTGACTCGTAGGAACTAACTGCGCAGCCGCGGGACTACCGGTTTGAGAATACGATGGTAATTTGTATATTTCTAGACATAGGATTGAAAACATGGCTTTAGTGGCTAAAAACCCGAAAAGCCCCCGATCGGGTCGGTAGGTGGCACCAACACCTCCCACGGGACCAATGTAACTCGTAGGAATCGACCGCGTAGTCGCGGGACTCCCAGTTTGAGAATATGACGGTAATTTGAGTATTTCAGACTTAGGCATAAAAACATGGCGTTAATGGGTGAAAATCCAAAACAACCCCCGAATGGCCCCGTGGGTGTCACCAACACCTCCCATGAGACCAATGTAACTCGTAGGAACTAACTGCGCAGCCACGGGACTCCCGATTTTAGAATACGATGGTAATTTGCAAATTTCTAGACTTAGGATTAAAAACATGGCTTTAAAAGGGTAACCCCTGAAATAAACCCCGAACGGCTCTGTGGGTGACACTTACACCTCCCACGGGACCAATGTGACTGGTAGGAACAGACCGCGTTTCCGCGGGACTCCCGGTTTGAGAATACGATTATAATTTGAATATTTCTAGGCTTAGGTGTTAAAACCTTGCTTTAGAGGGGGAAAACTCGAAATAACCCCCGAACGGCCCCGCGGGTGGCACCAACGCCTTCCACGGGACCAATATAAATAAGAGGTACTGACCACGCAGCTGCGGGACTCCCAATTTGAGAATATGATAGTAACTTGCATAATTTTGGAATTAGGCTTAAAAACATAGCGTTAGTGGGTGAAAATCAGAAACAGTCCCCGAACGGCCCCGTGGGTGGCACCAACGCCTCCCACGGGACCAATGTAACTCGTAGAAACTGACCGCGTAGCCGCGAGACTCTTTGTTTGAGAATACAACGGTAATTTGAACATTTCTAGACTTAGGCAAAACATGGCGTTAGAGGGTTGAAACCCAAAACAACCCCCGAACGGTCCCGTGGGTGGCACCAACACCTCTCACGGGACCAATATAACTCATAGGAATTGACCGCATAGCCGCGAGAATCCAGGTTTGAGAATATGATGGTAATTTACATATTTATAGACTTAGGGTTAAAAACATGGCTTTAGAGGGGGAAAACCTGAAACAACATCTGAACGGCCTCGTGGGTGGAAACAACACCTCCCACGGGACCCATGTAACAACTAGGAACTAATCGCGCAGCCGCGGGACTCCCGATTTGAGAATACATTGGTAATTTGCATAATTCTAGACTTAGACTTAAAAACATAGCGTTAGTGGGTGAAAACCCGATGCAGCCTCTGTACGCCCCGTGGGTGTCACTAACGCCTCCCACGGGACCAGTGTAACTCGAAGGAACTGACCGCGCAGCCGCGAGACTCCCAATTTGAGAATATGAAGGTAATTTGTATAATTCTAGACTTTGGCTTAAAAACATGGAGTTAGTGGGTGAAAACTCGAAACAACCCTCGAACGGCGCCGTGGGTAGCACCAACACCACCGACGGGATCAATGTAACTCGTAGGAACCAACGGCGCAACCGCGGAACTCCCAGTTTGAGAATACGACGGTAATTTCCACATTTCTAGACTTAGGATTAAAAACATGGCTTTATTGGGTGAAAACCCATAACAACCCATGAAAGGTCCCGTGGGTGGCACCAACACCTCCCACGGGACCAATGTAACTCGTAGGAACTGACCGCGCAGCCGCGGGACTCCCGATTTGAGAATACGATGATAATTTGTATATTTCTAAACTTAGGCTTAAACACATGGCGTTAGTTGGGAAAACCCAAAACGACTCCCGAACTGCCCTGTGGGTGGCACCAACACCTCCCACGGGACCAATATAACTCCTAGGAACTAACCGCGCTGCCGCAGGACTCCCGTTTTGAGAATACGATGGAAATTTGCATTTTTCTTGACTTAGGCTTAAAAACATGAGTTTAGAGGGTGAAAACCCGAAACAGCCCCCGAACGGCTCCGTGCGTGGCACCAACACCTCCCACGGGACCAATGTGACTCGTAGGAACTGAACGTGCATCTGCGGGACTCCCAGATTGAGAATACGACAATAATTTGTATTTTTCTAGACTTAGGCTTAAAAACATGGCGTTAGTGGGTGAAAACCCGAAACAACCCCCGAACGGCCCAGTGGGTGGCACCAACACCTCCCACGGGACCAATGTGATGCGTAGGATCTGACCGTTCAGCCGCGGCACTCCCGGTTAGAGAATACGATGATAATTTGCATTTTTCTAGACTTAGGCTTCAATACATGACTTTAGAAGGTGAAAACTGGAAACATCCCTCGAACGGCCCTGTGGGTGGTACCAACAGCTCCCACGGGACCAATGTGACTCGTAGGAACTGATCGCGCAGCCGCGGGACTCCTGGTCTGGGAATGCAACGGTAATGTGCATATTTTTAGACTTAGACTTAAACACATGGCGTTAGCGGGTGAAAATCTGAAATAGCCCCCGAACGTCCCCGTGGGTGCCACCAACACCTCCCACGGGACCAATGTAACTTCTAGGAACTGACCGCGCAGCCGCGGAACTCCCGGTTTGAGAATACGGTAGTAATTTTAATATTTCTTCACGTAGGATTAAAAACATGGCGTTAGTGGTTGAAAACTCGAAACAGCCCCCGTACGGCCCCGTGGGTGGCACCAACACTTCCACTGGACCAATTTGACTCATAGGAACTGACCGCGCATCTACGGGACTCCCGATTTGAGAATATGATGGTAATTTGAATATTTCCAGACTTAGGCTTAAAAACATGGCGTTAGTGGGTGAAAACTCAAAATAGCCCCCAAACGGCTCCGTAGGTGGCATCAACGCCTCCCACGGGACCAATGTGACTCGTAGGAACTGACCGCGCAGCCGCAGGACACCCAGTTTGGGAATACGACAGTAATTTTCATATTTCTCAACTTAGGATTAAAAACATGGCATTAGAGGGTGAAAACTTGAAACAACCCCAGAACGGCCCCGTGGGTGGCACCAATACCTGTAAGGGGACCAATGTGACTCGTAAGAACTGACCGTGCAGCCGCGGCACTCCCGGTTTGAGATTACGATGGTAATTTGCATTTTTCTAGACTTAGGTTTAAACATTGGGCTTTAGAGGGTGAAAACCCGAAACAACCCCCGAACGGCCCCGTGGGTGGCACCAACACCTCCCACGGGACTAATGCGACTTGTAGGAACTGACCAAGCAGCCGCGGGATTCCCGATTTGGGAGTATGACGGTAATTTGCATATTTTTAAAATTAGGCTTAAAACATGGCGTTAGACGGTGAAAATCCAAAACAGCCCCCGTACGGCCCCGTGGGTGGCACCAACACCTCCTACGGGACCAATGTGACTCATAGGAACTGATCGTGAAGCCCCGGGACTCTCGGTTTATGAATACAATGGTAATTTGAATATTTCTAGAATTTTGAAAATGTGGCGTTAGTGGGAGAAACTCGAAACAACCCCCGAACAGCTCCGTGGGTAGCACCAACACCTCCCACGGGACCAATGTAACTCGTAGGAACTAACCGTGCAGCTGCAGGACTCCCAGTTCAGGAATACGACGATAATTTGCGTATTTCTAGACTCAGGGTGAAAAACATGGTGTTAGAGGGTGAAAACCCAAACCATCCCCCGAACGACCCGTGGGTGGCACCAACACCTCCCACGGGACCAATATGACTCGTAGGAACTGACCGCATAGCCACGGGACTCCTGGTTTGAGAATACGACGATAATTTGCATGTTTCTTGACTTAGGCTTAAAAATATGGCTTTAGAGGGTGAAAAACCGAAACGACCCTTGAACGACCCCTTGGGTGGCATCAACACCTCCATGGGACCAGTGTGACTCGTAGAAACTGATCGCGCAGCCTCGGGACTCTCGATTTTAGAATACGATGGTAATTTGAATGTTTCTAGACTTAGGCTTAAAATCACGGCTTTAGAGGGTGAAAACTCGAAACAACCCCCGAACGGCCCCGTGCGTGGCACCAACACCTCCCACAGGACCAATGTGACTCGTAGGAACTGGCCGCGCAGCCGCGGGACTCCTAGTTTGAGAATATGATGATAATTTGCATATTTTTAGAGTTAGGCATAAAAACATGGCTTTAGTGGGGGAAAACCCGAAAAGCCCCCGAGCGACCCCATGGGTGTGACAAACACCTCCCACGGGACTAATGTAACTCGTTGGAACTGACCGTGCAGCCGCGGGACTCCCGAGTTGAGAATACGATGATAATTTGAATATTTTTAGAATTAGACAAAACATGGTGTTAGAGGGTGAAAACGCTAAACAACCCCTGGACGGTTCCGTGGGCGTCACCAATACCTCCCACGGGACCAATGTAACTCGTAGGGACTGACTGCGCATCCGCGGGACTCCTGGTTTGAAAATACGACGATAATTTGTATATTTCTAGACTTAGGCTTAAAAATATGGCTTTAGTGGGTGAAATCCCAAAACAGCCCCCGAACGGCTGCGTGGGTGTCACCAACACCTACCACGGGACCAATGTGACTCGTAGGAACTAACCGCGCAGCCGCGGGACTCCTGGTTTGAGAATACGATGGTAATTTGTATATTTCTAGACATAGGATTGAAAACATGGCTTTAGTGGATAAAAACCCGAAACAACCCCCGATCGGGTCGGTAGGTGGCACCAACACCTCCCACGGGACCAATGTAACTCGTAGGAACTGACTGCGCAGCCGCGGGACTCCCAGTTTGAGAATATGACGGTAATTTGAGTATTTCTAGACTTAGGTATAAAAACATGGCGTTAGTGGGTGAAAATCCAAAACAACCCCCGAACGGCCCTGTGTGTGTCACCAACACCTCCCACGAGACCAATGTAACTCGTAGGAACTAACCGCGCAACCATGGGACTCCCGATTTCAGAATACGATGGTAATTTGTAAATTTCTAGACTTAGGATTAAAAACATGGCTTTAGAGGGATAACCCCCGAAATAAACCCCGAACGGCTCTGTGGGTGGCACTTACACCTCCCACGGGACCAATGTGATTGGTAGGAACAGATCGCGTAGCCGCGGGACTCCCGGTTTGAGAATACGACGGTAATTTGAATATATCTTGACTTAGGCAAAACATGGCCTGCAGCCACGAGACTCTCGGTTTGAGAATACGACGGTAATTTGAATATTTTTAGACTAAGGAAAAACATGGCGTTAAAGGGTGAAAACCCAAAACAAGCCCCAAACGGCCCCGTGGGAGGCACCAACACCTCCCACGGGACCAATGTAACTCGTAGGAACTGACCGCGCAGCCGCGGGACTCCCAGTTTGAGAATATGACGGTAATTTGAGTATTTCTAGACTTAGGCATAAAAACATGGCGTTAGTGGGTGAAAATCCAAAAGAACCCCCGAACGGCCCCGTGGGTGTCACCAACATCTCCCACGAGACCAATGTAACTCGTAGGAACTAACCGCGCAGCCACGGGACTCCCAATTTCAGAATACGATGGTAATTTGAAAATTTCTAGACTTAGGATTAAAAACATGGCTTTAGAGGGGTAACCCCCGAAATAAACCCCGAACAGCTATGTGGGTGGCACTTACACCTCCCACGGGACCAATGTGACTGGTAGGAACAGACCGCGTAGCCGCGGGACTCCCGGTTTGAGAATACGATTATAATTTGAATATTTCTAGGCTTAGGCGTAAAAACCTGGCTTTAGAGGGGGAAAACTCAAAATAACCCCCGAACGGCCCCGTGGGTGGCACCAACGCCTTCCACGGGACCAATATAAATAAGAGGTACTAACCACACAGCTGCGGGACTCCCGATTTGAGAATATGACAGTAACTTGCATAATTTTGGAATTAGGCTTAAAAACATAGCGTTAGTGGGTGAAAATTAGAAACAGTCCCCGAACGGCCCCGTGGGTGGCACCAACGCCTCCCACGGGACCAATGTAACTCATAGGAACTGACCGCGTAGCCGCGAGACTCTTTGTTTGAGAATACAACGGTAATTTGAACATTTCTAGACTTAGGCAAAACATGGCGTTAGAGGGTGAAAACCCAAAACAACCCCCGAACGGTCCCGTGGGTGGCACCAACACCTCTCACGGGACCAATATAACTCATAGGAACTGACCGCGCAGCCGCGAGAATCCAGGTTTGAGAATATGACGGTAATTTACATATTTATATACTTAGGGTTAAAAACATGGCTTTAGAGGGGGAAAACCTGAAACAACATCTGAACGGCCCCGTGGGTGGCACCAACACCTCCCACGGGACCCATGTAGAAACTAGGAACTAATCGCGCAGCCGCGGGACTCCCGATATGAGAATACATTGGTAATATGCATAATTCTAGACTTAGACTTAAAAACATAGCGTTAGTGGGTGAATACCCGAAGCAGCCCCTGTACGCCCCGTGGGTGTCACCAACACCTCCCACGGGACCAGTGTAACTCGAAGGAACTGACCGCGCAGCCGCGAGACTCCCGATTTGAGAATATGAAGGTAATTTGTATAATTCTAGACTTTGGCTTAAAAACATGGAGTTAGTGGGTGAAAACTCGAAACTACCCTCGAACGGCCCCGTGGGTAGCACCAACACCACCGACGGGATCAATGTAACTCGTAGGAACCAACCGCGCAGCCGCGGAACTCCCAGTTTGAGAATACGACGGTAATTTGCAGATTTCTAGACTTAGGATTAAAAACATGGCTTTATTGGGTGAAAACCCGTAACAACCTATGAAAGGTCCCGTGGGTGGCACCAACACCTCCCACGGGACCAATGTAACTCGTAGGAACTGACCGCGCAGCCGTGGGACTCCCGGTTTGAGAATACGATGATAATTTGTATATTTCTAAACTTAGGCTTAAAAACATGGCGTTAGTTGGGAAAACCCAAAACGACTCCCGAACGGCCCTGTGGGTGGCACCAACACCTCCCACGGGACCAATATAACTCGTAGGAACTGACCGCGCTGCTGCGGGACTCCCGTTTTGAGAATACGATGGAAATTTGCATTTTTCTTGACTTAGGCTTAAAAACATGAGTTTAGAGGGTGAAAACCCAAAACAGCCCCCGAACGGCTCCGTGCGTGGCACCAACACCTCCCACGGGACCAATGTGACTCGTAGGAACTGAACGTGCATCCGCGGGACTCCCAGATTGAGAATACGACAATAATTTGCATTTTTCTAGACTTAGGCTTAAAAACATGGCGTTAGTGGGTGAAAACCCGAAACAACCCCTGAACGGCCCCGTGGGTGGCACCAACACCTCCCACGGGACCAATGTGATGCGTAGGATCTGACCATTCAGCCGCGGCACCCCCGGTTAGAGAATACGACGATAATTTGCATTTTTCTAGACTTAGGCTTCAAAACATGGCTTTAGAGGGTGAAAAATGGAAACATCCCTCGAACGGCCTTGTGGGTGGTACCAACACCTCCCACGGGACCAATGTGACTCGTAGGAATTGATCGCGCAGCCGCGGGACTCACGGTCTGGGAATGCAACTGTAATGTGCATATTTCTAGACTTAGACTTATACACATGGCGTTAGCGGGTGAAAATCTGAAATAGCCCCCGAACGTCCCCGTGGGTGCCACCAACACCTCCCACGGGACCAATGTAACTTGTAGGAACTGACCGTGCAGCCGCGGAACTCCCGATTTGAGAATACGATAGTAATTTTAATATTTCTTCACGTAGGATTAAAAACATGGCGTTAGTGGTTGAAAACTCGAAACAACCCCCGTACGGCCCCGTGGGTGGCACCAACACCTCCACTGGACCAATGTGACTCGTAGGAGCTGACCGCGCATCTGCGGGACTCCCGATTTGAGAATATGATGGTAATTTGAATATTTCCAGACTTAGGCTGAAAAACATGGCGTTAGTGGGTGAAAACTCAAAATAGCCCCCAAACGGCTCCGTGGGTGGCATCAACGCCTCCCACGGGACCAATGTGACTCGTAGGAATTGACCGTGCAGCCGCGGGACTCCCAGTTTGGGAATACGACAGTAATTTTCATATTTCTCAACTTAGGATTGAAAACATGGCATTAGAGGGTGAAAACTCAAAACAACCCCAGAACGGCCCCGTGGGTGGCACCAATACCTCTAAGGGGACCAATGTGACTCGTAAGAACTGACCGTGCAGCCGCGGCACTCCCGGTTTGAGATTACGATGGTAATTTGCATTTTTCTAGACTTAGGTTTAAAAACTGGGCTTTAGAGGGTGAAAACCCGAAACAGCCCCCGAACGGCCCCGTGGGTGGCACCAACACCTCCCACGGGACCAATGTGACTTGTAGGAACTGACCGAGCAGCCGCGGGATTCCCGATTTGGGAATATGATGGTAATTTGCATATTTTTAAACTTAGGCTTAAAACATGGCGTTAGACGGTGAAAATCCAAAACAGCCCCCGTACGGCCCCGTGGGTGGCACCAACACCTCCCACGGGACCAATGTGACTCATAGGAACTGATCGTGAAGCGCCGGGACTCTCGGTTTATGAATACAATGGTAATTTGAATATTTCTAGAATTTTGAAAATGTGGCGTTAGTGGGTGAAACTCGAAACAACCCCCGAACAGCTCCGTGGGTAGCACCAACACCTCCCACGGGACCAATGTAACTCGTAGGAACTAACCGTGCAGCTGCAGGACTCCCAGTTCAGGAATACGATGATAATTTGCATATTTCTGGACTCAGGGTGAAAAACATGGTGTTAGAGGGTTTAAAACCCAAAACATCCCCCGAACGGCCCGTGGGTGGCACCAACACCTCCCGCGGGACTCCTGGTTTGAGAATACGACGATAATTTGCATATTTCTTGACTTAGGCTTAAAAATATGGCTTTAGAGGGTGAAAAACCGAAACGACCCTTGAGCGACCCCTTGGGTGGCATCAACACCTCCACAGGACCAGTGTGACTCGTAGAAACTGATCGCGCAGCCTCGGGACTCTCGGTTTTAGAATACGATGGTAATTTGAATGTTTCTAGACTTAGGCTTAAAATCATGGCTTTAGAGGGTGAAAACTCGAAACAACCCCCGAACGGCCCCGTGCGTGGCACCAACACCTCCCACAGGACCAATGTGACTCATAGGAACTGGCCGCGCAGCCGCGGGACTCCTGGTTTGAGAATATGATGATAATTTGCATATTTTTAGAGTTAGGCATAAAAACATGGCTTTAGTGGGGGAAAACCCGAAAAGCCCTCGAACGACCCCGTGGGTGTCACAAACACCTCCCACGGGACTAATGTAACTCGTTGGAACTGACCGTGCAGCCGCGGGACTCCCGGGTTGAGAATACGATGATAATTTGAATATTTTTAGAATTAGACAAAACATGGTGTTAGAGGGTGAAAACGCTAAACAACCCTTGGACGGTTCCGTGGGCGGCACCAACACCTCCCACGGGACCAATGTAACTCCTAGGATCTGACCGCGCATCCGCGGGACTCCTGGTTTGAAAATACGACGATAATTTGTATATTTCTAGACTTAGGCTTAAAAATATGGTTTTAGTGGGTGAAATCCCAAAACAGCCCCCGAACGGCTGCGTGGGTGTCACCAACACCTACCACGGCACCAATGTGACTCGTAGGAACTAACCGCGCAGCCGTAGGACTCCTGGTTTGAGAATACGATGGTAATTTGTATATTTCTAGACATAGGATTGAAAACATGGCTTTAGTGGCTAAAAACCCGAAACAACCCCCGATCGGGTCGGTAGGTGGCACCAACACCTCCCACGGGACCAATGTAACTCGTAGGAACTGACTGCGCAGCCGCGGGACTCCCAGTTTGAGAATATGACGGTAATTTGAGTATTTCTAGACTTAGGCATAAAAACATGGCGTTAGTGGGTGAAAATCCAAAACAACCCCTGAATGGCCCTGTGTGTGTCACCAACACCTCCCACGAGACCAATGTAACTCGTAGGAACTAACCGCGCAACCATGGGACTCCCGATTTCAGAATACGATGGTAATTTGCAAATTTCTAGACTTAGGATTAAAAACATGGCTTTAGAGGGATAACCCCCGAAATAAACCCCGAACGGCTCTGTGGGTGGCACTTACACCTCCCACGGGACCAATGTGACTGGTAGGAACAGACCTCGTAGCCGCGGGACTCCCGGTTTGAGAATACGACGGTAATTTGAATATATCTTGACTTAGGCAAAACATGGCCTGCAGCCACGAGACTCTCGGTTTGAGAATACGACGGTAATTTGAATATTTTTAGACTAAGGAAAAACATGGCGTTAAAGGGTGAAAACCCAAAACAAGCCCCAAACGGCCCCGTGGGAGGCACCAACACCTCCCACGGGACCAATGTAACTCGTAGGAACTGATCGCGCAGCCGCGGGACTCCCAGTTTGAGAATATGACGGTAATTTGAGTATTTCTAGACTTAGGCATAAAAACATGGCGTTAGTGGATGAAAATCGAAAAGAATCCCCGAACGGCCCCGTGGGTGTCACCAACATCTCCCACGAGACCAATGTAACTCGTAGGAACTAACCGCGCAGCCACGGGACTCCCAATTTCAGAATACGATGGTAATTTGGAAATTTCTAGACTTAGGATTAAAAACATGGCTTTAGAGGGGTAACCCCCGAAATAAACCCCGAATGGCTATGTGGGTGGCACTTACACCTCCCACGGGACCAATGTGACTGGTAGGAACAGACCGCGTAGCCGCGGGACTCCCGGTTTGAGAATACGATTATAATTTGAATATTTCTAGGCTTAGGCGTAAAAACCTGGCTTTAGAGGGGGAAAACTCGAAATAACCCCCGAACGGCCCCATGGGTGGCACCAACGCCTTCCACGGGACCAATATAAATAAGAGGTACTAACCACACAGCTGCGGGACTCCCGATTTGAGAATATGACAGTAACTTGCATAATTTTGGAATTAGGCTTAAAAACATAGCGTTAGTGGGTGAAAATCAGAAACAGTCCCCGAACGGCCCCGTGGGTGGCACCAACGCCTCCCACGGGACCAATGTAACTCGTAGGAACTGACCGCGTAGCCGCGAGACTCTTTGTTTGAGAATACAACGGTAATTTGAACATTTCTAGACTTAGGCAAAACATGGCGTTAGAGGGTGAAAACCCAAAACAACCCCCGAACGGTCCCGTGGGTGGCACCAACACCTCTCACGGGACCAATATAACTCATAGGAACTGACCGCGCAGCCGTGAGAATCCAGGTGTGAGAATATGATGGTAATTTACATATTTATAGACTTAGGGTTAAAAACATGGCTTTAGAGGGGGAAAACCTGAAACAACATCTGAACGGCCCCGTGGGTGGCACCAACACCTCCCACGGGACCCATGTAACAACTAGGAACTAATCGTGCAGCCGCGGGACTCCCGATATGAGAATACATTGGTAATTTTCATAATTCTAGACTTAGACTTAAAAACATAACGTTAGTGGGTGAAATCCCGAAGCAGCCCCTGTACGCCCCGTGGGTGTCACCAACACCTCCCACGGGACCAGTGTAACTCGAAGGAACTGACCGCGCAGCCGCGAGACTCCCAATTTGAGAATATGAAGGTAATTTGTATAATTCTAGGCTTTGGCTTAAAAAGATGGAGTTACTGGGTGAAAACTCGAAACAACCCTCGAACGGCCCCGTGGGTACTACCAACACCACCGACCGGATCAATGTAACTCGTAGGAACCAACCGCGCAGCCGCGAAACTCCCAGTTTGAGAATACGACGGTAATTTGCACATTTCTAGACTTAGGATTAAAAACATGGCTTTATTGGGTGAAAACCCGTAACAACCCATGAAAGGTCCCGTGGGTGGAACCAACCCCTCCCACGGGACCAATGTAACTCGTAGGAACTGACCGCGCAGCCTCGGGACTCCCGATTTGAGAATATGACGATAATTTGTATATTTCTAAACTTAGGCTTAAAAACATGGTGTTAGTTGGGAAAACCCAAAACGACTTCCGAACGGCCCTGTGGGTGGCACTAACACCTCCCACGGGACCAATATAACTCGTAGGAACTGACCGCGCTGCCGCGGGACTCCTGTTTTGAGAATACGATGGAAATTTACATTTTTCTTGACTTAGGCTTAAAAACATGAGTTTAGAGGGTGAAAACCCGAAACAGCCCCCGAACGGCTCCGTGCGTGGCACCAACACCTCCCACGGGACCAACGTGACTCGTAGGAACTGAACTTGCATCTGTGGGACTCCCTGATTGAGAATACGACAATAATTTGCATTTTTCTAGAGTTAGGCTTTAAAACATGGCGTTAGTGGGTGAAAACCCGAAACAACCCCCGAACGGCCCCGTGGGTGGCACCAACACCACCCACGGGATCAATGTAACTTGTAGGAACTAACCACGCAGCCGCGGAACTCTCGGTTTGAGAATACGATGGTAATTTGCAGATTTCTAGACTTAGGCTTAAACACATGTCTTTCGTGGGGTGAAAACCCGTAATAACCCCCGTAAGGTCCCGTGGGTGGCACCAACACCTCTCACGGGACCAATGTAACTCGTAGGGACTGACCGCGCAACCGCGGGACTCCTGGTTTGAGAATACGACGGTAATTTGTATATTTATAGACTTAGGTTTTAAAACATGGCGTTAGTGGGGAAAACCCAAAAGCGTTAGTGGGTGAAAACTCGAAACAACCCTAGAACGGCCCCGTGGGTGGCACCAACACCACCCATGGGATCAATGTAACTTGTAGGAATAAACCGCGCAGTCGCAGAACTCCCGGTATGATAATATGACAATAATTTACACATTTCTAGACTTAGGCTTAAAAACATGGCTTTCATGGGGTGATAACCCGTAACAACCCTTGTAAGGTCCCGTGGGTGGCACCAACACCACCCACGGGACCAATGTAACTCATAGGAACTGATCGCGCAGCCGCGGGACTACCGGTTTGAGAATACGACGGTAATTTGTATATTTCTAGACTTAGGGTTTAAAACATGGCGTAAGTGGGGGAAAACCCGAAACGACTCCCTAACGGCCCTGTGGGTGGCACCAACACCACCCACGGGACCAATCTAACTCGTAGGAACTGACCGCACAGCCGCGGGACTCTCGTTTTGAGAATATGATGACAATTTGCATTTTTCTTGACTTAGGCTTAAAAACATGAGTTTAGAGGATGAAAATTCGAAACAGCCCCCGAACGGCCCTGTGTCTGGCACCAAAACCTCCCACGAGACCAGTGTGACTCGTAGGAACTGACCGTGCAGACGCGGGACTCCCGTTTTGAGAATACGAAGATAATTTGCATTTTCAAGACTTAGGCTTAAAAATATGGTGTTAGTGGGTGAAAACCCAAAACAACTAACACCACCCACGGGACCAATGTGACGCGTAGGAACTGACCGCGCAGCAACGACACTCCCGGTTTGAGAATACGATGATAATTTGCATATTTCTAGACTTAGGCTTAAAAACATGGCGTTAGCGGGTGAAAAACCGAAACAACACCCGAACGGCCCCGTGGGTGGCACCAACACCTCCCACGGGACCAATGTAACTCGTAGGAACTGACCGTGCAGCCGCAGAACTCCCGGTTTGTGAATACAATGGTAATTTATATTTTTCTTGACTTAGGCTTAAAAACAAGGCTTTAGAGAGTGAAAACCCGAAACAGCCCCCAAATGGCCCTATGGGTGGCACCAACACCTCCCACGGGATCGATCTGAGTCGTAGGAAGTGACCGTGAATCCGCGGCACTATCGGTTTGGGAATACGACAGTAATTTGCATTTTTCTTGATTTAGGCTTAAAAACATGGCTTTAGAGGGTGAAAACTCCAAACAGCCCCCGAACGGCCTAGTGGGTGGCACCAGCACCTCCCACGGGACCAATGTGACTCGTAGGAACTCACCGTGCAGCCGAGGGACTCCCGGTTTGGGAATACGACGGTGATTTTCATATTTATAAACTTAGGCTTAAAATATGGCGTTAGAGGACGAAAACCCAAAACAATCCCCGTAAGGCCCCGTGGGTAGCCCCAACACCTCCCACGGGACAAATGTTACTCGTAAGAACTGACCGCGCAGCCGCGGGACCACCGGTTTGAGTATACAATGGTAATTTGAATATTTATAGACGTAGGCTTAAAAACATGGAGTTAGTGCATGAAAACTCGAAACTACCACCGAACGGCCCCGTGGGTGGCACCAACACCTCCCACGGGACCAATGTAACTCTTAGGAACTGATCGCGTAGCCACGGGACTCTCGGTTTGAGAATACGACAATAATTTGAATATTTCTAGAGATAGGCTTAAAAACATGGCTTTAGCGGGAGAAAACCCGAAACAGCTCCCGAACGGCCCCGTGGGTGGCACTAACACCTCCCACGGGACCAATGTAACTCGTAGGAACTGACCGCGCAGCCACAGGACTCCCCGTTAGAGAATATGATGATAATTTGCATATTTCTAGACTTAGCCTAAAAAACATGGCTTTAGTGGGTGAAAACCCGAAACAGCCCCCGAACGGCCATGTGGGTGTCTCCAACACCTCCCACGGGACCAATGTGACTCGTAGGAACAGACCGTGCAACCGAGGGACTCCCGGTTTGAGAATACAACGATAATTTGCATATTTCTAGACTTAGGCTTAAAAACTTGGGGTTAGTGGGTGAAAACCGAAAACAGCCCCCGAACGGCCCCATTGGTGGCGCCAACACCTCCCACGGGACAAATGTGACTCGTAGGAACTGACCGCGCAACCGCGGGACTTCCAATTTAGGAATACGATGGTAATTTGCATATTTCTAAACTTAGGCTTAAAACATGGCATTAGAGAGTGAAAACCGGAAACAACCCCCGTATAGCCCCGTCAGTGGCACGAACACCTCCCACAGGGCCAATGTGATTCGTAGGAACTGACTGTGAAGCCCTGGGACTCCCAATTTCAGAATATGAGGGTAATTTGAATATTTCTAGACTTTGGAAAAATGTGGCGTTAGTGGGTGACAACTCGAAATAACCCCCGAACGGCTTCGTGGGTAGCACCAACCTCCCACAGGACCAATGTAACTCGTAGGAACTGACCGCCCAGCTGCAGGACTCCCGATTCGAGAATACGGCGATAATTTGCATATTTCTAGACGAAGGCCGAAAAGCATGGCTTTAGAGGGTGAAAACCCAAAATAACTCCTGAACGGCCCCGTGGGTGGCATTAGCACTTCCCATGGGACCAATGTTATTCGTAGGTACTGACGGCACAACCGCAGGACTCCCGATTTGAGAATACGACGATAATTTTAAAATTTCTAGACTTAGGATGAAAAACATGGTGTTAGAGGGTGAAAACCCGAAACCTCCTCCGAACGGCCCCGTGGATGGAACCAACACCTCCCACGGGACCAATTGACTCGTAGGAACAGACCGCGTAGCCGCGGGACTCCCGGTTTGAGAATAAGATGATAATTTTCTTGTTTATAGACTTAGGCTTAAAAACATGTCTTTAGAGGGTGAAAACTCAAAATAACCCTTGAACGACCCCTTGGGTGGCATCAACACCTCCCACGTGACCAATTTTACTCGTAGGAACTGACCGCGCAGCCCCGGGACTCTCAGTTTGAGAATACGATGGTAATTTGAATATTTCTAGACTTAGGCTTAAAAATATGGTTTTAGAGGGTGAAAAGCCGAAACAACCCCCGAACGTCCCCGTGGGTGGCACTAACACCACCTACGGGACCAATGTGACTCGTAGAAACTGACCGCACAACCGCAGGACTCCCGGTTTGAGAATAAGATGGCAATTTGAATATTTCTAAACTTAAGCAAATCATGGCGTTAGAGGGTGAAAACCCGAAACAACCCCCGAACGGCCCTGTGGGTGGCACCAACACCTCCCGCGGGACCAATGTAACTCGTAGGAACTGACCGCGCAGCCGCAGGACTCTTGGTTTGAGAATATGATAATAATTTGCATAGTTCTAGACTTAGGCTTAAAAACATGGCTTTAGTGGGGGAAAACCCGAATCAACTCCCGAACGGCCCCAAGAGGTGGCACCAACACCTCCCACGGGACCAATGTGACTCGTTGGAACTGACCGCGTAGCCGCGGGACTCCCGATTTGATAATACGACGATAATTTACATATTTCTAGACTTAGGCTTAAAACATGGCTTTAGTGGGGAAAACTCGAAACAGCCCCCGAACGGCCCCGTGGGTGTCACCAACACCTCCTACGGGACAAATGTGACTCGTAGGAACAGATTGTGCAGCCGCAGGACTCCCGGTTTGAGAATACCACGATAATTTGCATATTTCTAGATTTAGGTTAAAAACATGGCTTTAGTGGGGGGAAACCCCGAAACAGCCCCCGTACGGCCCCGTGGGTGGCACCAACACCTCCCACGGGACCAATGTGACTCGTAGGAACTGATCGCGCAGCCGCGGGAATCCCGGTTTGAGAATACGATGGTAATTTGAATATTTTTAGACTTAGACAAAACATGGCCTGCAGCCGCGGGACTCCCAGTTTGAGAATACGACGGTAATTTGAATATTTCTAGACTTAGGCAAAACATGGCGTTAGAGGGTGAAAACTCGAAACAACCCCTGAACGGCCCCGTGGGTGGCACCAACACCTCCCACGGGACCAATGTAACTCGTAGGAACTGACCGCGTAGCCGTGGGACTCCCGATTTAAGAATACGACGGTAACTTGAATATTTCTAGACTTAGGCTTAAAAAAATGGCGTTAGTGGGTGAAAACTCGAAACAGCCCCCGTACGGCCCTGTGGGTGGCAACAACACCTCCCACAGGACCAATGTTACTCATAGGAACTGATCATGCAGCCGCGGGACTCCCGATTTGTGAATACGACATTAATTTGAATATTTCTAGACATAGACTTAAAAACATTGATATGTTGATAATTTTAACTCATATATGCAATTTTTCAGCTTGATTAAATTTTTTGTAAAACTACTAGGTTACTTATATTTTTTTTCTATCCTATCATTTGTAGGATTTTTGCACGTGGAACAAATGAAAGAGGCGATGGTTTATAACATGAAGATTATGATTTTTATGTGTTGTAGCCGTGCGGGCTTTTATGGCCATGCGGGCTTTTATTGTTTAGTTTTATGGCCGTGCGGGCTTTTATAATTTTATTGTTGAATTTTATGGCCGTGCGGGCTTTATAATAAGCAGGTTTTACATTTATAGGGTTTGGAATGTCAAGAAAATAGAGGGAACTCTGCCCAATTTTTTTTTTGGTCTGTGAATTATTAAGAGTTGTAATATTTTTAAGTTGTATATATATTTGTTTATTAACAACGTTCTCGATTCACAATTTGTGATTTGTTTTATTGTTTTGCCAATAATAAATATTTTTAACACCTCGTACGCGTCCAACGTTACACGTAGCAACCGACGATGCACTCACAGGACCCCCAATTTTAGGATTTGATCAATAAAATACATTTTTCTTAAAATTATAGTTAAATATGGTCATGGACTTTGTCCATGACCATTTTTATTTTTTCCGTCGCGCATAAAAATGGTCGCGGCCAAAGTTCGCGACCTTTTTTTTTCGTCACGGTTGTGGGTCGCGGCCCAAGTCCGCGACCAATTTGTCACGGTTGTGGGTCACGGACTTGGGCCGCGACCATTTTTTTTATATTTTTTGGTCACGGTTGTGGGTCGCGGACTTTGACCTCGACCAATTTGTCAGGGTTGTGGGTCACGGATGAGGACCGAGACCAATTATTATTTTTTATCTTTTTGTCACGGTCGAGGGTCACGGACTTTAGCCGCGACCAATTTGTCACGGTTGTGGGTCATGGACGAGGACCACGACCCGTCACGGCATGGGTCACGACCTAAGTCCGCGAACATCTGCCGTGACCCCTTTGGGCCGCGACCATTTTTTGGTCACGGACTTGCGCCGCGACCCACCAAATTGGTCACGCCGAAAATGGTCACGACCCAAGTCCGCGACCCACAGTTTTGGTCAGGGATTTTGGCCGTGACCAATCGCTAGTTTTGGTGTAGTGTGTGAGTAAGGTGATCCAGATCCCTTTGAAGATTCATTGAGATTTTTCTTAGGAAAGAAAGTTAACTGGAGTAAAACGGGTCCCGACATCGCCTAATGGCCTTTATATCGATACTCAGTGTGTGACCTAGGGTTTATGGTCGAGGGATGAGTGCTAGGGAGCTAAGGATATGCTTAGGGGGGGTACTAGGATGGGGTGTCTACACTCATAGTGGAAGTTATTCCAAGATGGTAAGAGGATTCTTCAAGTTCAGACCCATGCGTCTGATCAGATCTTCTCATCTCAGATCTCAAATTTAGTCTTATAGGATTTTCCAAATCTGTTTCCCGGTTCTCGTGCCTTTTATATAGGTAGGGGGCAAGTGGAGGCGATTCCTTTCATTTGCTTAGACCTTTTTCCAAGGTTGGAGTGATTAGATATGGTTTTTATTAACCAGGCTACGAATAAGTCCATCTAGGTTCCCAATTCCAATAGGGGTGGATGGTGGTGCATCCTCTTTTTCCTTTCTAATTTTTGGGTGCTCAACCATTATTGCAAAAATGACAAAAAAATAGAGTGTATATGCAGGGAAACAAAGAGTTGTTGAATTTTTTTTGTATTTTGACAGCAGGGGACTACTTTAGGCTAGAAATGAGAGTGTTTCGCAGTGGCTTATACAAAATTTGGTAATGAAACAACAAATCGGGGATTTTCTTGTTTAAAAATGGGTTCAAATTTGTCTTAGCTAGAAAATAACATAATAAAAGATAAAAAACAATTAATACGTAATGTATATGCCATTAATCAGAGATGGGGGGGGGGGGGTTGAGGGTAAGATGATTAACACTAAGGAATAGGTGATTCAGCTCTCAAGAATGATCTTACATCTATGAGTTGTCTTATTGATTTCGTATTAGATCTATACAAAATAGTATAGTGTCTAGTTTTTAAACAATAAGGATATTGGGAATGATCTTGCTAGTTAATGTGTATCTTGAATGTTTTCCTACACTGATCCCTATGGAGGATTTATCCTTTATACTGATTCCAATAGAAGGAAATGTGTGCTGACCAACATGGGTCAAATGGGGGCATCTTGTAGTAATGGATCACTTATTGATTTATTTAATATTTCACCTATTAAGGATAGGTTCATCACATGTTAGTTGTCTGACATGACAGGTACATATTGTTGGTTAGACATTAAAGTACCATGCTATAACTCTTCCTCGCTGGTACCACCCAGGTGGAGAATATGAATGAGCTCCTAGTTTGGCCGATCTCATTCACAAGCATCTCTTCGGTTGGGGCCGAGGTTATTAGGTCAGGATATGTTCAACAAATACAGTATAACATTCATTTCTATTCAATGGCATCACTCTAAACTCGTAAGACCCATATCTCGTCTAGAAGGCAGTCTTTGAAACGTCCTGCTCTCTAATACGTAGCTGATGGTACCCCGACCTCATTTCTATCTTCGAAAAGAAAGTTGCTCCCCTCAGCTGGTCGAACAGATCATCGATTCGAGGCAACGGATACTTATTCCGTATCGTGACCTTGTTCAACTCCCGGTAGTCCACACATAACCTCAGTGAACCATCTCTCTTCTTCACAAACAAGACTGGAGCGCCCCAAGGTGAAGTACTCTTGCGAATGAAGCCCTGACCTAACAGCTGCTCTATCTGATCTCATAACTCTCACATCTCCGCCGGAGCCATACGGTATGGAGCGCGTGCTATAGGTCTCGTATCTGGCAATAAATCTATGACAAAGTCTATCTCTCGATTGGGGGGTAGGCCTGGTATCTCCTGGAATACATCGAAATACTCATGAATGATTGGGATCGAGTCTAAAGGAATCACAACCTCCTTAGAGGCATCCTCCTCTATATAATATAAATGAGCGGTCGAACCTCCCTCTGGGCGAGGCATCGCCACTACAAACATCTCTTGCCCCAGAATGGCAAAAGCAATACTCCCACCGAAGCAATCAATCATGGCTCTATAAGCTGCGAGCCAATCCATACCGATAATAACATCATGCTCATGCATATCTAAGACTAACATGTCTGCAGGTAATACCAAACTACCAATCTCTACCCCCACTCCCCGGCATATAAAGAAGATAAGCGACCCACTCCCCAGTGGTGAGTCTACACACGTCACTGTGCTCTGTTCTCTCTGCTATGGCTAACAACCCTAAGGCCTTCGCAAAATGCATAGCTGTAAAACAATGCGTCGCCCTAGTATCAAACAAAACCCGACCGTATTGTAACTCTCCCTGTTGCACTGGATAGGAAACATACCCTCAATCGCGGGTGGTGCCTGTGGAGTTGCTGCCTAGTGGACGTTATAGATACGTCCGTATTGTAACTGTCCCTGCTGCACTGGAGCTGCTGGAATGGCTGGTAGGGCTGGCACCTGGGTTGGAGCTGGGAGGGCAGCTGGAAAAAGTGGTCTATGTGGCTCATTACGGGCACTCTGCTGCTGTGGGGCCCCATTACCCTCTGGGCAATCCTGGCGCTTATGACCATTCTTGCCGTATACAAAACACCGGCCTCTGAAGTTACCTCCCCTCTGACCCTGCTGACCACGGCCCTGCTGGCCGTTACCTCCCCGCCACTGGCCCTGTTAGCACTGATTAGCACACTGTTGGCCTTGTTGGCCCTGTTGATTAGGCTGGCCCTACCTATAACCCCCAAATCCCTGCCTGAAATCACCTAAACGGAATCGCTTAGCAGGGTCCCCCTGATGGGAACTCTGCTCGTGTTGACGAGTCTGTCCATGAGATGGTGCCCCACTAGCACTACTACCCCCGGTCCTGCCCTGTTGGCTGGACTCTCCTGCTCTCCTGCTTCCCTGTAGATGGAAGCGGTGATCCTGACAATGTAGTAACGCAGCATTGAGTACATCAGTGAAAGTACTCAGAGATATATTCCCTATAAGATGCTGACGGATCCTCCAAGCTAACCCATCCATAAACAACATTATCTTCTTTCTATCAATAGGTGCCTCATCTGGCACTATGGTGAGAAGTCTCGTGAACTCCTCCTCATACTCAGCAACGGTAGAGTTCTCCTGTTTCAAATTTAGTAATTTTTGCCTCATCTCAGTCTGCACGGCGGGTGGGAAGTACTTGCGGTCAAACCGCTCCCAAAACGACTGAATAGGGACCGTGTCCCTCTCCTCCAAGGTGGTAGTGGACTCCCACCACTGCAAAGAGGCCCCCACCAGCTTAAAGGAAGACAATAACTGCCTTTGCACGTCGGTGCACTCATACATACGAAGATGCCGTTGGATGTCTTTCTTCCATTGGCTGACTGTGACGATATCTAAGCTACCAGAGAACTCAGGGGGATGCGCCTTCTGAAAAGCATCCCTAACCCTCTCCCATGTAGATGGAAGTTGTGCTGGTACTGGCGCCACTTCCTGAATCTGGGGTGGAGCCTGCTGAACCACCGCTAGCGCGGCATTCACCGCCTGAGCAACAATGGGGGCTACTTCACTAGCATTCATAGTGCCTTGTGCCGGAGCTGCTGGATGCTTGGCCTGGGCACGCCTATCCTTCGGTGCACGTCTCGGAGGCATCTGAAATATGAAGTATTTTATTAGTCTACAGTCATTATCAAGTCTCAAATAGCTGAAGACGTAACGTAAAAGCAGAGATACAACAATCCTAAAAATAGGGCTCTATAGCAAAAACGTTAAGCTGAAAGCGAAAATAAGCCGTACAGATCCTATGGACACTAGAACCTGATGCTTTGATACCACCTGTGACACCCCGCCTAATTAAATACCGGGCGATCACTCTTTTATTAAATTAAAATCAAGGTGAACAGTTGGTTCATTCTTAGCATCACTGTCGTAAAAATAACTTTTCCAAATTTAACACCCTATTTAATTAAGCTAAGTGTCAAAACCATTTTTTTAACATTACTTTCCAAATTTTATTTTGAAAATAAAGATTTAATTATCTACAACAATTCAATATTTAAAGAATCACACCACAATAATCCTGGAACATATAATCCAATTAATTTAAACATTCAGCAACTAAACCCCAGCATTTAAAACTTAAAGTAAAACATACATGCTGAATAAATCCCAAAGTAACAGTAATAACTGAAATACAAATGTCCCAATAAAACTGATAAATAGTGGAAAGGGAGACACATGCCCAATAAGGAGAATGATAGAAGTGGAATCAAGTAAATGAAATCGTCTAAGCAAGTGGCCTGCAACTCCCACCTAAGCTGCAGCACGTTCCTTCCAAGGGATCCTAAACAAGACGCCCCTGTGGCTGGGCACCTGTAATATATACATATATATACAAGAGAGAAAGAGGAATAGAAACGGGTCAGAGCCCGATAGTGTATATGATTTAAAAATTCGTTTAGCAAGTATTTAAATTGATACAGGCCAATGCAACAACATATTAGTGCGACACTCTCTTGAGAAATTCTCGCCTCTCTTCTAATGTGCACTCCTATCACACTAACCTTCCCCATGGTTTATCTCATCATATATCACACTATCCTTCCCCAAGGATTTAACTTATCTTAGGTGACTCTCAAAATTTAAGATTTAACAACATCATGGTTTAAAAAGGATAATTTCATTTAGTACAAAACGCTCATTTTAACTTTATTGATTCATAAAGTTTTTTTTCAATATCATATTATACTTTTCAAAACAAGTATTTCCAATTTGAGTCATTATACATGTCTTACTTACCATAACACAGTAGGCAGTTTCCCATATTTCAGAAGTTCATATATATATTAAATACTCGTATAATATATATATTCTAACAGCACCCCACATAAAATTTTATGGTGCGGGCATACTCTGCTATCCAATCCCCGTATCAATCGTACTAAAGGGAATACAAGTTCAGAATCACTCTCGAACTGTATAAATACATACACAAACAATATTGAGGCGAAGCATAGTTTCCAAGTCCAAGAGGTCAGTACATACCCTCACGTCTCTTAGGACCGCGACTACCGATTCGATAGCCTGTACCTAGGATTTCTATCTTCTAGGGTACGAGTAAATATCCCCCATAAGGCACACAAGATAAGATCGTCCCAGCGCGGAAACCTCAGGGATAGCAAGTAGTGCGGGCATGATTTTCACAAGTATATAATATATGCATACACAATCATATAAATATGCCACTTTTATTATATCAATTTAGGTTTATCCAATAACCCACATTCACAACATTTATCCTTATTTTCCCATTATTATTTATCAAGTATAATGGTTCGTTTCCTACTTTAATTCGAAGGGTTTTTCCAACTTACTACGTAACCCTCATGGACTCTATTCTTCCAAATGTACAATTCAGTAGATATCCATTTATGTTCCAATGTAACTCTCTCTTACGTGTCTCTCCCCTTTAATATATACTTACATTGTCCCTTATGCAAAATATCCTAAAAATATAGATTTCGCCTTACATTAAAGGATTTTGAATTTTATTTTTAAAGATGAGAATTTCAAACGGTTTCGAAATCGGAATTAAAATGGAGTTTTAATTGCATTTTCATTATATAGAAGAGTCCTCAAAACATAAAACTCTCTAAGAGTCCTCAAAACATAAAACTGTCTAGGGAAAAAAATATTTAAAAATATTGAACGGTCCGATCGAGCTGAATTTTTTTCTGTAGCTTCCTCTCGTCTTCAGCTAATTCTCTGTAAAATTTCATCCAATTCCAACGGTCCGATTGTCCGAAATAAATTTTTTTTAGTGTTTGTATCTGATTAGAACTCTTTTCTTAATCAAACTCTTAATCCTTTACATGACAAAGGGTTTCCAGAATATCATATAAATCATCACTACATGAAAATTTCCCATTTCAAATTGGGTTTTCCTTCCTTAAATCTCATCCTAATAACTCCTAAACCAATATGGATGATGCATCAACGAAATAAGCAATATAAACACTTGCCTGGGATTTTCAGAAATCTGGTTTGGTGTTGAATTTGGTGTGGTTGCGTTCCCCATTTCGCGATCTACGCGTTGGCGGTGGCGGCGGTGCAAACGAGTGAGTTTTGAGCCTTGGAATGCCTTGAGAGCTCTCTCCTCTCCTCTCCAATGGCCGTTCTAGTGTTTTGAGTTATCTAACCCTAGGAGATAACCTAAACATCTGATATAACCCCTTTAATTTTCGTGGGTTTAATTACCCAAAAATACAAAATGACTAAAATGCCCTCCCGGGGTACTAATTAGGCCTAAAAACGCCCCGAGACCCAAATCAAACTCCTGGGTATAATTTTCTGACTATCTCAACCCTTCCGGACGCGTTGGCGCACTCAAAACGACCATACAAACAACTTATAAAATATTTACTTTTATTTATCAATATTTAGTCCCGACGCGACACGGGCGCGTCCTGACTCAAATTTCTAAAATTGTCATTTTATTCACTCGTGACATTTAATATAGCCACTATTATATATTACTTTGCTCATTAGTAATATTCAACAAATTTTTCCATAATTACTAACTCTCATCACGTTAATAATTATAACATAATTAATTTTCGAATTTTAATTAAATAATTAATTCACATTAAATTTAATAAATCCCAAAATTAATATAGCATAAAAATACGGGGTATTACATTTTACACAAGGGAAACTTCATTGATTGCAAGAGACTGTTGTTGAGATCACTGGTATTGATGGACCCGAAGTGTGATTTTAGAGTGAGGTCATTACATCTATTTATAGGGTAAGGGGGTGCCGATTGGCATAGCCCTAGCCCTACCAATTGACAGGTAGCCCTAGGCACACTACCAATAGGCAGGGAAATGGCCTTGCCAATCGATAGTCTTATGCAGAATTTTCCAGACAAATATTTATAAAATGCATTCCGTTGATCCAAATTGCGTATGGGGCATACCGTTATAAAGGAGATTCAAATACCTTTAAGAGTCATTTGGGCCACTCCCTGGTTCGGGAGTTGACTTTGGGTCAAACGGGGCTCGAAAGTGCTTGTTAGTCCTTTGGATGGGAGATTATTGGACAAAAACGGATCGTTCATCCGAACGGTAAGTCAGAATGACACACAAGGAGGACCATTGCAGAGGTTATGTGGAGTAATTCGATATTCCAAAGAGCTTTGCTCGGTTCGAAAAGCTAACCTTGGTCAACCGGGGTTCGAAAGTGCCCGGTGACCTTTAGGAGTAAAATGAATCGTTCGTCTATACCGTAAGGATAATTCATGGATAAGGCGGACCATTGGAAATAGTATTCAGTGTCTTTTGAAGATTAATTTAATCTCATTTGAGATGAAGAGTTGGTCTTGGTCAAATGGACCCCGAGAGCGCCCAGTGACCTTCGGATCAATTTTTAGGGAGAAGCAAATCATTCATCTGAATGTTTATGTCGTTTCTCACATGGGACAGACCATTGGAAAGGGGTTTTAGTGCCCTTATAAGTTTCAAAGAGCTTTCACTCTGATGACGATGTTGATTCGGGTCAAATCGGGGCCCGGGAGTGCCTGGTTGCCTCTAGATCAATTTTCGATAGTAAAATAGTTTGTTCGTCTGAACTGTTATGCCAATTCATGCACGGGGTAAATCGTTGGAAAGGGTATTCATATCCCTTCAAGGATTCAAATATATTTCTCTCTGATGATAGAGTTGATCGGAGTCAAATAGGGTCCTGGAGCACTCGATGTCCTCTAGATCGGTACTAGGAGTAAGACCTAGGGGTTGTAATGAATTGGGGAGGTTCTAGGGACCTAAAGAGATATTTAGGGGGTCCTAGAATGTGGTTTCTATAGATCCCCTTGATAGGTGATCTTTAAATAAGCGAAAGTCGTCTAATAGATACCATATGATGTTTAGGAGGGAATTCGATTCTACGGACCAAAAGGGATAAGGATAACCGACTCTAAGGGTCGAGGCTGATTATTAATACCTAAGGAAATGATTGGGGTGGTTGATTCTATGAGAAAAGGTCAATTATGAGTACCTAGGGTAGGGAGCAACAAGTTTTGATGGTCAAAGCCAATTCTCAGGGCATAAGATGAGAGCGGCCAATTCTGTGGGCCAGAGCCAATTCTGAGGACTGAAGTGGGAGCGACCAATTCTGAGGGTCGAGGTCAATTCTTAGGACCTAAGTAGAGGCAATTAATTTTGTGGGTTAAGGTCAATTCTAAGGACCTTAAGTCGGAGCGACCAATCCTGCAGGCCGAAGCCAATTCTGAGGGCTTAAAATAAGAGCGACCAATTCTGAGGGTCGAGGTTAATTCTGAGGACCTAAGTAGAGGTGACCAATTTTGAGGGTCAAAGCCAAATCTGAGGGATTTAAGTCGAGATGAATAATTCTATCGATAAAAGACAATTATTGGGGCTTAAGTAAAGGTGACCAATTCTGCGAGTCGTAGCCAATTCTGAGGGCTTAAGTACAGATGACCAATTCTACGGGTCGAAGGCAATTCCAAGGGCTTAAGTAACGGTGACTAATTCTGTGGGTCAAAGACAATTATGAGGGCTTAAGTAGGGGGTGATTCATAGTTTTCTTGGGAAATTTGGAGACTCCTCTGTGGAACAAATATTAATTCGAGGATTGGGTGCAACCCTGTTGGGGAATTTTCTTCAATATTTGTGGGTTCACTTAGAGACATTGCTGGGGAGATATCCAATAGGATTTGAGAATTTCGATGGGAAGCAAGTGTTATACAGGGGAAATAAGTGTGGTATTAATGTGGGTGGGTATTTGATAGGTTTAAAAAAATGTTTTTCTTGGTGAAAAAGGTTCCAAAATTCATTTGGTAATTTTAGGAATTTTTTGGGGATTTTTCGAGATTTTTTGGTATTTTGGGGAACTTTTTGTACAAAATTTCAGGGAGGTGCTGATCGAAAGGGTGCAGGGGTTCCAAAAGGCAGTGGTGTGGTGTTTTGGATTACCTCGAGAAGGTGAAAGGACATGCTGATCGATATGTGGCTGTGGTTAGCTAGGTCTTGAATATTCTGACGAGCAATCGGGTAAATTCTTCTTTTCTCTTGAGACCATTTTCTTCCATGTCCTTTATCATATATTTATTTTCCACTGGGGATCTTGCAGTGACCTTTTACTATTGATGGATGGTTCCTCGGGATGCGGAGGTTAATGGTGCGTGAGTTTTGGGTATGTCTGCTACCTAGGAGAGAGGGTTGTGGAGTATATAATGTGACATCCAATTCTGGTTCTTTTCCACAGGGATTTCTTATAGATTCATTATTAGTTGTGTCAGCTTGGAATTTTCATGATTGATGTAGTGGTATTTCACCTGAAAGTGACTCAAAAACGCAAAAAGAAATGCCCACTTTGTTTGATTATCTTGATTTAGTGGCTTACTTTACATGCACTTTAATTTGCGGTTGAGTTTTTATTTTTAGAAAGAGTAGGAAAAGTTTATTTTTTTGGATATTTTTTGAGTATGTTTAAGTAGAAGATGGACTTGGTGGTGTAGAGGGGACTTGAAGGTAATCTCGAGATTAGGAACAAATTCCCAATTAGCAATAGTGTTCGAGATTCAGCAACCGAGGCACCTCAAGCATGGCAACTCAGCGAGGCAGCTTGGCGCGACAGCTCATATTTTAGCTTGTTGTATTAGTCATATTGTTTTTTCATTATTGATTACTGTAAGCTTTAACGGTTGTAATGACGTAACGATAATAACAAAAGAGTTTGTATGAGGTCAAACGGTACTCGCGAGAGACCAGGCTTGGCAGGGCCTGGGAGAGCTTTCATGCTCTATCGAATGACCTCAGTGTGGGAACTTTAGAGGGACCTGGTTTGGAGGATTGAGAAGTAAGGCACCGTTGGGGCTTATCCTGACCATCTTAGATACACCTGGTAAAACACCGAAGGACCCTGACCGTGGAACCTCAAGCGGAGCAGCTTGGAGTTCCATCGGGGGTTGAGTCATGAACCAAGTAGCCCTCCACTTAATGTCACATCTACTATAGGTGATGTCACTAGCCAGCTAAACAATGTCAGACCTGCACTTGAGTAAACCACCGTGGTATTTGGGGCTGTGAGACAGTTGGTGAGCCACCTTTGCGACAACAGCCCCCTGACACACAGTGGTTAGGCAAAAGGCATGTCTTGGCATTTAATGTTTATGATGTGGAGACAACTAGTGCATCAGGCATTTAATGAAGTGACATAAAGTATGAGGGATATCTTTCATAGTCCTTAATGACTGAGTTGCCTCGGGGGTGGTGTGGGGGGGCTATTTAAGGACCCCAACCACCTCTGAGGAGGGACGATCCCTTGAAGAGTTGAAAAGAGTTATTGCAAACCAGAGAGTTCACTCACTCACCATTGTCATTTATTACGAAGCTTTTAATACTTGACAGGGATTCCTGAGGGTGTTTTGTGTGTTTCTACCTGCCCACCAACACTTCTCTCTCCCTCTAGCTAAGCCACTTCTAAAGTTCATTATTATTCCCTGAGTTATACACGAGAGACTCTGGGAGTTTAAGCTGAGTTTACCTTCATTGGGTTCATGTTTATATCTTCTGTCATTGATCCTAAGCTTTGACCAACTGACCTATCAGTGCCATACTCAATAGGGGTTACGCCTCCATATATAATCTAAAGTACCCTCCTACATTTGGCGACTCTGCTGGGGAGGCATCCTTCTAGATAAGGAGTATGGCGCAAGATAATGCTACTCGGAGACTCAATTTCGATGACATTCAACATAATGAAGAACAGGCTGCGAGGGAGCAGGAGGCCCTAAGAGATGGGGATCCTCGAGTAGAGGCACCGCTGGCTCCAACAACGATAGGCGTCCCAGGGGCTACACAACCTTCCACGAGCGCGGGGTTGGGACCTGCCCAGATGGCGCTCCTCATGAGCAAATTTTATGAGTTTTTGCAAACCCCAGTAGCTTCAACTATGCTGGGAGGATTGGAGGCCAACGCTTTCGTAACACCAGGAGTGGCCCCAGGGGCCCCACCAGGGGCAGGTATTACAGGAGCGGTCCCAGCAAGTGTACCCTCTGTTGTGAACCCAACTGTGGGCGGCTCAGGAGTTTCAGGGGAACTAGCAATAACGTTCGCTCCGGTTGCAATGAGCGCTCAACCGTTGGCCCCGTTGCAGGTGGCCCCAGTAGCCTCGCCTTTGGAAGAGATGAGAAAAAAGATGCAGAAGGAGATGCTGAAGTTCATGCAGTCTTCCTCGCAGGCCGTGGGCGAGGTGGCAGCGGTCTACGACGACTTCCGAACACATTACTCCCAAGAGTACAACGACGAACCCTACCCGAAGGACTATATTCCTCCTACCTTTGAAAAATACTCAGGGAAGAGTGGGAACCCAAAGGAACACATTAATCGTTTCGTTGAACACTTGGGAGCGCACTGCAATGACAAAAATCTTAGGCTGAGGGAGTTCTCCAAATCTCTGACTGATAAAGCATACACTTGGTACTCTCACCTGCCTCCCAATAGTGTCTCCACGTGGGAGGAGATGCATCTATTGTTTGTCCGAAAGTTCTTCTTGGCAGAAGATGAGTTCACCCTAACCTAACTTGGCAAGGAGAGGAAAAGGCCAGGAGAAGAGGTAGTGGCCTATAATCAGAGGTTTAGGGAAAGGTCCCTCGATGTGAGGGAAGAAGCTAAGGAGGCCAGGTTACTACAGATTTGTGCTGAGGGATTACTTCCTGAGTATATCTGTCACCTGATCAATGAGACACGCGAGGGAACATTTTCAGCATTCTTAAAATCCGCAAGAAATATATCCTTGGTGGTGCGACCTAGCCCGATAGTAGCTCCCATGGTGTTCAGACAGCCGATACAGCCCATCGGGGGAAGGTCTCAGGCCCCACGGGTGGGATATATCGAGAGGGAAGATGGGGGCAAGGCCCAGAGGAAGGACAATAAAAGAAAGTTCGGAAGAGATAGAGAAGACCCGCCACCGTTACCTTGTACGGTGGAGGAGGCTATGAATTGATATAACGCAATGGTCCAAGGCGGAACGGTTTACGAACCAAAGGGTGTCCCGGCGGAAGAGCCCGACGCGGAAACTAGGGCCAATCCCAAATATTGTCAGGTTCATCGAAAGGTCCAGCATCCAATAGAAAGCTGCTTCACACTGCGAAGAATCATCGACAAGTACATGAAGGCGGGAACATTACAAATCCCCCCGCAGAACGTTAACAATAACCCACTCCCGGCACATGGGGCCAATGTTGTAACGGCCTACGATAAGGAGGCAGAACAGGAGGGGGAGGGGCAACAATGGAGTTCGATAAGGCACTGTAGCATTGCACTAGGGGAATGGCTAACGTAGTTCTGGCTTATGATGAAGTAAGTGCTAGGGACGTAGAAGACGCCTACAACATTGAGGGCGAGGAAATGGACCCAGCCGTAGAGTATAGCGCAGTTTCAAAATCTCCAAAGTTCACTTGGTTCTTCGACCAAGTGGGAATCCCAAAAGAGAGCAGAATGGAGATAACTCAGGCGATCTTGGATATTGCAAGAAGAAATATAGTCCCCTCGCTAAGGTGGAGGGGACCCATGTCTTGGCTGGTAAAGAAGTTCCTATCAGAGGTAACGTTCAGCGATGCGGATAGAGCTGTAAGGTTCCCCCACAATAGGCCTCTGTATGTAACCGCCAGTGTTAACGGGGTTACCTTTGCCAGGACTCTTATGGATGGGGGTGCTTCCATCAATGTTATGCCGATCAACTCCTTCCACGCGGATAATATTCCGGAAGAAAGGTTGGTTGCCATGCCCTTGGTAATCTCGGGCTACGATAATCAATCTTCCAAATCCATCGGGTATGTAAACGTGGGAATAGTGATTTGAAATCTGAGTTCCCATATCAAGTTCCATGTAATAGAAAGCGCAACTTCCTATCATTTATTAATAGGGAGAGTATGGATGCATAACCAAGGGTTAGTTCCCTCAACGTACCATCAATGTGCTAAGGCGAATATCAAGGGGACAGAAGTAACTATTAGGGCAACTAAAAGGCCTTTCGCTATCGAAGAAGCACACTTGGTGGATGCAGCCTTCTATACAGAGCTCAAAGAGGACGTACGGGTCCTAACAAGGAGAATGGAGGGAGCATGGGTACCCTCGATTAGAGAAAGAATGGGACCTTTAAATGAGAGTGGCGAAGGGAAGAGGATCAAGGAAGCATATCGAGCGGTCCCTCGACCCCAGAACATCTCGAAGCAGCTCAAAGAAAAGATGAGACCCGACAGACCCAGGTGAGCACGAAGCCTAACGACAAAGAGTGTTAAGTTGTTTTTCAGGGGAAAGGATCGCTGAGGCTTCCAGAGAAAGGAAGAGAAAAGCCGTAGCAACAGCTACCAGCAGGCAATGCAAGAAGATTGTTACTGAAGAGGGAAAAGTGGTGTACCGCTTGTAATGGTGTGAACGGGCGGCCGAAAAGACTGACAATGAGGTTGACCCAATATATGAGTGTTTTTTAGTGGATCAACGAGGGCAGTGTATGGTGATAGACAACTCCATCATACAAGAGTTCATAGAAGATGTCGCCGAAGAGCCAGACTACATGACAGACCAACCAAGGCCCCAGGCACAAGAGTTGGAGCAACTAAACCTAGCAGGAGAAGGGGAAGACCCAAGGCCTATCTTCATCTCGAGAGATCTTGTTAAGGAGAAACAAAAAGCCTTGGTTGACCTGATTCGGGAGTTCATAGATGTCTTCGCATGGAAGTACACTGAAATGGAAGGGCTGGATGAGGAAGTGAGCTGCCACAAGTTGAACGTGATCCCTTCGGCTATTCCAGTAAAGCAGGCAATAAGAACTTACAAGCCTGAAATAGATTTAAAGATTAAAGAAGAGGTCCAATGCTTATTAGCAGAAGGATTTATCAAGCCTATACAACATCCCCTCTGGCTATCTAGCATTGTGCCAGTAGGGAAGAAAGACAAAAATCAAATAAGGATCTGCGTGGATTTCAGAGACTTGAATAGGGCTTGCCCCAAGGATGAGTTTCCCCTACCCTCCATCGACAGTTTGATAGACGCCACGGCTGGTCATGAGATGTATAGCTTCATGGATGGATATGTGGGATACAACTAGATCAAGATGGACCCAGCTGACGCAGAGAAAACAACATTCAGAACGCCGTTGGGAAACTTCATGTACAAGGTAATGCCGTTTGGACTCAAGAACACCGGGGCTACGTACCAAAGAACAATGATGGCCATCTTTCACGACTTCTTCCACAAATTTGTGGAATTCTACGTAGACGACTTGGTCATCAAATCAATGAAGGAGGAGTCCCATCTGAACGACTTAAGGAAGGTGTTTGCTCGGTGCAGGAGGTACAAGTTAAGGATGAACCCGTTAAAGTGTGTCTTCGGAGTAACAAGTGGTAAGTTCTTAGGCTTCGTGGTTAATCGACAAGGGGTACAGATGGACCAGGATAAACAGCGGGCAATCTTGGAGATGCCATGTCCAAAAACGGTGAAGGAGCTGAAAAGCTTTCTCGGTAAAGTCTCCTACCTCAGGAGATTTGTGCCTAGACTGGCTGAAATAACACATCCACTGATGCAGCTGCTGCGAAGGAACACGAAGTTCAGATGGGAAGAGGTTCACCATAAGTCCCTGGTTGGGTTGAAGAAGCTGCTTGTATCACCACAAATCATGGTTCCTCCCCAGGCGGGAGCTCCGTTGCAGCTATACCTCACATCCACCACGAGGTCCGTTAGAGCTCTGCTAGCACAAGAAGTAGACGGGCAAGAACGGCCGGTTTACTACCTCAGCATAATTATACATGGGCCAGAAATTAGATATACTAGCTTAGAAAGGCATTGTTTAGCCCTGGTCTTTGTAGCACAAAAACTTAGGCACTATATGCTGTCTTTTACCATTCATATTGTAACTAGATGTGACCCAATTAGGTATTTTCTCTCAAAGACTATATTCATTGGTAGGGCAGCTAGATGGTTCCTCATTCTCTCTGAATATGACTTAAAATGCGTGGTCCCTCGCACAATCAAAAGCCAGGCGTATGCTGACTTATTGGCTATCTTCCCTTCAGGAACCTTTGAGCCACCTAGGGAAGACATTCCAGGAGATGATCTGCAGGCCAATTACCTGGATGCAACTGAGGAGGAATGGACGATGCAGTTCGATGGATCTTCGTCAGAAAATAAGGGAGGAGCAGGGGTTGTTCTTTCAAAAGGGATGGAAGAGATTTGCCTTTCCTACAAACTAGATTTCCCTTGCTCTAATAACGAAGTAGAGTACGAGGCGTTGGTACTAGGGCTTCTAGAGGCTCTTCGGAGGGGAATCCGTTCACTCTGCATTAAGGGTGACTCAAACTTGGTAATTCAGCAGGTAAACGGAGAATATGCGTTGAAACACATGAGCCTGGCGCCCTATAGAGCAATCATTCAAAGGCTCCTCAACCAGTTCCATCGGACCAAGATCAGGAGACATCCCAGAATGATGAACCGCCATCCCGACGCCTATGCCACTATTGCCCAGAAGATGATAATGAAAACCAATGAGACTACAGTTGTGATCCAACGAAGAACAGCCCCTTCGGTAGTACAGTCAATACTACCAATGGAGGAAGAAGTGGGTTGGAGAAGTGATATTAAGAAACAACTAGAGTCTGGTGAGGGGGCGATGGGGCTAAGGGAGTTGGCCCAATATTTTACGTGCTAGGGAAATCTCTATTTCAGAAATACAGGAGGATGGTTGTCAAGATGCGTCAGCCCAGAGGAGGCCGAGCAAATATTGAGTAAAACGCATGATAAGCACTGCGAAATGACTGAGATACCTCTATATTAGAGAATTCAAAGGGAGGGGTATTTCTGGCCTAGAATGAAGTAAGATGCGGCAGAGCTACAACGGAAATGCAACAAGTGTCAGCTATTCTTCGAAGCAGCTGAGTGCCATTTTATTGAAGCTCAAACGGACTGGAGGCAGCCCTACACCGACTTCATTCAGGGGGGGTTGTCCCAATGGAGAAAATAGATGCAATGGGTCTGAGACGAAGGGCTCCCAGGTTCTACGTCCAGGAAGGGCAGCTTTATCGAAAGGGGTACTTTAACAGGCCCTTGCGATGTGTCACGAAAGAAAAAGCAGTGTAGGTCCTCAAACAAGCGCACGATCCAGCACATATAGGAGGAGCCAAGCTGTATGATTAGTTGATGACATTGGGGTATTATTGGCCAACAATGGAGAAAGACTCTGTGGAGTTTATTCGAAAATGCAAGGCTTGCCAACTTCATGGGAATATGATCCATGCCCCATCGGCAGACTTGCACTCTCTATCAATGCCCTATCCATTTCATACTTGGGCGTTCGACCTAGTAGGGGCAATCCACCCCTCTTCGAGAGGCAAGATATGGATACTAGTAGCAACAGAATGTTTCACAAAATGGGCAGAGGCAATACCACTCAAATGGGCAACGGCTGGGGTGGTGAGCAACTTCATCAGAGAATACATCTTTGCCGTTTTGGGATCCCAAAAGTAATTCTCTCGGATAATGGGACCCCCTTCGTCAATTCCGACGTAACAATGCTCACGGACAAGTACTCCATTGTTCATCACACTTCAAAGGTGGCATACCCAAAGGGAAATGGCCAGGCCGAAGCAACTAACAAAACCCTGATTAATATTTTGGCCAAAATGATGGAAGACTTTTCGGGGGCATGGGATGACAAGATACCAGCTGTCTTGTGGGCCTATCGAACAACCAAGAGAAAACCCACAGGATACACGCCGTTCTCTCTTGTTTATAGCGCTGAGGCAATCCTCCCAGTAGAATGGGAAGTTCCCTCTGCTCGTTACGCCTTGAGAAGTAGCATGCTCCCTCATAGTAGACATGTACAACTGGAAGCGTTGGATGAGCACAGAGATAACTCGATGCAACACTTTCAAATATATAGGAAACAACTCTCCAGGGCATATGACAACTTGGTGAGACCAAGGAAGTTCGTGGAAGGGGACCTCGTATTGAAAGCGGCAGTGAAGCACATCAGGGGACTTCCTCTACCAAAGTTCACAGCCAACTGAGAGGGACCTTTCGTTGTGAAGGAAGCTCATGACTCGGGTTATTGCTTAATTTTGAAGTTAGAAGAAGACAAGCCATTCAAGATTAACAATAAGTGGCTGAAGGTTTATCATGTGTAAACAACCAAGTTTGAACTAATGTTATGACTAGCTATCGTTATAAATATACAAGTTTTCGGTGACATTTTTTAGCATAATGGAAGAATTGCAGAAATACAAAACTCTATAGCATAAAATAATAGTCACAACATACGAAGGGATTGAAAAGTATATGTTCTTCATTCATAAACAATAGAGCATTACAAAATTTATTTTGGGAGCTATTGCCCAAGAATTACATAGATAAAAGCAGTAAAGGATCTGTCTACAAGAAGTAACTAGTCTAAAAGAAAAGATAAATCTGAGGAAGAGAAAAAATCTCCAGGCAGGCCCGAAGAAGCTGCTGTGAAAGACCGTTGGGCGTTAATAGAAACCTCTAGCCTCGTTTTCACTTGCGTACGTTCGATCAGGAGTGTCGCACGCTTCAGTTTGGCCAGGCACAAAGCTTCTTCGGCATCCTTCACCTCTTGATCCACTGCTTCCAAAAGAGGTGCCAATACGACCAACCTAGCTTCCTCAGCTTGCTGGTCCTCCTAGTGCTTTCGTAACACTTCCATCTGGACGATCAGTTGCTGGTTCTTCAAGGTCTTCAGATACGTTATAAGCCAGTCAAAACGAAAACCATCACGTCCCAACTCCTTCAGAAAACCCAGAAATTGGTTAAGAAGGGATCTGGTAAGACTTGCAGTGGGGGTGCTGACAATTTCAGCACCAACGATCGCCATGCCTTGCAGTCTGTGACTCATCACATGAATATTAGAGCGCAGGCAATCTGGTGTGAAGGTCTCAGGGTGGCGATTCACCAATTGCTCGATCACCAAGCGATGGTTGACAGGCATTTGAGGAGACTGCCGAAGCACCATTAGGCAGAACGCATGAGGAGCCAGGTCGGGAAGAGGCACTTCGCACCCAGACTCGCTCTCGGTTGCAGCACCAGTCATAGAACCTTGATCATCATGAATAAAATTTTCTGAAACATCAGGTTCTCGGAAGCGCGAGCCTACAGGTGAGAGAACTGGGGGCGAATTTTCCCGAGCAACCTGAAAAGAAGTAGCCCACATGATGAAATTATGACAAAAAAAACTTAACAAGTGTTTTCGTTATTAAGTCACCGTTATAAGGTGGAGTTTATGAAAAACTTAACAAGTGTTTTCGTTGTTAAGTCACCGTTACAAGGTGGAGTTTATGAAAAACTTAACAAGTGTTTTCGTTGTTAAGTCACCGTTATATGGTAAAGTTTGTGAAAAACTTAACAAGTGTTTTCGTTGTTAAGTCACCATTATAAGGTGGAGTTTATGAAAAACTTAACAAGTGTTTTCGTTGTTAAGTCACCGTTATAAGGTGAAGTTTATGAAAAACTTAACAAGTGTTTTCGTTGTTAAGTCACCGTTATAAGGTGGAGTTTATGAAAAACTTAACAAGTGTTTTCGTTGTTAAGTCACCATTATAAGGTGAAGTTTATGGAAAACTTAACAAGTGTTTTCGTTGTTAAGTCACCGTTACAAGTCGGAGTTTATGAAAAAAAACTTAACAAGTGTTCCCATTGTTAAGTCATCGTTATAAGGTAAAGTTTAAGAAAAATCTTATGAAAAATCATAAGATGGATATTACGGAAAATCCTAACAAAAGTTAGCAAGAAAAATATACCTCAGTCACAACGGGGGCATATGAGGCAGCCACAGGGACAGGAACCGTTGGGGGAGAGATTACTGCTTGAGAAGCCATAACGGGGTCCCTGGACGCAAAAGCCTCCACGCTTGGCAAAACTCTGGGCAAAACTCTATCACCCGTATAAGGTACAAGGGCCAGCATACGGGGTTCATCATGCGAAGATACTAAGCCCTCAAACAAAGCCACATCAGGAGGGGGCATAAACGCACCAACCTGGTCCCTCACTGCAGGAGTTGGTGCAAGATCAGGAGAAAACTGTGCACAAAGCCAAGTGTTAGAAAAGAAGAATGGGCACAAAAAATATGAAGAAATACTCCGGAGTGTTACTTACCTCAGTTATGATACTAAAGAGAGGAATGGCAGTCAGAGGTCTCATCAGCGTTGTCGGAAGAAGAATGCTTGCCAATAACGAAGATGTTTCAACTTGGGGTACCTGAAATATATCAGAATTCAGCAAGCCAAATAAGAAAGGAGTGGGACCGAAAAGACTACAACAAATATACTATAGAGGAAATCATACCTCGGGCTCACTCTCCAGAACAAGAACAACGGGGAGAGGAACCTCAGGTGAGGCCTGTAAATCAGCAGGGGCCTGTAGATCAGAAGGGGCCGAGGGTGTTATCTCGAATTGTGTTATTTCGGGTGGTGTTACCCCTTCAGGCGAGGAATCACCTCCCCTAATAACCTCCCTTACACGTTGACTGCCAACACGTCGAGAATAGGTAAGCCCCGTCATGGGGGAACGGGGAGGAGTCACATCGGTATGAGGTGCACCGAAGCGTCCCCCCACAAAAGGGCTTACGGGAGGGCTAGAGGGGTCTGGTCTTGCTACCCTGCACCACAGTTGTCAAAAAAAAAAGAGAAGGAAAATATATGTATAAGTAAAGATAGTCCTCCTTAAGAAAAAGGGAAATAATAACTAAATCAGGCATACATACCTCCGATTCAGAAGGAGAACGAGAAGACACGACCACGGGAAAAGAAGGAGGAGTAAGAGCAACAGAAGGGGCAGGAGTGGAATGCACCTCAGGAGTCCGTTTCTTTTGGGACTTGGTGCCTAGAGTCTTCTTCCTTGATCCTGCTGCGCCAGCACTGCCCCCTTGAGGAACCCTGGAGCTCTTCCTCCTTCTGGCCGTTGGCTCTGAAGGATCCACCGCCACTGTGGGGAAAGAAACGGAGGAGGGGACAACGACTGCATGCCATTGATACTCGGCATTTATTCGGTCTAGCTCTGCTTGGGCCTCCCTCCTTACACGCTCAGCCATCTCAGCAGGCATGGGAGGTGGAACGGAGGCTATGGGAAGAGCCGCCACAGGAGTTTTGGGCTTCTGGGACTTCGAATTGGATGACCCACTCTTGGCCATTTTTGCCCTCTTGGCAGGTGGTGGAAAAGCCGCCTCGTGGGTAGTAGCTGCAGTAGAGGGGGCAACCTTCTTTGGAACAGCAGGAGTCCTCGGTCTTGGCATTGCAACTGGAGCCATGGGGCAAAGTGGGGGAAGCTCGGTAGGAGGTGCTTTGTGGGTTGAACTTGGAGGGAATTCTATCCCAAGCACATAGTTGCCTTTTAGCCCCAACTCTAGGGCAGAGAATGAAGAAACGGGAGGATACACCGGCTCTCCCTCAATGAACTTAGCAATTTCAACTAGTTGTTTTGGCCAATACTTGGTGGCAAACAAAGGGGTCACATCCCCATGTCTAGTAATACTGGGAATGGTGACACGCCCAGCCATCGTTGAACATATCCCCCACGCAGCAGTCGAAGAAAACAAGGAGCATGCCTCGCTAAAGGAGACTTTGGGGTTTGACGATTGAAAAACTCGACGTGGCACCCCCTGGTCGAACCCAAACTGACGGCTGCATCGGTTGGGGTTATAATGCTCGCTCGTGTATCCCCACTCGGTGTAGGAGGGCAGATATCCAGGAGAAAGCAGAAGAACCACGGCAAGCGAGGGATCCTCAATGTCGGGAGAAGGGTCCTGTATCACTCTGGCATCATGATGGAAAAATTTACAAGTATGAAAAAAGGCCTCTTCTTGATAGGGCCTCATAACGAAACTCTCAAAATGATCAATCATAGAAATGAAATCCTTTCGGCTTTGTCTCTTATGATAAATGAAGGACCGAGGAGACAAAATTGTTTTAGCCGAAGGAGGACAGTTGGGCTTGGACGCTACGGCAGGAAAGCGAAAGTAGAGAAAGATGGTCAGAAGAACGCTGTTGGCAAAATTGGCCAAGTTATAACGACCAATAGAGCGTTCAATGTCAAATAAAGCCCTATCCAACCAGGTGTACAGGGATCCCAAGGCAATTGCAGCCAGGGGAAGCTTTATGCCTCAGGCTAAGCGAAGGGATAGGTTGATAAGGTCCCTTCGGGGATGGTCGTTGGGCTTGCCCGTCAAAAGGAAACGGGAAAGAATCACAAGAATGTAAGCGGGAAGCTCCAACGGCGTACCTTGACCAGGGGAAATTGATGAGGAACTGCCTTCACCAGCACCCTTGAAGAAATAATTGATCAAAGGAGAGAAGGTAGCTTTGTTGGAAGAACCGATGCAGCTTCGGCATATGCGATCTAACTCCAAACGATCTGCAGTCTCTCAAGCATCAAGAGCCTCATCGGTGTAAGGCTCACGGACTGTTGCATCGAGGCCCAGGAGCTCGTACACGTCCTCCAGAGTTATAGTAAACTCACCCCAGGCAGTAATGAACGTATGAGTATCCACGTTCCAGCGAGAGACCAGGACAGGCAGGGCAGCGTTGTTCTTTGATAGAGTAAACTCACCAAACCATCTAGTCCGTTGAAGGACGATCTTAGCAAGGACATCAACATAAGAACTCTTCATGTGAGAGTTCCAGGCAGCAAAGTGCGCGGGGGATCCCCCGGGTGCTTCGAAATCAATATGGGAATATGGGAAGTCCCCTCGCTCCAAGCGAAATCTGAGAGTTTCTTCTGGTGGCAGAAATCCCCACTTAGACACTTCTTCTTCCTCATCACCTAACAAGAGGGCGTCAAACTTGGAGGAAAAATAGACAGCCTTACTGGCAACAGCAAAGCCATTACCCTCCCCAAAAATGGGAGAGCGACGGTAAAATCTCAACTGTTCCTGGCGAGCAGCACCCAGGGCGGAGGCAGCAGTGGTGGTGGCAGACGGAACACTGATGGCGGAAACGTTGGGGTTGCTTAAAGACGCCATGACAAACAATGAAGCTGTAACAGAGAAAGCCTCGAGAGAAAAGGGATTGAGAGTAAGAATGGAGACGGACGATCACAAGTGGTGGTATAGAAGATGAAGAATAAAGCTCTTGCAACAATGTAGTCTCTCTCTCTCTTTCTAAAAAAGAAACGACAGTCTGATGAAGAAGATAATAACGAAGTAAGGAAAAAAACAAAGGAGAAGGTTCAAAGTATTTTGAATATGGTTGTTGAAAATTTCGAGTTTGGCATTTAGATTTCCCCACCCTCGCACGTGCACGACCGCCTGTAATCATTTCACATGAACACGTGGCACTTCGGGAAGTGCTTTGACAGTTGAAAAGACAGCGCCACGTCATTAATGAAATGACGCATAGAGAACAGGAAGCGTTACCTTCTTCAACAAGCTTGAGTTTTTGGCGCCAATTTTTTTTGTCAGACTTATCTAACAAAGCCCCAACGAAGAAGATGTCCCAACGGTTTCGCATAAAGGGAAAAGGCCTGAATCTTTTTTTTTTACACAAAGAAAAATCCATTAATTTGAGTCATTTTCGTGCAGACATTTCTTGTCCCAACAAATTTCTCCACGAGGGGGAAAATGTAGAGGGGGCTTGAAGGTAATCTCGAGATTAGGAACAAATTCCTAATTCGCAACAGTGTTCGAGATTAAGCAACCGAGGCACCTCAAGCGTGGCAACTCAGCGAGGCAGCTTGGCGCGGCAGCTCATATTTTATCTTGTTATATTAGTCATATTGTTTTTTCATTATTGATGACTTTAAGCTTTAACGGTTGTAATGACGTAACGATAATAACAAAAGAGTTTGTATGAGGTCAAACGGTACTCGCGAGAGACCAGGCTTGGCAGGGCCTGGGAGAGCTTTCATGCTCTATCGAATGACCTCACTGTGGGAACTTTAGAGGGACCTGGTTTGGAGGATTGAGAAGTAAGGCACCGTTGGGGCTTGTCCTGACCATCTTAGATACACCTAGTAAAACACCAAAGGACCCTGACCGTGGAACCTCAAGCGGAGCAGCTTGGAGTTCCATCGGGCATTGAGTCATGAACCAAGTAGCCCTCCACTTAATGTCACATCTACTATAGGTGATGTCACTAGCCAGCTAAACAATTTCAGACCTGCACTTGAGTAAACCACCGTGGTATTTGGGGCTATCAGGCAGTTGGTGAGCCACCTCTGTGACAATAGCCCCCTGACACACAGTGGTTAGGCAAAAGGCATGTCTTGGCATTTAATGTTTATGACGTGGAGACAACTAGTGCATCAGGCATTTAATGCTGTGACATAAAGTATGAGGGATATCTTTTATAGTCCTTAATGACTGAGTTGCCTCGGGGGTGGTGTGGGGGGCTATTTAAGGACCCCAACCACCTCTGAGGAGGGACGATCCCTTGGAGAGTTGAAAAGAGTTATTTCAAACCAGAGAGTTCACTCACTCACCATTGTCATTTATTACGAAGCTTTTAATACTTGACAGGGATTCCTGAGGGTGTTTTGTGTGTTTCTACCTTCCCACCAAGGTGTATCTAGGGTGCTTACTTCTCTCTCCCTCTAGCTAAGCCACTTCTGAAGTTCATTATTATTCCCTGAGTTATACACGAGAGACTCTGTGAGTTTAAGCTGAGTTTACCTTCATTGGGTTCATGTTTATATGTTCTGTCATTGATCCTAAGCTTTGACCAACTGACCTATCAGTGCCATACTCAATAGGGGTTACGCCTCCATACATAATCTAAAGTACCCTCCTACAGGTGGCATGGCTAAAAAATAGCTTCCCCTTTCAAGGGATTTATTTTGAGTAGAAAAATGAGTTTTTTGGAATTTTTTTAGTAAAGGAAGGCCTTGGAGACTTGTTTGGTACATGGATGAGGAGATAGAAGGTTAGTTCTAAAGTGGGGCTTGTCGTCTTTATTGGATTGTATTGAATGTGGTGTGTTGAAGAGACTGTATTAATCCTAGAGCTTTTGCCCTGGGCTTAACTTTGAAGCTACTACTGGTGACCGAGGACCAGCTGGTGGACCTTCAACTTGCTGCTATCACTTCGGGGATGTCATACCGTCGTAATCCTACGACGATGATACGAGCAAAGACCCTAAATGGTCTAGTTTCTTAGGGGGAAAGCCATTCTAACTTTCTGAGGGGAAGACCTTTCATTCTGTTCGTGTGGTTGTCTGAGAGACTTTAGCGGTACCTCCTGAATATCCCTTGGAAGTTGTGCTGAATTTCTTCACCCGTTATTGTATAAACTTTGGCCCAACTGTCGAGAACTGAGAAACATGGTTTGTGGAGAACGGGGCTTGAGATTTGCGTTGGTTAATGACTTAGTGGGGAGAGTTGCATCCCATTATAAAATTAGGGGAATACCAGCTTGTTCAGTTGGTTGGCCTCATAAAGAATTCTTTCTAATTTTCTTAGTGGCTCCTGTGTCAATTTGGCTGGGATCAGATTGTGCCACCTTGGACACTAGACTTTTTTCTTGTGGAGTATTTAAAAGAACATTTGTGCATGTGGGTGGGATCTCTATGGGAGAATCATAAACCATCGACCTGTCCTTCCCAATCTATTGGTAGAGTTTGGCATTTTTTCAAAGACTACATGAAATGGTTGTGGAGGAGGGTAGTTGCTAAGATGCTGGCTGAGGAGACTGGGCAAAGGTGGTTCTCCATGTCTGATACCATGGAGGGGGCCTTATTATTTTCCCTCGTATGGTCCAGGCTTACCTATCTATGGAGAGACTTCGGTATTCCATCTATACAGGGGAAGTTTGGAGACCCCAAGATATAGATGATGATGGGGCTGGTTCTTATGGTAGGTGCGGGTAGGATCCTTGGGGAGTTTTATTTCTGAAGATTTTGTATGGTGTTTGGTTGTGTATCTAGATGGGATAAATTTTGGGAAGGTTTTCTAGGGGTAGTTTGGCTTATTTTAGTTTGGTTTTAGGAAAATTGGGTTAGGTTAGTGGGGGAAGTCGTTTGACTTTCTATGCCGATATTTGTAATCGTACCGAGTTTTCCCGATAATGGAATAAAAGAGAATTTTAATTATATTGTTTTGCCTCTTAATGAGCTTTTAGATTTTAATTATCTATACCAATCTCTAAGGCATACATAATCCTTTTAGTCATGTAAATGATAAAAAATGAATCGTTATTCTCTAAGATAAAAAATAGCATTTTGTGAAAAAGAAAGGGGTCGTGCTCATGTGAAGGGTATGAGCTGCCTACGTACCTCTGAGGGTTTTGAAAATTTTATGAGTTTCAAATTAAAAAGATGTTTTAGAGGATCAGGCCACACATAGTTCTGAATAAACGAAAATGTAGAATTTCTTTTAGAATAGAAGGGATATGAGAAGAGTCGTAGCACGCCAAGATTAAGGGTAAAATTTCTTGAGATGGTCCAGGTTGACTGGACAGGTGATCTCTTCCCCATCGAGGTCGATGAGAATATCGATGCCACCAGATATGATATTTTTCATAGTGTAGGGGCCACTCCAATTGGGCTTGAATTTCCCTCTGGGGTCCCAGATGGGTTCTACGATTTCTTTAAAGGGCTAAATCCCCTTTTTGAACATCACGGTCCTTGACTCTCTTATTGAATGATCATGCTATTCGGCGATAGTATCCTTTTATGTGATCTAGAGACTTTAGTCTTCTTTCATCCAAGAGTGACAACTCATCAAGATGGCTCTGATGTCTATCTTCCTCACTGACTTTGCTTTCAAGCATGACGCGTAGTGAAGGAATTTCTAGCTCAATGGGTAGGAATGCTTCCATGCAATATACCAGAGAGTAATGGGTAACCCCACTAGATGTTTAAACTGAAGTGCGGTAGTCTCAGAGGGCATCGGGATCTGATCGGCCCAATCTCGACAACTCTCGATCATTTTTCTGATAATTGCTTTGAGGTTCTTATTAGGAGCTTCGACTGCACCATTGGTTTGAGGTCAGTGAGGAGAAGATTTGTGTCTTTAGATCCCATGCTCATCAACCACTTCTATGACTTCTTGGTAGAAATATAACCCATTATCTGACACTAGATCATGTGGAACCCCATACCGACAGATGATCGGATGAACTTGGCCACCTTTTTTGGCATTCAAAAATGCATATGACTCGACTTCAACCCAACCAAGATGAATTCATGCCCGTTGGAGGCCTTGAGTGTAAATTTCCCTATGATGTCAATGCCCCATGTGGAGAAAAACCAGGGAGAAGTCATGTTGTACAATTCTCGCGGAGGCAAGTGTTGGAGGTTAGAAAATTATTGGCATTTAAGACATCTCCGAACATAGGTGGTGCAATCCTGAACCATGGTAGTCCAATAGTAACCCTGTCAGATGATTTTCTTGGCAAGCATATGGCTATTCATATGGGATCCTCACTCTCTGCCGTGGATTTTTTACACTTCCTCTTTAATGTCAGCCCCTGCAATGAAGTGTAAGTGGGTTCCATCGAAGTTTCTATTCAACGGTGCTTTATCGTAGATAATATATTTGGCATCCAGTTTGCGAAGGATTGCTCAATCTTTCTTGTTAGAATCTTGGGGATACTTACCATGATTGAGGAGGTTCCAAATGTCATACTACCATTGATTAGCCATATCAGGATCTTTATCTGTGACTAGCTTAATGTGATAGCAGTGGGTAGGTTTATCTTATTTTTGGACTATGAAGGGAGCCATTGTGATTCCTTCGGACATGTCAGCCATGGAGGCTAAGTTAGCAAGGGAATAAACTAAGTTGTTCTTTGCTCGGGGTAGGTAATGGAATGTGATATCTTGATATTGGGAGACCAGTTCCTCTAGGTGGGCATGAAAGGATAAGAGTTTCTCGTGCTCGACTTTTTATTTTTTGACTACTTGATCGATGATGAGGGATGAATCCTTGTAGACATCTAGGCATCAAATTTGTTTCTTACGAGCGACTTTAAGGCCTACCGTGAATTCCCTGTATTCGATCATGTTGTTGGTGAAGGGAAAATACAGCTTAATAGCAATGGGAGTGTGATAATCATCCGGGGAAATTAGGAGTATCCTAATACCATACCCTCTCTTGTTCGCGGCGTCGTCGAAGAACATTTACCACCGGAGGTCTTCTTGGGAGATACAAAGGATATTTTTATTTGAGAACTTAGAGATCCAAACATCAGTTTCTTCTATAGGGTAGTCAGAGATGGCTTTCTGCATGAGATTGGCTAGAAGCATCAATCATCGGGCCATTTGACTAGATAGGGTAGGTTTCTTGAGCATGTATTTTATGGATCCATTTGGGATACAAGTTTGATGGGAAAGGATAGCATGTAGTGTTGTAATTTTTGGGTGACCCAGACATGGGAGACACATGATTTCTCCAATGCAGTGTAGTTAACTTCGTACCCGACCAACGTATAACTAGTGTAGTAGATGGCTCTTTGTTTGTGAGACTCTTCAAGGTATTGGGCCAATAAAGCCCCAGCTGAGGTGTCTGTTACGCTCAGGTATCATAGTAGGGGTAGACCAAGTTGTGGTGGCATGATTACTAGAGGTCGGGTTAGATATTTCTTGATTCGATCAAAGCCTTATGGGAAGCTTCGTACCAAACTTTAGTTGAATCCTTTCGGAGGAGTTTGAAGATTGGTTCATAGATAGAAGTCAACTGACTGATGAACCTCCTGATATACTATAATTTTTTAAGGAATCTCCGTACTTCCTTCTTCGTTCGGGGTGGTGGCATTTCAAGTATGGCAGGATCAACTTCTGACCCTTTCTCACTAACAATGAATCCCAAGATCTTTCCTTTGGTAACTCTAAAAACAAATTTCTGTGGATTAAGCCTCATTTGATATCGCCGTAGTCACTCGAAGAACTTTCGAAGAGCGAGAACATAACCTTCCCTAGTTTTAGACTTGATAATTATATCATCCACGTAGACCTCGACTTCTTTGTGTATCAAATCATGCAAGATGGTTGTGGGATAACGATGTAACAAAATGTCCTTCCCAAATGGCATAAAGATGTAACAAAATGTCCCCCAGGGGGTGATAAGTGCGATTTTTTCTTGATGATTCGGGTGCATCTTGATCTTGTTATATTCATCAAAACCATCAACAAATGGCTTGAGAGCGTGACTAGCTATATTGTCTATAATCCTGTCGACATTTAATAGCGAGTAATCATCCTTTCAAGAGGCCTTGTTCAAATATCAGTAGTCAATGCACATGCGAACCTTTCCTCCAGATTTTAACACAGGTACGATATTGGCTACCCATATGGGATATTCAATCACTCGACTGAATCCAACGTTCAACTGTTTGACCACTTCTTCTTTAACCTTGAGTGACCATTCGGTTTAGATCTTTCGTAGTTTCTGTTTGACAGGTTTGCATTTTGGGAGACTTGGAATCTCATGTTGAGCGATCTTGGGATCAATGACGGGCATGTCTTCATAGGACCATGCCAAGACATCCATAAATTCCTTAAATAATTATTCAAGTTGCGTGTACTCATGCTTGTCAAGGGTGGATCATATGCTAATCTCGCACAGTTGGAGACTAGAACTGAGATTAATAACAACAGTTTCATCTTCATTAACTTAAATGCGGTGATATTATTTATTATTAACCTTATTAAGACCAGTTAGGAATTTTTCATTTGCAAAATCATCATCATCAAGAGATTGATTAGAATCAAGACAATTAATGTAAGGCACAACAAGATACTCAAAATCTTCGTTTATTTCATTGTTAGGAAAAACAACGTTGAGAACCTCATTAATGGAGGTCTTGATTACATCAAAATAGGGAAGAACAGTAAAAGAAGAGGAAATGGGATAAACATCAGAGTTGGGTTGTATTTTAGCAGGTATAACTGGCATGGCATTCCAGTTGAAGAGAGGTGCATTAACATCTTTGATCAGGAGGGATTGATCAAATGATGTAGCGCTTGAGTGGACCATGCAGAGTGTTATCCCTAATTTTTACAAGTTGGATGAATCTTCTGAGTCACTTCCCTCGAAATCTCCAGTAGCATCCGTAGTCTTCTTAACGAGTGGTTGCCTATAATGCTAGAAACTTTCGGTCAATGAGTAGGTGTCTTGGAAAAAGATTTCCATTCCTGGTTTCATCTTCTTGTCCATATGATCATCATGGTTTGGGAAATCCACAAAAGGGGAAATCTTCACCCTCTCTGATTAATCTTCCATTCAGGGAATCTCTTGAGATAGTCTTGGCATTATCTAGCCTTCTCTTCAATCGAGGTTGGTGGAGCATTCTGAGTTCCTCTATTGATGATTGATAAATTAAGTCGTAAGGAGGAAAGTCTTTCTTCATTACTATGGGTTAAAGTATTCCTTGTTTTCATCATCCCAGCCCCAGTCCGGGCATAAAGTGCATGTTCTTGAACATCTGTATAACATTGACATTACTGTGAAGGTTGTGCTCTGGACAAACTCTATTTTTGAAATCCTCCCTTACTAGGAGTGGAAGTGGTTCAACTTAGAAACCCGACAGAAGCATATCATTCGCCCCTTGTTGTATCTCTATTATTGGATTACTAGTTCTTGCATTCTCAGTGTTATCGTTGTCACCCAAGATGGCGATGACCATCCCATTGGCGAAGAGCTTCAGTTTATGATGTATGGAAGAGGACAAACCCTTGATACTATGGATCCATGGTCATCCAAGCAACAGATTAAAATAAGCTGGGATGTCGATGACATGGAATTCAATAACGGGATTTATAGGTCGATCCCCTAATGTAAGCTTTCTGGATCCCATCACTTCTCGACGAGCATTATCATAAGTGCGCACTGCAATAGAGGTTGGAGTAAGGTCCCTCACTTTCATCCCCAAGAAATTGAGGGTTCTCAATGTGCAAACATTAAGAGTTGATTCATTATCGACAAGCGAATGTGAGACGGTATTTCCAATGACTTCTATAGAGATATTAAGAGCATAGTTGTGATTTGGTCCAAACTTAGGGATTTATTCTTCGGAGAGGAAGATAATTCTGGTAGAGGTTAGAGATCCGACCAGATTCACTGCTTTTTCTAGCATGGTGGAAAGAGGGACGGTGGGCCCGATGAGTAGTTTGATCAAGGCATTCCGTTGTAGCTGGGAAGACATAAAGAGTCCCTATAGAGTGATGTTAACTTGGGTTTTCTTCAACTCATCGAGGATCTTGCTCTCCTCGAGGGTTATTTTTGGCATAAGAAGATTCTCAACACCTTTTCCTTGCTGATCGCTGAGGGTTGCTGGTTTGGAACATGGTAATGCCTCCCTAATCTTGTCATATGGTTCAAAAAAATAGGAACCATGTTTCCTCATCTATCTTGGGATGTTGATCAACCATGTTGACTTCTCCTAGCAGCTCCTCAAATGATATCATTCCACATATACTGACTAATGGGGTAGTCTTATTTGGGATTTTCTTTTCATCTAAACTATCGAATTCATCCCCCCATCTAGTGTCAACGACAACATCTTTCCAGCAAAATTTAATTCAATCCACAACCTCAATGGCCTCTTCGTATAGATCCTCCCACTTAATCGAGAATTTCATAGGTGAAGGGACCAGGGACCTTGTAGTTTAAAAGCATTAAGTAACTCAGACATACTAAAAATTTCATCGATCTGTCAGAATAAGTCTACCATCATCTGGACAATATTATCCAATATGACTTCATTAGTAGGTACCACCCAATTATCTAACTCTCGAGCCCATTTCCAAGCTTCCAAGATCAGCGTACTAAATCTCTGGCAGTCATAAGTCATCTTTGAGGGAAATTTCATCCCAAACTCTATAAGTTGGTTCAATACAGCTGATAATTCCATATCTTTCCCTCCAGAACAAGTATGAACAATAATGCATGATCTAGTAAGAAGTGACAGGGCCTGATCGAAAAAATAGGTAGGGTATAGGAGAAAATATGGGCAAACTTGGAGGGGTTTAAGGGAATATATGGGTATGATAGGTGATTTACTGGGTACAATCTGGCTAAATAGATCAAATTATAACTTTTCTTCTAAGAAGATGGTATTTGCATAATTTAGGAGTGGATTATGGGTAGTGTTTGGTTTAGGATTGTCTGGTGGGGAGATGATACCTCGATTAATCAGACCTTGGATTACATTTTGAAGATGTAAAAACTGATCAATAGTATGGTCAACACTTTAGTCAAAATTGAAATGGGCATCTGGTTTGAAATTTTTGGTAATTGGATTTAGTAATGGACGAGGGTCTAATGGCTTGATCAAATTTCTACTTAAAAGGGATTGGTAAACTTTGGAGATGAGAGCTTGATGCTCGGTGTATTCCTTTTTTACTAGGTTAGGGAGGCTTTCTAGTGCCCATGAAGTGGCAGGATGAGAGATGTTATTGATGGTTGAAATTATGGTATTGGCAGACTTCTCATATTTTCTAGGAGTGAACTGTCCAGATATTTAATTTGGCTCAACTTCTATCTTGGCAAGACTTTTTCGATCTCCACTCCTACTTCTCAGAGGTCTCGGAAATGGGGGTAGTACTACCCTCCAATTATTGCTTGGACATGGGGTAAGAAATTATTCTTTATAATACTAACTTTCTCCTCTTCGGAATGCCGGTTGATCTTGGTGGATGCTTTCTCTCTTAACCTTTCTATAAAGTTACAGACAGATTATTAGGGATTATATTTGAGAAGTTCTAAATCATGTCGGGTAACCTCTAAATCTTCGTTATACTTTTACTGTGACATGAATTCACGGGAACATCCTCCTAATTGCGAATTTTGGACTCCTCGAGAGATAAGAACCAGCAAAGAGCGTTGTCCTTCAAAGTCTGTTGGAACATTTGGGCCATTATTTCCTTGTAGGCTCCTAAGAGAGTCATGGCTCGGTGATAACTTCGGAGATGAACAATTGGCGGTCCACTATCCCCGAACTTCTCAATGTTAGGCATCTTTAACTTTTTCGACAGCCTTACATTAGGATAGGGAGACATATGGGTGTAATCCACGTAGTTCCTGGAGATTCAGACTTGGTCAAACTTCTTGGTCAATGTTTTGAGGTCCTCCTTTACCTTGGTCAACTCTTCTTCCTTCGGATCAATGATCACAAGTAGGTTAACCCCTGACTAGGCAAGATTTGGCATAGGGAGTTAAGTTGGAGGTGGACTATTGGCAGGAAGAGCATGTGGATAGTGCTGATATTCCTATGGATCCCAAATAGGCTTTGGAGCGGTCAGACCCATAGCATGAGGGAATAAAACCTTCGGATCTTCAGTAATAGGGATTCGATTTTGTTGCATCTCATGAACCTCAGTTTGAAAGTTGTCAATTTTGGTAGTAAGTTAGGCTAAAACCGTCACCAAATCAGGCTGCACATTCGATACTTGATCTATGTTCTCCATGGAAAGAGGATGAAGATGAATTATGGACTCAGAGGAATTAGCGAGAGAATTGACGGAGCCTCGGGGCAATTCGATAGGAGACCGAACCCAATAGGGAACCAGGCCAAGGCTCGGGTATCCGATTGACCTGAGAAGGAGAAAGATTCGAATTTATTTTTGAAAAAGAAGGGGGGGAAACTGTTATTTTTGGAAAGGGAGGAAAATATTTTTGACATTTTTGGAAAATATGAGGAAAAAAAGTTTTTTGGGTAAAAAGGATGAAAAATATTTATGGTAAAAGGAGGGCAAAAAGCTTTGGTATTTTCGATAAAAGAGGGGAAACATGTTTTAACACTTTTGGTAAAGAAAGATGAAAAATGAGAAAATGGGTCTCAACATAATTATTATTTGTATGTTCTCACTTGTATTAGGTTTACCTTAATACAAAAAAGAAATTTTGGATGGGACCCGAGCCTGGAAAAATTGGGTTTTAAAAATATGTAAAACACGGTTTGACCTATTACCAAGATTTATGGATAGGGTCCCATTTTAAAAAAGGAAAAATTGCGCAAACATTTGGGCGACATGCCGACCCGGTATTTTTGTAGAGTTTCAGGTAGAAACTAGTAAACTAAATATGAGTGCCCTAGGTTTGACACCGATATGAGGGTATGTAGTTGTTGGGTTAATTGGAAGGGTTCCCCCCTTTGGCATGACTTCCACGATATACATCTTGCTTTTGAAGGCAATCGGAACGTGTGGACAAGCCATTTGATATACCTGAGTGCACGTAAATTGCCTCACTATATACCTCATGGGGAGAGTATGCGTGAGAGAGAATTCGATATACTCGACGTACGTGAACGGATTCCCTGCTATATATCTCCCGACATGACTTCGGTCATGCGACACGATGCACGGTGGGGGGGGGGGACCCCTTCGATATATGTCGAAGGTACTTGGCCAATGGAAGGTGAGAGTCATATCACTTAGGTTATTGTGACCTACCGGACTAACGCCCATCACGAAGTGACCCCCCAGTTATAGGACAAAATTTGGTCAATTGCCATGCTCTTTGGTGATGTAGTGTGCAAAATGCATGATTCATGATTAGCATATTATGGAGAGTATCTTATTTAGCATGATGAGCACTATATTAATATGGAAGAACGTACAAGAATAAAAAGTAAATATTACATGGATCATGAAGATTACAATAATTATGGATATGTGAGGGTGAGTGATATGTGAATATCTACAAGTGAGTGTGTAATAGTGAACCTAAGCATGGATTAACTACAAGTGACAAATGCGAGTGAGTATTGATATATACAAGTGTGATTAGTGGAGGTGTGTGTTAGTGACTCCTAAGCATGGATATTCTAAGTGGTGTGTGACAAGTGTGAGTGAGCATGGATATATAGAAGTGTGATAAGTGGAGGTGTGTGTTAGTTACACTTGAGCATGAATATTCTAAGTGGTGTGTGCAACATGTGGATATAAGTGATCCTATGTGTAAGTAGCATGAAATGTACATGGGAAGTATCTACAAGTGTGTAAGTGAGCAGTGATATAAGCATGAGGTATATATGTGCAAGAAATAATAGAGGAGAAAAAAAGGAACATATGGGTAGGTGCGTATGCACACAAGCAGAAAATAATAACACCCATGAAAACAGAGTTTATCCCTCCTATGAATGAAAGTCCCCAGCGGAGTCGCCACTGTGGCCATACTCGGAATTCCTCATCTCTCCCTTCTCTCCCTGTAGGGGGCAGGAAGAGTGTGAGAAAAAGGCCCCACGCCCGCTTTCTCTAGGATTGCTTCGGTCGTCATCAGTGTAGGTGACTGTAAAGAGATGGAGTCGTCAGCCAAGTTTGCACAAAACAGGCAAAAGAACATGTCGATACCTAGAGAGAGTGGCATCAAAGACGAACTGATGCTTACAAAACCAATATTTCAAAGGTTCAGGGGCTAAGTTACAGAATGGGAAGGTGTTAGGCACCCATCCCGCCCTTTTGGCCTCTCGTGGAATTATGTTACTATTTCTCTTTATTTCTCTGTGAAGTGTGTGTGCGTGTATATATATAAATGGAGATCGGCATCGCCCAAATCATACCATGGAAAAGATAGAGTGAGGTCATTCATAGGAATGTTCCCAAAATAATATCTAGAAAATAAAAATGTATGCGTTTATCGAGATATTATTCGTTATGATGAAACGATAATATATGTTGGATAAAATGACAATAAGAGTCACAAACATAATATATATTAAAATAATGTATAGATGAAAAGGTAACAAATGTGAAAATGGGAAAATTGGAGAATTAAAAAATTAGAAAATTGGACTCGAGTCTCAGGTTTTAACCCGAAATGCCTACATAGCCTATAAAGCCATGAAAGTCCATGTAGTTCGCATGCGACATAAGGGTGTGGTTTATACCATATATTCAAATGAGAATTTAGTATTTCTGTGTGTGTAGAAAATGTATTTTAGTTTTGAGAAATTGTGATGGATAATCTCGTAGGAATTTATAGGTGTAGGCCTTTTTTTATTTTTTTTTTGTAGAAAATAAAGTATGTGCAATATAACTAATAAGAAGGTGAAATATTAATTGTATGAACTAAAGCACAAGCTAGATGAAGAATTTATATAGCTAATGCAAAAATAAAGAAATTAAAGAGAGATAAAAGGTTTTGGACCTTCTTTGGAGAATGGAAGCTTGATCTTGATCCTTAATGAACTCCATTGACTATTGAGATGAATGTTGGATGAGAGAGAATGATATTTTGTCAAATTGGGTATGGAAAGGATGGGAATTAAAGATTGAAAGTAATATCACAAAAGGAAACTTTGCGGATTACAAGAGAATGTTGCTGAGATCACTGATACTGATGGATCTGAGGTGTGATTTTGGAGTGAGGTCATTCCATCTATTTATAGGGTAAGGGGGTGCGGATTAGCATAGACCTAGACCTACGAATCGGCAAGTAACCCTAGGCAGGCTGCCGATAGGCGAGGAATTGAACTTTCCCATTGGTAGTCTCGTGCAATATTTTTTTAAAAAAAATGGTCGTCGAACGCAATCCATTGATCCAAATCGTGCATGGGGCATGTCATTACAAAGGTGATTCGGAGACCTTTAAGATTTATTTAGGACACTTCCATGTGTAGGAGTGGACTTTGGGACAAACAGAGTTCGTAAGCGCTCGTCGATCCTTTGGACGGGAGATTATCAGACGAGAATGGATCGTTCATCTGAACGGTAAGTTAGAATTATTCATGGGGCATACCGTTGGAGAGGTTATACTAAGTACTTTGAATTCCAAAGAGATTCACTCGGTTCAAAAAGTTGGCCTTAGTCAATCGGGGCCCGAAAGTTCCTGGTGACCTTTCGGAGAAAAATGGATCGTTCACCCGTATTTTAAGGCTGATTCATGCACAGGGAGGATCATTCTAAATGGTATTCAATTGATTTTGAATATTTATTCTGTCTAATTCAATATGAAGAGTTGGTCTTGGTCAAAGAATGTCCGGGAGTGCCCGGTGGCCTTCCGATGAATTTTTAGGGAAAATGGATTGTTCATCCAAACGATTATGCCATTTCACGTATGGGGCAAACCGTTGGAAAGGGGTTTCAATGCCCTTCAAATATTCAAATTGATTTTTCCTTGACGATGAGGTTGATTGGGGTCAAATCAGGGCCCGATGGCCTCTATATTGACTTTTGGTAGTAAAATGGTCCGTTCATTTGAACCGTTATGCCGATTGATGACAGGGTAGACCGTTGGAAAGGGTGTTTAGATCCGTTCAAAGATTTAAAGAGATTTCACTCTGATTATAGAGTTGATCGGATTCAAACGAGGCTCGACAATGCCGAGTGGTCTCTAGATCGATACTAGGTGTATGACCTAGGGTTTATAGTGAAATGGGGAGGTGCTAGGGGCCTAAGGAGAGACTTAGGGGGTCCTAGAATATGGTTTCTACAGGAAGCTGAGAAGGTTATTGGTTGTAGGTGGAAATAACCTAAGGTCAGAATATTCTCTTCTTGAATAAGAGAATTCAACTTGAAGTTTTAAGTCTCTCCCTATGGACTCAATCCCCGACATGCTCCTTCTTTCAGCAAGTGATGGGTCTTCCACCTCCTCCTCTTTTGAGTCGCTGAACTTTGATACCATCTTTGACATAGAGAAAGAAGTGATGGCCCAGAAGAATAGGATTCTTTTGGTTAATGATAATGATATGTCGACTTTCCCCAAGTCCAAGGTCCCTAAGAAGAAGGAGCTTAGAGGCATCCATTTTATGTTAGTTTTATGATGGATCCCCCCATTCGAGAGAATAATAAGAAGGATAAGGCCACTTATTTTGTCTCTATTATTCCTCCCCAAAGGGAGATGCCCATCACCATGGTAAGGGCCACCAAGTAATGTCGGTGGTTTAAAATTCATATGTGGCCATCGACCTGTTGAAGGGGGTTGCTCGCCTTTAACTGTGAGTAGATTAACAAGTTGACCCATAATTAATTTTCTTCTAGGTGTTATCTATGGTAAACAAAACCTTCTCTCACTTTTTCACCTCCTCTGCTTTGCATGGATTGATGAATTTGATATAATCCTCTTTCTTCTTTTTCAGATTGTGGCGGCCTTTATCGCCATTCTGAAAAAATTCTTTGATCATTCTAAGGTCACCAATGACCAGGAAATGTCCTTGGATATGTCCAATGAGGTTCTTACAATTAACCAAAAGGCATATGAGGCAGAGAAGAAATCCATGGACTAAGAAATTGATGAGCTAAAGAATGAGAATGACGAGTTGAAGGTAAATTTCGACCAACTGAAGGTTGAATGCGACCATCTATTGGTCGAGCATGACTAGCTGAAGAAAGCCTAGGAGGACCAAACGAAATATATCACTATTGCCAAGGATATATGAAAAAATACTGGCTATTTTGTCGATGAAAAATGCAATTTGACTTTCATTAAAAAGTCTAACTTTAAGAAAGGCTATGATGCTACTTTGATGAAGGCCAATATCCTAACTGAGTCTGAACTCTTTGGTGAGTATAATCCAGGTTCCCCACAAAGAGGAGAAGAAGCTTGTTGGGAAGAGGATGCTGCCGACCAAGGGTTCTTTGGGGCTAATTAGGTAAAAGTTACAGAAACACAAGAGCAGGCGAAAGAAAAGGAAGCCCAAATCTAGTTAATAATAGTTATCTTGAGAATCCTTATACTTTTATTTTGTTCTTGTTTGTTTGTAAGGGAGTTTCCCTATTTTGTTATAATGAATGATTTTGCAAATGTTTGACTTTGTCTCTTATTGCCGCTAAGTAATTTTCTTTTTTTCTTGTAGCTTAGTCGTGTATCTGAAGGGATACCTTCCTTTGATGGTGATCTAGATATCTTCTTTGGTTAGGGAACAAGTATTCAAGCTCGTCATGCTTTCACTTCTACTGGAAAAGCTCTTTAAAAAATGACCAAGGCTTACAAAAAATAATCTATCTTGGTTTTCAAGCTAAAAGACGATGTCAAGGACCTTGGTGATGTTGGTTCACTTATGCAAGATGAGATTAACTCTTTGAGGAGACAACTCGCCAAAGCCAAAGACATTGGTGATGTTGGCACAATATTACAAGACAAGAATAATTCCTTGAGAAAATAGCTCACTGAAGGTAATGAAGACCTGAATAGAGATAGAGTGATCAAGATGGGACTGAGTTATGACATACTTAGGCTCTGTTATCTCTTTAGGAAAGGTCCTCGCGCGATATAGGCTTCTGGTTATAATGAGGGGTGGATGGATGCCCCTCTCATACTAGACGAAGCAAAACAATTTTCATATAAGCATGGCTAGTTGAACATTTTAGGAGTCATAAAGGTCCAAAGTATTCCTAACTCTGATATTGGTACCAAGTTAATTGTCCAACCTGTCGTCATCGCCTATTTAGAAGTGAAGAAAGTTGTTCCCCCCTTGATTCCATTCCTCTTTAACTGACCAAACAATATTTGTCTTCCCATGAAAGTGATGACGAGTTAAAGCCAAACCCTGACGATAACCAAAGAGATGTTGTTACTGAGGTGATCACTCATCAGGAAAAATAATTATACAAGTTATTTTGGTCTTTCATAGATGTAATTTTGAGTATTCTGTTGATGCACACTGTTCCTTGTGTAATTTTGTATTATAATATTTGTGTAATTCTACATTATGCATTTTTTTCATTTCTTACACCGAGCATGTTTATATTGGTTGTCTTACCTTTTAGGTTATATCATCACACTACCTTATGCATAGAGAAAACTTTGGAAAAATGTGCCTAATTTTAGGGCCTTCCATCCATTCGGGATCTTTATCCAACCAAAGTCGTGCTTACTTAGTGCCTAGGGATCCCATATAGGTCTTTTTCCCGCCTTTGCAATTATTGAGGTTTTTGTGTTTTTTGTGATGAAAATCATTATAGTTTTTTTTATTAAATCTATTCAAACGATGATGATAATGGTCAATGTTTGACCGAAACATGAAAGTGTAAGCCTGTCGTTTGGAACAATGTTGAATGACTAAATGAACCACTTGGCTACTTGGGCTTGTACTTTATTTAATTTAAATCTTAAAATACTTCGAGAAACATAAGTTGGGAACTAAAAGTTCGAGAACTAAAAGTTGTGAGAAATAAATAAACAAACTAGAAATAAAAATTTCTTAAGTTGGATACATTGTAAGCCTTTGGTACATCTCCACCCTCCATTGTTTCCAAGTGGTAGGCGCCTTGCAAATCATCCTTTATAACCTTGAATGTTACTTCCTAGGTTGGCCCGAACTTTCCATCTGAAGGTTTTTTGGCATTCTCGAGCACCGTTATAAGGATATAATCATTGATATGTAATTTCCTTGGGTTTATGCCATTATTGTACTGCCTAGCGAACAACTGCTAGTAGGAGGTTAGTTTTATCAGGTCCCGCTCTCTTCATTCTTCATCCAAGTTAACCTTAGTCATGATTATTTCTTCCTTTGAACCTTGTTCGGCAATGGCGGTGTTGGTTGTTGGTAGTCTAACTTCCAAAGGGATAATAACTTCCATCCCAGAGAAAAGGTTCCCCATTTGGTCTTCTGGGCATAGTAAGATATACCCATAGTATGTGGGGAAGCTCGCCCACCAAATCCCTTATGCCTTATCGAATCTCCTATTTATTCCATCGAGCATTATTTTGTTAGAGACCTCATCTTGCTTGTTGCTCTGAGGAAAGTCCACAGAGCGTGATGCTTGATGCTACGGATGTCGCAGAAGCTTTAGAATTACCCACTTTTAAATAGCGTGCTATTATCCATGATGATCGCCCTAGGTATACTAAAGCTCATCACAATGTTCCTTCTAATGAACCTGATCATGTCATTGTCCCTGATGTTCGCCAATGGTCTGCTTCAATCCACTTGGTGAATTACTCTGTACTGGGCATGAGGTATTTTTAATTCCTTATTTCTGATAGGAGTGGACCTATAATATCCAAACCCTATTGGGTGAAGGACCATGCCTAGTCAGTGACTTTAAGTCATTGGCTGGTTGATGGAGCATGGGAAATAACTTTTGGCATTTTCACACTAATTGATGTAGGAGGTCTCATCTTTTTTCATATACAACGACCGGTGACCTTCTTTGATTACTCAAAATCCAGAGATCTTTCTCCAGCACGTCTCAAGTAAAGTTCATCGTGAAGATCCTACAGAACTTGGTCGACATCACTTGGATTCATGCATAGTAGGTAGGGTTCAGTGAAAGATCTCCTATAGAGGTTTCTTTCAGGCCCTAGATAAAAATGTACAACTTCCTCCTTAATTTGGTGGGCTTGCTTCTTATCGAGCGATAGGATGCCATCTTACACATAATTGATTATGATTGCATCCAGCTGGGACTTCTTTCCATGGTAAGAACCTTCTCGACAATCACGGGCTTTGTGATACTGGACTTGGTAAGGAACTCCAGTTTAATGGTTCTTACCAACAAAATATAACAAATAGCAACCCTTGCTCTGAAATAATACATTGAACATGGGAGGCCCATAATGTAGTTATAGTATAGTCTTTTCCAATGTAATAAAGTTAGGTAGTATATTTTTTTCTTTGATAAAGAGGTATTTCCATGGATTCTCCTTCGTATCATGTTCATACCATTGTATTAAATGATCTAGGTCAGTTTATTTATGTCCATATATTCCAAGAGTATATAAGCTTGTTATATGAAATGCACCAAAACCAAAGCAAGCCACCCCTGCAAGAAATAAATGAATTTCAAAGATCTTGGGAAAGTCCAAAGAAGATTTTCCTGTACGTTCATCAAAAAATATTTTTAGATCCTAATACACCCAATGCCAGATAGTTTTCGAGAAGCACAAGCCGGGAAAAACAATATATGCCCCGACCACACCTTTATAACTCCAAATACCCGGATTCGTTACAATGCCTCCTATGATACTCCAACCACCCCATGACTTGGTTACTGCTAAACGAGTCATAGTGAATCGATAGTTGGATCTACATTGTATCTCACCAAAATCACCCCATCTATCCTCATGAGGTGAAGTTTGGTTTCAAACCCCGGTTCGACTGAAATATTGGACTTATATTATAAAGAATAATGAGATGAATTGGAGAAATCTCCAGACCTTTATATTCTTTATATAAAATATAGAAAAAAGGACCTCTTCATGATATTGTAGAAAGTTCCTATAACATGATAAATATATTACCTTTGGAAAAAGAGGAAGATTTTTTCAATATTCTTCGATTTCAAAGGGAAATTATAAATTGTAACACCCCGTAATTTTGAGGATTTAGTATTTAATTATTTTTGGGAGATATAAAATATAAAAATATTTAAATTGGAGAAACTTAAATTTATGATTTGGAGAATTTATTTGAGTGGGAAGAATTATTTATAATTGGCGACTTTAAGTTAAATTGTTCGAATTAATGTGTGTCGCATTTTGGGGTCAAAATTTGGAAATGTTATAAAGTACTTCGGATGACAATTCTGATTGCGTGGTTGAGTCCGAATGGGTCGAGATAGTCAGAAAAGTGTATTCGGGGGTAGTAATCGGGTCTCGGAGCATTTTTGGGCATTGTCGGGCCCACACGGGGTGATTCAGGTCATTTTGATTAGGCTCGTGTGGCCAAAAATGGGATTAAGGGTTTTTAAACCTAATTGGGGAAGTGTTGAATGGCATTTAACAATTATAAACCTAGGGTTTGAGAGATACACAGAGGAAAGAAATCAAGAAGAAAATTGGGGATATTTTTGGAGACAAATTGAGGGACAAATTGGGTGTTCTTCATCAACACCTTTTCTACACCAACGGATCAGACTCTACGAACAATTCTAGGAAAGTGGTTAACTGTTGTGATTCTTAAAATAGGTGATAACCAATTAATATTATAGTATGTGTATATGAAAATTCGTTTTGGGTGTGTAACCATAATTAAAATTTGATTTTTCTGAATTTAGAGAAATGGACAGATTTAATTACTCAATGGATATTAAGTTATTATTAGGGACTGTTAAGATTGAATTGTAGGGTGGATTACAATATGTATTAGTCATTAAATTGACTGAGAATAGTGAGTTTGGATTCGATAAAATGAGACCCGGGTGAAAAAATCAAATCGGATATACTTAGGGTTATGCATAAAATTGATGATGAATTAAGGTCTCTAGGATGTTTAGACTCTTTTCTTATGTGGAGGTAATGTTGGTTGTGATTGGGTAAGGGTTTGGAATGAAAATAAAAGCTTGAGATTTCGCTAATGGATGAACAAAATGGCGGAGAAGAAAGGGACCTGTTTGATCGATCGATCGACCCAGGGGATCAATCGATGGTCCCAAATTTTTGACAAATCGGCTTGTTTAATTTATAAAGGGAAATTAATTTAGGATTTAATCCCCTACTTTTATTTAGTGATAAATTCATATGTGGCACATATTCCTTAACAATTATAAGGGGATATAATCGGGTTTAGGAGGGTGATAATTGTATGTCACGAGATGATTAAATTTCGAGAATTAATTCGTAGGTATTGGTTTTGGACCGAGAAAAAAGGTTCGAATATGGTAGTTGAGTGGAACTACATTATTAAATGAATTGAGGTGTAATTTATTAATTAAGGGGCGAAATATAGAATTGGGTATTAACGACGATACGGTCCAAGTGAGCGAGTCTGGGGATAATGGTTGGGCGACACCAAGTATTAAATTAATTGATGTGTTAAATTAATTAAATTAGAGTCAGACTGTAGACTCGGGAAGGTAATAAATTAATTAAAGAGAAAACTAATAAATTTGAGTCGGACGATAGACTTGGGAATATACAGGCTAGTGTTACGGGTTTTAGTACACGGTAAAGTCAGGAATTATATTATATATATACGGTGTGGTGATAGTATATATATATGTGTGTGTGTACTTTGTGTGCGCTATTAAATATCAGGGACTAGATATTTATTTAAGTTATATACTCTAGTGCTATCAAGGGAGGTTGCGTGTTGTGGGTGAATCCCCTAGCTTGAGGAGTAGGGTGAGTATATCCCTAGGTCATAGCGTCCGGTATATTGGTGAGGGGTTTATCTGACTTTCAGTGAAGGAATATGTCTGCCTCCACTACATTTATATTTTTGGGCCAGGTTGGTGAACGATTCCAACTTGGGTAACTAGGTTTTGTGAGCACACCTAAGGGGATAGCACTTTAGAGGAAATTATCTGGCGAGGGCATACTCTGAGGGATGGATATACATATGATATATGTGTGGATGTTTTCAAAAAAGGTACATATATAACGGTGTTAAATATTATATACGGGTTATAATACCGTATGTGATGTATTTACTTTGTATAACTTATGTCACAGTTATTTGATATTATTTAAAAGGAGTTAATTAAGTTAATTGGTGAAATAACTGATAACCCATTAATAATAATACTTAGTTTAGAGTAGAATGGAAGGGGGAGATTATACCAAGAGTAGTTGGACGGGTTAGTACAACTAGGTGGGGTTAAGGTAACCGTTAGGTGTGTAGTTGAGGGGTGAGAATGTCCTCAAGAGAGTGCGACACTAACTTAAATATGAAGAGCATTCATACATTTTAAATTAATGCAGTTAATTCACTTGCTAAATATTTTCAAAATGTTTTGGGTTCTAACCCTTGATACAAAACTATTTTTCAAAACCTTTTAGGTGTCCATCCAGAGGGACGCCAGGATTGATATTCTGTTCCAGGCATACGGAGCTGCGGCATATGTGGATGCTAGCAGGAGCTTGGATTAGACGCATCATTCCTTCTTTCCTAGAGTAGGAATCATCTATCAGTTTCAGTTTACTTAGGTCATGTCGCCCAGACTTTTCAGTCGTAGTTTTCAATTTCATCTATTCAGTTGTTGGATGACTGTTGTTGGACTATTTTATTTTAGTGGCCTATGGTTTACTCGGCAAGTAGTTAAATTATTTGTTCAATTGATTTAATTCAGTTGTGTGAATGGTTTATATTTATAATTCCGCATGTTATTGTTTTGTTTAATTAAAAAGATAAACTTTGGCACCAGGTTTTTAGAATACTAGGTGGTTAGTAAGTTTTAAAAAGGTTTTCGAGAGTGATGCTAAGGATGAACCAACTGGGATTCCTGTTTTAATTTGGTGTAGGACTTATCACCCGATATTTTATTTGGCGGGGTGTCACAGATGGTATCAGAGCATCAGTTTCTAGTGTCCTTAGAATCTGTGCGGCTTTTCACGTTTCAACTTAGCATTATTTGATGTAGAACCCTATCATAGGATTGTTGTATTCTCATACGCATGCGCATTTACGTTCTTCTGCCAATTACTTTATATTTGGGGGTGATCTCATACGATTCGATTCTCATTTCAGATGCCGCCCAGGATAGATAAAATAGCTAGGGCAGTAGGGGGAGATGATACTAGAGAGGCCCATCAGGAGCCAGAGTTCCCGCAATAAATGCCAGAGATGATTTTGACAACACGGGTAACTGAATTAGTGGCGCAGGCAATTGAAGCAATAATGATCGCAATGGCAAGGTACTTTCCACGAGATCAGCCACAGGCGTTAGTAGTACCAGATGTTCAAGCCCACCCGGGGCCATCGGGTGGCAACAAGTACGAGAGGGTTTTCAAAAAGGGCATCCGCCAGAGTTTCGAGGGGGTTCAGATGTGGTGCTAGCGTGTCAGTGGAAGAGAGATATCCAGAATCACCTATGCATGTTTGATTGCAATGAGGTGCAGAAGAAAATGCTAGCCTCTTTTAGGTTAGTGGGAGCAGTGCTACAGTGGTGGGAGTTTATCACCACAGTTGAGGAAAGGGATACATTAGCTATTGTAGAGTTTTGGGTGCGGTTCGACCGCAAATATTTTTCGCCAGCAGTAGAGATCGAAATGAGGAGAAAATTCAGAGAGGTGACTCAGGGGGACCGTTCAGTGGCCGATTAAGAGGAAGAATTCAATCGTTTGGAAAATTTTGTACCAAATGAGGTAAGCGATGAAGAAATAAAGAAAGAAAGGTTCATGGACGGGTTAGTCTAGAGGATCAAACAACATTTGATTGGTAATCCCGCATTAGTAGCTTATACGTACATCGTAAATGCAGCACTCTTGCACTGCCAGGAATATCGCTTCCATATGAAAAAAAGAAAGAAGGGAGTGGAACCCAGTCAGTTGAATAAAGCATGAGGGAATAATACCAGTGGGGTATCCCGGCAGCAGACAGGGGGACATCAGGGGTAAGATTTTCGATAGGGGAATCAGGCCAAGCAATTGAAATATGGGGGCTATCGACAGAATGGCCAGGACTTCTGATAAGGCGAGCAAGGAAGGGATCAGTGGCAGGGTGAATTTATTAGGAGGTGTTTCGTTTCTGGGGAAGCGGGACACGTGAAGAGAGATTATCTTAAGCGAGGCAAGGGTCAACTACAGGATGTGGTCCTGGATATACAACCACTACAACAAGTCATGGGTGCATTCGAGTAGGGAGGAAGCCGCTCAGGAACCCGAGGATCAGCCATTGCAGCTAGAATATGGAGGTAATTTTCTTTTTATCCTATGGGCATGGGGTATGCTTTGGGTGACAGTGAGGGTGTCACATATAAAAATTATTTTTCACTAGAATTCACGAGTGAGTCAGATTTAGTGGGTTCGCTGGATGTAGCAGCCATAGTATGTAGATAAAAAAAATTTGTGGGGTAGTGGAGTCCTTTGGTGTTAACCACGAGAGAGTGGGGGTGTACACTGAAAGAAGGTTTGAATTATGTGAGGGGTCACTACTTTCGAGAATTATGGAAGTAGGGTTAATGATTTTCTCAAATATCGACCGGATAGTGATGTATTTGAAGTATTGTGGATAGTGGGGGTAAGTTTTGGTGTTCACAACACCAGGGTATGAATTTTACTAAATGTCACCTGAGAGGGAGTCTAGTCTATATATATGTGTGAATATATGTTGTATTGCGTGGTGCGATAGACAAATAATGAGGTGTTGTGTTCTCATATTTTATCCCGGTAAGTAGGGGTGTCTACTGAAGTGAATTAGGGTGCTTAGATTAATTTTCGAGCAAGGAGAGATAGCTCGGGGTTTATTTTACGCAAGAACTAGTGATAGTAAGGGCGCGGTATTTTATGTTGTCTTTTGTAGCATAAGGGTAGGCGTGTATGCTTTTGTGTTAAGAGACAAGTGTTTGGGGGTACGTGCTATGGACAGAGGGTCTAACGGATATCAACAACCGACAATGTTAGGTAGTAGTGTATCGAGGGGGGTCCTTGTTTGGATTTTCCTTTGAGAGATGTCCCACGCATGAAACTTAGCGCAACGGTTGAAGTGGGGAGATGTTTGGTTGTTAGTACAAGGGTTGGGTACCCCGACCATTATATATATATATATATATATATATATATATGATATGACTACGAGTTGGAAGCTATATTTCGGATCACGGCTAGCATAGTCGAGTAACTCTCGTGCAGTTAAGCACGGGGATAGGGTGTATGGGCACCCTGGTTAATTAGAGTAACTTTTGTGAGGTTAAGCACGGGTACAGGGTGTATGGGAGCCCTGGTTAATTAAAATGCGTATTTGTGTAATTTCTAGTTAGAAGCGAGAGAGATAGATATAAGAAGCTTAGAGGCACATGACTAGAGAGTGATTTTTTAAGCTTGGAGCACTAGGCTCATCTTAATTTCGAGGACGAAATTTCTTTGTAAGGGGGGGAGTATGTAACACCCCGTAATTTTGAGGATTTAGTATTTAATAATTTTTGGGAGATATAAAATATAAAAATATTTAAATTGGAGAAACTTAAATTTATGATTTGGAAAATTTATTTGAGTGGGAAGAGTTATTTATAATTAGCGACTTTAGGTTAAATTATTCGAATTAATGTGTGTCGCGTTTTGGGGTCGAATTATGAAAGTGTTATAAAGTATTTTGGATGACAATTTTGAATGCACGATCGAGTCCAGATGGGTCGAGATAGTAAAAAAAGAGTACTCAGGGATAGTCATCGGGTGTTGAGGCATTTTTGGGCATTGTCGGGCCCACAGGGGGGTGATTCGAGCCATTTTAATTCGGCCCATGTGGACAACAATGGGATTAAGGGTTTTTAAACCTAATTGGGGAAGTGTTGAACGACAGTTAACAATTATAAACCTAGGGTTTGATAGAGATACAGAGGAAACGAATCAAGGAGCAAATTGCAGATCTTTTTGGAGACAAATCGAGGGATAAATTGGGTGTTGTTCATTAACACCTTTTCTACACCAATGGATCAGAATCTACGAATAATTCCAGGCAAGTGGTTAACTATTGTGATTCTTAAAATAGGTGATAACCGATTCATATTATAGTATGTGTATATGAAAATTCGTTTTGGGTGTGTAACCGTAATTACAATTGGGTTTTTCAGAATTTAGAGAAATGGACAGATTTAATTAGTTAATGGATGTTAATTTATGATTTGGGACTGTTAAGATTGAATTGTAGGGTGGATTACAATATGTATTAGTGATTAAATTAACTGAAAATGGTGAGGTGGGATTCAATAAAACGAGACCCGGGTGAAAAATCCAAATCGGATATACTTAGGGTTATACATAAAATTGATGATGAATTAAGGTCTATAGGATGTTTAGACTCTTTTCTTATCTGGAGGTAATGTTGGTTGTGATTGGGTAATGGTTTGGAATGAAAATAAAAGCTTGAGGTTTCGTTAATGGCTGAAAAGAACGGCGAAGAAGAAAGGGACATGTTCGATCGATCGATCGACCCAGGGGATCGATCGATCGATGGTCCCAGATTTTTGACCGATCGACTTGTTTAATATATAAAGGGAAATTAATTTTAGGATTTAATCCCCTACTTTTATTGAGTTATAAATTCATATGTGGCACATATTCCTTAACCATTATAAGGGGATATAATTGGGTTTAGGAGGGGGATAATTGTATGTCACGAGATGATTAAATTTCGGGAATTAAGTCGTAGGTATTGGTTTTGGACCGAGGGAAAAGGGTCGGATATGGTAGTTGAGTGGCACTACATTATTAAATGAATTGAGGTGTAATTTATTAATTAAGGGGCGAAATATAGAATCATGTATTAACGACGGTACGGGCCAAGTGAGCGAGTTTGGGTATAATGGTTGGGCGACACAAAGTATTAAATTAATTGATGTGTTAATTAATTAAATTAGAGTCAGACCGTAGACTCGGGAAGGTAATAAATTTATTAAAGAGAAAACTTATTAATTTGAGTCGGACCATAGACTTGGGAATATACAGGCTAGTGTTATGGATTTTTGTACACGGTAAAGCCGGGATTTATATTATCTATATACGGTGTGGCGATAGTATATATATATATATATATATATATATATATATGTGTGTGTGTGTGTGTGTGTGTGTGTGTGTGCTATTAAATATAAGGTACTAGATATTTATTTAAGTTATATACTCTAGTGCTATCAAGGGAGGTTGCGCATTGTGGGTGAACGCCCTAGCTTGAGGAGTAGGGTGAGTATATCCCCATGTCATAGCGTCCGGTATATGGGTAAGGGGCTTATCTCACTTTTTTCAAGGAAGGAATATGACTGCCTCCACTATGTTTATATTTTTGGGCCAGGTTGGTGAGGGATTCTAACTTGGGTAACTAGGTTATGTGAGCACACCTAGGGGAATAACGCTTTAGAGGAAAATTATCCGGAGACGGTATACTCAGAGGGATGGATATACAAATGATATATGTGTGGATGTTTTGAATAAAGGTACGTATATAATGGTGTTAAATATTATATGCGGGTCATAATACAGTATGTGATGTATTTACTTTATATAACTTGTGTCACAGTTATATGCTATTATTTAAAAGGAGTTAATTAAGGTAATTGGTGAAATAACTTATAACCCATTAAAAATAATACTCAGTTTAGGGTAGAATGGTAGGGATAGATTATACCCGGACTTGTTGGACGGGGTAGTACAACTAGGTGGAGTTTAGGTAACCGTTAGGTGTGCCCAATAGTGGAGGGGTGAGAATGTCCTCAAGAGAGTGCGACACTAACTTAAATATGAACGCATTCATACATTTTAAATTACTGTAGTTAATTCACTTGCTAAATATTTTCAAAATGTTTGGGTTCTAACCCTTGCTATAAAACTATTTTTCCAAACCTTTTAGGTGTCCAGCCACACGGATGCCATGATTGATATTGTATATGTACGGTGTGGTGATAGTATATATATGTCTGTACTTTGTGTGCGCTATTAAATATCAGGGACTAGATATTTATTTAAGTTATATACTCTAGTTCTATCAAGGGAGGTTGTGCGTTGTGGGTGAATCCCCTAGCTTGAGGAGTAGGGTGAGTATATCCCCAGGACATAGCGTCCGGTATATGGGTCACTTTCAGGGAAGGAATATGTCTTCCTCCACTACATTTATATTTTTGGGCCAAGTTGGTGAACGATTCCAACTTGGGTAACTAGGTTATGTGAGCACACCTAGGGGGATAGCACTTTAGAGGAAATTATCCGGTGAGGGAATACTCGGAGGGAGGGATATACATATGATATATGTGTGGATGTTTTGAATAAAGGTACGTATATAATGGTGTTAAATATAATATGCGGGTCATAATACAGTATGTGATGTATTTACTTTATATAACTTGTGTCACAGTTATATGATATTATTTAAAAGGAGTTAATTAAGTTAATTGGTGAAATAACTTATAACCCATTAATAATAATACTTAGTTTAGAGTAGAATGGAAGGGGGAGATTATACCAAGAGTAGTTGGACGGGGTAGTACAACTAGGTGGGGTTAAGGTAACCGTTAGGTGTGCACAATAGTTGAGGGGTGATAATGTCCTCAAGAGAGTGCGACACTAACTTAAATATGAAGAGCATTCATACATTTTAAATTACTGCAGTTAATTCACTTGATAAATACTTTCAAAATGTTTTGGGTTCTAACCCTTGCTACAAAACTATTTTTCAAAACCTTTTAGGTGTCCATCCAGAGGGATGCCAGGATTGATATTATGTTCCGGGGATACGGAGCTGCGGCATATGTGGATGCTAGCAGGAGCTTGGATTAGACGCATCGTTCCTTCTTTCCTAGAGTACAAATCATCTATCAGTTTCAGTTTACTTAGGTCATGTCGCCCAGACTCTTCAGTTGTAGTTTTCAGTTTTATCTATTTAGTTGTTGGATGATTGTTGTTGGACTATTTTATTTTAGTGTCCGATGGTTTATTCGGAAAGTAGTTAAATTATTTGTTCAGTTGATTTAATTCAGTTATGTGAATGGTTTATATTTATAATTCTGCATGTTATTGTTTTGTTTAATTGAAAATATAAAATTTGGCACCAGCTTTTCGGAATACTAGGTGGTTTGTAGGTTTTAAAATGGTTTTCGACATTGATGCTAAGCATGAACCAACTGGGATTCCTGTTTTAATTTGGTATAGGACTGATCACCCGATATTTTATTAGGCGAGGTGTCACATAAATCATGTAAAAATTCGAATATTTTTTTTTTTAGAAAAGTTGACTATCGGAATCAAACTGAGGAACATTGCATTAAAAATGCAATGCTCTACCCTCTAAGCCAAGTAGGCTCACATAACAGAAATTCTACATGGATAGGAATTCAATAAAATGCTGGAATCTTAACTACTCATAATTAGCTACTCATACTTAGCTATTAATAATTAATATGAATATCGAAAAGAATAGAATATAGAATTTCAAATAAATATTCAATATTATAGAACATAACGATTAATCTGGCGATATAGAATTTAGATTTATTTATTATTTATCACAGTTATTTAATATAGTCTTAGATATTGGATATATTATTATCATAATAATAGTAAATTATAATAAATATTATTCTATGCAATATATTTTTGTTTTTGAATTCAAATGACATTTGAATCCTTTTTTTGAAACTTCTCTATTTTATTCCATATCATATTTATTATATTTATTTTACAATTCTAATTATTTCATGGTATTATTAGTTATAAATAATCAAACATTCCTCTGCTTTCATTCGTAAAGGTGGAGGTTAAGAAAAGAAAAAGAATCGATCGTTCAAGTATTCAAAATTGCATGGAAAAAATGAGCATATTTTATTTATAGATAATATTGTATTACTTTTTAGAATCTTATAACGAATCTTTATTTTGTCTTTTATCATACTGAATTAATCCAAATTTAACAATAAAAAAAATCCAGTCTTTGCAGGAGAATATTTACACTTTTAATCTCTATTTCAATTATAGGGTTAGCTCATGAATTTTTTGAATAGATGAATTGGTCTCTAGGTCGTTCCGCCATCCCAATCAATGAATCCTTAGAATCCATTTTCAATAGAATATTTTGTATTCATAGGTGCCATCGTTCCCATCACTTCTTACTTCATGGTTAGGCCTGAATTCTACAATAGAGTTCGTAATTCCATTTATTCTTAAGTCAATTTTTTCAATCTTTATTGGCTCGAAGCTCTTATTTTTTGTTTAATGAGCAGATTCATTTCATTACGGATGAATCGGTATTGATGATTTATTAAATAGCCATTTATTTTATGAGATGACTAATAGACCTTACATATTGGAATTATATCATTAATATTATTTTTCTCTCTTTCTCTCACCCTTATATTTATCCACATATTTCTTCTATATTTTGTTTCACAACTTAGAATCAGATTGATTTTGCTTTTGTTTATGCAAAAGAATTTAAGTTTATCTAATGATATGACCAATATATCATATTGATTGGTTCTTTAGATCCAGATAATGCGAAGTGATGAGTTGGCTATTAGTTTTATAGTTATCAGTTTATACTAAAGTTCATAAAGGGTTTGTCATTTTTTTAATCCTAACCCTAAAAAAACCAACGAGTCACTTACTAAGCATAACAATTATATCAAATAAATGGTCAATCGAGTTTTTATTCAACCCTATAGAATTTTAAAGGATTAAGAACCGCAATTTTTTTGGTACATCACATTCATGCATTTATGATTAATATAATGGTATTTATACTCTTAAAGGTGTTTTATTTGCTAGTATCTCTCGTCTGATACTGGATAACGAAAATCTTAGTTTTTATTTTCCTTGAGATGCAAAGAGGGGGGACGTGTCAAGTCTCGTCTTGGGATCATGTCTTCTTAGGACTATTTTGGATGTACAATTTAATTTCAATAGTAATATTCCATTTCAGTTCGAAAATGTAGTCAAATGTTTAAGGCGGTATAAGTGATTAATTCCTGGGCAACCTGTAGGTATAATGACATTTGTTCACCCCTAGCATTAAGATATCCATTCACTTGGTTAGATATTTTCTTTGAATCACAGTATATGTCAATATGGTTTGCCCCCAATGAGTAAGCTTTGTGCAGTCCGACGATGAGGACTTCGTTCTAGGCCTAATTGTTAGAAACTTCAAAGATAAGTCTGATCCTTTACTCCATCATGGTATTCTCTGAGGAAATAAGCATAATTCCTACTCCTTCCACCTTGGAGTTAGATGCGCCATCCACATAAAGGGTCCACTTTTGGGATTGGTCGATCTCTCAGCTTCTTAAGTGATTGTCTATATCTTTATCACTGGGCTCCTCTTTTCATATGAACTCGGTAATGAAGTCTGCCAACACCTAATCTTTAATCGTCGTTCTTGGTTGATAATGTACGTCAAGCCTTCCAAGTTCAATAAACTATTTGGACATTCGTTAAGATAGGTCAATCTTTTATATAATGACTTTAAGGGGGAAGGAAGTGATGACTACGATTGAATGAGCTTCAATATAGTGCTTCAACTTGTACGATGCAACGACCAAAGAGTAGGAACTTTTTTCAAGTGGGAGGTAGAATTGCTCGGTGTGCAGGAGCATATTGTTAAGGGGGAATGATGTCCCTCTTCTCGCACATTAAGATTGAACAGATTGCATGGTTGGAAACCACTAGGTAAAGATAAAGAGGGCCTTCTGGATTTGGAATAGACAGTAAGATAAGTTTTCTCACATAGGATTTAATTTCTTCGAGGCATTCCTCATTTTAGGTAAGGCCTTTTTCCTTCTTTAACAACTGAAAAAATCGTCAAAATCATTCGAAAGACTTTGAGATGAAACGATTAAGGGATGTTGATATTCCTGTTAACTTTTGGATCTCACTCAACATCTTTGGAGGTTGAACGGTATTGATTGCGTATATCTGGCCAGGGTTGGTCCAAATACCCCTTTTGGTAACTAAGTAACCTAGGAAATTTTTAAACTGAACCCCAAAGGAGCACTTGACTGCGCTGAGCTTCATTCAATAGTGCCTTCAAATATTAAAAGTCTCTTCTAAGTCCTACGGATGGTCAACTTTGATCTTGCTCTTGGTGAGTATATCATCGATGTACACTTCCATTTTATCTCCCAACTATTTCTCAAATATCCTCGTGACCATTCTTTCGTACGTGGCTCCTATATTTTTAAGGAAAAAATGCATGATCCTATAATAATACAGGACCAAAGTGGTTATTAATCTAGTTTTGTCTTGGTCGAGGTCAAATAAAGGGATCTGATAATACCTGGAGTACGTATTTAGAAAACTCATTTGTTCATGACTAGCTGCAACATCAACCAACTGATCGATCTTAGGTAGAGGAAATTTAGATAGGATTTTTTTAAATTAATGAATTCCACGAACATTCTAGTGAAATCCACGAATACTCACTGATTGATCCTACCTCCCAAAGTTTCCTTACTTTTATTTCCACTGCCTTTACTTTCTATGGGGAAACTAAGAGAGCCTTTTATGTGATCAGTGGATATATGGGATCAATGTGAAGTCTATGGCATAAGCATTTCATATATCTGCCATGTGAATACATCTTAATTTTTCTTAAACAGAGAAATCAACTCCGCCCCTGTTGCTCAGATAATGTGGTGCTAATCAGGAATTTACTTATCGAATTAACGTCATCAAAGTTTACTTCTTCTAACTTATCGATGACCCTATTTGTAGGGTCAACCCTTATTTTTCCCACCCCTAGTCTTATGTGCTTTAGTTAATATTTAGACGGTGTAGCTTCATCTTGAAACAGTTCAGTAATGATATCCTTCTCATTCTTCTTCTCTTATTTAGGCGTGATGGCAGTGATGAAACACTTTTGAGCCATGACTTGGTTATCTCTGATCCCCGTTAGTCCATGATCCATGATACACTTGAGTTTCTGGGTGTAAGTGAAGGGAACATCATGCATAGTGTGTATCCATCCACTTCCAATAATGGCATGGTAGGGAGAGTCAAATACATACCACCAAGAACTCTATTAACTTTGAGATGTTTCCATCTCTAACTGATAGGACCACTTTTCTTAACGACATAGTCATCTTTTTAGCGAAACTAACTAGAGGGATGGTCGCTTCCTTCAAGTCATCCATCTTTAGTTTAAGCTTTTTAAACAGTTCCAAGTACATGATTTCAGAGTAGCTTCCTTAATACACTAATATCTTTTCCACTTCCAAACAATCAATCTTGAAGGGGTAATTACTAGCACATCATGGTGTGGGGTCCTCACCACGATCAAATCATCTTTCATGAAGACTAAATATTTATTGTAGTCTACATCTTTTAGTCACATGCGCTTGCCCAATGGGATTTTTACATGATTAATCTGGAAGGCCTCCAAACTGCAGTAACCTTTTTGAGCTCCATTCGAACTATGATGCATTAGATCTTCTTCGAACTTGGGGCACTGTGGATAACATCAAACTCATGCCCCAACTCATCTTCCAAAACATTATCTGGTTTTTGGTCGGCGCTGGTGGAGACCTTATCACCTTTCTTTTCTACGTACTCGTTTAAATGCCCCACCTGGGCTAACTCTTCTAGATGGGATTTAAGGGCCTTGCAGTTTTCTACTTTATTCTCATTCTCTCTATGATAGGCACGTCCTAGTGCACTGCACCTCTTGCTTGGATCACCACACATATTTTTTTACCACTTGAGGAACTACTGGTCTTTGATCTTAACCAAGATCTTGTAGGTTGGTTCCTTAAAAATAGTATTCATTACTTGAAAGGATTTGGACGAGTCTGCGTTGTCCCCATTTTTAGAACCTTCTTTCAGCTTCTTGCACCACCTTCTTAGGGGTTCTATCTTTTTTGTTCCCTTTTGTCACCTTCGTACGACCATTATCACATTGGTTGAGGGCGACCACATCTTCTATTTGGCATACTTCTCTATGCGTGACATAAGATTTTCGACGGTGTCTACCTCTTTCTTGGTGATGGATTGATGTAACATGGAGTTATGGGGTAGCCTTATCTTTAATGAGGCCGCAATGACCTGTTCTGAGAACTTTTTAACTTCATTTTAGTTTTTTCAGTATAATCCCACAAAGTTTCACTGGGTTTATTTCTCATAGTGAGGATAGCTCATTGGGTGAGAACTTGTAAGGATATTTTTGTTCGTTATCAATTTATATGTCGTATACCGCTATACCGTCAAAGAATATCAAGATCGCATTCACATCAAGACGGATTCGAATAATAAAGATTCTTCAACAAACAGTGTCCACAAGATTAACTTTAGTGGGGTTACGTTTTAGGGTACCTTAATAATGCACTTAGAGTATTGGGATTATTTTTCATAAAATATTTTCTAAATGTTAGAGCGGAGCTTTAAAAGTTTTTATTAAATTATTTTGAATTCATGCTATCTAAAGATTTTCTTCTTAGACACTTTTCTGTAGAAAAATCATAACTAATTTATAAAAAATTAGAGAAATACGAAATTGGCGGCCACTCGTTTGTATTGAAATTATTTACAATCATGGCCTAAAATGATAGGTCGTTCAAATGAGATAAGATCTCGTTCTAACGAGATAGGATCTCATTCAAAAGACATCATATGTCGTTCGAACGAGAAGAGTTATTTTCTGACACATCACCACCTTGATTTTTAGTATTTAAAAGGTGTCAGACTACTGAATTTCGTGTGGAAAAACACTAGTTTTAAATAGAATACGATTTTGAGTGTTTTACTTTATTCTCCAACATTAAAAGAGTTCAATCTCTTATTTTACAATTCATAAATTCCCAATATCTTTTTGTATGAATTATTTTTGGAACCCAAGATCAGAACTTTGATATTGTTCATACTTTGTGGGGAGATCTTTACAACGGGAGGGTTATGTGCTATTGTGGAGGGAGTCTCTATAAATATTTTTGACTGCGTGTCATAGGTAGTGCTCGTGAGTATTTCTGGGTTGATGAGACTGTGTGTCCTTGTGGTATAGCTGGGCATGAACCATTGCAGATTTCTAACCGATTCGTTGAATGTTTGTTGAAGGCACCGTTCGTTACACTTAAGGGAAGTTTTATGTAAGTCAATGGTCTTGTAAACTTTTCAAAGTTCTATAAATAAAAGGTTTTGCCCCTATGGGGGATTTTTTGTGTTATTTGGTTTCCTTTACATGTTTATTTCTTTTTGATTTCATATCACTTAGATGCATGTTCTAGGACTGAATTAAAACTTGAATTTCATTAAAATTGGTTTGGTTGGCATATAATTAAAATTGGTTTTATTTGAGAAGTCACATTTATTTCGCTGTTGCAGGCTCTTACAAATTGGTATCAGAGCAGGTTGATATAAGTTATCGAGTGATCCTGATTTTTTAAAGTTTTTCACTGATACAATTTGACTACTCACGTCGTCAAATTGGTATCCGAGCGGGTATTGCTAATTTATCACGTTTGATATTGTTTCTCTAAAAAATGGCTTTTGGTGGTTTTGATGATTTTCGATGTCAACTTTTTGAAAAATCTTATTGGAAAATTCACACGAACTCTTGTTTTAAATCTTCTGTTGAAAACAATTCTGAGAGGTGTTCGGATTGTGAGGGGGTAGGTCTCATAATAGACGAGTGTCCCAAAAATTCGAGGATGAAATTGAATAAACCAACATCTCCTATTTCTACACTTAGTGACAGTGACGGAATACGAAGTTTTTTTCTTCTAGGCGAGAGTTTCCCACCCGTATGACTAGTGATAAAAGTGAGGTGAGTGAGGATGACATAATTGAGGATGATTGTGACTTGCAAACTGCTTTCAATAAACTTTATGCTGAATCTTTGAAAATAAAGAAAGAAAATTTGAAATTGAAAGCCCATTAGCAAGAGCGTGCCTTAAAAAATGATAATGATATTTTAGTTGAAGAACTTAGGGCATGAGAGACAATTTTGAGAGAAAAACTTGGATATGTTGAGGGTAACATATATGATCTTCGAGGTGTGGTGGAAGTTAAGAAAAAAGAAATTTTAGAGTTTGAAGACTCTAAGCGTTTGCTTGAATCTAGGATATGTGAACTTGAGGTGAAATTGAAAGATTCAAGTAAAGTGAAATTTGATTTGGAGTCTAGGTCTGAAAAACTTGATAAGATTTTAGGCATCGTCGTGATAAAAAAAGGACAGAGGTGGGATTGGTTTTCAAAAATATTTTGCACCCATTCCCACACGTGTAAGAGAGCCTCCTAGGATTGTTAAGAAAGTGGCACCTAAGTTTGTTAGGAAAGAACCCCCTAGGAACATCATGAGAGAACCTCCTAGGATCATTAGGAGAGAGCCACCTAGGCAAATTCAGAGAGCGCCATCTAGGAATTTGAGGAGAGCACCACCTAGGAATTTGAGGAGAAGACCTCCTTTAGGTAAAACTCACTGCCCCATTTACACTTGCACACATTGCGGTAGGCAAGTCCATCTTAGGAATTTCTATTATAAACTTTGAATGGACCTAGGAAGTTTAAAAAGAGAGTCACACCGATTCCTAAAAACCCCTCACCTCGTTACACATCGATTTCCGTTAAGAAATCGGATTTAGAGGATTATGGTCTGTGAGGACACAAATTTCCAATTGAGTCCATATATAGTTTTGGCTCAATTCCGGACAAAAACATTTATTCATAGGATAGTATTTAATTGTAATATTCTCAAGCCTATGAAGTGTTTGTTGAAGACGTAGCTGCAAAGAGTATAAAGCCTCATCAAATATGCCGGTTTGCGTGCCTCGTTTCTACGTCATCAATCATAGTTCCATGCTCCCAAGGTATGAATGCAATTATATATATATAGGAGCTTGGAACAAGTTTATTGGGTGTTAGGTTTATAAAAGCTGCGTTTGGTTTTAAGAAAGGATTTATTAAAACTTTAAATAAATGTTTATAAAGTTTTCTGGGCTAAAAATGAATTTTTCAAACTTTCTGGTCGTTCGTTAGATATGTCGTTCGAACGAGTTTTTTTTCGTTCGAACCAGATGTCGTTCGAACGAGTTTTGCCAATGAGTTCCCACTAAGGCATACTGGTCCGTCGCTAGAAATGTCGTTCGAACGAGATTTTCGTTCTAATGAGATTTCCAACGAGCTTCTAACGAGTCCATACTGGAGGGTCGTTAGAAGACTCGTTCGAACGAGATTTCGTTCGAACGAAATGTCGTTCGAACGAGCTGTCAGGCGGGAACAGTTTTTGGCAGTTTTTGGCAGTTTTGCACCCACTTCCCCACTTGGTTTTTAACCAACTTTCACAGACTTTAATAGGTGCGGGAATGACATTTTCCAACTTAACATTTCCATAACTTTTCCAACTTAGTTTATCTCTTAGAGAGAGTTTGAGAGCAAAAATGTTTTAGGAAAATGTTCATGTTTTGAGTGAGTTTTTTAGAGAAAAATATTTTCATCACTCTAGTGTTTACACCCAATTGAGTTTATCCAAGTTCATATATTCATATCAAATTGCTTGGAGTTTGGCACCGGTTTATCTCTACCGAATTCAAGAAGAGAAGTTTTGGTTTGCTTCTACATCCATCAAAGAAGAAGACTTTTGTTGCGACTCTACCCACTTGGAGAAAGGCTCCTTGCTTGGGTGACGGTGACCATAGAAAGCCCTATCGGTGGATTCTGAGACCGCGGTGGTGTTCCACGATTATTCGCTAGGAAGAGGTGTCTACAAGAAGAAGCGTCGAGGCTTGAGAGGGATCAAGTCAGTCGTTGTAAGTCTACCTGTCTTGTAATTGTAATTCCGTATCTAGTGGATTTGTGGCTAGGGCTGTCCGAGGTTGTTTCCCGTTTTGGGTTTTTCCTCGTACATCGTAGCGTAGTGTGATTTGTTTATTTTATCTTGCATAATAACGTAGAACGCATGCTTAGAATAATTCAAGATAAAATTCGGTTTAAATCATCACACTCATTTAATTTGGGACTTAATTAAATATTGGCCTTTGTTTATTTGTGTGAACCATTTTTCGCTTCCGCATCGAGTTTAATTTAAAAGGAAATTATTAACTTGGATTTTATATTATAAGCCTTTTCAAATTGGTATCAGAGCCAAAAACGATAAATTATTTCGTTAACGATCCTTAAATATTTTTGGCTAAAATGGATTTTTCCCCATTTTCAAAATTTCCTATTTTTGATGGTTCCAACTACGCGTATTGGAAAGCGCGTATGAGATCGGAACTAAAGTCTATCGACGAGAGAGTTTGGATGTCTGTTGTTAACGGGTGGTCCCCACCAACTTATTTAGTTGAAAATGAACGTGTCATCAAACCCGCCGATAGATGGACTGAAAATGAGTTTAGACTTGCTAATTTCAATTCCCGTGGTTTAAATGCCTTGTTTAGCGCTGTCACACCGGATGAATTCCGACGTATTATGACGTGTGAAACCGCTAAAGAAGCTTGGGATATTTTACAATTAACTCATGAAGGAACTAGTGTCGTTAAAGCTTCAAAACTCCAAAACCTCACCACTCAATTTGAAACTATCAAAATGAATGAAAAAGAAATGTTTGATGAATTTTATGCTAGACTATCTGATATTGTTAATTCATCTTTTAACTTGGGAGAGAAAATACCTGATGACCGTGTTGTAAAGAAAATTTTAAGGTCCCTACCCGATAGATTTATTCCAAAGGTGATCGTTTTAAATTCTTTACCAACTTTAGCCTCTACGAAATTAGAAGAGCTTGTAGGTGATTTACAAACCTATGAACTAGATATGTTTTCCTCTAAAACTGAAAAGAAAATCGAAAAGGGCGTTGCTTTAAAAGCCCGAAAAGAGGTCAAATAAGTAGTAGAGAGAGAGAGTGATAGTGACTCGGAAGACATGGCTTTGTTTGCTCGTAAATTTAGAAAAATTTTTAAAATTAACAAAGATAAACTTAAAAATGATTTTAAGAAATTTGATACGTCTAAACATGACAAAGGCGAGAAGATCCCTAAAGCCGAGAAGATCCCTAAACCTAGTAATGAAAATTTAGATAGGGACGAGTCTAATAAGTGTTTTGGTTGTGAAGGTTATGGCCATAGGGCTTATGAGTGCCCTACTAAACTAAGGAAAGAGGGTAAACGACCCATTGCTTATAATGTGACCCTTAGTGATAGTGATAAGGAAGAGGGACCCGATTCCCCCACTAAGAAAAATTTTGTGGCTTTTATGGCTAGTCATGTGAGTGATAGTGAGAACTCATCGATTGATGAAACTTTAACACATGACACTTCCAAGGTCAAAGTTTATGATTCACTTGTTTTGGATGATAGTGAGAGTGGAGAAGAAATAGAGAGTGAAAATGAAGAAGAGGTTAATGTGAGTGAACTTCAAAATGCTTTTCAAGATCTTTATAAAGAATCTATTAAATTAAAAAGAGCTAATTTGAAGTTAGAAGCTAGTTTAAGAGAAAGTGTCAAGGTCGTTGATGAAAGTGCTTTAATAGAAGACCTTAGGACACGTGAGAGGAATCTTCAAGAGAAGCTTGAATATGTAGAAGGCGAAAGAGATAGCCTTAAGGGTTTAATGGAATCCTTGAAAAAGGAGATTCTTGCTTTTGAAGGGCGAAATGTTTTATTAGAGTCTAACATTTTAGAATTGCAAAATAAATTAAAAGACTCTAGTAATGTCAAATTTGATTTGGAGTGTCGTTCGGAAAAATTAGATAAAATATTAGGAACGGTCCAAATTAAAAATGACACTTGTGGTTTAGGCTTCAATACTTGTAATGAATTTACTCATAATGCCCAAACCAATGTTTTAGGAGAATCTACTAGGAATGCATTAGGTAAATCTTTTCGACATGTTTTTACTTGTACACATTGTGGTCGAAAAGGTCATCTTAGGAAATTTTGTTTTGATCTTAAACGAATTCCTAGAAAATCCCATAGTAAAGTAACCACGATAGTTAAAGTTCCTATACCCCAAGATAATCATTCTTCATTAATTTGGGTTAGGAAATCCGACTTGGTTGCCTTGCAAAATAGGGTTTATGATTCTCATTTACTTTCACATGCTTCCTCCCTTGCTAAATCTAAAGGATGAATGTGTTAGTGTTTGCATACTTTAGCATTTGTACTTCATGCTATATTCACATGCTAAATGTATGCTTGTTTAGTCATTTTCTAGTCATTGCCTTATTTCATATCACATGCTAGAAATTTTGACTTGTTTATCTTTTTGTATTATATTTTGTGTTTGAATTAATTGAAAAATATAAAAAGATTTTTGTTTATCATTTGTGTTTTATTTATTTCATTTAAGCTTAATGAAAAATACAAATGATTTTTGTTTATTCTTTTGAGTATATATATTTATTTTTGGTGAAAAATGTTAAAAAAACTCAAAAAGATTTTTTATGTGTGTATTTTAGTTTGACACACTTTAAGTGGCATATACTTGTGTTTGAATTCCATCTTTTACGCTCCCACGTGGCTAGAACTTTTGGTTTAGATTTTCAATCCTTAAAATGTTCTTTACCATGTTTTATATGGAGCAGTTGGATCTTGTATTGTTTAAATGGATTCTATTTTTATATGCCTCTTTTCACACATGCACGAGCTCTTTTGAAATCTTAATGTCACATGTTATATTTGAGCTTTTTGAGGTGTTCTCCTACCAATCCAGTCATCTACATATCTATGACCTAGGAGGACTAGTGCATGTCACAATCCGTTGCACGTGACCTTTGTGAGATAAAAATTATATATCTAAATGTGCACGGGGAAGGGCTCCGAAAGGATGAATTAAATCCTTTGCGATAGTAAGCCACCGTTTATTGGATCTAAAAGAAATACGTGATCCAAAGGCCTAAACACAGAATATTTGGCATTAAAAAGAAAACAATTGCCAAGGACTATGTTTGTTGATATATTCATTCAAAATCAAAAGAATATATATGCTTATTGAGGGAGAATTGGATGGTATATCAACGGTTTGCACAATATCCGTTTATCCTAGTTGTCTTTAATGTCATGACTCTATTTGGTTTATAGAATCATCATCATGCTAGGCTTGTATGCATAGTGTATGTTTGTTCATTGAGTTCAATCTTCATATTGTCACATGAGGTTATATTTAAATGTGATGAAGTTTGCAATCAATTGAGAACTCCGTGAACATGTTTTAAGTGATTGGGTTTAAATTTAATCGTTACTAGTTCACACCCCAACACTTCTGTTTCCATATGACACATATTTGCCATACGAGTGTGCAAACTTATTGTATTTCTGTGTCATGTGCGTGTTTATATCTATATATATGTGCGTGTGCCCATATGCTTTCATGTCTTATCACTTTAAGCTTCAACAGGATTTTATGTTTATTAGTTCTTTATCCTTTGCCTATTCCTGAACAAAAAGGGGGAGAAATGATAGGGGGAGAAATGGTATCTAATCCTATTATTATCGTATCTTAGTTTGGGGGAGATTTATCTTAGGGGGAGACGTCTTTATAAGTAGGTCATGTATTTGATAAAGGGGAGAATTAATTTAGGGGGAGTAATTAATTAAAATTGCATTTAATACTTTGATATTCCCTATGCATTTGATGAGTTTGCTTAAGTGTGCAGGAGTTATTCTAAAGCGACATCTTTCTGGCAAAGCGTTTGATCCTTGGGTTGAATCAAGTTTGGGTGGGTTATGTTTTGAGTCTAGTAGAGCTTGACGGCCCTTTAGGATTTTTGTTTGGTTTTTGTCCCGGAATAGCCAAAGGGGGAGATTTTTAAGGACACAAATTTCCAATTGAGTCCATATATAGTTTTGGCTCAATTCCGGACAAAAACATTTATTCATAGGATAGTATTTAATTGTAATATTCTCAAGCCTATGAAGTGTTTGTTGAAGACGTAGATGCAAAGAGTATAAAGCCTCATCAAATATGCCGGTTTGCGTGCCTCGTTTCTACGTCATCAATCATAGTTCCATGCTCCCAAGGTATGAATGCAATTATATATATATAGGAGCTTGGAACAAGTTTATTAGGTGTTAGGTTTATAAAAACTGCGTTTGGTTTTAAGAAAGGATTTATTAAAACTTTAAATAAATTTTTATAAAGTTTTCTGGGCTAAAAATGAATTTTTCAAACTTTCTGGTCGTTCGTTAGATATGTCGTTCGAACGAGTTTTTTTTCGTTCGAACCAGATGTCGTTCGAACGAGTTTTGCCAACGAGTTCCCACTAAGGCATACTGGTCCGTCGTTAGAAATGTCGTTCGGACGAGATTGTCATTCTAACGAGATTTCCAACGAGCTTCTAACGAGTCCATACTGGAGCGTCGTTAGAAGGCTCGTTCGAACGAGATTTCGTTCGAACGAAATGTCGTTCGAACAAGCTGTCAGGCGGGAACAGTTTTTGGCAGTTTTGCACCCACTTCCCCACTTGGTTTTTAACCAACTTTCACAGACTTTAATAGGTGCGGGAATGACATTTTCCAACTTAACATTTCCATAACTTTTCCAACTTAGTTTATCTCTTAGAGAGAGTTTGAGAGCAAAAATGTTTTAGGAAAATGTTCATGTTTTGAGTGAGTTTTTTAGAGAAAAATATTTTCATCACTCTAGTGTTTACACCCAATTGAGTTTATCCAAGTTCATATATTCATATCAAATTGCTTGGAGTTTGGCACCGGTTTATCTCTACCGAATTCAAGAAGAGAAGTTTTGGTTTGCTTCTACATCCATCAAAGAAGAAGACTTTTGTTGCGACTCTACCCACTTGGAGAAAGGCTCCTTTCTTGGGTGACGGTGACCATAGAAAGCCCTATCGGTGGATTCCGAGACCGCGGTGGTGTTCCAAGGTTATTCGCTAGGAAGAGGTGTCTACAAGAAGAAGCGTCGAGGCTTGAGAGGGATCGAGTCAGTCGTTGTAAGTCTACCTGTCTAGTAATTGTAATTCCGTATCTAGTGGATTTGTGGCTAGGGCCGTCCGAGGTTGTTTACCGTCTTGGGTTTTTCCTCGTACATCGCGGCGTAGTGTGATTGGTTTATTTTATCTTGCATAATAACGTAGAACGCATGCTTAGAATAATTCAAGATAAAATTCGGTTTAAATCATCACACTCATTTAATTTGGGACTTAATTAAATATTGGCTTTTGTTTATTTGTGTGAACCATTTTTCGCTTCCGTATCGAGTTTAATTTAAAAGGAAATTATTAACTTGGATTTTATATTATAAGCCTTTTCATGGTCTCTTTCTTCATGACTCGTAGTTACTTGCACGTGATTTACTCCATGTTAGGAGCTTTGGTTGATTCCATAAGTTTTTGTCATACACTAGTTGTTCGTCTTGATATACTTTTGCTAGTGTTATAACTCTCTTTGTAGTAGCGCACCTTGACTTATTTATTAAGTTTACTATTTCGCTACTACTTTGACACTGTTTTGGATCTGTCAGAACCTTCCAGGTATTTTCTGGAAAATTGTTTTTCTGGGCAAATCTCTTTGATCATGTGGGATTTTTAGGAATTTATGTTTCTCGTTCGAACGAGAGGGCTGATCGTTCGAGCGACAACCTCTGATGTCGTTCTAACGACATATCATATCGTTCGAGTGACCTGGTTGTATTTGACCATTCTGTTTGCAGTACCCTGTGTTCATTGGTTGAATTATTTGGTATTGCTAGGTTGCTTATAATAGTTTATATGCAACTACTCTTGATATTCACGCGTAATTTATAACACTGCATATTTTCGTTTAATCACACCTGCTTTGACTGATGATCCATTTGTGTTATTTTTGGTTGCTAGCATAAGATGCCTTTCATGTTGTTATTATATGCCTATTGCTAGTTGTACTACTTTTGTCATAAACTTTTCGAAAAACCAAAAAGATTTTCGATTTTAAATTTTTTGAAAAAGTCAAAAAGATTTTTATATATTGTTTTAGATCGTATATGAATGGACATTTTGGATGACCGAGTCACAATTTCATTTCATTTATCCATGTGACAATTTGATAGTGTTTTGAGATAATATATCATGTCATCCATATGCTTTACAATGTTTGGAGTCATTGAGATGTTATTAGATGATGCTTCCCACATTTTTGACTGAATATGTCCTTTACTGCACACTTGCAGGAATTTGTTTGATTATTGTACTTGTCTATCACATGTTGGTCTAGTGTTTTCATCTCAATAATGTACTTAAAATGAACCAAGTGCAATAATACGAGAGTAATAAAAGTAGTGCATGTAAAAACCACTGCCAGTGAGGAATTTGTTTAAATGTAAAAAAACTAATGAGTGATATGGGAAATGGCTACGAGTGAATATCTATCACGTCGTCAAAGCCACCGTTTGAAAAGAGCTCGGACAAAAAATTAAGGCAATAAAAAGCTGAAATATGCCAAAATTTGGGCCAATAGGTTTTCTCTAAGTTGAGAATTTAGTACCTCGTTAGATATAAAAAAAAATGCATTATTTTATATGAGGGAGTTTGGTTGGAAAGTAATCAATGGGCTTGCACGTCCTTTGAAAATTTCTCAAAACGACACTAATTAGTTTTGGATGTTATTGGTATGAAAATAACTTAGGTTTGATTTGTTGATTTGATTTATTCGATATCGTCTAAATTCAACAGCTTTACACCTAAGGATGCTTTTGATGTTCATTCGATAGGAGTACACGTATGCATCATGCACATAGGCTTGGTTGAGTTTTATTACCTATTGAATTTGTTTACACACATTCATTCCATATCCCCGATTTGGTTATCTTAGTAAAAATTCATGGTGTATGATTTTTTTAAAATTATTTTTACATTTTTGTATGAAAATATTGAAAAATTTAAAAATAGTTTGTTTGCTTTGTTTCCCGTGACACCCCAATTTGCTTTAATGTGTTTATTCTTTTCTTGTCTATTTCGGACAAATAAAAAGGGGGAGAACGAATTATGACTTTATGGGGGAGATTTGAGATTTGATATATGTTTTGATTTGACTTTATGTTTATCTCATTTCAAACTCGATATGTCACAAAGGTATTTGCTTTGTCTCATGTGTGTAGGTACAAAGATGGAAATTAGTGGATTGCACACCCTGATGAGAAAAGCTTTGAGGTTTGAAGTTTGAAGTTTGTTGAAGATTGAAAAAGTTTGAAGACTTGTCATTTACCTTTTCAGATTTAGGTTCATGGGAGGGTAGATTTGTATAGGTCATATTTTGATTGATAATTCAGATATTTTTTATTTTGTACCGGCATAGACATAGGGGGAGATTTGTAAGGACATTTTTGTCCGTTATCAATTTATATGTCGTATACCGCTACACCATCGAAGAAGATCAAGATCACATTCACATCAAGACGGATCCGAATAATTAAGGTTCTTCAACAAACAGTCTTCGCAAAATTAACTTTGGTAAGGTTACATTTTAGGCTACCTTAACAATGCATTTAGAGTATTGGGATTATTTTTCATAAAATATTTTCTAAATGTTGGAGCGGAGCTTTAAAAGTTTTCATTAAATTTTTTAGAATTCATACTATCTAAATATTTTGTTCCCGGACACCTTTTCGTAGAAAAATCATAACTCATTCATAAAAAATAAAAATAAAACGAAACTGGTAGCCACTCGTTCATATCGAAATTATCTAGAATCATGGCCTAAAATAATAGGTCGTTCAGACAAGATAGGATCTCGTTCGAACGAGATAGCATCTCTTTCAAACGATATCATATGTCGTTCGAACGAGAAGAGTTATTTTTTGACACGTCACCGCCTTGATTTTTAGTATTTAAAGGGTATCAGACTACTGGATTTCGTGTGGAGAAACACTGGTTTTAGACAGAATACGATTTTGAGTGTTTTACTTTATTCTCCAACATTAAAAGAGTTCACTCTCTTATTCCACAATTCATAAATTCCCATTATCTTTTTGTGTGAATTGTTTTTGGAACCCAAGACCAGAACTTTGCTATTGTTCATACTTTGTGGGGATATCTCTACAACCGGAGGGTTGCATGCTATTGTGGAGGGTGTCTTTATAAAGCTTTTTGACTGCGTGTCATAGGGAGTGCTTGTGGGTATTCTTGGGTTGATCAGACTACGTGTCTTTGTGGTATAGCTGCGCGTGAACCACTGCAGATTTCTAGCCGACGCATTGAAGATTTGACGAAGGCACCGTGCGTTACACTTGAGGGAAGTTGTATGTAAGTCAATGGTCTTATAAACTTTTCAAAGTTCTAGAAATAAAAGATTTTTCCCCTGTGGGGGATTTTTCCTGTTATTTGGTTTCCTTTGCATGCTTATTGCTTTATGATTTCATATCACTTAGATGCATGTGTTAGGACTGAATTAAAACTTGGGTTTCATTAAAATTGGTTTGGTTTGAACATAATTAGAATTGGTTTTTTTTAGAAGTCGCATTTATTCCGCTGTAGCACACTCTCAGAACTGCTGGTAATGAAGCAAGCTGTGAATGCTTCGACGAGTGACTTGAAATCCTTGATCGACATGTGTGACAACCTCTCAAACCACTTTTGTGAAACATCCCCCCAGGCTAGAGAGGAATATACTACATATACGAGTATCATTTTGTCTCCACAGAGTCATAGCTTATATGTACTGGCGCATTTAATTAATAAGATAGGTCTTCCCACTATACACTCTAAAGCTTGGGGTTGGAAACTTTTTCAAGGGATCTTTCTCCTCAATTTTCTAGGAGAAGGGAGATTGTATCTGAGTGATGAGGAACCTCCTAGACAATTCCTTTTTGGATCTAGCCCTATGATTAGTTGGGTTTTGATCCATCTCCTCTCATACCAAACTTCGAATATCATGTATATGATGTCCTTCATCTTGATTCTACCTCGTCGGGCGACTTTTGTGTTCTTAGTGCTCCTACTCGTGATACAAACTCCTTCTTTGACTGTGAGTTTTGCTCACTTGAGGTCTAGGCATCCAACCATAACGCTTAATTTATCTCCTCAAAGATATCACTCCATTCTTTATAGGAGTCGTTGGAGACACACATTTTCTTCCATTTGGAGGCATATTGCCTCCTATTGCTAATAGAGTCACTGTTCAAAAGCATCGACCTACCGTGAGATTTGAGTTGATCTGGGCTGCTCATTGCTCTGTTGAGAGTGCTTATCCTATGGGCGGTATCGCGGGTAGGGGATGCCCTGACTCGTGTTTAGGTGGATCTCATATACGAGTCTATGCGGTGGCAGTCCCACTCGTTGATTTCTCATAATGGGTGCACTGTAAAGGTAAGACATTGATTAACTTGTTGGCTTTAACTGACTTAGGGAAAAAATTTGTTTCCACATACGGCACCAATTATGAGTACAAATAATCACAATGAACAAATCTAAGCAGTTAAGGCCAAACTAAGAATAAAATAATCTCACAATAAAAGGATTTACATGGATCGATAATGTCCTATGTCCACAAGGTGTTTCTCTCTTTTTATTACTTTTCTGTGATTCTATATCAAGAAGTTACATGTCTCATTTTCCCTGGGTTGAGGGTTACATTTATAGAGGAAGATGAGGATACATAATCGTATTGTACTTGTTCGCTTTGTTGGTTAGGCCGCTATATGAATTGTGTCAATATCCTCCGAGATCCATGCATGTTGGAGTTATCTTTGGGGGCATCTCTTATAACGATCTCTATCTATTTGTTATTAGGCTGGCCTTCATCCGGATCAAGACCATTTGGGTTGCTTGACTTAGGCCACTTGATTTATACTCCACAAATACATATCTTATTTTTGTAATTACATTGTGATTGTCTTTATGTACTTTTGAGTTACTTCATGAAATTAGTGTTTCCCTTCACCTTGAATTTTAAATGTTCGAGTTTAAATCGGGTAACTTTCTTTTATTCGTACTTAAATGAATATGTATGTATGTAAATGTTTTTATTATATCTTTAATTTAGTTGCAAATTCACTTATTTTGTTATTTATATATTTATAAAGAAAATCTAAATGATGTTTGGATGAGAAAGATCTCCATAGAGAAATTATAATCGACAAAGAGTAAAGAAATAGAAAAACGTACTAGATATGTTCTTACAACTATAATTTTTCTAGGCTTAAGGTGTTGGTTCCAAACGCTAGTGTGACTATTTGGGGTTATTTTCATGCATAAATCACGATTAACCTTTCCACATTTTGATTTTCTTCTATGCTATAAAGAACATATATTATCAAGTTTAATCATTTTTGTAAATCATGTTATGCCACTTACACATTAGGATTTCTTTTGCTCAAATTTCAATAAACACAAAATATTCCTTTTCATTTGGAAATAAGTTTACTTCGCTAGCTACCATCAAAATTTGACAAACTCTAATAAAATGAATATGATTTATGAAATAATGGAATAACATTTATGTTAAAAAAATGGCATAGTTAATATGTAAGAATTTCTACAACTAATAATATCATATGTAATATAGGTTATGATGGTGGAAATTTTATATTCTGGATGTTTTTTATACCGTAAACTATGGTAGTCTTACTGATTCAGATGTTTAGGTGATCGTATATTGTTACAAAATTTGAAGCAAACTAATATGTTGTTTTCTCTATTCTATGTTGAAAAATTAAACCATGCGAAAGAAGGGCTTATTACTCTCAGACCATCTCTAATCCATTGGCCATTTCGTCGTGTCCATAGACTAATTTCGTTTGTCATCCATTTCACAAATCCTGCATAATCTAATCGTTGTTATACACAGGAGTTTGGGCAGCAAGTCTTTTGTTGTCATGTTTAAATGATCTGAATGTCTAGTTTATGAGATAAAATATAATATATATTGGGGGAGGATGATGTTAACATAAATTTTATGAGTTGAGGATCGAGACTACCTCATAGTAGTCGGGAGACTTATCAAATCTTGGAACTAAAGAAGAATATCTTCTTTAACATGTCGTTTATCATGCATTAGATCAACAATCCTGAGATTTTCTTCAGTTAAGTGTTAATTAAGACTGTTTTGTTAATCATAAAACCGAATATAAACCATAATGTTACATCGTGTTTAAAACAGTTTTGTCATGAATCCAGGATGTTTAATCTTCATGCAATCACAAAATCATAAGTTATTTATAACTATGATAAAAAAATAACCTTTGTCCATTGCAATTGACTGGAATAAGGTGACTTGAATGCTCCTGACAAAGCTTCCTTTGAATCCCTTCTTAAACAGGACATAATTGCTTTCTTATGTGCCCAGAATTTTGTGAGAAAATACGAATAAAGGGAATTTTGAATTTTCTCTCCTGCCTTAGAAGCAGTGTGTTATGAGATGACTCTAGATGGTATAGAGGTCTCTATTTATAAGGGGAAGAGGTCCAAAATCCTAGTGGAGGTGGGACTCTTTTCAAGTTTCCCACTAAATGCCACTAACCATCATGTGACTAACGGATAAGATTTACCCAATATTTTAATATCTTTATTTATCACATTCCTAATTAATTGTCTGACATTTATAAAGACGAGATAAATGGGATATTCGGAATTTAATACAATTGAAATAAAATAATTAATTTTGACACTTAACATTAATTTCCATCAGTCTCCCACTTTGTCTTAATTATTCATATACTTAGATTAGGTATCATAAGGTGCACAATCATTGATAAATTTAGTTTTCTAAATAAAATAATTCACGGATGCGAGTCATGGCGGTTCCATGCTATTCAAGAGCATGGTTCCTTCCATGTATCACAACACCAATGTTTCATTTAACAAAGCCTTTAATATTGGGTATCATAATGGCCTCATAATGTCCTTTTGAATAAGGACTATTTCTGTGAACAATAATTCATAATTATATGCATGCATTCACAAAGGACAAAAATAATAGAAATAAAAAACACTTTTATAGAATTCAAGTAATAGTGTCAAACAACTAAGCCAAAATAGCAATCATAATCTAACTAATCGAGACCCATATCTTTGACATGTTCCATAAAGGTCTTCGGAGATAGTCCTTTCGTAAGAGGATCTGCTATGTTATCACGCGTACTAATGTGATCAATTGACACTCTTTGTTTCTGAACTTCTTTGTTAACTAATATGTATTTCATCTCAATATGCTTAGCAGCCTTAGTATACCTATCGTTCTTCGAGAAGAAGACTGCTGCAACATTATCATAATAAATCTTTAGCGGCTTAGATATTGACCCCATAATTCTATGTACTTAAATAAAGTTTCGCAGCCGTAATTCATGATTTGTAGCTTTGAAGCAGTCTACGTATTCATCCTACATACTAGATGATGCAATGACACCTTGCTTAACACTTTTCCATGAAACGGCTCCTCCATCTATAAGGAAGACATAACCCGAAGTGCTTTTCCTAATGTCAAGGCATCCCCCAAAATCTGAGTCTGAATAACTAATCACCTCAAGGTGATCAGTCTTCTAATATGTGAGCATGTAATCCTTGGTTCCTTGTAGGTACCTCAGCAGTTTCTTTGCATCTTTCCAATGGTAAATACCCAGATTGCTTTGATATCTACCTAGCATCCCAACGGAAAAACTGAAATTCGGCCTAGTAAAGACTTGTAAATATAACAAGATCCCTACGAGCGAAGCATAATGAATGCCTTTCATGTGATCCCTTTCTAAATCACTTCTAGGGCATTGACTTAAGCTAAACTTATCCCTTTTCTGAAGTGGAACATTAATGGGATTGCAACTTTGCATGCTAAATCTTTCTAAAACTTTGTTCATGTAAGCTTTCTGAGAAAATCCTAACGTTCCTCGTGATCTATCCCGATATATTTCTATCCCGATCACGAAGGATGCCTCACCTAAATCTTTCATTTCAAAGTTTTTAAAAATGTACTTCTTGGTTTCACTTAATAAACCAAGATCACTGCTGGCGATAAGTAAGTCATCAACATATAGTACTAAAAACATAAACTTACTCCTACTGATCTTTAGGTATATGCACAGATCAACAGTGTTTTCCTTAAACCCAAAGGATGTAATGGTATCATGAAACTTAATGTACCATTGACGAGAAGCTTGCTTTAGACCATATATTTACTTCTTTAACATATAGACCATGTTTTCCTTTCCTTCCTTTATGAAGCCTTGTGGTTGGGGTATGTAGACTTTTTCTTCTAAACTCCCATTTAGAAAAGATGTTTTTACGTCCATTGGGTGAAACTCCAAATCATAATGAGCCACCAATGCTAATAGGAATCTTAATGAGTCCTTCTTTGAAACTAGAGAGAAGGTCTCATTGTAATCATGCCTTCTCGTTGATTAAAACATTTGGCAATAAGTCTAGCTTTATGTTGTTCGATATTGCCTTTTAAGTCAAGTTTGGTCTTAAAGATCCACTTTCACCCAACTCTTTTTTGTCCTTCTGGTAATTTGACCAACTCCCAAACTTTGTTGTCATTAATATATTTTATTTCTTCATTCATAGCATTAATCCATTTATCTGAATCATCACTATTTACATCTTTTTCATAAGAAACTGGATCATTAATATTTCCTATGTTAAATTCGGTCTCTTGAAGGTATACCACATAATCATTCAGAATTTCCGATCTCCTTTCTCTTGGAGACACTTCATGTGGTTCTTCAAAAGTTTCATCGGTTATAGTCTCATTATGTGGTTGTTCAGTTGGATGATCATTCACTTGTTGTCCATTTTTATTGATTGGGTCAATGACCGGTTCAACAACTACATTAGGAACAACAGCTATGTTATGAACTCTGGGTATAGGAATTTCTACCCTTCCTTCTCGAATGATTACCTCCCTTTCTTTTATACTCCCGCTTACTTCACCTTCTTTAATGAATTTAGCATTTCCAGTTTCTATGATTCTACTTGTATGGTTTGGACAGTAGAATCTATTTCCCTTCGACTTTTCTGGATACCCGATGAAATGACAAGATAATGTCCTAGGATTTAATTTCTTTTCATGAGGGTTATAGATTCTGGCTTCCACTGGGTAGCCCCACACACATAAATACCTTAAATCGGGTTTTCATCCTTTCCAAAGTTCAAAAGGGGTTTTCAAAACTGACTTACTAAGAACCCTATTTAAGATGTGTACATCGGTCTTTAATGCATGTGTCCATAAAATTGTAGGCAATTGGGTCCTACTTATCATACTTCTAACCATTTCTATAAGGGTAGGATTATGCATTTCAGCTACACCATTCTGCCAAGGTGATCCTGGCATTGTGTATTGGGCGCAAATTCCTTATTTTTTAAGGAGTCTAGAAAATGGGCCAAGGCATTGCCCTAACTCATCATATCTACCATAATATTCACCACATCTATCAAACCTAATAATTTTCACCTTTTTTGCCTAGTTGCCTCTCGACCTCATTAATGTATATTTCAATGACGTTCACAGACTGAGATTTATCATGCACCATGTACAAAATACAATAACGTGAAAAATCATCTATAAAGGTGATGAAGTATTTCTCTCCACCAATTGATGGAATATCAAAAGCTCCACATATGTATGTATGTATTATTTAAAGTAGCTTGGTGCTTCTTATGGATACTTTCTTTGTATGTTTGGTATGTTTTCCTTTTATACAGTCCACACATACATCATAATTGGACCAATCCAGGTTATGGAGTATTCCATCTTTAATGAGCCTTTCAATTCTCAGCCTGGATATGTGCCCTAATCTTTTATGCCACAAGTAAGAATATTTTTCAGCATTAAGTGTACGTTTCGTACCAACATTAGGATGCTGGGTCACAAGGGTTTCAGAAAAATTCTTTTCAAGACTCAATTGATATAAACCATCCAGCAAAAATCCAGAACCAACATTATTATAATTTTTTATCAAACCAAAACGATTGTACTTAAATTCAATCGCAAAACCGTCTAAAGCAAGTTTGGAAACAGAAATTAAATTCCTAGAAACTGTGGGAACATAAAAAGTTTCTTGCAAATCTAAAATAAATCCAGTGCTTAAAATCAGGCGAAATACTCCAATAACTTCTATTTTAGCCTTCGCTTTATTGCCTATGTAAATAAAATGCTCATTTGGATTTGTTTTACAGATCGAAGTGAAGCCCTGCATCGAATTAGAAACATGACACATAGAACCAGAATCAATCCACCAAGTGTTAGAAGGAGCGTTAATAAGGTTTGATTTGAAGCAAACATAAATAAGGGGCTTATCCTTTTTCTCAAACCAGGCCTTTCGTTTATGACAATCTCTTTGGAAATGGCGCTTTTTTTTTACAGAAGTGACACTTGTTGTTCTTTTCCTTCTTCACATAACAGTTGATGGTTCAGCTTGATGAGACAACCAGGACCTTTCTTATTGCCCTTGTCAAACTTCTTCTTAAACCATCTCCTTTGACTATAAGATTTGCCACCTATCCCTTAGTCACATGGCCATTCTGTTGCTTAAGCCTTCCTTCCTCCTATACCAACATGCGTTGCAAATCATTTACATTTCAGTTATCTTTTATAGTGTTGTAATTGATTTGGAAAGGCCCATACTCAGAAGGTAGGGAGTTTAGGACCAACTGGACGAGAAAAGACACATCCACTGTCATGCCCAAAACTCTAAGTCTAGCAGCCAGATTGGTTATCTCTATAATGTGCTCATTCATGGTTCGAGTACCATTGAACCTCATAGTGGTCAGGTTAGCCATCAGTTTCCTGGATAGGGATTTATCAGCAGTGCAAAAGCATTCTTTACAGTTTTTCAAATACTCCTTCACTTTCGTAGTTTTAGGTAGAGAGGTCTTAATGTTAGCAGCAATGCACATTTGCACAAACATAAGGGCCAGCCTATTGAATCGAGACCATGCTTCATGGAAAATAATTTCATCCTCACTACTGACATCAGTAATGGAAGCGGGTTCATCACACATAATTGCCATGGCTAGGTCAAGAACCCCTAGGCTGAACTCAATTTTCTTATTCCATTCAGAAAAATTAGTTGAATTAAATTTGGAATAGGACTGAGCTTGCGAATACAGCTTAATGGGAACTGAAATTAATAACAATGTTCAGAAATTAAATTTTTAGACACAATAAAAATTTCAAGGGTCGAATATTGAATTATTGACTAAAATTTTGGCAGATTCGTTTACAATCTGAATATCACGGAATCTGTGTTAATCATCACATAATATTCATATTGTAAACATATACTACCCTATAATTCATTTATCATGGTCCCATAATTTTGGCATCTGTGTTTGTTGCCTAAACATTTAATACCATGATTAATGAACTTAATGTCAACTATTAAGTTTTCACAAAACCAGTTGTAATGTTGTTTAATTCAGATATTAGCATGTGTTGCGCCTCAATCCAATTTTATAACTAACATTATAATAAACCTATAATGAATGTAAGTGTATTATTCGTACATGCAGTCTTAGCCTGTGTTTGGCCTTTGACTTAACTCAAATGAATAATTACTTACATGTACCAACTTAAATATATTTAATCATGCATTAAATATTAAGTATAATATTTAATCTACAAGTAATTAAAAAGATACCAATATAAGCTTAATTTGACACCCCACTTATTAAAATAAGAGGTGGCCAACCCAATACTTCAATAAATACAAGAATCATACATGATCCATTCTTAGCATCACTGTTGTGAAAATAATCATACGAGATAACCACCAATTATTTTTTTAGAAAACAGTTGGCAAATTAATTTGTAAGTTTAAATAAAACCATTTAGACAATCCAATTTGAAAATAAGGTGGATATAAATAAATACGGATAACATTTTAACAATCATTCACAGCATAATAACCGAATAAGCTGTCGGTTAATAGACCAATACAAACGGTTACACCAAGTATTACAAAGAAATATCACAGTATATAAGCAAGTACAAAACTTGGGCAACACGCCCGAATGTTTAGACTGATCATAACTAGAGTATACAAAAATGGATGCGTCTATCATAAAATTCCTATAACATCCGCAAAAATGCTATAGCTCCTAGACACTTAGAAGGAAGATTAACATGGGCGTCCTAGCGACACAGCACCTGGGCATAAATAGGATCCATACAAAACAAAGAGATATAAATGGGTCAGGGCCCGATTTTGATATGATATTCATGTGAATAAAATGCATGACAGTTAAGAATTGCTAACATCATAAACAAGCTTAACTCGCTCTTACGATAATAGTAATCCTCACCTCTCATCTAAGTGCACATCCTAGAGCAATGTCATTTATAGTGTTAACTATTCATTAATGCAAGAGAAATAACTCAATTCCAACTTAATAAGCTTACATTTCAGTTTTGCACAATATAACTTCACAAGTCCTTTCCTCATTAGGAAACTTATTCCAAACATTTGATTTATAAAATGCTTTAGCGATTTATAAAATGCCTCATTAGTGAGAATAGTTATAATCACAATATATAACGATTTTAAGACCATCCTTCCGGGGGTCACCCCACTGGATGCGCCCCTAAATAACTATCATCTTCCAGGGCCTATAACCAAGACCACCTGGGCACCCTAAATCGCGTCGCCTGGGAAGCAGCCATCTACCTTCGACAATGAGTCATAACTGTACTCGGAATTACCTCACTTCGAATAAACAACAACAGAATGTACCACCGGTCATATGGCCGAGGACTATATTCGCCCTGCATTCAATAGCCACGGGACTTCACCTCATTCGCGTAACTTCCCTTCTGATAGAATTTAGAGAGGTATGTATATGCAAATCAATATTCACAAGATATGCCAATTTAAATTGTGCATTACATTTATATTTAGAGCCACACGCGTTTAATGACATAAACCATAACGTTTTATTATCCCCATACTAACCTCTAAGAGTTCACAACAACACCATAGGCCACTAAGTGTGATTTACCTCATCCAAATATCTAAAGGTTCAAAATTATATAACCCTACTTTCCCCTAGTCCTCGACTAGCTCACTATATCAAAAGGACAATTACCTCCTTCTAGCAACTAATTAATTAATTCCCGTCCTAAGCCCGAACGCTCATTTTCTAACATAGGCTCTTGATTCCCTTAGTACAAGACTCTGATACTATAGTTTTACTTCATGCAAGAAGGTTCCTAGGTCTAAACCTTACAACAAAGGAACATAAAAACTAAAATTTTTGGGGTGAAAATAGGGTACCGGTCGATCGGTCCCTAACCCCCGGTCGATCGCGCTTTAAGAAATTGGCCTTGTAAGAAAAGCAGTAAGCCCCTCCCCCAAGGACCAGTCAATCGGTCCTTGGACCGCGATCAATCACGCTTTAAAATTATGCATATCAAGAGAAGGAATGGGCTTTTCTCTTTAGGCTCGTTCGATTGGGCTCTGGACCGCGATCGATCGGCCTTACCAGATCTCACGGCCAACCCCTTTTCTAACATACCAAAACTAAATCCCTAACCCTAATTTCTTCCACATCTCACAACCCCATCAACTAAAAACTTAACCCCAACATTTATATACAACAACAAACTAATATAATTAACTCACAACATGTATACATAAAGATCTAAGGGTTAAACGCCAATATTCATCAAAACCCACATATGGTTCAATTCTCCAAATACACAACTATCAATACAGAATATCCACACTAAATCATACATTTTCCAGTTAGAGACTTACCTTAGGGTTGTAGTCTCGGATTATCTTCCGGTAGCAATAAATTCAAGCCCAAATCTTCAATTCTCCCTCTTTTCTCTTTTTTTTTTCTCCCAAATTCTCTCTCTCTCTCTCCCTCTCTCTCGGTTTAGAACACATAAATGAGAAATAAATGTTCTTGGAATACTTAAATGCCCAATAACACTAAATCCAACTTTAAATGCTACTACACAATTAAAATGACTCGCAATAACATAATTAAGTCATAACCGATCAAAAATACCCGGAACCCAAAAATACACCCTAGTACTTATTTTGACTATTTTGCTTATTTCTGGACTAACCGCGCCCTCTAAATTGGAATTTGGGAAAACATAAATTATTTCATGTTCCAACATCATTTTAAATCATAACCTTTACTTAAGGCACAACGACGCATTAAAACATAATATGATGCTATTTACGATCACTTAACAGTAAATATGCAAAACTCAGTAAATATTATCTCTTAAATCACTTAAAGTAATATTTAATCCAAATTCCATTATTTTATATAATTAACCCGCATGGCAAATTAATATAAAAATAATTACTCATAAATAAGGGGTATTACACTTAAATGCCTCAAAAAAAGAATTGCACAGGTATAGTAAAAAACACATAATACATGAATTTTGCCAAAAATGGCAAATATGAGTTTTCACCATAAAATGGAAGTAAAACATGCCATAAAACCAAAACTTTTTGTGGAACGTTAATATCAATTTTCTATAATGAGTTATAAGCCCCGACATTATTTCCTAAAATGGCAAAAATGGGGTTTTTAGGGCCTTAACGCACTTGAATTGCTGAAAAACACATTACATCACCGCCATGGGCCGTGAAATTTGATCGTTGGCCCATTTCCAGTAAACCTACCAAGTTTCAAGTCAATTGGACACCAAAATTTTCGAAATAACACTATTCACTATGCTAAAAAAAAATTCTCTTGAAATCTGTTTTGCGTCAAATCGCAGTTTCATTTAATCAATCTCAAAAAAATATTTGTTTTCTTATCATGATTAATAAAAGTTTTTTCCAGAACGCTTACACAACTTGAAACAATAAAAATCTTGCTAACGGCATATTTGGGTTCTAATAATACGAAAAGGGGTTGAACAATAATGGAACAATTATTATAAGATTAAGGACTGTTTGCAGCAATTTCGTTCTTAATATCATACATAAAAAAAATTCGAATTACTAATTCCAGATCAGTGTATGATTATCAAATTTCTTAAAATTCCAGATTTCCAGATTTTTTAAAAATTCCAGATTTCCAAATTTATCAAAGGAAAAATTCCAGATTTTTAGATGCAAAAGATCAAAGATCAGAATTGTTATAAAGAAATTTTATTAAAGGAAAACATGAGATTATAAACCGAAAGCTCTGATACCACATGTTAATCAAGACTATTTTGTTAATCATAAACCGAATATAAACCATAATGTTACATCGTGTTTAAAACAGGTTTTTCATGAATCCAGGATGCTTAATCTTCATGTAATCACAAAATCATAAGTTATTTATAACTACGATCAAAACTAACCTTTGTCCATTGCAATTGATTGGAATAAGGTGATTTGAATGCTCCTGTCAAAGCTTCATTTGAATCCCTTCTTAAGCAACCCATAATTGCTTTCTTATGTGCCTAGAATTTTGTGAGAAAATACGAATAAAGGAAATTTCGGATTTTCTCTCCCTCTTTAAAAATAGTGTCTTATGAGATGACTCTAGATGTTGTAGAGGTCTCTATTTATAAGGGGAAGAGGACCGAAATCCTAGTGGAGGTGGGACTCTTTTCCAGTCTCCCACTAATGCCACTAACCATCATGTGACTAACGAATAAGATTTACCCAATCTTTTAATATCTTTATTTATCACATTCCTAATTAATTATCTGACATTTATAAAGACCACATAAATGGGAAATTCAGAATTTAATACAATTGAAATTAAATAAATAATTTCGACACTTAACATTAATTTGCAACATTAAGAACTTTGTACAAAATTTCGTAGCTAAATCTTCTTAGAACAAGACATTTTTTAGAATAACTTTTCGTAGTAGGTATATGCTTTGTTAATTAGTGATTTGTTCCCGAGCCATAAATTCTTGTCATTCTGGAGAGGAAGGGAGATTTTAAGGATTTCCTCCTTAAGTTGAATAATATTTCAGTAATAATCTATTCATCTTAAAAATATTAACAATGAGAGATGAGCTTTCATTGTTTATGTTCGTGAGTTATAGCTCTAAGGTTACCTTATCATCTGCTGAGATGATGGAATTCCCTTGGTCATTTACTTCTTTCATTATAAATTTAAACCTCGATGCTTCCATGGTTGTGATATTACCACTCAAATAAAGTGGCCAAATATAGGAGGGTAGTGAGGGTTGGGTTCAATGACATCTATAAAAAATTTGGGGTCTAGTTATGATAGTAATGAGGCATAACCTAAATATATAGATAACAACACATTTAAACCAGTGCTTTATGTTCAATGCATCCATTTTATATTTGGTCTAAGTTCCCAAGTATTATTGACTATGAATTATTAGACCCCCAAGTCCCGTCATGCTGTGTTAGCCTTTGGCTTATGATCATAATGTTTACACTTGTTAGGCCTCACACACTATACATTGGATTTTTAGGTGATTAGGCTAGTTCTTGTATTGCTTGTTTTCTAAGAGGGGTTGTGTAGAATGCCAAGAGTTACAAGGATAATATATATCATAAAATTAAGAATGAAATCCTTAAGAGCTCGTTTGGTTCGAGATTTTGAAAAAGAATGGAAATCCTTGATTCTAGAAATTCTAAGTTCCTGGAATATTGAATTCCTTTCCAATGTTTGATTCCAATAGAAATTAGTATCTAAATTACTTTCCCATATTAGGAATACATATTATTTAACTAAAATAACCTTTTACTTGATTTGATGTGTGTGCGAGAGTGTGTGGTTATGTGTGTTTGAGAGTGTATGTGTGTGAGTATATGTGTGTATCTGTATGTGAGAGACAGAGAGTATGTGTGTGTGTATGTGTCTGAGAGAGTGTATGTGTGTGTTTGAGAGAGAGAGAGAGAGAGAGAGAGAGAGAGAGTGTATATGTGTGTGCATGTGTGTGTGAGAGAGAGAGAGCGAGAGAGATAGATAATGTGCGTGTATGTGAGAGAGAAAGAGAATATGTGTGTGTGTGTGTGATAGAGAGAGAGAGAGAGAGAGAGAGAGAGAGAGAGAGAGAGAGAGATATAGATAATGTGCATGTGTGAGAGAGAGAAAGAGAATGTGTGTGTGTGTGTGTGATAGAGAGAGAGAGAGAGAGTGTGTATATATGAGAGTTTATGTGAGAAGGTATTTTTGTCTCACCACAAAAGTAAATTAGAATGTCCGGAAATATAGGATTCCCCCAATTTTAGAGGGGAAAGGAGAATTCAAATTTTGTGGCAATTCTAAATTCCAGGAATTCTAAGTTCCCCCCAAATATTCAACCAAACATTATAATTCTAAACGAGGGGAATTCTAAATTTCAGAAATCCTGAATTACCTTTCCAAACCTCGAACCAAACGAGCCCTAAGGTGATTAGTCCAGAATGCTACCCATTCACTGAACTAGTAATCAACAACTAATTCATGTAATCTTATCATACCATATTAGATATTACCGTAACAAAATATGTACAATCTATAGGAAATCTAAATTATAAGAAATAATTAGTTTTCAAATAGGCAAACATCATTTTTTTATATGGAGGAGATAAATTATCTTTTTTGGTTATTGGGTCTCAGAATTCCATTCATATAGTACTAAGGATGTAATGCCTCCAAATTCAGTGCATTTTGTCTGCAATTCAATCTACGGATCACATTTGATTATGCAAAATCATATTGATCAAAAGTATAAAAAAAGGGTAAATTTTGATAACTTTTTAATTCAAACAATTCTAGAACAATTTAGTTAACATTATTAGAAATTTTTACTTTTGTTAATATTAGTTTTGTACTCTTGATAATGATAGCTTTGTACTTTCACGAGTAATAATATATTCAATTGAAAATGATTTTTTGTCAATTTGAAACATGCAAATAATTATTTTTTTTTTATTAATAATTCATTAAAATTGGAATCTGATAATAAAAGTTCAAAATTTTTATTTTCATAAATTTAAAGGAGTCAAGTGTAATTTTATAAAAACATTAATGGACTGCCTGTGCCTGAAGGCACAGAGAAATTTTTTCAAGGTATTGAATCTTGTATAATTAAGTCAAAAGGTTTTTTTATAACACAAATAAGTGTAATCAATATGAAATTTTTGGGCAAAGTTTCATTTTTTATAGGATTATTCATCGTGTTTAAAACACAAATAGTCCAACAATAACAGTAATAGTTCGTCCGGGACCTCATAATAATTGTAAACTGTTATATAACAAAAATAATTGTAAAAAAATTTAAAAAATTAGGGAGAGTTTCCTTTGTTTATTGAACGATCCAACATATTTAAGAAATAAAAATAATCACCAAAACAATACTAATAGTCTCTCTTGGACCTCACATAAAAAATATCATTTTCATCAAATACTAATTTAAGTCATAATTTTTTTTTCAACACCAATGTGTAAACATTTTACAAAGTTTGGGCAGAGTCACATTTGTTTATAGGACTATCCACCTTATTTAAACAATAAAAAATGCTCCAACAATAATAATAGTAATAGTCCATCTTGGACCACATATAAATAACATTATAATCATCAAATACTAATTGAAGTCAAATACTTTTTCACAAAACAACAAATTGTAAATAATTTAGAAAATTTGGGCAGAACTTCCTTTGTTTATAAGACTATTCACCCTGTTTATGAAATAAAAAATACTCTAAAAATAACAATACTAAGTGACGGATCCAGAAATATGAGTAAGAGGGGGCCAAACAATAATTATCTATTTTTGTAGGGGCCCAAACTAGAAAAATATAATTTTTTTCTATAAAATTTTAAAATCATAGAGTTAAAATTTGAAATTCTTTTAAGTTTTTTTTTTTTTTTTTGGGTGGGGGGGGGGGGGGGGGGGCGTGGCAAGGCCACCCCCTTGCCCCCCCTTATCCGCCTTTGATAATACTAATAATGAACTGGACCTCGTACAAACAAAACAACATAATCGATTCCATAAAATATTATTTAGTAAATAAAATTTTCAAATCTAAACATTGTTAGACACAATTAAGTACAAAATTTCACTATAAAAATTTTAATCTCTTCATCACCATATATCTTTTGAAATCCAATGGTAAAATAAAGCAAGAGCGTATAGATATGCAATAATATTATATAGTTAGAGAACAAAACTTAGCAGGTAATTATAAATATAATTATTTTAAAAGTGAGGGTGAAAAAAAATTGTAGTTCCAACTTAGAAAACTTTGTATTGTTATGCCTATAGATTTTATCAAAGGAATATGTTCACTACAAATTCACATGAACCAACATTATAAAAGGATATTTTTAAGATATTTTTTTCCAATTCAAAACACATCTGTGCACAACCCTAGACTCACCACTCAATGGACCTTATTAGACATTAAATCTTCAAGTACATCCCAAACTAAATTTCAAAATAGACAGTAAAAACAAAGTTGTAAATTCACCATACCAATCATCTTCTGACCCAAAACTTAATTTCCCAAGCCCTTTAATCTAAACAACCACTTCGGCCCTACCCAAATCGCCATCCAGGCTAAAACACTCAACATCCCCCTTCTCACAAATTATCCTTGAACACGAATGTTATTAGTGTCTATAATTGGTTATTTATTTGCAAATTGATATATTTATAATTACCGAACAAAAATACAACACATAGGTCACTATAACCACCCCCAAAAGAAAACTAATGGAAAGATAAGCAACTTGAAACATATGCATAAATTCAGATAATAGTTCCTTATAATGCATGAAAATATGAATATACACAAAAATAAGCATTAATAAGACAGTAGGATTTTTTTAATATGAAATAATATCAATATTACGTATCTATAGTAGGGTCCAAACATCAGCTTTAAAACAACATGAGATGCCTGTCACACCACTTCCAATTTTAAAACAATATCATGCCAATATGGAATTTATCCCCTTACAATTAGTTTGCGAATAAGTTAACAGTGAGATCAAAATAATGAACAATAACAACATCAGAAAGCACCCTATGGGTAGTAACATTAATCATGCACTCACGAATGAAAAAACTATTGAAGCTCGATTTAGGAACACTGCCCTCCCACACCAGCAAACACTTGTTGTTCACATGCTTCTCCTCATCATGGTCTTCACGTTTAGTTTCAACAATAGCAGCAGCTGCTGCCCAGGTAATTGAACTTGTACATGTAAACTATTCTCCCTAGTGTATTAGGGTCATCAAATAACTCTCTTTTTTCTCATGACGTTCAGCGGGTGTGAGCTTACGTCCAGTATTTTGATCCACATAAGCTTGTTCATGTTCAACAACTGCGCTTCTGATTTCCATTTCGAGCTTGGTTAGATCCGTGGTAGCTTTAGAGGTAAGCGCTTTCATGAGATTTCCCATTGTAACCTTTTCTTTGGAGGGTTCATCTCTAATCAGATGCCTTTGGGTATGAATGTTATTATGCTCCATTTTAGTTAGCCTGAGAGTTGAGGCACTTGTGGAGATGGTTCAACAGGAGGCTCAATAGGAAGGGGGAATTCCACCAAAATTGTAATCTTCTAGTGACTCCATTGATCTTCACTTATCTCATCACCTTCAAAAAAGACACCCCACGATTTAATAGCAAGAAACTGGTCCACCAATTCTTCTTTTGTCAGGGTTCTCCTTCCTAGCTCAATATTGTTCGGATTGACTTCAGGCCCAATTTTACCCTTGTAAGTTGTGCTTTCTTCATCTTATGTCTTTTAGATTGATCCTCTTAAATGACTCTTTAGCTTAATTATTTATTTATCCTTTAACCATTTTCCATCCTCGACAAACTGAAAATCCATCATATTAAACCTCAGAGCTTATATTTATTAATACCCATCCTGGCATCAAAATGAAGATTTTTCTCTTGGTTATTTTCTAGTTCGGGTTTAAGAATTTAAAAAAACATACTTTTTCTCTTTTTAATGATGACCTTTAGTGTGCTCAGGTAGTTCAATTTAGGCATATTTACCACAGTTATATGCTCATCGACTTCCACGGCCAGTGCATCTAAATGAAGAACAAGATCCCTAGAAAACTTTGGCTGGACAGTAACCTCGAGCTGCATCTGTCCAAGAAATATGTTTATAAGAGGAGAGGAGTAAACTCTGGTTCTGTCCGAATCCCATCTTGGCAGCAAGCTTCTATGCACATTTTAGAGCATCCGGAGTGGGGGACTAAGATCAAAGGTAACTCTACCAAATGAAAAGTTTTTTTTAACCTTTTTTACTGCCTTGCCTAACCTATACAGTGGTGGAGAAGGAAGGTTTTGTATAATAACTTCCTACGAACTAATGTAGTTCGTAGGAAATATAAAAAATATTTCCTACGAACTACATTAGTTCGTAGAAAGTTATACGAACTACATTTATTCGTCAGAACCCCAAATATATGATAAAAATAATTATTTACACTTCCTACGAACTTTATTTGTTTGTACGAATTTCTATGAACTTCAGAAGTTCGTAGGAACCCTTTACAAATTCAGCAAGCAATTTGTATCTTGAGAGAACCCTCACAAATCGAGGAACGGAATTTGTTAACTTATACCCACCAGTGCAGACATCCGAATTTGTAAATGTACAGAATTATTTGGCAGTTAACATCCCATTGTGGATGCTCTTATAGCTTCAAACTTTGGTTCACTAAGCCCCTCGACCACTTGTCTACCAGCTAAGTTTGAGCCACCACCAAAAGGAATATTCTTTATCTTTTCCAACAGTACCTTCTGAATCTGCAAAATTCTATTTGTTAATACATTAAGAAAGAGGCCTCCATTTTTACTAGCATTCCCATGTGTACTAAATTTCCCGGGACGAACCTCATGTAAAAAAAATATATTACGACTTTGAGATAATGTGATTAGAGGCAGAGGAATCAACCAAACATCAAGAAACCAAAAAAGTAGAAAACCCCAAAAAAGAAAACAAAAAAGGGATAAGGTTTTATGATATAAAATTGAAAAAAATAAATTACACACACACACACACACACACACACACACACACACACACATATATATATATATATATATATATATACTGTTTTTGTACGGACCAGTCCGCATTTTAAAAGAGCCGACCGAACATGTGTCACCTGACGGTGATCCTCGGAATTATTGATTAAATTATAGGCGCACACTCTCTCTTTTCTAGCCTCACCGTCAGGTGACACATGTTCGATCCGCATTCTTAAAAAGAGGAATAATCGGCATAAGAACAAAACTATATATATATATATATATATATATATATATATATAGAAAATGATAGGCTGACTCTTGATTGAGACTCAAAATTGGGACTCTTGCTGATATGGCATGCCATCATTGGTTGATTCCTTATGAACGAGGGTTCGCGCCAGCGGCACTAACGAATCACAACACGCCATGTCAGCGAGTCTCAATTTTGAGTCCCAATTTTGAGTCGCTGTAAAAGGACCCTATATATATATATATATATATAACAAAAGAGGAGGGACTTTGTGCCACATCATACAACATTCGCCACATCATATAGCCACATCATATAACTTTGAACTCTAGGGTGGGTTTGGTGCAACGAGCACAAGGCTCAATAAAATGTATGTAATGGTTCCGTACGTTGTCACGTGGAACTCATTTTTGTGCAAGGCCGATACAGTCCACGGAGCTCAACACTACACGGGGCTCAAGACAACAATATCTAAATTTTGGGATGTAACAGTTCATGGGCTCAACACTTCACTTTTATCACACGCCACTCTTACCTCTGTCAACACGCATCTAAAAAGATTGTCTCCATTTTCAAAGAAGGTATTTCTATATCATTTCTTTCTACTCTCTCTCTACCCCCACCCATCTTCTATATGTTTGGGCACACCACTTTTGAAACACCATTCATCTTCTCTTATATGCCACTCACAGAGAGAACGAAATAATTTCTGAAACACCAGTGTAGCGTCAAAGTTAGCCATTGAAAAAAATCATTTCTTTTCATATTTGCAAAGAAGACTAACGCCAAAAGTAGCCAAAGCCCCACTCTTACCCAACTAATCTGAAAGGTTTTACTTTCATGGCTTTAGAGAAGACACATCTCCATAAAACCTCATTTCTTTCACCTTAAACCTCACCTGCTCTATTTTGTCTCAGAAGGCTCTCCACGACCTGGTATTTTGTCTCTGCAAAATCAAACAAAAAATCACTGTTAGTACTCCCACCGGAAAGACGACGCCGACCGGAACCTACTTCCCCCGCCGCCGGTCAGAACTCCCTACTCGCCCACGAACCCACCTCGCCGGCAGCTCCCACTCCGGCGTCGTCTTTCCCCTCTCCAACCCGTCGCCGACGCGACCTCCTGGTCCAAACCGGGCGACCTCCACCCTCAACCATCGCGACCCCAAACCACAGCTGACTCCGCCGGCAACCACCGCGACGCCAACGACACTTCTGTCCCCAAATAGTAACCCGGACCTGCCTGGACCAAACACATTTCCTCTCTCCTCGATCCACTTTCAGCAAAACCCACATCAAACAATCAAAAACCAAACCTATTTCTCATGTCAAACCTAATTCTTCCCTTCCACGATTCTTTTCTCCTGCATAAGCCAACCAAGCCAAACCAATTGCCACATGTGTAAAACCCACTTAAAGCCAATAAAAGCACTTGACCCCCATTTTACCCATAATACCCTTTCTTAATACTTTTCCAAAATATTGTCTCACAATATTTTGTTCAAGCTTAATTTTTTTTACAGATCTCCACGAACATTTGCTATGTTCGACCAATTAACACGGGCATGGGAAAACTAACTAATATATATGTTCTATCTGAGTTTCTAAGAGGGCATGGGAAAACTAGATAATATATAATTTTTTTACAGATCTCCACGAACATTTGCTCTGTTTTTTCTCTTTCACTGCAGAAATCTGCTTCGAAAAAATGAAGGCTTCCCCATGAGCTTCCCTGAGCGGTTATCCCTGTATCGTGGCTATTGTTTACTTTCTGGTGTTTTTCACCTCTATCCCGGTTTATAAGATACAAATTTTCTTAGTTTAATTATTTTATTTTCTTTCCTGATTGAAGGGTGCCAAGAGGAGGTGTTACCATGTCGTACTTCAGATCTGTCTATTTTCTCTCTCCCATGGTGTTTTATATGTTAGCTTCAACCACTTTGTCACACCGCCAACGACGAACGTTGGATAACATTGAAGTTGCATTCGTCAAATTCATCTGAATCGCCAGTTAGATTTCAGCTACTATGAGTTCGCTGCATTAGTTGTTTTTAATGGCCAAATCTGAGTTTAGATCGGTTGGTAGATCTCGAAGTGCATTATTTTTCTTTCCATTTTTGAGTTGAAAGATTTTTCTATAGCTGTATGTTTTGAGATTTGTATGTTTTTTTTTTCTTTTTAGAACAAAATGGAGATATTGAATGTTTTTATTCCTATAGCTCTTTGTACTCTTCTTTACCAATTTTATTATATGTTTTATGTGTGGTTTTGACCAACGATTTTTTTTGTGTGGGTTTCATCATATAGGGTCTGTTGAAAGCTACTCACAATGGTAGAGAAAAGTGAGCACACAATGGAAGGCTACTCACAACATTAATTTTGTGCCAATTTTAAAAACATTTTGAGTTTTTTTCTTTATTTTTAAAATATTGAGTTAAAAAAATGACAATAGAAAAGTGAATTTCGTAAACCTTTCCATTTTAGTTTTTGACATACTATTTCATGGGTAATTTTGTTTAAATAAATAATGTTTTGAATTTCGTAAACCTTGCCATTACAGTGAATTTAGTTTTTTTTGTTATTTTTAAGTTTATGGGTATCATGATCGTGTGAAAATGTATTTTGAGTTTTTTTCTTTATTTTTAAAATATTGAGTTAAAAAATGACAATAGAAAAGTGAATTTCGCAAACCTTTCTATTATAGTTTTTGACATATTATTTCATGAGTAATTTTGTTTAAATAAATAATGTTTTGAATTTCGTAAATCTTGCCATTATAGTGAATTTAGTTTTTTTTGTTATTTTTATGTTTATGGGTATCATGAACGTGTGAAAATGTAAATATTTTAAAAATAGAAAATTATTTAATTCAAAAACTATTGTATCATTATCCATTGCCCATTAGGACGTTAAAAATCAACATATTTTTTTGTATTTAGATAAAACTTATATCAATTTTATTTTAACAATTATCATTAACAAAATAATCTAATTTTTTTTAGAAATATTTGGGCAAACAATAAAATAATTTGAATCAGTAAATGCATGAGTGCCTAATGTATCAAGTGTATGTGTAATGTGCATTCATTTCGCGTTATACCTTTACCAGGACATAACAAAATATAAACAAAATATAATCGGGAGCAAATTTATCATCTTGCAATCGATACGGGTACACCCTAATATGGTGCCATTTTCAAAATGTAAATTTTATTTTTTGAAATTCATTTTAATCTGAATTATTAATAAAAAAATGTAAATTTAATTTTTTTCATTTTGGAAGTTATTTTAATCTGACAAGATTGCTCTTTAGGCAATCTTGAAAAAACAATAATATTGTGCCATTTTCAAAATTATTTTGAGTTCACTTGATAATTCTTTTAAACGGGTAATAAAAGTGAAAAAATGAGAACAATATTTTTTCAAATTAAATAAAAGTTTATTAAATTTTAAATAATGGGATAATTATATTTTCGTTTAATATTTGAGTTTTATAACCACAAATACTCGAGAGTAAATTTATTATCGTGCGATCGAGGCGGGTATGAGTTTACTATAATCACATCTATTGAGCAAATTTGTCACTGTGCTATCGGCACGGGTACACCCTAGTATATATATATATATATATATATATATATATATATATGAGAGAGAGCTAAGAATACCTTTGATTTGGAAAACCATCGAGATGCAAAAGAGAACACAGTAAATAACTTTAGTATAGAATGTTAAAAGCTAAGAGCTGCGAGAGAAAAAATCGTTACATTCAGAATTGTAGTTGAACCTAAGAACCTTGTTTGATACGTTGAATCCAACAGTGAAATCTACAGCAAAAGAGGGTTTGTATTAAAAAAGAGATACGCTATCGGTGATTAAAAAGGGAGGGTTTATATCTTTTAATTAGTAAAATAAAAACCCCAATTATGTTATTTGTTGCGTGTTTGAATTAGAAAAGTACAAACTATATACCCAAATCTGAAACAAATAGAGGAACAAACCAAAATAATTGTTTTTATCAAGAGTCACAGAATCTTCGCAAAACATATATGTAAGGAAGTTTGCATATACACTTGTAGAAAAATTTACCTTCATCTGTGAGCTGTGAAGGACAGAAATTTGAACTATCAAACCTATAAGGAAGTTTAAAATAAAGATATAAAATCAAAATCCATAAATAAACGGTGGTCGTTTTGAAGGATGAGATAGTGAGGGACCAAAAACCACCTTGAACAATGGTTAATGCTCTGGCAGCAGGGGCACACAGGCAGTGCGGTGAGATAACCTTATATAGACAGACATGACGGAGATATAACCATTAAAGATTAGGAAGGTTTCTATTGTTGTTGTGTGTGTTTATAATTATTGGTGTGAATGATATAGTGACAATAAGATCTTATAGTTTAGTGGTAACTTTTGTGTCCCCTTTAAGGTAGGTCATGAATTCAAGTCCCACTAAGGGGATTTAAGAGGATTTGAAGTATTTATACTTAAATAGATATATAATTATTATATTATATATCAAGACTTGGGACTTGGAACTTGGGGACTTGGTCTTGGGTCCTAATAATCAGTTAATTTTAATTTCGTCATTAAATAATTTTATTTAATTCAATTTTAATTAATGTTAAAAAAAGTTTTATTTATTAATTAAAAATTATTTTATGATTAAAATTAAAACACGTTTTTCTTAATTAGCCGTTGGGAGTAGTTTAGTGGGAGAAGTGGTCACCCACGTTTTGGGGGAAGTGGGTGGTTTCTGCATCCCTTTATGTAAGGTATATGCAGATCAGTTTTTAATTAATTTTTTCAATCTCTCTCTCTTTAAAAAACGCCCTTCTTCATACTCCAATTCTGGGCATAATCTCTTGTTGTTTTAAAGTCACCCATTGAGTGCTTCAATCGGATGAATTGTGCTGTTGAATCCTGGGGACAGTTACCTAAGGCTCGACGCATCACTGATTAACATGCGGACGATATTTCTGTCTTAGGACTGTGTGTTTAACACACACCTCAGCATCCAGATAAGTCGTTCCAATTTATTATTTTCTTTTTGGTTCCCCCGTATACGCATATAACAATCTAAGACAGAAATAAAAAAAATTATATTCGTACAATGGGAAAATTTGATCCTGCCGCTATCGCCTCTGCTAGGCCTGAAAAATTTGTTGCTTTGAATTTTAAACGTTGGCAACAAAAAATGCAATTTTATCTGAACCTATTGGAACTCGATCACACGTTAGAAGTTAAGGCAGATAATTCTGAAGAGACCGAACCTACAAAAACTGCTGTTAATCAACTTTGGGAAAAATCTGATTTTATGTGCAAAAATCATATTCTGAATAATTTGGATGATGCCTTGTATGATATTTATTTTTCTGTCCCCACTGCTAGAGAGTTATGATTGATGTTAGATAAGAAATATAAAACTAAAGATGCTGGAAGTAAGAAATTTGTTGTTAGTCGTTTTCTGGATTTTAAAATGGTTGACGAAAAATCTGTTTTGTCACAATTAGAAGAACTTCAAGTCATTATTCATGAAATTCATGCTGAGGGTATGTCAATTAGTGAGGGTTTTCAAGTCGCATCTGTTATTGAGAAACTTCCCCCTTCCTGGAAAGAATTTAGAAATGGCCTTAAACATAAACGTAAAGATATGACTATGGAAGATCTCACTGTTAGACTTAGAATTGAAGAGGATAATTGCGTTAAGGAAAAAAGAGACGTTGCCACGAATATGACTGCCAAAGCAAACATTGTTGAAAGTAGTGAGGGGACCAAAAATCAGTTTAAGCCAAATAAGTACCAACATAAATTTAAGGGAAAAGGAAAAGCACCAAATAATGCTAGAAACCTAAATGTGGGATTAAGAAATTCGGGGGAGACTGTTTTGTTTGTGGTAAACCTGGACATCGAGCACAAGACTGCTTCAAAAGGAAATACAATGAGAATTTCAAAAAACCTAATGGGGGTGCACAAGCTTCAATTGTTGAAACTGATAATTTTTCTGCAGGCACACCTGGTTAGCAACATTAAGGACTAGTGGGTGGACACTGAGACCACCCGACACATCTGTGGAGACAAGAGTGTTTTTTTCCCACTATGAGGTGGTGGGAAGTGATGAAAAGCTATACATGGGCAATTCTTCAGTAGCTGCTGTTACTGGAAAAGGGAAGGTGGATTTAAAATTCACTTCTGGAAAAGTCCTGACGTTGAACGAGGTGTTGCACGTGCCCGACATTAGAAAAAATTTGGTCCCAAGCTCGCTGTTGAGTAAAAAGGGTTTTAAAATGGTTTTTGAATCTGATCAGTTTGTTTTATCTAAAAATGGGGTGTTTGTGGGAAAGGGTTACATGTGTGAGGGATTATTCAAATTAAATGTAATTGTTGACTCTGTTTTTAATGTAGTTAATTCTTCTACTTATCTCTCTGATTCCTTATATTTATGGCATAGTAGACTTGGACATGTTAATTTTGCTTCACTTAGAAGATTAAAGAATTTAGGAGATATTCCTAAACTGCCTGTAAATGTCGAACACAAATGTGAAATATGTGCTGAATCAAAATTCAAAAGAAAACCTTTTCAAAGTTTACAACACTTTACTGAAATTTTGGGATTAATTCATACCGATTTGTGTGACTTAAAAGGAATTCAAACAAGGGGTGGGAAAAAATATTTTATCACCTTTATAGATGATCACACGAAATTATGTTATGTATATCTTTTGAGATCTAAGGATGAAGCACTTGAGAAATTCAAACTATATAAAAAAGAAGTTGAAAATCAACTAAATTAAAAAATTAAAATTGTGAGATCAGATAGAGGAGGAGAATATTCTGAGCCTTTTAATGATTTTTGTAAAATACATGGCATAATACATCAAACTACGGCACCATATTGTCCACAACAAAATGGTGTGGTGGAACGTAAAAATCAAACGCTAAAGGATATGGTAAATGCTATGTTAAACATCTAGGGTCTTCCTCACAAAAATATGGGGTGAAGCGGTACTTTCAGCTTGTTATATTTTAAACAAAATTCCCCCTAACAAATCTGATAAATCTCCTTATGAAATATGGAAAGGAAGAAAGCCTTCATATAAATACTTAAAAGTGTGGGGGTGTTTAGCAAAAGTAGTTCTGCCTCTACCAAAACGAACTAAACTCGTACCTAAAATTGTTGATTGTGTATTTATAGGAAATTCTCAAAACAGTAGTGCTTATAGGTTCCTTGTGTTTAAATCAGATGTAGACAGTGTATCTACAAATACTATTATTGAATCTCGTGATGCAGAATTTTTTGAACATATTTTTCCACATAATCCCACTACTAGACTTGAGGATGCTCCTTCGAACATTTATATGCCATCTAGTAGTAGGCAAGAGAATGATATGGAAATACAAGAACTTAGGAAAAGTAAAAGACGTAAAATAGATAAATCTTTTGGGCCTGATTATATTTCATTTTTCTCCGAGGGGGATCCTTAATCTTATCACGATGCTCTTATCTCTCCCGAAGCTCCATTTTGGAAAGAGGCTGTTAATAGTGAAATAGAATCTGTTATGCAAAATCACACTTGGGATTTGGTTAGCTTGCCACCAGGTTGTAAAACCATAGGGTGTAAATGGATTTTTAAAAGAAAAATGAAACCTGATGGATCCATAGAAAAATATAAGGCTAGGTTAGTAGCCAAAGGATATAAACAAAAGGAGGGAATCGATTTCTTTGACACTTATTCTCCGGTTACGCGAATTACTTCTATTAGAATTCTAATTTCTCTCGCATCCATCAATAAACTGGAAATTCATCAAATGGATGTTAAAACTGTTTTTTTAAATGGGGAATTAGAAGAGGAAATTTATATGGATCAACCGGAAGGATTTGTTGTAAAGGGATTAAAAAACAAAGTTTGCTAGCTAGTTAAATCCTTATATGGACTAAAACAAGCCCCTAAGCAGTGGCATGAAAAATTTGATCAAGTAATGATTAATGATGGATTTAAAATAAATGAATCTGATAAATGTGTGTATTTTAAGTGCCATAGAGATGCTTGTGTGATTGTTTGCCTATACGTTGATGATATGTTAATATTTGGATCACATATGAGTATTATAAAAACCACTAAGAAGATGTTATGTGAACAATTTGATATGAAAGACTTGGGAGTTACAGATTTTATTTTGGGCATTAAAATAATACAAGATTCTGTGGGAATCAAATTATCACAATCACATTATATAGAAAGTGTGTTAAGGAAATTCAATCAATATGAATCTACTTCTGTTAGAACTCCTTATGATCCAAATAGTAAACTAAAGAAAAACAAAGGAGAACCTGTGTCACGACTTGAATATTCAAGAATTATTGGTAGCCTAGTGTACATTATGAACTACACCAGACCTGATATTGCATATGCAATAGGGAGATTGAGTAGATATACTTGTAATCCTAATAATGATCACTGGAATGCACTTATTAGAGTTTTGAGATACCTGAAATTTGCTTTGGATTATGCTTTATATTATGTCTCATATCCTTCTGTGATTGAAGGTTATACTGATGCTAATTGGATTTTAGACTTAGAGGAATCCAAATCTACAAGTGGATATGTATTCATATTAGGCGGGGTTGCCGTATCGTGGAAATCCTCAAAACAGACATGCATGCCGAGATCAACAATGGAGTCTGAATTCATAGCTTTAGACAAAGCAGGTGAAGAAGCTGAGTGGCTGAGGACATTTCTGGCAGACATTCCAATGTGGCCTAAACCTGTACCTGCGGTACTTATACGCTGTGATTGCCAAGCGGCAATAGCAAAAGTAAGCAACAAGTCCTACAATGGAAAGTCAAGACATATTCGTCGCAGGCATAACAGTGTGAGATAACTCATATCTAATGGCATTATAACCATTGACTTTGTAAGGTCAAATGATAATTTAGCAGATCCGTTGACCAAAGGGTTGTCAAGAGATATCATTTACAAAACATCGAGGGGGATGGGCTTAAAGCCTAATGAGTAAAATCATCATGATGAATACCCAACATATCTGAATGGAGATCCCAGGATATAGGTTCCATGGGAAAACTAATTGTGGATGATTATATGTGAGTGCTACAAAGACTTATCATTGTCTTGTCCCTATGGTGTTAATAATAATAATAATAGTAGTGCTACCTGTAATGAGAAAGGTTGAGTTAAACTCTTAATGAATCTATGGCTTGGATTTTTAAGCGGGAACATTCTTGATAGATTCACCTAAGTGAGTGTGGTAGTGGGGCCGCTACCTATGGGAATTGTGGATGAATTCTCTAGAGCGCTCATGATACTGGGATATAGCTCATGGCCTTAATGAGCAAAATTGTTGTGAACCACAAGTGTCATGTGTGTAGTTTATTGAACTGGTTTACCAAAATAACTGGTCAGTTCAAGATATGTAATTCACTGAATAGTTTGTAAGCCCAATGGACATACACTAAGCAAGGTTCAAGTCCAAAAGACACATCTGCCTATTAATGACATTTTTATTGCCCAAAACTTTCTTTATTCTTTCTTCTCGTATCTCATTCATGTGGGGGATTGTTGTGTGTGTGTGTGTATAACTATTGGTGTGAATGATATACTCATAATAAGACCTTGTAGCCTAGTGGTAACTTTTGCGTCCCCTTTAGGGGAGGTCATGAGTTCAAGTCCCACTAAGGGGGTTTAAGAGAAATAAGACAATAATAGAGAAATAAGACATAAATAGTTTGAAATATGTATAAAAAACAAACAAAAGGAAATAAATGGGATCATGTAAATTCATCACCATTGTATGTTCAGTTGAGCAGTTTGTGGAACTCATGCCATGTAACTAAAAAGGTCATAATATTTTTAACTCGTGAAAAACAACCCCCCAAAAATTTATAGATGAAATGGAACAAATTATATTCCAATTATAAAATACATTTAATCATCAACGCCCAACAAATTTAGCGATTCAAAATAAATTATGGCACCAACCTAAAATTTGTGCATTTCCACAATCCAAGATTTAAAATACAACTTTGCAGGATAAATTTCAAAGAAGAACCAAACGAGGGGAAGATAAAATACATGTGGTTGTGAACTTATTTAAGGGTTTTCAAAGTATATTCGTGTAGAGTAAATATAATGAAATTATTTTTAATATCATTTTCTTCTTAACTATGGCAAAAATAAAGATATAAATTCAATTTATTTAAAAAAAATACCTTCCTCAGATGACCAAATGAACCCCTCCTCATCATTGTACGTTCCATTGAGCATTTTTTTCGAACACCTGTCATGTAGGCATGCATATAAAAATGTAACAATATTTTATCTCACCAACCAAAAATAAAAATGTAACAATATTTTATCTCACCAACCACAAACACCCGAAAATTAGTGCTTCGTGAATGTTATTCTTAACGCTATGTTTCGGAGTTTTGAATAGGAGGGAAAGAAAGGGAAAATTTTATTAGGAGGAAAAAGAAAAGAAGAGAAAATAAAGGAAGAGAAATAAATTTTCTTTCCGCCGTTTGGGAGTTCACAAGAGGAGAAAAAATTATTTTCCTTCCCCTTGTTTGGGAGTTAGGAAAGAAAAGAAAATAAATAATTGAGAAATTACTACTATAACCTTATAATAAAGTTCACGTGTTATTTACATTATTAAATCAATTAAAAGACATTAAATAATCATTCATGCATATTAAATAAATGTTAAGTCTCAGCACGATAATTTCATAATAGTAAGTGGCAAAACTTAAATATTCAAATACGATAAATCCTTAATAAGTTCAAAATCTAAATAAATTAAAAAATAGCACCAAGTCATTGATATCATATGAGACGAGCGTCAGCCATTAATTTCTCCAGAATTGTTAAGCGCCTTTCAACCAGACAACCAAATACAATCCTTGCTTTGTCAGGATTTTGTGTGAGGAAAAGATACGCCCCATCGATCATATGAGAATGCACTCCAATAGTCACCAACTCTTCAAATATTTCTGACTCAAAATAAATTCGTTGACGAGATTCCCTAATAACTGCATTACCGTCTCTAATTGCATGAGATACATTGTCAAGAGCACCTTTCAACAACTCATTTTCTTGATCAGAATGTGAAGCCTTCTTTTTTTTCCCTTTGAAGGTGTTGCATCGTCATGTTTAGACTTTGCTTGATTTAATATCACGTCAACACCCTCACCAACTTTGGTACCAAAACCCTCTCTAGTAATATCGTCATCCAAATCGATGGCATTGATTGTGTCACCCTCGCTATCATCTATTGAATTATCCCATCGACGTTACTTTTCCTTAACTGTCTCAGCACAATCACTCATGGCCCTATCTTTAGCAAACAACTCTACTAATTTGTCATAATAGTTAGCCAGTTTAGTCTTCTATTTTTTTGCTTCAGGTTTGTCCTGTTAAAACAAAAAAAATTAATCAATCTATTATCTGTTAAATGCATTGTTATTGAAAAAAATTATTTGGAAAACATACTTCAATTAAATGTGACTAAACTTGTGGCTCGACACTCCACTTTTTCGTAATTGGATGACACGACTCAGAATGTGTCTCTAAGGTGTGTACTCTCTAGGCTCAAGTGCAAGCCTATCGTTCAAGTAATAATCCGACAAGTCGGGTATCGATCCTCAGGGAAGAAGGACAACAGAAGTTGTGACGACGGGATAAGATTAAGGAATCCTAACAATGACTCTAAAAGAAAAGAAAAAGATTGATTTGGCTTTTTGGGATTGATTAAACTAAATGCAATTATGAAATAATGATGAAATATGCAACTAACTAAATTATCTAAATGCTGAATGAAGAATTAAATTGAAACTGTTAAACTTAAATGATGATAAAACGGGATGGGAATACAATCCCCCAACCCTAGTGTAATGCAGTGACAACGTTGATCATAAATTTATCCGATTAATTCAAACCCGGAATTTAGTACTCCCAAGCATTATGTATACGAGGTTCAAGCCCGCGTCATACCTAATCTGAGGATGAGTAAATCGGTATCGCGGTAATTACACTCAAATTGTACTCTAAATCATCACGAGTACCCATAGGCAAATGAGATATAAAGATCTACAATTCTTATGAAATTACGCGATACGATTTAAATTAATCATTAAATTCAGCGGATCGACGTTATACACATGCACTTAACACATCAGGTTGGGTTCATGCATCCCAACCTTGAAAAACCTAGCCGGACATGTTAATTTGACTAATGCATGAAATAATGGCGTTGCATGTGTAGGAATTCATGATAGAACTAGATAGAAACATGTAAATACGTATTATGAATGCGGAAATAAGTTGAATCAAATAGGAAAAACTTAGCATGCAAGAACAATACTAAGAAATAAGAACTTTGAATTAAAACTAGAAAAGCAAACCCGAAACAATGAATTCTTGAAGTAATTTTAGCCCTTTATGTTCCTAGATGTTCCTCCCCTTTTTCTCTATCAAAAACTCTCTAAAAATAGCCCTAAAGGCTGCTCCTAGGTTAATCCCTTCGTCCCCCACAAGTTTGGAGTGTTTAAAACCTATTAGGAGACTTGGAGACCAATCCAAATGAAAGACAAAATTCGCGTGTCAGGTACAGCGAACCGGTTCGCAGGTACAGCGAACCGGTTCGCATGTACCAGCCTGGTCTTGCTCTCAGCACTTAGATTTTTTTCTGGTTTTTCTCTTCTTTTCTTGGATTTTTCTTCAACTTCAACTGAGCATAACTTTTCAACCGTAGCTCGGATTTGGGTGCCGTTTTTTCCAGTGTTCTCGTTGTTCCGAGCTCTTCAACTTCCCAGAAGGCCCCACCTCCAGAATCGGGCTGTAAAATTACGAAAATGCCCTTGAACTTTCCTTCCTAGCCTTTCTTCTATGATTTTTCCGCAACTTCAAGGGGTCATAACTCTTTTATCGTAGCTCGGATTGAGGTGCCGTTTTTTCTGGTGTTCTTGTAATTGAAAGATCTTAAACTTTCTAGTTGGACCCACTTCCGGACTAAGGCTGAAAAATTACGAAAATGCCCTTGAACTTGCCTTCCTAGCTTTTCTTGCACTGTCTTGCTTCCTCCTTTGCACTGCTTGCATAATTAACCTGTAAAACCAATAGGAGAAGCACAAAACACGCAATACTCGCCAAGAAGGTTAGAAGCATAAAAGTGAATCAAATCCATATATGTTACATCATTCGGGTTCACAAAAGTACTGAAATTAGGGGGATAAATATACAATATTTATGCCCAATCAAACCCCCCTAACTTAGAACTTTGCGCGTCCCGAGCAATGTAAAAGAATGAAAGTAAGAGTTAAGGACACTTCAAGGACTTTATTGGGATAGAATGCCACTTTCGCGGGCAAGCGATTGCATTTGGCATATGCAACAAGCCTTTAAACCTCTAGGTTACCCTAGTAGGACGAGTTGTGTCTCGTGAGGGTTTGCAGTGAATATACCCACAAAATTCGACTCAAAGAAAATTCAAAATACGCAAAAATTGTACAATTCAAACTTTTCCATAAAATAGTCATCATCAAGTCATATTTACAAGTCTCAAATCGTAGTGTGTGTGTGCGAAGCCGGAAATATAACCGCCAATTTTCATCGATTGATCATTACGTTACTTATCCGAAAATTCGTTTTGATTTCAATTTCTCACGGAATGCACTCACAAACGAATCTCTCGGATTATGGCTATTCTCTCGGCATGCGTGATATAAGGAGTAAATGTAGTGGAAGCAAATACACGCATGCAATTAGAAAGACGGAAATTTTATGGTGAAAGGATCTCTTCAACGGATTACGGTTTTAAAAACGGGAACATCGCCTCTATTTCGCGCATTTAACCTCTTATATTATCTTTTGGTGTATTAACTCTCCACGCGGTACTCAATTTACGCAATTTGGACTCGGTTAGGACTTTTTCGGGTTAAAGGTTGCATTGGGTAAAATAAAGGAGGTATGGAGGGTTGGAATTGGAAAAGTCATTCGTGATGTCCGTTTGTGCATTTTCCGGGCTATTGCTCATTTTTTTCTTCTTTTTCTATTTTTTTTTCTTTTCTTTTTTTCTTTGTTGCTATTTTTGTTGAGCATTCTTCTATTTTTTTTTTCTTGCCCCCTTTTTGTTGCACTTTTCGGACTTAAATTCTGATTTTTTGTTTTTTCATTTTTCGCAATTCCGGGCTATTTTGGGTTTTTCGGGTTGTCAAACGAAAGGGAAAATTATTCGGCTCAATTTGGGTTACAAAAGGGATAATTTTTCGCTACTTTTTTTCTGGCCAATATTTTTGGGTGACAAACGAAGGCCTACTTCATTGTCCAAAATACCAATTGCGTTACCATATGCGTTTCGAGGTGAATTTAAGTTTAGAGACTAATTTGGCACGATTTTCAAGGCAATATTGCACACATTTTTCAAAACCGATCAAATGAAAAAAAAATTTGAGATCCTTGACAACTTATTAAGCGCTAAAAAGAACTTTGAGTTAGCCATTAACTCGGATTGATTTCAAATCTCGCAAAACGTGATAGGCTCGAATCTCACCGGGTTTGTTAATCTCCACATTTATTCGTTAAGTCGTCAATTTTTCGCTCAATTTCCATCTTTAGTCAATTTCGGCTTTGTGTATGTTGGATGTTTACAATTTGAGACTTCAATTTGACTTTTAATGATATTTTTGAAAAATTTGAATTCCAATTTTTATTTATTTTGAACAAAAATATTTTTGGATTTTTCAAAATTTTATGATTTTTTTTGGAAATTGTGGGCATTTTTGAAAATTTGTGAAGTTTTAGAAATACGCACTTGTGACCCCCCCCTAACTTAGACTTTTGCATTGTCCTCAAGCAAAAAGGACGAAAATCTAACTCAAGGCGAATGAAAAGTGCGGAAAAATAAAACAAACAAATATGAAAAATGCAACAAGACACTATATGACACTCATGCATGACTCAAAAATACGACAACAATCACCCCATACGCGTCGGGGGCGCGACGACCTCTCATCTCTCCATAAACTCACCCGACCCCTTGCACGGGGAATGATGCTCTCCTTATCACCCCCGTCTTCCTATCATATACTAACAACCGGAATAAGTTGGGACCTCGCCCATAGATAAAGGATAGATCGGGAGACTCATCGTGACTAATTGGAAAGGGATCCTCATGATCCTGACTCAAAGCGTGGTCTGCGTGCGCTGACTCGGAGGGAACACCTAAGTTTCTTTCAATTTTTAAGACACATGGGTCGGGCTCTAAGTTGTATGGACCACAAATTTTCTCCTCATTTGCCTTCGGGACCTCTAGTGGTATGGGTGGATGGTCACAAAGAAGGAATTTATCAATTTTAGCTTCCCATTCGCTTTCTTCTAGGTGACGAAATGAATCCAATAGAGCTTGGACTTCGTCGTTAAGTCTCTCATCCAGGCTCTCATCCACCGGACCGAATTCTTTTTCAAAGTCTTCAAGACTTATATCTCCTAATTCTCTCTCTCGAGTGTGTTTTGAACAATTTCGTTCACTCTCTTCTGAAGACTTCTGTGATGTGGATGGTTGGTCATTACGAAGAAATTCATCTATTGTATCTTGCCATTCGCTCTCATCCAGCATCTCCCTCGTAATACTCATCAAATATTTTTTATTTTTTATTTTTTATTTTTGGTCAAAGTTTTAGATTAACTCAATCTATACCTAAGTCTACCTAATTCCCCGGCAACGGCGCCAAAAACTTGACACGACTCAGAATGTGTCTCTAAGGTGTGTACTCTCTAGGCTCAAGTGCAAGCCTATCGTTCAAGTAATAATCCGACAAGTCGGGTATCGATCCTCAGGGAAGAAGGACAACAGAAGTTGTGACGACGGGATAAGATTAAGGAATCCTAACAATGACTCTAAAAGAAAAGAAAAAGATTGATTTGGCTTTTTGGGATTGATTAAACTAAATGCAATTATGAAATAATGATGAAATATGCAACTAACTAAATTATCTAAATGCTGAATGAAGAATTAAATTGAAACTGTTAAACTTAAATGATGATAAAACGGGATGGGAATACAATCCCCCAACCCTAGTGTAATGCAGTGACAACGTTGATCATAAATTTATCCGATTAATTCAAACCCGGAATTTAGTACTCCCAAGCATTATGTATACGAGGTTCAAGCCCGCGTCATACCTAATCTGAGGATGAGTAAATCGGTATCGCGGTAATTACACTCAAATTGTACTCTAAATCATCACGAGTACCCATAGGCAAATGAGATATAAAGATCTACAATTCTTATGAAATTACGCGATACGATTTAAATTAATCATTAAATTCAGCGGATCGACGTTATACACATGCAATTAACACATCAGGTTGGGTTCATGCATCCCAACCTTGAAAAACCTATCCGGACATGTTAATTTGACTAATGCATGAAATAATGGCGTTGCATGTGTAGGAATTCATGATAGAACTAGATAGAAACATGTAAATACGTATTATGAATGCGGAAATAAGTTGAATCAAATAGGAAAAACTTAGCATGCAAGAACAATAATAAGAAACAAGAACTTTGAATTAAAACTAGAAAAGCAAACCCGAAACAATGAATTCTTGAAGTAATTTTAGCCCTTTATGTTCCTAGATGTTCCTCCCCTTTTTCTCTATCAAAAACTCTCTAAAAATAGCCCTAAAGGCTGCTCCTAGGTTAATCCCTTCGTCCCCCACAAGTTTGGAGTGTTTAAAACCTATTAGGAGACTTGGAGACCAATCCAAATGAAAGACAAAATTCGCGTGTCAGGTACAGCGAACCGGTTCGCAGGTACAGCGAACCGGTTCGCATGTACCAGCCTGGTCTTGCTCTCAGCACTTAGATTTTTTTCTGGTTTTTCTCTTCTTTTCTTGGATTTTTCTTCAACTTCAACTGAGCATAACTTTTCAACCGTAGCTCGGATTTGGGTGCCGTTTTTTCCAGTGTTCTCGTTGTTCCGAGCTCTTCAACTTCCCAGAAGGCCCCACCTCCAGAATCGGGCTGTAAAATTACGAAAATGCCCTTGAACTTTCCTTCCTAGCCTTTCTTCTATGATTTTTCCGCAACTTCAAGGGGTCATAACTCTTTTATCGTAGCTCGGATTGAGGTGCCGTTTTTTCTGGTGTTCTTGTAATTGAAAGATCTTAAACTTTCTAGTTGGACCCACTTCCGGACTAAGGCTGAAAAATTACGAAAATGCCCTTGAACTTGCCTTCCTAGCTTTTCTTGCACTGTCTTGCTTCCTCCTTTGCACTGCTTGCATAATTAACCTGTAAAACCAATAGGAGAAGCACAAAACACGCAATACTCGCCAAGAAGGTTAGAAGCATAAAAGTGAATCAAATCCATATATGTTACATCATTCGGGTTCACAAAAGTACTGAAATTAGGGGGATAAATATACAATATTTATGCCCAATCATTGGACTCCAAGAAAAACTACTTAAGTTTTTGAACAAATCGTAACATTTATTAAAATTTTCTTTGAGAGTCTTGAGACGATTTTTCAAATGATCCTTGGTAAAGTCAATGCGAGGAAAATTTTCTTGCAACTCGTTAACCATATTAAGTTACGCAGTAGTCTTGAATGTTCTGACTTGTCTGTTTCCTTCACGTGTTTGGTAAAGCATCGCTTTAATAAACATGTAATCCATTTGAGAAGTCCAAGTCAATGGACCTTTTTGCCACATTATCTTCTTTCATTATTTGGCTCATTTTCGAATCTAAGCAACATCATATATAATAAATTGACATGCGAATCCAAAAAATATCATAAAAACATAATAATATATAGCAAACAATTTATCAACATAAAAGGTAATGCATTAATTAGTCAATTAATAATCATTCCACATATTGTTTGCTATGTAATTTCGTAGATGTTCTGCTGCTCTGGTATCCTCGTCATCTTACCTTGCAGGAAATTCATCGTCATCATCCATTTTTTGTTTTGCTAGCTTATCATCAACTTCCTTTAAATTGCTTCATCAGGGTCAACCGTCATTAAATAATTATGTAAAATACAGCACGCTAGAATGATCTCTGATTGTATGCCAATAAGGTAAAATGATTCAGCAGTGCTTCTAATGATAGGAAATCGTCTCTTCAGGACTTCGAAGGCTCTTTCAATTGAATTATGCAATGATGCATGTTGATGATTAAATAACTCTCGAGGGTTTACAAGTGGGTTTTGTTTGGAGTACTCTTTCAAATGATAACGAGCACCTCTAAAGGGTGTCATAAGCCTTTTTTTATGCATAAATCCCGCGTCAACAAGATAGTATTTACCTATTCTGATGTGGTAAGTTGTAACATTAATTCATCTCATACTTTTTATCTCTTTATCATTGAACCCCAAATGTGTCTTTCATTACGAAGTATTTGACACGCGATATAACTAATGACTTGATACATAACTTCAATCGAATTTTGTTGTCGATTTCTTACTAGCATAATCAGTTCATTTGTATCGTCATTGTCTTACGTATCCATATACGGATAAAAAATTTGAAGAATATTAAATAGACATATTGATATTATTTTGGGGGGGTTTTGGGGATAGGTCCTTATAATTCTCAAAGTGTATAAAAATAGGACACTCCACATAATTTTATAAATTTAGTCCATGTATTAAAAACACTATGAAAAATGGTGCCGCTGGCATGGACAAAAAAAATGAACTCCTAACTCTAAAGGGACCACACAAATAAATGTTATTGTATCATAGGGACTAGATTTATAAACTTGAAAAGAATTGTCCTAAAAATCCAAATTCAAGAAGGAACATGACCTTTACCTTAATTCTCTATTATTTTTTTTTATACAAAATGCAATGCCCAGATAACATTTTCGTAACCAAGCCTCTTGGCCCAAACACCTAATTGTATGCTACAAAGAAAAAATAAAATTTTCGTTACCACTAATGTTGGCACGGTTCAGAGATATGTGCAATTACTCATTGTTAGAAAGCATCTCAATGGTCTACTGCATTTTTTTTATCGAATTAAATCTGGAGGATCAGAATAAAATATGTTTAAAAGGTAATTGGAAATATATAACTCACAATAATATATATATATATATATATATATATATATATATATATATATATATATATATATATATATATATATATATATATATATAACAAAAGGGCCATCTTTTTATAACTCATGAGTACATAATATATACAGTTTTTTATACTCATGACATAATATATATATAACTATTAGTTCATGGAGCATCTTTACATATAACAAATTGTACAACTACAACTAAAGAAAAAGAACAACTTGAGTACACAGCAACATCATGAGTACACATACAAAATTTTACCATCAGTCTGGGGTGTACCAACTCAGTGGATAACAATTATTATATGGATATTTCAATATTTTAGCATGGCTCGAGGTTATATGACAAAAAGGTGATGACTGCACAATGCAGAGGTGAAAAATTGGGGCTAAGGGGAATAAAAAAGAAATCTCTTACTTGTTGAAGATATACACTAAATTGACACGAAGATACTCCAGAGAAACGTCGTCTTCTTCTTCTTTTGTAATTTTCTTGTTGATAATAGCAATATAGTTTAATTTGTAGGACCCATTTGTCTTGTTACTCAAGAAAAAAGATTCCTACATGTTATGGACAAGGGTAAAAAAGTGTTTGTAAAAATATCAAGAAGTGCCCATTTTTCATTCCATCCTTTTCCATCTAATTTGGAAAGAAGATTTTGGGAAGAAAAAATCTGCTATAAGAAAAAAAAAACATTCCCTCTCATTCCCTCCATTTCTCTCCCAATAAAACTCCCAAACAGAAGAAAATCCAAATTTTCTCTCCGTTTCTCTTCCTTTCTCTCAATTTTTAAACTCCCAAACAAGCTGTAAAAGAAACATGAATGTTGGAAAATTTAGTGATTTATAAGTTAAATCATGAAAGCTAAGTCACCGACCTCAAATCTTGACATTTCCACACCACTACATTTCAAAGTACAAAAACCTAATATTATAGATGTTTAACAAGGGGCATAAAACTTCTGAGAGAATACGGTAGAAGAGTGAGTTGGACGGTTGCTTTACAATAAATTTTAGCAACCAAACAAATCAAATATGAATGCTATCAAATAATAAACATTAAAATTAAAGAAAATATACCTAATTTGACTCATAGATATATGAGTCGACCTCCAAAATCTGATATAAAATTAATGCCAAACACATAAATCATCCAAATCAAAGACGACAATCATAAAAAAATGTACACCAGATTCATAAATTTAGCCTAAATTTGATAACTTGATTTGAAAAATTCATACTTCAAGCCCTAAATATCAATTTCCAAACCCTAAATATCCATTATCTAAGTAGACAAAAGATAAAAATTGAAAAAGATATATATAAGAATTGAACAATAACAGAAATCAAACAAGAAAAGAAGAAGATCACACTTTTAATGAGCAATTAATGGCCGAGTGGAGGCCAGGAGAGAGAGAAATGCAATGTAAAATAAATAAAGAACAACACTATATAAAATTGATTCATTTCTTGAAAAAAAAATCCATGAACAATAACATAAATCAATAAATAGACACAAAATAAAAATAAAAATAACAAAATCAGACTTGAGAAGAAGAAAATCACACTTTTCCTAGTCGCTTAGTGGCTGGATGGAGACCAAGAAAGAGAAATACAATGTAAATTAAAGATAGTTCAACACTACATAAAAATTATTCATTGCTTATAAATATCCATGAGTGGAACTTTGGTAACTGGTAAAAGTTATGCCTGAGCAGGAAAAGTGTGATAAATTTAAATTAAAGTGATAATGGCTTGAGGTGTAAACTATAAGGATTGGTTTATGTAAGCTTGAATCCATTCGTTCCTTTCTTCCTCAGTGGAAAAATTTGAATCCCTACTTAACTTATCTTCTTATGGAACAGTAAAAGAGCCCTCTTATGAGTTGAGTTCTCTATTTTTGTGTGAAGATATGTATTACGCCATCTGTAGTGGTATTGTGTAAAAATGTAAATGTACATTTTTTAGATTAGATTGTTTGTTCATTTCTCACACTAGGACAGGGTAAAAATGAGGTCGAGATGAGGTGGCAGCATGGGACCCGTATCCTGGGCGGACAACTTGTCTATGCCCAGATCTGGGCGGACAACTGCTCCACGCCTGGCTCTCCCTATCGTTAATTTATCCGTTTCTAGTTAAATTCATTATACATTTACCCTTATAAATATTACATTCTTCTATTCTATTTTTGACACTTATATCACAAAATTATTCTTACAACATACTTTTATCTCCTATTTTTCACACTCCAAAAAATCCCAAAATTATTCCTACAACATCCTTGTATATTTTTTAAATCCCAAAAATCAAACACATATGTTTTATATATTCGATACTATTTGTTTTGAAAATGTTATCTATTTAAAGAAAATGGTGTGACAAAATCGCAAAACCAAATCCTATTCCACCCCCACCACCGAATTTTCCAATCTTAGATCGAAATTATCATCAGTTGTATGACGATAATTTTTCGCATGTGAGAGACATGATTGTTGATCCTACAACGCATCCAACTGACAGTCAATTTCACATGAGAGGTAGTGTCCAAGGTCCGATTGAGGTGTATGCCAAATTATCCCAAATTCCATTTGTGCGAGCGGCCATTGGGAATTTTGATTTTAGTCATTTATTTTGCGAATGTTTTCCTAATTTCGACAACCAAATGACCAGAGCGCTCATAAGAAGGTGATCGAAAATAATGCATACATTCCATCTACCGTGTGTGGAGTTGGGGATTACCCCTTATGATTTTGTGCATTTATCAGGTAATTATTTCAATAATATTTTTTCGCACTATAATTATTTTTATTATAGTACTGTTGAAAGTTTCCATATTTAATACTTCTTAAATTATTTTATTTTAGAAATTCCAATTGTAATCCATCCAGTTTTGCCTAGCCTTCCAACATCTACTCCTCATACTATGGAGGAAATGTTTGACCTATATTTTCCCGGAATAGGCCACCCAGAGTACAAAGGAAGAAATATTTCTTTTTGAACATTAAAAATGTACATGTTGGATTAGTGCGAACAAGCTCCGGAGCAAAGATTAGTGAGAGAAGAATAGATCGCCAGAGCTTTTATTGTATTTGTGTTGAGCTCCATTTTTTCCCGACGGGCCATAATACATTATGTGTGGATTCGACAACTTATTTAAATGATCTTAATGACATGGCTGCTAAGGATTGGGGTTCTTCCATTTTAGCCCGTGTTTACATTGCACTTGATGCATTCACCACAAATGCGCAAAAAACAGTAAATTGTTTCTGGCAACTTATAAAGGTATTTTTTTCTCTAATTTAACATTTGAATTACGACCATTAAATTTAATTTTTTTTAGTTTAATAATCTACAAAATACTAATGAGTTTTTCCTTATCCCCACAATATTTTGGCAATGAGTACTTTCACACTATGGCTCCCAAATTGCACGATAATGACGTGGAAAGATGTCGCATATGCTACGATGGGTGTCTAATCAACGTGGGGCTTTATTGGGACATATGAGGTTCAAAAGTTCGGCAATGCAGAAGCAAATGGAAATGTGCTCTCCCGAGTCAGTGATATGGCAACCATTTATGGGATTAGAAGAAAGCCGGTTTAATGTCGTTATAGTTGCTCACGATTTGGGGCATAGATGGTTCATGATTTTGGATATTGAGTTAGGTGGAGCTTGGTATCTCAAAGACCGCAGCTACCTCCTAATGACAAGTCTCATTGGAATTCCATAAAACCCACCGTATCCTATGACATTCATTCTAATTGAAATATATATGCAACAAATTGGCAACTAGCAACCTCCAGTTGCTCGTATCGCAGTCTCATCGAAGGATAAATGGTTGTCATATTGGAATATTGTGGGTAGGGGTGCAATATTACCCTCCCTAATAAGATGGAAAAACCATGACGGGATAGGGTTCCCCTCGATTGCACCCTCTGATTTACGGGTACCCAGCGCACTAGCAGATAGATGGGAGGCTCCCCATACATACAACACACAAGGATAATCTTCATCGTCAAATCTTATACCATTGTCGAGGGAGTCTGAAGTTGCAGATATAAATATAAATGGAATAACAATCATTCAACTAGATCCGCCAAGTGTGAAACCCAGCTTAAAATAAAAACGGGTGGCCAGCCCTATACTAAAATGATCAGGAATCTCAAGTGGATCATTCTCAGCATCTACTGACAATACTAAAATAAACATGGATAACTACCCATTATTACAAAAAGAGGGTGCCATTTTTTTAAAAACATATAATGCAATAACTAACCAAAAACATAACAACTACTAAATATAATAAAGAACACACACATGCTATATAAAAAGATAATGATACTAGAGTACAATCAAAATCTATAAAATGAAATACCCGAATATGCTATCGGGTCACAGAAAATACAACAGCCTGAGAAAAGGAATATAAGAGAAGTGCTAAAACTACAACACTTGGGTGTAAACCCGATATACAAGTTGAGTCCTAATCTAGATATACAAAAGATAGGAAACAACTAAATCAAAATCCCGTAACTGTCCGTTACTTCCACAGCTCCACAATTACACTGGATGGATAACATCAATAGCGTCCTTGCGGAGGCACACCTAAAATAATACAATATATACGCAGCAAGAGAAAATATAAACGGGTCAGAGCCCGAGGTGTGAAAACATTTTAGCAAGTGCATTAAAATGCATAATAATTATGAATGCATTATAACATGATTAAAGTGTAGTCGCACTCTCCAGAAAATTCAACTCACCTCTCCACTAAAGCGCATACCTAAACATATGCACAATGATCCTCAAATAACTACCCGACACTATCTAAGGGCAATTTAATCTAACCTACTCCCAAATTATACTCATTTAAACTTCCATCTAAATCGTAACCGTCGACTTCTAATTCTACCACATAACCATCAACTTCCAAACTACCATAAACCCAAATGTTCGTCATTTTTATTAACATATAGTTATACATAAACATATGCTCTTACTAGAATTTCTCAGATTCTAGTTATTGACATAGTGACATATGATAGTTATTAGCATCTAAATGCTAAGGACTAAACTTCTCCCAATTATCATTACTGCACTGTGTTTCGTGCGTGCGACGTCTCGTAAGAGAAATCCGAACAAGGAACCCCCCAATACAGTACTCCTTGACAATATTAATTATCAAGATTCATTATTCCCTCAATGCACGATGCATATAACCCCAAATTCTTATATAATATAAATAATTAACTATTCCCAACTCTCAACAGTGCATGACGTTTCGTGCGTGGGACGTCTCGCAAAGCGAAATCCAAACAAGGAACCCCCCGATACAATACTCCTTGACAGTATAGATTATTGAGATTCATTATAACCTTAATGCACAATGCATATAACCCCAAATTCTTATATAATATAAATAATTAACTATTCCCAACTCTCAACAGTGCACGATGTTTCGTGCGTGGGACGTCTCGCAAAGCGAAATCCAAACACGGAACCCCCTAATACACTACTCCTTGACATTGTCGATTGTTGAGATGTACTAATATATAAAACTGAGTACTAAGGACTAAAATTCTCCCCACTCCCAACATTGCACTTCGTTTCGTGCATGTGACGTCTCGCAAGTGAAATCCAAATAAAGAACCCCCCGATACACTCCTCCTTGACAAGTAAGTATATAACTCTTTTTACGCTCGCATATAAGAAAGAAATACACCACTCTTTTTATGCTCGCATATAAGAAAGAAATGAATTCATTTATAAGTATATAACTCTCATTATACTAACCGTTACTAAGTCGCATACCTTCCCATTTATTTCATACGCCGACCCCTCACTTGAAACTTACTCGCCCCTCACGCTTATGGGTATGAAAAATCTCCCAATCCAATAAACATTAAGGATACCATGTATATTTGAATGCACACCGATCAACAACAATTATCCCAAAATAGAAAACCTCGATGCTAAGAGGATTTCCTCCCCTACAAGGCACTAATACTCTATTTTACTTCATGCAAGAAGATTCTCAAGCCTTAAACCTTAAAAGAAAGGAGTAGAACGACAACAAAAAAAACAAGGTACTGATTGGTCCTTTTTTTTATTTTAGCTGGATCGGTCCGGTAAATAAGCCATACACAGAAACTTAGGGGGCCAGATCGATTCGCCTCATGGGAGGACCGGATCGGTCCGGTACCTAGTAAATCGGCCATAACCCTTTTTTCCTTTTCTTACGAAACCTAAATCTTCCCAAAATCACATTTATCATCTTCTCTCCATTTTTCTTCAATCCAAACATATTCCTAACATTAATACTCATCGAATAAATTAACCCAACTAATTTACAACTTTAAATCCATATATATACATCAAATGTAAGATTTACCCCAAAATTTAGGTTTTAACATTTTTGACCCAAAATCCATAAGTTTTATACACAAATCATGAGATAAATGATACACAAGAATTATTTAGCAAGTTAAATCACTTTCCTCAAAGTTGTAAAGGTTGAATCTCCCTCGAAATCACGAATTAGTCGAAAATACCAAGCTTTTATTCTCTTTCTCTTCTTTCTTTCCTCTTCTCTCTCTCTCTAGGGATTTTCTCTTTCTCTCAAATGAGAATGACTTCTCACATAGGCATTTAAGCCTTATCTCCCAAAATACATAAGTTTAAATGACAATACACACTTTAAATGACTCGGTTACTCTAATTCGAGCCAAACGAACTTAAAATATTTTGAAACCCAAATAAGACCCAAGTACAGTCATTTTGACTATCTCGACCCTTCCAGAATCTACCGCACACTCAAAATCGTCATTCGAATTACTTTCTAACATCCTCAAAATTTTGTCCTTAAATGCCAATTTAATTATTCTCCAATTAAAATAATATTTATTTCTCCCAAAAATAATTAATTTATTTCTCCAAAAATCACGGGGTATTACAGACATCCCCACTTATAAGAATTTCTCCCTCGAAATTAAGCTAAGCCTAGTACTCCAAATCTCGGCTAGTTCCTACGACACCTATCCTCATGATCACTATACTTATTCCTCCCAATTCTCACGATGAATTATTTTAATTTATAAAACCAATTCGGACAACTAGGGCGCCCATACACCATGTATTCGAGCTCTACTCGTATAAACATAACTAGGCTTCACTTGTCTCCAATTGTACAACAACTCAAAATAAATTAAATCATACTAACATACTAATAATATAAATTTTTTGAAATGCCCAAAGATTTAACTCCACTCAATTCCTGACATTTGCTACTTTCATGCGGTGGAGGTCTCGCAAATGAAATCCAAACAAGGAACCCTCCCAATACACTACTATGTAGCTATGTCGGGGATTGAGATCAGTTAGATCGGGACTAGAGTTTAAAAAAATATTTTTGTGTAAATTATTTTTTATATTGCCCAAAAGCCTATAAAAAAATTTATTTTGAAAATAGTTTATTTTAAAAACAGTTTATGTCTTTCGACATTCAAGTAGTATACCTTATGCCCAAGACACAAGGTGCTAATAATTATCATACTCTTAATAACATATAGTTCTCAAAACTAGAATAATTATGAGCTAAATCCCTTGCTCAACAATAATCGACTAGACTCTGAATCTTTTCACTAACAATAATCTCTTACATCATAATAAAATATTTCCATAAACTAGGCTCTTCCATAACTGGAATATAACAAATATATAAGTCTAAGACGACTATAAAACAAATAGTTTTACCAATACTACTCAACACATTTCAATAATTTTTACGTTCATAACAAAGTTATAGCTCTCGATTAGCACATTACATGATAATCTATTCTTCCAAAATATAATCATATAAGAGCCTTACTTGCTCAATCATCCCTTTCGGGTCGTTCCATACATAATAGAGTTATAACACTACCCTCTCATTTCAATCTTACATATGATACTCCCAAAGCCTCATATAGCATAATCATATTCACAAAATAAAAATAATTTACATCATACCTCTCTAGTTCGAATGTATCCCTTCATCAATGGGTTCCCACTCAAAGTCCCCTGGCCTAAAATGACCTTGAACCTGCTGTAAGGGTTTCACATCCAAAACTTCCTCAAAACGTGGCCCTCTACCTCTTTTAGGATAATCTCTCTTCCTATGGCCTAATTCTTTACAAAAGAAACATCTACCTGCAAATCCTCTCTGCCCATCTTGAGGAACAAAATGCTATTGTGACCCTATATAATCCTACTTATACCCTCTGGCATTACTGGCATTCTCCTCACCAGACCTACTTGATAAACTCGACTCTTCAAAGTTATTACCCCCTTGCCGATGAAGAAGATATTCATGACACTGTAATAGTGCCGCATTCACTAGCTCGGTGAAAGTCACTAACGCTGTGTTCCCTAACAAATGATGCCAAAATTATTAGTCTAAACCTCCCACGAACTTCGCTATACACTTCTCCTCTGTATTCACCTCATCGGGGACTAAATTCGCCAATCGAGTAAATTCTTCTTCGTACTCGGCCACCGTTCGATTACCTTGAAACACATCCATCAATTTCCTCCTCATCTCTTTTTGGATTGCGAAAGGAAAATACTTTCGATTAAAGAATTTCCAAAAATATGATATGGGCAATCCATCTCTCTGCTCCGATGTGGTGATTGACTCCCACCAATGGAGAGATGCCCCCGTTAACTTAAAGGTGGCGAGAAATTTCTTCTGCACATCACTACATTCAACCATATGAAGGTGCCTCTGCATACTATTCTTCCATCGACTTGCAACCATCACATCAGCTCCCCCTGAAAACTATGGAGGATGTCCCTTCCTAAAATCTTCCCGTACTATTTCCCACAAAGACGACCCTGGATGGGCTTGGGCTGCTTGTACTATAGGTTGAAGTGCCATCACAGAAATGGCAGCAGTTATTGCTTGTGCCACAATATTGGCAACTTCAGTTGTGGTCATAGTCCTTTGAGGCATTTGGGCTTCTATATTCTTAGCCCCTCTATTTTCCCTATCTGGACAACCTCTCTTCGATGGCATTTGAAACAAGAACAAGTCATTCAAAACGCCATTCAAATGATTTCTCATTACATAATCAAATATAGATGTCTGAACACAATAGTCCTAATAATAGGGCTCTATATCAAGAATGATTACGGAAGATCGCAGAAAACACACACAGATCCTAAAGACATTAGAACCTGATGATACCATCTGTGACACCCAACTTAAAATAATAACGGGTGGCCAGCCCTATACTAAAATAATCAAGGATCTCAAGTGGATCATTCTCAACATCTACTAACGATACTAAAATAAACATGGCAAACTACCCATTACTAAAAAAAGAGGGTGCCAAAAAAAAAAAAATTAAACATATAATGTAACAACTAACTAACGGCATAACAACTACTAAATATGATAAAAAACACATACATGCTATATAAAAAGAGAATAATACTAGAGTATAATAAAATCTACAAAATGAAATACCCGAATATGCTGTCGGGTCACAGATAATACAACAGTCTGGGAAAAGGAATATAAGAGAAGTGCTACAACTACAACACTTGGGCATAAACCCGATATACAAACTGAGTCCTAATCTAGATCTACAAAAGATAGGAAACGACTATATCAAAATCCCACAACAGTATGCTACTACCATAACTCCACGAATACACTCGATGGATAACATCAAATGCTTCCTTGCGGAGGAACACCTAAAATAATACAAGTTTACACAGCAAGAGAAAATATAAACGGGTAAGAGACCGATGTGTGGAAACATTTTAGCAAGTGAATTAAAATGCATAATAATTATAAATGCATTATAACATGATTAAAGTGGAGTTGCACTCTCCAGAAAATTCAACTCACCTCTCCACTAAAGCGCGCACCTAAATGTATGCACAATGATCCTCAAATAACTGCCCGACACTACCTAGGGGAAATTTAATCTAACCTACTCCCAAATTTATACTCATTTAAACTTCCATATAAATCATAACCCTCAACTTCTAATTCTACCACATAACCATCAACTTCCAAACTACCATACCCCAAATGTTCGTCATTTTTATTAACATATAGTTTTACATAAACATATGCTGTTACTAGAATTTCTCTGATTCTAGTTATTGACATATTGACATATGAGAGTTATTAGTATCTAAATGCTAAGGACTAACTTTCTTCCAATTCTCAATACTGCACTGCGTTTCATGCGTGGGACGTCTCGCAAGCCAAATCCAAATAAGGTACCCCCCGATACACTACTCCTTGACAGTATTGGTTATCGAGATTCATTATGCCTTCAATGCACGACGCATATAACCCCAAATTCTTATATAATATAAATAATTAACTATTCCCAACTCTCAACAGTGCACGACGTTTCGTGCGTGGGATGTCTCGCAAAGCGAAATCCAAACAAGGCACCCCTCGATACACTACTCCTTGACACTGTCGATTGTCGAGTGATTAGGCATAAATTCTTCCTAATTTATCCCTTGATTTAGTTACTTTTAGCACCTCAAACAACGTAATTTAGTTGACTTTATCTCATAATCTTGCTACTGACTGATCCTAACGAGTACACCGAGTTTTTGGTATTTTGTAGTGATTTTACAGGTATTTTATGTCAAGAAACGAAAGAAGGAAACCGGAAGAATCAAGAAAGAAAGAAGGAAAGTCTCAAGGGCAAAAGCATAATTTCCACTCAGAATTCGGATGAGGTATCTGAAGAGAAGTTGAAGATATCACATTCACGAGCACGTAGGAAGAAACGACACCTCAATCGGAATCCCGAAACAAAAGTTATGAGCAGTCAAAGTTGAGCCAAAAAGTTAAATAGGCAGACCGGTCCGCCCTTACCCCGGACCGGTCCGCTTTGCCATACTCTAGAAGCCCCCGGATCGCATGCAAACCGAAGAAGGCAAAAATAAAAAGAACCGATCCGGGGTTGGACCGGTCCGCCCCAAAATAAAAAGAACCGATCCGCCTTGGGGGCAGACCGGTCCGCCTAAGGCCCGGACCGGTCTGGGCTTCGAGATTTGAAAATTCTATCTCCTCCTAAAAAGACTCCTATTTCAGCTGAACCTCCGAAATTGTTGTAGGGTATAAAAGATCCGATTTATTATTGTTATGACGGGGGAGAATTAGGAGGATTTTCCTCTCTTTTTCCATAAACCCTAGTTTAGTTAATAATTTCAGATTTAATTCAAGGATTGAAGATTTTATTCAATGATTTTTGTGAGTATCAGTTTCTTTCATTGTTTCACTTATTGCTTGGATAATTTTAGTGAGTAATTCTTAATTCTAATTCTTTTCTGCATCTAATTACTATTTTCCTTAGAGTAATTATGAATTCCTGCACATTAATCCTTGTTTCCATTCTTTTCAACATGTTAGGCTAGATTTTCCAAGGCCGGGATGCATGAACCAAGCCTGATGTGTTAGTGCGTGTGTATAAAATTAAACTGCTAAATTTAGTGATTGACCATGATCGTATTGCGTAGTTACATAACAATTTTAGATCTTTATATCTCGTTTGCCTCTGGGTACTCGTGATGATTTACAGTGCAATTCGAGTGCTACTATCGCGATACTGATTTACTCATCCTCAGATTAGGTATGACGCGGGCTTGAACCTAGTATACATAATGCTTGGGAGTACTAAATTCCGGGTCAAATCAATCAGATAAATTTAAGATTAATATTATATCCGCAATACACTAGGGTTGGGGGATTGTATTCCCGTCCTACTTTTGTCATCATTTAAACAAAAAGTTTCAAATCATCATTCATTTTGAATTTAGGTAGATTAGTATAGTTGCATTTCTTCATAATTTCATTATCGCATTTAGCTGTAATCAATCTCAAAACCAAATCATTTTTCCTATTCTTTTTAGAGTCAAACTTAGGATAACTCCGTCTTTTCCCGTCATCACAACTCCGTTGTCCTTTTTCCCTGAGGATCGATACCCAACTTACTGGGATTATTACTTAAGCGACAGGCTTACACTTGAGCCTAGAGTGAACGCATTTCTGAGACACATTTTCAGTCGCGTCAAGTTTTTGGCGCCGTTGCCGGGGAACTAGGTAGACTTAGGATTAGATCGAGTCAATCCAAAGCTTTGACCAAAAAAAAAAAAATTCCAAAAAATCCAAAAAAAAAAACATATAAAAAATTTAAAAAGAACAAAAAGATTCACCACCATCTCTCATAAGCTTTTAATGCAAAATTCCACTCCCACGCCCCATAATACTCCAACCAGCATTCGCGAAAATCCAATTATTGAGTATAATCCTAATAGTCCCCACACTCCAAACGCCCCACAGTTCTGGGTCCCACCTCCCGCACCGTTGCATTCAGTCTTTGATAACACTCCCTTTTCCTTCTTAGGACACACTCCGAGCACGCCTAGTGAGAGCACCAAGTCAATAAAGTGAGGAAGAGATGTCGCAACACGACAGTGCACCCGCCGGTGAGGAAGAGCCCCTATACCGTCCGATTAGAGAATTCTTATATCCCGAACGTACTGTCACGCCGGGATGCATTATACTCCCGTATAATGCCGAGAAATTCCGTTTCAAAAATTGGATGATCCAGATGCTTTCGCTTTACCACGGTATGGATTCTGAAAAAGCCATACCTCCATATTAGGGAATTTGAGGACGTGTGTGATACTCTTAATGATCAAACCTGCACACGAGAGGTAATACGCCTCAAACTCTTCCCTTTCTCGCTCAAAGATAAAGCTAAGACCTAGCTATGGTCTTTACCTCCAAGATCGATTCCATCATGGAATGAGTTAGAGTCGAGATTTCTCAAGAAATTCTTCCCACCACATCGAACAATCTCCATAAAGGCTCAAATTCAAGCATTCGGACAAGCTGAAAATGAGACATTCCATCGATGTTATGAACGTTTCAACGAGTTAGTTGCTTCATGCCCCCCATCATGGGTTTGATTCAGCGCAAGTCATCTCTTTTATCTATAATGGGTTAAATTTTAACTCCAAACAACTTGTTGAAACAATGGGAAGTGGTCCGTTTATCGATTTAGATGCCCAGGATGCTGAGCTTCACTTGAGGTATGTCGCGAGACTACCCAATCCTGGGACACTACTGATCCCAACGCTCAAAATCGAAATAGACAAGCGACCACCACTCCGTCGGCGTCCGGCCTATTCCATGTAGATAAGAATTCTATGACGGACAGCCGATTAGAGACTCTTGAGAAAGGATTTTGAGATCTATGCGAGATATATGGAAAAGGACCAGCTGGACCCATTCCAAACCCCATCGTGAAGGTGTGTGCTATTTGTGAGGCGGGTCATTCACCTGAGGAATGCCCTACAATACCCGCCTACAAAGCAATGCTTCAGGAGCAAGTTAGTGGTACAGGAGGCTTTAAGGGTAATTTCGGTGCCCCGCACGGGAATTCCTACAACCCTTCATGAAAAAATCATCCCGATTTTAGCTATGGGCAACAACATGCCGCAATGAACCCTCCTTCGCATACTACCCCTCCTCCACCACAACACTTTCAATAAGCCCCGCACATGCGAGGACATGTACAAGCACCCCCACCTCAAGGAAATTATATCCCGCCACAGCGGAGAACTCTTGAGGATACCATGAATCAATTCATCGCAAACCAGACCGCGACCAATGCCAAATATGATCATCTGATTGGCGACATAAATGCGAACCTGTCAAAAATACAATCATCATTGAGTGTTCAAGAGAAGGGCAAGTTTCCTGCCCCAGGCCAAAGACCTCCCCAAGGTCAAACTAGCGTTAGCTCCACTTCCACTGAACATTGGGAGCAATGTCAAGCTGTGAACACTCTTCGTAGTGGGAGAGTCATTGATTTATCACCTCCCCCACACGACGCAACGAAAGACAAGGAGATTTCGCTCGGCATGAAGGAGGCCGAAGATGTCCCCTTAAATGAGAGTGACCAAGAAGATGCTAGTGGGCCAGAGGTAGTAGTGAAACTGCCCTCCGCGGCACCGTTTACTTAAAGGTTGATTCCCTACCATAGAGGAAACCCACTTGAAGACGTGCTAGAAGTGCTTAAGCAAGTAAAGCTGAATTTACCTTTCCTTGAGGCCATTAAACAAATTCCAGCTTATGGCAAAGTCATCAAAGATTTGTTGACAGTTAAGAGAAAGATGAAAGTGAAGAAGAACGTCTTTATAGAACAAAATGTGAGCTCCATTCTACTAAATGAACTCCCGCCTAAATTCAAAGATCCCGGTGCACCCACAATATCCTGCATCATTGGGGAGAATAAAATTGAAAAAGCCTTACTTGAGTTGGGAGAAAGCGTAAATATCCTCCCTTAATCCATCTATAGGCAACTTGACTTGGGCGACCTCAAGCACACAAAGGTCACTCTCTAATTAGCGGATCGAACAGTGAAGATCCCATGAGGTATAGTCGAGGACGTGATCATTCAAGTTGACACTTTCCACTTTCCGGTAGATTTTATCATTTAGGACACGGAGCCCTCCTTCTACTCGAGTAATCATGTTCCCATCGTCCCTGGGCGCCCTTTCCTAGCTACGGCTAACGCAATCATCAATACAAGGAATGGGCGAATGCAACTCACATTTGGGAACATGACCTTGGAAACGAACATCTTCCACATAGCCAAAAATGCAGGGGAGGAAGATGATCTTCACGCGGTGAGCCTCATTGATGAGATAGTATAGGATTACTTTGAGGAGAATTACTGTGGCGACGCTTTAGATTCCTGTTTAGCAGCGAGATACGAGTGTGAGGGGACGTATACCGACTTTGAGAGGGAGGTTGGGGAGTTGAGAGAGCTACTCGATGAGAGTGTGTCGGACGGGGACGTGAGAGAGGTTAATTGAGTTTCTAGATTCGAGAAATTACGTCCGAGGGATACACACATGGTTCCCTCCAGTGAAAAATTTCCAACCCTCGAATTAAAGATACTTCCCTCCCATATTAAATATGCATACCTAGGAGAGGATGAGACATTTCCTGTTGTTATCTCCTCTAGCCTAGATGAAGGGCAGGAGGGTACATTATTGAAAATTCTGAGAAAGTACCAAAGTGATTTTGGTTGGTGCATAGCTGATTTGAAGGGGATAAGTCCTTTGATTTACACTCATAAGATCCATCTCGAAGAGGATGTCAAACCCTCTAGAGAAATGCAAAGAAGACTGAATCCCAACATGAAAGAAGTTGTGAGAACCGAGATCATCAAATTATTGGATGCCGGGATTATCTACCCAATCTCGGATAGCAAATGGGTGAGCCCTATTCAAGTCGTCCCGAAGAAGTCGGGTATGACTGTGATTGAGAATGCTAAGGGAGAGTTAGTCCCCCAACGTACCACCACCGGATGGCGCGCTTGCATTGATTACCGAAAACTCAATGCGGGAACTAGAAAAGACCATTTCCCCTTGCCATTTATTGATCAAATGCTTGAAAGAGTGGCGGGCCACCCTTACCATTTCTACCTTGATGGTTATTCCGGATGTAACCAAATTGCGATGGATGTACTTGACCAAGAGAAGACGACCTTCACTTGCCCTTTTAGTACGTTTGCCTATAAACGTATGCCATTTGTCTTGTGTAATGCACCTGCGACCTTTCAAAGGTGCATGTTAAGCTTATTTAGCGACATGGTCGAGCGAGGACTCGAAGTGTTCATGGACGATTTCAGCATTTTTGGCACCTCTTTCGATCATTGTTTAGAAAAGCTGGAAAAAGTACTTACCCGATGTGTGGAAAAGAACTTAGTGCTGAATTGGGAAAAGTGCCATTTCATGGTCACCGAGGGAATAGTTCTTGGCCACATAGAATCATCCAAAGGAATAGAGGTTGATAGGGAAAAGATAGATGTCATAGTTGATCTTCCCCCACCAAAATCACTGAAGGACGTGCGCTCATTCTTGGGCCACACGGGGTTTTATCGAAGGTTCATTAAAGATTTTAGCGCCATCGCTAGACCCTTAAGAAACTTACTCATGAAGGACACCCCATTTGAGTGGACGGAAGCATGCCAAAGCTCTTTTGACAAATTAAAAAGCATGCTTGTGTCCGCTCCCATCATGCAAGTTCCGGATTGGTCCTTACCATTCGAACTTATGTGTGATGCAAGCGATTACGCGATCGGGGCTGTTTTGGGCCAACGCAAAGATAAGCAAGCTCATGTCATCTACTACGCTAGTCGAACCTTTATCGGACCTCAACTCAACTACTCTACCACGGAGAAGGAGTTGCTAGCGGTAGTCTTTGCCCTTGATAAATTCCGATCATATCTCATTGGTTCTCCTATTACTGTCTTCACCAACCACGCGACTTTGAAATATCTACTTGCGAAGAAAGACACCAAGCCGTGCCTCATAAGGTGGATCCTACTCCTACAAGAGTTCAATCTCTCCATCAAAGATAAAAAAGGAGTAGAAAACGTCGTTGCCGACCATTTATCTTGGCTTTCGTCCAACGTACCTAGTGATCCCATACCTATAGACGAATACTTTCCGAATGAGCAACTTTTTGTCACCTCTTCGTATCCCTGGTTTACGGATATAGTGAACTATCTTGTCATGGGAGTCGTCCCTCCCGACTGGACACCGAAAGATAAGAAGAGGTTCCTTTTTTGGTCGCGCATGTTCTTTTACGATGATCCATTCCTTTTTAAATATTGCGCCAAAAAAATCATCCGACGATGTGTACCGGATGACGAGATCCCGAAAGTCATCCAGTTTTGTCATTCGGAAGCTTGTGGAGGCCACTTTTCGATGAAAAAGACGGCCTCTACAATTCTGCAATGCGGCCTCTATTGGCCCACAATCTTTCGGGATGTGAATGATGCTTGCAAATCATGCAATAGGTGCCAACGAATGGGAGCCATTACTCGATGAGACATGATGCCCCTTACCCCCATACTCATCATTCAGATATTCGACTGTTGGGGTATTGACTACATGGGTCGCTTCCCCCTGTCCTTTGGTTTCCTATACATCCTCATCGCGGTAGACTACGTTTCTAAATGGGTGGAAGCTATAGGTACCAAGACTAATGACAATAAAGTGGTGATAAAGTTCCTGCAGGAACACATACTTTCCCGCTTTGGTGCACCAAAAGCGATAATTAGTGATAATGGCACGCACTTTTGCAATAGGCCATTCGAGAAGCTCATGAGAAAGTATGGTGTCGTCCATAAGGTTGGAATGACATATCACCCACAAACGAATGGGCAGGCCGAGCTAGCGAATCGGGAGATCAAGAACATTATCGAGAAGACCGTCAATCCTACCTGGAAAGATTGGTCCCTTAGATTGAACGATTCGCTATGGGTCTATCGTACCGCATATAAGAACTAACTCGGCATGTCCCCTTTCCGCTTTATGTATGGCAAACCTTGCCATCTTCCCGTGGAGCTCGAACACAAGGCGTATTGGGCGATTAAGCAATTAAATTATGCTATGGACAAGGCCGGTGAAGCTCGCAAGCTTCAATTGGATGACTTAGAACAACTACGCAATAATGCGTATGAGAATGCCAAAATTTCAAAAGAGAGGATGAAATTTGCTCATGATAGCATCATTCGACGAAAGGATTTTCTCCCCGAGCAAAAAGTTCTCCTCTATAACTCTCGGCTTCACCTCTTTCCGGGCAAGTTGCTGTCACGTTGGTCTGGCCCATTCGTCGTGAAGAATGTTTTCCCCCATGGAGCTGTTGAACTAGACGATTTAAAAGGGGGAAATACGTTCAAAGTGAATGGACAACGCCTAAAGCCATATCTAGAGGCGTGTGCAGAAGAAGTCGACACCGTTTGGTTATTGGACCCCGTTTACGGGGTTAAGTGAGCTGTTGAAGTGAGGTCGTCGCACCTCGACGCGTATGGGGTGAGATTCGTGTGGGTGAGAGTCGTGTGTGTTTTGAGAGTCGTTAGGACTAGGTTTCGTTCTGGAGAAGCATTCGTGTGTTTTGGGATTTTTGAGTCAAAGGGTGTTGACCAGCGAAATCGAGAGGGTTTTTAGTCCAATTGGATAGAGAGTATATCGAGAAAGTGAAATTTTTTTAAAGAAGAGAGATCAAAACCGAAGTAGAAGAATTCCAGCCCAAAAATCCTGGGGCGAACCGGTTCCTTTTTTAAGGCGGACCGGTCCGACCCCCGACCGGTTCCTTTTATTTTTAAAGGAACCAATCCGCCTATCGAGGGTTTAAAAAGTCAAAGGGCCGGACCAGTCCACCCCTACCCCGTACCGGTACGCTTTCTGCAGATCTGTCTTCTCCCCTTCCCAAGATTCACCCCCCTTCCCTCCAATCCATTTTTTCCTCTTCTCAACCCTAACCTTTCCCTCCCAAATCCATCCCCTTTTCCCTCCAAACCCCTTCCCTCCCAAACCAATCCCTCCCCTCCCCTTTCCACTATAAATACACATCCACACCCTCCCCTTCTCCTCACACCTTCAACCCAAATACTCTCTTCTTCCTCTCTAGTGTTTCCAGCAATAAATCCCTACTGTTTCCATGGCCCCTCGTGTTGCCCCCACCAAATACGACTCCACTGTGATTAACCCCTCCGGTTACGGAGAATTCCGCTCTCGCTAAGAGCAGCGGTGGTGCATTCAATACTTTGATCTGGGCCGCAAACTCCATATGGAGCATGCTGTCCAATGGGAAGCCCTGCCCAACTCCATCACCGCCCTATTTACGGCTCAGGGCTGGTACCAATTCCTCAACTAACCTCACGAAGCAGTTCGGGCAACCGAAGTCCGCTCCTTCTATGGCACACTCGCCCGGATGGGCCAATTCGAGGCCGAAGATTTCGTGGATGGGACTCCCATTCCCTTTTCCTTGGCCCGTCTCATGGCCAAGTTGGCCGAGTTTGACGTCCCGGACGTCCAAGAATTCACCTATCCCCAAAATGTCCCCCCGATCGACAAGGATACCATCATGGCCCGAATTGCGCCGAATGTGGCTTGGACGGGGCAAATCATCTCCGTTGGATGCCTCAATGAGAATGCCCGCCTCACATTTCAAATCGTGTACGCCAACATTTTACAAACATCCAACGACTCCGCCATGAGACCCCGACAAGCCACCTTGACGTATCACCTCATCCACCCCCAACCTTCCATCCATTTGGGCTGAACCTTATACGCGGATATCATTAACGCGTCCTTGGATGAGAAGGGCACCGCCCCACTTCCCTATGCCTGATTGATCACTTCCATCCTTTAGGATGATGGAATAGAGGCACCGACCGACCATACGCGTATCCACGATCCTTTCGGCCAAGGGACGTGCACCAAAAGTGCCAAATAGCTTGTTGTCCTCCGGGCTAGGCGGGGAGGTGATAGTGACGAAGAGGTTGCCCCGAGTGACAGCGAGGAAGAAGCAGGGGCAGCCGGTGAGGACGTCGAGATGGGGGATATCGGTTCGGACGAGGAGTCGGCGGACGACCCAGATTTCGAGTGGGAGGGCACGGACCTATCCACGCGTATGTCGGCGCTTGAGATCAACTTCAACACCTTTCAGACCAACTATGAGCGCGACATGGGAATCGTTCTCCGCTACCAAGCGAACATCTATCGCCACATGAGGGATCCTAATGAGCCATTGCCTTCCTACTACCAGAACCCCTATGACCCCAACGCGCCAGGTTCCTCCCATCCCCCACCCCGGTGAAGCTTTATATGGTGTTGGCAGCTTTTTCATTATTTTCCCCTGTTCACAGTTGTATGCTTTTTCCTGCACATGTAACACAACCCTGTTGTAATAAAAATTGCATTTTCTCTATTTATTTGTTTTATTTATCGCACTTATGATTTTGCCTTATTTAGATTTTAGTCCTTTTTGCTTGAGGACAATGTAAAAGTCTAAGTTAGGGGGGGTCACGAGTGCGTATCTCTAAAACTTCACAAATTTTCAAAAATGCCCAGAAATTTCCAAAAAAATCATAAAATTTTGAAAAATCCAAAAATATTCTTGTTCAAAATAAATAAAAATTGGAATTCAAATTTTGCAAAAATATTATTGAAAGTCGGTTTAAAGTCTCAAGTTGTAAACATTCGACATACACAAAGCCGAAATTGACCAAAGATGGAAATTAAGCGAAAATTGACGACTTAACGAATAAGCGTGGAGATTAACAAACCCGGTGAGATTCAAGCCTATCACTTTTTGCGAATTTTAAAATCAATCCGAGTTAATTGTTAACTCAGAGTTCTTTTCAGCACCTAAAAAGTTGTCGAGGATCTCAAATCTTTCATTTTGATCGGTTTTGAAAAATGTGTGTAATATTGCTTGAAAAATGTGCCAAATTAGTCTCTAAACTTAAATTCATCTCGAAACGCATATGGTAACACAATTGGCATTTTGGACAATGAAGTAGGCCCTCATTTGTCACCCAAAAATATTGGCCAAAAAAATATGCGAAAAATCACCCCTTTTGCAACCCAAATTGAGCCGAATAATTTTTCCCTTTCATTTGATAACTCGAAAAACCCAAATATCCCGAAATTGTGAAAAATGGAAAAATTCAGAATTTAGTCCAAAAGTGCATATAAAGGGGCAAGAAAAATTAGTTATGCTCAACAAAAATAACAAGAAAAGAAAAGTAGTTAAAAATAGAAAAAAATTGAAAAAGAAGAAAAAATGAGCAATAGCCCGGAAGAAGCACAAATGGACATCATTAATGACTTTTCCAATTCCAACCTTCCCTACCTCCTTCATTTTACTCAATATACCCTAAAAACCCAAAAAAGTCCTAACCGAGTCCAAATTGCGAAAATTGATTACCGCATGGAGAGCTAAGACACCAAAAGATAATAAAGGAGATTAAGTGCGTGAAATAAAGGCAATGTTCCCGTTTTTAAAACCGTAATCCTTTGATGAGGTCCTTTCACCACAAAATTTCTGTCTTTCTAACCGTAAGCGTGATTTTGCTTCCATTACATTTACTCTTTATATCACGCATACCGAGAGAATAACCATAATCCGAGAGATTCATTTGTGAGAGCATTCCGTGAGAACTTGAAATCAAAACGAATTTTTGGATAAGTAGCATAATGATCTATCAGTGGAAATTGGCGGTTATATTTCTGGCTTCGCACACACACACTACGGTTTGAGACTTGTAAATATGACTATCTTCTGGAAAAGTTTGAATTGCACCATTTTTGCGTATTTTGAATTTTATTTGAGTCGAATTTTGTGGGTATATTCTCTGCAAACCCTCATGAGACAACTCGACCTACTAGGGTAACCTAGGGGTTTAACGGCTTGTTGCATACGCTAAATGTAATCGCTTGCCCGAGAAAAAGGTATTTTATCCCAATAAAATGATTTTCAAGAGTTGAGCCGTGCTAGGATTCTTTTACATTGCTCGGGATGCACAATGTTCTAAGTTAGGGGGTTTGATTAGGCATAATTTTTTCCTAATTTATCCCTTGATTTAGTTACTTTTAGCACCTCGAACAACGTAATTTAGTTGACTTTATCTCATAATCTTGCTACTGACTGATCCTAATGAGTACACCAAGTTTTTGGTATTTTGTAGTGATTTTATAGGTATTTGATGTCAAGAAACGAAAGAAGGAAACCAGAAGAATCAAGAAAGAAAGAAGGAAAGTCTCAAGGGCAAAAGCATAATTTCCACTCAGAATTCGGATGAGGTATCTGAAGAGAAGTTGAAGATATCACATTCACGAGCACGTAGGAAGAAAAGGAACCTCAATCGGAATCCCGAAACAAAAGTTATGAGTAGTCAAAGTTGAGCCAAAAAGTTAAATAGGCAGACCGGTCCGCCCTTACCCCGGACCGGTCCGCTTTGCCATACTCCAGAATCCCTCGGATCGCATGCAAACCGAAGAAGGCAAAAATAAAAAGAACCGGTCCGTGGTCGGACCGGTCCGCCCCAAAATAAAAAGAACCGATCCGCCTTGGGGGCAGACCGGTCCTCCTAAGGCCCGGACCGGTCCGGGCTTCGAGATTTGAAAATTCTATCTCCTCCTAAAAAGACTCCTATTTCAGCTGAACCTCCGAAATTGTTGTAGGGTATAAAAGATCCGATTTATTATTGTTATGACGGGGGAGAATTAGGAGGATTTTCCTCTCTTTTTCCATAAACCCTAGTTTAGTTAATAATTTCAGATTTAATTCAAGGATTGAAGATTTTATTCTGTGATTTTTGTGAGTATCAGTTTCTTTCATTGTTTCACTTATTGCTTGGATAATTTTAGTGAGTAATTCTTAATTCTAATTCTTTTCTGCATCTAATTACTATTTTCCTTAGCGTAATTATGAATTCCTGCACATTAATCCTTGTTTCCATTCTTTTCAACATGTTAGGCTATATTTCCCAAGGCGGGGATGCATGAACCCAGCCTGATGTGTTAGTACGTGTGTATAAAATTAATCCGCTAAATTTAGTGATTGACCATGATCGTATTGTGTAGTTACACAACAATTTTAGATCTTTATATCTCGTTTACCTCTGGGTACTCGTGATGATTTAGAGTGCAATTCGAGTGCTACTATCGCGATACTGATTTACTCATCCTCAAATTAGGTATGACGCGGGCTTGAACCTAGTATACATAATGCTTGGGAGTACTAAATTACGGGTCAAATCAATCAGATAAATTTAAGATTAATATTATATCCGCAATACACTAGGGTTGGGGGATTGTATTCCCGTCCTACTTTTCTCATCATTTAAACAAAAAGTTTCAAATCATCATTCATTCTGAATTTCGGTAGATTAGTATAGTTGCATTTCTTCATAATTTCATTATCGCATTTAGCTGTAATCAATATCAAAACCAAATCATTTTTCCAATTCTTTTTAGAGTCAAACTTAGGATAACTCCGTCTTTTCCCGTCGTCACAACTTTGTTGTCCTTTTTCCCTAAGGATCGATACCCAACTTACTGGGATTATTACTTGAGCGACAGGCTTACACTTGAGCCTAGAGTGAACGCATTTCTGAGACACATTTCGCGTCATCGAGATGTACTAATATATAAAACTGAGTACGAAGGATTAAACTTCTCCCCACTCCCAACATCGCACTGCGTTTCGTGCGTGGGACGTCTCGCAAGCGAAATCAAAACAAGGAACCCCCCGATACACTACTCCTTGACAATGTTGGTCGTCTAGGTCCATTATGCCCTCGATACGCATCATAATATATATACTCATATAATTATATACTTATCATATACACTTTAATATAGTCAGCACAATTTAAGTCCGGATAAAATCTCCCGGAATGAGATTCAATCATTATTATTATATCTCTTTACACCAGAGACAGATATATGATATCTCATAATCATATACCAATAACATACTATTCACAAAAGTATACTAATAACCATCACAGTGAGCTATAACTCGAGGACGCAGTTTTTCAATGCTATCATCTACCAGGGAATCACTCATATATCATATTGGGTACCAACGATCGAAATCTCACACCGCCTTGGTAAAAACAAAACCACAATGCATGGGAAGTGGTTATAGTTCCTCTTTAGAAATGAGACGAAACATACCCACCACGTCTCACCCATAATAAAAATCACACAATAATAATGGGCGCTATTACATGGGGACTATACGCTCCCTGCTCCTCGAGCCAGGGGCCTCACCCATATCGTGCAACTTCCCATGATACCATAGAGGGGTTATGCTTCACATAAATATATATATATATATCATACACACAAGATATACATATGTTATCACATCATATAAATGCATACCATCACATAAGGTATATATATCATGCCATATAAGTATACATACTCTTTTTACGCTCGCATATAAGAAAGAAATGAATTCATTTATAAGTATATAACTCTCATTATACTAACCGTTACTAAGTCGCATACCTTCCCATTTTATTTCATACGCCGACCCCTCACTTGAAACTTACTCGTCCCTCACACCTATGGGTATGAAAAATCTCCCAATTCAATAAACATCAAGGATACCATCTATATCCGAATGCACACCGATCAACAACAATTATCCCAAAATAGAAAACCTCGATGCTAAGAGGATTTCCCCTACTACGAGGCACTAATACTCTATTTTACTTCATGCAAGAAGATTCTCAAGCCTTAAACCTTAAAATAAAGGAGTAGAACGACAACAAAAAAAAAACAAGGTACCAGATTGGTCCTTTTTTTATTTTAGCTGGATCGGTCCGGTAAATAAGCCATAGATAGAAACTTAGGGGGCCGGATATATCCGCCTCTTGGGAGGACCGGATCAATCCGGTACCTGGTAAATCGGCCATCACCCCCCCCCCCCTTTTCCTTTCTTACGAAACCTAAATCTTCCCAAAATCACATTTATCATCTTCTCTCCATTTTTCTTCAATCCAAACATATTCCTAACATTAATACTCATCGAATAAATTAACCCAACTAATTTACAACTTCAAATCCATATATATACATCAAATGTAAGATTTAACCCAAAATTTAGGTTTTAACATTTTTGACCCAAAATCCATAAGTTTTATCCACAAATCATGAGATAAATGATACACAAGAATTATTTAGCAAGTTAAATCACTTGCCTCAAAGTTGTAAAGGTTGAATCTCCCTCAAAATCACGAATTGGCCGAAATCTCCAAGCTTTTCTTCTCTTTCTCTTATTTCTTTCCTCTTCTCTCTCTCTCTAGGGCTTTTCTCTTTCTCTAAAATGAGAATGACTTCTCACATAGATTTTTAAGCCTTATCTCCCAAAATACATAACTTTAAATGATAATACACACTTTAAATGACTCGGTTACTCTAATTCGAGCCAAACGAACTTAAAATATTTTGAAACCGAAATAAGACCCAAGTATAGTCATTTTGACTATCTCGACCCTTCCAGAATCAACCGCACACTCAAAATCGTCATTCAAATTACTTTCTAATGTTCTCAAAATTTTGGCCTTAAATGCCAATTTAATTATTCTCCAATTAAAATAATATTTATTTCTCCTATAAATAATTAATTTATTGGTCCAAAAATCTCGGGGTATTACACCAAGCACTCATAATAACTTAGCACCGGTCGAATTTTACTCACGGGAAACTTCAATCAAGAATTTTAGAACGAGAGATTATGTGGCAAAGGTGGGTGAGAGAGAGAGACGAAGAGATTGAAACTTTGAGAGGCACTGGGGCAAGTTCATCTACCGGGCACAATCTCATTCCGCAATACACACCCCCATACATATATGGATATGGATATCCAATTGCATCACCTAATATGTCCCATCCATCATCACAACACAATATGATTGTCCAAGAAGACTTATGTGTAATTATGAAGGCTTGTGTCATATTACATAATATAATTATTGAGGAAGAGTTATGGGATGGTACTCGACGACCTGACATGCCCTTACGTGACCCACCGCCTGCTGAAGCAGGCAAAGTGTTTCTGGCCATTATCAACACCAGGTGTGGGAGGCGAAGATTGGGAACAAGGATTCCCATAACCAGTTACGTGAGGACCTTATGGACCACATTTGGAATCGTCATGCTGAATCATCATCTTGATTATAATTTCAATTTTATCCGTTTACCCTATCTAATATATGTACACAATTTTCTCCGTACAGAATAAAATTTGTTTGGGCAAAAATATTCATTGATAAACATTGGTATAAAAGTTAATAATTAATAAATTTGAATTACATAAATAACCATATAAATCTAATAATCTATTGTGAGAAGTTCTGATATGATTGAGATCGACGCTGCATTATCTGAGCCAATCGCATCTCGTGAAAGGCATTTTGTTGGGGAGTGACTTTAGTTGTATCTATGTAAATAATTGATCTTCGTCACGCTGGAGTTGAGCTTCATCATGTCGGAGTTGAGCTTCGTACTCTTTGGTGCGAATTGAAATTAAACCATCAATATTTTGATTTAGAGTTCTTTTGATTGATTGGGATTCTGTAGAATTTTTGTCATAAAGTTTGTTGAATTCATCAGAGTTCTCTAAAACGAGGGTTTGTGTAGCCTCAATGTTGGTTGTTGCTCGTTTCTTCCCTTTCAGTTTTGCATCTTTACGTCCTTCCGGTCTTTTTAGCGGATTATTAAATTCCCTTGTTTCGCTGTAGTTTGATTCAAGCGGGTTCGCATTATCCTCTTCATCAGTATATTATGATCTCGTGGTTGACGTGGAATACTTTGGCAAGTTCTTAAGAACCTCGTAGCAGTGGTCGTAATTGAATTTATGAACCAATTTTAATCAAAAGTTATCACGATCTCGTTGGACCTATAGAAAAAAAATATTGTTGCATTAGTTTTGCAAAATTATGAATTTAAATATAAATAGTAAAATAAACATAAATTAATCGTAATAGATCAAGAAACCTCCGACGTGCTGCTATCTTTCCCCTTACCGTAAGCTCAGGACAACTTCGCCGCATACAACAAACACTCTGTGTTAATTTTTTAAAATTTTCCCCGTAATGCATTCTCGGTGCGTTTATAAATAACACCCTCTATTGAGTTATATTCGTTAAAAAAATTTCCCATAAGATTGAACCTGATTGGTTAGTCCCCATAACACCATCTATAGAATATTTAGCATACGCCATACGAAGCAAGACCTCGTCGTGTGGATTGAAATTTGGTAGTCGGCTCGAACTTGGCGAAGTACTTTGAGATGAAGAATCCATAGAAATTATTTGAATTGATATGTAAAAGGATATAAATTAGTGTTGTATTAAAGTCCTTGGGGGAGAGTAATGCATATATAGAAAATAAAAGTAACTGTTGGTAGAATTTAGCAGTTAAAATGTTACCGTTTGGTTAGTAATTTTTTTTATTGAAAGGAAGGGTGTTGGGAGGATAAAAGGTATGCACCCAAGGTTGGGTAGCTAACATTTACTCGCCCAGCTGCGGGCCCCACCAACTACACAATGTGTATCCCCCATCTAAGTTTACACACCCATTAAATTTTCTCACCTAAATGTATACGTTTTCTTACCCACTGTGAGTCAAAATAGTCTAAATGTAAACATTTAGACTACCCACTACAGATGGCCTTATATAACCTGATAGATATGTGTTACTTTACGTGTAGAGTGGGATAGTGTAAGAGCAAGAACTGTTGATATTTTATAGTTTTGGTGTATCATGTTACAAACTCATGTCTCAAATTGAACACTACGTCTCTTACATCATTAGAAGACACACCGACATGTTATGGAGGCATAAAACTTGTGTTTTCATGGAATTTTATAAATCATATGTTAGGATGTATAACATTTTAATCAATACTTTTTATAAAAGTAATTTAAAATAAAAAAAATCAGTTTAGTTCAAATGAGATTGACACTCATTCGAATGAGATATGAAGTTTCCTTAGAACAACCATCAAATGACCTTCAAATGAGACATCTCTACCTTAACAGAGATTGATCGTTAGAAGCTCGTTAGAAGGCAGTTTGAACGAGATTTGGATGTCATTAAAACAAATGTGATATTATTCGAACGGGATTATTTTTATTGTTCTAATAAGGTCTGTTTTCATTCGAACGATCATGCTGCCTCGAAATTTGTGATTTTATTATAAAAGCCTTTTTTTTTAAGAATTTCTCAAGAACTCTGGTGAAAGACATTTTCTAATATCTGTTCTAAAATTTCCTACATTTGGTTTTCTAAGACCATTTTTTTTTTCTAAATCATACATCCCCATATGTGATTTGTGAGATTTATAAAACCCTTGTTTTCGTACACCTTGCATGAACCCTCATAGAGTCAATATCTACTGCCTAATTATGGAACCAAGTTTTCACTGCTGAAGAAGAAGAAGATCGATCGGTGGATACCGAGGGAAGACCGCTTCTTGTAGACCGCACAAGACTGGGTCATCTTGTAAAGAAGAAATTGAAAACTCTTTTCATTATACTTAGTCGGTCTAAGTAATGTGTAAGTTGACCGTGTCTGTCAAATACTCTATAGGGCTAAGTAAAGGTTTTTTTTTCCTTTTTTACTGATTTTGCCTTACTTTTTTGTGCACTTACCTGTTTGGTTTGACGTATTTAAATTTATAATATATCTTTGAATTCACATTAAAGATAAAATTTGATAAAATTAAATTTGTGTGTGTTTGGCCTAATATATGAATCAATCCACAGAATTCCATTGTTTCAAATTGATATCAGAGTTGGTTGCACTTAAATATTGTGTGATCATTTTTACAGATTTTTTTTTATATCATTTTTGTTAAATTAGTGATCTCTACAAATTTGGATTTTTTGGATAATTTGTATAAGAGGCTTCAAATTTTTTATGGGTTAAATTATGCATACTGGAAAGTTAGGATAACGTATACTCTAAAAGAAATTTATGAAAGTGTTTGTCTTGTATGTGAAAGAGGGTGGACACCACCTATTGTGACTAACATTAATGTCGAAAGTCTTAAATCCATCACTTCTTGAAAGGAAGATGAATTTAAATGGAGTACTTATAACTCTCATGGCTTAAGTTCTATTTCTTGAGTCGTCACCCCTGACGAATTTTGCCACATTATGACGTGCACCGTGTCTAAAAATGTTTGGGATACCCTCTAGCTCACTCATAAGGGTATCAATGCAGTGAAAGCTTCTAAGCTTCAAAATCTCACCATACAGTTTGAGACTATTACCTTGCTAGAGTTTGATATCATTAACTGTAGTTACAATTTAGGTGAGAAAATTCCTCAGATGCATAGTTAAGAAGATTTTGAGATCACTCCCTACTCATTTTATTCCTAAGTTTACTGTGATTAATTATTTGGGTACATTAGATACTCTTAGGTTAGAAGAACTCTAGGAGACCTTCAGAATTATGATATCAAGATGTTTCCTAAATCGTTAAACGTAAGGAAAAGAGAATTGCTTTAAAGGCTCAATCTAAAAAGAAAGAGGATGTTTCTTATAACTCTGAATATGATTTTGATTTGGATAACTTGTCCCTATTTGAAAAAAAATTCAAAAAGTTTCTCAAAGTTACGAAGTAAAAACTTCCAAAGAAAAGAATTTTTTTGAGAAAGATAAAAAAAATATAAATCGGGCAAGAAGAGTTTTGAAAAAGAAAGAAAATTAAACCTTAAGAAATTTGAAGAAAGATGTTATGAGTGCGAGGGTAAGGGTAACAAAGCTCACAAGTGTGCTACACTCTTAATGAGACAAGGAAAAGGCAAGGCTTCCTTCAATGCCATGATCAGTGAGAGCAATGTCGAGTCGGTGGATTTTTTGGGCGAATAACTGCATGGACGAAACTTCATCGCGTTCATGGCTAGTCATTTTAGTACATTTAGTGCAGCTCATACCGATGAGGAATCTACTAAACATGATAACTGTAATACACCATAATTTTGTTACTAGTTAATTAAATAATTTAATTTGGAGAGAATTAAATTGAATTTTTGTAAATATTACTTAGCAAGATAAAGGATTAATATTTATTTGATTATTATTTATTGTGTTTGATAATTAAATAGATATATGATTAATTATGTCGTGTATGGTGAGTTATAACGATGATTTATTGTGATAGGTCGATAGTGTGTTATGTCGACAAATTGATATAATTTATGTGCAACATGTAGGGTACACACATGTCGGGTTCAGTTGATGAAAAGTTATCATATATGGATTTAGGTTACTTGAATGACCTTTCCAAGTGCATCGATGATCTAGGGATTCAAATAGTCTATAATAGGTACCCGGGTGTTATAGTTGGGTTCTAGGGGCATTTTGGCCATAAATGGACCCGTATAAGGGTAGGAGGGTCATTTCACACTTAGAACTAAGTGGGAAAACGGGATTAGATTTTGGGGAGGACATTTAAGGGGTTAGGAAGGTGGAAGACATACCATCTTTCATATTTAATACAAAAGATTAAGAGATAAGACCCTAGAGAAGAGAAAAAGTGGAAAAATAGGAGGAATCTTGAAGAGGGGAAGAAGAGAATTCAACCCAGCTTCAATTCCCAAAAGATTTAGATTTTGTAATCCAACAAGGCAAGTAGATACTTTATTTATATCACAACTTTTATGTAGTGAATTACTTTCTTGGTTTGAAAATAGAAATTGGAGATTTAGAGTATAAAATATTTTAACATGATGATTTGATATAAAAACCTATATGATGAAGGATGAATGATCATAAGCTACAGATTAATTGGGATGGATTACACTGGTAATTAGAAATAAAATTCAAGGATTTAAAGAAAGAATATGTAGAACATAGATGGAAAGATTAAATCTTTAAAATCAATTTGATAGAGGAATTGTGTTCTTGAATTTATGAGGATTTCCATGCCATAATCGAATATATAATGATGGAATATTGTGTTTCTTGATGATATATGGATTATAGTTCTTGAAATTTTGGTAGGAATATCCCTAGAAATGAAGTTGGCTTTTTGCGGATGAATCTCACCTAGGAAAAATGCTTCAGATATGGATTTCTGCAATCTCGTTCGGACCTCATTGTCATTTTCATTCAGCTGAGATGGGATTTCATTCAAATAACCCGTGGGTTTGTGTCATGTTTGAATAGTGAAAATGTTCCAGGGATTTTTATGAAATTAATCGAGTATGTGGGAATTATCCAAGTGAATGAATATTTAATTAAAAATAATTTTTTGTTGTTATTCATTATTTAGGAATTTAATGATTTACTAGTGTTCTCATGTTAAGGACTAGTTAAATAATGAATTAAAAAGTTGGGCCGAACTTCGGAATTAGGGGACCATATGCGGTGGGGCATGCGTATGAGTTCGGTACCTATTATATATACATATTAGAGTGACCTGTATATATATGTACATGTGTATGCTACTTGTTTTATTTAAACATACCTACTCAGGGATGCTATCTTAGGGGGATGCGCGTAATGGGCAGTCCACCCTGGCGTCGACCAACATGTGTTTTGTTGATTTCATAGGTCATAGTACTATTTCAGAGATGTTATCCATATGTGAGGATAGATGTTGGTTTCGAGTCTGGTTGGTCGCAATGTGGTATAAGATTGTGACCCCCAAATGTTTCTTTATGATCGCCTGCATTGTACGTGTATTCATTTGGGATCAATGATGAGATTCCAACCCCGTGGCCTGGTTTGAGGTGTGCTGCCTGTGACACACGAGGAATGCATTCGTGAGGTCCAAGCTCTGGGGATATGGTCATATATATATAGTGAGAGATATATGCTTATATGATATAGTGTGTATATCTATTTATAGAATGAGCGTAGCTATGTTTTGATTATTAGGCGATTATTTATTTATAACGTGTCACTATAATCATGTTTATAAATGTATACCTAGTGATGGTAGCTATACTTATATAATAGAGAGTATTAACAGTTAACCTTGAAAGTAATATACTACTGTATTAAGCTATTTAAATAGTTATTTACTTGCAAAATATTTTCTACTCTTCGGGCTTAGACCCGCAGATTTTTGTCTTTTCTTATTTTTTCCTTTTTACATCCCAAGTGTGCACCATAAATAGCCGGGACAACAGGAATAAATCCATTATTTTCGTGTAATAGCCATGAACACTACATCCTTGCTTAGACGCCTCAGTCGATTCTTATCTAGGTAGGATCGATTATTTTAGTTTACAGTTGGGGCATGTTACCCATAGATGGATATACATTTATCTTGCTATCAGAGTTTTACACTTATGTCAGATATTTACTTTTCCATACTCAGTTATTATTCAATTTTATACTATAGACATTTATTTAGTGACTGATGGTTTATTAGGTTTACACTTTTTACTTATTTATGCAGGGTGATTATGTCGTTCATTATGATTGTATGGGTTGTTCTTATTATTTATATTATAATGTTATTATGAGAGTGATGCTGAGAATGAACTATATTGAGATTCATATTTTATTTTAGTAGAGGATTGGCCACCCAGTACCAAAATAGGCGGTTTAATACCAAAATTTACCACCTTACGTGGACCAATTACAAGCCAATACGTGCCATCCAATGTGGAACAAGTCTAAGTCAACATGATACAAAAGCCCGACAAATAGGGAAGCCCGACCAATAGGGAAGCCCGACCAACAATCTGTATTGCCAACAAAGCGACAATAATCTTACAACCTGTATTGCTAATGAAGCGACATCATCCATATATTTAATTATCATTATGTATTGATGTAAATGCCTAACGAATGAAGGAATTCCATCATTTCACACAACAACTATCAATACCCCTCTTGGGCTATAAATACATTGTATCATCCTCATTGTAAAGGACCGAAAAATAACTCATGGTAATCAATACATAATAGTGGACGTAGGCTATTCCATTGAGTCGAACCACTTTAAAATTTCTTGTGTCTTGTTTCGTTTACTTATTTTATATGTGATCAATTAATTAGGCCTCATCTAGTTTTTTTGCATCAACAGATTGGCTCTGTTTTGGGGAACGTAATACTAAACGTTTTCACTAATTCATCATCCATGGCTGAAATTCCTGAATCAAGTACCAGAAATAAGGGAAGTCTGCCTAATCCCACTGCCCCTCCAAACAATAATTATTTAACTGGAATTTTGGCTACCTTGGCCAAGGGTCAAGAGGTTATGCAGGACATGATACGACAGTTGTCCCAAACTCTAAAAGCTAGAGTTCTTGCACAATTCAATCAAAGGAATGTTGGGCATAGCCATTCTAGAACTGTAAGGGATCCTTCATACCTTCCTGGAGCAACTTCTTTTATCAAGATTACTAATTCCTCTGATGGACAGTCCTTTATCCCAGAAAGATTGAGTGCCTTAAAAAGACTTATAATAAGACATATTATTTAACGAAAAGAGTGGAATTACAAATCATAAGTTTACAACTCATTAAAAACTTTTATATGCTTAGTGAAAAAACTTGGTTTAAAGCTAGATTACGTGCAGAATATATAAACTTAGACTTTTATACTAAAAAGGCTATAAAATATAAAAATCATAAAGAAGTTTTAAATTATTATAATCAAACAATCTCAGATATAAAAGAAAGGATTCATCAATATAAGTTAGAAATAGAAATTCTGAAAAAGGACGTTTAGGTTAGTTAATGATAACTAAAAAAGAGTATTTAAAAGCGCAATTAATAAAAGAATATAAAATTTTAGATAAAGGAATAAGAATAAGAAACGAAAGTATAGAAAAATAAGAATTATATGAGAGCAACCCTTAATCAGTGGATAATAAATACATCAAAACAAAAAATTCACCAATATCAGTTAGAACTAGAAATTTTAAGTGAAAAAGGAAGACTTTAATAATTTATGTTAACGGAAAAACAAAGAATTAAAAACTCAATAACACTTAGAAGAAAAATAATAAAAATTACTTATAAATTTCTAGAAATATTAAAAAGCCCAAGAGACGATAGTATAATTAAAGATAGTATAAATTTAATAATTAAACAAGAAAAAGAAATATTAGCATATGAAACTAGGTTAGGAATACTAGTAGAAAAAGGAAGATTAGGATATATATATGAGTAGTAATACTAATAATATATTAGAGAGAATTAAAAAATTAGAAGAAAATCAAGACTATATAAAAGAATTATTAGACGTAATAAATACTAGGACACATCTCATAAAAATTGAATTAGATAAATCAACAAAATTCTTATATAAAAAAGAAGAAAGACCAGAGACACCAGAAATAAACGAACTAATAGAAAAATTTAAAAACCTTAAAACAACTCATAAACCGACTAAAACAAGATTAAACTTATTTTATTCAAAAGATGACATCCACATCTACAAACAAAAATAAAGAAATATATAGGATAGAAAACTTATATAATAACGAAGAAGATACTAAAAAATATATAGAACAAGGTATCCAAAAAACTAAAGGACAACAATTATATAAAAAGAATATGTTAGAATTTACTAATAAAATATATAATCACACTAGCCAAAGAAAAATAACAGCCGTCAATAGCGAAGTAATTTTAGATTTAATTACAGACGAATCAGTAAGAGAATTAGCTAAAATAAATTTAGAATTTATGCATTTAGGAGTGATAGTCATAGGATTAGTAGGATTAACTACATTAGAAGCAGGAACTAAAGTATTAGTATATATATATATATGATGATAGATGGAATAATCATAAACAGGCACAATTAGCTAGCGCTGAAGTAGATTTAGCAAAAAACGCAGCAGTAATAGGACGTATACCTAATTTTTATATGGATATAAATGAATTTAGAAAACATATAAAAATAGCTATAAGAACAAGAGGATATAATATGACAGGACAATATAATAACCTTTTAATATATACATTATTTATGGGAAAAATATTTAATCACTATAAAATAAACTTTAAATCTGAATTTGACTGTATGGTAAAATCGTTTAATAGTAAATATGTAGAAATGATAGAAGCACAAAAAATAGATAGTAGTATATATGAAGAAATAGAATGGAAACTACCAAACTTAACAATAACTAATTTAAAAAACCCAGAAAAAAATAAAATATACGAAAATCAAGTAGGACAAAGTAGTATTAAATTTAGTAGATATAACCTATAGAAGACGATAGTGAAGAGTTATTAAACGAAATTAATGTATTAATTGTAGAAGAAAAAATAGACGAATTATTTGAAATATTAGAAGATGAAATATACGACATAATAATAGAAGACTGCGATAACTTAACAACAGAACAATTAATAGAAAAATACGGTAATGAAGATAATAAAGAAACAATAATTTCAATATACTGTGCTAAAGAAACTAATGAAGACAATAAAAGAAAAATAATAAACATAGGATTAGACAAGTTCAATACCAGAAGAAGAAATTATAAAAGTATTAGAAGAAATAAACCGAGCCGAAGATATGGAAACTGAATCCTCAACTATACAAGATAGAACACACGCTGACTATTCAACACATCAACACTTAGGATCTACAAGAGAAAGATACACTGAAAACACAAACCCCATACCAGATACCAAGAGTAGAAGTAGATACGTATTTGATACTAGTTCTAATATAACACAATATGGTAGTATATTAAACCTAGATAAAATAAACCCTTTAGATTGGGAGATATCAATAGAATATTGGGAAAAAGGATGCTTTAGAGCACGCACACTAATAGAATTTATAAATAAAAGTGAATGTGAAGCTTACTTTGAAAATACACTACAAGGGAGCGTATCAAATTGGTACTTAACCTATAAACTTCAAGATGATTATTTAACTTTTAAAGAAAATTTTAGTGTAGAAAGATTCACAAACATAATAAAAAACTCTTTTTTAGGATCAAATAGACTTTTACAAGTAAATGAAAAACAAACAGAAGCACTTAGAAATTTAGAACAATTACAAATATGTAGGTTAGAATATATAGGAGATTACACTAGAAAATATGTAGAATATTGGACACAAAAAGGGAGAAGAGCAGATCTTAGTTTACTAGATAGATATATACAAAAAATACCAGGAAAAATAGGTGAAAAAGTATGGAAAAACTGGCAAAAACAAGAAGATGCAAAAACAAACTCGTCTATAGGAGCTAGAGTTAATATAGTATATAATACACTAAAATCAGAATGTAGAAAATTAAAAGAAGGTAAAGAAATTAAAAAATAATATTATCATACTTGTCAACAATTAGATCTACCACCACAATATGGTTGTGATAATAAAAGAATAATAACCAGTCAATATGAAAAGTATAATAATAAATATTAAACTAAAAAGAAATACAAAAAATACAAAAGTTATAAAATTAGACCTAGTAAAACATATAAAAAACCTTATAAATATAGTAATTATAAGCGAAAACGCCCATGGTATAAAAAACGTAGAATTAATAAAGATAAAGACAATAATAATAAAGAAACTAAAGATAATAAAAATATTAAAAAAGTAACAAACTGTAAATGTTTTATATGTGGAGACCCTAATCATATTAGACCAAACTGTCCATATAGAAATAAAAATAATAATATATCTAAAATACAAGAAAAAAAATATATTATATGACATTGAAGATGACTTAGGAGATACAGTAGAATTAGAAAGTATATATGATGAATACGAAGAATTAGACAATATTAGTATATATAGTATAGAATCAGTAGAATCTATAGAATCTGAAGATAATGATATAGAAATCTTAGAACAAAGTTTAGAAGATTTAAATTTTTGTTATAATTTAGAAGAATGTGAATATCAATTTAAAAGACATATGTTTTCATTAAATTATGCAAAATGTTTAAAAGAATATGAAGAAATATATTTATGTAAAATCTGTAAACAAAATCTATGTGTAAAATGTTATAAGGAAGAAACAAATAATAAACCTAAAGAACAAATAAACAATACTAATAAAACAACATTAATAACATTGCCTACAAAGATAAAATTCGCAAATAAAACAATAGAAACCAAAGCTATGTTAGATACAGGTGCAACAAAAAATTTAATTCATGTAGACTTAGTAGAAAAAGAAGACGCTAAAGATTTAAATTATCCCTTATATATACATCAATTTAATAAAGAATCTATACCTATAACCCAATGTATACAAAATATACATACATATATATATATATATATATATATATATAAATGATGAACAATATATTTTACCACAAACATACATAACAAATGTAAAAAGCCATCATCCTTTTATATTAGGATTAAATTTTATTCAATCATTAACAGGAGGATTTATGTACACACCATCAGGCATACAATTATTTAAAAAAGGAACACATATTGTACCTAATAATCAATCTAATATATTAAAACAAGAAAATAAATTAATTCTTAATAATAATATAATACTCGAAACAAAAGAAGACCTAGAATATAATAGTACTGATATAGAAGAAAATTACTTAAAAGAATACTTACAAAATATAGAAGATAGTCAAACACAAAAAATAGAATTTGATAAAATAAATAATATACTGTTTAAAAACACAAAATTAGAATTAGAAGACTTAATTAGGTTAGCGGAAAAGACAGAAATAATAGGAGAAAACCCACAAAAACATTGGAATAAAAATAAAATAGAAGCTACACTAAATATAATAAACCCAGATATAACAATAAAAACAAAAGATATAGCATGTGAAATAATAGACCAAGAAGAATTTAAAATACAAATAAGAGAACTTTTAAATTTAGGAGTAATACAAAAAAGTACAAGTATACATAATATTAATGGAGGTATATTTCTCATCCCTATACCGTCATTAAATGATGCACGTTTACAAGTTCTCGATTAATATACATTAAAGTTGTCAATAATTCTCACCTCGCAAATCCAAGTACTTACAACCTAACCCGTAGAAGTCACCCGGTCTATTATATAATTCTAAGTTTTTAAGTCCTCGATGAACTCCAATATCACATCTATACCCACTACTCACAAGGGAAGGATAACACTCAATTAAATAAGCCTACGGAAAACTCGAAACCAAAATTGGGCCTAAAAAGACTATTCTGTGAACTCGTTAGAAGTCACTGAAATCTCGTTCGAACGAGGTCGTTCAAACGAGTTCGTTCGAATGAAAGGATTCAAACGAACTACCAACTCTTTATAAAGTGCACTATAAATCTCGTTATAAACTCGTTCGAACGAGGTCGTTCACCCAGGTCTTCTAATGAGATTGCAGAAAACGCCCAGAATTTCCCCACTTCGTTTTTCTACATCTTTCTCTTCTCTAAATCCATCCTAAGATCATCCCAAATAGGTTTTCATGTTTTTAAACTACTCTAAATCACCCTAGGTCACTTCTTAACATAATTTTGGGGTGAATTCCTCCTAAATCAACATACAATTATAAAAAATTTCCAAATCTTGCCCCAAACCCTATGAACATGAACCCAGAATTTAATTGACTACAAAGACTCCTTATTAATCCGTTTTCAAATCATCAAAAGTTATGTTTTGTGTATTTAATTCATCCATAATCATTGTACATGAAATTCCTATCCCAAAATCACAAGTTTCACAATAATCCCATTGGTTTTCATCAAAACTTTCTAGGAAATTAAAATTTCTACACTAAACATGGAGGAAATATTCAATGAAATTAATACCATCAAATCACTTGCCTTAAATCCGATGTTCTGATTCGTTGTTGATGATCAAGGTTGGGACTACCTCTTCTTTCCGGTCACAATTTCCTTTAAAAAATGATGGTGGAGATGGTTTGGCTTAGATCCTCCTTTAACCTCTCTTCTAACTTCTCTCAAAAACCTCCGTAGCCCACTCTTTCACTTTTGGTTGATAATGGCCTTAGTGGCCCCTATAATAATATCTAATTTAACTCTAAAATTCGTGGGTTTTAATCCCTTAATTTTTAAAATTACCAAAATACCCTTCTAGGTTGCCGGTTTGTCCTAAAAATGCTCCGGAACCCAAACTAAACTCTCGGCTAGTATTTTCTGATTATTTCGACCCTTTCGGACACGTTGGCGCACTCAAAATGACCATTCGATTGATAAAAATATAAATCACTTTTTAATCTAATTAAATTCATTCCTGATTCGACTTACACGCGCGTCTCCACTAAATTTTCCAAATCGTCATATTTCTGCCTCGCGACAATTTTAATATATTCAGTATTCATATGATACCATACATACTCCATAATATGATACCAACTCACGTCTTATTAAATTCAATTAATCCATTAAATAAAAATCAATAAAATTACGGGGTATTACATGTAAATTATTGGAACTGACCGCATAGTTCCTGGTCTTCCGGTTTGAGAATATGACGATAATTTGCAAAAATCAACACTTAAACTTAAAAACAAGCCATTAAAGGGTGAAAATCTTAACCACCCCCAAACGACCCCGTAGGAGGCACGAACACCTCGTACGGGACCAATGTAACCTGTAGGAACCTATCGCATAGTCCCGAGTCTCCTGGTTTGAGAATATGACGCTAATTTGGAAAAATCAACACTTAAACTTAAAAACAAGCCGTTAAAGGGTGAAAACCCAAACCACCCCCCCAAGCGACCCCGTAGGGGGCACGAACACCTTGCACGGGACCAATGTAACTTGTTGGAACTGACCGCGTAGTCCCGAGTCTCCCGGTTTGAGAGTATGATGATAATTTGTAAAAATCACACTTAGACTTAAAAACAAGCCGTTAAAGGGTTAAAATCCAAACCATCCCCCAAACGACCCCGTAGGGGGCACGAACACCTCGTATGGGACCAATGTAACTTGTAGGAACTCACCGTGTAGTCCCGAGTCTCCTGGTTTGAGAGTATGATGATAATTTACAAAAATCACACTTAGAGTTAAAAACATGCCGTCAAAGGGTGAATATCCAAACCAGCCCCCAAATGACCCTTTAGGAGGCACGAACACCTCGCATGGGACGAGTGTAACTTGTAGGAACTGACCGCGTAGTCCCGGGTCTCCCAGTTTTAGAGTACGATGATAATTTGCAAAAATCACACTTAGAGTTAAAAACATGCCGTCAAAGGATGAAAAGCCAAACCAGCCCCCAAACGACCCCGTAGGAGGGACGAACACCTCGCAGGGGACCAATGTAACTTGTAGGAACTGACTGCCTAGTCTCGGGTTTCCCGATTTGAGAGTATGACGATAATTTGGAAAAATTACACTTAGACATAAAAACAAGCCATCATGGGGTGAAAACCCAAACCAGCCCCAAACGACCCCGTAAGGGGCACGAACACCTCGCACGGGACCAATGTAAAAATTTGGAACTAATCGCGTAGTCCCGGGTCTCCCGGTTTGAGAAAATGATGATAATTTGCAAAAATTAAGACTTAAACTTAAAAACAAGTCGTTAATGGGTGAAAACCCAAACCACCCCCAAACGACCCCGTAGGAGGCACACACACCTCCCACGAGACCATTGTAACTTGTAGGAACTGTTCGCGTATTCCTGGGTCTCCTAGTTTGAGAATATGACGATAATTTGCAAAAATCAGCACTTAAACTTAAAAACCAGCCGTTAAACGGTGAAAACCCAAACCAACCCCCAAATGAACCCGTAGCGAACACTCACACGAGACCAATGTAACTTGTTGGAACTGACCGCGTAGTCCCTGGTCTCCCGGTTTCAGAATATGATGATAATTTGCAAAAATTAACACTTAAACTTAAAAACAACCCGTTAAAGGGTGAAAACCCAAACCACTCCCCAAACGACCCCATAGGAGGAACGAACACCTCGCATGGGACCAATGTAACTTGTAGGAACCTACCGCATAGTCCCGGGTCTCCCAGTTTGAGAATATGACGATAATTTGCAAAAATCAACACTTAAACTTAAAAATAAGCCGTTATAGGGTGAAAAACTAAACCACCCCACAAACGCCCCTATAGGGGGCACGAACACCGCGCACGGGACCAATGTAACTTGTTGGAACTGACCGCGTAGTCCCAAGTCTCCCGGTTTGAGAGTATGGCAATAATTTGAAAAAATCACACTTAACTTAAAAACGAGTCGTTAAAGGGTTAAAATCCAAACCAGCCCCCAAACGTCCCCGTAGGGGGCACAAACACCTCGCACGGGACCAATGTAACTTTTAGGAACTCATCGCGTAGTCCCGGGTCTCCCGATTTGAGAGTATGATGATAATTTGCAAAAATCACCCTTAGAGTAAAAAACATGCCGTCAAAGGATGAAAACCCAAACCATCCCCCAAATGACCCCGTAGGAGACACAAACACCTTGCACGGGATGAATGTAACTTTTAGGAATTGACCGCATAGTCCCGGGTCACCCGATTTGAGAGTATGATGATAATTGGCGAAAATCACACTTAGACTTAAAAACATGCCGTCAAAGGGTGAAAACCCAAACCAGCCCACAAACGACCCCGTAGGAGGGACAAACACCTCGCACGGGACCAATGTAACTTGTAGGAACTGACTGCCTAGTCCCGGGTCTCTCGATTTGAGAGTATGACGATAATTTGCAAAAATCAAACTTAGACATAAAAATAAGCCATCAAAGGGTGAAAAAGCAAACCAACCCCCAAACGACCCCGTAGGGGACACGAACACCTCGCACGGGACCAATGTAAAAATTTGGAACTGACCGCGTAGTCCCGGGTCTCCCGATTTGAGAATATGACGATAATTTGCAAAAATCAAGACTTACTTAAAAATAAGCCGTTAATGGGTGAAAACCCAAACCACCCCCAAACGACTCCGTAGGAGGCACGTACACCTCGCACGGGACTAATGTAACTTGCAGGAACTGCCCGCGTATTCCCGAGTCTCCCAGTTTGAGAATATGACGATAATTTGCAAAAATCAGTACTTGAACTTAAAAAATGCCGTTAAAGGGTGAAGACCCAAACCAACCCCCACATGACCCCGTAGGGGGCACGAACACCTCGCACGGGACCAATGTAACTTGTAGGAACTGACCGCATAGTCCCGAGTCTCCCGATTTGAGAGTATGACGATAATTTCCAACAATCACACTTAGAGTTAAAAACATGCCATTAAATGTTGAAAACACAAACCAGCCTCCAAACGACGCCGTAGGAGGCATGAACACCACGCACGGGACTAATGTAACTTGTAGGAACCGACCGTGTAGTCCTGGGTCTCCCGATTTGTGAGTATGATGGTGATTTGCAAAAATCAACACTTAGAGTTAAAAACATGCCGTCAAAGGGTGAAAACCCAAACGACCCCGTAGGAGGCTCGAACACCTCGCACGGGACCAATGCAACTTGTAGGAACTGACCGCGTAGTCCCGGATCTCCCGGTTTGAGAGTATGATGATAATTTGCAAAATTCACACTGAGAGTTAAAAACATGCCGTCAAAGGGTGAAAACCCAAACCAGCCCCCAAACGACCCCGTAGGAGGCACGAACACCTCACACGGGAACAATGTAACTTGTAGGAACTGATCGTGTAGTCTCGGGTCACCCGATTTGAGAGTATGACGATAATTTGACAAAATCACACTTAGACTTAAAAAGGGTGATAACCCAAACCAGCCCCCAAATGACCCCATAGGAGGCACGAACACCTCGCACGGGACTAATGTAGCTTGAAGGAACTGACCGTGTAGTCCCGGGTCTCTCGGCTTGAGAGTATGATGATAATTTGCAAAAATAATACTTAGAGTTAAAAACATGCCGTTAAAGGGTGAAAACACAAACCAACCCCCAAATGACCCCGTAGGAGGCACGAACACCTCGCACGGAACCAATGTAACTTATAGGAACTGATTGCATAGTCCTGGGTCTCCCGATTTGTGAGTATGACGGTAATTTATAAAAATCAACACTTATAGTTAAAAGCATGTCGTCAAAGGGTGAAACCCCAAACCATCCCCCAAACGACCTCGTAGGAGGCACGAACACCTTGCACGGGACCAATGCAACTTCTAAGAACTGACCGCATAGTCCCGGGTCTCCCGGTTTCAAAGTATGATGATAATTTGCAAAAATCATACTTAGAGTTAAAAATATGCCATCAAAGCATGAAAACCCAAACCACCCCCCAAACGACCCCGTAGGAGGCACGAACACCTCGCACGGTAACAACGCAACTTGTAGGAACTGATCGCGTAGTCTCGGGTCCCCCGATTTAAGAATATGACGATAATTTACAAAAATCACACTTAGAGTTAAAAACATGCCGTCAAAGGGTGAAAACCCAAACCAACCCCTAAACGACCCCGTAGGAGGCCCAAAAACCTCACACGGGACCAATGTAAGTTATAGGAACTGACCGCGTAATCCCGAGTCTCCCGGTTTGAGAGTATGACGATAATTTGCAAAAATCACACTTAGACTTAAAAAGGGTGAAGACCCAAACCAGCTCCCAAACAACCCCATAGGAGGCACGAACACCAAGCACGGAACCAATGTAACTTATAGGAACTGGCCACGTAGTCCCGGGTCTCTCGGTTTAAGACTGTGACGATAATTTCCAAAAATCAAACTTAGATTTAAAAACATGCCGCTAAAGGGTAAAAACCCAAACCAACCCCCAAACGATCCCGTCGGAGGCACGAACACCTCGCACGGGACCAATATAACTTATAGGAACTGACCGTGTAGTCTCGGGTCTCCTAATTTGAGAGTATGAGGATAATTTGCAAAAATCACACTTAGACTTAAAAATATTCCATTAATGGGTGAAAACCCAAACCGGCCCCCAAACGACCCCGTAGGAGGAACGAACACCCCGCACGGGACCAGTGTAACTTGTAGGAACTGATCGCGTAATCCTGGGTCTCTCGGTTTGAAGGTATGATGATAATTTGCAAAAATCACACTTAGAGTTAAAAACGTGCCGTCAAAGGGCGAAAACCCAAACTACTACCCAAATGACCACGTAGGAGGCACAAACACCTCACACGGGACCAATGTAACTTGTAGGAACTGACCGCGTAGTCCTGGGTCTCCCAGTTTGTGAGTATGACAATAATTTGCAAAAATGAACACTTAGAGTTAAAAGCAATTCGTCAAAGGGTGAAAACCCAAATCATCCCCCAAACGACCCCGTAAGAGGCACGAACACCTCGTACGGGACCAATGTAACTTGTAGGAACTGATCGCGTAGTACCGGGTCTCCCGATTTGAAAGTATGATGCAAATTTGCAAAAATTACACTTAGAGTTAAAAACATGCCGTCAAAGGGCGAAAACCCAAACCAGCCCCCAAACGACCCCGTAGGAGGCACGAACACCTCGCACGGGAACAATGTAGTCTCGAGTCTCCCGGTTTGAGAGTAAGATGATAATTTGCAAAAGTCACACTGAGAGTTAAAAACTTGCCGTCAAAGGGTGAAAACCCAAACCAGCTCCCAAACGACGCCATAGCAGGCACGAACACCACGCACGTGATCAATGTAAGTTGTAGGAACTGATAGCATAGTCTCGAGTCTCCCGCTTTGAGAGTATGATGATAATTTGCAAAAATCACACTTAGACTTAAAAAGAGTGAAAACCCAAACTACCCCCAAACAACCACATAGGAGGCACAAACACCTCGAACGGGACCAATGTAACTTGTAGGAATTGACCGCGTAGTCTTGGGTCTCACGGTTTGAGAGTATGGCAATAATTTGCAAAAATCAAACTTAGAGTTAAAAACATGCCGTTAAAGGGTAAAAACCAAAACCAACCCCCAAACGACCCCGTAGGAGGCACAAACACCTCGCACGGGACCAATATAACTTGTAGGAACTGACCGCGTAGTCTCGGGTCTCCCAATTTGAGAGTATGAGGATAATTTGCAAAATCACACTTAGAGTTTAAAACATGACGTTAATGGGTGAAAATCCAAACCAGCCCCCGAACGACCCTGTAGGAGGCACTAACACCTCGCACGGGACCAATGTAACCTATAGGAATTGACCGCATAGTCTCGGGTCTCCCGGTTTGAGAGTATGACGATAATTTGCAAAAATCACACTTAGAGTTATAAACATGCCTTTAAAGGGTGAAAACCCAAACCAACCCCAAACTACCCCGTAGGAGGCACGAACACCTCGCACGGGACCAATCTAACTTGTAGGAACTAATCGCATAGTCCCGGGTCTCCCGATTTGAGAGTATGACGATAATTTACAAAAATCACACTTAGAGTTAAAAAGGGTGAATCCCAAACCAGACCCCAAACGACCCCATAAGAGGCACGAACACCTCGCGCGGGGCCAATGTAACTTATTGGAACTGACCGTGTCGTCCCAGGTCTCTCGATTTGAGAATATGACGATAATTGGCAAAAATCACACCTTGACTTAAAAACTAGCCGTTAAAGGGTGAAAATTCAAACCAGCTCCCAAACGACCCCGTAAGAGGCACGGACACCTCGCACGGGACAATGTAACTTGTAGGAACTGATCGCGTAGTCCCGGGTCTCCCGGTTTGAGAATATCATGATAATTTGCAAAAATTAACACTTGAACTTAAAAAAAAGTCGTTAAAGGGTGACCCCCCCCCCCCCAAACAACCCCGTAGGGGGCATGAACACCACGCACGGGGCCAATGTAACTTGTTGGAACTGACCGCGTAGTCTCGGGTATCCCGATTTGAGAATATGAGGATAATTTGCAAAAATCACACTTAGATTTAAAAAGGGTGAAAACCCAAACCAGCGCCAAACGACCTCATAGGAGGCACGAACACCTCGCACGGGACCAATGTAACTTGTAGGAACTGACCGCGTAGTCCCGGGTCTCCCGGTTTGAGAGTATGACGATAATTTGCAAAAATCACACTTTGACTTAAAAATAAGCCGTTAAAGGGTGAAAACTCAAACCAGCCCCCAAATGACCCCGTAGGGGGCACGAACACCTCGCACGGGACCAATGTAACTTGTAGGAACTGACCGCGTAGTCCCGGGTTTCCCAGTTTGAGAGTATGACGATAATTTGTAAAAATATCACTTAGAGTTAAAAACATGCCGTTAAAGGGTGAAAACCCAAACCAGCCCCCAAATGACCCCGTAAGAGGCACGAACACCTCGCACGGGACCAATCTAACTTGTAGGAACTGACCCTGTAGTCCCGGGTCTCCCGATTTGAGAGTATGACGATAATTTCCACTCATATATGTAATTTTTTAGTTTAAGTAAATTTTTTTTAAAAATTATTTGGTTACTAATATCATATATTTTTTGTATCCTATTTTTTTGCAGGATAACAGTTTATCGTTGGCTTTTATTCACGTGGAACACACAAAGAACTCAATGGTTTACAATAAGGGGTTTATTCACGATTCCATTTTTTTTGTGTCATGGCCATACAGTCTTTTGTTGTTTTATTGTTGACTTTTTATGCCCATGCGGGCTTTTGTGAGTTAATTTTTATATTTTGTGGTCGTGCGGGCTTTATGTTAGGCAGGTTTTGTATTAACAGGTTTTGGAATGTCCAGAAAATAGAGAAAACTCTACCGAATTTTTTTTGGTCCTGTGAGTTATTAAAGACTTGTAATATTTTGAAGTTTGTATGTACATTAGTTTATTAACAACAGGCAATATTATTAATTTGTGAATTTTGTGTTTTTAAATAATTATTTTTTTTTATATAAAAAATTTGGCACAGTTCAAAATCGTGGTAAAAGTGTATCATATTTTGGTACGGTTTTAAACTGTGGCAATTTTTTTTAAACTGTGTTGAATCTGGAATAGTTAAAAAGTGTGCCAAAAGTGTGCCAGAAATATCAAATTCTGGCACGGTTTAAAAGTGTGTCAGAAGTGTTCCTGTTTGGATGAATCTGGCACAGTTAAAAAGTGTGCCAAAAGTGTGCCAGAAATATCAAATTCTGGCACGGTTTAAAAGTGTGCCAGAAGTGTTCCTATTTGGCCAAATCTGGCACACTTTTGAGCCGTGCCAGAAAAAAATTGCGATTTTGGACCACCTGATTCTGGCATAGTTCAAAACCGTGCCAGATTTGATCTTGCACAGTTTTAAACCGTGCCAGATTCTTGTTTTTGGTGTAGTGTATCGGTGGATATACATCATATTTTGGATGAAATCAGGCACGACAATGATTTGAGTTGGCTTGAAAAGTTAAGGCCATCTATTGATAAGAGGGATTAGTCTAAATATTATGAATTTCATAAAGATCCTGGTCATACGACCAATCGGTGTATTTCTCTCCAGAATTAGATAGAATAACTTATCCGAGGAGGAAAATTGGATAGATTTATTGATCGGTAGGTTGGTGGAAGAACTCGAAGTAGAGGTCAAAAGAGATCTAAATTACGAGTATAGGCTAGAGAAGATAAGAAGAGGAACCACGACGAGGATCTAAAAGATGATCCTGATCTTTAAAAGAAGCTTAGACAACCGAAACGCGAGGCATTCACACTCAGTTTTGGATCTTTTGATTACCAAATGATTACAGGTGGGGATACAAGAGGAGGAGATCATACATCTGGAAGGAAGGCTTGCCTCACTAAGGCTCAATCTTGTTCCTATATTCAGAGAATCAACCTTGCCGAGGAAGACCGACCAAGAAAAGTTAACAAGGATAAGCTCGTAATTGGCTTTACAAGAACGATCTATCTAGAGTGTTGTATCCTCATGATGATCCTTTAGTGATCAGAGTTAGAATAAAATAAGTACTAGTGGCAAGAACATTAATGGATAACGAAAGTTAGACAAACATCATGTTTTATCCCTCTTTTGATAGTTTGGGGTTAAAACTAAGCCAACTGTAGCCTTATCACATGCCACTCATTGGATTCTCTAGCGAGAAAGTATTTCGATTAGGAAAAATCAAACTAGATGTGTTTATCGGGACATGGCTAGAGAACTAATAGAGAAAGTGAGATTCTTTATAATGGACAAAAATGTTCATTCTGCCTATAACATGTTATGGGAAGAGTTGGTCTGAAGAAATTCGAAGCTGTACCTTCTACTGTTCATCAATGCCTGAAGTTCCCGACCAACTTTGGAGTTAAAGTAGTAAAAGGAGATTAGAAAGTAGCTCAGGAATGTTACTATTCATCTGTTGAGGAGGAAGATATGCTAGAAACAAAAAGAAATCAACCACTTATCAAGTGGATATATCTGAGCCGAACAGCGAATCTGAGGTTGAAACCTTAGATCCAAGAGATAAATTTGATCTCGTAAAAGGCCAAGTGATGGAGGCAACATAAAGCATTATTCTGAATGATGATAAACCAGAGCGAACAACTTAAATAGGAGCATCATTGGAATCAGTTCTAAAAAAGGAGTTGGTGGCTTTCTTAAGACAAATAAAGAAGGTGTTTACGTGCAGCTATGAAGATATGTCTGGTATAGACCCAAATTTCCTATGCCATGAGCTTAATGTTAGTAAGGAGGTTAATCCTGTGAAGACACGAAGAAGAGTTTTTAGCCCGTAGAAGAACTAGGCTATACAAGAAGAAGTGGAGAAGCTTCAAAAAGATTCCTTTATTGAAGATGTAAAGTACCCGAATTAGTTGGCCAACATAGTTATGGTCAAGAAGAAAAATAATAAGTAGAGGCTGTGTGTGGATTTTACTTACTTGAATAAAGCATGCTTGAAGGATCACTTTCCTCTTCCACGAATTGATCAACTGGTGGATGCTACTTCAGGGCATGAGCTGTTGAGTTTCATAGATGCGTATTCTGGTTATAACCACATCAAAATGAATCCAGAAGACAGATAAATCACTTCTTTTATTACTCCCCGAGGAACTTATTGCTATAATGTTATGCCATTTGGTCTAAAAAATATAGGTGGTACTTATTAGAGACTGGTGAACAAAGTATTTGAGGAATAGATAAGCAAAAACATGGAGGTGTATGTTGATGATATACTCACTAAGGGAAAAAAAGTTGTCGATCATATTTTTGACCTCAGCTAGACATTTGATCAATTGGAAAAGCACCAGATGAAGTTAAAGCCCACCAAATGCATCTTCAGAGTTCAGGAGGGAATGTTCCTCGGGTATATAGTAAATCAAAGGGGCATTGAAACTAATCCAGATAAGATCAAAGCCTTGATAGAAATGCAATCTCCAACCTATAAAAAGGATTTTCAAAGGCTAAAACGGCGTGTGGCGGCACTTAACAGATTTGTGTCCTGAGCAACATACAGATGTTTGCCATTCTCTATGATACTTAGAAAAACCTTTGAATGGAACGATGAATTTGAAAAATTCTTCTTGTAATTAAAGAAGTACTTGGGAACACCACCACTACTCTCCCAACCAGTGTTGGGAGAAAAATTGTATCTATATTTGGCAATTTTTGAGTCAGCTGTTAGTTCTACCCTGATGAGGGAAGATAATGGAATTCAAAATCCAGCTAACTACACTAGCAAAGCTTTTCGAGGAGTATAAGTTAGATATCCCAGACTGGAAAAATTAGCATTGGCCTTAATTGAGGCCAGTAGACGGATGGAGCCATATTTCAAGCTCACACCATAGTGGTATACACTAACATTCCACTAAGGCAAGCTTTGCATAAGCCAGAAAAATTCGAGAGACTGATGTATTGGGATATGGAGTGGGGGAAATATGACCTTATATACCAACTAAGTATTGCTTTAAAAGGCCAAGCTGTGGCTGATGTTATTACATAATTCACTTACCCTGAGGTCCCTGAGAAATAAGGGATTCTAACCGAGCAATAAGTGGGAATTAGCAGACCTACTAAAGATACGCCTGTCAAACTCCAAGCAAGGGAAACTGTAAAAAGGGTTATTAATAATATACCAGAACCATCCAGCAGAATACAGAAGATGAAGAAGAAGTATGAGAAGGTAAAGGATAAAATCTTCCATAAAGGCATTCTAACAAACCAAGCTTTTGACAACAATATCCCCATATGGCGTTTGTATGTTGATGGGTTATCCTATGCAACTGGATATGGAGCTGGAATCATTCTCAACACTCTAAATGATCTAGATATAGAGTATGCTTTACGATTCCAATTTTAAGCCTCCAATAATGAGGCAAAGTATGATGTTGTGATTGCTGGTTTAAATCTAGCTAAATCACTGAATGCCGAGCAAGTTGTGGTATACAATGATTCACAACTGGTGGTAAATCAGGTGTTGAACTTATATGTAGCTAAAGGAGAATTGATGTTCAGATACTTAGCTAAATGTTTGGAGATAATTAACACTTTGTTAGCTATCCATATGATCAGAATTCTAAGATTGAAAAATACCCGAACAGACGCACTTGCTCGACTAGCTTCAACAACTAGAACTGAACTATGAAGAACTATTCCTATTAAGATACTTGCTAATAGGAGAATTGATGAGATTATGATGGTTAATTTTAGTGTAGTTGATATGGGGCCATCTTGGATGGTTCCCATAAGAGCATATGTTGAAGAAGGGATTCTTCCAACAGACCTACTTGAAGCTAAGAAGTTGATATACAAAGTCGCTAGATATGTGCTAGATGGTGGTATGTTATATATAAAAGGATTAACTGCTGGTCTGTAACGGTGTGTGCATCTAGCTGAAGTGAAGGATTTGATTGAAGAAGTCCATAAAGGATCCCCTGGAGCCCATGTAGCAGGAAGAACATTATTGTGAAGAATCCACACACAGGGGTATTACTGGATAATTATATGAGAAAATTGTGTAGATTTTACCATGAAGTGTGATAAGTGCTAGAGGTTTTCTAGCATACGCAAGGCTCCACAAGGTCTCTTAACACTAATTACTTCAACTTATCCATTTACTATGCGCGGAATTGACTTGGCCGGTCCTCTACCAACCACCTAAGGAAGGTTCATATGAAGGTATGGCTTGCCCTATGCCTGTATCACTAATCATGGCACACAGTTCGACAATGATGAATTTGGTGCTTATTGTCCCCAATCCAACGTCCAAAAAATCCACTCTGCTCATGGCCATTCTGAAAGAAATAGCCAAACAGAGGTAACTAACAGAACTTTACAAAATGGGTTAAAGAAAAGGATGGAAAATGCTAAAGGGAATTGGACCAATGGACAATAGTCTGTCTTGTGGACTTACCGAATAACTCCTAGAACATTTACTAGAGAAACTCCCTACATGTTAGCATTTGGTACTGAAGCAGTAATTCCTGCTGAGCTAGGTTTACCTACTCACAGAGTTCTCAACTTTAATACCCTTATTAGTGATTTGATGAGATGGCTAGACTTAGACATGCTGGAAGAGGTACATGAGGATGCGGATTTAAGGAATGAAACCTGTCAACTGCGGACTGCACGTTTCTATAATAAGTGGGTGAAGCTGAGCAACTTAAAAGAGGGGGATTATGTCTTGAAGAAATTGATTCAGAAGAACAATAATCTGGAAGCTAATTGGCATGGACCTTATCGTATCACTGCACTCATCAGACTAGGCACATATCAAATTAAGACTTTGGAGGGTGAAGAATTCAAGAACCCATGGAATGCAGAACACCTGAGGAAATACTATCAGTGATGTAATCATTATGTATTAAGTTTATTTCAATATTAATGAGAATACGACTTACCCAAAAATATCATTATTTTTTTCCCAGTATTAGTGTTACGCACTACATTATGCGTCTACAAAAATACCAGCAATGTTAGTCGGCATTAACAAAGGCACCAACAAGGTTGGTCATCAATACAAAAATACCAACAATGTTGAACAATTTTGGTTGGCATTAATAAAGGCACCGATAAAGTTGGTTGTCAACACAAAAATACCAAAAATATTGGTCGACATCAACTAAGGCACTAACAATATTGGTTGTCATCGCATAAACCACCAATAATGTTGGTCATTAACATAAACCACTAGCGAAATGTTGGTCGATATCAATAAAGGAACCAACAAAGTTAGTTGTCAAATACATAAAAAACCACGCAAGGAAAAATTGTAAGTCCTAAATGCTTGGTTAACAAAGACCCGAATGAATAACTTTCATCTAAACTCAGCTAAAAGATGGACAAATTTTCCACTCACACCTGGGAACCAAGGTAACTAATGAAATTACCTAAAAACTTTAGGTACATTAGTAGAACCATGGTGATACATTGGTAATTGATATAATTACTAGGATAAGCCTAAGGATATCAATAGAACCGGTGAAAAACTAAAGATTAACTAAAAGTTGATCCATTCATAGTTAAAAACTAAAGAAACATTCATATATTCAAAACTAAAAGTTTATCCATTAGCTTTTAATTAAATTAAATGATTACATATTGTTGCTTAAAGATGCAAAAAATAAAATACAAAGCTTGATTTTGTAAGACGTTTTCCTTCAGCCTTAGAAACAGGATCCATGCCAGTTGGAGGATCATCCAAAGTATAATGGGAGTTGATGAAGATAAAGTTATAAAGCATCCTAGTATTGCTATTACTAGGACGATCAAGCTAATGAGGAGGTCGGACGATCTTTAGTTCATCATGTAGCTCGTAATCTCCTATGTGTTTTGAAATCAAGCACTGAGGAATATGATGAATAGGAATCCAGTTAACATCTAACTTGAATGGAGGATTGTCAAGATCGAACAAGCTTGGGGCATACAAATCCCACAAAGAGTCATTCTGATCTACCTTAATTATGGTTAAAGAGTTCATCCAACCCCATTTATAGGACTCATTCTCAGCCTGTTAAAGCTTATCATCAAGATGCCCCAGAGCATCATTATACCCATCGATCCAAGTCTCCCTTGGCTGCTTATGAAATTGAAAGGTTACTTTATCAACTTGAGATTGCAACTTCTTGAATATCCATCCTTGGCCTGTAATTAGGAAGATTGAGTGGATAATTATTCAGAGAATTTCTGCAGCTTCTGAGACATCTCAACAATAGCTCAATTTGTAGCTTTCAACTGCGCGGCTTGATTGACAAGGGCCTATTGAGTCCTAACTTCTTATGTGGTTCCTTAGCCAAGATTATTTCTTGTTCGGGAGGAAGATGCAGGCTTAATATTTTTTAAAGCCTCCAATACATCCCTTAATGTTGCAGTTTCGTCCTCTAAAAAGGAATAACTTTCATCAGTAGTAGCAACAAAAACTATAGAGGCAGATTTCAAAAGATTCACTTCATCCCTCAAATTATTATTCTCCTCTTCCAGGAGCTTGGAAACAGTTCTAGTTTCTTCAACTTCAAGCTTAAGTAGATCTTCCTTTTTACTATAAATGGAAACATATTTATCAAAGCCTCGACCTACACTCAAACTTTGATACTTCTTCTCATAGATCTAGTGCAACGGCGCAATATATTCTTTATGGTGTTCTTGAAGTTCTTTTATCATCTCATAGTCGGCAACATTGTTTGCTACCTCCTGATCAAGTAAGTACTTTAAATACTTTTAGGCTTCTTTAGCCTTCTCTGATACATCATCACCGATCAAATGGATAATTTCTTCTTCGGACAAGTCTGTATGACCTGCTTTAAAAAAATCATTGCACTTCCTCAGTAGCTCGGTATCATTTGAAGATAATTATTCCATCTTCGCTATAAACTAGTAAGAAAAAATTAGCACTGATCAATAATAAGAATGGAGTACAGGTATAATCAACAAGAGATAAAAAGGAATGAAATATTCTTTTATTGATAACAAAGAGTTCAAGTACAATTAAAATATGGAAAAAAGAAAAAAAAAGTAAAAGGGTAAATACCAAACAACTTTACACCTTCTCCCTATCATTCTCAACCTTCTTGTCTTACTTAGAAGAAGGGGTACAGACTGTAGTTGCTCGGCTAGAGGAAGAGAAGACTAAAAAATTTTAGGGTTATATGCAGCAGATTCAACCACTAGGGAAGACTCTCCAGAACCAGATTCATCTTCAACCTTATCCTCAATGATTAGAGGAGAATCATGAATATATCTCTGAAAAAAATTCAAAACCTTTAACTGTGTTCAACTCCTGAAGGGAAGCAACTCAACCATCTCTAAAAAAAATTTGCTTTGCATACTCAATGTGAGCAAAGGCAGAAGAAATGGATTTGTTTTAGCCCTTGTCCCAACCAGCACTAAAGGATGTATTAATTGCAGACTTCCTCTTAGACCTTTCAGCGGACACAAGCTCCCTAGCGGCCTTTTCCTTGCACTCAACTTCTTCTTCCCTGTGCTCAGCTTCCTCTTTCATGCACTCAACTTCCTTAGCCTTGCGCTCAACTTCCTTAGCCTTGCGCTCAACTTCCTTAGCCTTGTGCTCAGCTTCCTTTGCCCTGTGCTCCACTTCAAGGGCATTTTCATCAGACATTTGATGAGCAGTTTCAAGAATCTTCTCTTTATCCGCCCAAGAAGTCTTCTCAGTCTCTAAGGCTTACTGAGCTTCGAGCAAAGATTACTTCAAGCCAGCCAGGGCTTCCTCCACATCATTTGAAGAAGAATCCCTAATTGCATCATCCTTCTCCAGTATATTATTAAAATGCCCCAAGAACTGCAAGAGAAGAAGAGGAAGTTAGTACATGAGAAATATAAAAGACAACTAAACTAAGAAAATGGAAATTACTCACTGATACAAGGCTCGGGGAATCCAATTTAGGAACCCTCACTCGAGGGAGCATAACATCCACCCCCATGTAGTCTGGAAGAGTACCAGACTTGATTAGCTTCCTGGTCAAACCAGGAGTAATAGCTGATGGAGGAACAACATCCAAAGAAGGTAATTCAACTAAGGACAGTTGATTAGTCACCTGGTTGACCTGCTTCTCTGCAAGCTCTCTCCAAAGTCTCCTAAAAGGAATTTCATCACCTTTGGTAACTGCATCTTTGGGGGATGGGTCCCTGGGGATTAGTGGTTTTATAACATCCCTTATTTTCTTCTTGGCTCCCTCAATAGATGCTTGGGAGCTAGAAGTGCTACCACTAAGAAGGTCAGGAAACTTTATCTTCTTCATAATTTCAGATAGAGGAGTGTCTGAATCAGCAACAACCTCTTAATTAAGATCAAATTCCAAAACATGAGAAGCAGCATGTTTGGAAATAAAGGAAGAAACAGTGTTTTTGTATTGAAGCAAATAGGAGGTGGACCAAACGTGATCCTCAGCAACTACCTTGTGAAGCCCCTAGATAAACTTTAACTCTTTCAAATTTACTTCACTCTCTTTGGGAGATTTTCTTTTCTGGTCAACTGCAGTTCAATTTACAAAGCAACAGTCAGTATGACATTTTATCAAATATAGACAGGGCAAAACTACTAAGGCACAAAATAACCTATCCCGTTGCCAAGGAGAGGACATCTAGGTCCTCTGTACTTAGCACCTCCAGTTAAGGGAGAATGTTGCCAATTTTTTAGAACTACTCCATAATCAAAATAATCCCTATTAGAATCAGGGAGGTTAACTACTAAAGCTTTACTAACTGCCCTAGTTTTTAAATAATAAGTAGTATTAATAGTTACCCATTTATAATAAAACATTATTTCTGGAATCCCTAGATGGGTTCCAGAGATTTGATTTAACTTATATAATCCATTCACTACTCTCCATATGTTAGGAGCCACTCTTGCAGGAACAATGTCAAAATATTAACAAAACTCCAGACACGGGGGATTGGGAGGAAATGTGAACCGACATTCAGCAATAAAGATGGGAGGGAACTAATGGCCTTCAGCAAGAGAGAAAAAATCAGAGGGAAAGGTGGGATGTTAGAATACAACCCAAGATGGAATGTTAAAGTCAATTATGAATGTGTCAAGCGACTCGATAGAGTAAACCATGATGAAGAAACACAAAGAAGAAGAGAAGAAAAATTCTTACAAAAGTTTAAGGATTCAGCAAGAAGTAAAGATATAAAAGAAAATGATCGCATGAAAGTTAAAAGAAGACAACAACAAAATCAAAAGTGAGAGGTAAAAGAGGATCAAAATTTTACTTCCCTTTTTATAAGTCACCTCGGAAACTCGAAAAAGTAATGATTAAAGTGAATGACGGTTGAGTTTACGATGGCTAACAAAGGAAAAGACGAAGATACCCCATAAATGTTCGCTAAAATTTGAAATATTTATAAAATTACCATTCGCGCTCAAAAACTATCAATTAAGTGTATAAATTTCACAAGTTTGGAAGGTCTGTAGACGACCAAGCAGCCCGAACTACTGTTGAAGCATAATATTACACACTTTCTCATCAACTCCAAGTATGAAATATTAAGGGCTTCTTTTGATACCAAAATTTACCACCCTATGTGGACCAATTACAAGCCATCACGTGTCATCCAACATGGAACAAATCCAAGTTAGACAAAAGCCTAACTAATAGGGAAGCCCGACCAGCAATAAAGCCCGACTAATTGGGAAGCTCGACCAACAACTTGTATTGCCAACAAAGCGACAACAGTCTTACAACCTATATTGCCAATGAAGTGAAGACATTCATATATTTAAATACATTGTATCATCCTTATTTCATAGGATCCAAAAACAACTCTAGGCAATCAATACATTACAGTGTACATAGGCTATTCCATTGAGTCGAACCACTTTAAAATTTCTTGTGTCTTATTTGTTTTACTTATTTTATCTGTGATCACTTAATTAGGCCTAGTATAGTTTTTTACATTAGCAGGAGGGTTGTCACATTGACCTCGATAGTTTTCTTGTCATTCCAGAAAGAGTGAGGGAGATGATATTTTAAGTGAGGGCGAGAGTGATTCCTTCAACGTTCTTGCATCGATCTTTATACCGTGTCCTTTAAAACTAAGAAACAAAATAAAGGTTTAGTGTTGAGAGATTTAGCCTTAGAAAAGGAGTTGAGAGAGGCTAGAGAGAATGAGTCCTCGGTGAGAATCGCTTTAGGCAAGAGAGTCGTTTTAGTATAAAGGGAAAATGGTGACTTGAACGATAAAGTGTTTAGTCTTACAAGAGATCTTTAACAATCTATGGACACTTATAAAACTCGAAGCCCTTGTACCCCAACTCAAGAAAGATCTCGAACATGCTCAGGAGGTCAAGGTTATAATAAAGGATACATCAAATAAGGTTGGAAATATTCTCTTCGGTCACGCTTTAGATTTTAGGGAGAGGCGAGGAATAGGTTATGATGGTGCATTCTGTTGGAACTACAGACCCCCAATTTTAAATTTTACCAAAAATTAATTCAATTTCCTCTTTGAGATGCGAAAGCGAGATGGTTCAATTAAACACACACAAACACTAATTTTGATTTATTTCAAATTGAAATTAAACCAAGTGAAATTAGATTAATCAACAAATACATATTTCACTTAAACAACTTAATTCAATCCAAGTCCTAGAAATTTGCCTAAGTCATATTTTCAATATTACCAAACTTGGAATAGCCAATTTTAACAAATTAAACGATGACTTGAATTAAATTAGAAATATACCCAAATTTCAATTAGCACCAATTTAAGTAAGTAGTGATTTAAATCAAATTTTATCTTTTTACCTAAGCATGCATCTAAGGTGAATTTTACAAACGATAAAATGAACAAATAAATCACTACGCCGCGATGTACGAGGAAAAAACCTCGAACAACCCTAACCTTAAGTCCACTAAGTATGGTTTTACAAATACAAGACATATGACTTACATCCTCGAATCGACTCCTTTCAAGCCTTGACGCATCTTCTTGTAAACACCTCCGCCTAGTCGACAACCCCTAAACTCCACCAAAACCTTGGAATTCACCAATGAGACTTTAGGAACACTCTCAACCACACATGGTGCCTTTCACCATGTGAGAATGACGCAGGAAAACAACGAGACTTCTTCTTTGAGGGATGTAAAAGTAAACCCAAACAAACTCTTCAACTTGGTAGATTAAACCCGGTGTTAAACACTCCAAGCAAGATATTTATATGGAAACTTGGAATAAACAATATGGGTGTAAACCAAAAGTGTTGTAGAGTGATTTTCTTGGAAAGAAAAACACTTAAACCATGAACCTTTTCATAAAAAAGTTAAACTCTCAAAACTCTCTCTAGGAGATGGAAGAATATGAAAAAGTTGGTTCCTGCACTAGATAAGTCTGTCAAAAGTTAGTGGGGAAAAGTACTGGGAAAACTGGAAAAACTGTCAAAAAACTGCCAAAATACCTATTCCCTCTAAACGAGATTTTTGTTCGAACGAAGTCTCATTCGAATGACCCTTCTAACGAAGTTCCAGTGGATAAAATGTAAAGTCGTTGGTAAACTCGTCAGAATTCTCGTTCGTACAGCATTCTCGTTCGAACGACAATTGGAACGATATTCCAGTGGCCAAATAGGGAACTCGTTGGCAAACCTCGTTCGAACGAAAAACTCTTTCGAATGACAATTTCGAACAAAAAAATAGAAATCTTAAAAAATTGATTTTAGCCCAGAAACTTTATTATAAAGTTTCAAATAAACCTTCTGAAAATAACCATCAGTTTAAAATAAAAAATTACCCAATTAAAATTGTTCCAAGCACCTATATAAATATGTAATGCATTCATACCTTAGGAGAAAATGGAACACATGTTGTTGATGTAGAAATGAGGCACAACAAACTCGGCATTTGATGAAGCTTTAATCTTGGCTGCTACGTCTTCAACAAACACGTCATAGGCTTGAATGGATAAACTTGAACACTATCCTATGACTCAAATGTATTTGTCTAAAAATGAGCCAACACAACATTGAGACTCAATCGGAGGCTTGTGTCCTTACAAATTCAGTTTACATACCACATCAGAACCGATTCTAAATTTCTGGTATATATTTATGAGCCTCGACCTAAACCACAAAAGAGAGTTCAACCTAAGAAAACAAACCAAGGTAAACCCAAACATGTACATGTTTGCACCTTTTGCAAAAGGAGAGGTTGCCTTAGAGAGTTTTGCTAAAAGTTAGGTATAACTAGACGTACACAAACACCCATGCAATGCTATAGTGACTTTTCTAATCTTAGAGAGTAAGGTGAGTTCATAATTGTGAATTCAAAAAGCTTAATGGAAGAATTTCAACGGATGTCTATGACATTTGAGAATGCTTGTAATGATCTGACTAGAGCTAATAACGACAAGGGGAAACAAAAATTTACCTTCACTTAGGTACCTAACCAAGACGACAAAGATCTTGTTGTGCACATTGCTCTTAAGGTTAAAAATACTTCCCCATGTTATTTGGATAGTGGGTGATCTAGGCACATGACCGATGATATCATTTTTTAACCAACCTTGAGGATCGCAATGAAGAAAAATTCATCTCTGAAGAAGGGAGTATATCTAGGATTTCAGGACGTTTATATGTTAAGATATATGGATTTACTAAACTAGACAATGTGTTATATGTAAAAGGGTTAAAATCGAACTTAATTAGCATAAGCTAATTATGAGATGCATACTTTGCGATAAGGTTTGACCAGTCCGAATGTAGCGTATATGATTAATCCGATAAACATTTATTACAAGGGATGATGACCGAAGATAATTGCTATGGGATCATTCCCATGTCTTATTTTATATGAAACAATACCACGGTATCCGATATGAACCTTTAGCATGGATGACTAGGTCATTTGAACTTTATAGATCTTAAGAGATTAATGAAAACGGACCTAGTTTGTAGCTTACCATCACTTGGTAAACCAACTTTCTTGGTTTGTGGACCTCGCCAACAAGGATAATAAATTTGAAGTCCCCATATAAAGTTGAATACCATTACCATCACATATATTTTGGAGTTATTTCACATGGATCTTATAGGTCCTACTCGCTCGGAGAGTCTAGGTTGTAAGAGATATATTTTTGTGATAGTTGATGACTTTTCGAGATACTCTATTATGAGGTTTCTTAGAGAAAAGTTTGATGCGATTGAGTTACTAATAACAAAGTGTCATGTGATATAAAACCAACAAGGTGTAACTTTTGATTGGATGCGTAGTGACAAACACACTACATTTTAAAAAAACATAGTGGATAACTATTGTGATGTAGTGGAAATCAAATATGAGTTTTTGATCGTTTGTACTCCTCAACAAAATGGGATAGTTGAGAGGAAGAACCGGATGATACAAGAGATGGCTACAACCATGCCTCTTGGGAGACATTTACTTAGACATCTTTGGGTAGAGACGGTAAGTACGGCATGCCATACGATTAATAGAGTATATCTTCATTCACCCATGTAACACACACCTTATGAGTCGTGGATAGGGAATAAACCCAACGTATTGTATTATTATGTCTTTTGGAGTTCTTGTTACACCTTGAGAGATAGAGATCACTTTGGAAAGTTCAACTCCCAGAGCAGTGAGGGGATATTTTTAAGCTATTCATCATAGAGTAGGGCTTAGAGGGTATTTAACCTTGTAAGCTCTAACGTTATGGAGTCAATAAATGTGACATTTAAAGATAATGAGCCTTCGACGTTTATGAACCCTAGCCTCTAGTGTGAGGATAATGCACCCTTTGGTGATGATCCTATGCTTCCTTATACTACCCCAATGGAACCAACTCTTGATTTAGAGGATCCACCCTTTTGGGTTTGAAAGTGTTATGACCCTACTGCTATACTTAGTGATCCTATATTAAGTCTCAAGACTCCAGCTCAACTTGAGAATGTGGTTAGCTACCTTTGCTACACCTCCTTAGTCGAGCCCAAGAATGTGAAAAAAGAACTTAAGGACGAGCATTGGATATTCGCTATGAAAGATGAGTTGTTTCAGTCTTACAAGAATGATATCCAGGAGTTAGTCCCTCAACCTAGCGAGATAAACTGATCGGTATCAAATGGATTTACTAGAAAAAGATAGATGAGAATGGTACCATAGTTCGCAATAATGCTAGGTTGGTTGCTCAAGGCTGCACATAGATTGAGGGTGTAAAATTTGAAAAGATATTTTCTCCTCTTGCTGACTTAAGTCCGTCCGATTACTACTCTCTATAGCATGTCATTTGAGCTTCAAGTTATATCTGATGGATGTCAAGACTGCCTTCCTAAACGAAATTCTATAAGAGGAGGTTTACGTGGAAAAACCAAAGGGGTTTGAAGACCCAAGGCACCTAGGACACATATATTATCTTAAGAAAGACGTAGAGAAAACCCTTTATAAGGGCATGATAGGTAGTCTTGTCTACTGAACCGCTAGTCACCCTGACATTGTTTTTAGCGTTAGAGTCTGTACGCGATAAAAGGAGTCCCCGAAAGAGTCTGACTTGCCCTCATTTAAAAATGTCATAAATACGTGAGTGGAACACTTTCCTACAATATTTGGTATTCTTGTGATATCGATAAGCCCCGTCTTAGATTTATGAATCACCTCATGTAAGGACATATTTTTATAAATGTCCATTATAATTAATTATGTTGTATACCATTACAACCGTCAAAGAAGTTCAAGAGAAATCTACATCAAGACGAATCCGAATTTATCATGGTTATTCTTCAAAAATCCTCCGCAAAGTTTACTTTTGTAAGGTTATGTTTTAAATACCTTAAGTTTGCACTTAGAGCATTGGGATATTTTTTCAAAATATTTTCTAAGTGTTGGACTGGACTTTTTTCGTCAAAATTTGAGAATGAGTGATTTTCTAAGTCCTGTAGTGTTCCTCGATTTTGATGCTCAGGTGGTTCAAGAGATATCCCCATCTCGTTCGAGCGACATTAGATGTCGCACGATGTCGTTCAAACAACACGTGTACTTCGTTCGAGCGAGATCCCTTTTCATTCTAAAGACCGAGGCGACACGATTTTTTTTTTATAAATACTCATTAAATGGGTTCGATTTCATTAAGAAGTCCCGGTGTTTTGAAAGACATAAAACTGCGACTCTACAAAATTCTTTTTGACTTCTTCTTTTAGGGTTTTCATCCCTTTTGGTTTCAATTCACAAAAAACCCATATGCTTTGGTGAATTGTTTTTGGTGTTTAAGAACACACTTTATTGTTGTTCATTCTTTATGGGGAGAGCTCTACAACTGACAGTTGCATGCTATTGTGGAGGGAGTCCTTGTGAAGATTTTAGACTGTGTGTCTGGACTGTGCGTCCTTGTGGTATAGCTGCGTGTGAACCACTGCTGATTTCTAGCCATTACTTTGGAGGTTTGACGAAGACACCGTGATTTACTCTTGTGCGCAAAAGAAAGATGGTATGTAAGTCAATGGTCTTGTACACTTGTCATAGTTCTATAAATAAAAGGTTTTTCCCTTCGGGGATTTTTCCTGAAATTTGTATCGTATGCTTTATTTATTTATGGGTTGACACACGCACACACGTAGTTGCATGTTTAGGGGATGAATTAATTTGGTGTAAAAATAGACTCTAATTAAATAAGTGTGCCAAATAAGAAATTTGCGATTTTAATAAATTATCACACCGTCATATTTTACAAATTGGTATCAGAGCGGGTTACGCTAATTTATCACCTGATCCTCATTTTTTAAGGATTTTTTTTACACAATTTGACTTCTCATGTCGTCAAATTGGTATCAGAGCGGGTTGCGCTAATTTATCGCGTATTCCTATTTTTCGCAAAATCATGTAATATTTATTTTTTTTTGAAAAATCAGTTTTGTGAAAAATGGTAATTTTTCCAATGGAACAGTCATTTAATAAGGTGCCTATTTTTAATGGAAAAAATTATGCCTATTGGAAAGCTCGCATGAAATCTAGTTTAAAAGCCATTGACGAGCGTGTTTGGTTGCTTTGCGAAAATGGACAGAATGATCCCACTGTCACCGTTGAAAATATCACCTCTTTAAAACTCGTGTCGGCCCGGACTGGAGATGATTTTAAAATGTCTAATTTTAATTCTCGTGGCTAGAGGGCTATTTCTGGAGCCTTCACTTCTGAAAAGTTCTATCGAATTATGACGTGCGCCACATCTAAAGAGGCATGTGATGTATTGAAATTGACACATGAGGGTACGAACATGGTTAAAGAATCAAAATTACAAAATTTGGCCACCCAATTTGGGACTATCACCATGTCTGAGTCTGAATACTTTGATAATTTTTATACACGTTTATCGGACATTGTAAACACCATTTTTAATTTTGGTGAGATGATTGATTACACACGTGTCATTAAAAAGATTTTGAGATCTCTCTGTAACAACCCTCGCTTTTGAGATTCTATTTTATATTTAATCTGCTAATTATAGTGATTAGATAAAGATGTTGATTTGTAGAGTAGGTATCAATTTAAGAAAGACAAGTTAATATCTACTATGATGTTGCATATTTACCGTATGTAGTGGTGAATTTGGCTATATTATGTTTGGTAACATCATATGATTTAAAAAATGACATTTGGCTTAAAATGGAACTGAAACCTAAAATAAATTATAAAATCTCCAAATGATAATTTGGAGGGTGCCATTAGTTCCGGGAGGTTCGTGATAGTCAAATTGTGTACCATATTGTATTTCTAGTTTTCGGGAACTTTCGACTGGTAGTAACTTAAATGAGAAATTGCGTATTATTTTATTGCATGTAAATCACTTAAGCTGGAATTTTAATCTAAGCCACGATTTATCTCTTCAGTAAATCACTATTTCCCCAAACTACCTTGTTAAGCCAAGAGAAAGAAAAAAAAAAGGAAGAAGAAACCTTGGGAGAATAGGAGAGATTGAAGCTTTGGTGGTTGTCTTGCTTACTACTTCATCAAATTTTGAACTTGCAAACTTGAGGCAAGTTATCTACTTGCTATTTTATGATTTAAGTAGAGTAATTTGCATTGATAGTTATGGATATTTATGGTTTATGGAAGTTAGGGTTTTGTTTGATTTATGGGATTTAGATCTTTAAAGGTTAAATTGATATGGTTTGGAGTTAAAGTTAGGTTGGATGATGCATTTATGATCATTAGGTAGCCTTGAAGGATAGGGAATTGAATGGGTTGAAGTTGGGTAGAATTTGGAGTCAAAGACTCCATAAACAAAATTTGGAAATTCTGCAGAATCGAATCGATTCGGCCTGGCCGAATCAATTCGCTGGGAGACAGTTTCCAAGCCTGGGATGTCCGAATCGGTTCGGTTCGTCCGAATCGATTCGGCCTTATGCAGAATCTCATTTTTCCTGACCGAATCGATTCGGCTAGTCCGAATCGATTCTCCTTTGAGATCCCAAATCGATTCGGCTAGTCCGAATCGATTCGGAAAGCCTATTTTTCAATTATTTTTCTCTTTACAATTTTACCCCCCTTTTTAGGAATATGACCTAGGACCCTTCTTGTATGAAGTGAAACTAGGATTTTAGAGTCCTAGTTGAGTTTGGTCATTACCCTATAGTTGAGTGGGATCACTTGGGGTTAGTCCTGGGGTACTTAAAGTGATACTTAGGTATCACTTCTCTTTTCGGAAATTAGTCAAAGTTAGAGTTCTAAGCCCATATGTGGAGATGCTAGAAGCCCTTTGGTGGTATATAAAATCTTGGGTCTTATGAGAATTCAAGAAATGGTTTAGAGAATACATTGGGACCTAATGATATGATGAAATTGAATAAGAAATATTCTAAGATAAATGTTTCAAGAAAAATGAAACACATGAGATTCCTGATAATGAAAATGGGATAAATTGGTAATTGTTAAATTACTTAAACACACCTCTCTAAATGCTATCATAAGGGAAGCTCGCGCATGAGGTGATGTCCCCTAACTATTGAATGTAGGCTGACTATAGTCCTCGGCCATATGCGGGTTTTGTATATGTTTTTCTGCGCTAGTGAGGTAATTCCGGGTGTGGTTATGACTCACTCGCAGGCATATGTCCACTTCCCGACGTGCGATAGGTGCCCAGGTTGTCTTGTATAGATAGGACCTGGAAGATGATAGTCATTTAGGGGCGCGACCAGTGGGGAAACTCGGAGGGGCGGTCTTAGAAACGTTATATGTATATGAATATAACCTTTCTAACTCAAGTGGGACTTGAGGTATGTAAATTGCCATAAGATAGGTTATGGTAATTATATTCCTGTTAAGGAATGGAAAATGATAAGATATGGGAAGAAATGAGAATTTATTTAATTTCTTTTGCCTAATTTCATAGTTGTTAGAAACTTACATAATTGCATGAACACATTTTATGATTAGGCTGTTAGATTCTCATTTCATATTATTTTACGATTCATTGTCTGCATCTATCATGTTTCTTACTCTTCTGGGAATCATATATAAATCGGGCCCTGATCCGTTCATATTTTCTATGTTGTGCATATTGTTGTATCCGCTCAGGTGATCCTCCGCAAGGGCGCCCGTTATGAATTTCCCTTCTTATTATTTTGATGAGCTGTATGACCTTACGGATTATTATAGGATGTTGTTAAACGCCCTCCTCTTTGGAATCTAGTTATGATCGGTTCTTACATTCGGGCTAGTGGCCCATATTTTTTAATTGTTAATGGATGTAGTATGTAGCATATATTAGATTGTGAATCAATGTGATGTAACTGTGGACCGACAGATTATTCGGTTCTTTTATTGTATATTGTTTTGGATAATTATTTATATGTTCCATGGAAATTCCACTTTTGTCAGATTTGGGTTGTTTAAATTTTTTCCTTAAATCTTTATTTAATCAAAATTTTGACAACCTGCTTCCTGATTTATGGAGTGGCTTACCCATATACCTAATTATTGTTATGATGCCGAGGATGATATCCATTCATGATTCTATTATGTCGAGGTATCGGGCTGGCCACCCCTTATTTCGGAGAGCGGGTTGTCACAGATGGTATCAGAGCCTCAGGTTCTAGAGTTTTTTGGATCTTGTGGACTTGTCACGTTCTACCGTAGCGTTTTTTTACATAGAGCCTAATATTAGGACTACTTGTTGTTTATGCTTACGATCTTCTGCAAATATAGATTGTTTTAAGTGAAATTCTAACTCTATTGTTTCTCTATCTCAGATGCCGCCTAAAAGAGTTCGCCCGGCGAGATTCAATAGGATCTTAGATGAGGATGTTGGTCCTCCTCCGCTGCCACAAGGAACATTTAATGCCGCGGATGTGGCGAATATAGTGTCTCAAGCCGTTAATGCGGCCATGACAGCAGTGGCCCAACAAGCGCCATAGGCTCAGTAGAGAGCGCCAGATGCCCAAGTTCCTACTGGAACTTATCCGTGGGAGAGAGCTAGGGAATCTTTTCTGAAGGGTCAGCCCCCGGAATTTTACAGGAGCTCGGATGTTATAAAGGCGAATCAATGGAAGAAGGATATTCAATGCCATCTACGTATGGTGGAGTGTGGTGAGGACCGGAAATAAGAACTTGCTACTTTTAAATTGGTTGTTGCCGCATTACACTGGTGGGAGTCCGTGACTATGCCAGAACAAAGGGATACAATGTCGATTTCTGAATTCTGGGCTTTATTTGATCTTAAGTACTTTCCTCCCGCAATTCAAGGGGAGATAATAAGGAGGTTGCAGGACCTTGTACAAGGGGAGAGGTCAGTAGCGGAATATGAGGAGGAATTCACCCGGTAAGCAAGCTTCGTACCGGATGAAGTGACTCCCGAAGAAAAGAAAGTTTCAAAGTTTTTAAGAGGGTTGAACTGGAGGATCCGGCAACACTTGCTGGGTAATCCTGCTTTACAGACTTTTGGGGAAGTGATGAATGCAGCTCTATTACATTGCCAAGAGCATAGACTCTTTTTGCAAAGTGGTAAGAAGACCTCCGCAGTGAGGCAAGGTGGAAGGCCGGGAGGCAGTGGGGTTGGAGGAGGAGTCTTTCCCTCGTCCCAACCTTCGGGCAGTAAACAGAAAGAAAGGGATCCCCAATAGGGGGACTTGTCTAAGAGGAAGAGTTCTGGTGGGTTTAATTCGGGGAACCAAAATTATAGGCAAGGTCAGGGTGCCCCACAACAGCAAGCTGGCCGTGGTGGTCAGGGAGGCAGAGGCCAGCAGGGCCAAGGTGTAAATCAGTTTAGAAACAATCGTGGTCAAAATGCCAAGAATATGATAGGTCGATGTTTCCAATGCAGGGAAGCGGGTCACTATAGGAGGTAATGTCCTCAGTTGATCGGGGGACAGGTTCCTCGAGCTCCACAACAGTCGTACGTTCAATTCCCTCCACAGGTGCCTAACCCAGTTGCTCCTCCACAACAGGGTCAGTTACAATATGGTAGGGTCTACCATATTCAGGATCCTATGCTTCCTCCAGCTCCGACTGTACCGCCAGCCATTGAGGGTAAGTTCCTTATTCAGGGACATATGGGTCGTGTTTTATTTGATACCGGTGCAACACATTCGTTTATTTCTAGGAGCTTTGCTCAGACCACTGAGTTGATTAAATCTGCCGAAAGAACTTTTACTAGTGTGGAGTCCTCTATGGGTGACAGTTCACTCATCTTATTTGTTTGTAAAAATATAGAAATCCCTCTCGGTAATTTATGTTTTGAGGCCGATTTACTCGTCCTGGATATGGTCGGGTATGACGTGATTTTGGGTATGGATTGGCTGATGAAATATCATGCTATTGTAAATTGCTACGGGAAGAGTATAGTCTTCACCGTGCCGGGACAAGAAATGTTCCTGGTAGTTTTACCTCGTTTAGAGGGGAGTACTTATACTTATTTGTATTGCATTGCCGAGGAGACTTCTAGGTATGTAGTCCTTCCCTTGGATTCCATTCCAGTTGTGAAAGACTTTGAGGATGTATTCCGAGAGATACCGAGTTTACCTTCTAGCCGAGAGATTGAATTTGTGATTGATTTAGCACCGGGAACGAGGCCTATTGCGAGGGCTCCATACCTAATGGCTCCTATTGAAATGAGGGATCTAAGAGATCAAATTCAAAAGTTATTAGAGCAGGAATTTATACGACGTAGCACATCTCCATGGGGTGCTCCAGTGTTGTTTATTAGGAAAAGAGATGGTTCTCTCCGGTTATGTGTGGACTATAGAGAATTGAATAAGGTCACCATCTACAATAAATACCCTTTACCTCGTATTGATGACTTGTTTGATCAACTTCGAGGAGCGATGTACTTATCTAAGATCGATTTGAGGACGGGGTATCATCAATTGAGGATACGAGAGGAGGACGTATCCAAAACTGCTTTTCTTATGAGGTACGGATCCTATGAATTTTTGGTTATGCCCTTTGGACTAACCAATGCCCCTGCTGTATTTATGGATCTCATGAATAGGGTCTTTCGGGATTTCCTGGACCAATTTGTTATTGTGTTCATCGATGACATTTTAGTCTATTCTCGAACGGAGTTTGATCATGTTATGCATTTGAGGTTGGTCCTACAGAGACTACGGGACCATCAACTGTATGCCAAGTTCGAGAAGTGTGGATTTTGGTTGCAGTAAGTATAGTTTTGGGTCATGTGGTGACGTCCCAGGGTATATCAGTGGATCCAGGCAAGGTAGCTGCGGTGAGGGAGTGGGGTCAGCCCATGACACCTACCGAAGTTTGTAGTTTTCTGGGATTGGCGGGTTATTACCGTCGGTTCATCAAGGGTTCTCTAAAATATCAAGACCTTTGACAAACTTGACCCGGAAAGGGGTGAGCTTTATTTGGGATGATTCCTGCCAAGATGCATTTGATGAGCTTAAAGATAGATTGACTTCGGCTCCAGTCCTTGCATTGCCAAAACCAGGATTGGAATATCTAGTCTTCATCGACGCATCTCTTCAAGGATTAGGAGGTGTCCTTCTGCTAGAGAGTTGGGCTATCGCTTATGCTTCTCGTAAGTTGAAGCCCCATGAAAGAAACTATCCGGTGCATGACTTAGAACTAGCCGCAGTTGTTTTTGCCTTGAAAATATGGAGGCATCATCTCTTGGGAGAGAAGTTTAATCTTTTCACGGACCACAAATAGCTGCAATATTTATTTTCACAGAAGGACTTGAATATGAGACAGTGCCGATGGTTAGAGTTCGTGAAAGATTATCAATTTAATATTCATTATCATCCGGGTAAGGCCAACATGGTAGCGGATGCCTTGAGTAGGAAGCCTAATGGAGAATTAACTGAGGTTTGAAAAGCTAAATGGAAGGAACTCAGTCAGGAGGATGCGATGGTGAGAGCATTCATGTCGGTAATGACTGTTACTCCTACCATTGTAGCAAGGGTAGTATAAGATCAAGGAAGGGATAAGGAGTGTCAAGACCATATTCGTCGATTGCTGTCCGAGGGAGCGGAGTCCTACTCCATTGGATCCGAGGGTGGGTTACGCTTCCATGGAAGACTCATCATTCCGGAGGAAGGATATTTGAGGCTGGCAGTGATGGACGAATCTCATGGGTCTAGGTTTACGGTTCATCCTGGTGGGGACAAAATGTATCAGGATATGCGCCGTCAGTATTGGTGGTCGGGTATGAAGAGGGATATTTCAGAATTTGTGTCCCAATGTACTACTTATCAACTGGTCAAGATTGATCATCAGAAATCGACAGGTTTGTTGCAACCGTTAGAGATCCCCGTGTGGAAATGGGAAAGTATATCGATGGATTTTATCACGGGCTTGCCGAGATCACAAAGTGGGTGTGATTCTATTTGGGTAATTATCGACCGATTGACAAAGTCGGCACACTTCCTACCTATGCGGACAGATTATGACACTGCTCGGTATGATCACTTATTCATCTAGGAGGTGGTGAGACTCTATGGGGTGCCTTTGAATATAGTCTTTGACAGAGACAAAATTTTCATTTCCCACTTTTGGAGGAGTTTCCAAGAAGCGATGGGGACCGAATTGAGGTTAAGCACTTCATACCATCCTCAAACAGACGGCCAAACTGAAAGGGTAAATAAAATGTTGGAGGATATGCTTCGCATGTGTATGCTTGACTTCAAAGGTGGTTGGGAACAATATCTCCCATTGTTTGAGTTTGCTTATAACAACTCTTACCAATTCACAATTGGAATGGCACCTTATGAGGCTTTGTATGGAAGGCCGTGTAGATCACCCGCTTGTTGGTTGGAAGTGGATGATAATAAATTTCTTGGGCCTGAAATGATCCAAGATACTTCCTCGAAGATTAAGTTGATTCGTAATCGCATTCGAATAGCCCAAGATCGTCAAAAGAGCTATGCCGATGAGGTTCGTCGACACATGGAATTGGAGATTGGGGACCAAGTTTTGGTTAGAGTGTCGCCCATGAAAGGGATAAAGCATTTCGGTAAAAAGGGGAAACTTGCGCCGCACTTTGTTGGACCATTTCCAGTTATTGCAAAGGTGGGTCCCGTGGCATATCAACTTGCTTTACCGGAACCATTGCAATAAATTCATTATATATTCCATGTTTCCTCCCTAACGAAGTATAGGAGATGTGAAGTTGCGCTTCGGCACATACCTTTCGAGGATATTGATTTCCAACCCGATGTTTCATATGAAGAACAGCCGGTTTCTATATTAGAGCATGAGGAGCGTAGATTGAGGTCTCGTGTCTTGCCCTTGGTGCGGGTTCAATGGATTCACCATAATGCCAAGGAATCTATGTGGGAGTGCGAGAAGGACATGCAAGAGAAATATTCGCATCTCTTTATACGAGGTACGCTTGAATTTTGGGGACAAAATTCTCATAAGGGGGGAAGTATGTAACAACCCTAGCTTTTGAGATTCTATTTTATATTTAATCAGCTAATTATAGTGATTAGATAAAGATGTTGATTTGTAGAGTAGGTATTAATTTAAGAAAGACAAGTTAATATCTACTATGATGTTGCTTATTTACCGTATGTAGTGGTGAATTTGGCTATATTATGTTTGGTAACGTCATATGATTTAAAAAATGACATTTGGCTTAAAATGGAACCGGAACCTAAAATAAATTATAAAATCTCCAAATGATAATTTGGAGGGTGCCATTAGTTCCGGGAGGTTCGTGATAGTCAAATTGTGTACCATATTGTATTTCTAGTTTTCGGGCACTTTCGACTGGTAGTAACTTAAATGAGAAATTGCGTATTATTTTATTGCATGTAAATCACTTAAGCTGGAATTTTAATCTAAGCCACGATTTATGTCTTGAGTAAATCACTATTTCCCCAAACTACCTTGTTAAGCCTAGAGAAAGAAAAAAAAAAGGAAGAAGAAAGCTTGGGAGAATAGGAGAGATTGAAGCTTTGGTGGTTATCTTGCTTACTACTTCATCAAATTCTGAACTTGCAAACTTGAGGCAAGTTATCTACTTGCTATTTTATGATTTAAGTAGACTAATTTGCATTGATAGTTATGGATATTTATGGTTTATGGAAGTTAGGGTTTTGTTTGATTTATGGGCTTTAGATCTTTGAAGGTTAAATTGATATGGTTTGGAGGTAAAGTTAGGTTGGATGATGCATTTATGATCATTTGGTAGCCTTAAAGGATAGGGAATTAAATGGGTTGAAGTTGGGTAGAATTTGGATTCAAAGACTCCATAAACAAAATTTGGAAATTCTGCAGAATCGAATCGATTCGGCCTGGCCGAATCGATTCGCTGGGAGACAGTTTACAAGCCTGGGATGTCCGAATCGGTTCGGTTCGTCGGAATTGATTCGGCCTTATGCAGAATCTCATTTTTCCTGACCGAATCGATTCGGCTAGTCCTAATCGATTCTCCTTTGATATCCCAAATCGATTCGGCTTGTCCGAATCGATTCGGAAAGCCTATTTTTCAATTATTTTTCTCTTTAAAATTTTACCCCCCTTTTTAGGATTATGACCTAGGACCCTTCTTATATGAAGTGAAACTAGGATTTTAGTGTCCTAGTTGAGTTGGGTCGTTACCCTATAGTTGAGTGGGATCACTTGGGGTTAGTCCCGGGGTACTTAAAGTGATACTTAGGTATCACTTCTCTTTTGGGAAATTAGTTAAAGTTAGAGTTCTAAGCCCATATGTGGAGATCTTAAAAGCCCTTTGGTGGTATATAAAATCTTGGGTCTTATGAGAATTCAAGAAATGGTTTAGAGAATACTTTGGGACCTAATGATATGATGAAATTGAATAAGATATATTCTAAGATAAATGTTTCAAGAAAATGAAACACATGAGATTCCTGATAACGAAAATGGGATAAATTGGTAATTGTTAAATTACTTAAACACACCTCTCTAAATGCTATCATAAGGGAAGCTCGCGCATGAGGTGATGTCCCCTAAGTATTGAATGTAGGCTGACTATAGTCCTCGGCCATATGCGGGTTTTGTATATGTTTTTCTGCGCTAGTGAGGTAATTCCGGGTGTGGTTATGACTCACTCATAGGGATATGTCCACTTCCCGACGTGCGATAGGTGCCCAGGTTGTCTTGTATAGATAGGACCTGGAAGATGATAGTCATTTAGGGGCGCGCCCAGTAGGGAAACTTGGAGGGGAGGTCTTAGAAACGTTATATGTATATGAATATAACCTTTCTAACTCAAGTGGGACTTGAGGTATGTAAATTGGCATAAGATATGTGATGGTAATTATATTCCTGTTAAGGAATGGAAAATGATAAGATATGGGAAGAAATGAGAATTTATTTAATTTCTTTTGCCTAATTTCATAATTGTTAGAAACTTACATAATTGCATGAACACATTTTATGATTAGGTTGTTAGATTCTCATTTCATATTATTTTACGATTCATTGTCCGCATCTATCATGTTTCTTACTCTTCTGGGAATCATATATAAATCGGACCCTGACCCGTTCATATTTTCTATGTTGTGCATATTGTTGTATCCGCTCAGGTGATCCTCCGCAAGGGCGCCCGTTATGAATTTCCCTTCTTATTCTTTTGACGAGCTGTATGACCTTATGGATTATTATAGGATGTTATTAGACGCCCTCCTCTTTGGAATCTAGTTATGATCGGGTCTTACATTCGGGCTAGTGGCCCATATTTTGTAATTGTTAATGGATGTAGTATGTAGCATATATTAGATTGTGAAACAATGTGATGTAATTGTGGACCGATAGATTATTCGGTTCTTTTATTGTATATTGTTTTGGATAATTATTTATATGTTCCATGGAAATTCCACTTTTGTCAGATTTGGGTTGTTTAAATTTATTCCTTAAATCTTTATTTAATCAAAATTTTGACAACCTGCTTCCTGATTTATGGAGTGGATTACCCATATACCTAATTATTGTTATGATGCTGAGGATGATATCCATTAATGATTCTGGTATGTCGAGGTATCGGTCTGGCCACCCCTTATTTCGGAGAGCGAGTTGTCACTCTCCCAAAACGCTTTATTCCTAAAGTCATTGTTTTGAACTCTTTGGTAAATTTAAAATCACTTAAATTGGAAGAACTTGTAGGAGATCTTCAAACCTATGAGATTGACATGTTTCCCCAAACCATTAAGACTAAGGATAGAGGTGTTTCTTTAAAGACTTGTTTTAAACAAAAACTTTTTAAGTCCAATCCTGAGGAAGATTTTGATTTTGAAGATATGGCCTTGTTTGCGAAAAATTTAAAAAAATTTCTCAACAAGAACAAAATAATTCTTCCAATAAGAGATTTTTTGAGAAAAATAAAAAGGCCAAAGAAAGCGGTGAAAAAGAAAAGGAGATTGAGGAAAATTTAGAAAGTTTGACGTGTTTTGAGTGTGGGGGTAAAGGGCATAAGGCGTATGAGTGTGCCACTAGACTTAGGAGAGAGGGAAAGAAAGTGGCTATGCCTGCCACACTTAGTGATAGCGACATAGAGGTTTTTGATTCGGGTGATGAAAAAGAGCACGGTATGTGTCGCATTTTTAGCTAGTTGGGTTACCAAACCTAGTTTGGATGGAGGTGAGGGGACTAGTACTCGTGAGACCCCCGAGGAGGATGATTTGAGTGTTTTGAGTAAGGGTGAAGGTGAGTGTGAAAGTGGAGATGAAAGTGAGATCCAAATTGCTTTTAGAGATTTGTATGCTAAGAATTTAAAGACAAAAAAATTGAATAAGGAGTTAAGTCTCATGGTGAAAAATTTAGAGAGAGAGATTGAGATTTTGGGTGAGTTTGAGGCCACAGCAAGTCAACTTGAGAAGGTGAAAGTGAATTTGAGTGAGCAGTTGATTGCTTTAGGTAGGGAGAAGTGTGATTTGACCAACACAGTGTCTAATCTGACGACACGTGTATCTCAACTCTAGAGTGATCTCGAACGTGCCCGTGAGGTTAAAGTCCCTTTAGAGAACGCATCTAACAAGGTTGGAAAGATGGTTCTCAAACCTATTTTGGGTAGCGATGAGAATTTAAGAATAATTCATAATGGTGCTTCTACCTCCCAAGTAGTACCCGAGCTGGTTCCCATTTTAGTGTTAGATTCATTTGAGTCTCATCCTAACCCACCTAGGAGTCCCACTCCCATTAGAAGAACGCATCCTAGAGTTTTTGAGAGAGGTGTTCCTAGGCCTATATATATTTGTTCCCATTGCAAAAGGAGAGGACACGTTAGGAAATTTTGTTTTAAGTTGGATTATGTGTCACGTTTTGCTACTACATGTGTTTCTGCTACACATGCACCCACTCATGATACTTTACTTGCTCCTGGAGACTACATGAGAGAGTTTGCACATCTAGGTGAACAAGTTAAGTTTTTTGTCAAAACTTTACAAAATTTGATGGAGGATTTTCATAAGTTGGCATCACCTTTGGAAAACGCCTCCACACCTAACGATTGAGGTTTGACTTGTTTACTAACATAGGATGTGTTCCAGGATGACATTATTTGCCTATTGCTAGTATGTATCATTTTTGTATGTTTTCCATTTTTTTTTTTAAAATACAAAAATATTTTATTTTGATAAAATTTGTGAGAAAATCTAAAAAGATTTTTGTATTTTGTTTGAACCTTTTATGGATAAACACTTAGGATGACCGAGTCACAACATCATTACATTTTTCATGTGACTATTTGATAGTGTTTTGAGACAATGTATCATGTCATCTTTGTGCTTTATAATGTTTGGAGTCATTGAGATGTAATAAAGTGTTACTTCCTACATGTTTGACTCATGATTTCATTTATTGTACACGTTCACGGATTTGTTTGATTATTGTGATTGTCTTATCACATGTTGGTTGGGTGTTTTCACTTCAATCTTGTCTTTAATAATGAACCAAGCGAGATAAAACTTGATAAGAAATTTTTGCATGTAAGAGCCGTTTGTGAGTTTGTGTGCTTTATTTGAAAATGGGGAAGGGCTGCGAAAGGTTCACATTTGACCTTTGCGAATACTAAGACACCGTTATATCGTACCTTAAAATTGAGGAATTTTATTATGCCAATTAAGGGGTCATTAGTTTTTTGCACCAATTCTCCAATGTTTGAGAATTTAGATTACCTCTAAAAGAAAATATGCATGAGGGAGTTTTGATGGAATTTAAAACGGGTTTGCACGTCCTTGAAAGTCTTGATAAAGCATTAAATAGTTTTGGACGTTATTGGTGTGGAAATCACTTTGACTTGATTTGTTGATTTGTATAAGACGATGTCATCTAAATTCAAAAAAATTTATACCAAAGGATATTTTTTATGTTCATTCATTAGGAGTACACGTATGCATTGTGCACATATGATTGATTGAGTTTATTTACCTATCGAATGTGTTCACACCCATACATTCCATTTCCATGACTTGGTTGTTTTAGTATAAATCCACGGTGTGTGATTTTTAGAGTCTTATTTTTGTACGAAAAATTTGAAAAATCAAAAATACTTTGTGAAAATTTTTTAGATACTCCTTTACATGCGCGTAGTTTGATTCATGTTTTCTATGCATTGTGTCGTGACACTCCTTGTTTTGATTGTTTATTCCTATCTGTCTATTTGGAGACATCGTAAAATAGGGCAGAAAAAATTATAATGTTTTGGGGGAGTATGGGGAAGATTTGATTTATTAATGATTTATTCTTATATCATTTCAAACTCGATACGTCACGAATGTTTTTTCTTCATCTCATGTGTGTAGGTACAAAAATTGAAGATTATTATGTTGCACACCCTGATGAGAAAAGATTTGAGATTTGATGAAGATTTTTTGAAGAAAAATTTGAGAAATTGCAAAGTTGTACCTTTTTAGTTTTGAGATAAAGAATTATCATGTTATGGGGGAGTATGGGGGAGAATTGATTTATTAATGATTTATTCTTATATCATTTCAAACTCGATACATCACGAAGGTTGTTGCTTTATCTCATGTGTGTAGGTACAAAGATTGAAGATAGTTATGTTGCATACCCTGATGAGAAAAGCTTGAGATTTGATGAAGATTTTTTGAAGAAAAATTTAAGAACTTGCAAATTTGTACCTTTTCCGTTTTGAGATTTATGGGAGGGTAGATTTGTATAGGCATTTTAGTATTTGATAATTCGGATGTTTTTATGTATGTTCCGACATAGACATAGGGGGAGATTTGTAATGACATATTTTTATAAATGTCCGTGATAATTAATTATGTCGTATATCGTCACAACTGCCGAAGAAGTTCAAGAGCAATCTACATCAAGACGGATCCGAATATACCAAGGTTCTTCACCAAAAAGCCTCCGCAAAGTTTACTTTGGTAAGGTTATGCTTTAAATACCTTAAATTTGCACTTAGATCTTTGGGATATTTTTTCAAAATATTTTCTAAGTGTTGGAGCGGACTTTTTCGTCAAAATTTGAGAATGAGTAATTTTCTAAGTCCTGTAGAATTCCTTGATTTTGACGCTCAGGTGGTTCAAGAGAGATCCCTGTGACACCCCGACTAATTAAATACCGGGTAGCTACTCCTTTATTCAAATTAATACAAAATGTCAAGTTGGTTCAGTTCATAGCATCACTGTTGAAAAGCATTTTAACAATTACTAGCCACCTAATATTTAAAAAGTGAGTTGTCAATTTTAATCAAATTAGATTAACACGTAACAAGTAATAAATTATGAAATGATGATACCACAACAACAATAAAGTCACGTTACAATAATAAAGGAATAAATGAATCTGGAGTAACAATAATATAGTCACGTTACAACAAAATGACCCTGCTGGCCCTGCTGACCCTTTCGATGTCCTTCTTCCACTGACTGGACACAACGACGTCGGAGTTGCCTGCAAACTCCGGAGGGTGTGCTTTCTTAAAAGCATCACGAACGCGTTCCCAAGCAGACGGGAATGCATGAGCCTCTATTGTCACTACTACCGTCGCCTGGGGCGGTGCCTGCTGCACAACTGCTAGAGCGGCATTTATCGCTTGGGCTACAATATCAGCAACCTCTGCGGCATTCATGGAGCCTTGAACTGGTGCAGGCTGTGGCTCACCCCTGGGAACTCGATGTGCACATTGTGGAGGCATTTGAAATGAGAGTAAAGTCTTATAAGTTCGCAGTTATTATCACAAAATAGCTGAAGAGCGAAAGATACACAATAGAGTACAATAATCCTGAAATATAGGGCTCTATATCAAAGAACGCTACGCGGAAACATAACAAGCCATACAGATCCTAAGGACACTAGAACCTGATGCTCTGATACCACCTGTGACACCCCGAATAATTAAATACCGGGTAGCTACTCCTTTATTCAAATTAATACAAAATGTCAAGTTGGTTCAATTCATAACATCACTGTCGAAAAGCATTTTAACAATTACTAGCCACCTAATATTTAAAAAGTGAGTTGTCAATTTTAATCAAATTAGATTAACATGCAATAAGTAATAAATTATGAAATGATGATACCACAAGCACAATACAGTCACGTTACAATAATAAAGGAATAAATGAATTTGGAGTAACACTCCTCTGAAATAATCCAAAAATACTGAATAAAACTAGATACAAAGTTTGAATCATAATTTAATTACATTCAAAAACTAAAATGAGACTGAATAAATAAGCTGTCACTAAGAAAGAAGGGGCAACATGCCCTACAGATGAATGAGGCTGAAATGGAGTCAAGATATAAAGTGTAGGCGTCTATAATCGAGATCCTGTAACTTCCACAGCAGCTACAACACGTCACTGGAATAGAACTCCTAAGCTTGGTGTCCTTGTGGCTGGGCACCTAAAAGGTTTTTACAAGAAAATAGACTTGAAAGCAAACGGGTCAGAGCCCGATTGTGAAAATAGTTTAAAATACAACAAGTGTTTAATATCATTAAATAGTGAATATAAAATACATGATAGTGTGTGCACTCACATGAGTTCCTCACCTCTCAACTAATTGTGCACTCCTACGTACCCATACCCATTCTAGTTATTCCACTAACTAACTAGTCTAATTCAATATCTGATTTTTCTATACTATTAATGGTTTCATTCCCGACATCTTAATATAAACTGGGAGTTTTACTTTCATTCCTCAGGATTAGTTACAATAATTACTAAGAATTTCCCATTTCTAGCTCTACAACGATGTTACATTCATTCACATTTGTATTTATATAAACAGTTCATTTTAATATTCCAGTATATCACTCTCATTATAAATATACAATAATGGAACCCCTAGACTAAGCTGCGGTGCACACATACTCTGCTATCAAATCCCAGTACATCAAGTACATAAGGATCACGTATTTCGAATCTCTCAGGAATCGTTTTGATAATTAACAATCACACACAATGGAGGCGAACATAGCTCACGTCACATGGGTCACACACATACCTACGCTCTCATGATCAGCAGACTTATTAACTCCTCAATAAGTCATTCTCCGACCTATGTCCTCGAGGTACCAATCTAAATCCCCCCGTAGGCACACAAAGATTAAACGGCCCTGATCGAACGCCGACCTCCCGTGATAGAAAGTGTGGTAGGTATGTTATACACATATAACCACATATACTAAGCATTCACACATCTTAGATATCTTATAATATTAATAGAGGTATATTTTACATTCCTATACCGTCATTAATGTAGTACACTTACAAGTCCCCGAATAATATACATCATAGATAATCAACTCTTCTCATGTCACAAATTCAAGTACTTATTTCCTAACCGATAGATGTCATCTGGTTTATTACAAAATTCTAAGTTTTAATCTTCAACGCATTCCAATCTCATAACTATACCCACAAGTCAACAAGGGAAGGTTAACACTCAATTAAATATGTCTACTGGAAGTTCGAAATAAAATCAGGCTTAAAAAGGCCATTCTGTCAACTCGTTAGAAATCTCGTTCGAACGAGGTAGTTCGAACGAGTGTCGTTCAAACGAAGGGCTTCGAACGAACTAGTTAAAAGGGGTACTATTATCTCATTATAGGTCTCGTTCGAACGAGGTCGTTCGAACGACCTGGGCAGGTCTTCTAACGAGATGGCAGGGAACGCCCAGAAATTTTTCCAACTTCGTTTTCCTTCAATTCCTCATCTCTAAATCCATCCTAAGATCATCCAAATCTCATTTTTAAGGTTCCTAAATTATTCTAAACCACCCTAGGTTACTTCCTAACAAAAATTTTGAGTCAATTCTTCCAAATCCACATGTAAAATCCATAAACCCCCAATTTTTCCACAAACCCTAACAATATGAACCCAAAATTTATTTGAACATGAAAACTTCTTGTTAAATTCATTTTTACATCATCAAATGCTATGCTTTGATAACTAAATTCTTCCATAACAGTTCTACATGCAATCCCTAACAATTTCTTTAGGTTTTCATCACTTTTTCACGACATATGTTAATTTCTACACTAAACATGGAGGAAATATTCATTGGGAATAATGAAATCAAATCACTTGCCTTAGGGTTGTTCTTCAGATTTGTTGTCGGTGATTCTAGGCTGAATTTCTCCTCGTTCTGTCACAAATCCTTCCATAATGGTGGTGATGGGTGATGGCTTTGGTTTGGCTCTCTTGTAACCTCTCTCCAACTTCTCTCAAAACTCCCGTAGCCCACCTTATTATCTTTTGTTGGTAATGGCCCTAGTGGCCCCTTTAATAATCTCTAATTTAACTCCAAAATATCCTTTCGGGTTGCCGGTTTGGCCTAAAAATGCCCCGGGACCCAAACTAAACTCCCGGCTAGGGTTTTCTGACTATTTCGACCCTTCCGGACACGTTGGCGCACTCAAAATGACCATTCGATTGATAAAAATATAATTTAATTTTTAATTTAAATAAATTCATTCCTGACGCGACTGACACGCACGTCCCAACTAAATTTCCCAAATTGTCGTATTTCTGCCTCGTGACAATTTTAATATTTTCAATACTCATATATTACCATATTTTCTCAGTAATGTTTTATTCTAACATCATAATCAAATACCAACTTACATCTCTCTAGTATTTACCTCCGGATTAATTTCTAAGTTAATTTTCATTTAATTCAATTATTCCATTAAATAAAAATCAATAAAATTACGGGGTATTACAATCCCCATCTCGTTCGAACGACATTAGATGTCGTGCAATGTCATTGAAACGATACTTGTACTTCGTTAGAGAAACATCCACTTTTCATTCTAACGACCAAGGCGGCATGATTTTCTATAAATACTCATTAAATGGTTTCGTTTTCATTAAGAAGTCCTAGCGTTTTAAAAGCCAGAAAACTGCGAATCTGCAGAATTCTTTTTGACTTCTTATTTTTGGGTTTTCATCCCTTTTGATTTCAATTCACAAAAATCCACTATGCTTTGGTGAATTATTTTTGGTGTTCAAGAACACACTTTACTGTTGTTCATTCTTTGTGGGAGAGCTCTACAACCGACAACTACGTTCTATTGTGGAGGGAGTCCTTGTGAAGATTTTACTAACATTTTTATTCCATAATAATATTTATTATTTTCTACACATGATTCTCATCATCTAATCAAATGCACCCTACTTATATAATGTAATAATGAGACTACAAATATGTAAAATAGAGTTTTAATACTAAGAATAAGGTTTTCTCTCCTCTAAAAACTCCAATTAGTGATAGAAAGGTTAGTGTAGGAGGAGCAAACTTACCTCCAAAGTTGGCGTCAAGGGGTTACCAAATGCACCGTCCAAAATTCTTCATTTGATCTTCTAAGCTAAGAACTCCTTCATACTCCATGAAACCTCCATCTTCTTCTTCACCAAAAACACCCAACAAGACCTCCAAAATTCGTAACTCTCCTCGTCGATGGTGGAAATGGGTGTATAATGTTCAAATATGGGGGAATACACTAAGAAAATGGTGGTTTATGGTGGGGACAGGTGGAAGAACAACCCAAAATGGGGGAAGACCATCCTTCTCTCTCTCTCTCTCTCTCTCTTCATTTTTTCCATAAAAAAGGGCCCAAAAAACCCTTATAAAAACCCTTTAAAAACCAAAATTCTTGTTTTGCCCATTTTGGGCTTATCTAGGCTTGACAACACATCAAATCAAGGGACAGAAATGTGACAGTGCATAAAGGCAATCTGATAAAACATTTTTAAGACATGTCGTTCGAACGACATCACAACCTCATTTGATCGACATCTCCACCTCGTTCGATGGATGGCTTCGCGTGACTTTCGTTACATAATCTTGCCAACCATGAACGTTACATAATCGCCTTTGAGTCTCCACTCACTTGATGATTGTATTCAAATAATTTCTAGCACCACCTATGCAAGTACCCAGGCACATCGGTGCTTCCATGGGAAGCACTATTTAGAGATCAAAGCTCACCAAACATAGACCGTAATGCAACCAATCGTCCTATTCGTCATCAAAATAAATTTTATTTTAGGACCGTACATCCTACGTCCTACAAATTTTCTGGCTATCTTGAGTACGCAACTCTCAATAGCTTGTCGATAACCATACCGTGTTATTTTCTCACTCAAAGGAGTAATATTCTTATTAAGTCATCACCGTGCACTTGTCTTACACCTTTTCTTGCATCACTCTTATAACCCTAGTACTACCCTAGGTGTCTCACCTTTGGGAACTCGCTAAAGTCTCGCTCCAATCCATTTATCATGGCAAGACATCACTGTGCTAAGTGTCCTCAATTTCTAACACTATATTATATCCTCAAGTCATTATCCCTCTCTTTGCAACTCTAGCTACTAACTACTGTGCCTGCCAGTCCAAAGGCCACTAATCCTAAGAAAGATCAATAGCAAGAGAAAACCGTGTGGCCAAAAGCGTAGCCACCCGTACAAAGAACTTTTATACAATAGCAAGAATGCCTCAGATATGGCACGCCCAGTTATCGAGCTTCATTGACCATATCCAGTCCACCGCGCTCTGATATGATCAATCACGTTGTACCATGACATGATACCAATCCGAGTTATCACCTATGTGAGAATACTAATCCACAGTTACAAAAACTGAAAGGGACACACAGGAGTCTGAAAGAACAAGCAATCGTCCCGAGAATTTTTTTCCATAATCGTCCAACTATGATTTTATGAAAGCGAACATATGCCATGCGCTTGAAGTCATGTTACTCATTCCCAAAGTTCTCATCGAACATTAATCCTTGCCACATACCCTGGTTTGGATCATTAGTTATGACGAATCTGTCATACCCCGTACTTTTGACTATAATTATTTTTGGGATTAATTAATTAATTAGCGTATTAATTGGAAATTAATCCGGGTTATAAATACTAATGAGATGCAAATTGGTATTTGATTATGTGCATATATGATTATATATGTATCTGGTACTATAAAATTTGTCGTGAGATTTATATACGGCATTTTAGAAATTTTGTTGAGACGCGTGGGACCGCCGCGTCACGGTATATTATTTTGTTAATAAAAGTGAATTTAAAATATATAATCCGTATGGTCGTTTTGAGTGCGCCAACGCGTCCGGAAGGGTCGAGATAGTCAGAAAACACTAGCCGGGGGTATAGTTTGGGTCCTGGGGTATTTTTAGGCCATACCGGTAACTTAAAGGGTATTTTAGTAATTTGGTATTTTTGGGTAATTAAAAGTGACGAAAATTGAGAGTTGTAATCTGATAAGGAATTGACCCAACCAACCCTTTATTAACCCCATAAGCTACGTAGGTTATCATTTAGTCTTCCAACTCTCCCAAAGAAAACCCTAGCCACCATAGCCATCTTTGGAAGAAGAAAGCTTAGAGAGGAAGGGAAAGAGGAGGAATTCTGCAGAAAATCTGCAGAAAGAGATTACAAACCCAACACCAGATTCAGAAACAATCAAGGCAAGTGATTTATTCCATTTAAATTTCAGAGAATGCTTCTTCCATGTTAGATTATTCATAAATTTTGTATGTTCTTTGAAGATAATGAAAAACCCATAAGATTGGAGTTATTAGTTTAAATTTTGGGATATAGGTTGCATGTAGAATGTTACTGGAAGATTATATTAAGAGAATTATCGACTTTTGTTATACCAAAAATGGATTTAAGATGAATTTTATGAATGTTCTTGAGATAAAATCTGGAAACTAGGTTGTTGATGAAGTTTGACCCATATGTAGCCTTTAGATGTTGAATTAGTGGTTTGTGGACGTTAGTAATATTGTAGGATTGTTATATGACATTACTATAACATTATATTTGAGAATCACACGTTAGAAATAAGTTTTGGGACGTTTTCAAATCTGCAGAACGAAGCAGTCCGTAGCCATACCTGTTCGATCGATCGATCGACATTCATCAGTCGATCGATCGACTAGATCGATCGATCGATCGATATTCATAGGTCGATCGATCGACCTTCCCAGAATGAGTAAAATTTTTCCTTAATTTGATTCTAATGGCAGAAACCCTCGGAGAATATGTTTGGAGAACTTATGAATACCCTCACCCTTAAGGAAGACCAGTAGGTGTGATTATTATAGTGGACTTTAATTAGAATGCAATTCGGGGAATTATTCTAGGTTATTGAAATTCGTTAGAGAGGTAACGTTTGGGTTAATAGTGCAAAATTGTGTAATTCGATGAAATAAGGTTTAGAGCAGAAGTAAAGACCTTAGGAATAAAGATGCTATATTTGGGAATAATCGGAACCTAATAATCTATTATAGATAGGTTTTAAGGTTAAGGGACTACGATGTGAGACGTGTTGGTAATTTAACTTTATATTAACGGGAGACTTGAAATACCTAAGTTTGGAATAATGGTATTATGATGTAGCTTATACCTTATTAAAATGGTGATATCTAAGATGTGTGAATGCTTATTATATAGTTTATGTGTATGACATACCTACCATACTTGCTATCACGGGAGGTTACGTTCGCTTAGGACCCTCTAATCCTTGTGTGCCTACGGGGGGGATATAGACTGGTACCTTAATGAACATAGGTCATAGAAAGACTTATTGTGATATTAATAAGTCCGCTGACCATGGGAGCGTAGGTATGTGCGTGACCCATGTGATGGTGACTGTGTTCGCCTCCACTATTTGTGATTTGTGTTATCTGAACTATTCTTGAGAGATTCGGAATATGTGATCCTTATGTACGTGATGTACCGGGATGGATAGCAGAGTATGTGTGCGCCATGGCTTAGATTGCGGGGTGCTTGTATCGTATATTTATGATGTGAATAATATACATTAAATTAATGGAAATCCTCATGTTAATGTTGTAAAAATATTACGGTATTGTTTCGAGATATATAATGAGTTAGCTGATAGTTATACCAATGGCATAGTTAGTAACTGAGTTTACGTTAAACCCCTATTAAATTACGAGCGTTGTTATGTTAAATTAACCGAGTAAAATGGGTAGAACCTTTGGTAGTCTAGCTAGTTACGTTGTCACTTAGCTAGTGGAAAGGGTACTTATAGATGGGTATTTACGTTAGGAGTGCACAGTTAGTCGAGAGGTGAGAATTTAATGTGAGTGCACGTCCTAACATGTACTTTGCATTTAATGTTTTAAATGTTTTTAAAGCACTTGCAGGTTTTTAAAATGATTTCCACTTTCGGGCTCTGACCCATTTGCTTTCAAATATATTTTCTTGTAAAACCATTTTAGGTGCCCAGCCACAAGGACACCAAGCATAGGATTCTCATTCAGAAGACGAGTTGTAGCTGTTTGTGGAAGCTACAGGGACTTGCTTTTAGACGCCTCTCTCATTTGGATTCCAGTCTCAGCATCTATCAGTTGTAGGGCATGTTGCCCAATTCTATTAGACATTTTTACATTTCAGTTTTCAGACTCTAGCATGTATTGCTCAGTATTCAGTTTTAGTTATTTATTTCAGTTTACTATTCAGTTGTGGGATTTGTATTGAGGAGTTTTTCCTCCAGAGTTTATTTACATTTTGTGATGGTTATTCGTTTTACTTCAGTATGGTGAATGGTGAATGGTGTTATTTAGTTATTCATTACTCTTGTTGCATGTTAATCAGATTTAATAAAATTTGGCACTTACTTTTTAAATACTAGGTGGTTAGTAATAATAAAACGTTTCCGACAGTGATGCTATTAACTGAGCCAACTTGGCATTTTGAATTAATTTTATAAAGGAGTAGCTACCCGGTGTTTAATTAGTCGGGGTGTCACAGGTGGTATCAGAGCATCAGGTTCTAGTGTCCTTTAGGATCTGTACGGCTATTATGTTTCCGCTACGTTTTCTTTGATATAGAGCCCTATATTTTAGGACTGTTGTACTCTTATTGTGTATGCTTCGTTCTTAATCTATTTTAAGTTTATAAACCGTGAACTTATAAACTTTGTTCTTATTTCAGATGCCTCCACGACGTACACGACGAGTTCCCAGGAATGCAATGCCCGAACCCCAGCCCGCTCCAGTTCAGGGCATGTTGAACGCCACTGAGGTTGCAGTTATAGTAGCTCAAGCGATGAATGCCGCGATTGCCGTTATTTAGCAGGCACCGCCTCAGGCGCCGGTTGCCGCGCCAGCACAGGTTAATGCATTCCCGTCTGCTTGGGAGCGTGTACGTGACGCTTTTCAGAAAGCGCATCCGCCAGAGTTTGCTGGTAGCTCAGACGTGGTAGTCTCGAGCCAATGGAGGAAGGACATACAGAGGCATTTGAGGATGCATGAGTGCACAGATGTTTAGAAACAGGTGCTAGCTACTTTCAAGCTAGTGGGATCTGTGCTACAGTGGTGGGAGTCTATCACCACCGCGGAGGAGAGGGATACCCTCACGATACAGGAGTTCAGGGTGCGGTTCGACCGCAAGTACTTTCCGTCCGCAGTTCATACAGAGATGAGGAGGAAGCTGATGAGTTTGAAGCAGGAGGGCAAGTCAGTGGCCGAATATGAGGCCGAGTTTACTAACCTGTTGAATATCGTTCCAGACGAGATTCCAACAGAGAAGAAGAAGATAGAGAAGTTCACCGATGGGTTGAATTGGAGGATCCGTCAGCATCTGCTAGGGAACCTATCGTTGGCCACGTATTCCGATGTGGTTAACGCTGCATTGTTGCACTGCCAGGACCACCGTTTTCATATGGCCGAGGGCAAAAGGTCGGGAGAGTCTAGCCATCAGGGCCGGACTGGAGGACATGGTGCCAGCGGGGCACAATCGGGTCAGGGGTAGAGGCAGAATGAACAGGGCTCCCAGCAGGGGAATAATAAGAGGTTCCGGTCAGGGAACTACAGGCAGGGACAGGGAGGTTTCCGTCAGGGCCATCAGGGTCCAAACGGTCAGCAGGGCCAACAGGGGCAGAATGGGCAGCAGTTTCACCAGGGCCAGCAGGGCCAAGGGAGGAACGGTAACGGCCAACAGGGCCGGGGACAGCAGGGTCAGAGAGGAGGGAACTTTCCGAGGAAGTGCTTTATTTTTGGCAAGACTGGCCATAAGAAGCAGGATTGTCCTGATAGGGGCAGGGCCCCACAGCAGCAGCAGGGTGCTCGCCAGGAGCCACAGAGACCCATGTTTCCCGCCGCTCTTCCCGCACCGCCACAGATGGCAGCATTGCCACCCATTCCAGCAGTTCCAGCTCAGCAGGGGCAGCTACAGTATGGACGTGTCTACAACGTTGACTAGGCTGCAGTTCCACAGGCACCGCCCGCGATCGAGGGTACGTTTCCTATCCATGGCACTATGGGTCGGGTGTTATTTGATACGGGTGCTACACACTATTTTATTGCTACACACTTCGCGAAAGCTTTAGGATTGTTAGCTACGGCAGAGAGCACAGTGACGTGTGTCGACTCACCATTGGGGAGTGGGTCACTTATTTTCTTTATATGCCGGGGAGTGGGAGTAGAGGTTGGTGGTTTGGTATTACCTGCGGACATGTTAGTATTAGACATGCATGTTCACGATGTGATCATCGGTATGGATTGGCTAGTAGCATATAGGGCCATGATTGACTGCTTCAGCGGGAGCATTGTTTTTGCCATTCCGGGGCAAGAGATGTTTGTAGTGGCGATGCCTCGCCCAGAGGGAGGATCGACCGCTCATCTGTATTACATTGAGGAGGATACCTCTAGGGAGGTTGTTATTCCTTTAGATTCTATTCCAGTTGTCAGGGAGTATTCAGATGTGTTTCAGGAGATACCAGGCCTACCACCCAGTCGGGAGATAGACTTCGTTATAGATTTGCTACCGGGTACGAGACCTATAGCACGTGCACCGTACCGTATGGCTCCGGCTGAAATGCGAGAGTTACGGGATCAGATAGAGCAGCTGTTAGGGCAGGGCTTTATTCGCAGGAGTACCTCACCTTGGGGCGCTCCAGTTTTGTTTGTGAAGAAGAGGGATGGTTCACTGCGTTTGTGCGTGGACTACCAAGAGTTGAATAAGGTCACGATACGGAATAAGTATCCTTTGCCTCGAATCGATGATTTATTCGACCAGTTGAGAGTAGCTTCTTTCTTCTCGAAGATTGATTTGAGATCGGGATACCATCAGTTGCGTATCAGGGAGGAGGATGTCTCGAAGACTGCGTTCTTGTCGAGATATGGTTCTTACGAGTTTCGGGTTATGCCTTTCGGCTTGACCAACGCTCCAGCAGTATTTATGGACTTAATGAACAGAGTGTTCAGGGATTTCCTAGACCAGTTTGTCATTGTCTTCATTGATGATATCCTGGTTTACTCTCAGACAGAGGAGGAGCACGCCGAGCATTTGAGACAGGTTTTGCAGACACTTCGTCAGAACGAGTTGTATGCAAAATATGAGAAGTGCGGGTTTTGGCTGAAGGAAGTCCAGTTCTTGGGTCACATTATTTCCGACCAGGGAATATCAGTTGATCCAGGGAAGGTATCAGCGGTGAGGGAGTGGGGACAGCCCACGACACCAACAGAGATTCGTAGTTTCTTGGGCTTAGCAGGATACTACAGGAGGTTTATTCGGGGTTTCTCGGAGATAGCAGGTCCTTTGACACATCTTACTCGTAAGGGTGTGCCATATATCTGGAGTGATGTCTGTCAGTTGGCATTCGATGAATTGAAGGACAAATTGACCTCAGCACCTTTGTTAGCATTGCCGAGACCGGGAGTTGAGTATTTGGTTTACACCGATGCGTCTTTGCAAGGGCTTGGAGGTGTTTTGCAGCAGGAAAGACAGGCCATAGCTTATGCTTCCCGTAAGCTTAAGCCTCATGAGAAGAATTAACCCACACATGATTTGGAGTTGGCAGCAGTGGTATTTGCCTTACGGATTTGGAGGCACTATCTTTTGGGGGAGAAGTTTCAGCTGTTCACAGACCACAAGTCCCTACAGTATCTGTTCACGCAGAAAGAGTTGAACATGCGGCAGCGTAGGTGGCTTGAGTTTGTGAAGGCCTACCAGTTCGACATCCAGTACCACCCGGGTAAGGCTAACGTGGTAGCAGACGCGTTGAGCCGCAGGCCAGCAGATGAGGTGGCAGAGGTGTGGAAGGCTAAGTGGAAGGAATTGGGACACCAGGATGCAGTGGCCCGATCTTTCATGTCTGTGATGACCGTTACACCGCAGATTGTCACGAAGGTAGTACGGGCACAGGCCGATGACTCGTTCTGTCAGGAGCAGATAGTTCAATTACTAGTAGAGGGAGCCGAGTCCTATACCGTTAGCTCAGACGGGGGATTGCGCTTCAATGGGAGGCTGGTAGTTCCGGAAGGGGAAGAATTGCGGCACGATGTTATGGCTGAGTCGCACGGCTCACGGTTCGCGGTACATCCCGGAGGGGACAAAATGTACCAAGACATGAGACGGCAATATTGGTGGAGCGGTACGAAGAAAGATATCGCTGAGTTTGTCTCGAAATGCGCCACTTGTCAGCTTGTAAAAGTGGACCATCAGAGACCAGCAGGATTGCTACAGCCGTTGGAGGTTCCGGTGTGGATGTGGGAGAGCATATCCATGGATTTTGTCACGGGGTTGCCTACGTCGCAGAGGGGTCACGACTCCGTTTGGGTAATTGTGGACAGGTTGTCCAAGGTCGCTCACTTCTTACCCGTAAGGACTGACTACACTACGGGACAGTATGCACAGCTTTTCATTTCAGAGATTGTGAGACTTCACGGTGTGCCCCTGAATATCGTGTCTGACAGAGACAAGATATTTGTTTCGAGGTTTTGGGAGAGTTTCCAGGAGGCCATGGGCACGGAATTGCGATTGAGTACGGCTTATCACCCGCAGACCGATGGGAAGACAGAGCGCACCAACTAGATGTTGGAGGACATGCTACGCATGTGCATTATTGACTTCGGGGGTGGATGGGAGCAGTACCTTCCACTGGTGGAGTTTGCTTACAACAACTCCTATCAGTTCACGATTGGCATGGCTCCGTTTGAGGCATTGTACGGCAGGCCTTGTCGTTCCCCAGTATGTTGGTTGGAGGTGGGGGACAACAAATTACTTGGGCCAGAAGTGATCCAGGATACTTCGACAAGGATTGAGTTGATTCGGAGTCGCATTCGGGTAGCTCAAGACAGGCAGAAGAGTTATGCTGATGCGAAGAGATTTTTCAGGGAGTTCCAAGTGGGGGACCAGGTTTTGCTCAGGGTATCTCCGATGAAGGGGATTATGCGATTCGGGAAGAAGGGGAAGTTGGCACCGAGGTATGTGGGGCCGTTTCCTATTATTGAGCGGATAAGACCGGTTGCATATAGACTTGGACTACCGGAGCACTTGCATCGGATTCACGACGTGTTCCATATTTCCTCGCTGAGGAAATACCTTAGGGACAATTTGTCTCATTCTCACATTGCTGTGGAGGACATCGATCTTCAGCCGGATAGCTCTTACGAGGAGGGGCCAATTGCTATTTTGGACCGAAGCGAGAGGAAACTGCGGTCAAAGATAGTCCCGTTAGTGCGTGTTCAGTGGCGACATCACAATGTCAAGGAGTCCACATGGGAGTGCGAGGATGAGATGCGCGAGCGTTATCCAGAACTGTTTTTAGCAGGTACATTCTAGTTTCGAATTTCGGGACGAAATTCAGTTATTAGGGGGGAAGTATGTAATACCCCGTACTTTTGACTATAATTATTTTTGGGATTAATTAATTAATTAGCGTATTAATTGGAAATTAATCCGGGTTATAAATACTAATGAGATGCAAATTGGTATTTGATTATGTGCATATATGATTATATATGTATCTGGTACTATAAAATTTGTCGTGAGATTTATATACGGCATTTTAGAAATTTTGTTGAGACGCGTGGGACCGCCGCGTCACGGTATATTATTTTGTTAATAAAAGTGAATTTAAAATCTATAATCCGTATGGTCGTTTTGAGTGCGTCAACGCGTCCGGAAGGGTCGAGATAGTCAGAAAACACTAGCCGGGGGTATAGTTTGGGTCCCGGGGTATTTTTAGGCCATACCGGTAACTTAAAGGGTATTTTAGTAATTAGGTATTTTTGGGTAATTAAAAGTGACGAAAATTGAGAGTTGTAATCTGATAAGGAATTGACCCAACCAACCCTTTATTAACCCCATAAGCTACGTAGGTTATCATTTAGTCTTCCAACTCTCCCAAAGAAAACCCTAGCCACCATAGCCATCTTTCGAAGAAGAAAGCTTAGAGAGGAAGGGAAAGAGGAGGAATTCTGCAGAAAATCTGCAGAAAGAGATTACAAACCCAACACCAGATTCAGAAACAATCAAGGCAAGTGATTTATTCCATTTAAATTTCAGAGAATGCTTCTTCCATGTTAGATTATTCATAAATTTTGTATGTTCTTTGAAGATAATGAAAAACCCATAAGATTGGAGTTATTAGTTTAAATTTTGGGATATAGGTTGCATGTAGAATGTTACTGGAAGATTATATTAAGATAATTATCGACTTTTGTTATACCAAAAACGGATTTAAGATGAAGTTTATGAATGTTCTTGAGATAAAATCTGGAAACTAGGTTGTTGATGAAGTTTGACCCATATGTAGCCTTTAGATGTTGAATTAGTGGTTTGTGGACGTTAGTAATATTGTAGGATTGTTATATGACATTACTATAACATTATATTTGAGAATCACACGTTAGAAATAAGTTTTGGGACGTTTTCAAATCTGCAGAACGAAGCAGTCCGTAGCCATACCTGTTCGATCGATCGATCGACATTCATCAGTCGATCGATCGACTAGATCGATCGATCGATATTCATAGGTCGATCGATCGACCTTCCCAGAATGAGTAAAATTTTTCCTTAATTTGATTCTAATGGCAGAAACCCTCGGAGAATATGTTTGGAGAACTTATGAATACCTCACCCTTAAGGAAGACCAGTAGGTGTGATTATTATAGTGGACTTTAATTAGAATGCAATTCGGGGAATTATTCTAGGTTATTGAAATTCGTTAGAGAGGTAACGTTTGGGTTAATAGTGCAAAATTGTGTAATTCGATGAAATAAGGTTTAGAGCAGAAGTAAAGACCTTAGGAATAAAGATGCTATATTTGGGAATAATCGGAACCTAATAATCTATTATAGATAGGTTTTAAGGTTAAGGGACTACGACGTGAGACGTGTTGGTAATTTAACTTTATATTAACGGGAGACTTGAAATACCTAAGTTTGGAATAATGGTATTATGATGTAGCTTATACCTTATTAAAATGGTGATATCTAAGATGTGTGAATGCTTATTATATAGTTTATGTGTATGACATACCTACCATACTTGCTATCACGGGAGGTTACGTTCGCTTAGGACCCTCTAATCCTTGTGTGCCTACGGGGGGGATATAGACTGGTACCTTGATGAACATAGGTCATAGAAAGACTTATTGTGATATTAATAAGTCCGCTGACCATGGGAGCGTAGGTATGTGCGTGACCCATGTGATGGTGACTGTGTTCGCCTCCACTATTTGTGATTTGTGTTATCTGAACTATTCCTGAGAGATTCGGAATATGTGATCCTTATGTACGTGATGTACCGGGATGGATAGCAGAGTATGTGTGCGCCATGGCTTAGATTGCGGGGTGCTTGTATCGTATATTTATGATGTGAATAATATACATTAAATTAATGGAAATCCTCATGTTAATGTTGTAAAAATATTACGGTATTGTTTCGAGATATATAATGAGTTAGCTGATAGTTATACCAATGGCATAGTTAGTAACTGAGTTTACGTTAAACCCCTATTAAATTACGAGCGTTGTTATGTTAAATTAACCGAGTAAAATGGGTAGAACCTTTGGTAGTCTAGCTAGTTACGTTGTCACTTAGCTAGTGGAAAGGGTAGTTATAGATGGGTATTTACGTTAGGAGTGCACAGTTAGTCGAGAGGTGAGAATTTAATGTGAGTGCACGTCCTAACATGTACTTTGCATTTAATGTTTTAAATGTTTTTAAAGCACTTGCAGGTTTTTAAAATGATTTCCACTTTCGGGCTCTGACCCATTTGCTTTCAAATATATTTTCTTGTAAAACCATTTTAGGTGCCCAGCCACAAGGACACCAAGCATAGGATTCTCATTCAGAAGACGAGCTGTAGCTGTTTGTGGAAGCTACAGGGACTTGCTTTTAGACGCCTCTCTCATTTGGATTCCAGTCTCAGCATCTATCAGTTGTAGGGCATGTTGCCCAATTCTATTAGACATTTTTACATTTCAGTTTTCAGACTCTAGCATGTATTGCTCAGTATTCAGTTTTAGTTATTTATTTCAGTTTACTATTCAGTTGTGGGATTTGTATTGAGGAGTTTTTCCTCCAGAGTTTATTTACATTTTGTGATGGTTATTCGTTTTACTTCAGCATGGTGAATGGTGTTATTTAGTTATTCATTACTCTTGTTGCATGTTAATCAGATTTAATAAAATTTGGCACTTACTTTTTAAATACTAGGTGGTTAGTAATAATAAAACGTTTCCGACAGTGATGCTATTAACTGAGCCAACTTGGCATTTTGAATTAATTTTATAAAGGAGTAGCTACCCGGTGTTTAATTAGTCGGGGTGTCACAGAATCAAATCACAACCATTCATTCTTGTGACACGAAAGCAATATACTAATCAGTATTCCTTTAGGAAGTTAACGTCCAACTTCCCTCCCTGGGAGTAAGGCCCTACCCTTCACATCCTAGGCGCACATGAACCATTTCGATTGGCGCATATCTCACACCCTGGTTTACACTTACTTTCTCCATTTACTGGAGATGATGTCACTGACCTACTACACCCACGTTATTTTCTACCTTATCATATCATGATCAAATTCCCAAGCTCCCATATGCATTACTTAGTTCAAGCGAGGCATTCACCTTATTGTGTCCCTTGACCCAATGAGATTTTCACTAGACTTACTTTCGATTTCTACCCACACAGAATTTACATGGCGACCACACCCACCGCCATTGTCATTTTGAGGGTAGTAAATATCACATAGAGCTACATCTTCTAATAAATATCGTCTTGGAAAGACGTGTCAAGAAATTGTCCTTACCTTGCTAAGTTTACCCTATCATATATCGTCGACACACGTCGACATTATAACCATGTTTCGATGTTATCCCACCTTGCTTGCCATTTTCAAGTCTCCACATGTCATCATCAAACTAAGTCTCGAATACATATCCTAGTACATATCGAAATCAAGTATTGAAACACCAATACTAGTCATTCCATGACATCTGAGCATCACTCATATAATGACACTAGCTATTACCCTACCTTAGGGAGCCGATTTGGGAAGCCACACCCGACACGTATGCTATACTTTTAGCAATCTGGGGTCATCACTTGATCCTCAACACAATCATTACTAGGATTACAATGATCCTTAATACATGGATTAAGTAGTCTCCTAAGGATACTAAACACATTTTATGTAACCATCCTCAAAACCTAATAAGGTTTCCCCATCTATACCTTTATCATTGTAGGTGCACTCTACAACCTTTCAATACCCACGTCGCAATTACTTGATGCTCGCAAAGACACTAGTCTACAATCTTCTTCCTAAGTGCACCTTAACCATCAAACACCTCAAGGCATCATAACATTCGATATTTATCCTCAATGATGCTGCAAACAAGTAGTCCTACAACATTTTACTATACATTTAAACCACACTCACACTAAGATTACCTCCTACCTGGCCATCACCTCAGTGGTTAAAATGAGTTTCTACATTTAGATAATACTATTATCTTTCTTCCAAATGGATGTGACTACATGCCACATACAAAATACAACTAACGCTACTGAGCCTCATAAGGCATCGCCCACAACCTATAAACCTCAAGATCTACCTCATCTAATTCCCCAATGGCCGGCCAACCATGACAACTAAATTTCCTCACAAGGTAAACTTCATACCATGTGTTAATCTACAAGTTGACATGACTATATAGATCTTGGTAGGATATGGAACGTCGGGTATTATCTATAAATACCAAGGCTTACACCACAGATGCCACGCGGGATCCTATTCATCAATACCACATTATAATCAAGATACATGAAACCTAAGTCCTCAACCAAGGAACCCAAAACGTTCTCACCACAAAATCAATAATTATGAATGCCACACAATCATCTAACCTCCATATATGAAATATACAACCTTTACAACTAGGTTGCAATGAACACTGCTCACTATTGTCACTTCTAAGGAAACTCTCATCATCAAAATTACCACACAATATGTCTCATGCAAAGGATCGCGGTGTTACTCCTATTAGCCTACATAACTGCACATGTTTGAAGAACTACCATCAAGTGAGATATCACCCCAAGGATTGAATTTGTCTAATTACATTATCAATGCTAACTACTTGAAAGTGCGGCACCTAAGGGTATATACGTTTAATCACTAATTATCAGTGCTTAGTCACGAAACCCTAACCCTTAAACTTATTGGTAATGATATGCAATTTGTGCCACTTGCCCAATGGGAGTCCTATCACTCAATTCACATCTGAAAAGGCTATGCGCTATCAATAATTAGAAGATAAGCACCTCACACTAATAATCATAGTGTCACCACTATTGGTTTTCATGGACACCCATAAATTACTAATAAATCTAATCAGAAGCACAAAAGTTATTAATAAATATCAACTTAATTGTGTGCCACTTGGCACTAACTTACTGGTAGTGCTAACCTCTTCGACTTTACCGTCGAGGATACGAACTAAACCTTCACCAAACTAGCATGAACGACCCAAACTAACACCGACATCGAAAGATTCAATACTGAACTCACCACGTTACTCCAAAAAAGAACCTTGAACCTAGAGCTCTGATACCATTCGTAATGCCCTGACCCAAATTTATAGGTCACCCCCCGTCAACTCGGTCCGACTCGAGCGTTAAGTGTGAAGTACAATGAAACAACCTATATAAGTAATGTTTCACTTGTTTAACATACGATTCTAATTTCAAGGTAAACTACGTGAGTGGCACATAGGAAGCATCCCGAAGTTCAACCATACAGCTCTACTAACATAATATAAAAGAAAGTACTTACCTGTATAATGATAAGAAACTGCTCCCAACCTATCATAACAAAATGAGGGAGTGAGCTAAACGCGTAGCGGGAATCAAACAAATGTAGTATAGAATCGAACGATAGAAAGAAGACTCTAACACGTTATACTTATGTGCACATGAAACTAACTTGTATACATACATAAACATACATATACATATACTTAATGCGAGAACAATTTACTTCTGAAAACCTTATTTGTCCAGATTAATTCACCTTAATCTTATAAAAGATTCTTGTTCTAATTTTGACTTTTTACACTTTATTTAACACACCCAGCGAAATACTTGAAACAACTACACTTGAATTAATCGAAACAATTTCTTTACCGAAATTACCTTTCTCATTTTAACCAATCCACGTTAGTATTTTCATTGAAAATCACCTTTTCAGCAAACACGAACACTGTGTTACAAAATACTCATTTAGCTTATGACAACCTTTTATAATACATTCTTGTGAAAATTATAGGTTTAACCACTTAGGGTGCTTAACCTCCCATTTACCCACTTACTTTACCTTTTTCCTTTACCTTATGGACATTAATCAATCTACACATTCTTTTGTCCATTTCACCTTTATCGGAATATTTATTAATTCATTCAAGTTAGGCTGTATTAATATCTTTCACCACACAACCCATTTCTTGACATGTTCCTTATTCCTTTATCTTTTCTCTAAATCTTCCAATAATCGCATACTTCAATAGGCTCCACACCGTCGGCTTTATGCACCATATGCTTTGGCCAGTTATTTTTGGTCATTCACCTCAGGGCTCCAGGCCCTTCTTAATTATCTGGGTGTGATCCAAGTTCTTTAAATGTGTTTTAACATTTTTTAAATGTTCATATTATTCCATCTTTTCTTTTTATTCGACCGAAGCCAAAACTTGGGGTTACACCCTAGCTTGTTTTACACATGAAATTATCATTTCATGTCGTTTCAAATTTAACTTTGATTTTTTTCCAAAAATAATACTTATTTAGGACCAATTTGTGTAACACCTTTTCCAACATTTTTATTTCATAAAAATGTTTCACTTTAAGTAAAATTACCATTTTACCCATTCATTTACTATTAAGTTACCCACACTAACTTCTTAAGTGTTTTAACGCCCCTTTAACCTTGAAGTAATATTCTTCTTATTTGATAATATGTTTATCTCATTATTTCATTTCCAATTTCTGAAGTGTTAATATTTTATAATATTATTAAGTTATACACACCAACTTCCCAATGTTTAACCACTAACACTTATTCATTACTATTAATAATCATTTTTCCAAGTTAAAAATTTCTTTACTTTCTTTATTAAAAAAAATTAATTTTACTTAAAGACTACTTTTATAAGAAAATATCATTTTCTTTCATCAACACATGTAGTGTTTCATTTTGCGCTTATCACACTTTTAACCCCTTTTTCACACACTTTGAAGATAAGAATTACTATTTTTTTTTATTGCATGTTTTAACCCAATAAAATTTTATTTAAACTTGTTTATATATTATCCAAATACAAGTTTATCTACATGATATGATTGTTTTTAATTCTTAAAATTTTATCGATTGGGTTAAACATATTTTTCATTCTAGAAATTCATCATACTTGTAAAAATATACTTTCTAGGCATAAAAGACATTTAATTTTTCTTCAAACTCAACAAATGTCTATTTTCATAAACTTTACATTTTTGCAATAAACTTTGAAACATTATTTCACCAATGTTTAACAAAATAAATTATTATTTTCAAATATATTATTTCATAAAATTCTTAACATCAATCTTTTTAGAAAATACACAATTTTCATAAAATACCAACTTTAAATATTTCAAGACTTTGAAATATTTTTTCATTATTTATTTCTAAAAAATAACATTTACTAACATTTTTATTCCATAATAATATTTATTATTTTCTACACATGATTCTCATCATCTAATCAAATGCACCCAACTTATATAATCCAATAATGAGACTACAAATATGTAAAATAGAGTCTTAATATTAAGAATAAGGTTTTTCCAACTCTAAAAACTTCAATTAGTGGTAGAAAGGTTGGTGTAGGAGGAGCAAGCCCCACCTCCAAAGGTGGCCTCAAGGGGTTACCAAATGCACCCTCTGAAATGCTTAATTTGATCTTCCAAGCTAAGAACTCCTTCAAACTCCCTGAAACCTCCATCTTCTTCTTCACCAAAAACTCCCAGCAATACCTCAAAAATTCATAGTTCTCCTTATCCATGGTATAAATGGGTGTATAATGTTAAAATATGGTGGAATACGCTAAGAAAATAGTGGCTTATGGTTGATGTATGGTGGAAGAGTGGTGGTTTGAGGAAGACCACCCTTATCTTTCTCTCTCTCTCTCTCTCTCTCTCTCTCTCTCTCTCTCTCTCTCTCTCTCTCTCTCTCTTCTTTCATTTTCCCCTAACAAATGGACCAAAAAACCCTTATAAAAGTCGTTTAAAAATAAAAAATCCGATGGGCCAATGTTTGGAAGAAATTTTTAAATAAAAGTATTTTAATCCTATCTTTAGAGCATGAAATTGATGTCGTAAAACACACCCATATTAAATTTCATTAGGGTTAATAACGTGCAATTGGGTAAAGACACCACTATTATCGTCGTCACCTACAATTGCTGTTGCATGAACATTTATTAGATTGGGATTTTTTACTGGTTGAACGCATATATGGAATAGTTTTATTTTGATTATGAAGTTAAAACTGTTTTTGAATTGAAAAGTGTTTGTTTAAATATTAATTTATTTTATTGCATATATATATATACACACACACACACACATGATGTCTCTAATGCTAATGCAATTTGCAGATTTACCTTGCGAGAACATTTTTCATATTTTTTAAAAATAACAAAAAACCTTCTTTCAACTTTCTAAAACATCAGAACATTCTAAAACTAAATGCCATTAATTTGCAGGAACAAAAGAATAGACATCAATGATTAAGGGAGCACAAAGTTATTTGGAAAGATGAAGACATTTGATTATTTCAATGCTCTTCATATTTTTGGTTCTCTTAAGTACAACACATTGACTATAATATATTTCTATACCTTTTTCTTAGACATTCTATGTGACTACAAAGCACATTTGCATATAATTAAATAATTTCTTTATACGACTGTAATGAAAGTAATTACTTAATTAAAATAGATGTTGTACTACACATTGTCGCTCGCGCATCGCATGGGGTGCATGCTAGTAATAATAACATGGAGAAAAGGAAGAAACATTGATTATGAAAAGTCCTATTCAATAAAAAATTATTGTAATATATGTCTTTTATAATTTAAAACCTTCCCTTTACTTCTCCATTCTCAAATATAGTTACTGGTGTCGATCAAAATATGATCCGTTAGACTGCAGCTGCCCTCCTTTAGTTTTCCTAAAGTACTAAGATGCAATCCGCGTGATGCGGGTGCATTATAATTAGTTATTATTAATAATAATAATAATAATAATAATAATAATAATAATAATAATAATAATAATAATAATATATTAAATGAACAAATTTTGTTTGTTGTATGTGTTCGATGAGTTTTTTTTTACAATTTTAATTGACCTCCTTTCATAGAGGTGCATATGGGTAGGGTTAGTTCGGTTCCACTACGAAACCAGAACCAGAACCGAAGTTGGTCAGTTCCATTATTTGAGAACTAGAACCGAACTGATACCCTGCCAAAAATGAACATAACCAAACCATAGCTTCTCGATTTGGTTTGGGTCGGTTCACGGTTCTGATTTATCGTTCAGGTTTGAAGTTCTCGTTCATGGATCTGGTTCGCGATTTTGGTTCACAGTTCTAGCTCACGATTTTATAATTAATAATATTTCGATCAAATCATTTTCCAATAAATAAATAAATAACTTAAAATTTGGCAAATATTAATTATCCAAGGTCATTACATCTTAACCAAATCATTTAATATTAACTTACTTCATTTTTCTCAATTAACATCTTTCAATAAAATAATTTATTTAAAAAAAATTCACGCGCACATAAAAAAATTTGAAAAAAACTAATTATCATATTTCATTACATCATAACTTAAATATCATATATAAATAATAATAATAAAATCATTTTTCAAGTAGAACTATAGATACTGAACGTAAATTATAAAGTCTCCAAGAAATTATTCGGGTCGATTCTCGAGTTAGTTCTTAAGGTTGGCTCCATAGGTTCGGTTCTCGATTCGATTCTTCGGTTCAGTTTGATTTGGTTCAAGTATAAAATCGAGAATTGAACCGAACATTTCGACTCTCAATTTTTTGGAATCAAAACCAACACATGGAGAAAAAAATCGAACCAACCCAACCCACAAAGGTTTATTTGGTTAGGTTCTTCGGGTTGTCGGTTCTGATGCACACCCCTATCCTTACATATATTACATTTGGTGTATTTGTTCTGTTTCTTATGGAGAATGCTATTTAAACTTTTTATTTTGAAATTGCTTGATGACTTTTAGCTATAACATTGAAAGAAATGGGTAGGATAGGATAGGATAGGATTTTCACTTTTATTTAAAATATTGTTGGCCATGCATCTTTCATATGATTTCTATCATAATTACTTTCATATCTTTTGTCTTTACATTCTAATATATAAGAAAACATAAGTAAAAATGTTAAATTTAATTAGGTTAGACTTTAGAAAAACTTATACTGAATAAAAATATACAAAATTGAACTACTTATATTTTTCTATTACATTGGAATAAAAATAAATAGAAAACAAATGTATAAAAGCTGAGTATATATCATCTGTTCTAGGATGTGATTTAGCAACAAAATAAAATTGATGAACCTAATTATCAATAAAAATCCCACTACAACCAGGTGTCTTACAATAATTTTTCTTCTTCAATGTCTTCCTCACTTTGCTAACCTCATCCCACTTCCCCAAGTCCCCATAAACATTAATGATATGAAGAAAAATCTGCTTTTAAGTGTAATTGTCGTTGTTGCAAATCCTTTCCAATCAAAATTCCTTCAACCTACAAATACATAAAAATATGCATAGGATAAGTAAGGATATTAATCCACCTTTTATGTGTGAAGAACTCAACTTTTGAAGATAATTGTAAAATCATTTTCATGTAATTGTTTTCTTGGTATTTTTACTTTTTAAAAGGATTTTTATTTATCAAGGTGTTATGTTTTTTTTAAAGTAAACTAACTAAGAAGAAAATCCTAATGAGATAAATATATTTTTTTTGTTTAAATTAAAATGGAGTGATATAATATGAGTTCAAAACGAATATTAAAACTATTCTAAACTAATTAATTAAAAGAAAATGCAGAAAATAAATTAATGAAATATAAAAATCTAACTAAAAAAATTATTTATAAATTTTTCTCTCAATAAGTAACAATCTGAAAAAGGGGAAGATTAAATACTAAATAGAGAAAGATAAGAATATCTTCAATATGTACAAATGGGTGAACTCTCAAATACTCATCGAAGTTTAAATTAAATTTGCTAAAAATATAAACAATCCTACCAAATATTTTCATATAAGTATTTCTCCCTCCAAATGGACTCTCAATGCACTATTAAATAATGAGAAATATTTGCTAAAAATACAAACCCTCCCACTACAAATTTGTACATAAAAATACATTCACTTGAAATAAATCATACCACACCACACTATCTTAAGATATTTGTTAAAAATACAAACACTCTTCATAGAGTGATGAAGCAAAAACTTATTGCGTCTTTAAAACTAAAAATTGAAGATTCTTTCAAATGGGTCTTCTCTTTGCTTTTATAATGGGCACATTAGGGCAAGGGGAATCTTGGGCAAGGAAGGTGCATGTGGTTTGTTAGGTAATGATAGGGCATTTGGGTGAGGTAAAAATCTAATTTGTTAACAGGGTATTGGGGTAAAAGGACTTAGATGGATGGGGGTAATTTTGGAAAAGATTAAAAAAGGTTTAAAGACATGTGGTAAATGGGTTTTGTTATTTTTGGCTTTTGGTATTGTTGGGTATTTGGTTTTATGCAGGAGATAAAAATCATGTATGGGAAGAAGAGAAATGGGTTTTGGTTTGAAAATGGGTTTGACATGACTTTGGTTTGGAATGGAGGTCGGGTTGGAAAAATCGGGGGTTCGGTTTGGGCAGACTCGAGTTCATGAGTTTTCGGGTTGTGCAGGTTCGGGTATTGGGGGTTTTGGGTCGCGACTGCTCCGACGATGGGTTAAGTCCGGTAGGTTGACAGGTCCGGGTTTGGTTGGCCCGGGTGCTTGAGTTCGGGTTTCCAAATTTGGGTAAGGCGGGTTTCATGGGTTATGGTGGTGGAATTGTAGGAGAGGTAGGTGAGAAGTGTGTGTGGGGAGGAGGGGTAGAGAAGAGAGGTTAATGGTTAATGGTTATGGTGGTAGGAGAGAGAGAGTGGGTGGAAGTGGGGAAGATGATGATGTGTGGGTGTGTTTGTGGTGTATGATAATATGGCGGATGAGGGGGTTGGTTTGCGTGTATGTCATTTAGAGTATGAGTGGGTTTAATGTGTGTGTGTGTTTAGATTGTACCTATAAAACTAAAAAAATCTTAAAATAAAATCCTACTCTAAAAAATAAAAGACACAAATTAAAAATAAAACTTAAAAAGAAGTAATAATAAAAATCTATTGAAACTAAAATTAAAATCCTAAAAAAAATATAAAATCTAATAAAACTAAAATTAAATGAAATCCTAAAAAAAACTAATCCTAATAAAATAAAACTAAAAACTAATAAAAATGAAATAAAATTACCCCAATAAAAAAAGAAATAGAAAAATAGAAAATAAAACCTAGAAAATTCTAAATAAATCTAAAATAAACCCTAAAAATAAAAACGACTCAAACTAAAAATCTAAAAAAAAGGGGCATAAACTAAACCCACAAGGGCTTCGGGGTAGGTTTAGGGACATGTTTAGGTTCGGGTGAGGTTATGGGATAAGGGAATTAGCTCCATTCTTAATGCGATTTTCCTTAAAATAATAATTTTAACACCGCAACTGCAATCAAGCCTGAACATTAAACATTTACACGCATAAAACCATTATTGTCGAGAATTAGCAACTAAAAACCGTCTATTTGGGGTATAAAATATTCACTTTTGGGTGATAATCACACCACCCCCAAATTGAGCGTTTCTAGTCCTTCAGCAATAAGATAGAGAGAAAGAGAAAGATAAGAAACCTAAGGTGTACCACTTTCGCATGCACTTGCGATTGCACTTAGCATGTGCAACAAGCGTTTAAACCTATAGGTTGCCCTATAGGATAAGTTGTATCTCGTGAGGGTTTACAGGGAATTTACCTGCAAAATTCTTTATTTAAAATGATTTATTGAAATGCAGTCACTCTCTTATTAGACATAGAATGATCGCACAGTCAATCATAAGAGAAATAATTTTAGAAATACAAGATAAAATGTAAAAATATTTAGCTAAGTATATACACAAGGTACATCCTTCCTAGAACTCAACTTATGTGTGTGGATCAGTCAAAACGGGTCGAGTATTATTGAAATTTTGTTACTAAAGCCGTTTATTAAAAATAAACTATTTAGGTAACTCCGAGATGTTTTTTGAGGAAACTCTTTTCTTGAAAAAAAAAACTATTTGAACACAAGATGTGTTTAACAAAACAATATGTACGAGATCTATTCAAGATTTGAATAACAGGTTAATTAAACAGTTTTAAACAAGCTTTAAACCCAGCACAACCAAGAATGAGATGAGAAGATGTAGGAAGATTAAGTACAAGATTTTTACGTGGTAAAATCTCACCAATTGAGGAAACATCCACGACTCCCTCTACGGAGTAAAACAAAAATCCACTATAAACAAATTTAGCAGTTACAAACTATATAACAAACGTGCATACAACGCAAACCTATATAAGTTTAGGAATGTACCCTCTGGTGTCCTTATAACTTCTCTGCAGTTCTGATTGTTGATGTTGTCCTCTCAGTTTGTTAACTCCAATTTTTTCAAGCTCTTTACGTCGACTCTTTTTTCTCAAGATCTTATTACCAACACTTTTCGTGTTGTAGTGTGAAAGTGTTTGTGGAGGTGATCTCTAACATATGCATGCACACATTCACACTTATTAAGTACAAACAGTCCTAGCAAATTACATATAACTCTATATGCTGTGATTTTTCTTTTTCTCTCTTCTCACAAAACTTTGAACCTGTTTGACCTTTAAATCAATCCCAGAATCCACGGATATCTTGCTTAGAAGACAGTCAAGATCTTAATCAATCTCAGAGTTTTGAAAAGATTTTCGAGATTGAAAACCTCCAAGTGTGATTCCAAACTAGGTTAAAGGTTTAGTTTTAAGAGAACTAGAAACATAAAACATTTTTGTTGATTTCAAAGTTAAAAACATTTTACAGAAAATGAATCAACAAAATATTTCTCAAGCTGAGAAACAAACATGCAAACTAAGTGTAATATATCACGAAAAACTCAGATCTGAAAATTTCTATATACAAGAACAACAGATCTAAGAAAATGATTAAGTTGGAAACAAGGTCCAAAGAAGAAGAGGTTACAGCAACAAACCAACTCTCAAATCATCTTTTAAAACACTCAAACACTCAAGGTTGTGTTTGGTAAAGTATAGAGGTTTGAAGGTTTATATTTGGTTTGAACTGTGTAGACGATTTAGGGTTAGGGTTAGGGTTTCTAACTCTTTCTCTCTCTTCTGGTTTCTCTCTTCTCTCTCTACTCTCTCTTTCTTTTCTCTCAAAGGACGAAATGGCAAAAAGTCTTCGAATGCTGAGAGTGGGAGCCTTTTTATAAGAGGCTGGCAAGGTTCGAGAATAAGGATTAAAATCAAGGGACCAGATTTAGTCAAGTTCAATTGACTTAGATCCAAGGGCATACGATATGCGGTGGTTAAATCTCTCCTGATAGGTTCAAATAGGATCACAGGGATTATGATGGAAGACATGCAGAACGTTGATAAGAACGATCCAAGGGATGAAAATGATCACTCGATTTGTCTCAGCAAGGAAACACACTTCTCACCAATCAGAAGCTAACACATGTTGGCATATGAGGTGAGATAAAATGCGCATCTAAAGTAATTAAAATATAAACCCTGAAGTCTCTGTCGCTTTTGGTTTCTACCCAAACCAACTTTGAGACAATTAAACCAACATTCTCAAATAGCAGATTTACCCCATAACCTTTTAAAACCAAGTTTTATTAATAAACCCTTATTTTTAAAATGTTTTAAAAAATCCCAAAAAATATTTAAAAACAATATTGGGGATTTAAACACACACAATATATGTACACACACTAATATGCAATATGACATGTAAATGATTCATTCTACTGTGTGTGAGTGTTGGTAATTAGGTTTAGGTACCTTCAATCAAAGATGAAATTGAAATGCAAGCTCTAAGGTTCTTTGGATTCCAGGTTAGACATAATTTTGTCACAATTTCCAAACTAGATGAACACTTATACAATATAGACTCAAGTGAGTCAAGAGTATAAGGTGCTTCAATTTCCCCCTTTGGAAATATGAGACAAAATCTCCTTTGAGTCAACTAGGACTCGTAGGGCGACAAAGGATAAGAAAAACCTATTCCTGTAAAGATTCTATCTACCCAAATCCTAGAAAACAAAAGTACAGAACTCAACTATTTACAATTGAATACCCTATAATATCTGTTGAGAAAAGCTGTACAAACACCTGCAATGAATCACTAGGATCAAGTTGTTTAGCATATATAAAGAATCATTAGAGGCTCAAATTTCTCCCCAATTTTGTCTCAAATGGACAAAGGGAAAAACTTGGATAATCAGCAAATGTATTACTCAGCACAAACCATACCAATAGATTTACGCAAGGAAATGAATCAATTATAATCTAGAGGTTTGGTGAACATATCTGCGAGTTGCAAATCAGTAGGAAGATAATTGATTTCTAATTCCTTAGTTTCAACCAATTCGCGTATAAAGTGATGTCTAATTTTTATGTACTTTGTTCGTGAGTGCTGAACAGGTTTTTAGAAATATTAATCGCTCTTTGATTATCACAATAGAGATGCAATTGGTTTTCTTGAATACCATAATCACTTAGCATTTGTTTAATACACAGTAATTGAGCACAACAGCTGCCAGTGGCTATGTATTAAGATTCGGCTGTCGAGAGTGATGTGCAGTTTTGTTTCTTACTACTCCATCCTACCAAGTTATTACCTATATAATAACATGCTCCTGATGTGATTTTACTATCATTAGTACACCCAGCCCAGTCAGCATCAGTGTACCCAATTATAATGCTTGGTGTGTCATTAGTGTACCAAAGTCCTAGATTCAGAGTGCCTTTTACATATTTAATGATACGTTTAACAGCATTCAAATGTCTCTCTTTAGGGTTATTTTGATAACAAGCACATACACACACAGCATACACAATATCAGGATGTGAGGCAGTAAGATATAGTAAGGTTCCTATCATATTACGATATAGAGTAGGATCTACGAATTTTCCATTTTCATCTTTAGAAAGTTTTAACGTAGTACTCATGGGCGTTTTAGCACCTTTAGCACTCACGAGGCCAAATTTATTTATTATCTCTAAAGCGTACTTAGATTGTGATACAAATAATCCTTCTAAATTTTGTTTGACTTGAAGGCCTAAGAAGAATTGTAACTCCCCCATAAGGGACATTTGAAATTCCTTATGCATAGTTTCAGAGAAGGATTTTACTTATGAGGAAGAAGTTGATCCAAAGATAATATCGTCAACATAAACTTGAGCAATAATGATGTGTTTGTCAAAATGTTTGACAAAAAGAGTTTGATCATTTCCACCTCTTTTGAAACCTTTATCTAAGAGGAAACTGGAAAGACCCTCATACCAAGCTCTAGGTGCTAGTTTAAGGCCATACAGAGCCTTTGTAAGACGAAATACATGATTTGGATATTGAGGGTCAATGAACCCTTTAGGTTGTTCTACATAGGTCTCTTCAGTCAATATTCCATTAAGGAATGCAGATTTGACATCCATTTGGTAAAGTGTAAAATGCATGTGGCAAGCTATAGCAAAGAACAGACGGACAGATTCTAACCGAGTAACAGGAGCAAAGGTCTCATTAAAATCTATTCCTTCAATTTGAGAGTATCCTTGAGAAACTAATCTAGCTTTATTTCTAATTATTATCCCACTTTCATCAGTCTTATTTTTAAAAATTCAACGTGTGCCAATAACCTTTTTATGATCAGGACGAGGAACAAGATACCAAACATCATGAATGACAAATTGAAGAAGTTCTTCCTGCATAGCAGAAATCTAGTGAGAGTCATTCAATGCCTCATTTACATTCTTTGGTTCCACAAGGGAAACAAAACATGCATAATGTGCATAGTTTCTTAGTTGGGATCTTGTACGCACTGGATCACTAGGGTTACCAACTACGTTATTTATGGGATGATCCTTAGAAACCCAGTTAGGTACTTCAGGTGTCTCAATTGGTAATGAATCATCTATTTCAGGAGAGTTATTTTCTAAAATGTTTGTAGGCTCTTCCTCAATAGTTGATTCACAAGTCTTACTCCCTACAATGGTGTCACTCACAATTACATTTATGGATTCCATCAAGGTTTTAGTGAGAAGATTATACACTAGATAGGCTCTACTGTTAGGTGAGTATCTTAGAAATATAACTTTATCTCCCCTACTCTCAAATTTGGATAAGTGTTCCCTATCTTTTCATACATAACAAGTGCTACCAAAAGTTCTAAGGTACTTAAGATTGGGCTTTTTCTTGTACCAAAGTTCATAAGGGATTTGTTTGGAATTCTTTCTAAGATAGACCCTATTTATGATGTGACATGCAGTACGAATAGATTCTACCCAGAAGTATTTAGGTAAATTCTTGGCATGTAACATAACACGTGCCATCTCTTGAAGGGTACGATTCTTTCTTTCGGAAATTCCATTTGTTGAGGAGTCTTAGGAGCACTGAATTCATGTTTGTAACCATTATAGTCACAGTATTCAATAATACCAGTGTCTTTGAATTATCCACCTCTATCACTACGGATTCTATTTACTTGAATGTCCTTTTCATTTTCAATCCGAAGAAGGATTTTTAAGAAAGTTTGAAAAGTGTCAGATTTTTGTTTTAAAAAGGCTACCCAAGTAAATCTGGTGAAGTCATCAACCGTAACTAAAATATAACTGTGTCCACAAAGACTAACAGTTTGGGAGGGACCCATTAGGTCCATATGGATGAGCTCCAAGGGATTAGAGGTAAGAACATCATTAACTTTCTTATGAGGTGCCTTAACAATTTTACGTTCCTGACAAGAACCACAGACAATATTAGGAATGGGTTTGATTTTAGGAACTCCTCTAACTATTTCTTGAGAGGTCAGTCTACTAAGGTTATCGTAATTTAGATGACCCATTCTGTTATGCCATATCTCATTGTCATCCATTCTGGCAACATTACATATTTTAGATTTGTTCATGACAGTATAACAATTGTCAGGAGTCCTGAATCCTATAATTATGCATTCGCCTTTTTCATTTAAAATTTTGCAATTGTTCTTTGAAAAGGTAACAGTATGATTTGAGTCACAAAATTGCGATATACTAAGTAGATTTGCCTTAAGACCTTTAACTAGAAGGACATTTTCAAGAACAGGTAGTCCATCTTCTTGGAGAGTTCCTTTGCCTATGATTTGAGATGAAACTCCATCACCCAAAATGACTTTACCACCAGCAAATCTGGTTTTGTTTAAAAGTTTAGTTTCATCCCCAGTCATGTGCTTAGAACATCCGGAGTCTAAATACCAACCAGATGATGTGTGTTCAGCTTTTAGAGCAGTAACAACTATGTTACACTTCATCTGAGGTAATAGATCATCTTTTCTAACCCAAATTGTTCTAGTTTTCATTTTGCGCTTATTAGCTCTCAATTGATAAAATTTGTGAGCATTAGATTTTTGCTGAAAAATGTTTTGCGCATGATTTTGAATTTTATGAAAAACATGAGCATTTGGTTTAGGAAAGTACTTAGGAATCCTTCTAGGAAATGTTCTTTTAGGTTTGGTCTTTCTCTTTATATAATTATAGTTTTTATCTGCTTATCTAGGAAGTATATAATTGTTGCGGCTCCTTCTAGAATAGTTAAAGTTCTGATAGATATGAGGATTATAGATAGGTTTAACTAATCTCCTAGCATAGCAACCGTCAAAAGAATGATCGTATATGTCGCAATAGGAGCAGTAAAGATTTCTCAAAATTGGGGTCTCCTTAGGAAAATCTCTAAACAAAGGTTTTGAGAAGTTTTGAGGTTGAGCTCTATTCCTAGGTGTGACAGTCTTGAATGCAGACTCACTCTTCCTAATAAAGGGGCAAACGTATTTAGCCTTAGGTGAACTTTCATGTTTAGAGAAAATTGATTCCCTAATGTTAAAATTTTGATGTTTTGAATCAAACTCAGTTTTTAGAGAATGAAAGTCTGGGCATGTTTCAATAGGCCTTTTGCCTCCTGACACAAACTTGATAGGTTCAAAAGATGTTGTTTGTGTCTTCAAATTGGGGTAAAACCCTATTCCAGTTCGATCATCATAATTGGTTTTTGATTCAGCAACAAATTCATCAAAATAGTTTGAATTATTTTCAAATTTTGTAAATTTTTTTAAAACAGTTGCTGTCTTTTCTTTAGTTTGTTCCAATTCTAACAATGTCCCTTTGTACTTTTTCTCCAGAAATTCATTTGTTTCAGCCAAATTTCTGAGTTTTTCATTAAAAATTTTAATTTCACTTTCATGAGTTAGACATTGGGTAGTATACTCTTCAGCATTCAGTTTAACCATTAGGCTTAGATGTTCTAACTTCTTAGTGAGATCTTTCACAATCTTTTCTAGTCTAGTACTTTTCTTGAGAGTTTTAGCATAGAGGGTGTGAATATCTGGGAGGTGTTCATTATTCGAGTCACTAAGTGTAGTGTGTGAAATGACCCCTAGGGCTTCATTCTTTGTACTCACACACCCATTGACATCGTCATTATCGCTTTCCCTTTAACACACACCCCCCGAGGAACAGATAGCAATATTCTCAGTAATCAAAGCATCTAAACTAGTAACATCAGTATTCAAAACATTAGAAGTAGAATTACTATATTCATCCTCATTAACAAACACATGCATATCATCATTATAGATAATCTTGGCAAAGAAAGACATGCAAGGGTCAAAAACATCAGATGACTTAGGTTCCTCATTTTTAGATTCACTTAAATCATCCCACGTTTTGCAAATGTTGGCTCTAGTGTGTTTGTTTTGAGTGTTCAAGTTAACTCTACAGTCTTGTGAAATGTGTCCTAGTTTACCACATCTATAGCATTCAGTCTTCTTAAGGTCTCTGTTAGGTCTAGTGTGAGAGTCCTTGTGATTTTTGTCATGGCTTTTATCATGAGGTCCGTGATTGAAAGGAGTTGGATAATTGGACTTGCCTTGTTTATTTGCCATGTTGTTTCTAAATTTAATTACTTTCTTAAACTGTTTTGACATTAAGGCAATCTGATTGTCCAAACTCTCTATATCGCATTCCTCATCTGAATAATCATTGGAAGAATTAAACTCAGGCTTAATCAATTTAGAAGAGAAGCTTAGATTGGAACTAGTCTATTTCCTATGGGACTGGGTTAATTGTTTCTAAAATTCTAGTTCCATTTCCACAGTTCTCAACTTACTACTGAGTAGTTCAGGAGTGAGATTAATATCACACATTTCCTTAATAGCATATCTTTTGTTATCAAATTTCTGTGGTAATGATCTCAGAATTTTAGATACAATTTCTTGTCTATCATAAGTTATCCCATTAGCATGCAGTTTGGTCAAAATATCAGTCAGGTTCATATTGAAGTCATCAAATGACTCAGTCTCAGACATAATTAGGTAATTATACTATTGAATGAGCTTTTGAGTTTTAGCAGCCTTAACTCTAGTGTCACCTTCATGAGCAGTAACTAAAGTGTCCCAAGCTTCCTTAGAAATGGTACAGGATGAGATTCTTTTGAACTCATGTTCATTTATATACATAGATATAGCATTCTTTCCTTTGTTATTATTGCGAGAAACTTGTTTCTCTTCTTGTGTGAACTCACTTAAAACTTTCTTAACCCTCTCATTACTTCCTTCAGTGGCTGGTTTTGTAGGAAAAGTGTACCCATTTTCAACAATGTCCCAGACATCATCTCCCAGAGTTCCTTGAATGAAAGAAATCATCCTTACTTTCCAGTAAGCAAAATTGGTTCCATCAAAGATAGGAGGTCTGGTCAAGTTACCAAATCTTTCATTTTTCTCGTCCATATTTGATTTTCAGAAAACAATTTCAGAAACACAGGATCTCTTTAAAAGAAGTTTACCAAGCTCTGATACCAATTGAAATTCTGTTACTAAAGCCGTTTATTAAAAATAAACTATTTAAGTAACTCCGAGCTATTTTTTGAGGAAACTCTTTTCTTGAAAAAAACAAAACTATTTGAACACAAGACGTGTTTAACAAAATAGTATGTACGAGATCTATTCAAGATTTGAATAACAGGTTTATTAAATAGTTTTAAACAAACTTTTAAACCCAGTACAACCAAGAATGAGATGAGAAGATGTAGGAAGATTAAGTACAAGATTTTTACGTGGTAAAACCTCACCAATTGAGGAAACATCCACGACTCCCTCTACGGAGTAAAACAAAAATCCACTATAAACAAATTTAACAGTTACAAACTATATAACAAACATGCATACAACTCAGACCTATATAAGTTTAGGAATGTACCCTCTGGTGTCCTTATAACTTCTCTGCAGTTCTGATTGTTGATGATGTCCTCTAAGTTTGTTAACTCCAATTTGTTCAAGCTCTTTACGTCGACACTTTTTTCTCAAGATCTTATTACCAACACTTTTCGTGTTGTAGGTGTTTGTGGAGGTGCTCTCTAACACATGCATGCACACACTCACACATATTAAGTACAAACAGTCCTAGCAAATTACATATAAGTCTATATGATGTGATTTTTCTTTTTCTCACTTCTCAGAAAACTTTGAACCTGTTTGACCTTTAAATCAATCCCAGAATCCACGGATATCTTGCTTAGAAGACAGTCAAGATTTTAATCAATGTCAGAGTTTTGAAAAGATTTTCGAGATTGAAAACCTCCAAGCGTGATTCCAAACTAGGTCAAAGGTTTAGTTTTAAGAGAACTAGAAAAAAAAAACATTTTTGTTGATTTCAAAGTTAAAAACATTTACAGAAAACAAATCAACAAAATATTTCTCAAGCTGATAAACAAACATGTAAACTAAGTGTAATATATCATAAAAAATTCAGATCTGAAAATTTCTATATACAAGAACAACAGATCTAAGAAAATGATTAAGTTGGAAACAAGATCCAAAGAAGAAGAGGTTACAACAACAAACCAACCCTCAAATCCTCTTTTAAAACACTCAAACACTCAAGCAAGGGATGAAAATGATCACTCGATTTGTCTCAGCAAGGAAATACACTTCTCACCAATCAGAAGCTAACACATGTTGGCATATGAGGCGAGATAAAACAGGCGTCTAAAGTAATTACAATGTAAACCCTGAAGTCTCTGCCGCTTTTGGTTTCTACCCAAACCAACTTTGAGACAATTAAACCAACATTCTAAAATAGCAGATTTACCCTATAACCTTTTAAAACCAAGTTTTATTAATAAAACCTTATTTTTAAAATGTTTTAAAAAATCCCAAAAAAATTTTAAAAACAATATTGGGGATTTAAACACACACAACATATGTACACACACTAATATGCAATATGACATGTAAATGATTCATTCTACTGTGTGTGAGTGTTGGTAATTAGGTCGAGGTCCCTTCAATCAAAGATGAAATAAAAATGCAAGCTCTGAGGTTCTTTGGATTCTAGGTTAGACATAATTTTGTCACAATTTCCAAACTAGATGAACACTTATACAATATAGACTCAAGTGAGTCAATAGTATAGGGTGCTTCAATTATAAGAGTAATTGCTAGATTTCCATATCGGAATTAGTGCTTCAACTTCAAATATCATGAATATATCTCTCTCAAATGAACTCTTGAGATTAGGGTTAGTGTATTGCTCTTGTGTGTAAGGATGTGGGTAAATGTAAGCAAGTTCAAACATCTCACACGCACATAAGAAAGAAAGAGCAATCAGAAAGAAAAATAATCTCATGAAAGAATGTTAATCATAATAGTGAGAACGTCGAGTTATTCTCCACGTTGACCTTTATTTGCCCGAACACCTAGGGGATCATAAATGATTATGGGTGAGGGAAAAATGAAATGGGAAGGATATGATGAGGTAAGGATGGAATGGATGTGTGAAATGATGCATGTAAAATGGATGGATATGCGATGAATAAGAGTCTTCTATACATGAATAACAAAATGCCTTTATTTCACAAGAACAAAAAATTAACTTTCTTTTTCTTTTCTCTCTTTTTTTTTTCTTTTTTTCATTTTTCTATTTTTTCTAATTTTGCTATATATTTTTTTTCTTTATTTTCTTTTTTCAAACCAACAATGAAGACATTTAACATTTGGAACAACACTCTTTTTCTCAAAAATGAAGGATGATATGGAGATGATAAATGGATGGTGTGGAGAAATATGTGGGAATATGGAATAGTAATAGGTGAAGTGAATGGATGAAAACCTAGTGATCTGGACAAATTTCAAGATACGTGTTTCTTAGAACTCGAAAGTGATGCCATTCTCAGTGATCAAGCCAAAAATTGAAGAAAAATGAGATCATACAACGATTTAATGCGGACCTAAAGGAAGTTGAATGAAATTATGACTCGGAGATTGCGTAAAACTCTCTGAAAGGGTGAAAGGCACAAATCTCACAAGCTAAAGTCTCTACTAGTGATCCTTAAGGTTCTCTTAAGAATTGTGTTACTATTCAACTCTAAACCATAGTGATGTGATAAGTGTGCAAATGTTATTGAGTCAAGAAATTCATGGTGCAAAATGCCTTGGGACGTATTACATAGGCTATTTATAAAAAGATAAATCATCTAGCTTGATTCCTAGACTTAAAATGATGGATGATAGAAAATTCACATCAATGAGTGAGATGAAAGAAAGTGCATGAAAATTTTCAAAATCAGGTTTTAAAAATCAAAATTTTTCAAAAGAGGTACGATTTTGATAAAATTTCCCACCCCCAGACAAAAAGGAACATGATCCTTGATGTTAAGTAAAATGATTTTTAAAATTGAGAGCAGAACAGAGGAAAGACAGAATCTACCGCTAAGGAAGTAGACAATTGTAGCCAAAATGAAACCTGAATAAATGATAACAGAAAAAAATGTATACATGTCTATAAACATGGTAAAGCATTGTGTGATGTGAAACACCACCCCCAAACAGGATGAGACTCATACAAGAAATGGTGGGCGGCCTCCTGGTAGCGCTAAGTTTAATGTCTTCAGCCGGACCGAACCATTCTCACCCTAAAGATAAGATCTATGAAAGCACATGGTGGTAGAAAAATGGGTGATGATAATCACCCCCAAACATGACTGAAGCGTCAGTCTTGTTGGATAAAGGCTAAAAGGGTCAATGCACCTGGATGGAAAAGTGCATCAAACGATGCAAAGCATCGGTGGACCAAGGGCGAGTGGGTATTAGGGTAAGGATAAGGGTGAATAGGCATCGGTCACGGGCCTTTTTTGAGCCAATATGTGAGGGAAAACAAGGGCCCTATAAGCAAGGTGCTCAAGTTGGTGAGGAAGGCAAAATGGTTTGAAAAGTGGAATGGGGTTGGAATCATAGAAATCACACGACCGTTCTATAAATGGACGATGATAATCGTCACATCGTGACATGCCAGGGAGTTGTCAGAAAGAAAAATCAACACCACAAGGAAGTGGTAGGAATGGCATAACAAGCTCGGTGTCACATAAGTAGAGTGTAGCACAACAAATATGCTCATGGATGGTTTCAGGTGAGGATATAAAAATGGAGATGGAAACATGAAATGTGTAAAATCATGATCCAAACCAGGTGGTGGGCTATAAAGGTTATTGGGTTGGTTGGGTGGGATAAATGACGGAGGAAGATGATCCAACTCAAGAGTAGGGGACAAACACTCATAGGGAGGAGTAAAGGAATACGCACAAAGGAGTGTAGTATCTAAAGATAGAGTGGTCAACATCTCCACCAATGTGTCACCATCCGTGGTGATGAAAAGGTCTAACGAGGCATTAAGATCTGAGATATATGAATCAATATCAATATCAGACTCAAAGTGAGACAAAAATCGCTGGAGAGGATCCATAGAAAGGGAGGTGGGAACTATCTCCGATGCAATCTCGGTGCATTAGGGAGCACTCGTAGTCGGAGCAAACCTATAAAGAATGGGTGTTCGGAGGACACACTAAATGGGTGAAACAAGTATAAACTCGGACGTGTTTTTGGATTCAATGGGAATGTGAACCTCAAAAGTGGGTTCTTTTGGATATGGAAGGGAAGGGAGAACCTCGACATTAGGTTCTTTTGAATGACTAGGGTATGGATTATTCTCACTAGCAAAAGGTAAGTCAACATAATTGTCAACTTGGGGCTCGAACCACGGAATGGTCTCCACTTCTAGATTCTCAAGTTGGAAGGGTTGGTCACACTCAAAATAAGTGGCATAAGATGACACATCATCACTCCACGTGGAGGCAAAAATGGGTTAACTTGAGGGAAAATCCGACTCGTTCGCACACTCAAATTCATTAAGACATTGTTCAAGCCTTTGGAGAGCTTGAGTTTGAATTTGAGTTTCTTTCTCTTGCTCGAGGATGAACTGTTGCAAGAGGCTTTCAAGAGCGGAGGTGGATGATGGTGGGGGAGTGATGGTTGGTGGTGGTGGTTGAGGTGGACACAACTCAGTAGTATCATGATTAAATGGAGAATACTCATAGGAAGTGTGGGGAGTGGGGTCAAGTTGGTCATACATGGGAGAAGTATCACTGTGAGAGACAAAAGGATGATAATCGTTGGGTGCGTAGTGAGGGAACAGATCGGGATGGGGTGCACGAAGTTGCCATGATGACTGATGGAATGTGTGAGGATCCATAAAAAAGGGTTGAGATTCATATTGCGTGGGAAGGTGATCAATCCGCCACGAATAACTTGGTTGCTCACACCACTCAGGATTGGATATATCATGACAATAGGCCGAGGTGGGTTACGAAACAGTGTCATATGGATACACAGGTTCCATGGTGGGTTCATATGAATAAGGAAGATACAGATACTCATGCATAAGTGATTGGCGTGAAAATAATGTGTTTACAACAAAGCATATGACTCGTTGATACTCGTCATCGGAGGCGATGAAATGTGAGATACGTGCATGGATGACACATGAGTATCAAAGGTTTGTGGTTGAGAGTTCAAGCCATGAAGTAAGGTATGAAGGTTTGACTCGAGCTCAACCTCAAACATTCTTTGAAAGAATGAGATATGGCCAAAGTAATCCGGTAAAGGACGTTCTTCGGCCATAACGAGAAAAATATGTATTTTTTGGATTTTTTTTAAAATAAATTTCAAAAGGAAAGATAATATTTTTGGATTTTTCTAGAAATAAAGGAAGAAAATATCTTTGGATTTTTCTGGAGAAAAAAAATAGGAAAAATATTTTTGAATTTTTTTGAAAAGGGGACAAAAGTGGACTCGGTATGAAACACACTAGGATGGAGCACACAAAATCGACTACCAAAGGATTAGAATTAGACACGTACAAGCGAAGAAAAATCCTAACTAGCACGTAACCAATTTTTATCTTCAATTAGTTGGATGGGTAGTCAAATTTTAATTGCTCCGGGGGCGAAAAAAAGCACGGAATCTTATATGTTGCCTGTGAAAAATTGTGCTCCTACTTGGCTTGCTAGTTGATTGATTTTAATTAAGTGATGGCATGGGTTAACAAGAAATTGGAGTTAAGTGATTGAGTAGGGTGATGAAATCCCTTCTCATTTTAATGACTGGGTCTAGGTCTTAAGTTCATTAATTCATCACACCATTCAAAGTAAGACTATGCAACAATAAAATCACATAGGAACAAATAGTCAAACAATAAATGGACTCGCTAACTGGAGAGGCGTGAGTGATAAAGAAATGTACATCCGACGACTTTTACACACGTAGGGTGAAGACCGAGTTGAGTCGACCGGGTAGAAGTTTACCAAACTTCAGTCATCCCCGGGAGTCCTACGGACCCAAAGTAGAGAGGCTTCAAAATTTCACTCCAAGGGCGCTCTCTCTCTATCTTGTCCCGCTTCCCTTTTCGCTTTATTTTTTTAATTTAATTATTATAAATAATTCATGTGCAAAGCACCGCGAATAAATGTACAGTGCCTCAATATCCTAATACAAAAAATCTATGACAAATAAAGAAAAATGAATATACAAATGAACAAATTTACAAGTCTTCAAAACGCTCCTCAACTCGAAATGTCGGCAACGACACTTTGTGAAAAGTCAATCGCCGAAGTTTGAGCAAATTCCAACGCTTAAAAACCCTGGCAATGGCGCCATTTGACATGAAGAAAAAATTGCTTCTAAGTGTAAGTGTCGTTGTTGCAAATCCTTTCCAATCAAAATTCCTTTAACCTACAGATACATAAAAATATGCATAGGATAAGTAAGGGTATTAATCCACATTTCATGTGTGAAGCACTCAACTTGTGAATATAATTGTAAAATCATTTTCATGTTATTATTTTCTTGGTATTTTTACTTTTTAAAAGGATTTTTATTTAACAAGATGTTATGTTTTTTTTAAAAGTAAACTAACAAAGAAGAAAAATGCTAATGAGATAAATATTTTTTTTGTTTAAATTAAAATGGAGTGATATAATATGAGTTCAAAAAGAATATTAAAACTATTCTAAACTAATTAATTAAAAGAAAATGCAAAAAATAAATTAATGAAATATAAAAATCTAACTAAAAAAATATATTTACAAATTTTTCTCTCAATAAGTAACAATCTCAAAGAGAGGAAGATTGAATACTAAAAAGAAAAAGATAAGATTATTTACAATACGTACAAACGGGTGAACTCTCAAATACTCATCAAAGTTTGAATTAAATTTGCTAAAAATACAAACAATCCCAACAAAGATTTGCATCTAAGTATTTCTCCCTCCAAATGAACTCTTAATGCACTATTAAATAATGAGAAATATTTGCTAAAAATACAAACCATCCCACTGCATGTTTTTACATAAAAATTCATTCACTTGAAATAAATTATACGACACCACTATATCTTGAGATATTTGTTAAAAATACAAACACTCTCCATGGAGTGATGAAGCAAAAAATTATTCCATTTTTAAAACGAAAAATTGAAGATTCTTTCAAATGAGTCTTCTCTTTGCTGTTATAATGGGCATATAGGACAAAGGGAATTTTGGGCAAGGAAGGTGCATGTGATTTGTGAGGTAATGATAGGGCATTTGGGTGAGGTTAAAATTTGATTTGTTAACAGGGTATTGGGGTAAAAGGAGTTAGTTGGGGGTAATTTTGGAAAAAGGGTTAAAAAGGGTTTAAAGACATGTGGTAAATGGGTTTTGTTATTTTTGGCTTTTGGTGTTGTTGAGTATTCGATTTTATGCATGAGATAAAAATCGTGTATGGGAAGAAGGAAAATGGAATTTGGTTCGAAAGTGGGTTTAACATGACTTTGGTTAAAAATCAGGGGTCCGATTGGGGCAGACTCGGGTCGAATGAGTTTTCGAGTTGTGCAGGTTCGGGTATTGGGGTTTTTGGGTCGCAGTTGCTCCTGCGACGGGTTAAATCTGGCGGGTTGACAGGTTCGGGTTTGGTTGGCCCGGATGCTCAAGTTAGGGTTTTCGGGTTTGGGTAAGGCGGGTTTCATGGGTTATGGTGGTGGAATTTTGGGAGAAGTAGGTGAGAAGTGTGTGGGGGGGAGGGGTATAGAAGAGAGGTTAATGGTTGTGGTGGTAGGAGAGAGCGAGTGGGTGGAAGTGGGGAAGATGATGAGGTGTGGGTGTGTTTGTGATGTACGATAATATGGTAGATGAGGGGGTTGGTTTGTGTGTATGTCATTTAGAGTGTGTGTGGGTTTAATGTGTGTGTGTGTGTGTGTGTGTGTGTTTAGATTGTACATATAAAACAAATAACACTAAAAAAAAACTAAAAAAAATCTAAAAATAAAATCCTACTCTAAGAAATAAAATACAGAAATTAAAAATAAAAATTAAAAAGAAATAAAAATTAAAATTAAAATCTATTAAAACTAAAATTAAAATCCTAAAAAAATGTAAAATCTAATAAAACTAAAAAAAAATGAAATCATAAAAAAACTAATCCTAATAAAATAAAACTAAAAACTAATAAAAATAAAATAAAATTACACTAATAAAAAAAAGAGATAGAAAAATAGAAAATAAAACCTAGAAAAATCTAAATAAATCTAAAATAAACCGTTAAAAATAAAAACGACTCAAACTAAAAATCTAAAAAAAATTAAAAAGGCACAAACTAAACACACAGAGGGTTCTAGTTAGGTTCAGGGATCGGTTTAGGTTCGGGTGAGGTTACGGGACAAAGGAATTTGCTCCATTCTGAATGCAATTTTCCTTGAAATAACAGTTTTGACACCGCAACTGCAATCAAGCCTGCATATTAAACATTTACGTGCATACGACCATTATTGTGGAGAATTACCAACTAAAAACCGTCTATTTGGGGTATAAAATATAATTTTTTTGTGCTTATCAATTAGCTAACATTATTTCATTACCCCCACTGCTTGGATTAATTTCAACCAACTTTTTAATAACAAATTCTGCTAATTTTATATTCCTATGAATTTTACACTCATTGAGCAAAGAACCCCGTACAACCATGTTAGGGGTAATCTTCATTTCACTTATGACTTCCATCGATTCTTCAAATCAACTGCTCGATGTATTTAGTTTATGATTTGATAATATTCTTATATGCCTGACCATGCATTGTGTCCCAATATTCACATTCATCACCATTTTCCTGGTAACATTCGTTCAATGATATATATTTCTGTAATCTATTTTCCTCGCAAAACTTCCTTACAGTTGTGAATCCATTTTATTAAGCATCATTGAAAATAGTCACAATATTTAATCATTTAGCCTCAACATCCATTTAATTCTTCATCAACCTCAAGCCTTATTTTGGTACAAAATTTATACTTGCCCTCAAAATTCAATTTTCTTTTACACTATTAAATTATCAACATATATAACATAATCTTAAATCTTGTAAGGACACACATTTCCAATTGAGTCCTTTGTTGTTTTGGCTCAATTCTGGACAAAAACGTTTGAGTCATAGGATAGAGTATATTGATCATTCTTCAAGCCTGTGACGTGTGTATTGAACACGTAGCAGCCAAGTACATAAAGCTTTATCAAAATGTCGAGTTTAAGTGCCTCGTTTCTACATCATCAACAGTGGTTCCATGCTCCCAATGTATGAATGCATTACACACACACACACACACACACACACACACACACACACACACACACACACATATATATATATATATATATATATATGAGCTTGGAACAATTTATATTGGGTGTAGGTTTATTTTCCAAAAGATTTCATTAAAACTTTAAATAAAGTTTATAAAGTTTCTGGGCTAAAAATGAAAATTTCTAACTTTCTGGAAATTCGTTCGATATGTCATTCAAACGAGTTTGCCAACGAGTTACCATATTGGCCACTGGAACTTCGTTCGAAATGTCATTCGAACGAGATGGCTATTCGAACAAGATTTCTAACGAGTTCACACTGGAACTTCATTAGAAGGCTCGTTCGAATGAGACTTCATTCGAACAAAAATTTCGTTCGAACGCGATTTGGCGGGAACAGTTAAATGGCAGTTTTTGACCATTTCCACCCACTTTTTCATTATCTTTCCCCACTAACTTTTGACTGAATATCTAAGTGCGGGAACCAACTTTGGAAAGTTGACTTTTCCACATCTTCCCATCTCTAAGAGAGAGTTTGAGAGCTTCCATTTTACAAGAAAAATTTCATGTTTTGAGTATCTAATTTTTCAAGGAAAAATCATTTAACACTCCAGTTTTTCACCCAAAGTTTGTTTATCCAAGTTCCATATATATATATATATATATATATATATATATATATATCATTGCTTAGAGTGTTTGGCACCGGGTATTACTTTACCATTGAAGATTTCATTTGGGTTTGCTTCTGAGTAATAGAAGAAGATGTTTGCGTTGATTTACCCACTTGGAGAAAGGCTCCTAGTTTGGGTGACAGTGACAATATAAAGTCCGATCGGTAGATTCTGAGACCGCGGTGGAGCTCCATGGTTATTCGCTAGGAGGAGGTGTATACAAGAAGAAGCGTCGGGGCTTGAGAGGGATCGAGTCGTGTGTTATAAGTCTTATTGTCTTGTATTTGTAAAACAATACTTAGTGGATTTGATGCTAGGGTCGTCCGAGGTTTTTTCCCATTGTGGGGTTTTCCTAGTATATCGCGGCGTAGTGATTTATTATTTATTTTATCTTGTTATACTCACCTAGAATGCATGCTTAGGTAATTCAAGATAAAATTTGGTTTTAATCACTACATGTTTAATTTGGTGCTAAATTAATTATTGGGTAATGTTTAGTTAAGTTAATTCAAGTCATTGATTTAATTTGATAAAATTGGTTTGTCCTAATTTGGTAAAATGAAAAATGTGTCTTAGGCAAATTTCTAGGACTTGGGTTAAATTAAGTGTGTTTAAGAGAAATTAACATAAGTGTGTGTTTTAATTTTTTTCACTTGGTTTAATTTTAATTTCAAAAGAAATTAAAATTTTGTTTATTTGTTTGAATGTAACAATCCGCCCTTTTGGAGACAATTAAATTCCATAATTGGATGTGTATTGGAAATTTCGAGACTTTCTCAAAATAGTGATTTTGGGGATTCTCGAGGTTTTAATGAGTTTCGATGGGTGTTGTAATTTCTTTTGGGACTAAATAGGTCGAAGTATTTTAATTATATGTCGCAGTTGAGTAAAGCGACAAAAGAGGTAAGATTTTAATTGCAAACACCGCATTAAATTATAGGGGTTAGAATAGTGATTTGCGGTCAAGTACCTCGAATGGGAATTTTGACTGCGCCGTGAGTCTCGAAATGTTCGAGATAGTCGAAAAAGAGTGTTCGATTGTCGAATTTGAGTTTCGAGAAATTTTAGAGTTAAACGGGCTCGTAATTGAGTAAACGAGTCGTTTTTGGGGTATTAAGGGGTATAACCCTTTTCTCATTATAAAAGGAGGGAGAGAGGGAGAAAAAGAGAAGAGAAAGAAAGAAAAGAGAGAGAAGAGAGAGAGGAGGAGGAAAAAGAGGAGAAAGGGGAGATTTCGGCCTACCTCCGCGGGATTCGGCTCGAGGTCGTCGGATTTTATCCACAAGGCAAGTGTTTACTTGCTTTATTTAATTTTTGCATAAATATCTCATACCGTAGTTTGGTATAATTAAACCCTAAAGATTCTCGGTTGGGTATTCGTGGATATAACGAATTTTCGGGAATTAAAAGGAATAAACCCCTAAAATTTAATAATTGAAGAAACTTAGGTTTTAAACTAAATTATTTGGTGATTTCGAGTTCTAGGATGTTTAGAACCCATATTATAAGTGTATTTGTTGTTGGTTGGAGTTGTAGGCCGTTGGGTGAGGAGATGGAAGCTTGGGGGAAGCGTCCATGGCTGAAACAGCTTCTCGGAGAAGAAGTTGCCCACGATGATCGATCGATTGATCATAGGGGTTCGATCGATTGAATCCATCCATCGATCGACAGCCATGGGTCGATCGATCAACCGTTGCTGAAAGATGGGAATTTGCTGAAAGATGGAAATTTTTCTAGGATGTTTTGGATGGGATAGATTCATATTCATATTTCTTTGAGGTTAATTATGTGATAACATAAGGGACCTTTTAGGACTATATGGTCCATTAGTTAAGGGGATTTAGGAGGGTAAAGTGAGGGTTTTAAATGTTTAACCCTTAAATTATATTTTCGAGGAAAAATAGAATAATTGTAGAATTTGATGATTTAGGGTTCCTAAATTATGTTTGGGACTTTTAATTGATTATATGGGCAAGATGTAGTCCTTGGGTTTTTGGAAATGAAATCCATGACCCACTAAATTTAAGGTTCAGGAAAGATAAATCCCTAAGTTATTGTTTTTGGCTTTTAGTCCTATATGATTTATGAGTATAGGAAAGTATATTTATATTGGTTATGGTTGGGTGAATCCTATGAGTGGATTAAAATAAATTTGGGGAGTATAGTTATATATTTGCTAAATGAGAAATGGTATAATTGGAGATATCCAATAAATCCTTAGATGGGATTTAAGTATGTATTACTTATTAAAGTAGGGAAATACTTTGGGTTTAGTATCATGCATATATGAATGCTTGAATATGATTCTTCGAGAGAATATTTGGGATTATTGATCATCGTTAGATGGTTTGGCAAATATGGCCATTTGTATGTATTCGAGGAGAAATATATGGTATATGTATACTATGTGATTCAAGTATATATATAATTTGAGATAAATGATTTTGAAAATAAAATATGAATGTTTTCAAAATGGAAAAAGAAATGATTTTCATAATTTCTGATTTATAGTCAACACCGCCACTAAATGACATCATAAGGGAAGTTCACGCGTGTGGTGAAGCCCCTGACTAGCGAATGCAGGGTGGATATAGTCCTAGGCCATATGAGCGTTTATTGTATGTTATGTTTTCTGCGATGGCTAGGTAACTTGGGGTGTGGTTATGACTTGGCCCGCATGTATATGGCCGCTTCCCGGCGTATTGCGTATAGGTGCCCGGGTGTCGTAATTGATAGGCACTGGAAGATGATGGTCATTTAGGGGCGCGCCGTACGGGCGGTCTTAGAACGCGTTATATATGTTAAAGAAATTTATGATAATAAATTGGCTTTATGTACATTTCCTGGATGGAAGAATGGAAATGGGATAAATGTTTGGGCTTTGGTAACACTTCCCGGATGGAAGAAGGGAAGTGGAAGAATATGATATGATCAAAGCATTTTTATGATAATGAAAATGTCTTTGAATACATTTCCTGGATATGAGAAGGGAAATGGGATGTTATAAGAAGGAAAAGCATTTTTACGATAATAAAACTGGCTTTTAAAAGTATATGATTTGTTAAAGAAATTCATGATAATGAATTGGCTTTTATATATACATTTCCTGGATATAAGAAAGGAAATGGAAAGTTTTGAGAAAAATGAAAAATATTGATAAATACTTGGTATATAAATCCTCAGTCCGGGAGATAGATCCGGATGTATATTGTGATATGTATATATATATATATGGATAAATCGAATATCGAGGGTCTAATGGATCCCGACGATCGACCTTGCCGCGTAGTAGTCTATCGAGGGGGGGGGGGGGGTCCTTGTTTGGATTTCGCTTTGCGAGATACCCCACACACGAATATGGAATTGTGTTGAGACTGGGGAGAAGTTTAGTCCTTAGTGCTATAATATAAATGTTTCTTATGGTATATATATACTTATATATTTTCTGTACTGAGGGCTGGCGAATATCAACGATCAACCTGGCCGCGTAGTAGTGTATCGAGGGGGTTCCTTATTTAGATTTCGTTTTGCGAGACACCCCACACACGAACATGTCTTAGAGTTGAGACTGGGGAGAAGTTTAGCCCTTAGTACATTACTTGGACTATCTAGTCTTGATAGTAGTTGGATGTTAGGCTAGTTTAGTAGGGTAGCTTGACTAGGATGTTTAGAGGGATGCGCTAGGAGTGCAGTGTTTGTGAAAAGGTGAGGGGTATCTCATGGGAGTGCTATACCAAACTTAAATATGAGAAAAAAAAACTTTTTCTAAAAATAAGGCATTTATGCACTTGCTAAATATTTTCAAAACTCGGGCTCTGACCCGTTTATCTACTTTTCCTTTCTTTCTATATTATATATATAGGTTTCCAGACACAGGGATGCCTAGATGGCAATTCCTTCGAGTCAGACGTCAGCTGCAATAGCTGTGGATGCGTGCAGGATTCTCAGTAGACGCTTCTATCCTTGTAATCTAGATAGGAGACACTGTATACACATTCAGACCAATGGTCCAATTGCATTTATTTATTCTTTGAGTACAACATTAGATATGGTTCTATATTTTGACCGAGTGTTCGGTCATTTTATTTCGTTTTAGTTTCATTTTCGCAAAACCGTGTGGATGTTTTAATTTTGATTTTGTTAAAAATAGTAGTGAAGTAAAATTTTGACACCGTCCTAATAGGTTATTAGTAATTAAATGGATTTCGACAGTGATGCTAAGAATGATCCATATGAGACTCCTATTTTAATTTGATACAGGAGTGATCACCCGGTATTTTATTAGGCGGGGTGTCACTGATGGTATCAGAGCATCAGGTTCTAATGTCCTTAGGAATTTGTGCGGACGTACTACGCTCTCAGCGTTGCTATCGATTTTATATAGAGCCTCAGGACTAGGATTGTTGATTTCTCTTGTGAGGTTTCATTCTCCTGCCATGACATAAGATTATAGTAATCTTTTGCGCGCTCGTTTGAGAATCGTGAATGGGGATTGGATGGCAGCAGGAGGTGGGGCTTAGCTAGAGCAGCTGGTAGAAGTTGGGGACGGACCTTAGTAGAGGTCACTCCCCTTGTGGCAATTGCTAAGGATTTTTGTGGCGACTACCAAACAATAGTAGTTATAAGTACCACCGTATTGCCGTAGTTGAGTGTGGTACTAAAGTTGAATTTCCCAATGAATTTAAGGATTCTAAAGGGATCTTATGGATAGTCTTAACCGTGAGTCCCCATGATTCAGCAGGAATGAGAAGAATGTTGTTTTGGATTATTCACATAAGGATTGGTCAGAGGCCGGCAGTGGATAAAGAGTGATATGGAGAATGGGTATGTTCGAAGACCCCATTGGTGGACATCCACCTGGGGAATTTGTGAAACGAAGTTGTTGTTATGAGTTTCACCTCAATGAAGGAAGAGGTATATTGGGTGTGACTAGATAAAGTCGCGGTATTAGTTAGCCCGAGACTCGTGTGTGTAATTTGAGTTTCGTGGCGGTCTCGATAACATAATATCATGTGTGTCTATGTGTTGTCCGCAGTAGCGGAGTTTTATTTTCCTTCATTCGCCATAGAGGTGGGTGTTGATATATTGTATATATATATGGTTTGGGATGCTCGTTTTATATGTCTATACGAGTATGGTGATATGATGAGTATAATACATTATGGTGTATTTTCGGAGCGATAGCAGGCTAATGATGTCAAGACTATCGTGTCTATGGTTCCTGGAGGGAACGGGTTGTTGTTGCGGTGTCTCACCTAGATATAGGTTGAGTCCGCCCTCATTATTATGGGTAGATGGAACTTCGATGAGAAGAGGTTTCATTATTGTGATTTGAGTATGTGGCGACCATATATATATGATTTAAGGCCGCATGAATTATTATTGAGCTGTAAGATTAAGATCATTATTGTTTGTGCAAGGACTTAGAATTAGTACGAGCGTTGTTTGGTGTGACTCTTAGTTAGAGATAGGAGTTTAGGCCACTTTTGTTGGAATAGGGGATAGGATTATCCCGGTTGCATGTTTGAAATAACAGACCTCCATGACCTACAAAGCTAAGTATGAGTGTGTGGAGGGGTTCCTTATTTGGATTTCTCTTTATGAGACGCTCCACACATGGATATTAGCGGCGTCGAGAGTGGAGAGATGTTATAGGATGCAAGGATGTTGGTTTCGTTAAAAGGCCTTATAGTGTTGATGAACCACTATAGACTATGAGTCATATGATGATGATATACTTATGGAAATATTGTGCTATGGAAGCGCACTAAAGTGGTCCTCTATCCACAAGTGAGTGGGTGAAGTAGGACTTAGAGAAATTGATTCGAGGATTTTGGTCAGGCCTTAATGAAAAGGAAAACTTTGATGAAATATGTTTCGGGTATGATGTACGTAGTGCTCCTACAGAGAGTAAGCACTTCGATTGGTTAGGTTTCCTTCCGTATGGGCGAAAGGAGAAAATAGTAGAAATGCGTTCATAGGTTAGCGTGGTAGGATTTAGGACTTCCCGCTGGTGTGCCTTAGGTCACTATATCTTGATGACCGACAACGCGAGGGAGTAGTTAACGGAAGGGTTCCTTGTTTGGATTTCGCTTTGGCGAGACGTCCCACGCATGAAACCAAGCAAATGTCGAAAGTTGAGAGAGGCCTTGGGCACTAGGGACATACTTAGGATTACACTCGTTTCGCGTAGGTAGGATGACGCATAAACCTTAGTATTATTAGGATGTAGGTTTAGTAGAGTTAGTGGCGTCAAGGTTAGGATAATGGAATTTCGCGGGTTGGGAGGACCCATATGAGAGTATTACACCGAGAAAAGGAGACCCTTATGGGGAGAGAGTGTTACGTGTCAGACGTTCACTATGGATGTGTAGATGAGCACATGTTATAAAGGTGTATGGGCACCTTAGTAAGTTGGTTTATATACCGCCTAAAATAGAAGGGGCGTAGTATATAAAGTTGAAGTTTATGCCATGAGGCACTAGTAATGATGAGTGTTATGTGACGCTATTGGAGTCACTTTACGACCGTGGTAGTCGTATGGTATATGGTTGGGAGCCATTGGGTTAGTATCGTTCCCCTTTGAGGTATTAGGATTTGGAGCGATTCTAGGATTGGTGGTGTAGGTTGTATCCGAATTTCGAGGACGAAATTCCGTTGTAAAGGGGGAGTATGTAACAACCCGCCCTTTTAGAGACAATTAATTCCATAGTTAGATGTATATTGGCAATTTGGAGACTTTCTCGAAATAGTGATTTTGGGGATTCTCGAGGATTTAATGAGTTTTGATGGGTGTTGTAATTTCTTTTGTGACTAAATAGGTCGAAGTATTTTAATTATATGTCGCAGTTAAGTAAAGCGACAAAAGAGGTAAGATTTTAATTGGAAAGCCTGCATTAAATTATAAGGGTTAGAATAGTGATTTGCGGTCAAGTACCTCGGATGGGAATTTAGACTGAGGCGTGAGTCTCAGAATGTCCGAGATAGTCGGAAAAGAGTGTCTGATTATCGAATTTGAGTTTCGGGGAATTTTAGAGTTAAACGGGCTCGTAATTGAGTAAACGAGTCGTTTTTGGGGTATTAAGGGGTATAACCCTTTTTCTCATTATAAAAGGAGGGAGAGATGGAGAAAAAGAGAAGAGAAAGAAAGAAAAGAGAGAGAATAGAGAAAGGAGGAAGAAAAACAGGAGAAAGGGGAGATTCCGGCCTACCTCCGCGGGATTCGACTCCAGGTCGTCGGATTTTATCCACAAGGCAGGTGTTTACTTGATTTATTTAATTTTTGCATAAATATCTCATACCGTAGTTTGGTATAATTAAACCCTAAAGATTTTGGGTTGGGTATTCGTGGATATAACGGATTTTTAGGAGTTAAAATGAATAAACCCCTAAAATTTAATAATTGGAGAAACTTAGGTTTTAACCTAAATTATTTGGTGATTTCGGGTTCTAGGATGTTTAGAACCCGTATTATTAGTATATTTGTTGTTGGTTGGAGTTGTAGGCCGTTGGGTGAGGAGATGGAAGCTTGGGGGAAGCTTCCATGGCTGAAACAGCTTCTCGGAGAAGAAGCTGCCCGCCATGATCGATCGATCGATAATGGGGGTTCGATCGATCGAAGCCATCGATCGATCGACATCCATGGGTCGATCGATCGACCCTTGCTAAAAGATGGAAATTTTTCTAGGATGTTTTGTATGGGATAGATTCCTATTCATATTTCTTTAAGGTTAATTATGTGATAATATAAGGGACATTTTAGGACTATATGGTCCATTAATTAAGGGAATTTAGGAGGGTAAAGTGAGTGTCTTAAATGTATAACCCTTAAATTATATTTTCGAGGAAAAATAGAATAATTGTATAATTTGATGATTTAGGGTTCCTAAATTATGTTGGGGACTTTTAATTGATTATATGGGCAAGATGTAGTCCTTGGGTTTATGGAAATGAAATCCATGACCCACTAAATTTAAGGTTCGGGAAAGATAAATCCCTAAGTTATTATTTTGGGCTTTTAGGCCTATATGATTTATGAGTATAGGAAAGTATATTTATATTGGTTATGGTTGGGTGAATCCTATGAGTGGATTAGAATAAATTTGGGGAGTACAGTTATATAATCGTTAAATGAGAAATGGTATAATTGGAGATATCCAATAAATCCTTAGATGAGATTTAAGTATGTATTACTTATTAAAGTAGGGATATACTTTGGGTTTAGTATCATGCATATATGGATGCTTGATTATGATTCTTCGAGAGAATCTTTGGGATTATTGGTCATCGTTAGATGGTTTGGAAAATATGGCCATTTGTATGTATTCGAGCAGGAATATTTGGTATATGTATACTATGTGATTCAAGTATATATATAATTTGAGATAAATGATTTTGAAAATAAAATATGACTGCTTTTAAAATGGAAAAAGAATGATTTTCATAATTACTGATTTATAGTCAACACCGTCTCTAAATGACATCATAAGGGATGTTCGCGCGTGAGGTGAAGCCCCCTGACTAGCGAATGCAGGGTGGATATAGTCCTAGGACATATGAGCATTTATGTTATGTTATGTTTTCTGCGATGGTTAGGTAACTTGGGTTGTGGTTATGACTAGCCCGCAGGCATATGGCCGCTTCCCGACGTATTGCGTATAGGTGCCCCGGTGTCATAATTGATAGGCACTGAAAGATGATGATCATTTAGGGGGGCGCCGTACGGGCGGTCTTAGAACGCGTTATATATGTTAAGGCAATTAATGATAATAAATTGGCTTTATGTACATTTCCTGGATGGAAGAATGGAAATGGGATAAATGTTTGGGCTTCGGTAACACTTCCTGGACGAAAAAAGGGAAGTGGAAGCATATGAGATGATCAAAGCATTTTTATGATAATGAAAATGGCTTTGAATAGATTTCCTGGATATGAGAAGGGAAATGGGATGTTATAAAACGGAAAAGCATTTTTATGATAATAAAACTGGCTTTTAAAAGTATATGATTTGTTAAAGCAATTCATGATAATGAATTGGCTTTTATATATACATTTCCTGAATATAATAAAGGAAATGGAAAGTTTTGAGAAAAATAAAAAATATTGATAAATACTTGGTATATAAATACTTGTTATATATATATATGGTGATATGTATATATATACGATCGACCTTGCCGCATAGTAGTGTATCGGGGGTTCTTTGTTTGGATTTCGCTTTGCGAGACACCCCACGCACGAATATGGCATTGTGTTAAGACTGGGGAGAAGTTTAATCCTTAGTGCTCTAATATAAATGTTTCTTATGGTATATATATACTTATATATATTCTGTACCGAGGGACTGGCGGATCTCGACGATCGACCTAGCCGCGTAGTAGTGTATTGGGGGGTTCCTTATTTGGATTTCTCTTTGCGAGACACCGCACGCACGAACATAGCTTAGTGTTGAGACTGGGGAGAAGTTTAGCCGTTAGTACATTACTTGGACTATCTAGGATTGATAGTAGTTGGATTTTAGACTAGTTTAGCAAGGTAGCTTGACTAGGATGTTTAGAGGGATGCACTAGGACTGCACTGTTTGTGGAGAGGTGAGGGGTATCTCATGGGAGTACGATACCAAACTTAAATATGAGAAAAAAACATTTTTTTCTAAAAATAAGGCATTTATGCACTTGCTAAATATTTTCAAAACTCGGGCTCTGACCCGTTTATCTACTTTTCCTTTCTTTCTATATTATATATATATTGGTGTCCAGACACAGGTTGCCTGGATGACAATTCCTTTGAGTCAGACGTCGGCTGCAATAGCTGTGGATGCGTGCAGGATTCTCAGTAGACACTTCTATCCTTGTAATCTATATAGGAGGAACTGTATACACATTCGGACCAATGGTCCAGTTGCATTTATTTATTCTTTGAGTACAGCATTCGATATGGTTCTATATTTTGACCGATTGTTCGGTCATTTTATTTCGTTTTAGTTTCATTTCCGCAAAATCGTGTGGATGTTTTAATTTTGATTTTGTTAAAAAGAGTAGTGAAGTAAAATTTTGACACCGGCCTAATAGGTTATTAGTAATTAAATGGATTTTCGACAGTGATGCTAAGAATGATCCATATGAGACTCCTGTTTTAATTTGATATAGGAGTGATCGCCCGGTATTTTACTAGGCGGGGTGTCACATTGAACCATAAACTCGCTTTCGCATATCTATTTAAAAAGGAAACTATTATTTAAGAGTTTAAAATTGGGGGCCTATTGTTGCAACAAGTGGTATCAGAACCAAAGCGATAAATTACTTGGTTATAGATCCTTAAATAATTTTTGGCTAAAATGGAAGTTTCCCCATTCTCAAAATTTCCTATTTTTGATGGTTCTAACTACGCGTTTTGGAAAGCGTGAATGAAATCGAAACTTAAATCTATCGATGAGAGGGTTTGGTTATCTATAGTTAATGGGTGGTCTCCACCAACTAATTTAGTAGATAATGAACGTGTTCCCAAACCCGCCGATAGATGGACTGATAATGAGTTTAAAATTTCTAATTTTAATTCCGAGGTTTAAATGTCTTGTTTAGCGTTGTCACATCGGATAAATTCAAACGCATAATGACATGTGAAACCGCTAACGAAGCTTGGGATATTTTATAACTCACTCATGAAGGAACAAGTGTCGTTAAAGCTTCGAAACACCAAAACCTCACCACTCAATTTGAAACCATCAAAATGAACGAAAGAGAAAATTTTGATGAATTTTATGCTAGACTATCAGATATTGTTAATTCATCTTTTAATTTGGGAGAGAAAATACCCGATAATCAAGTAGTAAAGAAAAATTTATGGTCCCTACCCAATAGATTTATTCCAAAAGTGACCATTTTAAATTTTTTACCAACTCTAGCCTCTATGAAATTAGAAGAGCTCGTAGGTGATTTACAAACCTATGAACTGGACATGTTTCCCTCTAAAACTGAAAAGAAAATAGAAAAGGGCGTAGCTTTAAAAGCCCGAAAAGAGGAAAAATAAGTAGTAGAGTGAGAAAGTGATAGTGACTCGGAAGACATGGCTATGTTTGCTAGAAAATTTTGAAATTTTCTTAAATTGAACAAAGATAAATTTAAAAATGATTTTAAGAAATTTGAAAAACCTAGGCATGACAAAACCGAGAAGATCCCTAAAACTTCTAATGAAAATGTAAATAGGGACGAGTCAAAAAATGTTTTGGTTGTGAAGGGTATGGCCATAGGGCATCGGGGTGCCCCACTAAACTAAGGAGAGAGGTTAAGAAACCAATTTCTTTTAATGAAACCCTTAGTGATAGTGATAATGAAAAGGGACCCGATTCCCCCACTAAGACCAACTTTGTGGATTTTATGGCTTGTCGTGTGAGCTCCGATAATGAATCTTCCCATGAAGATATTCAAACACATGACACTTCTGAGGTTAAAGTTTATGAATCCCCTATTTTTGATGGTAGTGAGAGTGAACAAGAAAGAAAGAGTGATAATGAAGAAGAGGTTAATGTGAGTGAACTTCAAAATGCTTTTCAAGAATTATTTGAAGAATCTTTAAAATTAAAAAAAGCAAATTTAATGTTAGAAGCTAGTTTAAGAGAGCGTGTCAAGGTCGTTGATGATAGTGTGTTGGTTGAAGACCATAGGACAAGTGAGAGAGATCTTCTAAAGAAGATTGAATATTTAGAAGGCGAGAGAGATAGCCTTAGGGGATTAATGGAATCCTTGAAAAATGAGCTTCTTTCTTTTGAAGAGCGAAATGTTTTATTAGAGTCTAACATTTTAGAATTTCAAAATAAATTAAAAGATTCTAGTAATGTCAAATTTGATTTCGAGTGTCGTTCGGAGAAATTAGATATAATCTTAGGAATGGTCCAAATTAAAAATGACATGTGTGGTTTAGGCTTCAATACTTGTAATGAATCTACTCATAAAGCCAAAACCAACATTTTAGGAGAATCACCTAGGAAAGCTTTTCGAGATAAATCCTTAGGTACCAATTTTTGACGTATTTTTACTTGTGCTTATTGTGGTCGAAAAGGTGATCTTAGGAAAAAAAATTTATCTTAAACGAGTTCCTAGAAAATCCCACGATAAAGAAACCAAGGTAGTCAAGATCCCTACACCCCAAGATAGTCACTCATCATTAGTTTGGGTTAGGAGATCCGAGTTGGTAGCTTTACAAGATTGGGTATTTGATTCTCATTTACTATCACATGCTTCCTCTCTTATTAAATGTAAAGGTTGAATGTGTTAGTGTTTGCATACTTTAGCTTTTATACTTCATGCTATATTTTCATGCTAAATGTATGCTTGCTTAATCACATGCTAGAATTATGATTGTTGTTTATCTTTTGTATTATATTTCTTTCATTTTTGTTTGCATTAAATGAAAAATACATAAAGATATTTGTTTATCATTTGTGTTTCATTTTTTTTAATTTAGGATTAATGAAACATACAAATGATTTTTGTTTGTCTTTTGAGTAAATATTTTTATTTTTGGCTAAAAAAATTAGAAAAACTCAAAATGATTTTATATTGTGTGTATTTTAGTTTGACACACTTTATGTGGAATATACTTGTGTTTGAATCCCATCTTTTACGCTCCCATGTGGCTAGAACTTTTGGTTTAGATTGTCAAACCTTATTATGTTCTTTACCATGCTTACATGGAGTAGTTGGATTTTGTATAATTTAAATGGATTCTATTTTTATATGCCTCAATTCACATATGCACGAGCTCTTTTGAAATTTAACTTCATATGTTATATTTGAGCCTTGTGAGGCGTTCTCCTATCAATTTTGTCATCTACATATTTGTGACCTAGGAGGACTAGTGCATGTCAAAATCCTTTGCACGTGAGATTTGTGAGATAAAAAAATGATATATAAAAATGTGCACGGGGAAGGGCTCCGAAAGGATTTATTATCCTTTGCGATAGTAAGCCACCGTTTGAAATGGACCTAAAAGAAATATGTGGTCAAAAGGCCTAAAACAGAAAATATGGCATTAAAAAGAAAAATAATTGCCAAGTCCTATGTTTGAATGATATATCCATTCGAATATATATATATATATATATATATATATATATATATATATATATATATATATATATATGCTTATTGAGGGAGTTTGGATGGTGTATCAACGGTTTGCACAATATCCGTTTATCCTAGTTGCACTTTAAATGTCATGACTCTATTGGTGTGTAGAATCATCAACATGCTAGGCTTGTATGCATTGTGTATGTTTGTTCATTGAGTTCAATCTATATTGTCATATGAGGTTATATTTAAATGTGATGAAGTTTGCAATCAATTGAGAACTCCGTGAACATGTTTTAAGTGATTGGGTCTAAATTTAATTGCTACTAGTTCACACCCCAACACTTTCGTTTCCATATGACACATTTTTGCCATACGAGTGTGAAAGACTCATATTATATGTTGTATGTGTCATTTTTGTGTTATATCTATATATATGTGCTTATGCTTTATTGGTATATTTAGAGTATGTATATACATGATATTTTTGTTTCTTTGCCTTGCTTTTTAGTCCATTTATGCTTCAATTCATTATTTGTACCTTGTTTGGTGCGTAGTTTGTTTGATATCACATGCTTAGAATCTTATTTTTCTATTTGGTATCATTTGTTTTCGCATCATAGTTGGTATTCATTTGTATGGATTAGTTAGGATTTTGTTGCCCGTGTGCTTTAATGTTCTCATCACTTTATGCACAATTGCATGTTTTAGCTTGTTATCCCATTTTATTAATTCCTTACTTCGTTTAGAGGGTGTATATGCTTTAATTGGCGAGATAAGTTAATGTTTTGATTCTTTAGCCTTTGTCTATTCCTGAACAAAAAGAGGGAGAATCATAGGGGAAGAAATGGTATCTAAACCTATTATTATCGTATTTTAGTTTGGGGGATATTTATGTTAGGGGGAGACGTCTTTCAAAGTTGATCATAATTGATAAAGGGAGAGAATTAATTTAAGGGGATTACTTACTTTACTTGCATTAAATATTTTGATATTCCCTATGCGTGTAATGTGTTTTCTTAAGTGTGCAGGAATTATATTCTAAGTGGCAACTTTCTCCGGCAAAGATTTTGATCCTTGGATTGTTTGAGTCAAGCTATGTATTTTTATTTTGGGTGGGACACTTTTCTCAGTCTAGTAGAGCTTGACATTTCTTTAGAATTTTTGTTCGTTTTTGTCCCAGAATAGCCAAAGGGGGAGATTTGTAAGGACACAAATTTCCAATTGAGTCCTTTATTGTTTTGGCTCAATTCTGAAAAAAAACATTTGAGTCATAAGATAGAGTATATTGATCATTCTTCAAGCCTATGACGTGTGTGTTGAAGACGTAGCGGCCAACTATATAAAGCTTCATCAAAATGCCGAGTTTAAGTGCCTTGTTTCTACGTCTACAACAGTGGTTCCATGCTCCCAAGATATGAATGCGTTACATATATATATAGGAGCTTGGAACAGTTTATATTGGGTGTAGGTTTATTTCCAGAAAGATTTAATTAAAACTTTAAAAAAAGTTTATAAAGTTTCTAAGCTAAAAATGAAAATTTCCAACTTTTTGGAAGTTCATTCGATATGTCGTTCGAACGAGTTATTCGTTCGAACCAAATGTCGTTCGAACGAGTTTGCCAACGCGTTCCCATATTGACCACTAGAACTTCGTTCGAAATGTCGTTCGAATGAGATGGTTGTTCCAACGAGATTTCCAACCAGTTCACACTGGAACTTCGTTAGAAGGATCGTTCAAATGAGACTTTGTTCGAACGAAACTCTCGTTCGAACGAGATTTGGAGGGAATAGTTAAATGGCAGTTTTTGACAGTTTTCACTCGCTTTCCCATTATCTTTACCCACTAACTTTTGAATGAATATCTAAGTGAGGGAACCAACTTTGGAAAGTTAACTTTTTCACATCTTCCCATCTCCAAGAGAGAGTTTGAGAGCTTCCATTTTACAAGAAAAAGTTCATATTTTGAGTGTCTAATTTTTCAAGGAAAAATCATTTAACACTCTAGTTTTTCACCCAAAGTTTGTTTATCCAAGTTCCATATATATATCGTTGCTTAGAGTGTTTGGCACCGGGTATTACTCTACCGTTAAAGAGTTCATTTGGGTTTGCTTCTGAGTAAAAGAAGAAGATGTTTGTGTTGATTTACCCACTTGGAGAAAGGCTCCTAGTTTGGGTGACGGTGACCATATAAAGTCTGATCGGTGGATTTCTAGACTGTGGTGGAGCTCCGTGGTTATTCATGAGGTGGAGGTGTATACAAGAAGAAGCGTCGGGGCTTGAAAGGGATCGAGTCGAGTGTTGTAAGTCTTACTGTCTTGTATTTGTAAAACCATACTTAGTGGATTTGAGGCTAGGGTCGTCCGAGGTTTTTTCCCGTTGTGGATTTTTCCTCGTACATCGCGGCATAGTGATTTATTGTTTATTTTATCTTGCTATACTCACCTAGAACGCATGCTTAGGTAATTCAAGATAAAATTTGATTTTAATCACTACATGTTTAATTTGGTGCTAAATTAATTATTAGGTAATGTTTAGTTAAGTTAATTCAAGTCATTTATTTAATTTTATAAAATTGGTTTGGCCTAATTTGGTAAAATGAAAAATGTGACTTAGGAAAATTTCTAGGACTTGGGTTAAATTAAGTGTGTTTAAGTGAAATTGACATAAGTGTGTGTTTTAATTATTTTCTCTTGGTTTAATTTTAATTTGGAGAGAAATTAAAATTTTGTTTATTTGTTTGAACCATCAACTCGCTTCCGTGTATCTATTTAAAAAGGAAACTATTATTTAAGAATTTTAAATTGGGGGCCTATTGTTCCAACAAATCTCATAGTCGTAAAATTTATAATAAAATGAAGTATAAATTTAATAAATATACCATAAACTCGATAAAATCTAATGTACCCAACCTTAAACCCAAAAACATCAAACCCCAACTGAGCATTACTTCTTGTTTCTACATATTTCAGCACATATAGATACACACACATGTATCCATACCTATATCGATACATGGTCACACACATTCTGTAAATAAATGTAAAACCTTCTTAAGCCACATTTTTGGTTAGTTCGACTACATTTTGATTTCAATGAATAACCATCTTTTTTAACAAGTTTTTTATATTCATTTTTGTGCTTGTTTCCTCACTTTGGGTGACATAACATTTCAAATAAACAAAGAATATAGAGATCATAATCTTAACCCAATATATGATGGCCATATTTTCTTTTGAGTAAAGTGCCATATTAGTCCCTAATCTTTGGTCTTATATCAATTTCGTCCTTTACATTTTATTTGTCTCAATTTCTTCCCCCACCTTTATTTTTGTTTCAATTTAGTCCTTATCAAATCTTTCCATCAAAATCAAACCTAACTTGGATACATATTGTCTAATTTGCTCCTCAAATTCAACCATCTTTAAATTTTATAAATTAATATAAATATTAACAAGTTATACACATTAATATATACATACATATGTAAATATTTGTTTATATACTTATAGATTAATATAAAGGATTATTTACGTACACATTAATATTTTGAAAATAAGAAAAAATGTTATTTGTGTCTAGCTATTATGTTTGTTTTTAAATTATTTGTGTCTAGTCATTAATTTATAACATCTTGAACACTTAAAAAATGTAAAAATAAAAAATAAAAAATATTATACTGGGAATACGAAAGGTTTATTTTTTTAGTTATAAAAAAACATTTTGTAACAACTTTTATAAAAAATGTTTTATAAAAAGTGGCAAAAACTATTTCTTTAAAGGTAATATATAAATCGTTTCGTTATATATAAGAGAAATAGAGAAAAATTAAACATTTGTATAAAAAGTTCATAACATTTGGACGTTATTTATAACATTTTAAAAAAAATACAAAAACACTTTTGTAAATAGAAAATAGTTTACTTATTATAAAAAATTAACGAAATATTTATTCAAAAATAAAAATTGAATGTTATTTTATGGTAAAAAATAGTTGTTCAGAATATTATCACTTCGATATGACGATAAGACCATAGTTACATATTCATGATCCACCCCAAAATCTTATGAATATATCATGCAGGTAAGGAATAACAGTAGTGGCTAATGTGAGGATGATATTAAGAACTTTTTGAAAAGATGTCATACTTGTCATAAAGCCAAATAGGACACTAGTGTCCCAACGAACTCATTTAACTTCTTTTGATCCCAAAATGGAAATGGGATGGCCTCATAACAAATTTTGTTATTGGAATGTTTCATAAGTCTTAAGGATATGAGTCAGTATGAATGATAGTAGAACGAATGGCCAAATTTGCCCTTTTATCCTAATAGAAACAATTAGATTTTGTTCAAATTACAAGAACTTATAGTAATACAATTAACGTGAACACTCCGATAGCTCAAGGCGTAGAAAAATAGATGTACCTAGAAGTTCAGATTACCATGAATTTTGGAATAAGCATATGCTTTTTTAGATTATACCTACCACCCCAAGCGAATGAGTTTAGACAAAATATCATCATGACTTAACACTATCCTACCTTGATTACGTAATTCAATTCTAGTAAGATTCCAAACATTAGTGGCTAGGAATTTATGTGCATCAGTATATACATCAATTGACGTTTGTATACCCTTATCAACGTACTCTTAACAGTAGTATTTTTATACTAAACGATACAGATGTTATGACTTCATTTACATTGTTATATGAACTACAATTGAGGAAATCCTTTTCATTCTTAGTAGCATACACTAGACTATGTAAACCCCATCTATTTATAAGATACAAATTATCCAAAGATATAGGGTATATCCAGAGTAGCCTGATGTATTTCAAAAAATCATGTTACATTTTAATGTCTATGGTAGATCCCCTGACATGATTTCTACAACATTAGACACCATACCAACTGTTGATGTCAAAAATTGGAATTGATCCAAATTTGTAATCACAGATAATATATAGAATTGTAATGAGATAATAAAAAGATAGAGACAAGATTTTAAAGTGATCGGCTATGTAAGAAAGCCTACGTTCACTATTATGGTATTGATTTTAGAGGTTATAGAAAGTTAGGTACTCGTGTTTATAAGAATATCCTAGAATCTGTTCTATATTGCCTTTGATGAAAGGAATACAATGTATTAGTAGTGACCCAGAGATAAAGGGTTAAGGGATGAAATGCCTTTATACATTTAAGAATTTACACCCCTACATAATGAATGTGATGGTTGGTTGCATGAACCACATGAGGCACGATCTTTGGTTGTACTTTCCATATAGTGGCGCTTCATTGCTATTGATGGTCTGCATTATTCACATTGATCGGCCTGCCTGCCAAGCTACTATTAGCTGATTAGGACTTCTGCCACGTAGAAAGACATTTTTCCATTTCTAATTGGGACACGTAGGTGGATTCTTTTTTATATCAACAGAAGACCCCAATAATTCATTCTTGATGCTTTTGCTGAAAAGATGGAGTATATTTTCTTCATACTTGGTCGGCAATTGCCGACGTGTGGGACATGTAAAAAACTTCCATGTATTGATTTGCAATGGAATTTTTGTAAATAATTTGAAAATTTGCGAACCGCAAAAGGGTAAATGAATTTTTTGCACCGTTCGTACTGTGAAGCCGTCGGAATGTCAATCGTCGATGCAAAGTAATCATTTCTTGCAAGATTTCCCAAGTAAGCTATAAAGGTGAGATTTTGCTAAATTTTCTTTACCAAATCCTCTCCAAGCTTTGGAACTCTACTTTTTCCCCATGTTCTCTATTTCTGAGGTTTTATTTACATTCTTCCTTCACTTCAATATCCATTTTCTATAAACTTTCTTCTCCCCTTTCATTTCTCTTTCTTTCTTTCTTTTACTATAGCCATGGTTTATATCGTACATGGGGATTCCTTAGAGGAATTTAGGTGGGAATAAAATATTCATGATTGGGTTGATTTGTAGATTCCCATTCCACCTGTAGATGTACTTTCATTGTCTAAGGATTACTGGATTCCCTCTCTCTTCATTGTCGAGTGTGGCTTCACATTCCCCCAACAGGTTTTGCTTATAATTTTATCAGTATTTTGACGTTGTCCTAGCTAGGATATCCCCCCCCAATACTTGGAGGGTAGTAAATGGGATTCATAGGATAAATCAGATAAATGGAAACCACACTGAAATCTCTGAGTTGATGTTCTGTTATAAAAGGGGTACCAGTGACAATACATACTATTTGAAGACTAGGTTTGTCAATAGGGCCTTAGTTGTCAATTTACCACACTCTAAAAAGGATTATTTTGATTATGGAGTCATTGCTAAAAATTGGCAACATGCTACTTTACAAATTGGAGAAATGTATGATGGGCCTAGGTGCACTCAAGTGGGTCATGGCATAGGTTGTCAATTTCCGTAATTGTATGCTTTTGTTCTTGTTTACCATCTGTTTGATGATATGTTAATCCATAATTTATTACCTTGGTACTGTTTTTTGCACAGTTAAGAGAAAGAATAAGTGTCCCAAAGAGGCGGACGTGAATATTCGTGAATTGAAATTCCTTTGTAGCATTAATTAAAGAGTTGACGAGGAACACCCCAGAGCTGCCTCTTAACTACTAAGGATATGAGATCTATAACTTCATTTGTTGTTTGACCCACCATTTCTATAGTTGTTGATCCCATCAATATTTAGGAATAACTAATACCTACTTCATCTCTTGAAAAAATCTACTGGTGCAAAAAATGATTTGGGGACCTCATTTTCCTTTGAATCTTTTGAAATTTCAACAATTCCCTCTTCCCCACTTACTGCCATGGGAAAAAGAAGAATCCTTGACCTGATTACTGGAGCCTTGTCTTCTCCTACTAAGAAAGTTACTGGGGACACTAAGAAGTCAAAAAAGTGTCAAGGGCTTCTGAGAAAGAGAAGGTTCCCCAAGTCATCACTTTTGAGGAAGTAAATATTGATGCTCCTCAATTTAGGAGGTTGAAGAAAGGCTTGCCCAAGAAATAAGTGGAAAAAAGATATAATGACCAGGAGTTGGTCGAGAAAATTTAGGATAACTTGATTGTCACTAAGTCATCATCCATTACTATTCATCATGGTGTTGCCAGGAAATTAATCAGAATAAGTATTCGCTCTACTGACAGAGAAACGTTTGCCCCTCTGCTAAGATTGAAATTGGCAAAAAATGCTTACTAAATTTAGAAATGGTGATCCTTTCTTGTTTATTAATTGCTTCCTGATGTCTTTTTCTTTTGTTTCTCCTTTCTAATCTAATATTATCCTTTGTACATTTTTTAACAAATTTTAATCAGATGCTTGAGAAGGAAGAGCAAGTTCTCTCTTCTGGTGGAGAAGTTAAAAAGTCCCTTGAGGGTCTGAGGAAGTCTGTTAAGGAGTTTAAACAACTACTGAAATCCAAGAAGAAAGCTTGGGATGCTGAGATGAAGAAGGTTGTTGATAGGGCCAATCTTGCTGAGGAAAAACTAGTCACTACCGTGACCAGTTTGACTGCCGCTGAAGCCAAATTGGCTACTATTGAGGCATATTTATTATCTTCTTAGAATAAGTCCAAGTTAGCCGAGGAGAAATTGGATGCAAATCAAGGTCTCTTGAAAGCTGCCGAGGAAAAAGTTGATAGTCTTTCCTCTGAGTTGGTCGCATAAAAGGCTAAAAATAAGAAGCTTAAGGAGGACTCCTTCAATAAGGGGCTAGGACAAGGCCATTTTGGCAGCCTCTGCTCAGATAGAGTTTATGAGAAGAAGCCTTTTAAAGACTGCCGGTCAGCCGCACTTAAGGAGTTTGGTACACCAGTAGAATCTAAACTATTTCAGAGACATAATCCAGGCACTCATCCTAACTTGGAGGAAGAATTTGATGATGAGGAGGGATTTAAGGAGTCTTCCCTTTAGCCTGCTAGGTCTACTTTGAATATCATTGATGAAGTTTCCCCTTCTGTCGACCAACCTTCTAGAAGCAGTATTCAGGATCAGGAGTAGGAGTAGGTTTAACTCCTTATTTTTTCTTTTTATATTTCTCTGCCTTCTAATAGGACCAATGATTTCACCAATTTGTAACACCCTTTTGGTTATTAATGAAACCATTTCCTCTTTTTTTCTACATGTGTTGTGCTTATCATACTTTTTACTTATCTTTATTGGTTGAATGGATTATTATATTTATGTCATTGTTGCTTTAATAACCATGTTTGTTTACTCACACTTGTAATTTTCAGTTTAGTGCTAGGAAGCAAGCAATAGTTTCTACTAAGTCCGACCTACTCAAAAGGAGTAGAAGTTTTTTGGAAGTTGCCTATATTCCTTTAACTGAAGAAGACTTGGTCGGCCTACTTGGTCCAAAAGCATCTACTCAAGTGAAAGATTCATACATTCATCTTCACATTTTGTTAGACATGGATGTAAGAATATAATGCATCATACTACGAAATGATTGAAAATATGCAGGAAGATCTCAAAATTTCTTTGATTTCTCTTCACTTTGACTATGAAGCTAATACAAAGCTTTGAGTGAAGGCAGGTGCTTTGAGAAAAAGTTGGAGGAATATGCTTCCCTATATAGAAGAAGAGAATTTTACTGAGATATGAAGTTCATGAAGCCAAGGATATTTCCAAGCTCTTGGAGGAAGCAATAATAAACTCCACAACGAATTAAATACTTTAAAAAAATCTTCTGTCAGTGGTGTCGATGAAGGGAATTCTTTTTTGGAGAATGAGAATGCCAGGCTGATGAAAAAACTTGAAACTCTGAAGAAATACAAGCCTAAACAAACTTCTAGACAACAAAGGATAAGCCGACCAACTATTGATGAGGTCAGGACATAAAAAACGTTAGCCGACCAGATGCACAGTTGAAAGCTAAGAGTCAAGTTATTGTTGATTTTCTACAAAGATGGAAGATAACGATAAGGCCATTGCCGACCAATCTGTACAGTTGAAGGTGAAGAGTGATGCTTTGAAGAAACTTCAACATCAAATTGAAAGGTTGACATTTTAATTTCATAAATGACCTATAGAGGTGTGTATAGAAGGCTACAATGAATCTTTTGGCCATGTTGATGATCACCTTGCCCAAAGCCACTATGAAGGTTATAATGGGGATGGACCAACTGCTTGACTTTGCTGAAGCATGATCGTAACAACAAGTTTTGGTACTGGAATGAGCCGAGTCTATTAGATTGTGACGATACTCCTTTCAAGTTGGACACCTTATGTATTCCTGTTGATGCTATTCCCCAATGCCTGATCACTAAATATTTTGGACACTACCACTTGCATGATGTTCATGAGATAATTTGTCCCCCTCATATGATCAATGTGTCGAGCAACAACAATAGAAGAATGTTGAGAGATTATAACTTTATTAATTCTCCCTATACTTTGGTGATCCTCCTGCTAGAATGGAGAGAGTGTAGTTAACTCAGGAGACTTCCAAAGCTCAAGGAAGATGTCTCGTTGAATAGTTCTTATGTATTTTGTTATCCACTTAATTTTGAATGCAATACAGTTATATAAATAAAAAACCACATTTTTGGGTTATTAACTCTTGATTATTTAATCAACCAGTTAACTTATGAGTATAATACCATAGATTCAACTAATACACTTAGAAAGTCTCATTGATCCAAGTTTAGCATTAGTTATCAATGGGGACCAAGTGTATGAGGAATAGATATTTGTATTCCAATGTTTAGGAATGTTTACATATCTTCTTGCATTTAACTTAGTCAGATAAAACTTGTTTGTAAATTTTTTAGTTGTATACAATGTTTTACAGACGTCTTGTTCTTGACTTGTAAAAGACAAGGTCATACATGTAGTAAATTCTTATTGTCGGATAATACTTCTTATTTGCAACTTGTTTATATAAATCCATACATGAAGTAATAATTACTTCTTATTAATGACTTGTATATACGAAGTCATACATGAAGTTTAAATTTTAGTGAGAAACAATTGTGCCTCACGCTGTTAGTGCATCTTGAATTTGATAAATTCAATCTAATTAAGTATGTATGTGCTGTCGATCAGCAAAAGTTAAAGATCGAGAGACATTTTTTTACTTCTTGTTTATGAGGGATTTATATTACCGTACTCCGAAAAAAATTAAAAAAATCGAAGGAACTTAAATCAAAATTTTATTAAAACTTAAAGAAAAAAAAATACAATAATGGCAATCCCTTGAATAATTGATAATACTTTTGGAGATGCTCGGCATTCCAGGATTTTTTGAAATCTTCTCCATCCAAAGTTTCAGTCTGATATGTCCCCAGTCTGATGATAGGTGAAATGCGATATGGTCCATGCCAATTAGCCTCAAGCTTGTTGTTCTCTAGGATGACCTGCTTAAGGACATAATCGCCTTCTTTAAGGTTGGTCGTCTTGAAACTTTTATTATAAAAGCGAGCAGTTTCGTGTTGGTATGCAATGTTTCTTAGGGAAGAATCTTCTCGAACTTCCTCCAACATTTCTAGATCCAGTAGCCTCATCAAGTCACTGTTTGGAGTACCAAAATTCAAAACCCCATGAGTTTCTAGGCCTATCTCGATCGACACCATGGCTTCAGTCCCAAATGCAAGCATGTAAGGTGTCTCAGTTGTTGTTGTTCTCGACGTTGTTCTGTAAGCCCAAAGAACATAATGCAACTCATTAATCCAATTTTCCTTAGCAGCATCAAGCCTCTTATTTAGTTCATTGAGCAAAGTCCTATTTGTTACTTCTATGTGACCATTACTTTGAGGATAACCAAGTGCAAAATGGAGTTTCTAGATTTTGGACAGGACACAATATGCTTCAAATAAATCTTTGTCAAATTGGGTTCTATGGTATATAATAAAGGCATATGGCAACCCATATCTACATATAATATTCTTCCAAATGAACTGATACACTTTATCATAAGGCATGTCTACTAATGGCTCTTCCTCAACTCATTTGGTGAAGTAATCAACAGTGACTATGAGATACTGTAACCTACCTTTGGTGGTCGGTAGTGGGTCAAGCAAGTCAATTTCCCAAATAACGAATGGCCAGGGAGAAGTTATTGGTGCTAGAGCAGCTTTGGCCATTTTATGAATGGCGGAGAACTTCGGGTACTTGTCACACTTTTTTACAAATTTTTTACAGTCTGCCCTCATAGTCGATCAATAATATCCTTGAGTGTTGATTCTTTGAAGCAGTGATTGACCAGCCAAATGAGCTCCACAAGAACCTTCATGCACTTCTTTAATAAAATATTCAACTTTTAGTGGGTGAACACAGTAAAGATATGGTTAATACCCTTCAATATTATATCCCTTTGTCCAACCCATATTTGCTGCCTTATAATAGAGTTTTTTGGTTTCTTTATGATCAAGTGGTAGCATCCCGTCTTCAATATAAGCCTTGAATGGGTGCATCGAAGAAGGTACCAAGTCTACAGTAATAAAACTGATCATTAAATCTTGTTCAATACTCCTATTCACCAAGATTCCTATTGGAATAGTTCACCCGAGTTCAATTCTTATGATTGAAGCTAGCTGAGCAAGTACATCAGTTGGGGCGTTAACTATTCTTGGGATCCTATTCACCAAGATTTCTAGAAACTTGGCAATAACTTCCATGGATTTGGCGAGGTATTTGTTCGTTAACTCTCCTTTCACTCAGTATAAATGAAACACTTAGTTGGCTATTAGTTGTGAATCACTATGCACTATTACCCGCTCAACGCCTAATGAATGGGTAAATCAAGTCCAACTATCAAAGCTTCATACTCTTCCTCATTATTCTATGCCATGAATTGAAACCTAAGTGCATATTCAACATCAATATCATCAAGAATATTGAGTATTATACCTTCTCCACTTCCAGTCAAACATGAAGAACCACTTATTTCTAAATTCCACAGCAGGTGTCATTATTGAAGCTTTATGTGGACAATACTCCATGATGGAATATCTTCTTACTCCCCTCTACATATTTCTGAGCCATATCTAGAATTTTAGATGATTCAGGTTGGTCGACCATTATTTCAGCTCGCTTTTGAGTTGAGCTCTCTTCCTTAGAAGTCTGCTCGGTAGGCAAATGTTGTTGGTCGAGACCTCTGGATAAGTGAACTCTGAAATGAAATTCGCCAAAGCATGGCCTTTTAATTAAGATCTAGGTTCATAAACTATATCTTATTCTCTTAGTTCTACTGCCCATTACATCAATCTTCCTGACTTCTCAAGTTTATGGAGCGCTTGCCAAACAGGTATATCAGTAAAACAATTATAGTATGTGCTTAGAAATAGGGCTCATATGCCTGGAGGCCTCAATGAGTGCTAAGGCCAACTTTGCCAGCATGGATACCTAGTCTCAACTCCCTAAATTCTTCATTTATGTATTAAACTAGTTTTTTGATCCCATTATACAATCTAACTAAGGTCGAGCTAACTACAAATTCAGAAATAACCACGTATAAGTATAATTTATCTCCCAAAATTGGTCGGAATAGCAATGGTGGTGATCCCAGATCCTTCTTTAACTTTTGTCATTCCTTCTCACATTCTATATTCCACTAAAAAGTTTTTTTCACCACTTTGAAGAATGACAAGCATCTATCCTTTGCTCAGGAAACAAATATGTTTAAAGTGACCACTCTACCAGTAAGCCTTTGCACATCATTTTTGCAAGTTGGCTACTACATTTCTATCGAAGGTTTTATTTTGGATGGATTAGCTTCAATTCCCCTTTGATTGACTATGAAGCCGAGAAACATTCCTTCTTGCACTCTGAACACATACTTGGTTGTATTTTGGTTGGATTCAATTTTATCTTATGCTTTTACAACTGGTCAAAGGTTTAAGTGAGGTCGCTAATATGATTTGAGGTCTTATTTCCTTTACTTAACATATCATCCACATAAACCTCCATATTTTTGTCTATTTTCTCTTCATATACCATGCTCACCAACCTATGGTACGCTGCTCGAGCATTTTTTAGCCCAAAGGGCATTACATTATATAAATAGGTTCCTCGGCTGGTGATGAAAGTTATGCTTTCCCTCTCTTTTAGTTTCATTTTTTTCTGATTATACCCAGAATAAGCATCCATGAAGCATAAAAGTTCATGTCTCGACATTACATCCACCAATTGATCATTTCTATGCAGGTGAAAGTGGTCTTTTGGGCAGGCTTTATTCAAATCAGTGAAATCCACACAAATCCTCTACTTATCATTCTTCTTTTTGACCATCACAATGTTGACCAACCAGGCTGGATACTTAACATATTCAATAAATAGGGATGTTTGAAGTTTCTCAACTTATTCTTGGATAGCTTGATTATTTTTTGAACTGAAGACCTTACATATCTGCTTGATCGGTTTGGTATCCTTTGTGATGTTAATCTCATGATAGAGGAAGTTGGGTCAATTCTGGGTATATCCTCGTGGCTTCATACAAACACATTCTTCTTATATCTTATGAACGTGATTAATTCCTATTTAAGGATTGGATCTAATGTCGAGTCGATCTGTATAGACGTCTCTGTCTTATCATCATCTAGAATAATGGTTTCAGTAGCTTATAGAATCTTCCTTTTTAATAACTCTATCTCATCTCATAGATCTAAAGTTTCAACTTTAAACAAACTGTTAGGCCCACTGGTATCCATGTGATAAGTGGTCGTATTCTCTTCAAATCAGTCAAGTTATCTTTCTCGACGGATGAGTAATAACACTCTATAGCCACCTTTTGGTTACCTTTCACAACACCTAGCCCAAAATGAGTTGAGAACTTCAAATATTGATGAATTGTTGACGGTATAACTTTAAATTTCTTCAATCCTACCCTATCAAAGATCACATTATAGGCAAACTGAACATTTTTATCCACTATAAAAAGCGTATTTTCTCGGTTCGGCTTGTCGACTAAGTGCCGAATAACACTTCTAGCTTGATGCTGCCCAGTGGGTAAACTTTTTCACCTGAGAAACTTATTAGTGGCCTATAATAAGGTTCCAGTTGGCTGAGTTTCAAATTCAAACTCTGAAAGCATGGGTAAAACATGATATTAGTCATGCTCCCATTATTAATCAAAACCCTATCGGTGACAGAATCCTGGATCCCAAATTTGATGACCAATGGATCATTGTGGGGATAAAGTACCCCAGTGAGGTCATTCTTAGAGAAGCTAATTACCAGTTTGTCTTTGTTAAACTTGTTGAGTCGGTCATCTTTGTTGAGGTTGATTCTTTGGATATAAGAATAGGTTTGGTCCTCATTCAAGTAAGCTTTTCTTTTGACAGTGTGATCGCCTCCTCCTACATCGCCACCTGTAATTACATGACAGTTAAATGAACTAAAAGTTATCATGGTACCTCGTGTTCTGGCAGCATGGGCTGCTTCGGTAGGTCGAGATCATCTTTATAATCATCGTCATGGTTCCTCTTTCTGTTATCTTTGGGCTTGCAAGGAGAATTTAACCTTCCCCTTGCTTCTTTACCTTCTCATCGATCAACGAATTTATTCACTTGTTCTTGGTGTATAAGAGATTCCACTTCATTCTTCAAAGTGATACAGTTATCTGTTATATGACCATGATCCTTATGGAATTCACAATATGTAGATTTGTCTCTCCTGTTAGGAGACGCCATCAATCTTTCAGGCCATCGTAAATCCTTATTGTGTTTTATTTCCTCTAGGATATGGTGAATGCTAACAGTTAATGGAGTAAAAGTTCCATACTTTTTAAGTGTATCTTCCTTCTTAGGTTTTTTCTCCTTCTTCTCCTTTTGGTCCTTCTTATCATGCTTTATGGATGGACTCTGCTTTTGTGGTCATTCCTTCCTCGGCATTTATTATCTTTCATGCCTTAGCCATGAGCTCAGTCATAGTTTTAGGAGGATATTTGGATAGAGCATAATATAGTTCCTCAGGAAGCAAGACACTCATTACAGTGGTGATGGTTTTTTTCTCCTCGTAATTAAACATTTCCAAAAACATTTTATTAAAACGAGTGACATACGCCCTAGATGTTTCCCCTACTCACTTCCTTACACTTAAAAGATGATCTACTCTCTTTACTGGCTTGGCCCGAAAACAGAAGTTGCTGATAAATACCTCGACAAGATGGTTGAAGTTAGCAATTTGTCCTCGAGGCAAGTTATTAAACCATATTTGGGCAGAATATGTAATAGTACTTGAGAATAATCTATAGCAAATCTTATAGAGGACTAAATAAATGTCAGCGGAAACTTGATATTGATCAATGTGCAAAACTAGATCAGTTTTGCCATCATATTTGGGGGTGACCACAGGGGTTTTAAACTTAGTTAGAGTTGGGAAGTCCACAATTGCTTGGATAAAGGGAGACCCTTTAACAAAATTTCTCTGTAAGAGATTCTTTGCTTTTGACATTTCGTCCAACTGATCTTTTAACGTCTAAATTGATACTTTCCAAGATGGATTTTCTGCGTCATATTTTTGTGCGAAGCATCTCGACTGTCCCAACTTTGTGTTTGTGCCGAGACCTCTTCCTGAGAAGTTTGTTCGACATGTATAGATGATCATACACTTGATCTTGACCTGACTGAGGCTTCATGATGATCGACTGGATCTTTTGTAGTTTTAAATAATGCTCTAGGAGGGTTTCTATATACTTGGGGTCCCAAATGGTCAAAAGGAGAAGATCTACTCAATATTTTTAGGACACTTGTCCTTTCAGGAGAGAAAGAAATTCCATCATTGAACTATATGGCTCTGATTGATCAACTGATTCTTGGGTGATAAGTCATATCATCGAATGATCTAGAATAACTATGTCAGTTATTCCTAGGAGGTGGAGGTGCAATTTCTCTCCTTAGTGAAGGAACTGCTTACTGTCTAGATAGGGCAGGAGATTTGGCTTAGATTGAATGCACTAATTGCCTCATTATTTTTTGCATAGTATCTTAAGCCCTAGTAGTGCTAGCAAGAATCCCATATATGTCGACTGCTATAGGCGAAGTAGATGGAATAGGAAAGTTACCTTCGTTTCTGGCACTAGGCTCTGGATCACTCATCTTTCCTTAAATAAGGATATATGAGATTAAGAACAGTAATTAAACACTCGTTCCCATAGATGACGACAATATGTTGATGTCAAAAAATGGATCCAAATTTATATTCAAAAATAAAATATAGATTGTAATGAGATAATAAAAAGAGAGATACAAGATTTTAAAGTGGTTCGTCTATGTAAGAAAGCGTATGTCCACTGTTATGGTATTGATTTTAAAAGTTGCAGAAAGCTATGTATTCTTGTTCATAGGAATACCCTACAATTCTTTCTATAATGCCTCTGATGAAAGGAATACAATGTATTTATAGTGACCCAGAGATTAAGGGCTGAAATGTCAAGGGATGGAATGCCTTTATACATTGAAGCATTTACACCCATACATAATAAATGTGATGGTTGGTTGCATGAACCACATGAGGAACGATCTTTGGTTGTACTTTTCATATGGTGGAGCTTCATTAGTATTGATGGTCTACATTCTTCATTTTGGTCGGCATGCTTGTCGAGATATTATCAGTTGATTAGGATTTATGCCACATAGGAAGACATTTGTTCATTTCTAATTATTCCACGTAGGTGGATAATTTTTGGTATCAAGACTAACTATGATACATAGTAATAAAATGCAAACCTTGGAACCAATCGAATCAACATGCCTATTTGAAGTACCCAAGCCTATCAGACATAGTGGCGTAATAAAAAGTCAAATCTTATAGACATAGTATTTGGAAGGAAATTAAGGAAACACTCCATTAAGATAGCTGATACAGTTACTTTCCAAATCAAAATTCAAAGGAATCCTCCTTATAAAAGTATCAAGTACATGAGAAGTCGATGAATTTTTTTCTATCAACCCAACACATGATTTTCTAACTATAGTAAAATCATCTAGTAGTTACCAGATTGTCTTCTGATTAGAGAAATTCTAATAGAAGAATCAAGTGTTATACCTCAAGAATGGAAATTGAAATTCGAAACATAAAGTTGATAATTTTTATATAAAAAAGGGATTTTTCTATACGGTAATCCTATGTATTTTTAGAAACCGTGAATTGAAATTCAATTATCCTAACCTCCATGCTAATAGAATGAAATAAGTGAACCTTTAACACTTTGAGCCTAAACTATCATCCTAACTTCCTCAAACAAACTTATATTTATACGGACCTATTGTGCAAATAGATGTGAAACACTGTTGTTGACAGAACCATATTTAACCCATGATATCTTCTTACGGACACCACCGTAATAGTATGAGAATATTGTATGTGAAACGAACTTCATATAACCCAACCATACTTAAACTCTCGTTACAAAAATATCTGTGATGATAGACGACACATCTAAAACTTGTAAAAATATCGATTAATTAGATAAACTCTAATTGTTTTTAATCCTGGATACGTCAAGTATTTCTTTTATGATGATGTTTTATAACTTGAAAATCCCGAAAGAATGACTTTGTAAAGCTGTCATAGTTACATGATAAAGCTGCGAATCCCGAAATTATGAGTTATTATCTTAAACATACTATATACCCTAAACGAGATAAGTACTATAACTATTTGAAACTATACGGATATAGGAATTTTGAGGATGAATTTTTCATTAGGTTAGTAGAATGTAACAACCCACGTTTTTCTTTTTATTAAAACTGTAGAGTTGAATTTTGTATGTTTTTTGTCAGCAAATTAAAATAATAATTTTTAACCAAACTAATTATAGAGTAGGTATATTTCTGTTATACACGTGTCAGATATTACTTTAATATACCAATTTATATCAGAATAAAATATCCAGATTTAGTTTTGTTATGTAATTACAAACGAAACTCATAGAGTATAAAATATAAAGTTCTAAAAATAAAGTTTAGGGAGTGAAAGTTGAAAAGGAAGAAAAACCAAAAATAACTTGGATAAAAAAAAAAGTTCCCACTTTTAAAAAAAGGAAAAATATATAAAATTAACTTATCCGCCTCTTACTCTTTATAAGCAAACCAAACCTCGTTTAAAAACCAGACTCGACATCACCATGAATAGGGAAACAAGAAGGAAAAAAAAGAAAACCAAATTACCTTATCCGACTTTCCTCCCACCCCTGTTATAAAACCAACCAGGATGGTTTAAACCAAAGACCCATTTCACTTATCCTAAACTCTCCATAATAGGTATGTTTTTTTCCCTTTCTTCCTATTCCTCCTTATTTCAATCATATATTTATGTACATGCGTAGATACACACACACACACACACACACACACACACACATATGGGTATGTATATTGTTACGCGTGTGTCACACAATAAAATAAATCGAGACCAATAACATATTACTTGTCGAAACAAAACTAGTTATACATATATATTGTCAAGGGGATAAAACCAATGGTGACTATACGACTACACGTTAAAATGTCACCTTTTTAAACTTTGAAAATTCATATCTCTTAAGTCGTTGCTTAAAAACATATATGGAATGCATCGTTGGATTCGCAGCATCGAAAAGAATAAATTCATGTATAAACATTTTATAAATGGCACTATTTTTGTCGACGCTAAAATTATTGTGTCAATTACGAGCCTGACACTGCAATATTAATTATTATTTTTACTATTAAGCTTGTACTATAAATTTTTATACCTTAATTACCATATTTTATAATCAACTAAATCGCACGGTTATCATCTTTAAAAATAATTATTATTTTATGACATTTTTCTCTCAAAGTTTATTTTGTAAATGGTATCAGTTTACATCAATTAACGTCGGATCATACCAAAAAGTGTATCTTAATATTAATGCGCTACTCGAATTATTCAAGTCGATTTAATTTAACTTCAAACCGAGTTACGTATAATGTAAACTCATGTAACTGTAGAAATAACAAATAATTTACATAAGTATAAAGTACGTAAATGTGTGGTTGATTATTCATAATAACTCTGCATTAAAATTACAATGAGAGACATCAAATACAACTTATGACCATCCAATCAAAAATCACCAGAATTGTGGAAGGTAATTTTATTTCTCTATTATACCTTTAGCTTATGTCTTTGAAATTAATGTATTGTTTATATCAATGTGTGATAGTCCGAAACTTATATTCTCATTTATGAACTCTTTTGTGTAGTTCAACTTTATCGTGAATATTGATTCAATCATTATCTCCTTTAAACTCAAGTCAGCCCAATCTTGACAGCCTATAATTTTAGTAAATTCACTAATTTCAGCAAATTATCCAGATTACAGTACACCCCTGCATCCTGTTAAAACCATGATTTAAATTATTTTACCTTATTGCAGTATAATCCCTACATCTTATTAAAGCCTGATTTCAATTTTTATACATGATTGCAACATAATCTGCCATTTTGTGACCATTATTAGTGAAACACCTAGTAGTATACCGTACGATTTAGAGATTAGACCCCGGTATACCACAGTTGTTCTAATTGGCTTGTAGGATTTCGATATTAAGTGCCTAGTTTTTATTTGCTACATACATATGAATGCCACTCTAGATAAGTGTTCCAAGATATTTATTATTTCCCTAATTATTTGGGATTGCTTGTCCAAATGTATTATATGATTTGTGCAATATCGTAATAGTATGACTAAGCATTTGCAGCCCTTAAAAATGATTATTTATGGGTTATCGTATTATAGTCTGAACCCTTATGTATAAATCGATAAACAACATATCCATTTATGATCACCATACAATTCTTTTATATATCGTAGACTTTAGTATACCCCTGCTAGTACTGTTGATATTTTATTTTGCTTCAGATTATGATAAACTGTATCACTTTACTAGTATTTCAATCCCAGTTATGATATTCAGATAGATTCACACACACACACACACACACACACACACACACATATATATATATATATACATACCATGTTATAGAAATTGAATTTCTACTTGGAAAGTTTTGCTTATTCTTTGACTCTTAGTTATTTTAAACATGTACGTATAGGTGTTAATAAGTTGAGCCAGCTAGAATTATGTGAAGTGTGGGAATGGTATTGATTAAAGGATAACGATACTGATCAGTTGTTAGTCAGGAAATGAGGTATGTGCTTAGTATTATTTAGTTGAAATTATGGGTTGTAACATTGTGATTTTTCGAGACAGTTTTAGCTTTTGAAAGAAATATTGGTTTCATTTATGGTTTAGTAATTATAAGGATAAACCTCACACTCGAAAAACTGAGATGTGACACCTCATTCCACTCAAAGGTTATTCTAATAACCTTAAAGAGAAGGATGCATCGATCAGTATCCCTCAATACGAACTTGTTTATTACAGCTAGCGAACTAGTCAACCTACGAATTTCCTTCTTGCTCTCAGGAGACTGTATAGTGATCAATGTTTTAATCTTATCAGGGTTGGACTCTATACCCCTTTTGTTAATAATAAAATCAAGAAATTTACCTACTCTTACTCATAAGACACATTTTTTAGGGTTCAACTTCATTTGATATTTCTCAATCACATCAAATGTTTAATTTAGGTCAAGGATGTCATCGGAAGCCTTCTTAATCTTGGTCAATATGTGATCAACCTAACTCTCCATACTTTTCTAACTACTCCTTGAAAACTTGGTTGACTAACCACTAGTACATTGCTCCTGTGATTTTTAAGCCAAATGACATAATGTTGTAGAAGTAAGTACATTACTTAGTGATAAAAGAGGTTTCTCTCTATCTTTTGGCTTTATCTTTATCTGATTATACCCCAAATAGGCATCCATGAAATAAAGTAGTTTGTGCCTAGTATTGGCATCAATTAACTGGTCAATTCAGAGTAACGGGTAATGATCCTTCAAACTCGCCTTGTTGAGGTTTGAAAATTTAATGCATGTATGCTAGTTATCATTGTTGTTCTTCACCATCATGATTTTTGATAATGATATTACGTACTTAAATTCCTTAATGATGTTGGCTTTCTTTAATTTATCCAGCTTCAGCTTTAATGGACATATTCTTCTCCAATAAATACTTTGTACTTCTATTTTTCAGGCTTAAAATCTTTCATAATAATGATCTCATCATAAAGCATATCTAGATCAATTTTAGGCACGTCATCATGGATTTATGAAAATAAAATTTTCCTTTAGCTCAGGAAATCTATAAAAAAAAACTTCAAGACTAGGTCCAGGGATGACCCGATTTGGGTTGTCAACTTTGGATGTTCGTCATTTGCTATTAAGACTCAATCTACTTTGTTGCTTTATCTGTGACCGTCTTATCTTCAACTCAAGGTCTAAAGTCTCTATTTAATAAGTGGATATTATCTTCGCATACTCTTCGACTGATATGTAGTAGCAATCTCGAGCTACCACTTAACTTCCTTTCACTTGACCCACTTTATAATGCATTGGGAACTTCATGACATGGTTTACTATAGAGGCCAATTCTTTAAATTTCTTAAAATCTTCCATTCCAAAATTGATGTGTAATTCGAGGCCATGTTTTTTCGATGACGAAGAAACATATCATCTGTGTTCGGTAGGTAGGCCATGTTCCGACTATAACTTCAAGTTCAATGGTTCTGAAGGGGTATACTTTCTCCCCATATAATTCGATGAATGGATGGTGATATTCTTGTATATTCCTTTATGACATTTTAAGCCTCTTAAAACAACAATAGAACAGGAAATCTACCGACCTTCCATTATATACTAGAATTCTCTAGACAATCCTTTCACGGACCATCATGCTCACAACTAATGGGTTACCATGCAAGTACAATAATCCACACAATTCATCTTTTAAAAATAAAGAATTAGAATATTTTATTTACTTTATGAGAGCAAGTTGCCTCTGTCATGTTCACCTCGCCTATATGTGCACATACTTTCACCTCATTCAAATATGATTTTCTTTCAGAAGTAACATCCTCTTTGCCAGTGTCTCCTCCAATAAAGAAGTGCATTTTGAATGAAATCATGCTAACATTATCCACCAATTACTTAGGATTCTTGAGCATGTCAGGGTTTCTATCGTCATATAAATCTTCATCTCATTTTTTCTTCTTGTCGTCCCTTCCCTTGAAAGGAGACTTTAATCATCTTCTCGACTACGAATCACCTATGGGTTCGGATGCTCGACTATACTTGTTCACATACTTAGTTAGCTTTACCTCTTAATCACAGCCTCAATTTGATAATTTATGTTCAATAACTTATCAATGGTGATGATACCCTGGTAAACCTTTAACCTTTAAAAGTATCTTAAACCCTTAGGAATGGAATGTTGTTCCACAGTTATCCTCAGACCGTAGAAATGAGAAATACTTGGTTCCAAAGACCTTTGTTGCTCTCTAAAGTAAGCCATATCGTTGTAATATACCCCAATTATGCTTTTTTCTTCCTAGAAGGATTAGTAATTCCAACACATCTCCTTAACCAATCCCAAAAATCACCTCACTAAGGTTTTACTATGACTTACACTCAAAGAAAACCATAGATTAAAGAGAAATGATCGCTTGAGATCACTCAAATCTCCACACTAAGGTGAGTTTGTGGGAAGTACCGGAAGATCAATCTATAACAATACATTGATAGTTTTGGTCTCACACTCTGATACATTGTAAATAACCTAATCCAACTAGTGTGAAGGGAGGTAAACCCTCACCGGGCCTACTACTTTTAGCATTTTTAGACATTCTTAATATAATTTAGTAGAAAAATAGAGTATCGTAATTAAAAGGTAATCGATTCACTTGTAATGCATATTTAAAATAGAAATGCATATATCTAAATGGATATTTAAGGAATTACTAAGAATCAAATTGAAAATGTTGTTAAAATATCCCTAACCCTTTGAAGACCCGATGAATCAAATTTCAATTCACTGGTTTACTGAAATAGGGTATCCTTGAACTATAGAAATCTATAATAATAACATAGCAATCCATTTACCACAAACTATGCTAATATGTTATCGCTATGAATTGATGTATTGATTTATCTTAGCTGAATATACTAATTATGAGTCCATAAACAGATAAGAGATTAATTTACCAAAATACTAAGGCATGAATGAACTAAAGAGTAAGGGGAGGGAGAAGAAGTCAAAGGATAAATTTTCGATCGAGTCAATTTGTATGTATATTTGATCAATTTGATTTAGACAAAACTTATTTGAGTCATAGATTAGGATTTGAGTTGTTTGTCCTTCAAGTCTACAATGTTTGATTGAAGACTGTATTGACCAGGTTAAAGCAACATCGAGTAGATGTCAAGTTTCAAGATGAGTTTCATCTTCAACATCCAAGTGATATCAATGACGTAAAATGCATATATATATTTGATCCCTGGATACAAGTATTGCGTGTTGAGTTTGTAATTCTTTAGGTCATTTTCGTAAAATGAATTTTCAAATGAAAAATAATTTTTAAATGATAACTAATTTTCAAAACAAAAAATCTAATTGTGCCATTCAAATGAGTTTACTTATGTCGTTCAAATGAGTTTACTCTGTTCATTTGAACGGGTTTTTTATTTGATCAGATAAGAATGGAATTTTCTTTCAAAAGAGGTTCAAATGATATTTGTATAGTTTACATAATTTTTTGTCTGAATGTCATTAGATCTTTGTTCATACGAGTTTAGAAAGTTCATTCGAACGATATTTATTTTGTTAAAATGAGATTTCATAAATCGCTTGAACAACCCTAGGTTTTCGTTCGAATGAGTCACCTCCTTTTTTATGCCGCCATAATTTTTATTTTTTCTATAAACATCAATGTTGGCAACTTATTTTATAAAGAGGAATTTACGAAAAGATTTTTCAAGAACGTATCTTGTGCGTCCCAGACCATAGTTTACTCTTATTATTTTGAGATACAAATTTCACATCCATGTCTATTTGAGATTTCGTGTGCACTGCACCAAGATTTTTTATTCTTCATAAGGAGTTGGTTTCTTGAGGTGGATACCATGTTTGTGTTATGTGTTAACTGGACTAGTCATGAGATAAGTAATATTGGTTGGATATCGATACGTGGGAAGTGCATGCATTGTGTGGATATTGGAAGTTATAAAATAGTAGATGTGGAGAAGGTAACGAGGGATGAGGAAGTGTGTCAAGGCTTGAAGGTGCCAAGTCTTTGTGCAAGTCTAAGTTATCCTAGTATATAGACTTATATCGTAGTGCACTTGTGTGCCTAGGCTATTCCAAGTTTTTTCAATTGTGGATTTTCCTCGTGCATAGTCATGTTTTATTTTGCTATCTTATTTATATCACCTAGATACATGCTTATGTTAAGAAAAATTAATAAATTGTATAAACAACACTGTGGTTTAAATTAGTGCAAAGATAATGTTAAAAATTTAAAAATACATGTTTATTTGATTATACATAAACCCATGGGGCATTATATTTTTTTCAAATTGGTATTAAAGAGGGTTGTATGAGTTTGTTGTGTTTAATCCATGTCTTTGTGCACATATAGGGATTAGATGGACTTTAATAGATAAATGACATTTTCTCACATGACCTTCATTGTTTGAAGGGATAAATTATTCATATCGGATAGAGGGGATGTAATTTTTCTTAAAATCGATTGATGAGAATGTTTAGAACTCGGTTGTGCAAAGGTGGTGCTCCAAAAGCATAAATCTCTTAGATAATAATTGAAAAAATTCTCAGCATTTAATTCCAAGGGTACGAATGCTATCTTTTTTGTTATCACTGCAAAAGAATTTGTGCGTATTATGACTTATTAGAGGGAAAAGGATGCTTGGGATATTTTGAGATCCACACATGAGGATATTAATACAATTAAGGTTTCAAAAGTGTAAAATCTGACGACTAAGTTTGAGACAATTAAGATGATCGAGAATGAGTCTTTTGATGAGTTCTATGCCAAGTTGTCGAATATTATCAATTCCTCATTTAACTTAGGAGAGCCTATCCCTGAGACTAGAGTGATGCTTAAATTTTAAGGGTCGTTCCCGAAAAGATTAAACACCAAAGCCATAGTCCTATATTCTCGAGGTGGTGTTGACACTATGAGAGTCCAATAGTTTGTAGGTGACCTTCAAACCTATGAGATGAACATGTGTCCTCCAAAGAAAAAAAGATGAAAAGAAAGAGAAGGGCAATGCTTTGAAATCTCGAAAAGAGGGTGTGTCGGATTCTGATTGTGACATTGGCTTGATGCTATATATATCACTAGGTTAGATAGGAAGTTCAATAAGTTTATTAAGCTCAAAGAATATAAGAATTTTGAGTAAAAATATATGAACTTTCATGACCAGGATTGGAAGAAAAGGCATGGTCCTAATATGGTGGTTGATCAAGAGAAGTACTTTAAATTCTAATGATTTAGGAATTATCCTCGTGAGTATCCCAATGAGCTAAGGAAGGAGGCAAAGAAATCGAAGGTACAAAAAGCCACCCTTAATGATAGTGAGTCTATGAGCATAACTATAACACATTCATGGATAGTCATGTTGGTTTAAATGAAACATCTTCCATCATTGAATATGATCATTTGCATAATGGTTCCTAGGATCAGTCTTGTGATTCCCAAGATAATAAGGAAGAAGAAGATGAGGAATAAAGTAAACTTTAGGTTGGTGAGTTATACACGGTGCCATTGCAGTAAAGTATGGCCAACATAAAGTTAAAAGCTAAGTTGAACGAATATATTGTACGTAACGATAATTCAAAATTGATTGAGGATATAAGGGCACGCGTGAATACCCTCCAGGAAAAGCTCACACTTGTCGAGGAGGGAAGAGACAACATTCATGGATTGATGGAAAATATGAATAAGCAGTCCCTAATATTTGATGTCTCTCATATTTTACTTGAATCTACGATTATGGTGTTAGAGGAGAAATTTAGAGACTCAAGTCACATCAAATTTGATTTGAAATATAGGTCGAATAAACTAGATTATAGTTTATGACCCGTCCAAATAAAAAATGATATTTTTGTAATTACCTTCAATGACAACAATTCTTTTGCTCCTAAAGCCAATACCAAATCTTTGAAATGGTATATCTTAGCCAAGGATGTTAGAAAAGGCCAACCCATAGGTAACATTAGTCATCATGTCAACACTTGCACACATTACGGTAAGAAATGTCACCTTAAGAATTTTTATTGTGATATTAAAAAAGGTCCTCGGTATAGTATAGTGTCACTAAGGTTTTCAAAATTCTAGATCATCACCTTACACGTATGTGGGTTTGGAAATCTGATTTGGAGGCGCTTATTGTTAGACTTGTCAATTCTTGCAAGCTTTCACATGATGCTTATCATGATATACCTAATTGTTCATTATGTTTTGCATGTTTTCATACATTAGCTTTTGTGTTTTTTGATTATATGTTATTTCTAGTTTTATGATGTTTGAGTCTTTTGTATTTTGATTTTTCAATTATTGGGTCTTATTAAGAAAAATACCAAAATAATTTATTTTCCTTTTGAGGCGTTTTTTTTTTAAACTCGAAAAGATTTTTGTTTTAGATATTTTATGTGGCATATCATTGTGTTTGAATCCCATTCGTTCCATGTTTTTATGTGTATAGGATATTTGATTATGGTTTACAATATTTAGTATTGATCTTAATCATGTTTTCATGCAGTTGTTTGAACTTGAATTGCTTAATGGATTCAATTTGCATATGTCTTTACACACACTTTGCACGAGCCCTTTCGAATTTTAACTACCAATACTGTATGAGCTAAGTGCGGTGTTATCATATAAATAGTTTCATAAACATATCTGTTTGACTCTCGGGCATTTGTGCATGTAAGAACAATTGATCGAGAGTTTTTTTTATTTGAATTTTTATTTGAAAAATATAAGGGTGCAATGGAAAAGGGTTGGGGGGAAATAAACCTCCTTTGCATGAAAGGCCACCATTAGCAAGAGCTTAAAAGAAAAGAGAGGCAAAAGAAAAGAAATGAATTGCCAAGGCCATGTTATAGAAATTGATGCTTCAAATTTATATCTTCAAAAGAAAAAGAGAGATAAAATAATATACAATTATTTTCTAGGGTGTTAAAGATGAAGACCGATAGGTTTGCACAATGATTTATAATTATAATTTATTTTGACTCTAATAATCTTAGAATCATCACTATTTTCTAGTCTAATGTGCATTGTGTATTTTTATCCATTGTGAGTTTCTTATTTGTCACTTGAAGCTAACTCAAAGTTTGATAATTTAATAGGGTCAAATAAAAATCCTTGGAGATATTTTAGTGATTAGTCATATTTCTTTTGTTTCTAGTTCAAATGTCTTCACTCCGTACCATATTTTGTTTAGATAAATTTATGTCATATGAGTGTGGAAAGCTTATGTGTTTTGTGTATTTTATGGTGTTCATATCTATATATTTATGTGCATAATTGTTATATGAGTGTTTATATATATATATATATATATATATATTTGTGTGTGTGTGTGTGTGTGTGTGTGTGTGTGTGTGTGTTGTATGTCTATTTTTGAGTCCTTACGTTGCATTTAATACATTTTTTCATATGTTTCATCTTCAATTTAGATTTTTATGTTATATAATCATATTGGTATCCTTTATTTCATGTTTACATTGATATCATTTGTTCATTGTTTGGATTATTTATGCTTGTGTCGCCGAGTTTGTTTATCATTACATGTTTCACTTCACATCATCACACCGTGTACTTGTTATCCTTAATGTTTACATGTGTTACAATTAAGGGTAGAAGTTTTTTATATTGTGCATATTTATCTTTATATATTCCTGTACAAAAGGGGGAGAATATTTACCTTAATTAGAAGACGTCTTACTTTAGGTGGAAAAAAAATTTACCTTAGTTTCAGGAGATGATTGGATAAGGGGGGATTCATATGAGAATTTATATTTGTTATATATTCCCTTTGAGTTTGAAAGTTGTGTCTAAGTTTGTAGGTTTGCAACGATGCGACAAAATTTTCGCAAGATCAAACTACTCAAGTTTTTAGAGCATATGAACTTTTTCCTTTTGGGGTTGAGATTGAGTCTTTACTAATCTTGACAAATCGGTTGGATTTTAATTTTGAATTTTGTCTCAGAATAGGCAAAGGATTTCGATGGAGTCAATTTGTATGTTTATTATCTTTACTCCATTTAGACAAAAGTTGTTTTAGTCATTGGTTAGGACTTGAGTTATTTGTCCTTCACACATATTATGTGTGATTGAGGATCGTAGTGAAAAAGTTAAAGCGATATCGAGTTCATATCATGTTTCAAGTCGAGTTTCCTCTTCAACATTCGAGGGATCTTAATGAGGTATGATTTCATATTTCTGTTTAATCCATGGATACGAGTCTTGGGTATGAATACATAAATATAATGTTATATGTCGATTGGACGTTCTCGTCTAAAACAAAAAAATGAATCATCTATATTTGGCAAGTTAGCCATGTGTCGACCACAACCTTAAGCTCAATTGTTCCTGAGGGGAACCTTCTCCTCGAGAATCGATAAGAGGACCTTTATATGCCTCCAATTTGTTATCTCTCAACCTTAAATTCTTGAATAAGCCATAAAAAAAATCAGCGTACTACCATTATTAGCCACAATCCTTGTTACTTGAGTTTCATGCACCATCATCGTGACAACTAGAGGGTCGTCATGCTAATAAAGTACAAAATAATCTTTAGAGAAACCAATGATTATATGGTATTTATTTACCTTTCGGGGGCTAGTTTTTGCATCATTTACCAAGTTGATATGTCTTATGTGAGCATAAGTCATTGCCTCATTGAGGTAGGCTTTTCTTTCTGTTAGTTTATCTCCATTACAGTGATTACCTACTACTCTAAAGTGACACCCAAAATATATCATCTTTACTTAACGCATGGGCTCTTTAGAGTTCTTGGGAAGATCTAGATCATCCTTCAAATCATCATCTCTACCCTTTTTCTTCTCGTCTTCCTTCTTATAAGGGGACTTTGATTATCTTATTGATACCTTCTTATCTTGCCTATCTGATCAATTACCTTTACTAATGTACTTTGCTAGGTTGGATCATCTGGTGAGATTTCCAATCTCGTTCTTCAAATCAAGGCAATTGTTAGTATTATGGCCATGGTATTTATGGAATTCACATTACTTGCTTTTATCCCTCATGTTAGGAGGAGACTTAAATTTGCTTGACCATTTCAGGTCATTAGACCCTTAGATATCATCGAGGATGTGGTCCGCACTACTGCATGTGGAGAATATTTATAAAACTTCTTCGGCATATCGACATTCTAGTTATTCTTGGACTCTTTCCTCTTCTCTGGGCTCTTGGTAGTATTGGCTTTACAATGGCTAAACACCTTATTTTCCATTATTTCTTAAGCATTCATAATTTTACCATCTTTGCCCAGCAACTTAGACATTGTTCTTAATGGCTCCTTAGCCAATGCCCAATAATACTTTCTAGGCAATAAACTACCCATGATTGTCGTGATTGTGATTTATCCTTATAATGAATCATCCACAGCTTCTAGGTATTAAAGCGTGTGATGAACTCTTAAGTCGTTTCATCCATCTTCTGATGGATGTTTAACAAGTGAGTCACCATATTGCCTGACTCTATTCCAAAATAGAAATTGTTAATAAAGACATCGCCCAGTTACTGAAAGTTTAAATTATACCCTCTCGATAAGCTATTATACCAGATTTAAGTCAACCCAGTGATCGTATTAGAGAATACACTGCAACGTTTCTCATTGGGAACAGAGTAAATGATAGTAGATGCTTGGTACTTCTCTCCATCCAACATATGGTTAGATTTTCCATAATATTTTTGGGTGATGGTAGGTAATTCGAATTTTGCATGCATTAAATAACCCATGATTGAAGATGAAAATAGTGAGCTATAGACAAAACCTTGTAAAGGGTTCTTGGTGTTTATAATATCACCTAAGTTATCTTATAAATATTTAATGGACCCCTTCCAAGGTTGTTCTTCCTTCTTGTCCTTCACTGTAATAGACTTTCCTACTCGGCCTCAGCTTTTAGTTGACCCCTCTTCTTAAAAAAAATTCTTGTCTTTGGCCAAACCTCGCACACTTATCCTAGATTTGTTCGAGCACTATGTACTTCTTGTCTCATACCTTTTAGATTCGTCCATGTTCTCCCTTAGCTCTCTTATCTCCCTACTCTGGTATTTTATCATTACTCTCAATCCCAAATAATTAAACACGGATCCCCTACTTTGCACTTTTAGAACACTTGGTCTCTCCATAGATTAAGTTTATTAACCACTCCTTCTAATGGTGAATGTTGCCCTTGTTTAATAAGACTTGTCATCTCTTGACAAAGAGAACTGCAATCTGCTAGCTTCATCTCGCAAGTCCAAGTCTATTCTCCTAGGATTCTCCGCTACTGTGTTATGGTAAGCATATCTCATATCTTTGTAAGGGGTAGAATATGCCAGATCACAGTGTCTCTCAGAGTTTTCACCGCTACTATCTAGGTTAACTAGGTCTATTCTATTTCTATTCTTACCATCTAAAAATGTTCGCATCAACTCTTTTACACTTTCTTGCATTGATTCATAGCCTCTATCCAAACTCGTTAGGATTCCCAGAAGGTCGCCTATACTAACAAGTGTTAAAGGAGTAATTCCTTACGTGGTGCGATTTCTTTCCAGGTTATTAGTTGTGTTACGCAAAACTTATTAAATACAGAGTACCAAAAATGCAAAAATAGATCACCAAAATAGGGACAAAAATTGTAGGAAAATTAATATAAAATAGGGAAAAATATATTCGAGTGAGGATTCAAGGAACTGGAGATAATTGAAAATAAATTTGTTGATGAATGGACTCTAACCCATCGAAACACAAATGAATCGGATTGCAACCTACTATTTTCTTAGAACTGAGAAACCTCAAGTTTTGAGATTCAGTGATGGTGGAAAAGAAAAAAGGGCTTGCCAATTTCCCACATCCTTTGCCAATCTATTATTGGCTAAAACTAGTATAGTAAATGGGCCTCTGCAAGAGTACACTAATTATTAACTATAACATATAAAGAAATATAAATCGTAAAAATACTAATTTAGGGACAATAATATATAGATAGGATAAAGACATGGAAATCAGTTTATGTACCTCAGTCCAAAGAAGTGCTCACATCCACATGTGTAGAGTTGATTGTATAGATTTTAATATGCTAAAGCCATTGATGAACAATAGTTAGAAAATCTTGTGCTCACTCTAGAAATGGATAATATATTGGTAAGGAAAATATAACTCCCCTATTTTATAATAAGGGATAGCATGCTATATATAGACTATTAAAGGAGAGAGAATGGATAATGATAGATGTTATGCCTTTATAAGTTAGGTAAGCACACATTTTACATGCAAGTGGGGAGGATAATCATAAGTTTGTTACGCGCATATAGAGGAGGATATTTTTACAGCTCCCACGTGCAAGGTGGTGTGACTACCGTTGACATAATATTATCACATGTTATATGCTTGCCTTGATGATGTTATACAACAATGTTAACCAGCTAGGTTAAGTCGATCGCTTGTGACATTGAGGTTGTGCACAATTACATTGGACGACTAGATGGGTAGTTGAGTTGATCTACTTTAAGAGTAAATGAATCCATCTCTCATCTTCTAATTGGTTCTTAGGTCCTACTATATTCATGGTACATCAATTACATAATAAGTTTATATACATATGAATAGGCATAACTTATACCAATAAGAATCGTACAATCATTCTAAATAAACTTGCCTTATGGATTGATTGTGATATCAATCCCTAAATCCTCTTTTCCTCTTTGTGCTTTTCTTTATTTAGCCTTGGGATGACTTCCAAATGACAAAATCAGTATATTAGGTTTAGACTCCCAATTTTATAGCATGGTTCCCACGCAATTGGCCTTGGGTCCAAAATAAGTTCCAACCTAAACTATCCACATAACACTCTGAATAGCCCAAAACTCTATCCAAGCCATATATTAACTCAATGGGCTTAAACCCCACTGCTGGAAACTAAAAACAGAGATTATACATCTCCCACTAGGTCAATACAACATACATCAAATTAAATAACTAACAACTCATTTATTTACTAATTGCCTGATACAAGTCCAAATATAAATTATTTAAATTGACATGTTTTCAAATATAAATTAATTATCACACATAATATAAATAGTCACATCTCACATCACAATCAAGCACATATAATTAATTTCCATAGATTTCATAATTAAATAATATTCATAAAATACGGGATATTACATCTCCCCCTTAAACAGGGAATTTCATCATCGACATTCGAATTAATTATATTCCTAGTCGAAAATCTAAGAATATCTCACCCGTAGCGTCCTCCCACTACGATGAATGAGTTTATACATTATGACCTAATACACAACCACGTATTTCTCGTAATAAATCACATTTGGTCATATTCTTAACTAACTAGTCTAATTATTGAACTCTCTCCGCTCCTCATCAAAAAACATCCTGCACACTAATGGTGATAACGCAAGGTCAAATGAAACTAGTCTCACCCTATTTAGGCTTTCTAGAGGAAATTCCCGTTGGGTTGCCTACTCCCTATTGGAAGCCTCATTCAACAATTTCCATACTATGCCTGAATCTCCAAACCACACTTATTTTCTTTCTTAGTTTCCTTAGCATGTTTTGCTAAAGTTCATAAGCTCGAATTGGGATACCCTATCCTTCATAGTATTCGTAAACACCCACACACTAATATATTCCTAACTCATAGCTTAAATAAATGTGTTCAATCAACTCTGATGGCCATAAATGATCCCATGCCTTTCCAGAGGAACTCGATACCTCATCATAATTAAATGAGTAACCTCATATAGTCCCATACTTCTAATAATCTCTAGAATGTGAAGTGACTCATCAAACATGTTCCATGGTCAATGCTACCTCTCGTAATTGAGACCCCATTCTAGTAAAAAGTTTCTTAAAAAATGTAACCTACTCTTTTATCATCAAACAATTAAAGGAACCTATTCCTAATACTATTTGTATATCCTACTCCCAGTAAACTTCAGTGGTGGGTATAAACCACCCCTAATTACATATTTGGGTGTATCAAATACCATTACCCCAGCATTCTTTGTTCATAAAATATCATCACAAATCACAGCGATCTACCACTTCACACATTCAAAAACCCACTAATGAAACGCATGTGCCAAATTTATATAAAAAGATGCCTTTGCGATATTTTCCCTTCAATTTCCCCACTGATGATAACTCGTTCACATTTCACTTGTTGGGAGGAAACAATCTCTTTAATTGATCCAATATGTAATTTTTATGTGATAGCAAACATTCATCATGTATCATAACCCTATTATGTTCCTGATAGTCTATACATCCACTTCGTGAACCATCCTTATTTTGCATCTCCCTCATAGTAACGTCATCCTCGAATGCTCAATCGTCTAAAAAATTGTGGTGACTATTCCATGACCCTAAAATATATTGGACAAACTCAATCTCATATAAATGCCCTTGCGGAGTATTTAATGTTAATTCTAACTCTGAGGAAAAAACAAATATCTTTTATAGATGATAGTCAACACCCATACAACTAAATCCTAGAGGAACCTCGTACTTTTTGTAACCTCTCTACATAACTGCAATACCCTTTAATATACTCATATCCAATAATAAACGAGTGTGATAGTCCTATTTTAGAGCCTAAGAATAACTGCCCTAAAGAATTACCCAGCCCAAAAGCGACACATAAAAGCCTACCCTTGGTAGTCGATATAAGAGTGAAAGATAGCTATACACATAAGCATACTAATAACACAATGATCTCTTATCAAAAAATCAATTAAGCAGCTAAAAATAAAGTCAACTGAACAAACCTCCACCTCTCTATAATCATGAAGTAAAGTATCCCCCCTTCTGACTGGGGGTAACCACAAATATATAAAAATCAAAGTAAATTTGTATACCTCATAATCATAGTAAATAGACCTTACTTAATAAAGAATGACAAATCCTTGATGCCTAAGCCAGACTTATGCGCATAACCCATAATGGTACCGATAACCATCCCGCAAAGGTAACCCAAAAATTTGGTTGTCATTAAAGCATCTAATAACTATGTGGCATTACTCATCGTGAGCATAATGCCTTCCTTAAAAGAAACTATCGAAATGGAGGCCCCACCGGTAGTCTTGTCGACCTTATTTCTTTTGTCATTACTACTAAATTTTCCCTCGTTTACCATTCTCTCACAGGTCGCGGTTCAACTAGACATAATTCCCCTAGCCCTGTTAGCCAAAACATATCACATCGTCTACTATTGGAAACTTCGTAGGGTCCTCCCCCTATGTGGTTCCTTCTGCTGGTAAGGTCTCCCTACTCGGGGAGATGTTATATTGTCTTAACTTATTGGACCTAATTTAGACTCGTTCTTTAAAATCTTGGGTTTTCTATCCCCATAATATTTATAATGGACTTACTGATGTAAGAGAGTTATTTTAACTATTTGGTTGCAAGTGGTAAATAGCGGGTTACCTATTGACACTTGTCAAACCCTTCACGTAAAGTATATGCCAATGCAAAAAGTCGTTTGCGTACTAGCTGATAATATAAGCATCCTCTTACACCTTCATATAAATCTTTAATAGTGCAAAAAGAGAAAGATGGTTGAATTCACCCTCATGTTGAATACCATGCGGTTTCACATATGAGGTCTTCTAAAACAAACTTTTAATTCCATTAAGGATGGTGAGTAAAACATTTATCCTCAAATCGTACGCTAAGCACTTGCTAAAGGTGTCACATCTAAAAGCTAGTAACTCTCAACTGCAGTCAACCTCATGTGTGGGACGTATCATAAGAGAATCCAAATAAAGAACTATCCCAATACACTTGGTCTATCTAAGTCGCTTGTGAGGAAATCATGGCACAAAACCCCTAAAAGGTCGTTATTATAAAGAGTACAATCCTAAACAGTAAAGCTCTAAAATGATCAAAAAATGCAATGCAAGAAAAAACGATGGATGCACTTAAGATCTCTACGAGACTAGAACCTAGAATGATCTGATACCAACTCTCATACCCCGAAAAATCCATAAATAGATTGTTATTGTCTAATACAAAAAATACAGGAATAAAAAATATTTGGTAACATTCTAAGCAATGACCTAACAAAAATTAAAAATATAACAAAATGAGATAAAATAAATCCTAAATAATATACAACCAGCTTTGATGCAAATCGTACGTGTAACCACTCTCAAAACACAGAGAGTAAAAAGTGATGTAAATCCACCAAAATAAGATCTGAATGATAAAAATAAAAATAGAGTTGGCACGCAGTCCAAAGGGATCTACATCCTAAGAATATGTAATAAGATGAGATGACAATCAACATCATCGTTCAAGATGACGGGTCTCGTTGCCTGATCTTGAGATGTATAAATCCACAATGTTAATAATAAGGCTATGAAAAATAAAAATATAATTGAAATGGGGATAAATCATAACTAGACATATGCCTCTTGCATTTTAATATCTTTTAAGGTTTATCCCAACCCAAACAACCTCAAAGAACACACGGTTCTAAATCCCGAACCCATATGTAGCCTATGTGATTAATGATTTATATAGTCACGCTCTCATCTTTAAATTTTCATCATTAAGATTATCCTATTCATTATAAAATATAAGTAATGTGGTAGTTTCGAACCTATGGCACATTTCAATAAATAAGCAGTATACCGATAACAAGATTAAATCTAAAGTCTATGCACATTTGACTATCTCATTCCAATAATACAACATACACATCTTTAGTATATGTAATACATAAATACGAAACATAAGTATTTAAGTAGACATCCCCATTATAGGTCACATACATCGTTAGTATAACACATAAACTGGTTCACGTATCTCTAGTATCACAACCCAATAATCATATATGGTAAGAGAAAGACTCTACTCATGTCTATCATCCATATAAAGGTATAATTCTTGACATGTACAAATAAATGGGTTACTCACATGACCATACATAATGAAGCCATATCCCTATCGCTTTCGAGGATCACTCGTGCATACTAAGTATAGTATTGGGTCATCACAAACCTTATACCTCATCACAATCAAGGGATAAATCATATGACTACTTATCACTCGTATATTCTTCCATACCCAAGATTACATGTTGAAATATCTTTATGAACCCTTTCGATACACAAATACCTAGACATATGACCCTAGGAGAAAATGTGAGCAATAAAGAGCCCTTCTACTCATCGGGATACCAAAGCAGTCTGTGCCTCACATGCCCCATCATGGAATCCCTTTAAATATGACACACCATGTGACACATGGTATGCATTGCACATAAAACACACAAATAATTCAACCCTCACTAATGAGCTAAAGCAAACACATATATATCCCTCAAAGATGGGTTAAGGTAAATTATGCACACATATACTAGTATTGCTATCATAAAAAGGTATAACACAACTATAACCTTCTATTAATCCCAGAGGTAAGATAAACCTAAAACTATGGGTTCCCAAATCTAAGCATAGTCTCACCCTACCATACACTAAAACATGCACATTAGCGATATTAAATCTCAATTATCCATAATCTATCATCCCAAGGTATCACGTCTAGGTATAATCCGACACCTAATTGAAATGAAATCATGGGACATAACAACTACCTTACTTTGGGAAGTTATAACCCAAACCTAATATCACCTAAAGGATATTCACTCCACTCTTACATCAAAATGATTAAAATCAATCCCATCCAATAAGCCCGATCCTCTAACTTACAATTTCCCAACCAAGAAACGCGGATGTATTATTATTGTTTGAGTAAATTTATTCGGATTATGCAGATAATGTTGATTTAAATAAGGTAGATGGTGACAACTTGGTACCGGAGCATGGTTTTAGGTTCCGGACGTGGTATTAAAGTTTATATTTACATTTAACAATAGAGAGTGGGTTTGTTATGAGATAATATTTTGACTAACAATATTAATATTAAAAATTATGTTATTGTGTTGGTACATGTGTTATTTATTTTGCAGTGAATTATGGATTTCCAAGAAAAGAAATCATATATAAAGGATCATTACAAATGAAATAGATTTAAGGTATTTTTAAATTAATCTTTGTTTCATTTTATATTTTATAATGGATATTATATTTAAAATTATGTTTAAGTTAAAATTATATTTTAATGCATCGAATATAATCTAATAAAACATATACTTAAATGAGTAAATTAATCATTTGGCCTTTAAACTATCATAATTTTTCCAAAATGTCCCATTAACTATAAAATGGTCAAGTAAGTACTTAAGTTAATAAAACTGATTTAATAAGACCATTCCGTCAAATTTTACCATTAACTTGGACTGAAATGACTCATTGTGAGGGAAAAATGCGAACTCAATGTGTTATATGGGTTGATTGTAATTTACCATTAGTTCATAACTAAAATTAAATAATAAAATATATACCCACCTCCCCCCCCCCCCCCCCCCCCCCCCGCGTGTGAAACCCTTTACCCTCTCACTCCATTTCTATTTCAATCATCGCCTCTAATTCCAGCCAATCTTTTGGCCCTCCTTTTCTGGCCAACCACCCCTCCCCTCCCCTCTTTTTTTTGTAAAAAACTCCCACCCCCTCCTCTTTGCTTTTTCGTGAACCACCCAACCCCTCCCTTTTGTTTGCCGAGAAAACCATCCTACCTATTTTCCATTTCTTCTGGAACCACCTACAAAATATCCGTTTGGCTCAATATCACTCGAATTTTAAGTGTGGCTAGGATCTTTTACACATTTGGATGAAGAGAGGGATTTGTCTATACCATCAGTAAAGTTTGGAAGACCGTGATTGATCTTGAAAGGGAATAAATGGAAAAAATACTATGTCGTATGAATGAAGAGTTTTAAGAATATTCTATTCTTTTTGGATCAGTACAAAACCTTGTTTAAATTACCACTTTAAGGTGTCCAACACTACTCATCACGACTGCAAACATGCTGCAACACACACTACAAGAAAAATATCATTTTGTGCCAATTTTATTAGTGGCTAACAATTTATTGCCACTAAAACGTATAATTTGTGGCACAATTTATGTTTGCCGCTAAAAGATAATGTATTATTGGTAACAAATTAAAATCGCCACTAATTTTTCCATTAAATTGAAAAAGGGAAAAATTAGCCACTTAGCGGGAACCAAAAATTCTAATTAGTTACAAATTTAAATTGTTTGCCCCTAATACAGATTCAGCAGTAGAAAAACATATTAGTTTGCCACTAATACATATTCATTAGTAACAAAATATATTAACTTACCATAAATATACCTAAAAACAAATAATTTACCCCAAAAATTACTATCAACTCAACACACAAAAAAACATTGGCTGATACATTCCGCCCAAATCACTCACGAGTCACGATTTCCCCCCAAACCCATTCATACCCCCATATCTCAATAGTATGCATTATCATCTCCCATTCATTACCCCACTACTGATGCGTTATTATATAAATTATTTCTATTCATCTCAGTGGTACGCGTATCCCTTTTTTGTATATATGTTGATTTGGAATTGATTTCATGGTGATTTGGAACTTATTTCGTTGATATATAAATTGTTTCTAATTGGTGGTGATAGTTTGAAGTCGTCCATTGGCTAAGGAACTGATTTCATGGCATATTGGAACGAAATATTTTCAACCCACATCTAAATTGTTTCCATTGGCTGAGGAACTGATGCATTTTTAGGAACTGATTTTGTGTCATATTGGTACGCATCATTTTTCTTAAGGTATTAGGGTGATTACACATCTCCATTGGTCAAAAGAAGATCTTTATTGGGTGATTATATATCAGGTATCATATATTTATCTATAACTGATTTGTATACTCGTATAAGCATTCACATCCCAAAATTTCTATGAGAAAGTTATTTTTTGTGAAGTTTTTTTTTTGTATAATTGATTCTTCATTAGTGATTAATGCATTTCATTTTAGGTAAATGCTCTGATGTTCCATTTGGTCTATACTTACATGCTTAAATCGGTGTTCCATTAAGTAACAGTTAAACATGGATAAAATATACTATTACAAATTAAATTAGGTTCATTGCAATAATGTGATGATTGAGTTAAAATATTTTAGTTTTTGTTTACCACTGTTATAAATTATGATTACTCTTCATCTTTATTATTATAATTATTTTAGGAAGAATGAAAAATGAACCCAAAAGTTAAGGCATATTTTCAATTCAATCTAACCCAATGAATATTCATGCTAAGTGTATGAATCACATAATGTTAACTCCTTCCCTAATTACTGTGTGTATGTGTCGCACATGCCTCACATAAATGTTAAAAAGAGACATGCTAAAAGGCTTCCTGAATATTTGAAAAATCGCGCAAGTAGTTCGATATGTCATTTTCTTATGCAAATAAAAAAAATTCTTATAATTTTTTACACTAACAATTAATATATAAAAAATAATTACGTGACAGAAATGGAGCATGAGTTCCCCGACCATGTTAGTAAGCAACTTTTCACTTTATCTTAGGGTCCTGATCGATAGTTGAAACATTACAAGGGTTGTTTTGTTAATGGATATAGGTTCCACATCAAAGATCATGAAAATTTTAAAAAAGATCAAAATAGTGGAATTATTGTAGTGGGTGAACATAAACAAAAATATATTGATTTTTATGGAGAGTTGGTTGCTATTATAGAGTTAGAATACACTAGAAATAATTGTGTTTTTCTATTGAAGTGTAATTGGTGGGATCTTGGTAAAAATAAGGGTATATATAGATTAAAGAAAGATGACTATGGTTTTATTAGTTTAACCACTAATAATACTTGGTACAAAACCAAACCATTTGTTCTAGCTTATCAAGCAGAGCAAGTCTTCTATGTGCCAAATACTAAGTTAGGAAATATTTGGGAAGTTGCTGTGAAGAATAACCCGGGAGATAAGTATGATATTCTTCAAAATGAAGAATTTGGCAATGAATGAAGAACCATGCAAACAAATTGAGAATAATATCATAGATGATGATACAATGGATATTGATGACGAAATCCTTTCATTAAGAAGGAATGACATCTTTGAAATAAAAGTTTGTATAAATAATGTTGGAGAGAAAATATTGACAAATGATGGGGATGATGGGGATAATTACCTTATAGATAGCGAGGACGATTTATTATGATATTCGTGACGATGATGGAGATGCTGATGATTCTAGTGATGATGATGGAGATGAATATGATGATCACTTATCATGGTTTGCGCTATTTTCCTTTTCTCTTTTAAATAATGTTAAATATTTAAATTTATTTATGTATCAATAATGTCGTAGTATAATTCACTTATAAAATATTACTTTGGCAAGTTTCATATCTTTATATTCTTGTAATAGGTGTATAATAACGATCACAAATTATGAGAAATAAAGGCTTAATAGGATTCAAGATAACCTAGCCACAATGAAGGCGATGGGATTGCTTAAAGGGGCTAAATTTTATATGGTTGGTTCTAAGAGAGATAAGATTGATATGAAGGGTAAAAGAAAAGAGACTTACAAAGATGAAGAATATATCCCATTCGGAATAGAGGATATATTATCTAATTTGAGTGGAGGGGAGGATGATGAATACGATGATGTATATCCATTAGGTTCGTTAATTCTCCTTATCACTTTTGAATATAGTAATATGATATGATGGTAATATTATATGGGTCAAATGTAGAAAAATAATTCTTAACATTATTAAAGTTTTAAATATGTTAAGCATACAAGTATGCTTCCTACCACCAATTATGATTTTAGGTTATGTTGCTAGTTTCTTGTTTAGTTATTCCTAGTTATGGTCATGCACGTGGCCCAAAATCTTCTATTCATGAAGGATATACACGTGAATCCATACGTCCTCCTTCCTAGTTAATTATTCCAAATGTCTCCAACACTTCCACCATTATTGCATCTGATGTTAACAATATGGTATGATTTTTATATTGTTGTTTAGTTATTTATTATTATGTTAATCCATTCCATCCGTACTATAGGTCATAGTGTAACACTCATGTTATGATCTGTGACAGAGTCTAATCAAGCTCATTTTTAATCTAATCATCTATTGGTAAGCAGCTATCTCGACACCATTTCATCGAGTGTTAACATTGGTGAAAGTATGAAGCAATTATTTTGTAACTTTACTTGGAACACTTGTTTAAACAAAATAGTTATGTTTGATCTGATCGTGCAACCCAGAGATATTCTATGCGTCAAGAAAACACACAGGAACCCACGTGTCCTTCATCCCTATCAATTGTTTCAAATGTTAATGTCTCCAACATGCATAACACAATCATAACTGATGTTAACACAGAAGGTATTTTATTTATAATGCTTTCCATTATTCCATATGTCATTTTTTAATTTTGTTCGTAAAATTGAATCATCGGGTGCATATTGAATCATGACTACAACTGTTGCATAATAAATCATACATGACTGGAAATGGTGCATATTGAATCATACATGACTATTAATAGTGCATGTTGAATCATACATGACTTCAATTTCAATTGTTTTTCACGGTGATTTTCTTTACTGCGACAATCGGAACAGTTGGTGCACTTGACCACATTCTAGTCTTGATTTGTTTATTAAGAGTTTCTTATGTAAACTTTTTATCTAGATAATGACTTATACTTTGTTATTTGGTTACTATAATTGATGTGATAAATCATTCTAGGCTGAGTTATTTATTACAAATTAAAATTGTATGTGGAAAAATAAGGGCTCTGTTGTAAATAGGAGAGAGCTTCATAATTTCTGTCTCTGAAAAACTTGTAGTTACTTTATAGGGTGCCCTATCAGTGATTACCCTATACTTTGAACGATGGAATCATATTACAGGTTTTGTTATGCTATTGGAGTTGTTATGCAAGTGATTAACTGCTTCTTTTCTTAGAATTGACTGCATCTTTTCTTTAATTCTGGATTTGGTGAATGTGTTTTTTAATTTTCCATTGTCTCGCATGCTGAAAATTATTTTCACTTATTCAGGGTTAATTTTGTCATGTAATTATATGATGTAGACTTGGAGTGTGTTTGGGAACCCTAACTCCGAGGGATGGAATTGACATTCCCAAACAACTATAATTGTGTAATATACTTTATGGTTGTGTTTGGACCCCAATTCCATCACCCTTATTTATCATTTCACCTGAACAAAAATGTTATCCTCAGTATACTTTGGCATTCCCAATGTATCATTCGCTCAATCTCGTTAAGCTTACGTGACAGTTAAATAGCGATATGTAAACATCAGATTGAATTACTTTTACCATGTGTTTTGCAAACAGATTATCAAAATATTGTAAATTCATAAGATTCCTAAAGAAAGATCAGTATTGTTTCATTTTAATATCATTATTGTTTATTTCTTTACCTATTTCAGTCTTATCAAACCCTATGCTCTAATTTCTTGGGTTATTTACAATTTCTATCCTAATGTCAGTCTCATTTTCATCCTTATTGTTACAATTTGCTAACCTATGTCGGATGGTTAATGAAGAATATAGACGAAAATAGATAACAGTGGCATACATGCCTAAGTACTCAGGCTTAATTAACTCATAATTCCATCTAACTAATAAATAACATTACAACCCCTATTTCGAGTTAACATATTCTAATTTAATCAAAGACTAATTCTAATCGATAAGTATTACATCAATCCTAATAATTAAAAGATAAATACCAATGGATAATTATCTATCCACTTTAATTATAAATACTGAAACAAAATAAAAAACAGTTACAAATAGCATACCCTGCAGCTATTCCACGTCATTCTCCCTAACACTGAAAAATCTTGACATAGAATTTAGTTGCATGCAAGAATAATAATCCATAAATGCTAGGATTTCCATATAGCGTCATAATTATGGTCACCTTCAGAAACAAATAGGACATCGATAGAAATTGCTTTGAAGTTGTTATATTATCCCAATAGTAGGGAATAATAAAATCATCAACTTCAAAGTGCTTGGGGAGAACTTCCATCAATTTAATTTCACGTGAACTAAATGCCAATGACCTAAAAATCAAGATAATGTGATTTCTATAAAGAGAAATAAAAGAGTTCTTATATTTCAAGAATTGGAGAATGAGTACAATATGAGAATACAAGAGCTATTTATATGAGAGATGTTACTTGCTAATCAAGTAATAATAAAATGACTGAAAGACCAACTAAAAAAAATAAAAGAACATCTAATTAGTCCTAAACATGCTTGAAAACTAATTAAGGAAATAAAAGGCCTAAAAAGTACTAAAAATAGAAAATGCAATGAAAATAAGAGGAAAATATAAATAGATTCCCATCACTCTCCTCTCCTAAAAAAGTGTTCATCCATGAACTCAAAAGGGAAGACCAACAGAGTCACCCTCTAAAACTCTAATTAATGCATGGCCCAGGGGATGCTTGGTCTCATTGAGATACTCTGGTGACAGATCCATCACTACCAGGGGTAGAAGATGTGGTAAAGGACAATCTAAAGCTCAGTGTACCACGGTGCTGCAATTAAAGCATAAAAATGTGGGAGGGCCTGTATGGGTTGGAACAAAAGTGGTGGTAACTGGAGTAGTGGCAGAAGATGTCGAGGCTAATACTGCAGGGTAATAGAACTTAAGGAAAACGGAGGTTAGGATGCTGAAGGAGATACCAGGGTTGCATGTTAGGCCTTGACCTTGGTAGCATAATATACCGCCTTCAGAAAGGTCGATATATCTCTCAATCCAAGGTCGCACTGAATATGTGGCTAGAGTCCCAGTATATAGTGGTTGATCTGTTAATCCTCAGTCTCGGGCAGGCGAGCTCTAGTGAAGAGGAGCTGGAACTGCTCTATATATTCTACTACCAAAGACGTATCACATCAGAGAGATTGAATGTGCATAAAGAGGTCTCATTCGTATGTCAGGAGGCATGAAGAGCGGCTTTAAGATCGATGCAGTCCTAGATAGGAGGGAGTCCTACAGCCATCCTATGATAGCAAAGGTCATTCCAACAAACTTGGGAAAAGCCCTGAAATTTAGTGGCATCTAGAAGAACACATCAACGGCCCTGGACCAAGTTGTAATAAAAAACTGTCTCTAAAGCGGCGAGCCAATCAGTCATATCATCCTGGGAGAATTTACCATCGAAAATAGGTATATCTATGCAGATATCCCCATGGAGACTCCGTGAAAGTAACTAGAGTGCTAATGAGAGTGGGTCTCCATCTTGATGAGCTCTCAGGTCCATCATATCACCTAGTGCAGGTGCAACATAATCAATCAGGGCCGGTGGCATCTATACATGTGGTGGGTGAGGAGGATGATCATATGCAGGTATGAAAGGTTCTCAGGGACTGCGCTGATAGGGGGACACGTGATAATTAGGTTACCACGTTATCCATAATAGAAACAATAGCAATCTCATAATGGAATGGGACGATGGGCTCCAAATGGGGCAATCCGCTCAAAAATAATACGGTGAGTATCCCTAGTGTTAGAAGAGGAAGAAGAATCGGTATAAAGTAGAGAGAGGTCATGATGGGAAGATAGGGGAGGTGGTATGTATGGTAGTGAGTGAGGATACAAGCGTAAATCAATAGTTTGATATTCAAAAATACAAATATCATATTGGTCAGGAGGTTCGGGTCGTCGAATAGGATTGAGATTAAGTGGTTGGTGGAGGGAATTATGTTTAGGGCTTTGGATAATTAGAGCAGGGTTATTGATTGAGTGGGATTTGGTTCTTGGCAAACATAGGGTTGGGTTAGGTTTTTTTTCTTGGCCGAAAAAGGGGAACAACTGATCGGTAGTAGGATTAGTGGGTTTGGGATGTCTTCCGTGGAGGAATGACCTCGAGGGGCCTTTTGGATTGGTATTTATACCTGTAAAGTAGTGTTATGGGCCTTAGTGGTGTCGGTTGGACAGCATAGGGGCAAATGTGGTTCTTTTGGTCTGTTAAGGGGACGGAATATGAGTTTGAAGGCAACAGTTAGAATTTCATGGATTAGGAGTAGGTGGTGGGGCGTAGGCCACCTGAAAGGTGCTCCGATGCAGCAGGGGTGTAGTCCGGCCCTTATCAGTGGGATCTGGATAGGTAATTGTGTTTTTCGGCACTGAAATCTTCTCAGGTAGAGTTTCTGTAATTTAGGGTTAATTTTTGGGTCAGTGGATATTTTATTATGGGGTTTCCTTTAAGGGATTAGGGTTTTGCAATTTGGAGAATTGCAACACTAGGGTTTCAAATTATTCTTATTTTTTTGTCAATTAATCCATTCGTTGGGTCAATTCTTGATTTCTTTGTCTAAACTCTTCGTTAATCTTATATTTAATTCGTGTTGCCTTTTTCGAAGCCGTTGAGGATGTAGGGCACGATTTGATATTCTAAACACACTGATAAACACTAACACCAATGTTTGGAGTGACATCTGCTCTGATACCAATTTGGCGTAAACTGCACGTCAATGACCTAAAAATCAAGACAATATGATTTCTAGAGAGAGAAATAAAAGAGTTCGTATATTTCAAAATTTGGAGAATGATTCAAAATAAGGATACAAGAGTTATTTATATGAGAGATATTACTTTCTAATCAAGTAATAGCTACAATGAGTAAAGGACAAACTAAAATAAATAAAAGAATGCATACGTAGTCACAAACATGCTTGAAAATTAATGAAGGAAAGAAAATGGATAAAAAAAATAGGTTTTTACGGTCTATTCCTTGGACTAACAATTTTGGGAAAAAAAACGGTGAACCAAATTTTAAACGATTAGGTACAACATATAAATACCCCCAATTTAAAAAAATCATAAACCTAATCGGCTATTGGAGTTTTCTCTGCAACTAACGACTATTCTCCGAAATCGAAAATAACATCAATCTTATTCTTTGATCATCTTTCCTATAATCGATTATAGTGTTCTTAATCGATTCTACCTGTATCACTTGGCTCTATCATTTGTAAGTTTATCTTTATCAACAGTTGGTTTTTCTATTTTCGATCGATTACAATAAGTAAATGTCCTCTGTTTTGATTCAAGAGACTCATTGTAATATTCATTCATGTGATTGAATAGCTTTTTATATGATATATATATATATATATATATATATATATATATATATATATATATATATATATATATATATATATATGTGTGTGTGTGTGTGTGTGTGTGTGTGTGTGTGTGTGTGTGTGTGTGTTTTTATTTTGTGTTTTTTATGCATTTATGTTTGGATTCTTCATTTACAAGTTATATTTATCAATATTTGTAATTGTTAGTTGAATGTGTTGAATGAATATTATTGATGTTTCATTCTAATTTTAAGAGTCCTTGATTTTGATTTGGTATTGAAGCACTTATTGTTATAGGTCTGCGCTAGCGGAAATAACCAGTTCGATATTAGTTTTCAAAGTACACGCAGTGTTTATAAAGTACACGTGATTGATTTTTTGAAAATATGTGTGTGCTTTATTGCTTTATGTATAGGTTTTTAAAAAGTGCCTGTAATTTTATATTAATTATAAATAAATATTTTGATATTTCATGCATTAAATTATTGCACACATTTTTAGAATTGTTGACCTTGAAGTAAATGTTTTTCGTCTCTGTTTACTGCAGGACATTATGGTAAGTAATGTAATAGCAAAGTGTTGTTATTTGGATAATATGGCTTGTATTGAAATATTTGAAGATAGCTCATTAGATTTCATATGCAATGAGTTGTGTATTAGGTTTACTAATTTGAGAAGTGGGATTTTTTCATTGAGGTATTCATTTGGTGATGAATGTAGGTTCATGTTGGTTTGTGACAACGATGTTTGTTGTATGTTGTGGTCCCAATTAATCGTGAAAGATAATTTTATTTGGATATATGTCATTGATTCATTACCATTTCCATGTAATACATGTCGTGAACGGGTTGAATGCTCTAATCGAATTTTTGAAGGGGTTAACTGCATAATACAAGTTCTGAGAGGTTTGACAGTGGTGATACAAATACACAAAGGTTAGAGTCTTTATCATCAGGCACTGCAAATGATTTTAATAGTTGCATTGAAAATGACTTTTATCTTGGAGGTGTGGAGCCAAGTAAGTCGAAAGACTATCTTTCGAATAATTGGAAGACTTATATAAGTCATGAGCAGCAGTGTTTTGAAGGAGGTGTAGTGGAATTTCGGGATAAATTGCGAAAGTATGCCGTTGAGGTTGGATTCAAGTATGTGTATTTGAAGAATGATAAAACTCGAGTGACGGCTGAATGCTCTAAAAATACTACTGATAATTGCATGTGGAGAATTCAGGCTTCATTGTCTACAATAAATGGATACTTTTACATACGTGCAATGAATAATGAGCATACATGTAGAGGTATCTTTCGTAGTCTGTCAGCCAAAATGATAGCCTCCATGTTGGTTTCAACATTGGTAGCTGATGATCTTAGAGATAACCCGCTATTGAGACCAATTGATGTAGTTAGAGATATGAAGAAGAATTATGGTCTTGATATAGCTTATCGACATGCATGGCGTGCGAACGAGATGGTTGTTGTTGATATACATGGTGATGAAAAGGTTACTTATGCATTAATGAATAATTATCGTGACCTTCTATTGCAGTATAATCCCGGGTCGCATTGCATCCTTGACGTGGAACATGAGAGTAAAAAATTCAAGAGAATATTTGTAATGTTTAGAGGATGTATTTATGTATTTCAATACTGCAGACCTGTTTTATTTCTTGATGGTGCCTTTTTGAAGAGCCGTTACCGTGGAACACTACTATCAGCTACTACAAGGAATGGGAACAATGGTAAATTAATTGTAAATATTTTATTTTTTGTATTGCATTGACATTTTGTTTTTTCCATTCCATATCATCAAAATACAAGCATAAAAATATAAAATACCTTTGAAGGTCTTTGTTTTAGTTCACGTGTACTTTTCATTTTTCTGCGTGTATTTTCATAATATGTCTTATTATGTGTAATACTAAGTAAAGTACACGCATAGTACATGTCAAGTACACGTGAATGTTTTTGTTAATTTCACGTGTACTTTTCATTTTTATGCGTGTACTTTGATGATGATGATTTTATGTGTAATATTAAGTAAAGTACACGCATTTTACATGTCAAGTACACGTGAATGTTCTTGTTAATTTCACGTGTACTTTTCATTTTTATGCGTGTACTTTGATGATGATGTTATGTTGAATACAAACTAAAGTACACACATAGTACATGTCAAGTACACGTAAATTTTTTTCTTAATTTCGTGTGTACTTTTTATTTTTATGTGTGTACTTTGATGATAAGTGTTGTTATTTAGAAATAATACAGCAAAGTACATGTTAAAAATGTAAAGTACCTTTAAATATTTTTGTTTATTTCACCTGTACTTTACATTTTTATGCGTGTATGTTGATGTTAGTGTTGTTAATAATAACGCCAAGCAAAAGATTGGAAAGTAAACGTGCATGTCTTTTTATCTTTATCATGTGTACGGTACATTTTTATGTTTTGTCTTGTTATTTACAAACAATTTAAATTAAACACATAATATATTTCCCATGTGTTTTAGGGTCTGCGCCAGCAGCACAATATACAAACTGTTGTACATGGATATGGTATTTATTTTAATTTTGATATATTTTTATATTTCAGGACTTTTTCCTATTGCATATGCTATTGTTGATTCCGAAACCGAAGATAACTGGATGTGGTTTCTTGTCAATTTGCATAGTGCAGTAGTTGAGCAATATCGAAACATAACATTTATATCAGATCGAAACAATGGATTACTTGAAGTTGTTTCGAGGGTCTTCCCATTGTCTGCACATTCCTACTGTATACATCATTTACAAGGGAATATAAAAAAGAAAATTCGTGGGAATTGTGTTGGATTTCGAAAGAAAATTGTTAAAGATTTTTTGTCTTGTGCATATGTTGTCTCAGTAGATGTATTTCACAAGAATATTGAAGCATTGGAGAATGAAGAAGGAGATGCTAATGTCGATTTCATTGATAGTTTTCATATCACGTGTATTTTAAAATATGATGCGTGTACTTTGCCTAATGAGTTAAAAGTACACGCATAATATTAAAGTACATGCATATTTTATTTTTATCTATCACGTGTATTTTAAAATATGATGCGTGTATTTTGCCTAAACAGTTAAAAGTACACGCATAATATTAAAGTACACGTAACTTGTATTGGTTCATTTCACGTGTATTTTAAAATATGATGTGTGTACTTTGATAATCTGGGTAATTATGTGCAACTAATATAAAGTACATGCATTATACTATACACGTGTATAATATAAGTACAAGTAACATTACTAATTAAGTTTAGGAACTAACCAATTTTTTTGCATCATCGAAGAATATTATGTTTTTTTCCTTCTCGTTCGGTCGAAGGGAATCCATGTGGACCACTTTATTTTCTTTTTTGTATATCACTAGTAATGTGAAATGTCCTACACTATGTCTTAGTACAATGAACAAATTATTACAAGTGTCTAAGTATTCAAATAAATCTCTGTATAACTCCCCCTTCTTATTGACTTTATTTGTGCTACAAGCTTCTATCTGAATAAAAATTATAGACATTGTGTTAATAAAAAAAAACTGAATTTATTTCTCAAAACTTTCGGTTTAATTGTACTTACCCAACAATAATCAGAAAAAGTGTGTGAGTAGGAGAGCCCTTCCTTTGACAAATTTAACCTCAATACTTCACTAAAGGCAAGTATTATCTGTTTCACACAATATAAAATGGTGAGAAAATAATAATGTTGAAATTTAATGGATGTCTAATATTTGGACTACATACTTGGCTTCAAATTTCTTGATTGTTGAGGACTTCAACAAAATCTTCCCATGGGACATACGAAACCAGCCCTTAGAAAATAAATTCCCATCATTTTATATAATCAATAAGAATTGTATAATAATAATAACCTTATTCTTTTGCACCAAAAAAATATAAATTAGCGAAGTGATAAATCATAAAACAATAAACTTTACCCTGGCTCAGCCTTTTGAATAAACTCTTCAATCTTTTTCTTCGAAGCTTCATCGAGATATTTTTATACTTCGATTGCTTCAAGCTTGAAGTGAGTTTCCTTCATCTGTTCAGCTATTGTTAGAATGCCTTTTCTCAGCTTTGACTCTTTTTGTTTCTTATTTAGTTTATGCTTTTTGGTTTCGCTGTCAGCTTTTATTTTCTGCTGCCCTCTAGTAAGAGGTCCTTTTGTTTTGGATATTTTAGGGGTGCTCTGAACTGTCTTTGAGGCTACTTCAATCTTCAAACTCGAAATTTCATCCATGAGTTATTTATTAATGTTTTCCTGATATATTTAACAAGGAATGTTGGATTGTAAGCATTTTTTGAAACAATGATTCATTTTCTCTTACGTGTATTTTATAAAGTGCACGCTTGTATTTTAATATATGCGTGTATTTCATAATATACACACATCTATTATAAAATACGTGTACTTTATTAAATTTATAATATACACGTGTACTTTCAACATAAAATTTATAATAAAATTTAGAAAGTAAAGCGTGTACTATATATCTATTGTATTTTATAGATACCTGGTCAGTTTTTTTTTAATTCTGATTCTTCAAGCATTTTCTTCAACTCTGAAATTTCGTCATTAAGGATTTTATTATTGTTTTCCTGTTATACAAAAAGAATGTTACATTATAAGCAATACTTGAATAAAACTGCATTATTTTTAATAAAATAATGCATGTACTCTATATTATTTCTAATATCAAATAAAACTGCATTAAAAATACTATGAAATAAAACTGCATGTGTTTTTGGAAAACTGCGTGTACTTTGGGAAAACTGTGTGTACATTGGGTAAACTGCATGTACATTAGGAAAACTGCGTGTACTTAGGAAAACTGCGTGTACTCTGCATTCAAAAGTACCTCTTGAGTTCTTTTCAATTCTGGCTCCTCAAGATTCTGCCTCAATGTCATCTTTTGTATGTCAGCATCTTTCCATTGTTGCAATGTATCATCATACTTTTTTTTAGATCTTCATTACTCAGAGACTGATATCCATTTTTTTGTTCCAAAATTCGTGTTGATTCTGCTTGTTTTTTCAATGATTCATCCAATTCTTTAATTCTATCCGAGTCACTCATTGTGACTTGATTAAGCTTTTCTTTTAAAGAATTGTTTAACTCAACTAGTTGGGCATTTTCTACCTCCAACTTATTTAATAACTCTTTTTCCTTCAAAAGGTTGGAATTCTCCACCTTTAAGTTCTTCATTTTCTCATGGGCTTAAAAAAGTGAATCATGATCCAGCTGCAACTGTACATTCAAAATGACACTCTCCACCTCCAAAGAGGTCACCTTCTCAAGTGCACCATGAATGTCTTCAGCTGCTTTAGATAGTTGGTTATTTTTTTCCAACAATTCTCTTTTCAAAATAGCAATTTGTTCCTCCAAATTAACCTTTGGTTGATCTTTTCCCTTCTTTTTCTTTGGAGTCACAATGTTTTTAAGAGGAATATTCCAATCATGTAAAAACACATTGTCATTAATATCTTCAACAACTTTTTTTGATGATGAATCAGCATGTATAGGACTTTCTGTAGATATGTTCAAAGAGTAACTTAGCCCTTCAAACTGAGATTCCTTTTGTACAGGACAGTCCTTACAAGCTGGTTTATTTGTAGCCTGCTTCAAAGTTGCTGTTGCGATGTCATTCTTCACAAACCATTGTTTCAAAGACGACAATTTCCACTTCAGGAATTTTGGAGTATTTTCTTTATATTCTTCAACAGGAGAAATAATTTCAAATTTCTCACATGCCCAATACTGTGATCATACAAAAAACAAAATGAATTTAATACTTGTATTACCTAGGGATTCATAATGGAAAGTACAAGAGATTTGTTCAAAATACACGAAAAATTAAACGTGTACTTTACAAATTTTACAATTCTATATTGAAATTACACGTGATTTTTACAAATTTAACGTGTACTTTGTCAATATAAGTTCACGTGTACTTTCTAAAGTACATTTATAGTATTGACAGAAAATATAATAAGAGTATTTTGAGAGTACACTGGTTATATTTACAAAACATAGTACACGTGTACTTTGTAAAATACAAGTGTACTTTCACGTGATATAAGACGTGTATTTTCAAAATACACGTTAAATATCAAGTTTATTTTGAAAGAACAAGAGAAAATATCACGTGTATTTTGAAAATACACGTAATATTTTCAAAGTACAGGTAAGTATTGGTATGTAAATTTTGAAATATAAGGAATATCAAGTGTATTTTAAAAATACACGTGAAAATATACGTTAAAATAAACGTGTATTTTCAAAATACAAGTGGAAATATCATGTGTATTTTCAAAATACACGTGAGTATTGGTATGTAAATTTTGAAATATCAGCATGTTTTTTTGCTCACCAGTAGGAAAATGACACATCCAATAACTGTGCTAGGTTTTGAACTGGCTGATTTGTCAAGTGAATGTATGAGAAACTTATGCACAGCAGATGCCCAATCATACTTATTCATTTCCTCAATATCGTCTATGTATTTCAACCAAAATTCTCCAAGGGTGAAGTATGAGTTGGAGAAAAATAACGTGTTCAAGAAGTGGAGACACACAATTTTACCAAAATCAGCAATTCCTTCATCTGTCTCCAATTCAACTAATTTTTTCAAACCATTCAATATTTCTGATTTTCCTATTCTTTTTACGAAGTATCATGCTTGTAATCCAGATTTTTTAGCAGTATTCGGTCCCTTTTTCAGTTCTATTGATTTTAAACCCTCAACCAGGGGTATGCCAAATATTTCACTTATGTCTATTAGAATTATTGGAATCCTACTCTTCATACGAAAACTTTTGGTTTCTGTATTATACAGCTCGATAATTGATAAAATAATTGTATCCGTCTTCTTGTGGTCCACTTCTACTACTTTCTTACTGTAGTAGGCATTCAAAAGCTCCCAAAATGGGGTCTTCTTAAGAAGTTCGATATGGCTATTATTTATTTTATCTTTAATCTGATGCAAATCATGAAGAAAACTAACAATATTTGATCGATATTTCTCATTCTTCTTTGTAGGACGTTTAGATTTCAATGCCACACTAGAACTAGAACTGGAACTGGAACTGGATGAAGAACTATCATCAGAACTGCTATTTTTTTGTTTCTTTCCTCTTCTTGCCTTCATCTTCATCCCCATTATATTGATCTATAAACAAAATTTAAATTACTAAGCTATAATGATATGTAAAAAAAAATAAAATACATACGAATTAGAATAAAACATAGACTAAAACAATAACATACAAGCGTATTCAACAAAAGTACATGCAATATTCTCACAAACAATTTATATAAGTCTCAACAAAATACATGCTAAAGGCGATAATATATATCGTCAGTTTCATGGTAATACCTAACAGAGGTTGTTCGACAAGTCAAAAACCAAGATTCTCTACTCCTAACATATTCAGTAAAGAAGTGATACAATAGCTGAATGTTAAAAGCTCCAACATTATCAAAACCCCTTAAGCAATACTGCTCAATTTGTTTAGCTAAATCCTTCGCTTTTGATTCAGTTACTTGAAGCTGTTGCACATCAAAAGTGCAGTAAATGTCTTCATAGTAGTAGTATAAACCAAGTAACCTTTTAGCTCTATCATTGATGCGAAGGAAAAAATAAATTTCATCATCATTAGTACTATTGGCTGTCAATGTGAAAGGTTTTGTATTGTTAAGATCTTCGAATGTGCAAGCAGCAGTTTTGTAGTTGAACATGCTTGATCATATGATTCTTAAACAATAACACAACAATACAAAATAGTACACTCATAATACACATTAGTACATGGATATTGGATTGAACAAATTGAATTTCAATATGCATGTACTTTCTGAATTTTTTGCATGTACTTTCAACAAAATACACGCAAAAAATAAAAAAGTATACGCAATAATACTGATTATTAGCTAATAACATATCATTCAAATGCAGCTGGCTATTGGACAAAAAACACTCCTAAATATTAACAAAATAATAATACTTCTTACAAACTCATGGAATATCATTCAAATGCCGCTGGCGTGGACCAAAATAACATAGGATTGATCAAATATGGATTTGAAATAAATATTTTATAGAGTACATATATAAAACATAAAAGTACACGCATAGTGAATTGAGAAATTCAATTTCAATGTGTGTGTACTCTGTGTATTTTGCGTGTACTTTTTGATAGTACACGCAAAATACACATAGTACACGCAACACAGGGCTTGTACATAAACATATTCCAATCATGTATATATTCCTAGTCCTTGATAAATCCTCGATAAAGATGTATACAGGAGTAAAAGTACAATGATGAAATACATATATCGAACATGCAAAAAGTGTGTTTTGCAATTAAAATGAGGGAAACAAATATATGATAAAATACATATCATGAAGAAGAAGAATGTGATTTCATCAGTCCATGTGTCTACAAATTTATACATATGAGAACACAAAATACACAAGGACAAAAAGGTGATAAGAGAATGTATATATACTTCTTAGTGGTGTTTGGAAGAATTTGATTTAGAATGTAAAATGTACAACTTCAACGATTAGGGTTTGATCGAAGAGAGCTAGGGTTTTGATCGAAGAGAGTTAGGGTTTTGATCGAACAGAGTTTTTAGAGCTTCGATCAAAGTATTTATATGTTGTTGTTGACCAAAATTTGATTGAGAAATAGATTCGTTTTGGGGTTTTGATCGAAGAGATGGTACGATTAAGGTTTTGATTCAAGAGAGAATACAGTGTTTTTGGCACTTCGATTTATGAATAGTGCATGTTTGTTTTAATTTCGAGGTATTTATATGTTGGGCCTAATCGTTTAAAATTTGTTGGGCCTGATTTTTTTTCCCAAAATTGTTAGTCCACGGACTAGACCATAAAACCCCTAAAAAAACTAAAAATAGAAAATAAAAGGAAAATAAAAAAGGATTCCCATCAGTTTTTGTCAGCTTTTTTTAAGAGTTTGACTTTGGGGCTCAACAAGGACACGTTCTACTATAATGTCAATTTTGGGTTAAAAAACTACCTGCTCTTAGTGAGCTTCATTATTTGATTTAGCATTCCAATTTGTAGGTGTAGCTTCCGTTCATTAGGTTGATTGGTAAATGGGTTGAGTTCAAGAGGTAGGTCTATCCTTTTTTAACACGGATGGACCGTAAAAAGGTATAATACCCTATAATAGAGCATCGGGATGTAGGGCACGTAGCCCAATCAGAATAACAGTGAGCATGTAGTTTTAGTGTACCAGATAATGAAAGTAAGACTCCTCAAAGACTTCTCCAAGCTCCTTAAATAGAAGCAGAGGATTATTATGATGAAATCCACCGATTCCACATTAAATGGTACCTGATAACTTCAAAAGAAAATCATCCTTGAATTAAGTTTCAATATTATACTAATTCCCTTTTAAAGGTTGTTTCCTCGCATCGACAAAGAGAGTTTCTTGCACCTCAACATGATCAGACATTTGAAGGTACAATGAAAACAAAAATATATTATAAGAAGAGAGTAAAAAGAGTGACCAAAAATAAGTAATTGTTGTCAAAAATCTCCAAACATCAAGACATAAGCAAAAACTCAATAAAAATTATCTCTCATGTATAAGTGAAAAATTGTCCATCAAATCTAACGGTTCCATCCAAACTATCTCCATATAACTGTTCTCTGAGTCCCTCTAACTATTTTCAAAAAATGGGGATGGGAGCTCCAAAAAATTTTATAGCAGAATTTGTATTGAAAATTATTTCTTAAAATTTGAATGGACGTTAATAGAGGAGAATAGTTCGATGATATTTTATTCAAATGTTCCACCTTAACTTGTTGACACATATTCAACCAATGTTCGTTTGCAATAATTTTATCTATCGTTTATTCTACGACCAACATTTTATTTGGTGTTTTATTTTATCAATAGTTTTAGGCTGACATAGTTGACATTAGCCCCTTAACTGATTGGCTCTAGTCGAAGTATTTGTCAATCCAAATCCATTTATTAATAAATATATTGCATTAAATCAGATTCGGATAATTAAAACTCTAATCCATATTTGAAACTATCGGATTCAGATTATCATAACTCTAATCAATATTCTATCACCAGTGACTCACCTTCCTTTCTAGCAACTTCCGCTGCAATTTTTTTGTTTGTAGAGACAAGATTATCAATAATCATATCTATGTGTTTGTGTATACGTGAAATGAGTTATTTTACGCCCACTCTCGATTCTGAAACATCTTATTCTAGGTCTTTAAAGAGATAAATTGGTTTTCTAGCAGTTTTGCTTTAAGACTAGATATAAACTAAATTTTTTATAAATAATCATCATATGTATAAACTGTTGCGATTCTATACTCGTTGCGATTCATATGAATTTTGTTTTGCAGCAGTTTTTCTTTAAGACTAGCTGAATTAGTTTTCCTACTATTTATACCTGTTGCGATTCAAATGTATATGGGTCGACGTCAACCGATTCAATTTCAAAGCTTAACCATATAAACACGAGAACCATTGTTAGTGTTATATGGACTTTAACCTAAGCTTCTACAATTTCAATTCTATAAACTGCTGCGATTCTATAAACTGTGATTTATTATGTTAGTGTTATATGGCCTTTAATCTAAGATTTTCATTGTATGAAAATGTGTAAACATGAAAACTAAATTTTCATTATATGTACATTTAATAGGTTCATCTTCCAAGAAACGAGTCAGAGGACTAACACGAGGAATTATTATTTTTTTTAAATTGAAAAGGGGGAAGAATATTGAAATCAACGTCTCAGAGGGCCGTATAGTTGGTAATTTTCCATCTAATTTCAAATCTGAAATCGGCATTGTCATTCACGATCACGCTCCATTTGAATTTCGATTATGGTGTGCATCCCGGAAGAGAGAAATTACCGTATACGGACACTTATGCATGTAAGCTTGTACTTATGCTCGTATATAAAACGTATATGTAAATTTAATTTAGTTTTAATGTTTTTTATTTTCTTTTAAATAGGATAAGTTTAAATTGCCAAATAAAGATAATATAAAGTATGTAGTAATGGATCAACTCAATACTCAATCCCGTAACTTCCGATCAGAAATGCATTGTGAACACTTCAAACCACACTCTAATGATGGATAAACTCCATCTTATTAATATGGGGTCAAATAGATTGTTATGCATGAAATATGATTTTTTGGTTGAGCTACATGTTTTTGTTTAGTTAAAGATTTAGGAACTTCATTTTGGTGTTACGCTTGATGTTAGGGATAGAGTAGTGAGGTTTGATGTTATGCTTGCCACAATGGCCAGTTTTACGAATAAAAAGATGCATTTGATGAGTCTTTATCATAAAGGAGTGGAATTCAGGTTTGTTGTGACTGATAGTCGTGGTACTTCGTTGAATCCATTTACAATTTGTGAAGTTTTTATGTGAAAAAGATAAGAAATGTGTGTCATCTTTTGTAATAAAGCGTAAGAACCTTGTATTAAAATAAATAAGTAGAAACGAGCATCTTTCTTTACTCTTTAGTCAGTGAGAATCGTTTATATATATTTTATTGTGTTTTGCCTTATTCAGCTAATATGGGTTCTTTGATGATGTGATAATGTGTATATTGTAGATTTCCTTGGTTTCTATGGCACTCTTATTTGTTGTCTTTTGATTCATTTATTGTCCTTGAATAAGTGAGAATGTAATGGGAAATGTGACTTAAATGTTGTCATTGTATATTTTCCTTTCCTTATAAGAATTATGGAATATATTGAAAAGTGGGATGGATGTAATTGTTCGATGTTGTAATTTTGGGGTTGTGAATGTTTAGTCAATATATTTAACATTATAGTTTTTTGACTTTACTACCATCTTCTTAGATTCTTTTTAGGCTCACACCCCGTATATTTTAAAATTGTATCAAGTCTCATAGCTGTTCAAAACTGTCCATAACTATTCTGTAACCACCCTTTTCCTTCCTGGAGGGAATGTTACTTGTTTCATAGTAGTTACAATAGGACCAACAACTAAAAAAATAAAGATATAATAGTGAATACAACTAAATCTTAAAAAATAGGACCAAACACTTAAGATCCCGTAACATTATTTCGATTTTCATTTCTTTCTCAATTATAGTATCAAACACGTTGGGAGATGATAGTGTTATGCAAGAAATATCATTTTTTGGTTTGGATGTTTATGGTTTAGGAATTTCAAAGTGCCATTGCGTGGGGTTCGGGGGGGGGAGGGGGGGTGAGGGTTGGTTATTTATATGGGGACTGAGAAAGTGATATGCATGAAACGTCACTTTTGGATTTAACTACTCACTTTTGACTTGATTAAATGTTTAGGAACTTCAACTTAGTGCCATGATAAGGTGATTTGTATATATATATTATATTGCTTCATCAAAGCATTGAATCATCGGGTGAGGTCGATAATGAGGTGATTTGTATATTTTTCAATGGTTGGGTATTTAGTAGATATGTCTTCATGAAAATTTCATGCAAACAATATTATTTCCTTTATATTCTTATTATGTAATTAGAACCATCTCCTAAATTTATGATTGACTAAATAGTTTAAGAGAAAGGAAAGATAATAAGCTGAGGGAAGAATGATAAATTCTTTAACATTTATTGAAAAAGAACAATTGGGTAGCCAAACAATTATAAGGCTCTTTTAGCTTCTAAAAACTCAAGGCCTTACATAGTGTGAACAACACTCCCAACTTATCGCCGCCAAGATATCAAAGATATATTTAAACCCTTTAGATTTTATAAAATATAGAACAAGAAGAATCTATTGCCTAACTTTGGTTTTTCATACATTTATATTATGATATTATCAATGCTCCTGAACAGTTTTTCTGTCTTTAACATATTTACTTTGTGTCTAATGTTGTCTTGATGATTTGAAGTTAAGTTTATGATAACTCTATTTGTACTGTTACTGTGTGCTTCATTGGGTCGACATTTCTATCTTTCACTTTTCTCAAACCACAAAACTCCACGTGTTGGGTTTTGGGTGGATAAATATTATTAGATGCTATTTGTTGGATTCTTACTTTATGAATTGTTTAAGAGGTAACTCAAGACCTCTCTATTAAAGGTGTCAGTTCTGGCCACTAATCCCTGTGGTTCTTTTTTGGTTAGATATTATCAGATATTTGTAAATTTTAACGTTTAAGAGGGCTCTTCGCCACATTGTTGGAATTAGATGTTTAAGTTTTGATAGTAGAGTTGGATTCAAGGGCATAGCCAGAATTTTACAACTGATCAGGCTAATATATTTTTACCATACAATTAATAAAAAGAAACACAAAAATCAATAGCATTAAGACAATAGCGGTGCATTAGTTTTATATTCAAAATAGATAAAAGACTATCATTTTGTTATATCTAGTCAAGTTTGATAGACATACACACATACAAAAAAGAAGAAGCTCATAATAGGCTAACGAAATTGAACCCTACGATCCTTTCGAGAATCAAAATCATCTACTATCGAATCTAGATGAATATCTTGTGCGAGTTCTTTTTCATTGGTGAGTATCATGTAATCTTCAAGAAAGATAATATCTATCTTATTGCGAAGAGTTGTTTTGAGAAGATTCATAGCTGAAAAAGCCCGTTTGGTTGATGCCGTGGAAACAGGAAGGGTCAAAATAAAACTAATCAATCTGTCAACCAAATATTAGATCTCTCTCTTTTTTATTTCAGCTAATTGAATGCACAACTAAAAAATTGTGGATAAATTTTGGAAACTTGGTTGATGTGGGATATCAAGCTCATAATGTTTCAACTGAATCTTCAAACTATATATATCATCTTTCAAATAAGAAACAATATAAATAATGTACTCTATTTTTTTCAACAGAATACTCAAGCCAAGGATATCTTTTAAACCAATTACTTTGAAAGCGACGAGATTGTTTCCCATCGGGGGTATGTGGGTACTCTTCAAGTATGGGTCGATAAGGCCCCCATTTTTAGATATTTTTTTCGAAGATCATCACGGTTTTCAATGGGTGCTTGCCATATTTTAAGACGCAGGCCAGGATCCTGAGTAAAAGAGTAACCTTTTTCACGAGGTTCGGTCCTTTGAATTTTAAAAGAATGTGGTGACTCATTAGAGGCTAAAGGAGTAGCATCGAGCAATATAGAAGGCGAATCCTTTTGACTTGTCATCACTTTTTGGTTTAAAAAATGATAATAAAGTTTCCTTGACATTGCAACCGAAGAGAATGCACGAGCAATATATTTTAGTGAACATAATAAAAATTGACACTATAATTTTAGGAGCTGAAATTATAATTTATAGTTTTTCAAGTTATCATAAATTTTTTAAGCGATTGAGTCTTGATGATTGAGTTTGAATCAAAATAAAATCTCCAATAGGCAAGAAATGAAACTACGAAAATTAAAAATTAAAGAGAAAAAGTTAGGGTTTTCAATTTTTAGGTTTTAAAAATTAGGGCCTTTAAAATTAATTATTTAGGGATGTTTAGATTAGACAAAAGAGAAAAGAAAAAATGTATTTGAAAAGTGAAAATAAAATTACCTTGTTGTAGGCTGCATCAATCGTTGGGGGTGTGGTTGGTCGGCTACCTGCTATTCAAGCCAACATCGTGTGTTTTAACTTTCAAGGAACTTTGGGTGTGTTGGGAACTTATACTTTCTAAAGATGCTAAGAGTGATTTGGTTCATAGAGGTTTTTTTTATTTGAGGTGGATTATTGAGGTTCAACGGGTTGGGATAACTTTCTTGGGTGGACTGAGATGTTTTGGGCCTTAAAATTTAGGCTATTACTTTTTTTAAAGTGACCCGGGCTTGAGCTCGGTCAAACCCACTACACAGTTACGCCCCTGGATAGATTGTTGTTTTAGTTTCAAGTTGACAAGATATTCAAGATGATATGAAACTGGTATGGGTCCTAAAATCCTCATGAGATAATTCGTTATTAATGGATGGTAACTATGGTGGTTAAGAATTTTCAATGGTACGTATTTAATGAAATTAGGTCCTATATGTTCAATTTTTTTTCTATTATGCTCATCTTAACCCTATTGATTCTAGGATTTGTTCATAAGGTTCTGATTTTGCATTAACCCCTACTTATCTCCTTAGGATTACAACGATCATCGAAATACAGGACATGAGATGTATCCCTTATTAAATATTAGTCATTTCATCCAATATCAAAATATGTTTATCAGTTGCTCCCTCTGTTCCAAATTAAATGTTATGTTTTCCTTTTCAATATCCCCCGAATCATGAGTTCTATTTCGAAAAATAGTATATCAAAATAGTTGAAATTCCTAATACACCCATCACATATGTACCCATGAAATATCAATGATGTAAATGCATGTGTTGTATTCTAAGGGAATTCGTAATTAATAAAGTATTTTTTCTTAGTAAAATAAACTTTACCCGAAGACTATTAATTTGGATCCGAGGTAGTATGTTTTGTACGTGATGAGATTCATGGGTCAGGGATGTCAATTGAGTATTAGGATACATTGACTTTGTGTTTTCAGGGTCGTGGTATGTATAAATGAACTGCTTCACTGAACCATAGAATCATTCTGTTAGGTTGAAATTAGGGGGTCCCTATCAATAGATTGGTTAGCGATGTGGGTTATATTTGAAACCTTATGGTCCAATCATACTTGTTGGCTTCTAAGGTAAAATTATTCTTTAATATTTGGTTTCTCAATAGATACATCTATATGTGAAGAATTTCATGTAAGAAATAAATATATCTATTTTTCTATTCATATTTGGTAATTTCGTAAGGACAACTGAATTAACACATAAGACCTTTGAATGTTGGGAGTGACTCAGTTTCTAGGCCTCGTTTATCAAATTTGTTTGTTGATTTATTATTAGTCACTAGACGCCCACCCCCCATAAAGAAAGATAGGAAAAAGAAGGAAACAGAGGAAATAAAAAGTGCTTTAAAAGAATAAGCAAATTTCAAATGTTGTTGCGTGGTACGTGCATAGTTGTTGAATCGTAAATCGTATCGCGATATGTATCATATGATATGGCATAAAAATTAAATAAAATCATAAAAATTAAATAAAAATATTGTGAACACTTTACAATTAATTATATAACATAATATGATTTAAACTTCTAATTTCTTCACAAGTCATATTAAAAAGAGAATCTACAAGTTATATTTAGATTTACTAAGTAACTATTAAGGTATCGTTATGATGTCATCCTCAATTATAGTAATGACTGTTAGATTAATTTCTATTTTGTGAAAACCATCACACAAACATGAACATTCATATTGAATTGTCAAGAAATATAAGTATTGATTTTGCGAAAGCGTACCTGAATCCATAACAAGAAAAGTAAAATATCTGAGTCTGAGGTCTTATGATGTTCCAGATCAGCACTATTATTTTATCTTTAAATTTCTCTCTGGCAATGGAAATCAGAAGAATGGTCTAGTGTGATATGGGGACCATGACCCCTATTTATAAGATAATCGTGATTTTACATATTTCGTATATTTCTATTTTAATCCATTATAAAAATAGAAATTATGCTTGTCTCTACACATTAAATTCCACACTTTAATAATACATTATTAAGGCCCGAAAACTTAAATTAATCACTTTAATTGCCCTAACTTTATTTGATAGCCTATAATTCATATTTATATATATATATATATATACAAGCCCATATTTTAAATATTACTCTAACAGTCTCCCACTGGGCTATATATATATATATATATATATATATATATAACTTTATAACCTTTAGTTACACTTTATTCGCTTATGAGTTTTTTTTGCTATCAAAACTGCATGCATCTTAACAATCTTGTCCATTAATTGCACTAATATAGAATCAAAGCAATCATCGTTACATATTTCATAAGTAGACCGATCAATGATCACATATATCAATGTAACTAATGATAAAGATTAAGTGTGGATGTATAGCACGGAAATTTCATGCATTGTGATCTTAACATACCTATTTCCAACCGATCCTTCTTAAACCTTAGTGAGATCAAAGCATATAAGATCAGAGTGAATATAAGCTGAATACTTTACTGCAGTAAATAACCATGCTTTAACCATTAAATCAAATGGGTCAATTAAAGCATATAAAATACAAACTCCCACTAAACCGATATATCCTCAAAAGAAACTACACCCATATGAGCAGTGTGCTCATGAAAGACCATGGGCGGTAATCCCTTAGTTAGCGAATCCGCAATCATAGAGTTTGTACCAATGTGTTCTATAAACATAAGTCCACTCTGAACTCTTTCTTTTACAACTAGGAACTTTATGTCAATAAAATTTGACTTCATAGAACTCCTGTTGTTGTTGGAATATAGTACTGTTGATTTATTGCCACAAAATAACTTAAGTGATATTTCAATGCCATCCACAATACGCAGCCCCGTCATAAAATTTCATAACCATATTCCATGCTTGGATGCCTTATAACATGGTACAAACTTAGCTGCCATGTGGAAGAAGCTATAATAGACTGTTTAACACTATTTTAAGATATAACACCTCCAACAAGTAAGTAGATATAACCTAAAGTATATTTCATTCTATCTTGGCATCCAGTAAAATCGGAGTCAGAATATCTGATGATATCTAAATGATCTGACTTCTGATAGGTCAGCATGTAGTCTTTTGTTCTCTATAAGTACCTCATGACTCGCTTGGATGCTATCTAGTGATCATTTCCAGGATTGCTTAAGTATCTTCCCAACATGCCAACAATGTACGCAATATCCGTACGCGTACATACTTGAGTATATATAAGACTTCCTACTGCTGACGCATTAGGAATCTTTTGCAACTCTTGAATCTCAAAATCATTCTTGGGATATTGACTGAGACTAAATTTATCTCCTTTAGCTATAGGAGTATCACCCATTTTACAATCATGCATGCTTAATCTTTTAAGAACTTTCTCGATATAGCTCTTTTGTGATAAACCAAGTGTACCCCGAGAGCGATATCGATGTATCTGTATACCCAACACAAAAGAAGCATTACCAAGATCTTTCATCTCAACTTTCATTGAAAGAAATATCTTGGTTTCGTGTAACATATCTATATCCTTGGTGGAAAGCAAGATGTCATCAACATATAAAACAAAGTAAATATGTTTACTCCCACTGAACTTGTGGTATATAGAATCGTCAACCAGATTCATCTCAAAACCAAATGAGATGACATATTGATGAAACTTGTAATACCATTGACGAGAGCTTACTTAAGCCCATAGATGGATTTCTTTAACTTGTAAACTGCCTTCTTTTCATCTCCTAATACAAAGTTTTCTGGTTGTACCATATAGATTGTTTCACCAATGTGACCATTGATAAATACAGTCTTAACATCCATTTGATGAAGCTCAAGGTCAAAGTGCATCATAAGTGCCATTATTATCCTAAAAGAGTCTTTCGATGAAACCGGAGAAAAATTATCTTTATAATCGATGCCTTTTTCTGTGTAAAGCCTTTAGTGACAAGACGGGCCTCGTATCTCTCCACATTACCTTTAGAATCCCTCTTGTTTTTAAATATCCATTTGCAACCAATGGGTTTTGCACCTTCAGGCAATGGGAAAAGATCCCAAATATCATTGTCCTTCATGGACTTTATCTCCTCATTCATGGCATCAATCTACTCTTGAGATTTAGAACTTTCCATGGATTGGCAAAAGGTGATTGGATCATCTTCCACCGCACCATTGTCAAACTCATGTTCTTGGATAAATACAATGTAATCATCTGGCACAACACTTCTCCTTTCTCTAGTGGATCTCCTTAATGGCATAGTTCTGGAGGTGGTAAAGTTGGTTATTCTAGAATGGGAGGTTCTTGGATATTGTTTTGATTAGATATGCTTCTTGAATAAATTCGGGAATAGGAGCCTAATCAATGATAATAAGAGTTGTGTGGATATCAACATATTTCTCTTCAAAACCCAAATACCTAACTTTATCCCCCTGGTAAACTCAACATCCTCAAAGAACCGGGAGTTTCCCGCCTCAATTTTTTTTAGTAGTAGGCTCATAGAATTTGTAACCCCTAGATCTTTCTGAGTATCTAATAAAATAGCAACTAACCATTCTGGAATTCAGTTTCTTTTCATGTTCCCTATAAGGCTTCGCTTCAACTGGACATCCTTAAATATGAAAGTGCTTCAGACTCGGTTTCTTACCTGTCCAAAGTTCGACAGGGTTTTAGCAGTTGCTTTAATTGGTACTCTGTTAAGGATATACACTGCAGTCTTTAATGCTTCACCCTAGAGTAAATCTTGTATGTTAGAGTTACTGATCATAATCCTTACCATGTCTTTAAGCGTTCTGTTTTGCCTTTCAGTAAAACACCATTAATGCTTGAACAACCTGGCATGGTGTAATGTGGTACGATACCGCACTCCTTTAGGAATTTAGAAAATGGTCCTGGCAGTCATACCTACCATTGTATTCACCACCACGATCAGATCTAGCGCTTTTAATCCTTTTGCTGAGTTAATTTTTAACTTCAGCCTTGAATGATTTGAACACGTTCAGATATTGTGACTTTTCATGGATGAGATAAAGGTAGCCATAACGTGAAAAATCGTCTATGAATGGGATAAATTATTATTAATCTTTCCATAAAATCGTAGGGAGTGGCCCACAAATATCTGTATGTATCAGTTCTAAGAAGTTTGTAGCCCTATTGGCACCAAATCTCCTTATGCTTGTCTCTTTTCCTTTATGCAATTTGTGCAATTTTTAAAATCTTAAAAATCAAGGGAATCGAGAATCCCATATGATACAAGTATTTTGATTCTCCTTTGGGAGATGTGACCTAATCTCGTATGCCATAATGATGCGAAATTCTCATTGGTTAATTTTCTTTTGACAACTCTAGTACTTAATTGCAAGGTTTCATGATATGAAGTAATTGTATCAAGCATATAATGGTTATCCATATAAGACAAAGAACTAGTACTAACCAAATTTGAATTATGAAGAAGACTAAATTTATTATTTCCAAAAGAACAAGTATAACCTAATTTGTCCATAATATAAATAAAAGCCAAATTTTGTCTAAATGATGGTATAATACATGTCTCATTCAAATCCAAATAAGTACCAGACCTTAATAATAACCTAAATATCCCAATTGCTTCAACTTCAAACTTCTTTCCATTGCCCACAATAATGTATCTTTCACCAACATTTGGCTTTTGACAGCTCAGGCAACCCTGCATAGACACTGATGTGAGTGGTTGCACCAGAATCTATCCACCAAGTGTGTTTAGGTACTGAAGTCAAATTAACCTCAGAATAAACTAGATTAATAAGTTTACCATTCTTTATATGACAAGCATGATAATTGGTACACCGCATCTTCTTATGTCCCGCAGCTCCCTTGAAGAAACAACCATCAACAGTTTTTTCTTTATGTTATTTCTTTAGATATGGAATCACTGCAGATTCTTTATCCTTATTTCTTTTCTTCCCTTTGTCCTTAGAATTACTAGCCAAATGAGAACTTTCTCTCTTATCTTGCTTCAGTCTTTCCTCTTCTTATACATAATGTTATATGAGCTCATTAAGAGACCAAGTCTCCTCTTGACAGTTGTATCTCACCTTAAATTAACTGAATTAAGTGGTAAAAGATATCAAAACCAAATGCACAAACAAATCCTCAGAGAGATCAAGCTTAAGTGCTCTTAACTTTGAAGTGAAATGAGACATTTTCATAATGTACTCCCTAATGTTCCCAGTACCTTTATATTTCATTGAGACGAGTCTTTCCAAATGTGTACTTGTTTCAGCCTTTTCATTCTTGGTAAATCTGTTCTTAATTTCTTCTAGGAACTCTTTGGCTGTCTTTATCGTTTATTATATTATGCCCATGATTGCTTCTGGAATGGCCTTCTTTATGATCATCAAATATATGCAATTTGACTTCTCCTACCTTTCAAAGTCCTTTTTGTCATTAGAAGAACTTTTATCCGTAAGAGGTGCAGGAGAAGGAACTCTTAACGCAAGGTCCCGATCCATAACATCGAGAACTATTTGAAGGTTCTTTTTTCATAACTTAAAGTTCGTGCCATTAAGCATATGAATAGAAGTAATACTCGCAGTAATGTTAGAAGAATAATTGATAACTAAATCAGAGAACAACAAACAAATAAAACTAGCTCATACAAGTCTTAAATCAAAAAATAAATTCAAATAAGGGCAAACCCCATTATAAGATATCGGACACTCTATTAATATTTTATCTTTGGAAAAAATATTAACTTATAAGTTATATCTTAGTGTAATAATCAAACACTGATAATAAGAACATATCGAATAATACTTCTTCCTTTGGGCCGATTTATTATTCATATATAAAACTAAATAATTATCACATGTTTATTACTAAGTAGAACATGCAATTTTGTTAAAAATTAATCTTCCTTTGGGCCGATTAATATTCACATAAATTACATGCACATAATCCTTTTACATTTCGAAATAAAATTAATTTTTATTTATTAATTTATCTCTCTCTCTCTCTCTCTCTCTCTATATATATATATATATATATATATATATATATATATATATATAAACACCAATAATTGAATTTAAATTTGTATTATATACAGGCAAGTTGGAAAGTAATGTTATGTAAACACTAGATATTAATGTATAACAACAACATAATCAAAGTGGTTGTTCAACATAGTGGTTCATAGTCTAAATGAAAGGTCCCAACCTATGGAAGGGCATGGGGTTGAAACCCATTAGGCTCCCACACCATAATTTTCGTCATTATAATGTCTCAAAACAAGGAATATCAAGAGTCGAACTCTTGACCTTTCATTTGTAACAAACCATCCATTACCAATGAACCAACTTCAATTTACATTAATATGATGTGAATACATAATAAAAACAACAAAATAATGTCATCTTGTTAACCAAAACGACGTCGTTTTGTGTTATCTTCTTTGCTATTTCAGAATAACCATGAACAACAAATCCAAGTTTTTTCTTAATTTTCAAAAAATCATATAAAATCGACCGCTAGTCCAAATTTCATGAATTTTGGAATTGTAATGAGACGAAGAATATTTCTATACTTAAAATTTTCAAAAATATTGAAATTTTTGAAAAAAAATATTTTGATCCCAAAATTAATGTAAATACCTTCCTAATATATTCTTAATAATTCAACATGAAATAGCTCTAATACCACATGTTAGACTAATTTCTATTTTGTGAAAATCATAACACAAATATGAAGATTCATATTGAATTATCAAGAAATATAAATGAACCCATAACGAGAAAAGTAAAATGTTCGAGTTTAAGGTCTTATGATATTCCAGATCAGCACTATTATTTTCTCTCTAAATTTCTCTTTGACAATGGGAATCAAAAGAATGGTATAGTGTGATCTGGGGACCATGACCCCTATTTATAAGACAATCTTGTATTTTCATATTTTGTATATTTCTATTTAGACACATCATAAAAATAGAAATTACGACTGGCTTTGCACATTAAAATTCACATTTTAATAATATATTATTAAGCCCCCAAAACTTAAATTAATCACTTTAACTGGACTAGTATCCAAAAAATTATAACCAAAATAAAAAATATATCCAAAAAAATCATCATCTTGATCACTCCTCTAACTCCTCTTCTCTTTCGTCGTCGTCCTCGTCCTCGTTCTCTTCCTCGTCATCATCAATAACTTCAACATCATCTTCATCAATGCGAATCGATGCTCCTTTCTTCCTAGCATTCAAGTTCCTTTGGTTTTCTATATTAATGGTGCGGAGCATAAGGAAAATGAGAAAAGGACATTTATACCTAGGGCTTTGTTCCTTTATGATTTTGAAAATCTTTAAACATTATTATAATAATTTTCGACGAGAGAAAAAAAACGTTTTTTTTCTTTAGTTTTTAAAGTCCCAATGCCGAAATCGCCCAACCCGACTTGGCTTAACTGAATCACGAGTCGCCCGATTCATGTATCGAATTGCGATTTAGCCCCAATACCAATGATAAATTGACATTTTTGATGCATACATGCGATACGTATCTTTTTATGCATGTTTCAAACCGAATCGACCGATACTTATCGCAAAGGGTATGCGTAGTTTATTGTCTCGAGATATCAATTATGTACCATTATAGATAATCACTTTGATTGTTTTAATGTTGTCTTAATTTTGTGGTTTTGTTAGGTTTATGATACATCTGTTTGTATTGTATTATTTAATGGCTGCTCATATTTATTTGTCATTGTTCTCCAAGCACAAAACAACACGTATAGTGTTGAAGAGAAGGGCTTTTGTGTGGAATCCCTATGCGGGACTCCCGTGCGGGATTTTTTTTTTTAAATTAAAAAAAAAAAATTAAAATTTTTTTGTATGGTTTCTAAACATTTTAGGGCACCCCTATAAAAAAAATCAACTCAAAATGATATTTTTGGTATTTTAAAAAAATGGGTCAATATTTGAAAGTTTTCAAGCTACTTCAAATGATTGACTCATTTTTCTAAAATACCAAAAATATTATTTTGAGTTGATTTTTTACAAGGATGCATTGAAATGTTTAGAACCCATAAAAAATTTTAAATTTTTTTTTTTTTTTTTTAAAACATCCCGCACGGGAGTCCGGCATTTGGGCTCCCTCACAGGAGCCCTTCTCGTGTTGAATATTATTCATGGATACTGGTTTTAGATTATTACTCTAGGACTAATTGAAAGAGCTTAAACTGGTTACCCTGAAGTATAGAGTTCAACATGTTGGTTGAAGATGAAGTGTCATCAATTATTGTATTAAAGTTTTTGTTAGTTGTTGTTGGGATATATGTATTTGCAAATGACAAAAGGGTTATTTACCAAAACAATTAAAGTGCTAGCTCAAGAGGTGGTAGTGAAGTTGGATCGTAGTTCTGGCCACTTGCTACCAGGCTGTTCATAATGCTGAGAAGCTGGTGTAGGTTACAAAAACATCATGAGATCATTCATAATTTAAGGATTTCAAATTTGGCTGTTGATGATTTTAATGTTTTGTTATGTGACTTTAGGAATTTTTTCCTTTTAGCGTGCGTATGTTGATTTCAATCAGACTTATACCAAATAATTTCTTCTTATATCGTCGGGACTGGGAATATAATTCTATCCCCTCTTGTAATGCTATTTACTAAATCCATATTCAATGTGCTTAGCTAACTCGTACTTCTACTCATTTTAAAATTCCCGTGACTCTAGAATATATTCATGCGTTTCTAATTTTTAATTTACGCCTGCATAGATTCTTATGTTTCATTAATCAGAACATACATTAATGAAAAAAATAGACCATAAATCTCATTCCGAATGTTAGTCACCACCTCTAGAACCACCCAATCCTCTCTCCACCCTCATCCAACACCGCAATCTTCACTGGATCACTCCTAATGGGTGTATCTCTTTCCCTATTTGGCTCATCCTTAGCTCACATTTTCCACATTCCAACTAACCACAATATATATGTAATTCTGGACTGGAGATTGGGTTTTCTTCTTAAACTACTAATAAGTTGTTGGATCCTTGTAGAAAATGTGAAGGTGACAGTGTGTCTATCTGCTTTGTAATAAGTTGTCAATGCCTTCCTTTAAAATAAATAAATTAGCATCTTTATTCATTTTATAGTTAATAATTTATATAAAATTTTATTTGGTTTGCCTTATGCAGCTAATATGGGTGGTTCTTGATGATATGATCTTGTATATATTGTAGATTTCCTTGGTTTCTAGGTACGCTTATTGATTGTCTTTCCGTACTTAATTTACTTACATTGAATAAGTAAATGCAATGTTATTGATTTTTTTGTTAGAGAATTTTTAAAATAAGTGAGTAAGAGCTTTGGGAGTAAAAATTTAAAAGTTTGTTCCACATTAGAAGTGTGTGGAGAAAAGTGAGAAGTTAATCCAATATAAAAGGGAGAGTGTCCCACATTGAAAAATGAGTAAAGCTAAGTGATACCCACTAAGCTATAAAAGGGTCGGCAACCTTTGAATCCCACATTGAAAAAATATTAATAAAGTGTACACTTAATAAGTAGAAATGGAAGATGAAGAGTTACTTCATCTAACATTTAAGAGGCTATTTAAGAGACCTCCAATACGGTGCGAAGCACTGCACGGACACACCGCGCGCGCATGGGGCAGTGCGCTGTAGTGGCGCACTTTGCACTGGTAGCGGGTTGTCGGGATTCGTCTGGGTCGGATCGCGGTAGCTCGAGCGCGATCACTTTTTGGTTGGCCCGTGTAAAAACAGTACAAGTTTACTTGCACCTGTTCGGAAATGGTTCATGGCTGTTAGTATTTAACAGTCACACCATTTCGGAAATGGCTCGAGAGTGTTAAATTCAACAGTCATAATCCTTGAGACACATCCTTTCATTTCCTATAAATAAAGGCTGTCAGTTACGAAATTGCACACAATTAAGTTTTCAGATTTCCCAACCCCTACAATTACTCACTTACAATTTTCAGGAGATACAAAATTATCTTATTCAGTTTCGTGCACAAAAACAGAATAAGAACTTGATTGTGTGTTCTTCGCTGCTGCATCTGAGAGTTGTCTTCAAACATACAATTTGCAGACAATGCATTTGCTTCATTGTATCTTGAGTACATATTTACAGATTCCCGTTTGTATACCGAATTATCGTGTGAGACAAATACTGTATTTAGAAAAGTGACATCATGCCTTGAAGTTTCAGAATTTATTTAAAGATTCGACAAAGTTGTATTCATAAGTTTATTCGATTGTATTAAAGTTGATATTAGTGTTATAATAAAAGAATTTCATTTCTGTCTTTGCATATTATTTTTGATCATTTTTTTCTTCATTGATGTCAGAATGATAGAGAATGCTGCAAAATGGGATGGGTATTAATTGTTTGACTTGTGATTTTTGGTTTGTTTATGTTTAATAAATATTTCTAATTGTATTTTGCTTTTCATTTCTACCCAAATTACAGAATCGAACACGCTGGGAAACATATCATTTTTTGGGTTTGACTATTGAAGGTTTAGGAACTTTGACGTGTCGTGATAAACTGATTTTCACGACATTTCCCACGATTCCAACTCACCACCATCACCATGTCCAAGAAATTCCCAATCTATTACAAGCACCAACATTTCTCTCTCCTCTACAAACATAGATTTTTACTCTCAACCGCTGCATTCCCTCTATCACAGCCCCTATGGACCCAAACTACGCTCTATTTCAATTTCCAAGTTGACGGGCCAGATCTGGGGAAGGATGTTGTGAGTGACAGTTCGAGGGGTGGTGAGGTTTGAGGTTAGACTTATCACTATGGCTAGTTTTGAGAATAGAAAGATGCATTTGATGGATGACAATTGTAACGGAGTGAAGATTGGGTTTGCTGAGGACTTTGTTAAATCTTTACACAAAATGCAAGGTTTTTATGTGACGATTAATGTATCTGTATACTTTTGTAATAAATTGTTAACACCTTGCTTTGAAATAAATTAAAAAAAAATCATAATGGCAATGGTTTTTATAGACATTATTTCTTTTGCCTTTGTTTCTACTGATGTGTTCTTGATGATGTGATATTCTAAATATTGTAGATTGCTTGGTTTCTACGGTACACTTTTTGGTTGCCTTGCAATTAAATTATTTCCATTGAATAAGTTAATCTAATAAGAAAACTGACTAAAATGTTGTGATCATTATTCTACTTTTTTTCTTTGTTTGATCAGAAATAGAATCATTTTTTGTTGTTGTGCATTTGCTTCCTTGGAATGATAGTTGTGTACAAGATGGGATGGGTGCAGTTGTTTGAGTTATATTTTCGGCTTTATCCAATATTTCTAATAATATTACAAATTTTCGACCGAATAATAGAATGGAACAATGTGGGGTCAAATAGGTTGTTATGCACACAGTATTTCTTCGTCTAATAATAAAAGGTTTAGTTGGAGCATAGCATCAATACTTGAGGCTGATAACGAGGTAGTCACAAATCATTTCTTAATTTTTTCTTTTCTAAATAGGTGAGAGGGGAAACATAGTATATAGAAGAAAGAATGATAAATATTTGAATAATTAAAAAATAAGGACAATTGAAAGGCTCTTGTAGCCTTCAAAAACTTTTATTAAGCCTTCGGAAATTTAACAGTTGGTCGCCCAGTATAGCAACATATGCATCGGAGACAAACCATCACCCCTGGTGAATTGTCCAAACGGATCGGGGACTAAAAGTGCACGAGGCTCTCGCCAACGTGAGGTATTGAGGGGGTTAGATATGCACAGTCTTACCCCATGCATAGAGGCTGTTTACAGGACTCCAGATCACAATGGGCAACCTTACTGTTGTTTTTTAATCCACTCCCGAATCTCTTGCTTGTAGTCCCTTTCATTGTTAAGAGGATTAATTGTGACTCTGACAATGGATTAGACATCCAATGGGACCCTGGGAAGTTTTCAAGTGACTTGAAACACACCGGAGGTGGGAAGCTATTGGAACAGTGTTAGTGGGTGGTGTAGATGGAGGATGGTTGGGGTAGGGATATTGTGGTTCTTGTTTGGTGGGTGAGACAGCCCATAGGAGCATAAAGTTGTGAGGGGTAGGGGTGGGCGGCCATAGGGTTGGGGAGAGTTCCTTGTCATAAACCCTAACAAAAAGCTTGCATTGTACTATATGTACTTTAATGTCAGCATGTCTATTTGTCGCTTTTTTTCAAATCACAAAACTCCCTATATTGAGTATTGGCTGGATAAGTATTATGGGAGCTTTAATCCACCTTGGTTGCTCCAATGGTAATCGTTGGGCCAAAGTTTTAGAGTTCAAAACCCCCCAACAGATATCAGATTTGAAGCGAGACATGTGTTAAAGTGATTCTGGCAAAGCGTCCCCTTATTCAGCTCGAATGGGGAAGTCTAAATGACTCATTTGTGTGGAGGTTAAGAGTTATAAAAAAATTATTATGGGAGCTTAAAATTTTTCTTTTAAGGATAGGTTAAGAACTTATATTGGTTTCCCTGAAGTATAGAGTTAATTAGGAGACTTCCTCTCTAAGCTACTATTAGGTTATAAATAAAAGTTTAGGCTCTCATTTATAATTAGTTTCCACTCTCTGATTATGAGTTGAGAAAATAGTGCCTTTAAGCAATATTGAGATTGCTTGTTTATGTTCGTGTCATTTATTTACGCTTCCAAATCCTAATTTCACATCAAAGTCCTATTAAAGCCACATTTTCTATTGGAGGTTACAATTGGTAATAACGGTGGTGTGACACCCCGCCTAATAAAACTCCGGGTGATCAGTCCTAAATTAAATTAGAACAAGTTTCTCAGTTGGTTCATTCTTAGCATCACCGTCGACCTTTTTAATTACTAACCACCTAAGTGAAAATTAGACTGGTGCCAAATTTTACCTTTCATTAATCAAAAGAAAAACTGATGCGTAAAAATAATAATTCAATAAAAGCTAACTGAAACATTCATCACATAATTAATAAACTGACCGAATAAACCATCGGTAACAATCCAAAAAAAGTAAAGACATATAATAATAAATCTCAACAAGTTTGACATAAATACTAAATAAAGTTGTGAGCAACATGCTCGAGTAACTGATAGAAAATTTCTACACTAGAAATGAAAAGAATGAGGCACCTATCAAACTCCCGCAACATCCACATATGCTGCAGCAACGGATCCCTGGAATGAGTTAAGTCTTGCGTCCCTGTGGCTGGACACCTAAAAGGTTTTTAAAAATATTTATAGCAAGGGTTAGAACCCAAAACATTTGGAAAATATTTAGCAAATGCTTAACTTGCAGGAATGCTCTTCATATTTTAGTTAGTGTCGCACTCCCTTGAGGACATCCTCGCCCCACCTCTAAAGTGTACAACTAACGCCTTAATTAATTTACGTAGTTATTTATCCCATAACTAGATAACCGATATAACCCCTTGCAACCACCCTACTCTAACTGAGTATGCAATAATTTTGATTTCTAAGTATTATCAACATTTACTTAATTAATCATTCCCCCTTTTTAAATTCATATAACTTTCACACCCATTATACACATAATACAATTCACGGCCTGTATTAAATTACTCGTATATAATTATTTATCTCATTATATACGTATAACCATATTACAACATTCACACATATGCAGAAATAATAAATAATAATAATCATATTCCCGACTAATAACTCACCGAATGTATATTCTCTAAAGTGCAACCCAAACCACCCCCCAAATGACCCCGTAGGGGGCACGAACACCTCACATGGGACCAATGTAACTTGTTGGAACTGACCGCGTAGTCTCGGGTCTCCCGATTTGAGAATATGATGATAATTTGCAAAAATAGAACTAAGACGTAAAAAGGGTGAAAACTCAAATCAGCCCCCAAACAACCCCATAGGAGGCACGAACACCTCGCACGGGATGAATGTAACTTATAGGAACTGACCGCGTAGTCCCAGGTCTCCCGGTTTGAGAGTATGAAGATAATTTGCAAAAATCATACTTAGAGTTAAAAACATGTCGTCAGAGAGTGAAAACCCAAACCAGCCACCAAACGAACCCGTAAAGGGCACTAACACCTCGCACAGGACCAATGTAACTTTTAGGAACTGATTGCGTAGTCCCGGGTCTCCCAATTTTGGAGTATGACGATAATTTGTAAAAATCACACTTAAAGTTAAAAACATGCCGTTAAAGGGTGAAAATCCAAACCACCTCCTAAACGACCCCGTAGGGGGCACAAATACCTCGCGCGGGACCAATTTAACTTGTTGGTACTGACCGCGTAGTCACTGGTCTCCCGGTTTGAGAATATGACGATAATTTACAAAAATTAACACTTAAACTTAAAAGCGAGCCGTTAAAGGGTGAAAACCCAAATCACCCTCCAAACGACCTCGTAGGAGGCACGAACGCCTCACACGGGACCAATGTAACTTGTAGGAACCTACCGCATAGTCCTGGGTCTCCTAGTTTGAGAATATGACGATAATTTTCTAAAATCAACACTTAAACTTAAAAACAAGCCGTTAAAGGGTGAAAACTCAAACCACCCCCAAATGACCCCATAGGGGGCACGAACGCTTCGCACGGGACCAATGTAACTTGTTGGAACTGATCGCGTAGTCTCGGGTCTCCCGGTTTGAGAGTATGACGATAATTTACAAATATCACACTTAGAGTTAAAAACATGCCCTCAAAGGGTGAAAACCCAAACCATCCCACAAACGACCCCGTAGGAGGCACGAACACCTCGCACGGGACCAATGTAACTTGTAGGAACTCACCGCGTAGTACCGGGTCTCCCCGTTTGAGAGCATGACGATAATTTGCAAAAATCACACTTAGAGTTAAAAACAAGCCGTCAAATGGTGAAAACCAAAACAAGCCGCCAAATGACCCCGTAGAAGGTACGAACACCTCGAACGGGACGAATGTAACTTGTAAGAACTGACTGTGTAGTCCCCGGTCTCCCGATTTGAGAGTATGACGATAATTTGTAAAAATCACACTTAGAGTTAAAACCATGCCGTCAAAGGGTGAAAACCCAAACCAACCACCAAACGACCCCGTAGGAGGCACGAACACCTCGCACAAGACCAATGTAAGTTGTAGGAACTGACCGCGTAGTCTCGGGTCTCCCAGTTTGAGAGTATGACAAAAATTTGTAAAAATCACACTTAGACTTAAAAATGGTTAAAACCCAAACTAACCCCCAAACGACCCCATAGGAGGCACGGACACCTCGCACGGGACCAATATAACTTGTAGGAACCGACCGCGTAGTCCTGGGTCTCCCGATTTGAGAGTATGATGATAATTTATAAAAATTACACTTAGAGTTAAAAACATGCCGTTAAATGGTGAAAACACAAACCAGGCCCCAAACGATCCCGTAGGAGGCACGAACTCCTCGCATGAGACCAATGTAACCAGTAGGAACTGACCGCGTAGTCTCGAGTCTCCTGGTTTGTGAGTATGATGGTAATTTGTAAAAATCAACACTTAAAGTTAAAACATTCCATCAAAAGGTGAAAACCCAAATCAACCCCCAATCGACCCCGTAGGGGGCACGAACACCCCGCACGGGACCAATGTAACTTGTAGGAACTGACCGCGTGGTCCCAGGTCTCCCAGTTTGAGAGTATGACGATAATTTGCAAAAATCACACTTAGACTTAAAAACAAGTCGTTAAAGGATGAAAACCCAAATCAGTACCCAAATGACCCCGTAAAGGGCACGAACACCTCGCACAGGACAAATGTAACTTTTTGGAACGGATTGCGTAGTCCCGGGTCTCCCAATTTGAGAGTATGACGATAATTTTCAAAAATCACACTTAAAGTTAAAAACATGCCGTTAAAGGGTAAAAATCCAAACCACCTCCTAAACGACCCCGTAGGGGGCACGAACACCTCGCGCGGGACCAATTTAACTTGTTGGTACTGACCGCGTAGTCACTCGTCTCCCGGGTTGAGAATATGACGATTCTTTACAAAAATCAACACTTAAACTTAAAAGCGAGCCGTTAAAGGGTGAAAACGAAATTACCCTACAAACGACCTCGTAGGAGGCACAAACGCCTCGCACGGGACCAATGTAACTTGTAGGAACCTACCGCATAGTCCTGGGTCTCCCAGTTTGAGAATATGACGATAATTTGCTAAAATCAACACTTAAACTTAAAAACAAGCCGTTAAAGGGTGAAAACCCAAACCACCCCCAAATGACCCCATAGGGGGCACGAACGCCTCGCACGGGACCAATGTAACTTTTTGGAACTGATCGCGTAGTCTCGGGTCTCCCGGTTTGAGAGTATGACGATAATTTACAAAAATCACACTTAGAGTTAAAAACATTGCCCTTAAAGGGTGAAAACCCAAACCATCCCACAAACGACCCCGTATGAGGCACGAACACCTCGCACGGGACCAATGTAACTTGTAGGAACTGACCGCGTAGTCTCGAGTCTCCCCGTTTGAGAGCATGACGATAATTTGCAAAAATCACACTTAGAGTTAAAAACAAGCCGTCAAAGGGTGAAAACCAAAACAAGCGCCCAAATGACCCCGTAGAAGGTATGAACACCTCGCACGGGACGAATGTAACTTGTAAGAACTGACTGTGTAGTCCCCGGTCTCCCGATTTGAGAGTATGACGATAATTTGGAAAAATCACACTTAGAGTTAAAACCATGCCGTCAAAGGGTGAAAACCCAAACCAACCCCCAAACGACCCCGTAGGAGGCACGAACACCTCGCACGGGACCAATGTAACTTGTAGGAACTGACCGCGTAGTCTCGAGTCTCCCCGTTTGAGAGCATGACGATAATTTGCAAAAATCACACTTAGAGTTAAAAACAAGCCGTCAAAGGGTGAAAACCAAAACAAGCGCCCAAATGACCCTGTAGAAGGTACGAACACCTCGCACGGGACGAATGTAACTTGCAAGAACTGACTGTGTAGTCCCCGGTCTCCCGATTTTAGAGTATGACGATAATTTGGAAAAATCACACTTAGAGTTAAAACCATGCCGTCAAAGGGTGAAAACCCAAACCAACCCCCTAACGACCCCGTAGGAGGCACGAACACCTCGCACGGGACCAATGTAACTTGTAGGAACTGACCGCGTAGTCTCGGGTCTCTCAGTTTGAGAGTATGATGAAAATTTGTAAAAATCACACTTAGACTTAAAAACGGTGAAAACCTAAACCAACCCCCAAACGACCCCATAGGAGGCACGGACACCTCGCACGGGGCCAATATAACTTGTAGGAACCGACCGCGTAGTCCCAGGTCTCCCGGTTTGTGAGTATGATGATAATTTGTAAAAATCACACTTAGAGTTAAAAACATGTCGTTAAAGGGTGAAAACACAAACCAGCCCCCAAACGATCCCGTAGGAAGCACGAACTCCTCACACGAGACCAATGTAACCTGTAGGAACTGACCGCGTAGTCTCGAGTCTCCTGGTTTGTGAGTATGATGGTACTTTGTAAAAATCAACACTTAAAGTTAAAACATCCCATCAAAGGGTGAAAACCCAAACAATCCCTCAAACGACCCCATAGGGGGCACGAACACCTCGCACGGGACCAATGTAACTTTTTGGAACTGACCGCGTAGTCGTGGGTCTCCCAGTTTGAGAGTATGACGATAATTTGCAAAAATCACACTTAGACTTAAAAATAAGTCGTTAAAGGATGAAAACCCAAATCAGTACCCAAACGACCCCGTAAAGGGCACGAACACCTCGCACAGGACCAATGTAACTTTTTGGAAGTGATTGTGTAGTCCCGGATCTCCCAATTTGACAGTATGACGATAATTTGCAAAAATCACACTTAAAGTTAAAAACATGCCGTTAAAGGGTGAAAATCCAAACAACTTCCTAAAAGACCCCGTAGGGGGCACGAACACCTCGCGCGGGACCAATTTAACTTGTTGGTACTGACCTCGTAGTCACTGGTCTCCCAGTTTGAGAATATGACAATAATTTATAAAAATCAACACTTAAACTTAAAAGCGAGCCGTTAAAGGGTGAAAACCCAAATCACCCTCGAAACGACCTCGTAGGAAGCCCGAACGCCTCGCACGGGACCAATGTAACTTGTAGGAACTTACCGCATAGTCCCGGGTCTCCCAGTTTGAGAATATGACGATAATTTGCTAAAATCAACACTTAAACTTAAAAACAAGCCGTTAAAGGGTGAAAACCCAAACCACCCCCAAATGACCCCATAGGGGGCACGAACGCCTCACACGGGACCAATGTAACTTGTTGGAACTGATCACATAGTCTCGAGTCTCCCGGTTTGAGAGTATGACGATAATTTACAAAAATCACACTTAGAGTTAAAATCATGCCCTCAAAGGGTGAAAACCCAAACCATCCCACAAACGACCCCGTAGGAGGCACGAACTCCTCGCACGAGACCAATGTAACCTGTAGGAACTGACCGCGTAGTCTCGAGTCTCCCCGTTTGAGAGCATGACGATAATTTGCAAAAATCACACTTAGAGTTAAAAACAAGCCGTCAAAGGGTGAAAACCAAAACAAGCCCCCAAATGACCCCGTAGAAGGTACGAACACCTCGCACAGGATGAATGTAACTTGTAAGAACTGACTGTGTAGTCCCCGGTCTCCTGATTTGAGAGTATGACGATAATTTGTAAAAATCACACTTAGAGTTAAAACCATGCCGTCATAGGGTGAAAACCCAAACCAACCCCCAAACGACCCCGTAGGAGGCACGAACACCTCGCACGGGACCAATGTAACTTGTAGAATTGACCGCGTAGTCTCGGGTCTCACAGTTTGAGAGTATGATGAAAATTTGCAAAAATCACACTTAAACTTAAAAACGGTAAAAACCCAAACCCACCCCCAAACGACCCCATAGGAGGCACGGACACCTCGCACGGGACAAATATAACTTGTAGGAACCGACCGAGTAGTCCCAGGTCTCCCGGTTTGAGAGTATGATGATAATTTGTAAAAATCACACTTAGAGTTAAAAACATGTCGTTAAAGGGTGAAAACACAAACCAACCCCCAAACGATCCCGTAGGAGGCACGAACTCCTCGCACGAGACCAATGTGACCTGTAGGAACTGACCGCATAGTCTCGAGTCTCCTGGTTTGTGAGTATGATGGTAATTTGTAAAAATCAACACTTAAAGTTAAAACATCCCATCAAAGGGTGAAAACCTAAACCATCCCTCAAACGACCCCGTAGGAGGCACGAACACCTCGCACGGGACCAATGTAACATATTTGAAAAGACCGCGTAGTCCTGGGTCTCCCGGTTTGAGAATATGACGATAATTTGCAAAAATAGGACTTAAACTTAAAAAGGGTGAAAACCCAAACCAGCTCCCAAAGGACCCCATAGGAGGCACGAACACCTCGCACAGAACCAATGTAACTTGTAGGAACTGACCGCGTAGTCCCGGGTCTCCCAGTTTGAGAGTATGATGATAATTTGCAAAAATCACAATTCGACTTAAAAGCAAGTCGTTAAAGGATGAAAACCCAAATCAGCCGCCAATCGACCCCGTAGGGGGCACGAACACCCCGCACAGGACCAATGTAACTTGTAGGAACTCACCGTGTAGTCCCAGGTCTCCCGATTTGAGAGTATGACGATAATTTTCAAAAATCACACTTAAAGTTAAAAACATGCCGTTAAAGGGTGAAAACCCAAACCACCCCCAAACGATCCCGTAGGAGGCACGAACTCCTCGCACGAGACCAATGTAACCTGTAGGAACTGACCGCGTAGTCTCGAGTCTCCTGGTTTGTGAGTATGATGGTAATTTGTAAAAATCAACACTTAAAGTTAAAACATCCCATCAAAGGGTGAAAACCCAAACCATCCCTCAAACGACCCCGTAGGGGGCACGAACACCTCGCACGGGACCAATGTAACTTATTGGAACTGACCGCGTAGTCGTGGGTCTCCCAGTTTGAGAGTATGACGATAATTTGCAAAAATCACACTTAGACTTAAAAATAAGTCGTTAAAGGATGAAAACCCAAATCAGTACCCAAACGACCCCGTAAAGGGCACGAACACCTCGCACAGGACCAATGTAACTTTTTGGAAGTGATTGTGTAGTCCCGGGTCTCCCAATTTGAGAGTATGACGATAATTTGCAAAAATCACACTTAAAGTTAAAAACATGCCGTTAAAGGGTAAAAATCCAAACAACCTCCTAAACGACCCCGTAGGGGGCACGAACACCTCGCGCGGGACCAATTTAACTTGTTGGTACTGACCTCGTAGTTACTGGTCTCCCGGTTTAAGAATATGACGATAATTTACAAAAATCAACACTTAAACTTAAAAGCGAGCCGTTAAAGGGTGAAAACCCAAATCACCCTCCAAACGACCTCGTAGGAGGCACGAACGCCTCGCACGGGACCAATGTAACTTGTAGGAACTTACCGCATAGTCCTGGGTCTCCCAGTTTGAGAATATGAAGATAATTTGCTAAAATCAACACTTAAACTTAAAAACAAGCCGTTAAAGGGTGAAAACCCAAACCACCCCCAAATGACCCCATAGGGGGCACGAACGCCTCGCACGGGACCAATGTAACTTGTTGGAACTGATCGCGTAGTCTCGGGTCTCCCGGTTTGACAGTATGACGATAATTTACAAAAATCACACTTAGAGTTAAAAACATGCCCTCAAAGGGTGAAAACCCAAACCATCCCACAAACGACCCCGTAGGAGGCACGAACTCCTCGCACGAGACCAATGTAACCTGTAGGAACTGACCGCGTAGTCTCGAGTCTCCCCGTTTGAGAGCATGACGATAATTTGCAAAAATCACTCTTAGATTTAAAAACAAGCCGTCAAAGGGTGAAAACCAAAATAAGCCCCCAAATGACCCCGTAGAAGGTACGAACACCTCGCACGGGACGAATGTAACTTGTAAGAACTGACTATGTAGTCCCCGGTCTCCTGATTTGAGAGTATGACGATAATTTGTAAAAATCACACTTAGAGTTAAAACCACGCCGTCAAAGGGTTAAAACCCAAACCAACCCCCAAACGACCCCGTAGGAGGCACGAACACCTCACACGGGACCAATGTAACTTGTAGAATTGATCGCGTAGTCTCGGGTCTCCCAGTTTGAGAGTATGATGAAAATTTGCAAAAATCACACTTAAACTTAAAAACGGTAAAAACCCAAACCAATCCCCAAACGACCCCATAGGAGGCACGGACACCTCGCACGGGACCAATATAACTCGTACGAACCGACCGAGTAGTCCCAGGTCTCCCGGTTTGAGAGTATGATGATAATTTGTAAAAATCACACTTAGAGTTAAAAACATGTCGTTAAAGGGTGAAAACACAAACCAGCCCCCAAACGATCCCGTAGGAGGCACGAACTCCTCGCACGAGACCAATGTAACCTGTAGGAACTGACCGCATAGTCTCGAGTCTCCTGGTTTGTGAGTATGATGGTAATTTGTAAAAATCAACACTTAAAGTTAAAACATCCCATCAAAGGGTGAAAACCTAAACCATCCCTCAAACGACCCCGTAGTAGGCACGAACACCTCGCACGGGACCAATGTAACTTATTTGAACAGACCGCGTAGTCCTGGGTCTCCCGGTTTGAGAATATGACGATAATTTGCAAAAATCACACTTTGACTTAAAAATAAGTCGTTAAAGGATGAAAACCCAAATCAGTACCCAAACGACCCTGTAAATGGCACGAACACCTCGCACAGGACCAATGTAACTTTTTGGAAGTGATTGTGTAGTCCCGGGTCTCCCAATTTGAGAGTATGACGATAATTTGCAAAAATCACACTTAAAGTTAAAAACATGTCGTTAAAGGGTGAAAATCCAAAAAACCTCCTAAACGACCCCGTAGGGGGCACGAACACCTCGCGCGGGACCAATTTAACTTGTTGGTACTGACCGCGTAGGCGCTGGTCTCCCAGTTTGAGAATATGACGATAATTTACAAAAATCAACACTTAAACTTAAAAGCGAGCCGTTAAAGGGTGAAAACCCAAATCACCCTCCAAACGTCCTCGTAGGAGGCACGAACGCCTCGCACGGGACCAATGTAACTTGTAGGAACTTATCGCATAGTCCTGGGTCTCCCAGTTTGAGAATATGACGATAATTTGCTAAAATCAACACTTAAACTTAAAAACAAGCCGTTAAAGGGTGAAAACCCAAACCACCCCCAAATGACCCCATAGGGGGCACGAACGCCTCGCACGGGACCAATGTAACTTGTTGGAACTGATCACGTAGTCTCGGGTCTCCCGGTTTGAGAGTATGACGATAATTTACAAAATTCACACTTAGAGTTAAAAACATGCCCTCAAAGGGTGAAAACCCAAACCATCCCACAAACGAACCCGTAGGAGGCACGAACTCCTCGTACGAGACCAATGTAACCTGTAGGAACTGACCGCGTAGTCTCGAGTCTCCCCGTTTGAGAGCATGACGATAATTTGCAAAAATCACACTTAGAGTTAAAAACAAGCCGTCAAAGGGTGAAAACCAACACTTAAAGTATGATGGTAATTTGTAAAAATCAACACTTAAAGTTAAAACATCCCATCAAAGGGTGAAAACCTAAACCATCCCTCAAACGACCCCGTAGGAGGCACGAACACCTCGCACGGGACCAATGTAACTTATTGGAACTGACCGCGTAGTCCTGGGTCTCCCGGTTTGAGAATATGACGATAATTTGCAAAAATAGGACTTAAACTTAAAAAGGGTGAAAACCCAAACCAACTCCCAAACGACCCCATAGGAGGCACGAACACCTCGCACAGAACCAATGTAACTTGTAGGAACTGACCGCGTAGTCCCGGGTCTCCCAATTTGAGAGTATGATGATAATTTGCAAAAATCACAATTAAACTTAAAAGCAATCGTTAAAGGATGAAAACCCAAATCAACCCCCAATCGACCCCGTAGGGGGAACGAACACCTCGCACGGGACCAATGTAACTTATTGGAACTGACCGCGTAGTCATGGGTCTCCCAGTTTGAGAGTATGACGATAATTTGCAAAAATCACACTTGGACTTAAAAATAAGTCGTTAAAGGATGAAAACCTAAATCAGTACCCAAACGACCCTGTAAAGGGCACGAACACCTCGCACAGGACCAATGTAACTTTTTGGAAGTGATTGTGTAGTCCCGGGTCTCCCAATTTGAGAGTATGACGATAATTTGCAAAAATCACACTTAAAGTTAAAAACATGCCGTTAAAGGGTGAAAACCCAAACCACCCCCAAACGACCCCGTAGGGGGCACGAACACCTCGCGCGGGACCAATTTAACTTGTTGGTACTGACCGCGTAGGCGCTGGTCTCCCGGTTTGAGAATATGACGATAATTTACAAAAATCAACACTTAAACTTAAAAGCGAGCCGTTACAGGGTGAAAACCCAAACCACCCCCCAAACGACCTCGTAGGAGGTACGAACACCTCGCACGGGACCAATGTAACTTGTAGGAACCTACCGCATAGTCCTGGGTGTCCCGGTTTGAGAGTATGATGATAATTTGCAAAAATCATACTTAGACTTAAAAAGGGTGAAAACCCAAACCAGCCCCTAAATCACCCCATAGGAGGTACGAACACCTCGCACAGGACCAATGTAACTTTTTGGAACTGACTGCGTTGTTTCGGGTCTCCCGGTTGGAGAATATGAGGATAATTTGCAGAAATCACACTTTGATTGAAAAACAAGCCGTTAAAGGGTGAAAATCCAAACCAGCCCCCAAATGACCTCGTAAGGGGCACGAACACCTGGCACGGTACCAATGTAACTTGTAAGAACTGACCACGTAGTCCCGGGTCTCCCAGTTTGACAATATGATGATAATTTGCAAAAATTAACACTTAAACTTAAAAATAAGTCGTTAAAGGGTGAAAACCTAAACCACCCCCAAAATACCCCGTAGGGGGAACGAACACCTCACACGGGACCAATGTAACTTGTTGGAACTGACCGCACCGTCTCTGGTCTCCCGGTTTGAGAATATGATGATAATTAGCAAAAATAGCACTTTAAGTTAAAAAGGGTGAAAACCCAAACCAGCTCCCAAACGACCCCATAGGAGGCACGAACACCTCGCACAGAACCAATGTAACTTGTAGGAACTGATCGCGTAGTCCCAGGTCTCCCAATTTGAGAGTATGATGATAATTTTTAAAAATCGCTATTAAACTTAAAAACAAGTCGTTAAAGGATGAAAACCCAAATAAGCCCCCAAATGACCCCATATGGGGCACGAACACCCCGCACGGGACCAATGTAACTTGTAGGAACTGACCGCGTAGTCCCGGGTCTCCCAATCTGAGAGTGTGACGATAATTTGCAAAAATCACACTTAAAATTAAAAACATGTCGTTAAAGGGTGTAAACCCAAACCACCTCCCAAACGACCCCATGGGGAGCACGAACACCTCGCATGGGACCAATATAACTTGTTGGAACTGACCACGTAGTCCCTGGTCTCCCGGTTTGAGAATATGACGATAATTTGTAAATATCAACAATTAAACATAAAAGCAAGCCGTTAAAGGGTGAAAACCCAAACCACCCTCCAATCGACCTCGTAGGAGGCACGGACACCTCGCACGGAACCAATGTAACTTGTAGCAACCAACCGCAGAGTCCCGAGTCTCCCGGTTTGATAATATGACGATAATTTGCAAAAATCAACACTTAAACTTAAAAACAAGTCGTTAAAGGGTGAAAACCCAAACCACACTCAAACGACCCCATAGGGGGCGCGAACGCCTCGCACGGGACCAATGTCACTTGTTGGAACTGACCGCGTAGTCTCGGGTCTCCCGATTTGAGAGTATGACGATAATTTGTAAAAATCACACTTAGACTTAAAAACAAGTCGTTAAAGGGTGAAAACCCAAACCTGCCCCAAACGACCCCGTAGGAGGCACAAACACCTCGCACGGGACAAATGTAACTTGTAGGAACACACCACGTAGTCTCGGGTCTCCCGATTTTAGAGTATGATGATCATTTATAAAAATCAACCTTAGACTTAAATAGGGTGAAATTCCAAACCAGCCCCCAAACGACCCCATAGGAGGCACGAACACCTCACATTAGACCAATGTAACTTGTAGGAATCGACCGCGTAGTCCCGACTCTCCCGGTTTGAGAGTATGATGATAATTTGCAAATATACACTTAGGGTGCGTTTGATTGCAAAGTTGAAAAATGAATTGAAAAGAATTGATTTCCAATGAAAGTAGTTATATGGAAATATTTTTCATGGAAAATAATTATATGCAATGTTTGATTGTGTTTATTTTCTAGATGTAAAATTAGGTATTTTTCTACAATCCTGTTGAATCCAAATGGTCCTGTTTCAGAGGAGAGACAAAGAGGGGGAGGCAAAGATGTGAAACGTAGAGAGAGAAAGAAAAGAGGGAAGTGAGGATGAACATGTGAGTCTTACTGTCAGTATTACTAAATATTAGAACAGTGATAAAATTAGGGTTAGTGAGTTTCAACAGGGAATGATTTGTTGGGATCAAATGTGCGGCTACTTCGGCAGATATGTTTACACATAGTTATATAGAGGAACCGACCTGGGCAGAACAATGGAGGCGGAATATGTCTTTTTGAAACAGAACACGACATGAGAGAGGGAGAGTTTTGATTAGGAAGAAGATAGGTTTTTAGGAAGAAGATAGGTTTTTAGGAGAATGTTGATATTTGAGTTGGATAAGGAAACGTGGGTTGGGAAAATTTTTCCAGGAATCCGATTCTTTTGGGGTAGTAAAGAATTGATTTCCCACTTTTTGATGGAAAATGGGTCACGTGACCAATTTTTATGGAAACTAATTACCTAGAAAATCTGTTAATCAAACACCCACAAAGATGGAGAATAGTTTGAAAAATTTTGTTTTCCATGGAAAATAGTGGCAATCAAACACACCCTTAGAGTTAAAAACATGTCACCAAAGGGTGAAAACCCAAACCATCCCACAAACGACCCCGTAGGAGGCACGAACACCTCGCACGGGACCAATGTAACTTGTAGGAACTCACCGCGTAGTACCGGGTCTCCCCGTTTGAGAGCATGACGATAATTTGCAAAAATCACACTTAGAGTTAAAAACAAGCCGTCAAATGGTGAAAACCAAAACAAGCCGCCAAATGACCCCGTAGAAGGTACGAACACCTCAAACGGGACGAATTAACTTGTAAGAACTGACTGTGTAGTCCCCGGTCTCCCGATTTGAGAGTATGACGATAATTTGTAAAAATCACACATAGAGTTAAAAACATGCCGTTAAAGGGTGAAAATGCAAACCAGCCCCCAAACGACCCCGTAGGAGGCACGGACACCTCGCACAGGACGAACATAACTTGTAGGAACTGATCGCGTAGTCTCGGGTCTCCCGGTTTGACTGTATGATGATAATTTGCAAAAATCACACTTAGAGTTAAAAACACGCCCTCAAAGGGTGAAAACCCAAACCATCCCCCAAACGACCGTAGGACGCACGAACACCTCACGTGGGACCAATGTAACTTGTAGGAGCTGATCGCGTAGTCCCGGATCTCCCGGTTTGAGAGTATGATGATAATTTGCAAAAATCACACTTTGAGTTAAAAACACGCCGTTAAAGGGTGAAAACACAAACCAACCCCCAAACGACACCGTAGGAGGCACGAACACCTCGTACGGGACCAATGTAACTTGTAGGAACTGATCGCGTAGTCCCAGATCTCCCGGTTTGAGAGTATGAAGATAATTTGCTAAAATCACACTTAGAGTTAAAAACATGCCGTTAAAGGGTGAAACCCCAAACAACCCACCAAATGACCCCGTAGGAGGCAGGAACACCTCGCACGGGATGAATGTAACTTATAAGAACTGACTGCGTAGTCCCCGGTCTCCCGGTTTGAGAGTATGACGATAATTTGCAAAAATCACACTTAGAGTTAAAACCATGCCGTCAAAGGGTAAAAACCCAAACCTACCCCCAAACGACCCGTAGGAGGCACGAACACCTCGCACGGTGTTAATGTAACTTTTAATAACTGACCGCGTTGTCTCGGGCCTCCCAGTTTGATAGTATGACGATAATTTGTAAAAATCACACTTAGACTTAAAATGGGTGAAAACCCAAACCAGCCCCCAAACCACCCAGTAGGAGGCACGAACACCTCGCACGGGACCAATGTAACTTGTAGGAGCTGATCGCGTAGTCTCGGGTCTCCCAGTTTGAGAGTATGACGATAATTTGTAGAAATCACACTTAGACTTAAAAAGGGTGAAAACCCAAACCAGGCCCCAAACGACCCCATATGAGGCACGAACACCTCGCACGGGACCAATGTAACTTGTAGGAATAGAGTGCGTAGTCCCGGGAGTCCCGGTTTGAGAGTATGACGATAATTTGCAAAAATCACACGTATAGTTAAAAACATATCGTTAAAGGGTGCAAACAAAAACCAGCCCCCAAACGACCCCGTAGGAGGCACAAACACCTCGCACGGGACCAATGTAACTTGTAGGAACTGACCGCGTAGTCCCGGGTCTCTCAATTTGTCAGTATGAGGGTAATTTACAAAAATCATCACTTGAGTTAAAAACATGTCGTCAAAGGGTGAAAACCCAAACCATACCCCAAACGACCCCGTAGGAGGCACGATCACCTCGCACGGGACGAATGTAACTTGTAAGAACTAACTGCATAATCCTCGGTCCCCCGGTTTGAGAGTGTGACGATAATTTGCAAAAGTCACACTTAGGGTTAAAACCATGCCGTCAAAGGGTGAAAACGCAAACCAACCCCCAAACGACTCCGTAAGAGACACGAACACCTCGCACGGGACCAGTGTAACCTGTAGGAACTGACCGCGTAGTCTCGGGTCTCCCAGTTTAAGAGTATGATGATAATCTGCAAAAATCACACTTAGACTTAAAAATGGTGAAAACCCAAACCAGCCCCCAAACGACCCCATAAGAGGCACGAACACCTCGCACGGGACCAATGTAACTTGTAGGAACTGATCGCGTATCTCGGGTCTCTCGATTTGAGAGTATGACGATCATTTATAAAAATCACACTTAGAGTTAAAAAGGGTGAGAACCCAAACTAGCCCCCAAACAACCCCATAGCAAGCAAGAACACCCCGAACGGGACCAATATAACGTGTAGGAACCGACCGAGTAGCACCGGTCCTCCTGGTTTGGGAGTATGACGATGATTTGTAAAAATCACACTTAGAGTTAAAAACATGCCGTAAAAGGGTGAAAACCCAAACCAACCCCCAAACGACCCCGTAGGAGGCACGAACACCTCGCACGGGACCAATGTAACTTGTAGGAACTGACTGTGTTGTCCTAGGTCTCCTGATTTAAGAGTATGACGGTAATTTACAAAAATTAATACTTAGAATTAAAAATATGTCGTCAAAGGTTGAAAACCCAAACCATCCCCCAATCGACCCTGTACGAGTCACGAACACCTCGCACGGACCAACGTAACTTGTAGGAACTGACCGCGTAGTCCCGGGTCTCCTGGTTTGAGAGCATGACGATGATTTGTAAAAATCACACTTAGAGTTAAAAACAAGCCGGTAAAGGGTAAAAACACAAACCAACCCCAAACAACCCCGTAGGAGGCACGGACACCTCGTACGGGACCAATGTAAATTGTAGGAACTGACCGTATACTCTCGGGTCTCCCGATTTGAGAGAATGACGATAATTTGCAAAAATCACACTTAGAGTTAAAAACAGGCCGTTAAAGGGTGAAAACACAAACCCGCCCCCAAACGACCATATAGGAGGCACGAATGCTTCACACAGGACCATTGTAACTTGTTGGAACTGACCGCGTAGTCATGGATCTCCCGGTTTGAGAGTATGACGATAATTTCCAAAAATCACACTTAGACTTAAAAACCAGCCGTTAAAGGGTGAAAACCCAAACTAGCCCCCAAACGACCCCGTAGGAGGCACGAAAACCTCACACGGGATGAATGTAACTTGTAGGAACTGATCGCGTAGTCCCGAGTCTCCCGGTTTGACAACAGGATGAAAATTTTCAAAAATTAACCCTTAAACTTAAAAATAAGTCGTTAAAGGGTGAAAACCTAAACCACCCCCAAATGACCCCGTAAGGGGAACGAACACCTCACACGGGACCAATGTAACTTGTTGGAACTGACCGCGCCATCTCTGGTCTCCCGTTTTGAGAATATGATGATAATTTGCAAAAATAGCACTTAAACTTAAAAAGGGTGAAAATCCAAACTAGCCCCCAAACGACCCCGTAGGAGGCACGAACACCTCGCACGGGACCAATGTAACTTGTCGGAACTGACTGCATTGTCCTGGGTCTCCCGATTTCAGAGTATGACGATAATTTGTAAAAATCACACTTAGACTTAAAAACAAGCCGTTAGAGGGTGAAAATCCAAACCAGCACCCAAACGACCCCAAAGGAAGCACGAACACCTCGCACAGGACCAATGTAACTTGTCGGAACAGGTCGCGTATGATCGAATCTCCTGATTTGAGAGTTTGACCATAATTTTCAAAAATCCCACTTAGACTTAAAAAGGGTGAAAACCCAAACCAGCCCCCAAACGACCCAATAGGAGGCACGGACACCTCACACGGGACCAATATAAATTGTAGGAACCGACCACGTAGTCCCGGGTCTCCCGGTTTAAGAGTATGATGATAATATGCTAAAATCACACTTAGAGTTAAAAACATGTCGTTAAAGGGTGAAACCACAAACCAGCCCCCAAACGATCTCGTAGAAGGCACGAACACCTCGCACAGGACCAATGTAACTTGTAGGAACTGACCTTGTAGTCTCGAGTCTCCCGGTTTGTGAGTTTGATAGTAATTTGCAAAAATTAACATTTCAAATTAAAACATCCCGTCAAAAGGTGAAAACCCAAACCATCCCCCAAACGGCCCCATAGGAGGCACGAACACCTCGCACGGGACCAATGTAACTTGTAGGAACTGACCGGGTAGTCCCGGGTCTCCCGATTTGAGAGTATAACGATAACTTGCAAAAATCACACTTAGAGTTGAAAACATGCCGTTAAAGGGTGAAAACTCAAATCAACCCCCAAACGACCCCGTAGGAGGCACCAACACCCCTCACGGGATCAATGTAACTTGTAGGAACTGACCGCGTAGTCCCGGGTCTCTTGATTTGTGAGCAAGGCGGTAATTTGCAAAAATCAACACTTGAGTTAAAAACATATCGTCGAAGGGTGAAAACCTAAACCATCCCCAAACGACCCAGTAGGAGGCACGAACGCTTCGCACGGGACGAATGTAACTTGTAAAAACTGACTGCGTAGTCCCCGATCTCCCGTTTTGAGAGTATGATGATAATTTGCAAAAATCACACTTAGAGTTAAAACCATGCTGTCAAAGGCTGAAAACCCAAACCAACCCCCAAACGACCCCGTAGGAGGCACGAAAAACTCGCACGGGACCAATGTAACTTGTAGGAACTGACTGTGTAGTCTTGGGTCTCCCAGTTTGAGAGTACGATGATAATTTGCAAAAATCACACTTAGACTTAAAAAGGGTGAAAACCCAAACCAGCCCCCAAACGACCTGATAAGAGGCACGAACACCTCGCACGGAACAAATGTAACTTGTAGGAGCAGACCGCGTCGTCTCGGATCTCCCGGATTTAGAGTATGATGATCATTTATAAAAATCACCCTTAGACTTAAATAGGGTGAAATTCCTAACCATCCCCCAAACGACCCCATAGGAGGCACGAACACTGATTAGGCATAAATTCTTCATATTTATCCCCTTAATTTCGGTATTTTTATGATCCCGTGCGGTGTAAATAGATTGGATTTGTCTCATATATATGATACTAACCCTTTTTGGCAAGTATTTGGTATTTTGTGTATCTTCTATGTGTTTTACAGATATTTCATGCAAGTTAGTGCCAAAGAGAACTCAAAATAGTGAAAGAAACCAAAAAATCTGGAGTTGAAGGGCATTCTCGTAATTTTTCAGCCTTAGTCCGGAAGTGGGGCCAACTAGAAAGTTGAATAGCTTTCAATTACAAGAACACTAGAAAAAACAGCACATCAATCCGAGTTACGGTGAAGAAGTTATGCCCATTTGAAGTTGAGAAGAAATTCAAGAAAAAAAGCTGTTAGACCCAAACCGAACCGAAGCTAAGAAAAAACCGGTCCGCCCATTTGCCACGCACCGGATCCATTACTAAATTAGTCACGCTCCAGATCCGTTACAAAATTAGTCACGCTTTCTAAGTGTGACAAACTGGCAGATACGGGATTTTTTTTTTGTTCTTATCTTTTAGCCAAAAGAGTTTTATGTTTTGGGGACTCTTCTAAACGACCCTTAGCCTATATATTTAGTCATTAGGACTCTTTTTATTAAGATTTCATTCATGTAAAAGCTCCATAACAAGTAGGAACATCAAGGGATTATATTGCTTCAAGATTTCATTGTTTCGGGTTGGTTTTTCACGTTTTAATTCAAGATTCTTGTTATTGTTCTTGCATGCGTATTTTCCGTAGTCGATTCAATTCATTGCTGCGTTCATAATATATATTTACATGTTTAAATGTAGTTTCATCATGAATTCATACACATGCAACGTTATTATTTCATGCATTAGTCCATTTAACATGTCCGGCTAGGTTTTAAAGGTTGGGATGCATGAACCCAACCTGATGTGTTAGTGCATGTGTATAACGTCAATCCGATGAATTTAATGATTAATTTTGATCGTATCGCGTAATTTCATAATAATTGTGGATCTTTATATCTCGTTTGCCCCGGGGTACTCGTGATGATTTAGAGTACAATTTGAGTGTAATTACCGCGATACCGATTTACTCATCCTCAGATTAGGTATGACGCGGGCTTGAACCTCGTATACATAATGCTTGGGAGTACTAAATTCTGGGTTTGAATTAATCGGATAAATTTATGATTGACGTTGTCACTACACTACACTAGGGTTGGGGGATTGTATTCCCATCCTGTTTTCTCATCATTTAGGTCCAAATTTTTTTTTGATTCAATTCTTCAGTCCTCATCTAGATAACTTAGTTAGTTGCATATTTCATCATAATTTCATAATTGCATTTAGCTTAAACAATCCCAAAAAAACCAAAATCAAATCTTTTTCTTTCTTTTTAGAGTCATCGTTAGGATTCCTCCGTCTTATCCCGTCGTCACAACTCCATTGTCCTTTTTCCCTGAGGATCGATACCCGACTTGTTGGATTATTACTTGAGCGACAGGCTTGCACTTGAGCCTTGAGAGTACACACTTTAGAGACACATTCTGAGTCGTGTCAAGTTTTTGGCGCCGTTGCCGAGGAATTAGGTAGACTTAGGATTAGATCGAGTTAATCCAAAACATTGACCAAAAATTCAAAAATAAAAAAAAATAAAATTAAAAAAGCACAAAAAGATTCACAATCATCATCTCTCCTAAGCTTAATGCAAAATTCTGAAACCACTTCCACACCTCATAATACCCCAACCAGTATTCACGAAAATCCTATAGTGGAGTATAATCCAGATAGTCCCCACACTCCAAACGCCCCACGGTTCTGGATCCCACCTCCCACACCGTCACACTCAATCTATAGCAACACTCCCTTCTCCTTCGTAGGACACTCTTCAAGCACATCCAGTTAGAGCGCCGAGTCGTCAAGTGAGAGAGAGATGTCGCAGCATAGTAATGCACCTACCGGTGAGGAAGAGCCTCCGTACCGCCCATTGAGAGAATTCTTATATCCCGAGCGCACTGTCACTCCGAGATGCATTATACTCCCGTATAATGCTGGGCAGTTCCGATTCAAAAATGGGATGATCTAGATGCTACCACACTATCACGATATGGATTCTGAAATGCCATACCTGCATATAAGGGAATTTGAAGACGTGTGTGATACTCTCAATGATCAAACTTGCACACAAGAGGTGATTCGCCTCAAACTCTTCCCATTCTCGTTAAAATATAAAGCTAAGATCTGGCTATGGTCTTTACCTCCGAGCTCGATTCCATCTTGGAACGAGTTACAATCCAGATTTCTCAATAAGTTCTTTCCACCACATCTAACAATCTCCATAAAAGCTCAGATTCAATCGTTCAGGCAATTGGATAATTAGCCATTTCATCGATGTTATGAGCGTTTCAATGAGCTAACTGCTTCGTGCCCCCATCATGGATTTGATACAGCTCAAATCATTTCCTTCCTCTATAATGGGTTGAACCTTAACTCCAAGAAACTCATTGAAACCATGGGTAGTGGTCCGTTTATCGAACTAGACTTCCACGATGCTGAGCTTCACCTGAGGTATGTCGCCGAGACTACCCAATCATGGGATATTTCTGATCCTAATGCTCAGAATCGAAATCGTCAAGCGACCACCACTCCATCGGCGTCCGGCCTATACCATGTTGATAAGACCTCTATGTCGGACAGTCGGTTGGACACCCTTGAGAAAGGATTTCGAGATTTATTTGAGGTAGTTGGATCTATCAAAAATCCCGTCCAAAAAGTATGTGCAATTTGTGAGGCGGGACATTCAACTGAGGAATGCCCGACGATACCCGCCTACAAAGGAATGCTTCAAGAGCAAGTTAGTAGTATAGGAGGTTTCAAGGGTAATTTCGTTGCCCCTCACGGGAATTCATACAATCCTTCATGGAAAAATCATCCCGGTTTTAGCTACGGGCAACAACATGCCGCAATGAACCCTCCTTCGCATGTTGCCCCTCCTCCTCCACAACAATTTCAACAAGCTCCACACATGCAAGGACATGTGCAAGCACCACCACCTCATGGAAATTATATCCCGCCACAATGGAGAACTCTCGAGGATACTGTGAATCAATTCATCGCAAGCCAAACCGCAAACAATGCCAAATATGATCGTCTAATTGGCGACATAAATGCGACTCTGTCACAAATACAATCCTCATTGAGTGTTCAAGAGAAGGGCAAGTTTCCTGCCCAGGGCCAAAGATCTCTCCAAGGTCAAACTAGTGTTAGCTCGACACCCCACGACCATCCTGAGCAATGTAGCGCAATCACCACTCTACGTAGTGGGAGGGTAGTTGACTTGTCACCTCCCCCACGAGACATACTTAAAGACAAGGAGATTTCGCCCGGCACGAAAGAGGCCAAAGATGTCCCCTTGAATGAAGGTGATAAAGAACACACTAGTGAGCCCGCGGTAGTAGCGAAACCGCCCATCGCGGCACCATTTCCTCAAAGGCTAATTCCCGCTCAAAAGGGGACCCCGCGTGATGAAGTGCTAGACGTGCTTAAGCAAGTAAAGCTAAACTTTCCCTTCCTTGATGCCATAAAGCAAATTCCAGCCTACGGCAAAGTTATCAAAGATTTGTTGACGGTAAAAAGGAAGATGAAGGTTAAAAAGAATGTCTTTCTAGCTCAGAACGTGAGTTCCATCCTACTAAATGATTTCCCGCCTAAATTCAAAGATCCCGGTGCACCCACCATATCATGCATCATTGGAGATAATAAAATTGAGAAAGCCTTACTTGACTTGGGAGCAAGTGTAAACATACTCCCTTACTCCATTTATAGGCAACTTGACTTGGGCGACCTCAAGCCCACAAAGGTCACTCTCCAACTAGCGGATCGAACCGTGAAGATTCCACGAGGCATAATTGAGGACGTGATCGTCCAAGTTGACACCTTCTACTTTCCGGTAGATTTTGTCATTTGGGACACGGAGCCCTCCTTAACCTCAAGCAACCATGTTCCTATCATCCTTGGGCGCCCATTTTTAGCTACGGCTAACGCAATCATCAATATTCGGAATGGGCGAATGCAACTCACTTTTGGGAACATGACTTTAGAGACCAACATCTTCCATATCACCCAACAGACAGGGGAATAAGATGATCTTCACGCGGTGAGTTCTATAAATGAGATCATAGAGGAATACAATGAGGAGAATTATTGTGGAGACACCTTAGGATCATCTTTAATGTCAAATTACAAGAATAAAGGATCCCACAAGAGAGAGCCGTTAGGGATGTGCCCTATTTCACCAAGTAACGGTGGTAGTTGTGACGCGGAGAGAAAAGTGGAAGAGAGGTGTGTAGTGACCGCAATAGAGCGAGAGAGAGAGGGGTTAGAAGAGAGACAACTGGTGGAGTTGGAGATCGAGCAAGTAAGAGAAGACGTAGGCTCCACGCGAGAGAGAGATCTAGGGGACATGAGCATGGAAGAATTTGAAAAAGAATTTGGTTCGGTGGATGAGAGCCTAGATGAGAGCCTTAACGACCAAGTCCAAACTCTATTGGATTCATTTAGACACCTAGAAGAAAGCGAATGGAAAGATAAAATCAATGAATTTCTTCTTTGTGACCATCCACCCATACCACTATAGGTCCCGAAGGCGAGTGAGGAGAAAAGTTATGGTTCATCCGACTTAGAGCCCGACCCATGCATCTTAAAAATTGAAAGAAACCTAGGTGTCCCCTCCGAGTCAGTGCACGTAGACCACGCTTTGAGTCAGCATCACGAGGATCCCTTTCCAATTAGTCACGACGAGTCTCCCGGTCTATCCTTTATCTATGGGCGAGGTCCCAACTTGTTTCGATTGCTGGAATATAATCCTAGGACAAGAGTGACAAGGAGAGCATCAACCCCCGTAAGTGGGGTCGGGTGAGTTTGTGGAGAGATGAGAGGTTGTCGCACCCCTGACGCGTATGGGGTGATTGTTGTCGTATTTTTGAGTCATGCATGAGTGTCATATAGTGTCTTGTTGCATTTTTCATATTTGTTTGTTTTATTTTTCCACACTTTTCATTCGCCTTGAGTTAGATTTTCGTCCTTTTTGCTTGAGGACAATGCAAAAGTCTAAGTTAGGGGGGGTCACAAGTGCGTATTTCTAAAACTTCACAAATCTTCAAAATGCCCAAAATTTCCAAAAAAATCATAAAATTTTGAAAAATCCAAAAATATTTTTGTTCAAAATAAATAAAAATTGGAATTCAAAATTTTCAAAAATATCATTAAAAGTCGAATTGAAGTCTCAAAGTGTAAAAAGTCCACATACACAAAGCCGAAATTGACAAAAGATGGAAATTGAGCGAAAATTGACGACTTAACGAATAAGGTGGAGATTAACAAACTCGGTGAGATTCGAGCCTATCACTTTTTGCGAGTTTTTAAATCAATCCAAGTTAATTGTTAACTCAAAGTTCTTTTTAGCAGCTAATAAGTTGTCAAGGATCTCAATTCTTTCATTTTGATCGGTTTTGAAAAATGTGTGCAATATTGGCTTGAAAAACGTGCCAAATTAGTCTCTAAACTTAAATTCACCTCGAAACGCATATGGTAAGCAATTGGCAATTCGGACAATGAAGTAGGCCATCGTTTGTCACCCCAAAAATATTGGACAGAAAAAGAAGCGAAAAATTACCCTTTTGCAACCCAAATTGAGCCGAATAATTTTCCCTTTCGTTTGACAACCCGAAAAACCCAAAATAGCCGGAATTGTGAAAAAAAAAATCAGCATTTAAGTCCAAAAAGTGCAACAAAAAGGGGCAAGAAAAAAAAATATAGCAAGAAATGAGAAAAAAAAAGAAAAAAAAATGAGCAATAGCCCGGAAAAAGAAAAAAGCACAAATGGACATCCTAAATAACTTTTCCAATTCCGAATTTCCCGACCATTTCCATGTTACCCAATATACCTTAAACCCCGAAAAAGTCCTAACCGAGTCCAAATTGCGAAATTGATTACCGCGTGGAGAGCTAAGACACCAAAAGATAATATAAGAGATTAAATGTGCGAAAAAGAGGCAATGTTCCCGTTTTTAAAACCGTAATCCATTGATGAGATCCTATCACTATGAAATTTCCGTCTTTCTACTTGTATGTGTGACTTTGCGTCCATTACATTTACTCTTTATATCACGCATACCGAGAGAATAGACACATTCTGAGTGATTCGTTTGAGAGAGCATTCTATGAGAACTTGAAATCAAAATGAATTTTCGGATAAGTAGCGTAATGATCAATCAATGGAAATTGGCGGTTATATTTCTGGCTACGCACACACACACTACGGTTTGAGACTCGTAAATATGACTTGATGATGACTATTTTCTGGAAAAGTTTGAATTGCACAATATTTGCGTATTTTGAATTTTCTTTGAGTCGAATTTTGTGGGTATATTCACTGCAAACCCTCGCGAGACACAACTCGTCCTATTAGGGTAACCTAGAGGTTTAAAGGCTTGTTGCATGCGCTAAATGCAATCTCTTGCCCGCGAAAGAGGTGCTCTATCCCAATAAAGTTTTTGAAGGGTCCTTAACTCATACTCTCATTCTTTTACATTGCTCGGGACGCGCAAAGTTCTAAGTTAGGGGGGTTTGATTAGGCATAAATTCTTCATATTTATCCCCTTAATTTCGGTTTTTTTATGATCCCGTGCAGTGTAAATAGATTGGTTTTTGTCTCATATATATGATACTAACCCTTTTTGGCAAGTATTTCGTATTTTGTGTATCTTCTATGTGTTTTACAGATATTTCATGCAAGTTAGTGCCAAAGAGAACTCAAAATAGTGAAAGAAACCAAGAATCTGGAGTTGAAGGGCATTCTCGTAATTTTTCAGCCTTAGTCCGGAAGTGGGGCCAACTAGAAAGTTGAAGATCTTTCAATTACAAGAACATTGGAAAAAACGGCAACTCAATCCGAGTTACGGTGAAGAAGTTATGCCCATTTGAAGTTGAGAAGAAATTCAAGAAAAAAAGCTGTTAGACCCAAACCGAACCGAAGCTGAGAAAAAACCGGTCCGCCCATTTGCCACGCACCGGATCCGTTACTAAATTAGTCATGCTCCAGATCCGTTACAAAATTAGTCACGCTTTCTAAGTGTGACAAATTGGCAGATACGGGATTTTTATTTTGTGCTTATCTTTTAGCCAAAAGAGTTTTATGTTTTGGGGACTCTTCTAAACGACCCTTAGCCTATATATTTAGTCATTAGGACTCTTTTTATTAAGATTTCATTCATGTGAAAGCTCCATAACAAGTAGGAACATCTAGGAACATCAAGGGATTATATTGCTTCAAGATTTCATTATTTCGGGTTGGTTTTTCACGTTTTAATTCAAGATTCTTGTTATTGTTCTTGCTTGCGTATTTTCCGTAGTTGATTCATTTCATTGCTGCGTTCATAATATATATTTACATGTTTAAATGTAGTTTCATCATGAATTCATACACATGCAACTTTATTATTTCATGCATTAGTCCATTTAACATGTCCGGCTAGGTTTTAAAGGTTGGGATGCATGAACCCAACCTGATGTGATAGTGCATGTGTATAACGTCAATCCGATGAATTTAATGATTAGTTTTGATCTTATCGCGTAATTTCATAATAATTGTGGGTCTTTATATCTCGTTTGCCCCGGGGTACTCGTGATGATTTAGAGTACAATTTGAGTGTAATTACCGCGATACCGATTTACTCATCCTCAGATTAGGTATGACGCGGGCTTGAACCTCGTATACATAATGCTTGGGAGTACTAAATTTCGGGTTTGAATTAATCGGATAAATTTATGATTGACGTTGTCACTACACTACACTAGGGTTGGGGGATTGTATTCCCATCCTGTTTTCTCATCATTTAGGTCCAAAAATTTTTTTGATTCAATTCTTCAGTCCTCATCTAGATAACTTAGTTAGTTGCATATTTCATCATAATTTCATAATTGCATTTAGCTTAAACAATCCCAAAAAAACCAAAATCAAATCTTTTCCTTTCTTTTTAGAGTCATCGTTAGGATTCCTCCGTCTTATCCCGTCGTCACAACTCCGTTGTCCTTTTTCCCTAAGGATCGATACCCGACTTGAGTGACAGGCTTGCACTTGAGCCTAGAGAGTACACACTTTAGAGACACATTCTTAGTTGTGTAACACCTCACATGTGACCAATGTAACTTGTAGGAATCGACCGCGTAGTCCCGACTCTCCCGGTTTGAGAGTATGATGATAATTTGCAGAAATACAATTAGAGTTAAAAACATGCCACCAAAGGGTGAAAACCAAAACCAGCCCCCAAACGACCCCGTAGGAGGCACGAATGCCTCGTACGGGATGAATGTAACTTATAGGAACTGACCGCGTAGTCCCGGGTCTCCCGGTTTGAGAGTATGATGATAATTTGCAAAAATCACACTTAGAGTTAAAAATATGCTGTCAAAGGGTGAAAACCCAAACCAGCCACCAAACGAACCCGTAGGAGGCACAAACACCTCGCACAGGACCAATGTAAGTTGTCGGAACTGACCGCGTAGTCCCGAGTCTCCCGATTTGAGAGTATGACGGTAATTTGCAAAAATCACACTTATAGTTAAAAAGAGGTCGTTAATGGGTGAAAACACAAACCAACCCCAAAACGACCACGTACGAGGCACGAACGCCTCGCACAGGACCATTGTAACTTGTTGGAACTGACCGCGTAGTCTCGGGTCTCCCGATTTGAGAGTATGATGATAATTTGCCAAAATCACACTCAGACTTAAAAACATGCCGTTAAAGGGTGAAAACCCAAACCAGCCCCCAAACGACACCGTAGGAGGCACGAACACCTCGCACGGGACCATTATAACTTGTCAAAAATGACTGCGTGGTCCTGGGTCTCACGATTTCAGAATATGACGATAATTTGCAAAAATCACACTTAGACTTAAAAACAAGCCATTAGAGGGTGAAAATCCATACAGCACCCAAACGACCCCAAAGGAGGCACGAACACCTCGCACGGGACCAATGTAACTTGTCGTAACATACCGCGTATAATCGAATCTCCCAATTTGAGAGTTTAACGATAATTTTCAAAAATCACACTTAGACTTAAAAGGGGTGAAAACCCAAACCAGCCCCCAAACGACCCAATAAGAGGCACGAACACCTCACACGGGACCAATACAAATTATAGAAACTGACCGCGTAGTCCAGGGTCTCCCGATTTAAGAGTATGATGATGATATGCTAAAATCAGACTTAGAGTTAAAAACATGCCGTTAAAGGGTGAAACCACAAACCATCGCCCAAACGATCCCATAGAAGGCACGAACACCTCACACAAGACCAATGTAACTTGTAGGAACTGACCTTGTATTCATGAGTCTCCCGGTTTGTGAGTTTGAAGGTAATTTTAAAAAATTAACACTTGAGTTAAAACCATATCGTCAAAGGGTGAAAACCCAAACCATCCCCAAATGACCCAGTAGGAGGCACGTACACCTCGCACGGGACGAATGTAACTTGTAAGAACTGATTGCGTAGTCCCCGATCTCCCGTTTTGAGAGTATGATGATAATTTGCAAAAATCACACTTAGAGTTAAAACCATTCTGTCAAAGGGTGAAAACCTAAACCATCCCCCAAACTGCCCCAAAGGAGTCACGAACACCTTGCACAGGACCAATGTAACTTATAGGAACTCACCGCGTAGTCCCGGGTCTCCCGATTTGAGAGTATGACGGTAATTTGAAAAAATCACACTTAGAGTTAAAAACATGTCGTTAAAGGGTGAAAACACAAACCATCCCCCAAACGACCTTGTAGGAGGCCCCAACACCACTCACGGGACCAATGTAACTTGTAGGAACTTACCGTGTAGTCCCGGGTCTCTCGATTTATAAGTAAGACGGTAACTTACAAAAATCAACACTTGAGTTAAAAACATATTGTCAAAGGGTGAAAACCCAAACCATCCCCAAATGACCCAGTAGGAGGCACGAACACCTCGAACGGGACGAATGTAACTTGTAAGAACTGACTGCGTAGTCCCCGATCTCCTGTTTTGAGAGTATGATGATAATTTGCAAAAATCACACTTAGAGTTAAAACCATTCTGTCAAAGGGTGAAAACCCAAACTAACCCCCAAACGACCCCGTAGGAGGCACGAAAAACTCGCACGAGACCAATGTAACTTGTAGGAACTGGCCGTGTAGTCTCGGGTATCCAAATTTGAGAGTATGACGATAATTTGAAAAAATCACACTTAGACTTAAAAAGGTTGAAAACCCAAACTAGCCCCCAAATGACTCGATAAGAGGCACGAACACCTCGGACGGGACAAATGTAACTTGTAGGAACAGACCGCGTAGTCTCGGGTCTCCCGATTTTAGAGTATGATGATCATTTATAAAAATCACCCTTAAACATAAATAGGGTGAAATTCCAAACTAGCCCCCAAAAGACCTCATAGGAGGCACGAACACCTCACATGTGACCAATGTAACCTGTAGGAATCGACCGCGTAGTACCGACTCTCCCGGTTTGAGAATATGATGATAATTTGCAAAAATACACTTAAAGTTAAAAGCATGCCGCCAAAGGATGAAAACCCAAACTAGCTCCCAAACGACCCCGTAGGAGGCATAAACACCTCGCACGGGATGAATGTAACTTATAGGAACTGACCGCGTAGTCCCAGATCTCCCGATTTGAGAGTATGATGATAATTTGCAAAAATCACACTTAGAGTTAAAAACATGTCGTCAAAGGGTGAAAACCCAAACCAGCTACCAAACGAACCCGTAGGAGGCACGAACACCTCGCACAGGACAAATGTAGGTTGTCGGAACTGACCGCGTAGTCCCGGCTCTCCCAATTTGAGAGTATGACGATAATTTGCAAAAATCACACTTAGACTTAAAAAGGGTGAAAACCCAAACCAGCCCCCAAACGACCCTAAAGGAGGCACGAGCACCTCGCACGGGACCAATATTACTTGTAGGAACTGACCGCGTATATCCGAATCTCTCGGTTTGATAGTTTGACGATAATTTGCAAAAATCACACTTAGACTTAAAAAGGGTGAAAACCCATACCAACCCCCAAACGACCCCATAGGAGGCACGAACACCTCACACGGGACCAATATAACTTGTAGGAACCGACCGCGTAGTCCCGGGTCTCCCGGTTTGAGAGTATGATGATAATTTACAAAAATCACACTTAGAGTTAAAAACATGCCGTTAAAGGGTAAAAACACAAACTAGCCCCCAAACGATCCCGTAGTAGGCACGAACACCTCGCACAGGAGAATCGTAACGTGTAGGAACTGACCGTGTAATCTCGAGTCTCCCGGTTTGTGAGCATGATGGTAATTTGCAAAAATCGACAATTAAAGTTAAAACATCCCATCAAGGGGTGAAAACCCAAACCCTCCCACAAACGACCCCGTAGGAGGCACGAACACCTCGCGCAGGACTAATGTAACTTGTAGGAACTGATCGCGTAGTCCCGGGTCTCCCAGTTAGAGAGTATGGCGATAATTTTCAGAAATCAACACTTGAGTTAAAAACATGTCGTCAAAGGGAGAAAACCCAAACCATCCCCTAAACGACCCAGTAGGAGGCACGAACAACTCGCGCGGGATGAATGTAAGTTCTACGAACTAACTGCGTAGTCCCCGGTCTCCCGGTTTGAGAGTATGACGATAATTTGTAAAAATCACACTTAGAGTTAAAAACATTCCGTTAGAGCGTGAAAACACAAACCAGCCCCCAAACGACCTCGTAGGAGGTACGAACACCTCATACCGGACCAATGTAACTTGTAAGAACTGACCGCGTAGTCCCGTGTCTCCCGGTTTGAGAGTATGACAATAATTGGCAAAAATCACACTTAGAGTTAAAAACATGACGTTAGTGGGTGAAAACACAAACCAACCCCCAAATGACCCATAGGAGGCACGAACACCTCGTACGGGACCAATGTAACTTGTAAGAACTGACCGCGTAGTCCCGAGTCTCCCGGTTTGAGAGTATGACAATAATTTGTAAAAATCACACTTAGAGTTAAAAACATGCCATTATAGGGTGAAAACACAAACCAGCCCCCAAACGTCCCCGTAGGAGGCATGAAAGCCTCGCACGGGACTATTGTAACTTGTTGGAACGGACCGCGTAGTCCTGGATCTCCCAATTTGAGAGTATGACGATAATTTTTAAAAATCACACTTAGACTTGAAAACAAGTCGTTAAAGGGTGAAAACCTAAACGAGCCCCCAAACGACCCTGTAGGAGGCACGGACACCTCGCACGGGACGAATGTTACTTGTAGAAACTCACCGCGTAGTCGCGGGTCTCCCGATTTGAGAGTATGACGATAATTTGCAAAAGTCACACTTAGAGTTAAAAACATGCCGTCAAAGGGTGAAATCCTAAACCACCACCCAAACGACCTCGTAGGAGGCACGAACACCTCTCACGGGACAAATGTAACTTGTAGGAACTGACTGCGTAGTCTCGGGTCTCTCAATTTGAGAGTATGACGATAATTTGCAAAAATCACACTTAGAGTTAAAAACATGCCGTCAAAGGGTGAAAACCCAAACCATCCCCCAAACGACCCCGTAGGAGGAACGAACACCTCACATGGGACTAATGTAACTTGTAGGAACTGATCGCGTAGTCCCGGGTCTCCCGGTTTGAGAGTATGACAATAATTTGCAAAAATCACACTTAGAGGTAAAAACTTGCCGTCAAAGGGTGAAAACCCAAACTAGCCCCGAAAGAACACCGTAGGAGGTACGAAAACCTCGCACGGGATGAATGTAACTTGTAGGAACTGACCGTGTAGTCCCGGGTCTCCCGGTTTGAGAGTATGGCGATAATTTACAAAAATCACACTTAGAGTTAACAACATGCCGTCAAAGGGTGAAAAGCCAAACTAGCCACGAAACGAACCCGTAAGAGGCACCAACACCTCGCACGGGACCAATGTTACTGGTAGGAACTGACCGTGTAGTCCCGGTTCTACCGGTTTGAGAGTATGATGATAATTTGCAAAAATCACACTTAGACTTAAAAAGGATGAAAACTCAAACCAGTCCCCAAACGACCCCAAAGGAGGCAGGAACACTTCGCACGGGACCAATGTAAGTTGTAGGAACTGATGGCGTAGTCTCGAATCTCCCGATTTAAGAGTATGACAATAATTTGCGAAAATCACACTTAGACTTATAAAGGGTGAAAACCCAAACCAGCCCCCAAACGACCCCATAGGAGGCATGAACATCTCACACAAGACCAATGTAACTTGTAGGAATCGACCGCGTAGTCTCGGGTCACCCGGTTTGAGAGTATGATGATAATTTGCAAAAATCACATTTAGAGTTAAAAACATGCCGCCAAAGAGTGAAAATCCAAACTAGCCCCCAAACGATCCCGTACGAGGCACGAACCCCTCTCACGAGAACAATGTAACATGTAGGAACATACTGCATAGTCTTGGGTCTCCTGGTTTGAGAATATGACCATAATTTGTAAAAATCAACACTTAAGCTTAAAAACAAGTCGTTAAAGGGTGAAACCCAAACCACCCCCAAACGACCCCATAGGGGGCACGAACGCCTAGCATAGGACCAATGTAACTTATTGGAGCTGACCGCATAGTCTTGGGTCTCCCGATTTGAGAGTATGACGATAATTTGTAAAAATCATACGTAAAGTTAAAAACAAGCCGTTAAAGGGTGAAAACCCAAACCAGTCCCCAAACGACCCCATAGGAGGCACGAACACCTCGTACGGGACTAATGTAACTTGTAGGAACTGACAGTGTAGTCCCGGGTCTCCCGGTTTGAGAGTATGATGATAATTTGCAAAAATCAAACTTAGAGTTCAAAACATGCCCTCAAAGGGTGAAAACCCAAACAGTCCTCCAAACGACCCCGTAGGAGGCACGAACTTCTCGCACGGAACCGATGTAACTTGTAGGAACTGACCGTGTAGTCCTGGGTCTCCCGGTTTGAGAGTATGATGATAATTTGCAAAAATTACACCAAGAGTTAAAAACATGCAGTCAAAGGGTGAAAACCTAAACTAGCCCCCAAACGACCCCATAGGAGGCACGAACACCTTGCGCGGGACGAATGTAACTTATAAGAACTGACTGCGTAGTCCCCGGTCTCCCAGTTTGAGAGTATGACGATAATTTGAAAAATCAAACTTAGAGTTAAAACCATACCGTCAAAGGGTGAAAACCCAAACCAACCCCCAAATGACCCCGTATGAGGCACGAACACCTCGCACGGGACCAATGTAACTTGTAGGAACTGACGGCGTAGTCTCAGGTCTCCTAGTTTGAGAGTATGACGATAATTTGCAAAAATCACACTTAGACTTAAAAAGGGAGAAAACGAGCCCCCAAACGACCCCATAGTAGGCACGAACACCTCGCACGGAACCAATGTAACTTGTAGGAACTGACCGTGTAGTCCCGGGTCTCTCGGTTTGAGAGTATGGTGATCATTTGTAAAAATCACACTTAGACTTAAAAAGGATGAAAACCTAAACCAGCCCCCAAACGACCCCATAGGAGGCACGAACTCCTCGCACGGGACCAATGTAACTTGTAGGAAGCGACCGTGTAGTCCTGGGCCTCCTGATTTGAGAGTATGACGATGATTTGCAAAAATCATACTTAGAGTTAAAAACATGCCGTAAAAGGGTGAAAACCCAAATTAGCCCCCAAACGACCCCGTAGGAGGCACGAACACTTCACACGGGACCAATGTAACATGTAGGAACTGACCGCGTAGTCCTGGGTCTCCCGCTTTGTAAGTATGATGGTAATTTTTAAAAATTAACACTTAGAATTAAAAACATGTAGTGAAAGGGTGAAAACCCAAACTGTCCCCCAATCGACCCCATAGGAGGCACGAACACCTCGTACGGGACTAATGTAACTTATAGGAACCGACTGCATAGTCTCGGGTCTCCCGATTTGAGAGTATGACGATAATTTGAAAAAATCACACTTAGAGTTAAAAACATGTCGTTAAAGGGTGAAAACTCAAACCAACCCCCAAATGACCCCGCAGGTGGCACAAAGACCTCGCACGGGACCAATGTAACTTGTAGGAACTGACCGCGTAGTCCCGGGTCTCCCGGTTTGAGAGTATGATGATAATTTATATAAATCACACTTAGAGTTTAAAACATGTCGTTAAAGGGTGAAAACACAAACCAGCCCCCAAACGACCCCGTAGGAGGCACGAACGCCTCGTACGCGACCAATGTAACTTGTTATAATTGACCGCGTAGTCCTGGATCTCCCAATTTGAGAGTATGATGATAATTTGTAAAAATCACACTTAGACTTAAAAACAAGCCGTTAAAGGGTGAAAACCGAAATCATCCCCCAAACGACCCCGTAGGAGGCACGAACACCTCGCACGGGACAAATGTTACTTGTTAGAACTCATCGCGTAGTCCCGGGTCTCCCGATTTGAGAGTATGATGATAATTTGCAAAAATCAGACATAGAGTTAAAAACATGCCGTCAAAGGGTGAAAACCTAAACCAAGCAGCAAACGATCACGTAGGAGGCACGAACACCTCGCACGGGATGCATGTAACTTGTAGGAACCGACTGCGTAGTTCCGGGTCTCCCGGTTTGAGAGTATGACGATAATTTGCAAAAATCACACTTAGAGTTAAAAACATACCGTCAAATGGTTAAATACCAAACCATCTCCCAAACGACCCCGTAGGAGGCACGAACACCTCACATGGGACTAGTGTAACTTGTAGGAACTGACCGTGTAGTCCCGGGTCTCCCGGTTTAAGAGTATGATGATAATTATCAAAAATCACACTTAGAGTTAAAAACATGCCGTCAAAAGGTGAAAACCCAAACCAGCCCCCAAACAACTCCGTAGGAGGCAAGAACACCTCGCACGGGATGAATGTAACTTATAGGAACTGACCGCGTAGTCCCGGTTCTCCCGGTTTAAGAGTAAGATGATAATTTGCAAAAAGAACACTTAGAGTTAAAAACATACCGTCAAAGGGTGAAAACCCAAACCAGCCACCAAACGAACTTGTAGGAGGCACGAACACCTCGCACGGGACCAATGTAACTTGTTGGGACTGACCATGTAGTCCCTGGTCTCCCGGTTTGAGAGTATGACGATAATTTGCAAAAATCACATTTAGACTTAAAAAGGGTATAAACCCAAAGCAGCACCCAAACGACCCCATAGGAGGCACGAACACCTCACACGGGACCAATATAACTTGTAGGAACCAACTGCGTAGTCCTAGGTTACCCGTTTTAAGAGTATGATAATAATTTGCAAAAATCACACTTGGAGTTAAAAAGATGTTGTTAAAGGGTGAAACCAAAAACTAGCCCCCAAACGATCCCGTAGGAGGCACAAACACCTCGCACGGGACCAATGTAACTTGTAGGAACCGACCTTGTAGTCTCGAGTCTCCCAATTTGTGAGTTTGATGGTAATTTTCAAATATCAACACTAAAAATTAAAACATCCCGACAAAGGGTGAAAACCCAAACCATCCCACAAACGATCCCGTAGGAGGCACTAACACCTCGCACGGGACCAACGTAATTTGTAGGAACTGACCGCGTAGTCCCGGATCTCCCGGTTTCGGACTACGACGATAATTTAAAAAAATCACACTTAGAGTTAAAAACATGCCCGTAAAGGGTGAAAACACAAACCAGCCCCCTAAGGACCCCATAGGAGGCACGAATACCTCGCACGGGACCAATGTAATTTATAGGAACTGATCGCGTAGTCCCGGGTCTCTCGATTTGTGAGTATGACGGTAATTTTCAAAAATCAACACTTGAGTTAAAAACATATCGTCAAAGGGTGAAAACCCAAACCATCCCCCAAATGACCCAATATGAGGCACGAACACCACTCACAGGACGAATGTAACTTGTAAAAACTGACTGCCTAGTTCCCGGTCTCCCAGTTTGAGAGCAAGACGATAATTTACAAAAATCACACTTAGAGTTAAAACCATGCCGTCAAAGGGTGAAAACCCAAACCAACCCCCAAACGACCCTGTAGGAGGCACGAACACCTGGCACGGGACCAATGTAACTTGTAGAAACTGACCGGGTAGTCTCGGGTCTCCCAGTTTGAGAGTATGACGATAATTTGCAAAAATCACACTTAGACTTAAAAAGAGTGAAAACCCAAACCAGCCCCCAAACAACCTGATAGGAGGCACGAACACCTCGCATGGGACCCATGTAACTTGTAAGAACTGATCGTTTAGTCTCGGGTCTCCCGGTTTGAGAGTATGACGATCATTTATAAAAATCACCCTTAGACGTAAATAGGGTGAAAACCCAAACCAGCCCCCAAACGACCTCATAGGAGCCACGAACCCCTCGCACAGGACTAATGTAACATATAGGAACGGACCGCGTAGTCCCGGGTCTCCCGGTTTGAAAGTATGATGATAACTTGCAAAAATACACTTAGATTTAAAAACATGCCATCAAAGGGTGAAAACCCAAACCAACACCCAAACGAGCCCGTAGAAGGCACAAACACCTCGCACGGGATGAATGTAACTTGTAGGAACTGACCGCGTAGTCCCGGGTCTCCCGATTTGAGAATTTGATGATAATTTGCAAAAAGCACACTTAGAGTTAAAAACATGCCGTCAAACGGTGAAAACACAAACCTGCCACCAAACGAACCCGTAGGAGGCACGAACACCTCGCACGGGACCAATGTAACTTATCGGAACTGATCGCTTAGCCCCGAGTCACCCAGTTTGAGAGTATGACTATAATTTGCAAAACGCTCACTTAGACTTAAAAAGGGTGAAAACCCAAACTAGCCCCCAAACGACCCCAAAGGAGGCACGAACACCTCGCACGAGACCAATGTAACTTGTAGGACCTGATCGCGTATATCCGAATCTTCCGGTTTAAGAGTTTGAAGGTAATTTGCAAAAAACACTTAGACTTAAAAAGGGTGAAAATCCAAATGAGCCCCCAAACGACCCCATAGGAGGCACGAACACCTCACACGGGACCAATATAACTTGTAGGATCCGACCGCGTAGTCCCGGATCTCCCGGTTTGAGAGTATGATGATAATTTACAAAAAATCATACTTAGAGTTAAAAACATGTCGTTAAAGGGAGAAAACACAAACCAGCCCCCAAACGATCCCGTAGGAGGCACGAACACGTCGCACGGGACAAATGTAACCTGTAGGAACTGACTGCGTAGTCTCGAGTCTCCCAATTTGTGAGTGTGATGGTAATTTTCAAAAATCATCACTTAAAGTTAAAACTTCCCATCAAAGGGTGGAAACCCAAACCATCCTCCAAACGACCCCGTAGGAGGCTCGAACACCTCGCACAGGACCAATGTAACTTGTAGCAACTGACTGCGTAGTTCCGGGTCTCCCGGTTTGAGAGTATGACGATAATTTGCAAAAATCACACTTTGAGTTAAAAACATGTCGTTAAAGGGTGAAAACACAAACCATCCCCCAAACGACACCGTAGGAGGCACGAACACCTCGCACGGGACCAATGTAACTTGTAGGAACTAATCGCGTAGTCCCGGGTCTCTCAATTTGTCAGTATGATGGTAATTTGTAAAAATCAATACTTGAGTTAAAAACATGTCGTCAAAGGGTGAAAACCCAAACCACCCCCCAAACGGCCCAGTATGAGGCACGAACACCTCGCACGGGACGAATGTAACTTGTAAGAACTGACTGTGTAGTCCCCGATATCCCTATTTGAGACTACGATGATAATTTGGAAAAATCATACTTAGACTTAAAAACATACGATCAAAGGGTGAAAACCCAAACTAGCCACCAAACGAACCCGTAGGAGGCACAAACACCTCGTACGGGACCAATGTAACTTATCGAAAGTGACCGCTTACTCCCGGGTCTCCTGATTTCAGAGTATGATGATAATTTGCAAAAATCACACTTAGATTTAAAAAGGGAGAAAACCCAAACCAGCACCCAAACGACCCCAAAGGAGGAACGAACACCTCGCACTGGACCATTGTAACTTGTAGGAAGTGACCGTGTATATCCGAATCTCCCGATTTGAGAGTTTGACGGTAATTTGCAAAAATCACACTTAGACTTAAAAAGGGTGAAAACCCAAACCAGCCACCAAACGACCCCATAGGAGGCACGGACACCTCACACGAGACCAATATAACTTGTAGGAATCGATCGCGTAGTCCAGGGTCTCCCATTTTAAGAGTATGATGATAATTTACAAAAGTCACACTTAGAGTTAAAAACATGTCGTGAAAGGGTCAAAACCCAAACCAATCCCCAAACGACTCCGTAGGAGTCAGGAACACCTCGTACGGGACCACTGTAACTTGTAGGAACTGACCGCGTAGTCTCGGTTCTCCCAGTTTGAGAGTATGATGATAATTTGCAAAAAACACACTTAGACATAAAAACGGTGAAAAGCCAAACCAGCTTCCAAACGACCCGATAGGAGCCACGAACCCCTCGCACTGGACCAATGTGACTTGTAGGAAATAATCGCCCAGTCCCAGGTCTCCCTATTTTAGAGTATGACGATAATTCGCAAAAATCACACTTAGAGTTAAAAACATGCCGTTAAAGGGTGAAAAAACAAACCAGCCCCCAAACAACCCCGTAAGAGGCACGAACACCTCCCACGGGACCAATGTAACTTGTAGGAACTGACCGCGTAGTCCCGGGTCTCTCGATTTGTGAGTATGATGATAATTTTCAAAAATCCACTCTTAGAGTTAAAAACAAGTCGTCAAAGGGTGAAAAACCAAACCATCTCCCAAACGACCCAGTAGGAGGCACGAACACCTCGCAGGGGACAAATGTAACTTGTAGGACCTGACCGCGTTGTCTCGGGTCTCCCGATTTGAGAGTATGACGATAATTTGCAAAAATAACACTTAGACTTAAAAATGGTGAAAACCCAAACCAACCCCCAAATGACCCCCAAAGGAGGCACGAACACCTCGTACGGGACCAATGTAACTTCTAGGAACTGACAGCGTATATCGGAATCTCCCGGTTTGAGAGTTTGACGATAATTTACAAAAATCACACTTAGACTTAAAAAGGGAGAAAACCTAAACCAGCCTCCAAACGACTCCAAATGAGGCATGAACACCTCGCACGGAACCAAAGTAACTTGTAGGGACCGACCGGTAGTCCCGAGTCTCCCGATTTGAGAGGATGATGATAATTTGCAACAATCACTCTTAGACTTAAAAAGGGTGAAAACCTAAACCAGCCCCCAAACGATCCTGTAGGAGACACGATCACCTCACACGGGACCAATGTAAGTTGTAGGAACTGACCGCGTAGTCCCGGGTCTCCCGATTTGAGAGTATGAAGATAATTTGCAAAAATCACACTTGGACTTAAAAAGGATGAAAACCCAAACCAACCCCAAACGACCCCATTAGAGGCACGAACACCTCGCACGGGATGAATGAAACTTGTAGGAACTGACCACGTAATCCCGGGTCTCCCGGTTTGTTAGTATGATGATAACTTGCAAAAATCACACTTAGAGTTAAAAACATGTCGTCAAAGGGTGAAAACCCAAACCAGCCCCCAAAAGACCACGTAGGAGGCATGAACACCTCGCACGGGACCAATGTAACTTGTTGGAACTGACCGAGGAGTCCCGGGTCTCCTAGTTTGAGAGTCTGGCGATAATTTTCAAAAATCACACTTAGACTTAAAATGGGTGAAAACCTAAACCAGCCCCCAAACGACCCTAATGGAGGCATGAACACCTCGCACGGGACCAATGTAACTTGTAGGAGGTGACCGCGTAGTCCCAGGTCTCCTGGTTTGAGAGTATGATGATAATTTGCAAAACCACTCTTAGACTTAAAAAGGGTGATAACCCAGACCAGCCCCGAAACGACCCTTTAGTGGGCACGAACACCTCGCACGGGACCAATGTAACTTGTAGGAACCGACCGCATAGTCCCGAGCCTCCCGATTTGAGAGTATGATGATAATTTGTAAAAAAATCACAACTAGAGTTAGAAACATGCAGTCAAAGGTTGAAAACCCAAACCAATCCCCAAAGGACCCCGTAGGAGGCACGAACGGGATTAATGTAACATGTACGAAATGACCGCGTAGTCCCGGGTCTCCCGATTTATGAGTATGACGGTAATTTTCAAAAATTAGTACTTAGAGTTAAAAACATGTTGTCAAAGGGTGAAAACCCAAACCATCTCACAAACGACCCCGTAGGAGGCACGAACACCTCGGACGGGGCCAATGTAACTTCTAGGAGCTGACCGCGTAGTCCTAGATCTCCCGATTTGAGAGTATGACAATTATTTGCGAAAATCACACTTAGAGTTAAAAACATGACGTTAAAGAGTGAAAACATAAACCATCCCCCAAACAACCCCGTAGGGGGCATGAACACCTCGCATGGGAGCAATGTAACTTGTTGGAACTGACCGCGTGGTCCCGGGTCTCCCGATTTGTGAGTATGATGGTAATTTGCAAAAATCAACACTTATAGTTAAAAACATGCCGTCAAAGGGTGCAAACCCAAACCATCCCCCAAACGACCCCGTAGGAGGCACGAACACCTCTCACAGGACCAAAGTAACTTGTAGGAACTGATCGCGTAGTCCCGGGTCTCTTGATTTGAGAGTATGATGATAATTTGCAAAAATCACACTTAGTGTTAAAAACATGCCGTCAAAGGGTGAAAACCCAAACCAGCCCCCAAACGACCCTGTAGGGGGTACGAACACCTCGCACGGGAACAATGTAACTTATAGGAACTGACGCGTAGTCTCGAGTCTCTCTGTTTGAGAGTATGACGATAATTTGCCAAAATCACAATTAGAGTTAAAAACATGTCGTTAAACGATGAAAACTCAAACCAGCCCCCAAATAACCCAGGCACGATCACCTTGCACGGGACCAATGTAAGTTGTAGGAACTGACTGCGTAGTCCCGGGTTTCCCGATTTGTGAGTATGATGATAATTTGTAAAAATCACACTTGGACTTAAAAAGGATCAAATCCCAAACCAACCCCCAAACGATCCAATAAGTGGCACGAACACCTCGCACGGGACCTATATAAGTTATTGGAACTGACCGCGTTGTCCCGGGTCTCCCGGTTTGAGAGTATGGCGATAATTTGCAAAAATCACACTTAGAGTTAAAAACATACCGTCAAAGGATGAAAACCCAATCCAGTCCCCAAAGGACCCCGTAGGAGCCACGAACCCCTCGTACAGGACTAATGTAACATGTAGGAATGGACCGTGTAGTCCCGGGTCTCTCGGTTTTTGAGTATGACGGTAATTTTCAAAAATTAAAACTTAAAGTTAAAAACATGCCGTCAAAGGGTGAAAACCCAAACCATCACCCAAACGACCCCGTAGGAGGCATGAACACCTCGCAGGGACCAATGTAACTTCAAGGAACTGACTGCGTAGTCCCGGGTCTCTCGGTATATGAGTATGATGATAATTTGCAAAAACCACACATAGAGTTAAAACATGCCATTAAAGGGTGAAAACACAAACCAGCACCCAAACGGCCAAGTAAGAGGCACGAACACCTCGCATGGGACCAATGTAAGTTATAGGAACTGACCGCGTAGTCCCGAGTATCCCAGTTTGAGAGTATGATGATAATTTGCAGAAATCAAACGTGGACTTAAAAAGAGTGAAAATCCAAACCACCCCCCAAACGACCCCAAAGGAGGCACGAACACTCGCACGGGACCAATGGAAGTTGTAGGAACCGACCGTGTAGTCCCGGGTCTCCCAATTTGAATGTATGATGACAATTTGAAAAATCACACTTAGAGTTAAAAACATGCCATTAAAGGGTGAAAACACAAACCAGCCCCCGAACGACCCCGTTGGAGGCATGAACACCTCGCACGGGACCAATGTAACTTGTAGGAACTGACCGTGTAGTCCCGGGTGTCTCGATTTGTGAGTATGATGGTAATTTTCAAAAATCAACACTTAAAGATAAAAACATGTCGTCAAATGGTGAAAACCCAAACCGTCCTCCAAACGACCCAGTAGGAGGCACGAATAACTCGCACGGGACAAATGTAACTTGTGAGAACTGACCGCGTAGCCCCGGGTCTCCCGGTTTGAGAGTATGACAATATTTTGCAAAAATCACACTTAGTGTTAAAAATATGCCATTAAAGGGTGAAAACCCAAACTAGCCCCCAAACAACACCGTAGGAGGCACAAAAACCTTGCACGGGATGAATGTAACTTGTAGGAACTGACCGCGAAGTCCCGGGTCTCCCGGTTTGAGAGTATGGTGATAATTTGCAGAAATCACACTTAGAATTAATAATATGCCATCAAAGGGTAAAAACCCAAACCAGCCCGCAAATGACCCCGTAGGAGGCACGAACACCTCGCACGTGACCAATATAAGTTGTAGGAACTGATCGTGTAGTCACGGGTCTCCCGGTTTTAGAGTGTGATGATAATTTGCAAAAACCAAACTTAGACTTAAAAAGGGTGAAAACCCAAACAAGCCCCTAAACGACCCTATAGGAGACACGAACACCTCGAACGGAACCAATGTAACTTGTTGGAACCGACCGCGTAGTCCCGAGCCTCCCAGTTTGAGAGTATGGCGATAATTTGCAAAAATCACACTTAGGGTTAAAAAATGTCGTCAAAGGGTGAAAACCCAAACCAGCCCCCAAAGGACCCCGTAGGAGGCTCGAACCCCTCGTACATGACTAATGTAACATGTAGGAACTGACCGCGTAGTCCCGGGTCTCCCGGTTTGTGAGTATGACGGTAATTTGCTAAAATTAACACTTAAAGTTAAAAACATGCGGTCAAAGGGTGAAAACCCAAACCAACCCCCAAACGACCCCTTAGGAGGCACGAACACCTCGCACGGGATGAATGTAACTTGTAGGAACTGACCACGTAGTCCCAAGTCTCCCGGTTTGAGAGTATGACGGTAATTTGCAAAAATCACACTTAGACTTAAAAACATGCCGTCAAAGGGTGAAAACCCAAACCATCCAACAAACGACCCCATAGGAGGCACGAACACCTCGAACGGGAACAATGTAACTTGTAGGAACTGACCGCGTAGCCCCCAGTCTCTCGGTTTGAGAGTTTGACGATAATTTGCAAAAATCACACTTAGAGTTAAATACATTCCGTTAAAGGATGAAAACTCAAACCAGCCCCCAAACGACCCCGTAGGTGGCACAAACACCTCGCACAGGATGAATGTTACTTGTAGAAACTCACCGCGTAGTCACGGGTATCCCGGTTTGAAAGTATGACGATAATTTGCAAAAATCACACTTAGAGTTAAAAACATGTCGTAGAAGGGTTAAAACCTAAACCATCACCCAAACGACACCATAGGAGGCACGAACACCTCGAACGGGATGAATGTAACATGCAGGAACAGATCGCATACCCCCGGGTCTCCCGATTTGTGAGTATGACGATAATTTACAACAACCACACTTAGACTTAAAAAGGGTGAAAACCCAAACCAGCCCCAAAAGGACCCCGTAGGAGGCACGAACACCTCGCACGTGACTAATGTAACATGTAGGAAATGACCGCATATTCCCGGGTCTCCCGATTTGTGAGTATGACGGTAATTTGCAAAAATTAACACTTGGAGTTAAAAAAAAGCCATCAAAGGGTGAAAACACAAACCAGCCACCAGACGAACCAGTAGGAGGCACGAACACCTCCCACGGGACCAATGTAACTTGTCAAAATGGACGGCATAGTCCCGGGTCTCCCGGTTTGACAGTATGATGATAATTTGAAAAAATCACACTTAGACTTAAAAAGGGTGAAAACTCAAACCAGCCGCCATACGACCCCAAAGGAGGCACGAACAGGTCACATGGGACCAATGTAACTTGTAGGAACTGACCGCGTATATCCGAATCTCCTGGTTTGAAAGTATGATGATAATTTTCAAAAATCACACTTAGACTTAAAAAGGGTGAAAACCAAACCAACCCCCAAATGACCCCATAGGAGGCATGAACACCTCGTACGGGACCAATGTGACTTGTAGGAACCGACCGCGTAGTCCCGGGTCTCCCGATTAAAGAGTATGTCAATAATTTGCAAAAATCACACTTAGAGTTAAAAACATGCCGTTAAAGGGTGAAAACACAAACCATCCCCCAAACGATCCTGTAGGAGGCACGAACACCTCGCATGAGACCAATGTAACGTATAGGAACTGATCGCGTAGTCTCAAGTCTCCCGATTTGTGACTAGGATGGTAATTTGCAAAAATCAACACATAAAATTATAAACATCCTGTCAAAGGGTGAAACCCCAAACCATCCCCCAAATGACCCCATAAGAGGTACAAACACCTCGCACAAGACAAATGTAACTTATAGGACCTGACTGCATAGTCCCGGGTCTCCCGGTTTGAGAGTATGATGATAATTTACCAAAATCACACTTAGAGTTAAAAACATGCCGTTAAAGAGTGAAAACATAAACCAGCCACCAAACGACCCCGTAGGTGGCACGAACACCTCGCACGGGACCAATGTAACTTGTAGGAACTGACCGCGTGGTCCTGGGTCTCGCGACTTGTGAGTATGATGGTAATTTGCAAAAATCAACACTTAGAGTTAAAAACATGCCGTCGAAGGGTGAACCCCCAAACCATCCCCCAAACGACCCCGTAGGAGGCACGAACACCTTGTACGGGACCAATGTATGTTATAGGATTTGACCGCGTAGTCCCGAGTCTCCTAGTTTGAGTGTATGATGATAATTTGTAGAAATCACACTTGGACTTAAAAATATTGAAAACCCAAACGAACCCAAAGGAGGCACGAACACCTTGTACGGGACCAATGTAACTTGTAGGAACTGACCGCGTAGTCCCGAGTCTCTCTGTTTGAGAGTATGATAATAATTTGCAAAAATCAAAATTAGAGTTAAAAACATGCCGTTAAATGGTGAAAATCCAAACCAGCCCCCAAACGACCCAGTAAGTGGCAAGATCACCTCACACGAGACCAATGTAAGTTGTAAGAACTGATCACGTAGTCCCGGGTCTACCGATTTGAGAGTATGATGATAATTTGCAAAAATCACACTTGGACTTAAAAAGGATGAAAACCCAAACCAACCCCCAAACGACCCCATAAGAGGCACGAACACCTCGCACGGGACGAATGTAACTTGTAGAAACTGACCGCGTAGTCCTGGGTCTCCTGATTTAAGAGTATGACAATAATTTCCAAAAATCACACTTAGAGTTAAAAACATGCCGTCAAAAGGTGAAAACTCAAACCCGCCCCCAAAAGACCCCGTAGGAGACACGAACACCTCGCGTGGGACCAATGTAACTTGTAGGAACTGACTGCGTAGTCCCGGGTCTCCTGGTTTGAGAGTATGGCGATAATTTTCAAAAATCACACTTAGACTTAATAAGGGTGAAAACCTAAACCAACCCCCAAACGACCCCAAAGGAGGCATGAACACCTCGCAGGGGACCAATGTAACTTGTAGGAAGTGACCGCTTAGTCCCGGGTCTCCCGGTTTGAGAGTATGACGATAATTTGCAAAAACCACACTTAGACTTAAAAAGGGTGAAAACCCAGACCAGCCCCTAAACGACCATGTAGGTGGCACGAACACCTCGTACGGGACCAATGTAATTTGTAGGAACCGACCGCATAGTCCCGGGCCTCCCGGTTTGAGAGTATGACGATAATTTGCAAAAATCACACTTATAGTTAAAAACATGCCTAAAAGGGTGAAAACAAAAACCAGCCCCCAAACGACCCCGTAGGAGGCACGAACACCATGCACGTGACCAATGTAAGTTGTAGGAACTGGCCGCATAGTCCCGGGTCTCCCGGTTTTAGAGTATGACGATAATTTGCAAAAACCACACGTAAACTTAAAAAAGGTGAAAACCCAAACCAGCACCCAAACAATCCCATAGGAGGCACGAACACCTCGCACGGGACCAATGTAACTTTGTCAAAATCGACCGCGTAGTCCCGGGCCTCCCGGTTTGAGAGTATGATGATAATTTTTGAAAATCACACTTAGTGTTAAAAACATGCCATCAAAGGGTGAAAACCCAAACCAGCCCCCAAAAGACCCCGTAGGAGGCACGAACACCTCGCACGGGACCAATGTAAGTTGTAGGAACTGACGGCGTAGTCCCGGATCTCCCGGTTTGAGAGTATGTCGATAATTTGCAAAAATCACACTTAGACTTAAAAAGGGTGAAAACCCAAACGAGCCCCCAAACGACCCCAAAGGAGGCACGACCACCTCTCACGGGACCAATGTAACTTGTAGGAACTGATCGCGTATATCCGAATCTCCTGGTTTGAGAGTTTGACGATAATTTGCCAAAACCACACTTAGACTTAAAATGGGTGAAAACCCAAACCAGCACCCAAACGACCCTATAGGAGGCACGAATACCTCGCACGGGAATAATGTGACTTCTAGGAACCGACTGCGTAGTCCCAGGCCTCCTGGTTTGAGAGTATGACGATAATTTGCAAAAATCACACTTAGAGATAAAAACATGTCGTCAAAGGGTGTAAACCCAAACCAGCCCCCAAAGGAACCCGTAGGAGGCACGAACCCCTCGCACGGGACTAATGTAACATGTAGGAACTGACCGCATAGTCTCGGGTTTCCCGGTTTGTGAGTATGACAATAATTTGCCAAAATTAACACTTAGAGTTAAAAACATGCCGTCAAAGGGTGAAAACCCAAACCATCCCCCAAACGACCCCGTAGGGGGCACGAACACCTCGCAGGGTCCAATGTAACTTCAAGGAACTGACCGCGTAGTCACGGGTCTCCCAGTATGTTAGTATTACAATAATTGGAAAAAACCACACTTAGAGTTAAAAACATGCCGTTAATGGGTGAAAACACCAACCAGACCCAAAAGACCCTGTAGGAGGCGCGAACACCTCGCACGGGACCAATGGAACTTGTAGGAATCGATCGTGTAGTCCTGGGTATCTAGGTTCGAGAGTATGATGATAATTTGTAAAAATCACACTTAGAGTAAAAAACATGCCGTTAAAGGGTGAAAACACAAACTTGCCCCTGAACGATCCCGTAGGAGGCACGAACACCTCCTACAGGACCAATGTAACTTGTAGGAACTGACCGCGTAGTCTCGAGTCTCCCAATGTGAGAGTATGAAGACAATTTACAAAAATCACACTTATTGCTAAAAACATGCCGTTAAAGGGTGAAAACCCAAACCAGCCCCCAAACGACCCGGTAGGAGGTACGAACACCTCGCAATGGACCAATGTAACTTGTAAGAACTGACCTCGTAGTCCCGGGTCTCTCGATTTGAGAGTATGATGATAATTCAAAAAAATCACACATAGAGTTAAAAACATACCGTTAAAGGGTGAAAACCCAAACCAGCCCCCAAACGACCCCATAGGAGGCACGAACACCTCGCACAGTTACTAATGTAACTTATAGGAACTAACAATGTAGTCCCGGGTCTCCCGGTTTAAGAGTATGACGATAATTGGTAAAAGTCACACTTAGACTTAAAAAGGGTGAAAACCCAAACCACCCCATAGGAGGCACGAACACCTCTCACGAGACCAATGTTACTTTTTGGAACTCACCGCGTAGTCCCGGGTCTCCCGGTTTGAGAATATGACGATAATTTATAAAAATCACACATTAATTGAAAAACAAGCCATTAAAGGCTGAAAACCCAAATCAGCCCCCAAACGACCACGTAAGAGGCATGAACACCTCGCACGGGACCAATGTAACTTACAGGAATCGAACGCGTAGTCTTGGGTCTCCCGGTGTGAGAGTATGATGACGATTTACAAAAATCACACTTAGAGATAAAAACATGCCGTTAAAGGGTGAAAACCCAAACCAGCCCCCAAATGACCCCGTAGGAGGCATGAACACCTCGCACGGGACCAATGTAACTTACAGGAACTGAATGCGTAGTCCCGGGTCTCCCGGTGTGAGAGTATGATGACGAATTACAAAAATCACACTTAGAGCTAAAAATATGCCGTTAATGGGTGAAAACCTAAACCAGCCCCCAAACGACCCCGTATGAGGCACCACCTCGCACGGGACCAATGTATCTTGTAGGAACTGACCGCCTAGTCCCGGGTCTCTTAATTTGAGAGTATGATGATAATTCAAAAAAATCACACTTAGTTAAAAACATGCCGTTAGAGGGTGAAAACCCAAACCAGCCCCCAAACGACCCCGTATGAGGCACGAACACCTCGCACGGGACTAATGTCACTTGTAGGAACTAACCGCGTAGTCCCGGGTCTCCCAGTTTGAGAGCATGATGATAATTTGTAAAAATCACACAGACTTAAAAAGGGTGAAAACCCAAATCAGCCCCCAAACCACCCCATAGGAGGCACGAACACCTCGCACGGGACCAATAGAACTTTTTGGAACTGACCGCGTAGTCCCGGGTCTCCCGATTTGAGAATATGACGATAATTTTCAAAAATCACACATTGACTGAAAAACAAGCCAATAAAGGGTGAAAATTCAAACCAGACCCCAAATGACCCCGTAAGAGGCACGAACACCTCTTACGGTACCAATGTAACTTGTAAGAACTGACCGCGTAGTCCCGGGTCTGCCGGTTTGAGAATATGTCTATAATTTACAAAATTCAACACTTAAACTTAAAAACAAGTCATTAATGGGTGAAAACCAAAGTCACCACCCAAATGACCCTGTAGGGGGCACGAACACGTCGCACCGGACCAGTGTAACTTGTTGGAACTGACCGCGTAGTCCCGGGTTTCTCGATTTGAGAATGTGAAGATAATTTGCACAAATCACACTTTGACTTAAAAGGGTGAAAATCCAAACCAGCCCCCAAACGACCCCATAAGAAGCACGAACACCTCACACGGGACCAATGTAATAGGAACTGATCGAGTAGTCCCGGGTCTCCCAGTTTGAGAGTATGAGGGTAATTTGCGAAAATCACACTTAGACTTAAAAACAAGTCGTTAAAGGATGAAAATCCAAATCAGCCCCCAAACGACCCCGTAGGGGGCACGAACACCTCGCACGGGACCAATGTAACACGTAGGAACTGACCGCGTAGTCCCGGGTCTCCCTATTTGAGAGTATGATGATAATTTGAAAAAATCACACTTAGAGTTAAAAACAAGCCGTTAAAGGGTGAAAACCCAAACCATCCCCCTAATGCCACCAGAGGAATCACGAACACCTCGCACGGGACTAGTGTAACTTATAGGAACTGACCGCGTAGTCTCAGGTCTCCCGATTTGAGAGTATGACGATAATTTCCACTCATATATGTAATTTTTTAGTTTGAGTAAATTTGTTTTGTAAATTACTGGGTTACTAATATCGTATCTTTTTTGTATCCTATTTTTTTTTTTGCAGGATAATAGTTTATTGTTGGCTTTTATTCACCTGGAACACACAAAAAACTCAATGGTTTACAAGGGGTTTATTCATGATTCCATTTTTTTGTGTCATGGCCGTACGATCTTTTGTTGTTTTATTATTGACTTTTTATGGTCGTACGGGCTTTTGTAAGTTAATTTTTATATTTTGTGGTCGTGCGGGATTAATGTTAGGCAGGTTTTGGAATGTCCAGAAAATAGAGAAAACTATGCCCAAATTTTTTGGGCCTGTGAGCTGTTAAAGACTTGTAATATTTTGAAGTTTGTATGTAAATTAGTTTATTAACAATGCGCAATATTATTAATTTGTGAATTTTTTGTTTTCAAATAATTAAATTTTTTTTTTATAAAAAATTTGGCACAGTTCAAAACCGTGGCAAAAGTGTATCATATTTTGGCACGGTTTTGAATGGTGCCAATTTTTTTTAAACTGTGCTGAATCTAGCACAGTTAAAAACTATTCCAAAAGTGTGCCAGAAATATCAAATTCTGGCACAGTTTAAAAGTGTGCCAGAAGTGTTCATGTTTGGCTGAATCTGGCACAGTTAAAAACTGTGCCAAAAGTGTGCCAGAAATATCAAATTCTGTCACGGTTTAAAAGTGTTCCAGAAGTGTTCCTGTTTGGCCAAATCTGGCACACTTTTGAGCCGTGCCAGAAAAAAATTGCCATTTTGGAACACCTGATTCTGGCACAATTCAAAATCATGCCAGATTTGATTTGGCACAGTTTTAAACCATGCCAGATTCCTATTTTTGGTGTAGTGTTTAATCTTTATAATAAAGGGGATTCACCTAGTCTAACATGAACACAATTATGGCTAAGGAAAGAAAGTAATAAACACTTGCCTTAAATTGATGTTCTGATCCATAGAGGAAATTTGTATGGGCTTGCTCCTTGTCTTTCGATCTACGCTAACCTCGTTACGGTGGAGGAAGATGATGGGTTTTCAACCAAGAATGATTATGGGTTCTCTCCTCTCTTCTCTGTGGTTCTCTCTTTCTCTCTCGTAGATTTGGAACTAACAGACTCCCTTCTTACCCATGTACACTTTATTTATTTTCCTAATTTTCGTCCATTTTATTTCCTCAAAAATCCAAATGATAAAAATACCCCTACAGGGTGTCAGTTAGGCCTCAAAATATTTCGGAGTCCAAATAAAATACTAGAGTATAGTTTTATGACTATCTCGACCCTTACGGACTAATTGGTGCACTTGAAATGACCATTCGAGTTCCTTAAAAATTAATTATCTTTATATTCCATTTAATTAGTTCCGGTACGACTCACACGCTTATCCCGACTTAAAATGCTCAAACTGTCATGTTTCACATTCTGACAATTTATAAAATTTCATAATTCCATATTACATATTCACATAATAATATTGAATAAATTTTGACAATAACTATTAACCCTTGGCACGCTACTTAATATTTATTTTAATTCGGATTACTTAACAAATAAATTTCTCACCTTATTGATTTAATTAATTCAACAATAATAATTAATCCCATAATTATTTAATATGATAAAAATACGGGGTGTACACTCTACTCGAATATTCTCCTTGTCCGAAGAACAAACCCATAAGACTAGTCCTAACAACAATCATGTTGTCAATATCTCTGTTGAAGTCATGGGAAAAACTGTCCCCCTCCCACTCGTTTTCAGCGGATCATCTTTGAATGTGTTCCCTCTAAGAACCCTCAACTGTCTGGGATTAAAAGTGAGCGACCTTGCTCCAAGATCTGCTACCGTGCATGCCTATGACAATACCTGCCAATAAGTAATGGGATCTATCAAGCTAGCAATAGGGATGACCCTATAAATCCTGTTGTTGAATTCCAAGTCATCGACATCCCAGCCTGTTTTAATGTATTGCTCGGACGACCGTGGATCCACAGTATCGAATAAGGTATCTTCTTCCCTTCATCAAAAATTGAAATTCTTTGACAATGGACAAGTTATCACCATATTGCGAGACAGTGACAACACCGAGAATGTGAGCACAAGTAATTCAATACTTGAGATACAACATGGGGTGAACGATATGCTACTGTCAGGCTTCCAAGTCGAACCACTCCTACTCCCAGCAGGGGACGACTTCAAGGACAGGGTTTGTCCTGAATATGATACTCATGGAAACGTCAATGTAGTCGAAATATTCAAAAACTTGCACTTCATTCGCGGACTGGGGCTAGGAAAAATACAACAAGGGATAACTGAACCTACCGTATTAAAAGAGGCCTTTCCTCCCTATAGCTTGGGATATTAACCATTAAAATAAGAACTCGGATGGATCTGTCAGCCTCGATCGAAGAGAAACTTAGAATGCGCTAGAACTATCTCGAGAGATTCCCTAAATGTAAGATTTATCAGAGAGGGTGAATATTTACCCTTCTGCGGCTTCGTTGAACCTTGGTATGACCCTGGAGACAAGAAGACGAAACCAGGAATGGAAATATTTTTTCAAGATAGTTACCCGGGGGCCGAAAGTTCCTAATAATATGTACAACCACTCATTAAGGAGACCATAGCTGATACCAGGGATTCTGAGGGCAACGACTCCAAGGATTATTTTAACTTACAGATACTGGGGATGGCACTCTGCATGATCCACTTAAGGACTACATCATCTGATCCATCTTACCTTATCAAATATGCCGATATACCTCTTCTAAACTGGCATGCTGCAACTGTGCCACCTGATGATATTCAACCTAACCCTGATGTTTATCCCTTTTCCCTTTAGATTTTTCCTCTCACTTTGATATAATCAAGACCTCCTTTGATGAGGTTCTCAATGTTATTTTTCCTATCAATGAAATAAATAAAGATTTTGAGTATCTTGTTGTGCCTTACATTAATTTTATTGATTCTAATCAAACTTTTGATGATGATGACTTTGCAAATGAACAATTCTTAACTAATCTAAATAAGGTTAATAACATAAAACATAATCGCGTTCAAGTTAATGAAGATGAAACTATTATTATCAATCTCGGTTCTAATAGCCAAATGCACGAGATTAGGATAGGGTCTATCCTTGATGAGCATGAGCGCGCAAAACTCAAAGAGTTATTAAAGAAATTCATGGATGTCTTCGCATGGTCCTATGATGATATGCCCAACATTTATCCTGAGATAGAACATCATGAGATTCCAGCTCTCTCGGAATGTAAACAAGTCAAACAGAAGCTACAAATGCTCTATACCGAATGGTCACTCAGAGTAAAAGAAGAATTATTCAAGAAACTAAACGTGGTGTTCATTCGAGTAATTACGTATCCCACATGGCTAGCCAATATTGTACCCGTGCTGAAATCAAGAGGGAAGGTTCGGATGTGTGTTAACTATCGAGACTTGAACAAGGCCTCTCCGAAGTATGACTACCCACTACCCAATGTCGATATGATTGTGGACAATACAGTCAATCATGTTCTCAAGTCATTCGTTAATGTTTTATTGGATATAACCTGATCAAGATGCACCCTGATCATTAAGAGAAAATCGCATTCATCACCCCTTGGGGAACCTTTAGCTACACTGTCATGCCATTTGGTCTAGAAAAAGCATGGGCTACCTATTAAATGGCTGCCATAACTATTCTGCATGATGTGAAACACAAGGAAGTCGAGGTATTTATAGATGACATGATTATCAAATCCAATACTAGATAAGGTCATGTTCCCAGTCTCCAAAAATTCTTTGAACAACTGCGGCAATACCAAATGAGACTTAACCCATAGAAATGTATCTTCGGTGTTACCAAAGGAAAACTCTTAGGATTCATGGTTAGTGAGAATAGGATAGAAGAAGATCTTGATAAGCTGAAAGCCATACTTAACATGCCACCTCCCCTAATGGATAAAGAAGTCTTAGGATTCCTTGGGAAATTAAACTACATCAGTTGATTCATCATCCAAATGACTTATATCTATGAACCCATCTTTAAAATCCTCCGAAAGTCTTCAACCAAAGTCTAGAATGAAGCTTGCCAAGAAGCTTTCGATCGAATTAAATAATACCTAACCTAACCTTCGGTTCTCATGCCACCGCAGCCTGGTCTTACCTTACTCGTATACCTAATCGTGACTGATACTGTAGTCGGGGTTCTGCTAGCTCAATACCTTGAAGAAACCCACAAAGAGAAATCCATCTACCATGCCAGTCAGAAATTGTTCGGTTATGAGGTCAACTACACCACATTGGAAAAAGCATGTGTCTCTCTTGTCTGGGTTACCCAAAAATTATGGCACTAAATGCTTGCCTTCCCCATCAAACTCGTATCCCGAATTAATCCCATTAAGTACATACTTGAGAAGCATGCCTTATCCATGTGAATGCCCCTTTGGTTGATGCTTATAGCCATGTTTGATATCACCGATGTCACACAGAAAGCCACGAAAAGAAGAGTCATCTTTGACTACCCTATGGAAGAAGCTGATGGTTGGATCTCCGAGTTCCCAAACTAGAATATCCTTTATGCCTACGAAGAAGATCTTTGATAGAAAATGTTCTTTAACTATGCTTCCAATAAAAAAGCATATGGCATTGGAATCCTTCTAATTTCCCCTAATGACTCCCACACTACCATTGCCATCAAATTGGATTTCCCCTACACTAACAACATGACTGAATACGAGGTGTGGATGGTAGGACTCAAAGTTTTCATCAAGAAAGGAATTCGGTACATCGATGTCTATGAGGTTTTAGCCCTCATCATCGGTCAAGTACTCAGGAAGTGGAAATTCAAGAATGAGAAACTCTTTCATTTTCATGTCCACCTTGAAGAACTGGCTTCCCAATTCTAAGGAATCACCTTCTCCTACCTTCCGCGAGCAAATAATAACCTAGCTGACGCCCTTGCCACCTTAGACTCTATGATTTACAATCCCAAAGGAATAGCCATGGCCCCTTTCCTTGTCCAGAAATAAGAAAAACTAACACACTGCTACCACATCAAGTTCAGCACGGGGGAAGAACCTAAAATAGCCGACTGCTAGTACTTTGATATTTGGCGTCTTCTCAAACATGGTAGATATCCCCAAGGAGCCTAAAACAAGGATCGAGAAACTCTTCGTAGACTGGCTACCCATTACATTATGTGTGATAAAGCATTGTTTAAGAGAAACTTCAATGGAACCCATTTACAGTACATTGCAGGGGCTGACATGAAAGAAATGATGCAGTAAATCCACAGTAGGGAATATGAACCCCACATAAACGGAAATATGCTCACCAAAAAAATCATTCGATAGGGGTACTACTAGACTACCATGGTCCAGGACTGCACAACTTACGTTAGAAGATGTCTCAAATGCCAACAGTTCTCCAACCTACAACATTTTCCTCTGCGAGAATTATACAACATGACTTCTCCCTGGCTGTTTTCCATATAGGGCATCGACATCATAGGGAAAGTTATGCCAAAGTCATCCAACGAGCACGATTTCATCCTAGTATCTATTGACTACTTCACTAAATGGGTCGAAGCTGATTCATACGCAATTCTGAATGCCAAGAAAGTGACCAAATTCATCAAGAAAAAATTCATCTGTCGATATAGGGTCCCACATGAGCTGGTATCAAATATTGGGTTACATTTTGAGGCAGAGGTTACAAAAGTAGTTGACGAGTATGGGATTCAAAGACATAAATCCTCTTCATACCGACCTCAAACCAATGTAGCAGTTGAAGCAGCCAATAAGAATCTCAAAGCCATCATCAGCAAGTTGATCGAGAGTTGTCTTGATTGGGCCGACAGGATCCCTTACGCCCTTTAGAGCTACCACACTTCAGTTCAAAGCTCGACTAGGACTACCCCATACTCTCTAGTCTATGGCATGGAGGCAGTCCTACCGGTGGAGATGGAAATACCCTTACTACACATTATGCTTGAAAGCAAGGTCAGTGAAGAAAACTGGTATCAAGGCCGTCTTGACGAGTTATCCCTCTTAGACGAAAGGAGATTGAAAGCTCTATATCACATACAAGGGTACCATCGTCGTATAGTGTGATCCTTCAATAAGATAGTCAAGGACCATGGTGTATGAAAAGGGTACTTATCCCTCGAAGAAATAGTAGATCCCATCTGGGACCCCAGAGGGAAATTTAAGCCCAATTGGAGCAGCCCCTACATTGTGAAGAAGATCCTGTCGAGCGGTGTCGCTGTGCTCACCGACCTCGATGGAGAAGAAATGGTGCATCCAGTTAACCTGGACCATCTCAAGAAAATTTACCCCCAGTTCGAAACCTCGACGCGCTACGACTCTTCTCATCTCCCTTATATTCTAAAAAAGAAATCTCTTCTTTTCCCCAACCCAGAACTATGTGTCCCTGATGCTCTAAAAACACTTTAAAAAAATGAATTTCCAAAATTTTCAAAACCCTTTGAGGTACGTAGGTAGCTCATTCATTTTACATGAGCGCGCCCCCCTTCTTTTCATAAAACAGTATTATTTTCTTATCCCTAAGAACGATAGTTCATTTTAACATATACATGAACAAAATGATTATGTATACCTTAGCGATTGGTATAGATAATTCAAAATTTAAAAAGTCATCAAGAGGCACAACTAGATGATCAAAAGCTTATTTTTTTCATTATCTGAAAATTTTTGTACAATTACATCGGCATAAGGAGTCAAACGACTTCCCTGGCCAACACTACACCTACTAAAAAAATGGCTAATAACAAGCCCCACTACTCGTAAAAATAATCCCCCAACTATTCCCACAAATCACGAAACCACACCTATTATGAGAAGCTTCACAAAGCCCTACTCGCAACTGCCAAAAGAACCAGCACCATCATCACCTGCATTCTGGACTCCCCCAAACCTCCCCTTCCCGGATTGAGTATCACAGACGCTCCATAGAGAGATAAGCTCGGACTAGCTTGGGGAATACCATAGCGCCTCCCTCCATGGTGTGAGATATGGAAAACCACCTTTGACCAGTCTCCACAGCGAGCATCTTGTCCACTACCTTCTTCCACAACCACTTCATATAGTCCTCAGAGACATTCCAAACTCGCCCTGTAGATTGAGAAGGGCAGGTCGACAGATGAAGATTCTCCCACAGAGAACCAAGCCGCATGAGCATACGTTCTATCAAGTCCTCCACAGGAAAGAAGTTCAGTGTCCGCGCTGGAATGATTTTCTCCTAAACAAATTGGCGCAGCATCCACCAGGGAAAATAGAAAGTGGTCTACCTGAGGCTACTAACCGGATATATTTTTACTCCCCGAGTTCCAGAATGGGTAGCATCTCTCCCCACCAAGGCATAGACTAGCGTAAGCCTCGAGCCCCATGCTCTACAAACCAATTCCCACAACTCTCAATGTCAAGGCCTACGCTAATGAAATAGCGCGAGAAGAATTTTAGCACCTCCAACAAAGGATACTCGGGTAGGACCACCATACGAAACCTCTCTGACAGCTACATAAATAGCATCACGGGGATACCCCTTAAAAAGTCAGAACGACCATTGATCACGCGTGAAACGCGATGTCGGTCAGGACGTCGGTCATTATGTTCTATTTCACCACGTTGATACAAAGACCTAAGTTACGACTACACTTGTGATACAAGTATAGCGGTAAGTTGGGTATCGAATCCACATGGAGTGTTAGTATATCTTGTAATCGGATTATTAATTCAGGAATAAAAGTGTAAAAGGTGATGGGTGAATGTAAATAAAAGAAAAGAAAGAAGTTAAGTCTAAATAAAAGTAAAGCGAGGATTTGGAAAGCATCCAGCCATACGGCTCGAAACAACTAATAATTAGAATTTTGGCCCGAGAGAAATTTAATCGAGCATCCTCAACTAATCATAAACTTCACGCAATAAGGAATTTAAGCCAAAGTTTCGTGAATAAACATTTAATCAAAAATTGGTCACACGCGGATTAAATTCGGATTATCGCTATAAACACTAATGTTGCATTACAGAGAAAGTTAAACGCGTAATAATCCGACTTTAATACGCACGGGTTCTATTAAATGCAATTCTACACAAAACCTAATTTTCGGAGCTCGAGGCCCGTTAATGGCGGAATGAAATCCCGACCCTACTTATATAAGGGTACATCATGAACTAAACTAATTTATATTAATTAAACTAGGAAAGCAAAAAGCATGTAAACTAATAAATAAAGCATGTAAATTAATCTATAAAGCAAGAATTAAACAAGAACAACTTTATTAATGGTAAAAGAGATGGAAAGTTCAACTTACAAAGCCCAAATGGTTGTCATCCCACAGAGAAATGAAGCCAAGATCTCAAAACCCACAAACCCTAACCTAAAACTAAATAAAACTGAATATATATTTATTACAACAAAAGTCCCTTTTATAGTAAGTTGGGAGAAAAATAAAGAAGAAAGAAAATAAAACGAAAAATATCTCTAGAGATCCCTATGATTGATCGATTGATAAAATAAATATCAGCCCACTATCAGCTCGATGGTAAAATTCGGAAGGATCGATCGATCGATCCTTTTGATCGATCGATCAAGCAGGGTTGCTTCTCTTTTCCTCCTATTTTTGCATGTTTGGAATTCCCTTCCGCTAGAAATGCCGTAACTTCTTCATTAGGATCGGAATCGTGCACCATTCGCGGCCAAGCGAAGCTTGAGAGGAGGGATACAACTTTCATGAAGATGATGGGCCAGGTGCCCAAAATCTGAATTGACTAAAATGCCTTGAACGTTCGATTACGTACAAAACTTGAGCAGAATGCGTCCAAACTCCATACTTAGCACCTACATACCTACAAAGGCCCAATTATACCTCATATAGCATGTTAACAATATAAACCGAGGTTTTCTGGTTAACGGGCTTAAATATAGATATTAAGGCACCCGAAGGGGCTAAAATGCGTAGGTTCGAGAGATGAAATACACAATATTCGCGTATTATAACACCCCCTAACTTACAGATTGCTATTTCCTAGCAATAAAATTGGATGCAACAAGAACTACAAGTAAACCAAAAATAGGAGATAGTACAAAAGTATGGTATAAAAGCATAAGGCCACTTTCATGGGCGATTCGATTGTATTTAGCGTATGCAATAAGCCATAAAACCCCTAGGTTACCCTAGTGGACGAGTTTCATCTTGTGAGGGTTTTCAGGGATGTAACCCCCAAACATCATAAAGTTTCCTCAAAATATTCCCAATTAAGCATACGACAAACTCAACAATATGAATAAGATTTCAACATGTTATTAGTATAGCAAATGAATTCACATGAAAAGTCCGTAGTTATTAACATTATAGAATGCACCTCATTGAATTGAAACCTTAAAATGTGGGAGGGAAGCGAGCACATGCAAAGTATGATTTGGCAAAAACTTATATAAACTGGATAAACGTTAAAGCAAGCATAAATTCAAATCCTCACTGGGCATTAAACTCATGAAATTAATTCACTTGAAATAAGGAGGTAACACACGGGACATGCAGGCATAATGAGTAAATGTAAAGGGAAACTAGGTCGCGCACGTGTCACAATTATTGAACGCTATATACGAAATACAAACTGTAATCTCAATGAAAGATATCACACATATAAAAGAGGCGAAATGCATTTTCATAGATTATCAAAACTATTTAAACCTTTGAATTACATCTACTTAAGATCACATAGGACTTTAATAGGGTTGTAATGTAAGCTAGGCTAGGGTAGAAATGAAAGGGATGTATATACAGACTCAAAGTGTTTGGGGATGAAACTCGAGATAATGGGAAAAAGTGGGCAATAACAAAATTGGACAAATAACATCCAAACAAGAATTACATATATCAATCGGGAGAGCAATCAAAGCTTATTAAATCATTATAAACAATATATACAAATTTCTCTTTCTTTTTCTTTTCTTCTTTTTCTCACTTTTTCTTTTGTTTTCTACTTCTCTTTTTTTTCCTTTTCTTTTCTTTCACCATTCTTTTCTCACTCTTTTCATGCTCAAATTGCAACCACAATACACAACATCATTCAATCCCAAGTAACATTTCAAACAAAGGCATGTAAGGTAATATGTATGGTATATAAATCCAATTTGGAGTTGGTTATTGGATTTTGGGTAATGAAACGAAAGGCTAGTGTTTTGGCTCAAATGGGTTGGCTAGGGAACATATAAAAGGTGAGGTCAAGGTCATATGGGTGATATTCAAAGATGGCTTATGTTCATTTCATAAAGTTTACGCAATTCTCGAGTAAAAACAATATATGAAAATCATGCTCAAGTAACACATTCCAAGAATAAACTCAATTAATGAACGACCAAAGGAAAGAATAGAGAGATTACCAACGACTGTAACGTTTCCAAAGAGGAAAGAGTAGTGTATAACACTCACAAACGATGAAAGGTACAAAGCTTACTTGGTGTAAGTATATACAATGCAACAAAAGATTACCAAGTTATAAAAATCTTAAACCAAAACAATATAATAAGAAAAATGCATGTGCTGATGGGATTAATGTTTAATTAATGAAGTTATTCATAATATCAATGATTTGAGGACTAAAGTCTAATAACTTCGAAAATCGAGAACATGCATCGTTGAGTTGTCTAATGGATCGGGCAATTATTAAAATTTATCATCGGAAACAAGGGCAAAATGCCCAACAAAGGAGAAAAAAGAAAGAAAATATTTTTGATAATTTTCATTTTTGACAAAAAAAAACATGCTTTATAAGTAAATTGTAGTCAAATTCAAGGACTAAACAAAGAAATGGATAGAATATCCCACACCCCCTAACTTAAATGTTGCGTTGTCCCCAATGCATCCATTAAAGAACACAACACAAAGATCGGAAAAGAATGATATTACCCAAATTTGGAGTGATCTCCATAAGTAAAAGTCCAAATAAATCTGCAAAAACAAGTTAGTACAAAGCATAGGAAGAATATGTACCGATGTATTAAGTTAAAAGAATTCATGTCACAAGTCATAACAATATACAGGGGCTAAAGTGCAAATACTAGATAAATTGATGTGAACATTTTGATTTTATAAAATGGAAGGTCACACACATTAAAATCCAATAAATATCCACAAATTTCATTCTCATTTCTCATTTCATAAGTTCGATACAAAACAACTTAATACATTACAACTATTAAAAAGAAAGAAATATAAATAAAATAAAAAGTACAACATAATATCGGACCCAAAAATGCATAAATGGCCCAATAACAGCAGTAGCCTAGTGGTCGGAACCACTAGGATCAAAGGGATCCTAAAAATGAGGAGGTAGCGCCACGTCCGAATCATGCCGCTGTAAATATATGTCTCGCATCATCGCCTGTATCATACGGAACTCTTATTGCTGCTGCGCTCTATCCTACCTCTGCTCGGCTTTATCCTGTCGGTGCTCATCTCGATCCTATCGCAGATCGGCCTGATGCTGCCTTAACTCTACCTACTGCTGATCTAGGTGGGACTCCCATGTATCCCACCTAAGCTTAGTCTCCTCCCAGTGCTGGTCCTGCACTTCTTGATACGCCTCAAAGCGGGCATCAAAATCTGTATTTGGCACGTGCGAACTCTCACCGTACTCCATGTGTCTAATCTCAGCCTCCTCCTATGCCTGGTCAGCTGCCTATGCCCTCTGCCTCTTGTTACCCGGTTCCCCCCATACGTGAGTCAAAATCTTTGAGATGTTATCTTTATTAAGAAGCCCTAGTGGCTCGCGCATGCGGTCTGCGGCGTACTCTAGGCAACCATGTGAAAGGCAAATCCTCGTGATGAGGGCATGAAAAGGAAGGGAATATCTCCAGGCCTGCTCCTTAGATGTCGCGAGCATCGTCTCTAAAAAGATATGGCCCAAATTATTAATCATTGTGTAGATGAATGCCGCATGCTTGTGACGCACCTCAGATCGGTTGCTCGTCATCGTGAAAGAGTGGACGTTGATGTGGTGTAGTACTCTCGGCAAATTTTCCATTACGGTCGAACGAAAAAGCACCTTTCTTCCATTCCTCCCCCGGCGCAAGGGCCTCAATCAACGTCGTCTGACCAAAAACATCCCATCCATGAAACTGAATGAATCCGCAGGGTCTGGCACATCAATAAAGTCCACCAAGTCTGAACGACGGAGCGGTATCCTAACCCCACGAATCATGGCCTCATAAATAGTAGGCATCTGTCCTTTCACCTCTACTAATGTCACATAAATCATTCTGAAGAGCTATTCATTGACGCACCCGTTAGTAGCGAGAAAGGTCTCCCATCCCTGTCGGCGCAAAAAAACACGCGCCTCGTGTGGTACATCCTCAAGCTTCCATGCAAAATGATAGGCCAATGGCCTCTCTGAAATCTGGAAGTAGGCCTGGAACCAATCCCGTTCTTGTTGGCAAAGAAACACCTCAAAGGCCCTGTTGGGCACACACCTAGTGAATTTATATTTCTTGACATTTGCCATTTCAACCTACAAAACAATAATTAGTAAATACAAAAAAATTGTAATCACAATTAATGGTTAGTTAGTGTACTAGTTGAAACGGTGGGTGCATGTGCGTAAAAACGAGCAAAAAATCAACATTACGATAAAATTTGTCGACATACGACAACGAGTGAAAATCACCCAAGTGTGCGCCAAAAATGGATTGAAAAAATGGTTGGGGAATTTTGGCGAACACTTGGTGTGCGCAATGTGAAACGAGGGTGAAAAAATTCTATTTGAACCAACAATGTAGCCCTATTCATGAACACAACAATAATGCAACAATAAATGTGTGTTCATGAATGGATACAAAGCATTACTAAGAAAGAAAAATCAGTTGGAACGACAAAGTATAGGGACACAACCACAAATCATTCAAACATGTCAAAAAATGGATTAAACATGGAAAACATGACAAAATTCAACCCAAATCCACAAATAAACAAGTAAATAGGAAGGATTATACCTTTAATGTGTAGAAAAGGGCTAAAATTTGAATGAAAATGGGGTTGGGTAGGATATGGCTCGAAATATGGAGAGAATACAGATAAAAGAATGAACGAGAAAGCGGAAAAAATAAGGATGTCTCGGCTAATAAATGCTCGATCGATCGATCGAGCCTGGGCATCGATCAAGCAGTTATTAGCCTACTGCTTCCTGTTTTCAAAAGGGGGGGGGGGGGGGGGAATGGGAAATAAGGTGTATATAGGGGTTATATGTACAAATAAGTATAAATAAATAAATAAATAAATAAATAAATAAATAAATATATATATATATATATATAATGAAAATAAGAAAATAAAAAAATAAAAACAAAAACAAAATAAATATATACATACATATACATATATTATGCTAACCAAAAAACGGAAAATGTATACAATGAGGGACACACACACGCACATTCACAAAAAAATGAAAAAGAAAATAAAAGAAAAAGAAAAAGAAAAAGAAAAACAAATGCAAATGCGTGAAAATGAGTGTGTGCAAAAGAAAGAAAAATCTTTTTGTGACTTTTTTTATTTTTTTAACAAAAGTATGTCGGACGCACAATCTCTGCAATTTCAAGTCTGTTGAACCTACAAAAGAGTTAGAACCAAGCATACAAAAAGAAATAAAAAAAGATAAACTAATTACACTAGACTAAATTAAGAAGAAATAAAAATGAAAAAGTTATCTATATACAACCTACATATAGGATTTCTAATTAGCTATGTACTAAAAGGCGAAATAGTTGAGGGTCCATCCAAAAGACAATTTGAATTTGACGGGTCAATGGTGGACCCTCCCGAACATGCATGCCTCCCGAAAAATAGGAATTCCGTTCGAACAACGGAAGGCATATGTAAGGCGGTAAAGTGAACCAGCCCCAAGTAAAATTTTGGGAGAGAGCATGGGGGACTTGGATCGGGCGGGTGACAAATACACAATGAGGCCAAGAAAAATTGAATCATCTCCCAAGTATTTTGAAGGTGGAATGGGAGGTGGCGCACATGGAGGCAGAGATGCCTTTATTGAAGGCGACTCGAGCGAGTACTCCTCGTCGATGAAAAGGTTTATAACTATAAAGTTGTGAACCGATTCATTGGGTACTAGCGACAGTATGAGAATATAGAATAAAAACGGGGATGAAAGAAATTCAATCTCAGGCGATGAGTTATCATCGCTTGAAGATTGAATTTCGGAAGAAATAGGATCGTTTACAATGAAACTTTCTTCTTTGAGAATCAAAGAAGAAACGAGTTCATTGCAAATGGATATTATGCCCCTTTCATACCCATTTTCATTCTCTACTATACCATGGGTCAAGTCAAGAATGATTTGTTACAAAGTAGGCACAAAGTCCTCATTTGGTTCAAAACAGTCCTCGACTTCAAAAGTCTCGGAAGAAAAATCGTCGTCGGATTCAAATAATAAATCCAACTCATGTTCCCAAAAACTATTTTCTTCCCGATAACGGTTTTCAATCCTCTCATTTTTAAGCATGTGCAATCCCTCACCGAAGGTCATAGGGCGAGGAGTGGATTCTTGGAAATGAGAAGTTTGGAAATTATTCTCGGGACTACAATCAAAATCATTAACATAAGATTTTTGAAAATGATTACAATTTGTTTGAAAATTCTTATCATAAGGATCTTGTGACCCAAAATCAATATAATCGTGCCCAAAATTGATGTAATCCATACTTTGGCTTTCGTAATACTCACCCAATGTCATTTTAGCTGTTGCATTTTTTTCAGCTTGTAAGTATTCACCAAAAGTCATAGGTTTACGTGAATTTGGAGAATTATCATTAGGACTGCCAGAAAAATTGGAATAAGATAGGCTTTCCCCAACAAAGGCCCAAGTGGCTATTTTCCACAAAGATGATGTGTGCGCGGAAAAATTCAAGTGTTTCTAGGCGCTCAAATGTGGAAGGCCTACAAAAAAAGGTTAAAACAAAAAATACAAATACAAAAGAAAAATACTAGGAACTAGTAACACAATTACAATCTATAACAACACAGTCTCCGGTAACGGATCCATTTTGATCACGCGTGAAACGCGACGTCAGTCAAGACGTTGGTCGTTGTTTTCTGTTTCACCGCGTTGATACAAAAACCTGAGTTGCGACTTCACTTACGATACAAGTATAGTGGTAAGTCGAGTATCAAATCCAGAAGGAGTGTTAGTATATCTCGTAATCGATTTATTAATTCAGGAATAAAAGTGTAATAGGTGATGGGTGAATATAAATAAAAGAAAGGAAAGAATTTAAGTCTAAATAAAAGTAAAACGAGGATCGGGATAGCATCCAACCATATGGCTCGAAACAACTATTAATTATAATACCGGTTCGAGAGCAATTTAATCGAGCATCCCCAATTAATCATAAACTTCACACAACAAGGAATTTAAGCCAAAGTTGCGTGAATAAACATTTAACGGAAAATTGGTCACACGAGGATTAAATTGGGATTATCGCTATAAACACTAACGTTGCATGACAGAGAAAGTTAAACGCGTAATAATCCGACTTTAATATACACGGGTTCTATTAAATGAAATTCTGTACAAAACCTAATTTTCTGAGATCGGGGCCCGTTATGGTGAAACGAAATCCCGACCCTATTTATCTAAGGATACATCATGAACTAAACTAATTTATACAAATTAAACTAGGAAAGAAAGAAATAAAGCAAGTAAATTAATTAATAAATAACGTAAATTAATCTATAAAGCAAGAATTAAACAAGAACAACTTTATTAATGGTAAAGGAGATGGAAAGTTCAACTTACAAAGCCCAAATTATTTTCATCCCAAAGAGAAATGAAGACAAGCTCTCAAAACCCACAAACCCTAACTTAGAACTAAATAAAACCGAATATATATTTATTACAACAAAAATCCCTGATATAGTAAGTTGGGAGAAAAATAAATAAGAAAGAAAATAAAAGGGAAAATATCTCTTAAAACAGGGGATCGATCGATCGATCCCTTTGATCGATCGATCAAACAAATATCAGCCCACTATCTCAGCTCGATGGAAAAATTCTGAAAGATCGATCGATCGATCGATCAAGTAGGACTGCTTCTCTTTTCCTCCTGTTTTTGCATGTTTGGAATTTCCTTTCGCTAGAATCGTCGTTTCTTCTTTGTTAGGGGTCGTAATCGTGCACCGTTCGTGGCCACGCGAAGCTTACGACGAAGGATACAACTTTCGTGAAGATGATGGGCCAGGTGCCCAAAATGTGAATTGACTAAAATTCCCTTAAACGTGAGATTGCGTACGGAACTTGAGCGGAATGCGTCCGAACTCCATACTTAGCACCTAAATACCTACAAAAGCCCAATTATACCTCATATAGCATGTTAACAATATAAATCGAGGTTATCTGGTGAACGGTCTTAAATATAGAGATTAAGGCACCCGAGGGGGCTAAAATGCATAGGTTCGAGAGATGAAATAAGCAATATTTGCATATTATCAACCGTCCATCTAGGCATCCAAGCCATTCAGGGTCTCCGTTAATATTACCGTCGCATGATTGTGATAGTACGACATCTAGGATAGTACGACATCTAGGAAATGGTAGCAGCCAGTTCGGGGTCCACCAGCATCTCCCCAGTCACCAATAGAACTTTTGAAACAATGCCTAAGATGACGACCCTGGCATATCCTGCATCATACACGTCCTACGAATGCACGCATTGCAACATCGCTGGAAGGGAAATCATTCCCCCAGTAACCAATGGCCTGGTCATTTAGGGAGAAATATGGAGAAGTCCAGCCAGCAATTCCCTGGGAGAACGAGAAAACTCGAGCAGAGTTGCAGCGACGCTGGGATTTATCCCCAGCATGGTAGAAAATTCCTCTTAGGTATAAAAAATCTCATCCAACCCGATGTGAAAGACATGATCCTCGGGATATAAAAACTCGACTGGCATACCGATAGGCATGACAGGGGTCATGCCGATTTGCAACCCCCTATTTTGGAAAATTCCCATTTTCCTCTTTTGTCAAAAAAAAAGAAAAAAAACTCAATAAAATGATGTTTATCTTAAGGAAATTCTGAATTCCCTTTATACTTATGCTTTTACTAATCTCATTTTAATAAAATCATTCTCAAATCAATCTTCAAAATTCTTTTTACCGTCTCAGCAGCAAAGTAAAAAGAGCATGGGCATTAATCACTAAACAAGAAAAATTAACAAAAAAATTAATTCTTCATTTGCATATATTTTGTTATGTTACATTGATATTTTGCAGGAAAAGCAAAAGCAAAAAAGTAGAAAAAACAACGGGACTCAACCCGAACCTAATTTCTCTCTCTCTCTATCTCTCTCTCTCTAGGATCTCCATCCTTATGACGCGCCATCTTCCCCCTGCGATGAGATGATGTGCCCCCACTTCCAAAGCCAGACTCGTCCTCAAACGAGGCAGACGACACCAAGAAAGAAGGGGCCAAAACCTGCTCACGAATATGAGCAGTTGCTGAAGATATCCATTCCCTGATGTCCTTCAGCAAATTGGTCGAAACATTGATATGCAGCGAGGAAGAATTGAAAAAGTCAAATTAGTCAAGAATGAGGAAAGAGAAAGAAATCAAGGAAATCAAAGAAAAAGACATACCGCATGATGATGGTGGAAATAGCACCACCCTTCTAGGTGTTTGTAAGCTCAATTCAATGTTAATAATGGCAGCATAAAGGAATATAGTAGAAGGAGGTGAGGAGAAGAGGAAGATCACCAGAATATAAGTGGTTCAGCCAATCAGGCCTACGTCCACTGTGCAAGTGTGTTATTAATATCACTGTATGAGGGCTCTAATGGCCATAGATACAAACTCCCAAGCTTTCTCTCTCTACTGTGTATTTGAACAGAGTTTCATATAGGGTTGCTAACTTCGGATCCTTTGCAAGGTAGAGGATGACCTCTATATATATAGTACTAGGGGGGTGTAATATACCCCCCATGCATGCAATGTGCATGTGTGTGTTGATTTAGCCAATCTGATGAAGACATCTGTCACTGTCACATGTAGGGAATGATGATGAAATATTCCCCCCACGTTAGGGGAATGATTTATTATAACTGATTTGTGTCAATGTGTCCTTATCCGCACATATGCCAATAAGAGCTCGGCCTATATGCTTGGTCATAACCTTGGCCTAGAAGAGGCTGAGGCTGGTAAAGTCTAGTTGTCCATCCAATTCGAGATGAGTCACTATGATCTCGGCTTAAGTGAAGCCGAGGTAGGTATTGAGGTCGGTCTGGATGAGGCCGAGGTTAAGTTCGACAGTGCCTGGAACATCGGTTGATTCATTGATGGGTTTGTCATTGATAGAGGTGTGGCTCCTTGTAACCTCGGCCTACCCCCAGCCGAGGTTGTCATCACCCGGGTGATCATTTGAACTGTTGGCCCCACCCCTGATTCATGCAGTCTTCTCCTAAAGAGGTTGGTAGTGATGTCAGCTAGGACCGACCCTTCTATGGCCGAGGGTGCTGTTCATTGACCCAAGGCTTTTTCAGCATCGGCCATGTTCCCGGCCGAGGTTGGTGTCTCTGAGCCGAGGTGACACTTGGGGCATATCAATCACACCCCAGCCCTTAGTTACATGTGAGAGCGGGTGACTATGGGATCTCTACAACTCTGAGGCCTTTCTTCTTTGTGCCAATGTTCATTTCACACTTGTCCATTGTTGAAGTGAGGCATGCCCTGCAAGCATGTGATGTCAGCCGTCCTTTGGGGTTCCTAAGGCAACGATGGGCCTTGGGAAGTGTGCATCCATATTTAAGGGTTTAAACCATATTTTCCCTTCTGTCTTCTTCATTTCTCTCATTTTAGGCTTGATTCATTTCAGCATCATTTTCTCTCTTTAAAAAGATCTTGGTTTGAAGATTTTTGGTGGCGATTCTTCACGTTTTTCTGCCTTCTCCATTATCATTTCATCCTCAAGTATCCTCTTCCATTCCTTTTCCTTCATTTTCCCTATTTTTTTCCCTTACTTTTTTATTTTCCGGTGAGTTTTTGGGTATTTTCGACGAGGTCCCCATATTTTCAGGCGAACTATTCTTTGTGTTCTCCCTAGTAATTGTTTAATTTTCTATAATTTAATCCTTAGGTGAATCATTCCATTAGCCAGTCTTTGTTTGTAGTTTAGGAGAGTGGTAAGTGTTGGGTCTGCCTCTTATGCCCATACCCCTCTACCAACTCTTAGAGGAGTTCCCTTCTCTCAGAGAGAAGACTTTAGAGAAAATTAGGCAGATAGAAAGAGCACAGGAGGAAGCTTGTAGGTCAGAGGAATTCCCTCTCAGACCTCTCTTTCCCCCACCTCTGAAGGTAGTATACCCTGAACCATCAGAACCCACAAACTAATCCGAGGTACCTATTGAACCATCACTGATGTCTGAGTCTGAGTCTTCCACATCAGAACCTATGTCTGTGGCTTCTTTCCAAGAGGCCATGGACTTCACAAATCAGCAAGATCAGGTCCCTGATCAAGAAGAGGTTTCAAGTCGAGCCTCGTATCACAAAAATTCTAGCACATCAACCTCTTCCTCAGAGGTTGAATTTGTTGAGCCAAGCGTGGCTATTCCATCAATACTTAATGCCATTCCCCTGTCGGTTGTCACCGGCACTGAGTTCGCTCAGAGGTTCCCAAGTAATCCTCCAACGTCTGCTCTAACCGACGTTGAGCTGAATGATGATGATGACGATAATGCTGAGAGTGGCGTCGATATCTCTGAGGAGGCCGAGATTGAGAGTTCGATTACTGAGGTAGACCTTCTTTTCTTCAGATACTTGTACTCCATCATCCCCCCCCCCCCCATAAAGCTCAGGAGGCCTCTGAGGGAAGAGAGGGCTTATCACGGCTGTGATGGTGAGATCTGCTTGTACGATCAGATGTTCAAGTTAGGGTTTTGTCTGTCAATCCACCCCATCATTAGGTCTATATTATCCTACATCAACTTGGCCCCTTCCCAGTTGTCACCCAATGCCTGGAGGGTAATAATTAGGGCTATTATCTTATGGAGGGTTGTTCACTATTCAGACCTTCCAGTTCAGATCTTCGTAGGTTATTACGTTCCTTCTTCTGCCAAAAACCATCCAAGTTACTATCATTTTATATCTTGGAAGCCTGAGAAGAAGATGCTCCAGATAACTCAGACTTCCAACCATAACTAGAAGCCTCGCTATTTCTTCGCTTCAGGGCCATGGTAATTGGGCCCATGTGCTCCCTATTCTCTACTAGAGTCGTGAATGCCTATAAGATGGGGTAAGGTCACAATGTCTGCCAAGGCCGACCCTGGTCTAAGCCCGTAAAACCTTCAGAAGGTCAAAGACCTTCAGGATCAGGGGATGCATGGTCTGCTCGTTAAATTTGAACACCTGATGACCCCTCACTACCTCTCTGAGACGGGTTTAGGGGGAAGTCCTCTTACAGAGCTTGGTAAGTGTTTTTTATTCAAGTTATACCTCTGAGTTTATGCATGTCAGACTCATTAACTCAGACCTTTCAATTTTGCAGAGCGTCCGAAGGATATCTCAGACGAGATTTGGGAAATGGCTGCACCGAGTTTAACAAAGCTCGCGAAGAAGGCAGGTCTGAATGCTCCTCCTCCATCTCCCTTAACCTCGAAGGCTCAGGCCACAAGGAAGAGGAATCTTACTGACCCTGCCCCTGAGGATCAGAGGCAAAAAAAGAAAGGTGGGGACTCTGCCATCCCCATATCTTCTGCTGATGCCTTGGTTGCTCGCATAGAGCAACTAAAAATCAATGACAGCATAATAGGCCATAGTCTGCAGGCACTTAATGCCATCAGCTCTGCCATGATCGAGGCTGACAAATGTTTTTGCCGATCAATGGATACCCCTCTTTTAGTTGAATTTGGTCTCCATAGGTCCATTCAGGTATGACTTCAGATTTCTTTATAGTTTCTAAGTGTAACCTCTGATTTGACTTTCCACTCATATACACGATCACATAATTTGCAGGGCCTGGCCTCTATGCATCATCTCTCCAACTGGACTCTGAGGAAGTTACCCCTCATCCAGAAGGGTCAAGAGGCCGAGAAGGTGCAAAGCAGTCTGATTGCCGAAATAGACCGCCTAAAGTTTGAGTTTAATGAGTCTGAGAAGAAGGTGAAGGGTTTGGAGAAGGAGATATATAAACTTAAGAAGGACCATGCTGTGGCTCTGAAGGTAAAGGACGATGTTATCAAGCAGAAGGTGGACTCTGCCATGAAGGCGGCACTTAAAGACTCCTCTGAAGGGATACTTACTGACTATAAAGCCTCAGATGAGTTCATGAGCTTCGTCTTTGAGTACCTTGAGAGGGGTATTAAAGCTACTGTCAAATGGGCAGCTGTCAAGGAGAAGGAGGAAGGAAGTTTGAAGGCCTCTGATTTTATAGGTCTCGGCTTAAGTAACCCCCAGCTTGCCCAAGCCCTTCAAGAGGTGGAGGAAGAGGTCGCGACACCTGCAGAGACTGCACCTCTAGATGGTACTGAGATTGATGGAGCTAACCTCAGATAGGATGGGGACGAGGTGACCAACGTCATTCAACAGGATCAGGCTGAGGACACCAGCACTCTCCCTTCTAACCCTTTGGCTTAATTATGAAGCTTTCTAATACTTTGTAACCCTTGAATGGATGTATCCTATGAAGAACATATATAACTTGTATTTTTTGAATTTCCACAATTAGAATGACAACCTCTAAGGAGGGTTTTTACTTCATTTGCTTTGTTGAATGCTTGTCATGCGATGTTTTAGCTCTAAAATTTATCCAATGATCTCTGCTAGAACTAAATTAGCAGCCTTACCTCAGACCTTGTCACCACTTAATAGTCGTAAGGGTCTGAGATCATTACCTAAGATGTTATCCTCATAATTAATCTCACCAAATTAATGGTGTTAAGGGTCTGAGGTCATCCAATTACGGTGTCTGACCTCAGACCTTGTCACCACTTAATAATGTTGTAAGGGTATGAGGTCATCACCTAAGATGTTATCCCCATAATTAATCTCACCAAACTAATGATGTTAAGGGTCTAAGGTCATCCAATTATGATGTCTGACCTCAGACCTTGTCACCACTTAATGATGTTGTAAGGGTCTGAGGTCATCATCTAAGATGTTATCCTCATAATTAATCTCACCAAATTAATGATGTTAAGGGTCTGAGGTCATCCAATTATGATGTCTGACCTCATTAATTCTTCACCAAATTAATGATGTTAAGGGTTTGAGGTCATCCAAGTATGATGTCTGACCTCATTAATTCTTCACCAAATTAATGATGTTAAGGGTCTTAGGTCATCCAAGTATGGTGTCTGACCTCAGACCTTGTCACCACTCAATGATGTTGTAAGGGTCTGAGGTCATCTAAGTATGATGTCTGACCTCATTAATTCTTCACCAAATTAATGATGTTAAGGGTCTGAGGCCATCCAAGTATGGTGTCTGACCTCAGACCTTGTCACCACTCAATGATGTTGTAAGGGTCTGAGGTCATCCAAGTATGATGTCTGGCCTTATTAATTCTTCACCAAATTAATGATGTTAAGGGTCTGAGGTCATCCAAGTATGGTTTCTGACCTCAGACCTTATCACCACTCAATGATGTTGTAAGGGTCTGAGGTCATCCAAGTATGATGTCTGAACTCATTAATTCTTCACCAAATTAATGATGTTAAGGGTCTGAGGTCATCCAAGTATGGTGTTTGACCTCAGACCCTGTCACCACTTAATGATGTTGTAAGGGTCTAAGGTCATCCAAGTATGGTGTCTGACCTCAGACCTTGTCACCACTTAATGATGTTATAAGGGTCTGAGGTCATCACCTAAGATGTTATCCTCATTAATTCTTCACCAAATTAATGATGTTAGGGGTCTGAGGTCATCCATGTATGGTGTCTGACTTCAGACCTTGTCACCACTTAATGATGTTATAAGGGTCTGGGGACATTACCTAAGATGTTATCCTCATTAATTCTTCACCAAATTAATGATGTTAGGGGTTTGAGGTCATCCATGTATGGTGTCTGACTTCAGACCTTGTCACCACTTAATGATGTTATAAGGGTCTGAGTCCATCACCTAGGACGTTATCCTCATGCTTTCAACCATTAGAGTATAATGAAGCAAGAATCGACATGGAAATTGATCTTTTATTGATAACCTCTTCATAAGATGGTACATTTACATAACTTTTTGCAACATCATATGTAATACTTCTTTAGGTGATCAGTATTCCATGGGTTAGAGAAAGGTTCCCCTTCTAGGTTTTTTAGCATGTAGGTCCCGAGCACAACCTCTTCTGTTACTTTGTAGGGACCATACCAGTTTGGGTAGAGCTTGTTTATTTTCTGTAAGGTCTTCTTCAGTACTAAGTCTACCACGGTGATGGGTCTTGACTTCACCCTCTGATTGTAGAATTTTACTGCTCTTTTCTGGTAAGCTGCTTGTCTGATTTTTGCGTCTTCCCTTCTCTCTTCAATTAGATCCAGGTCTAGTCTCCTCTCTTCCCTATTTTTATCAGGGTCATAGGTCTGAACCCTATGAGTAGGGAGTCCCACTTATGTCAGTATGACGGCCTCTGAGCCATGTACCATCATGAACGGGGTTTCTCTTGTTGGTGTCCTTATCATGGTTCTATAGGCCCATAACACAACGTAAACCTCTTCAGTCCATCTTCCCTTCTCTTCTTCTAACCTTTTATTGATTTCGTTGAGGATTGTTCTGTTCGTGACTTCGGTCTGACCATTTGCTTGAGGTCGGCTGGGAGATGAGAAGAACTGCTTTATCCCAACCCTTACGCAATACTTTTCTAAAGAGGAGTTCTTGAACTAGGTTCCATTATCTGAGATGAGAGTGTTTGGGAGGCCATGTCTGCATATGATGTTCCTCCAAATAAATTAAAAGATCTTCTATTTTATGATCATTATCATCGGCTCTGCCTCCACCCACTTTGAGAAGTAGTCAATGGCTACTATCAGGAATCGGTAATTGTTGGGAGCTCTTGGTAGGGGTCCTACTAAGTCAATTCCCCATACTGCGAATGGCCATGGAGAGGTGATTGACGTCATAGGTTAATGAGGTTGATGGGGAATAGTCGAGAATCTCTGACATTTATCGCACCTCTTCACGTAAGCTGCAGCATCTTTGGCCAAGGTTGGCCACCAGTATCCCTGGGTAATAATTCTTTTGGCCAAGGGTCTTCCTCCTACGTGACTGGAGCAAGAACCTTCATGAACATCCTGTAAGACCCGAGGAACTTCGGTGGGATGCACACATCTGAGGAGAGGCAACAGAAATCCCTTCTTGTATAGGACGTCTCCTACTATGGAGAACTTGGCAGCCCTATATCTCAATTTTCTCCTCTCTAGCTTGGATTCGGTTAGCTCTCCCTCTTTGATATATCTAATGAGGGGGTCCATCCATGAATCTCCTAGGTTCAAATTGAGACAAGGGTTGCATACGTCTTCCTCCTCAATGGTTGCTTTTTCTAAGACCTCGACTAAAACTGTCCTTCTGACATCTGTCTTCCTCGATGAGGCCAACCTTGCCAATGCGTCTGCATGGCTGTTACTTTATCAAGGTTCTCTATTCAGTTTTGTCTCTTCAAAATATTCTAACATCGTTCTTACCCTCTTAAGATACTTATCTATCCTTTTATCCTTAGCTTCATAGACTCCTAATACTTAATTAACATCTAACCTTGAGTCGCTGTGAAGTAGGAGTCATCTTACTCCCAGAGTCTTTGCCAATGAGAGACCTGCTATCATGGCTTCATATTCTGACTCGTTGTTAGATGGCTTGAAGTTGAACCTCAAAGTGTATTCAATGTTGGCACCATCTGGAGATGAAAGTATCAATCCTGCACCGCTTCCACTGTCGTAGGAAGAACCATCAAGGAAGAGGTTCCAAATGTCTGTATCCGATGAGAAGGCCCTCTCTAACATGATTCCTTGCTTGAAGAGGTATCGATCCTCCTCGTTCTCTTCTACTATTCCCCTTATCTTTTTGGATACGAGCTCTTCCTAGCCTCGAAAGACGTTCGGTGCCAACTCTTCCTACTCTCAGAAGACACTGCTGTTTGTCCCTTCAACACCCTCTAGGTCATTCTCTACCTCGGCCTCTTCCCATGTGAACTCGGCAACGAAGTCTACAAGGGCTTTACCTTTGATGGCTGTCCTAGGTTGGTAGGTAAGGTCATACTCCCCCAACTTAATGGCCCAAGTCATCAACCTTCGAGATTTCTCAGGTTTATGTAGGACCTGTCTTAGTGGGGAGTCGGTGAGGACAACCATAGAATGGGCTTGGAAGTAGGGCTTCATCTTCCTTGAAGCATGTATTAGGGAGTAGGCTAGATTTTCCATACGAGGGTAATTTTGCTCAGACCCTTGAAGGGATTTACTGTTGAAATAAATCGGCCTTTGGATTCCAACGTCTTCCCATGCTATGGCTGCACTGATAGCCAATTCAGAGACTGTTAGATACACATACAATTTCTCTCCTACTATGGGTTGAGATAACAAGGGAGACCCAAGGCAAGACTTGAGTTGGTTAAAAGCTTCTTCGCACTCTCCGTTCCATTGGAAGGCCTTTCTAAGCACTTTAAAGAATGGAAGACACTTGTCCGTTGCCCTAGAAACAAACCTGTTGAGTGTGGCCACTCTCCCCGTGAGTCTTTGGACGTCCTTGATACTCCTCGGTGTCTTCATATCAAGAAAATCCTTGATCTAATCTGGGTTTGCTTCGATTCCTCTTTGATTGACGATGAATCCAAGAAACTTCCCAGCTCCTACCCCGAAGACACACTTCGATGGGTTGAGTTTCATCCTATACAAGTCCATAGTCTCGATGGTCTTTTCAAGGTCTGCCACATAAGTGCAGGCTTTTAAGCTCTTCGTCAGCATATCGTCTATATACACCTCCATAGGCTTACCTATTTCATCTTCTAACATCTTATTAATAATACGTTGGTACGTTGCCCTCACATTTTTCAGACCGAAGGGCATCACTTTGTAACAGTACGTCCCTTTGTCGGTAATAAAGGCCATCTTCTCTAATCCTTTCGCATCCATGAAGATCTGATTATAGCCTGAATACGCGTCCATGAAGCTCATGAGCTCGTGACCTGCAGTAGCATCTACCATCTGATTTATTTGAGGTAAGGAATAGCTGTCTTTTGGGCAAGACCTGTTCAGGTCAGTGAAATCAACACACATTATCCACTTCCTATTGGCTTTGGGCACGATGACTGCATTTGACAACCACTCCGGGTATATGACTTCTCTTATAAACTCATCCTCTTCTAATTTTTTAACCTCTTCTCGGATGACATCGTACTTCTCTTTGGAGTAAACTCTTCGTCTTTGTTTGATAGGCTTGGCCTCTTTGGTCACATTGATCTTGTGACTCATAACCTCAGGGTTGATACCGGGTATGTCTGCGTGACTCCAAGCGAAGACACTCTGCCTCTTCCTCATGAAGTTTATCAGCTCTTCCTTGATTTTTGTCTTTAGGGCTTTCCCAATCTGGATGGGTTTTTTTGGTTCGTCCTTATTGAGGATGATAGATTCTACCTCTTCTGCGGCCTCTCCCTTCTTCAATTTTGTTTCATCTCTTGGGTCCAACGTATCAATGCTATAGGTGGTAGTTGCCCTCTTATAGGCCTCTCTCTCTTCTGCCGAGTTGAAGTAACACTCTCGTGCGATGGTCTGATCGCCTTGCACTTCCCCTACCCCATAGGGGGTCGAGAATTTTAGCATCTGGTGGACCGTCGATGGCACAGCTTCAAACTCCTTAAGGGCCACTCTTCCTATGATGAGGTTATAGGCCGAGATGACCTTTTCGTCCATCACGAAAAAATTTATCTTTCGGGTCAACCTCTTAGGCCACTCATCACCCATCTGTACGTCCATCTCATACATGCCCAATGGGTGGACCTTTTCTCTGCTAAATCCCATTAAAGGATGATGGTAGGGTACCATCCTTGCTCTGCTAAGACCTAGGCTCTTGAAGTAAGGCCAAAACATCACGTATGCTGAACTCCCCCCATCCACGAGGATCCTCTGCACCTCGCACCCATACACCCTTGTTTTAATTACCAAAGGGTCATCATGGGGAGCTAAGATACCTTTGAAGTCAAGTCAAGAGAACCCAACTGTAAGGGTGTCCATGTCCACCTTCTTTCTCTTCTTCACTATATCGGAAGACGTTAGATTTACAACTTCAAGTTTGGACAACGACTTGGCCTCAGCCACATGTGCTTTCCTGTCATCCACTTCAGAACCACCTCCTGTAAGTCCTCCTCATATGGTGTCAACACCGAAGGAGATCATGCACCCTTTTCACCGGGGTGTTGTCATCTTTTGGCAGAAGGTTCGGATCGTCTTCATCATCACCTTCTGAATCATTGTCTCTTCGGGCTGGGGCATCATTACCGCATCTATCATTTCTCCTCTTCTTAGGGTTATCTCTTCCCCCTTTAGGGGACTTACCATCAACATACTTCCTCAGCTTTCTGTACTTTAACATCTTTTCAATCTCATCCTTCAAGGCGAAGCATCTATCTCTAACATGGCCATAGTCTCGGTGGAACTCGCACTATAAATTTTTGTTCCTCTTATGTGGAGGGGCCTTCAGTTTTTCCGGCCATCTGAGAGACCTACCATTCTTGATCTCATTGAGGATATGTTCACAGCTCACAGTTAGAGGAGTATAGTGAGTGAACTTGTCATCGGCTGACCTCTTCTTTCCATCTGTCTTTCTTTGGGACTTCCCGCCACCACCGCGGTTCTCATCCTCATACTTGGTGTCTATTACCTCTTCGGCATTCATGACTTTCCTCGCAGTTGCCAGTAGCTCGTCCATAGACCTGGGGGGGATCTTCCACAAGTTTCCACAATAACTTCCCTTTCTGAAGACCTCCTATGAGGGCAATCATGGCTATATTCTCTTCGTAATCTTCAACCTCAAGTTTCTATTTGTTGAACCTGGCGATGTAGTATCTTAGGATCTCGTCCTTGCCTTGCTTGACATATAGTAGATGAGTGGTCTTCTTTTGAGGTCTTACCCCAAAGCAAAAGTTATGGATGAATCGTTCGGCCAAGCCCTTGAAGTTCTCAATTGAATTCTTCGAAAGAGAGGTGAACCAGCTGTGCGCTACTCCTGTCAAGATCCCAGAGAAGGCCCTACACTTCATCTCATCCGGTATTGAGTAGATGTCCACCGCCGACTGGTACATCTCAATGTGATGTACAGGGTTAGTGCTACCGTCATACTTGGGAGACACCACTGGTGGTTTGAACTTAGCAGGGGTCGGGAACCTCACTATTTTAGCCACGAATGGAGAGCCCTATGAGTAACCCCTTTGCAGTGGATCCCTACTTTTGATGAGATCTCATATCTTCTCCTTAAGACGTTGGATAGAGTCATTCCATGGTCTCCTACCATTGGCTTGACCGAGGTTATCCCCATCCACCTCCAAGGGATAGACTGAGGGTTCCCCTGCCACAGCACAACATCGACTGTTGACCTCTTCTTGGTCTCTGCCCCTTCCTTCATGGGGTCGATCTTGGTCAGGCTGACCTTGTCTGCCTCCTCTTTATGAGCCGGCTGCACTTCTCGACCTTGATAACCTCTGTCTTAGGTCATTCATTGGGCCCAACCTCTCAAAGGCCGGCCCTCTGCTTAATCGATCAAAAGCTGATCCTCGATGTTGGGCCTCTTCACCTGTTTGGCCGACACAACCTCGGCTCTGCTGAAGAGGATGTACCGTATTATTCAAAACCTCATATGGCTCCCAACAATCTTCCGTGACCTCTTTCGCCTCTAGATCGTCATACCTGTCCTCCGGGAAAGGGTTCCCTTGCCTCCCCAGGCATAAACGCCTAGGATCAGCAATGTCCCTCCTCTACTGTGGGGTAGGTTGGTCGTTCATTGGTGCCTGGGGCGATCCCCTGGCATCAAGATGAGATTGAACAGCCACCGGAGAAATCATCTCTGGTGAAACTCCAGGTGGCCACATCATAGTTTGGCTGAGCTGTGCAAATTTCTCCTGCATAGCTTGTTGCATTACAGCCAAAGACCTCTAGGTTGCAGCTACCTCCGCCATTTCAGACTGAGACGGTGCCTGGCTGGAACTAGGCCCTCCCCCACCAGGTGGCAGAAGAGGCAGTGGTAATTTTTGTGCCATGTGTTAACACTAGAAAGCTTGCGTAGCATATGAGATTAATACCTTAAAGGACCTCTTACAATGGTGAAGTAGCTCCACGCAATAGGTGGTGCCTGGTTCACCACCAGAGTCTACGGTGAGGTTAAGCTGAAGAGGAGGAAGTGATAACTCTTCTCTTCGCACAGACGACGCCAAAATGATGATGCTGGAAATAGAACCACCCTTCAAGTTGTTTGTAAGCTCAATTCAATGTTAACAATGGCAGCATAAAGGCATATAGTAGAAGGAGGTGAGGAGAAGAGGAAGATCACCAGAATATAAGTGCTTCAGCCAATCAGGTCTACGTCCACTGTGCAAGTGTGTGATTAATATCACTGTATGAGGGCTCTAATGGCCATAGATACAATCTCTCAAGCTTTCTCTCTCTATTGTGTATTTGAACAGAGTTTCAGCTAGGGTTGCTAACTTCGGATCCTTTGCAAGGTAGAGGATGACCTCTATATATATAGTACTTGGGGGGTGTAATGTACCCCCATGCTTGCAATGTGCATGTGTGTGTTGATTTAGCCAATCTGATGAACACATCTGTCACTGTCACATATAGGGAATGATGATGAAATATTCTCCCCACGTGAGGGGAATGATTTGTTATAACTGATTTGTGCCAACATGTCCTTATCCGCACATATGCCAATAAGAGCTCAGCCTCTATGCATGGTCATGACCTCCGCCTAGAAGAGGACGAGGCTGGTAAGGTCCAGTTGTCCATCTAATCCGAGATCAGTCACTATGGTCTCGGCTTAAGTGAAGCCGAGGTAGGTATTGAGGTCGGCCTGGATGAGGCCGAGGTTAAGTTGGACTGTTCCTGGAACATCGGTTGATTCATTGATGGGTTTGTCCTTGATAGAGGTGTGGCTCTTTGTAACCTCGGCCTATCCCCGGCCGAGGTTATCATCATCCGAGTGATCATTCGAACTGTTGGCCCCACCCCTGATTCATGCAGGCTTCTCCTGAAGAGGTTGGTAGTGATGTCGGCTAGGACCGACCCTCCTATGGCCGAGGGTGCTGGTCATTGACCTAAGGCTTTTTCGACGTCGGCCATGTCCCCGGTCGAGGTTGGTGTCTCTGAGCCGAGGTGACACTTGGGGCATATCACCGCAGGCGAAGGATCTCCTCCATCAGACCCAACTCCTCCGGGTCCATCATATGAAGGTGATGCTGCAGACGTACAGATCCCCTATCAGCTCGTCGAAGGTTATAGCTAGGGGAATGAAGTCGTACAAAAGAAGGCACTGACATCATCGTTGTCGTCGCTGACGTAGCTGCACCGCCTGCACTATGAGAGGAACCAACCTTTCGACTCGAGCCCTCCCTAGGGAGAGGCATCATCCAATTCGAGATGAAGTCCAAATAGTCGTATATCACCATTATGTTAGTATATAGGGAGTAGGGCTCTCCCATCATCTCAGCCACTCGGGCATCATCATATATCTCCCGCACGCGCCTCATGAGCATAGGAGGCCTCATCGGCGGTATCGCAGCTTCCTCTTCTATAATCTACCAGACTACCCTCTCCCCAAGATAGCAGGATTAGCTAAACTCATGCGCCAGTAGGAGTCACATTTGTTCATGTCCCCTAGTCATCCCGGTGTGCTGAATAGTCTCCCCCAAGGATAAAAGGTCACCTAAAATTCCCCAATAAAAGCGAAGGATTAATATCAATAAAAGATCATCAAAGAAAAAGGCATAGACTCAACAACAAAAAGAAGGCTTACCATTCAGGACCTGACGCACTGTCTCCAGAGAAAGATTCGTCTTCGATTGTTGGTTGGACCTCCGCCACCAGAATATCTGACAAAATTCCCCCATAGAGTCATCCTTCAAAGAAATTAGTTGGGTGTTAAACCCAATCACTTCATATAACCACATCTGCAAAGGATAATGATTAACATTTAAGAAATCAAAAGGAAGTGCATGAATTGAAAATGCAAATGCATAAAGGAAAATACTCAAAATAAAGAATACCTCCAGAAGATACATGACCCTAGTAAAAATTGATCGACAACACCGACTGAATGCATCCAAAGAATAGTAGAGGTTTGCCAAAGGCAGGCTCCCCCAATCATAGAAGCGGATGTTCGAAAAGACCCTCAAAAATGGCAAAAAACACAAGTGGATGGCGTCGCCATTTGTCGCTATGAGAAAACCCCCTAAACCCAGCAAGATAAATAAATGGGCCATTTGACGCACCTGTTTCCCGTCACTCTTGTCAACCCTGCTCCTCAGAAAAATCTCCCTCAAAGAAGACAAGCAGAGGGAATCTCTAGAAATCACCCTCTCCACATCACCTCGAGCCGCCATCACCCTCAACGTCCTGTCCATCTCAATCTAGGCACCTTCATAATCTAGCTCCAGCAGCTGCTGAACATCAATGGGAGTCATTGTCATCTCCCCGAAGCTAAAATGGAAGGTGTGAGTAGTGTCCCACCACCTCTCACCCAAAGCACATAGAACCGCAGTAGATTGGGGTGTCTTATCCAAAGCCGACGCTAGCCTCCCAAAACCCACAGAACACACCATCCAGCGCACCACAACAGGAAGGTGCTCCCAAACATCCTAAAGTCCTACCGTATTGCGAGCACGAATAGTCGACATGGAGACGTCAGACTGTCAAGAAATGAAGGAATCTTTGTCAGATACAAGAAATAAAGAAATCTCGTCAAGAAAAGAAGAAAGGAATTACAAGACTCATGCAATACTTACGTAGCCACCAGAGTTCACCACCCTTGAAGAGCGATGATGTGAAGGCTCGCGCAGAAGAGTTTGTTCATTCGCCACCGTCTCAAACGAGTCTAAAGAATTCTCGCTACCCAATGCAAGGGGCACCCTATCCCTCCACTCTAACTCTGCCAGTCATTGGCGTTAATCCATTCCATATGGGTTGCACTACTTAAAAAGTCATCCATTTAGAATGTTAAGACAATTTGCAGTGGTTTATAGCAGAAGAAAGGAAGTGAGAAAATTATGCAAAATAAGGAAATCTCGCCCCCTTTTTATAGGAGGATAAGGGTCATGCCGATCGGCAGTCCCCTCCACCCACTGCTCGGCATTGACCCTTCCTCTGCTCGAGGTACCCTAAAAGTCCATGCTAATGATGATTGGACACCTCCATCTATGTCCATCAGCACACCGTTCAGAATTTTGTACAAAAGGTCCGAAAAATACAAGAAAATTTTGAACGATTACTAAAAAATTCCTAAAATTGCCAAAATCATTCTAGCATCTTGTTCAGCAAGGAAAACATTTGTTACACCCCCAGTGGAATTCCAGAGAATTATTCTCCCCAACAATGTCTCCAAAAGACACTCCAAATTTTCCCCCAGCTATAAAATCCTCAGATCATTCACCATTCCCCGGTGGAATCTAAAATCCAATCTTTATCCCCATTAAAGTCCCCAAATTTTTCAAAGGAAATGAACACCTCTCTTAGGTCAGAATTGACCTCGGTCTTGGATCGTCACCTCAGTTATGTAATAATTGACCTAGGTCCTCGATCGTCACCTCTCTTTCGTCAGAATTGACCTCGATCTTGGATCGTCACCTCAGTTAGGTCAGAATTGACCTCGGTCCTCGATCGTCACCTCTTCTAGGTCAGAATTGACCTCGATCTTTGATCGTCACTTTAGTTAGGTCAAAATTTACCTCAGTCCTCGATTATCACCTCTTCTAGGTCAGAATTGACCTTGGTCTTGGATCGTTACCTTAGTTAGGTCAGAATTGACCTCGATCATCGGTCATCACCTCTTTTAGGTCAGAACTTACCTCGATCTTGGATTGTCACCTTAGTTAGGTAAGAATTGACCGCGATCCTCGATCTTCACCTTTTTTAGGTCAAAATTGACCTTAATCTTGTATCATCACCCTAGTTAGGTTAGAATTGACCTCGGTCCTTGATCTTCACCTCTCTTAGGTCAGAATTGAACCCGATATTAGATCGTCACCTTAGTTAGGTTAGAATTGACCTCAATCCTAGATCGTCACCTCTTTTAGGTCAAAATTGATCTCGAGCTTGGATTATCACCCTAGTTAGGTCAGAATTGACCTCGATTCTCGATCATCACCTCTTTTAGGTCAAATTTGACCTCGATCTTGGATCGTCACCTTAGTTTGGTCAGAATTGACCTCGGTCCTCGATCTTCACCCCTTCTAGGTAAAAATTAACCTTAGTCTTGGATCATCACCTTAGTTAGGTCAGAATTGACCTCAGTCCTCGGTCATCACCTCATTTAGGTCAGAATTGACCTCGGTCTTAGATTGTCACCTTAGTTAGGTTAGAATTTACCTCGGTCCTCGATCGTAACCTCTTCTAGGTTAGAATTAACCTCGGTCATCATCACCTTAGCTAGGTAATAATTGAACTTGATCCTCGATCGTCACCTCCTTTAGGTCAAAATTAACCCCAACCCTCTGAATTGGTCATCCACATCCCTTAGGTACGCATAACTGACCTCCCTCTATCATGTGGGGTATATTCGACAACCATCACTTATTCCAAGCTCACCCATCGAGGGGATATCTAGACACCACATTATAGGACCCCCTAAGTCTATCCTTAGACCCCTAGCACTACCCCTTTCCACCACAAACATAGGTTGCACTTCGAGTACTGATCTAGAAGCCATCGGGCGGCCCAAGCCCCATTTGACTCCGGTCAACTATTTTTTCAGAGAGAAATCTCTTTTAATATTTGAAGGGCTCTGAATAAAATTTCCAACGATCCACCCCGTGCGCGAATTGGCATAACGGTTTGGACAAACGGACCATTTCACTTCCAAAAACTGTTTAGATTCCATCTAGTGCTCTCGGGACCCCGAGTTGACCCCAATCAACTCCACCATCAGATTGAAAGATCTTTGAATCTTTGAAGGGAACTGAAACCCCTTTCCAATGGTCTACCCTGTGTGAAAAATAGCATAACCATTCGAACGAACGATCAGTTTTCCCCCAAAAATAATCTAGAGGCCACCGGGCGCTCCCGGACTCCATTTGACCAAAGTCAACTCTTCACCTCGAACAAGACTGGATGAATCTATGAAGGTCACTGAATACCCTTTATAACGATCCACCCCATGCATGATTCTAACCTATGGTACGGACGAACGATCCAAATTACTCTGAGAGGTCACCGAGTGCTTCCGAGCCCCGATTGACCAAGGTAAACTTTCTGAACCAAGAGAAACTCTTTCGAATGTCAAGGTACATCTCCTAAACTTTACAATGTTCCACCCCCTACACGATTATAACTTACCATACGGACAAATGATCTATTTACTTCTGACGATCTCCTGTCTAAAGGACCGACGTTCACTTCCGAGCCACATTTGACACAAAGTCAGCTCTCGAACCCAGGAGTGGTCTAAAGGACTCTCGAAGACCTATGAAATACCTTTCTAATGATATGCCCCATGGATGATTTGGATTAACATTTTGTACGCTATAATCATTTTTTCAGAAACGTCTGCATGGGACTGCCCATTGCATTTCCTGAACCCTGCCTATCGGCACAGTGTCAAGGGTGACTGCCGATCGGCACCCCCTTTTTTCCCTATAAATAAGGGCCATAACCTCAGTCCCAAGACATAACAAACCCATCAGCATCAGTGATCTCAGCAACATTCTCTCGAAGTTAGCGAAGTTCCATATGATAAATTCCATTCAAGCATAAATACTTATCCTTTTCACACCTAATTTGTCAAATATCCTTCTCTCTCATCAACATTCATCAACATTCAAAGGAGTTCATCTAAGATCTAAGCTCCAGCTCCAAGGAAGGTCCAATTCCTTCTCTCTCTCTTTTAAATCTCTTATTTTTGCATAAACTACATTAGATTCATAATCTAGTTTCACTTTAGTTCACACACATTAACATCTACACTTTTATTAATACATTTCACATATTTTATTTTTCATAAAAAACCCAAAAACAGATAAAAGAGGGTTATACCTGTAAATTTTGAACGGAGTTATCCACCACACTTTTTTCCAAAACCAAAAACCCATTTTCTACACGTACACACCTAATATAATTTTGTTCTAATCTATGGGACAAACCCCACCCCTATTATATATTTGAACTATGTGAACTTTGATGCCTTTCTAGGCGACATAGGCATCTCAGATTAAAACCCGAGACTCGAGTCCAACTTTTGAATTTTCCAATTTCTCTTATTTTTCAAAATCCTCAAAATCCCTCATTTTCATAATTATCATACATATACATATATTATGCTTGTTCGCATTTCATCCCACACATATTATCGTTTCCCAATAATGATCAATATCGCGATGAATGCTCATATTCTATCTTCTACATTTATTATTATTTTGGGAATAATTTAGTGAATGACCTCTCCGTATCTTTTCCATGGTATGGGTCGAACGATTCCAATCTCCATTATATAAACACATGCACACACTTCACGGGGATAAAGGAAAATATTAACGTTTGCCCATGAGACACCGAAAAGGTGGGATGGGTGCCTAACACCTTCCCATTACGTAACTTAGCTCCCGGACCTCCTATCTATCAGTTTTGTATGCATCAGTTTGTCCTTGATGTCACACTCTCGAAGTGGCAACATGTTCTTTTTCCTATTTTAAGAAAAATAGGATAGCAACTCTATCTCGTTACATTCACCCCACACTGACGACGACCGGAGCCCCTTTTCGAAGTGAAGGGTACGAGATCGCGACGCAGTTCTTCCCCGAGGGATCTTCCTCATTCCCCCCGAAACGAACACCACGTCGACCAAGATGGCCACACTTGGCATAAGGATGGTTACAATGTGCATAGGTTGTGAAGAAAATGAAAATTCTATGAATAATGTATTATTTCATTGCAAGATAACTAAATAAGTGTGGGGGTTTTCAGCAACAACATTGGGGTTCAGACCAATTATTCCTCTTGCAAATCAAGTCCTCTATCTTAGTGGCTCATAATGATAAGTAGAGATAACCAAAAATTCATTTATTAAATACTACCTAAAATTATCTTTTAGGAATTATGGAAAGCAAGAAACAACAAACTTTATTATAATTCTCAAGTTCAATCAAAGACATTATCAATAAAGTCGTCACCTTAGTCATTGACATTTTCCACAGTGAAAAATTTAAGGATATGTGATTTCTAGATGATCATTTCATCATCAAGTGGTTCAGTTTGAAAATCTGTTTAAAACAGCTCCTGATATATAAATGTGTTTGATCCAAGCCTCCTAAAGGAACTTTTAAGCTAAACAAGATGGTGCATCCAAAGGTAATCTTAGTCCTAGTGGTATTGGAGGTGTTATTAGATGTTATTTCATAGCAGGATTTGGTTTGGCCCAGGGTAACAAGTCTTCATTGTTTGCACAAGCTAAGGCTTTAGAAGTGTTAGTTTCTCAGCTTGACATTGATAATATCCAGGTGGAATCAAATTCTAAAATCTTAATTGATGTTTTGCAAAAGAAGTTCAAACCCCCTTGGACTATTTTAGACATTAACGAAAACGTTATTTTTTCCACTTCTTTCAATATAAGCCATACTTTGAGAGAAATGAATTCTGTTGAAGATGGATTGGCTTCAATGGCAACCTTAACACAAGAATCCTCAAATTTATGGACTTTTGACTCCCTTCCACCTATTATCAAAGGCCTTCTCAATATGGATAGACAAAATCTCCCTCAAATTAAAATTAGGTCTCAATAATTATAACGGGATTAGTTTATAAGTCCCACAATTATGTTTTTGCTCAATTTGTTTATTTTACTTTGTAATGGGGATATTTATAAATCCCCACATTTATTTTTCTCAATTACCTAGAGAATTTGTCCCAATCTTTATATCTAGATTGTTGGGGTTTGTATGCCATAGAGAGGTTCTTTTTCTTTTTTGTTGATTAATAATATATGTGGGGTTTTCGTCCCTCTTCTCTTAAAAAAATATAAAATAACTAGGACCTACTGTACAAACTCATTGATCTTCAACTTATAACACCCTCAAAATTATAGTAATATCATTTTTCTCTCTCATTTTGAAGATACTAATTTTTAAGCATCAATTTCTAAAACATTAGCCTTAGAAAATTTTCTTTTCTTTTAAGTATCTTTCCTTTTAGGCTCTTGCCAATTGTGAACTTTCACAAAAAGGAGATTTACTCCATTCATAGCCCTTTCCTATGCACGCTCATATTTTTCAATAAAGCATCAAACACATGTAACAAAAGATATATATATATATATATATATATATATATATATATATATATATATATATATATACATACTAGGGTATGCCCGTGCCTGAAGGCACGCTGATAATCGCAAAACGGTAAAAATTTTCAAAGTACATAATTGCAAGAATGCAAATTTATCATTTGCCAACAAAACAAAATGTAATTTTAAAAAATTGGTCATAATCTCCTTTATTTATATGACTATTACCCATTCTTAACAAATAACAAATAGTCAAACAACATTCAAATAGCCTAAATTCATCAATCGAACTCACATTGTGCCTCAAATTAAGAAAGGGTCCATTCTAAAAAAAAGGGGTAGTCTCCTAAATTTATTGGACTATCCACCTTGCTTAAAGGGTAACAACAATCGTACAATATTCCAAATGTCCAGATTCATCAAACAAATACTTGAACAAAACACACTTCTTTAAAAAAATTACAACGATATTCGAGAAAGTTAACATAATAACAACAAAATAACAAACTTCTTCATGCATATGAACTTAATAGGAGATATTAAATTAAAAAAATATGAATTTCAGAGTTAAACAGAACATTTAAATAAATTACAACCTGTAATGCTTAAATTTATATGCATGCTGAAACAAAGTCATCGAGTTGCTGGCCAAAATTTATGTCAATACATTATCCAAGCTTGTTTTTAAATATATTTGAAGGATTTATTTGTGTACTTCTAGTATTCCCATTACACTATTTGAATGCTAACTCCCATAACTCTTTGTTTGTTATACTAATTAAAAAGTTTCTTACGAATAAAATAATAAAATTTTAAATTTCTTACTGACATAATGTTAATAAAATACTAATAAACACTAATAATAAAATGATATGTTCTACGAAATACATATAAAATTATTATATTCGACTACATTTTATATTAAAGCTAATTCCTAACAATACTAATAAAAATAATCAATAATGTTAATCTTCACGACCAACTTTCAACACTCACCCTCGAAACATATTCTCGAAGACATTATCTTTTTAAAATGGATTGGATTTAAATACAATCAACTTACTTACTACAACCATCCCCAAAGAATATATTGCCATGTCCTCCCTTAATTTTGAATGACCAACTCCCATGTTTGAACTGTAATTTGATAGGTTGTCTCTAATTTAAAATAAATAAAAGATGAAATCCAATATGCAACCTATAGGAAAAGTTTCCAACCTACAATAGCATTCAATTTTAGAAACACATAAATTATAAATATCAAAAGTAATACACAATGTTCTTGCGAATGTTCTCAATCTTATCAACAAATATTTGTAAAAGGGACTGAATATTACAATGTAAACCCAACCACGCATCTCAATTGGGGGCAAAGGTGAAAAGAAATGACACCAACCTACTATTATTCTTCTTTTTAAGCACCGACTTGCTTTCCTCTATTTTCTTGCTTTGTTCTCCCACTTGAATACTATTGTTTTCCCTTGTGACTATTAGTATATTGATCTTTTTCCATCTTTTTGCAACATTTATGAGTAATAGCAAGGCATGTGTTCGTGTATAATTTGTTTCCAAAATCATATATCCCCACACAAAATCCAGTATATTTGGTATCTCTTAGTAATTTCAAAAAATATACATTTCTGTTATTAGCTTGAAACAACAAATAAATGGAAGGTGTCTAAGGTATCTAAAGTAGCCAAACAAATATATATATACAAAAGGCCACACAATGTAATTTAGTGTCACTATCAAAACATACATACAAAAGCGTGGATTCTTTGAAATAAATTATGTTATGTTTGGAGGTGGGTATGATAGGCTCCGAGCACCACTGGGTAATCTTTTCTTTGGAGGTGAAACTGTTAGCATGAAGAACTTGGGATCCGTTCATGAAGCCTACACATCTGGAGTTGCAGTTGCTGAAAATTGTTCGGGGCATCTTATGGACAGACTTGGCAGCTAGGAAAAGATCCAGCTCTCCTCTTTTAGTGATGAAATTATTGAAGCCACAATCCCTATTCAAATCTCAAGGATGTGATCTTTGATTAGGAGAAAACAACATTTATTAGTTTTAAGGGGAGATAACTCTCAAAATTTATTCTTAAAAATGATCAAAATTTAAAATTGCATGTGCATTTATACTGTCACTTGAGTTAATGCCACCCTCAATATCATGTCATGAAGACCTGCCTTTTTTAAGTAATCTTCACAATAAAGAAAATTTCTAACTATGCTCGAGATGTTCAAGTTCTTGCAACGTAATATGTACTGCAACCTACCATAAAAAGTAATACACTAATTTTCAGTGGAGCATCTGAAAAAAGTAACACATATAGCGAAAGTTAGAAAGACAATTTGATATACTCGGGATAAGCCTATAGTTGATTTGATATTTTTATAAGGGAAGGGAGATAGAGCACTGGTGTCAAAAAACTCTTGAAGATTCAAATCGTCTTTAAAAAACTCAGTTTTCTCTGTCGTTGAAAACTGATTTTCCATATTCTCCAACAACTTGGATGAGGCCAGTTCTGGTGACAGATTACAGTCGACATTTACGTTCCACAATGGTGACCTTATAGAATTATGTACACAATAAAGATAATATTTATTAACAGTGTTGGAAGAAAAACTGTCATTACCTTGTAGAGAACACCTCTCTCAACACTAAATTGCAGCGAGTTAAGGATCGGGAGTTTCGTGTTGTTGAGGTGGCTAACTTTTCCTCCAAGAGATGTATATTCCTTGCGTAGTGCAGATTACAGAGATTCAATAGTGTGTGATGTAGACGGTGGTCATGATGCAAGCTCGGGTTTTGGATAAGAAACGAAACCCACTTTTAACAAATGTGAGTACCATGTGATGCCTATAATGGGGTTCAACAATTAAACTCTAAACACCAAAATAAACTTAAGCACATAAAACAAAATATCAAAATGATATATCATTAATTAGTTTCTTTTAAAATAAAGGGTTGAAGAAGATGTTTACATTTTTTGGACTAAAAACCATCAGTCCAATTTTTGATTCTCTAAGAAAGGCATGTGTATAATGCTAGGATGCATCCACACTATAAATAATAAGAAACAATGTAAACTTTAAGAATCAACTTACAGGGCTATATCCTCTTAATGCATATTTTTTTCATTTTTTAGCCGAAGAATATCTTACTCGACAAAAGCATCAGTCCCAATCTGCAAATGCCTACCATCAGAATTTATATAACCTGTAAATACCAAATGGGACTTGCACTTATGCACTTTCAGCTCAGTAGATCATCTAGTAAAGTTACCTAATGTAAATACCAGAATTCCAAATCCATTAAATACAAATTAGCATATATAATCAACTGTACCAATTTTTTTAAGAATTAAATTAAAATATTTATTATGATATGTTTGAAATCGAAGAAGCACAACACCATGTAACAATTTTTTTTTACAAACAAAAAAAGTTACATATGAAATAAACACTTGAAAGCATATGTTCAGCATGGTCAATCTCAGATAGAGGCATCAGAAGACTTCAAGTTTACTTTCCCACCCCATTTGTTCTGAAAATTACCCAAACCCAATATTAGAGACGAAACGCAATTTTTAAAATTTTAAAATTTTAAAATTAAGAAATAGTTATAACAGATGCAAACTGCCAAAAAGCTGGTACCCCTTGAATTTTTTAGCATGACTTATTTCCTCTTCACTCGATTCTTTGAAAAACTTGGTTAATCGAAGTACGGAATTTTTCAGCATAGCCTTTAGAGAGACTGTCCTAATCAAAGTACGGAATTGAACATATGTTCCTTCCAGGACCTAGTACTGGGTTCTATACCTATCTATTTTGACAGTTCCTCTTTGACTCTTCCTCATTGCAATCCTAAAGTGCTTCGATGACTGATATGAAAGAAAACATCAAACATTTAGGGCCATGTGTAATTGAACAAAGGACAACATGAAAATAAATACTACGGAAAACTAAGAAATTACCTCTCAATGTGGGACCGAGAAGATGAAGAAAAACATCAAGCAACATATGTGCACTCGTGCAGCAGGGGTCTCATAGGAGAGGATAAAATGCATCACCATCATGCATTTTAAAACCAATAGGAAATGTTGTGCATCACTCCAATACGTTGGAATATGCTGGAGTCACTGTAACAAACAATAGTATAAAGTAGCATTTCAAAGATATTCTGCATTCTCTGCTTGAAATCAGACTAAAAATTATTCAACTATTGATCAATTTAAATGCAAAAGTGACGGGTCTCATGAACCAAAATGCTAAAGTTGGAATGTTGAGAAAACTCTCAATTGAAAAAAACTAAATTTAACACAAAATTTGAAAATTAACATTCATTTTGATGGCATTGCAAGACAATTAAAGTTAGAATAACATTGGCCTCAATAAACAACAATGAAGATAATTGGAATCCAGTTACAACTATTTGACTACTTTATACACATACAATCAAAATCATAACACTGAAGATAATTGAAAAAAACATTGAAGTTATGGCCCAAGATAATTGAAAATGATGCAAGATGAAATTTATTGTCAACTGCCACACGTTTGAGAAAGGGCAACATTTTGTACAACAAAAAATGTCCAAAACTCAGTACCCCAATCTGAAAACCAACAATCATAATATAAACCCAAAATGTCAAAAACTCAATACTAAAAATGCACTAAACTTAGGTTTATATGAAATAAAGAGACTTGACCTAAAATCCAGATTTTAAACAATATTTTTTTACCAAAATAACAATGAAACCAATCCATGGGATTATCTTAGGCAAAAACATTATAAGGACGACCTCATCAAAGTAAAAAATAACCTTGAAGAGTTGTGTGTTTTTGTAGAAGAGGGTAAGAGGGTGCCGACCATTGGAGGTTGAGCGTCAATCGTCAATCAAAAACCTTATAAATTAGAACACGGTCAAGATTAAGAAATATGTGAGTAACTTGATTTGAAAAGAAATATAGAAACCATTTACAGTTGCAATAAAATAGAGGGTACTTGATATCTTGAACCCCATAAATTTGAACAGAGTTGTGGAGAAAGAAAATTCCTGGTGTATTCCGTGATGTGAGATTTCTGAAAAAAAAGAGAAGCCAGAGAGAGCGAGTGAATATGAGATTTCTGAAACAATTGTTGAGTATTTGTATTTTACTATTTAAATGATAGAAGTAGCTCCAAAATATAGAACCTAATATTTTTATGTTACTATTTACGTCCAATGAGAGAAAAAAATAATATGCAAAGGTTGCCAAAAAAAACCTTATTTCAAGGAATGGACAACTTACGTATTGCTGCAGAGAAGTACTCCGTACTTTTATGAAGGTAACAACTAAACCTCTGGCATTGACACTCACGTCAGTTAACGTTGTAGCTGTGAGAATGGCAGTAATAAAAACTTAATACATCCTGTGATAAACCAACTGAGAGCATCTATAATATAATAAAACGCCATCACTATCAATGGACATGGATACCAAATACAACACAACACGGATAAGAAAAGACGATCAAATAGAAACAATGAGATCCATATCATAATTGCAAAAAGTAAAGGAATATACATTGTACAAAAAATATTATCATATAATAAGTGATTATAACTTCATATAAAGATTCATAATAATCTATTATCACCTATAAAGAATGGACATGGAATTGAGAGACGAATTTGTGAGTACAAAATATTATAATATGTCCATCATTATAATCAAATGGGTCGAGTAAACACTGTAGATGTAAGAGGTAGTACAGAAAGAGGGACTACTATATTGCAAGAGGGGGGGTGAATGTGTTCAGAGGCTATATTGCAATAAGCACTGCTAAATTTTCTGGGCAGAATTTTTTAAGGAGCAAATTGTTCCCCTATTTTTGTGTTTTATTAGGCTTTTCCTGTATAAAGGGCCTACTCAGCCTGTTTTTGGTGGTTTATTTTTCTGCTTCGGTGCTTTTCTAGCCCATCGCAATTTGAAATGGAAAAATATTTTGTCCAGATACATTAACCAAATAATGAATCTCAGTATTAATGGATTGGAAGTTATGAACAAAAAATGAGATTCCAAACAGAGTACACCTTAACAAAACCAAGTTCTTTTCGTGCCAACATCACTTGAGTTGAAATGTGTGAACTTTCAATCCTTTGATTTCGTTCTTAATAAATATACAAAAAAATAGACAACGATAAGAAATGAACAAAAAATATATTAAAAAGATCTTAAAAAATACACAAAAATCAAAATATTGTAAGACAATCTCACATTCCCTTCAAATAGAACATGTACATAATAAATAGAAGGCTATAATCAGATGGAATCTCGATACGTAAAACCTTCTCCAGCCTACCTTCTTCATAAAATCCCCTAAATCAAACATATCATAAATAAAGAATTCTAAATCCATGGAAGTTATCATCGAAATAAAGTTGAAAAAAGGAGGTTACCTTAGACCTTTTTCGACTAAAAGACAACATAGTGCAACATTTCTCCAATTTAACAGGAAAGGAAAATGACCCAACATCATAAACTAAAAGAAAATTATGCATGGATTCCGTATAAACTAATCCAAATATCAGCAACCTATTTCTTCCACACAAAAACATATCAGGAAGAGGTTTTGTATAAACTAATAGAAGACCAAAAATACACCAGTAAAAAACATCAAAGTCTACAAATCCAAATAACATTATAAACAGTCAAAGAACTAACCAAAAGCATGAATAAATAAATTACATTCCTACATTGTAGACATACATTGCAGAGTGAAACGTTCAATGTTTTCTAAAGGAGCTTGAGTTCCAAACATCCACACCGTAAGAGTAGCACACACCTGAAACATTAGAGATTCAACAACAAAAACATCATAAATGTTGTTCATATGGGTGTGTATATTAAAAAACAGAGCATAAATAAAAATATGATGAACCAAATGAACATGTAAATGACATTCCCCACCAATATAATGCAAATCAGTTGAAAAATAAAATTTGTAAAAAATAGATATAAAACTACAGTAGTATGTTCGAATTTGCCAAAAAAATCAAGATAATTAAGGAGAAAAAGTAAAGAACTCACTATATCTCAACCTAGAGGATTCCCGTGCCTAAAGAAACAACTACAATTTTTGAAGATGTAGAACATGCATAAGACGTGTATGGTGAAACTAAGTCGTCAACTTGATCAACATTTCAACCAAACCATATATGCAAGTTCAATCACAATGGTGATACATTTTCAATATCAAATGTTAAATCATCTTATGAAAAATAAGAACAATTAAAACTTTCCAACGTTCTTGACATCTTCTTGAAACTACCTATCAACCCTTTGCATTTCTCCCTATCAAGTGTGTGGCCACGTTTATGACCAATTATTTATTCAACTGCAATATCACAATCACTGCTAATGTGGAAAGGTTGGTAGCAATCACGGCCAATGATCTTGAATCAATCTAAATTTTGTTAATTTATTCACAACAAAGGTGGTATGCACCATGTGCTCCGATAGCTTACATATTTGCAAATATGTTACGCATAAAATGACCAAAAATCAACTGAATCCATATAAATAGTTGGATCATATGATAAAAAAATGTTGTAATCTGCACCAAACTTAACATAAAAGATTCACATTAATAATTGATACTCCTAAATACCAAAGTAGGCCTATAACCATATAATATAAGCTTCAAACTAACCAACATAAAAGTCCACATTGATGTTGAAATGAGAATTGAAATACCTCACAACTCTATTTTTTATACCAAGACCCCATAATCAACAAAATGAGCCTAATTAGAAAACCTTTGTGTAATAATATCCCAACATCGAAAAAGAAAGGCTAAGACTCCATAATCAACAAACTGAAACTACATAAAAGAAAAATCCACATTCCTATGGTATATAGGCATAGATTTTACAATAAGACCCCGTCCATTCTTGAGGTTTTTGGCACAAACCTCCAAGTGCATAGAACATATTACAAATAACTTATCTCTAATATCTGTAACTTTCTAGTAAATCTATCATGATACCCCTATTAAAAGGAAATAAAAATAGAAAAGGAAATTGAAGTGTACTCACACATATAGAGTCCTTTTGAATTGAACATAAACTAACATAGTATTAAAAGGAAGGACAACCTAACTCATAAAATTAATGGTTGACAGTGAGGTAAAGATTCAAGATATAACATAGGCCTACAAAATTAAAAAAAAAATAGAAAATAAAAACTGAGAACAAATTAGTAAAGTAAAACGAATAGAAAGTAAACACTGATTTTTCTATAAACCTAGGGTTTCCACGATTTTTTTAAAAACCTAGGATTTTTCTATAAACCTAGGTTTCCAGTAAATTTAAACACTTTATTGAAAAGTTGGTACACTAAACCATAGATTGAAAACCCAAAACCAAAAAATCAACTAATCAACAACCTGTAGATTCAAAATCAATAAAAGTACTTGTTAGATTGGTTAGATTCAAAAGAGAATGTATGTGTTTCCAGCAATGACGGTGGGTGAACCCAAATAGAGAGGGGAGGAGTGTGTGTAAGAAATATGAGAAGGAGGCGAAGGCGAGAAGGGTATGGTGCAGAGGAGGAGGGTTCGATGGCATAGATCAGGATGCGGCGGTGGATTAGAGAGAGGTAGAGAATGGGTTGAACTTCGTGGTAGGTTTTTTGGGTGTTAGTGATGAGAACACGGGAGAAAAGCAGGGAATGAGAGGAATGATTTCTTTGTGTGAGAAATGAGAGAGCGCGGACAACTTCATGAGTGGTCATGACCATAATGTCCCAAATTTTGAATTAGAGGTAGAGTTTGATAAGTAGGAAAAAGAGGGGGAAACCAAATAATTGAGGGTAAAAGAGGTAATGCAATTTTTTTTTATAGAGATGACATCATCAGGTAAGCTTATGACATACATAACTTTCATACTTTATTATATATATATAAAGCTCTTTTTAACTTCATATATATATATATATGAAGTTAAAAAGAGCTTTAGTGAAAGTGTATGCAGAGGCATGTGCAAGATGAATCCATTAAGCAAACCAAAGTCAAACAACTCCATGTAAGCATGATTTAGAACAATCTTAAGAATTGTAAACCATAATCTAATGTCCGAGACAAATGGAAAAAGGAACGGAGTGGATTCGAACACACCTACATGCCACACAATTTTTTTTAAAACCAAACTACACATGACAAACAAAATCTTTTTGAGTTTTTTAAAACATTTTTAAAAAATTACACCAATTAAAGAAATAACTTAAAAGACAAACGAAATATTTTTGTATTTTTCTCAGTTTTACCCAATAAAAGGAGAAATCAAAAGACAAAGTACTCAAACATAATACAACTAGCAATAATATATATCATGAGCACAAAAGCAAGTTTATGAAAATATGCAAACACAATCAATCATTAGAATTGGTATGAGAAAGCTCATGTGCAAGTATCCAAGAATCAATAAGTCTAATGTTTTAAGCCTCCAAATCTAATTTTCTAACCCATATAGGCGTGGCATGATGCTCTTGGGTTTGGAGAACATAGGTGACTCTAGTCTCAGACTTTCTAGGACCTTTTCTAAGATTAAAGAAAAATCGCCTTAGGTTATCTTTCCTACCGCAATGTCTGCACGTGAAGACACGACGATGAATGATATTTAAGGTTTGGCCCTTTCTAACATCCTTGGCTATCGTTAACTATCTCAAAAGAATTGTATTGTCTTTAGTAGTGGAAGCATTTTAATCATTGAATAAAATCTCATAATTGCCATCTTTGATTTAGACGGTACCTAACATCTTATCCAATGTTTTTGTACTAGATTCCAAATCAAATTTAACATGACTAGATTTTATCAATCTCTCTTATAACTCCATAATACTATAATCGAGCAAATAACTAGACTCATATAAACTAGAGAATCCTTATTAAAATCTCCATTAATCCCCAAAGGTTATCCCGCTCTCCCTCAACAAATGAGAACTTATCCCTAAGATTCTTCTCATGTGCACTAAGATGCTCAATCAATTTACTCCCATCATTATCTATGGCATGTTTTTTAAAGTTAGCTTATAGCTTTAAGTTCACCTTTATCAACCTTAACGACTCCGTGTATAACTCACGAACTGAAACCCAAAGCTCGCTCTTCTTCTTCTTCTTCTTCTTCTTCTTCTTCTTCTTCTTTCGTACAACCACTCACTTAGGATTCAACCAAAATGGCCTTGAAATTGTCATGCACATAATTATCTTCATCTAAATACTATTCATCAAGGTTTGCATAACTAGCCATGTGTTGTCAAATTATAAAATTACCACAAGTGCAAAGACTATTATAGTATAGCTTATGCAAGTATGGATCGAATCCACAAAGATACGATAAATTTTGATAAATTATCGACTTTGTAACTTGACAAAGATGGGTGGATAAATAACATGAAGAGATAAAATAAAGTGCGAACAAATAAAGGAGTGTAAACATAAAGTATGTAACAAATATGGAGAGATTACTAGGATTTTTAATCCATTTACCGTTTTTACTAGATTGTGAATAATTATTATCACTTGTAATTCCCTTTTGTAACTCAAAATTATATCAAATCTCGTCATGTAAATTTCGGAAGATGAAAACATGACCATTCAATCAAAATATTTTATATCTCTTTTTAGATGAAAAACTCGTATTTTCATAAAAGTATCATTCATAATCATTAAATGTCAAACATAGGCATGTATTATCTAATAATTTTACATAAGCATAATCGATTAAACTTAAGGATATAAAATCAAATAATATGATAAAATATTTAATTTCGCAGGTTTAAAATATCACTCTCGTGACTATTTTATCGAATAATGAATTTTTAAAACCTTTTAGAATAAGTAGGGGATTTTTATGACTTAAACTAATTAAAACATGCACTGAGAAAACATAGTAAATATAACATAATCCTAGCAATTAAATCTAAGCTAGCATAATGAATAATAATATATTGCAGGACGAAGATAGAATTCCCATTACAATAATTTGATTCAAAACGCTTTTTACAATCACGAAAATCCTCTCCAAAAAGTTGCACACAATAATCTTTCAAACACTCGTATTATTTTTTAATAAAATTTCGATAATTTCTCCACTAAACTATCCTCAAACCTCGTGCCTTGCACTCTATTTATAATGATGGTGGGGAGAGTTGTGTTGAAGTGAGTCTTTCTTTAATTCGTCGAAGAGTCTTTTGTAGTCACCCAAATAATAGTGTTGAAACTGAACACTACACCTCCTTTGGTATTTGGATCAGAATAAGGTACTCAATATTTCCCCCCAGGGGGACTCTTATTTTTACTTTTCGAACACGTACACTAATTTTTGTCCAATTCGAAGGTTGAAATTTTTGACTTCTATCCTCATTAAAATTATCTTCTTGCGAAAGATAGTAAAAATTAATTTTTTTTGCGATTTTCTTTATTCATTCATCAATTTGCACCAAATTTCATAATTACCTGTAAAATTTTCACTAGACAACTTTTTTTCACAAATTAGCACAAGAAATTTATAAAAGTGACCCTTTTTAATAGTTAACATTGTCGTTTTGAATCCTAATTCAATCATTCTAGCCTTTTTTTTCCTTTTTTTAACAAAATGGTCCTAAGAACTTATTAAATAGAATAAAATAGGCCTAATAAAGTATAAATTTGGGTATAAAATATATAAATTAATGCACTCATCGTCATAAATGCGGTGTAGTTGCGCTCAATGGGGAATTGGGTTCCTTTTTCGATTAATTATTACTAAGGGTAGCATTGAATGGCTTCGTCTTCTTGCCCTCCTTCCTTTGCTTAGTGGGACACTCAACTCGCCTATGGACATAACCCTCATAACCAAAACATATATATAACTCATCCCTTTTAAAATTATCATTATGATTATACGAAATTTTTCGGCCATATTAAAATTATTTTTCTCAAACTTCTTCAAATGTTTTTTTAAACTTGAGAAATTTCTTAAATTTCTTTGCAAACATGTCCATATCATCGAAATTGATCTCAGACTCATCCTTCGAAATAAGTTTTTCCTCCTTCCGGGATTTCGAAGTAATTCCTTTATATTTCGAGGAAAACATTTCAAACTCATAGATTTGTAAGTCATGCACAAGCTCTTCAAGTTTCATAAAGTCTAAAGTTCCCAAAGAATTCAAAACAATGAATTTAGAATTAAATCTTTCAGGTAAGGACCTTAAAATTTTATTGATAACTTTGGTTCAGGTATTCTCTTTTGCAAGATAAATATGAGTTAACAATATCAGATAATCTAGTACTATACTCATAGAAGATTTTTCTCTCTGTCGTCCTAATCGTCTCAAACTTAGTGGTGAGATTATAGAGTTTTGAAGCCTTAACAACACTAGTTCCCTTATGGGTGAGTTGGAGTATGTCGAAAGACTCTTTAGACTTTTCACATGTCATAATAGAACGAAACTCCTCCTGTGTGACAAGACAAAATAATGCACTTAAACCATGAAAATTGTAATTACTCAATTTGTGCTCGTCCTCACTCCAACTTTCTACGAGTTTAGGTACATGAATTTCACCAACTAAAGTCACGGGCAAAGTCTGAACTCTTACAACTGCTTACCACACCCTCTTCTCTATCAATTTAAGTTCTGATTTCATACGTGCTTTACAATAGGCGTAGTTAGACCCATCAAAGAACTATGGTCTAGAAAATAACTGACCCTCCATATTAAAACCTCCTAGATTCATGCCTAAATAACTTATATACACTTACTCTGATACTAATTTAAAAAGTGCTAAATGCTAAGGGTCTCTAATATGGAGAAGGTCCTAAGCATAAATACCAAATTTTTAATTTTTTAAAAATTAAATTAAACTTAGCACTGATCAAACAATGTTTTGTCAAACGATTAACCAATTTTGTCTTAACCTAAAGAATGAATCTATGTGAGTATAGCAAGATAAAATAAATCAATCATACAACGTCCGATGTATGAGGAAAACCCAAATTGAAAAAACCTCAGGCAACCCATCCACACAATTCAATATGATAAGAAATTACACAAGTATTACATATGACTTAGACAACGACTCGATTCCCTTGTAAGCCTCGACACATCTTTGTTCCTTCAACCTCTCCTCGACAGCGATGCATAAAAGTCCACCTATGCACTACAATAATGCATAAGTCTACACATGTCTCCCTATCTACCAATACAACTCAACAACTGTCATAACACGGAGTCCACCGCATGTAAATAAATTTGAAAAAATAAGAGAAAAACCTAACTTGGTGCCAAATGAATATCTCAAATTAGCATAAAAGATTGAATCTTGGATCCCAAAGTGTTTGGGTGAAACTAGGGGTTTGGATGCTTTTGGATACTGATAGGAAAATAATTTTCTTCAAAATTCTTAAGTAAACACAATTCATGCACGTTTATTTTATTAAACCCATGAATTTCGAGATGGCAAGATGTCGTTTAAATGAAAACATTAGGTTCATTCAAACGAAGTCACTGTTCTCGTTCGAACACAAAACCATCCCGTTCGAACAAACTAACATATCTTGTTAGAACAGACATCGGACGAACTTCGAATGAGATTCTACTAATACATATATGAAACTCGTTCTAATGACATTCACGAACTCGTTCGAACGAACATATCAATCTCGTTTGAATGACTTTAATTGAAAGAATTTTTTCTTTTAAAAACTGTGTTGTGAAAACAAACCTCAAACAAGATAAAACAAGCATCGACCATAAAATTCGAGGATCAAAATAATGTGCATTTATACCCTACGAAATCCTTAAACGTTGAAGACGAAATATAGCATAAAACACGAAACGATGATGTAGATGCTTTACTTGGCCATTACAGTATTCAGTCAAGCATATCATAAGCTTCTGAAGGATAAAACAACTCAAGTTCTAATCGATAACTCAAAGATTTTGTGCAAACAAAATTAAGCCAAAACATACAAATTGACTGGATTCAAAAATTTATCCTTACAAAGTAATTTTTGTTCTTAAATTGTTGATTTTTAATTTTTTTTTTGTATATTTATCAATTTAATAATTTTTCTAAATTCAATTTTTTCCAAAAATTTTGATACTTTTTTCAATGTTTTTTCTTCTAAATACTAAAAATTCATGAATTTTTAATATACTTTTTGTTACTTTTCAATGTTTACCTATAAGTTTTGGAATTTATAATATTCTTAATAGATTATAAAAATATTTTTTTTCTTTTTCATTTTTTATGTTTTCCTAATTTTATATGTTTTTTTATATTAATTACCCTATAATTCTTGGAATTTATAATATTTTTATCATATATTATAAGTATGTTTTCTTTGTCATTTTTTTATTTTTAAATATTTATTATATTTTCCTCTTTGTAATATATTTGTTGTTACTTTTCAATGTTTCCTATGATTTTTAAAATTTAAATTATTTTTTTATCATATATTATAAATATTTTTTTGTCATTTTCAATTTTTTATATTTTTTATTGTGTATTTTATAGTTTTTTCATATAGTCTTAACTAAATTCCAAAAATTTTAAATATAGGCCAAAAAGTATGTCCACGAGGAGCTATTAAATGAGAATGGATAAGGTCGGGAAGTGGAGATGGTGAGGATCAACAGCAAAGTGGAAGACATTGCCGGATAGTGATTATTGTGCTTCGACCATTGAAGAAGACTAGTGGAGGGTTAGGTAAGAAAATGATGAGGCTTCATCGAATGGTGAGAAATATTTGTTAAATGAAATTGGTTTTTAACCCATTTAAGTTTTGACCAAATCATATTATGGCAAACTTTAAGTCTTAATTAACATGGTAACCCATTATAAAATTATCGGGTCAAGCTACCCATATTTTCCACTCAACTTGGTTGACAACGTGATATAGTCTTTTGATCAAAATGGATAATAAATGAAAGAAAACTTTGGTCTCAAAGTACCCTTTTAGAGCATGAACTACTTCGGTGTAAAAGTTTTGTCCCATTTAGAAAAAATACAAGAAGTGGGTGTAATTAATATACCCACTAGTAGGCTTAAAGAGTTGGATGACCTTAGGGGATCTCAATTGTTTGAAGGGAAGAGAATATACATTATCCACGGTTTGGTCTTTGCCCAAAGAACCATAAGAGCACATCGCCGCCCACCCGACGGTCGACCCATCCCATTCCTGTGCCCAAATTCGGGTCCGGGGTCCGTCTTCTTTCTTAAGACAATATTACCTTTGTATTAAGAATTTATTTATTTGGGCTTGAAAATTGGGTTGAAATTGTTTCCAAAGCGTCTCATCTTAAGTTGTTTAAAATCGTCGCTAAAATTGTTGTCATACTAATTCAAATTAAAATATCATTTTAACCTCAATAAATAATGTCATCGTTTTAATTAAGTTTGAAACATTATTAAATCTTGAGCATCGACTATAACAAATCAATCATCGATCATTAGTTATGTCTATTCATGAACATACATACCTGTTGCAAAAAGGCACTTTAAGGATATAATAAGAGTCTTTTCCCTCTTTTGTTGATTTCGAAAAAATCCTTTCTTGAGTCTTTCTTCTTCTTCCTTAGAATCTCACATAATATCACTATTTTTGGTTCGTGGGGTAAGCACATTGTAATGGTTCTTGCACTTGCCGAGACCGTTTCATCATGAGAGGAAGATGTCTATCATCCATTATCGTAAGCACCATAGCGGGGATGGAAGTGCGTAAATGATGTCTTAAGGAGTGAGTGTCTAACATTCAACTCGATCCCTCCCTTCAATAAATGTACTCAATGATTTTTATAATTATGAATTGTATGTTCTGTCTTATTCATATTACTTTGCTATGTTCTTTATCTTTATTGTTTATTAAAACTATATTTTTGGAATAATAATATAGGGGTTGAGTTGAGAAGAGACCAAAAAGGGTTCAGTGGTTTTGTGTTTGTTAACGACATACAAGGTTTTGTTGCATTGGATTTCTTGTTGAAAGAATGAGGTGATGAATCCTCTAACACAATTGATATAGACAATCCAAATATAAAGAGGAAAACTTATCACAATTATGTTGGTGTATTGTCATTAGGACTGGATTTGAACAGACTCAAGGTTTATTGTACCTGAATATATTGAAAAGAACCTTTTAGAAAATGGCGTGGCGAACTCAAAAAGTAATAAAAAAAATCAAATAAGATAAAATCGATTGCTATCTAAAGAAAGAAACTTAGTCTTTCAACTATTTTTTCACATAAAGACACTCATCTCAAAAGCTAAGAACCAAACATGTGGCCTAAAGTACAAAATAATTATTATAAAATAATTAAAATCAACAAAAAGATCAATTCCTAGATAATAATTATTTAAAAAATATTTTTTAATTCCTTTGTATTTTTAATGCCACGTGTTTTTCACACTCGTTAAGTTTAACTAGGTATTAATGGAGAAGAAAATAAAGTGAAAAATGTATCAAAGTGTAAAGCTCAATATTATGGAAGTATTTAAGATAAATAAAAATACATGATTTTTTTTATTAAGAAATTGAAATAGAATCATTTGGGTCCATGGGGGTCGTGAGAGAGAGAGAGAGAGATGATTTCAGTGATTGAAAGAAAACAATTATATTTGTAGAAGATAAACAAATGGAGGTGGTTGTAATGTATGGGTAAATGAACATGGAGATAGAGATGAAAACTGGATAGTAGTGAAGCAGGTTGTGGGTGTTTTGCACGCTCGTAAAGTTTAAGTATATATTAATGGAAAAGTAAATAATGTAAAAAAGAAATATATCGAAGTGTAAAAAAAATCTCTTATGAAAGTACTTAAGTAAAAATATTGTATTTTTGCATATATAGAAACCCCGATAGTCCTTATATATCAATCTCATCCATTTATATAAATTACATAAATACTAGTCCACAACATTTTATGGCCTATAATAAATAAATAAAAAACTAACCACCCCAACCTGACCCCTAAAATGTCGATCACATCATCCATCCCCATATTTGTCCCATTAACTTAGAAATTGAAATAAAGCATCCCTTGGATCCATGGGTAGGGATGGCAACAGATCGAGTATGGGGCGGATTTTGTCAAAACCCAAACTCGCCCCACGAAAAAAAATAAACCTAGCCCGCCCCGCGATGGGTCAAGAGTTTAGGCCCCAAACCCAATTAAGTATAACCTCCTCAAACCCGTCCCCTCCCCACCCGCATGAATTCAACGGGTCAGAACCCGCCCGGCCCCGCGAGTTAAAACCCGAAACTTTGAATTATTTAAAACAAAACTGATTTTGAAATAGTGACTTAATAAGAAAATAAAATGCATCGATGAATACCAATGCTCAACATCAATTCTTAAGTCTAAAACTCTAACATCAACTTAAAATTCTCAAAATAATTAAAATGCCTCAAATAACACAATTTAAAATGTCAAACTTTCAAGTCTCAAACAACATCAACTATTACAAAGTAAGTTCCAAATAATATCAACTACCACAAAATAAGTTTCAAATAACACAAGTCCCAAACACCATCAAGTATTACAAAATAAGTTCCCAATATAACAATTGTTACACGAAATTCTCAAATATCATGACTATCATCATTTGCAATCTCCTCGTCATCAACTCAAACCTGAAAAAAGGATAAAAAACAAATTTCAGACCACGAATATGTGAATCTGTGATGTTATACAATGTAGAGATGTGTTAAAAAAATGAACTACAAACAATTAACCAACTGATAAACCATATGTGAATTAAAAAAAAAAAACAGATATTATTTGTTGAACCAACCAGCGCAGATGCGAATGTCATGAATTCAAAAAATGAACAACGAACCAACATTGAAACTGTCGTAGTTTATTCAACAATCAACATTGAAACTGTGAGTACAGCTTATGATTTGAATAACAATAACTTGTTACGCTTTGTGATTTCTTAGTTGTTCTCCACTAATACCTTATATTAATATCAATTTTTAAACATACAAATTCCCCCAACGACCAATACAGACTTCTCTATAACTTTCTTGATTAATTCTTCTGCATAACAAGTTAAAAAGAAAATGAACAATGAACCAACTAAACAATGAAATGGATCAGATCTATGAACAACGAACCAACTAAACAACAAAATTAAAGAGTATATTTACCTGCCGTAAACGATGAAATGGATCAGATCTGTGAAAGGGCATAAGGGACAACTGATCCATAAACTATTAAAGGGCATACATAAAATTAAGAAAAATAGCGCCGTAAATATTTATTCGTAGATCTACCCTGAAAAAAACCGTTAGAAGTGTATATATACCTGCCAGAAATGCCCCTACCTCCGTTTGGTCCTACTAAAATGTCGTTGCCGTCGCGGTCCTCTGGTGGATTGTGTGGCTCTAGTATAGGCATAAACAAGAGGAGAGGATTATATATATATATATATATATAGAGGCAGGCTCATGTGCACACTATATATATATATATATAGAGGCAGGATTATATATATATATATATATATATATATATATATATATATATATATATAGAGGCAGACTTCAGATTCAGACTTCAGATCTAACTCTACCTCTTAATCATTAAGAGCCTCTTAATCATTTAAAAAAAAAAACACTTTTTGATACCTCTTAAGTCTGAATGGTTCAGATTCAGACTTAAGAGGTAAAAACAAACGACCCCTAAGTTTGCACATTAACTTTGCACATTACCTTTTAAAAGTGTGCAAACTTAGTGCTGGCGCACACCAATTTTTTTATGTGATATTTTAACATTTCAACGGACTCACATAAAAAAAATTAGCTCAAAAAAACTTTTTTTGCTATTTTTAAAAAATCGGTCAAACTTTCGCAGTTTTTAAAGGGCTTAAAAACTGAGAAAGTTTGACCGATTTTTTAAAAATAGCAAAAAAAGTTATTTTGAGTTGATTTTTTTTATATGGGTTCCTTGAAATGTTTAAATATCATACAAAAAAAATCAACTCAAAAATATTTTTTTTACCACTTTTAAAAGGTAATGTGCAAACTTAGTGTGCAAACTTAGTGTGCACAGGACCCTGCCTCTATATATATATATATATATATATATATAGGGTCAATTATTTAATAGTCCTTACTATAAATATATATTTTTTAAAAAGGACACATATTTTTAGTTTAACCCATTTAGTCCCTGAGCACTCAATATTCCCTTATTTCTAGAGATCCCCGCCAGCGGCACTCCCTTTTCAAAATATGTGGTAAATGATTTTTTAAGGCAAAATAAAAAGACATGGACTAAATAAGTATTAAAAAATGTTTGAGAGACTATTTGGTATATGTCCCATATATATATATATATATATATATATATATATATATATATATATATAGGGAGAGGTTCACAAGTGGACCAAAAGAATGGACTTAACAAAAAAGACTAATAAGTCTCGGTTATTGGAGGCCGCTGGCGCGGACCCATTACACCAAGGAATTAAAATTAGTGGGTTATTAGTCTTTTTTGTTAAGTCCATTAAAAAGTTCATTCTTTTGGTCCACTTGTGATCCTCTTCCTATATATATATATGTGGTGGGAGGGTTAATAGGTTAATATAAAAAGGAAATACAAGTAAATTTAAGTACTATACTATACGGGGAGGGTCAAGCTTACTTTTATAAAACCCGAACCTGCCCTGTTTAATAAATGGGCTTTTTTAAAACCCAAACCCGCTCCTATTATTTTAAGCGGGATTTTAACCCTTCCCATTAGGGTCTGGTCAAGAACCTTGCGGGTCGAGTTAAATTGACATCCCTATCCATAGGGGATATGAGAGACAGTGGAATTCAATGATTGATAGTAAATAATGTAGAAGATATAAATTTATAGGTAGTTATAATAGATGTGTAAACTCTTATTAAGTGTAATGGACACGATAGAAGGTGGTGTAGAGTTGGGTATGATGGTGGCGGTAGTGAGTGGGAATTACAGGAAATGTGGGTGGAGAATGTGCCAAATAGAGAATGGGATGATACCCATCATTATTATCCCAAAGAATATGGTCATCTGGACTGGATGGATAAAAATTAAGATAGAGCGGAAAACTGGGCAGCGATGGTACATGTGGTGAGGGGAGGCGACTATATCGAAGACATCGACGGGTGGTGATTGTTTTGTTTCAGCCATTGTGGAATGGTAGTGGAGGGTTTGGTACGAGAATGGTGATGCCTCTTTGCAGGGACGGAGCCAAGTTATGGCTGGGGTGGGCAAGTGTCCCCGCCAGAAAAGTGTAAAAAAAGAAAAAAAGAAAAAAATTGGATAAATTTGTAAAACTTAAAAAAATTAGGGGTAGAAAGTAAAAAAAAAAACTTACAACCTAATTTACCTTATCAGCCGCACAACCCATATCAGATCCAACAATCTGTCCAAACCCCAATTCAAACAAACACAACACATATCCTCACCCATCCCCAAGTGACTCCAAAGCAAATTCCATTTTCTTCAGGTAAGTTGGTAACCCATTTAAAACTTGCTTTTGCTTTATTTGTAGAGTTTATGACATTTGTGACTTGGATTTTACATCATGTAAAGCTCCGAAGCAGGTTCCATTTGTGACTTTGTAGACTTTATAGACTTTGTGACTTCCCCTTTATGATGTCAAACCCATGTAGTGTAGACTTTGTAGACTTAATTTGCTTGTGTAGATTTTGTGAATTAATTTGCTTTGCTTATGCAGATTTTGTCAATTAATTTTTGCTTACTTCCCCTGTCATTTGGTTATTTTGTGAATTAATTTTTAATGTTGAATTAATTTTTACTTTGTGTTTACTTTGTGAATATTGATTTCATTTTTAATTATAATTGTTTTCAGATATGAAAAAATATTTTAAAAGGATTTCTGAAAAAGATTCCGTTGTAGTGACGCCTCCACTTACCGAAAATATTGATGTTAAAGTGGAATGTACATCCAAAAATATGAGACGATTGCGTGTGACCTATCGAATCTTCCATCAGATCCTTCTTTAAGACCTCAGATTTCGGATTATGATCCAAATAATCATGACAACATTAGACGAGCCTATTTACAAATGGGTCCTTGTCTACCCTCTATGCAAACATTTCCTCAAACGATGTTTGGAAACAAGGCTCGTCGTTTCAATCCAAAGTGGTATACCCAATATGGGAGTTGGTTAGAGTACATCGTAAAAAAAGATGTTGTACAGCGTAAAAAAAATTCGCGGGCTACCGCCCCCGAACCCCCATCATTTTTCTTATTGTGCCCTGGCCATCGCAAATTCCTGGCTCCGCCATTGCCTCTTTGAATGGTGAGAAAAATAGGGTCGAGTCGAGAAGGACGTGAAGAAGATTTAATTGTTTTAGGTTTGTTAATTAGAGAGAAGATTTTGTGGCCTCCATTTAGGGCTAACAATTTTTGAAACGATAATCTGTTTATGACAATAACTCGAATAACCCGAATATGACACGATTAACTTGAATAGATTTAAGAGTGCCCAAAACTTATACTCAATTCAAAATCAGCGCGACTCAAAAATGACATGATTAACCCAAACTGTTACCCCTACCTCGATTTTCTTCTTTCAACAGTGAGGTGATGAATCCTATGAACTCTATAAAGTGGCAAACTTCTCATTGTAGTGTTGATGTGGTATCATTGGGACTGCGTTTGAACATACATAAACTCTATTGTACCCCGATATATTGAAAAAATCATTTTACATAATAATGAGGCTAACTAAAAAATAAGAAATGAAATAGGTCAAATAGAGAAAACTAACTCCTATCTAAAGAAAACAATTTAGTCTTTCTACAATTTCTTTGAACATAAATGCACTAATCTCAAAAGTCATGATCCAAACATGTGGCCTAATAAAGTACAAATTTATTATTATAAGGTAATCAAAATCAATAAAGAGATAAATCCCTAGATAATAATTTTTAAAAAAAAATATTTTTTCAATTCCCTTGTATTTGAAATGCCACGTATTTTGCACTCTCGTAAAGCTTAACTTGATATTAATGGAAAATAAATAAAGTAAAAAATGTATTTAAGTGTAAAAACTCCATCTTATGGAGATATTTAAGTAAAATAAGAATATAGTACTTTTGTGTTTATATAAACCCTGATTGTCCACATACATAAATCCCATCCATTTATATAAATTAGATAAATACTAGATCGATAACATTTTATAACCTAAAACAATTCAATAAACTTGACCCCCCTCCTTGAACTGTAAAATTCCAGTCACGTCATCCCTCTCATATTTCTCCCTTCAACATAGAAATTAAAATAGAGTGTTGTTTGGGTCCATGGGGTTTGTGAGAGAGAGAGAGAGAGAGAGAGAGAGGAATTGGGGGATTGAGAGTAAACAATTGTATTTGAAAAATATAGACAATTATACTGCTTATAATAAATGTGTAACCTCTTATTTAGAATAGTGTCTATGAGGGAGAAGTTGTGGCACAGAGTTCGTGTGGCAGTTTTGAGAGCCCCTATTTTTTTCGGCCAACGGTGTGTGGTCATCGCCTCATAGCTCTCTTTGAAAGGAAATGGAATCACCACTCTATTTTATACAAAGCTGATAAAAGAAAGGGGAAGGCCTCCATGGAGGCCTAGTGATGTCAAGTGTTCTATGTGTTAACTAGAGAGTCAAAGGTTTGCGAGCGAGTTATGGATTGGGAAGGTGCTAGGGACCCTCTTTGCCCTTTCAGTCTCAAATGTTGATAAAAATATGTATTTTCGCATGTTATGATGTAAAAAGAAATAATAAAATGAAAATACTTAGTATGTAAATATACTGTGTCGTGCAGTGTGGATGTGTACATAAATGATATAGTTAAAGGACATATATGTACAAACTTAGACTTCTTCACTTAGACTATTGTCCGAGTGATCCTACGTACTCGCACAAAGCGATTGAAAGTCCACGTTCTTCATGTGGAAACAAAAGGGATTCTACGTCTTAAAGAGGCTTAATGCGAGAGATCTAGACTTTTTTTAGTATTTTAAGGTATTTTTAGAGTGAAACAAGATTGAATCCAAAGATATGAAAGATGTGTGCTTTTGAAACGACCTGAACAAGGTTGATTCACCCGTAGAAGATGAAAGAATGACTAAACTTCCAACATTAAGAACAAATAGTAGATAAAATCCCCGAATCTAGTGATCCTCTAACCTACATGATAATATTATGTGATTTTAGAGATATTTGTTTGGTTTTTGGATGTTTTTATGAGAATAAGGATGAAAACTGATGATTATGTACGAGATTTGATTTGAGTTTTTGAGACTGAATTTCTCTAATACACCTATGTATCCGCCACCGACAAAATTAAAGTTGATGTAGTTTCGACGTGACATTTAGAGAAAAGCCAAGCCTAAGAGAGCAAAGAAATACATAAAAGAGTAACTTAGGGTGGAGTTTAAACACAACACCACCCTTTTATCTCAAGACTTCGAAACAGAGGAGTGAGAACAGCATACCTATAAGGTTACACGTGCTCCTTTTCATTTTAACAACATTATGTCATGGAATCAACCTTTTTTGGGTGGATCTAAGATTACCTTAGAGATAAATTACCTCTATGGGAAAATAAAATAAGAAATATGAAAAAGGTTTTTTTGTTTCTTTTGGGTTTTCATGCGAAAGAAGAAGTTAGTAATTCGGTGTAAGCTCTCTAGATCTAAGGTTGGAAGTAGTTTCAAAGGAAAATGAAGAGAGATTAGGGGATTTTTAGCAAAGAAAATAACTTATGGGAAGAAAGATAACATTTAATAAAGGAGTTAATGGCTCTGAAATAGTAGGTGAGGGCACCTTTTTATAAGAAAGCTTCCAGGGGAAAATGACCGACAGGCCGGATAGGTTAAGTGAACTATACACAAGGATTAATCCATTAAGAACATTTTCCTTGGTTTTTGGTCTTATTCTAGGTCAGTTTGGATTATTTAGATGATATTTTTGGGCCTTTTATGATTTCGGGCCTTCTAGTGAGGTATATTGGGTTGCCTTAAGGCTCGAATTTCTTTCGGGCCCTTAGGAGGCCATAACAAATAGTGTTATATATTTTTTATTTATAAGAATTACACACATTAATGTATTATGTATGTATATTATATATTAAGGTATAATTGCTTTAAAATATTAAGAATGAATAATTCTGAGTTGAAAAATAAAAAACAGATGTTATAAAACACCCAAAATCTGTTTTTTGAAAAACTTGATTATAACACAGGAATATTATAATTCTGTGTTTAAAAATAGGTTGCCAAACGAATATTTTTATCAGAATTGTATTTAAACATAGAAAACAGAATTATAGTTGCAAACCAAACAGGCCCTAGTTTCAAATAACACAAGTCTCAAACAACATCAAGTATTACAAAATAAGTTCCCAATATAGAAATTGTTAGACAAAAGTCTCAAATAGCTCGACTATCATCATTTTGGAATCTCATCCTCGTCATCAACTCAAACCTAAAAAAAAGATAAAAAAAACAAATTTCAGAACAAGAATATGTGAATCTGGGATGTTATAAAATCTAGAGATGTATTAAAAAATGAAAAAAAATGAACTAGGAACAATGAACCAACTCATAAAGCATATCTAATAACATAATATAATTTTGGTGTCTCTTTAGAGAGAATTGACACCTGTCCTGCCTTTAATGCTCATTTAAAAGCCTCTCTTATAACTCATTTACAAGACCCGTCTACTCAAATTCTCCCATTTTTACAAATAACCTTCTCTGTTCTTCCATTCTTTGCATCCGGTCTACTCATTTTCCTACGTTTCTCCTCTTTATGGAAAACGATGAGTCTCTCAATGCCTCGGGCCTCTCAAATCTCACCCACCAATTTAAGAGGACAGCATCCTCGAGCCTCTCAATGCCTCGAGCCCTTGAGTTCTCTCTATCCCTAATACTTCTATCTCATACTTCTTCTCAGACCATGAAAGATAAGGAAGATATTAGACTTTATGGGTTTGGCAGAAGCGTTGGAGATATGAGACTTCATGGGTTTGGCAGGAGCATTGGATACTTTGAATACCCATAAACCCTCACAGGTATGAGACTTCATGGAGTTTTTTCTTTGTTTTTTTTCTTGATTTGGTTTATGCATTGATGGATCGAGAAAAAATTTCTGCTTTTGCAAGGGGCGTATGAGCTGGATGGACTCCTATATATTGTCCACTGCTATTAGCCATCTTTTTTCAAGATCTCACTCTGTTAGACATGTTTGTTTTGCTTTTTCTTTCAGGTTCTCAGGAGGCAAAGGTTACTATGCATGTGTGGCTCCTCTATCAACGGATCTCGGCATTCTCATGCCATAAGGTTTGGGTATCTATTGGGTATTTTTTTCATGCTGATAATTTGGCTTCTTGACCTATTTAATCATGTTTTATTTTTGGGTATTTTTTGGCTTCTTGATCTATAAAAACAAATGACATTTTGTTGTGTATTTTTTAGCTTCTTGAAGTTTTTATTGTACTCTGTTTAACTCTCTCCCCGGACATTTTCAAGTCTCCTTCTGAGTCGTAAAGAAAGTAAAATAAGGGATTTGTAGAAATAAACTGATGAAATCTTCAACCTTTCATGTAAGTCTTGCTTTATTAATTTAATCTATATATTTAGATACATAGTAAATTCTAGATGTTTTTAACACCTAATACTTCATGCTTTATTTTTTTGTCCAACATATTAGATGATATTTCGGAGAGTTGCGTATTGCGTAGTCGGCGGTAAATCTTCGGTGAGTTAGCTAGATAGAGGTGCGGTGAAAAATATTGAGATGATCGTGGGCATCGGTAAGTCTTTGATTTTGATTATCTATTGACCATGTGTAAATACACAACTTTAATAGTGGGATTGACATGGGTAATGTGAATGAAATGGAGTTATGGTTAATGTATACTGAATTTCTACATACTACGTGATGTCTTTGCTTATTGTCATAATGCAGTTCGGCGATTCGAAAAATTTATTATTTTATTGTGTTACTTTGAACTAATCTTATATACTTAAACTGCCATGTTTTTGTGTAATGCGACATATTTACATCCTCATCCTCATCCTCAATTATGGATTATGTTGGTGAATTGAAATATTGACTTCTATTATTAGACATCTCTCAGTATATTTTTGATCCTGACTATCACATTTTTTATTAGACACCTCTCAGTATATTTTTTACCCTGAATCTCACATTTTTTTTGTCTTAAAAATTGTTTGCTCTAATTATATATTGGTGTTTGTTCTGCATAATTTTTTTTATTTTTTTCATCATTTTTCTTGATCCAACTTTATTTTTTGTTCTTTTCTACATGTACATAATGTCATGCAGAAGGATAATGGGCATGTGTTTGTTCTTTTGTACAGGTGAAGATCTGGAGACTTAAGAAGGAAATTGGACTTTCATTGTACATGATATTTTGTGTATTACTTTTTTGAGCTATAAAATTTGAATTATAATTAGTTGGAGATTGTTTGGTCTTTAGAATGTAGTTTGGTTTCATTTTTCTTTTTACTTTTGAGATCCTGACCAAGAACATTCCATCTTTGGTTTCAATAGTTTTAATGTTGTTTGGCAATGTCTTTCTTTATAGTGGGGCTACTGGACCTGGTTATATGGATGACATACTTCACTTAATTTTGGTGGAATGAAAATTTATATTCAAAAGATCAATTCAAGGTTAGACGTTTAGGGTGTTCCTTCAATTTAAAGATAATGAGTTGTGTGTGTGTGTGTGTGTGTGTTCTATTCTTTTTATTTTTTTACTTCTCCATCATTAAATATTCTCCTTTCTACATTTCAATTTTATATAAAATTATTTGTTTCTCATCAAATATTCTACAAATGAATTACATATATTCGTTATTCTTTTATAAATATTTTGCATTAAAAGTAACTCTAAAATTATATTATGTTATTAGATTTCAAAGAACCCGTGCATCGCGTGGGGCTCAAAACTAGTGTGAATAAAAAATACGAACCAAAAGATTCAATTTGTTGAACCAACCAGTGCATATGTGAGTCTGTCAGGAATTAAAAAAAATGAACATTGAAATTGTCATGGTTTATTGAACAATCAACATTGAAACTGTGAGTATACCTTGTGATTTAAATAACGATAACTTGTTATGCTTTATGATTTCTTAATTTCTCTCCACGAATACCTTGTATTAATATCAATTTTTAAACATACAAATTGCGAAACACGATAACCCAACCCCAACGACCAATACAAATTTCTTTATAACTTTCTTGATTATTTCTTCTACATAACAAGTTAAAGAGAAAATGAACAATGAACCAACTAAACGATGAAATGGACCAGATCTCTGAACAACAAACCAACTAAACAACAAAATTAAAGTGTATATATACTTGCCGTAAACGATGAGATGGATCAGATCCGTGAAATGGCATAAACAACAACTTATACATAAACTATTAAAATGCATAAACAAAATTTAAAAAAAAATAGTGTCGTAAACATTTATTCATAGATCTACTTCTTGAAAAAATGATTAGAAGTGTATATATACCTGCCAAAAAATCCCCTGCCGCCACTTGGTCCTACTAAACCACCACTGCCTCCGCGGTCCTCCGGTGGATGGCGTGGCTCTGGTATAGGCACAAATAAGAGGAGAGGATGGGGGTTCTCAAATTTGGAGAGAGGGAGAGGGAGGTCATGTGTTTAGGATGAATGAAATTAGGGTTCATAAGTTTATATATATGTGGTGGTAGTTTTAATAGGTTAGTATAAAAAGTGTATATAAGTAAATTTAAGTACTATACTATACGGGTTGGGCGAGCTTATTTTTATAAAACCCAAACCCGCCCCGGTTAATAAAAAAAATTAAAACGCAAATCCGTCCCTATTATTTTAAATGGGATTTTAACCCAACCCATCAGGGCCAAATCGGGTCGGGACCCCGACGGGTCAGATTAAATTGCTATCCTAGTGTTTTACGATATACCAAATCTATTAAAAATTATCTGCATGCGATAAGCTGTTTGACGATGTCCCAGATTGATTAAAAACCATCCACATGAGACTAGTTGTTAAATGATACACCAAATCTATTGAAAATCGTTTGCATGAGATAAGGTGTTCGATGATACATTACAAATCCATTCGCATAAGATGGAGTGTTTAATGATACACTAGATTGATTGAAAACAATTTTCATAAGATGGGGTGTTTGGTGATACACCGGATAGATTGAAAACCTCTTACATCATACAGGGTGTTTGTTGATACGTTAGATCGATTGAAAATTGTCTACACGAGACAGGGAGATTACGATACAACAGGTTGATTGAAATTGTTCCAAGAGATAAGGTTTAAGGAAGGGGGGAGTCAGTTTGGAAATAAGAAGTTTTTTCCTCATTGTGATGATGATTTTTTATTTTTGAAATTTATTGTGGTGGAAAGGGTATTGAATTTTGATCTTATTGTGGAGGATAATGAATTTTGGGATTTTACTTTTAAATTTTAATTTATCGAGGAGAGAAAAGGGAATTTTTAGATTTGAATTTTATCGAGGAGGAAAGGGTATTTTTGGATTTAAATTTTATATTTAAATTTTATTGAGGAGGAAAAAAGATTTGTGGATTTGAATTTTCCTATGTGAATTCTATTGAGTAAAAGGGATTTTTAGTTTTTGAATTTTGAGGAAAAACATTTTTGATTTAATTTTAGGATTAATTGTCTAAACTCGGGATGGGGGAGGGGCATGACCGATTGACCAATCGTTGGTCACGTGTGACCGATAAGGGAAATGTGTGCTTGGTCAATCGATAAAGTGCTTGACCCTTGTATATAAGTGAGTAATTTCTCATTTCTCCTCGTTTCACCTTTTCACTCTCTCTAGCTTCCACGGTTTTTTGATTTTCTCTACTTTTAAGTTTTTTCCGAGTTCTTTCGAGTTGTTTTTAGTTATTTCTTCTCGCATTGTCTGCTATGTCTGAGAGAGTTGTTAGAGATCCTTTTTAGTGATCTCCTAGATGCTGGACCTGAGATAGAGGCTAGAGAGCCTGATGATTGGGCATATATGGAGAATTCCACGGTGCCAGTGGTGAGGGATCTAGGTGTGATCCACCATGTGCCCCGATTTTAGGATTATGCTATCATGTTGAGATAGCCTGCCACTCACCTCTCAACCACTGTGCGCAGCATTCTGGTAGGCATTTATTATCATTGATTATTGATTTTTCTTTTTGCAGCATTTTATTTATGTTTTTCTTTTATTCTTTCATTGAAATGTATCGTTCCAATGTTTCCTTTATTTAGAGTTATTATTCTTTTGCACATGTCTTATGATAGCTTCAGGTTGATAGTGCCACCCGTTTCAGGCTTAAGGGTTTCCCTAAGCGGGTTGTTACTTTGTGAGTTGACGAGCATTTTCCTTCCATCATTTACAAATAGTACGAGGTTTGGGCTTTAACTTTTTCCTAGATTCCTTAGTGATATTCCGCGGTACTTCTGTGATTTATATTTTAGCATAGAGGTGGTGTGACATGACTTCTACCTTCCACCTTCCACCTCCTAGTGGGTAAGATGACACTCACCCCCTTGGACTTGCACATTTTTACTAGTCTGCTCTCTCGCCCATTTTTGGTGATGATTTCCCACTACATCCGGCTAACGGTGGAGAATATTGGTGATGATAGGATTCATCCCTACTACTCGCTCGGGTGCGACATTTATACTCAATTCCCTCAATGTCGACATACTGGAACACTGGAGTTGCTTAGGGATGGATGAGGCTCATATCAATCAGTTCACATGAACCATTATGCTCTTCATGCTCGTCCACACCATCCACTCCTAACACGGTGAGGTGGTCCATAAAGGTTTTTCTTTCCCCTATGATATTTAGTTGCATCCATCAGTATGATTTATGTAGTTCAACTCTGGGGTTGCTATATGTTAGCATAAGTGCCCTTTTTAGATGAGTTACTAATAGTCTCGTCAGTGGTCTAGGAGGTAAATACTTCTTGTTTATTATATTTTAATTTTTATTTGCATTCCATTATACCATGTTTATTGACATTTTTCATTTTATCTCCTTACAGTTATGGGCCTTTGACGATTTCAGAGTTCATCAGGGTTCTTTGGGAGAGCACAGGAGGAGGACTGTTGGCTTCATTGGAGGAGATGGTAGAAGTACAACATGGAGAGGGTTTTCGAGTGTATTCTTAGGGAAAGAAATGAAATTTTCTAAGTGGGATGACCACAAATAGAGTATGTATTCACTTTCCTATCTTCGAATATTTTTGTACGTTCTTTTATATCCTCATTATTTTTCTTCCATTGTAGGTCGCCTTATTTCCTTGGGTTATGTCCCGAAAGCATTGTGCTATGAATATGACTACTACCCACACTACACCAAAATAGCTGACTTGTCATTGTCTTTGACCATGACATGTTTGGGCGCGATAACTTATTTGTCACGAACTTGTCACGGTCAAAGACCATGACAAGTTCATTAGACTTATCATGATCCTGTCATGGTCTTTGATCTTGAAAATTTTTGTCACGGTCAAAGACCATGAAAAGCCCATGGAAAAACCAAATAATTTTCACGGTGAAAGACTGTGACAAGTTCATGACAAGTTTCTTTATCACGGACTTGTCACGGTTTTTTACTCTGACAATTCTGGGCAAAATTAAAAAAAAATTGTTGCGCAGTATGGCCACTGCCACTGCCTAGTAGTATATTTGTACCTGTTATAGCAAAATTGTACCTGTCCAAACAGCATAAATCCAAATAAAATAGAAATAATGTACCAAATCATGGCATATATAATATCTGTATAAAATAGAAATGCAAATATCCATATCCAAACCAACATGTACCAAAATTAAAAAAATACAAATACAATCGAATATCCAAATAAAAATGGTAGAAATAATTTCAGAAAGAAGGGTCTTGAGAAATTCGTAGGAGGAAGGAAGGCCACATAATATATGAATTGAGACACCCCTCAATATGCAAAATGCCCCATTCTTTGCGCAACCACAAAGGAGAGTTCTCCTTTTCGTCCACCACATGCGTGACGCGCACTCTTGCCTCAATGTCTTGGAGGGGAGGTGCATGAACCAACATACCCAGGCCAAATCCTGGGTCCCTCAATCCCCACGCTATTGTCTCGCCACAATATATGTCAAGTAGAAACATGCTCGGCCAAACGATTATTGACATAGGCCGCTTGACGGGGGTCATGATGGAAAATGGATCATCATATGGCGCCCAACTCGAGCATATCAGCGTTGAAGCAGTGACGTCCTCGTCTACCTATACCTCATTCTCTTTCCCCTTAGCCTTTCCCTTTCCCAACTGATGCTTCATGAAGGCATATATATCTAGGACCGTTGCCTCCAACCTTGGTAGCTTATCGTCGTGGGTGTCCACCTTATGTGCTAACCCAGTGTTGATAGTCTCCATTCTGATGATCCTCGAATTCCCCACCCGCGAGCTGACCCCCTATTCCTCCCCTTGTGATCCGTGCCAAAAAATTAGCTGAGTGAGTCCGTAGATAAAGATGCTTTGTCAGCATCAGACTACGACTCATGCATTTCCTTAATCTTTGACTGAAAAGATAAAAAGTACATTATGAGTTAATTAAGTAAAGAAAAAACTAGAACGTAATTAAAAAAATTAAACATTTATAACTTATAATAGTTATTGCGAAGCTTGGGGCCACCTCCTTGTTCTTGCCCCATTTTGTCTGAATTTCCACATAGGCATCGAGCCTATGTGGCCTACCCCGACGGCCTCTCCATGTGTCCTAAAATAAAATAATACGTAATTAGTAAGTAACGCAAAATAATGCTAAATTAGAATAACATAAAACTAAAATTAAAGAAAAATAAAAACATACCATCTTGTGCGGCGTAAGACGTCCGCCTAGAGTAGTAGTACACGCCCAACTTTTTCGCCCATTTATCCCTCCTAGATTGACGAGATGTCAATTGCTGCTCATCGATCTCATTGTCATCAAACTTTTGCCACTGTGCCAATGAGATCGACTCCTTTGGGAAGACGATGTCATGTACTCTCAAAATAGACTCCCGGGTATTCCCAAAGTACTGTGACCACATATTCTTCTTCCACATCTTATATTGATCCATCAATTGTTCCAATGTGGAGTCGCGGATATGTAAGGGCAGTCGAAATTGTTCCTGTCAAATAAATACAAACCAAAAATAAAGCAAGTGTTAGATTCTTATAAATATAAATATAAATATAAATATAAATATAAATATAAATATAAATATAAAAACACTACTTGTAGTGCCTACCAGATGTTCATCTTGAGGTCAATAGGCATGGCCCTCCAATCAGTGTACTTTGGGCCAATGATCGCCTTCAGCAACTCTAGCGCTCTAGTCAATAATGTTTTCTTATTCTAAATGAAGGACCCCAATTTACCCTTTTTGGGTTCGTACTGGCTGAGGAGCCATCGTCGCCTCCGCTACAGCAGTCGGATGAAGTCATTTTCTGCAAAAAAAATTATTATTAATACAAACATGTATATGGATTTTGAATTAATGCTCAAATCTGATAATAACAATAAATATCAGTACCAATAGCAAATTCAATTTACACACATGCACATTAGCAGAGCCCCCCCCCCCCCCCCCCCCCCCGGCGCACACACTCCCGGGTCTTGAACTTTGAATTAATGCTTAAATTGATTAAAATCCTAATTAACATATTCTCCTAGTTATTTAATTAATCAAGTACAAATGAATAAAAAACATTAAATTGTCGTCCGATAATAATAAAGCACTAGAATAATACAGCAACTGGCCATTACAAATAATTTGAATACTTATTACAAATTTCAAAATTATTTCAAACTCGAGTTATCATAAAAAATGGATTGACATTCGGTAGGAGCAACCAAGTCATCCACACCACTGTTTGGACGCTTTGGCGCATGTAGGACAATTGACAAAGACTCACTGTTTATATACTCTGAGTAAAACACTTTCTTGACCTTTTGAAAAGCATAAACAAATGGCTCATCGCTCATCTGTTTGTTGCTCTTCAACTTGGACAAGTCAACCATTATCAAATTGGTGCCAGAATCAACTTTACAAGTATTTTTATCCTCAACTTCTACCCAATCACAGTAAAATAAAACCTCTTTGAATCTTACATAGTTCAATTCAAATATATTTTGAATTAACAATAGTAAGTCATTTCATCTTCAACGAGGTTTTTATCTTTTGCGCTCGCTCGAAAGAATATAGTAGCCTTGTATGAAATGCTCGAGTTCTGTGAATTTGTATTTTCCTCTTACACCCTTACACTGAATACATAACCATTTAATCGATAATTTTTGTATTCTTGTGCCATGAATAAGGGTCCAGTGGCTAGACGAGAAAGCATTGATGTCGCATCACCCATCTTTAAGAGCTGAGAATATAGATAAATTGAGTATGTTAGTTGTAAATATTTTTGGTAACGTGACATTTGATAACAACCATTTTCATTATAGTTACCTCATGTGACAACCACAACCTAAATTCGATGTCTAACTGTGCCATTGTTTTTCGTCTTTTATTGTTCTCTCAAGCTTCATATTTTCCGCATAGATCGTGACGAACACATTACAAAATTAATCACATAAAAATTAAAATAATGTAAAAGTTGCAATAATTTAAACTTAATTTTTCCATTCTTCGACATCTTAATATGTGTCAAATAGATAAAGAGCTACTTGTTCATGTTGCAAACTCGTTAATTTTACTCGTTTGCCCATCATATGACCACCCTCATCGACGAACTCATCATTGTCATCCACATTGATTTAGTCAGGCATATATTCCCGAGTGTAGATTGATGACTCCACGGTGATGTATTTCTCTACAATTGATCCTTCAATGTATCGTTTATTCTTGACGTAATCTTTGAAAACTTTCATCAGTCTTTCAAACGGATACATCCACTGATATCTAACTGGGTCGCAAAGAAGTGCCTCATCGCATAGGTGTACTGATAGAGTGTAAAAACCGAGCATCCATGTAAATATGCTAGTCGTTGTTATCGGCTTCCAACCGAAATACAAAAAACCTAAGCTTGTAACTACACTCTTAAGGAGTATAGTGGTGAGTCTGGGTATCGAATTAGTCATAAATTAGATAATTGATCAGACCGAGTCTTTAGTACTCTAAAGAATTACATAATGAGGTTCAAGCCCGCATCATACATAATCAAAGAATGTGTAAAGCAGTGTCACAATAGTTCACGTGCCTTGCATCCTTAAGCACCCTGATTACCTAGGGCAAACGAGGTCAAAAGGTCTACAATGGTCGTAAAACTATACAACACGATCTAATCACTTATTTAATTTAGAGGACAAATTTGATATCTATGCATACCACATTGGGTTGGGTTCATGCATCCCCACCCTTAAAAACTTAGCTTAACATGATTAAAATAAAAGAAAACTTAAAACTGAAAGTGCAGGAATCTATAACTAAATCTAGAAAATTGTGAACATGACTTGAATTGGGATTGGAAAACTAGAGAGAAATAATTAATTAAACTAACTATGAAAGCAATAAAAACAATAAATCAAAATTACTTGCAATGGATGAATGATGAATCTTGAATAGATCTTTAAATCTTGAATTGTAGCCAAACTTCAAAACTGGGGTTCTTGGATACAAGAATCCTTCAAAAACTAACTACTAGCCTCCTATAACATGAAGTAACAAACCTCCTTTATTCCTACTAGGGTTTGCCCTTTTATATATCTCAAAAATGACTCTAACCATGCCTTTCCACGTTTTACAAGTAATAAAAAGGAATTATACAAGAAATTTCGAGAGTTGAAACTCTTCAGCTTCCAGAATTAATTTCAACTTTGACTTTATGTCTCCAACTTTAAATGGGCATAACTTCTTCACCGTAGCTCGGATTGGGGTGACATTTTTTCCAATGTTCTTGTAATTTAGAGATCTTAAAGTTTTTAATTTTCCCCACCTCCGTAATATATATGTAAAATTACGAAAATGCCATTGAACTCCCCATTTCCTGCTTTCTTTCACTGTTTTGCGTTCTCTTTCGCACTAATTTGCATGAAATACCTGTAAAATATATAAGAGATACACAAAATATGAAATAATTGCCAAAAAGGGTTAGTATCATAAATATAAGACAAATCCAAGGTATTTACAATGCAAGGGATCATAAAAATATCGAAATTAAGGGGATAAATGTGAAGAATTTATGACTAATCATGTACAACAAGTGATTACTTATGTCAAAGAAAGATGGGGTGAATTACTTGTCGAAGACACAAATAGATTTGTTCAGCGCCAATTTCACGGCCACTATGTGATCTTGATAGGCTACCTTCTCACATAAAAGTGAAAATCATATACTATTTTGCATAATAGCCCTCCGCAAGTCCTTGTTCTTAGAGAAGAAATGCTTAAACAATAGAGGAACCAATTGCATGATCGCATGCTAATCGTGGAACTTACACTTATGTAAATCATGGGTAGCATAATTCATAATCTTTTGCAAGTTGCACGAAAAATTATATGGAACTTTCAAATTATATATTGTGTCTAAAAGCACCTTCCTTTCCTCACTCGTAAAAGTAAACGCACCAGGGAGAATTATTGTCTTTCCCCTACTATCTTATTTCAACCATAGTTGTGGCTTAATTTTCAGTGCTTAACGTCTTTTTGTGCATTTTCTCCATCCTTCGAATGACTCCCCCTAAGTCATGTGCCCATAATATTTTCAATGATGCTCTTATTTGAGTGCATTACATCCAATACATGGCGCACCAGGTTATTCTTCCAATAAGGCAAGTCAAATAAAATTAACCTCTCTCAGTTTCATTCCAAATTGGGGTCTTCTTATGCTTGACATTCTTAAATGTACTATTCTTACCTGGAATATTAGGGCCACAATCATAAGATTTACTTTCAATTTTTGAGCCTGAAATTTTTCTCGACGGTAGCCTATGTTCAACCTCGCTTAGTAAAAAGATGGAACCTTTCTCAAATATAAACCTATGAGCGGGCGTGGGGGAGGGGGGGGGGGGGGGTGGGGTGTAAAAACCTCCTATGGCAATGATATACATTTTTTGAGATAGCGAGGAGATAAAGAGATTCAACATTCTCTCCACAAATAGGACACCTCAAATAACCATGCACTACATAACCGGATAATGTCTCATAAGCTGGAAAATCATGAACTGCCCACATCAACATAGCTTTCAATGTAAACTTTTATTTTCTAAAAGAGTCAAATGCTTGCACACCCTCTTCTCACAAACTCAGTTAATTCTTCAACCAAAGGAGCTAGGTAGACATCGATGTCCTCATTTGGCACCTTTGGCCTAGGTATCAATAAAGACAACATCGAAAATTCTAGTCTCATACACTTTGAAGGAGGGAGGTTAGCTGGGGCTATGATCACTGTCCATACACTTTGATTGATGCTTAGATTTACAAATGGATTGAAACCATCTGTTGATATTTCCAAACGAATGTTACGTTGTTCTCGAGAAAATTTGTGATACTCAAAACTCAACCTCTTTCAGGCTGTAGAATCAATAGGACGACACATGAGATTATTCCCTATTTCTTCCCTTGCAAGCCAAGTCATTGCCTCCGCTATCCATGGTACTGTAAAAAACTACTTTAATCTAGGCCTAACGAGAAAATAGTTCAACACTTGTTGAGGCACTTTTGAGCTTGTGCCTTCCTTACCAATAGATTTGACATATCTAGGTTCATCACATACTAGACATCGATCGAGATTTTCATACTCCTTTCGATATAGTATTCACTCATACACACCCCCCCCCCCCACATAAGCATGAAAGTTGGTAACAGAGAAGAGAGCTAGATCGAGAGTCGTGGATAAAATAATACGCTACACCAAAAGGTCAAATCGTCACCTTTAAGCCGTCCAGCCTTGTCACGATCATTGACCATGAGAAAAAAACAAGCATTTTTATCACGGTCAATGACCATGACAAGTCCGTGACAAAGGCTTGTCACGGTCATTGACCATGACAAGTCCATGACAACTGCACTTTTCACGGACTTTTCATGGCTAATGATCGTGACAACATTAGAAAGTTGTCACAGTCAAAGACCGTGATAGGTATGTGACAACTTTGTCAGTAAAAAAACCCTTCCCGCTTCTTTTTTCCCACTGTTTTCACTTCCCTCCAATTTCTCTCTCTAACCATGTGAGTGCTCGCTCTCTCTCTACATTTTCAGGCGAGTTTTTTTCTCTCTTTGTCTTTCCTTTGTATATATATATGTGTGTGTGTGTGTGTGTGTGTGTGTCCAGGTGGGCGTGTGGGGAGGGGGAGGGGAGAGGGGGGCATGGGTAGTGGGGTCTGGGGTGGTGTGTGTGTGTGTTGGGGGGAGGGGGAAAGGGTGGTGGTGGTGTGTGTGTGCTGGTGGTGGTTGTGGTGGGGGAAGGGGGGAGGTGTGTGTGTGTGGGGGGGGGGGGGGGGGGGGGGGGGGGAGGGGGGTTGTGTGTGTGTGGTTTTCAATTTGCTTTTAGGAATCATAAATATTGATTGGGTATTTTATCTTTAGTTTAGGGCTTAAAATTAATTGCTAATGTTGATTGGGTGATGTTAGTTGGGATTGAAATTAATAGGTATTGTTAATATTGATTGAATCTTATTGTATATTATTATTTAGGTTTGAAATTGATTAAAAATTGTTAATGTTGAATTAATTGAGTAGATGAATTAGAAGGAGCACGGGATACACATTTCTTGGTTTGTTGTTGCAGTTGAATTATATTGGACGAATGTGGTTGGATATGGAAGTTGGTTGTTTAATTTTTTAAAATCATTATTTTAAGTCACACTACTAAATACTTAAATAATTATATTGTCTTAATTTGATGGGTTGGCTAATTTTGGAAGTGGCATGACCACTGAATTATTGTCAAAATAGGGGGGGGGGGGTCAACTATTTTCTAAAATCACTTTGTGTCACGACCCGTTCGAGTGTGGCACGACCACAAACTTATGATAATTAAATGAAACATACTTGAAATTACACATAGTGCGCATAGATATTTTTTTTAACATAAACGAACAAATCTATTTATAAAACTGTCTTGAAAATCACTTAAGAGTAGTAGGTCGTGTATGCAAAGCTTCCATACACATTCCAAAAAATGAAGTAACATAAACAACCTAACGATTCAAATTAAGCACGCTCCCTCAAATTCTCCGAGCAAGCTGAATCTCCTTAGGCATGATGGTGACCCTCTTAGCATGAATGGCACACAAGTTAGTGTCTTCAAACAGTCCCACTAGATACGCTTCAGCAGCCTCCTGAAGAGCCAGCACCGTATGGCTCTGGAACCTCAAATCAGTCTTGAAATCCTGGGCAATTTCACGAACAAGACGCTGGAAGGGGAGTTTGCGGATGAGAATCTAGGTACTCTTCTGGTACTTCCTGATCTCACGAAGAGCAACGGTTTCAGGACAGTAATGGTGAGGCTTCTTAACACCACCTGTGGTTGGGGTAGAATTCCTTGCAGCCTTTGTAGTGAGTTGTTTCCTTGGGGCTTTACCACCAGTTGATTTACGAGTAGTCTTCTTGGTACGAGCCATTGCTTCTCAGGTTTAAAAGCACTTGATTTCTATATAGGGAAGGGGAGATTAGGGTTTGGATCTTGATAATGCGCATAGATACTAGACTGCTAGTTTTTATTTGTATGCATTCAATAGCCCTTCGAATCATTCGAGAGTCATTACCCCTATAATGAGATCTCTCGAATTGTCCTGTTTGGACAATTTGGGACTGCATAGTTTCTGTATAATAATATTCTTAGTGACTTAAAATTGTTACTTATGGAGGAAGTTCTGCAGTCGTATCTTAATGTTATCTGGGTACATACTAGATGATGCAATGTTAAGTCTTATTTTAATTATCAATTGAGATAACACTTACACTTACGAATCTACGTTGTGTACTTGGAGAACTATGGGGATATGCTGCCAAATTTTACTCAAATTGGAACAATGTGCATGAATTGTTAAGTATATTACAGAAATATGCAGTCTTGAATAGGATAGGACCACTCACCCTTTAGAGGAGATGGAGGAAATAAGAATTAATATTATAAATTGAATTTGAATTTGAATTTAAAATTTAAAAATCGAATATAAATAAGACATAATTAAATGAAACATACTAAAAAATTTATACAACAAGTAATAGGTGATTGTTTATAGTAGTGGGAACTAAATGTTCACACTTTTGTTTATACTAATCTACAAATATACGCTTCTTACCTATATTAGGTGAATGTTTGGAGTAACTGTGATGGGATATCCTAAATACAAAGAGTGGATGGGTGAGACAAATAGATTAGGGGATGTGTTTCGAAGAGGTGCTAATGAATTTGTGAAATACGCAAAGAGATGTCATAATGATGAAGAGTTTTCGTGTCTGTGTGCAAGGTGTGAGAATGGTAAGGTGTTTGAGTGGAAAACAGTTGAACTACATTTGTTAAGATGTGGTATGTAAGATAGTTATCAATTTTGGATTTTTCACGGCGAAGAGAAAGCTCCTTTTGTTCCCGAGAAACCTTCACAACAACCTTCAACAAGGATGATAGATGTACAAGGGGACGAAGTAGGTCATAATATGCTAGGGGATTTAGTTGATGGCGCGTAAGGAGTTCATGAAGTGGAAGAGAAAGAGGTCATTAATGATATACAAGGTTCAGGTTCTCATGAACATATCAGGATTAACCGTGATGATGACTACCAAAGTTTAAAATTTAAGGCAAGCCAATCGTTATACCCTGGCTATGAGAAAGATCAAACAACTTTACATGCATGGTCGGTTTGCATAGTTTGAACACCCAATATGGTTTGTTTGGTAATAGAGTGATAAGAATTCGAAATTGGGAGAAGGGCTTACTACCAAAGGAGAATACGCTTCCAAATAGCTATCCTGTTATGAAGAACATTTTGAAAGGTTTGGAAATGAAGTACAAATCGATTAATGCTTGTGTTTATGACTGCATACTATTAGAAAGGAGTATGAAAATATTGATCGATGTTCGGTATGTAATGAACCTAGATATGTCCAATCTAATGGCAAGGACGACACAAGGTCAAAAGTGCCTCAAAAAGTGTTGAAATATTTTCCCGTTGAGCCTAGATTAAAAGTATTTTTCACAGTACCATGGATAGCGGAGGCAACGACCTGGTATGCTAGGGCAGAATTAGGGGATAATCTCACGCGTCATCCTATTGATTCTACATCTTAGAGGAGGATGAGTTATGAGTATCCCAGTTTTTCTCAGGAACAGCGTAACATTCATTTTGCAATATCAATAGATGGTTTCAATCCATTTGGAAATTTAAGCACCAATCCGAGTGTGTGACCAATGATCCTAGCCCCACTCAACCTCCCTCCATTACAGTGTATGAGACTTAAATTTTTGATGTTGTCTTTATTGATACCTAGACCAAAGGCACCAAGTGATGACATCGATGTCTCCTTTGCTCCTTTACCAGAAGAATTAAATGAGTTATGGGAGGAGGGTGTGCAAGCATTTGACTCTTTTAGAAAAGAAGAGTTTACTCTGAAAGCTATGTTGATGTGTGCAATTTATGATTTTATAGCTTATGGGACATTATCCGGTTATGTAGCAGATGGTTATTTGGGGTGTCCTATTTGTGGAGAAGAGACTGAATCTCTTCATCTCCCACTAGCTCAAAACATGTATACCATTGCCGTAGGAGGTTTTTACCCCCTCCTGTTAGTTTCAGATTTGAGAAAGGTTCAATTTTTTATTGGGTGAGATTGAACATAACCTACAGCCAAGAAAACTTTTAGGTTCAGAAATTAAAAGTAAATCTTCTAATTTTGGCCCTAATATGCCAGGTAAGAATCCAAAATTTAGGAGTGTCAGGCATAAGAAGACCCCAGCTGGGAATGAAACTGAGATAAGAAAGACATGGTCTAGGGGGTCAATATTATTTAACTTGCCTTATTGGAAGAATAACTCGGTGCGCCATGTATTGGATGTGATGCACTCAGAGAAGAACGTCATTGAACATATTGTGGGCACATGCCTTGGGGGGAGTCATTCAAAGGATGGAGAAAATACACAAAAAGACATTAAATAGTTGAATCTTATTCCACAACTCTGGTTGAAAGAAGATAGTAGGGGAAGGACAATAATTCCCCCTAGTGCATTTACTTTGATGAGTGAGGAAAGGAAGGTCCTTTTAGAAACAATACATAATTTGAATGTTCCATCTAATTTTTTGTCCAACTTGCAAAGGATTGTGAATTATGCTACCAATTATTTACATAAATGTAAGTCACATGATTGGCATATGATCATGCAATGGGTTCCTCTATTGTTTAAGCAATGTTTCTCCAAGCACAAGGCTTTGTTAAGGGCCATTATGAAAATTAGTATCTCCTTCTCACTTTTACTTGAGAAGGTAGTCAATCGAGAACACATAGTGGATGAAAAATTTGCGATTAATGAAGATATTTATGTGTTGGAGAAGTACTTTCCTCCATCATTCTTTGACATAAGTGTTCACTTATTGATAAACCTATGCGACGAGGCACTTCTTGACGGTCTAGTTAGATATTGATGGAGGTATCCGTTTGAAAGATTGATGAAATTTTTCAATGATTATTCTTAAATCGGGAGTTCCATGACCACGCTATCAGTTCCTACGAGTTACATTGGTCCCGTGTAAGGCGATGGTGCCTCTCACGGGGTCGTTGTGGGGCTGTTTCGAGGTTTCGCCCTCAAACGCCATGTTTTTAAGCCTAAGTCTTGATATTCTCAAATTATCATTTTATTATTAAATCGGAAATCCCGTGACCACAAGGTCTAATCCCACGAGTTACATTATTCTCGTACGAGGTGTTGTATCTCTCACGGGGCCGTTTAGGAGTTGTTTTGGGGTTTCACCCCCTAACGCCATGTTTTTAAGTCGAGGTCTAGATATTTTGAAATCAATATCATATTTTCAAACCTTGAGTTCTGTGACCATGCGTTCAGTTCCTATGAGTTACATTGGTCCTAAGCGAGGTGTTGGTGCCTCTCATGGGGGGCTGTTTGCTGATTATTTTTGGGTTTCACCTTGTAATGATATGTTTTTATGCCCAAGCGTAGATATTTTCAAGTTATCATCTTATTCTGAAATGAGGTGTCCTGTGACCACGCGGTTAGTTCCTATAGGTTACATTGGTCCCGTACGAGGTGTTGGTGTCTCTTACGGGGCCGTTTGGGGGTTGTTTCGGGGTTTCTCCCTCTAACGCCATGTTTTTAAGCCTAAGTCTAAGTATTTTCAAATTATCATCATATTATTAAATAGGGAGTCCCCTGACCATGCAGTCCGTTCCTACGACTTACATTGGTCCCATGCGAGGTGTTGGTGCCTCTCATGGGGCCGTTTGGGGGCTGCTTTGAGGTTTCTCCATCTTACGCCATGTTTTAAGCCTAAGTCATGAAATTTAAAATTATCCTCAAATTCTAAAAAGCCAAAGTCCCATGACCATGAGATCAGTTCCTACGAGTTTCATTTGTCCCGAGCGAGGTGTTGGTGTTATTTACGGGGCCGTTTCAGGGATGTTTCGAATGTTGTCCCTCTAACGTAATATTTTTACACCTAAGTCTAGATATTTTCAAATTAGAGTTGTATTCTCAAATCCGGAGTCTCGTGACCACGGGGGAAATTCTTATGAGTTAGATTGGTCCTGCGTGAGGTGTTGATGCCTCTCACGGGGCTGTTTGGGTGCTGTTTTGGGGTATTGCCCTCTAACTCCAAGATTTAAAGTCTAAGTTTATATATTTTTAACTTATCATCATTTTCTCAAACTGTGAGACCCGTGACCATGCAGTCAATTCTTATAAATTACATTAGTCCCGTGCGTGGTGTTGTTGGCTCTCACAGGGCCGTTTGGGGGCTATTTTGGGGTTTCACCCTCTAATGCCTTGTTTTTACGCCCAAGTCTATATATTTTCCAATCATCATCGTATTATCAAATCAGAAGTCCCATGACCACACGGTCTGTTCCTACGAGTCTCATTGGTCCCGTTCGAGGTGTTAGTGCCTCTCATGGGGCCATTTTATGTCTATTTTGGGTTTTTGACCTCTAACGCCATGATTTTAAGCCTAATTCTATATATTTTCACATTATCTTCGTATTCTCAAACTGCGAGTCTCGTGAGCACGCGGTCAGTTCCTATGAGTTACATTGGTCCTATGCGAGGTGTTGGTTTTTCTTACTGGGCCGTTTGGAGGATGTTTTGGGGTTTCGCCCTCTAACTCCATGTTTTTAAGCCTATGTGTAGATATTTAAAAATTATTGTCATATTCTTAAAGTAGGAGTCTCGTGACCACGCGGTCTATTTCTATGAGTAAAATTTGTCCCGTGCGAGGTGTTGGGGGTTATTTCGGGGTTTGGACCTCTAAAGCCATGTTTTCAAGCCTAAGTAAAATATTTTCAAATTATCTTCATCTTCTCAAACTCGGAGTCCCGTGACCACGCAGTCAATCCCTACGAGTTAAATTTGTGCTGTGTGAGGTTTTGCTATGTCTCACGGGGACGTTTGGGGGTTGTTTTAGGGTTTGGCCCTCTAAAGCCATGTTTTTAATTCTAAGTCAAATATTTTTGAATTATTCTCATATTCTCAAACTGGGAGTCCCGTGACACGTGGTCAGTTCCTACGAGTTATATTGGTCCCGTGAGAGGTGTTGATGCCTCTATTAGGGCTATTTGGGGGATATTTTGAGGTTTTGCCCTTTAACACCATGTTTTTAAGCCTAAGTCAGGATAAATTCAAATTACCATCATATTCTCAAATCGAATGTCCCATCACCATGCGATCATTTCCTACGAGTTACATTGGTCCCGTGTGAGGTGTTGGTGCCTCTTACGGGGCTATTTAGTGGGTGTTTCGGGTTTTGGTCATCTAATGCAATACTTTTAACCCTAAGTCTAGATATATTCAAATTATCATCATATTCTCAAATCGGGAGTCCCATGATCACGTAGTCAATTCCTACAAGTTAAATTCGTGGGGTGCGAGGTGTTGGTGCGTCTCATGGGGCCATTTGGGGCTGTTTCTGGGTTTGGCCCTCTAAAGCCATGTTTTTATGCCTAAGTTTAGATATGTTCAAATTATCATCGTATTCTCAAATCGGGAGTCCCGTGACTACACGGTCAGTTCTTACGAATTACATTCATCCCGTGCGAGGTGTTGGTACCTCTCTCGGGGCCTTTGGGGCCTTTTTTGAGTTTTGGCCCTCTAAAGTCATGTTTTAAATCCTAAGTCCTATATTTTCAAATTATCATCGTATTATAAAATCAGAGTCCCATGACCATACGATCAGTTCGTACGAGTTACACTGGTCCCGTGCAAGGTGTTGGTGCCTCTCACGAGGTCGTTTGGGCGCTATTATTGGGTTTTGCCCTATAACACCATGTTTTTAAGCCTAAACCTAGATATATTCAAATTATTATCGTATTTTAGAATTGGGAGTCCCATGACCACATGGTTAATTTTTACGTGTTACATTTATCTTGGTCGAGGTGTTGGTGCCTCTTACGGGGTCGTTTGGGGGCTATTTTGAGTTGTGGCCCTCTAATCTAATGTTTTGACGGCTAAGTCTAGATATTTTCAAATTATCATTGTATTATGAAATCAAGAGTTTCGTGACCATGCGGTTAGTTCCTACGAGTTAAATTCGTGCGGTGTAAGGTGTTGGTGCATCTTATGATGTTGTTTGGGGGATGTTTAGGGGTTTTCCCTCTAAAGTCATGTTTTTAAGTCTAAGTCAAATATTTTCAAATTATCAACATGTTCACAAATTAGGAGTCACATGACTAGACGGTCAGTTCTTACGAGTTACATTGGTCCCCTGTGAGGTGTTGGTGCCTCTCACAGGGCTATTTGGGTGCTATTTCAGGATTTTTACCTCTAACGCCATGTTTTTAAACCTAAGTTTAGATATTTTTAGATTATCATCGTATTCTCAAACCGAGAGTTCGGTGACCATGTGATTAGTTCTTACTAGTTAAATTGGTCTCGTGAGAGGTGTTGGTTCCTCTCACAAGCCCCTTTGGGGATGTTTTGGCGTTTCTCCCCTTGATGCCACATTTTTAAGCCAAACTCTTGATATTTTCACACCATCATCATATTCTCAAATCGGGAGACCTGTGTCCATTCGGTCAGTTCCTACAAGTTATATTAGTCTAGTACGATGTGTTTGTGCCTCTCATGGTGCCGTTTGGTGGTTGTTTTGGGTTTTCGCCCTCCACCGTCATGTTTTTAAGCCTAAGTCTAGGAATTTTCATGTTATCGTTGTATTCCCAATCTGGTAGTCCCATGGACACGCGGTCTGTTCCTATGAGTTACATTAGTCCCCATGCGAGGTGTTGATGGATCTCACGAGGCCGTTTGGGGACTGTTTTGGGGTTTCACCCTCTAACACCATGTTATTAAAATTAAGCCTAGATATTTTCTAATTATCGTTGTATTCTCAAAGTGGGAGTTCCATGACCATGAGGTCAGTTCCTATGAGACACATTGGTCCCATGAGAGGTGTTGGTGCCTCTCTCACGGCCATTTGGGAGTTATTTTGGGATTTCGCCCTCTAATGCCATGTTGTTAAAATTAAGTCTAGATATTTTCAAATTATCATTGTATTCTCAAATTGGGAGTCCCATGACCACGTGGTCACTTCTTACGAGATACAATGGTCCCGTACGAGGTATTGGTGCTTCTTACGGGCTGTTTTGGTGCTGTTTCAGGGTTTCATCCTCCAATGCCATGCTTTTAAGCCTAGGTCTAGATATTTTGAAATTATTGTCGTATTCTTAAATAAGAAGTCACATGACCACGCGATGAGTTCTTATAAGTTATATTGGTCCCGTTCGAAGTGTTGATTCCTCTCACAAGGCCGTTTGGGGGCTATTTTCGGTTTGGGCCCTCTATCAAATGTTTTTAAGCCTAAATCTAGATATTTTCAAATTATTTTTGTATTCTTAAATTGAGAGTCTCGTGATCACGCAGTCAGTTCATAGGTGCTACATTACTCTCGTGCGAGGTGTTGGTGCCTTTCATAGGGTCGTGTGGTGGCTGTTTCGGGGTTTTGCCTTCCAACGACATATTTTTAAGCCTAAATCTAGATATTTTCAAATTATCATTGTATTATCAAATCAGGAGTGACGTGACCACGCGGTTCGATCCTAGGAGTTACATTGGTCCCGTGCGAGGTGTTAGTGCCTCTCACAGGCCGTTTGGGGGTTGCTTCGGGGTTTCTCCCTCTAACACCATGTTTTTAAGGCCAAGTATATATATGTTTAAATTATCATCATATTCTCAAACCGTTTTTCCTCTGACCATGAATTCAGTTCCTACGAGTTATATTGGTCATGTGCGAGGTGTTGGTGCCTCTTACGGGGCCGCTTGGGGACTGTTTTTGGGTTTCACCAACTAACGCCATGTTTTTAATCCCAAGTGTATATGTTTTGAAGTTATCATCATAATCTCAAACTAGGAGTCCTGTGACCATGCGATTAGTTCCTACGAGTTACATTGGTCCCGTGTGAGGTGTTGGTGCCTCTTACGGGGCCGCTTGGGGTTTGCTTCGGGGTTTCTTCCCCCAACATCAAGTTTTTAAGCCTAAGTCTATATATTTTCAAATTATCATCATATACTAAAATCGGGAGTCTCGTGACCATGCGATAAATTCCTACAAGTTACATTGGTCCCGAGCGAGGTGTCGGTGCTGCTTACGGGGTGCCATTTGGGGGCTATTTCGAATTTTGCCCTTCTAAAGCTATATTTTCAAGCCTAAGTTTAGATATTTTCAAATTAATGTCTTATTCTCAAATTAGGAGTCCCGTGACCTCGGGGTCAGTTCCTACGAATTAGATTAGTCCCGTACGAGGTGTTCGTGCCTCTCACGGGGCCATTTGGGGGGCTATTTTGGGGTTTTGACCTCTAATGCCATGTTTTTTAGCCTAAGTCTATATATTTTCACACTATCATCGTATTCTCAAACTAGGAGATCCATGACTTCTCGCTCAGTTCCTACGAGTTACATTAGTCCCATGCGTGGTATTGGTGCCTCTCATAGGGCTGTTTGGGGGCTATTTGGGGGGTTTCTCCCTCTAATGACATGTTTTTATGCCCAAGTCTAGATATTTTCCAGTTATCATCATATTCTCAAACCAGGAGTCCCGTGACCTACGAGTTACACTGGTCCCGTTGGAGGTGTTACTACCTCTCATGTGGTCATTTAGGGGCTATTTTTATGTTTTGCCCTGTAACGCCATATTTTTAAGCCTAAGTCTATACATTTTTACATTATCGTTGTATTATAAAACAACGAGTATCATGACTATGCGGTCACTTCCTACTAGTTAAACTTGTCCCGTGCGACGTGTTGGTGCTTCTCACGGGGCTGTTTCGGAGTTTGGACCTTTAAAGCCATGTTTTCAAGCCAAAGTTAAATATTTTTAAATTATCTTCATATTCTCAAATCGAGAGTCAATTGACCATGTGGTCAATTTTTACGAGTTAAAGAGGAGGTGGTGCATCTCATGGGGCCGTTTGGGGACTGTTTCGGGGTTTGTACCTCTAAAGCCATGTTTATAAGCCTAAGTTAAATATTTTCCAATTATTGTTGTATTCTCAAACTAAGATTCTCGTGACACGTGGTCAGTTGCTACGAGTTATATTGGTCTCGTGAAAGGTGTTGAAGCCTCTATCGGAGCCTTTCTGGGGCTGTTTTGGGATTTCGCCCTCTAATGCCAAGTCTAAGTCTGGATATTTTCAAATTATCATCGTATTCTCAAAGAGGAAGTCCCGTGACCATGCAGTTGGTTCCTACGAGTTGCAATGGTCCAGGGCGAGGTGTTGGTGCCTATTACGGGACCGTTTGAGAGATGTTTCGGGTTTTGGCCCTCTAATGCAATGTTTTTAAGCCTAATCCAATAATTTCAAATTATCATCGTATTCCCAAACGGGGAGTCCCATGACCACACATTCAGTTCTTACGAGTTACATTGGTGCCATGCGAGGTGTTGATGCTTTTCACGGAGCTGTTTTGGTGCTTTTTCAGGGTTTCCCCCTCTAACACCATGTTTTTAAGACCATGTCTAGATATTTTAAAATTATCATCATATTCTCAAATCGTGAGTCATTTGACCACGCGTTAAGTTCCTACGAGTTACAGTGGTCATGTGCGAGGTGTTGGTGCCTCTCTCGGGGACTTTGGAAACTATTTCTGGGTTTCACCTTTTAACTCCATATTTTTTAGCCCAAGTGTAGCTATTTTAAGTTATCATCATATTCTCGAACCCGGCGTCTTATGACCATGCGGTTAGTTCCTACGAGTTACATTGGTCCAATGCGAGGTGTTGGTGCCTCTCACAGGGGCATTTGGGGGTTATTTCGAGGTTTCTCCCTCTGACGCCATATTTTTAAGCCTAAGTCAAAATATTTTCAAACTATCATCATATTATCAAATCGAAAGTCCGATGACCACACGGTTGGTTCCTACGAGTTACATTGGTCCCGTGCGAGGTGTTGGTGCCTCTCACGAGGCCGTTTGGGGGCTGTTTTGAGGTTTCTCCATATAATTCCATGTTTTAAGCCTAACTGATAATTTTTTTAAATTATACTCATATTCTTAATGCGAAAGTTCCATGACCATGCGATCGGTTCCTACGAGTTACATTGGGCCCGAGCGAGGTGCTGGTGCCGCTTACGTGGCCATTTGGGGGATATTTCGGATCTTAGCCCGCTAACGTAATATTTTTAGGCCTAAGTCTTGATATTTTCAAATTATTGTCGTATTTAAAAATTGGAAGTCCCGTGACCACGGGGTCAATTCCTACAAGTTAGATTCATCTCGTTGGTGCCTCTCACGAGGCTGTTTGGGTGTTGTTTTGAGGTTTCGCCCTCTAACGCCACGTGATTAAGTCTAAGGTCATATATTTTCAACTTATCATCATATTCTTAAATCGAGAACCCCATGAACAGTCAGTTCCAATGAGTTACATTGGTCCTGTGTGTGGTTTTGGTGCCTCTCACAGGGCCGTTCGGGGGTTATTATGTGGTTTTTCCCTCTAATGCCATGTTTTTACGCCCAAGTCTATATATTTTTTTAATTATCATCATATTCTTAAATTGGCAGTCCCATGACCACACGATCCATTCCTACAAATTAGATTAGTCCCGTATGAGGTGTTGGTGCCTCTCACGGGGCCATTTGGGGACTATTTTGGGGTTTTGACCTCTAACACCATGTTTTTAAGCCTAAGTCTATACATTTTTACATATTGTCGTATTCTCAAACTGCCAATATTGTGACCATGCGGTGACTTCCTACGAGTTAAACTTGTCCCGTGCGACGTGTTGGTGCTTCTCACAGGGACATTTGGGGGCTATTTGGGGGTTTCTCCCTCTAACACCATGTTTTTATGCCCAAGTCTAGATATTTTCCCATTATCATCATATTCTCAATCCGGGAGTCCCGTGACCACACGATCAGTTCCTACGAGTTACATTGGTCCCGTTTGAGGTGTTGCTACCTCTCACGGGGCCATTTGGGGGCTTTTTTTTTGGACCTCTAACGCCATGTTTTTAAGCCTAAGTCTATATATTTTTACATTATCGTTGTATTCTCAAACTACGAGTCTCGTGACCATGCGGTCACTTCCTATGATTAAACTTATCCCGTGCGAGGTGTTGGTGCTTCTCACGGGGCTTTTTCGGGGTTTGGACCTCTAAAGTTATGTTTTTAAGCTTAAGTTAAATATTTTTTAATTATCTTTGTATTGCCAAACTTGGAGTGCCTTGACCAAATGATCAATTCCTACGAGTTAATGAGGTGTTGGTGCGTCTCATGGAGCCGTTTGGGGGGCTGTATCGGGGTTTGTCCCTCTAATGCCATGTTTATAAGCCTAAGTCATATATTTTAAAATTATCATTGTATTCTCAAATAAGGATTCTCATGGCTCGTGGTCAGTTCCTATGAGTTATATTGGTCTTGTGGGAGGTGTTGATGCCTCTCTTGGGGTCCGTTTGGGGGGCTATTTCGATGTTTCACCCTCTAACGCCATGTTTCTAACCTTAAGTTTGGATATTTTCAAATTTTCTTCGTATTCTCAAAGCGAAAGTCCCGTGATAATGCAGTTAGTTCGTACTAGTTAGATTGGTTCAAGTCAAGGTTTTGGTGCCTCTTATGGGACCATTTGGGGGTTGGTTCGGGTTTTGGCCCTCTAATGCAATGTTTTTAAGCCTAAGTCCAATATTTTTAAATTACCATCGTATTCCCAAACTGGGAGTCCCATGACCACACGGTCAGTTCCTAAAAGTTACATTGGTCCCATGCGAGGTGTTGGTGCCCCTTACGAGCCTGTTTGGGTGTTGTTTCGGGGTTTCGCCCACTAACACCATATTTTTAGGCCCAGATCTAAATATTTTGAAATTAGCATCATATTCTGAAACCGTGAGTCATGTGACCATGCATTAAGTTCCTATGAGTTCCATCGTTCATATGTGAGGTGCTGGTGCCTCTCGTGGGGCGTTTGGGGGCTGTTTCTGGGTTTCACCTTTTAACACCATGTTTTTAAGCCCAAGTGTAGATATTTGCAAGTTATCATCATATTCTCAAACTAGGAGTCCCGTGACCACGCAATTAGTTCCTACGAGTTATATTGGTCCCATGTGAGGTGTTAGGGCCTCTCACGGGGGCGTTTGGGAGGTTATTTCGAGGTTTCTCACTCTAATGCCATGGTTTAAGCCTAAGTTAAAAAAATTCAAACTATCATCATATTCTCAAATTGGGAGTCCCATGACCATACGGTTGGTTCCTACGAGTTATGTTGGTCCCGTGCGAGGTTTTGGTGCTTCTCACGGGCCGTTTGGGGGGCTACTTTGAGGTTTTTCCCTCTAACGCCATATTTTAATCCTAAGTCTAGATATTTTCAAATTATCATCGTATTTTCAAATTGAGAGTCTCATGACCAGGCAGTCAGTTTCTACCAGTTATATTGGACCTATGAGAGGTGTTAGTGTCTCTCACGAGGTCGTTTCATGGCAATTTCAGAGTTTCTCCCTCTAACACCATGTTCATAAGCCTAAGTGTAGATATTTTAAAATTATTATCATATTCTTAAATCGGTAGTCTCGTGACCAGAGGTTAGTTCCAACGAGTTACATTGGTCCCGTGAGTGGCCCTCGTGTGAGGTGTTAGGGCCTTCACGGGGAAGTTTGTGGGCTGTTTGGGGTTTCGCCCGCTAACTCCATATTTTTAAGCCTAAGTCAAATATTTTAAAAATATCATCATATTCTCATGCCGGGTGTCCCGTGACCACACGATCAGTTCCTACGAGATACAATTGTTCCTTGTGAGATGTTGGTGCCTCTCACAGGGCCGTTTGGGGGTTGTTTCGGGGTTTCGCCTTTTAACGCCAGGTTTTTAAGCCAAAATCTAGATATTTCCAAATTATCATCATATTCTCAAATCGGTATTCCTCTAAACATGCATTTAGTTCCTACGAGTTACAATAGTCCCGTGTGAGGTGTTGAGGCCTCTCACAAGGCCGTTTGGGGTTGTTTTGAGGTTTCCCCCTCAAACGTCAGGTGTTAAGCCTATGTCTAGATATTTTTAAATTATGGTCGTATCTCAAACCGGGAGTGTTGTGACCCTAGGGTCAGTTCCTACGAGTAACATTAGTTCCGTGTGAGTTGGTGCCTCTCACGGGGCTTTTGGGTGCTTTTTCGAGTTTTGTCCCTCTAAAGCCATGTTTTTAAGCCTAAGTCAGATATTTTCAAATTATCATAATATTCTCAAATTGGGAGGCCCGTGAACACATGATCAGTTCCTACGAGTTACATTGGTCCCTTGCGAGGTTTTGGTGCCTCTCTCGGGACCGGTTAGGAGCTTTTTCAGGATTTCTCCATTTAACGCCATGTTTTCAAGACTAAGTCTAGAAAATTTCAAATTATTGTCATATTCTCAAAATGGTAGTCACGTGACCACAGGGTCAGTTCCTACGAGTTACATTTGTCCCGTGAAAGGTGTTGGTGCCTCACACGGGGCCTTTTGGAGGCTATTTTGGGGTTTCTTCCTCTAACGCCATGTTTTTAAATCCAATTCTAGATATTTTCAAATTGTTATAATATTCTCAAACCGAGAGTCTGTGATCACGTGGTCAGTTCCAATAAGATACATTCGTCCTGTGTGAGGTGTTAATGCCTCTCACGGGGCTGTTATAGGGTTTCACCCTCTAACGCCATATTTTTAAGCCTATGTCTAGTTTTTTTTTTGTATTCCTAAAGTTGGATTCTCGTGACCACGCGGTCAGTTCTTATGAGTTACATTAGCCCCATGAGAGGTGCTGGTGCCTCTCACGGGGATGTTTCAGGGCTGATTTGGGTTTCACCCTCTAATGTCATATTTTTAAGCCTAAGTATGGATATTTTCAAATTATCGTCACACTCTTAAAGAGGAGATATCGTGACCATGTGGTCATTTCCTACAAGTTATATTGGTCCCGTGTGAGATGTTTATGCCTCTTTTGAGGCCGTTTCGGGGTTTTTCCCTCTAACACGATGTTTTAAGCCTAAGTATATATATATATATATTCAAATTATCATCATATTCTCAAATCGGGATTCTCGTGACCATGCAGATAGTTCCTATGAGTTACATTGGTCCTGTGAGAGGTGTTGGTGCCTCTTACGGGGTCGTTTGGGGGCTGTTTGAGGGTTTCGCCCTCTAACGCCATGTTTTTAAACCTTAGTCTGGATATTTTTAAATTATCGTCGTATTCTCAAAGCTGAAATTTTGTGACAATGCGATCATTTCCTACGGGTTACATTATTCCAGTGCGAGGCATTGGTGCCTCTTACAAGGCCATTTCAGGGTTGGCCCTCTAACACAATCTTTTAAGCCTAGGTCTAGATATTTTTAAATTATCGTCATATTCTCAAATTGAGAGTCCCGTGACCACATGGTCAGTTCCTACGAGTTACATTGGTCTTGTACGAAGTGTGGGTGCCTCTCACTGGGTCATTTGGGGGCTATTTTGAAGTTTCTCCCTCTAACACTATGTTTTCAAGGCTAAGTCTAGATATTTTCAAATTATCATCATATTCTCAAATCAAGAGTCCCGTGACCACGTGGTCAGTTCCTACGAGATACATTGGTCTCATGGAATGTATTAGTGCCTCTCACGGGGCTATTACAGGGTTTCACCCTCTAACGCCACGTTTTTACGCCTAAGTCTATTTTTTTTTCAAATTATCATCGTATTCCAAAATCGGGAGTCCCGTGACTAGGCGACTAGTTCCTACGAGTTACATTTGTCCTGTGAGAGGTGTTGGTACCTCTCACGGGGTCATTTGGGAGATGTTTTGGGGTTTCGCCCTCTAATACCATGTTTTTAAGCCTAAATCTATATGTTTTCAAATTATTATCATATTCTCAAATTAGGAGTCCCTTCACCATACGATCAGTTCCTATAAGTTAGATTGGACCCGTACGAAGTGCTGGTGTTTCTCACAAGGCCGTTTGGGGGCTATTTCGGAGTTTCTCCCTCTAACACTAAGTTCTAAAGCCTAAGTCTAGATATTTTCAAATTATCATCGTATTCTCAAATTGTTAGTCTCATGACCAGATGTCATTTCCAACGAGTCACATTGGTCCTGTGTGAGGTGTTGGGGCGTATCATGGGGCCATTTGGGGTTTCGCCCTCTAACGCCATGTTTTTTAGCCGAAGTTAAATATTTTTGAATTATTGTCATATTCTCATACCAAGTGTCCTGTGACCACACAATCAGTTTCGAGGAGATACATTGGTCATGTGCCAGATGTTGGTCCCTCTCACGGGGCCGTTTGTGGGTTGTTTCAGGGTTTCTCCATCTAACGCCAAGTTTTTAAGCCTAAGTCTAGATATTTCCAAATTATCATCGTATCCTCAAATTGTTAGTTTTTTTAACATGCGATTAGTTCTTACGAGTTACATTTATCTCGTACGAGTTATTGGGGCCTCACACAGGGCCGTTTGGGGGCAGTTTCGGGATTTCTCCCTCAAATGGCATGTTTTAAGCCTAAGTCTAGATATTTTAAAATTATGGTCGTATTATCAAATCGTGAGTCCCGTGACCCCACGGTCATTTCCTAGGAGTTACGTTGGTCCCGTGAGAGGTGTTGGTGCCTCTCACGGGGTCGCTTTGGTGCTTTTTTGGGGTTTCTACCTCTACCTCCATGTTTTTAAGCCTAAGTCTGGATATTTTATAATTATCAATGTATTATCAAAGCAAAAATCCCGTGACCATGCCGTCATTTCGTACGAGTTACATTGGTCCCATTCGAGGTCTTGGTGACTCGTACGGGGTCGTTTCAGGGTTTGGCTCTCTAACACAATGTTATAAGCCTAAGTCCAGATATTTTCAAATTATCATCATATTCTCAAATCGGGAGTCTCGTGACCACGCAGATAGTTCCTATGGGTTACATTAGTCCTGTGTGAGGTGTTAGTTCCTCTCATGGGGTTATGTGGGGGTTGTTTCGGGGTTTTTCTCATTAACGCCATGTTTTTAAACCCAAGTCTAGATATTTTTAAATTATTATTATATTCTCAAATCGGGATTTTCGTGACCATGTGGTCATTCGTATGAGTTATATTGCTCCCGTACGTGGTATTGGTGCCTCTCACTAGGCCTTTTGGGGGATAATTTGGGGTTTTCCCCTCTAACGCCATGTTATTTTCCCATGTCTAGATATTTTTAATTTATCACCGTATTCTCAAACTGGGAGTCCTGTTACCATGTGGTTAGTTCCTACAAGTTACATTGGTTCGGTGCAAGGTGTTGATGTCTATCACGGGGCCGTTTCGAGGTTTCGCCCTCTAACGCCATGTTTTTAAGCACAAGTGTAGATATTGTCAAATTATCATCGTATTCTCAAACTAGGAGTCCTGTGATAATGCGATCAGTTCCTACGAGTTACATTGGTCCCGTGCGAGGTGTTGGTGCCTCTCACGGGGCCTATTTAGGGGCATTTTTGGGGTTTCATCCTCTAACACCATATTTTTAAGCCTAAGTCTAAATGTTTTCAAATTATCATTGTATTCTCAAATCGGGAGTCTCGTGACCAAGCGGTCAATTCCTACGAGTTACATTGGTCCTATACGAGGTGTTGGTCCCTCTCACGGGGCCGTTCGGGGGGTTATTTTGAGGATTCTCTCTCTAACGCCCTATTTTTAAGACCAAGTCTAAATATTTCCAAATTATCATCATATTATCAAACTAGGAGTCTCTTGACCATGCGGTTAGTTCCTATGAGTTACATTGGTCCCGTGCGAGGTGTTGCTGCCTCTCACGTGACCGTTTGGGGCCACTTTTCGGGTTTGTCCCTCTAGCGCCATGTTTATAAGCCTAAGTCAAGATATTTTCAAATTTTTATTGTATTATAAAATCGGGAGTCCCATGACCACATGATTAGTTCCTATGAGATACATTGGTCTCATGCAAGGTGCTGGTGTCTCTCACGGGACCGTTTGGGAGTTGTTTTAGGGTTTCTCCCTCTAACACCAAGTTTTTAAGCCTAAGTCTAGATATTTTTAAATTATCATCATATTTTAAAATCATGAGTTTTGTGACCACGCGGTCTGTTCCTACGAGTTACATTTGTCTCGTCCGAGGAGTTGGGGCCACTCACGAGGCCGTTTGGGTGTTGTTTTGGGGTTTTGGCCTCTATGGTTATGTTTTTAAGCCTAAGTCTAGATATTTCCAAATTATCTTCATATTATCAAATCAGGAGTCCCATGACTATGCATATAGGTCCTCTGAGTTACATTAGTCCCGTGCGAGGGGTTAGTGCCTCTCACAGGGTTGTTTGGGGTGTTTCAAGGTTTCGCTCTCTAATGCCATGTTTTTAAGCCTAGGTCTAGATATTTCCAAATTATCATCATTATCTCAAATTGGGAGTCCCGTGAACACATGATCAGTTCCTACGATTTACATTGGTCCCGCGCAAGGTGTTGGTGCCTCTCATAGGGCCATTTGGAGGCGGTTCCCTCTAATGCCATGATTTTAAACCCAAGTCTAGATATTTCTAAATTATCATCGTATTCTCAAATCGAGAGTCCCGTGACCACACAATCAGTTCTTATGAGTTAAATTATCCCCTTACGAGGTGTTGGTGCCTCTCACGGGGCCATTTGGGGGTTGTGTTGGCTTTTTGGCCCTCTAAATCCATGTTTTTAAGACTAAGTCGGATATTTTTAAATTATCATCGTATTCTCAAATCGAGAGTCCTGTGACCACACGCTCAGTTCCAATCAGTTATGTTGGTCTTGTGCAAGGTGGAGCCTTTCACGGGGCCGTTGGGGGGCCATTTTAGGGTTTCACCGTCTAATGCCATATTTTTAATCTTAAGTCTAGATACTTTCAAATTATCATCATATTATCCAATTAAGAATCCTGTGACCATAGGGTTAGTTCCTACGAGTTACATTGGTCCCGTGCGAGGTGTTAGTGCCTCCTATGGGGCTGTTAGGGCCTGTTGCGGGGTCTCACCGTCTAATGCCATAATTTTAAGCCTAAGTCTAAATGTTTTCAAATTATCATCATATTCTCAAACTCGAAGTCCCTTGACCAAGCGTTCAGTTCCTACGAGTTACAATGGTCCCGTGCGAGGTGTTGATCCCTCTCACGGTGTCGTTTGGGGGTTGTGTTGGGGTTTCGCCCTCTAAGGCCATGTTTTTAATAATCTTTCTAGATATTTCCAAATTATCTTCATATTATCGAACTTTGAGTCTTGTGACCACGCGGACATTTCCTTTGAGTTACATTGGTCACGTGTGAGGTGTTGGTGCCTCTCACGGGGCCATTTGGGGGCTCTTTCGGGGTTTGGTCATCTAGCGCCATGTTTTTAAGCCTAAGTATATACATTTAAAAATTATCGTTGTATTATCAAACCGGGAGTCCCATGACCACATGATCAGTTCCTATAAGATACATTGGTCCCGTGCGAGGTGTTGGTGCCTCTCACGGGGCTGTTTGGGGATTATTTTTGGGTTTCGCCCTCTAACACCAAATTTTAAGCCTAAGCTTATATATTTCAAAATTATCCTCAAAATTTATAATCGAGAGTTCGTGACCTCACGGTCAGTTCCTATGAGATACATTGGTCCTGTGCGAGGTGTTGGTGCCTCTCACGGGGTCATTTCGGGGTTATTTTAGGGTTTTGCTATCTAATGCCATATTTTTAAGCCTAGGGATAGATATTTCTAGAATTTCATCGTATTCTCAAATTGGGAGTCTCGTGACCATGCGATCAGTTTCTACGATTTATATTGGTCCCGTGCGAGGTGTTGGTACATGTCATAGGGTCATTTGGAGGCTGTTTCGGGGTCTCGTCCTCTAAGACCATGTTTTTAAGCCTAAGTCTACATATTTTCAAATGATCATCGTATTCTCAAATCCAGAGTCTTGTGACCACGCAGTTAGTCCCTACGAGTTAAATTCGTCCCTTGCGAGGTGTTGGTGTCTCTCACAGGGCCGTTTTGGGGTCTATTTCGGTTTTTGGCCCTCTAAAGCCATGTTTTTAAGCCTAAGTCAGATATTTTCAAATTATCATCATATTCTCAAATCGGGAGTCCCGTGACCATGTGGTCAGTTCCTATGAGTTACATTAGTCTCGTACGAGGTGTTGGTGCCTTTCACGGGGCCACGGGGGGCTGTTTTGGGGTTTCACCCTCTAATGCCTTGTTTACTCCTAAGCCTAGATACTTTCAAATTATCATCGTATTATGAAATTAGGTGTCTCATGACAACACAGTCAGTTCCTATGAGTTACATTGGTCTCGTTTGAGGTGTTTGTGCCTCTCACGGGGCAATTTAGGGGCTGTTTGGGGCCTTTACCCTCTAACGCCATGTTTTTAAGGCTAAGTCTAGATATTTTCAAATTATCATTGTATTGTCAAATCGAGAGTTCCATAACCACGCGGTCTGTTCGTACAAGTTACATTGGTCCCATGCGAGGTGTTTGTGCCTCTCCTTTGAAGGTACCTATATTGAGCACTCTTAGCGTTTGTTTTTCATGTTGTAGCTATATAGACCTTCAGCTAGTTGGACTAAAATTTTGACAAGATTTTGTGTAATTCTGTCAATTCCAGATGCCTACGTCAAGCTCTCTAAGATCTTTACTCAAGCCTACATCAAATTTAGAATCCAACCATACTCAAGTAGTCTCACACCTATTTTATTGGCTCGTAGGAATTATTACACGCCACATAGGACACATTGCATCACACTGAATTTTATAATGTCTAATTGATTGTTTATGGGTTTTAGCAAAAATAATTTGTTTTAAAAAAATTGTTTAAATTTAATTTTGAATTAATGTGATCAAATAATTTCATAAAAAATTATTTCGGAATTAATTTGGACGTGTTAATATTTTTTTAAAGTTCTTTTCAATAGTACGTGATAAATACATTGGCATTTTAGTAAATTGGATCATATGTTAATGTGTTATAGCTATGTACGTATGCATGTCCATGTGTGTGACCATTTGCTGCGGATTAGTTGGCGTATAGACGTGTAAATATCATTTACATATTTATAGTATAAAATTTTGTGCGTATGCCTCATCTGTTAACAATTTTCCATAAGTAAATATATTATATATATGCTTGCATGTGTGGTCCTTAGCCATTGAATTGGGATGGAATTTATATCGACGGGACCCTAACTGATATTGGTTCGAAGCCTTAGCAGGTATTGCGCCTTAGCAGTTATTGCGTTAGTTGTTACTGTGTTGTGATACCTGTACATGATTTGACCAAACGGTTTTCAAAGATGGCTTTTTCAGCTATTTAAAATGGAGTAATGCTACGTACCCCAAATAACTCCCCCAAATGTCCGCCAAAATGACTTGTTTTTTGTGCCCTGGCGGAACCCCCATCACATGGTAATAAATGACAGGCATATGAGAGAATGATGTGGTGTCCACATCAGATTTGGGGACATTTGGGGGAGTTATTTTGTACTCATATCATTATTCTTTAAAATGATGTCATTTACTGCGTTATTTCCAATAATAAAAATGTTATATATATCGGGTGATAGTATCAATTTAGTATCAGTACTTTTTTATTTACTTGTATTATGGTATGGGTATCGCCAAAAAATAATGTAGATCCTACCAATATACAATTAAATAAAACGCATTTAGTACTAAACCGATACTTGAATCCGATAAGAATATCATTACTCTTCCAACAATAACTTTTGTAAACCACGATTTTGAGTGCCCTAGTTTTTTTTACCGAAAACCATTTGTTTGGTTTCCTTTACAAATTCAAAACGTCACTGTTTTTGGAAATATTCAATGGTAATTTTTTAGATTCATTTTGTGTCACGTGATTTTGGTTAAGTTGTTTACTGCTGGCACACCTTCATTTAAAAACAACTTCGTTTTGTAAAACCGTCAATCATGTCTTGGTTAGTTGGCTACAACACACGTGTTAAATTTTTAAAGGGATCATTTCAGTTTTTTTCATGATCATTGGATCAGATTAAATCAATGTTTTTTTTTACAATCCTTGTGATACCTTTCTACACCAATCATACCACACCTTATATCTCTATAAATTAAGGCTTTGGGTCTCATTTATTTTAATTTGAGAAAATCATTTTAAGATCCCAAACTCTGCCGAAATTTAGAGAGAAAGTGAGAGATTTTACACAATTGCATTTTCAAAGATGCATTTTCTGTGTGTGTATTTTGTGAACAAAGATTGATTCATTTCAACATTTCAAAAGACTCTCGAGGTTACTGTGATTAAACCAATAATCTCATCTCTTCATTTTGAGTTTTTAAGATTAAAAATCTATTGTAAGTACTCTTCATATTATGTATTCTTATAGCTCTGGTTTTTCATAGATCATTATTTGTGTAGTTTTGTTACTGATTATTCTCTAAATAGAACACTACAAACAAAAAAAAATATTTTGTGTATTCTAGAGGTTTTAATTGGTTCTAAATTTTTGTTTGTTTAAAACGTATTATTTTAAATAGAAGCTAGGAAAACTTGGTTCATTATATTCACATATGATAGGTTTAGAGAGTTAAACCTATGGAGGACTTATTTGATAAACTTGAAAATCTTGACTGTCCTATTTTTAAACAATAAACTTGACTTGCTCTAATTGAAGAACCTAGATCTGATTTTGGACTAAAACTAGAATATTTAAGTATTGAGTTATTCAACTGTTTAAACTTGATTTAATAGGTTGTCAGATTAAAATCTAATTTAATCTAAACTAATTTTTAAAATAGTTCATTGATATTTGACTTTGTGCTTGTGGTGTATATATATTTAAAGACATATTGTTTTTGTGTGTTTTGTTAAAATGAATATGATTGCTCGGTCTTAATTGATTTTTCAGGATCTTTGATACATCATTTGCATATAAACACCACTATTCACATAGACTGTTGGAACGTGAGGCCCTCAAATTTAAAATTCTTTTACCTTAAAAAGATAATTGTTTCCTTTTTAGATGCGGAAGCGAAGATGGCGGTTCAAATAAAAAACAAATTAACAAATTTTAATTTCTTGTCAAATTAAAGTTAAAATGGTTTAAGTGAAATTATAATAAGTGTGTGTTTAATTTAATTTCACTTTAACAAATTTTAATTTCTTGTCAAATTAAAATTAAATAAAGTGAAATGAAATTAAACACACACTTATTATAATTTCACTTAAACCATTTTAACCCAAGTCCTACAAATTTGCCTAAGCCATATTTTTCAATTTTAACAAATTAGGCCAAACCAAATTTTATCAAATTAAAGTAATGACTTGAATTAAATTAGCATTACCCAATATTTATTTAGCACCAAATTAAATTATGTAGTGATATATACCAAATTTTATATTTTTACCTAAGCATGCGTTCGAGGTGATATAGCAAGATAAAATTAAACAATGAATTACTACGCCGCGATGTACGAGGAAAAACCCATAACGGGAAAAAACCTCGGACGGCCCTAGCCTTAAGTCCACTAAGTATGGTTTTATAAATACAAGACAATAAGACTTACAACACTCGACTTGATCCTTTTCAAGCCACGATGATCCTTCTTATACCAACCTCCACTTAGTTGACAATCCCGAACTCCATCGGAACCTTGGAATTCACCAATGAGGAACTAGGAAGCAACCGTCAACCACACATGGTGCCTTTCACCATATGACAATACCGCAACAAAACAAGATCTTCTTCTTTGAGGGATTTAGAAGGAAACCCAAACAATCTCTTTAATGCAGTAGAGATAAACCCGGTGCCAAACTCCAAGCAATGTATATATATAGAGAGAGTAACATCGATTAAACATTATTTATTGGGTGCAAACTTGGTTTTGTTCTTTGAATAAAACAATTTGAATAACAAACACCAAGGGAAATTTTTATGGAAGAATTAAGCTCTCAAACACTCTCTAGAAGTTGGAAAAAGTTCTTAGAAAAATCCTGTTCCCAAAGTGATTTAATTCTATGAAAGAAAAGTGGGACAAAGTAGTGGGAAAGTGCCAAAAAAACTGCCCAAACTGTTCCCATCGAAATCTCGTTCGAACGATATTTTCATTTGAACGACATTTCGTTCGAACGACTTATCTAATGAGATTCCAGTGGTAAGTCGTTGGCACACCTCGTTCGTTCGAAATTCTCGTTCGAACGAAAAACTCGTTAGATAAGTCGTTTGAACGAAAAATGTCATTCGAACGAGATTTCGGCGGGAACAGTTTTAGTAGTTTTTTTTAGGAATTTTCCACTACTTTGTCCCACTATTCTTTCACATAATTAAATTACTTCGGAAACAGGATTTTTCTAAGAACTTTTTCCAAGTTCTAGGGAGTGTTTGAGAGCTTAACTCTTCCATAAAAAGTTTCCTTGGTGTTTGTTATTCAAATTTTTTTATTCAAAGAACAAAACCAAGTTTGCACCCAATAAACATTATTTAATCCAAGTTACTCTCTCTATATATACACTGCTTGGAGTTTGGCTCCGGGTTAATCTCTACCGCATTGAAGAGATTGTTTGGGTTTCCTTCAAAATCCCTTAAAGAAGAAGAACTTGTTTTATTGAGGCATTCTCATATAGTGAAAGGCACCATGTGTGGTTGACGGTTGCTTCTTAGTTCCTCATTAGTGAATTCCAAGGTTCCAGTAGAGTCCGAGATTGTCAACTAAGCGGAGGACGGTACAAGAAGGAGCATCGGGGCTTGAAAGGGGTCAAGTCGAGTGTTGTAAGTCTTATTGTCTTGTATTTGTAAAACCATACTTAGTGGACTTAAGGCTAGGGTCATCCGAGGTTTTTTCTCGCTGTGGGTTTTTCCTTGTACATCGCGGCGTAGTGAGTCATTGTTTAATTTTATCTTGCTATATCACCTAGAACGCATGCTTAGGTAAAAAGATAAAATTTGGTATATATCACTACTTAATTTAGTTTGGTTCTAAATAAATATTGGGTAATGCTAATTTAATTCAAGTCATTACTATAATTTGATAAAATTTGGTTTGGCCTAATTTGTTAAAATTGAAAAATATGACTTAGGCAAATTTGTAGGACTTGGGTTAAAATGGTTTAAGTGAAATTATCATAAGTGTGTGTTTAATTTAATTTCACTTTGTTTAATTTTAATTTGACAAGAAATTAAAATTTGTTAATTTGTTTTTTATTTGAACCATCATCTTCGCTTCCGCATCTAAAATGGAAATAATTATCTTTTTCAAGTAATAAGAATTTAAAAATTGGGGGCCTTCGAACGAAAAACTCGTTCGAACGACAACTTCTAACGAAAAGGCCAAAAGTTTAAAAATTCCATTTTAGCCCAGAAACTTTATTTTAAAGTTTTAATGTACGATTCTGAAAACAAACCTTAGTTTAAAATAAAAGTACACCCAATATAAAAATATTCGAAGTCTCCCTATCTTTATATAGAAATGCATTCATACCTTTGGAGACTATGGACCATGATGTTGATGACGTAGAAACATAGCACTTAAACTCGTCATTTTGATGAAGCTTTAAACTTGGCCGCTACGTCTTCAACTTAAGTATGTCATAGGCTTGAACGATGGTCAATAACTATATCCTATGACTCAAATATTTTTGTCCAGAATTGAGCCAAAACTACAAAGGACTCAATTGGAAATTTGTGTCCTTACATAGACACTGATTGTGTACATATCAAAATCAAATTTGATTGTTCTGATTTTGAAAAGAAAGTTTATTGAAAGTCGTGTTAAGTCAATATAGCTTGATTTAAAAAAGAAAGAGAGAACATAAGATTTTTTGCTGATATTAAGGATATAAAAAATTGTTGCATTATCATTTAGGTTGTAACATTAAGGGTGAGTGTGTCATATAGAATAGGACACATCACAGAAGCACTGCACTACTACTAATCACTACAAGAATCAATAGGCACTGAGCAAACCTGTGCTAAGGAAGCTAGAGGGGAGGCTGAGACGTGAAATAAGCAGAATGAACAGGAGATGCATAGTGAAGATAATTGAGAAGGAGAAGCTAGAGGAAGGAGAAGCTTGGTAGAGATAGGTAATAGCTTGTTCTGATTTATCTTGCTTTGAGTCTTGTTGCATGTTTGTGAATCGTTCCTTTTATATTTTTCTTTAGTGGATTTGGTAGAGTAGGTGATCGTAGAGGGTTCGCCGTTTTTTTCTTGGCGAAGAGTTTTTGCGACATATAATAAATATCGTGTGCTTTAATTTTTGCATTAATCACTTAACTCGAAAAAAGTAGGATTAAAGTCTAGAAACGCACCAAAATAAACTAAAGTGATTATTATCTTCTTAATCATCTAGTTTAATAAAAGATAATAGTTAGGACTTTTAATAACTTGCCAAACTCAAATGAGTTTGAAGTTTAGTTATCAATTTAGGTAAAGTTTAAATTGTCCTCCTCTTGATAATGTATAAAACTCGTAGGTAACTTGGGTTTATTCATCACTAGTTTACTTCCGCACATTAGTCTATTGCTATATAGTTGCCCGATCATCACGGGGCCATTTGGGGGATATTTCGTGGTTTCTATCTGTAACACCATGTTTTTATGCTTGAGTCTATAATTTTCAAATTATCATCATATTCTCAAATTGGGAGTTTCGTGACCACGTGGTCAGTTCCTACGAGTTACATTGGTCCCGTGCGAGGTGCTGGTGCCTCTTACGGGGCTGTTTCAGGGTTTCTCCCTTTAACGCCATGTTTTTAAGCCTAAGTCTAATTTTTTTCAAATTATCATTGTATTCTCAAACCAAGAGTCCCGTGACCACGCGGTCAGTTTTTACGAGTTATATTGGTTCGGTGGGAGGTGTTAGTCCCTCTCATGGGGTCGTCTGGGGGTTGTTTCTGGGTTTTACCCTTTAATGCCATGTTTTTAAGCCTAGGTCTAGATATTTTCAAATTATCATCATATTCTCAAAGAAGAATCCCCTTGACCACGCGGTCAGTTCTTATGAGTTACATTGATCTCGTGCGAGGTGTTGCTTCCTCTCACGGGGCCGTTTGCGGGGCTCTTTTGGGTTTTTACCCTCTAACGCAATGTTTTAAGCCTAAGTATTGATATTTTTAAATTATCGACGTATTTTAAAATCGGGATTCTTGTGATCTTGATTTTAATTCCTACGAGTTACAATGGTCTGTGTGAGGTGTTGGTGTCTCTTATAGGGCTGTTTCGAGGTTTCACCCTCTAACGCCTTGTTTTTAAGCCTAAGTCTAGATATTATAAAATTATCATCTTATTCTTAAATCAGGAGTCCCGTGACCACACGATCAGTTCATACGAGTTACATTGGTCTCTTGCGAGGTGTTGGTGCCTCGCACGTGGCTGTTTGGGGGTTGTTTCGTAGTTTTTCCCTCTAACGCCATGTTTGTTAGCCTAGGTTTAGATTCTTTTAGATTATCATTGTATTATTAAACCGAGAGTTCCATGACCATGATCTAAGTTCCCATGAGTTAGATTAATCTCATGCGAGGTGTTAGTGCCTCTCACGGGGCCATTTTGGGGGCTGTTTCGTGGTCTCACCCTCTAACGCCCAATTTTTAAGACTAAGTATAGATATTTTTATATTATAGTTGTATTACCAAAACGGGAGTCCCGTGACCTCGCAGTTAGTTCCTACGAGTTACATTGATCTCATGCGAGGTGTTAGTTCGTCTTACGGGGTCGTTTGGGAGTTGTTTTGGGGTTTCGCCCTCTAATGCCGTATCCCTTTCTCTGGAAGGAGATGGAACAGAATTATGATTGACAAAGCAGTTGTAAATGAGGTTAAAAGTTCCTTAATTAACATAAAAAACAGTGGTAGAGCATATTTATTATACCATAAATAATTAATTGCTTATATTTTAATAATTTATCGAGTGGTTATAGAATTATAAATTGTGACATACCAATTCTCGTGATCCGAGAGAGAACCTGTAGACCGAAAACCAGTCTAGAATGGCATTTAAAACAATACAACCTACACTGATTAATTAACGTAGTAAACAATGTTAGAACAAACTTATTATATTGGAAATAATTAATTGTTTCTATTTTAATAATTTATCCAGTGTTTATAGAAAATTAAATTGTGTCGTACCAGTCCTCGTGCTCCGAGAGAGAACCTGGAGACAAAAAGACAGTCTAGAATGGAATCTAAAACAATAGAACCTACACTGACCATAAATGGTTCTTGAGCATCTCCAAGTGAATAAAGCATCACAACCAACTTGATGGTAACCTCGCTCCTGCAAATTTGACATTAACCTCAACTTGAAATTAAATTGGCGAATTCAAAACATACGAACAAAAGGATTATAAAGAAATTGATCTAAAAATTAACAAACGTAGTCAGAAATTCGATACACATGACTTATAACCATCTTCTTAGCGGTTTAAGATTCAACTTCATCCATAAATAATACACATCCTAAGTCCAGCATTCGAACGCATAAAACAAAAGAGAATTCTAAATAGTCAATTGGGAAAATAACAATTGATAAATGTTAAATAGAACCATTAACTTTTCTTTATTCATCAATAAAATATAAGAAACAACCATATATCTATTTAGTCCAAGTTATAGTTAATACAAATAAAATTATAATCACAGTGAAAGAAGTAACATACAAATTGAATAAGAACAAACTTTAATAAGACTTGAAACATAGTATGTAATCTCAGCGCCTATTATGCCCATTCTTTTTAATATGCATCGTCTTAAAAAAATTGATCTATAACTATAAAAACATATCTAAAACTATAGTTCAACAAATGACCCCTAAATGAACGAGACCACGACAGGTCGCTGCACAAAACACACAAATCATAAAAAGCGCCGAAACATAGCCAAGATACTTTGTACATGGTCAATATGTTTTTACTTAAAACAAATTTTACTCCAAATCATCAATATAAATGCTGAGTAAGTAGAAGAGGATATGTTTCTGTGGAAGTGAGCTGCCAATAAATGACGGTGTCATCGGTGCCTAAAGTTCTTTGTTGATTAAATTTTCATTCTCAAGTAAAAATCATAAGAATGTCGTGTTCTAAAGTTCTTTTAGTGCATATAAGAAACTTGAATTCACTTTATATCAAAGAATGCACAAAATGCTAGCAATACTACGACAACCGCACTATTCATCTTAAACTAAATACAATACCCACATATGAAAGTGAAGAAAATAACATAAAGACATTGTTAAGAATGAAAATACATTTATCTGATATAAGAGGTGTTGAGACAGAGGTAAGTCTCCACAGAGAGTGACTTGCGTTTTGTAAGTATGGTTTAAGCCAAATTCAACAAATAATAGCCTCAAAATTGAACAAATGCCTGATGACAGTACGTGTTTATAGTAACTGAGATGACATAAGCCAATAAATTAGATAATTACTAAAAAATTCAACATGTGCTCTAAGTAAAAAAAACATGAGTATAAAACATAGATATTAATACCCCAAACGAATAATACCACAAACCTAAGTGGCACATATATGGTTAGCATACAAAATCAAGATGGATTTCATATAAAAATGTAATGAAACAAAATATGAAATCCAACAAACTAAAACATATGGAAACTCAATATTAAAAAGAATATGAGAATTCCACAGAGGTAGAAATAATCAAGAAACACATATATGATTCATACCTCATACGTGCAATGTGGTTGATTTAATTATCGAAGTGAAGATATAATCATTAGATACCAATAAAATTATGATAATACAAAGAATAATAAAAATGTTTACTTAATCTAATAGAGTATTAGATTATAGAACTATTGCACGAATGAAAAAGTTAAAATGCTAACCATTACGACACCATAATCAACAAACTAAGCGTTGTTGAGCGATAAATATCGAGTGCATAGAAGATGTTGATAAGCACTGGTACATGCTATTTTTTTCCTTTATCCAAAACACAATACTCCCAAATCTCAGCTTATTACTACAAAACAAACAATAAATGTCTCAACATTAAACATTAAACATTAAACCTATGTCAAGTCGAGTATATTTATATAGGTCATGGTGTCATTTTTGGAACCCCTCTGGGTAGTCTACATATATAATAAAAAGTATCACTTTTGTTGTGACCGATTATAAATGGATGTTTTTAAAAAGCCTCCATCATCAATTTATATTCTCGTTGCAAAGTCTCCTCACGTCCTACCAATCGAACAGTCCAAGACCGACTCAATTCCTTCCAATGGATTAAAGTCCTCAAAATATATTAGTAAATCAATACCTTTCCTCCTAATCGCATACAACCCCCAATACAATGTAAAAAAAATGCATTGAATTATATTTTGTCAAAAAAAATTCACGGCACGCATATAACACCCAATATAATATGATGACATGCAAATAACCCACAACAAGGTGGTTGTAATTGTTTTACTTATTAAAAATCCCTTTAATTATATTTTGTCAAAAAAATATAATGTCTAGGGGTTTTGAATAATATTTTGATAGAAAAAATAATCCCAAAAAAATTTCTAGGGTTTATTGACACAAAATACAATTTGTTCATAGTTACACATATAAACACACATATACACATAAATCTATGCATGCACACAGATATAAACACAAATAGAAATATATACACACACACACATATACACAAATATAAATACACACACACACACACACACACACACACACACACACACACACACACATATATATATATATATATATAATAAAGTAAAAAACTTATGTATGTCATAAGCTTAGTTGATGATGTCATCTTTATGAGATTTTCTGCACTACCTATTTTACCCCTTACAAATTTGGATTCCCCCTCTTTTAAAACACTCTAATTTATTTCCCCTCTCTCTTCAAAATTCAAAAAAAGGGTAGAATCGTATTTTACCATTTTGATCTCATTTTTCAAACCCTCACTCTATTCTCTCCCTATTTTCGCCGACATTCTCTCTTCTCTCTCATTGGCTTCTCTCTACGACATTTCTCTCTATTCTTCGAGATGCATTATTCCTACTCCTTTTCATATTTAAGGTGTGTTACCTCCTTTTATAGATTATATGTAGATTAATGGCTCTTTTGTTAGAGTTTTATGAAATTTTGGGGTTGTTGTGATGTTAGGGCTCGAAATTTTAATTTTGAGAATTAGTGGTTTTTTGTTTATTGTTTTTAAGGCTTTGTGATTTTCCTAATGTGTTCGTACTTAAATTACTGTTTGGTTTTGAAGATGTTTACTTGATTAAGTATTGTGGAAAACCTTATGAACCTCATTGCAATTTGTTGTTATACTTATTTATTTATGTTTCATATTTTTTGCAGGTTTGAGAACGATTTGGTTCATTTTAAGATGAAAAATGCATTATTGGTTAAACGTAAATGGTTGAAAAATGGTTAGGTGCTTAAATTTTTTTTTGTGTGTGGTAGGGGGAGGGTGGAGAGAATATGATATAGATTATGACTATTTGTAGTTATAAACAGATCTGAAGATTCTTTTGAAATTTGTCCAAATAGTTGCATGTAGATCTGAAAGTGTTGGGTTTTTCAGATCCATAAGTTGAGTACTTCATTCTCTACATTTTGGGGTTTCGATTAGGGATTGGAGACAAAGATTATTTTTCTTTATTTTCTTATTAGCCTTATCGTTGTACTAATATATGATTTTTTTCTCTTTTTTCCAGATCTATGAATATCAATACGCGTATTGGATCTACGAATATCTATGAATATCACCGGTTTCGTGTATGTTGAAAAAAACATTATTGGTTGCATAGAATGAGCTTATAATTAGGTAGTTTGTTGGTGTTTTTTTTCATTAGTGATTTGAGTTGTGAAGGGAAAAGATATGTTTTGACAAACGGGGAGTTTATTTTGATGCAATTGTGGATTTTAATTCTTGGTCTATTATTTTTTAGTGCTCACATATAATATTTTAGATACTTAAATTTACGAATGCTTGATTCATTTATGTTTTAAATTTTTTCTAAGGGAAAACATTAATTTTATATCTCTACACCTTATGTTCTACTGTTGAATACACCCAACTTTTAGTATTTAAAATTTGGCGCTTTGTTAATTATATATGGTTATACATATTTTATAGGGTTCCTTTATGTCCAGATCGTACATAGGATCATACAGATAATCGTATAGAAGACGGTATTTGCGGAGGTGATTGGAGACAGTTTTCATCTTGGCCCCTATTCAGCCAACATGGCCAACATTGCTCATATAGTCATTGTGAATACCTATTGATTAACTTTCAACCTAATGAATGTATATTATTGGGTTCAATTAACACGACATATTTTTATGGTCATTAGTTTTAATTAATAGTATTAATGGTGACATTTATAGGGACTTAGATTTCATTGGAAGTGGTTTTATGTTTATACAGGCCTCTGTTTTAAGAAGAGCAGGGGAAATAATCAGGCTTATTGAGATTCAAACAACTCTCTTTATTAGTTGCCACGCTAGATTTGTAGCCAAACTGCTCGGTTAATTTTCACTACTCAGTTTTAACATTAGTCTTTAACTTTTTTTCTTTTTTCAATTTACGCAACTGAGTGTTCTCAAACATGTATCTGCGATGATAATCACAGATATAATTAAAGAAAAAATCCTTAACACCAAACTGCACAGATAAGCCATATCTGTATACTCTTATTTGAGTATTCTTTCAAATTTATGCCTTTTCACTTTATAATGTTGATGCTTATTCACTTTGTGGATGCTAATTCATTTTCTACAGTTTCATATGAACATCATACACATATATTATATGGGTTGTTTGTAATTCTTGCACCATTGTTATCATATATTTGTATCTATTATGAATCACCATTTGTATTATGTCTTTCTTTGTAAATGGTTATGGTTATATCTGTAGAAGGGAAATTTTTATATTGTCAATGGTTAAGATACCGAATATAAATAGATTGCGGTCCATAATTGACCATAGATTTCTCTTCACTTCACAACATCAAGAAAAATGAGGTCAGTCCTTTAATATGTTTTTCTTCATTTCAGGTGCCCCGCCCCATGGAAATGGGATCAAGCTTTTTCAGACATCGTCACTGTGGCAGGACGGACGCAACTATATTAAAGCTTTTGAAGAGGCGATATCCTACATCCAATGAATGCATTCCAATGTATACCATCTTCCTTGAAAAATTTCAAATATAGATCAAAAGAAAGGTTTGTAAAGGCAGTAACAACAACAAGGTCTCATCTAAGATAATCTCTCTCAAAAGAAGCATTGGAACTTTCATCATTAGTTTTAACTACTTTCGTTTGATTCGAGTTCGGCTTCAACATGTAATTTTTTTTTATGTGGTTTACATGGCATCTTCAATATAGTAACAACAATAAATATCATATCTATTAGTTAAAAAATACATGACATTAATTAATACAAACAGATGAAAGTTGTTTCAACAATGCATAAATGTTATGGAGTTAGTTAATTGAGTCCATTCAATTCCATGAGCTTTGTTGTCCAACCTTTTTTCAAGGTTTGATGATTTTTGGTTAAAAACTTTGATTTGTGTGTTTCAGGTTTGTATACGAACTATATCCCCAATGCAGAATTATTATGGAGTTGGACGGAGTTCGAACAAAACGGTAGATCTACGTAAATGAAATATCAGTTTAATTATAGTTGTTTCAATTATACCATATTTTTTCTTTCATAACTGTTTAAATTTAAAGCATATATATAACCTATACAATTTGGTACTCTGATTTGATTATTGGGATTCATATATGCATCCTCAGTTTGGCTCGAATGTGATGGAGCCTCTTTTAATTGAACAGCTTATGGACCAAGATGTTGCGAATCTACTGAGTAGAGGGGATGGATCCAATCCCAATTTAGTGGGAATAACTGAATCCAATGAAACAGTGGGGATATCAAGAGCAAACTAAGAAAATATAACATAACAGATATCGTGACAGATATCAGATCAAGAATGAAGACCACGATAAATATCATAACAAATATGAAAAATGACATATATCAACGAATGGAGATTCTCTATGGTAACAAACAAATATTATGAAAATTCAACTAGGAGTGAAGATCATGATAGATATTAGAATAAGAAATTTCAAAAATTCTGAAACAAGAAAAAATCAGATTCGATTTCAGCTTCTTCCACCACAACTAATTATGCCTAATTTTAGCTTTGGCTTTAATTTCAGTTGTTGAAGTGGTTCTGATTTTATGTTGTTTCTTGAGCATGAAATTCTTGCACGTGGGTATGAGGTTGATAAGTTATATATAATTAGGTTCATGTGTTAGTGATGTATTGATTTTCGATAAGTTTGATGAGTTTTCTGGTTATAGTAGTTCCTATTCATGAGCTGAAATGACAAAGAAGAGACGGAAGAAGGCCATAATGAGCTCTGGTAATTTTTATATGCGACTCAATTTACTCATTCCTAAATTTTTGTATGTTATTCTATTGATGGCCTATCATTAACTTTGGGGTTGATAGTATAATATTTTACATATGCAGTTGGGGATGCCTCCGTTCATACACGTTTTTTTGCTTAGAGAGTTTAAGCTAGGGAAACTGTTCCATTATGCATAAATGAAGAAAGAAAACTAGGGAAACAGTTCCATTTCACATAGATTGTGAGAAGAAAGATAATGAAGCATTAAAAATTGTTAAGGCTGAAAAAAGTAGGGACGATGAAGAAAGAAAGCATGTTGGATAAGTTAGTGTTTCTATAACTATTTTCGTTTCCATAGTGAAAGTGATGACCGAGGCCAGACCTGCATTTCACTCCCGTCGCCTAAGAAATATCTTCTCAGTCAAGACCACAAAAATATATTGTTTTCCCTATCAGTGGCCAAGAATGGATAAAAAGAGGAAATACTACATGCCCCATCATGTTGCATATATAAATATTGGAGTTTTAATTTACCATGGAACGGGAAGGATCTTGCGGCTAAAAGAATATGTAAAAATTTTAAATTTACTTTTTCTAAGTTATGTTGCAGATATAAAGATTGATGTTGATGTCTTCTTGGGTTCTTTATAATATTTTTCTGTGTTCTATGTGAATATGAAATTATGTACGTCATCCCAACCTTCTTGGTCATGTAAGCCAACAATTCAAGCCTTTACAAGAATATGAAATTATTTTCTAATTGGATTTTTTTAATTTGATTAATGATAAAAATGGTATTGTCTCAAGAATGAGAGTCGTGGAATATAGTAGAGAATTGCATTTAACGGTATACAAGTGGTTTTTGTAGCAGTATTTGTTGCAGAGGTATTGGTACATAAGACACTTTAGCATTTTGATTGTTGGTTGCATCATAAATGATTGTTTCTTCGCATTTTATTTTTACCAGGTCAATGATATATCAATTGTCAATTGATTATTTCCTGCACAATCACAGCAGTGTTTCTTGCCCCTAAACAGCGCCCATGCCAGTGTCCCTCCTCCCCCGGCTCTGCAGCAACGCCCCTCATCTCTCCCGGGCCTCTCCCTTGAGTCAACGATTCACAGAAGCAAACCAAGACATACAGGTAACATTTGAATATTTTTAATTCAATATTCAAGAAGGTAACTTTATATATGTGAGACCTCATTTGGTGTTTAATATATTGGGCAAAAGAAAATTAGGTTTGAGTTTATGATGCACAAGATAAACATTGATTCTCTCTTTGATTACATCACCAAAACTCCCATTGGTTTTGTGATATCTATCATCCAATTTGTCAACGAATGAACCTTATTATACAAATGCCTCTCCAATTTAACCCATTTATTTTAAGGGATTATACAAATAGGGACTACTCAACGAGATTGTAAAGAACGGGATGTCTTCTCTACCAGATCAAGTTTTGGGTATCTACTTTGGTTAGGCAAAAATTAAGTCAAATAAGATGTTTAAGATTGTGAGTAGTATCAAATGGGACCACGGTTGCTGTAGTTCTAAGAGAATCATTCAAGTATATCTAATTGATGTAAGAAATAAGGAAATATGTTATCAACGGATGCTTTGAGTCATGTATCTATAGTACCACGGTTGTTGTGTTTGATTAACATTTTCTATGTAAATGCTTTGAGTCATGTATTCTATAGTACCATAATTCTGAATTTTCTTTAGTACTCAAATTTCGGGGGTTGCGTCAGTATTCGTCGCATGCTCTAAGAAATCATGATGTCTTAAATATATATGCATAACTATCTACCCTTTTGGAAAAAAAGTATTGAAAATATTTTCATATCAGTTCTCAAGACATCCAAGTGCAGACATTACAAACAAGTTACCTTCTTACCCTCTGTGCATCTAGGAATTATAAAGAAGTTGCCTTCTTACCCTATGTGCATCTAGTTATTAAGACATCCAGGTGTTCTATTTTTTTAATGTTCCATTCTTACCCTGTGTGCATCTTAGTTTGGGTGTTGTTTTTGTGTAATAGATTGGGACAAATATACAGTATCTTTACATCTATATCATCACCCAAGAAAGCATGATCTTCTGATACGTAATTAAAAGCAAATGTGAATGGCATTTATTTGAGAAAGCCTGCTATTAATTGATCTTCTTCTTGCAGGTACCCTTACATCGGTTTATATGGAAAGTATTTCTTCGTCGTGTCTGGGATGATAAAAGTTCTTCACTGACTGCGCGCATGTCACAATAATTAGCTAAGTGAGGCTAAGTGAGGAGAAAAAGGAGTACACCAACAGTGCAGTTGCAGAATGGGTATCCAGAATGTCGGGATAGGGGTTGTCGGGAGCCAGAATGTCGGGACAACCAGGATCCAGAATACGGGACATAGATGACATTGGGAATCCACCAACAGTGCAGCTGCAGTTTCATTTACTCGGGGCTATTTATTTCCGCTAAATCAAACTCTTCATCACCAACTTCAACCTTTCTTTTGTTCACAGGGGAGTTCACTATTCTAGAGAATATGAGAAGTAGAACACTAGATGCATTTTGTGTTATTTGTAATTTGAGTGTACTAGGTTGGAACCTTTGTATTCCTTTGTATAAAGGTTTATAAAGGGAGTTCCCTGTTTAAATATTAGTATTCCTTTGTATGTAGGTGTACACACTATGTTTATATCAAGGTGCTTATTTTTTATCCAATCTATTTACATTGTTTCATTAATAGGTTGAGTGCAAGTTTGAGGTGCTAAGTTTCAAGTGAAACCTAATTTGAGTAAAGCTCCACAAGAATAAGTAATAGACATCAATTGGTTATATTATTTATAACTATACAATTTGTTATACCGATGGCAATGAAAATAACGTATTTAAGATCTTTCATCCCTTTTCTTTTTGATACAATGATGAAATTACTTACTTTCTGCTAAAGTGTTTGACTTCATTTTGAGTGTTTGAACTGAGCAAACACAATTTTGTACGTATGTTGTTTTATAGATAAATATTCATGAAATTTACTGGCTCAATCAGCTTCAATGCGATTGCAAGTATTTAAATCCGAACTTATGGTTTTAATCTATACTAAAACATATACCAATTTGTGTTTTTCTTTAAAGTTTTCTCAGGTGGGATTTTTTCATGTCCATTTTATAGATTCGATAAGCTTTACCCACTAATAGAAGTTATATATACAAGGGCAACACCATTAAATAGGATGAATAGTCCTATAAACTGGAAATTCTCCCTAAATGTTATTTTTTTTAATGTGATTTTTGTTATATACAAAAATTTCTATTTAAATTTTACATGACTTAATACTTCGGAAAATTATCATCGTGCCTTCAGGCACGGGCATATCCTAATGAATATATATATATATATATATATATATATATATATATATATATATACACATACATACACACAGCTCCCACAAATCAACAAACCGAAATGCACAAACACATATACACACGTACCTTTCATAAATCTTATAGCTGAAATCAATAAAAACCCTAGGTCAAAATTGAATAGCAAAATTACCCCCAAGCCCCCTTAGCCAAAATAACAAATTCCCAAATAGAGAAATGCGTTTGAGATAAGCGCGCTTTTCTTCAATGGATAAATCTGGTCATGGCCTAGTGGTGACACCCTGTAAATTCGAGGACTTTGAATTTAATTATTTTTGAGTAAATTTAATCATTTTGGGAGAAATGGAACTTATTCATTTTTGGAGAAATTTAAATTTATGATTTGGAGAAATTATTTAAATTACTGGATTTATTCAGATTGGCAAATTGAGATTTAAATTATTCAGATTATTTTTGTGTCGCATTTTTTTAAGTTAAAAATTTGAGAATATTATAAAGTAATTCGGATGACGATTCTGAGTGAACGATTGACCTCGGATAGGTCAAAATAGTCAAAAAAGAGTACCCGAGGTTAGTAATCGGGCCTAGGGGAAATTTTAGGAGTAACCGGGCCCACACGGGAGTGTTTAGGCGATTTTAATTAATCCCATAAGCTTAAAAATGGGATTAATAAAATAAAACCTAATTGAGGAAATTGGTATAGTCATAACTCAAGGAGAGAAACCCTAGAGCTATAGAGGAAAACAATGGAAGAAATAGGGGATCTCTTAGGAGCCAAACTAAGGAAGAGGAATGTGTTCTTCGTCAAACATTCGTCTACAACAAAGGAAATCAGACCCTACGACATTATTCAGGCAAGAAGTTAAACTTTCTTTCATTTTAATTGCGGTATTGCGATTCATATCATGGTGGCTGTAAACCATATTCATTTTGGGATGAGTTGTTATAACAAAATTCGTTTATGGGAGGGTATCACAACTTAAATATGGGTTTTGGGGATTTAAGCATTAAGGGTGAAATTGATGTTTAATTGATGTGAGAATATTATCATATGATTCTAGAATATGATTCAGAATCGAAAACATGTAGAAATTGTTATTGAATTCGGATTATTGAATCGAATTGAGAATTGTGATTTAAGGGATATTGAGGAAAAAAATAATTTATGAACCCTAGAATTTTAATGAAAATAATTGAGAATTAATGTCATATATTAGTGTTTCAACATGTTTATAGATGAAACAAATATGGGAGATAAAGTAATCGAGGTCTGGATTGAAATTGGAAAGCTTCGGAGATTAAAAATGGTGGAAAAAGCAGTTGGGAATACGATTGATATCTGGTCGATCGATCGACCCCTTTAGTTATTGTAAGACATTGGATTGTATATCTTTTATATATTTTTTGTTTGGATTTGATATGATTTTTATACGCTAAGGTGCATGAGACTGATATCTTTAGGAATAAATAAATTCTGGTTACTTGGAGAGGTTCGTAGATAAGTGAAGGACTTTTGAAAAATATATAGGAAAATTATTTTATCCTTGGATTAGATAGGGATGAATCTGGGGGTATGGATTTTGGAGTATTTATAATGAACAAGACTCGATAATATATGTCAAAAATATACAAGCATATTCGAATGGAAATTTTGGATGAATTTAGCATACGGGCTGGTATCTTAAGGTGGAATTTAATTGACAGAAATTTAATGGAACTGAATAGTTAGAGTCTTATGGGATTATGTATTAAAGACTAATAAATTTAATAAGGGTGTTAAACATATTAACCGAATTTGGTGAAATGAATTCTAAAAGGTCAAAATACGGAACAATAAAAGGAGTCCGGGCATTTTGGTTGAGTGATACCACTTGGCTAAAATTAATTGAGGTGATAGTAATTAAATTAAGGGTCGAGGTTTTGAGTCTGGCATTTCTTAAGCTAGTGCTACGGGAGTTATGCATAGACTATCCGGTTTAATTTATTATATAAATATATAATAAATTATCAAATATTTAATTTAATGAGAGGTGTTAACCTTAATAGTGGATTTTTGTGTGAAAAATTCTGAAGGGTGAAGATACGGACCACATGAGTGAGTCGGAGTATTGTAGTTGGGTTAGACTACATTAGTAAATTAATTAATGCAAAATCGATTAGATTAATTGGTGTAATTTAAAATATAACGAATTTGGCGTATGAGCGAACCTATGACTTAGATCAATAGGGTATGAGTGAATTACCTACTCCAAAATTTTAAAGGATAATTGGCACACTTCGAGTAGTGAGGAATACTCGGGAATATACGATGAGATGTATAATTGAAATTTAATAATATGAAGAATATTGGTGATATATATATATATATATATATATATATATATATATATATATATATACACACACACTACGTATGAAACACATACTAGAGGTCGTGTGAATACCTATATTGCTTATAGTAATTTATATATATAGGTTGTGTGAATGTTTATTGTATGATTTCTTATGTGATTTCATCATACCGTGATACTTGATATCACAGAGGTTTTCGCATAGGGACAGTCTTATTCTGATGAGCCCAATTAGGGGGATATTGACTTGTACCTCAGAAAATAGAACCTTGGTATAGCCTAATTGTGAATGATAATGAAGACGGTCATCGGGGTGAGTAGTTATGTGCTTCTCCCTTTTGACGTCGAACTCCTATTCGCCTGCAATATGTGTGTGATTGTTATTTATTGTTCGAGTGAGATAAATAACCAATGGTCCTTATTTGTACGTGATGTACCGGACCTCTATATCAGAGTATGCTCGCACCGTAGCTTAGACTTTGTGTGACGTATTAGTATATATATATATATTCTTGTGATTTATACTACTATGCATGCTTAGTAGATGATGTACTGACACTTATTGCTGAATATGCTTGCACAACAGGTCTCATACTAGGGGTGCTGTATTGGTATATATATATATATATATATATACGCAGTTGAAACTTATTCTACTGTGAGTGCTACAAGATGAGAAAGTTAATAACATCTAAAACAACCTAAACTTAATCTTTAAATGGGAAATCCATAACTTGCTAAAAGACACGAAAAATTCGATAATGTATTGTATGGGCAATATGAGCGGGAAAAAAAGAATTTCTATGGAGGAAAAGAATTAGCTCAATCTATTTAAATGGGGTAACATAACTAGGGAGGTTAGAAGGCAAGAGTTTGGTGTGTACATTAGATGAGCGGTGAGCTATGTCTCAAGAGAGTGTGATATTAGCTTAAACATGAAAAGTGTACATGAATATTTAATTATTTCAATTTAACTACTTGCTAAATATTTTTATAATGTTTTACTTAGGCTTTAATCCGTGTCAAAATCGTTTCCAAAATATTTTAGGTTTCCAGCCACAGGAACGCCCAGTTTGAGAATTCCATCGAGGGATGTTTATTTACAGCTCATGTGGAAGTTGCAGGACTTTACTGTAGACATTTTTCTCATTTATTCCTAGTATAGGATTGTTGATACCAAATTTAGTCTGCTGACATGGCTCCATTGGGTGAAGACACGTGGCAATCTACGTGGCAACAACAAACACTTCCGAGGAACCATATTGCATCGAGGAACTCTTCTTCCCCTACCAACTCAGATGCTCCGACTTACAAGAACTCTCCGAGGAACTTTTGAGTACCGAGGATCTTAGGCGGTCCGAGCTCCACCTTGAACAAAGCATTAATAGTAGGATAACCAACAGTTTGACTGTTCATTAAATGCTTATCATTCAGATGTATACACTTAAGGGGCATTTAATACATTACCCTTTCACATGTACATCATTTAATGTATTATCCTTCCACATTACAACTTCAGGGCTATAAATACATTGTATTGCCCTCATTGTAGGGGGACCAGAATTTCTTGATTGAACTTGTAATCAAGAATTACCAAACAATCATCAATAATAGAAACAGTGGACGTAGGCCATTCTTATAAGGTTGAACCACTTTAAAACTTCTTTGTCTCATTTATTTTATCTGTGATTAAATAATTAGATATAATCTAATTTTTTACATCAACAGATTGGCGCCGTCTGTGGGAAACGACTGGTAATATCATTTTTCATAAAAAATAACTCATCACAAATGGCTGATAATCCAGAACCCAGCCATCGAAACGCTAGAAGCCCTCCACATCCATCTGCTCCGCCTAATATTCCAGATCTGGCTGGAATAATGATAAATCTAGCCCAGGGCCAGACAATCATGCAAGAAACGATGCGACGACTCCTACAAACCCTCCATGGCAATGCACCAACCCATTCAGGACTGCGAAGTATTCAAAGAAATACCCGTTTACCTTCTTCACGTACTAGGCGTACTGATTCACATCGTACTGAGGAATCTGAAGATTTTTCTTATCAACCTAAACGAACTTTGTTAGTGCGGGCCACAGATACTGAACAATGTATCACTCTCTCTCTCCAGAAAGGACTAGTGCGCTAGAAAGGTTAAGCAGGGTATCACCTTTTGATCGATTAGGACCTAGAAGGAGTAGAAGTCCTCCTAAAGTCGCATCGAGGAGTTTTTGACGACCATCAGATTTAAGGGAAGGATCTGCCCAGTTGCGACCAGCTGCTCGTCAAGATGGATCCCAGGAAGCCACATCAACTCGATCAGTTGCTCGAACCAACGGCCCGAGGAAGGAAATAATGCATGGAAAGGCTCTATTCAGAGGCTGGAGGATAGATTAGGGGAAATGGCTAAAGCCAAGAACCCTCTACAACGAACTTTTATTCCAGGAACACCTTTTATCCAGGCCATTGTAGATTTTCCAACACCATCAAAGTTTAAAGCACCTATTGTGACCCCCAAATATGATGGACAGACTGACCCTGTCCTTCATATAGAACAATACCAAGCTGCAGCCGACATCTATGCTGTTCCATATGAGATGAGATGTAGACCATTCTCGGGAACTCTTACCGGATCTGCTCAAATGTGGTATAATAATCTTCCTCGGGGTAAGATATAAACTTTCCTTCAACTGGCCGAGTTATTTATTGGGAATTTCCATTTTGAGGCAAATCCAGTTAAATGAGTATCACATTTGTTAAGTGTTAAACAAAAGGCTGGTGAAAGTACCAGAGATTATATAACTCGTTTTAATAACGAGAAACTTGAAGTCATTGATTATGAAGAGAAGACAACGATTACCGCCTTGATGAGTGGACTACTACCCAACAAGTTGTACTACACTTTGGCTAAAGATCGGCCTAGAACCATGTCAAATCTGATGGGAAAGGCAGCCAAGATTATGAATGCCGAGGAGGCTATGACTGCGAAGAAGAATATAGATGCCAAAGAAACCAAGGTGGAAGGTGATAAAGCTAAGAAGAAAGAGCATAAGAATAATGGTAATGACAAACACTCAAAAAATAGGTCGGCATGGGAAGTAATGAAGAAATTCGATAATTATACTCCTTTGAAGAAGGACATCAACTATGTTCTAGAAGAAATCAAGAACAACGAGGAATTAAATTGGCCAGAGAAAATGAAGGCAGACCCCGAAAGGAGAAATAAGGCAAAGTATTGCGAGTTTCATAAAGATCATGGCCATATGACCAAAAATTTCATAGCTCTTCAAAATGAGATTGAAACACTCATGAGACGAGGAAAACTGGCAAAGTATGTTGATCGTGGAAACGAAAGAAGAAACAACGACCGAACAAGAGAGAGGTCTAGATCTCCTCGTTGAGTAGAGGAGAACAAGAAGAGGGACCATGAAGTTGATCCAGAAGACGAACCGGATCTTCCAAAGAGACCAAGGCATCCAGAACGTGAGGTATTTTCAATACGTTTTGGGTCATTTGATTGGAACATTATTACAGGTGGAGATGCAGGAGGAGGAGACCTTACTGCCGAGAGAAAAGCTTACCTCTATGAGGCTCAAGCTTTCTCATACATTCAACGAATAAATTTAGTTGAGGAGGATCACCCGAGAAAGGTGAACAAAGAGAAATTGGTCATTGGCTTCTCAAAGAATGACCTCGCAGGTGTTCTATATCCTCATGATGACCCATTGGTGATCAAAATAAGGATGAAGGAGGTAATGATTTCAAGAGTACTGGTAGACAATGGTAGCTCGGTAGACATCTTGTTCTACTCGTTCTTTGATAGTTTAAATTTAAAGCTATCTCAACTGAAGCCTTATCATAGACCCCTCCTCGGTTTTGCTGGCGAGAAAGTATTTCCACTTGGGACGATCAAATTGGACATATTCATTGGTACGTGGCCTGTTTATCGAACATAAAGAATACGCTTCTTCGTGATGGATAAGAATGTTCAATCATCATACAATATCATCATAGGAAGAGTATGATTGAAGAAGTTCGAGGCTATACCATCTACGGTACATCAATGCCTAAAATTTCTAATAAATTTTGGAGAAGGAGTTGTGAAAGGTGATCAGAAAGTAGCTCGGGAATGCTATTATTCATCCGTCGAGCAAGAGGAACTGGAGGAATCAAGGAAAAAGACTACTACTTATCAAGTGGATGAAGGGGAAGAAATTGAAACATTGTATCCTATAAATGAGTCGCAACTCATGAAGGGTCAAGTGGTGGAAGCTACTGAAAACATCATTCTGGACGACGAGCACCCTGAACGAACTACTCAAGTAGGTTCGTCGTTGGAAGCCTCACTAAAACAGGAATTGATAACTTTCCTTAGAAGCAGAAAGGAAACTTTTTCATGGAGTCATGAGGATATTCCTGGGATAGACCCAAATTTCTTATGTCACGAACTCAATGTGAATAAGGAGATCAAGCCTGTGAAGCAGAGAAGAAGAGTATTCAGTCCCAAGAAGAATCAAGCTATATAGGAGGAAGTCGAGAAGCTCCAGAAAGCCTGCTTTATTTAAGATGTTAAATATCCAGACTGGTTAGCAAATGTGGTGATGGTGAAAATGAAGAACAACAAATGGAGGATGTGTGTAGACTTCACCGAACTCAATAAAGCATGTCCAAAGGATCACTTTCTGTTGCCCCGTATTGATCAACTAGTCGATGCTACCTCGGGACACGAGCTGCTGAGCTTCATGAATGCTTATTCTGGTTACAATCAGATTAAAATGAAACCTGAAGACAGGGAGAGTACTTCTTTCGTTACCCCTAAGGGAACTTATTGTTATAATGTTATGCCTTTTGGTTTCAAAAATGCAGGTGCGACATATCAACAGCTGATGAACAAGGTCTTTGCTGAACAAATTAGTTACAATATGGATGTCTATGTTGACGATATGCTGACAAAGAGCAAGAAAGCTGCCGATCATCTAGTTGACTTAAGTCAGACTTTTGATCAACTGGATAAATATCAAATGAAGCTGAACCCGACGAAGAGCATATTTGGAGTACGAGAAGGCATGTTTCTCGGGTACATTGTCAATCAACGAGGCATTGAAGCAAATCCTGAAAAGATCAAATCTCTGCTAGGGCTGCGATCCCCAACGACGAAGAAAGAGGTGCAAAGTCTTACAGGACGAGTAGCAGCACTCAACAAATTTGTATCGCGAGCAACTGATCGATGTCTCCCATTCTTCAAGACACTCCGAAAGACTTTTGAGTGGAATGATGAATGTGAGAAGGCTTTTTAAGACTTGAAGAAATACTTGGGAGCACCTCCACTGTTATCCAGGCCAGTGATGGGAGAAAAATTATACTTGTATCTGGCAGTGTCCGAGAATGCAATCAGTTCGGCATTGATAAGAGTGGAGAATGGAGTACAAAAACCGATCTACTACATAAGTAAGGCATTCTGAGGAGCAGAGATAAGATATCCAAAGCTGGAAAAATTGGCACTAACATCGATCGAGGAAAGTAGAAGAATGAAGCCATACTTTTAATCTCATACCATAGTAGTATATACTGATATGCCATTAAGGCAAACCCTTCACAAACCAGAAAAGTCAGGAAGATTGATGTGCTGGGCAATAGAACTTGGTGAGTATGATATAGTTTATGAACCCAGATCATCGCTAAAAGGGCAAGCTGTAGTAGATTTTATAGCAGAGTTCACCTATCCTGATACCCCCGAGGAGCAAAAGTTGCTCGCTGATCAACCTGTGGATGTTACAGGATCATCAAACACAAGCTCAGACCAACTTAGGTTGGTAAAAGGGCAAGTGGATATTACAGGATCATCAAATTCGAGCCCAGACCAACTTAGGTTGGTAAAAGTGCAAGAAAAGATGATCGAAGAAGAGCAAGAAATATCAGGGGAGGGTGAAAGGAAGCAACAAATATTTCACCGAGGAACTCTGTCAGATCAGAAATTTGAAGACGAGTTACCTATATGGAGTCTGTATGTGGATGGTTCATCTTGCACTATAGGATGTGGCGCAGGGATAGTTTTGAGCAGTTCGGACGAGGTCGACATGGAATACGCCCTACGTTTCCAATTCAAAGCTTCCAATAATGAGGCTGAGTATGAGGCCATGATTGCAGGTCTTAATTTGGAAAAAATTATGGAGGCTCAGCAGGTTATTGTCTTCAATGATTCTCAATTGATCGTAAATCAAATGTTGGGAATATATGCAGCCAAAGGAGAATTAATGATCAAGTATCATGCAAAGGTGATGGAGTTGGTATCAGAATTTGCTGCTATTCAGCTGGTCAGAATACCAAGAATGGAGAATGCGAGAGCAAACACCCTAGCTCGATTAGCATCAGCTACTCGTACCGAGCTACGAAGAACAATCCCAATTGAAGTTTTAACTGGTCAGAGTATAGATGAAGATCTAATAATGAACTTTATTACCCTTGATTTAGGATCATCATGGATGGATCCCATCAGGGCATATATTGAGAAAGGGGAATTACCAACTGAGAAACTTGCAACCAAGAAATTAAAGTTTAGAGCTGCTCGTTATGTACTGACCAACGGTATTTTATACAGACGAGGAGTTATAGCAGGTTTGTAGAGATGTGTGCATCCCATCGAGGTGAAAGATTTAATTGAAGAGGTCCATGAAGGGTCCTGTGGAGCCCATGTAGCAGGTCGGACACTTTTGCAAAGGGTAATGACGCAAGGATACTACTGGCCGACGATGAGGGCTGATTGCATAGCCTATGCCAAAAAATGTGACAAGTGCCAACACTTTTCCTCCATCCGAAGAACTCCACAATCATTGTTGACACCCATCACTTCCCCTTGGCCATTTGCCATGTGGGGAATAGATTTGGTCGGGCCACTACCGACGACAAGGGAACGATTTAAGTACCTCGTGGTCACTGTGGATTATTATACTAAATGGGTTGAAGCTGAGCCTCTCATTGAAATGACGTACGACAAAGTGTACCAATTTATTTGGAAGAACATCATTTATCGATATGGTCTTCCTCATGCCTTCATCACAGGCCATGGAACACAATTTGACAACGAGGAGTTCGCTGCCTATTGCCATCAGTCCAATATCTTGAATATCCACTCGGCACCAGGACATCCCCAAAGCAACGGACAGACTGAAGTGAAGAACATAATACTACTAAAAATATTAAAGAAAACACTAAGTGACGCAAGAGCAAACTGGATCAACGAGTTACAGTCAGTACTGTGGGCTTATCGTACGACTCCTCGAGCAGCAACTGTAGAATCACCATATATGCTGGTGTTTGGAAGTAAAGATGTTATACCTGCCGAGTTGGGCCTCCCAACACACAGGGTACTGAATTTCAATTCCCCTGTCAGCGACTTAATGAGAAGATTGGATTTAAACATGCTCAAGGAAGTTAGAGAAGAAGTAGCCATCAGGAATGCTGCATACCAACAACGAACAACTTTGTTCTACAATAAGAGGGTGAAGAAGTGCGACCTGAAAGAAGGAGACTATGTGTTAAAGAAAGTGATTCAAAAGCACAACAAATTAGAGGTAAAATGGCATGGACCAAATCGAGTTACAGAAGTTGTTCGACCAGGAACCTACCGAATAACAACTTTAGAGGGGGAGGAGCTTAAGAATGAATGGAACGCAGAGCACCTGCGCAAGTATTATTAGTGATGTATGTTCTCATGTAATGCAGTTCCGTCAGTATGAATAAAATGAAGATATTCTGCCACATTCTCTCCTTTTATTGAAAGTTTTTCGGGGAATACTAGTGTTACACACTACTCGGCAAAACTCGGACTACTCTAATTTATTCTCGAAAACGCCAACCAAGGTTGGTCGGGAAACAAATGTATTCCTAAAAATGCCAACTTATGTTGGTTAGGAAGTAAATGTATTCCTCCGGGAAGTAAAACTATGTATTCCTAAAAATGCCAACTTATGTTGGTTAGGAAGTAAATGTATTCCTCTGAGAAGTAAAACTATGTATTCCTACGGGAAGTAAAACTATGTATTCCTACGGGAAGTAAAACTATGTATTCCTACGGGAAGTAAAACTATGTATTCTTAAAAATTCCAGCTTATGTTGGTTAGGAAGTAAATGTATTCCTCCGGGAAGTAAAACTATGTATTCCTACGGGAAGTAAAACTATGTATTCCTACGGGAAGTAAAACTATGTATTCCTAAAAATGCCAACTTATGTTGGTTAGGAAGTAAATGTATTCCTTCGGGAAGAAAAACTATGTATTCCTAGGGGAAGTAAAACTATGTATTCCTAAAAATGCCAACTTATGTTGGTTAGGAAGTAAATATATTCTCGAAAACGCCAACTAAGGTTGGTCGGGAAGTAAAATTATTCCAGAAAGTGCCAAAGCTCCTCGTAGAGGAAAAATCCACTAACTATGGATGGTCGGGGATAAAAACCCACTAACTGTAGTCGGTCGAAAAGGAAAATTTACCGACCTTGGTTGGTCGGAAACATTTTATGAATACGAGAAAGTGATCGAGCAGAATTTTTGATTATTACTAAGGTGGTTGAGAAACAAAACATCATTTTTGCCAAACGACTACCACAAATTCAAACTACTCGACAATAAGTTGGTCGACAAATAACACAATATTGTTATCTTTTTAACAGATACACATGCACAGATGTAAAGTGTTACAAAACAATAGCAGTCAAGATTTGCAAATAAAATTATTTCATTTAATGTAGAATAAAATACATCAGGAATGAAATATAAATTTATTACATAAATACTCCTATTCTATTGGTTTCTTCCCCTCTTCTTTCGAAACAGGTTCCTCACCAGCAGGTGGATTGTTTAAAGCGAGAGGAGAATTTATGAAGTTAAGATCTTTTAGCATCCTGATATTCATCACGAACGGTCGATCTAGGAGGTGCTCGGGACGAGATATCTCAACATTTGAATGGAGATTGTAATCACCGAGGTATTTTGAAATCAGACAACAAGGGATGGCCCGAGCAGGGATCCAACTCATATCAAGATTGAATGGTGGCACGGGTAGGTCGAGTTGCCCAGGATTATGGTAATCCCACAGGTAATGACCCTGTTCGAGTTGTAGCACACCTAAGGCATTCAGCCATCCCTATTTGTAGCCCTCATTATTTGCGTTCTGGATACGATCGTCCAAGTGGTAGAGAGCCTCGTTGTATCCAGCCATCCAGAACTCCCTGGGCTGCTTGTGAAATTGATATGTCAGTCTTTCCAGCTGCTCGTGGAGATTTTTGATGAAGAGTTCTTTATTCTCCAAGATAGATTTCTGCACAAAAAGCTGCTCTTCCAGGTCCCTGATTTTCTTAGACATCTCAGCCAATGCCTGGTTCTTCGCCATCAGCTAGAAGGCCTAGTTCTCTAAAGAAGATTGAGTCCTCTGTTCCTCGATAAGAATCCGAGAAGCTCTTGCTCGTCCCCGAGGAGCTCTTGCTCGTCCATGAAAAGATGTAGAAGGGCCAACTCTTTTCAAGGTTTCCAACTCATCCCTCAGGTTGGCGTTATCTACCTCCAAGAATGAGAATCCCTCGTCAGTCACTGGGATCAAAGCATTTGAGGTGGAGGCAACAGATTTTAATTGAGATACTTCTCTTTTCAAGTTGTTATTTTCTTGCTCTAATAACTTGGATATTTGCCTGTGCTCTTCGACCTTTACTTTCAAAGTTCTTTCCCTCACATCGTATGCAGCAAAACGCTTCTCGTATCCCTTGTCGTAAATGATTTACTGATAATTCTTCTCGTACCCCTCGTGCAAGAGGGCAGTGGATTCCTTATATTGTTGCTGAAGGTCTTCAAGAGTGCCTTGGATATCTTCAATCATATCATAATAAGCTACATTATTGGCCACCGCACGATCAAGCAGACACTTCAAATATTGGTAAGCTTCAATTGCCTGTTCCGAAGCATCTTGGCCGAGGATGTCGACGACTTGTGCTGCACTCAGATCTGTGTGACTAGCCTTAAAATATTCATTGCATTACCGTAACAACTTTGTATCATGAGCAGACAATAATTCCATCGTTGCCAGAAACTAGTAGAGGAAGAAAAAGAAATAATCAATAAGAGTACCAACAGAGTATGAAGAGCAGAAATGACAGTATGCATAAACAAAAGTTCAAATTTTATTATATCACAAAGTTCAGAAGTACAAGGTTCATAATTACATGTTCAGAAGATACAATTGATGAAGAAAAATAAAATAGAAAGAAACCCGAACAACTCTACACCTTTTTCTTTTCTCCCAAAGCTTTCTCGGGAGGCTGGGATGAGGAGGTAAGTTGCTCGGAGGGAACAGAGAGTTGCTTGGGGAGCGCTGACAGTTGCTCGGATGAAGTAATGAGTGGCTAAAATTCCTCGTTAGTAGGCTGGATGGCTGGGGGATGATAAACTTGATCTCCCATCACCATGGAAGACTCTTCAGAGGCAGCTTCATCCTCTTCTTCGTCTTCAGGAGTTGGAGGGGGACCATGGATGTGTCGCTGGAAGAGTTCAGAAGTTTCATCAACCTTCATCTCCTGAAGAGCTGCGACCCACCCATATCTAAAGTATTTTAGTCTTCCATATTTGACTTGCGACATCATGGCAGCCAAGCCTTTGTTCCACCCCTTATCCCAGCCAGCGCTGAAAGATTTCTTCACAGCCAATTTCCTCTTTAACTTCTCCGAGGAAAGCTTCTCAGACATAAGATTTTCAGCAGCCTTCAGTTTATTCTCAACCTCCTTCTTCTGCCGACTTACTTCCTAAAGCCGACCCAACTTCTCGTCAGCAACTTTGAGTTTATCTTCAAACTCCTTAGCATTCTTAAGCTTCCCTTCAAGCTCTTTATTCTTCTCCTCCAGACTATTTAATTTTTTCTCCAATTCCTTGGAGACTTCAATAACTTAAGCCTTCTCCTACTCGTTTGAGGCAAGTTTCTTTTCCCAAGTAGCCTTATCATCAGTATATTTATGGCGAGAATCTTTCAGAGACTGCCCCAAGCCCATCAAAGCTTCCTCTACACCAGACGAGGATCTTGAAGCTTTAATAGCTTCATCTTTCTTCAAAATTGTATTAAAGCAGCTCACCAACTGCGAAAAGAAAATGAAAGAAAGTCAGAGACAAATATAACAAGGGAAAGATGAAAAGTTCATAACAATAAGACTTACAGAAGCAATATGGCGAGCACCCAATGAGGTGACCATGTCCCGAGAAAGGTTTTCTTCAATACCTTGGATCTCAGGAATGATCCAAGTCTTCACCGAGCTCATGGCAGAACTCGGGGGAACAAAAGTGGGAACTGCACTAGTCGGGGGTTGAGAGACGGTGTCAGCCAAATTGACCGAGGAGCTCTTCTTCAGCCTCCTCGGAGGAACAGGAATAGTTTCGACCAAAGAAGAACTCTTGGTCGGTGATATGACAATCACCTCGCCCAGAGCAGCAGCCTTGCTCGGGGCCACTAGAGGCTTCTCGACAACCTTCACAGGAGCAGCTGGAGGGGCTGCATCAATTTTCTTTGTCCTTTCTGGGACATCATGTTTACTTCTCTTTGCCTCTCCAGCACCGGAGGCAGGTTTCTCGAAAAGGGTAGGAGGTATTCTCTTCTTCATCCTCTCACTTAATGGAATGTGTGACTCAGGCGAAGAACTGGTAGAAGCTGGTAGTGGCTCTGCGTCGCTTATCACCGGACGAGCAGTAAAAGAAGTTGTGTAACTCTTGTACTGAAGAAGATATGAAGCTTACCTAATATGCTCGTCGGCAACAGTCTGATGCAAACTCCAGATAAGTTTTAAGTGCCTTATATTATTGTCTGCCTCTTTTGGACACTTTCTTTTCTTGTCAACTGCAAATAAATTAAAATTAAAATATCAGTGGCACATTTTATCAAACATAAAGGAAGCATAATCTCAAAATAAATAAAATGAAATAAAAATAACCTATCCCATTTCCATAGGGAGGGCATCTGGGACCCTGATACACTTCATCTCCCGATAAAGGAGCATGTTGCCAATTTTTTATAACAACCCCGTGCTCAAAATAGTCCCTATTGGGATCCGGAAGATTGAACACTAAAGCCCTATTTAAAAATCTAGTTTTTAAATAAAAAGTATTATCACCAACAATCCATCTATAACAAAACATGATTTATGGAATTCCTATGTGAGTTCCATGAATTTGATTTAGTCTATGAACCCCATTAACTATTCTCCATGTATTGGGGGCTATTCTTGCAGGAACCACGTCAAAGTATTGACAGAATTCCAGACATAGAGGGTTTGGGGGAAAAGAAAATCCACACTCAGCAACAAAGAGACTGGGGAACCAATGTCCCTCAGCCAAACAGAAATAATCAGAAGGTTCAGAAAGTTCCTCCAGAACAACCCATGAAGGAATAGAAAAATCAGAACGAAATTTATCAAGAGATTCAACAAGGGAAACCATGATGAATAAAGGAAATGAAGAAGAAGGAAGAAGATCTTACAGAAAAAAATGGATCTGTTGACAACGAACGATGGAAGAGATGAATGCATAGGAGAGAAAGAGACGATGAAAAACTCGAAGATACAAATTTGAAAAAGTAGAAGACGACGGGATTTTTTGTGACGCTTAAATACCTTATCTTGGGAAACGGTAAAGTTAATGATTAAAAAAGAAACGATTACGCTACCGGAGGCTAGAAGGACAAAAAGTGCGTGGAGATCGAGGCGGTTATAAAAATTCAAAAAAGCCTGATTCTACAAATTTGAAAGGAAAAATAAATACAAAGGAAACATTCCTAAATTTCAGGATAACAATTTAAAACTGCCATATATCGAGAAAGAATGTTCCACACTCCTCAAATTTTGAACTATGAAACATTGGGGGCTTCTGTTGATACCAAATTTAGTCTGCTGACATGGTTCAATTGGGTGAAGACAAGTGGCAATCTACGTGGCACCAAAAAACACTTCCGAGGAACCATACTGCAACAAGGAACTCTGCTTCCCCGACCAACTCAGATGCTCCGACTTACAAGAACTCTCCGAGGAACTTTTGAGTACCGAGGAGCTTAGGCGGTCCGAGCTGCACCTCGAACAAAGCATTAATAACAAGATAACCAACAGTTTGAGTGTTCATTAAATGCTTATCATTCAGATGTATACACTTAAGGGGTATTTAATACATTATCCTTTCATATGTACAACATTTAATGTATTACCCTTCCACATTACAACCTCAGGGCTATAAATACATTGTATTACCCTCATTGTAGGGGGACCAAAATTTCTTGATTGAACTTGTAATCGAGAATTTCCAAACATCCATCAATAACAGAAACAGTGGACGTAGGCCATTCTTATAAGGTTGAACCACTTTAAAACTTCTTTGTCTCATTTATTTTATCTGTGATTAAATAATTAGATATAATCTAATTTTTTACATCAACAAGGATCATTACTTCAGTACTCATTTTGGTCATGTCTCCCTCAGATTTAATATTCGGTTACTTATTGGACTTTATGTATCCAAGTTATGGTTTCAATTACTGTTGTATTTTATTGTTCAACTCAACATGGATTCAGACATATTCAATTGTAGTATTAATTTGTGTTGGTTGTAATTATCCTTGTGTGTTGATAGTTTAATTTAATATTTATTTTGTGCATGTTGTTAATTAATGAAAGATAAAATTTGGCACTGGTCTAATTAAATTACTAGCTGGTTAGTGCCCTTAAAAAGTTTTCCACATTGATGCTAAGAATGAGACCAACATTTTATTTTAATCACGTGCTGGCCACCCAGTATTTTAGTAGGCGGGGTGTCACAGATGGTATCAGAGCGTCAGGTTCTAGAGTCCTTAGGATCCGTGCGGCTTATTATATTTCAGCGTAGCGTTCTTTGATATAGAGCCTTATTATAGGATTGTTGTATTCCTTCACGTATGAGACTTACGTTCTCTTGCTATTAAGTATAGTGGATGTAATTCACATACAAGTTCGAATGAGATTCTTACACCAAACAACTTTGGGACGACCATCGAGGGCCGTTAGAAGGACTGAATGAAGGGAGGCTCAGCAGAAGGCATATAATATTTTTGACACGGTGATCATGATAGAAGTCATATAAATATTGTAATTATTATTTATAATAAATGTCATTAGGATAAACACCAGGGTGCATTATTTTTCCTAAACATCGTCATAGAAAGCGGTGGTGTATATTTAGACTCACCCAGTGTTATCGGTAAAGGGGTGGAGTCGGGGGAACTCACTTGAAGAGACATCCGTGAGGATTTGGGAAAGAGGGGGAGTGTAAAGGGTTAGTGGAAAGAGCTAACCCATAGGCAATTGAGTAGGATGGAGTGAAGTGAAACCTAGGGTTAAATTTTAGGCAAAAGTTTAGCTCATAGGAGTGGTGGAGTACTGTCAGGAGCCGATCACCACAACCATTTAGAGATACCATGAATAATGAGGAAATTGGGGTTCAGTTGTTTAAACTGAAGGGTAAAGTAAATTTTAGTCCTGCTTCAGAAGGGCCAAACGGTGGTCAGACATGAAGGAGAGTTGACTTGTTTAGAGAATGTCGTACCCAATGAGGTGGTGACACCTTGAGAGATACGAGCATAGTATCTTTTGATGCCTTACGGGAGGTTACACACATGGATCGTAATAAATGTTAGGAATAGAGAGACATGTTATATGCTAATGCATCAGTTTTAAATGTTAAATTATTAAACGAGTAGAGGAAACACTTTAAGCTGAGAGTTAATATGATATATGGACAGTGGAGCTAGGTAGTGCTACGACTAAGAATTTTTTTGCACCACAAGTTAATGGGTGGGGCAGGGTCGAAAAGGACTTAATTTGCAAATTGGGGTAATTGAGAATACCCGTATGATATAACCACGCCCAGAGTGCAGAGCTGGGCTCGAGATAAATATATTATGTATGAGACATTAATGATAATTATACTAAAATGTTTGGGCTATAGTATATAGTATGGTGAGACTTTGTGTTCGTTGTTCTGATGTATGATTTACATGTGCTAGTTATCATCGAAAAAAGGGTTTAGTATATATATATTCGTGTATATATATTATCGTGTGTTGCATAATAGACTTATGAGGAAGTATTTGTATTATTACATTTGATCCCAGGGAATATGGACGTTTACCAATGGGGTTAAAAGTGGATATGTTTAGTAACGAGCGAGGATATATAACTTGTGATTAACTCTCACTAAGATACTAGTGATAGTAAGGGCGCTATATTGTATGATATCATTGGTAACATGAAAATGATCGAGTATACTTTTATGTCAAGAGACAGGATTTGAGGGTACATGCTATGGACTGAGGTCCAAACGAATCTCATCGACCGACAATGCTAGGTTGTAGTGTATCGAGGGGGGGGGGGGTCCTTATTTGGATTTTGCTTTAAGAGACATCGTACGCATGAAACTTAGCGCAAAGTCGGAAGTGGGGAGATGTTTGGTCACTAGCACATAGTTTTGGTACCTTGGCTATTATGCCTTCAGATAGTTATAATTGTAAATTGAAAGTTCTATTACAATTTAAGGCTAGTGGATCCAGGTAACCTTTGTGCAATTATGCACAAGTATAGGGTGTATGGGCGCCCTGGACAATTAATTTAATTTTAATATTATTCACATTTAGAAGAGATAGAAATATGTGTAGCGATCTTAAGGACATGTGAGTGGGGAAGTATTCGAGGCTTTGAGTACTAGACTCATCTGAATTTCGAAGACGAAATTCCTTTGTAAGGGGGGAAGTATAAAACACCCTGTAAATTCAAGGACTTTGAATTTAATTATTTTTGAGTAAATTTAATTATTTTGGGAGAAATGGAACTTATTCATTTTTGGAGAAATTTAAATTTATGATTTGGAGAAATTCTTTAAGTTAGTGGAATTATTCAAATCGGCAAATTGAGATTTAAATTATTCGAATTATTTTTGTGTCACATTTTTTTGAAGTAAAAAATTTGAGAATGTTATAAAGTAATTTGGATGGCAATTTTTAGTGCACGATTGACTCCAGATAGGTAGAAATAGTCAGAAAAGAGTACCCGAGGGTAGTAAGAGGGTCTCGGGGTAATTTTAGGCATAATCGGGCCCACACTGAAGTATTTGGGCCATTTTAAATAAGCCCATAAGCTTAAAAACGGGGTTAATGAAATAAAACCTAATTGAGGGAATTGGGGCAGTCATAACTAAAGGAAAGAAACCCTAGAGCTACAGAGGAAAACAATGGAAGAAATTAGGGATCTTTTTGGAGCCAAACTAAAGGAAGAGGAGTGTGTTCTTCGTCAAACATTCGTCTACAACAAAAGAAATTAGACACTACAAAATTATCCAGGAAAGTAGTTAAGCATGATTTCATTTAAATTGCGGTATTGAGATTCATATCATGGTGGGTGAAAACCATATTCATTTTGAGATGATTTATTACAACAAAATTCATTTTTAGGAGGGTATCACATGTAAAATATGGGTTTTAGGGATTTAAGCATTAAGGATGAAATTTATGTTTAATTGATGTGAGAATAATATCATATGAGGCTATAATATGATTTAGAATCGAAAACCTGTACAAATTATTGTTTAATTCGGATTATTCAATCGAATTGAGAATTGTGATTTAAGGGATATTGAGGAAAAAAAACAATTTATGAACCCCAGAATTTTAATGAAAATCACTGAGTATTAATGTCACATATTAGTGTTTGAACATGTTTATGTATGAAATAAACATGGGTGATAAAGTAATCGAGGTCTGGATTGAAGTTGGAAAGCTTCGGAGTTTAAAAAGGGTGGAAAAACCAGTCGGTGAAGATGACTGATATCTGGTTGATTGATCGATCGAACCAATCTGTCAATCGATCGACCCCTTCAATTATTGTAAAACATGAGATTTTAGATCTTTTGGTCACGGCCATGTGGCGCCGACCTCGTATTTTTTTATTTATTTTTGATTTGATATGATTTTTCTACGATAGAGTGTAAGAGACCGATATCTTTAGGAAGAAATAAATTCGGGTTATTTGGAGATCTCCGTAGATGAGTGGAGGATTTCGAAAAATATAAAGGAAGATTATTTTATCCTTAGATTAGATAGGGATGAATCCGGGGTATGGGTTTAGGATTATTTATAATGAACGACACTCGATAATATATGTAAAAAATCTACAAACATATTCTAATGGGAATTTGGGATGAATTTAGCATACGTGCTGGTATCTTAAGGTAAAATTTAGTTAATAGAAATTAAATAGAATATAATACTTACTGTCTAATGGGATGAGTATTACGGACTATTAAATTTAATAAGGGTGTTGAACTTATTAAGCGAATTTGGTGAAATGAATTCGAAAAGGTTAAAATACGAACCCGTAAAGGGAGTCCGAGCATTTTGGTTGAGTTATACCACTTGGATAAAATTAATTGAGGTGATAGTAATTAAATTAAGGGTCGGGGTTTTGACTTTGACATTTCTTAGGCTAATGCTATGGGAGTTAGACATAGAATAGTCGATTTAATTTGTTATAGAGATATATAATAAATTATCGAATATTGAATTTAACGAGAGGTATTAACCTTAATAGTGGATTTTTGTGTAAGAAATTCTAAAGGGTGAAGATACGAACCATATGAGCGAGTCGGAGTATTATAGTTGGGTGAAACTACTGATTAAGCGTATATTCTTCCTAATTTATCCCTTAATTTGATTACTTTTAGCACCTCGAACAACGCAATCGATTTGACTTTATCTCATAATATTGCTACTGATTTTTCCTAACGATTACACCGAGTTTTTGGTATTTCGTTGTGATTTTACAGCTATTTGATGTCAAGGAACGAAAGAAGGAAAGTCAAAAGGGAAAAAGTGTAATTTCTACCCGAAATTCGGATGAGGTACATGAGAGGTTGAAGATATCACACTCATCATCGCACAGGAAGAAGCGGCACCTCAATCGGAGTTCCGGAACAAAAGATATGAGCAGTAAAAGTTGAGAGAAAAAAGTCAACAGGAAGACCGGTCCACCCTCACCCCCGATCGGTTCGGTGTGCAAAATCTAGTAGACCTCGGATCGAAGGCAAATCAAAGAAGGCAGAAAAATAAAATAACCGGTCCTCCCCGGACCTGTCCGCCAGAAAATAAAAAGAACCTATCTGCATGGGAGGCAGACCGGTCCGCCTAAGGCCCGGACCGGTCCGGCTATCGAGATATTGAAATCTTATCTTCTCTTAAGAAGAGTCCTAGTGTTGCTAAAACTCCTGATTTCTTGGAGGGTATAAAAACCCATTTTATTATTATTATTTGGACGGAGAATTTTAGATAATTTTCCATTATTTTTCAGAAGCCCTAGTTTTGATACAGTTTATTCTTTTAATTCCAAGATTGAAGCTTTACTCAGATTTCATGGATTACTAGTAATTATAGCTAATACTTTGAGTTCTTTGGTAAGATTAGTAAGTAATTTCATCTGTTTAATTCTGTTCTACATCAATTTATAAGTTTTTCTTAGATTAATCATGAATTTTTGCACATCAAACACTGTTTTCATTACTTTCAGCATGCTAGGCTAGATTTTCTAAGGCCGGGATACATGAACCCAGCCTGATGTGTTAGTTGTATGTGTATAACATTAATCCTTTGAATTTAGTGATTGATTACGACTGTATCGCGTAGGAACACAACAATTGTAGATCTTTATATCTCGTTTGCCTCTGGTTAACCGGGATGATTTATAATGCAATTCGTGTGTAACTATCGCGATACTGATTTACTCGTCCTCAGATTAAGTATGACGTGGGCTTGAACCTCGTATACGTAATGCTTGGGAGTACTAAATTCTGGGTCTAATTATTCAGTTAAATTTATTATTAATATTATAACTGCAATACATTAGGGTTGTGGGATTGTATTCCCGTCCTGTTTTTCTCATCTCTTAGTTCAAAAGTTTCAAATCATCTTTCAATCATATTTTAGGTAATTTAGTGTAATTGCATATTCTCATAATTTCATAATTGCATTTAGTTATAATCAATTCTCAAAACCAAATCATTTTTTCCTTCTTTTTAGAGTCAGAGTTAGAATTCACTCATCTTTTCCCGTCGTTACAACTTCGTTGTCCTTTTTCCATGAGGATCGATACCCGACTTGTCGAATTATTACTTGAGCGACATGCTTGCACTTGAGCATAGAGAGTACGCACTTCTGAGACACATTATGAGTCGCGTCGAGTTTTTGGCGCCGTTGCCGAGGAATTAGGTAGACTTAGGATTAAATCGAGTCAATCTAAAACTTCGACCAAAAAATTCCAAAAATCTAAAAACATAAAAAAATTCAAAAAGCACAAAAAGATTCACAATCATCTCTCACAAGCCATTAATGCAAAATTCTGAACTCACTCCCACACCCCATAATACTCCAACCAGCATTCACGAAAATTTAATTGTTGAGTACAACCTTGATAGCCCTCAAACTCCAAACGCCCCACAGTTATGGATCCCACCTCCCACACCGTCACGCTCAATCTCTAATAACACTCCATTTTCCTTCTTAGGACACATCTCCGAGCACACTTCGAGCACACCAAGTGAGAGCACCGAGTCGTTAAGTGAGAGAGAGATGTCTCAACATAGTAATGCACCTACCGATGAGGAAGAGGCCCCATACCGCCCGCTGAGAGAATTCTTATATCCCGAGCGTACTGTCACTCCGGGATGCATTATACTCCCGTATAATGCCGGGAAATTCCGTTTAAAAAATGGGATGATCCCGATGGTACCTCATTACCATGGTAGGGATTCTGAAAAATCATATCTTCACATTAGGGAATTTGAGGATGTGTACGATAGTCTTAATGATCAAACTTGCACACAAGAGATGATCTGCCTCAAACTCTTCCCCTTCTTGCTCAAAGATAAAGATAAGACCTGGCTATGGTCTTTGCTTCCAAGATTGATTCCATCTTGGAACGAGTTACAATCGAGATTTCTCAAGAAATTCTTCCCACCACATCGAACAATCTCCATAAAGGCTCAAATTCAAGCGTTCAGACAATCTGAAAATGAGCCATTTCATCCATGTTACGAGCGTTTCAATGAGTTAGGTACTTCATGCCCCCATCATGGATTTGATGTAGCGCAAATCATCTCTTTTCTCTATAATGGTCTAAATCTTAACTCCAAGCAACTTGTTGAAATCATGGGAAGTGGTCCCTTTGTCGACTTAGACGCCCACGATGCTGAGCTTTACCTGAGGTATATCGCCAAGACTACCCAATCCTGGGGTACATCTGACCCTAATACTCAAAATCAAAATCGTCAAGTGACCACCACTCCATCGACGTCCGACCTATTTCATGTAGAAAAGAGTTCTATAGCTGACAGTCGAATCGATATACTTGAGAAAGAAGTGCGAGACCTACATGGGATATGTGGAAGAGGACCAACTGGATCCATACCAAGCCCCATTGAAAAGGTGTGTGCAATTTGTGAGGCGGGTCATTCAACTGAGGAATGCCCGACTATACCCGCCTACAAAGTGATGGTTCAAGAGCAAGTTAGTGGTATAGGAGGATTTAAGGTTATTTCGATGCACTGCACGTGAATTCTTACAATCCTTCATGGAAAAACCATCCTGGTTTTAGCTATGGGCAACAACACGCTGTGATGAACCCTACTTCCCATGTTGCCCCTCCTCCACCACAACACTTTTAACAAGCCCCACACATGCAAGGACATGTACAAGCACCACCACCTCAAGGAGCTTATATCCTGCCACCGCGGAGAACTCTCGAGGATACCATGAATCAATTTATCACAAGCCAGACTGCAACCAATGCTAAATATAATCGTTTAATTAGCGACATAAATGCAAGTATGTCGAAGATACAATCCTCGTTGAGTGTTCAAGAGAAGGGCAAGTTTCCTGCCCAAGGCCAAAGACCTCCCAAAGGTCAAACTAGTGTTAGCTCCACTTCTACTAAACATCAAGAGCAATGTCAAGATGTGACCACTCTTCATAGTGGGAGTCTCATTAATTTATCACCTCCCCCACCGACACAACTAAAGATAAGGAGATTTTGCCCGGCACGAAATAGGTCGAAGATGTCCCCTTGAATGAGAGTGAAAAAGAAGACGCTAGTGAGACAAAGGTAGTAGTGAAACCACCCTCCGCGGAACCATTTTCTCAAAGGTTGATTCCCTCCTATAAAGGAAACCCACGTGAAGACGTGCTAGAAGTACTAAAGCAAGTAAAGATGAATTTACCTTTCCTTGATGCCATTAAGCAAATTCCAGCTTATGCAAAAGTCATCAAAGACTTATTGACGGTAAAGAGAAAGATGAAGGTAAAAAAGAATGTCTTTCTAGCACAAAACGTGAGCTCTATTCAACTAAATGATCTCCCGCTTAAGTTCAAAGTTCCCGGTGCACCCACCATATCCTGCATTATTGGAGAAAACAAAATCGAAAAAGCCTTACTTGACTTGGTAGCAAGTGTCAATATACTCCCTTACTCCATTTATAGGAAACTTGAGTTGGGCGACCTCAATCACACAAAGGTCACTCTCCAATTAGAGGATCGAACAATGAAGATCCCGAGAGTCATAGTCGAGGACGTGATTGTCCAAGTTGACACTTTTTACTTCCCGATAGATTTTGTCATTTGGGACACGGAGCCCTCCTTCAACTCGAGCAACCATGTTCCCATCATCCTTGAGGGCCCATTCTTATCTACGGCTAATGCAATCATCAATACTCAAAATGGGCGAATGAAAATCAACTTTGGGAACATGACCTTAGAGATCAACATCTTCCACATAGCCCAACGTACGGGGGAAGAAGATGATCTTCAAGCGGTGAGCTTCATAGATGATATAGTAGAGGAGTACTTTGAAGAGAATTATTATGGCGACGCCTTAGAGTCCTGTTTAGTGGAGAGACACGAGAGTGAAGGGATGTACACTGACTTCGAGAGGGAGGTTAGGGAGTTGAGAGAGTTACTCGATGAGAGAGCGTCGGACGAGGACGCGAGAGATGCTAATTGGGTTTCGAGATTCGAGGAGTTACCACCGAGGGATACACGCATGGTTCCCTCCAGCGATAAATTTCTAACGCTTGAATTAAAGAAACTCCCCTCCCATATTAAATATGCATACCTAGGAGAGGATGGGACATTTCCTGTTGTTGTCTCCTCTAGCCTAGACGAAGAGCAGGAGGGTAAATTATTGAAATTCTGAGGAAGCACCAAAGTTCTTTTGGTTGGTGCATTACTGATTTGAAGGGGATAAGTCCTTTGATTTGGACTCACAAGATCCATCTCTAAGAGGATGTCAAACCCTCAAGAGAAATGAAAAGAAGGCTAAACCCCAACATGAAAGAAGTAGTGAGATCTGAGATTATCAAGTTATTGGATGCCGGGATTATCTACCCAGTCTCGGATAACAAGTGGGTGAGCCCCATTCAAGTCGTCCCGAAGAATTCGGGCATGACAGTGATTGAGAATGCTAAGGGAGAGCTGGTTCCCCAACGAACCACCACCGGGTGGCGCATTTGCATTGATTATCGGAAACTCAATGCGGGAACTAGGAAAGACCATTTCCCCTTACCATTTATTGATCAAATGCTTGAGAGAGTAGTGGGCCACCCTTACTATTGCTTCCTTGATGGTTATTCCGGATATAACCAGATTGAGATAGATGTACTTGACCACGAGAAAACGACTTTCACTTTCCCTTTTGGTACATTTGCCTACAAACGTATGCCATTTGCACTACACCAAAATGTTAATTTTGTGACTGCCTTTTTTTGACTGCCAATAGGGGTGACAAACTAGTCACTCCCGGGAGCAGTCACAAAATTATTTGTGACTGCCATTAGGGGTGATAAAATTAATTAGTTAAAAAAAATTTGAGTCAATTAGTTTGTTACCGCTAATGGGAGTCACAAATGTTACCATATAATTAATTTGTGACTCCTATAAGCAGTCACAAATTTATAACTGTCACAAGATTATTAGTAGACATAAATTATGACTCTTATGAGCAGTCACGAAATTATAACTGCTATGAGGAGTCACAAATTTTAGTCTTAGATTTAATTTATGACCGCTATTAGCGGTCACAAATTTGTAACTGCTATTAGCGATCACAAATTTTGGTCTAAGACTTAATTTGTAACTGCTATTGGTAGTCATAAATTTGTAACTGCTCCCAGCAGTCACAAATTTTGATCTTAGACTCAATTTGTGACTGCTATTAGCGGTCACAAATTTGTGACTGCTATTAGCAGTCACAAAATTTTTCACCTACTTTAATTTCCCTCTATCTTACGTGAAGAGCTCCCGCTTTAATTTCCCTCTCTCTTTCATTTTCCAAAACCTCAAAATATACCTGTTTGTTATTTTATTTTGGTTATGTGAAGAAGGCGTTGATGTGTATAAATTTTTCTTAGCTGTGAAGAAGGCGTTGATGTGAAGAAGCATTTGCGATTCTAAAACCCTAATTTCTGTGAATCAAACTGGTATATTTTTGGGTATTTTTGTTGTATAATTTCTGTCTAAAGCCTAATTTCAATTCTTATTATGTGTGGGTATGTGTGTATATTTTTGTGTATGTAGAGATTTCTATTTATATGTGTGTGTATATATAAATTTATGTTTACATGTGTGTGTATGTATGTGTATGTATAGATTTCTGTTTATATGTCTGTTTATATGAGTGTATCTATATACAAATTGTATTTTATGTTAATAAGACCTAGAAATTGTATTGAGGTTATTATTTTGACAAAATATTATTCAAAAACTCTAGACATTATATTTTTTTGACAAAATATAATCAAATGGATTTTTAATATTACGAGTTTTGCCCGAGCTTCGTGGTCAACATTCTCTAGACAAAATATAATCAAATCTGATTGTTTTGTTGTGAGTATATCTACACATCGTTTAACCTCTTTCGTTTTTTGAATATTATCTTGTTTGGGAATATGTTAGATTTTTTTCAATAATCATTTTATATTATTCATATTTATTTTATCTAAAAATTAATTAAATAACCATTATTTTGTGCTCGTTGAAGTTTTGACGTTTTGTGCTTGGTTGGGTTTTCCTGTGAGTTTTAATGCAATGATATTATTAATGCAATGATAAGTCAGAGATTATGTTCTAAATATTATCTCAAACTTCATTTAGTTTTATAATTTACTGAGTTTCTATTTGTTTGTATTGTAGAATTAATGGGGTTTCCACAATATAAAAAGTGGATGGGTGAAAGTTGTAGCGTGGGGAAAGTATACGTTAATGGGGTTAAAAACTTTGTGAATTATGCAATGAAGAATCTCAAAACTGATATTATCCCATGCCCATGCAATCGTTGTAAAAATGGAAAACGCTTGAAAGGGGTAGATGTAAAAGTACATTTATTTCATTGGGGTATGCAAGCTGACTACACGTTTTGGCATTTCCATGGGGGAGAGGGAATTTAAGTATATTCGAGAAGAAATACTTTTCAATGAAACCGTTCACACAAATGGTGACCCGTTAGTACATGCTAGGTTAAACGATCTCATAAATGATACGTATGAAGTGCACGCAACACAAGAAAAGCAAGATAGTAGAGGGAATGCTTTAGGATGTGAGGATCATGTTGGAAACGATACGGACCAAGTTAAGGATTATATACGGTTAAAATCAAGAGCCGTAACACCATTATACCATAACTCCAACCCCAACCACACAAAGTTATATGCCATGGTTGGGTTGCACAACTTAAAGAGAAAATTTGGCTTGTCGGGAAAAAGTGTGACGGCAAAACTCCTCTGGGCGAAAGATTTGCTCCCCAAAGAAAATACACTGCCAGTCAATTATTCGATCATGAAGGATAATTTGAAAGGTTTGGGTATGAAATACAAATCAATTCATTGCTGCAAGTATGACAACATTTTACACTATAAGGAGTATAAGGACAAACGGGCTTGTCCTGTATGTAAGGAACCTAGATATGAACAAAAGATGATAGTACATAATAAACGTTTGTTGAAAGTAGATACGCAAATACCTAAGAAGGTGTTAAAGTATTTCCCTTTAGGTCCTCGATTGAAGAGACTTTACACTACAACTTGGATAGCAGAGGCAATGACTTGGAATGGTCGAGCGGAGGTGGGTGAGAATCTCATGCGACATCCGATTGATTCATCTGTGTGGAAATCTGTAAATCAGCGATACCCAGACTTTTCTACAAAAATACGCAACGTTCGCCTCGGAATATCAACCGATGGGTTTAACCCGTTTAGCAAATTGAGCACAGATAAGAGTATATGGCATGTGTTTACGGCGCCTTTAAATTTGCCCCCGTCGTTGTGCATGAGAAAGGAGTTTTCAATTTTGTCGTTGTTGATACCAGGTCCAAAAGCACCGGGTTGTGACATTGATGTTTTCTTAGCACCACTAATAGATGAATTGAATGAGTTATGGGTTGAAGGTGTGAGAGCATTCGACTCATACAAAACGGAGGAATTCATTTTGAGAGATATGTTGATATGGGAAATTCATGATTTTCCTGCTTATGGGACCTTATCTGGGTGCAATGTACATGGTTACCTAGGTTGTCCTATATGTGGAGAGGAGACTGAAGCCAGCTGGCTTAAGAAAAGTGGTAAACTTTTTTATCATAGTCATCGAAGATTTCTGCCCCAAAGTCACAAATTCAGGTCAATACAAAGCAATTTTCTCCCAGAAGGCATCGAGACGCGACCACCTCCACCAAGACTTTCTGGTTTGGAAATTGAAGAAAGGTCATTAAAGGCTGATCAAAAGTTGAGGGGGAAACACCCCATAATTTTGGCCCAAAAGCGTAAAAGAAAGGATGTTGATGTGAAAACGGTGTGGTCCAGGAGATCAATAATGTTTGATTTTCCATACTGGAAGGAACATCCTGTCCGACATGTGATAGACATAATGCACGCTGAGAAAAATATCATTGAGCATCTCGTAAGCACATGCATTGGTGGTTCTCATTACAAGGATGGAGAAAAAGCCCGTGAAGATCTTCGTGATTTGAAGATTAAAATATCATTATGGTTGAAAGAAGATAAACTGGAAAAAAGCATATGCCAGTTGCATCTTATACTTTGAGCATTGAAGGAAGAAATATGTTCTTAGAAACATTAAAGGGCTTGAAGGTCCCTTCTAATTTCTCATCCAACTTACGTAGGATTGTCTGCGACGCAACAAAAGATTTGAAAAAGTGCAAGCCCCACAATTGGCATGTGATAATGCAACTTATCCCTATGTTGTTCGGACACTGTTTTTCAGAACACAAGGATCTTCGAAGGGCCATTCTACAAATTAGCTTATGTTTCTCCCTATTGTGTGAGAAAGTTGTCAACAGGACACATATAATGGCAGCGAAAAAAACTTTGGTCGAGGCTATATGTGTTTTGGAGAAGCACTTTACTCCCTCATTCTTTGACATAAGCATCCACCTTTTAGTGCATTTGTGCGATGAAGCACTTTTATGGGGACCAGTAAGGTACCGATGGATGTATCCATTCGAACGATTAATGAAAACTTTTAAAGATTACGTTAAGAATACACGGTACGTTGAGGGGTCCATTGATGAGGAGTACATTATGGAAGAGGCTTCCTTGTATGAAAAGGAATATATGCGTAACCCAAACGTTGGAGGTCGTGAACACTTTATTGATGAATTAGAAGAGTTTGCTGATGATGAGGCCCTTGGGAAAGGTAAGGTAGTGAAGCTAACAAGTACACAATATAACCAGGTGGCTCGATATGTATTCGAGACGCATGAAGACATAGATAAATGGAAAATGTGAGTTTATTTAAAGTGTTTTGTAAAATAATGTAATATGTTCAATGTTATATTCATTAGAAATTAATATTTTTAGTGTTTTAACCTAGGCAATATAATGAGTGCGGGCATGCCAAGAGGAGGGAGGCGCGAGCGCAGACAATGACTTTAGGCATTGGGTAGCTTTCGAGGTGACTACAGTAATCCCTCACTTTTATTTATTGTCTTTGTAACATATTCACAATGCAAATACTTTCTTGGTTTTAGTTATTGAAAGCTAGTGAAGTATCGACGAGGCTTGCACGTCTAGCAAATGGGCCTAATTTTGTAGCCAAGGAGTTTGAACAATATCGTGTCAATGGTTTTGTGTTCTCTTCAAGCACACACGAGTTAAAACTCATTGGAAAACAAAACAACGGCATTTCATATAAAGCATTAACTCATTTCAGGGAAAGCACGAAAGATAAAAACTTGATAGAAGCTGAGATGACGTATTATGGGATTATAAAACAAATTATCCTATTAGATTATATATCTTTCAGCATACCTATATTTTACTGTTATTGGGTGAGAGTGGAGGACAAGAATGCATGTATGGTCGACCCTGACACCCACATGGTGAAGGCTGATTTGGCCAAGTTGAAGAGTAAAGACAATGTTAATGATGAGTCATTCGTTTGTGCATTCCAAAACTTAAAGCAAGTGTTTTATGAAAAGAGCCCCAATAATGATCCATGGTCTGTTGTTTTACATTCTCCTCAGCGCTTGACTACATTGGTAGACGATATAGAGGCACCTATCGAGATTCAGTCTATTCTGGGTGACAACCCAGAATTAAAGAAATTATTAAATACATTAGAGGAGTAGATGTTTAATTGTGGCATGTTATGTTGGTTTCAGTTATCAAAACTTTTAGAATATGTTGAAAAGGTATAACTTATATTATATTTTTTATATTAATTCCTTACTCTTGTATTAACATATGAACTAATGCATAAATATAAAAATGCAGAAAATGGCGTCCGAGAATACAATTCCATCATCCAGGCCAGAAAGTTCAAGTCATGATGAACATTCTGCCATTGATTCTCGTGCTAACGTTTCCCTTAACCTATTTGTTTTGCCAATAGGTGGCAAGAATCCTTTTAAATCTCGAGCCTTATCTTTGTTAAAATCTTGTATTATCTTAAATTATGAGAGTTGGGATACGGTTGAGCAAGTAAGAAAGGACGACTTGTGGGATACACTCATAAAAGAGTTCAATATTTCGGCCGACCAGAAGAAGGGGTCCATGAAAGCCATTGGTATTCAATTGAAGACTTTTAGAAGTAACCTCCGCTCGACTTATTTTAAGGGATTGGACAGTGATGGGATAAAGGCCCTGAAGGATCAAGTACCGAAGAAAGAGCATATCCCTGTTCGTGAGTGGAATGAATTCATCTCGCACGAAGCATCTGAGGCAAAATTAAAACAACGACACCAAGGTCGGGTGAATAGGGCTAAAAAGACTGACGCCCATTGTCTTGGTCAGATGTCGTATGCTGAGAAAACTGAGGAGATGGTATAAACCCTTTCTTATTTTAATGTGTATATATATTTTATGTCTTGCTCAAATAGTTAATGGAAAATTAATTTATAGGTGCTTAACAATAAACGACCTGTTGATCGTTCGGAAGTGTATCTCGAAAGTCGTAGGCGAAAAACTTGGGAGTTTCACCCAAAGGTAGCTGATGATATGGTGAGTTTCGTAATCTCAGTTGTAATAATTAAATTCCTTCAAGTTTTGTCGTTCAATGGTTTTAATCGATTCATAAATAATTTTGCAGCAAAAATTGAGTGAGCTGAGAAGTAGTCAAGGTTCTTCAAGCCAAAACAGTATTGATACAGATGCATTGACTGCCTTTAGAGGAAAAGATACTAGGGGGTGAGTCGTGGTGTTGAACCCGTGTCCAAAAGTAAACTTAAGGAAATTGCTCCTATAGTATCACAGTTGACTAGAGCAAAGACACGAGAAGAAAAACATGATGAGGATATGGCATTTCTCTAATCATCCGTTACCATGCTTTTAAGTGCTTTTGAATCGAATGGATTGAAAATACCAAATCCAAGTCCTCGCAATTATACTCCTGTCCCACATCCAAGTCCTCGTAATTACACTCCAGTTCCGCATTCAAGTCCCCATGATTACATTCCCCCCCCCCCCCCCCCCCCCCCCCGTCAATCGAGCCAAACTTTGGAGATTCAACTGAGCCAAACTTTAGAGATTTAACTGATCCTCCACATGATCCATATGTCGATTTATTAGATTTTGCAAATCAGAGAAAGATTGCAAGTGGACAAGTTATTGCTTCAGCTACTACTGGAACGGTGGTGCATGCCATCAATTGCTGATATTTGAACGTAAGGTTTACATTAGTAGTGTTGAGCCAGGAGAAGAGAATCATTCGTTGTATCGTCAAAGTCATGGGGAAGACACTATTAAGGATGTCAAGAAATCATGGGTGGTTTGGCCGTTGCTTTGTCTTATCCTTAAGTGATCCAGAGTAATTTGTCTTGAGAAATTTGAACAAATTGTCAAAGTGAATAATTAGTAGTGTTTGAACTCTATTTTAAATATTAGTAATCTGTTTTGAATCAATTAGTAATTTGTTTTGAATGTCTTCCGATCTGGAACCCGACATAATTGTTAAGTGTGTGAACTTTAGTTGGAACGAAGTCGGAAGAATGGGAAGAATAGGTGTTCACATTGTGAATTACGTCCTAATTATATCTGCGGATTTACAACCGGACATCGTACGCAGCAGCCCCATTAGCAGGGGTGATTGGGTTCGATAAATTCTCAATTTTGGTGCCGAGCATCCCCCGGCACGTGTGGGGCTACATTTTTTGGTTTCGGACCTGTTACATACATTAGATATACCATATGGGTCCAAGAAATACAGTTGAAGGTGGTCCAATGATCAAATTTCATGAGATTTAGGAAATCAGCAAAGCAGAAAGTTGGATCCCAGCATCCGAATCGATTCGGTTTATCACCGAATCAATTTGACCCCTTCCAGTAGCCAATTAATGGTTTGCGAATCGATTCGGGTTACTTTCGAATCGATTCGGAAAAAAGTGTCAGGTCTCTACATCCGAATCGATTCGACTTATCACCGAATCGATTCGCCCTTAGACAGTGTTGAATTCGAGAGTTTCGAATCGATTCGGTTTAACTACCGAATCGATTCGGTTCACCTGGTCACTTAAAATTCCCTCATTTGTTTAAATCAACTTCTCATTCTCTATTCTCCCTTAGTCGAAGACCTCCTCCTCTCCCATATCATTTCCTTTATTTTATTCATTTTCACCCTCATGGCTTCCTCATCCAGAGCATCCTCATCTAAGGTTACTAATTCAACCCTCTTAAATTGTTTTCAAGTCTTATTTAGTGTTCTTTGTATAAAAGTAGGGTTAAATTCATTCTTGTAAAATCCACATTTTCTGCAGGAAACTTCATATTTTCTCATTGTTTGTGATGTGAATCCATCAAATACAACTTGTTTATGTTGCTTTGATGATTAAGTTGTATTTGTTGGGGTTGTTTCACTTTGAAAATGCCATTTTCACCCTACTTTCTATACATTGCACGCTATATGTTCGATAAAATGCCTCTATGAAGGTTTTGTGAGTTAAAGCTCCATCTTCGCACCTTTTATTGCACATTCTTGTTGAATTATCCTTGTTTGAGTGTGGTGCGCGTCGGTTACGTCTACTCGACCAATTTTTCCCAACGCGCACCCTCCGAACCTAGTTTCCCCAAATTTCACGATTACTTTGATTTTATGCATCGCACTTATGGTGTGTGTATTGAATTAATGTTTTGTAGGTTCCTTCTATCACCAAGCCATCATCCAATGCCCCTCGTGACCCCACCGCGCCCGAGTCCTCAAGTCGCCATCTGGACCATATGTAGGGCGTTGTCATCCCGCTTTCTCTGCTGCTAACTTTTGTGGTTCTTTATTTTGATTTTTGCGTTTGTAACTTTGTAGTTGTGTGGGGAAGAGAGAGTACATTTAGTCTATTTTCTAATTTTGGTTTTTGTGCCCCATGTACACAACTTGTGATTATTAATGAAATTACTCATTTACTTCTTCTCTATTTGTTCTACTAGCTTTAATTTGCATTTAATTCCATCTCTTGTATTGGTTTGTGTTTAAACTAGATAACTAACTTAATTATGTTGTTAACTAGCATGTGTAGTGTAGTTTCAATTATGAGTAGCTAGACTTATGATTATGGATCATAATCCCACCTTGGATGCTTGAACTTCATATTTAGGGTTTTTTTATAATTGTTCTAATGGAACTTCATGTGTTGGTATTGGAGTATCATAGTTTATTAACTTCTCTTGTCATGCAAGGGTTAGTGTTTGAAGCTCTACTACAAACCCAACCCATCTAGCAATAACTAACTAACCCCTAATCCTCCATTATTGAGTTTAGTCTCTACATGGTTGATGTTCGGACTTAATTAATTATGCTCGACTAGAATTAATTTCAACTAAGCCCTATAATCCCCTCCTTTGTGAATCCGAGGTGGGAGAATGATCCTCGATCCCTTTAATTTCTTGAACTCAAGCTTATCTTAGTTCTTTTCATCGTTCCGTAATTATTAATTAATTAACTGATCATCAATAGTATGTTAGTTTAGATATTACTCTCAAACACTTTTCCAAACTATTAAATCATCTTTTACACTTTAACTTTTGTGACGTTTAGATAATCCCTTTAACCTAGTCCTGTTCTCTTAGGAGTGTTTCAATCCCTGTGGATCACGATTCCGTACTTACCGGATATTACTTGTTGCGATAGATTTGCACTTGAATCACAAGCTTTATTTAGAGCGCACCAATGCGTCATGTATGAAACCTGTATTATTTCTTAAATATGTACTACCCTGCCGAGGTCTACTAATCAGCAAACCATCATGTTCACAACTTCATAGTCGTTTGGTACTAGTAACTGTTTATTTCTATGCTGCTAAACTCTCAAAGACAACATCTCTATTAATTATATGACAGGTATGTGAATTACTATTTCATAAGGTTTATTTGATTATTGTATTAATAGTCTGGGGGACTTGATTGAAAATATTCAAGAATGGTTTTTATGTACCTATAAATTGTCACATATTCATAGAATGCTTCTATTTTACAATGATTTTTGTATTCAAGTAAAATGGATGGTTTTTGGTTAAAGTTGTGCTATCATTTTTAATTATCAATTCACATGTCTTATTTCAGGTGAAGGAGTAGGTAAGATATAAGTGAAGCTATCATTTAACGACGAGAAAAGGTAAGATGATGGTAATGAAATTCATATATGTTTACCCAACTTTGGGGAAGTTGTTTGTTTGTATCATTCCTATCATATCCACCACCACCCCTTATATAGATTACTTTGTAGTTATTTGTAGATTCAAAGTTTTGGGATTACTATGTAGTTGAATGGTGATGCGTGCGGTTCTTGACGGTGATGCGTGCGGTTCTTGACTCAACATCCTATTCAATAGTTGTCAATATTATTGTTAAATTGATGAAGTTGTTAAAATGAGGTCCAATATGGACCTCGAGTATTGTAGTATTGCTGTTGTTGAGTATTTTTATTTTTTTAAACAGGGTGGATAGTCCTATGAATAAGGGGAACTCTGCCCAAATTTTTTAAAATTAGAACAGAAATATTGTACATTTATTTCACTTTGTTGTCGGGTAACGATTTTTTTTTGCAATTTTCGTCGTGCCTTCAGGCACGGGCATACGCTAGTATATATATATATATATATATATATAAGCTATGGTAGTTTCTTTATCACAAAAAATGAATGTATATATATATTAATCACATTTTATTATTTGCAGGCATACACATGGCATTTCCGGCATACGTAGTATTCAAAGGCCTAAATCCAGGTGTTTACACTTCGTGGCAAGAAACACAAGCACAAGTTAATGGATACCGAGGTGCCATATTCAAAAAATTTGAGTCCATTGAACTTTCTCAACAGGCATACTCCGAGTACACGAGGGAGGATGTCACCGCATCAATACCCCCCACGGCTGATATACCTAGACTTCACGAATCGTATCCACTGCGTGGTGACTCCTGGTCTAGATTTAGAATGATTTGTTACATGTTCATGGCATTCCATGTCATCGAATTGTTGTGTCGTTACTTTTTTTAGTTTATTTTTTATTCTATGTTCATTTTGTACTTGGCGCCCACTTAAGGGTTGTTTGATGTTAAATTAAGTTTAACAAGTTTTATGTGTACTGGATATTTGGAATATGAGAAATATAAATGAAATGTTATCAAAAAATTTCAACTTGTTATCATGATATTTATTTTACTTTCATTATTTCATCATTTTGTGAAAATATAAAGATATTTGTAATAGCTTTTACAACATTTAACAAATTTAATTTTGTAACTCCTAATAGGAGTCACAAATTTGTCACTACTATCAATTTGTAACTGCTAATAGCAGTCACAAATATATGATTCGTAACTGCTGTCAGCAGTTATGAATAGTAGTTACGAATTGGGGTCACCAGTCATAACTCCATAGGGGTTATAAAAAATTGTGACTACTGTTAGGGGTTATAACTCCATAGGGTGAAGTCATAACTCCATAGGGGTTACGAGTAGGATGCACCCACAACCTTTCAAAGGTGTATGTTCAGCTTATTTAGCGACATGGTCGAGAGAGGACTCGAAGTGTTCATGGATGATTTCAGCGTTTTTGTCACCTCTTTCGATCATTGTCTAGAGAAACTGGGAAAAGCACTTGCCCGGTGTGTGGAAAAGAACTTAGTGCTGAATTGGGAGAAATGCCATTTCATGGTCACTGATGGAATAGTTCTTGGCCACATAGTATCATTCAGGGGAATAGAAGTTGAGAGGGAAAAAATAGATGTCACAGCTGATCTTCACCCATAAAAATCGCTTAAGGATGTGCGCTCTTTCCTGGGCCACACGGGGTTTTATCGAAGGTTCATTAAGGACTTTAGTGCCATCGCTAGACCCTTAAGCAACCTACTCATGAAGGAAACCCCATTCGAGTGGACAGAAGCATGCCAAAGCTCTTTTGAAAAACTGAAAACCGTGCTTGTGTCCTCCCCCATCATGCATGTTCCGGATTGGTCCTTACCATTCGAACTTATGTGTGATGCTAGCGATTATGCGACCGGGGCTATTTTGGGCCAAAGAAGAGATAAACAAGCTTATGTCATATACTGCACTAGCCAGACTCTTACCAAACCTCAATTCAAATACTCTACCATGGAGAAAGAGTTACTAGCAGTAGTCTTTGCCCTTGATAAATTCCGGTCATACCTCATTGGTTCTCCCATTACTTGCTTCACCGACCATGCGGCTTTGAAATACCTACTTGCAAAGAAAGATGCAAAGTCGCGCCTCATAAGGTGGATCCTACTCCTACAAGAGTTCAATCACTCAATTAAAGATAAGAAAGTAGTAGAAAAACGTCGTTGCCGACCACTTATCATGGCTTTCGTCCGACGTACCTCGTGATCCCATACCCATAGACGAATACTTTTCGGATGAACAACTTTTTCTACCTCTTCTTTGCCCTCGTTTGCGAATATAATGAACTACCTTATCACGGGAGCCGTCCCTCCTGATTGGACACCGCAAGATAATAAGAGGTTTCTTTCTTGGTCGCACATGTTCTTTTACGTGCAATGTGGTTGATTTAATTATCCAAGTGAAGATATCATCAGTCGATACCAATAAAATTGTGATAATACAAAGAATAATAAAAATGTTTACTTAATCTAATATAGTATTAGATTATAGAACTATTGCATGAATGAAAAAGTTAAAATACGAACCATTACGACACCATAATCAACAAACTAAGCATTGTTGAGTGATAAATATCGAGTGCAAAGAAGATGTTGCTAAGCACTGGTACATGTTATTTTCTTCCTTTATCCAAAACACAATACTCCCAAATCTCAGCCTATTACAACAAAACAAACAATAAATGTCTCAACATTAAACACTAAACATTAAACCTATGTCGAGTCGAGTCGAGTATATTTATATAGGTCATGGTGTCATTTTTGGAACCCCGCTGGGTAGTCTACACATATAATAAAAAGTATCACTTTTGTTGTGACCGATTTTGAATGGATGTTTTTAAAAAGCCTCCATCATCAATTTATATTCTCGTTGCAAAGTCTCCTCACGTCCTACCAATCGAACAGTCCAAGACCGACTCAATTCCTTCCAATGGATCAAAGTCCTCAATATATATTAGTAAATCAATACCTTTCCTACTAATCGCATACAACCCCCAATACAATGTAAAAAAAATGCATTTAATTATATTTTGTCAAAAAAAATTCACGACATGCATATAACCCCCAATATAATATGATGGCATGCAAATAACCCACAACAAGGTGGTTGTAATTGTTTTACTTATTAAAAATCCTTTTAATTGTATTTTGTCAAAAAAATATAATGTCTAGGGGTTTTGAATAATATTTTATTAGAAAAAAGAATCCCAAAACAATTTCTAGGGTTTATTGACACAAAATACAATTTGTTCATAGTTACACATATAAACACACATATACACATAAATCTATGCATGCACACACATATACACACAAATAGAAATCTATACACACACACACGTATACACAAATATAAATATATACATACAAACCCATACACATACATACACACACACACACACACACAGACACAGACACACACACACACACACACACACACACACACACATATACACACACACACACACACACACACACACATACATACACACAGTTCCCACAAATCAGCAAACCGAAATTCACAAACACATATACAGCGATACCTTTCATAAATCTTAGAGCTGAAATCGATAAAAACCCTAGGTCAAAATTGAATCGCAAAAATCCCCCCAAACCCACTTAGCCAAAATCACAAATGCCCAAATAGAGAATTGCGTATGAGATAAGTGCACTTTTCTTTAATGGATGAATCTGGTCATGGCCTAGTGGTGACACCCTGTAAATTCGAGGACTTTGAATTTAATTATTTTTGAGTAAATTTAATCATTTTGGGAGAAATGGAGATTATTCATTTTTGGAAAAATTTAAATTTATGATTTGGAGATATTATTTAAATTCCTGGATTTATTCAGATTAGCAAATTGAGATTTAAATTATTCAAATTATTTTTGTGTAGTTTTTTTTAATTTAAAAATTTGAGAATATTATAAAGTAATTCGGATGACAATTCTGAGTGAACGATTGACCCCGGATAGGTTAAAATAGTCAAAAAAGAGTACCCGAGGTTAGTAATCGGGCCTCGGAGAAATTTTAGGCGTAACCGGGCCCACACGGGAGTGTTTAGGCGATTTTAATTAATCCCATAAGCTTAAAAATGGGATTAATAAAATAAAACCTAATTGAGGAAATTGTTATAGTCATAACTCAAGGAGAGAAACCCTAATAGCTATAGAGGAAAACAATGGAAGAAATTGGGGATCTCTTGGGAGCCAAACTAAAGGAAGAGGAATGTGTTCTTCGTCAAACATTCGTCTACAACAAAGGAAATCAGACCCTACGACATTATTCAGGAAAGAAGTTAAACTTTCTTTCATTTTAATTGCGGTATTGCGATTCATATCATGGTGGGTGTAAACCATATTCATTTTGGGATGAGTTGTTATAACAAAATTCGTTTATGGGAGGGTATCACAACTTAAATATGGGTTTTGGGGATTTAAGCATTAAGGGTGAAATTGATGTTTAATTGATGTGAGAATATTATCATATGATTCTAGAATATGATTCAGAATCGAAAACATGTAGAAATTGTTATTGAATTCGGATTATTGAATCGAATTGAGAATTGTGATTTAAGGGATATTGAGGAAAAAAATAATTTATGAACCCTAGAATTTTAATGAAAATAAGTGAGAATTAATGTCATATATTAGTGTTTCAACATGTTTATAGATGAAATAAATATGGGAGATAAAGTAATCGAGGTCTGGATTGAAGTTGGAAAGCTTCGGAGATTAAAAATGGTGGAAAAAGCAGTCCGGGAATACGACTGATATCTGGTCGATTGATCGACCCCTTTAGTTATTGTAAAACATTAGATTATAGATCTTTTAGTCAGGGACATGTGGCTGACCTCATATTTTTTGTTTGGATTTGATATGATTTTTATACGATAAGGTGCGTGAGATCGATATCTTTAGGATGAAATAAATTCTGGTTACTTGGAGAGGTTATTGATAAGTGAAGGACTTTTGAAAAATATAAAGGAAAATTATTTTATACTTGGATTAGATAGGGATGAATCTGGGGTATGGACTTAGGAGTATTTATAATGAACAACACTCGATAATATATGTCAAAAATATACAAGCATATTCGAATGGAAATTTTGGATGAATTTAGCATATGGGCTGGTATCTTAAGGTGGAATTTAATTGACAGAAATTAAATGGAACCTAGTACTTAGAGTCTTATGGGATTATGTATTAAAGACTAATAAATTTAATAAGGGTGTTAAAAATATTAACCGAATTTGGTGAAATGAATTCTAAAAGGTCAAAATCCGGAACAATAAAAGGAGTCCGGGCATTTTGGTTGAGTGATACCACTTGGATAAAATTAATTGAGGTGATAGTAATTAAATTAAGGGTCGGTGTTTTGAGTCTGTCATTTCTTAAAACAGTTCTACGGGAGTTATGCATAGATTAGCCGGTTTAATTTATTATAGAGATATATAATAAATTATCTAATTTAAATTTAATGAGAGGTGTTAACCTTAATAGTGGATTTTTGCGTGAAAATTTTTAAAGGGTGAAGATATGGACCACATGAGTGAGTCGAAGTATTGTAGTTGGGTGAGACTACATTAGTAAATTAATTAATGCAAAATTGATTATATTAATTGGTGTAATTTAAAATGTAACGAATTTGGGGTATGAGCGAACCTATGACTTAGATCAATAGGATATGAGTGAATTACCTACTCCAAAAATTTAAAGGATTATTGGCACACTTCGAGTAGTGAGGAATACTCTGGAATATACGATGAGATGTATAATTAAAATTTAATAATACGAAGAATATTCGTGAGATATATATATATATATATATATATATATATACTGCGTATGAAACACATACTATAGGTCGTGTGAATACCTATATTGCTTATAGTACTTTATATATATAGGTTGTGTGAATGTTTATTGTATGATTTCGTATGTGATTTCATCATACCGTGCTACTTGATATCACAGAGGTTTTCGCATAGGGACAATCTTATTCTGATGAGCCTAATTAGGGAGATATTGACTTGTACCTCAGAACATAGAGCCTTGATATAGCCTAATTGTGAATGATAGTTCAGACGGTCATCAGGGTGAGTAGGTATGTGCTTCTCCCTTTTGACTCCGAACTATGATTCTCCTCCAATATGTGTGTGATTGTTATTTATTGTTCGAGAGAGATAAATAACCAAAGGGTCCTTCTTTTTTATGTGATGTACCAGACCTTTACAGCAGAGTATGCTCGCACCGTAGCTTAGCCTTTGTGTGAGGTATTAGTATATATATATATATATATATATACACTTGCAACTTATTGTACTATGAGTGCTACTAGATGAGAAAGTTAATAACATCTAAAACAACCTAAGTATGTGGAACTTAATCTTTAAATGGGAAATCCATAACTGGCTAAAAGACATGAAAAATTCGATAACGTATTGTATAGGCAATATGAGCGGGAAAAAAGGAATTTGTATGGAGAAAAAGATTTGGTTCAAGCTATTTAAATGGGGTAGCATAACTAGGGAGGTTAGAAGGAAAGCGGTTGGTGTGCACATTAGATGAGAGGTGAGTTATGTCTCAAGAGAATGCGACATTAGCTTAAACATGAAAAGTGTACATGCATATTTAATTATTTCAATTTAACTACTTCCTAAATATTTTCAAAATGTTTTACTTAGGCTCTAACCCGTGTCAAAATCTTTTCCAAAATATTTTAGGTTTCCAGCCACAAGGACGCCCAATTTGAGGATGCCATCCAGGGATGCGTAGCTGCAGCTCATGTGGAAGTTGCAGGACTTTGCTGTAGACATTTTTCTCATTTATTCCTAGTTTAGGATCTTTACTTCAGTACTCATTTATGGCACTTCTCCCTCAGATTTAATATTCGGTTACTTATTGGACTTTGTGTATCCATGTTATGGTTTCAGTTACTGTTGTATTTTATTGTTTAACTCAACATGGATTCAGACATATTCAATTATAGTATTAATTTGTGTTGGTTTTAATTATCCTTGTGTATTGATAGTTTAATTTATTATTTATTTTTCGTATGTTGTTAATTAATGAAAGATAAAATTTGGCACTGGTCTAATTAAATTACTAGGTGGTTAGTGACCTAAAAAAGTTTTCCACATTAATGCTAAGAATGAGATCAACATTTTATTTTAATCACGTGCTGGCCACCCAGTATTTTAGTAGGCGGGGTGTCACAAATGGTATCAAAGAATCAGGTTCTAGAGTTCTTAGGATCCGTGCGGCTTATTACATTTCAGCATGGCGTTATTTGATATAGAGCCTTATTATAGTATTTTTATATTCCTTCACGTATGCGACTTACGTTCTCTTGCTATTAAGTATAGTGGATGTAATTCACATACAAGTTCGATTGGGATTCTTACACAAAACAACTTTGGGACGACCAACGAGGGCCGTTAGAAGGACTGCATGAAGGGAGGCTCAGCATAAGGCATATAATATTTTTGACACGGTGATCGTGATAGAAGTCATTGTAATTATTATTTATAATAAATGGCATTAGGATAAACACCAGGGTGCATTATTTTCCCTAAACACCGTCATAGAAAGCGGTGGTGTATATTCAGACTCACCCAGTGTTGTCGGTAAAGGGGTGGAGTCGGGGGAACTCACTTGAAGAGACATCCGTGAGGATTTGGGAAATAGATAACCCATAGGCAATTGATTAGGATGGAGTGAAATGACACCTAGGGTTAAATTTTAGGCAAAATTTTAGCTCATAGGAGCAGTGTAGTAGTGTCGGGAGCTGGTCACCATAACCATTTAGAGATACCATGAATAATGAAGAAATTAGGGTGCAGTTGTTTAAACAGAAGGGTTAAGGAAATTTCAGCCCTACTTCCGAAGGGCCGAACGGTGGTCAGACATGAAGGAGAGTTGATTTGTTTAGAGAATGTCATACCCAATGAGGTGGATACGGAGAATCAAAACAGGGTCCGTAAGTTTAAAATGGACCCGTGATGAAAATACACAAGCGAGGATATGGAAAATTCAGCTAGAACGAAGGGTGTTATTATAGATTCACATGTGAAACGGGTTTAGTAGGGGTATCATAAATACAACTCTAGTGTGTGGTTATTCACTGTTGAGTAGAGGGGCTCTCTTTAGATTCATCTGCAGGGGAAGGGGTGTGAACACTGAGAGGATATATATATATATATATATATATATATATATATATATCCTATGAGGCTATCCCATTTTGAGATGTAATATTCGAGGTATGGTTCTATCCTAAGTACAGACTGTTAAGCGACGGTGAGCGATTATAGCAAGCCTATCATGTTTTCTATTCCGGGGTAAAATTGGTATTCTTATGATGTCTCATTTAAAAGAGGGTCGAGATCGCAATGAGAGTTTTATAAAGTAGACTTAAAAGAATACATAGGTCTAGTTATATTGGATCCCGGTGCATATGGACTTTTACTAATGTGATTCAGTGTATATAGAGTTTATCGTTGAGTGGAGAGATTTAACTCATTGTTGTGTAAGTACTGAGAACTTAGTGATAGTGAGAGCATAGTATCGTGTGAGGCCTCGAGAGATATGATCATAGTATCTTTTGACGCCTTATGGGAGGTTACACACATGGATCGTAATAAACGTTAGGAATAGAGAGACATTGTTATATGCTAATGCATCAGATTTAAATGTTAAATTATTAAACGAGCAGAGGAAACACTTTAAGCTGAGAGTTATTATGATATATGGCCAGTGGAGCCAGGTAGTGCTATGACTAAGAAAATTTTTGCACCACAAGTTAATGGGTGGGGCAGGGTCGAAAAGGACTTAATTTGCAAATTGGGATAATTGAGAATACCCGTATGATATAACCACGCCCAGAGTGCAGAGCTGGGCTCGAGATAAATATATTATGTATGAGACATTAATGATAATTATACTAAAATGTGTAGGCTATAGTATATAGTATGGTGAGACTTTGTGTTCGTTGTTCTGATATATCATTTACATGTGTTAGTTAACATCGGAAAGAGGGTTTAGTGTGTATATATATATATATATATATATATTTGTGTATATATATTATCGTGTGTTGCATAATAGACTTATGAGGAAGTGTTTGTATTATTACATTTGATCCCGGGGAATATGGACATTTACCAATGGGGTTCAGAGTGGATATGTTCAGTAATGAGAGAGGATATATAGCTTGTGATTAACTCGCACTAAGATACTAGTGATAGTAAGGATGCTATATTGTATGATATCTTTGGTAACATGAAAATGACTGAGTATACTTTTATGTTTGGAGACAGGATTTTGGGGTACGTGCTATGGACTGAGGGCCAAACGAATCTCATCGACCGACAATGCTAGGTAGTAGTGTATCGGGGGGGGGGGGTCCTTATTTGGATTTCACTTTGAGAGACATCGCACACGTGAAATTTAGCTCAAAGTTGGAAGTGGGGATATGTTTGGTCACTAGCACATAGTTTTGGTACCTTGGCTATTATGCCTTCAGGTAGTTATACTTGTAAATTGAAAATTCTATTACAATTTAAGGTTAGTGGATCCGGGTAACCTTTGTGCAATTATGCACAAGTATAGGGTGTATGGGCGCCCTGGAAAAATAATTTAATTTTAATATTATTCGCATTTAGAAGAGATAGAAATATGTGTAGCGATCTTAAGGACATGTGAGTGGGGAAGTATTCGAGGCTTTGAGTACTAGACTCATCTGAATTTCGAAGACGAAATTCCTTTGTAAGGGGGGAAGTATTTAACACCCTATAAATTCAAGGACTTTGAATTTAATTATTTTTGAGTAAATTTAATTATTTTGGGAGAAATGGAACTTATTCGTTTTTGGAGAAATTTAAATTTATGATTTAGAGAAATTCTTTAAGTTGGTGGAATTATTCAAATCGGCAAATTGAGATTTAAATTATTCGAATTATTTTTGTGTCACATGTTTTTGAAGTAAAAAATTTGAGAATGTTATAAAGTAATTCGGATGGCAATTTTGAGTGCACGATTGACTCTAGATAGCTAAAAATAGTCAGAAAAGAGTACCCGGGGGTAGTAACAGGGTCTCGGGGCAATTTTAAGGTTTGGGCCATTTTAAATAATCCCATAAGCTTAAAAACGGGGTTAATGAAATAAAACCTAATTGAGGGTATTGGGGCAGTGATAACTCAAGGAAAGAAGCCCTAGAGCTACAGAGGAAAATAATGGAAAAAATTGGGGATCTTTTTGGAGCCAAAGTAAAGGAAGAGGAGTGTGTTCTTCGTCAAAAATGCGTCTACAACAAAGGAAATTAGACACTACGAAATTATCCAGGAAAGTAGTTAAACATGATTTCATTTAAATTGCGGTATTGCGATTCATATCATGGTGGGTGTAAACCATATTCATTTTGAGATGATTTATTATAGCAAAATTCATTTTTGGGAGGGCATCACATGTAAAATCAGGGTTTTGGGGATTTAAGCATTAAGGAGGAAATTTATGTTTAATTGATGTGAGAATAATATCATATGAGGCTAGAATATGATCTAAGATCGAAAACTTGTACAAATTGTTGTTGAATTCGGATTATTCAATCGAATTGAGAATTGTGATTTAAGGGATATTGAGAAAAAATAATAATTTATGAACCCTAGAATTTTAATGAAAATTAGTGAGGATTAATGTCATATATTAGTGTTTGAACATGTTTATGTTTGAAATAAACATGGGAGATAAAGTAATCGAGGTTTGGATTGTAGTTGGAAAGCTTCGGAGTTTAAAAATGGTGGAAAAACCAGTCGGTGAAGATAACTGGTATCTGGTTGATTGATCGATCGAACCAATTCGTCAATCGATCGACCCCTTCAATTATTGTAAAACATGAGATTGTAGATATTTTTGCCATGGGCATGTGGCACCGAGCTCGTATTTTTTTTTTTGGATTTGATATGATTTTTCTACGATAGAGTGCAAAAGACCGACATCTTTTGGAAGAAATAAATTCGGGTTATTTGGAGATGTCCGTAGATGAGTGGAGGATTTCGAAAAATATAAAGGAACATTATTTTATCCTTGGATTAGATACGGATGAATCCGGGGTATGGGTTTAGGATTATTTATAATGAATGACACTCGATAATATATGTAAAAAATATACAAACGTATTCGAATAGGAATTTGGGATGGATTTAGCATACGGGCTGGTATCTTAAGGTGGAATTTAATTAATAGAAATTAAATGGAATATAATACTTAGTGTCTAATGGGATGAGTATTACGGACTATTAAATTTAATAAGGGTGTTGAACTTATTAAGCGAATTTGGTGAAATGAATTCGAAAAGGTTAAAATACTAACCAATAAAGGGATTCCGGGCATTTTGGTTGAGTTATACCACTTGGATAAAATGAATTGAGGTGATAGTAATTAAATTAAGGGTCGGGGTTTTGACTCTGACATTTCTCAGGCTAGTGCTATGGGAGTTAGACATAGAATAGCCGGTTTAATTTGTTATAGAGATATATAATAAATTATCGAATATTGAATTTAACGAGAGGTATTAACCTTAATAGTGGATTTTTATGTAACAAATTCTAAAGGGTGAAGATACGAACCATATGAGTGAGTCGAAGTATTATAGTTGGGCGAAACTACATTAATAAATTAGGTAATGTGAAATTGATTTGATTAATCGATGTAATTTAAAATATAACGAATTCGGGGAATGAGCGAACATATAACTTAAATAAGTAGGATATGAGTGAATTACCTACTCCAATATTTTAAAGGATAATTGACACACTTATAGTAGTGAGGGATACTCGAGAATATACGACGAGATGTATAATTGAAATTTAATAATAGGTAGAATGTTCTTGAGATATATATATATACACACACTACGGTTGAGACACTACTATAGGTCGCGTGAATACCTATATTGCTGATAGTAATTTATATATATTGGTTGTGTGAATGCCTATTGTATGATTTCTTATGTGTATGCATCATACCGCATTACTTGCTATCATGGAGGTTTTTGTGTCGGGACAATGTTATTCTGATGAGACCAATTGGGGGGTAATTGACTTCTGCCTCAGAACACACCTTGGTACAACCTATCTCTGAATGATAGTGCAAACGGTCATCGGGGTGAGTAGGTATGTGTGTCTCCCATTTGACTTGTATCTATGATTCGCCTAAAATATGTGTGTGATTGTTATTTATGGTTCGAGATAGATAAAGAACCAATGGTCCTTATTTGGTACCTTATGTACCGGACCTTGATAACAAAGTATGCTTGCACCGTAGTTTAGCATTAGGGTGATGTATTAGTATATATATAATATAATGATAAATATATACTTGGGATTTATTCTACTATGTGTGCTTAGTAGATGATGTACCGATACTTATTGCAGAGTATGCTTGCACCGCAGGTCTCAGCCTAGGGGTGTTGTATTTGTATATATAACTAGTGGGATAAAAATATATATATATATATATACACACACACACAATTGAAACTTATTCTACTGGGAGTTCTAGTAGATGAGAAAGTTAATAACATCTATAATAACCTAAGTATTTAGAACTTAATCTTTAAATGGGAAATCCATAACTGGCTAAAAGACACGAAAAATTCGATAACGTATTGTATGGGCAATATGAGCGGGCAAAAAGGAATTTGTATGGAGGAAAAGAATTGGTTCAAGTTAGTTAGACGGGGTATCATAACTAGGGAGGTTAGAAGGCAAGAATTAGGTGTTCACATTAGATGGTGGGTGAGCTATGTCTCAAGAGAGTGCGACATTAACTTAAATATAAAAAGTGTGCATGCATATTTAAATATTGTTATTTAACTTCTTGGTAAATATTTTCAAAATATTTTACTTGGGCTCTGACCCATGTCAAAATATTTTCCAAAATATTTTAGGTTTCCAGCCATAGGGACGCCCAGTTTGAGGATTCTATCCAGGGATGCCGAGCTGTAGCTCATGTGGAAGTTGCAGGACTTTAATATAGACATTTCTCTCATTTATTCCTAGTCTAGGGTCTTTACTTCAGTACTCATTTTGGGCATGTCGCCTTCAGATTTAATATTCGATTATTTATTGGACTTTGTGTATCCAGGTTATGGTTTGACTTATTGTTGTATTATTTTGTTTAATCGATCGTGGATTTGGACATCTTCAGTTATAGTATTAATTTATTTTGGATTTAAATATCATTGTGTGTCGATGGTTTAAATTATTATTTATTTTTCACATGTTGTTAATTAATGAAAGAAAAAATTTGGCACCGGTCTAATTAATTTACTAGGTGGTTAGTAACCTTGAAAAGTTTTGGACAGTGATACTAAGAATGAGCCATATGAGACCAACGTTTTATTTTAATCAAGGGTTGGCCACACGAAATTTTAGTAGAGGTGAAACACTAGTGTCTTAACCCATCATTGCGACCAATTAGTTCTCCACACATGTTGCCTGATTGACGAATGGTCACAGCCTAGAGGAGTGACCCCCATGCGCGACCAACAACTTATATTCAAATGAGGGATGGTCATGGCTCATAGTCATGACCCACACCAAGAAATGGTCATGGCCCCCATCCGTGACCCCATATACGTGTGTTTTATGCATCGTCATGCCTATGGTCACGGTCCAAGTTCGTGACCCATTCGCAATAAAGTTTTGAGGAAATTTTGTCATAAATATGGCACCAACATGGTCACGGACTTGGTCCATGACCCACAATGGCCAGGGATTTGGTCCATGACCACTTACAAAGAATCCAGGACTCAATGTGGTAATGAATATGGTCACGCCAAAAATTGAGATGGTCACGGGCCAAGTCCCAGACCAGCTGGTCGCAAACTTGGGTCGTGACCAACTGGGCACGACCATTTGGAGGATTTAGTGTAGTGGCAAGCGGTACGTTGTGGGGGAAACTTTCGTTTTATGTCAAAGTTACTTGGCTAATGGAAAGTGAGAGTCATATTTCTTAGGCTAACTACGACCTTCCAGATCAACGTCCATCACAAAGTGACCCCCCAGTTACGGGGCAATATTTGGTTAATAGCCATGCCCTTTAGTGATGTAGTATGAAAAATACATGATTCTTAATTACCATATTATAGAGGGAGTATTTTATTTGGCATGATTACTATACTAACAGGGAAGAATGTACAAGTAAATCTAGCATGGAGCATGAGTATTACACTAAGCATGGATATGTGAGAGTGAAGTGTGACTATTTATGAGTGAGTGTGTGATAGTGAACTTAAGCATGGATCAACTACAAGTTGTGTGTGACAAGTGTGAGTGAGCATGGGTATATGCAAGTGCAATAAGTGGAGGTGTGTGCTAGTGACACCTAATCATGGATATTCTAAGTGATGTGTGCAACAACTTGGTATAAGTGATCCTACGTGTAAGTAGTGTGAGTGTACAAGTGTGTTAGTGAGGAGTGTTATAAGCATGAGGTAGATATAAATAATAAAAAATAGAGGATAAAGAAGGGAACATATGGATAGGTGCATACGCAGATGAGAAAAACATGATAACACCTAAACAAACAGAGTTTATCCCTCTTATGACAAGTCAGTCCCTACCGGTGTCTCCTCCTATATAGGGGTTTCGATTCTCTCTATCGCGCACTTGGAGAGGAAGAGAAGGTCTCATGCCCTTTTCTAGGAGCGCTTCGACCGTCATCGATGTGGGTTGATATAAAGAGATGGAGTCGTCAACCTATTTTGTACAAAACAGGCAAAAGAATATGTCGCTGCCTCGAGAGAGCAGCATTAAAAGACAAAATGATTCTTACGAAACTAATAGTTCAAGGGTTCATGGGCTAAGTTATGGAATGGTAAGGTGTTAGGCATCCATCCCACCTTTTCGGTCTCTCATGGGCTTGTGTTACTATTTTCCTTAATTTCTCCATAAAATGTGTGTGCGTGTATAAGTGGAGACCGGAATCGCAAAACTCATATCATGGAAAATATAGAGTGAGGTCATCCATTGGAATGCTTCCAAAATAATATTATTAGAAAATATGATATATACTTTTATCAGGATATTTATCATTATAATGAAACGATAATATTTGTTAGATAAAACGCCTATATGAATAAGAAATATGATATATATTGAATAATGTATAAATGAAAACGATGCAAATAAGAAAATATAAAAAATGGACTCAAGTTTCGGGTTTTAGCCTGAAACGCCTACGTAGCCTATAAGGACATGCAATTCCATGTAGTTCGCATGTGACATAAGGGTGAGATTTATCCCATAGATACAAACCGAAATTTATTATATGGTGTGAGTGGAAAATATATTTATTTTTTAGAAATTATGACAAATAATCTCGTTGGAATTTATAGGGGTAACCCTCTTTTTATTATTTTTCTAGAAACTAGAGTATGTGCAATATAACTAATAAAGGATAAGATATTAATGTGTATGAACTAAAGTAAAAACTAGATTAGAATTTATGTAACTAATTCGGAAAAAAAGAAATTTAAAGAGAGAGGAGAATATTGGGACCTTTTTTGGAGTATTGCCGCTTGATCTTGATCCTTGATGAACTTCCTTGAATGTTGGGATGAATGTTGGTTAAGAGAGAAGGATATTTTACTAAATTGGGTATAAAAATGATGGGAATGAGATATGGAAATGAATTTCACACAAGGAAACTTCGTTAATTGCAAGAAAGTGTTACTGATATCACTTGATATTAGGGGATTTGAGGTGCGTCTTGAGAGTGAGCATATGCCTTCCTTTCATAGGGTATGGGGCTGCCAGTTGTCATAGCCTTAGACGTTCCAATGGGCAGGTGACTCGAGACACACTACTGATAGGCAGGGAAATGGACATGCCATTTGACAGTCTCATGCATATTTTCTGAAAAATTATCGTCAAACGCAATCTGTCAACCCAAATTGCACAGGGTTCATACCATTAGAAAGGTAGTTTGGAGAACTTAAATAGTCCTTTGGGACGCTCCCGGGTTCGGGAGTTGACTTTGGGTCAAACAGGGCTTGAAATCGCTCATCGGTCCGTTGGACGAGAGATCATCGGACGATAATGGATTGTTCATCAAAACCGTAAGTCACAATCATGCACGAGGTAGACAATTGGAAAGGTAATGCCAGGTAATTTGATATTGAGGAGGTCACTTCAATCAACCGGGGCTCATAAACACCCGCTGACCTTTCGGGATTAAACGAGTGGTTTGTCTGTATCGTAGGGCTAATTCATGCATGGTCGGACCTTTGGAAAGGGTATTAGTACCCTTTGAAGATTAATTCACTCTCGTTCAAGATGAAGAGTTGACCCAGGTCAAACAGAGCCCCGGAGCACTCGGTGGCTGCCAAATAAGTTTTTGGGGGAAAATAGATCATTTATCCAAACTGTTGTACCATTTCATGCATGGGGGGATTTTTGGAAAGGGGTTTCAGTTCCCTTCGATAATTCATTGAGGTTTTTCTCTGACGATGGAGTTAATTGGGTTCAAATTGGGGCCAGGGAGCGCCCTGTGGCCTTCAAATTAGTTTTTGATAGTAAAATTGTCCATTCTTCTGAACTGTTATGTCAATTTGTGCATGGGGTGGACCATTGGAAATGGTATTTAGGGCCTTTCGAAGATTCATTGAGCTTTCTCTCTGACGATAGAGTTGACTGGAGTCAAATGGGGCCCGGGTGCACTCGTTAGCCTCTAGATCGAAACTTGGAGTATGACCTATATTTTATAGTGACTTGGAGAGGTTCTAGGAATCTAGGGAGAGACTTAAGGGGTACTAAATGTGGTACACATCCATCAATGATATGGACTATGAATCTTTTATTTCGGAATTGGAGTCATCTACATTACTACGGGATAAGCAGACTATGGCTCACAATGACTCATAGTTAGTGGTAAACCAAGTTCTAGGAGAGTATGAATCAAGAATGGGTAACATGTTAATATATCTTGCAAGAGTGAAATGGTTGTTACCAAAGATAAAAGCACTTTAAATATTCAGATTCCCGAAAATTTAAAATACTAGAGAAGAATGGGTAACTCTTTTTTTATCAACCATGATTATAATATTTATGGTCTCAACATTTCATTTATCCCACATTTATCTCACATTTTTTCTATTAAACTTTTGTTTAGTATTTCGTGTTTTGTGTATATCATGCAATTGGATGTAAGAGAAATCAATACAGTGAAATAATTACGGGAAATGAAAGTCAAGGGAAAATTGGTAATTTTTCATCCTTAATTTGGAGATAGAAAACTTGAAGAGCTCGAAGTCACATGAATATTAAAAGAAACAACACCTCAATCCAAGCTATGGTGAAGAATTTAAGATCGTTCGTTCCTAAATTCTTACTGATGTAAATTGGGTCTATCTAAACTAGTTTGGACAAATTTTGGCACATGTTTTAGGAAATTAGGAGTCTAATTAACATTATTGAAGTCATACATGGGGAACTAATAACCAAAAACTGTTTGGATAATAAGTTTCACATCTTTCATCATTAATTTCAATGAATATTCATTATTTTTTTATTTTCTTCAATTGGTGTGAGTTACTTGCATGATATTTGTTTTCTTCAAGCTTGGAAATATTATTTCATCTCTTTTTTATTGTTATTTCAATCATGCTTACTTTCACAACAATTATTAATTGCATATAGATTAAATCCATGTCTAGCTAAACTCATAGTGAGTTGGGGAACATGAACCCAACTTAGATTTTGATGTTAAAAATAAAAAATAATTGTGTAATTAATTATTAGGTATTGATAGTTTAATCCGGACTAATATTCTACATGTTGTAAGGACATATTTTACATAATCCGATTTATATTAGAGTATGTGATATACCGCTAGAATCATCAAAGATTTATTCAAGTTCAATCATGCATCAAGACGGATCCAAATATCAACATTCTTCAACAGAAAAGCCTCTATGAGATAAATTTTGGGTAAGGTTGTGTTTAAATCCCTTAGTGGTTCATTTAAAGTGTTGAGATCATTTTTCTAAACTGCTTTTAAACGTTTGAGGCTTTATTTTTCATCAAAAGACTTTTTTCTATGTGTTGAGGCGGAGTTTTAAAATATATATTTTTCATTCTGGTCGTTTGAGAGACAAGCCAGTGTCGTTCAAATGACAAAGCTATGTCTCGCGATGTCCTCCTTCGCGGAACATTAAAACTCTTCCAAGCGACATTAATATCTCCTTCGAGCGAAGTCACCGACTCAAATTTTTTATAAATAGCGTGTTAAATGAGCCATTTTTCCTTAAGAAGACCCGACGTTCTTTAGTACACAAAAATTGCAAAATGTAGAATTATTTTTTCTTCTTCATTTACGGCTTAAAATTTGTTTTTCAATTCAAACATATCACAAGAGTTTAGTTAATTGTTTTTGGAACCCATGATAGAATCTTGTTGAAGTTTCTCTTATAGATAGGGTAAATCTCCGACTAACGACTGGGGGACATTGGGAGTACTTGTGGGTGTTCCTTACCGATTTAGAGTTGCGTGTTCTTGTGGGTTTATCTCGGTTGATCCATTGCTGACTCTAGGCTGCATGCCTATGTGAGTATCTGTGAATAATCATTACAGATTTCATTATGCATGTAAGTTGTGATTTACTTTTACATTGTGAAACAAAAAGGGTTTCCCTTTGATGCTTTTTCCTAAAATCTGTGTGCCACTAATTTATTTGTGATGATTTGATTTTCCCATTTAGATGCATGTTTTAGGGTTCTCTAAAATTGACTCCAATTAAATAAATCTAAAATTGGAATTTGTGTATTGATTATAATCGATATCACACCGCATTCTCAAATTGGTATCAGAACGGGTTTCTCTAGATTATCGAGTGGTCCTGTTTTTCGCAAAAAAATTGTGATATTAATTTATTTTGAAAAATACGATTTTGAGATTTTGTAACATTTTTGAATGAAAACTTATATAATAGGTTGCTAGTTTTTGACGGGTCTAATTATGCCAACTAGAAAGGCCACATAAAATTTCATTTAAAAGCAATCGATGAGCGAGTTTAGGTTTTTTGTGAAAGAGGATGAACTCCTTCCACTACCACAGCTAATAATGTTACGAATCTTAAGTTTTTGACTGACTGGACTGAGAACGAGTTTAAATGGAGCACTTTCAATTGTCGTGGGCTAAGTTCAATTTCTGAAGCCGTCACCCCTTACGAGTTCCGACGTATTATGATGTGCACTACATCAAAAGAAGCGTGGAATGTTTTACAACTTACCTATGAAGTCACGAATGCGATCAAAGAGTCTAAATTGAAAATTTTTACTACTCAATTTGAAATAATTACCATGGTTGAATCTGAGTGTTTTGATGACTTTAATGCACGATTATCTGATATTGTCAACACTAGTTTCAATCTTGGTGAGCACATTCCTGATGCATAAGTGGTTAGAAAGATTTTGAAATCATTTCCTAAACATTTTATCCCCATGGTAACTATTGTGAATTCTTTAGTTAATTTGAGCCCTCTCAAGTTATAAGAACTAGTTGGAGATCTCCAAACATATGAAATTGACATCTTTCCTGACACTCTCAAGCCTAAGGATAATGGGATAAAACATAGATCCCAGTCTAGGAAGAGAGAGGAAAAAGAAAGAGAAAGTTTGTGAGTCCGAGTCTGAGGGTGAATTTGATTTTCATAAGGCCAAGCTTGCAAAAAATTTCAAAAAGTTTCTCAAATTTTCGAAAGAAAATTCTTCCAATAAAAGATTTTTTGAGAAAAATAAAAGGAAAGATGAGGCCAAAAAGAGCGGTGAGAAAGAGAATGAGTAAGAAGATAGATGTTTTGAATGTGAGGGTAAGGGGAATAAGGCGTTTGAGTATCCCACTAGGATAAAAATAAATGGCAAGAAAATTTTCATGCCAACCACTCTTAGCGATAGTGAGGAAGAAGTGAATGATTTCGTGGATGAATCTTCTAATGGGATGTGTGCTGACTTTTTATCTAGTCACGTGATCACACCTAGTTTTACCCACGACGATGAGGATTATTGTGCATGTGAGACCCCCATGGATGATTTGAGTGTTTCTAGCAATTGTGAGAGTGAGTGCCCTAGGGAAGGTTAAAGTGAGCTCCAAATTACATTTTGAGATTTGTATACTGAGAGCATAAAGATAAAGAAATTGAATAAGGATTTAGGTATAAGGGTGTTATATTTGGAGAGAGATATTGAGATTTTGAGAGGATTTGAGGCGCCAGATAGTCAACTTGAGAAGGTGACGATTACCTTGAGTGAGCAGTTGATCGTCATAGGTCGGGAAAAGAGTGAACTTAAATTTCACGTATTCTAATTAGAGAGAGATATCGAACGAGCCCGGAACATAAAGGTCAGTATAGAGGTTACATCTAATAACTTAGGAAAGATGCTCCTCAGTCCCGCTTTAGGTATTGTTTAGAGAATCGGAATAGGTCATGACGGTGCGTCCACTTCCCATGTTGCACCCGATCCGGTTCCCAAGTTTGTGATCAATCCACATGCCTATCAACCCAACCCACCTAGGCATCCCATTACGGATAGGAGGGTGAGTCCTAGAAGTTTAGAGAAAGGTGTTCTAGGCTCGTGTATGTTCGCACCCATTATAAGAAGAGAGGATACCTTAGGGAATTTTTCTTTGAGTTGGGTAGTGTGTCGCATATAGTTTTGCCATGCGTTCCCACACACGCACCCTCACATGATACTCAGGATGATTACATGAGAGAGTTTGCACATATTAAGGAGCAAGTAAAGTTTTTGGTCAAGACTTCACATGATTTAATGGGTGTTTTTCATAGGAAATCACCTTCTTTGGAAAACTCCACTGCACCTAACAGTTGGGGTTTAAACTTGTTTGCTAGCATAGGATGATTTTCGTGATGATATTTTATGCCAATTTCTAGTATGTACCATTTTTGTATTTATATTCTCCATTTTTTATATTTTATTTGAAAAACCTAAAAGATTTTTGTTTTTGAAAATATACAAAAAGATAATCTATTTTTGGAAGAAAATTTGAAAAAGACAAAAATATTTTATTCTGATAATTTTTTTAGAAAAGGACAAAAAGAGTTTTGTATTTTGTTTATACCGTTTACGGATGGACATTTAGGATGACCATGTCACAACATCATTCCATATTCATGTGACTATTCAATTGTGTTTTGAGACGATACATCATTTCATCCATGTGCTTTATAATGTTTGGAGTCATTAAGATGAGTTTTGTGATTACTTTCTAATGTTTGACTCATGATTTCCTTTAATGGACAGTTGCACATATTTTTTTTATTATTGTACTTGTCTATCACATGTTGGTCGAAGTGTTTTCATCTCAATCCTGTCTTTAAAACGAACCAAATGCGATAAAACTTGATAATGAAATAGTGCATGTAAGAACCACTCCCCATGAGAAATTTGTTTAAATATTAAAATAATATGAGTGACCATGGGAAATGGTTATGAATGAATCATGAAATCCCCCGTTTACGAGATCTCGGGAAAAAGTTAACGCAATAAAAATAATCATATGCTAAAAAGTGGCCCATAGTATTTCTATAAGTTGGCAAAAATTAGAAACCTCAAAAGAGGTTGAAAAAGAAATATATATTTGAGGGAGTTTGCTTGGAAATAAATCAACAGGTCTGCACGTCCTGACAAAGTCTTGAAAAACATTAAATAGTTTTAGACGTTATTGTTATGGAAATAATTTCAGACTTTGAGTTTTTAAATTCATTATGTCGATGTCATTTGAACTCAACATTTTTTTACACCTAAGGATGATTGTGAAGTTCATTCGTTAGGTGTATCCATATTCATCGTGCATATTTCTTATGTATGTTTGAGTTGAATTAACTATTGAATATGTTCACACTCATTCATTCCGTTTCCCCGATTTGGTTATCTTAGTGTAAATTCATGGTGTGAGATTTTTTCCTGTAAATTTGATTGCTTTGAAAAAATTGAAAAATAAAAAATAGTTTGTGAATGCTTTGAAGTTTATCCTTATTGCTTGTAGTTGATTTTCTTTGCTTTTCGTGACACTCCATGCTCATATTTATTTATTCTTTTCCTTATTTATTTCAGACAAATAAAAAGGGGGAGAAGGAGTTATGATTTAATGGGGGAGTTTGAATTATGGGGGAGATTTGAGATTTAATAATTTGTTTTGATTTATGTTTATCTCATTTCAAACTCGATACGTCACGAAGGTATTTATTTCTTGTCTCATGTGTGTAGGAACAAAATTTGAGGATCATTATTTTGCACACCCTGACGATGAAGAAGAAAAGTTAGATATTTGAATATTTCAAGTTGAAGATTTTCGAAGAAACTTTAAAGACTTGCCAATTTGGCATCTTTTCGGTTTTGGGTTCATGGGAGGGTATTAGATTTGTATAGGACATTTGAATTGATAATTCAAATTCTTTTAGTTTGTACATGCATTGAAATAGGGGGAGATTTTTATGGACATATTTTACGTAGTCTGGTTTACATTAGAGCATGTCATATACCACTACAACCATCAAATACTTATTCAAGTTAAATCACGCATCAAGACGAATTCGAATATCAACATTCTTCAATAGAAAAGCCTATGCGAGATAGATTTTGGTAAGGTTGTGTTAAATCCCATAACGGTTCATTTAAAGTGTTGGGATAATTTTTCTAAACTGTTTTTAAACACCCAAGGCATTATTTTTCGTCAAAAGTTTTTTTTCTAAATGTTGAGGCGGAGTTTTAAAATATTTTTTTCGTTCTGGTCATTTGAGAGATAAGCTAGTGTCGTTCAAATGACAAAGCTATGTCACGAGATGTCCTCATTAGAGCAAAATTAAAAATCATTTGAGCAAAATTAATATCTCATTCTAGCGCAGTCCCCAATTCAACTATTTTATAAATAGCGTGTTAAATGAGTCATTTTTCCTTAAGAAGACCTGACCTTTTTCAGTACACGAAAACTGCAACTACAGAATTATTTTGTCTTCTTCGTTTAGGGTTTAAACTTTTTTTTTCAATTCACAAAAAACTCAATAGTTCAGCGAATTATTTTTTAATCCTAAGATACGATCTTGTTGAAGTTTCTCTTGTAGGGAGGGTAAATCTACGACTGGCGACCGCATGTCATTGGGAATACTTGTGGGTGTTCCTTGCTGATTTAGAGTTGCGTGTTCTTGTGGGTTTTCCTGCTGTTGATCTATTACCGAATCTAGGCTGCATGCCTATATTATTGTTTGCAAATATTCATTGCAGATTACATTATGTATGTAAGTTACAATTTACTTTTGCATAGTGAAATTAAAAGGTTTTCATGAAATCTGTGTGTCAGCAATTTATTTGTGATCATTTGATTGACCTATTTAGATGCATGATTTAGGGTTCTCTAAAATTGACTCCAATTAAGTAGGCATAAATTGGAATTTTTGAATTGATTGAAATCGATATCACACTACATTCTCAGAGGTCTTAACTCCGTTTGTTGACGGCAACCGGAGTGTTTGAGATTACAATATATGTGTCAGTAATTCTATTAATCACATTAATTAATTTGTTGACTAAATATTGTGCGAATTAACACCCACACATGTTTGGTACTTCGAATTAGTTTGTGTTTTTCTTTTCAATTAGTTAAATATTTTTTGAGAATTTTATATTTAGTGGAGATATCCTAAGCTTTGGGGGATTGAATCCCAACTCCATTTTCCCCAAAATTTTTCAAACCTAAAATTTCATGTTCTTACTTTTAGTAGGTTAATTAGCTCTTTCATAGTGTAATTTAATTAGAGAAATAGAATTTTTTTGAAAACAAAAATCATATTTTCTTTCTTTCTTAAGTCGAAACCTAAATCTTAGAAGCCAACCCTACTTTCGTCAATTGTTTTATGGCATATTCCCCGAGGACTAAGCCCCAACTTACCGGGTATTACTTGAGTGACTGAGTTTCACTTGATCGATAGCTAGACACGTAGCATACATGTTTTGCATCACGTCAAGTTTTTGGCGCGTTTGTCGATAATTAGGTAGATTATAGGTTAGGTCGAATTAATCTAAATTTTAATTTAGTTCTTAAAAAGACAAAAAAAATCATAAATTCCAAAAATACAAAAAAATAAAAACAACCAAATATCTAAAATATCATAAAAATTAAAATTAAAATAAAAATAAAAAATATTCTCTCAATTCTTTAAGTGCAAAATACTCAACCCCGTCCAAATCCTGAGCTAATAGTAGAATTCCTTCCTTCCACCAATAACATTCCAAACACTCCAAATTTTTGGGTACCACCTTCTACACCGAGTAGTCACACCACGAGTCAAAGTTCTAGGAACTCATTTGAGGATACTGATTCTTTAAGTGTGAGGGTGATGTCAGAAAATGCTAGTTTCTGAATAGGACAGGGTGTGATACCATACTCCCCTATAAGAGACCTCTTATACCTGGAGCAAACCATCACCCCGAGGTGCATTATATTCCCGTATAATGTGGGAAAATTCCACTTTAGGAACGAGATGATCCAAATTCTTTCTACTTTCCATAGTATGGAGTCGGAGAGACTTTATTTCCATATTTAAGAGTTTGAGGAGGCTTGCAAAACCTTTAACGATCAAACTTGCACCTGAAACGTCGTATGCCTCAATCTTTTCCCTTTCTCACTTAAGGACAAAGCCAAGATTTGGCTTTGGACTTTAGCACCAAAATCTATTGCTACGTGGAGAGATATGCAAGCTAAATTTATCTAAAAGTTCTTTCCTTCTCACTAAACCAACTCTATTAGGGCTCAAATTTAGAAATTTAAGAAAAAATAATTAGCTTTTAAAAAGATATTGGGAGAGGTAAATGAATTAGTTAACATGTGCACACATCTTGGTTTTAAGAAGTGGAGACTCATCTCCTACTTCCATCATGGGCTTAGTCTAAGCTCAAAGCAACTCGTTAAATCAATATGTCTAGGAGAGTTATTCAGGTTAGATGCGGATGATGCAGAGGCCCATTTTGAAGGACTAGATCATGGTGAAATTTAAATTAACGGTAAAGACGAAGGTTTTCTTAGCTCAAAATATGAGTTCAGTATTATTGAGCGACCTCCCACCCAAGTATAAAGATGAGGGTGCCCCTACCATTTCGTTCATTATTGGAAATAATAAAATCGAGAGAGCTTTATTATATTTAGGGGGTGAGTGTCAACATCCTCCCGTACTCCATCTATAGGAAGCTTGATTTGGTAGATCTTAAGGCCACCAAAATTAGTCTCCAACTTGCAGATCGTTCCGTGAAGGTATCCCATTGGGTAGTTGAGTATGTTATCTTCCAAGCAAACACTTTCTACTTCCCAGCAGATTTTGTCATTTAGAACACGAATCCCTCCTCCCCATAGAGTCATCATGTTCCCATCATTCTTAGCCACCCTTTCCTATCGATTGATAACATATTGATTAACACGCATAATGGGAAAATGCAAATCACATGAGGGACTATGGAACTTGAAATGAATATCTTAAACATCACAAATAAATGGGTGATGAGGATGATTCAAATCAAACGGATAGTATCAAGGAGGTAGTACACAAACACTTTGAGAATATTTATGTTAAGGATCCATATAATCATTTTTAGTGACGTCTTGTGTGTGTGTGTGTGAGTGAGAGAGAGAGAGAGAGAGAGTACTCCAAATTCGACCGAGAGGTTAGTTGGATAAGAGAGTTTCTCGGTGAGGACAAGAGTTAGGAAGATGTGAAAAACGTAAGTTGGGTCTGATTCGAGGAATTACCACCGGGGGAATCCTACATGGTTCCCTCTAAAGTTAAATTTCCTAAACTCAAATAGAATAATAGTTCTTCCAATGTTAAATATGCTTCTTTTGGAGAGGATTGGACATATCCTATTGTTGTCTCCTCTAGCCTGGACAAAAATCAAGAAGGGAAGCTTATGACTAGTTTAAGGAAGCACACGGGTGCTTTTGGTTGGTCTAGAGTGGATTAAAAAGGTATAAGTTCCTTGATTTCTACCCCTTAAATCCACCAAGAAGAGGACATGAAGCCCTCTAGGGAGATGTAAAGACATTTGAACCTAATTATGAAAGATGTTGTAAGAATGGAGCTCATTAATTTATTAGATGTGGGCATCAACTATCACATCTCGGATAGTAAATGGGTAAATCCAATTCAAGTGGTTCCCAAGAATTTGGGAATGACCGTAGTGTAGAATGTAAAGGGGGAACTTATTCAAAAATGTACCACCACGGGGTGGTGCATTTACACTAATTACAAAAAACTCAATGCTGGTGCTAAAAATGATCGTTTCTCTTTGTAATTCATGGACCAAATGCTCAGGAGAGTTATAGGGAACCCAATTTATTGCTTTTTAAATGGTTATTTCAGATATGACCAAACATAGGTGGACATGATTGACCAAGAGAAGAATGCCTTCACGTGTCCCTTTGGAACGTTTTCCCAAAGGATGTTATTTGGATTGTGTAATTCTCGCGACCTTTCAGTGGTGCATTCTTAGTTTCTTTAGCGACATGGATTAGAGAGTCCTTGAGGTGTTCATAGATGATTTTAGCGTCTTCGGCCCCTTTTTCAACCATTGTCTTACTAATCTCGAGAAGGTTCTTGCCCGATGTGTGGAAAAGAACCAAGTACTAAATTGGGAGGATTGTCATTTTATGGTTATCAAAGGAGAAGGTCTAGGCCACATAGTGTCATATAAGAGGATAGAAGTTGATAGGGAAAAAATTAACATAATTACTGAACTTCCCCCACCAAAGTCACTAAAAGACGTGCACTCATTTTTAGGAGACGCGGGGTTTTATCGTAGGTTTATTAAAGATTTTAGTTCTATAGCTAGGACCTTAAGTAACTTACTCGTGAAAGATGCCTCATTTAAGTGGAATAAAGCGTTCCAAGAGGCTTTTAAGAAATTAAAGAGCATGCTCATCTCCACTACCATTATTCAAGATCCGGATTGGTCCTTTTCATTCGAGCTAATGTGTGATGCGAGTGACTATGCGATAGGGGCTGTTTTAGGGCAAATGAGTGGTAAGAAGGCCCATGTCATTTATTATGCTAGCCAGACTTTAATCGGACCTCAATTAAACTACTCCACTACAGAGAAAGAGTTTCTAGTAGCAATTTTTGCCCTTGATAAGTTACATTTATATCTTATCGAGTCACCTATAACATGTTTTACTGACCACGTGGCACTTAAATATCTCATTTCTAAGGAGGATGCAAAGTCACACCTTATTAGGTGGATCTTGCTCGCTAAGAATTTGATATTTCCATCAAAGAAAAGAAAGGAGTATAGAACTTCGTAGATGATCACTTATTTAGGCTCTCGTTCGACGTGCTAGAAGATCCCATACCCATAGTTTTTCACCTCGTCACTCATGTTCTTCTACGACGATCGTTATCTATTTAAGTATTGTGCAGACAAAATAATCAGGAAATGTCTACCGAATGGTGAAACTTAATTTGTCATTTGGAAGCATATGGAGGCCACTATGAAACAAAAAGATGGTAAAAAATTCTTCAATGTGGTCTTTAGTGTCCCACTATCGTTCGGGATGTGAACATGTATTTTCGATCTAGTGATGGGTGCCAAAATATGGGAGCTATTACAAAACGTGATATGATGTCGTTGACCCCTATTCTCTCTATTGAGATGTTTGACTATCATGAGATCAATTGCAATGGATCTTTTCCTCTGTCTTTAGGTTTTATATACATCCTTGTCGCGGTAGACTATGTTCCTTAATGGGTACAGGTAATAGCTACACAGACGTATGATAGTAAAGTGGTGGAAAAGTTCATTCATGAACACATACTTTCTCGTTTGGCTCTCGAAAAGCCATCATTAATGACAACGACACACATTTTTGCAATGGGCCATTTGAGAAATTAATGAGAAATTATGGAATTGTCCACAAGGTTGGGATGACTTACCATCGGCAAATAAATAGGCAAGCCGAGGTAGCAAATCGAGAGATAAAAAATATTCTCTAAAAGACCATTGATCCTAAGCGTCGAGATTAGTCTAACTAATTACTCGATGCACTATGGGCTTATCGAACTGTGTAGTATAATGCCCTAGAGATGTCCCCATTCCTCTTTGTGTATGTTAAGCCTTGCTATCTCAACTTTGAGGTTGAGCACTAGGTGTATTAGACAATAATGAAGTTGAACTTTAACTTGGATAAAGCCGGTGAAACTTGGAAACTTCAATTGAATGAGTTGGAAAAAATACGCAATGATGCATATAAGAGCACCTGCATTTCCAAAGATGGGATGAAACTTTCACATTATCACAATATAAATTACAAAGAGAGATTCATTCGGGTAAAAACGTGATCCTTTAAAACTATAGTCTACATTTATTTCCCAGAAAGTTGTGGTCGCGATGGTCCGAACCATTCGTTGTGAAGGAAGTGCTCCCTTATGGTGATATAAAGGTAGATGATCCTAATGATGGGAGCACATTTAAGGTTAATGAGCAGAGCCTAATTCCATATTTAGAGGCATGCATCGAAAAAGTGGATACAACCCCTATACGGGGATGAGTAAGTATTTAGAGAGATGTAGTGGCACCCTCGACACGTATAGGGTGAGTTCTTGTTATATTTTTGAGTCGTGTGCGTGCCTAGAGTATTTATGAGTGAGTTGAGTATGTTTTAGCAAGAAATGAAGTAATTCATTTATTTTAGAACCATCCCGAGAATGAAAAAATAGGCATGCGATAATCTCAATCGAACTGGTTCGGTCCTGGGAGTTTTAGGAAACCAAACCCCCATGCACGAGAAGGTTGGAGAAAATGTGGAAAATTGGTGTTGACAGTAATATCAATCGAACCGGTTCGGTCCTGGGGGCGAGCCAGTTTGCTAGCCGAATCGGTTTGCTCCCCAAGGCGAACTACTTCGCTCCCCAGTGCTGTAGGATCGCAATTTTCCCCTAATTTTTACTTTTCCCTCCACAATTTTCACCTACCCTCCCTCCCAATTCATCCCCCTTCCCTCATATAAGAAAATACATTCAAAAAATCCCCGCACCTCCAAACCTTTTCGTTTTAAAATATCCCTCAATTTACCACCTAAAACATCTTCATTTACCTCCCTTTCACCCCCCTCCTACCTATAAATACCCCAACCCTCCACCATTCCTCCTTATCACTTAAACCTCATCTCTTACCCAATAATTATCTTCAAGTTATTCCAAAAATTCCATACCTCCACATGGCTCCCAAAACACATCTAAAGAAATATGATTCAATCAAAGTGGAGGAGGACAATGAATTCTGACAAACGTCTGTCCTATCTACTAATGGAATTGGTGCCACAAGTATTTTGGCAACCGACACACCGTCTTTGCTGATAAAAAATTCGTTTGGAATGAATTACCCATGGACATCACCTTCCTTTTCTCTCGCTCTGAGTGGGAAGCATTGTTGTCTAATGACTCACATCCCGTCAATTAGGTCATCATTTGAGAATTCTTTGGGTCACTTGTCCACATGTCCAAAGGACATTATGAGGCCTATATTGATGGAATAATGATCTCACTCACACTCCAAATAATCAAGCGGAAGATGCGAGCGACGGGGGTAAAATATTTCAATTCCTACACATACTCATATCGGTGCACAGAGATCCCTCGTCTCTAACTTTCTGGATAATGGGCTTGGAGAACCCATGACTCGCGATACATTCCCCTTTGAGCAAATTCTAACCTGCACCCGCTTGGCCAATTTAATCACATGCGGCAGCATCCCACATACAAAGAATGACTGGCCATCCGTTTAAGGTACAAGACTTTCCTCTATATTTTGTTCGACATGGAGGCTAACATAGGCCATACTCATATCTATTTTGATGAGAATACCACCGCGATATATAATCCCACGAGGAAAACTTCTCTCCTATACACCCTTTTCATTACTTACTATATACCGAAGCAGGGTATCTTGTGTGGAGCCACCAAGCCCACAAGCCAAATCCAATAAATACCACCTCCATTGATCTAAGCAACAAGGAAGCCCAGAATGCTCCACCTCCCCCTAAGACCATTCTAGAAGAGGTTGAAATGCTAGAGGAAAGTGGCGAAGATGGAGAGGATGAGGAAAGAAATAAAGAAAGTGAGGAGGAAAGGAAATTCAATGATGGTTCCTAAGAAGATGATGACCCAGTGGACCCGGACATCGGCGGAGACTCTGATGAACACGCCAAAAACATGGTGGTAATCAATAGTTAAATGGACCAACTTGAGGCCCATCTCGATGGGTTCATTTTCGAGTAATGTAATGACCGGACAAACTATCGGAGGAACACATGAATGAAGATGCGACTTTAAGCCAATTTATATCGCCTTAGCATGGTCCCAAGATCCCAAATGCCCGACTACATCCCGGACCGCTATGCTCGTGACCTCGACGCACCCTACCCCTCTCATTAGCTCTTGTGAATGTAAGATTTTTTCTTATGTAGTTTCTTTATTTTCATGGATATATTTTCAAAAGAAACTATGTAAAAGTTCTATCTCTTGTTAATGAAAACTGTAATTGAGAGTTATTATATTATCTATTTGCATTTCAAATTTTGTTTATTTTATATTTAGCACTCTTTCTTAGCTTATTTAAATTTTAGTCATTTTCATTTAGGATAATGGAAAAGTCTAAGTTAGGGGGAGGGGGTACAAGTACATCTTTTAAACTTCATAAATTTTAAAAGGCCCCAAAAAAATTGAAAGATGTCAAAAACACCCAAAAAAATAAAAAAATAAAAAATATTTTTTCCCAAATAAGTAAAAATTAGAATTTAAAATCCTCATAAACGTCACTAAATTATTTTTGAAGTCTCAATTTGTAGAAATCCATTGCATTAAGACGAAGTCGATCAAAAATGAAAATCGAGAAAAATTGACAACTTATACGAATAAGTGTGGAGATTTTAACCTGGTGAGATTTTTGTGCCTATCCTCATTTTTGAGTAATTAAATCGACCGGAGTTAAAAATAACTCAAAAGTTCTTTCTGTGATAAATATTTGTCGTTGATGTCTAAATCTTTATTTGACTGGTTCTGAAAAACGAGTGGAAATATTATTTTGAAAATAAGCTAAAAATGTCTCAAAAATAGAAATAAATCTTAAGACGCATATGGTAAATTCATTAATAATTCAGGCATATGAAGTTAGGCCATTGTTTGTTCACTCAAAAAATATTAGCCATAAAAAGTCATTAAAAATATCCTTTTTGAAAAGCCAACTTTTGCCTAAAAATCGTATACCTTCTCGTTTGTTAACCCCAAAAAATCCAAATTTGCCCAGAGTTGTTAAAATTATAAAATTCAGAAATTAAGTCCAAATGCTACAAAAAAGGGGGCGAAAAAAAAATGCTCAAATAAAAATATGGAAAAAAATGAGAAAAAGAAATGAAAAAAATAAAAAAAGTAGAGAAAAATTAAAAAAAAAAGAAAAATGAGCAAAAGCCTAAAAAAGTACTAACGGTTAATTCATAAGAAAATTCTCCAAATCCAAAAATTTCCCAACATTACCATTATTACCCCAAATAACTTTAACATGAAAAAGTCCATACCGAGTCCGTATAACGTAGTCAATTATCATGTGGAGAGGTAAAAATATAAAAAGATAATAAGTAGACAAAATGGTGATTATAAAGAATTATATTTTTCCATTTTTCGATGATTGTAATCCGTTCATGTTATTTAATCACCATAAATATTTTCTTCTTTCAATTTGTGTGCATAAAATCGTTCCCATTTTATTTATTCATAATTTCATACACACTGGGGGAAAAAAGCCACAATTTGAGTGATTCGTAAATGAGAGTATTTTGTGGGAATTTGAATCAAAGGGAATTTTTGAAATGTAACTTAATGATCAATCGGTGGCAGTTAGCGGTTAATTTTAGGCTTCGCTCACACACACTATGAATTGAGATTTAATAAATAAAAATTTGTTGTGATTATTTTTATGGAATCCAAATTGTATTGTTTTTAATTATTTTAATACTTTCTTTGAGTCCGACCATGTGGTACAAAATGAATTTTGTGGGTAAATTCATTACAAACCATCATGAGACACCACTCGTACTACTTGGGTAACCTAGGGGTTTAACGACTTGTTGCATATGTTAAATGCAATCTCTTGTCTGCGGAAAAAGTTTCCTATCCTTTAGTAATTTAGAGGTTTTTTTAGACCCTATTGCATATTCTTTTACATTGGTTGGAACTAGCTATGTTTTAAGTTAGGTAGATTTGATTAGGCAAGAATATTCTATATTTATCAACTTAATTTTGGTATTTTTGTGGCCCCAAAAATTGCATTTATCACAGACTTATCTCATATTTGTGCTACTAATATTTTTGACAAGTATTTCACTTTTTATGTATTTATCTTATGTTCTATAGGTAAATCGTGCAGTTGGATGTAAGAGAAAAGTCAAAATAGTGAAAGAATTACGAGAAAGGAAAGCTAGGGTTAAATTAGTAAGTTTTCAATATGAACACAAAGGAGACAAAAAAGGTTGAATAATTCGAAGTCATGAGAATACTGGAAGAAGCGTCACCTCAATCTGAGTTTCGGTAAAGAAGTTATGATCATTCGAAGTTAAGAAGAAATTCGAGGGAAAAACTACAATTAAGAAGAAAATAGAAAACCTGAGGTAGAGATCCTGACCGAACCGATTTGGTCATTGAACCAGCTCGGCCTTATGGGTTCAGTATTAGAAGATATTTTTATCTCTTCCTAGATTCTTGCTTATGTAATTTAGGTCTATCTAAACTACTTTGGACGAATTTTGGTACATGTTTTAGGCCATTAGGAGTCTAATTAACATAATTGAAGTCATAGTTAAGAAACTAATAACCAAGAGCTAAATTTAGAATAAGTCTTACATCTTTCACCATCAATTTCAATCAAGATCCATTCTTTTTTCGAGTTTTTTCAATTTATGTGAGTTACTTGCACGAGATTTGTTTTCTTCAATGTTGGTAATATTATTTCATCTCTTCTTTAATGTTATTTCGATCATGCTTGATTGCATAATGATTAAATATATGTCTAGAAAAACTCATAGTGAGTTAGGGAACATGAACCCAGCCCAGGTTTGGATGTTGAATATAAAATTGAAAATAATCGTGTAATTAATTATTAGGGTTTGATAGTCTAATCGGGACTAATATAGTATATTTCTTAACTCCGTTTGTCGAAAGAAATCAGACTATTTTATAATACAATATATATGTCGATAATTCTATCATTCACATTAATTAATTTGTTAACTAAATATTGTGTGTACTAACATCCCACATGTGTTTAGTACTTCCAATTAGTTTATGCTTTTCTTTTAAATTAATTAAATAGTTTTTGAGAAATTTATATTTAGTGGATATATCCTATGGTTTGGGGGATTGAATCCCAACTCCATTTTTCCCAAAAGTTTTCAAAACCAAACTTTCAAGTTATACCTTTTAGTTGTCTAATTAACTCTTGCATCGTTGAATATACTTAGAGAAATAGAATTTTTATGAAAACAAAAATAATTTTTTCTTTATTTCTTGAATCGAAACCTGGATCTTAAAAGCCAACCCTACTTTCCTCAATCGTTTTATGACCTATTCCATGAGGACTCACACCCGACTCACCAAGTATTACTTTAGTGATCGACTTGCACTTGAGAGGTAGGTCACGTCAAGTTTTTGGCGCCTTTGCCGAAAATTAGGTAGATTGTAGGTTAGGCCAAATTGATCTAAATTTGACTTTATTTCTTAGAAAGCCAAAAAAATCATAAATTCCAAAAATACAAAAAAATTAAAAGATCCAAATATCTACAAATAAAAAGAAAAATAAAAAAAATATTTTCTCAAGTCCTTAACTGAGAAATATTCATCCTCATCCAAATCCTGAGCTAATAGTTGAACTCCTTCCTTCTTGCAATGATACTACAAACACTTCAAATTTTTGGGTACCGCCTTCTACACCAAGTAGTCATACCACGAGTCAAAATTCTAGGAACTTCGTTGAGGATAATGATTATTTAAGTGTGAGGGTGATGTCAGACAATGTTAGTTTCAGAATGGGAGAGGGTGTGATACCGTACAGCCAAATAAGACACCTCATTACAAAAATAAAGCGAAAAGACTTCATTACAAAACGACAAAGTTTGATATAAAAAATGTAGTGGTATACAAAAGGTGTTTTTCTATTTCAATGATAAGATGTATTCAGCCCATGGAGGTGCCAAACTTGGTCAAGTAAATACACGAAGGATCATGTGGTTCCCACCCAGCAGGTCAAACACTGGTAAAAAGAATAGAAATCCAAGGATTACTGGTCCATAGTGAGGAAAGACTTTATAAAGCACACATAGAAGTGTGACATGTGCCATAGATTTTGAGTTATACATAAGGGGTCGGGATCCGAGCGGGTTCCAATCATATAATATTGGCCTTTTGCTATTTAGGGTATGGATCTGGTCAACCCCTTGTCACATGAAGATTTAGGTATATTGTAGTGGTGGTAGATTATTTCACGAAATGGGTGGAGGCTGAACCACTCATAGAACCGACTTTTGGAAATGTCCTTCAATTTATGTGGAAAAATGTGATATGAAGATATGGGATCCCCCATGCTTTCAATGCCGAGCATGTCACCCAATTTGATAATGATGAGTCGAAAATTTTTACGATAACGCCAAAATAGCTACACTCTTCACCAGCTGATACAATGGGTAGGCAGGTGTCATGAATAGAACATTGATGGAAGGAATGAAGAAAAGATTATATTCAGCTAAAGTGAATTTAATAAATAAACTACAAAGCGTGTTGCGTGCCTACTGGACAACAACATGAACAACAATAAGAGGAACACCCTATATGTTGGATTTTGTCAGTGAAGTTATGGTCCCAATTGTGGTTAGACTCCCAAGCCACAGGGTCCTCAACTTCGATTCCCCAAGGGTGATTTTACGAGAAGGTTGGATCTAAACCTCATAGATTAAGTCAGGCAGGTAGTAGTGCTTTGGGTAGCAATCTATTAGCAGTGTACGATATTTTTTTTATAACAAGAGAGTCAAGCCAAGTACCCTTAAGATAGGTGATTACATCCTGGAGAAGGTCACAAAAAAATATAACAAGTTAAAGGCTAATTGGCATGGTCCCTATCGTATGGATAAAGTCATACCACCATGTACTTATTGTATTGAAACTCTAAAACGAGAACTATTCAAGAACCCTTAAAACTCTAAGAATCTCAAGAGGTATAATCACTAAAAACGTCTTTTAAAAGGTGAATGCAGTGGGAAGTTACAAAGATTATTTAAATACAATTCATTAAGATATAATACCTATTTTAATTTCATAATTGTAAAAAAAATTACTTCATTTAAAGATCGTTCAAAGAGATGGGCAACATCTTGAGTTCAAAATAAGATCAGGTCAGTTAAGGCCAACCTAATTATTCAAAGCACGTATTTGACTCCACAAACATCTTAGGCCAGATCGGCTCAAGACAAACGAATTGAACAAATCACATCTTTGACTGCACAAAAATCTCAGGCCAAGTCATCTAATGACAACCCAATTGATCGAAGCCTGCCTTTGACCCTAAAAAAATCATTAGGTTGGGTCAATTTAAGGTAACGTAATTGACCAAAACACATATTTGACTACACATAAACATCATGATCAGGTCAGATAAATCCAATCTAATTAATCAGCGCACATTTTTAGCTACAAAAAATCTTAAAGACAGGTCGGATCAAGCCAACCAAATTGACCAAAGTATGTCTTTGACCAACCCAATTGACCCAAGCACGTCTATGACTTCATAAATATCTTTGGAAGAGGGTGTTTAGAAGTTCTAAAAACTTGCAAATGAATCTTTTCTAATTGGACAACTAAAAAGTTCATACCTAGAGAGCTAGTAAGCCTAGCCCTTGATAGCAAGATCTGACAACACGGACAAAAGGCTAAGAAATATTAACAAGACCCAAACAAAACATGGATTAGACAATAAATTTGACTAGATACAATCATGAAATCCCATGAGAAAAACACTTCGAAAACAAAATATAGTACATGGTGAATAATATAAATTATTTTCATTGATACTAATGAAATTTTCCAAAGAAAAAAAGATCAAAAGAGCATAGACTTTTGTCAATCCAGAAATAGATCACAAATGGGTATAAGAGAAGTGTATAGAATTTTTTTTTTATAAAATGGGTAAAGATAAAAAAAAAAGTTAAGTAGCAGCCTCCTTAGGATCCAACTCATCGTTCTCAATATAAGGAAGATTCTCAACTTTAACATGTTCATCCTTGGCCACAACCTTTTTCCCCTCAATATCCTGGAGATCATCCTCAAACAATGACCCTGTTTAAGTTCTTTTACAGGAGTCTTCTTCTTCACCCATATCCTTGGCTTCATCTTCATCTCCCTCCTAATACATCATAACCTTAGCATTATCAGGGTAGTGTTTAGATACACTATTTTTAATTTTGTTATAGCCTTTGAGGAAGGCCATGGTGGTATTAATGATTAATTCTTGAGAAGATTTGAAGGCCATGACAATCTCTTCTCTAGCCATGGAAGCAGTGACCAATCCAACAACAAGTTGAACTTTCATACCATTAAGTTTGTCTTTGGTAGTCTTGAAATATTATTGCAGAAGATTGATATCGTCCACGGCTTTACAAAGGTATTTAACCTAGGTCATCGTCTGGCTATCATCCTCTTAAATCTTGGTGTGGTCCTTAGATAGGTCGTTCAGAAGAACTTTTGATTTTATCTTCAAACCCCTCATTGGCATTCTTCGGCTCATCACAAGAGTTTGAATACAAAGCTTTCTCCCTCAGAATTGTTATGGACAAATTGCCTTTTATAAGACAAGATGAAGCAAACTAGCTCAAGGAAAATGGATCATCTTGGAAAAGAAAAGTGGAAGATAATTTAATTCAGCCTATCGCAAACGCCTTATGAGAAGCGAAATTCCAAAGATTATCCACATATATATTTTTCATGAACTAAAAGTCAGGTCCATAACCCACATAGCCTCAGACTTCAGGTGTGTTAGTGACATTCAAAAGAATAGAAATTTTGTCTATAAGGATTTTCTCCTTAGTTATTAGAAGGTCAAGATTGAAGGGCTCAACATGATGATAAGAAGATGAAGATCCCCTCTTGAACAACCCATGGGCTGGTCTAACATCAATGAAAATCCTTTATTTGGCTTTAAACTTGGACAATTTGGGATCCTTAATAGGCGGATCATCTAGAGGCCTCTTCTTGTTGGTTCACATCTCTTGAAACACTTTGTTTTTTCCTTTTTCAATAACCTTCCTTTCCCCGACCTCTTTAGTAGACAATTTATTACCCTAGAATTTGTAAGGGGAGTTCTATCATCATTTATCTTTTATGTGTGATCTTCCTCCTTAGCTTTTTTAGCAGCTGCCCGCTAGGAAAGGTTTTTGAGTTGTTTAGCTCAGATTTCCTTTAATTTCTCCTGAGAAACATTAACAGGAGCCATGAAAAAGGAGCTTGAATTTGGGGTTGAAGCTACACAAAAAATAAGAACAAAGACAGTTAAATGCGCAAGTTTATATGAAATATATAAACACATGAAAAGAAGGATGACCTAAGACTTGATGAAATTTCTCACCTTGTTTGACCTCCTGGTCAGCCTCTTGATAATTCCATTTAACTTGGCCGAACTCCACCTCATTTTCCTCCTCTTCCTCATAAATTTTCTCATCATCACCAACTATTTTTATAGCCTATAAGTGTCAAGATCAAAAGTACTGGCGCTTGGTTAGTTCATCACAACCCTAAACTTCTTAAGGGAGTATACATCCTCAAAGTATTTAGGGTCTGAGGTGAAAACTTGCCTAATCAACTTCACCAGCCTTTTGTCCACTAATGGAACTTTCTAAGGAATTGTGTCTTAGTAGAACCAATGCCTGGGAATACTGATACCTCTCTTTGGATCGTTGGAAAAGAATTCCCATGTATTCGAAATATATATATAAAGAATCCAATTTTATTTTCTACTTTGGGTTACTTAGATTATTTTAGTATTGGACTTTCGACGACAAAAGTAGCAATCCCCACAGTTTTGTATGTTATCCTTTAAACTATACACAAACCTAAATATATCCCCGTTAATATAAAACTCCTCATTTTTTTCTAGTAGATCATAGATCCTACTATATACCTAAAAGTGTTTAGAGGATGCTGGGTATTGTCCACTGCATACCCCTTTAGGATTGATCTCATTGAGGGATGGAGGGCGAAATGAACTCTAACTTGTAATGGACAAAGAGGAAAACAAGCCTCATTAACATTTCTCCTGTGATAGGCCTTCTCTAGTGGGTCAGGAATTCTAATGGTCATATCGTTTGGTATGGAGTACAAAAGTCTAAGGTCATCCGAATTCTCAACTCGAATATCACTTCGGTACCACATGGAATCAGAGGGAGAAGGATCCTAAGAATTTATAGGAACCTATCCAAGGTCCACCTCCTTTGTAGTTAAAACAACCTCAACGGGAGAGGTTGAAGGTGAAATATTCATCGATCAAAGCCCTAAAATTAAGGTGATTAAATTAAGTTATGTTGCCTGTGTCAGTGCAATTCCTCCCCCAACTCTATTGTTTATTCTCTCAAAACACTTTGAAGTATGGTATTCTGATGTGATATACATAACACTGGGGGGGATTAGGGGTTGACTTAGAAGAATATTCAATTTTTAGGATGAAATTTGGGTTCGCTGGATCGTCTTCATGTTTAAGAACTTGGAGTGGAATGGTAAAATTTCTTAACAAAAGCTCTAGGAAAAATCTTGTTCACATGAATAATATGTTACCATATTTTAGAAGATTCACTCATACAGGGAACATTTACACTTAGAAATAACCCTCATTAAACCCTATAAATGGAAAACCTTAAATGGAAGTCCCTCAACTTACGATAAACCCAAAACTAAAGAAGAGTAAAAGACTAGAAAAAGAAAACAAAAAAACTACCTGCTGTTAGAAACAAAATGGAAGTTGATTTGTAGAAATCTCCAAAAGATTTGGCTAATTATCATATCCCCTCTCTCGAGAAATCGTAATTACAAAATTCGAAAAAACCAAAACATGTTTCGCTCCGCTTTTATTAGGGAAAAAATGCGTGTTTCAAATGTGTGTATTTAAGACTCAATGAATTACCGACACATGGAAACTTAAGTCAATTGAAATTTCATCAAGAAAACTTACAAGTCATTATACTTGGTTGGCTGAGTAGAATGATCGCCAACCTCTGAACTAATATATGTCAACCCAGAAAAGTTTATTAAAACTTTACACACTTTTGTGCACTCATAAGCAAAGTCTGGGGGATTATGTTACACAATATTTATAAAGCGTCTCATGACCCGAATATAACTGAGTAAAGATATTAAATAGTAAGTAAAATAGCTCATTCACAGCCAAACAGATACCAAGGAATGACCTCGGCTAGCAAGTAGGTCAGACTCCTTCTATTTTGGAGAACAAAATTGATGCGAGATAGGCTAACTGTCAAATAAAAATGTGATAATGTCATCAAAGACTAGTGAGTACCACGTGAGTGGAACCATCAACGGATGACATATGAAGGAAAATTCCTTTATGGGTAAAATATTAAACTATTACATATCTTAGTTGTGATCCATTAAGAAGATGCTCCTATGCAACCGATACTTGGGTCCTGATAAACGTTCGATTATTCTCATTCATTATAAAAAGAGATATAACCCAATATGATCTTGGAAGCAAAGAGATGTTCTTAAACTCTTAACTGTCATATCGTAGAGTGAACATAGATTGAGCAATTCGTATGACTCTTATACCTCTAGTCAATTGAAACCTAGTAATAAAAAGCTACCCTATGGATGCAAGCTCATTATTAGGAGCTAAACCATGTAACTTTTGGTGTAATGCATGTTATTCTCACATATATCTCTACATATCTGCATTTTATAAATTATTTATAACTTATCATCTTGAATTGGATCCCAACTTGCTAAGTTAAAATCTTGAAACCAATTTTAGAGAAGAATAAACAATCACCAACTTGGAACTCCCAAAGGAATCAAAACTTATTGGCATTTCTACTATCACATGCCGTATCATCTAGTTCAGGAATTCTAATGGTCATATCTTCTGATATGGACTAGAAAATTCTAAGATCAGTAAAATCCTCAGCTCGGATATCACTCGGTATGATCAGGCATCAGAGGTTGAAGGATCGTAAGAGGTCGTAGTAACCTTTCAAGGTCCACCATCTCAACAGTTAAAGGAACCTCGACAAATGAGGTGGAGAGTGAACGGTTAGCCATCAAATCTATCTCTTGAGAGTTTAGATAATCAGACGAAGTGTTGTTTCTTATGTTAGTATAATTTCTCCACCCAACTCTATGTTTTATGCTCTAAAAAAAAATCCAAATTATGGTATTCTAATGTCCTATACACAACATTAGGAGGGCTTCTGGATCGAAACAGAAGAAGAGCCAAATTTTGGGATGAAATTAGGGTTTGTTGGATTATCCGCAAGTTTAAGAACATGGAGTGGAATGGGAAACCTCTCAATAAAAGTTTCGAAAAAAATCTTGTTCAAATCAGTAATGGGTTTTCAAATTCTCAAAGATTCACTCACACATGGCACACTCACACCCGAAAACAACCCTCACAAAATCCTAGAAAAGGAAAACCTTAAGAAAAAATCCCTCAACTCAACATAAACCCAAAACTAAAGAATAGTAAAAGACTAAAGAAATAAATCACTAAAAATACCTAATGTTAGAAACGAACATGAAGATGATTTGTAGAAATCTCCAAAATATTTGGCTTATAATCAATCTCATTCTCTCTCCAGAAAGCTTGATTACTTAATTTGAATAGATCAAAAGATGATTTGGTCCGCTCTTATAACGATAAAAGTGCACGTGTCAAACACGCCTATTCATGACCCAACGGATTCCCAAAATATGGAAAACTTAATTCAGTTAAAGTTTCATAAAAAAACTTATAAGTCACTCTGCTTGGCCGTTCGAGAAGAATAATCGCTAACCTTTAACTCAAAACAGCTTGTACAAACTTCACCCACTTTTTTGCAGTCATAGGTAAAGAGTTGAGCACTTTGGTATACCATATTTATAGAGCTCTCATGACCCAAAGAGAACTGAGTGAAACCATTTAATAACATGTGAAAGATATCATCCCCAATTGAATATATACGAAGAAATGAACTCCGCTTAATAATGAGGTTAGAATCCTTTCCATCTCGACAGATAAAATTTATAGAAGCTAGGATATTTGTTAAATAAAACTCTGATAATGCCATTAATGGATGGTGAGTACAACGTGAGTGGCGTCATCAACAACCAACATTTACCGGAACATTCTTTTATGGGCAAAACATTAAACTATCACATATTTTAGTAGTTCTCTATTAAGAAGAAACTCCTAACCGTCCCATGCTTGGGTCCTGACAGACATTCCATCATTCTCATTCATTATAAAAGGAGAGATGCCCCATTGGGATCTGGAAGGCAGAGAGACATTCTAACACTCTCAACTGTTAAATCATAGAGAACATATCTTGAGTGATTTGTATGGTTCTTAGACCTCAGTTCAATTGAAACCGAGTACTAAAAATATTCCCTACGGATGTAGGTTCATTTTTAAGAGATGAACCATGTAACTCTTCGTGTAATTCTAATTATTTTCAACTCTATCTCAACATATCTATATTTTATTTCTTATTTATTAGTTTTTATTCTCGTATTGGATCACAACACTAAGACAAAATATTGAAACCAATTTTACACGATGATAGTATCATCCCCAATGCAGCTGTTGGTGATGTGAAAAGATCATCGCTGGAGCTAACTGCTTACATATTACGCCTACTCTCTCACTTCTTTTTACAGGAAAGCCTAACGATCAATATATCTATGAGGTTTGCTTGAGGGGTCAATCTTCATCTTGCTGTAATTAATCTTGGGTCCCTCTACACTTGGCTGTATAGGAACCATATTGACATGGAATGGTCTTTTGGGTTGTATGATATCTCCGATTTTGCAAACAAAATTCTCTTAACGGGATTCCTCTACTCCAGGTGCCCGAGTGTTGCCCCATCACAACTACCCATCAGTAATTTTCCAATGAAATGTCCAAGGCTGCTTCATATGAATAAGATATAGAGTAAAAATGACTTACTTACTTTAATTGAAAAATAATAGTACTTTGTTTTTAGGCCTTATTCTAGGAAAACCTAAGCCCAAACATGTTCAATCTTTGATGAAACAAATCTTGCAGTTCAACTAGTAACAAAAGAAATGATTGTTGAGAGATATTTTTTGGTTATTGTGCTTTTTCTCTCCTATGGTCATCTTCCCACATTAACTGAGAATGGGGAATTAAAAGTGAAGCCTATCACCCCAGGTTTCTGCCAGATAATTTGGATATTACTACGGTGTGCCCACCATCACTTGTCGAAGTAATCGATCCAATGGTTCTTTTTAGATAGCTCAGTCAACCTTCCTATTATTCACCATTGTAGCTCTTTATTCTAAGTTTAAAGATAAGCTTATCGTCCCAAGCAATAAAAGGAAGGGTCACATGGCAATCAGTTGGCTCATCCATTTTTTTCCATCTCAGCTTTACAAAATTAGAGAGTGGATCAAACTCCATCTGGTTATCCTATGGTGAAACGTTATTCCATAAATGAGCTTGGGATAAAAAACAACTCAATAATAGGAGTTAAATTTGAGCTAAGAACCACCAAAAACGGTCCACCCCAGGAATTACCTTCATTTACACCGTTCAACGATGTGCCCCAAAAGGGGAAAAATAAGATTTTTGCCCCCACTTTCGCTGCCATGAAAAGGAAATCTACCTTTGCAGTTGGTTCATCTATGGAGGAGGCTTCCCCCACAACTCCCAATAAATCCACAATCCAAAAAGTTTCCCCAAAACAAGTTGGGGTACCTCTAGAGTCCCTTCGACCACCTCGTCCAGACTTGATGGAAAAATGCGCTTAGTTATTATAGAAGTGCTACATATCTTCAATTCCATTCCTATTATTTTCCTTGTCTATCTATTGAGAGTACCTCGAAAACCTCCTTCTTATAATGGTATTGCATCACTAGTTCCTCAAATGAAAAGTTCTACCTTTGGTCATGCCAAAGAGGGACCTTCCACTAGTGCTCCTGCTTAGTGCAAAAAATATATAAGTACTAAGACCTTGAGGAAAAGGGCAACCCAAGAGCTTTTTGTCACCCTACCAAGTCCAAATGCCACTCCACCAAGTTCCTCTAAACGCATAATTTTAAAAGATAGTCATATTGATTAGGATGTGGTGAATGGTGCTACACATCATGCTCCAACGCTACCCACTTATCATACTCCAAAGGTAAGTCTTTATTTTCTGTACAAGTTTCTTGAGGAAAAAAAAGTAAGTTTTGATATTCTCCCTCTGACACTTTTTTTCTCATTACTATTTCGGATTCTTCATCACCGGGTTATCCTCCATCACCCCCAAAAGGACCTTTAAGCCATCATCAGCGATGAACCTAATCCTGATCTAGCTCCAACTCCTTGTTCATCGATAATTGGACTTAAATACTCAAATCATGCTTTCTTTGGTCGTGTAAGTGAGGTAGAATGAGGGTTTTCAATGGAAGTTGAATTACGAGCGATTAGGTGGTGTTGGTGAAACTTTAACGGCACATGACTCACCATTTTCAATGACACCAGGATGACTATCTTCCCATATTTACCAGTGGTTATGATTCCTACAACAATCTTATCAGAGGTAACTTTATTTTTGAATTGAAAATTCGTAAGTATGCCTCTTCAAAGTGTTAAATTAATGATATGAAATGATATGTGTTTTCTTAGGTAGATGTTTTTGGAAATCATGAATGCTTTGAACGAGTCCGTTCTACATCGCATCATTTTGAGGCCACTTATGGACTAGATCCCGTAAAAAACCTTTTTTGAGGTAAACTCATGATTATAGTTCAAAGATTCCTTGATTTATCATGTGTTAAATCTTATCAAGCTTCCTCTTCTGGTGTTAATGCAGTTTTCCTTGGGTGATCTAACGATTTGTTCAACTAAAGGTAACCTACCTTTAGTGGAAGTTTCCTATTCCAGCATTGAGATCGACACTACTTCATCACAACCTAGTTCTTTCGTTGCTCTTATACCAGTTCAAATGGAGTTTTCTACTCTAACTTCAGTGAAAACTCCCTCTTCCTATACTTCTGTCGTTGAACCTAAGGATTGATGATACGAGAAATCATCCACTTATGATTCCCGTACCATGCAAGTCGAGTAGAAGATATGTAATGGGCAGATAAATCAAATAAAGAGATATAAGAGATAAGATATAGTGTGGTTCGACTATAAAAATGAGCCTACGTCCACTTTGGTGCCACACTCTCATTATATGTGCTGTTTGGTACATAGTAATTAGGCCTAAAGAGGTGTACAAGCATGAGAAGATAAGAGAATACATAATATGATGATTTCTATGGCTTTGGGGTGTTGGTTGTGATGCTAGAGAGAAGCCCCCAAGCTATGTTGAGCGATATCGAGAGAATAATCAGCTCTGAGCTAGGTGTTGGTGTATGAAATGAACTCAAAACCCTGGAAATGAGCATACCCCTAATCTCGAGGTGTGGACCTCTATTTATATAAGTTGTAGATGATGTATTGCTGCTGTGGATGAAAGGGTCAGTAGCCAGTTAATATGATTAGACTAGGGCCGCACCCTGTAGTGAGTAGGGGTCATGCCCTATAGCGAATAAGGGTCACGCCCTGTGTATGAGAGGCTACGGTAGTAGGCTAGTGAGGCATATAATAGGTAAATCTACGATCTTTAAGTGATAGGCCTTGGTGTAAAGGCTTCGGTACATGCCCATTGTACTCCTCCCCCGACAGGGTACTATATTTATCACATCAATAATCCCCCAAGTCGAAGTGCCAAGAGATTGCGATTGGGGCTGCGACTGAGTAATCAAGTCTTCTCAAGCTGCCGCGGCATTTCAAAGGCAATACTTCATCATCCCTTGGCCCCTTATATAAATGGATTCGGCCATGTCCTTAATTAGGTTTCCCAAATCTCTGAGAGCATATCGAAAGCAAAACTATGTCCGTTTCTTATCTTAACTTTTTCGGCAACCTTCCAAGTCAGCGTGTGGTGGTTCTGAGGTGGTACAAGGAAGTTTGAGGCTAAGCAACCGATTTTCATCCCTTCTCAGGTAATTTTTTCAATTAAAAACCTATTTAATATATTTTTCAATTCAATTCATCTTTGTAAGTCGTGTTATCAATTGAACTTCTGAATTTTTAAATTTTTGCCTTTGTGAATCACTTAATCTTGAATTATAATGATTCATATCTGCTAAAATCACCACGAATTGAACTTATTTTAATGTGTTTTGTTGAATTTCAATCAATAACTGATGTTATAATCGTGTTTGCTTCTTTTTCAATTCTTAAATTGTAAAGATACTATAAATTGTATCACTTGTTCTTGGTGTTCTTAGGAGAAACTCTTCAAGTTCTAGGTCTTTGATCTTTGAATTTACCAACATTAAATACTACCCAGTTTTAGTATATGGTTGTGGCATAGAGAATACGTGGGTGCGGCATAATCAAATCCCTTTATCAATTTAGGGTTGTCCTGGTCAATGTCTACAATCCTCATATATCGGACAATTTTAAGAATTATCTGCGTCAGGTACACATATGGTTGCATCCTGTAGCAACTCTTCTTACCTAGGTTCTCAGATTAGTGTCCGCATCAAATAGCACATAGTTCAATGACTACGACATGTAAGGAGATAGCAAACCTTCCCCAAATCAATATGATGCGGCAGAAATTAACTTCTAGGCCTTAGAGCCCAACACTTGGTATAGTTGGCCAAAATTTCTAGTGTTTACAATTATCTTCTAAACTTGATATATATCATTATTCCTGCCGCGACATATGAGAGGCCTTAGGACCATATTGTCTGCAGCGCCTAACTGCTGACTCTCTACTTATCTGGTATTGCTGCAGCCATATGAACTTTGACCAAGACGAATATCTGAGAGGCTTTTGGAACAAACATTTTGGAGCCTATCCTCCCAAACATCCTTTTGTGTGCCCTTTAAAATCAATTGGACCTTGCTAGCCAAGAGACTTCCCTAACTGTGTGGTACTATATTCATATTTTGACTCTGCGGAAATAACTTATAGGAAAGGTACTGATTCCACAATAATGGAAGATGAGGCCAACTCTAGTAACAACCCAGTCAATGCTAATGCTGCAGATACTGAGCCATCTGAAGGTAGGGACGCTCCTATTGGCTCCTCTGATAGAGCTTAGAAACTTCATGTGGCCTTGGGCGTCCGTAGCATTATGACTCAGGAGTGGGTTGACCAAGTTGCTGAGGCACTTGAATTTCTTGAGGATTTTCTTTGCTCAGCACCCATCGCGAAACAAAGGTCCTTCATGGTACTTGCTGGTGATGGGGTCTTCTTCCCCCTACACGTGTTTGTTTATGGTCTTTGACTGCCAGTTCCAGTCCCCATCATAAGAATCTTCTATACCATGAAGTTAGCCCCAGCCCATCTAGATCTCAATGGTTAGATGACAATTCTTGCCTCAGTGGTGCTGTTGAAGAATAGGTTTAATAGGGACATAACTCCCATGGAATTTTTCCATTTTTACAGACCTAAGGAAAATTCGGTAAAGTTTTCATGATACTATTACTTTACCATCTGAAATAATGACAAAACCCTCTATAGTGGTAGGCCCACCAGTGTGAAGAATTGGATGGGAAAATACTTATATATTTATGGATAAGGGTGGGAAATCCACCCAGATGAGATAGAGACAGAGAGATCCTTTAGGATGCCACGATAGTGGGGACGTCCCTCTAATCTAGGTAAATAAAGTTGCATCCCTTTGAATTTTGGCAGTGTCCTATTGTTTAAACTGGTATTCTTCCCTTTAATTTTGTACTAATATTGAACTTTCTATGAAACTCTTGACAACTTTCCCCCCAGTGAGCGGCAAGAGAGTAGGATAAGGATGGTCGTGGCAGTAAGTACTAAGGATAAACAGTTTAGCACCTTGGTGACTTTAGCCTCCATATTTTAAGTAGACTACTTTACCAACAAATCTCTGCCTAAAGTAATGTGTGCGAAAGGTATGCCTTTTTTGCTTTGGATTTTTAAATCCGTGGCAACTACTCCCAACTTCAATCTTGATTTATTTCTTCTTCAGGTGAGGAGATTAATAGAGAGTTATTAGAAACTCAATTGGATGAAATGGATGAGGACGCAAATGTCCTCAATAACACAGCCAGGTAAAGAAAAAGGAAGAGGATAAAGTCCAAAGCTCCTGTCGCAGTCCCTTCTGGTGACCAAGTTGGTCCTGCCGCACCCTAAAATTAGGTTGTAGATCAAACCAATTCTGTTGCGCCCTCACTCTAGGTTGAAGAGTTGGCCCCTCACGAGAGGCCTGGGGGTAGTTTTGACGATGATATTGGGGCTAATGTGGACACGATAATGTTAATGTCAACTTCTGAACACCTCGAAGGTCGCGTCACCTCTACAATCCTTACATCAAATCCACCTCCTCCAACAATAGTGGTTGTCAATGCCAACCTAGAACCTCCTCAATGACATGCTAGTATTGTTCTTGATGTTCTTTTGCGGCCTCAGATTAGGAAGTCCAACCTTGAATCTTCTTAGGACACAATTGCGAGGGTTGTCTGCAGAATGAAGAGTATTTTAGATGTCGTGGACCTTAATCGTCACATGGATGAAGACCACGGTGACTTGGAGGATTATGGCCTCCATAGTCTGTTAAGGGTAAGTGCAAGTTTATCTTTTCAGCATTATTTTTATACTTCTGTGTTACTTCTAACATTAAATCTCCTTACAAGCCGCAGATGTTGTGATGTCCCAGAAGCAGAAGTATGAAGCCCTCTATAAGTTGAAGGAGGTCGTGGAGAGAGTGCACTTCGCTGATCCGGAGAATGCCAGGGATGCTTCCTTTTGAGATGGGAAGAAGTCCTCCACTGTGGTACTTAAGGTGTATAAGATGGGCGCGGACAAGAAGGTTAAGGTCGCGAAAGAAGCTAAGAAGGAGGCTGAGGATAGCTTCAAATAAGATGCAGACTCGTTGAAGATTTCTCAAGATCAAGATGTTGAAGATTCCTAGGCCACGACCTCCTCAAATAGAAAACTTGAACTCCTCTAAAATAAGTTTGATGAGCTAGAGAGCAATACTGCGAATTATGCTGAGGCCCATGCCGCGGCCATTGCGAAATTGGAGGAATATCATGCCGCGGTCATTATAAATGATGACAATGTTGAGGCTATACAATTGGCCATTGACCATGTTGTGGAATCCTTTAAAGTCTCCAAGGATTTCTTTATTATCAATAATAAATCCTACCTCCACGGTTACCAAGAGCTCAGGCACAGAGTCATAAAAAACTTCCCTGAATCTAAAGAGACAGTCCTTGTTTGGGGCCTTGGTGATGCTGAATATTTATAGTGTGTCTGAGATGAAGGCTGTAGTTGAAGAGAGAGCCAGACTAAGGGCTGAGGTAGAAGTTTCGGCTGCTAAGGAAGACACCATGACTGCTACGGAGGGAGAAGAGGGAGATGAAGAAGACGATGTAGTGACTTAGGATTCTAACAATTCTTAGGCATTGGGATGTGTCCCTCTTTAAATTTGTATTTTTTATTGATATATACATAGGGATGCGTCCCTCTAAACCTTGAACTTTATCACCCAAGTTGTGGCCTCTTATCTGTGTAACTTTTAACATTTTAATCTTTTACCTCAGTTGTAGCCTTTGATCTACATATTTTGCCTTAACTGCTTATTTACTTTCTCCTTTATTGTCTGCTTTGATATTTGATTACTTGATTAAATGATCTTATAAAACTTCTTCAGTAACTACAATGCGCATAAGGCTGTGGTAATATTATATAAATAGTTTATCCAAACAGGCTGTGGTGTGTTATGCTTTGTCTCAGACCTTTCATAACTTGTATTTTTCCTGGGTTTCCAATTTTTCACTCCATATATGGCTATAATCCACCAAGTCACAGTGCCAAGGAAAAATGACTTTGAAGTTCTGGCTCAACTTCTCTAATGTTTTTTTCAATTCTTTCCAAGCCTTAATTGTAATTGAGAGGCTGAGGTGCTACGAAACTTTATCTCTTTGGCACTAGTGTCCAATTCACTCTGCTTCATTTTCTAAGTGAATGAATGAGTTGCGGCCATATTTAATGAGCTGCAGCCATATTGATGGGCTGCGGCCTATGCTGTAGCTTTATTTGGATCAAAGCCGAAGTCACCACTGCAGCAACTCTTAGTTGCTTTAATTTGGTTTCTTGAACAGGGTTACAAAAAGATATTCTTTTTTAGAGGTCGAGGTAGGTTTCCTTCCATCTGCAGTATGTTAACAATCCTATCTGCCTTTCTCTGCCTGAATTCTGAATGAATGAACTTAGTGGCTACAACCACAGTGATAAGATTGCATCACCTATCTAGCCCTTAAGAAATTGATGACAGTATACTGGGTTAAGGCCATCATATTTCTATATCTTTGGCATGCTTCATAATGACAACAACACAACATCCTTTAGTAACTTCTATTTCCTTTCATGGCTTTCCTTTAGTCGCTTCGATTGGGTTATTATCCCCCCCCCCCCGGGCTAGGTATTATGCAGATTCCCCAAGCTAATGTGTGATCACCAAGTTAATGATGTTTCGTCTCTATCCACCAAGTTACTGATGTTTTGGGTCTGAGATCACCAAATGAATGATGTTTAGTGTCTATATGCTAAGTTAATGACATTTAGGGGCTGAGATCACCAAATGAATGATGTTTAGTCTCTATCCACCAAGTTAATGATGTTTGCTGAGGGAATAACCTCCATGGGCTAATGACGCATCCCGAAAGCTAAGAACGGGCATTGTAAGACCTTGTGACTAATGACACATCCCAATAGATTCTTTCAAGAATATAATCATCATACGCGGAGATATAGTCTCTATGTGTGGCGTTATAAGCCAATATTTCTCGCCGCTCTCAATAGTTGTTTTCGCAATTTTTAATGACCATTTTCCCTCATGCATTCAGGTGTCACATCGGGCATTGTGGGAACATTTAGATATAATTTTTCTTGATATAATACGTTATCTCCATTGATAATCTATTTAAGATAAAAATCCCTTCATAACATATTATGTGATGGAATCGAGAAATCAAATTATGGTATATTCATTCATTCACATAAGTGTGGACATAAAAAGTCATCATGAAATTGTTTTTAAAGATAGTGTTCACTAAGAACATAGAACAAAGAGAAAAACATATGGGCATAAAAAAGATGGTTAAGGCAGCCTGTTAGACTAGGCTGCATCCTTTTGGCATCCTTGAGGAACCGCTGTAGCATTCCCTGCCTTATGAGCCTCTCAATTTCATTCTTCAAAGCGTGACACTGTTCTGTGAGGTGGTCGTGGTCATGGTGGAATTTGCACCACTTGGCTTTGTCCCTTTTATGAGGCGGATCTCTATGCTTTTCGGGCCACCTGAACAATTTCTCCTCAATGCTTCCAAGGATATCCTCCAGACTAAAGTTCAGTGGTGTGTAGTTCTCACGCAATTCCCTTTCTTCCTTTTTCATCCTCTTTAGGGCCCTGGCTATGGCCTTGCCTTCTGCAGCCATTTCTTTTAGCTGAGATATTTCCTCGATTTCTAATGTTGCGGCCTTTTTCATAGAGAGGGAGGCTTCAGACTCCATCATGAGTACCCTTTGCTCTAGGAAACTGATTTGGTCCTGTAGTGAGGCCCGGTGGTCATAAAGACGGTTGATGTAGTCATACAGCTGAGCTACCTCTCCACTCTATTCTACACTTGAGGCAAAGTTTCCTTCCATTTTTTCTTTGTTAGTCTCTCAAAAATATATAATCTGAGACAAAACTAGCAAAAGTAAGTAACCATAGAATATAGAATGAACAAAGTACAAGATTGGGATACAACGTTTGCACTGCCGCATGATATTAGTGATGAGTCCGTGACCAGTAAGGCATATGTGCACTACCGCTCCCTTCTTAGTGGAATTCACCAAGGTTGAACTTGTGACCACTTACCGATGATTTGGAGATGATGTAAGACAACGGCATTAGTAGAGGCCGCGTCAAGAATGACAGTTGAACTACCAGGTCGCATCCTTTTCTAGGTAGTGAAGGGAATAATCCCAAAATTGAAACCCAGAGACTGAGTTTTTCTCCCGAAGCACATGGAGAGCACACCTACTAGGGTCTATCTACGATAAATAAACCTCTCATTGCACAAAATGACACAATTTCAATGACAAACCCCAAATCATAGGTCAAGAAAAGGAAAAGGGGAGTAAATATAATTCTTCCCTAATCACTCACCTTTACGGGGCTAAAGCCCGTCATGCTTTTTAGCATTATCTAGATGAAATGATATCACAGGGGTATATAAAACAGATCTAGGGTCATAGAATGGATACCCAAGAGCAGATCTAAATATAGGAAATACCCATTTATGGGTGTTAATATAAAATAGAGCTCAATAACCAAATTTTACTCATGAGATGATGATCCAAAGGATCCCCATGAATAAAATAAGATGTTTAAGAACTCAAAACATAGAGAAACAAGATTGAAATACCTTGTTTCCCACAGACGGTGCCAAATTGATGATATCAGAAATTATGAACTTGTTGTTCTCGTACCAGCAAATCGAGTATAAGATAAGTAATTGGCAGAGAAAGTAAATAAAGAGATATAAGAGACAATATATAGAGTGGTTTGGCTATAGAAATGATCCTACGTCCACTTTGTTGCCACATTATTATTATATATGTTGTTTGGTACATAGTAATTAGGCCTAAAGGGGCGTACAAGCATGAGCAGACAAGAGAATACATGAATATGGTGATTCCTGTGGCTCCGGGGTGTTGTTTGTGATGCTAAAGAGAAGCCCCCAAGCTATGTTGAGCGATGTCGAGAGAATAGTCGGTTCTAAGCTAGGTGTTGGTGTATGAAATGAAACCAGAACCCTAGAATTGTGCATGCCCATAATCTCGAGGTGTGGACCTTTATTTATAGAAGGTTTAGATACTGTATTACTATTGTGGATGAAAGGGCATGTGGCCAGTTAATATGATCAGACTGAGGTCATGCCCTGTAGCGAGTAGGGGCCGCACCCTGTAGCAAGTAGGGGGCCTCATCTTGTGTATGAGAGGTTGCGACAGTACGGCAGTGAGGCATATAATAGGTAAGTTCGCATCCTGTAAGTGATAGGCCTTAGTGAAAAGGCTTCGGCACATGCCCATTATACTCCTCCCGCGACAGGGTACTATATTTATCATATCAGGGATGTAAGCACTCTTTCATCTTCAAATGTGATTGCTGAATTCTGGAGGTATATTTCATCATTGTTAGTTTTCTTCCTTAAAATAACTTTTAAATTTTGATACTTTCTTGGTGGTATACCTTTTTTAGGCAATGCTTTTTGAAATATTCATGTTCTTGGTGATTTAGAAATCTCTTTGCTATGTTCTTTTCAATGTCTAAACTTATTATCTCACACCTTCTTGGTGACTTAGAAAGTTTTTCTTAAATTTCACACCTGCTTGGTGACTTAGTAAACTTTTTAATAGGAATTGTTTTTAAATCTCCTACCTACTTGGTGACTTAGCAAATTTTTTGCTAAGAGTTTTTTTTCTGAAGTTACCTATCTGGTAACAAAGGATGTCAAATTGAGGCTAACTCTTATTGTGGTATCTCTCTTTTTTTACAGCCTATGAGGGACCATGTTTCACCTTTTGAGGTACCATAGACCGTTCCTTCTCAAGTCATTGTGCTACCTTAATAAATGGATATTGATTCAATTATTCCAAGGCTATCTCTTGTTGAGTCCTCTAGAGATAATGATAGTGATGGTGGCTCCACGAGCAATGACAATATGACTGACATTGATTCTAATTGTGATATTTTATTGTCAAGTGTTGCACCTTTAGAACTCTGCTAGCCAGATCTTAAATAGTGCCCTTCATTCAGGGTTGCCATCGCGAAGTGATAAAATTACTTATTCAACATCGTCAACCTTCATTGTTAACTAATGAAAGCCAAACAAAGTTATAATGGGGTATAGATTCCAAGGCATGGAAACCATTGTAGCACAAGTCATGAATACTCAAATGGACACTTTAGATAGAGTTATAATCAACCAACACATGAGCAACCTTTGAGACCAGCTTAAAAATGGGTTCAACATTAATTGCATTATCAATCACTTGAAGTGACTTAAGGAGGTTCGTATGGTGACTCAGCATGAATAGTATCTGAAGAACATTGAGTCCTAATGCAGTGAGGAAGTAATACTAAAGAATTTTGACATGATCATTGAGGAATTTGATAATAAATTCAAGGACGTCGAAGAAGATTTGGCCAAGGCTCCGAGTGACCATGAGACAGAGTTAAAATGAAGATATGAAGTTCAAATAAGCTCACTACAATCTTGAAAGCTCAACATACTTACATTTAAGATGATGCTTTGCTACTTGAAAGATATTTCACCTCTCCAGACTTATGGATTCTCATAGGCTAGGAATATTTTCATCTTTCTTGCATTTTGGTCAATAGTCCTAACTTATTATGTAACTCCATTTAAGTTGAAATTAAAAGAAGAATATTCATGTTGTGGAAACTCTCATTTATGTTCTCATACTCATTTGTTTAGTTTGAACACTTCTGTTTATATCATAAACTATTATTCAAATTTATTAATGCGCTTGCTCGTAATCTGCAAATACATCTAAAAAACTCCTGAACAAACTCGAAGCAAAGGTAGAAAATAATTAAATTATGACCACCTCTAAACATGGTAAATTTTCAACCACTTATTGATGAGTGCATTATTTTGTATTATTTACACCCAAATCTAGGACTTGTTAACCCCATTGCATTGTAAATACTAAATAAAGAGCTTTTATAGCCATTTTTGCTATTTTAAAGAAAAATACAAATTTTAGAATAAATGGGGTTAATAAATGCAATTATGAGGACTTCACAACCTTAAATACTCGTTGCTAATATCTTGTACAAGGTTGTTTTTTTTAGTACTGACAGATTTAGAATGCAAGCGGCGATTACGTGACTCATTTCGAGCATAAAACGGACACCCACGCAACTTCAGGGGTAAAATTATAAATTCAAAAGATTTATTTCGGACTCGGACAAAACATGAAAAATTGAAGACCTTGAATCAAGGGACACATGGGTTCAAATGGCGGATCAATCAGAGTTGAAATGAAGAAGTTATGACCGTGCAAAATTCGGATTTGGAAGAAAGTCAAAGTCAAAGCCCCGAGTCAACCCCATGACCCGAACACTTCTCAAATATTATTGTTCCCGAAATGAGGATCACGTCAGTTCTTACGGTTCATCAATCGGAGGTCGTATGAAGAAGATATTGAGTTTGGGGTTTTGTTTGTGATTTTGAAAAGTTGGTCAGATATTGGGGTTAAATATATTTCGCGCGGTTTATTTCATGAAGATGCAGTTGGTTCAGCTGGTTAGGGGTGTGTTTTGCCCAAGGGAGGTCAGGAGTTCGATTCCTGTTGCCTGTCATATATATTTTTGGACGAAAATCCTTTTCTTTAGCAAGTCAACTCGCCAACCCAGCGAGGCAACTCGGCAGAGCCCTTCTCCACCCCTTTTCCTCTTTATCTGTCGAAACGCACCTCAATTTGGCAGATTTTTTCTTCCTTGAGCATTGCTCCTACTACCCTATGTGTCCCTATTTTCACTTTCCACCCCCCTACCATTCTTTCTTTAATAATTTCTTCATAAATAATTCTTTTTAAATCATTTTTTATTCATTTCTTTTCTATTCTTCTTCTAAAAAAAATCCCCACCAGATTTTCTCCATTAAATACATCCACCCACCATCCACCTACCTTATTTTCTACCCATGTTTATTTTTTTATTTTAATAAATATTGTAAATTTTCAAAAATACTCTAAACTTCATTTCCTTCCTATAAAAGGGAGGGGGAAGACACACATTTGGGGGAGAGTGAATTTGGAGAGAAAAAAAAGTTAGAAGAGGAGAGAGACACATTTGGGAAGATATAATTGTGTAAGGGCTCAAAGTCTTGGACTCAAAATTTTGTAAGTTGATTATTATTAAAAAAAATGATTATTTCATCTTGCGATATTCGTGTTCCATTTATGATGCGTGACTAATTTTATTTCTAGGACTAGGTGAAATTTATCGTGATTAATTAATTTGTGCATTTTAATTTAATTCAGTATTTATTCCCCACATGTATTAATTGATAATAAAAATTCGGTATTCATTTAAAACGACACGAGAGTGTGTTTTAAACCTCCGGAATAATTTGATAAATCTTATTTTGAGTATTTGGAGTTGTAATTTTTGATGGGCTATACTTGCATTAAATTGTTTTGATATCTCATGCTTAAATACATATTCAAACTTGAAATTTGATATTTTCAAGGGAATAGGGATTTAAGGTGTCTAATTTAAGAGACATAAAAATATTTTGAGAATGTGTAATGTTTTATTTTCCGAAATACACGCGACGAGAGTCGGTATATTTTGAGTTGTAAAGTTGGGAAAGTACGGAATTAACTTGACATACAACTTTAATTAAAATCGATAGATGGATCCGACGTCCTAGTTTTCTCCCATATTTGATATTATCACTTGTTCATTTGTAGTCATTTATATATTTTTCTCTTGTTTTAATTCAAACTCATCCATATTTATACACTCATTGTCTAGTTGGAAGATCGGTCTTTTATGAATTGACGAAATCTCTGCGGGTTCGACCCGTACTTACACCCGCTATATTTCAATAGCCCGTGAACTTGCGGTATTTTATAAAATTGACAACAAGTTTTTGGCGCCGTTGCCGGAGATTTCGGTCTATTCTAAGAATATTGATTTTCGGACTAGTTTTATTTATTTATTTTTTAAAAAAAATCTGAATATTAAAATATATACATATATATATTCCAGCAGCATTTTTTTTATTTACAAAAAAAAAGAGAAAAATTCTGATTTAAGCTTTTATTTTTTTTTTATAGCACTTTTAGCATTAGTTTATCACAAAAATTGAAAAACATGAAAAAAAAATTATTTAATTTTTTTTTTTTGAAAATTTCCAGATCCGTTTTTTTTAATTAGTGAAAAAAAAACTGATTTAATGTGTTTTATGAGGAACTAGTTGTTTTTAACAGTAGTTTGTTATAAAAAGTACTTAAAATTTTGGAAAATTAGAAAGTAACCATTTTTTTTTTTTTTGGAATTTTCCAGATTTTCGAGTCTCTGTAATTTGGAAAAAAAAAACTTTAAAATTCAAAAAATATGTATATATATATATATATATATATATATATATATATATATATATATATATAGTGTGTTTTTGGTTATTATTTGTTCTTTTTTTTTAAGTGTAAAAATTCCTGATAAGTGCATATGTAATTATTTTTGTATTTAATAATTTTTATTGCACTTTACGCTTGGTATGTTTTTTGTGTTCTTTTTCAGATAAAAAAAAACAAGGTGACTAAAAAAAAAAATGGGGGACGAAAAAGAAAGCAACCGTGGAAAAAGCGCTAAAGTTACTTGTGCAATCTTGCCACGCGCACAAGGTACTCTCGGAGACGACTGAAACGGAGGCGACGTTTCCCTCCGATCGATGTCAAATAAAACTTTGGCCCGGCGTAAACAAGTGACCGTAAAAAGTCCACGCCGGAGGTAAGTCTTGTGTGCTCCTACGTGAAACTATTTTTGCAAATTTCAATAAGCACGTTGCATAATTTCACTTAAAGGAAAAACCCAATTTTAAGATAAGGTGGGGATTTAATCACCCTTCCTTGGCCCACAAATCATTAAGCTACCCGAGCATCTGCATAACCCAAGCCATAATTTTAATTTAAAATTTATTAGACATTGGCCATAGGGTATCACATAGCTCATAGGCATATTCTTTTCAAGGCTAGAATTAAAAGCTAATCCAAACACGGAATTTTCAAATCGATGCCATCTTGACCTTGACTAGGATTGGTGGTTTTTAATGAGTCTTCGTACCGACCACCTACCTGGAGGAAAAATTTGGTAATTGAGGTGATAGTCCGGAGTTGGTCGTCTTTTAAATTCTCCCTCGTCAAGAATTAGGAGCTCTTTAATTAGGGAGATTATTTCGAAGACCCATTGTCGTCGAATAATCTCGGGAAACTAGATCTTAAAAATTAAATTTCCCCTCACCTAATTTAGATAAACTCCAAATTTCTTTGTGTTAGCTTAGGAATTTTGTGGTCCTGTGTCGGATTATTTTCTTTCCAAATAAAAAAAATAAAAAATAATAAAATAATAAAAAAATAAAAAAATTGAGTGAGCGCAGTGCATGCAAGGTTGGTTTCTAAATCCTACTGGTCGTTTAGCTAGTGTGGAGTCAAATATTCCCGATACTGTTATAGGTAGCACCTCGATTTTCATCGAAATGGGAGATGAACCAGCAACTCGTGCCCTAAAGGATTGCCTATATCCGAGTAGAGCAAGTCAACCATCGTGTATACAGCTTCCCACGCACAATGCCAATAACTTTGAATTCAAGTCGGGAATAATTCATTTACTTCCCATCTTTCGAGGCACCGAAAAGGAGGATCCATACCTCCACGTGCGTGAGTTTGAAGAAATTTGCGAAACGGTTAAGTTACAACAACTCACTGACGAGATTGTTAGACTGAAACTATTTCCTTTTTCTTTAAAAGATAAGGCTAAGAGTTGACTGCTCTCACTCAAATCGAATTCCATCACCACTTGGAATCAATTGAGTGTTGAATTTTTGCAAAAGTTTTTCCCTAACCAAAAGACGGCAACAATATGTCATTCTATCAATACTTTCAATCAAAAAGAGGGAGAGACTTTATGGATGTACATGGAAAGATTCAAGAACTTGCTCCTGCAATGTCCTCATCATGGAATCGAATTGGGTCGTCAAATCCAGATTTTATATGAGGGTTTTGATTATACTACTCGGTCTATGCTTGAACTAATGTGTAATGGAGATTTCACAGAGAAGAGTGAGACAAACGCGTGGTCATTTTTAGAATCCGTTGCTCAAAAGTCCCAGCGATGGGCACCCCATTGGGATTCTACTACCCCCAAAATTAATGAGGATATTGCTCACAAGGAAGAACAAGGTTTTGGATTGAATGCCAAAGTGACTACATTAGCCCGACGTTTAGAAGCCTTAGAAACTAGCAAGGAGGGTAACCGACTCGCACCTACAGCTGTGCAACATATAGGGACACCTATGTGCGTGCTTTGCGATGGTTTCGACCACCTGGTCGAAAGTTGCCCCACCCTTCCAGCACACAAAGCTATGACCGAGAAAGCTAACGTCCTCTATCAAAATAGGCCCAAATACGACCCATTTTCCAATACTTACAATCCAGGTTGGAGGGATCACCCTAACTTTTCGTGGTTTAAAGGTCAATATCAAGGTAGTGGAGGTCAATCTTCAAGTAACCCACCCCCGGGTTTCCAAAAGAGCACCCCCGCACCGTATTTCCCTTCACCCTAAAAGATTCAATCTTTAGAAGAAACGATTAATTTACTCGCCCAAAGTACCCTGCAATTACAACAGACCACACAAAGTGTCCTCCAATCCACACAACAAAGCTTGCATGCCAACACTCAATCAATTGCGAAATTAGAGGTACAAGTGAGTCAGTTAGCCAATGCATTTAGCGAGAGAAATAAAGGATCGTTCCCCAGCCAACCCGAGCCTAATCCCAAGGGCAACATGCCGAGGGTTCAGTATGTTATCCAAGACAACACGAGCACATCAACTACTCAAGAGCATGCTAAGGCTATCATCACGCTTAGGTCAGGTAAAGAAGTTGAGAATAATGTCTCACAACCCACCACAAGTGAATCTGAGAAATTAAAGGAAAAGGAGGACACACCTGTAGATCCAACTTCTTCCTCACCCTCATCTTGCGAGCCATCTGTAGAGACCTATGTCCCGAAAGCTCCATTTCCACAGCGTTTAGTGCCACAGAGGAAAAAGGCACAAGTGGACAAAATGTTAGAAGTATTCAAGCATGTACAAATCAATATCCCGTTGCTTGATGCTATACAACAAGTTCCATCATATGCCAAATTTTTGAAGGACCTTTGTACCTTCAAGAGAAGCACTAATGTTTTGAAGAAAGCTTTTCTCGCCGAACAAGATAGCTCGATCATCTCATATAGAACCCCTGTCAAGTATAAAGATCCTGGGACTCCGACGATCTCTATTACAATAGGGGAACACTTTATTGAGAAAGCCCTTCTAGATTTGGGAGCAAGCGTGAACCTTTTTCCGTACACCGTGTATGAGAAATTAGGTTTGGGGGAATTGAGACCGACTAGGATTACCTTATCCTTAGCTGACGGGTCTGTTAAGATTCCGAGAGGCGTTGTTGAGAATGTCTTGATAAAAGTGGGTGAGTTTGTCTTCCCAGTCAATTTTGTGGTTCTGGATACCCAACAAGTGCATAATCCTAATGCACAAATTCCGATGATTTTGGGTCGTCCATTCCTTGCCACGTCGGATGCCATCATTAGGTGTCGTAGCGGCCAGTTGAACTTATCATTTGGAAACATGACTATGGACCTTAATGTGTTTAATTTGGCCAAACAACCACCAGATGACGATGGACCCATGGATGTCGATATGATTGACACTATCATCCAGGAGACTTTCGAAAAAACTTATAATGATGACCCTTTAGCGGCATGCCTTGCCCATTTTGGGTCTGAATTTGACATAGAAAGCTTTATCGCTGAAGTTAACACACTCCTCAATTCCACCCATATCATGGAAATAGGATCTTGGAGATCTAAGCCTGAACCCCTCTCTCTCTCTGCGTCACCCATTCCTCCCTCGATTGAGAAAGCTCCCGATCTTGAATTGAAGCCACTGCCTGAAACGCTCGAGTATAGGTTCTTAGGACCTTCTGAATCCTTACCTGTTATCATCGCATCTGACTTAGACAAAGAACAGGAAGATAAATTGTTGCGTGTTCTCAAAGAACACAAGGAATCCATTGGATGGACCATAGCCGACATTAAGGGGATAAGTCCCTCGGTGTGCATGCATAGGTTATACTTTGAAGACAATGCTAAAAATTCTCGTGAAGCACAACGTAGACTTAATCCCAATATGAAAGAGGTCGTTCGAACTGAGGTGCTAAAATTTCTGGATGCGGGTATCATTTACCCCATCTCTGATAGCCAATGGGTCAGTCCCGTTCAAGTTGTCCCAAAGAAATCTGGTGTTACGGTGGTGAAAAATAGCGATGATGAGTTAGTACCCACTAGGATTCAAACTGGTTGGCGAGTGTGTATTGATTATAGGAAGTTGAATGTTGTTACAAGGAAGTATCACTTTCCTCTTCCTTTCATAGATCAAATGCTAGAGAGATTAGCCGGCTATCCATATTACTGTTTTCTCGATGGTTACTCCGGCTACAATCAAATTCCCATCGCTCCCGAGGATCAAGAGAAAACCACCTTCACTTGTCCATTTGGTACTTTTGCCTATCGACGCATGCCCTTTGGGTTATGCAATGCACCCGCTACATTTCAGCGGTGCATGATGAGTATCTTTTCGGATATGGTGGAGCATTTTCTCGAAGTCTTTATGGATGATTTTTCTGTATTTGGGTCTAGTTTTGATGAATGCCTCCATCACCTCACCCTTGTTCTGAAGAGGTGTAAGGAAAAGAACCTTGTGCTTAATTGGGAAAAGTGCCACTTCATGGTCAAACAGGGCATAGTGCTAGGTCACATCATTTCTTAAAAGGGTATCAAGGTAGATAAAGCTAAAATAGATCTCATTGCTAATCTCCCACCTCCTAAAACTGTGCGTGAAGTTCGGTCATTCTTAGGACATGTCGGTTTCTATCGGAGATTTATTAAGAATTTTAGCAAAATCTCTCGATCCTTGTGAAATCTTCTTGCCAAGGACACACCTTTCGATTTCACTGACGAATGCCTTCAAGCCTTTGAAAGGCTAAAGAAGGAATTGACCTCTGCACCGATTATGAGACCCCCCCGACTGGAGTCAGCCATTTGAGATCATGTGTGACGCTTCCGACTACGCCATAGGTGCGGTTCTTGGTCAGCATAATGAGAAACTTCCTCACGTCATTTATTATGCCAGTAGGACTCTTAATGATGCCCAATTGAACTATTCCACGACTGAAAAAGAGTTCCTCGCTGTTGTTTTTGCTCTTGATAAGTTTAGGTCTTACTTGATAGGATACAAAGTTGTCATTTTCACCGATCACTCAGCCCTGCGATACCTTTTATCTAAAAAGGATGCTAAGGCCCGTCTTATTAGGTGGATCCTATTACTGTAGGAGTTTGACCTTGAAATTCGAGATAAGAAGGGATGTGAGAATGTAGTGGCGTATCACTTGTCTAAGCTAACCATTGAATCATCCGATAACCTATTGCCACTAAATGAGTCCTTTCCCGATGAGCAACTGATGCTTGTCTCTCAGCTTCCATGGTTCGCCGATATTGTGAACTATCTTGTGACGGGTGAAAGGCCACTGCATTAGTCTAAGCAAGATCGTTCAAAATTTTTAAAGGAAGCCAAGCATTTCTTTTGGGATGACCCATATCTTTTCAAGTATTGTCCCGATCAAATCATTCGAAAGTGTGTACCCGATCACGAGATTCAAAGCGTAATCTCTTTCTGCCATGACCAAGCCTGTGGAGGTCATTTCAGTGCTAAAAAGACCGCTGCAAAAATTTTGCAGTGTGGATTCTATTGGCCCACCATTTTTCGTGACTCGAATGATTATAGTAGGAGTTGTGACCGTTGCCAACGGTTAGGAAAGATCACACGTAGGAATATGATGCCCTTAAATCCCATTCTGATTATGGAGGTTTTTGACTATTGGGGCATTGATTTTATGGGTCCATTTCCAAATTCCTACGGAAATCTCTATATTCTTTTGGCAGTTGATTATGTGTCTAAGTGGGTAGAAGCCATACCGTGTAGGACGAATGATAGCCACGTGGTGGTCAAATTTATCCGAGAAAATATTTTCTCCCGTTTCGGTACACCTCGAGCCATCATTAGCGATCAGGGAACCCATTTCTGTAATCGATCCTTCGAGAGTCTTATGAAAAAGTACTCGGTCACGCAAAAGGTAGGATGTTCTTATCACCCTCAAACCAGTGGTCAAGTAGAAGTTTCAAATACGCAAATTAAGCAAATCATCGAGAAAACACTGAATCCAAACCGAAAGGATTGGTCCTTAAGGTTATTGGATGCATTGTGGGCTTATCGTACTGCCTACAAAATGCCACTTGGTATGTCCCCGTATTGGCTTGTCTACGGAAAAGCCTGTCACCTTTCGGTAGAGTTAGAACACAAAGCCTACTGGGCCATTAAAACCTTCAATTTTGATTTACCCGCTGCGGGAGAGATCCGAAAGCTCCAACTCAATGAGTTAGAGGAGATTCGGAATGATGTGTACGAAAACGCAAAATTGTATAAGGAGAAAACAAAAATGTTCCATGACAAGTCCATCCTACGGAAGTCATTCGAACCTGGTCAAAAAGTGCTCTTGTACAATTCTAGGTTGCATCTCTTTCCCGGTAAGTTGAGGTCTAGATGGTCCAGTCCCTTTGTTGTTAGGACAGTCTACCCACATGGGGCGGTTGAGATAGAGATTCCTAAAAATGGTGAAATTTTCAAAGTTAATGGTCAAAGATTGAAGCCTTATCTAGAGCTAAGAGATCGAGAAGTGGAGGACATTCCCCTACAAGAACCGGTGTACCACGAGTGAACATAAAATTGGGTCGTGTTTTTTGTATCATAGTTTGTGTTTTTGTATTTTTCAGGAAACGTTTGTTGGAGAAAGTATCTCGTTGTGGTAATACTCTTAATAAACTTTCAGCCTTTTTCAAACTGTCTTGTACATTGAGGACAATGTAGAAATTAGTTTGGGGGGTATTGAGGTAATTTTTCTCCTCTTTCCATAAAATAAAATCAAAAATCAAAAATTTTCAAAAATCCAAAAATATTTTCAATATAAGTGAGTTTTGGAACAATTTCTTAATATAGAATTAATTCACAAATCTCTCAACTTATAAATTTTTGACACTTAGCCATATAATATAATCGAAAATGGATATTGAGGCGAAAGTTAATATGCTTAACGATTGAATGTATAGATTTTAACCCGGTGAGATTTTCGTGCCATTCATCATTTTTGAGAAATTTAAATCAATCGGAGTTAGAATAACTCAAACTTTCCTTCAGCGATTAAAATCGTCGGTGATCTCAAATTCTTTGTTTTGTTCGATTACTGAAAACTGAAAGTCAAAATGTGAATCGTACACACTAAATTCCTTAGTATGTTGACTTGAGACAAAAAATTGACTAAATGGAACTTGAGAAATGATATTAGGCCATCGTTTGAAAAAAAGGAGCTTAAACAGACCTTTATATATTATACCGTTGCAAGCCCATTTGTGCCAAAATGAAAACGAGCCTTGTATTGAAAGCCCAAAAACCCATACCCATTTTTCCGAGAATATAAGGGTAAAAATATGGTAAAAGGCCAAAAGAAGAATGTTTGCTAGAATAATATGTGAAGAGAAAAGAAAGAAGAAAAGGGAAGATAGAAAGAATGCGAAAATGAAAGAAAAAAAAATGAAGAAAAAGAAAATGGAGGTTGTAAGAAAAAGTGCCAAAAAGTCAAAATACCGAAAAATCTCTATATTCTCAGAAATTTTTAAACTCCAAAGCCATTCTTTCTAGCTAAAATCTGAGCCTACAATACAACCAAAAGCAAGTCCTAATTAATCTCAAGTGAAGTTAGTTATAGTGTGGAGAGGAGATGAATATGATATTTTAGTGTGATTCAAGTTTTTAAAAGTAATCGATCTTCCATTCGTGAGATCATAATCATCCATTATAAAATGTCCGTTTTTCATGATGTATATGTGAAATTTGCTCATTTAATTTACTCTTTTATTCACATATACTGAGAGAAATTACCTAATTCCGAGTGTTCGTTTGTGAGCGCATCCCGTGAGATCTTGAATCAAGACGAACTTTCGTGTAAGAAATTTAACAATCAAATCATTTGAATTGGACGATTATATTGGCTATGCACACACTCACAATAAGTTGAGATTGAAAAGTGAAATTTTACTATAATTATGAAATTTGCATTTAAGACTTGGTTATATTACCTTTGTGTTTTTTAAATAGTGTCAAGTTTTTGAATTTTGTGGGTATATTCACTGCAAACCCTCACGAGACAAAACTCATCCACTAGGGCAACCTAGGGGTTTAACGGCTTGTTGCACATGCTAAGTGCAACCGTGATTCCTACGAAAGTGAGTTAGATTTAATTTTTGCTCGAGGACTAGCAAAGTTTAGGTTTGGGGGTATTTGATGAGTGCATTATTTTTTATTATTTACACCCAAATCTAGGACTTGTTAACCCCATTGCATTGTAAATAAAGAGCTTTTATAGCCATTTTTGCTATTTTAAAGAAAAATACAAATTTTAGAATAAATGGGGTTAATAAATGCAATTATGAGGATTTCACAACCTTAAATACTCGTTGCTAATATCTTGTACAAGGTTTTTTTTTAGTACTGACAGGTTTAGAATGCAAGCGGCGATTACGTGACTCAATTCGAGCATAAAACGGACACCCACACAACTTCAGGGGTAAAATTATAAATTCAAAAGATTTATTCCAGACTCAGACAAAACATGAAAAATTGAAGACCTTGAATCAAGGGACACCTGGGTTCAAATGGCGGATCAATCGGAGTTGAAATGAAGAAGTTATGATCGTGCAAAGTTCGGATTCGAAAGAAAGTCAAAGTCAAAGCCCCGAGTCAACCCCATGACCCGAACACTTCTCAAATATTATTGTTCCCGAAATGGGGATCACGTCGGTTCTTACGATTCATCAATCGGAGGTCGTATGAAGAAGATATTGAGTTTGGGGTTTTGTTTGTGATTTTGAAAAGTTGGTCAGATATTGGGGTTAAATATATTTCGCGCGGTTTATTTCATGAAGATGCAGCTGGTTAAGGGCGTGTTTTGCCCAAGGGAGGTCAGGAGTTCGATTCCTGCTGCCCGTCATATATATTTTTGGACGAAAATCCTTTTCTTCAACGAGTCAACTCGCCAACCCAGCGAGCCAATTCGGCAGAGCCCTTATCCACCCTTTTTCCTCTTTATCTGCCGAAATGCACCTCAATTTGGCAGATTTTTTCTTCCTTGAGCATTGCTCCTACTACCCTATGTGTCCCTATTTTCACTTTCCACCCCCTACCATTCTTTCTTTAATAATTTCTTCATAAATAATTCTTTTTAAATCATTTTTTATTCATTTCTTTTCTATTCTTCTTCTAAAAAAAATCCCCACCAGATTTTCTCCATTAAATACATCCACCCACCATCCACCTACCTTATTTTCTACCCATGTTTATTTTTTTATTTTAATAAATATTGTAAATTTTCAAAAACACCCTAAACTTCATTTCCTTCCTATAAAAGGGAGGGGGAAGACACACATTTGGGGGAGAGTGAATTTGGAGAGAAAAAAAGTTAGAAGAGGAGAGAGACACATTTGGGAAGATATAATTGTGTAAGGGCTCAAAGTCTTGGACTCAAAATTTTGTAAGTTGATTATTATTAAAAAAAATGATTATTTCATCTTGCGATATTCGTGTTCCATTTATGATGCGTGACTAATTTTATTTCTAGGACTAGGTGAAATTTATCGTGATTAATTAATTTGTGCATTTTAATTTAATTCAGTATTTATTCCCCACATGTATTAATTGATAATAAAAATTCGGTATTCATTTAAAACGACACGAGAGTGTGTTTTAAACCTCCGGAATAATTTAATAAATCTTATTTTGAGTATTTGGAGTTGTAATTTTTGATGGGCTATACTTGCATTAAGTTGTTTTGATATCTCATGCTTAAATACATATTCAAACTTGAAATTTGATATTTTCGAGGGAATAGGGATTTAAGGTGTCCAATTTAAGAGACATAAAAATATTTTGAGAACGTGTAATGTTTTATTTTCCGAAATACACGCGACAAGAGTCAGTATATTTTGAGTTGTAAAGTTGGGAAAGTACGGAATTAACTTGACATACAACTTTAATTAAAATCGATAAATGGATCTGACGTCCTAGTTTTCTCCCATATTTGGTATTATCACTTGTTCATTTGTAGTCATTTATATATTTTTCTCTTGTTTTAATTCAAACTCATCCATATTTATACACTCATTGTCTAGTTGGAAGATCGGTCTTTTATGAATTGACGAAATCTCTATGGGTTCGACCCGTACTTACACCCGCTATATTTCAATAGCCCGTGCACTTGCGGTATTTTATAAAATTGACAACACTTATAGCTAACTTTAAAAGGTCCGTCATCCTCTATCTTGGAGATCAAACACTAACCTCAATCATGTGCTTCTTTAATAGCAAATGGTCCCTCGTAATTGGCTACCAACTTAGGCAATATGACTCCTCTAATGTGACTAACGTGTTCTTTTATAACCAAATCTCATCTCACAAATCTTCTTGCTTCACTAAATTATCATAATCTCTAGAGAGTTTCTTTGTGTCTGGATGTGATGCCTCTCAATATCTTTGTGTTCCTCTAGCGCTTCTAGTTGAAAATACCTATCTTGAGGGAGCATGTTTCTTCGTAAGGCATATCTGGACAAATGTAATTCTATCTCATCTGGAAAAATTGTTTCAGCTCCATAAACCAAGGAAAAAGTTGTATAATTAGTTGGTTTACTTTTGGTTGTTGGATAAGCCCATAGTACTACTGGAATTTTATTATCATATGCTCATGGAAAGTCCTTTATCATCTTGACCAAAATATTAATAAAGTTCTTCTTTGTTGCTTCAGACCATTGCCTTGATTGTAGACTACCATAGAAATGTTACGTATGATCGGGTATTTTTCTATGAGTAAGGTCACTTATTTATTAATGAATGGTTTACCATTACCGAAAAAAATAACCTTGGGAATGACAAAATGGAAAATTATGTACTTTTTGATGAACGATGCCACCATGCATGTCGTTGCTCTCTTCAAGGGTATTGCCTTCGCCCACTTTGTAAAGCACTCTGTTGCTATGAGTATTTAAATTTTCCCCCTTAAGGGAGATCTAATTGACCTTATAACGTCAAATGCCTAAGTATGAAATGGATAAGGAGTTTCCAAGGAATAAAGGTATATCAAAGGATCATCGATCAACTTCCCATGAAGTTGGAATGCCATACACTTTCGAACAAACTCATTTGAATCTTTATCCATAATTCGCTAATAATAACCTAAAGTCATGAGTTAATCATATAATTTAGCTCCTCCAATGTGAGCTGGATCATGGGCTTACTTAAGAACTTCACTTCCTTCCTCATTTTTGATGTATCAAAAAGTTTTATTGAAGTATCCCCGATGATAAAACTTCTCCTCTTGAACGTAGAAGCTTGGGTACCTTCTTCTAATCCTCTTGGCTTCAGTCTGCTTTGCGGGAACAACTCCATGTTTGATAAAAATCAATTTATGACTATATCCAACTATATGGGCTTCAATAAAATTACACTCAGCCACTTGAAAGAAAAGTTGATACATAACATATTCACTTTATTATTGTTGTGTCCTTCCTCATCGTTGGACAAAAATACCCCCTCTTTGAATTCTTTGATATAGAGGAATCTTAGTAGTCTCACAATGATCCCGGTGGGCTTTCTTAAATTTCTTCTCTGCTTCCTCTAAGATAATGCATTTTTCCAACCATCCTCCAATGTTTTTAAAGTATAAACTTCTTGTCGTGACAAAATATCATACTAACTCCCTGAGACCCATATTTCCTTCTTTAGACTCCAGCTGCTCTCATATTTTGCTTCTCTAGTTTGAGTCATCCTTAATAAAGATTATTGCAAACCTAAATGAGAGAGCTATTCTTCATTGGATCAGCACAATTATTGACTCACCGTTCATACTTACCTTTTTTACAATGGTGGCATAGGCATCAACATGCGTGTTCATAGTTCTAGGATTACATTCCACTTTGAATTGATGAAACTGGGTTTTCAACGTCTAGATAATTATTTTATAAGGTGCGAAGTTGATGTGCTTCAATGGTATTCTCCATTCAATTGCTTAACTACTAAGTTAGAGTCTCTTTCGATGTAGAGAGAATGGATGTCTCTTCAAAGGTCCTCCAACAACAACAAAACTATAGTTTCATACTCCACCTCATTATTGGAAAAAAAATCCAACTTAAAATACAACCAAATCCCTTCCTTTACTCTTAAAAAGATGACCCATGATCCTCCTTTTCCTTGAGATGATGAACAATCAAGCTCCATTATTCACACTTCAAGATTTATCTCTAAGAATTTATCTTGTAGATCATCACCTAAAATGTCTTTGTGAGGTGTCACAAATATTCAAAAAGGAAAAATCGAAAGTAAATCTGCATAATCTTGACTATTAATCGTGCTAGGGACCAAACATTTCAAATCATACTCTGAGAGATGAAGAACCACCTTGCTACCCATCCATTCAAAATGATTTGTGCCTACAAAACTTAATGGGATCATATTTTTTCATAATATGAATTGTGAAAGATAACATATAATGCCTACATTTTAGGGTAAAAAATACTAAGGCCAAACTAGAGTATGGCCCGTGAATAATTCTACCCAGATAGAAGACAAGTTGTTATTATCTATATATCTCTTGTGCCAAAAGTGAATTTATGGACCTCATGGTAGAAGTAAAATAAAGTTGCAAAGGTACTCTACCTCTTAGAGGGATTATCAATTTTGGTGGTGAAGAATTTTTAAGGATTGCCAAAATCTTCTTGGTGAGGTTCCTCCAACTTGAACTTCGCAGCCTTGCACAAAAAATCCATCAATGAATGAGTAATCTCAACCAAACCTAAGACAAATATTCTAAGGTAGGAAATCTTCCCAAGGAAGTTCTTAAGCTCCTTCATATTTATTGGTCATGGAATATTAAGGATAGAGTTTTGATTCTCTTGATCCATCAGATCTCCCTATCGATCCACCCCCAAATTCTAAGAATTTCCCACTCATTACACAAAAAGATCAATTGAGTTCGTTTATCTTCAATTTATATTTCCTACAACTGTCAAAAACTCTTCTTAGATTAACCAAGTAACATTCCTTATTCTTTGGCTTTATAACCAGATAATCCACATAGAACTCCAAAATTTCGTAGAAAAAATCACAAAAATGGCCATCATCATTCTCTAATAAGTTGCCCTTGCATTTTTCAAACCAAAGGGAATGTCATTGCACATATAATTATCCAATGGAGTTCTAAAGGTTGTTCTCTCTACATCAGTTGGATTCATCTTTATCCAGTTATAACCCACATACCCATCCATGAAGTTATACATTCTTTGGCATACCATTGAATCTATCAAATTGTCAATGGATGATAAAGGGAACTCATCTTTGGGGAAAGCTCTATTAAGATCTCTAAAGTCAATAAAAATGCATATTTGATTTTTATTTTTCTTCCCTAATGGCATAATACTAGGAATACAAATTAGATGTTGAATCATCTTAATGAATCCAACTTCCATTAATTATTGTACCTTCTCCTTGATCTCGATATCTTTCTCTAACTTATATGTTCGAGTTGCTTGCATCATCAGTATCGTCGAAAGCATAACGCTCAACTTGTGGTGATTTAACTATTGATCTAGCCTCTCCATCTTTGTGTACTTCTAAGAAAAAATGTCTTTACACTACAGAAGAAGCACAATTATCCCCTGTTTCTTCTCAATATCTAGGTCCTTCAAAGTGAAGATTGGTATTTAATCTTCTCCACCCTCAGCCAGATATATCTACTCTAACTCTTAGACTTATGGATTTTCACGATCGGTCATTTATATCTCCTTGTCTTCAATATCCTTAACAAATTCGTGAATGTTAGAAATATTAGCAGCAAGACATTACCCTTATTATCCACCAGGAAACACTTATATTTGGGGTCAGCTTTCGCTTTAGCTTATTCGGTTTCCTGCATACATCATCAGAGGTGGTACACTACCCTTCCATCCTCCAGTTGCACTTTGTTGCATTGGCATTTGGGAGACGCAAATTCCTCCCTTTTTCTATCTCTTTCAGCTTTCTCTAACATTGTTTTAGAAAACCTACTAAGGAGACTATTCCGTTTCACTTCATATTCCATTGGATCAACCCATTGGCCTCATTCTATCTCTCAGTTGTTTAGAAATAGTTTTAGTCATAGGAATGAATTTATGTACTTCCTCAACCCTCTTCTCACCACCTACCATCGTTTTGTCTTAGCAGTTCACAGTTCCTAAACTCTCTATAATCCTTAGAACTTTAACTCCTTCTATATGCTGTGTTAAAATATTTGCATTCACAGATAACTCAGTGTAAAATACAGCATCTACAAAGTGTGCCTCCTCTTTTTCAAAAGTCTTTTTAGTTGTTCGAATCATTATCTCAATCCCCTTAAAGTTAGCTTTGGTGTACTAATAGTATGTCGAAGGAACTAAACCATTGTGTTGGATCCACACTCTTTCTATCAAAAGATGGTACCAAGTAGCACTCTCAATCACATGGAACTTAATATGTGATGTGAGATTTCCCGTCACAGTCCTAATTATTGATGTCTAAAAGTGGATTAATTCAAATTTTATAATCACAGATAAAAATAAGAGAAGTGACTCAAATTACACACATCCGAGAAGCAAATTTTAGAGTGGTTCAGCTGTAAAATAACCTATGTCCACTATTGATGATATTTAGTAGGGTGTACAACAGTTTTGTATGGTGTGCATATGAGTGATTTTTATTGTCCCTTGAGCTAAGGGATTATTTTATATTTATAGGGGTGCAAAACCCTAAAGATCGAACATATGGTAACACCTGTATACAATAAGTAAAACTCTTGGTATTCATAGTTGACTGGTATACCATCCGAGTAACTGTTGATATTCCGATTGGTCGGACTTCCAGGAGACTAAGTGCCTCTAGGGCCGATCAAGTAGGTTGGTTGGGAATGTTGGATGACAAGTGTGCATTTATCATTGGTCCACGTGGGAGTTTAATTTTTACATACAACAAAAGCCCCTAATCCTCCATGTTTGATGCTCGACAAACTATTTTAGTGTCTAGTGGGCATCCGACTTCCTCTACTTGTAAAATTTCCATTAACATTGCTTGATGATGGCATTTTTGTAAATAATCCAAAATTTAGCGAACTGTCAAAGGGCATATTGGCACTTTCCCACCTTTCATGCTGTGCAGTCGTTAAAATGTCAATCGTTGGTAAAGTTAATCATTGTTTTCACCTTTTTCGAGGTACGATATATAAAATAAATATTTTACTAGTTGTTATACCACCAATATTTCAAACTTCGAATTTCTTTGTGTCTTCTAGCTTTCTTTCTACCCCCATTTCCAGCGTTCTTGCTTCTATAATTAATTTCTCTATAATTCTTTCTTCCCACTTCTTTGATTTTTATCTTTGTTTTAAACATGGTTTACATTGTTCATGGGGATTCTTTAGAGGAGTTTATGAGGTAAAAAGGAATCCCTGATTGGGTAGATTTAGAGATAGTTATTCCTCCAGTTGATGTTTTGTCATTGGCTGAAGGTCATTGGATCTCATCTCTGTTTATAGCTAAGTGTGGTATTACTTTCCCCCCCAATCATTTTTTCCTTGAATTTTGTCAACATTTTGATGTTGTCCCCACTGAGGTAACCCCCAATACATGGAGAATGGTGAATGGGAGGCATAACCAAATCCATGGGACCCATATTAGTATTCCTGAATTAATGTTTTTCTATAAATAGGACACCACCAGTTACAATACATACTATTTGAAGACCAAATTTTCCAATAGGGCCTCAGTAGTCAATCTACCAAATTCCAATAAATACTACTTTGACTATGGTGTAGTGGTCAAAAACTAGAAACATGGTCCCCTTCAAAATGGGGAGGAGTGTTATGGAACTAGGTGTCCTAAACAGGGCAAGACATAAGTTGAATAATTTGTTCCTTTTTCTACGAATTACCTTTGTTGATATGTTAACTAACCTTCTTATTTAATTTTTATGTAGTGGAGAGTAAGAAAAAGTGTCCTGAGGATAAGGATATTAGACTTAAAGAGCTTGATTTTTGTGGAGAATTCATCAGAGAATTAGTGAAGAACATCCAAGATCAGCCTCATATTTACTAAATTACAGGAGCTATGTTACTTTATTCATTTCTCGGGCCAATGTTATAGTACCTTTAGCCGCCTATCAATTTAGAAGAATAACCAATTCCCACTTTTTTGGCTGAAGAGTTTGCTGGACTTGAGAAGGATTTTGGTACTTCCATTTCTTTTGAGTAGTTAGACATTTCTTCTATTCTTACATCCCAACTAGCTATTATGGGTAAGAGAAATCTCCCCAATTTGATTTACGGGACCTTATCTACTACCACCAAGAAGGCCACAAAGAAGACTGCCAAAGCTGCTGATACCCAAAAGTCCTAGGTGACCGAGAAGGTGCCTAAGGTTTTTGAGAATATGCCTCGAGTTATTTATACTGAGGAAATTAAAACTGTTGCACCTTAATATAAGTGGTCGAAAAAAGATTTGCATGAAAAATAGGTCAAAAAAACTGCTACTAATTCTGGTCTGGCCAGAAGGTTGATAAAAGTTAGGACTCTTCCAACTAATAGGGCAGTCACTGCTCCCATGCCCGATCAAGATTAACAGAGATAGCTTGCCATAATCTGTCTTTGTTAACCCTTTTCCCTTCATTATTTATCTTTGTTGTCCTATTTTCTCCTCTTGAGATGCGACATTTTCCTCTTTTTTAGTTTTTAATGGATTTTAACCAACTGATGTAAAAGGATAATCAATTACGTTCTTTCTTAGGTGAAGTTGAAGAGGCCATTGAAGGTCTAAGAAAATCATTGGAAACTTCCTAACAAGCGTTGGAAACAAAAGAAAACTTGGGAAGAAAAGTTAAGGAACGCCTATGATAGGGAAGATTTAGCTTAAGGAAAAATAACATTTGCTGAGCAACAAGTTAAGACTGATGAGGCTATTTTGAAGGTGGTCGAGGACATCCTGTTAGGTAATCAAGCCCTTCTCAAAGTTGTTGAGGAGGAGGTAATAAGTCTAACTGCTGATCTTATTACAAAAAAGGCCAGTAGTAAGAAAGTAAGGGAAACCTCCTTTGATAAGGGCTGGAAAAAAACATTGTTGGTTGCCTCTATATAGATTAAGTACGTCTAAAAGAAGTATTTCAAGGAAGGTTAGTCGGAGGCGTTCAAAAAAGTTGACACAATTGAAAACTTAGAGTAATTTTAGAGGCATGGCCTAGGAACTCTTACAAACTTAGAGTAAGAGTTTTATGATGAAGAAGAATCAGGGGAATTTTTCGTGGCACCTATTATGTATACATTGGTACCGACTACCCAATTTGACCTGCCTCTTGGCCATGTTAATCCTCAAAACAAGGATAAGGTCTAGTTTTTCTTTACTCTTGGAACTTGTTGGACTCTTCCTTTATGTATTATAACAGGATCATCCCCTTTTAACACCTTTATTATATCAATGAGAAGATCTCTATTTAGTTTAATGCATTCTGTTGACTATCGACCTACTTAGCCGAAGTAGGAACCTTCTAGAAGTTGGTTATGTACCCATTTCTGAGGAAGATTTGGCCAGGTTTCTAAGACCCGATGTCTCTGACCAAGTCAAAGAGTTATATAACCATCTACATTATTTATTAGATAGGGTAGTTGTTAATAATTCTACATACTATGAGATGATCGAGCAACTACAAGAAGATCACAATCAGTCCAAAGCTTTACTTCATGCTAATTATGGATCCGAATGTAAGGCTTTGAGTGAAGGATGGGGTTTTGGAAAACAGTTGCAAGAAATCATTTCTTCTTTGAATAAGAAGGAATTATCTTTAATGCAGGATATGTCAAATGCCTGAGAAATTGCGACTACGCTAGAGAAGGAAAATAATGCCTTGAGGAATGAGCTAAATAGAATGAAGAAATCATCTACCAGTGATCTTGATGAAAGTGCTTCCTTTTTGGAGACTAAAAATGGAAGATTGTTTGAGGAAATTAAAACACTGCAGTAGAAAAACAAACATGAGGAAACTTTTAGGCAGAAGATGGTTATCCAACCAATAATTTATGAAGAAAGAACCTAGAAAACTTTAGCCGTCTAAGTTTCCCATTGAAATCAAAGAATACTGTTATTGCTGACTTATTTACCCAGCTAAAAGCCAAACATTTTGTTATTGCCGACCCTACAGCTCAGCTGACAATCAAAGATAGTGTCATCAAGAAACTTCAAAACCAGGTGTAGAGATTTACCTTTAAATTCCACAGACAGTATAGGGAAGTATGGATGGAGGGTTATAATGAGGCCTCAAACCATATGGATGAGCACCTTGCTCAAAGTAATTGTGGGGGCTATAAATGGGGATGGACTATTGTGATGAATTTTCTGAAGTATGACCAGAACAGTACCTTGTGTTATTAGAATGACCCAAAATTTTTTATTGTGACAAGCCTCCATTCAAATTGGACACAACATGGACCCCCCTGATCCCATTCCTCAGTGTCTGATAACTAAGTATCTTAGGGATTATGGTCTTCACGACGAATAGGATATAGTTCATCCTCCTCATTTGATTAACATGTCAAGTAGCAGTAATAGGAAAATATTGAGAGACTTCAACTATATAAAATTTCCATATACCCTTGATGATCCTCCAGCTGGGATGGACAAGGCCAAAGGGAAACATCATGTAGAGTAATTTTGGTTTTTGTACTTACGCAACTTTGATTATAACACCCTGTTATTTGTAAAAATACTATGTTTCCTATTTTAAATTCATTTGGATACCAGTTTTAAGCTTATGATTAGTTAATCCGCGGGATGAGAGGGTAATTTTCTTATTTAACAAGTAATGTTTTCAATACCTAAACTGAGATTGTAGGGACTCAAATTCTACTAATGCACTTTGGTAAAGCTGTAAGAAATTTTGAACCAAGTGTTGACATTAGTTATCACTAGAAACCATGTGTATTTAGGAATGTATATGTATATTCTTGTGGAGTCTTACGAATGTATATATGTGCTTTAACTTACTCGGGTAAAGCTTCTTGTGTTTATACATGAAGTTTTACAAGCTTCTTGTTTATGACTTATCCAAGATAAAGCCATGCATGGAGTAATGATCATGGTCGATTAAGTGTATTAGGAATGTATATATATCTGTGTGTGTGTGTGTGTATGTATGTATATGTGTGTGTGTGTGTGTGTGTGTGTGTATGTGTTTAACATAATTGAGAAACACGAATGGTGGTTAAGATGTTGGTGCATCTCGAATTTGATAAGTTCAACCTGATTAAGTATTCACTATCTTTTGGTCAGCAAGGGCTGAAGATCAAGAGAAATGAAAACTTGAAGATCGGGTTCCTATTTTGTTGGGGATGTATATCATCGTATTCATAAAAAAAATAGAATAATAATTGAACTGAAATCAAGAATTTTATTGAACTTGAAGAAAAAGAGTATATAATGATTTTATTTTACTAATAGTATTTTTGGAGGTGTCAGCATTCCAAGGGTTCTTGAATTCCTCCCCATTAAGATTCTCCAATAGAAAAGTTCCTAGTCATATGACTATCTAAATAAGGTAAGGACCATGCCAATTTGCTTCCAACTTGACCTTTCAATTATAAAAATGGGCAATTCTTTATTGATAAGCAGTAGCTCTGCGGGTAGTGTCTTCACGAACTTTTTCCACCTGATCTAAGTCCCACCATCTCATGAGATCACTTTTTAAGGAATTAAAGTTCAACACTCTAAGGGTTGGTAGGCCTATCTCGGCTAGGACCATGGCCTCTATCTCAAAAGTGAGTATATAAGGTGTTTCTCCACTGGTTGTTCTCAGCGTTGTTCTATATGCCCAAATAACATAGTGCAATTCATTGATCTAGTTTCCCTTTGCGACATCAAGTCTATTCTTCAATCCATTAAGAAAAGTTTTGTTCGTTACTTCTGTTTGACCATTTCATTATGGATGTTTGGGCACAGAGTGAAGTTTTTGAATCTTAGATTGAACACAGTATGCTTCAAATTCATCGTTGGCAAACTAGGTGCCATGGTGAGTAATAAAGGCATAAGGTATGCCATACTTGCATATGATTTGTTTCCATATAAACTAAAATACCTTCTCATAAGTCATATGTATCATTGGTTTCTCTTCCACCCATTGTATATAATAGTGTACAACTACCACCAAATATTTAAACCTTGCTTTAGTGGTCGGTAATGGGATGACCAAATTAATTCCCCAAATGGCAAAAGGCCAAGGACAGGTAATTGGTGTTAAGGTAGGCCTCGGTCTTTGTGAATGGCTGCAAACCTCTAGAACTTATCACACTTTATGACGAAAGTTCCACAATATTCTTTCATGGTAGGCCAATAATATCCTTGCATGGAGATTCATCGAACTAGCGACTGACCAACTGAATGAGCCTGAAAAGATCCTTCACATCCTTGATTAACTCAGTTACTTTCAAGGGATGGACACACCATAGTAAGGAAATAAAATATCCCATTTTGTATAGAACTCTTATCTCTAATACATATTTAGCTACTTTGTATCTAGGTTTCCTCGCATCTTTTGGATTTGGTGGGACCCCTTTTTCAACATATTCTTTGATTGGGTTCGTCCATGATGGTCCCAAATCTATAGCAATGAAATTAATCATAAGATCATCCTTAATGCTCCTGGATGCCAAGATTTCCACTAGGATGCTTCTCCTAAGCTCTATCCTAGTCGTTGAGGCCAGCCGAGCAAGTGCATCGACTCGAGCATTCTCTATTCTTGGTATTCTAACCATTTGAATTTTTGGAAATTTAGAGATCACATCCATAGCTTTGGCCAAATATCTAACCATTAAATGTCCCTTGACTCCATATATATGAAGCACTTGGTTAACGATTAACTGAGAATCACTATGCACCATCACCTGGTCGGCACTTAATAATAAGGCTAATTCAAGGCTTGTGATTAATGCCTCGTATTTGGCTTCATTATTTGAGGCTTACAATATAAATCTGAGAGCATATTCTACATCAATATTATCATGAGTGTTAAGTATAATACCAGCTCCACTTCCTGCTACACATGAAGATCCATCCATATATAGTTTCCATAACGAAATATATTTGTCAAAGCTTTTTATAGATAGAGCTCCTTAACATAATATCTTCTTGCTTTCTTATGCATATCGTTGGTCCATATCTTTAACAATGGATATTCGGGTTGATTAGCTATAGCCTTGTATTACTTCAGAGTTGAAGTCTTTTTCGAAGAAGTCTTCTTGATAGGCAAGTTTAGTTAGGTTATGATCTCTGGATGTGTAAATTTCGTAGTAAAATTTTCTATAGTTTACCCCTTTAATAATGATCGTGTCTCATAGACAATATCGTATTCTCCAAGTTCTACTGCCCAATACATCAGCCTGCTTGATTTCTCTAGTTTATGAAGTGCTTACCGAAGAGGTAAATAAGTGTATACCACAATAGTATATGCTTAAAATTAAGTCTCCATTCATCTTGAGGCTTCAATAAGAGCTTAAGCCAATTTTTCCAGACGTGGATATCTAATCTCTTCCCCTCTGAATGCCTTACTGGTGTAGTAGGCTGGTTTTTGGACTCCATCTTCTAGTAAGATTAATGTCGAGCTCACTGCAGATTCAGAAATAGCTAAATACAAATATAACTTTCGACCCAAAATTGGTCGGGACAGTAATGGTAGAAATCACAAAAACTTATTTAGCTCTTGAAATGCTTTTTCACACCCCTCCTTCCATTCCAAGGTCTTTATGAGTACCTTAAAGAATGGTAAGAATTTATCTGTTGCTCGAAAAACACACCAGTTAAGGGCAAACACTCTTCGAGTGAGTTTTGAACATATTTTTTGCAGGCTGGAGATTCAATCTCAATTAGAGCTTTGATTTTGACAGGATTAGTTACTATTCCTCTCGGGTTCACTATCAAACCAAGGAACATTCCTTCTTGCACTCCTAATTTGCATTTGGTCGAGTTGAGTTTCATCTGGTTCTTTTCCTGTTTGCCAAACGTCTGTCTGGGGTCTTTGAAGTTTTTTGCTTTTGGTGAGCATATCATCCACATATACCTCCATGTTCTTCCAAATCTGGTCTTTGAACACTTTATTTAAAATCTTTGGTATATTGCTCCAATATTTTTAAGCCCAAAAGGCATAACATTGTAGCAGTATATACCTTGGTTGGTAATAAAAGAAGTGCTCTTTTTATCTTTGAGGTTCATTTTTATCTAGTTGTAACGATAATAAGCATCCATAAAACTCAACAACTCATGTTCTGCAGTGGCTTCTACTAGATGATCAATTCTAGGCAAAGGAAACTGGTTCTTTGGGAATCCCTTATTAAGATTAGTGAAATCTACACATATACGCCATTTATCATTCTTATTTCTTACCTCTAACACATTTACTAACCACTTTAGATACTTGACATCTTCAATGAACTAGGATTTTTGCAATTTTTCTACCTCCTATTGGATGGCCATGTCCTTTTCGGTACTAAACAATTTGTGATTCTATTTGATCAACTTGGCATCCTTGCTGATATTGAGTTCATGGCAAAGGAAATTGGGATCAATCCCGGGCATATCTTCATGACTCCAAGCAACTATGCTCTTACTTTACCTAAGGCATGTGATCAATTCCTATTTTAGGAAAGGCACTAATGTGGAGAAAATTTGAGTTGCCCTTTCTGGATTTTCATTGTCAAGGATTATACTCTTAGTAGTTTTTATCACTTCCCTTTGACTAGTTATGTTTCATTCCTGTGATCTAAAGTGTCAACTCATGTTTCATTAGAGGTGTTAACTAGGTAGGTAGGGATGTTTTCTTTATATCAGTCAACTCTTCTTGCTTGGTTAAAGTATAATAGAATTATATGGCCACTTTTTGATCACCCTTTACTACACCAACTCCGAAATGGGTAGGGAACATCAGACATTGGTGGTCAGTGGATGGTACAACTTTAAATTTCTTCAAACCTACTTTAGTGAGAATCACATTGTAGGTTGATTAGACATTATTATCCAGAATGAAGAAACATATCTTCTCTATTTGGCTTACTAGCAAAACGCTGAATAACACCTCCAACTTAACAGTTCTTAATGGGTAGACTTTTTCCCACGGGAAACCAATCATGGATCTGTGGTATGGTTCCAGTTGACTTGCCTCGATCCCAGACTTTTGAAAAAATTATTAAACATGATATCTGCAGAACTTGCATTATCTATCAAAAATCTGGCAATTATGGCTTCCTAGATTCTAAATTTAATGACTAGAGGGTCGTCGTGGGGATATAGTACTCAAGAGAGGTCGTTTTTAGAAAAATTGATGGAAATCTTTTCTTTGTTTACTTTCCTAGGCCGATTATCACCATCATTCAAGTTGATGCGTCGTATGTAGGACCAAGTTTGATCTTCATTTAGGTAAGCTTTCCACTCAGCGACCTCATCTCCTCCTCTAGCATCCCCACTTGCGATGAATTATAATCAAAAGTACCAAAGCTTATCATAGCTACCTCAATTTCTGGTTGTTTGGGATTCTTTGGTAGGTTCGGATCATCTTCATAATCATCCTTGTGACTCGACTTCTTTTCATATCTAGGATTGCAGGGGGAGTTCAACCTTCCTCTAGTTTCTCAAACTTCATGCCAATTAACAAACTTATTAAGTTTTCCTCGGTGAATGAAGGATTCAATCTCATTATTCAATTCAATGCAATTTTCAGTTGTGTGCCCATGATCTTTATGGAATTTATAATATTTGGACTTATCTCTCCTATTGGGTGGTTCTCTCACGTTCCCTGGCCATTTTAAGTCTTTGTTATTTCTGATCTCCTCTAGGATATGATGGATACCAACTGTCATTGGATTCCCTTCCTTCTTGTTCTTTTGCTCCTTTTTTTTCTATAGGCTTGCTTATCGGGGTTACCTTTAGCCATCACTTCCTCATTATTCATAATTTTCCCGGCCTTGGTCATGAGTTCTGTCATGGTTTTAGGGGGATCTTTTGCCAATGCATAATACAATTTCTCTGGAAGTATCACACTCATCAAGGCTATGATTATTCTATTTTCCTCATAATCAACCACTTCTAACTTCTCATTCACTACAAGAAAAAACATCATTTATGTCAGTTTAAAAATGAACGTTATGTTAGATAAATGTAAATTGACATAAATAATATATATTTATGTCAATTTGACTTTTAAAGTAAATTTTTATTTCAATTTAAGTAAAATTGATATAAAAAACAAATTATTTATCTCATATTTATATATAGATGACATAAATATACTTTAATTATTTCAACCTTCTGAGTAAAAACTGAGATAAATGAAAAAAAAGAGGCGGGGATATTTTTTTTCATTCCCGCTCCAAAAGTTTACCCTTCCTCAAACCCACGACCCCTGTTCTTATCCGTCCGTCAAACCCTTCATCTCCCTCTCTCGCTCGCACGACCACGCTCTCTCTCTCTCTGCGCTCGCTGCGTCCCTTTCTCTCTCTGCTCGCACGATCCTCTCTCTCTCTGCTCGCACGATCCTCTCTCTCTCTGGCTCGCTGCCTCCAGCTTGCACGGCCCTCTCTCTATCTAGCTCGCTGCATCCCTCTCTCTCTCTGGCTCACAAGTACAACCCTCTCACTTCACCTCCGACCCTCTCACATCTCATCACTTCCGACGCCGGCATCAATCAGGTACAAAAAGCCCTAATATGGATTTTCAAGGGTTTGTGTATATATATGGATTCGATTTGTGTATATGTGTTGTGTATATGCGATTTGTTCTTGATATGTATGTGTGTGATTTGTGTATATGCCATTTGTTCTTGATTTGTGTATATGAGTTTGTAATTTTTGTTTGAAAACCTAATCGATTTCTATTCCTTTTTATTTTGCGTCTTTTATCAGACTCGCAGTTGGGACACCTTCCCTCTTCTCCTGTTTTCTACCCCGGCCCAGTCTGCACATAGAGAATTTGGGTACGTTGCTTTACCAACTATTTTTACATTAGTAAATAGTTATGTTTGTGCCAAGCATTGTTCGGGACTTTATTTGTTTAGATTTATTACAACTATTAGCACTAATACTCTTTAAAGAATTGTGTCTATTATAAATTCAGTTTATATATTGTCATTTAAAAAAAAATACACATTAAAGAAATAGTTGAGTGACATTAGTTTCAAGCGTAATTTTATTTGCTTTTCAGTTTACATGTTCAATGTTTAATAATTTTGGTTAATGACTTGTTGCAAAAAAAAGTAGGGTCATTCGAAGAATAGTCCATTGACAATTTTATAATTAATATATAGTCCAAACTTTTTTATTTTGTTCCAAAAGATCCCTCGCTGCATAAAACAGTTACAAACTTTTTTTTATCTTATCCTAAACTTTATGAAATAATTATCAAAAAAAGTAAATAGGGGAGTTTTTGAAAAATTAAAAAAATAAGGTGGACTAAATGTAAAATATACTTAGCTCCTAGCAATTAAACATTAATTGTCCCGGTTGACTTAAAATATTTAAGTTAAATGTAAAATATCTAGTTTTTGACGTAATGCAAAATGTTATGCTTAATGTATAATTTTTAGATGTTTTAAATGTAGGGTCAATTCATTTAGTGCTTAGTAGTTGAATTTTGGCTAAGATTTTTACCATATTCATTGATGGTCACTATAGATTTATATATGTTTACCTTACGCATCACAAGTTTGAAGCCTTTGATTACGCATAAGGTAGAATGGTAGGTCAATAAAACTCAAAAATATTACATTCACATGTTCAAGCATGGAATTGTAGCTCAGTTGCCAATTAAGGCTATCGTGAACCTTCTTATAGTTGAGCCATTTGTTACTTGAACACATGAGCCCACCAATTTTTTTATGATAAATTATCTTTATCTTTGTTCATTGAATTCTAAGTTACCAATTCACAACTTATGTTTGAATTTGAACGTCCAAATTCTCATGAATTAAAAGGAACCGAGATACGAAATACACTGTCTCAAACCAAGAGTGGTAATTTGAAAGTTAATATTTTTAATGAATACTATTATTAATGTAATCATTGGTGAAAATTTAAACTATCTATCTAATTTGGAATTTGGTACATTAATTTTGAACATACTTCTCTAAATATGAGACATACTAGGAAGCAATGTGATATTCCTAAATTGAAAAGGAAGGAGTGTATTGTTTTTTTTCCAGCACTTCCAAATTCTGAAAGCTAGTAACTGAATACAGAACCTAACAAGACCTTAGTTAAAAAAATCTCAGCTCCTCCACACGAGATGTAATGAATTTTGACAGACATATCTTTCTTTCTCCTTTTTAAAATTGTCAATTTTTATAGCCCAAAAGTGACAAGTGTGTTTTTAAAGTCATTGTTCTTTCTCATGTGTTCTGTGTTGCAATAAATACTGTCCCATGCTTATACTATGTGCTTTCATTAATTACTTCATTATATTATAGGTATATAATCGCTAATGGTTGTTGCTGTCATGTATAATATGTATAACAATTGTTGTTATACATATTATATATAACATTATAGTATAATATGTATAATAATTTTGTGAATTGAAGTTCTTCAATGTTTAAAATTGGTTTTGGTTGTATAGTGTTTGGGTGGTGTGTTAGTGTTCTTGAGTTGGTTAGTTATGGTTGATTGAGTCTTATTACTATTAGGTGTTGGTGTCTTTGGTATTTTTTGTGATAGTTTTAGAGGGATATTATACTTTCTACGATATTTTCTAATGGTGTGAATATATTATGTTGTATAATATTGCATTATTTTTAGCAATTACATATCTTTTATTGCTTATATCTCACTCGTGGTGGTTTACATACTCAGGCCAGAATGGACAGGTCTTGGATGAGCAAGGACAAATTATCAAAAGAATACATAAAAGGTGTTGATAATTTTCTTAGGGTTCCTCAAAACGCCTCCTTGGATGAGAACTTCATACGATGCCCTTGTAATCAATGTGAAAATAGATTAAAAATGGGTGTTAAAGAAATAAGACAACATTTGTATAGTTCGGGTATCAATCCGAATTATACTGTATGGAAATGGCACGGAGAGGAGGATTATCGTGAAACACTACCGGATGTTAATATGGATGATCCTATCTGTGACGATCTTAATATGGATACCATGGAGGATGTTGAAGAGTTGATTGACATGTTGGAGGCTATAAAAGAAGACTTCACAGGAAATGCAAATTTTTTTCAGAAGTTGCTTTTAGATGCGGAGAAGCCATTGTATAAAAGATGTAAAATTTTTATAGGCAGTTCTGGGAGATTATTAAGCAAGACTTTGTTGAAGCAATGCAATATTTTTTCTAGGAGATGAGTTTCCTAAAAGTTAGACCTGCACTTTGATAGGCTGGGGGGCCTTACTAGCTCTTGCTCCTATTTTTCTTCATAAGACACCACTGTTCGAGCAGGTGCTCATAACCTCTCTCGAGTATTTGGAATCCTTACTCCCCTAACTCATCTTCCAATCATAAATGGGCCAGCTCAAAAATACATTCCTTAAGATTTTCTTCAGAGCGTCTATCGAGGAAAATCACTTCGATGCTTTGGAGTCTATGAAGAAGGACCAGGATGATACTCTGAAGGCTTTAGTGGACAAGAACAAAGCTAAGGTTGAGATGATCGAGACAAAGGCCAACGAAAAAGTCACAAACACCATTGGGAATGTTGTGGGGGACTTTAAGGCCTCAGATGAGTTTGGTGGCTACGACTTCCAAGATATTGAACAAGGGGACATGACGGCTTTTTGTTGGGCTATTTTAAAGTTTCTCGAAGTCTCAGGCTTGTTGGTGAAGGAATTCGAATCTTTTGACTTCTCTTATCCCTTGTATGCCATTCTTTGGCCAAGATGGAAGCTAAAGCCTTAGCGGAGATGATAGGCCAGACAGCAATTGAAATGGCTGATGTTAGCTAGGTAAGAGATGAAGTTAAGACATAATCGACCACAAATAATGTCATCTAGGAGCAGGCCGAAAAGTAGGCTGAAGCTTAGATTTCTTACTATCTTCTAGGGTGGTCGTCTATAGGCTGGTACCCTTTCTGATGTAATTTTTTATTCCTCATCTCTTTCTGACAAACAATCTCTATAATTTTTTAATAATATTATCTTTTGATGAATTACCATACGATGATGATGTTTATTGTAGTGATTTGTTTTTCAAGTGTAGTGTCTACCTGTTGTTGTTTCTTCACACAATATTTTCAGTCACTTATAATATCTTCATTCTCACCGCTAAGTGATGTCATATAATGAGTCTCCTCTTGGCATTATTGAGAGTGTATGAATGAGACTTGTCTCATCATATGCTCTCGTATCACCGGGAGAGTTACGATATTTAATTCATCATAAAAATGATGTTCAAGAAACCATACTTAAATATTTTTTAATTTATGTTTCTCACCACCTAAGTGATATCATACAATTGACCTACCTCCCAGCATTTTTTAGAGCGTATGGACTAGACTCGTCTCGGCATACACTCTCGTATGATGGAGTGAGTTATGACCCTCATTTTGCCATAACATGATGTTTAGACAACCAAATTTAAATTATTTTTGATTTTGTGTTTTCACCACCTAAGCGATGTTACCACACTATTTCTCCCCTCTCGACGTTAGGCTCCTCTACCACTCTCGTACCACCAAGAAGGAATTTTAACTAATTCACCATACACCAATGTTTCTTAGTTTAACACAATTCAAACCATGAAAAAATTGAAAGGTAAATATGAGCCAACACTTAAACTTTTCATTGATCCTTCATTATCATGTTAGTGAATAAGAATAAGATATTAAATAAACTCAGAGACAGCTGGTAGTATCTTTACATACATTGTTCATCATAGCATACACCAAGTGCATTTCATATATATATATATATATATATATATATATATATATATATATATATATATATATATATATATATATATATATATATATATATATATATATATATAGTATAATAGTTGGCATGGCCATGTGAATTTGAAATTTTGAAATTTAGTTTTTGAGTACAATAATTTTCAGCTAGATGGATGAGGTGCACTTGACAGTTTTTAGTTGGCCAAATATCTGATTTTTTGTGAATGCAGGCCTAGATAAGAAATTGGATCTCTAATAGGATTGATACAAGGAGATTCAATTTCAGCTTTTCTCTTCACATTGGTGTGACAGATTTTAAATGAAATAACTCATTGAGCCCATGAGTTGTTATGAACTATTAGTTTTGTTGTTGGAGTATTTTATATTTTTTGAATAGGGTGGATAGTCCTATAAAGAGAGGAAATTCTGTCCAAAATTATTATAGTTTTTACGCTTGTTTGTGTTGTATAAAAAATATTTTAGACTTGTACTCTTTATTATTTGTTCACTAGTAATGTTTTGTGTTGACTAGTGCCCAACGCAAGGAAATGGTACTCTTTATTGCGGATATTTTGTGTTGAAGTTCATGAAGTACTTCATGGAGGATCCTTCCATACCTATTGAAATAAAGGTATGTTACCAATGTTCTCTTTTTGTCCTATTATATAAAATATTGTTTAGTTATTAACTATTATATACCGTAATAATAAATTTAATTCTATCTTCAATTTTTTAGATGAGAAGATTGTCTAGTAAAGTGACCTACACGTTGAATGAGCTAAATGAAGTTCAAATGGAGTTCATTGAGTTCATTACGGATTATATATATTAGGTATTTCCGAGTAATTGTATTTCATTACGTTGTAATGACAATGCGTTGAGATGACTGTGTTTTGATGAAAACTATGTTGATTATATTTGATTGCAGGGTTACTCATTCTGGGTTGGATAGCGTCGAGAACAAATTTGATCGAGTATTACGTTCGACAACGTCTTAGCTTGAGTATTATTTTGGATTGTGATTCTTATGATGTAATTCGCAATGCTAGTTTTTGGATATTGTGATGTATCATCACTATTTTTAGGATATTATCACATATATAAGTAGACGTTAGTTAGTTTTTGGATAGGTAGTTTTTGGATATGATGTAGCTTAACATCAATTTGATTCTAAATATCTTGATGTATATAAGTTAGTGATATTTATGACCTTGGTTATTATCTATTTGCAATGGTTGATTTAACATCAAATAATAGTTGTCTATTGATGGATTAATGATTTTTTTTTTAAAAATTTTATATTAACATTTATGTCAGTTTTGAAAAAACTCTCATAAAATTTTTAAAACTAACATAAATGTGATTTTATTTATGTCAGTTTTTTATGAAAAAGTGATTAAAAACATGTTGAATGTCGTAGTTTTTATGTGTGTTCTTAAAAATTGAGATAAATTTGAACTTATTTATGTCAGTTTTATGAACATTTATGTCAGGGCTTTATATGTCAGTTTTGAAAATTTTTAAAACTGACATAAATGGTCATTTATGTCAGTTTTTGACTGACATAAATGACCATTTTTCTTGTTGTGATTATTGAAATGAGTGAGGTATTCCCTAGGGATTTCCCCCTCTCATTGTCAAACACTTAGAAGATGAGCTACTCTTTTAACTGGCTTGGCCCTAAAGCAAAAATTACTAATAAATATCTTGGCGAGATGATTAAAGGTGTAGATTTGTCATAGGGGCAAGTTTTTGTACCATATCTGGTCTAAACTGGTGATGGTGCTTGAAAAATCTCTACATACCATTTCATCAGGAACAAAGTATATATCATCTGCAGCCTAATATTTCTCAATGTGTAAAATTAGTTCAGTCTTACCATCATATTTATGGGTGACCACTAGTGTTTTAAACTTAGACGGAGTAGGGAAATCAATAATTGCCTGGATGAAAGGAGACCCCTTGACAAAATTTTGTTGCAATGGATTATTTGCCTTGACTATCTCCCATAGTAAATTTTCTAGTCATTGGATTGACCCTTTCCATAAAGGATTTTCTGCACTAGATCTATTAGAAGTATCTCAACCATACTAGCTATATGTTTATGCCGATCTCTCTTCCTAAAAAGTTTGCTCGGCATGCATAGATCCTCGAGCACTTGTTCTAGACCTGACTGATCCCTCACGGTGGACGACACAACGTTCTCTCAATCTGTATGGTTCTCTGTGATGACCTACATTTTCTCGTGGACCCAGGTAATCAAAATACAAAGTATCGCTTCACATTTTAAGGACGCTTGGACATTCAGGGGTAAGAGAGAGGCCATCATAGTAATTCATAGATCTGATTGATGAATTGGCCCCTGGGCGATAGGCCCTATCACGTGAAGACCTAGAATAACTATTTTGATTATTCGTTGGAAGAAGGGGTGGAATTTCTCTTGTATGAGATAGATCAGTGGTATTCATGGATGGATCAGTAGCCCTGGCATGTAATGATTGAGCCATTTCTGTCATAGTTTCTTGCATTGCTTCTTGCCCCTTGGCAAGATTGATCAGAATTCCATTTAGGTTTTCCACGCTAGGAGGAACATTGCCTCCAGCATCATTACGACTTTTGAGAATTTCATTCATCTTTTGCAATCCTTCAGGATAACTAAGAAAACAAGTTTGGTAGAGAACAGTGACAAGCAAACGTTCCCATAGACGGTGTTAATCTGTTGATGTTTAAAAATGTATTAACTCCAATTTTATAATCACATATAAAAATAAGACAAGTGACTAAAATCACACACACAAGAGACACAAATTTTAGAGTGGTTCAGCTGTAAAATAGCCTATGTCCACTATTGATGGTATTTAGTAGGGTGTACAACAGTTCATTATGGTGTTCATATGAGTGATTTTAGTTATCCCTTGACTTAAGGGATTATTTTATATTTATAGGGGTGCAAAACCCTAAAGATGGAACATATTTATATTCTTAAATGTTTACACCTACATACAATAAGTAAAACTCTTGGTATTTATAGCCGACTGGTATCCCATCTGAGTAACTGTTGGTGTTCAAGTTGCTGGCCTTCCGATTGAGTAAGTGTCTCTGAAGCCGATCAAGGAGGCTGGTCAGCCAAGCCGGATAACATGTGTGCATTTATCATTGGTCCATGTGGGAGTATAATTTTTACATACAACACTAATATTAACATACCTAATATCTTTTGAAGTCTGGTTATCATAACCAGAAATAACAAGTGGGATTGTTATTAATCTTGTCTTTGAATAATTAACCTCAAAAAAGGATCTATTAGGTATGATATTAATAAGGCACCTCCACCCATCAAAGTTGTAGTAAAGTTTACACCGTTTACCCTTGTTGTAACATATAGTGGATGTTTGTGTGGGAACTTTACTTCTCTATCGGTGTAAAGAAAAATTATCTCTGACATAAAGTTTTTCACATGTCTTTCCATTATCCCCTTCCATCTCAGCAAAGGAACAATATTTTCTTTGCGGAGTCTAAAATTGCCGGAGTAAATTCTAGCCTGATCTTTTGAGGCAACCCAACTTGTTCGAAGAACCACACGAATTATAGGGATTTGGACATAGGTTGATACTCTATGCTGTGGTGAACCACATAATCTTTGATGTTATATACTTCCTCCATGTCTCTATTGCTCAATTCATCATAAGAAATAACTTCACTTGCCATTCCTAACCTACACCTTTCTAATACCAACTAAAACTCATTCTTATCTCTCTTCTAAGGTACCTCGTGTGATTCTCAACTTCCTTGTCATAGGCCCCCACCATGTTCTCCCCTTGTTCTAGCAACAGTTTATTATTGACGTTTCACTGAGGTATTTTTCAGTGTTCCATTTTCCATATGCTTATTTATAACCCTTCTAAATGTAAATCATGAGTTGGTCGAGGGTAAAACACTCCAATGTATGAGACAATAATTATAATCATCTTGAACATTTTATACCTGTGCATATTGGTCAAGTAGGGTACGACAGTTGGCCCTATAACCACGGCTATTGGTCGATCAATTGCAAGTATACTATAGGTTGTATTGTGTGCTATAATGATAGGTGTAACGACATAAGTAAGATTTCGCGATGAAAGACTAACATGTCTGGTCAAAGAGATAGGGTTTCCACTCAGAGGAACTACAAAAGGTGCCACGGGAGTAGTGAACGAGTTCGGGTCCACCGTTGCCTTAAATGACATCATGATTGTTGGTGTTTGTTGAAATACCATAAATTTTCCCATGAGATGAGCCATCTGAGTGGTTCCATCACAGTACTCGTGGAAGCTTAGGCCATAGTGGTAACTTTCGTTTTAGTTTCAACTAGAGGAGCCACATCCCTAGGAACCTCGTACTCCTATTTTGCCCATTCATTTCTCTGTTGGATCTCGTTGAAACTAATAGCACGATTAACATTATCATGAGCCATTCTTAAAAGAATATTACCCAAGCGGAGTCTCCAAATGTAAGAGAGTAGTTCTTTTAGTGCTACGGTGCTTAAATATAAACTGAGGCACAACCTCGATTAATGGAAATAATTTAACGTCAAAGTGATCTCAGCAAAGAAGGAATAGATTCATTTGGAATAAAATGAACTATTTTGTATAAAATCAGAAAATAATGAACACGAATGATTGTTAATAAATAGACCTATAAAGCAACCAGCTAGAGGGAGCGGGAAACGAACCTTCTAGACAAACCCCAGGTAGACAGCTCAGACACAATGGCCACTAATATTAAAGATCCGTGGGTATTAAATTCTTATGTTTCTAGTGAAACCTTGAATAAAAGCATTCATGACGATAAGAAAGCTCAGGTAATAAATATGTTTCAAATTGTATATATCCATGGATTAAAACTCTTGATTATGTGTAATAACTCTCTTTTTAAGTCTCTCTCTCAAAGGATAGTTGGTGGTATATGTAGTCTAGAAAGTACACTTGAGTAGTCTCAGAGGCATTAAATTCTAAGTCAGACCAATATGTGTCCACATCACGAGCATTAAATTCAAAGTAATATGACTAAGCCTCCGCGTCATTCACATTAAACACAAAATTGTGACCCTTAAGCTTCCACGTCAATGACATTAAATGTTGGGAGAAGTCTTAAGTGACTAGCTATGGGTTAGGCAGTGGCCTACATGTGGTAGCGCACCAAACTATCTGTAAATTCCCAAATCACCACGATTTACTAAAGTTTGGATTGGAGATTAGGTAGGTCACACATGATATCACTTGGATAATTATAGTAACATATTTGTTACTCTAGACAAAGACCACATGTATCAACCTAGTGGACAATAAAACTCATGGTTTCTCAGATGGTTCTCCCTTGGATTATGTTATCTTGGACAAGTTAGTGTTTGGATCATGTTCTCTCAGATAAGTTGGTGTTTCACTTAGTGTATCTTAAGAGGTTAATTAAGACCTTAATGTTTCCTTACTTCTCAATCCTCAAAACCAGTGACCTCATAGGTTCCCTAGGTGAAGTTGTTTGATAGAGCATGAAAGATCTCCCAAGTCCTGCTACACCTGGTCCCTTACGAATACCATGTAACTTCACCAACTATTATAATATTTTTCATAAATACCAAATGTAAGTGGAAGAAAATTCAAAGTTTCTTTTGAACAACTCCCTCGATAAATCTTCTTAGTTACAACTTCTATCATTTGGACTAGTTTGCATTCTTCCTTTATACTTGATCCATATTTTTCTATACTTGATCTAGCTTCTTTTGTGCTTGCTCCATCTTCCCAAATCTTTGTTTGAGCTCTCTTGTTAGAAATCTCGCTTGACTCCTCACACTCCTTTGTAATCTCACTAATCTTTGTTGGATCCTTCTCTAGTTTCTCATCTAGTTTCTCAATGAGGGAATTATCTCTAATCATGAGTTTATCTATAAGACCCTCCTATGAAATCGAAGTTTATCTTGATGGCTATTGACAGGTGCTTTTTGTCAGGTAAAATCAATAACATTCCAATATCGAATCCTTTGCGACTCTAACGAAATATAGTGGCCAATGATATCCATCCTAACTTTTGGTTACCAAATTTCCTCATTCAGGAAGTGTATAGAAATATCATCTTGTTCTTCTAGGGAGGTTCAACTAAGTAATCTTTAATGGCCTGCCCCTTGATGGCCTTCTGATGTACATAACTGATGTCAATTTAGTAAGAAATAATACCTACTTAGCCATTCTTCTTGTCAATAAAGGTTTTTGGAGTAAGTATTTTAATCGATCCATTAGGGATATCAACTTGATTTCACAAGCAACCATGTATTTCCTTAACTTCTATATTTCCCATAGCAGAGACAAGCATGATTTCTCCAAGGTCTTATATCATTATTCATGGCCATTGAGCTTTCAATGACCAAGGTGCTAAACTTTGTGTCGTCAGTACTTATGGCCGCAATCGTTCTTAACCTACTCTCCTGTTGCTCACTAAAGGGAAAATTGTCAAGAGCTGCATAGAAAGTTCAATACTAGTACAAAATCAAAGGAAAGAATATGGTATATAGAACTGTAAGAAATAGGACGCGACCACAATTCAAAGGGCTGCAGCCTTGTTTGCCTAGCTTGGAGGGGCGTCCCCCTTGTCACAGCATCCTGGAGGATTTCTCACTCTCAGTCTTATTTGGGTGGATTTCCTACCCTTCTTCGAAAATATTAAAATACTTTCCCTTCCAATTTTTTACACTTGTGAGCCTTCCAGTGTAATGGGTTTCATCATTGTTGCGGATGGTAAAGTAATACTACCATGCAAATTTCATAAATTTTTCCTTCGGGCAATAAAAATAGAAAAACTGCGCGGGAGTTATTTCTCTCGTGAATTTTTTCTTCCATAGCACTATCGATGCAAGAATTTCCCTCCAGCCATTGGGATCTAATTCGGCTCGGTCTAACTTCATTGCCTAGATAATTCTCCTAATTGGGACTCGAATAGGTAGTCGCAGCCCATATAAAAATGCGTGGAGGGGGAAGCAGACCCCATCATCAACAAGTATTGTGCAGGGCCTTTGTTTCACGATGGGTGCTAAGCAAATTACATTCTCTCGAAACTCAAATGCCTCAGCAACTTGTTCAACCCATTCTTGAGTTATGATGGTGTGAGCATTTAATGTTGCAGGTGGTATCTCTGCTCCGTTGGATGGGCCAGCAGGCATGTGCCTAGCCTCAGAAGTCCTAGTAGCTGCGACATTAAGGTACATAGGGTTGGTTCTTTAGTGGGTTTCCTCTTCCATTACCTCATTATCTTTCCTACAAGTGGATTCCACGGAGTTAATCTCTTTCCTACAAGTGGTTTTCAGAGAGTCGGAATCTAAAGTGACGTAATTTGGGCAATATTTAAGCATGCAAGGCCCAAATGTCTTTAAAGGATGCACATAAGGGAGTTCAGGAAGAGAAACTCCAAAATATTTGATCCAGAAATCCTTCAAAATTTCATCAGGATTCGAACTCATATGGCTATAGTAAGACCTAAAAAGCAGAAAGTCCGTTGTTAGTGCCGTAGTTTATATGGTCAGATGGTCCTCTTAGAGGCCGCGGCAGGAACAACGTACTAACAAGTTTGGAATCCAAATAAAAGTTTCAACAATTTCATCTAACTACACTAAGTGTTGGGTTTTGGAATCCTAGAGATTACAAATACTACCATGACACATTGTTTTGGGGAAGCAGACATTAGGTATGTCCATATATGAGGTAGTCCTTTAGTTCATTGGCAAAAAGCCATAGCTACTAGCCTAAGGCTAAACCTTAATTACAAAAGGGTATTTATTATACAAGTATTGATATGAGACCTTAGCCAAATAGCACAAGAATGCTACCTTCTCCGGCCAAACTCTTAAACAGTTTGACAACAAAGAAGTCCTATTCTAAAGATCAAAGCCCTAGAATTCAAAAGATTGTCCTCAAGAACATCAAGAATAGAATGGTATGTTTTCAACCTATGAGACTCTAAAGACAGTAAATTTGATCGTACATAAGTACAAGGAATTCAAAATCCCTAAAAACCTAAGCCTATGTCAACAAAGTTTCATTTATTGGGCAAGCATGGATGTTGATAGTTCATTTCATCGATTGAAGAGTTATATCCACATTTCAGTTATCTATTATGATCAAATGAGTTCAGCAAATAAGTCAAAATAATGGGCACAAAGGACTTCATTTCAGCATGATTGTAGTAGTATCGATTCAATCTGGTATTATATGATTCAGCAAAAAATGGGTTCATACGATTAATTTATAAACAAGCAGAAAATAAAAAAGAACAACCCATAACAAACAACAAAGAATCTAATTATAGAAGGATTCAGGAGGTTTTTGGTTGAAAAATTACCTGGAGATTGATAAACACCGATTACTCAGCCTCCTGACACCACCTAAGGCTCGTCGAAAAACTTAAGAGAGGGAATAACACAAGTTTTCTCTTGATATGCTCTTAAGGAATTGGAAACGTAATGAAGGCCATGACCAGTTGCCATTTATATAAGAGGGTACATGAAGATGAAGTGCCGCGTTTGAATTGCGGTGGCAACTTGATAAGAGAGGACCTGATTACTCAGGCACAGCCCCAATTACTATCTCTTGGCACTACAACTCATGGGCTTATTGATATGGCAAATATAGTCCCTTGCTATGAAAGGACTGAGATGGGCACGTGCCAAAGCATTACTGAATCACCCTTACATAGACATGTCGCGGCCATACACTAAAGGGTACGAACTTACATGCTACAGGGTGCGAACCCTTCTTATTCACTTTATTGGATGCATCCCTCTCCATCATAGCAGAAATAATGCAACACCTACATCTCCTATAAATAGAGGTCCACACCTCGAGAAAGGAGGATCTCAAATCATCTTATCTCATATCATCTCACCTGACCTCATCGAATCCTGATCCGCGTACATTTCTTATACTAATATCCAGTCCGGAGAGTACTACACTTGGGGAGGCATTTCCAAACACTCCACATCCCTCGGTACAACTTGGAGTCTATTAACCGACATCACGATCATCTCTCCGGCACTCTCGAAAACATCACAAATAGGTATTCTCTTCTCTCAGCTATATTTTATGCCTATTACGGCACTATAAACCTGTACTACAACTTATATAATGAGAGTGTGGCACCAAAGTGGACGTAGGGTCATTTTAATAGACGAACCACTTTATATCTTGTCATTTATCTCTCTTTAGTAGCTCTATTTGCTTATTATGTATTTTACACTTGACTTGTTGATACGAGAATGACAAGTGGATGATTTCTCGTATCACAAGATGTGGATTGTTTTTTCTAGGATTCCCCGACATACTAATCCAAAATTTATCCCCTAATGGCGTCGATAATGATGAGATACAACTGAAGAGGATAACTAGGTCGAGGTGGAGCCAATACATGAGGGTTAGTTAGATACTACTTTATTATATCAAAGGCCTCTTGGTAGGCGGCGTTACAAATGTCAGTATAATCTTTATAAAGCATCTTGAAGATTAGTTCACATATATAGGTCATTTGAAAGATGAACATAATGATATATTCGAGCCTTCCCATGATATCCCTCACTTCCTTCTCAGTGCGTGGGGTTGGCATCCTGAGAATGTCCTCGACATCAGTCGGGTCTACTTCGATCTTTTTTTTTTGTAATGAGGAATTCAAGTAATTTCCCTTTAGTGACTTCAAAGACACACTATTGGGGATTTTCCTCCTCTATACATATTATGTCGTTTATATAATTTCCTTAGTGCTGAAACGTCCCATTCTCGTGTATTGGATTTGACGATCATGTCATCTACACGTACTTCAACGTCTTTATGGATGTTTTCACAGGTTAAGGTAGTAGCCCCTCATTGGTAAGTTGCACTAGAGTTATTGAGTCCGAATTACATCACTGTGTAATAAAAGGTTTCCCAGGGATAGTGAAATCCATTTTTTCTTAGTCTTCCAGTTACATCTTGATTTAATTATAGCCAATGAAGTTGTTAATGACTGACTTGAGGGTCTGTTCAGCGGTGTTGTTGATCATCATGTTTATGTTTAGAAATAGATAATCATATTTAGTTATATCTTTGTTCAAATTTCTATAATCAACACACATCCTTACATTCCTTCCTGCTTTTAGGACATGTACAATGTTAGCTAGCCGTGTGGAGTATTCGACTAACCTTAAGAAGCTTACATTGAGCTGTTTCATTACCTCATCTTTGTTCTTAAGGGACCATTATGGTCTTAGATTTATGATTTTTTTTCTTAAGTGGCATAGATATGATATATGTGAGTATGCAATGGACAAATATTTTCGGGCTAATTCCCGACATATCAGCGTAAGACTAGCCAAAGACATCGATGTATTCTTGATGAGTTGCATAAGTTAGGGCCGTATTAGATCATCTAAAGAAGTACTTATTTTAATTTATTTTATCCTGTCTAAAGACCCTAAATTAATTGTTGTCATTTCGTAAATAGGTTGTGCGCGAATGGTTTTTTTTATAATTAGTCTCTTTTAGAAAGTCTTCGAATTCCTAAATATGTAAATTAAATTCGTTACCTTACTTATAACAGTCATCATCATCATCAATGTTTTGCACATAAGGATACTGAAAGTTAAAATTTATTTTATCGATAAAAGGGTTGACATGGTTGAGTACATCTAAATCATTTGCCTCAAGGTCTTCTCCTCAAATGGGAAGTTGTAGATAGTAACCAGATGTTCTTCCCGAATCATATAGGCAATATCATCTTCAAAAAAATTCCCAGCCATTAGTAGATGGAAGAAATTCCAATTTTTCTCATATTCCATCATTACTTATAAGAACATTTTAGTTTCTTTTCAAATACTCAATGGGATCTCAACTTGTAAAGGGCTTGTCTAGATTCTGTATTAGTCTTTATATCTTATGAACTTCTTCCTCTATCAATGTGGGGGGTCTTCAAAGAAGATCTTCCACCCTAACATCTGTCTTTCGGAGTTAGCATATATCCATGGTCCGAGAAATATACAAAAAGGAAAATCTCCCCCTCCTTAATAAAGTGTCCGTTAATGCTCAAGAGACTAATCGGGAATCTAGATAAAAAAAAATTAAGAATTTGACATTTAATTTTTTGGGGGGATTTTTCCTAGTTGTTTTGACTATTTTTAGATTTTTTATGATTTTTGTAATGTAATTGAAGGAGGTGTCGATTGGCACAGGCTGAGGGGTGCCTATACGACAAGTATGGAATTCTTAGAGGCTTTGGAAATTTCAAGGGGCACTCCCGATTGGCACATCCAGAGTGGCGACGGCATACTCCCTCACTCCTTATAAAAAGGGATTGAGGGAGCTTCCATTCTCGCCATTCTCAAAAAAAATTCTCCTCCTCTCCCTCTCTCTCTCTTCAGAAAGAAGGCTTACGCAATTTTTTTAAAGATTTATTTTTTTAATAAAAGGAATGGCCAATAACCCCTTCGTTGAAGGGGTCTATATGAAGGCTAGAGATATCATTTATGACATTAGAAGTCACATATCAGATGTTTTTAGAGCTTTTCCTTTAAAGCCCCAATTTTTGAGGTGATTTTAAAATCGTGTTCATGATTTGTCTATCTAGGTCACCAAACCTTTTGTTTTGTTTTCCTATTGCAATCTTTCAATCTTTGTGAGCTGCGATAAAGGGGATTTTCCTTCACATCAATTTTTTTAAAATCTTTTTCTTTTTAAGAATAAAAAATAACCCCTTTCTTGAGACTAATGACTCGGTCGGCATTGAGTGATGATGTGCCAGAGAGATGGTGATAGTGGTTAAAAATGCGTATCGTGTAGCTAGGTGAGTGTATGATAAGAGTATTCTACTACGAGAGCCCGGGCTTCATCGGTCTGCAAAGGTGAACAACCCATATGCCTATGTGAGTATTTATTTCTACTACTTTTATTTTGTATTTTGAAAATTTATTTTGATTTATTTTTTATTTTTATTTTTCCATTAGGGATTTATGATTTATGATTTTGAATTTTGTATACTGACATTGCTCAGATGAGTATTCTCTCTCAGGGCACGACGGGGAAAAAGAAGGTGTGGTAGAAGCTTCTAGAGGAGGTGCCTCTTATTGTGGTTGTTATGGTTTAGGTCATCTTATAGAATCTCTTGATGACACTCAATAATTGATTAAGGTGTTATGAAGTCTAGTCGAGTAGTGGTAGGACACCACTCACACCTACGATTACATTGATTCTGGAAAAAGGGAAGGTGTCGCTATTAAAGAACACCCTCCTATCAGGGAGGATAAAAATCACGGATAGGGAACAGGTGTGAAAGGCGACCCACATGTTCATAGTTCTCTTGATTTGGGGATTTATTGGTGATAAGAAGTGGAAGTGTCATCCATTTATGGTTTTTTCCATTTCTCCATATCTTTTCTGAGATCTGTACATATGGATGGGGGAGTTTGACTTAACATTGGCTTTTGTCTATGCTTCTCTTTATGTCTTCAGTCGGTGCCATCGATAGACTTTTACAAGGACCATATATCTTCAGGAGGTAACCTTGGAGACTTTAGATGATTTTTTGTTACTATTTTTGAATTATTTTATCTTCTTTTTCCTTTTTTGTTACTATTTTTGGAGACTTTAGATGATTTTTTATTGAACACTTACGTTGTCCTCTCAAGCATGGATCTATGAGGTGATTGAGCGCAATGTGCGGTTGACGACTTTAAAAAAGGATGAGGAGGGGGAGAAATCAAGGAGGCTTTGTTGGAGAATGAAGAAAATGTTGTTGAAGGAGTCCCTGCTTCTTAAGGTTGTGAGGTCCAGACTGAATGTCCTTATCAAGTTATGAGTGACCAGGTTAGGTCTTACTTACTTTTTGGATTTTTGTATTTTATATATTTTTATATTTTTTATTTTGGATATTGATGGTTGGTTTTTATTTGGGGACAGGTGACGTTATGCCCGGTCATGACGATTATCGGCTTAAGAGTTCAAGTATGTCTAGAACCTAGGTGAGAGGGTAGTCAGACAAGTGATGGAGAGACAAAGGGAGATCCCATCATCGACTCCTCCTACGTATATGAGGAGTGTGGAGAAGGTTTCAGATGAGGTGCTAGTGGTTGTTATAGAGGGGGAATATGACGCGCTCCATATTGAAGATGTGGTAGGGTATGACTACTAGGCCTTGTATCTAGTTAGTTGATGTCACTATTGATATATGACATGGAGGGTGTGCCTCGACCATCGGCATGGACCAGGGGTGTTGACCGTGCATCAGTTTATTCAACTCTGGCATTTGGAAATGGAACAGTAATAGAGGCTCCTATTCTTCGACATTACTCCACTCTCTCTTTTTACATCTTGATGGGTGGAGGGACATCGTTTCAGTGCATCATCATCCCCAGATGTTGATCAATAGCTCCCCTACTTTCTTGATGAGGATCTCAAGAGAGAGGTATTGTCCTTTATTTTCATTTTTGCACTTCAATTTCTGAGTGATTTCGACTGACTAGGATTCTTTGCTTGATTATCTATTTTTGCATAATATGATTGTTTTGTCGTCCTTGCAGAGAGATATTCAAGATTGGATGGCCTCTATGGTCAATCATGTGTGGATGACGACTCGTTCTTGCATATCACACCTGGCGACTACTAATGATCTTGTACTAGAGGCCAGTCCTGGAAGTGGGGGATCTACTCCTCTCCATCGTGAGAAGCGTGTTTACCGAGACCCTTGAAATGGTGGTTATAGCTAGGTTTAGGGTTGGAAAGTCCAGACTGCATCCCAACAATTTTGATATTTTTTTCTTCTTTTTTCCTTTATTCCTAAATATTGTAAAGGCGATGACAAAAATATATAAAATAATGCATTTTTTATTTTTAGAGTATCTTAAATTAATGACTTAATCTACATGCAGTTTTTAATTTTCCATGAGGGGGTTCATTTGAATGAGATAGGAAGGAAATGCCTTTTTTAATATTTCAAGTGAAGAAAATTCTAGAGAGACTCTTTTATAAAACATCAGCTTTGGGTAGAATTTATTTAAACATGAGGGGAATAAAAAAGGAACGGTGATTTTTCCCAAAATGGGTGTTTGTTAACCGGTATACCTCTTGACCTACCTATCAACATATCTGTATTGTTAATTTTCAGCCATGATTGTCAATTTCTTGCATTTTGGTACTTAGAGTTTGTTGTTTCAAGAGCACGTTTATTATTTCATCTTCTTGTCGAGAGTTTCAAGAATAATCGAGGCCTTCGGATGGAATTTTAAATCACACTTTAACTATTCTTCTTTTTTATTCCATGGATTTTCTTATTATTCTGAAATGGATATTATAATAAATGAGGCTTTTACCGATTAACTTAAAGAGTTGGAGGCTATGTCCTTATACAATGTTAACTATGAGGTATTCAAATTTCTCCTTGATGCTTTGTGGCATAATCGCTCAATTGACTGGAACCTTTTGGAGGCAGCTTTGCAATTCGGTACCCTTAAGACGATATGTTCTTCTTTATCTTGGATGAGGTGTTTCCCACATGTGAATAATTTTATAGCATCCTAGGTGTTGACCCTCGAGTTTCTATAACTATGCCTGACCTTTCTCATCTTCCTCGGGTGTCTCTAGCTAAATTATTGAGCATTTATTCTTTTGTCACCCAACCACTAGTGCAAAGAGGAGGTACCAATCTCCCAATGGTGTTTAACTCTTGGCATCAGAGGGATTATATGGAAAATGGTTTTGCTAGTGTGGTGGACTTACACTTGACTACCAAAATGCTCTTAATGACAAGCGATCTAAGTGCGGACACCTAGGTAGCTACTATAGATCTGTGGACGAATTACCACTGAAACCCTATTGTGACCATACTGGCGGAGACGTTGAATGGTCTTGATAAGTGGGATGAAGGTCAGTCTCCCTTTTTTCGAGGCAACACTATGACGTTATTCATGTCATTATCAAATAGCCTTTGCATGGCGGTTCTTCCTGAATATCCTCTTACTGGCATCTAAAATTTCTTTGAGCTAAATTTCGATAGCTTCTGGCCTTTTGTGGAGAATTGGGTTGATCGGCTTGTGGATCATGGGGCTAGACACCTCCGTTGGTCTGTGCCATGGTAGGGAGAGTTACAACCCATCTTTTAATTAGATAACTACCATTATGTTTAGGTAGTAGGCCTTCACTAGACTTTTTTTCACTCCCCTTTGTGACTTCTACATTAGGTGGGATCGGAGCAAATTTTCCCTCTACACATAACCAAGTTCTTTCTTGTGGACGACTTTACTGAATCTTTGATTATGACTTTGGGGGCTTTATTCCAACATCATACGTCGTCCACCACTCCATCCCAATTTAAGAGGAAGTAGATGCGGTATTTAGGTATTATTTAAAGTGGTTATGGAGGGATATTTTCTTGAAGATTGGTGTTGAGGAAATCGGTCACAAATGGCTCATGTTGTTTGAGGCTATAGCGGGAGGAGTGGTGGTGTCATCTAACCTTTTTAAGGCTTATCACCACATGGAGTTCATAAATAAGTGAAATCAGTATTAGGATTTTTTAGCACCCTCGAGAAATAGTGGTTGTGGCGGTGAAAAGGATTAGGAAGGGCTTTCTAGTAGTTAAGTTATATTTTTGAAGCTTTAATTGGTGTAGGTTTTGTAGTAGGTGTGTAAATGTTTGTGTTTGGGTAAATTATGTTATTGTGGTAGCCTTGGGTAGGTGGTTGATTTATATAAATTTTTATGGACTTTTATTATCACTGATACTTCATGTAGCTATCATGTTTAAAATAAAGGAAATAATAAATGATGATTTTGACATATCTTATTCCGCCTGAGAAGAATTTGTTTGTGTTGAAACTATCGATACCGATCTCTTAGGCATACATATTCCTTTTGATAATTAAGAATGATTAGAGAGTCTAATATTTCTTAATGGGATACAAGAATAGGATTTTTTGAAAACGCAACGGACCATGCCCAAGGTTACTTAATGGACTACCTATTTACCTTTGTGGGGAAAAAATATTATTTTTTGAATTTTGAAAAAGTGATTTGAGAGGATTATGTCCTACATAGTTTTTGCAGAGGAATGAGAAAATATTTTTGTAAGAATGAAATGGAGATAAGAGATTTGTTGCGCAATGAGATTCGGATAAGGGGTAAATAAAATTAAGAAGGTCTAAATTGACTGGACACATCATTTCTTATCCTTTGAGGTCTGTGAGTATAATGGCTAGACCTGACGGGATTTTCTTCACAAGATATGTTCCACTCAAATTGGGTATGAAATTTTCTCTTGAGTCCCAGATGGGCATTATGATTTCCTTAAGAGTAAGATCGCCTTTTTTCACACAACTATTTTCTAATTTCTTGTTTAATTAATGTGCAATGTGATGGTGATACCTTGTATTGTATAAATCTTGAGTCTCTTTACATCAACGAGCAAGTTTGTCATTGTGACTAAGTTTCTAATAAACTTCTATGATCTGACTTTCAAGAATAACCCACAGGGAGGGTATTTCAAGCTCAATGAGAAGGACAACCTCCATATCATATACCAAGTATTAAAGGCATCCCCATTGGGAGTTTTGATAGACTTACGATAACTCCTGAGGACATAAGGAATTCAATAATCCCAATTCCTACAACTTTCAGTCATCTTATGATTATGGACTTGTAGTTTTTCTTATCATCTTATAAAATTCCATTAGTTTACAATCAGTGGGGAGGAGACTTGTGTATCTGAATTTCATATTCTTTGACCAAATTTGTGACATTTTCTTCGAAATGGGTCCCATTACATAACACCAACTCATGGAGGACTCCATAGCGGCACTTGATATTCTTCTTTATGAACTTGGCTACTTTCTACGCATTCAACACCGTGTATCACTCAACTTCAACTAACATGGTAAAATAATCGATGGAGACATGGATGAATTAATTCCTATATTATGCTTTAGGAGTGACTTCCCTAATAATGTCAATACTCTAAGCATATGTCGTGTTTTACAGCTCTCGGAGAGCTAAATGTTGGATATTGGTGATCATATGGGGAAATCGTGATGCTAGAGTCACCCTACGTCGGTTGTTTTTTTTCGACTCCCACCGCTACGCAAAAAAACTAGAATATTAACTACACTATTTTAAGGGAGTACAACGGCCAGTCCGGGTATATAAAATCCACATAGACTAGTTGTTATAATCATATTGGATTAATAATTCTCAAGTAAAAGTGTAAAAGATAATTGTTAACAAAAAGAAAAGATAAATAGCCATGTGCATTTAAACTAAGATTAATAAAATGAATGAAAACTATAGGTTGTGACTAATATCCCTCACTTCGGTTTAATGTGTATAAGTGGTTACATGGGACTACGGATTTACTAAAATTTAATCTCATTTCAACAGGTAATTAAATATAGAGTTTTCACCCCCTAAATTCGCATAAATGCATACTATGATTTTGGCGTAAAAAAATTCCCCAAAAATTATACACGTAAGGTCGTAAATACACAGCATACATGATAGACCCCGTTAAATCGCCTAGGCGTAAAGACAAGGACAACCCAATCAAATTAAATCATAAACTCCATCACCAAATCAAAGCAACCCATTTAACCAAGGTGAGTTCCATTAATCACAACTTAATCTAACTTAGATAGAAAGCATCATAAATGACATGTATTGACTGCAAGTAAATAAAGGAAGTAAGTGAAGATAGCAATAAACCTAAATTAGGAAGCAAGTAAAGGAAATAACAAATCTTAAAGCAAGGAAAGACAACAATGGAAACTGTATTAATGGAGAAGAAAGTGAATAGTAGCTTACAATACCCAAATGGCACAAACCTTAGGAGAGAGAAGGTCCCACTCAAAATCCCCTTCTTCTAACCTAAACTAACCTAAAATACAATATGTTTTCCAAAAAAAAAAAAGTGTCTATTTATACTAAGTTACAAAAGAAATAAAAGAAAAAAGGAAAAAGAAATACACCTGAACGATTGCGGCCAGTGGGTCGGTCCATCGGGCCCTCGAGCAAAAGCCTACTGTTTCCTTCGTAAGGAAAACTATGATTCACCGATCGACTGATTTCCAGGGGCCGATCGATCGGTCCTCTGTTTTCAGGGCTGCTTGGTTCATATTAAGTGTGAAAAGTGTGCATATGGGAATGGCCATATCTTTATCATTCGGACTCCAATTGACATGTCGTTCATGGCCAAGAGAAGCTAACTCGATGAACTATGCTTCAGTGGAATCCCACTAAGACGGAGATGAAGTGTGAAATGTCTAAGATTCCCTTAAATTTGAGTTAGATGATGAAACTTCTTCGAATTGCAACCAATCCTCACTTTAAGCGTTCCAATACCTACAAAAACTCAATTAGCCCCTGAAAAGCATATAAACATACATAATAGAGGTTTTCTGGTTAACGAGCATAAATATAGGCATAAATAACACAAAACGTGTTAGAATGTATAAAGATAATGTGCACGAGTATATAATATTCGTGACGTATCACACCCCCTAACTTAGACATTACTAGTCCCTTGTGATGAAACAAACAAAACCCGTCCACAAAAGGTGGTACAAAACGTATATATGCATCGAAACTTTAAATACCAATTTTGTAGGGAATAAGATTGCATTTAGTATATGAAATAAGCCATTAAACCTCTAGATTACCTTAGTGGACGATTGTCGTCTCAAAAGGGTTTTCAGGGATGAAACCCATAAACATCATATGGTTTCCACAAAATGTATGCCCATTCACATGCGACAAGCCCAATAATAACAAAAAAGATTTCAATCACATTATTATCAAAGTGAATGAATTCACACAAAAGACTGTATTATTAACATTATAGAATGAACTTCGTAGAATTAAAACCTTAAAATGTGGGAGCGGAGCGAGCACATGCAAAAAATTTTTTTTTGGCAAAAGCTTATATAAATCAAATAATAAAAATAAAGTGTACATATAAGTTAATGCTCACCGGATATTACCCTCAATAAATGAAATCACTATGAATGGGAGGTAATACATGGGATATGCGGGCATAAAGATTAAACGTAAATGGAAACTAGGTCGTACACATGTAACAAATGAAGAACGCTATATATAAAATGAAAAATTATAATTTCAATGAAAGATACACCTTACTAAAGGAGGCGAAATACATTTTCACAGATTATCAAAACTATTTACACTCCTAAATTAAATTCACCCTAGGATCACATAGGACTTTATAGGGTTGTAATGTAGGTTAGGCTCGGCCTATGAAATGAAAGAAATTTGTACCGATTCAAAGTTTTCGGAGATGAAAACTCGGGATAAGAAAAATACGGGCAAATTCAAAATTTGGAGAATGAATCCATAACAATCATTAAATATAAGAATGGAGAGAGTAAACAAAGCTTATTTAACACTACACACACATGTACAAGTTTCTCTTTCTTTTTCTTTTCTTTTCTTTCCTTTTCTAATTTCTCTCTTTTCACTTCTTTCTTTTCTTTACTTTTCTCACTCTCATGTGATTAATTGCAACAAAATAACATGAACATCATTCAATTCCAAGTATCATTCAAAATAAAGGTACGAAAGGTGATATATATGGCTTATAACTCAAATGTGGAGTTGGTTATGGGATTTTGGGTTTTGAAACGAAAGGATGAATTAAGGCTCAAAGGGGTTGACGAGGGAAAACATTTAAGGCGAGGTCAAGGTCAATATGGGTGATATAAAAAAGATGTACTATGATCATTTTTTAAAGTTTACGCAATTCTTGAGTCAAAATAACTTTGAAAATCATGCTCAAGTAACACATTTAAATATGTAAACTCAAATAATGAACGTTCAATGAAAGAATAATGAGATTACCAATGATTGTAACGTTTTTAAAGTGGAAAGATAAGTGTATAACACTCACAAACGAAGAAAAGACCAACGCTCACTAGGTGTAAGTATATACAATGCAACAAAAGATTACTGGGTTATAAAAATCTTAAACAAAATCGATTTAGCAAGAAAAGTGCATGTGCTCATGGGATTAAAGTTTAATTCTTGTAGTTATTTATAATATCAATAATTAAGGAAAAATTTCTAATAACTTCTAAAATCGAGAACATGCATCATTGAGTTGTTTATTGGATTGTGAATTTATCGAAATTTATCATCGAAAACAAAGGCAAAATGCCCAACAAATGAGAAAAAATTCAGAAAATCTTTTTGAAATATTTAATTTTTTTACAAGAAAAGAATGCCTAGAAAGGAAATATAATCAAATCAAAGAAACTCCCAATGAATTGATAGAATATCTCACATCCCCTAACTTAAAACCTGTCATTGTCCACAATGTGAATTAAGAACCAAGTTAAAGAGAGGAAAATACGATATTACCCAAAATGGAGCGATCTCGTGAAAATACAAGTCTAATGATTCTACCAAACTTGTTAGTACGACGCATAGAAAAAACAAATAACAAAAACTTAACTAATTCAACTAGATAATAAGTAAGAATGAAAAAAGAAAAAAGAAGAATAAAACAAAACTAATTATTTACAACCTACAATTTTAACTTCTAACTAACTATACACTAGATGTTGAAAATTTTGAGGATCCACCCAAAATATGATTTGACTTTGGAGGATCAATAGGGGACCATCCCTTTCATGCATACCTTTCGGAAAATAGGAATTTTATTCAAACAACGGAAGGAATGTGTAAGGTGAAAGAAATTAACCATCACCACTTCAAATTTTGGAGGGATTATGGGGGATTTGGATAAAACATGTGACAAATACACAAGGGGGCCAAAAAACGTGAATTTTCTCCCAAATATTTTACAACTGGAATTGTAGGTGGGGCACATGGAGGAAAAGATGACCACATGGAAAGAAACTCGAGAAAGTACTCCTCATCGGTGAAAGGTTAAACATTTTAATGTTCGGCATCGATTTATCCGAGTACTTGCATCGGTTGGACAATATAAAATAAAGATAGGGACTAAATAAATTCAAACTCAAGAGATGAATCATCATCTCTTAAAGATTGAGTTTCGAAGGAAATAAGATCATTTTCAATGAAATAGTATTCTTTGGGTACAAAGAAGAAATCATTTCATTGCAAATGGATACTATGTTCATTTCTTCCTCACTTTCATTCTATATTATATTGTGGGCCAAGTCAAGAATGGTTTGTTCCAAAGTAGGCACAAAATCCTCATTTAATTCAAAACATTTCTCGGCTTCGAAAGTCTCAAAAGAAAAATCATTATTGGATTCAAATAAAAAATCCAACTCATGTTCCCAACAATGATTTTCTTCCTGATAACGATTTTTAAATTTCCCAATTTCAAGAATGCACAAGTCCTCACCGAAAGTCATAGGCCGAGGCGCTGATTCTTGAAAATGAGAACTTTAAAAATCATCCTCAAAACAACTTTCAAAATCATTAACATAAGAATTTTTAAAGCTAATGCATTTAGTTTCACCATTCTTATTATAAGGATCTTAAGGCCCAAAATCAGAATAATCATTCTCAAAATTCCCGTAATCCATAACTTGATAATACTCACCAAAAGACATTTTAGATGTTTCAATTTTTTGGGTTTGTAAGTAATGACCAAAAGTCAAAGGCATATGGATATTTTGAACTATCATTACATTTACCGAAAGAATTGAATTATGACATGCTTACCCCAAAGAAGGCTTGAGATGAAAAATTCCACAAAGTGATGTGTGATCGAAAAATTCAAGCGTTTCTTGGTGCTCAAATGTAGAAGTCCTACAAAAGTAGTTTATAAAGAATAAGAATAAAAAATATTACGGAATAATAAATCAATTAAATTCTAAAACAAGCATGTCCCCCGCAATGGCGTCATTTTGATGACAAGGGGAAAGTGCGGTGCAAGAGTCACCCTATGCTGGACATTTATTTTCGGCTCCCACTGCTATGAAAAACACTAGACTATTAACTACACTCTTTTAAAGGAGTAGAGCGGCCAGTCCTCGGCAAACAGCGCCATTATTATGACGGTGGAAACTGCGGCGCGAGAGTCACCCTACGCCGGCCGTTTGTTTTCGGTTCCCACCTCTATGGAAAAAACCTAGACTATTAACTACACTCTTTTAAGGGAGTACATCGGTCAGTCCGAGCATCGAAAATCCATAAAGACTAGTTGCTAGAATTATATTTTTTTAATACTTCTCAAATAAAAGTGTAAAATATAATTTTCAACAAAAAGAAAAGATAACTAGGCATGCGCATTCAAACTAAGATTAATAAAATGAATAAAAACTATAGGTTTTGACTAATACCCCTTATCTCGGTTAAATGCATATAAATGGTTACATGGGACAATAAATTTACTAAGATTGAATCTCATTTTGACAAGTAATTAAATGTTGAGTTGTCACCCTCTAAATTCGCATAAAGGCATGCTATGATTTTGGCGTCAACAAATGCCCCGAAAATTACACACGAAATGTCGTAAATATGGAGCATACATGATATACTAAGACAAATATCCTAGGAATAAAGTCAAGGACAACCCAATCGAATTAAATGCATAAACTCCATCACCAAAGCAAAGCAACCCATTGAAACCAAAGTGAGTTCCATTAATCACAACCTCATCTAAATTAGCTAGAAAGCATCATAAATGACATTTATTCAATGCAGTAAATAAAAGAATCAAGTCAAGACATAAATAAACCTAAATTAGAAACCAAGTAAAGGAAATAACAAAGCTTAAAGCATGAAAAGATAACAATGGAAATTATATTAATGGAGAAAAAAGTGGATAGTATCTTACAATACCCAAATGGCACAAACCCTAGGGGAGAGAAGCTCCCACTCAAAATCCCCTCCTTCTAACTTAAACTAACCTAAAATACAATATATTTTCCAAAATAAACGTGGAAAAAGAAAAAAATAGGGAAAATTGTGTTGGAAAACTGCTACACCCGGTCCACCATGTCCAGTGGGCCGATTCATCAGTCACTTGGGCAAAAGCCTACTACTTCCTTCTTAAGGTAAAATATGATTCAGCGGTAAATTGGTGTCCAAGTGTCGGTCGACCGATCCCCTGTTTTCATGGTTGCTTGGTTCATATAAAGGGTGAAAAGGGTGCATACATGAGTGGCCTTATCTTCATCATCCAGACTCTAAATGACGTGTCGTTTATGGCCACGTGAAGCTAAATAGATGAACTACATTTATGTGGAATCCCACTGAGCTGTAGATGAACAATGAAATGTCTTAAATGCCCTTAAATTTGAGTTCGTTGATGGAACTTCTCTGAATTACCACAAATCCTCACTCTAAGTGTTCCAATACTTACAAAATCTCAATTAACCCCTGTGAAGCATATAGACATACATAATAGAGGTCCTTTAGTTAATGAGTATAAATATAAGCATAAAGAACACAAAAAGTTCTAAAATGCATAAAGATAATGGGTGTGAGTATGCAATATTCGTGACATATCAATTAGCGAATTATTAGAATTTGAGGCACCTTTTGACATAATCAACGCACTCTTGGACCATGCTGCTCTAGTAATACCCTTGTTGAACAATCTTCTTAGCAAGCATATGAACATTCATCTAGGGTCTACTACATTCATTTCTTTAATTTTCCCCTATTATTCACTACAAAAGGGTGTCATCAAAGTTCCTCTTGAATAACGCTTTTTTAAAGATGATGTATTGAGCTACAAGCTTTAAAAGGTCATATTGTCTTTGTTATTATCCTCTTAAGGATGTCATCCATATTTGAGGAGGCACCAGATGTTATAATACTATAAAATAACTTTGTCTCGATCTTCCTCCGTAGCGAGCTCAATGTGGTAGTTATGAGTTAGCTTGAATTTCTTCTGAACTTGAAAGGAGGAAATTATTATTGCATCGGGTATGTCGACTATAAAATCCAATCTTGCCAATGCATTGATGAAATTGTTTCTTTAGAATAAAAGGTAGTGAAATTGATCTTTCTGAATTGAGAGTGACATATTCATTGTGAACGTGAAAGGGTAAGAGCTACTCATCGTTCACCTTCCATTTTTGTAGGACTTATCCTATGATGAGGATCGAGTGTCCAGAGACATCGAAGTATCAAATTCATTACTCGAGGGTAGGATTGAGGCATATGTTGCATGCTTCATAATCCTTTATATTGTTGTTGCAAGGTAAGATTGACTTTATTGCAATGTTAGTGTGGGAGTCGTCCGGCACGATCAATAATATCCCAATGTCATATCCCTTATTGTTAACATCTTTGTTGAAGAACATATTCCATTGGAGTTCTTCCTGATTATTACATATAATATCCTCGTCCGAGAATTTGAAAATCCATACATCGGGGTCTCCCATGGGATTATTGTCAATGTAATCATAGATGTGTGTCCCTTTCATGTGTTTTTGCACGACAGATGTGATGTCGAACTCGACTAAGAACAAAAACCAATGGGCTATGTGGATTGACAAGGAAAGATTTTTTAGCATGTACTTCATAGGATCCATTCGAGACATTAACTTGATTAGAAATACCAGCATATACTGTCGAGGCTTCTGATGACCTAAATTAGGAGAAACACGTCTTCTCTAACACGATTAGTTTACTTTATATCTTGTTAATTTTTTATTAATGTAGGAAATGGCTCTCTCTTTGTGTAATTTTTCAATGTATTGGGATATCATAGCACTTGTTGTATTATCGGTGAAATAAACGTATAAGAGAAGAGGGAGACTAGGTTTTGGTGGCAAGAGCAACGGAGGTTAGGTAAGATATTGCTCGATTCTGTCAAAGTCCTCTTGATATTCCTTGTTCTAGACTTTGGTGGAATTCTTTCAAATAATCTTGAAGATAGGCTCATAGATATAAGTTAGATAAGTGATGAATCATCTGATGTATAAGGGTTTTCCTAGGAAACAATGAATTTCCTTCTCTGTTCGGAGAGGTGGAATTTTGAGAATTTCTTTATATTTAGTAGGATCTACTTCGATCCCTCTTTCATTGATCGTTAAGCCAAGGAGTTTAGCTTTTGTGATGCCGAAGACACATGTTTGTGTGGCGAGATTCATATGGTATTGCTACAGTCACTCAAAGAATTTTCTCAAGGCAAGAATATGAATTTTTCGAGTCCTAGATTTTATGATCAAATCGTCAACACATATCTCGACCTCTTTTTGGATAAGATCATGCAATATGGTCATGGATTCTCTTTGTAATGTAGACTCGGTAATTTTGAGACCGATAGTGTAGTAGAATACCCCTTGGGATGGTGAAAGCAAAAAAAAAATTTAGGGTTTGGGATGCATATTGATCTGGTTATACCCTGCAAATCAATCGACGAATGACTTGAGGGCATGATTGGTTATATTTTTGATGATCATGTTAATATTGGATAAAAGTTAATCTTCCTTTGGAGAAAATTTATTTAGATCTCGACAGTCGATGCTCATACAGAATTTCTCATAAGATTTTGGTTTAGGGACAATGTTGGGGAGCCGAGTTGAATATTTGAACACATGGATGAAACCCACATTCAACTATTTGACCACATCTTCCTTAACTTTGAAGGACCATTCGGGATGGATATTTCTCAATTTATGTTTTACAGGATTGAATTTTAGATAAGCCGAGATCTCGTGATGCATGATTCTTGGGTCGATTCCAGGCATATCTCTATATGACCATGCAAATAAGTCCACAAATTATTTTAAGATATATTCGATTTGTTACTGTTAAGGGTCCATCCTACCCTAATAGCATGTCGAGAGCTACTATAACCAGATTAATAATAATCTCATCATCATTAGTATGAAAGAAGTTATATTGTTTGATTTTTTCCTTATTGATATTAGTTATGAATTGTTCATTCATTATATCATCTTCATCAATTGTTTAATTAGAATCAATGCAATTAAATTAAGTCACGACAAGATACTTAAAATTTTCATTTATTTCATTAACAATGTTTTCTAGAAATATAGCGTTGAGAACCTCATCAAAGGAGGCCTCATTTAAATTCATATTAGTAATAGAAAAAGCATCAATCGGTTCAAGTTCATTCTCTAAAAGGTATACAACAAGGATATAAATGGGTAGAGTTGAGGTTAGTGGGATGCTACATCAATTGAGTAGAGGTTTATTAGTAGGGATGATATTTTTTGACGGGTCGGACGGTTCAACCTCGATGTGTACTATGAATAGGTTCTTAAATAGTGTATGAAAGTTAAATGATTCATCCTTATCGACACTTTTAGTTTTTTCCATTCTTTTAGAAGATCCCGATCAGGGGTATCACCTCATGCTCTGGGCCCTCAGTCCAGGTAATCTTATCTTCAGAGAAGATCCTAAATTTTGATTTCAGTTTTTCTTAACAACATCATAACATGGATTAAGGAGACCACAAAAGGGGAAGTCTTTACTTTATTTGATAAAGTTTCTATTTAGGGAGTATTTAGAGATGACTTCCTTCCTGTTCAATACCCTTTTTCAGTACGACTGACAAAGATCCATGAGCTCAAGCAGAAATGGTTGATATCCCTGTCTATACGGGGAAGCTTATTTCAAGACTATTAGCTCTAGGATTCCCTGTTGATGATGACCCATCCCCATTCCAGGAATAGAATGCATATTCTTGAATATTTGGATCATAATATTACCATGCGGGTTTTTTTTATACATACTCTCTCCTTGAAGTTGACCCTTGTCGGAAGAGAAAGGGGACCAATCGGGAAGACGGAGAGGAACATAACATTTATCCTGTGTTGGATTTTTAAAATTTGATTGCTTGTGTCAATATCATTAGAGTTATCATTGTATCTGAAATGACGATGACTTTATTATCTTTGAATAATTTCATCGTTTGATAGATTGAAGAGTATACTCCTCTGATGTTATGAATACATGGTCGTCCAAGGAGAAAGTTGAAGCATACAAGGATATCAATGAATTAAAATTTCTTCTGAGGTTATATTGGGCCAGCCCCTAGTGTTAGAGATATTGAACCCATAACTTCTTATTTGGTATTAGCATACGTATAAACAATGATGAATGTACGAGTGATGCCGCTGTCTTATAACCCCAAACATTTGAAGGTTCTTAATGGACAAACATACAAAGCATAATCGTTATCCACAAGGACAAACGGAGTTGTCTTCCCATGACTTCCACCAAGATATTGAGAGCATAGTTATGATTTGGACCAAATTTGGGAATCTCCTCATTGGTTAAGGAGACAAGTTTGGTAGCAGTTAGATTTATGACTATATAAACTACCTTTTGGGGTAAGGTGGAGGGAGGAACTGTAGGTCCGGTGAGAAGCTTGATCAGGATATTTTTATGAAGTTGGGAAGATATAAAGAGTTCCCATATGGTAATATTGTCTTGGGTTTTCTTAAGTTTCTAAAGGACTTTTCTCTCTTTAACTGACATTACTGGCATTGAGATTTCTTCGGCTATCCCTTTTCCCTTATCTGCAGGTGCAGTAGTTGGTGAGAAGATTTGATCTTTATAGCATCACCTTGATTGGGTCATATGATTCACGGATGATGGGAAGAATAAAATCTCAATTTCTTTATCTATCTCAAATGAAGGAGATATATCATGCATTCCATTAAAGGAGACAACTATACTGGCATTCTCATCATCGGGTTCACCATTTGAATCATTCGAGGAGCCAGAGTCCTCACCTTAATTAATAAAAAATAAGTTATCTTTTTAGGAAAATTTGATGCATTCTACAACCTCAATAGCTTCATCATACAAGTATTACCGTACAATAGAGAAGTATTAAAAAGAAGGGACCAAATACCCTTTGAGTTTTAACATTGTAAACAGTTCAGAAACTTCACATATCTTTTTCCTCTTGATGAACTCTTAAGATAGAACTTGAACAATGTTGTCCAAACTGAGCTCTTTCGGAGGCATAAACCAATCATCAGACTTATGGGGCCACTTTCAGGATCCCATGTACACATCACTGATATTCTCATAACTACTTTATTCAAAGTTCATTTCATATGGGAATTTTATCTTAAAGCTCCTGAGTTGTTCCAGGACAGTTGGTAGTTCCATATTCTTTGTTTCTGAGTAGGTTTAGCCACTAATATAGGATGTTTTCATGAGGGAAAGGGCTTGGTCAGGATTAGGAGGAAGGATGGTAACACTTGGAAAGGTTTAAGGGATTCGAGTGAGCTACTAGAAGGGGTAAGTTTATTTATGGGTTTTATCATAGTAAATGGCTCAAAATCTGGGTCATTATTGGTGATAATGACATTCACATATGCTTGGTGCATTGGTAAAGGGTTTTAGGTGGTGTTTGTACTAGGATTTACTGGAGGAGCTATGACACCCTTGTTTATAAGGCCTTGGATGACATTTATTAGGTGATATCTTCTCATACTTACGAGGATTGAACTACAATGTTGGCTTCTTCGATTCAGATTTGATCATCAAATTGTGGGAATTTTCTTCGATATCAACCCTGGAATTTCGAATGGCTCTGAAATGGGGGTAATACTGGCTACCCAGAGAGTTCCAAATGTATGGCAGAAAACTCTTCTTCACGATATTGACATGTTCTACCTTAGATGGAAGGTCGGTCACGGTAACAGTATTTTTTCAACTTACTCATAAAACTATTGACAGATTCTCCAGTATTTTTCTTGATCATCTTTAGATGTCGGTGGATGCCCTCAAACTCTTCCTTATAAATGTATTGATTAATGCATTCCTTTAATACGTCCTCCCAATTACGAATTCAAGATACTTCTAGTGACAACACCAGTAAAGGGTGCTTTCCTCGAAAGTTTGTTCAAACGTTTGAGCTATGATTTCTATGTTAGCCCAAATTATGCTCATAGAACATTGGTAGTTACAAAGATGCATAATAAGAGATCAACCACCTCAAAACTTCTCAATATCAGGCATCTTAAATTTCTCGGGCAACTAGAACTTCTGTAAGGGGACTTGTAGGTGTAATCCACGTAGTTCTTTGAGATCTTAACCTGAGCAAACTTTTTAGAAAGAAAGGCGAGGTCTTCTTTGACTTGTTACAATTCTTCCTCCTTGGGATCAGCGGGAACGGGTTCTAACAGGTTAGCCCCTGGCAGAGTAATTTTTTATATTAGTTGATGAGTAGGTGGGAGTATATTAACGAGCGGGACGCGTGAAGGGTGATGAGCTTGCTGATACTCTTCTAGATCCCATATTATCACATGAATTTGTGGTCCTACATCATAGGGGAAGGAAATATCTTATTTTGCGACCTCAAAAATCCATCCTCGATTTCTCGGTATTTCTTGGACATCGAATTTTGAACTATTTATCGTTGCACTGAGTTGAGCAAGTACTACCTCCGGTCTGGATGGACATTGGCATTTTGATTTGTGTTCTCCGTAAGTAATCTTTAGTAAGACTGTTCAATGTCTGACTAAGTGTATGATGATGGTGTCAAACTTTAGGGTGGATTAATGGTAGATCCAAGCCAATAAGGAGCCAGACTAAGGAGTGCGGTCGGACCTGAGAGGGAAATATTTTTTTTACTTTTGAAAAAGAATATTTTTTGTATTTTTGAAAAAAGGAAAAAAACTATTTTTGGTATTTTAAAGGAGTGAGGAAGGAAGAACCCCCATTTTTGTTGATATTATTGACTTTCACATGTATTATGTTTTTCTTAAGGTGCAAGTGAAATGCTGGATAGGACTCGAGTCTAGGAAAGGATGAGGTATCCAACATAAAGACACAGTTTGACTTGTTTCCAGACTCACGGACAGGGTTCGGTTTTAAAAATGGGTAAAATAATGCAAAATTTAGGCAGTAAGATGACTTGAAATTTCAATAGAGTTTCGCGTTAAAACCGATAAACTAGGTATGTGATTCCTACGGTGGATGCCTATATGAGGTATATGCATATGAGTTCAATGTATGGATTCCCCTCTTAGGAATGACTTCCATGATATACCTCTTGCCTATAAGCGCAGTCATTCATTTGTACGTGTGAAAGACATTTGATATACCTGAGTGTATGTGAATTTCCTCATAGTATACCTTGGGGTTATGGTAAATGTAATAAAGAATTCTATATACTTGGCATATGTGAATGAGTTTTCTATTATATACCTACCCACATAAGTTTGGTTAAGAGGTATGATGCAGGGGAAATGTTTGATATACGTCGAAGGTACTTGGATGGTGAAAGGTGGGACTCATATCACTTAAGTTAATCGTACCCCATAGAGCCGAAAACCCATCACGACGTGACCCCCCGAGTACGGGAAAAAAACTCGATCAAAATGTAGTGCTCATTTCATGTAGTCTGTGAAATGCATGAGCCTTAATTAGTATTTTTATACAATGTCTTGTGTATGCTAAGAAAGATATGTACAATTACTAAGCAAGAAGTAGAGCACGAAAATATACATAAGGGGTATAAAAAAATATCTAAGTATACAAAATAGAATTAACTATAAAAAGTATGTATAAATAGAATGAATCCTATACAAAGTATGGTGATATGCAGAAGGTGTTAGACATGTGGATATTCACAAGTGCGATGGCTATATGTGCAAAATGGGTATAACATGGTGATATGTCCAAGTAAAAATAACGAGAAAGTGCGTGTAAATGGGATTAATGTGGAAGGGCGTTCAAGTGAAAGTAATATGGGTATATACACATATAGTGTGTGAAGCATGTGAGTAAGAATGTGAATATATACAAGTGGGAATAATCATGGATATCGACAAGTGACATAAAGTGTGTGAAAATGTGGATAAGTGGAGTGAAATATGGTAGATATATATAAGTGAATGTGAAGTATGAGATACATACAAATGAACAAATATTGAAGCATGTGATAGAAAAGTTGGTAAAATGTGATGAGAAAATGAGCATTAGGGAAAAAAAAATACATGGATGGTGTCATATGACAATGTCACATATACAACATGTGAGCATGAAAGTAAAAATAGGAATATACAAGTGGAAACATATATACACATGTAGAAAAATAGATAAAAGGTAAGCAATGACCATCTAAAATAAAGTCCTGTTTTATATAAATAAAGTCCCCGCATAGTCGCCATTTTGGCCATCCGAACTGTGTGCACCTCGAAGAAAGTGCTTCTCTTGAAAATGGGGGCAATGAAGAAAAAAAGACTTTCTAGCACTTGAGAGATATTCATAGGTTCCCATGGACATAAAGTGACCATCGTCAAAGGGTAAAAATATAAATAATAGAGTGGCCTACATCTTTTACTCAAAACAAGAAAAATATATAGCCTCCGCTAAAGAAACGGAAACAAAAGACTAACTAATGCATATGAAACCAAATAGATTATGGGTTCGGAGACTAAGTTATGAATGGTAATGTGTTAGGCACCCATTCCACTTTTTCGGTCTCTCATGGGCTATGTTTTAATTTTTCTCCTAAAATTTGTAGTGTATTAGGGTAAAAATGTATATATGGTTGAAAAAGTGTGTGAGGAGTGAAATCATCATGTTTGCACCATAGAAAGGGATGGGAACAAATCAATCAAATAAGGGTAACCAGATAGAGAGGAAAAATATATAAGTAGGTAAAATTTTAGCGATGCACCTGATCATTATTCACTTACAAAAGAGTTAATATGTGTATCTGACGGGGCCACTAAAAGAAAAGAAAATAAGTCATACACACACACACACATACATATACTATGGGTAGTGTGTTGGATTGTGATTCATAATGAACGAATGAGTGCGCATGTCTAACGGGAATACTAAAAGTAAAATTACTTGGGAGATATGTATGGAAACAATGGTTGAAATGACAAGGACAAAATAAGAAAAAAGTAAAAACAAGAGTCTAATTCAAAGATGACCCAGGGATGCCTATATAGCCGGAACCGGCATCAATGTCCATGTAGTTCAAATCAACATAAGGATGGGGTTTAACCTATAAATTGGAAACTAGAGTTTTTTATGTTGATTTGTGGAAAAGCCTGCACAAGTTGTGAAAATGTAGAGAAATAGGAGAGAAACTATAATTTGGGGTATATATTAAACCCACTTTTGGGATTTTTTAGTTTATAAAAGTAGGTTTTGTGAGTATATAGATAATAAAAAGGGTACATAGGGTGATAAAGTAGAAAATAAATAGAAACATATGCTAAAATATAAAGTGTAAGAAATGACAATAAATTAGTAAGCTCGAATGGATAGAATGTAAACCTTCAAAATAACATGGAATCTGATTTTGGAGAAATGAGTTGATATTGATTGTGGTGTAATTGTGCCAAAGTAGTGGTGAAAGCTTAGATGAGAGTGAGATAATGAAATTTTGGAGATAATTTTCATAAAGGGATGTTTTCAATGGCTACGCAGTAATTCGACGCAAAAGGTAATGAACAGTGAAGTCAGGGTTTTCTTAAATAGGAAACCCAAAAGGGGACAAAAGACTTAGCTTCCCCTAGAAAGTCCTTCCAGTCGGTAAAGACTGTGGCCTACCAATTGAAAGGCATACTAGACTTGGCAGCCAAGTACAGTATCTCATTCCTATAGGTAGGGTAAATGGGTGCCTATAAGGAATTCAAAAATGGATTTTTCGAAAACAAATGGTAGTAAAATGCAAACTGCAAGTTCATTTTACGCACAGAACGAGAATTTAGAGCTCTATCAAAGTTCATTTAGGTACTCTCAGGTCCGAGAGTTGAATAAATTCAAATGGATCTAAGGAATGTCCGATGACCTCTAATTTAGGGTTTCGGGATAAAAAGGAAACTAAATGGGAATCAAAACTCTGATTTGCGCAGGGTAAGGGCAAGGAAAGAGGATTCAGATCCCTATGAAAGTACGTGAGATAATCTTAGGTTCAAGAGATGACAAAAGTAAAATGGAGCTCATGAAGCGTCGGTGACCTTTTGGGCTGTTAAATGATAACTGTAAGTTTGATTCACACACTGTATGGATCATTGGAATGGGGATTCTGAGCCCTATTAAAGTGTGTTAAGATAATATTAGGTTCAAGAGCTTACCAAAGTTAAAGGGATATCGATAAACATTTGGTGACCTCTGGTTAGGGTTCGAAAGAATGACCAGAGGTCCGAGGGTTAAAGGGATAGTGCTTGCACTTATGGAGGTGTAAGGGGGTACTAGAATAGGTGTCTATAAGAACCGAAATATTTTTTTGACCCTAAATACTTACCGGTATTAATTAAACCCTTATAAAGTGTTCAAAATCCAAAGACTTCTAAAGAAGAAAGAAAAATACTTAAAAATCAACAATTTCACTAAATTAACTTAGACCCCTTGAAGTTTTAATAATTATAAAATAACCCCTAAAAATTTAAAAGTAATATAACTTGATGTATATTTTACCCCTAAACCCCTACTTTATATCAAATTAATCTATTAGACTCTAACTAACATATAATCACAATTATAGCCTTTGAAACTTTCTAAATTACAAAAGTACACCAATACTATATAGAAAGTATACTATTTAGCCTATAAATGTAATTACAAGACCAATGAAGTACCAAACCTCCAAGTTTCATTAGTTTCAGTAAACCTCCTCTCCACTTAGTGCACCACATCAGCACTAGAAGCTAAAAGGAACATGTTTACACCATGAACACATGTGAACCACACTTACCAACCTTGAAAACTTCATATAATCATCTCAAATAGATCACCCAATTCCACCAATCGAATCCTATGAGTAAGTTGTATAAATACCCCACCATTTCAGTAGTTAAGTCACACTTGAAAGTTCAGTTAAAAAACTCAAAATTCAACTCAAACTAGGTACACTATGATTTTATGAGTAATTTTCAGTTCTTTTTATTCCATTTTGTTTATGTGTAGTTAGTATACTTAGAACAATTATAATATGCAAGCTTTTACGTGTAGAACAATCAAGGATATAAAATATATGAAGATACACCATTAAAGCTTGAGCTTAAATGATAAATTTTTAATACAAAGATCCAAACTTTGGTTTGAAGCTACATATACCTTCAATACAACCTAAGGATGCCAAGTGTAATGGTCAAAATCCATGAATGTGTCTATTAACCTAAAATCGATCGAAAGTGTATTTTGAACATGAAACTTGAAAATTTGAAACTCTCCATGTATAATCTATGTCAACCTTTGAAACCAAAACTAAACTACTTCTATATATAGAAAAAACCAACCCACGTTCATAAGAATCCTTGCCATGATCTAGAAATTCATGAATATCTGGTCAAAATTTATGCAAAACACACAGTTTCAAAACTTAAGATACACTACATCTCAATAAAAAAAACTTATATATTTGGATTCCTCGTGAAAACTTTGGTAAAGTTGGTTAAGAAATCATCTCAAATGGTATAGTAATGAAGGAGAAATCCGAGTTCAAAATTTTGAAACCCTAGAAGTCAAAATCGAGAGGTTGAAGATGAAGACTTTAACTAGAAACCTTAACAACGCGCGCAATCATAAATTACTAAATGTTTTTTCTAATATATTTATTCTAATTTTCTGGTTAAAATGGTATAAGGTAAGGCCATGTTAGGATGAATCTATCCTAAGTTATGGAAAAATGAGGTTTTATATTAAGATTATTTTTCCAAAATTACAAATTGACCCCTCTTAACTTTTTCAAATTATGAATTTGATCCCGAAACTTTGTGTGTGAATACTTCCACATATTTTAAGAGAAAAATTCGCTTACACCAAAGTTCAGTAATGAGTTTAAGTCCAGTAGTTTAAAGTACCAAGATATTTACAATTAAACTCCTGAAACTTTAAAGATACAATTTTATAACAAAACTGACTGACCCAATCCTAAATACTTACATACCCAAACATTGTATGAAGAAAATCAATTACCAACTCTTCCCAATATCTTTCTGTGATATATAAAGTCGATCGAAATACCGAGCAAGTAGGTCTTTCCTACCTTTTTAAATCGTATACTTTGCGTATTTGGCATACTGCTATTGATATTATTATGTGATATATCCTATTTACTTTTAGTTTCTGCATGTTATTATACTACCATACTACATATTTTTTTTACATATCATCGGTATTTGAATTTATCACCAGTATTTGAATTTGACTATAAATCAGCTATGACACCCCGCTTAAAATAATAACAGGTGGTCAGCCCTATACTACATTAAATCAGGAATCTCAGATGGCTCATTCTCAGCATCAAAGACTACGCTAAAAAAGATAAGGCTAACTACCCAAAACTATAAAAGTGGATGCCAAAAATTAAATAAAACATACAATGGAAATCAACCCAACAATATAAGACTGCTATCAAAGGTGAATTGTACACAAGTACCATGATAAAAGAAGTGCTAAAGATTAAAATAAAATGAGTACATACAAGGAAATATACCCGAATAAGCTGTCGGGGCACAGACAGTACAACATCCATAAAGAAGAAGTATAAATAACTACAAATAACTTCTGGGTGAAAACCCTATAAACAAAAAGAATCCTATCTATATTTACAAAGAAATAGGAAGCAACTACAATCTAAATCCCGCAACAGTCCGCAACTGCTATGTCTCCCAAGACTCTAGAGAGAAAAGAATCTAGTATCCATGCAGCGGGACACCTGTAGTACAATATATACATTCATAGCCAAAGACAGAATAAACGGGTCAAAGCCCGAGGTATAAAAATGTTTAGCAAGTGTGTTAACCGTGCATAATAAATATAAATGCAATATTTCATAATTTAAGTGGAGTCTCACTCTCGTGAAACCCCAAGCTCATCTCTCATCTACGGCGCCACCTAATCGCATTCTGGAACCTTAGTTTGAGATACCCGACACATTTTAGGAGAACGTACTAAACCGTATGCATGTCCTATACCCGCATGACCCGCCATCTTAACATAACCCCAAAATCATTTTCAATAAAATCCCTTTTTAAATATATACACACATATATATACCTTACTAGGCTTCAGTAGTTCCAATTATTAACTTAAACCAGTTATACGTCTTAATACTTCATGCATTAACATTAGGCTTCAATATAAAAGTTTGTTCTCTAAACAACTTACATTCTAGTACTAAGGAAAAAACTTCTCTCCACTCTCAACATTGCACTACGTTTCGTGCGTGGGGCGTCTCTCAAAGCGAAATCCAAATAAGGAACCCCCCGATACACTACTCCTTGACAATGTTGATCGTAGGCATCCATTATGTCTACACAAATCCTATTACTTCAACTACCTAATTATAGTACTACATCTAAGAAAATAATTAGAATATGAATTTAAATCCTTGGGGTCGATATGATCGCAATTGTCTCTCAGTACGATCTTTCGACCTTGATCAACTAGTACACTGAAATCACCCAAGATGTACATCATAGAAGCTCCATATCCTCTTCACCTATAGGATATACAAATATATATATTTACTCTAAATATATATAAGCAGTCATTCATTCCTATAACCACGTATACATAACACACATAATGTACACTTGTAATACACATAACATAAACGGTTATAGGATACCAAAGTACTTCACCATCACTGCACCAAAACTGGCGATTGGTCACGGGCAAAATCCCTGACCAAAACTGTGGGTCGCGGACTTGGCTGTGACCATTTCGGGAGTGACCAATTTCGTGGGTCATGGCCTAGGTCCGTGACCAAAAAATGGTCAAAGTCCAAAGGGGTCACGGCAGATGGTCGCGGACTTGGGTCGTGACCCATGCCGAGATGGGTCGCGGTCCTCGTTCGTGACCCACAACCGTGACAGATTGGTCCCGGCCAAAGTCCGCGACCGTGACAAAAAAATTAAAAAAAATTAGTCGTCGTCGTCATCCGTGATCCACAACCGTGATAAATTGGTCGCGGACTTTGGCCGCAACCCACAACCGTGACCAAACAAATAAAATAAAAATGGTCGTGGCCCTCGTTCGTGACCCACAACCGTGACAAATTGGTCGCAAACTTTGGCCGCGACCCACAACCCTGAAGAAAGAAAAGGAAAAAAAATAGTCGTGGACTTTGGCCGCGACTATTTTTATGTGCAACGAAAAAAATAAAAATGGTCATGGACGAAGTCCATGACCATATTTAACTATAATTTTTTAAAAAAATGAATTTTTCGTCAAATCCTAAAATTGGGGGTCATGTGAGCGCACCGTCGGTTGCTACGTGTAACGTTGGACGCGTACGAGGCCTTACAAATATTTATTATTGGCAAAATAATAAAACAAATCACAAATTGCGAATAGAGAACGTTGTTAATAAACAAATATATATACAAACTTAAAAATATTACAACTCTTAATAATTCACAGACCAAAAAAAAATTGGGCAGAGTTTCCTCTATTTTCTTGACATTCCAAACCCTGTAAACGTAAAACCTGTTTATTATAAAGCCCTCACGGCCATAAAATTCAACAATCAAATTATAAAAGCCCGTACGGCCAAAAAACCAAAAAATAAAAGCCCGCACGACAGTAACATATAAAAAACATAATCCTGAATGTCCACAGCATGTAAACAATCTTCATGTTGTAAACCATTGCCTCCTTCATTTGTCCCACATGCAATAATCCTACAAATGATAGGATAAAAAAAATATCAGTAACCAAGTAGTTTTACAAAAATTTAATCAAGGTGAAAAATGGCATATAGGAGTTAAAATTATCAACATATCAATGTTTTTAGACCTAAGTCTAGAAATATGCAAATTACCGTCGTATTCTCAAGACGGGAGTCCCAAGGTTGCATGGTCAATTCCTATGAGTTACATTGGTCCCGTGGGAGGTGTTGGTACAACCCACAAGCCGTTCGGGGGTTGTTTCGGGTTTTTCCCCACTAACGCCATGTTTTGCCTAAGTTTAGAAATATTCAAATTACCATCGTATTCTCAAACCGGGAGTCCCGGAGCTGCGCGGTCAGTTCCAGCGAGTCACATTGGTCCTGTGGGAGGTGTTGGTGCCACCCACGGGGCCGTACGGGGACTGTTTAGGTTTTCACCCACTAACGCCATGTTTTTAAGCCTAAATCTAGAAATATTCAAATTACCGTCGTATTCTCAAACCGAAAGTCCCGCGACTGCGCAGTCAGTTCCTACGAGACATATTGGGCCCGTGCGAGGTGTTGGTGCCACCCATGGGGCCGTTCGGGGGATTTTTCTGGTTTTCACTTTCTAACGCCATATTTTTAAGTTTAAGACTGAAAATATGCAAATTACCGTCGTGTTTTCAAACCAGGAGTCCCGTGACTACGCGATCAGTTCCTACGAGTCACATTGGTCTAGTAGGAGGTATTGGTGCCAGCCACGGGACCGTTGGTGGCTTGTTTCGTGTTTTCACCCACTAACGCCAGGTTTTTGAGCATAAGTCTAAAATTATGCAAATTATCATCGTATTCTCAAACCGGGAGTCCGACGACTACGTGGTCAGTTCCTATGAGTTACATTGGTTCTGTGGGAGGTGTTGGTGCGACCCACGTGGCCGTTCGGGGGTTGTTTCGGGTTTTCCTCCATTAACACCATGTTTTTCCTAAGTCTAGATATATTCAAATTATTGTTGTATTCTCAAACCGGGAGTCTCGGGGCTGCGTGATCAGTTCCTATGAGTTACATTGGTCCCGTTGGAGGTGTTACTGCCACCCACGAGGACGTACGGGGAGTGTTTCAGGTTTTCACCCACTAACGCCATGTTTTTAAGCCAAAATCCAGAAATTTTCAAATTACCGTTGTATTCTCAAATCTGGAGTCCCGCGGGTGCGCGGTAAGTTCCTACGAGTCACATTGGTCCCGTGGGAGGTATTGGTGCCACCCATGGGGCCTTTCGGGGGATGTTTTGGGTTTTCACCCTCTAACGCCATATTTTTAAGCCTAAGACTGGAATTATGCAAATTACCGTTGTGTTCTCCAACCAAGAGTCCCGTGACTGCGCGATCAGTTCCTACGAGTCACATTGGTCCCGTAGGAGGTGTTGGTGCCACCCACGAGACCGTTCGGGGGTTGTTTCGCATTTTCCCCCACTAACGCCATGTTTTTAAGCATAAGTCTAGAATTATGCAAATTACTGTCGTATTCTCAAACCGGGAGTCCGGCGGCTGCGTTGTCAGTTCCTACGAGTCACATTGGTCCCGTGGGAGGTGTTGGTGCCACCCACGTAGCTGCTCGGGGGTTGTTTCATGTTTTCCCCCACTAACGTCATGTTTTGCCTAAGTCTATATATATGTAAATTATCATCGTATTCTCAAATCGGGAGTTCCGGGGCTGCGCGGTCAGTTCCTACGATTTATATTGGTCCCGTTAGAGGTGTTCGTACCACCCACGGGGCCGTTCGGGGTCTGTTTCGAATTTCACCCACTAATGCCATGTTTTTAAGCATAAGTCTAGAAATATGAAAATTACCATTGTATTCTCAAATCGGGAGTCCGACGGCTGCGTGGTCAGTGCCTACGAGTTACATTGTTCCCGTGGGGGGTGTTGGTGCCACCCGCAGGGCCGTTCAAGGGCTGTTTTGGGATTTCACCCTCTAAGGCCATTTTTTAACCCTACGTCTAGAAATATACAAATTATCATCGTATTCTCAAACTGGGAGTCCCGCGGCTGCACGGTCAGTTCCTACGAGTCACATTGGTCCTGTGGGAGGTGTTGGTGCACCCACTGGGCCGTTTGGGGGATGTTTCGGGTTTTCACCCTCTAACGCCATATTTTTAAGCCTAAGACTAGAATTATGCAAATTACCATCGTGTTCTCAAACCGAGAGTCCCGTGACTGTGCGGTCAGTTCCTACGAGTCACATTGGTCCCGTGGGAGGTGTTAGTGCCACCCACGGGGCCGTTCGGGGGCTGTTTTGTATTTTCATCCACTAATGCCATGTTTTTAAGCATAAGTCTAAAATTATGCAAATTACCGTCGTATTCTCAAATCGAGAGTCTGGCGGCTGTGTGGTCAGTTCCTACGAGTTACATGTGTTTCGTGGGATGTGTTGGTGCCACCCACGGGGCCTTTAAGGGGTTGTTTAGGGTTTTTCCCCACTAACGCCATCTTTTGTCTAAGTCTAAAAATATAGAAATTATCGTCGTATTCTCAAATCGGGAGTCCCGCGCCTGCATGGTCAGTTCCTACGAGTTACATTGGTCCCGTGGGAGGTGTTGGTGCTACCACTAGGCCATTCGGGGGCTGTTTTGGGTTTTCCCCCACAAACGCCATGTTTTGGCTAAGTCTAGATATATTCAAATTACCGTCGTATTCTCAAATCGGGAGTCCCGTGGCTGCACGGTCAGTTCCAACGAGTCACATTGGTCCCGTGGGAGTTGTTGGTGCCACCCACGGGGCCGTACAGGGATTGTTTCTGGTTTTCACCCACTAACGCCATGTTTTTAAGCTTAAGTCTAGAATTATACAAATTACCATCGTATTCTCAAACCGAAAGTCCCACGGCTGCGTGGTCAATTCCTACGAGTTACGTTGGTCCCGTGGGAGGTGTTGGTGCCACCCACGGGGCCGTTCGGATGTTGTTTTGGGTATTCACTCCCTAACGCCATTTTTTAAGCCTAAGTCTAGAAATATACAAATTATCATCGTAGACTCAAATGGGGAGTCCCGCGGCTGTGCGATCAGTTCCTACGAGTCACATTGGTCCCGTGGGAGGTGTTAGTGCCACCCACGGGGCTGTTCGGGGGATGTTTCCGTTTTTCACCCTCTAACACCATATTTTAAGCCTAAGACTAGAAATATGAAAATTACCGTCGTGTTTTCAAACCGGGAGTCCCGCGCCTACATGGTCAGTTCCTACTAGTTACATTGGTCCCGTGGGAGGTGTTGGTGCCACCCACTGGGTCGTTCGGGAGCTGTTTTGGGTTTTCTTCCACTAACGCCTTGTTTTGCGTAAGTCTAGATATATTTAAATTTCCATCATATTCTTAAATCGGGAGTCCCGAAGCTGCGCGGTCAGTTCCAACGAGTCATATTGGTCCCGTGGGAGGTGTTGGTGCCACCCACGGGGCCGTACGGGGATTGTTTGTGGTTTTCACCCACTAATGCCATGTTTTTAAGCATAAGTCTAGAATTGTACAGATTACCATCGTATTCTCAAACCGAGAGTCCCGTGACTGCGTGGTCAGTTCCTATGAGTTACATTGGTCCCGTCGGAGGTGTTGGTGCCACCCACGGGGCCATTCGGGGGTTATTTTGGGTTGTCACTCTCTAACACCATTTTTTAAGCCTAAGTTTATAAATATACAAATTATCATTGTATACTCAAATAGGGAGTCTCGCGGCTGCTCGGTCAGTTCCTACGAGTCACATTGGTCTCGTGGGAGGTGTTGGTGCCACCCACGGGGCCGTTCAGGGGATGTTTCGGATTTTCACCCTCTAATGCCATATTTTTAAGCCTAAGATAAGAAATATGCAAATTACCGTTGTGTTCTCAAATCGGGACTCCCGTGACTGCGTGATCAGTTCATACGAGTCACATTGGTCTCGTGGGAGGTGTTGGTTCCACCCACCGGGCCGTTCGGGGGCTATTTTGGGTTTTCACCCTCTAACGCCATGTTTTTAATCCTAAGTCTAGAATTATGAAAATTACCATCGTACTCTCAAACTCGAAGTCCCGTGCTGGGCGGTCAGTTCCAACAAGTTACATTGGTCCTGTGGGAGGTATTGGTGCCACATACGGGGCCATCGAGGGTTGTTTTGGGTTTTCACCCTCTAACGCCATGTTTTAAACCTAAGTCTAGAAATATGCAAATTATCGTTGTATTCTCAAACTGGGAGTCCCGCGGTTGTGCGGTGAGTTCCTACGAGTCACATTGATCCCCTAGGAGGTGTTGGTGCCACCCAGGGGCCGTACGGGGGATGTTTCGAGTTTTCACCCTCTGACGCCATATTTTTAATCCTAAGACTAGAAATATACAAATTACCATCGTATTCTCAAACTAGGAACCCCGTGGTTGCGCGGTCAGTTCCTATGAGTTACATTCGTCCCTTGGGGGGTGTTTGTGCCTCCCACGGGGCCGTTTGGGGGATGTTTTGGGTTTCCACTTTCAAACGCCATGTTTTTAAGCTTAAGTCTAGAAATATGAAAATTATCATTGTATTCTCAAACCGGGAGTCTCACGGCTTCGCGGTCAGTTCCTAGGAGTCACATTGGTCCCGTGGGAGGTGTTGGTGCCACCCACGGGGCCGTTTGGGGGTTATTTCGGGTTTGACCTGCTAATGCCATGTTTTTAAGCGTAAGTCTAGAAATATGCAAATTACCGTCGTATTATCAAACCGGGAGTCCCTTAACTGCGCGATCAGTTCCTACGAGTTACATTGGTCCTGTGGAAGGTGTTGGTGCCTCCCACGGGGCCGTTCAGGAGTTGTTTTGGATTTTCACCCCCTAATGCCATATTTTTAAGCCCAAGTATAGAAATATGCAAGTTATCTTCGTATTCTAAAATCGAGAGTCCCGCGGCTGCGCAGTCAGTTCCTATGAGTCACATTGGTCCCGTGGGTGGTGTTGATGCCACCGACGGGGCCGTTCGTGGGCTGTTTTGAGTTTTCACCCACTAATGCCATTTTTTAAGCCTAAGTCCTCATATTTTCAAATTATCGTCGTATTCTCGAACCGAGAGTCCTATGATTGTGTGATCAGTTCCTATGAGTTACATTGGTCCTATGCGAGGTGTTGGTACCTCTCACGAGACCGTTGGGGGATATTTCAGGGTTTCTCCCTCTGATGCCATGTTTTTAAATCTAACTCTATACATTTTCAAATTATCGTCATGTTCTCAAACCGGGAGTCTAAAATATTTTCAACATATTATCTAACAATCAAACCCATAATTATCCCATACTCCTTCTAACATACAATCCAACAACAAGCCAATAACTAATAATTATCCAACAGCCAGACCAAACAAAACCAATATTTATCCCGTACTCCTATCATCTAAAAGATTTAATAGATAATGCATATCAATTATATAACTAATTTAGTTAAAGTAAAGACTACCTGGTAGGTAGTGAGGAACTGGTATGCAATTGCTTAGATCTGCAATATGTAAACAATGTGTAACGAAGAACTGGTATGTAAAATTAAAGAAAGTTCCTCACAAAACCCCTGAAGAATTATTAGTTGCCTATAATATGTCTTAAATTTACACAAATACATACAAATTGAGAACTGAAAATGTTGGACTAAAGCATACTAGATTGAAAAGTTTTTCACATGGGTAGGTATGCTGAAAACTGAAAATGTTATTGAAACACATACATATAAGTTGAATAAAGCATACTAGATTGTAATGTTCTTCGTAGTTTACCTTAATTACCGACAACCAAAAGAGAGAAAATTATTAGAATTGAGCTATCTGAACTCAAAGAAAGTTAAATTTACCATTAAGCACATTCTTATACAAGTTATCTAATACAATTACCTGAAGAACGTTGTAGATACATGCTTTTCACTAGACCAAATCCTGCGATATTTGTTAATACCCTTTAACTTCATCTTCTTCCTAAAATCAATGAACAACATATTCAACATAACGAAAAATTCAAAAGTGAAAACAGTGAAAAACATATTCAATATAACAAGGCATAGATCAAATAAGTAATAACCCCAAAATCCCGTCTCAACATCTGTTGTCAAAATCCCACAATCCGGAGACTCGATAAGAATTGCTATAATGTCCATTAAACATAAACATTCATCCCACTAAATTTCAATAATAGTAACAAAATGTTAAGTTCAGACAATTACCCGAATAATTGGTAACATCGCAAAATGTTGAGTTCAAACAATTACCTTCACACTAATGTAAACCTTGTTCTTTCCATTTTCCCGACCCTCCCCAACAGCAACAGTGTCTACGAGTTGATTTGAAGGATGAAAATCGAAATCAAATGGAAATTTCCCCAAATTTATCTCCATTGCTAATTGAAATAAGCAAAATATAGGGAAAAACATTTAGTAAGGTAGGGAAATCCACAATGATCGGTAACATCACCTTAATGAGTTCAATAATCATCACAGTTTTCTTAATAGCTCTACCCATTGCCTTAAGAGCAATGTCGTTGGATCCTTTCTCCTACAAAAGAAAACATTATCTAACTTCATAAGCTTCAAAATAGAGAAATGTAAAGGAGTACAAAATAGTCATTTAAATCATATAAAGAAATGACATTTGTAGCATAAAAACATGTTTGATCCAAAATAAATTTTCTAGGGGCTTGAAAAAGAATGGAACAACAATTACAATCAATTAACCAAAAGGCTTCATAACAGATTTGACATATGACGGTATGCACAGCATAACACGTGTTTATTTTCATAAGACAATCCGAATCTCACGTGGCAATGTGACACTCGTAGCATAATAACATTAACCATAAAAAACATGTTTTTTTCCAGAATTGGTTTGTTATTGAATTTAATGAAACACAACATGGACATAATACATAGCAAAACTAGTGTAATTATGAGGATGTATCTGACCTCGGCTGCTCTATCCACTGACCACCATAAAACCATTCTTATTATAAAATTTGTGTATTAGAAAAATCCGTGTATATATTATAAAATTCCATGTACAAATTACAATTTCTCCAATAAAAAATCATGTATACTTTACAACTTTTATCGTATACAGGACTGAAAATCGAGTATAAAAAAAAAACTAAACCATAAATGCATGACAAAATCATTACTTACACCAATACATCATATTATTTACATTAAGATATAGAACCTGAAAATAGCAAATCATTGGCGATCTAGTGAGTAACCTTAATACCCAGTTGTAGAATGAAACAAATTTGTAGGGCCTAATGAGCAAAGGTACCAAATGAAATGGTAAATAAATGACAAAAGAAAGATAGCGATCTAGGGTTAGAGTGGATACCTCGGGAATTGAGGGTTTTCTGTCGGACTAGGAGCTTTGGACTTGTTGCCCATTTCGGATGGACAATACTGATTGCTTGATAAGTGCATAGATGAAGAAGGGCTCAAATACTTCGCATTGAAAAATGAGATTTTTTTGGTGGGGTGGGAGTGGGAGTGGGGTGGTAAAATTTCACAAACAGACAACTACCTTGTTGCCGCACTTTTGGGATTCCATTAATCCATTATTTATCATATTTAGAAGAAAATCTACATGGGCATTCGATAACATATTGCAATCAAATAAAAAAAATTATCAGTGAGAATTCGCAACCTTGTAGGTTGAACAAAAAACCGTCGATATTTGTGAGAATGGAACGAATCCACGAAGTCCCTCCAACACTACCACAAATTCGCCTTTGTTTAAAGCAACAACCTGCATATGCATTCCATCAATACAAAAGATTGTTCAAACCTTCTTGATGTTGCTTCATTGTGCTCTTTACTATCTCCATAATTGAAGCCTCCGGCCACCACCATCACAATAACTCGAACACCACTTGGTGCGGCTGAAACCCTAACCGAAATCGTCGGTGCCTACTATCAATCACCACTTGGTCGATTGAATGAAAGAGATGGAGGGGAACGAAATTAATGAAATGAAGCATATAGCGGGAGTTATGTTTTTCATATTGAACATGGTCACGGATAGAGCCAAGACCTATGCGTGAAACAATTTAATGAAATCAAACAACCCACCAATTTGGGTATGGTCACGACCCATAGCCGTGACCCATACCAAAAAATGGTCACGGCCCCAAGTCGTGACCCTCAATCTGCGACCCTTTTACATCCATCCTAATGCTTGAATGAGGTATGGTCACGGACCATAGCCATGACCCACACCCAGAAATGGTCACGACCCTAAGCCATGACCCTCAATGTGTTTACTCTCTTCTTCATCATGTCATGGGTCACGGACTTGGGCCGTGACCCACCCGCGACCAAGCTTAGAGGGAATTTTGGCGCGAGTTTGGTGCCAAGATGGTCACGGCCTAGTCACGGCCCAAGTCGGCGACCACTGTGGTCAAGGACTTGGGCCTTGACCACTTATAGAGCATCGATAATTTTGTGTGGTAATAAATATGGACACATCAAATAATGAGTGGGTCACGGCCCAAGTCCGCGACCATCTGGTCGCGAACTTGGGCCGTGACCCACTGAGCGTGACCATTCGTAGGATTTGGTGTAGTGCAGGCTATCATCTTTCAGTAATTACTCACTTTCTCCCAGGTTCACCACCCATCGGACTATCATCACACCGCTATGGTGACAAAATCAATCCTAACGTATGGGAAGCGGTCATAATTCCTAACCAGCAAGTGAGAACGATTCATACCTAAGACTTCTCACCCCCAAAATAAAATCACACAAATAAAAAAGGGACGACTATGACCTGGGGACTATCCAAACCCTGCTCCTCAAGCCAGGGGCTCACCCTCATCGTGCAACTTTCCATGATTGCATGTGCCGGGTATGCTTCAGACTATAACTATATATATCATTCACACTATATATATACATCCATATGATCACATCATATAATCAAACCTTCACATGCGGTATAGATATCCACGCCATAAGTACACACACACACACACACACACACACACACAAATATATATATACTAGGGTGTACCCGTGCCGATGGCACGATTGTAAAAATGTAGCGGATATTTCGTAACAGTGATTATGTTTGGAAAAAAAATACGCGATAAGATGACACGGACTCACGCAAAGTTATAAATTAATGTGTGGACCCTTAATAATTTCAAATTATATCAGCACCAAACCAATAAAATAAAATAATTAACGGGTGTAGTTTGTGACTCGTTTAAGTCGTAAATAAGAAAAATTATTGGGTCTCGTAAATTTTTTTAGATTAATATTAATTTAACCATAATTCTTTTTACTAAATGAGAGTTTAGTATTAGTAATGAACATACCACATTAAGGGGTCGTGTTTAAATATGATTTTACTACATATTAGATAATAATGTTTATTTCTAATGTATTAAGAGTTTATGTATCTTAATATTTATTTCTGACACTAACACAGCTCGAATAAAAACATGACACGGAACCTTATTTTGTACTTAACACAAATACCTCCAAAATAAAACGCAATATGAAATCTTATTTTTATTACAAAACAGGAAAAAAACCTAGTTACAAACGACATAGAATCAACGTTTTAAGGTTACTTGACGTTTGACAACCTGTATTTCTTGTGATTGAGTTTAGCCCCCTTGATTTTTATTTTTTGATCACTTTATTACCTAAAATGTCTTTTAATGACAAAAAACCCGCACAAAAAAGTTTCACCAATAATTTCTTGTGACACTTTTTCATCATTAAAATTCATTTTGGGGGGGGGGGGGAGGGGGGAGCAAAACTTTTATCCCCACCATTTTCACGTCTTGAAATTTGACCTCACAAATGACTTCTAGCGATGAATTTTATTCAAGACTTCTTCATATTAGGTGAAAAAGAAGATTTCCAGACGTGTCTCATTTTAAATTGGTCATATCCGTACTAAGTAAAAAATAAAATTTATTGACGTGGTGTTTTGATTAAATATTTTTTTATGCCTATGGTGGTAAGACCAGCCGACATCTACCTCTCCCAGACCCCGCAGTGAAGCATCACGGAGAGGTATGATTATGTAAGTACAATCGCTCTCCCAGACCCCGCAGTGAAGCATCTGGGTGATGTATGATTATGTAAGTTCAATCCTTTAATTGATTTGGGGGTATGATTATGTAAGTTCAATCATTCAATTGATTTAGTTTTATTATATGATGTCCACTTTGAATCAGGTCTCTCCAATGTGACTACTTTCAAATTATTTTCAAAATTCTACTGTGATTCTTTTATAAGTGAAGTAGAATAGACTACACTATAACTATGGAGTTATTTTAATAAAATAAAATGTGGAGCAAACAAAGAAAATAAGAAGCATAAAAGTATCTATTAAGAACCTTTTTCCTTGTAATATGAAAAAAGAAACCCAACATGTGCGTAGGTCAACTTCATATTCACGGTACATAAAAATAAACATTAAAACATCCTCAAAAAATATAATAAATAATTAAAACATCCATCATATTCACCATAAATGAATGTGTCCAACTATGAAATTAATTAAATCATCCCCATAAAATATAATAAATAATTACACAATGCCGATGTCAAGAAAAAATAATATCAATGTCAACAAAAAAAATATATACATAAATAAAACCAATGCCCATTTTATGATAATGCAATTTATTGACCTCACAAATAACATGTGTCACCTGAGTTATCCTACCTATTAATCTCATTCTCAAAACTATGAATTATTGGGATCAATAAAAAAACTGCAACTTTATCTCCATTGCCTTCAACTTATCCATATCTACAAACAAAAAAAGATCATACGCCTATTGGTTTGTCTTGTGATAACAGTACGACAATGTATATTAAACTTTAAAAAGATACCAATCTATTAGAAAAAGGAATACAGTCAAAACTGAAAGAAAAAATAGTACCTAAATGAGAAGTTAATAAGATCCACGGTTTAACCTCTTGCTTGGTCATGGACACCTAAAAATGTATAAAACTCAAAGAATGTTAAAGAATCACAGATTATAACATAACAGTATTAGGAACTACTTAACTATTATCAGGAGCTTAGGTTTTAAGCATATAGATGTACTTAACTAATAATTACAAAATATTAAGCATTTCCAAAACATGTACTTTACAAAATCCCACAACTACCAATATCCAATCGTTGACAATGCAATTTATACACCTCTCAAATAATCCCAATATCCAATCTGCAAATAGGGATGTGAAGAAGCAAAATATTAAAAATTATGGAGTAAATTCAATGTAATTATTTCCAAATCTATAAATGGAACCACAAATTAATCATATTATAAGTCAAAAATCATGGAGAGAGAAAAATTGGCTTACCCACTTACCCCAGCAAAGATTTCAAGTCGTGGGTGATGAAACACAGGCACATAAAAAAGAGATATTGTCTCGTTCATCTTCAACCAGAAGATTGTCTGATGGGGTAATCGTACTGGATCGAATATTGTCTCGATATGGTTCGGTCATCTGCATCTTCTTCGTTTGGTCATCATCAACAGTTATTGGAGCGGAATGAAGGCATAACACTTACCCCACAGATTTTTGAAACACATATTTTTTGTGATGCTCATAAAGATAACAAAGTAGGTGGTTTACTCAACAAAACCACCGCCTCCAAACCCATTTCTCAAGATTAAATCCCTGACAGATCCAACATTAAAACCAAGCCGTACAGTATAAGCTCCTCCTCCAACTCTGTCTTATTCTGTTTGGGTATTATAAAAAAAATGTTAAAACAAAACCTAATTCGGAAAAGAAAAGGAGATAATGAAAAATGGCAGGTGCAAACCAAAACTGAAGAGAGATGGTACCTGTAGTAATGTGTAAGAGATGGTACCTGTACCAAAACTCAAACCAAAATACAAACCCCAATGGTACTTGTAGCTTGCTGCCTCCGTGTTGTACATGTACAAAGTTTGGAGTTTTCATGTCGAGATCAGTAAAATCAAAACAAAATCCCAAAACTTTAGAGTTTTCATGTTGTACCTGTACAGACTTTGGAAGAGAACCAAAAACTGTCGATAGTTCAGTTCAGTTCACGCACACACCATCGAGACTATGTTGTGTATTCCTTAAAGTGCCTATGAAGGACAAATTTCAGTTCACGTACACACCATCGATAAAAATGAAATCAAAAGTTTGAATAAAAATGAAACCAAATCAAAGAAGTTAACAATGATCCAAACCTTAAGAGACTATGTTCCCTCCAAACCTTTCGAAATTCTAGATCAGGTGCTCACTGAGATGGTGTCTAAATATGGTTCCTAGTGACCGTGAGGGTTTTTATTGGAAGGAGTGAGTGGATGAAAAGTTGTATTGGGTAGGAAAAGATATGGCGTCTATTCCTAGAGCCACGGGTTATCTTTTTTTTTTCTCGAAGTGTGAAGTATTTGCAGGTATTTAAGTTTTGCACATTTCAGTTCAGACGTGGTTGTTTTTTCCAGGTGACAGAAATCCTTCTCGAGCCTTCTGCTGATATTGAGCCTTGTGCGCGCATTAGGAGCGTGAGATTCAATTTGGTAAGATGTCTTCTGAGCCATCAGTTGATAAACATCAAATTTTTGAAGATGTAATCTGAACCGTTAGTTGGGGAGGACAAAAAGTCCCTCCTCATTTATTATATATATATACAAATATACATGACAAACTCTCGTTCCTATGTATGAAAATTTATAAACTCGGCTATAAGTGTACATAATCCTCATTATACTAGCCATCGTTCCAAGCGTATTTAACCTAATTCGTTATATAAATACGATCCCTCACTTGAAGCATATTCATCCATTGTCCCTATGATATGAATAGTCCTCCAATATCTCCAACATTAAGGTAATTAACCCAAAGTTTAACGCGTGTAATAATCACTATACATCCCATAAAAATCCAAATGCACATCGATATATCTAATAATAATCTAGACTTTAGGTATACCCTTAACTAATAGTCTGTAAGCCTCAAGCTTAATATTAAATTCATTCCATGATCCCATCAAGTGTTAGAATCCCCATTGTTATTCCCACAAAAATATATAGTAACTATCGTGACTAGAATTACAACAAAACCTATTCTAGTTGACACTACGATCTGAGAGTTCTCAATTTTGCCTACGGTTCACTTATTCCTATGAACCCTTAACATTAATGCATTCACAATTTATTCCTTGATTTAATCATCACTAAGGGTAGGCGACCTCTCTCTCTCATTGGTCCCCAATCATATCTTAAACAGAATCCTATCGCTATAAATATTTTCCACAAAGTCGGTTTAGAATTTCCATGCCATTCTATCATAACTCTTTAAAATATTACTAAACCTTACGTCATATCTACGCTCCCTTTTGGACTCCAATTAGAACTCCCATCCCCAATGAGGTTTCCCACCACCTCGATACATGAATCATATGCATACATATATCCCCAAACTACTTTGATATTCCCCGCTATCATAACATGTCAGAAACCCTCAAATAAACTCCAAAACATAACTCTCGCATAAATAAGTTCCAAATTGAGAAACCCAATCGCAATGGAATAAAACTCCTATACGTTCCTGTGTATGTTTCCAAAGTGATTCGATATGACTCCACCAACATAACACATGAGAAATCCCTTATGAATCTCCAAAACATATCTCTTGCATCATATAGGACGGTCCTTTATTGATAAACCCAATCAAAAAGGGGTAGAAATCATTTTTGAAAAACTCCACTAAACAGCCCTATTTCCGAATCGATTCGGTCTCAAGGGTGAATCGATTCGCTTCAAATGCGAATCGATTTGGTCCAAAGGACCTCAGAGACTGTCCCAGGTCGAATCGATTCGCCTTGGGTCTGAATCAATTCGGTCATACAAACCTGGCACTTTTGCTTAAGCCGAATCGATTCGCTTAGGGTCGAATCGATCCGGGTTTGTAAAACTTTGATGGTCTTTTCGTTTTTACATAACCCATGAATTATAAACCCCAAAATCATGACTTCTAACTCTTAAACCTTAATCAAATCATGATTATAATCTTACAGCCATCTCAATTAAGATCCCAACCATCCCCACACCATTAAACCCATTTATAAACCTAAAATGCAAAATTTATTCCACAAAATATAGGTTTTCACATACAACCCAAAATCCATTTCTTTTGCCCTCAAATTATGAAATAAAATACACAAATGAATTATTTAGGCAAGATTAAACACTTTCATCGAAATTGTAGGGGTTGAATCGTCCTCGTGATCGCGTATGGGCCGGAAATCTCCAAGCTTTCTCCTCTCTCTCTTACTTTCTTCTTCTTTCTCTCTTTCTTTATCTTTCTCTCTCTCTCAAATGAGATAGGCTGATCTGTAAGCCTCTTAAGCCTTTAAAACATAAATCCCAGTTTTAAATGATAATATACTCTTTAAATGACTCGTTCACTCTAATTCGAGTTTAACTAACTTAAAAAATGTTCCAGAACCGAAATAATTCCCAAGGACAGTCATTTTGACTATCTCGACCCATCCGGAATACTTTATAACACCCTCAATTTTTGGACCTCAGTTTCCAAATCTTAAGATTATCCAATTTAAATAAATTTTATTTCTCTCAAAATTTTAATTTCTCAATCCCAAAGTCATGGGGTATTACATACTTCCCCCTTACAAGAATTTCGTCCGCGAAATTTAAGTTTTCCTAGGACTTCAAATCTCATCTAGTCCTTACATCTACCCACAACATCGCTATACCTATCTCTCCCAGTTCTCACATCGAACCATATAACTTTAAAGTAATACTAGCTACCCACGGCTCCGCTAGCCTCAAATCGTAATATCACTCTCAATGTTTTAATCCATAATAGCGTACTAAGTATATAAAAAGTTCGAAATTTCCAATAGTTGAACTCATCTCAATTCCTGACATTCGCTACCTTCATGCGGGGGAGCTCTCGTAAGAAAAATCCAAACAAGGAACCCTCCCTATACACTACTGTGTAGCTATGTCGGGGATTGAGATCAGTTGAACCAGGATTAAGGTTTTATAAAAGATTTTTGAATCATAGATATTGCCCGAAGGCCTACATAGAAATATAATATAAAATAATTCATGCATTTCGACACACCAATCAAACACCTTATGTTCTCGACACCAGGCCCCAAAAAATACAATACTCTCACCAATACCTAGCATAACCATGAGCTAAATTATCCGCTCAATAATGAATCTGCTAAAATCTGAACCTCTCAGTGATACAAATCCTTTACATCACATTAAAGCATTACCGCAAGGTAAGTCTTTCCCTCATTGTAATACCACAATTACCTAACCTAGCCTATCTTTAAGATAATAACCTTGTAACCACTACTCAACAAACCATATCGGTCCGCACTTTCGGAATTCAATAGCACCACTCACTACTAGCTCCTCATGACACGGTCTATTATCACAAAAAATGCCATACAAATGTCATACTTACTCACTCTTTCCTCCAAGGAAATTTCCTACACACTATGGTTATCACGATTAACCACTCATTATACCTTACATGCGACGTTCCCAATACCGCATAAAGCGTGACCTAAACCCAAAGAAAGGTATTCTACCTTATACTTCCATAATCCAATTATTTTACTTCATCCATGAATCCCTGTTCAAAGTACTCTACTTCTTCCAGGACAATCCTTCTTCCTAAAGTCTATTTCTCCACAAGAGAAACATCTTTCTGAAAATCCTTCCTAACCGTCCTGAAGGACAAAATGCTATTGTGACCCCCAACAACTCCTTCAGTCCTACTCAATGGACCCAAATCTCCAAATTTCTCACTCCCTTCTTAATGAAAGCTAAACTCCTGACAATGAAACAACTCCACATCTCGTTTCGGTAAAAGTCAGCAACATCGATTTTCCTAACAAATGCTAGCAAATTCACCAATCTAAACCTCCCTAGGGCTTCACTATTTACTTATCCTTAGTACTTACCTTATCAATCACAAAATATCCATTCGATTTAATTGTCATTCTCACTCGACCACCGTCAGCTCACCTTGAATCACCGCTAGAAATCTCCTCCTTATCTCCGCCTGAATTGTGGAAAGAAAATACCTCCAGTCAAAGCGTACCCAAAATTTGTTATGGGTATTACATCTCTCATCTTTCCCCTTCCTGGACGACTTATTCTTAGCGACGTCTGAGACGAAAGCAACCGTGTCAGAACGCCGTTCAAGTGAATACACCTCGTAGAAAGAAATAGACATAATGAGCAAAACAATCTTAATAGTAGGGATCTATATCAAGAACGCTTACGAAAGAACGCAGAAAACCCGCACATATCCTAAAGACACTAGAACCTGATGCTCTGATACCATCTGTGACACCCCGCTTAAAATAATAATGGGTGGCCAGCCCTATACTACATTAAATCAGGAATCTCAGCTGGCTCATTCTCATCATTAACAGACTATGCTTAAATGGATAACGTTAACTAGCCAAAACTATAAAAGCGGATGCCAAAAATTAAATAAAACATACAATGGAAATCAACCCAATAATATAAGACTACTATCAAAGGAAAAATCTACACAAGTACCATGACAAAAGAAGTGCTAAACATTAAAATAAAAGGAGTACATATAAGGAAATATACCCGAATAAGTTGTTGGGTCACAGACAATACAACATCCATAAAGAAGAAGTATAAACATCTACAAAGAACTATTGGGTGAAAACCAGATATACATAAAGAATCCTATCTAGGTTTACAAAGAAATAGGAAGTAGCTACAATCTAAATCTCGCAAGAGTTCGTAACTGCTACGACTCCCAAGACTCTGAATAGAAAAGCATCTGGTATCCATGCAGTGAGACACCTGTAGTACAATATATACATACATAGCCAAAGAGAGAATAAGCTGGTCAGAGCCCGAGGTGTAAAAATATTTAGCAAGTGTGTTAACCGTGCATAATAAATATAAATATAATAATTCATAATTTTAGTGGAGTCGCACTCTCGTGAAACCCCATGCTCACCTCTCATCTACAGCGCGCACCTAATCACATTCTGGAACCTTAGTTTGAGCTACCCGACACATTCAAGGACAACCTACTAAACCGTATGCATGTCCTATACCCGCATGACCTGCCATCTTAACATAACCCAAAAATCCTTTTCATTCAATTCCCATTTTAAACACACACACACGCACACACACACACACACACACACACACACACACACATATATATATATATATATATATATATATATATATATATATATATATATATATATATATATATATACATACCATCTCTCGTTCGTATGTATGAAAATTTATAAACTCGGTTATAAGGGTAGATAATCCTCATTATACTAGCCATCGTTCCCATCATATTTAACCTAATTCGTTTTATAAATATGATCCGTCACTTGAAGCATATTCATCCATTGTCCCTATAATATGAATAGTCCTCCAATATCTCCGACATTAAGGCAATTAACCCAAAGTTTAATGCATGTAATAATCACTATACAACCCATCAAAATCCGAGTGCACATCGATATATCTAATAATAATCTCGACTTTAGGTATACCCTTAACTAATAGTCTGTAGGCCTCAAGCTTAATCTTAAATTCATTCCATGATCCCATCAAGTGTTGGAATCCCCATTGTTATTCCCACACAAATATATAGTAACTATCACGACTAGAATTATAACACAACCTATTCTAGATGACAGTACGATCTGATAGTTCTCAATTTTGCCTACGGTTCACTTACTCCTATGAATCCTTAACATTAAAGCATTCACAATTTATTCCTTGAGTTTATCATCACTAAGGGTAGGTGAACTCTCTCTCTCATTGGTCCCCAAGCATATCTTAAATAGAATCCTATCGCTATAAAGATTTGCCACAAAAGTTAGCTTATAATTTCCATGCCATTCTCTCACAACTCTTTAAAAGATTACTAAACCTTATTTCATATCTACGCTCCCTTTTGGCCTCTAATTAGAACTCCCATCCCCAATGAGGTTTCCCACCAGCTCGATACATGACTCCTATGCATACATATATCCCCAAACTACTTCGATATGCCCCTGCAATCATAACATGTGAGAAACCCTCAAATAAACTCCAAAATGTAACTCTCATATCATATGAATACGTTTCAAATCGTGAAGCCCAATCGAAATGGAATAAAACTCCTATACGTTCCTGTGTATGTTTCCAAAGTGATTCGATGTGACTCCACCATCATAAGAGATGAGAAACCCACGCCATATAAATCTCCAAAACATATCTCTTGAATCATATAGGAGGGTCCCTTATCGATAAACCCAATCAAAAAGGGGTAGAAATCAGTCTAGAAAAACTCCACTAAATAACTCTATTTTCGAATCGATTCGGTCTCAAGGGCGAATTGATTCGCTTCAAATGTGAATCGATTTGGTCCAAAGGACCTGAGAGACTGTCCCACGTCGAATCGATTCACCTTGGGTCCGAATCAATTCCGTCATACAGACCTGACACTTTTGCCTAAGCTGAATCGATTCGCTTAGGGGCGAATCGATTCGGGTCTGTAGAACATTAAAGGTCTCTTCTTCTGTACAAAACCCACGAATTATAAACCCCAAAATCATCACTTCTAACTCTTAAACCTTCATTAAATTATGATTCTAATCTTACAATCATCTCAATTAAGATCCCAACCATCCCAACACCATCAAACCCATTTATAAACCTAAAATGCAAGATTTATTCTACAAAATCCAGGTTTTCACATACAACCCAAAATCCATTTATTTTGTCCAAAAATTATAAAATGAAATACACAAATGAATTATTTAGCAAGATTAAACACTTGCCTCGAAATTGTAGGGGTTGAATTGTCCTCGTGATCGCGTATGGGCCGGAAATCTCCAAGCTTTCTCCTCTCTCTCTCTCTTCATTTCTTCTTCTTTCTCTTTTTCTTTCTCTTTCTCTCTTTCTCTCAAATGAGATAGGCTGATCCGTAAGCCTCTTAAGCCTTTAAAACATAAATTCCAGTTTTAAATGATAATATACTCTTTAAATGACTCGTTTACTCCAATTCGAGTCAAACTAACTTAAAAAATATTTCGAAACCGAAATAAATCCCAAGAACAGTCATTTTGACTATCTAGACCCATTCGGAATCAATGGCGCACTCAGAACCATCATCCGGAATACTTTATAACATCCTCAATTTTTAAACCTCAGTTTCCAAATTTTAAAATTCCAACTTAAATAAATTTTATTTCTCTCAAAATTTTAATTTCTCAATCCCAAAGTCACGGTGTATTACATCAGCTTTAACCCTTCACACCTAATAACTGGTATCATGTTTCATATTGATTCAGTTACCACTGCACTTTTGTGCCATTATATTATAAGATCATTATTACCTAGGAAGTAGACTCACATGTTATCCCATGAAACTTTCTACTTATCCTACTGGTCTGAGATGATTGAGAGCCTTGATTATTACAACATACATATGAGTACCACTTTAATTGTGTGCATAGCCGGTTACATTTCCCCAAAATTTTCAGGTTGATTATTGTTTATTATTATTATTATTATTATTATTATTATTATTATTATTATTATTATTATTATTATTATTATTATTATTATTATTATTATTATTATTATTATTATTATGGTTCTACTCATCGATTAATTACTTTTATACCCCTTAATGAACTGATAAGTATGGGATTATTAGTTCAAGAATCCTTGACTTTCTTTACATGGATCCTTAATAAACGGGTACTGAACCTCATTTTCTTAAATCAACTGGCAAGTATTGGAATATTATTTCCAGAAATTTAATGTTCTTTAAAAACTAATGAGTATGGAATTATCATCTTATATTTTTAATGTTGCTAAAAAATTGATTCTTTACACACCCCAACTCTCACCTATACATATATACTTATTATAGAACTGATAGTTACTGATTATCATATTTGTGTTAATTCCATTTCTAACCTGATGAGCCCACAAAAAGAGGATACTATCACTTCTCTATTACAGACAAATAACGGTCAACTATTTACATATGTGACTGTGTGGGCAGAGAATAAGCTAGATGGGAGAAAGGAGTGGCGCTTTTCGATTTTATACATTATAGTTTGTATTAAAAAAATGTGACTCACCCTAGTGGTGGTACAACCCTATGTAAACCTACTTAATAATGAAAAAATTTATGTTATTCCACCTTAGCCTTAATTTATTTCTTTTTGTGTACTTCGTGTTCATTCATACCCAAAAGTAGGGTGTGACAAGTTGTTATGAGAGCATATTTTAAATTTAAACATATCATCAGGCTAGCATTTTATGCGGGAAAGAAAATAAGATATTAGTTATTTTATCTTTTCGTAACTTCTTTTATTAGTATTATTATATGGAAATTCCATTTTGCAACATGGATACATGGGACACATTCTTATTCAATATATACATTGAACTAGATAATCATTGGGAAACTCGAGTTAGAGAAGAGGCGTTAGGAAAATTAAGAGTAATGATTGTGTGGTCAAGGAGGACTGGGTAGGCTCGAGTAGTGATGTCAAAAGACTTGTATTGAAAAATGGAGTTCTGGGTGAAATACAAGTCATGAGGAAAATGGATGATTATGTGAATGATCCGATAATATTTCAAGATAAAATACATTTTTCACTTGCAGATAAGACACCAACTCCATCGATGTATCTCGATGCTATATCCAATGGAGAAGTACATGGTAATTATTCTCCTGGTACTACAGACGACTCGATTGATGGTTCAGATTAGGGAGATTATTTAGTTAGTCCAAAGTCCATCTCCACTGATGAGGTCGTTGTCCTACCTAAATAATCCAAAGTAAAAGTTGTCTCGAATTTGGTCACATCATGAAATATTATAGATAGTATGCTATACTAAATTTTATCTGCACTAATATAGGTTGTGGTATATAATGACAATGTATCATACAACCCATTATGTGAATTATAATAGGGTCGTAGCTTATTTTTTCTATAATTCTTATTATTTAAGTTTTTCTACTTTTAGGATGATTAGAAGTTGAATTCCATCTGTTGGAACGTAATCTAAATAGACTAAAATCGAAAGAATCATGGAACTTAATAAGTTGAATTCATTATTCTTATTTAGACTGAAAACAACAAAAAATTTATTCTAACCGAGAGGAGATTTACGAAGAAAGTCGTAGAATGAATGCTCTTAAAAAAATTCTACGGAAACGATCCCCATCATTTTTTGGAAAGCCAAACGCCAATGATGTTGAGAAATGGATGAGCTAGATTATGAAAAGTCTAAATGGAGTAGGCATAGCTACTAATCTCAAGCAACCTATATATTTGAAGGTGAAGCTGATTTCTCGTGGCAGGCCATGTCACAGAAGAAGAATGTTGTTAATTTTACTTGGGAGAAATTTGAAGAAATTTTCTTCAAAAAGTATTTTCTCGAGACTGAGTGAGATCAACGAACGGTTGATTTTTTAAAATTACAGCAGACTGAACTATCAATAGCCTAATACAAGGTCAGGTTTATCTAATTGTCTCATTACACAATAGAATATATAGATACTGGGGTAAGAAAATGCAAGAAGTTTGAAAGAGGATTACATCTGAGAGTTAAGAAATTGATCGTTCCTTTACAAATCCCTAAGTAATCTCAACTTATTGATGTTGAGCCCATTGTGGAATGCAATTCTTCAACCATAATCCAATCTTCGCCCCTACTATCCAAAACAATAATCGTGTTAGACCTCCATCTCATTCTAAACATCACCCTTATTTAAACTCGAGTGGATAAGCTTATTCCCAGATTTGTCATAACACGAGTGACACGATGTAGGACATATTCGTCCACATTGTCCAAGATAAAAGTTGTTTTAATTTGTAAGCAGTCAAATAATTCCTCATAAAATCCAAGATTGTGTCATATCCAAAATCAATCCAAGACAAACACTACTAAGGAAATTAAGCCAATCCTGAGTCATGGTAAGAATTACGCTATACTGTTTGCACATATTTTATTTGATTCAGGACCAACACATTCTTTTATTAGTCTTAGACTAAGCAAATTATTATAGTTATTACCTACATCTTTAATTGCTCCATTGGATATTGAATTACCACCAAGTGAAATCAATACACCAATGCAAGGTTATAGGAATTGTAGAATTCATCTTAGTCTAGGAACACTCCTTGTTAATTTGATAATTTTACATATTTGTGGATTCAATATTATTATCATAATGGATATTTTATCAAGACATCATGATTATATTGATTGTCATGCTAAAAAAATTTAGTTTCGAAATGAAGATAATTATTCTTTTGTATTTCAAGGATCGGGTCCATCGGAACCCTCAAGTTTTCAAATCCTCTTCCTTAATTCCAAATTTATGGGAACAATTTGAAGATGTTTTTCCTGATGATTTACTAGGATTACCCCCTTCTAGAGAAATCGAGTTTAGTATCAATATTTACCCGAGTACACTTCCTATTTTGATACCTCCATGTCGAATGGCTCCTTTAGAACTTCAAGAACTCGGTACCCAATTGGATGATCTTTTGGAGAAAGGTTTTATTAGATTAAGTTCATCACCTTAAGGAGCTCTAGTTTTATTTTTCAAGCAACATGATGGAAGCTTTAGATTATGCATAGACAATCGTAAATTAAAATCAATAACTATTAAGAATAAGTATCCTTTACCCCTAATAGGAGATCTAATTGATCAACTTCGAGGAGCGAATGTCTTTTCTAAAATATATTTACGACATGGTTATCATCAATTACACATTAGAGAGGAAGACATTCCAAGAGTTGGTTTTGAACTCTTTACGAACATTTTTAATTTATCGTAATGTCATTTAGGTTAAAAAATGCACCTGCATCTTTTATGGATATAATGCATAGAATTTTCAGACCTTTTCTTAACCAGTTCATCGTCATTTTTATTGATGATATTCTTATATATTCTCAGAATCCAGAAGAACATGCCCAACATTTGAAAGCGATCTTAAGTACTCTTAGAAACCATGGATTGTATGCTAAAAATAGAAAATGTGATTTTTCAATGAAGGAAATCAAATTTTTAGGACATGTGATTTCTGAAAATGGAATCGAAGTCAATCCATCCAAAATTTCATCAATTTTCGAATGGAAAAATCCTACTAATATTTCTAAAATAAAAGTTTTTCTAGGATTAGCTATATATTATCGTCGTTTCATAGAAGGATTTCCTCACATTTCTCTTCCCCTTTTAAAACTAATTAGGAAAGAAGTTACACATGTATGGACTGAGGAATGTAACCAATCATTCCAAGTGTTGAAGGGCCGCACAATTCCTTATAGTGACATAAGTTTTGGCATGTATACTGATGCTTCATTATGAGGATTAGGATGTGTGTTAATGGAAAGTGATAAAGTTATAGAATATGGGTCATGGAAACTCAAAAGTCATGAACGTAACTATCATGTCCATGATCTTGAATTAGTCGTTGTATTTCTTGCACTAAAAATTTAGCGTTATTATCTTAATGGTGTGAATTTTAAAGTCTTTTTGGATTATAAAAGTTTGAAATATATCTTTACCCAAATGGATTTAAATTTAAGACAACGACGCATAATAGAATTTTGAAAGATTATCCATTTAAGTTAAACTACCATCCAGTCAAAGGAAATGTAGTAGTCGATAGGGTAAGTCAAAATCCAGTAGGAAGACTCCACACTTTAATCTCCTACAATATTGCTGCTATATAAAGCAATGAGACCAATAGTTAATAACTACTTTAGAAAAATTCTTTAATATTGTTGCTTCTACTGAGCTGAGAGAGAAAATCTTAGTTCAACGAACTCAAGATATTTTTTACAAACCTTTTCGAACAAAAATCTTGATTTTTCATATGATAAAGAAACAGTGTTACGGTTTAGAAATAGATTGTATGTACCTGATAATGCATATATTCGAGAGGAAGTACTACAAGAAGCTCATCGTTGTGACACCCCGCCTAATTAAATACCGGGCGATCACTCCTGTATTAAATTAAAATCAAGGTGAACAATTGGTTCATTCTTAGCATCACTGTCGTTAAAATACTTTTCCAATTTAAACACCCTAATTAATTAAGCTAAGTGTCAAAACCATTTAAAGCCATATTCTCATTTTATTAAATCCGATTATAAAAACTTAAACCATTAACATCTAAAGATTCACACAATAAGTAAAAGAATAAAATGAACATTTAAGAGTTTACCCAACAATAATAAATCCCAACATTAAAATACTAAGGAAAACATCCTGACAGTAACAATTCCGAAATAAAGATACTGAAATTAAAAGAATTACAATCTCTCACAATACCAACTAATTAATAGGAAGAGGACGACACATGCCCCTACTGGATAAAACTGAACTAGGAGTAGAATCAAATGGATGAAGTCGTCTAAACAACAAGCCTGCAACTCCCACCTAAGTTGCATCTCGTTCCTGCCAAAGGACCCTATGCAAGACGCCCCTGTGGCTGGGCACCTGTAATATATACATATATATATATATATACAAGAGAGAAAGAGAAAAGGAAACGGGTCAGAGCCCGATAGTGTATATGATTTGAAAATTCGTTTAGCAAGTATTTAAATTGATTACAGGCCAATGCAACAACATATTAGTGCGGCACTCTCTTGAGAAATTCTCACCTCTCTTCTAATGTGCATACCTATCGCACTAACCTTCCCAATGGTCTATCTCATCATATACCACACTATCTTTCCCCAATGATTGAACTTATCTTAGGTTATTCGCAGGATTTACAACAGAACAACACAAGTATTTAAAACTTAAGATTTCAATTTGTAACCAAAGTTCTCCTTTTTACTTTATTAATCAATAATGTTTTCTCATGTCATATTATACTTTCTCAAAACAAGTATTTATAATTTGAGTCATCAACCATGTACTACATATCAATTCACAGTAGGCAGTTCCAGATTTTAGAATTTCATATATATATTAACTACTCGTATAATATATATATTCTAACAGCACCCCACATAAAAGCTATGGTGCGGGCATACTCTACTATCCAATCCCCGTATCAATCACACTAAAGGGAATACAAGTTCGGAATCACTCTCGAACTGTACAAATACATACACAAACAATATTGAGGCGAAGCATAGTTTCCAAGTCCAAGAGGTCAGTACATACCCTCACGTCTCTTAGGACCGTCCGACTATCGATCCGATAGTACCTAGGATTCCTATCTTCTGGGGTACGAGTCAATATCCCCCATAAGGCACACAAGATAAGATCGTCCCAGCACGGTAACCTCCGGGATAGCAAGTAGCGCGGGCATGATTTTCACAAGTATATAATATATGCATACACAATCATATAAATATACTACTTTTATCATATCAATTTAGGTTTATCCCATAACCCATATTCACAACATTTATCCTTATTTTCCCATTATTAGTTATCACGTATAATGGTTCGTTTCTCACTTTAATTCGAAGGGTTTCTCCAACTTACTACGTAGCCCACATGGACTCTGTCCTTCCAAAGGTACAATTCAGTAGATATCCATTTATGTTCCAACGTAACTCTCTCTTACGTGTCTCTCCCCTTTAATATATAATTACATTGTCCCTTATGCAAAATATCCCAAAAATATAGATTTCGCCTTACATTAAAGGTCTCTTAATCATTAATGAATCTTACTGGTCATCATTACCACCCAAATTATCTTAATAAGGATGCCTAAGGAGATTTATTCATTTCGAATCAATTCAACAATTTTAAAAGGGGAAACTTAAGTCTTCCAGGAGGGGTCGATCGATCGAGGTCTGGGGCTCGATCGATCGAACCTTCGATCGATCGAAGCTCTAGGCTCGATCGATCGATCAAACAGGTATTTCGGAAATCTGCAAATTTGCAGTTACGGGTTTCATCTTCTAACCTTCACCAAATCCATATTTTTCAATCCCAATCGTCCCAAAATTTATACTGCTAACATCATATCATCATACCAGATATTTCCAACGTAAAGCATGTAGATTTCTATCACTAAACATGGATTAACAGCCCAAAAATTATTATAATTATCAAGAACCCTAGAAATCTCCTAAACATGGTTCTAACAAGAATTTTCTAGAATTTCCTTCTTGTAAACATCACAATTTCGTGGTTCACTCCTCTACATGACAAAGGGTTTCCAGAATATCATTAAAGTCATCACTACATGGAATTTTCTATCTCAAATTGGGCTTTTCTTCCGTAAATCTCACCCTAATCATCCCTTGACTAACATGAGTGATGCATCAATGAAAATAAGCAAGATAAAAACATGCCTGGGATTTTCAGAAGTCTGGTTTGGTGCCGAAATTGGTGTGGTTGTGTTCCCCGTCTCGCGATCTACGCGTTGGTGGTGGAGGCGGTGCAAACGGATGGATTTCGGGCCTTGGATTGCCTTGGAAGCTCTCTCCTTCCCTCTCCTATGGCCATCACTTTTCTTTGGTTTCTCTAACCCTAGAAGACAACCTAGATATCTTATATAAACCTTTTAATTTTCGTGGGTTTAATTACCCAAAAATACAAAATGACTAAAATGACCTCCCGGGGTACTAATTAAGCCTAAAATAGCCCCGAGACTCAAACTAAACCCCCGGGTACACTTTTCTGACTATCTCGACCCTTCCGGACACGTTGGCATACTCAAAATTACCATACGGATAACTTATAAAATATTCACTTTTATTAATCAAAATTTAGTCCCGACACGACACAGGCGCGTCCCGACTTAAATTTCCATAATTGTCATTTTATTCACAAGTGACAATATTATAAAAATGAATCTCACATATTACTATACTCATCCAATAACATTCAACAAATACCAAATTTCCAATAATTACTAACTCTCGTCACGCTAGTAAATATTTAAAACAACATTCCGGATTAAAATTAAATTAATTTATCTCAATTAAATTTAATAAATCCCATAATTTAAAAGCTATAAAAATACGGGGTATTACATACTTCCCCCCTAATAACGGAATTTCGTCCCCAAATTCAGAAAATAAGACCTATTAGGTTGCACAATTCTGGATATCCTTTTCCGTACACAAACTAACTACACATTACGGCGCTCAATTACTATAGCCCTTTCTTCATAGCAACATTGTTTTATATTCTCATTGGAGACACTTCACATTGTGCTCCCAACCGACAACATTCGCATAGGTCACGCCTATACGTTATAAATTTGATTATCTCACTATCATTAGGAGGCCGCACCTCACTACATGACAAATACTTGGATTTATTCATATACAAAACTCCCATTCTGAGAAAATATTACGAACATTTGATCACTCTTATTCGCCTAAAACAGTCGTGGAATTCTACCACATTTATCGGATGTTCTCTCGACTGATCCAAAAATTCTGATTATCTACTCTCCTCTAAACATACAGAAGGAGAATAGTCGAGGTTCTTCCATAGCAAAACCTTGATAACTACCTTGTACGCGACAAACAGGCATGAGTGCTTCTACAGAGCATTCCTGAAATCATCGTATCAAGATTCCAAAATTTCCTTCATGTAGCTCCCCAAATCTTTAATCACCATGCGCTTATTCCCTGGCTAAGGGTGATACATCCTACTCGAAACGAAACCTTATCTCCGCTGGTTTTTGAAATCCCATAGCAAATGTGGGATTCACCATTCTCATCCTAATTCGGAAATTTATACTGCGACGGACCATGAACTGGCACGACCTTCCTTTCAATGGAAGTCTGGGTCATACTAGTTAATATTGTAAACCAGCCCAAAGGAATATCAATCACTTCCTTCTCGGCGGCTTAATTCACATGTTTGGGATGAACCCTTAATCTTGTTTTGATGATGGAAACCCATCAAAGGACTGTACCGACTTTATCGACCTCTTCCAATTTCAGGAATTGTCGATAAACACAAAATTCTTTGGTTGATTCTCCTCTTTCAACCAAACCTTACCTATGGGCGGTGCATGTAGAGACTACACACTATGTCCCGCTAAACATCGATTTTTCCTTGAAATGTCTCACATTAAGTGACACGTAATACTCCCCTTCCTTCCTTGTAGTATGCCGAAAGTTCCACCCATGCTCTTCTCTCCACGAAGCGCACTTCTGGATATCTTATACCATACCAACATCATCACCCTTTGTATGATCAAGTCGCTCTCATACTTTCCTACTAACAACTCCGCTCTGAGTGTTCTTTATAATCATTTAATTCTGCTCCATTCAAGGAATACTCTTCTTAAATGACTTCCCATAGTCTTCCAATTCAAATTTGGGTGTGCTATTCTAATTGCACAGCTATGTATGGATTATCGCCCCTCATGTGACGTTTAATCCACTATATCACTTCCACTTCGTCCCGTTAGCCCCACAAACACATTTTCCACACGTTCATTGCCACGCCCCTTCATCTCGGATGAGTTTTAACATCAGTTAACCAAGATGTCTACACACCCTATAAACCGGGCATACTAGTGTAAACATCACATACGCTCCATACTAATAAACAAATTCTTTGTTTTCCCTGGTGCTTGCAGCGTGATTACAACACTTTAATCACCCTAAAAATCAAAATTTTAAATCTTCCTTATCATCGTTTCACCCCTCAACTCGTGGGGTAACTTTCAATGCTTTCTTACCACAAGATCCGGCTTCCAATAGCTTTAAGACAAAATTCAACTTCCAACTTACATAAATAATAACTTGATCCCATTTCGACCAGGGTACCGAACTCATGAAATAGTGACCAAACGTCTCCCTATTTCCAACCTTACACTAAGTTTCATGCGTGGGATGTCTCGTAAAGCGAAATACAAACAAGGAGCCCCCCCCCCCCCGATACACTACTTCCTAGTATTGTCGGTTATCGAGATCCGTTAGGTCCTCCTTCCATAGCATTTACCCCTTTATTCCGTCTCTTGACAGAAAAGTTACAATTTCTCCCGTAATTATGCTTAACAAAGAACGTTTCACTAATTGCACTATTGTTCAGTATAGGTTGGTGGTAATAGCATTCCATAAATCTCGAATACATACAATCGAAATTCTCGAAATTCCTTTCCCTAATAATAGGGGTATAAATATTAACTCCCACATCTCTAAAGGATAAATATAACAATGCACTCTTCCTATCACTAATTCCGGAGTGCTAAACATAATACTGAGTCAAATCTTTTCGCCCAATGGTAAATCCCAATACATACTGAATCATAATGGCAAAGTTTATACATACATTGGCATCGAATATCTCGATCCCATTATCTCCTCCGAAGTCTCTATGATAGATAATATAAGTGCAAGTCCAACCTTCTTACAGGTAAAGCCTCGCCAAAACAAAACGTAAAACATGTTGCGCTAATGCAACCACTCCGATAGTCTTGCAATAAATGCCCACTATCGTACTAACCATTTCTATAGTGTTTTAACAAAGATAATATCATACTCGTGTATCGCATCACTACAACGAGTAACCTCAATAAAATACGTAACACTGTTAATATACACATTCATCCTCCGCGGATAGCACCAAAGAAAAATACCGCTACACTAGGGAAAAGATATTCACATAATAATAATAATGTTTAAAATGATATGCATTAAGCTCGTCTCACATGCTAATCTAGCAAGGAAAAGAATATAGTGACTCGCTCGTGTCACATAAACACGCCTCATTCTCTGAGGATACAACTTACACTTCTACCTTGTCAATCGTCTTGACTGCGCAAATGGTTTCCGGACGTAACACGTCTACTCAAACCAAACAAAATTACTTTAATCATCGTCTTTTACTAGGCACCGTATTCTTGCCCTTATACTCACTTTGGAACATATTATCGCGAGCGATCTCACTCTGCACAAAGTACCTCAATACATAATCCACTTATCACCTGTCCTACTAACCAGGTTAGGATTGTCCTTCTCTAGGACTTTAGTAGACTCAATTCCCGTTAGCCATCCCGATTGTTCCTTTAACTTTTTAGTCCATAAAGATCATGTTACTATCTATAATAGTACTTACTGAATTTACCATCACTTGGTAAGAATTCCATTATCCGAATCATTTAAATGGGTCCCCTAATGTATATCCACATCCCTTTGTGGTGCTATATCACCACCGTTGTATTCAGTCTTATTCTTGACTAAATTCTTCAATTTCGTTAAGCTTACCACACAAGGAGCATTATCATCTTTATTGACAAAATACAACATTGTCAACCTCTGAATCAACCGTCCATTAGAATTTCCTCCTTGAGTATTATCAATTTTTTTATTACGAGTTGGTCTCCCACTTGGAGTCGTTTCCTCCACTCGTATCTATATCTTTCGATACAAAATTTGCTAATGATTAGGATTCATATCCACAATTGGACTTCTGTCATGCCCTCCTGCGATGAGTTCAGAACCACGTTTCCTTCTCACCCTGAACAGTTGAGGAAGGAATATACGGTCAACACTGTACCTAAGGTTCTCCTATAGGCATAGCATTCCACTTCTAAAATTGGTGGTTGACTCCAACCATTATAACTTCATCCCGAAAGCCAAGAAAATTTTCTCTAAATTTTCACTTTGAGTTTGCCACACTCTGTCCTATATCTAAACCTTGGGATACTTTACCTCCTTTAGTAAACACAAACAATTTTCGCAATTTTTTTTGAATTTCCCACTGACAGTCTCTACACGTTTTTTTGTAATATGTTGGGTAAGTTTACCCTCGCACCTCATTTGACTATAACAGCATTTGAAAATCATTGATGCACCTTAGTCGCCTTTCTAGTCGTGTCTTCTCGTGCCATAATGGAGGTGACCTCAACTACGGTCACCATCCTCGGTTATATTTTATAATCTCAACTGAGCCCTGCCTCCTGATGTATGCTTAACGGTCCTCTTCTGACATCCTTCATTGCTCGGCACATGTACACATCCGAACGAAATTAGAATCCACTAATGTATACACATTATAGCGGGAGAACGAAATCTCGTCAAAGAAATCGACAATCCTAAACATAGGGCTCTATAACAAACAAAGCAACGCTGAAAGCATAATAAGCCGTACAGATCCTAAGGACACTAGAACCTGATGCTCTAATACCACATGTGACACCCCGCCTAATTAAATATCGGGCGATCACTCCTTTATTAAATTAAAATCAAGGTGAACAGTTGGTTCATTCTTAGCATCACTGTCGTTAAAATACTTTTCCAATTTAAACACCATAAATAATTAAGCTAAGTGTCAAAACCATTTAAAACCTTATTCTCATTTTATTAAATCCGGTTATAAAACCTTAAACCATTAACATATAAAGAGTCACACAATAATTAGAAGAATAAAATGAACAATTAAGAGTTTACCCAACAATAATAAATCCCAACATTAAAATACTAAGTAAAACATCCTAACAGTAACAATTCCGAAATAAAGATACTGAAATTAAAAGAATTACAATCTCTAACAATACCAACTAATTAATAGGAAGAGGGAGACACATGCCCCTGCTGGATAAAAATGAACTAGGAGTAGAATCAAATGGATGAAGTCGTCTAAACAATAGGCCTGCAACTCCCACCTAAGCTGCAGCTCGTTCCTGCCAAAGGACCCTATGCAAGATGCCCATGTGGCTGGGCACCTGTAATATACACATACATATATATATATATATATATATATATATATATACACACAAGAGAGAAAGAGAAAAGGAAACGGGTCAGAGCCCGATAGTGTATATGATTTGAAAATTCGTTTAGCAAGTATTTAAATTGATTACAGGCCAATGCAACAACATATTAGTGCGACACTCTCTTGAGAAATTCTCACCTCTCTTCTAATGTGCACACCTATCGCACTAACTTTCCCAATGGTCTATCTCGTCATATACCACACTATCTTTCCCCAATGATTGAACTTATCTTAGGTTATTCGCAGGATTTACAACTGAACAACACAAGTATTTAAAACGTAAGATTTCAATTTGTAACCAAAGTTCTCCTTTTTACTTTATTAATCAATAAAGTTTTCCCATGTCTTATTATACTTTCTCAAAACAAGTATTTATAATTTGAGTCATCAACCATGTCCTACATATCAATTCACAGTAGGCAGTTCCAGATTTCAGAATTTCATATATATATTAACTACTCGTATAATATATATATTCTAACAGCACCCCACATAAAAGCTATGGTGCGGTCATACTCTGCTATCCAATCCCCGTATCAATCACACTAAAGGGAATACAAGTTCGGAATCACTCTCGTACTGTACAAATACATACACAAACAATATTGAGGCGAAGTATAGTTTCCAAGTCCAAGAGGTCAGTACATACCCTCACGTCTCTTAGGACCGTCCGACTATCGATCCGATAGTCCGTACCTAGGATTCCTATCTTCTAGGGTACGAGTCAATATCCCCCATAAGGCACAAGAGATAAGATCATCCCAGCACGGTAACCTCCGGGATAGCAAGTAGCGCGGGCATGATTTTCACAAGTATATAATATATGCATACACAATCATATAAATATACTATTTTTATCATATCAATTTAGGTTTATCCCATAACCCATATTCACAACATTTATCCTTATTTTCCCATTATTAGTTATCACGTATAATGGTTCGTTTCTCACTTTAATTCGAAGGGTTTCTCCAACTTACTACGTAGCCCACATGGACTCTATCCTTCCAAAGGTACAATTCAGTAGATATCCATTTATATTCCAACGTAACTCTCTCTTACGTGTCTCTCCCCTTTAATATATACTTACATTGTCCCTTATGTAAAATATCCCAAAAATATAGATTTCGCCTTACATTAAAGGTCTCTTATTCATTAATGAATCTTACTTGTCATCATTACCACCCAAATTATCTTAACAAGGATGTCTAAGGAGATTTCTTCATTTCGAATCAATTCAACAATTTTAAAAGGGGAAACTTAAGTCTGCCAGGAGGGGTCGATTGATCGAGATCTGGGGCTCGATCGATCGAACCTTCGATCGATCGAAGCTCTGGGCTAGATCGATCGATCAAACAGGTATTTCGGAAATCTGTAGATTTGCAGTTACGGGTTTCATCTTCTAACCTTCACCAAATCCATATTTTTCAATCCCAATCATCCCAAAATTTATACTGCTAACATCATATCATCATACCAGATATTTCCAACGTAAAGCATGTAGATTTCTATCACTAAACATGGATTAACAGCCCAAAAATTATTATAATTATCGAGAACCCTAGAAATCTCTTAAACATGGTTCTAACCAGAATTTTCTCGAATTTCCTTCTTGTAAACATCACAATTTAGTGCTTCACTCCTCTACATGACAAAGGGTTTCTATAATATCATTTAAGTCATCACTACATGAAATTTTCTATCTCAAATTGGGTTTTTCTTCCATAAATCTCACCCTAATCATCCTTAGACTAACATGAGTGATGCGTCATTGAAAATAAGCAAGATAAACACTTGCCTGGGATTTTTAGAAGTCTAGTTTGGTGCCAAAATTAGTGTAGTTGCGTTCCCCGTCTCGCGATCTACGCGTTGGTGGTGGAGGCGGTGCAAACAGATGGATTTCGGGCCTTGGATTTCTTTGGAATCTCTCTCCTTCCCTCTCCTATGGCCGTCACTTGTCTTTGGTTGTTCTAACCCTAGAAGACAACCTAGATATCTTATATAACCCTTTTAATTTTCGTGGGTTTAATTACCTAAAAATACAAAATGACTAAAATGCCCTCCCGCGGTACTAATTAAGCCTAAAATAGCCCCGAGACTCAAACTAAACCTCCGGGTACACTTTTCTGACTATCTCGACCCTTCCGGCCACGTTGCCGCACTCAAGATGACCATACGAATAACTTATAAAACATTCACTTTTATTAATCAACATTTAGTCCCGACACGACACAGACGCGTCCCGACTTAAATTTCCATTATTATCATTTTATTCACACGTGACAATATTATAACAATGAATCTCATATATTACTATACTCATCCATTAACATTCCACAAATACCAAATTTCCAATAATTACTAACTCTCATCACGCTAGTAAATATTTAAAACAACATTCCGGATTAAAATTAAATTAATTTATCTCAATTAAATTTAATAAATCCCATAATTTAAAAGCTATAAAAATACAGGGTATTACAATCGTTTGAAATTTATGATTCACATTGGAAGTTCAAAAATATACCACACTTTGAAAAAGCAATATTGGTTGCCAAAAATTAGAAATGATATCAAGAATATTGTAAGTAAATATTTTAATTGATAACAAGGAAAGATATAAAACCAACACCCATGTGGACTTCTCCAACACTTACTAATTCCCGAGTGGAAATGGGATCATATTACTATGGATTTTGCCAATGGACTACTTCATACATCCCAAGTATATAATTCTATTTGTGTAATAGTAAATCGACTTACCAAGTCTCCTCATTTTCTACCTTCAAAGACCACTAATTAGGCATTAATATTTCATATTTATCTCCTTAAATTCGTTTCTTTTAAGATCTCGTGCATTGTAATTAACCCTGATTTATCTCCTATTCATGATACTAATCATTTTTAGCGAGTATTTCTTATTTTATGTATTTCTCATGTGTTTTACAAGTATTTCATGTAAGTAAATGTTGTAGAGAAACTGAAACAATGAAAGAAACCAAGATAAGGAAGTTGAAGGGCATTTAGTAATTTTGCAAAGAGGAATTAAGAAAAATAGACAAGTGAACCGGTTCGCCAGCACTCCCGAATCGGTTTGGCTCACCTGAACACTAATTTTTGCTTATAATTTTTATTTTCCCTAGGAGTTATATTAAGGTCAGTCTCTTGCAAAAACGATTAGATTTTGTTGTAGATTCATTTCAGAGTTGGTTTTTGTGAGTTTCAACCTAGTTTTGAGAGGAGAAAAGGAGGCTAAAACACAAGAGATTATTTTGGCACCAAGTTTATGCTTTGTAGATCTTTTTCAGGCAATAATCAATATAAGTTGTCTTTCTCTATCTTGATCCTTACTTTTGATTATTTATTTGCTTTTCTTGCATCGTGTATTCATTCTTGCATGCGTAGATACGTATTATTTATGACTACTTTCACATGTAATGTCAAAATCATGTCTTTAATTAGTAACGTCACGTCTGGCTAGGTTTTCAATGGTTAGAATGCATGAACCCAACCTTAAGTAGTTCTCATGGACATAAAAATAAGTTCTTGAGTTAAATAATTAATTGGAAATGTTTCATTTTGTTAATGCAACTGTCGTAGGAGTTTTAACTCCGCTTTCCTTTGTAATCGGAGTGTTATAGAATGTAATGCGCGTGTTGACCATCTCGTCACATACCTTATTTTTACTGTTGATTATGTACTCTACGGATCCGTTCCTCCATATATGTAATACTTGAAATAAATAAATTATTTGTTTCAATCAAGCATTTAATTCTTGATTATGTTCTATATCCGGTAAATCGACTAAGGAGTGGGAGAGTGTACGCTAATCCTATTTTTTCATATAATCTACAATATTGTTTCTTTAGTTTTGCATGCTTAGTTAGTTTATAATCTTAACTAATTTGCATTAGTCGATAGGAAAGTCCTAAAAACAATCATCTTTTCCTTTCTTCCTTTGTGTCAAATGTAAAGTTAATCATCGTTGCTATTCGTCGTCTCTATCTTCATCATATTCCCTTTGTTCGATACCCAACTTACTCAGATTATTACTTAAGCAACTGGTTTATACTTGATCCATAATTCACATGCATTAGTGACACATTTTGAGTCACGTAAAGTTTTTGGCACCGTTGACGGGGATTAGGTTGACATTTAGGTTAGATCAAATTAATCCAATATTTGACTCTAATTTATAAAAAGCTAAAAAAATAGAAAAATCCAAAACAATTCAGAAAAAAATATATAAAATCTCTCAAATCCTTACATGAAAATCCTCAACTAACTTCTCAGTCTACTCCTACAAGAATTTACAAAATTCCCATAGTTGAGTACAATACGGATAGCCCACACACGCCACGTATTCCAATGTTTTTTTGCTCCACCCCATACACCACCTAAATCCATCATATGTCACACATCTAGAGAGTTTGAAGAGGGAAGCAATACTACTAGTGTGAGTGAGATGTCGGATCAAATTATTTTTGGTATGGGTGAGGGTGAGTAACCTTACCACCCTATAAGAGACCTCTTATATCTCGAGTGAACCGTCACTCCGGGATGCATTATATTTCCGTATAATGCGGGTTAGTTTTGTTTACAAAATGGTAAGATTCAAATCCTCCCTATATTCCGCGGTATGGGGTTGAAAAAACCAAACCTCCACATTAGAGAGTTCGATGAGGTATGTGAAACCTTCACCGATCAAACGTGCACTGTGGATGTCATTCGCCTAAAACTTTTTCCCTTCTCCCTGATGGATAAGGCCAAGAATTTCGATGGTCTTTGGCACCAGACTCTATTGGAACGTGGAGGGACATGCAAGTAAAGTTTCTCCAAAAATTCTTCCCCCCAAATCAAACTAATTCCATTTAACCTCAAATTCACATGTTTAGACAACTCGAAAATGTGACTTTCAATATATGTTGGGAGATTTTCAATGTGTTGCTTAATATGTTCCATCATAACGATTTTGAGAAGTGGAGACTCATTTAATTTTTCCATCACGGGATAAGCTTAAGTTCCAAACGACTCATTGAAACCATGTGCCCTAGGGAATCTCTATAGTTAGATGTGGATGATGTCGATGTTCACCTTAAGTATGTCGCCAAAACTACTCAAGTGTGGGACACATCTGATACAAACACCCAAACTCGGGCTCGATAAATGTCCATAGCCCCTTCTGCATCTGGACTCTATCATTTGGACAAAGAAGCAGAGTTGAATCTTTAAATCAACAAATTTACAAAGAGGTTAGAAGACGTAGTCGAATATAGGGGAGATACACATCTAGCTCCACTCAATGATTAACAGAGGAGGTGTGTGCAATTTGTATAGTGGACATTCAACGAAGGAATGTCCGATGATACCCTCCTAAAAGGTGATTCTTCAAGAGAAAGTGGAAGCACTAGAAGATTTTAAGGGGAAGTTTCATGCCCCTCACGGGAATTACTATAACCCTTCATGGAGGAACCATTCGGGTTCTAGTTACGGGAAACCAAACGCAGCGATGAATCCTAATTCACTTTTTTCCAAACCCCCAACCCCACCCCTACCATTCCAACAAGCTCCATCCATACAAGCACCACCTCTCGCGCCTTATATTACTCCATAGTAAAAAGTCTCGAGGACACTTTAAATCAATTTATGCAAACTCAATCAGTGATAAATGCTCAAAATGCTCAAACGCTTGTTGATTTAAAGGTGTCAATTTTAAAAATACGGTCTACCTTAAGTGTCCACGGGAAGGGCAAGTTCCTCGCATAGGGCCAATGACCTGCTTAAGGTTAAGACGATGTTAGTTCCTCCTCCAAGTCCCATCAAGAACAATGTATTATAGTTACCACTCTACCTAGTGGGACAGTAGTTGACTTGTCACCTCCCCCACATGATGAGCAGAATGATAAGGAGATTTTGCCTAGCAAAAAAGAGGTCGAAGACGTCTCCGTGAAAAATAGTGGTAATAGAAATACAGTAAATCCTTAGGTAGTCGTCAAACCTCCCATTTCTGCCTCATACCCTCAATGATTGGCCTCTCATGCCTAAGAGACCTCTTGTGATGAGGTCGTAGATGTTCTTAGGCAAGTAAATATTATTTCCCTTTCCTCGAGACCATAAAGCAAATTCCCTCATATGCTAAGTTTTTTAATGACTTAATCAGGGTGAAATGTAGGCTAAAGGTAAAGATAAATGTGTTCTTAGCAAAAAAATGTCAGTTCAGTACTGTTGAGTGGCATTTCACCAAAATTTAAAGAACTAAATGCACCGACCATTTCATGCATCATGGGGAAGAACCAAATTGAAAGAGCATTAATAGATCTAGGGGTGAGTGTTAACACTCTTCCCTACTCCATCTACAAACAACCTTAAGCCCACAAAGATAACTCTCCAATTAGTGTATCATTTTGTGAAGATAGCTAGAAGGTCGTTGAGGATGTGATCGTTCAAGTTGACACATTCTACTTCCTGGTGGATTTTGTCATTTGGGAGGAGGAGGAGGAGGATCCCTCTGCTCTCCCGAGAAAATCATGCTCCCGTAATACTTGGTCGCCCATTCTTAGCTACGGCTAACGCATTGATCAATACTCCTAATGTGAAAATGAAGCTCACATTCGGTAATATGATTCTCGTAACAAACATCTTCAACATCACCAAGCACGAGGTTGATGAGGGTGAAGCGCAAGAGACGTATCTTATGGAAGAACTAATGCATGAGCACATTGAGAGGAACCACATGAGAGAGACACTAGGGGTATGTCTTATTACGACAAGTGAGAGAAAAAATTCTGATGTCGAGCAAGACGTAGAGGAGGTGTGTTTAGTAACAGCTATTGAGAGCGAGAGAGCGCACATAGGCATGAATGAGAGAGAGAGTCATGATGAGAGTAAGAGAAAGTATTTGGAGATCTAAGGAGAGATAGAGTTAGGAGATATGATCCTAGATTACTTTGAGAAAGAATTTGGGCCCGTGGATGAGAATCTTAATGTCAAAGTTCGATCGTTATTGGACTGTTTTTGTCACTTAAAGGAAGACTTCTGGAAATATCAGAGAGATGAACTCCTTTTTTTTTACAATCCACCCATGCCACTTGAGTTCTCCTATGCGATTGAGGAGAGGACTGGTGTTTTGTTCAATTTAGATCCTGACCCATGCATTCTCGAGTATAAGGGGAACCTAGGTTTAACATGGTCTTCTAAATTTCACAGATATATTCTCTCAAGGTTAGAACAATGTTGTTGTAAGGGTATTGCTCACCCCGATGATTTTATTCACACCAAGAATCACGAGCCTCGAGGTTTCACCCATACATTTGGGGATGACACCCACTTGTTTCGATTATTAGTTTACGAGAGAGGCTAGACCACGTACATGGGGTTGGGTGAGTTTTGAGGAGAAAGAGAGAGGTCATTAGACCCCCGACATGTATGGGGTGATTCATGGTGTATCATATTGAGTCATGCAATTGTAGAGTAGTTTATAGGTACGTAGAGGTCATGAGATAGGAATGTTTTGAGCACCACATTGGGTTTTCATGCACGGGAGTGTGCACGCGCATTTCAAGAGTGAGTTTGAGGTGCCTCGGTGTCCCGAAGTGTTTAGGGAGTCTTGAGATACATTAAAGAGGAGAAATTGAAGGTTGGAACACTTAGAATAGGAAACATGGAAAGTTTGTAATTTGAGGCAGCGAGTTTGGCCGAACCGCAAGCCGAACCGGTTCGCCTCCACTTTGAACCGGTTCGGTTGACCTACTCCAAAATCCCCCCCCCCCCCCCCGTTTTTTATTTTTTTCCACCAAATTCATTCACACATCCCTCCATTTCACCCATGATCCAACACCCCCAGATCCTTGCATTAGCTCTTGTGTTGTGATGTTTTGTTGCTCCTTATTTATGTAGTTATTTTATGCTTTTTCATTTCATCATTGCAAGAACTACTTAATTTATCCTTCATAGCATCGTAATAAATTGTAGTGGAAATGAAAAAAAATTGCATTTTAAATATTTTGTTGTTTTCTTCTCGCACTTATTATCTTTCTTACTTAGATTTTAATCCTTTTCATTGAGGATAATATAAAAGTCTAAGTTAGGCGGGTGACAAGTGCGTCTTTTAAAAACTTCACAAATTTTTAAAATGCCCAAAAAAACTAAAAAATGTCAAAAAGAGGCAAAAAATATTTTGGTTCAAAATAAATAAAATTTTGAATTTAAAAGCTTCAAAAATATCATTAAAATTTTGTTTGAAATATCAAATTGTAAAAATTGAATGGACTAAGACAAAATTCACCAAAAATGGAAATTGATAAAAAATGGAGGACTTAACGAATAAGTGCGGAGATTTTTAACCCGGTAAGATTTCGAGCCCTATCATTTTTGTGAGTAATTAAATTTATCGGAGTTAATAGTTAACTCAACATTAGATTCAACATTTATATAAGTCGTTGAGAATATCTATTCCTTTGGTTTGATCGGTTACAAGAAATGAGTGAGATGGTGTCTTAAAAAATGCGCTAAAATATGTCTAAATTAAATTATTCTCGAAACGCATATGGTAAAATAATGAGTAATTCGTATAATGAAGTTAGGCCATCGATTGTTACTTAAAAAATTTTATCCATAAAAAGTTGTGGAAAATATCCCTTTTCAAACCCAATTGAGCTAAATAAGTTTTCCAATCTCGTTAGATAACCCGAAAAACAGATTTAGCCCGGGTTGTGAAAATAAAAAAATCCATCAATCAAGTCCAAGTGGTGCAATAAAAGGGGGCAAGAAAAAATGCTCAAACAAAAATAGAAAGAAAAAAAATAGAAAAATGAGAAGATTACAAAAAAGAAATTGAGCAAATGCCTGAAAAAACGAGGCACCAAGTGACATTGTAAGAAAAAATTTCCAACTATGAATTTTCCAACCATCCCATTTTCACCAAATAAATCATATGACCCAAGAAAGCCCTAATTGAGTCCAAACAACGAAATTAATTACCACTTGGAGAGATAAGACATAAAAAGATAACAAGAGAGATTAATTGGTGCAAATAAAATATGATGTCTTTCGTTTCCCAATGACCGTAATCCAATGATGAGATCTATTCACCTCAAACACTCCATCTTTTCAACTTGTGTGCGTGAACTCATGTCCCATGAAATTTACTCTTAAAAATGAGCATACTGAGAGAAATAGCCACATTACGAGTGATTCGGTTGTGAGATCATCTTGTGAGAATTTGAATCAGAATGATTTTTGGAAATATAACCTAATGATCAATCGGTGAAAGTTAGCGATTTAATTCTCGACTTCGCACACACATACAACAAATTGAGTCTATTAAATATGAATTTACGGTGACTATTTTGGGGGAGTTTAAATTGTACAATTTTTAAGTATTTTTATTTTTCTTTGAGTCGGAAAAAAAGAATTTTGGAGGTAAATTCATTACAAACCCTCACCAAACACCACTCGTCCTACTCGGGTAGCCTAGGGGTTAAACGGTTTATTGCATACACTAAATGAAATCTCTTGCCCGCGAAAGAGGTATTTTATTCCAATAAATTTTTTGCAAATTTCTTTAACTCATACTCTTATTATTTTACATTCCTTAGGACGCGCAACATTCTAAGTTGGGGGGATTTGATTAAGTGTAAATATTTAATATTTATCCCATTGATTTTAATTCTTTTATGATCCCATGCATTTTAATTAACCCTAATGTATCTCCTGTCAGTGATACTAATCCTTTTGGTGATTATTTCTTGTTTTGTGTATTTCTCATGTGTTTTATAGGTATTTCGTGCAAGTAAATGCAGGAGAGAAATCGAAACGGTGAAAGAAACCATGATAAGAAAGTTGAAGGGCATTTTTGTAATTTTGCAGCCATAGTTTGGAGGAGAAGCCTTCTAAAAAGTTGAAGATCTTAAAGTCACAAGAATAGTGGCATAAACGGTGCCTCGATCTGAGGTATGGTGATGAAATTACGCCAGTTCAAAGTTTAGAAGAAAATTTAGGGGTAAAAAAGGAATTATGCCAGTTCAAGCGAACTGGTTCGCCCCCAAACTGACTCACCTAAACACGAATTTTTGTTTTAATTCCAATTTTCCTTGGATTTATGTTAAGTTAGGACTCTTGAAAAAATCATTAGAGTTATTTGTAGATTCATATTATAGTTAGTTTTATGAGTTTCAACCTAGTTTTGAGAGGATAAAAGGAGGCCATAACACAAGAGACTATTCTTCGACCAAGTTTATGCATTGTAGAGATTTTTCATGCAATAATTAGTATAAGTTTTCTTTCTCTCACTTGATCCTTGCTTTTGATTATTTTTCTGGTCTTCTTGCATCATGTATTCATTTTTACATGCTTAGATACATACTATTGATGACTACTTTCACGTGCAATGTCAAAATCATTCCTTTAATTAATAACATCATGTCCCGCTAGGTTTCCAAGGGTTGGAATGCATAAACCCAACCCTAAGTGGTTCACATGGATATAAAAAAAGAAAATATTTCATTTTGTTAATGCAACCGTTGTAGAACTTTTCACTTCGTTTTCCCTAGGTAACCAGTGTGTTTAAGAATTCGATGCGCATGTTGACCATCTCATCACGTACTTTATCTTTATTCTTGATTACGTACTGTGTGGGTTCATTCCTTCATATATGTAATATTTGAAATAAATAAAATCTTCGTTTCAATCAAGTATTTAATTCTTGACTCTGTTCAACATCCGATGAATCTACTAAGGGGGGAAAGAGTTTATCCTAATCCTATCTTTCTCATACAATTTACAATCTTATTGTTTTAGTTTTGCATGCATAGTTAGATTATAATCTTAATTAATTTCCATTAGTTCATAGGAAAGTCCCAAAAACAATGCTTTCCTCCTTTGAGTCAAACATAAGGCCAATCGTCGTTTCTATTCGTTGTCATGTTCTACGTCTTATTCCCTATTTTCAATACCGGACTTGATCGGATTATTACTTACGCGACCAGCTTATACTTGAAACGTAATTCACAAGCATTAGAGATATATTCTGATTCGTTCTAAAAGTTTAGAACTCTATATTTGAGAAATTGTTCGATTACAGGGAATTCCTTGATCCATTGCATTAAATAGAGATTCTCGTTTTGTAGGAAAGTTTTGACAAGCATTGAAAACTGCAATGGGTATTAAACTTCATTTAAGTACCGCATTCCCCCCCACAAACGGATGGATAATCAGAACTTACAATCCAAACCATAGAAGATATGTTACGTGCTTGTACATTAGATATGTCTGACAATTGGAATGTGTATTTACCCCTTGTCGAATTTTCATAAAACAATTGTTATCAAGCTAGTATTAAAGCTGGTCCGTTTGAAGATTTATACGAAAGACCCTATAGATCACTGATATTCTGGATATAATCTGTAAATAGCAAACAATTTGGTCCCGAAATAATCCAACAAACCATTGAAAGAATACAACAGATTAGAGAGAAATTACAGTTATCGTAAGATCACAAAAAAGTTATGCAAACCAACATTGGAAACCCTTAGAGTTTCAAGTTGATGATCAAGTATTCCTGAAAGTTTCTCCCCGAAAGGAATTTGACGCTTTGGATACTAACGAAAACAAGCCCCCATATTTATTGGACCTTTCATAATTTCTTAATGAACTGTCTCCGGAACTTATAAATTAGAATTACCTGTGGAATTCTCCAGTATTCATAATGTATTTGATGTGCCACAGTTACGATAGCGTATTTCAGATCCATCTCACACCGATACATGGAAAAGCATTTCCTTCGAACCCAATCATGAATTTGAAGTACGCCCAATTCAAATTTCGGATCGTCAAGTGAAGTATCTCAAAAATAAGGAAATTCCTTCAGTTGAAGTACTTGGAGAGAATCATAATAATCAAGAAGCTACATAGGAACCATAATAATTAATGAAGGATCAATACCTCTACTTATTTCAAGGTAAAATACGAGGATCAATTTTTTTAGGTAGGTAGAATATAAGAACCATGATATTTTTTCGACCCTAAATACCTACGGATTCTATTTAAACCCTTATAAAATTTTCAAAATCCAAAGTCTTCTGAAAGAATCTATACTTAAAAACATACAATTTCACTATATTAACTTAGATCCCCTAAAGTTTTAGTAATTATTAAATATCACATTAAAATTTCAAAGTAAGATAACTTGATGTACATTTTACTCCAAAAACCCAACTTTATACCAAATGAATTCTTTAGACTCTAACTAACATAAAATCATAATTATAACCCTTGAAACTTTATAAAATTACAAAAGTACCCCGATACTTTATAAAAACGTGTACTTTTTAGGCTATAAATGTAATTAAAAGATCAACCAAGGACCAAACCTCCAAGTTTCATTCATTTCAGTAAACACTTTGTCAACCTATTGCACCACATTAGTAGTAGAAGTTAAAAGGCAAAAGTGTACACCATGCGCACATGTGACCCACGCTTACCAACCTTTAAAACTTCATATAATCATCTCAAATCCACCACCCCATTCCACCAATTGAATCTCTTGACTATGTAGTACAATTACCCCACCATTTTAGTACTTCATACACACCTCAAACTTCAGTTCAAAAACTCAAAATTACACTCAAGCTAGGTACACAATGATTTTATGATTAATTTTCAGTTCTTTCAATTCTATTTTCTTTTTGTGTTGTTAGTATACTTAAAATAATCATAATATGCAAGCTTTTACGTCTAGAAAAGCCTATGATAGAAAATACATAAAGATACACCATTAAAGCTTGAGCTTCAATGGTGAATCTTGATATAAAGCTCCAAAATTTTATTTGAATCTACATATAACTTTATTACAACCTAACGATATAGAGTGTAATGGTCAAAATCCATGAATATGTCTGTTGAGCTCAAATGGATTGAAAGTGTATTTTAAACCCGAAACCTGAAAATTTGAAATTCTCTATGAATAATCCATGTCACCTGTAAAATCAAGACTAAATTAATCCTATATATAGAATACACCAACCCATGTTCATAATAATCTTTCCATGTTCTAGATATCCACGAATATCAAGTCAAAATTTTGGCAAAACACACAGTTTTAGAACTTGAGATACAATGCATCTCAATCCACAAAATTTATATATTTGGATTCCTCATGAAAAATTACTTTAAGTTGGTTAAGAAATCATCTTAAATCGTATTGAAATGAAGGAGAAATTCGAGGTCAAAGTCTAAAACCCTTGAAGTCAAAATCGAGAAGTTGAAGATGAAGACTTTGACTAGAAACCTTGACCACGCATGTGAGGGTGCGTGGCCAATAAAAAATTTCTGAAAATTTTTCTAATATTTTTATTGTATATTTCTGGTTAAAATATTATAAGCTAAGTCAATGTTTGGATATACCTATCCTAAGTTATGGAAAAATGAGATTTTAACTTAAGAATATTTTTCTAAAATTACAAATTGACCCCTCCCAACTTTTTCAACTTATAAATTTGATCCTTAAACTTTGTCTATGAATACTTCCACATATTTTATGAAAAAAAGTCTCTTACACCAAAGTTCAACAATGAGTTTAATTCCAGTATTTTAAAGTCCCAAGATATTTACAATGAAACCTTTTGAACTTTAAAAGATATTGTTTTAGTACAAAACTAATTGACCCAATCCCAAATACTTATATAACCAAACATTTTATATAGAAAAACAAGTACCAGCTCTTCCTAATATCCTTTTGTGATATATAAAGTCGATCAAAATACTGAGCAAGTAGGTTTTTCCTACCTTTCCAATAGTACACTTTGGATATTTGGCATATTGCTATTGATATCACTATGTGATAGATCCTATTTACTCTCAGTGTGTGCATATTATTAGACTGCCATACTACATATTTTGTTATGTATCATTGATATTTGAATTTATCATCAGTATTTAAATTTGACTATGGATCAACTTTAACCCGTCTCTCCTAATAAATAGTATCATGTTCCATATTAATTCTGTTATTCCTGCACTTTTGTGCATTATATTATAACCATCAATATTAACTAGGAAGTAGTCTAACATTTGATCCCACAGAACTTTCTACTTGGCCTGCGGGTGTCAGATGATTGAGCACCTTGATTATTGCAACATATGTATGAGTGACACTTTAACTGTGTCCATACCTAGTTCCTTTCCCCCCAAAGTTTTGGGTTGATTATTGATTATTATTATTATGGTTTTACTGATGGCTTAATTACTTCTATATCCCTCAATGAATTGATTAGTATGGGATTATTAGTTCAAGAATCCTTGAAACTCTTTACATGATCCTTAATAAACTATTACAGAACCTCATATTATTAAATGAACTAGTAATTCCGGGATTATTAATTCCATAACTTTAATACTCTTTTAAAGATGATAAGTATGGGTTTGTCAGTTTATATTTTTAGCATCACTAAAACACCGATTCTATACACACTCCAACTCTCAACTATACATATGTAGTTGTTATAAAAGTGGTAGAATCTGCTTAGCACATTTTTGCTAATTCCATTTTTCTCCAAGTGATCCTAGAGAAAGAGGATAATATATCTTCTCTATTAGAGACATATATAGATCACGCGTTTATGTATGTGACTATGTAGGCAGGGAATAAGCTAGATAGGAGCAAAGAGTGGAACTTTTCGATTTTCTACATTATATTTTGTACTAGAAAATGTAACTCACCCCTGCGGTGGTAGAGTCCTATGTAAACCTACTTAATAATGGATAAAGTTATGTTATTCCTCCTTAGATTTAATTAATTATTTTATGTGTACTTCTTGTTCATTCATACTAAAAAGTAGGGTGTGACAATGTCGAAAGTCAGCTTCGTTGGAGATATGATCAATACTTAGGGAAGGTAGTACTCCAAGTGAAAATAAATAATATATCCAAGTTAATAGAGTTTTTAGTAATTGACACTTAATCCCCCTACAATGCAATCTAATTGGTAGCTCACTCATTAATCACTAGAAATAAAACTTGATCTCTCCCCTTAAGAAGAATCAGAACATATTCGCTTGGCAATCATGTAATATGTTTGGGATTAATCCGAAACGCATGTGTCATCGACTTCATGTGGATTCAAAATCCTAATGATCATGTAGAAGGTGCACAAAACAGCCCCAAAAAATCAAAGGTTGTAAAATAAGTAGTAGGGAAACTTCTAGAGTCAAAGTCCATTAAAGAAGTTCAGTTCCACAAATGGATCTAAAATTTACTCATAGTCAAAAAGAGAAATAGGAAGTGGAGAGTTCACATAGATTTTGTGGACTTGAACAACTTTTGTCCCAAGGAAAACTTTCCATTGCCAAAGATCAACCAGTTTCTCAAAGCCACAGCTAGCCAAGAACATATGAGTTTTTTGGATGCTTACTTAGGGTATCATCAAATCCATTTATTAGGGATGGACTAAGAGAAGACTGCATTCATCACTACCCTTGTCATGCACTATTACACACTTATGCCATTTTGACTTAAATAGCAACGATTAGACGCCAAAATGTTTAAACACCGGTTGGGTGACACTATAGAAGTATACATAGACACTATTCTAGTAAAAAGTAAGTACAAAATCGACCATTTAACAGATATAGTGAAGACATTTGAGGTCCTCAAATATTAAAAATGAATCTTGATGCATCCAAGCTCACTTTTATAGTACAGTCTGGTAAGTTTTAGGGTGGCTTGGTCAGTCAAAGGGTAATTGAATAAATCTAATGAGATCAAGGCAATAAACATTGTTTAGCCACCTAAAATAGTTAGGGATATTAAAAAGTTCATCAAGATGTTGGCGGCACTGAACCTCTTTATCTGTAGGTCCTCAGAGAAGTGATAACCATTTTTACAAATTTTGAAGAAGAAGAAGGTCCAAGCCTGGAATGAAGAATTATCAAAGGCACTTGAAGATATCAAGCTCTAGTTTAGCTGACCACGGATGATTATGGTCCCAAATCTGGGTAATCCAGTCCACTTGTATCTCGAAGTGTCTGATCATGAAGAGTGGCCCTTATGCTTGTGTTTCAAATCAAACCAATTTTCACCAAATATTATCCAACTTTTAATTAGCACCAAACCAAGTTGTGAAAAACCAATTTTTACTTTAAACCAATTTTATCTTGATTAATCCTAAACATGCATCTAGTGATTAAAGCAAGTAAAGTAAAGTAGAGAATACTCACAACGCAGGATGTACGAGGAAAAACCTAAGATGAGAAAAAACATTGGACGCAAGGCCCAAGACAGAAAATTACTATGAATATATAATTACAACGAACAGGCAAAAGACTCACTCAATGACATTATCCCCATGAGTCTTGATTCTCTTATGATCTTCAACCACTCCTCTCACAGTGCCCACGCAGAAAGTCCTTCCACGATACCTGTCCACAACACACGCGTCCACGTATGTCTCGGTGTCCACTGAATGGCTTTGATAGTCTACTATGTCGAACCAGAAGTCCTTCTATTTTCTTCACTGCAAAACCCAGATGTTCAAGTATTGAACAAACCTTCTTGGTGCAGCAAGATCACATAAACATATAGTAATGATAACTCGGATCTTTGCAAACTCTAAGGATGTGTTTAAGCTTTAAAATCATAGAAAAACATGTGCAAAACGCGTACTGAATTGAAAACTATTTTCCAGATTGCACACCTCTTTAATTTTGAGGAAACCACGCTTTAAATAGGAAAATTAATCTCTTCAAAAAATGTGTCGCTCCAACGATATTGACGAGTCGTTTGCGCGACATAGCCATCTTGCTCGAACTATATGAGTTGTTGTTTGAACAATGCGCGTGTAAGTTTGACTTTTTCTTTAAAATGTTTCTTCCAAAAGAGATCCAATTAATTCAAACTCTTTTTTGAGCTTATCAGAATAAAAAGTAGAGTAAAACATTTAAAACACTCTTAAAAACATTTTAAAACATTTTCCTTATAAAAATTCATCCTTATCCTTTTATAAAAATTATTCCAAGCTCCATCAATTATACGCATTCATACCTGTGTGATCTCGAAATACAATTAACTTGAAGACGAATAAACTTGCACCAATTAAACTTCGGCATGATTAATTCTTTGAAGCTTTACCGCAACGTCTTCAATCTATTCAATACGTCATAGACCAAGTGGGATCGTGACAAAAATAAAATATCCCTATGACATATTACAAACACAGTTTTGTTCATGGATTAAAGTCAAAACAATACAAGGAATCAATTAGAAATTTATGTCCTTACAAACCGTGTAATAATCTCGATCGTGGCGTGCGAGAAGAAGAGGCATCATGCTTTGATCTACTATGTTCTCTAGATATTTTTAAATGACGAGAAACACTTCCATCCTTTGGAAAATTTGCGTACACATTGGCAATCGTCTCATGAAAGTTGAAGCATTATTTTGAGTCCCATTGCCTCTCTATCATCGCTTACTTTTCGATAAAGATACCCTAAAAAGGTTCGACCTCTCTGGACGGATATCTAAGTGTTCGGTTGAACTAAGTAGGTTGGGTATTCATTATCCACTAAGAACTAAAATAGAAGGAAAAGTATTGGAAAATTATATTAATGAGTTCATTGGAGGGTAGGATCCCGATGGTAGGGATCTTACCGATCAAGTGACCACCAAAGAGCTCAAATAACTTGACAAATGGACGCTCGACATGGACAACACCCAATTCAAAATAGACGGGAGTGGTCTTGGTGATAACATATCATATTTTGCTCGAGAAAGGAATCATACTTGGCTTTGAGGCATCCAATAATGAGGACGAATATAAGGCCCCCATTGGTGGATTGAAGAAGTGCTTTATCCCTTAGCACAAATCACCTTGAAGTCTACTAAAATTCAAGGCTAGTATAAAACTAGGAATCAAGAGACTGTAATGCCAGGGATGAGCTCATGTCGACATATCTCTAGATTGCTCAGGGCTTGCCTACCAAATTTAAGTACATCAAAGTCAAATAATTTCCTCTAGGGAATCACTTCCATGTCGATGCTCTAGCCACTTTAGCCTCAGATATCAACTCCGACCTCAAAAGAATGATCGAAGTGGAATATCTAGCTCAATTGATCATGATAAAGGAGAATCCTTTCGAATAATTTCTTTCCATCCAAAAGGCTCTAGATGGATGGACCATTCATAGCACACTTATAAGAAGATACACTTCCAAACGATAAAAAGCATGCCCATAGGATTAAGGCAAGACTCCTCTCTTTTTCCAATCCCCTGAAGGAAACCTATATAGACAATCTTTCACTCAGTCATACTTACACTACATATACCCTAATGATGCCGATCAAGTCCTATATGAACAACATGAGTAGATGTATGGGAGTGTAAGGACAAATTTCCAATTGTGTCAATTTGTATGTGTTGATTTAATTCCAGATAAAACTATTTTAGACAAAGGGTAGAACTTGTATTTGTGACCTTTCAAGAGTATGACATTTTTGTTGAAGACATAGCTGCTAAGTCAAGCGATCACATCCTATGTCGTGTTTCGTGCCTTATTTTCGTCATCAACAGTCCAAGGATCTCTTAGGTATGCATTCATATTTTATGTCGAGCCTTGGATATTTATTTATTTATTGGGTACTTGTTTCATGTTAAAATGTTTTAAAATCACTTAACTGGTTTTGAGAAAAATGTTTTTACTTTTTCTTAAGTTTGTTAGAACGACTTTTCCAGGTCGTTAGAATGATATTTGGTCCCCTCGTTCAAACAACATATGGAATGAGACCTTTTTTTGTCTATGTAGTTTTCTCATTGAATTTGCATTTGAACGACCATGTTTGAACGACTTCGTTCGAACAACACTTCCAACGAGATTGTGCTGAAATCTCATCAAAAGTCTCGTTTGAACGAGATTTCCACGAATCTCAAAAATTAATCTTTTTGACAGTTTTCTTTCCTTAACTCCCCACTACTTCTGTCACCTATTTAAGGAGTATGCTATTGTAGTTTTAAAAATTATTTTTTTCCAATCTTTAAAGTGAACGAAAAGTCCTTAATTGTTTGTTAATCATTGATGATTACATTTTTGTCAAATACAAACCCAGGTTTAAACCCAATTATTTTGACCCGGGCTTTAACATACAAATATGTTTTGAAATCACATTTTGGAATCGGGTTCATCATCTCCCAACATCATTCAATATTATTTCTTGTGGAGGAATTTGCGTTCGTTGGTGTACATACGATCGACTCCGTATGTTTAACAGTAGAATTACCCCATCAGTGGACTCCAAAATATAGGTGGACTCCTACGTTCTCACTAGGGAGAGGAGGAAGGAACAAACAGACTCAAGGATTGAGAGGGTGTTGAGTCGTTGAGTAAGTCTTCTATCATTTCCTTGTATTAAATCCGTACTTAGTGGACTTGTGGCTTGGATGTTCAAGGTTTTTTTGGCTGTGGGTTTTATTCGTATATCATGACGTTGTGGTTGTCTATTTTTATCTTGAAAATTCTAACCTCAATACATGTTTAGGTTTAACAAGATAAAATTGGCTTAATAAAAATTGGAGTAGTTGGTTCTTAATTAATTTGGATAATTTAGTTTACTATAATTGAAGTTGGAATTAGTAATTGGGGAAAATTCATGTTAATCTTGAATTAAGTTTGTTTAAATTTGATTTGTATAAATTTGAACTCAAATTGAATTTGCATTTAAGAAGAGTTAATTTAATTTGAATGATATATAAAAAAATTGAAATATTTTTGAAATTAAAATTTTGAATTTTTCAGGAACCTACGTCCCCATCATGTAGTATCAGAGAATATAATATATAATTGTAACCATCACTTTCAAGTGGTATCAGAGCGGGAACACTAATTTATCATGTTAGATCCTTTTAGGCTTGAAAATGGATAATTTGTGATTTTTGAGTTATCATGTTTTTTTATGGTTATAGACTGCTTGATTTCCGCATGCTTGCACATGACTCTTCACTTGATATATCTTATAGATTATTGCTTGCATGTTTTACATACACTACCTTTTGTACTTCACGATAAATGTGTCTGCTAGTTATATTTGTTCTCGAGTCTTTTATATTTGATTTTTCATTTATTTTGTATTATAGGAAAAATACAAAAACCTTTTGTTTGTCCTTTGAGTTATCTTTGTTTTAAATTTCGAAACTCAATTTTTTTTTTTTTTTGTATTTTAGTTTTACACATTTTTATGTGGCATAACTTTGTGTTTGAATCCTATATCACACCATATCAATATGGATAGAACTTTTGGTTATGAGTTTCAATTCTTAAATTGTTCTTAATTATGCTTGCTTGGAGAAATTTAATTTTGATTTTTTTAATGATTTCTCTTTCTATACGCCTCCACACACACATGCACGAGCTCTTTTGAATGTTAACATCACATGTTATAGCTAAGGGATTTGTTCTCCCATTAAGTTTGTCATCTACATGTTTTGTGACTATGGGAGATTTGTGCATGTAAGAATCATTGCCCATGAGATTTATGTGAATAGTATAAAAAAGAAAAGAGGGTGCATAGGAAAGGTCTATGAAAGTAGAAAATCTCCTTTGTGTGAAAGCCAATGTTGGCAAGAGCCTAATGAAAAGATTAAAGACTAAAAAAATAAAAAAAATTGACAAAGGCCAACATAGCCTAGTTTGTTGATCATTCAAAAGAAATAGTTTCAAAAGAATAGAGAAAATAAAAGAAAAGAAAATATGTAATTTATTTATCTTTAGAGGGTGTTTAGTTCAAGATCAACGGATTTTCATAATGAATCCTAGTTATGCTTATTATGTCATGACTCTATTGATGTCGAGAATCGTAAAAATTTTAGGCTTGTGTACATTGTGCTTGTTTTATTATTTATGTTCACATTATCTTCTAACATGAGAATAAATTTCTATTGGTAGATTTTTAAAACCAAGTAGAACTCTTTGAATATGTTTAAGTGATTGGGTCATAACTCTTTTATCTCTAGTTCACATCCGTTCATTATGTTTACTAATATAGTTTAGACATATTTATGCCATATGAGTGTGGAGAGCTTATGATTACCTCCATCCAATTTTTATTTATTTTGAACAAAAATATTTGTGGGTTTTTTCAACATTTTATGATTTTTTTTGGAAATTTTTGGGCATTTTGAAAATTTCTGAAGTTTTAGAAATACGCACTTGTCACCCCCCCCCCCCCACTTAGACTTTTGAATTGTCCTCAAGCAAAAAGGACAAAAATCTAAACAAGGCAAAATAAGAAGTGCGATAAATAAAACAAACAAATGGAGAAAATGCAGATTTTTATAAAACAGGACTGTGGTACAATAACAGCAACAAACATACAACCATGTGAACAAGGGAAACAACTAAAAATTGCCGCAACCAAATAAACATTCACTGGGGCGGTGGGTGGGAAGAGTTGGGCGCATCGAGACCATAGGGGTCATAGAAGTGTGATGGAAATGGCTCGGTGGGATCCCCTTGGCATCGATACAAGTGCGCTTGGAAACGAAACATCATGCTTGTATCGTGATGGTGGTCTATCAAACAGTTACCGAATCTCATCTCAAGGGCCGACATACGGTTAGTGAGGTCGCTACCCGCCCATTCAAAATCAGGGCCTTCTTCCTCTTCGATGAACTCTTCATCCGCACCTACGTCACCCATCTCCACATCATCATTGGCTTCTTCTTCTTCCTCTTCCTTATCCTCACTCGAGGCAGCATCATCCTCATCATCAATTCCGCGCCTCGCCCGAAGGATGGCTAGCTGTTTGGCGCTCTGCGTGCGGGTTCCCTATCCAAAACGATCGAGGAGGCGAGTACGATCAAGCGATGCCTCAATGCCAGCGTCCTTGAGGATGGAGGTAAGCAAACATGCATATGGAAGTGGTGCTTCACCTTTTTCATCCATGGTTTCCACGATGATGTCGGCGTAAAGGGTGCGAGCCAAGTTAATGGAAGTGTTGGGATCGAAGAAGTGGTATGACGAGGGTGCATCACTCGATCGTTGGATGTTTGTAAAATATTTGCACACACTATTTGGAATGTGAGGCGTGATTTCACATTAAGATGGCCAACAGTGACAGTCTGCCCCCTCAGTGCAACATCGGGGACAATGCGCTCCATAATCGGTTCTTTGGCGACCTGGGCGACATTCCTTGGGTATGTGTAATCTTGTACATAGGGAACGTCGTATTTGGACAACTTGTCCGTGAGAAGGGTGAACGAAAAATGGATGACGGTACCATCAACGTATGCTTGAGACTTAAATTGGCCCGTTCGAATAAGGGATCCATATAAAGAGAGGACCTCAGCTGCCCAAATCGCTTCGTATGGTTGATTAAGGAATCGGCACCAACCCCAAGGCAGGAAGAGGACAAGGAAAAAATTGGGCAGACCTATCCATTGGATAGCGTGCTATATGTGGAGTTTGCGATCTAGACCGAAGAAGCGATTGCACAACGCTCCTCTTGTCGAGAACGGAATTCACCATGGCCGGAGGGTAACATTTCAGTGGAGTCGTATTTAATGGGGGCAGGTCATTGGGCCATGATAATAAGGAGAGTTTGCTAGAAAATTAGGGAGAGATAAGAGGTGAGGGATATGGTTGAAGGTGTGGAGAAAAATGGAGGCTAAGGGTGGGTATTTATAGGTGGGAAGTGTGGGTAGGGTTTTGAAATTGGAGGGAATGGGTTTGGAGGGAAGGAGGGAGTATATTTGGGAGGGAAATTGAAGGGTTGGTTATGGGAGGGTGAATTGGGAGGGAAGGGAAGGGATTGGGGAGAAGGGGGTGCACCTAGGGAATATTGGAAATTCTGCAGAAAGTGGACTGATCCGGCTGGTATAGGACCGGATCGGTTAGGTCCTTTAATCTTCGAGCCTTTTTAACAACCGGATCGATCCGGCTATAAAATGAAGGAACCGATCCGGTTCTTGTATTGAGCTGGATTTCCCCCTAACTTAATTACGATCGCTATTCTCCAAAAGTTTTCAATTCTCAACATGCTCCCTAACAGTTTGGGCTCAAAACTCTTTCGATATCAATGGTCAATGTAACTTGACTCAATTTATTGAAACATGTGAATGCTCTCACCTTATTGTACCCTAATCCTAAGGACTCTCACTACTCACACGACTCTCATATAATATACACAAGAATTCACCCCATATGTGTCGGGGTGCGACGACCTCACTGTAGCAACTCACTCTACCCCGTAAACGGGGTCTGACAACCAAACGGTGTTGACTTCTTCCACACACGCCTCTAGATATGGATTTAGGCGTTATCAATTTACTTTGAATGTATCTCCCCTTTTTAAATTGTCTAACTCAACAGCTGAGTGAGGGAAAACATTCTTCACAATGAAGGGGCCAGACTATCGTGACCGCAACTTTCCCGAAAAGAGATGAAGCCGAGAGTTATAGAAAAGCACTTTTTGTTCGGGAAGAAAATATGTGCGTCGAATGATGTTATCGTGAGCGAGTTTCATCCTTTCTTTGGATATTTTTGCATTCTTGTACGCATCATGGCGTATCTCTTCAAACTCATTTAATTAAAGCTTACAAGCTTCACCGACCTTATCCATGGCTTAGTTCAATTCCTTAATTGCCCAATACGCCTTATGCTCTAATTCCATGAGAAGATGGAAAGGCTTGCCATATACAAAGCGAAAAGGGGACACACCGAACGGATTTTTGTATGCGATGCGATAGGCCCATTGTGAATCGTTCAATCTAAGTGACCAATCTTTCCGTATAGGATTGACGATCTTTTCAAGAATGTTATTGATTTCTCGATTCACTAGTTCAGCGTGCCCATTCGTTTGTGGGTTATAAGTTGTTCCAACCTTGTGAACGACGTCATACTTTCTCATGAGCTTCTCGAATGGCCAGCTGCAAAAGTGCATGCCATTATCGCTGATTACTGCTTTTGGAGCACGAAAGTGGGAAAGTATGTGTTCCAACAGGAACTTAATCACCACTTTGTTGTCATTTGTTTTGGTTGCTACAGCTTCCACCCATTTAGAAACGTAGTCTACCGTGACAAGGATGTATTGGAAACTAAAGGACGGGGGGGAAAGGACCCATGAAGTCAATACCCCAACAGTCGAAGATCTCAATAATTTGGGCATAAATATTGTATATTTATCCCCCTAATTTCAGTACTTTTGTGAACCCGAGTGATGTAACAGATATGGATTTGATTCACATTTATGCTACTAAGCTTCGTTGGCAAGTATTTCGTGTTTCGTGTTTCTCTTATTGGTTTTACAGGTTAATTATGCAAGCAGTGCAAAAGAGGAAGCAAGACAGTGCAAAAAAAAGCTAAGAAGGCAAGTTCAAGGGCATTTTCGTAATTTTTCATCCTTATTCCAGAAGTGGGTCCAACTATAAAGTTGAAGATCTTTCAATTACAAGAACACCGGAAAAAAACGGCACCTCAATCCGAGCTACGATGAAAGAGTTATGACCCCTTGAAGTTGCGGAAAAATCATAGAAGAAAGGCTAGAAAGGCAAGTTCAAGGGCATTTTCGTAATTTTACAGCCCGATTCTGGAGGTGGATCCTTCTGGAAAGTTGAAGATCTCGGAACAACGAGAACACTGGAAAAAACGGCACCCAAATCCGAGCTACGGTTGAAAAGTTATGCTCGGTTGAAGTTGAAGAAAAATCCAAGAAAAGAAGAGAAAAACCAGAAAAAAATCTAAGTGCTGAGAGCAAGACCAGGCTGGTACATGCGAACCGGTTCGCTGTACCTGCGAACCGGTTCGCTGTACCTGACACGCGAATTTTGTCTTTGATTTGGATTGGTCTCCAAGTCTCCTAATAGGTTGAAAACACTCCAAACTTGTGGGGAACGAAGGCATTAACCTAAGAGCAGCTTTTAGGGCCATTTTTAGAGAGTTTTTGATAGAGAAAAAGGAGAGGAACATCTAGGAACATCAAGGGCATAAATTACTTCAAGAATTCATTGTTTCGGGTTTGTTTTTGCAAGTTTTAATTCAAGATTCTTGTTTCTTATTATTGCTCTTGCATGCTTTGTTTTCCCATTAGATTCAACTTGTTTTCGCATTCATAATACGTATTTACATGTTTAGATTTAGTTTTATCATGAATTCATACACATGCAACATCATTCTTTCATGCATTAGGCAATTTAACATGTCCGGCTAGGTTTTTCAAGGTTGGGATGCATGAACCCAACCTGATGTGTTAGTGCATGTGTATAATGTCGATCCGCTGAATTTAATGATTAATTTAAATCGTATCGCGTAATTTCATAAGAATTGTAGATCTTTATATCTCGTTTGCCTATGGGTACTCGTGATGATTTAGAGTACAATTTGAGTGTAATTACCGCGATACCGATTTACTCATCCTCAGATTAGGTATGACGCGGGCTTGAACCTCGTATACATAATGCTTGGGAGTACTAAATTCCGGGTTTGAATTAATCGGATAAATTTATGATCAACGTTATCACTACACTACACTAGGGTTGGGGGATTGTATTCCCATCCTATTTTCTCATCATTTAGTTAAAAGTTTCAATTCAATCCTTCATTCTTAATCTAGATAATTTAGTTAGTTGCATATTTTATCATAGTTTCATAATTGCATTTAGTTTAATCAATCCCAAAAACCCAAAATCAATTTTTTTCTTTTCTTCTTAGAGTCACGTTAGGATTCCTCTTTCTTATCCCGTCGTCACAACTCCGTTGTCCTTTTTCCCTGAGGATCGATACCCGACTTGTCGGATTATTACTTGAACGACAGGCTTGCACTTGAGCCTAGAGAGTACACACTTTAGAGACACATTCTGAGTCGTGTCAAGTTTTTGGCGCCGTTGCCGGGGAATTAGGTAGACTTAGTATTAGATCGAGTTAATCCAAAACTTTGACCAAAAATTCTAAAAAATCCAAAAAAATTAAAAAATAAAAAAATAAAACTTCAAAAAGATTCACAATCATCATCTCTCCTGAGCTTAATGCAAAATTCTGAAACCACTCCCACACCCCATAATACTCCAACCAGCATTCACGAAAATCCACTTGTTGAGTATAATCCTGACAGTCCCCACACTCCACAAGCCCCACACTTCTGGATCCCACCTCCCACACCGTCACACTCCATCTCTAGCAACACTCCTTTCTCCTTCGTAGGACACACTTCGTGCACACCCAGTGAGAACGCCGAATCGTCGAGTGAAAGAGAGATGTCGCAGCACAGTAATGCACCTACCGGTGAGGACGAGCCCCCGTACCGCCCGTTGAGAGAATTCTTATATCCCGAGCGCACTGTCACTCCGGGATGCATTATACTCCCGTATAATGCCGGGCAATTTCGTTTCAAAAATGGGATGATCCAGACACTACCACATTATCATGGTATGGATTCTGAAAAGCCATACCTCCACATAAGGGAATTTGAGGACGTGTGTGATACTCTCAACGATCAAACCTGCACACAAGAGGTAATCCGCCTCAAACTCTTCCCCTTCTCGCTTAAAGATAAAGCCAAAGCTTGGCTATGGTCTTTACCTCCAAGCTCGATTCCATCCTGGAATGAGCTACAGTCTAAATTTCTCAAGAAATTCTTCCCAACACATCGAACAATCTCTATAAAGGCTCAAATTCAAGCATTCAGGCAACAAGAAAATGAGCCTTTCCATCGATGTTATGAACGTTTCAACGAGTTAGTGGCTTCGTGCCCCCATCATGGATTTGACCCATCGCAAATCATCTCCTTTATCTATAATGGGTTAAATCTTAATTCTAAACAGCTTGTTGAAACCATGGGAAGTGGTCCATTTGTCGATCTAGATGCCCATGATGCTGATCTTCACATGAGGTATGTCGCCGAGACTACCCAATCTTGGGATACCTCTGACCCGAGCGCTCAAAATCAAAATCGACAACCCACCACTGCTCCATCGGTGTCCGGCCTATTCCACGTAGATAAGCATTCTATGACGGACAGTCGATTGGACACCCTTGAGAAAGGATTTCGAGATTTATGTGAGGTAGTTGGATCTATCAAAAATCCCGTCGAGAAAGTGTGTGCAATTTGTGAGGCGGGACATTCAACTGAGGAATGCCCGACGATACCCGCCTACAAAGGAATGCTTCAAGAGCAAGTTAGTAGTATAGGAGGTTTCAAGGGTAATTTCGCTGCCCCGCATGGGAATTCATACAACCCTTCGTGGAAAAGCCATCCCGGTTTTAGCTACGGGCAACAACACGCCGCAATGAACCCTCCTTCGCATGTTGCCCCTCCTCCTCCGCACCAATTCCAACAAGCTCCACATATGCAAGGACATGTGCAAGCACCACCACCTCACGGAAATTATATCCCGCCACAGCGGAGAACTCTCGAGGATACTGTGAATCAATTCATCGCAAGCCAGGCCGCAACCAATGCCAAGTATGATAGTCTCATTGGCGACCTAAATGCAAATCTGTCTAAAATACAATCCTCGTTAAGTGTTCAAGAGAAGGGCAAATTCCCTGCCCAAGGCCAAAGACCTCTCCAAGGTCAAACTAGTGTTAGCTCGACGCTCCATGACCATCCTGAGCAATGTAGCGCAATTACCACTCTACGCAGTGGGAGGGTAGTTGACTTGTCACCTCCCCCACGAGACATACTTAAAGACAAGGAGATTTCGCCCGGCACGAAAGAGGCCGAAGATGTCCCCTAGAATGAAGGTGATGAAAATGACACTAGTGAGCCTGAGGTAGTAGCGAAACCACCCACCGCGGCACCATTTCCTCAAAGGTTGATTCCTTCACAGAAAGGATGCCCACGTGATGAAGTGCTAGATGTACTTAAGCAAGTGAAGCTAAACTTGCCCTTCCTTGATGCCATCAAGCAAATTCCAGCCTACGGCAAAGTTATCAAAGATTTGTTGACGGTAAAAAGGAAGATGAAGGTAAAAAAAAATGTCTTTCTAGCACAGAATGTGAGCTCCATTCTACTCAATGATCTCCCACCTAAATTCAAAGATCCCGGTGCACCCACCATTTCCTGCATCATTGGAGAAAATAAAATCGAAAAAGCCTTACTTGACTTGGGAGCAAGTGTCAATATCCTCCCTTACTCCATCTATAGGCAACTTGACTTGGGCGACCTCAAGCCCACTAAGGTCACTCTCCAATTAGCGGATCGAACCGTGAAGATCCCAAGAGGCATAGTCGAGGACGTGATCGTCCAAGTTGACACTTTCTACTTCCCGGTAGACTTTGTCATTTGGGACACGGAGCCCTCATTTACCTCAAGAAACCATGTTCCTATCATCCTTGGGCGCCCGTTCTTAGCTACGGCTAACGCAATCATCAACACTAGGAATGGGCGAATGCAACTCACTTTTGGGAACATGACTTTAGAGACCAACATCTTCCATGTCGCCCAACATACGGAAGAAGAAGATGACCTTCACGCGGTGAGCTTTATAGACGAGATCGTAGGGGAGTACTTTGAGGAAAATGATTGTGGAGATGCTTCGGGGTCCTGCTTAGTGTCGAGCCATGAGAATGAGAGGTCCCACAAGAGAGAGCCGTTAGGGGTGTGCCATATTTCATCAGGTAATAGTGGTAGATGTGACGATGAGAGCAAAGAGGGGGAGAGGTGTGTTGTGACCGCAATTGAAAGAGAGAGAGAGGGGGTAGAAGAGAGAAAACTATTGGAGTTGGAGATCGAGCAAGTAAGAGAGGATGTAGGCACTACGAGAGAGGGAGAACTAGGCGACATGAGCATGGAAGATTTTGAAAGAGAATTCGGGAAGGTGGAGGAAAGTATTATTATTGAAGGCCAATCCCTATTGGATTCATGTAGTCACTTAGACGACAGTGAATTAAAAGCAAAAATTGATGAATTCCTTCGTTGTGACAATCCACCCATACCAATAGAGGTCCCAAAGGCGAGTGAGGAGAAAAGTTGTGGTTCATCCGACTTAGAGCCCGACCCATGCATCTTAAAAATTGAAAGAAACCTAGGTGTCCCCTCCGACTCAGTACACGTTGACCATGCTTTGAGTCAGCATCACGAGGATCCCTTTCCAATTAGTCACGACGAGTCTCCCGGTCTATACTTTATCTATGGGCGAGGTCCCAACTTGTTTCGATTATTGGAATATGATCCTAGGACGGGAGTGACAAGGAGAGCATCAACCCCCATAAGTGGGGTCGGGTGAGTTTGTGGAGAGATGAGAGGTCGTCGCACCCCCGACGCGTATGGGGTGATTGTTGTCGTATTTTTGAGTCATGAATGAGTGTCATATAGTGTCTTGTTGCATTTTTTATCTTTGTTTGTTTTATTTTTCCGCACTTTTCATTCGCCTTGAGTTAGATTTTCGTCCTTTTTGCTTGAGGACAATGCAAAAGTCTAAGTCAGGGGGGTCACAAGTGCGTATTTCTAAAACTTCACAAATTTTCAAAAATGCCCAAAAATTTCCAAAAAAAATCATAAAAATTTGAAAAATCCAAAAATATTTTTGTTCAAAATAAATAAAAATTAAAATTCAAATTTTTCAAAAAATATCATTAAAAGTCAAATTGGAGTCTCAAATTGTAAACATCCAACATACACAAAGCCGAAATTGACTAAAGATGGAAATTGTGCGAAAATTGACGACTTAACGAATAAATGTGGAGATTAACAAAACCCGGTGAGATTCGAGCCTATCACGTTTTGTGAGATTTTAAATCAATCCGAGTTAATTGTTAACTCAAAGTTCTTTTTAGCGCTTAATAAGTTGTCAAGGATCTCAATTTTTTTTCATTTGATCGGTTTTGAAAAATGTGTGCAATGTTGCCTTGAAAATCGTGCCAAATTAGTCTCTAAACTTAAATTCACCTCGAAACGCATATGGTAACGCAATTGGTATTTTGGACAATGAAGTAGGCCCTCGTTTGTCACCCAAAAATATTGGCCAGAAAAAAAGTAGCGAAAAATTATCCCTTTTGTAACCCAAATTGAGCCAAATAATTTTCCCTTTCGTTTGACAACCCGAAAAACCCAAAATAGCCCGGAATTGCGAAAAATGAAAAAAAATTCAGAATTTAAGTCCGAAAAGTGCAAGAAAAAGGGGCAAGAAAAAAAAATAGAAGAATGCTCAACAAAAATAGCAAAAAAAAAATAAAATAATTGAAATGAAAAAAAAAAAGAAGAAAAAAATGAGCAATAGCCCGGAAAATGCACTAATGGACATCACGAATGACTTTTCCAATTCCAACCCTCCATACCTCCTTTATTTTACCCAATGCAACCTTTAACCCGAAAAAGTCCTAACCGAGTCCAAATTGCGAAAATTGAGTACCGCGTGGAGAGCTAATACACCAAAAGATAATATAAGAGGGTAAATGCGCGAAATAGAGGCGATGTTCCCGTTTTTAAAACCGTAATCCGTTGAAGAGATCCCTTCACCATAAAATTTTCGTCTTTCTAAATGCATGCGTGTATTTGCTTCCATTACATTTACTCCTTATATCACGCATGCCGAGAGAATAGCCATAATCCTAGAGATTCGTTTGTGAGTGCATTCCGTGAGAAATTGAAATCAAAATGAATTTTCGGATAAGTAACGTAATGATCAATCGATGGAAATTGGCGGTTATATTTCCGGCTTCGCACACACACACTACGGTTTGAGACTTGTAAATATGACTTGATGATGACTATTTTATGGAAAAGTTTGAATTGTACAATTTTTGCATATTTTGAATTTTCTTTGAGTCGAATTTTGTGGGTATATTCACTGCAAACCCTCACGAGACACAACTCGTCCTACTAGGGTAACCTAGAGGTTTAAAGGCTTGTTGCATACGCTAAATGCAATCGCTTACCCGCGAAAGTGGTACTCTATCCCAATAAAGTCCTTGAAGTATCCTTAACTCTTACTTTCATTCTTTTACATTGCTCGGGACGCGCAAAGTTCTAAGTTAGGGGGGTTTGATTGGGCATAAATATTGTATATTTATCCCCCTAATTTCAGTACTTTTGTGAACCCGAGTGATGTAACAGATATGGATTTGATTCACATTTATGCTACTAAGCTTCGTTGGCAAGTATTTCGTGTTTCGTGTTTCTCTTATTGGTTTTACAGGTTAATTATGCAAGCAGTGCAAAAGAGGAAGCAAGACAGTGCAAAAAAAAGCTAAGAAGGCAAGTTCAAGGGCATTTTCGTAATTTTTCATCCTTATTCCAGAAGTGGGTCCAACTATAAAGTTGAAGATCTTTCAATTACAAGAACACCGGAAAAAAACGGCACCTCAATCCGAGCTACGATGAAAGAGTTATGACCCCTTGAAGTTGCGGAAAAATCATAGAAGAAAGGCTAGAAAGGCAAGTTCAAGGGCATTTTCGTAATTTTACAGCCCGATTCTGGAGGTGGATCCTTCTGGAAAGTTGAAGATCTCGGAACAACGAGAACACTGGAAAAAACGGCACCCAAATCCGAGCTACGGTTGAAAAGTTATGCTCGGTTGAAGTTGAAGAAAAATCCAAGAAAAGAAGAGAAAAACCAGAAAAAAATCTAAGTGCTGAGAGCAAGACCAGGCTGGTACATGCGAACCGGTTCGCTGTACCTGCGAACCGGTTCGCTGTACCTGACACGCGAATTTTGTCTTTGATTTGGATTGGTCTCCAAGTCTCCTAATAGGTTGAAAACACTCCAAACTTGTGGGGAACGAAGGCATTAACCTAAGAGCAGCTTTTAGGGCCATTTTTAGAGAGTTTTTGATAGAGAAAAAGGAGAGGAACATCTAGGAACATCAAGGGCATAAATTACTTCAAGAATTCATTGTTTCGGGTTTGTTTTTGCAAGTTTTAATTCAAGATTCTTGTTTCTTATTATTGCTCTTGCATGCTTTGTTTTCCCATTAGATTCAACTTGTTTTCGCATTCATAATACGTATTTACATGTTTAGATTTAGTTTTATCATGAATTCATACACATGCAACATCATTCTTTCATGCATTAGGCAATTTAACATGTCCGGCTAGGTTTTTCAAGGTTGGGATGCATGAACCCAACCTGATGTGTTAGTGCATGTGTATAATGTCGATCCGCTGAATTTAATGATTAATTTAAATCGTATCGCGTAATTTCATAAGAATTGTAGATCTTTATATCTCGTTTGCCTATGGGTACTCGTGATGATTTAGAGTACAATTTGAGTGTAATTACCGCGATACCGATTTACTCATCCTCAGATTAGGTATGACGCGGGCTTGAACCTCGTATACATAATGCTTGGGAGTACTAAATTCCGGGTTTGAATTAATCGGATAAATTTATGATCAACGTTATCACTACACTACACTAGGGTTGGGGGATTGTATTCCCATCCTATTTTCTCATCATTTAGTTAAAAGTTTCAATTCAATCCTTCATTCTTAATCTAGATAATTTAGTTAGTTGCATATTTTATCATAGTTTCATAATTGCATTTAGTTTAATCAATCCCAAAAACCCAAAATCAATTTTTTTCTTTTCTTCTTAGAGTCACGTTAGGATTCCTCTTTCTTATCCCGTCGTCACAACTCCGTTGTCCTTTTTCCCTGAGGATCGATACCCGACTTGTCGGATTATTACTTGAACGACAGGCTTGCACTTGAGCCTAGAGAGTACACACTTTAGAGACACATTCTGAGTCGTGTCATATGGGGTAAGAGGCATCATGTCTCATCGGGTAATAGCTCTCATCCGTTGGCATCTATTGCAAGATTTACGAGCAACGTTCACATCCCGTAATATTGTGGGCTAATAGAGGCCGCATTGCAGAATCTTAGCGGTCGTCTTTTTCATTGCAAAATGGCCTCCACAAAGTTTCGAATTAAAAACTGGGATGACTTTGGGGGTCTTGTCATCCGGTACACATCGTCGGATGATTTGGGCGGCGTAATATTTAAATAGGAAAGGATCTCCATAGAAAAACATGCGCGACAAAGTAATAAACCTCTTCTTATCTTGCGGTGTCCAGCCGGGAGGGATGGCTCCCGTGACAAGGTAGTTCACTATATCCGCAAACCAGGGCATAGAAAAGGTAGCAAAGAGTTGCTCATCCAAAAAGTATTCGTCTATGGGTATGGGATCACTAGGTACGTCGGACGAAAGTCGTGATAAGTGGTCGTCAATGAAGTTTTCTACTCCTTTCTTATCTTTAATGGAGATATTAAACTCTTGTAGGAGTAGGATCCACCTTATGAGGCGTGGCTTTGCATCTTTCTTTGCAAGTAGGTATTTCAATGCCGCGTGGTCGGTGAAGCAAGCAATGGTATAATCTATAAGGTATGATCTAAATTTGTCAAGGGCAAAGACTACCTCTAGCAACTCCTTCTCTGTGGTAGAGTAATTGAGTTGTGGTCCGGTAAGAGTCCGGATAGCGTAGTAGATGAGGTGATCCTGCTTGTCTTTTCTTTGGCCCAAAATAGCCCCGATCGCATAATCTCTAGCATCACACATAAGTTCGAAGGGTAAAGACCAATCTGTAACTTTCATAATGGGAGCGAACACAAGCATATTTTTTTCAGTTTTTCAAAAGTGCTTTGGCATGCTTCCGTTCACTCAAATGGGGTGTCCTTCATGAGTAGGTTACTTAAGGGTCTAGCGATGGCGCTAAAGTCCTTAATGAACCTTCGATAAAACCCCTCGTGGCCCAAGAAGGAGCACACATCTTTGAGCGATTTTAGTGGGGGAAGATAGGCTATGACATCTATCTTATCCCTATCAACTTCTATCTCTTTGGATGATACTATGTGGCCAAGAGCTATTCCCTCAGTGACCATGAAATGGCATTTCTCCTAATTCAGCACTAAGTTCTTTTCCACGCACCGGGTAAGTACTTGTTCCAGTTTTTCTAGACAAAGATCGAAAGAGGTGCCAAAAATGCCGAAATCGTCCATGAACACTTTGAGTCCTCTCTCGACCATATCGCTAAATAGACTCAACATGCACCTTTGAAAGATCGCAGGTGCATTACACAAGCCGAATGGCATACATTTGTAGGGAAACGTACCAAAAGGGAAAGTGAAGGTCGTTTTCTCTTGGTCAAGTACATCAACCTCAATTTGGTTATATCCAGAATAACCATCAAGGAAGCAATAGTAAGGGTGGCCCGCTACTCTCTCAAGCATTTGATCAATAAGCGGTAAGGGGAAATGGTCTTTCTTAGTTCTCGCATTGAGTTTTCGGTAATCAATGCAAACGCCCCACCCGTATGAAGCTCACCGCGTGAAGATCACATCAATGAATCTCACCACGTAAAGGTCATCTTCTTCCCCAATAGTCATGAAGAGGGCGGTGACGGAATTGGGCAGACCTATCCATTGGACAACGCGCTCCATGTGGAGTTTGCAATCCGGACCTAACAATCGATTGGACCAACGTTCCTCTTGTTGAGAACGGAATTCACCATGGCCGAAGGGTAGGATTTCAGTGGAGCCGTATTTAACGGGGGCAGGCCGTTGGGCCATGATAACAAGGAGAGTTTGCTGGAAAATTAGGGGGAGAGAAGAGGTGAGGGATGTGGTTGAAGGTGTGGAGAAAAATGGAGGCTATGGGTGGGTATTTATAGGTGGGAAGTGTGGGTAGGGTTTTGGAATTGGAGGGAAAGGGTTTGGAGGGAATGAGAGAGTGTATTTGGGAGGGTAATTGAAGGGTTGGTTATGGGGGTACGAATTGGGAGGGAAGGGAATAGGGGTGGGCGCGGTCCGGTCCGGTCAGGGTTTTAGCCAATTTTAGGACCGGACCGAATTATTCGGTCCTATATATTGCTAGACCGAATTTGGACCGAATAATTCGGTTAACCTATTTTATCGGTCTAGGTTAATTTCGGTTCGGTTTGGTTAAAAAATCGGTCCACATTTTATATATTAGATGATTTTTCTAAACATAAAATTTCATGAAGTGATGTTTGAAATAACGAAAGATGTACTGATAAAATTTACTAAAGTCTAGAAGATTTATGGAGCTATTATTTAATTCTAGTATTATATCCCTACAAGAGATATTAGAGGATCCCAAATTTTTCGTACAAATTGACTTCACTCCGATTTATACCTGATTTGTAAACAAAGTAGTGGAGAACAAAAAACGCAGTAAAAAAAAGTGGAAAACAGACTCAGTAAAAAAAACGCAGTAGTGAACGCAGTAGAATAGAACAAACGCAGCAGTGGAGAACAAACACGGTAGTGGAGAACAAACGCAGTAAAAAAGTAGTAGAGCAGTAAAGCAGTAAAAAGTAGTAGAGAGCAGTAAAAAAAACGCAGTAGTGGACAACAAACCTGATTTGTCTCCGTCGACGCCGGAAGTGGAGCATCTGCATCGCGAGGTGGTTCCATCTGCATCGCGACCGCGAGTAGTAGAGTCGTTAAGTGAGAGAGAGGAGAGGACGAAATCGGCCGCCGTTAGAGAGAGAGAGAAGAGGAGAGGAGAGGGCTGTCGCCCGCCGTTGGAGAGAGAGAGAGAAAGAAAGAGTGTTTATGTTTTTTTGGCTTTGGGTGAATGAAATGAAATGAATTAGGGTTTAGTTTTCTTCTAACTTCTGAATTGGGTTTTAAATGGACCTACCTACCGAGACTCAACCCAAGTAACTTAAGTTCTGTTCTACTAATATATATATATATATATATATATATATATATATATATATATATAATAAGTTGTGTTGTAAATAAATGGGTCGGTCCGGTCGAGACCGAATTTAATTATGAGTAAACCGAGACCGACCCGAAAAATCGGGTTAGTGTTTTTTTGGACCGGTTTAGGACCAAATTAAAAAAAGACCGGAAATATAGGGTCGGTCCGGTTCGGTTCAATCGGTCCAATCGGTTCGGTCCATTTTTTGCCCACCCCTAGAAGGGAAGGGTTTGGGGAGAAGGGTGGTGCACCTAGGGAATAGGGGAAATTCTGCAGAAAGTAGACCGATCCGGCTGGTATAAGACCGAACCAGCTCGGTCCTTTAATCTTCAAGCCTTTTTAACTATCGGATCGATCCGGCTATAAAATGAAGGAACCGATTCGGGGCGAACCGGTCCGGATCAAAAAGAAAAGAACCGATCTGGTTCTTGCATTGAGCTGGATTTCCCCCTAACTTAATTGCAATCACTGTTCTTCGAAAGTTTTCAATTCTCAACATACTCCCTAACAGTTTGGGCTCAAAATTCTTGCGATATCAATGGTCAACACAACTTGACTCAATTTCTCGAAACATGTTAATTCTCTAACCTTATTGTACCCTAATCCCATGGACTCTCACTACTCACACGACTCTCGTCTAATATACACAAGAATTCACCCCATACGCGTCGAGGGTTCGACGACCTCACTGTAGCAGCTCACTCTACCCCGTAAACGGGGTCCGATAACCAAACGGTGTCAATTTCTTCCACACACGCCTCTAGATATGTCTTTAGGCGTTGTCCATTTACTTTGAATGTATTTCCCCCTTTCAAATCGTCTAACTCAACAGCTCCATGAGGGAAAACATTCTTCACAACGAATGGGACAGACCATTGTGACCACAACTTGCCCAGAAATAGATGAAGCCGAGAGTTATAGATAAGCACTTTTTATTGGGGAAGAAACTCTTTGCGTCAAATGATGTTATCATGAGCGACTTTCATCCTTTCTTTGGAGATTTTTGCATTCTCGTACGTATCATTACGTATCTCTTCCAACTCATTTAATTGAAGCTTGCGAGTTTTACTGGCCTTATCCATGGCATAGTTCATTTCCTTAATTGCCTAATATGCCTTATGCTCTAATCCCACTGGAAGATGGAAAGTATTGCCATACACAAAGCGGAAAGGGGACATGCCGAACGGATTTTTGTATGCGGTTCGATAGGCCCATAGAGAATCGTTCAATCTAAGTGACCAATCTTTTCGTGTACACTACACCAAATCTGCCCATTTGTCAAGGTCATTGACCTTGACAAATTCACCTTGTCAAGGTCAATGACCGTGACATTTCGAGGCGAGACAACTTTTTTTGTCACGGTCGTGTCACGGTCATTGACCTTGACAAAAAACTCGTGTTTTGTGTCACGGTCGTGTCAAGTTCAATGACCGTGACACGTTTGTCACGGTTATAAACCGTGACAAAACCGTGACCCCTCTTGCCCAGAATTGTCACGGTCAATGACCGTGACACGTCCATGACAACTTTTGTCACGGACTTGTCATGGTCAATGACCGTGACAATTCTGGGCAGAATTTTAAAAAAATCTGCTGGGCAGTATGGCCACCGCCACTGCCCAGCAGTATATTTGTACCTGTTATAGCAACGTTGTACCTGTTCCAAACATCATATATCCAACACAAACAAAAGATAATGCAAATATATATTCATGATGATATAATCCAAATATTCAAAGTAAAAACAATATACATGACGATATAATCAAAATATAATTAAAATGGACAAACTTAAAAATAATGTTACTACATGTCTTGGATAAAACTGAGGAGTTGAGTAGGCCACACAACATACGAATTGACGCACCCACTAATATACGTCATGCCGCATTGTTCACGCAACCACAATAGGGAGTTCTCCTTCCTGGGTATGACATGCGTGACGAGCACCCTGGACTCCATCTCTTAAAGCACACGTCAATGGTCTATTCCACCCTCGACGATATTCGGGTCCCTCAACCCCCGCCCTATCCGCTGGCCATGAAATACGTCCAATATGAACACGCTCGGCCAACCAATTGTCGACAATGGTCTGTTGGAGGGCGTCAAATAGGGAAGTGGATCGTCGAAGTACGAACGTGTCGGTGATGAAGCAGCGAGGTCCACATCCCCGTCATCCTGTGCCTCGTCCTCCCGCACCTCCTCCTCCACCGCCTTCTCCTTCCCTTTCCCTTTCCCTTTATGGTCTCCACCCAACGTACGCTTCATGAATGCGTACATATCTTGGACCGTCGCCTCCAAAAGGGACAGCTTCGTGTCGTGTGAATCCACCGTTCGAGACAACCTGGTGTCGCTCGTCTCCAATCCGATGATCCTAGATTTGTCCACCCGCGATCTCACTCCCCTTGTCCTCCCTTTGCGATCAGAGCCAAGCACTTGGCTGAGGGCGTCTGTGGACAAAGATGCCTTGTCGGCATCAGACTGCGACTCATGCACTTCCTTAAGCTTTTCCTGAAACGACAAAAAGCACATGATTAGTAAAATAATTAAACTAAAAAATTATAACGTAATTAACAATAATTAAACTGTCGGATTACTTACAATCGTGGCCGCGACACTTGGGGACACCTCCTTGTCCTTTCCCTTCTTCGTCCGAAGAGCCACATAAGTATCGAGCCTATGTGGCTTGCCCCCTGGACCACTCCCTACCCCCTGAAATAAAATAGAGTAAAGTAAAATTAGTATCGGCCCCGTAAAGTAAAATAATATCCAATAATATATTTCTGTAGTTATAGAGAAATTAAATCTTACCTGCATCCTATGCTCCACCTCAGCGTAAGAGGTCCGGTCGGAGTAGTGTACGTCCGTCTTTTTAGCCCGATTTTCCCTCCCTGATTGGCGAGATGCCAATTATCGATCCTCGATCTCATTGTCAATGAACTTTTGCCATTGTGCCAATGAGATCGGCTCCTTGGGCGGGACGGATCCGCGCCATTGTAAAATGGACTCTCGTATTTTTCCAAAGTACCGTGTCCGCATATTTTTCATTCACGTCTTGTGTTGCTCCCTCAACTGCTCCAAGATGGAATCGCGTAGCTTTGGATCCAAGTTGAATTGTTCCTGTCCAACAAATACAATGTTAGTTGCGAATAAATATAAATATAAATATAAATTGAAAAATTCATATAAATATTACCTGTAGTGCCGCCCAAACAGCTAACTTGAGCTCATATGGCACATCCTTCCAACTCATAAACCCCGGGCCGATGACCGTCTTTAGAAGCTCGAGGGATCTCACTAAAAGCTCCGACTTGTTTTCGACGGTAATCCCAAATTTTCCATATTTGGGGAGCCTAGCGGCGGAGGAGCCCTCGTCGCCTCCGCTACCACCGAACCCAGACGACATCATCATAAACAGCATCATCATCTTCTCCTTAACATCTGAAGGAGACATTTTTGCTGTAAAAAAAATGTTATTAGTACAGATAAAAAAAAATGTTAATAGTACACATTTCGTTTTACCTAATTGAATTAATAGTACAGATAAAAAAATGTTCCATCTATATTATAACGTATGTGTAAGTTCCGTCAATACCATTTCGTTTCAATTTTGTAATATTATGTTTTTTCCAAATATTTAAAGAGTTATTAAATGGGTGCCCCACCCCCACCCACCGCCACACACACACGCACACCTACGCACCTATGCACACACACACACACACACCACCCCTACCCACCCCACCCCCACCCCCTCCCCCACCACGACCGTGACAACTACATATATTGTTTATCAATAAAATTATGACATGAGATAATTATAATTGTAGCATAAATTTCATTATCATGGGTTTTACCTAATTGAATTAATTTCATGAATAAAATTATTATCAATATAAATGAAAATATCAATTATTATCCAATATTTTTGAATGAAATATTTATTTTGAATGAAAATATCAATTATTATCCAACTATTATCAATTATTCATTTTGAATGTAAATAATATTCAAAACCTCACCCATCCCCTCCCGATGTTTATTATCCAATTATTATCCAACTATTATCAATTATTTATAAAATTGATGTCTACTTTTAGTGTTGTGTATATATGTTAGTTGATGCCATTATATTTTTACCCTAATTAGATTCTAAGGTTATCTCAATTTATATTTTAAGTTCGTATCCATTTGTGATGTTCAAGTAGTTTGAAATGTTGGAATTATATACTATTACTTTGACCGTTAGTTTGTGCACCAACTAAATTGAACATCACACACACACACACACACACACACCGCACCCCACCCCACCCCCTGCCCCCCTCCACCACCCCCTCCCCCACCACACACCACACACACACACACACACCACCCCACCCCCTACAAGTCTAAGGATGTTCTTGATTAAACATGGGAAATCTCATATCGTTTGCAAATAGTTCATAGATTCTTAATCCCTGGGGTTATGGATATTAAATTTCTTTCACAATTATTTCTTCGATTGCGATGGGTGAAGTTCAATTATATGTTAGAACAATAGATCCTCGCAAGTTGGTCAATCATTGTGTGAATAGGTATGAGATCATAATTTGGAGGAATTCACGTCCAAGAAATAATTTGGATTGTGATACCCCTTGATAGACTTATATGTTTTGTTTACCCGACCGATTAACTATTTTATAATCCTATAGAATTAAGTTTTAGAATCAAGGAATTGATCAGATATTCATTAAAATCGGTTAGTAGAAATTTTTTTTAACCAAGAGGGTATCGAAAAGATAACGTGGGGAATCATAATATACCGTAATCAACTTTAATAATAAGAACACATTCTTTCGAGTGATTTATAAATAATTAAATTTGAGTGCAATCATGATTATTTAGTGGAATGAATCGTGATTAAATAAATAAAGGATATAAATTAGACGGTTATAAATTGGGATTTCCTAGTATTTACTTTGAATCCGGTTTATTTATTTATCTTTGGTCCCTAGTATAGTCATTGCCCAAGTAGTAGGAGCGAAACTCTATAAAACCCTAGTTTAGCTAAAGCCCGTGAATTATCCCTCCCCCACCACACACACACACACACACACACCACCCCACCCCATCAAACCCCCTGCCCCCCTCCACCTCCCCCACCACCACCCCCTCCCCCACCACACACCACCACACACACACACACCCCACCCCACCCCCTGCCCCCTCCACCACCCCCTCCCTCCCTCCACCACCCCCTCCCCCAAAACACTCCACACACACACACCGCACCCCACCCCCTGCCCCCTCCACCACCCCCTCCCCCACCACACACCACAACACACACACACACACCCCACCCCACCCCACCCCCTGCCCCCTCCACCACCCTCTCCCCCAAAACACACCACCACACACACACACACACACACACCGCACCCCACCCCACCCCACCCCCTGCCCCCCTCCACCACCTCCTGCCCCACCCCTCCCCACCCCGCCCCATCCCCCACACACGCACACACATACACACATATATATACACACAAATATCTATATAAATGGAAGAAAGAGAGAGAGAGAGAGAGAGAGAGAGAGGGAGGGAACAGTGGGAGGGAAAAAAGAAGGGGGAAAGGGTTTTTGCTGGAAAAGTTGTCACGGTCGTGTCAAGGTCATGGACCATGACAAGAATTGTCACAGTCATTGACCGTGACAAGCCCGTGACAAGTAAATTTGTCACGGTCTTGTTGCGGTCAATGACTGTGACAATTAGTTGTCACGGTCGTGTCAAGGTCAATGACCGTGACATAAAACGCGTGTTTTTTTGTCACAGTCAATGACCCTGACAAGGCTGGCCGGCTGAAAGGTGACAATTTGCCCATTTTGGTGTAGTGGTAGGATTGACGATCTTTTCAAGAATGTTCTTGATTTCCTGATTCGCTAGTTCGGCCTGCCCCATTTGTTTGTGGGTGATAAGTCATTCCAACATTGTGAACGACGCCATACTTTCTCATGAGCTTCTCGAATGGCCAACTACAAAAGTGCATGCCATTATCGCTGATTATTGCTTTTGGAGCAGCGAAGCGGGAAAGTATGTATTCCTGCAGGAACTTAATCACCACTTTGTTGTCATTTGTTTTGGGAGATATATCTTCCACCCATTTAGAAACGTAGTCTACCATGACAAGGATGTATGGGAAACTAAAGGATGGGGGGAAAAGACCCGTTAAGTCAATACCCCAATAGTCAAAGATCTCAATAATGAGTATGGGGATAAGAGGCATCATGTCTCGTCGGGTAATAGCTCCCATCCATTGGCACTTATTGCAAGATTTACAAGCAGCGTTCACATCCCGAAATATTATGGTCCAATAGAGGCCGCATTGCAGAATCTTAGCGATCGTCTTTTACGTCAAAAAATGGCCTCCACAAGCTTTCGAATGACAAAACTGGATGACTTTGGGGATCTCGTCATCCGGTACACATCGTCGGATGATTTGGTTAGCACAATATTTAAATAGGAAAGGATCGTCATAGAAAGACATACGCGACCAAGTAATAAACATCTTCTTATCTTGCGGTGTTTAGTCAGGAGGGACGGCTCCCATGGCAAGGTAGTTCACTCTATCCACAAACCAGGGCAAAGAAGAGGTAGCAAAGAGTTACTCATCCGAAAAGTATTCGTCTATGGGTATGGGATCACTAGGTATGTCGGACGAAAGCCGTGGTAAGTAGTCGAAAACGACGTTTTCTACTCCATTCTTATCTTTAATGGAGAGATTAAACTCTTGTAGGAGTAGGATCCACCTTATGAGGCACGGTTTTGCATCTTTCTTTGCAAGTAGGTATTTCAATGCCGCGTGGTCGCTGAAGCAAGTAATGGGAGAATCGATAAGGTGTTATCTAAATTTGTCAAGGGAAAAGACTACCTCTAGAAACTCCTTCTCTGTGGTAGAGTAATTGAGTTGTGGTCCAGTAAGAGTCTGTCTAGCGTAGTAGATGACGTGAGCCGACTTGTCTTTTTTTTGGCCCAAAACTGCCCCTATCGCATAATCGTTAGCATCACACATAAGTTCGAATGGTAAAGACCAATCCGGAACTTGCATGATGGGAGCGGACACAAGCATGTTTTTTAGTTTTTCAAAAGCACTTTGGCATGCTTCCGTCCACTCAAACGGGGTGTCTTCATGAGTAGGTTGCTTAAGGGTCTAGCGATGGCGCTAAAGTCCTTAATGAACCTTCGATAAAACTCCGCGTGGCCCAAGAAGGAGCGCACGTCTTTGAGAGATTTTGGTGGGGGAAGATCGGTTATGACATCTATCTTAGCCCTATCAACTTCTATCCCTTTGGATGATACTATGTGGCCAAAAACTATTCCCTCAGTGACCAGGAAATGGCATTTCTCCCAATTCAGCACTAAGTTCTTTTCCACGCACCGGGTAAGTACTTGTTCCAGTTTTTCTAGACAAAGATCGAAAGAGGTATCAAAAATGCTGAAATTATCCATGAACACTTTGAGGCCTCTCTCGACCATATCGCTAAATAGACTCAACATGCACCTTTGAAAGGTCGCGGGTGCATTACACAAGCCGAATGGCATACGTTTGTAGGCAAACGTACCAAAAGGGCAAGTGAAGGTCGTTTTCTCTTGGTCAAGTACATCCACCTCAATTTTGTTATATCCGGAATAACCATCAAGGAAGCAATAGTAAGGGTGGCCCGCTACTCTCTCAAGCATTTGATTAATAATTGGCAAGGGGAAATGTTCTTTCCTAGTTACAGCATTGAGTTTCCGGTAATTAATGCAAACGCGCCACCCAGTGGTGGTACGTTGGGGAACTAGCTCTCCCTTAGCATTCTCAATAACTCATGCCCGACTTCTTCGGGACAACTTGAATATGGCTCACCCACTTGCTATCCGAGATTGGGTAGATAAACCCGACATCCAATAACTTGATAATTTCGGTTCTCACCACTTCTTTCATATTGGGATTTTGCCTTCTTTGCATATATCTTGAGGGCTTGACATCCTCTTCGAGATGAATCTTGTGATTGTAAATCAAAGGACTCATCCCCTTCAAATCAGCAATGCACCAACCAAAAGCACTTTGGTGCTTTCTCAGAATTTTTAACAATTTGCCCTCATGCTCATAATCTAGGCTAGAGGAGACAACAACAGGAAATTTTTCATCCTCTCCTAGGTATGCATACTTAATATGGGATGGGAGTTTCTTCAATTCGAGGTTTGGAAATTTGTCGCTGGAGGGAATCATGCGTGTATCCCTCGGTGGTAGCTCCTTGTCTCTAGAAACCTAACTTACATCTCTTGCGTCCTTATTCGACGCTCTCTCATCAAGTAACTCTCTCAACTCCTCAACCTCCCTCTCAAATTCAGTGTACGTCCCCTCACTTTCGTGTCTCGAAACTAAATAGGACCCTAAGGCGTCTCCACAATATTTCTCCTCAAAGTAGTCCTCTACAATCTCAACTATGAAGCTCACCGCTTGAACATCATCTTCTTCCCCCGTATGTTGGGCTATGTGGAAGATGTTGGTCTCTAAGGTCATGTTCCCAAAAGTGAGTTGCATCTTCCCATTCCTAGTGTTGATAATAGTGTTAGCCGTAGCTAAAAATGGATGCCCAAGAATGATGGGAACATCATTGCTCGAGGCGAAGGAAGGCTCCGTGTCCCAAATGACAAAGTCTATCGGGAAGTAGAAAGTGTCAACTTGGACGGTCACATCCTCAATTACACCTCGTGGTATCTGCACAGTTCGATTCGCTAATTGGAGAGTGATCCTTGTGGGCTAGTGGTTGCCCAAATCAAGTTGCCTATAGATGGAGTAAGGGAGGATATTGACACTTTCTCCTAAGTTAAGTAAGGCTTTTTCAATTTTATTTTCTCCAATGATGCAGGAAATGGTGGGTGCATCGGGATCTTTGAATTTAGGCGGGAGATCGTTAAGTAGAATGGAGCTCACGTTCTGTGCTAGAAAGATATTTTTCTTTACCTTCATCTTTCTCTTTACCGTCAACAAGTCTTTGATGACTTTTGCATAAGCTGGAATTTTCTTAATAGCATCAAGAAAAGGTAAATTGAGCTTTACTTGCTTAAGCACGTCTAGGACTTCATCACGGGGGTTTCCTTTATGGGAAGGAATTAACCTTTGAGGAAACGGTGCTGCGGTGGATGGTTTCACTACTACCTCGGGCTCACTAGTGTCTTCTTTATCACTCTCATTCAAGGGGGCATCTTCGGCCTCTTTTGTGCCGGGCGAAATCTCCTTGTATTTCATTGTGTTGTGTGGGGGAGGTGATAAATCAACGACTCTCCCGCTACGAAGAGTGGTCATAGCTTGACATTGCTCTTGATGTTCAGTAGAGGTGGAGATAACACTAGTTTTACCTTGGGGAGGTCTTTGGCCCTTGGTAGGAAAATTTCCCTTCTCTTGGACACTCAATGAGGATTGTATCTTTGACAGATTTGCATTTATGTCGCTGATCAGGCGATCATATCTAGCATTGGTTGCAGTTTGGTTATTGATAAATTGATTCATCATATCCTCGAGAGTTCTCCGCGGTGGAGGTATGTATGCTCCTTGAGGTGGTGGTGCTTTCATATGTCCTTGCATGTGTGGAGATTGCTGAAAGTGTTGTGGTGGAGGAGGGGCAACATGTGAAGTAGGATTCATCGAAGCATGTTGTTGCCCATAGCTAAAACCATGATGGTTTTTCCATGAAGGGTTGTAAAAATTCCCGTGCGGTGCACTGAAATTACCCTTGAATCCTACTATACCACTGACTTGCTCTTCCAGCATCACTTTGTAAGAGGGTATAGTCGGGCATTCCTCAGTTGAATGGACCGCCTCACAAATCGCACACACCTTCTCGACGGGATTTGGGATGGATCTAGTTGGTCCTCTTACATATACCTCACAAATCTCTCGCAATCCTTTCTCAAGTATATCTAGTAGACTGTCCGTCATAGAATTCATATCTACATGAAATAGACAGGACGCCGATGGAGTGGTGGTCACTTAACGATTTTGATTTTGAGAATTAGGATCAGATGTATCCGAGAATTGGGTAGTCTCGACGACATACATCAGGTGAAGCTCAGCATTGTAGGTGTCTAGTTCGACAAACGGACCACTACCCGTGGTTTCAATGAGTTACTTAGAATTAAGGTTCAACCCATTATAGAGAAAGGAAATGATTTATGTTGTATCAAATCCATGATGGGGGCACGAAGTAATTAACTCATTGAAACGCTCGTAACATCGATGAAAAATGGCTCATTTTCTGATTATCTGAAAGCTTGATTTTGAGCCTTTATGGATATTGTTCGACGTGGTGGAAAGAATTTCTTGAGAAATTTAGATTGCAACTCGTTCCAAGATGAAATCTAGATTGGAGGTAAAGACCATAGCCAGGTCTTAGCCTTATCTTTTAACGAGAATGGGAACAGTTTGAGGGGAATCATCTCTTGGGTGCAAGTTTGATCATTGAGAGTTTCACACACATCGTCAAATTCCCTGATGTGGAGATATGGCTTTTCAGAATCCATACCATGGTAATGGGGGAGCATCTGGATCATCCCATTTTTAAAACGAAATTGCCCGGCATTATACGGGAGTATAATGCATCCCGGAGTGACAGTTCACTCGGGATATTAGATTTCTCTCAGCGGGCGATATGGGGCTTCTTCCTCACCGGTGGCTGAACTACCGTGTTGCGACTTCTCTCTCTCTCTTAGTGGCTCAGTATCCTCACTTGGTGTATTCGGAGTGTGCTCTGAAGTGTGTCCTAAGAAGGAAAGCGGAGTGTTATTTGAGATTGAGTGTGACGGTGTGGGAGGTGGAATCGAGAATTATGGAGCGTTAGGAGTGTGAAGGCTATCAGGGTCGTACTCAACTATCGGATTTTTGTGAATGCGGGTTGGAGTATTATGGGGTGTGGGAGTGAGTTCAGAATATTGCATTAATAGCCTATGAGAGATGATGATGAATCTTTTTGTGCTTTTTGTAATTTTTTATGTTTTTGGATTTTTGCAAAAATTTTTGGTCAAAGTTTTAGATTGACTCGATCTAATCCTAAGTCTACCTAATTTCCCCGGCAACGGTGCCAAAAACTTGACGCGACTCAAAAAGTGTCTCTAATGTGCGGTCTCTTCTAGGCTCAAGTGCAAGCGTGTTGCGTTAGTAATAAACCCAATAAGTCGGGATCGTATCCACAGGAAAAAAGGACAATGGAATTGTAACGACGTTGGATAGATAAGGAAATCCTAACTCTGACTCTAAAGGAAAAGAAAATGGTGATTTTATTTGTGGAATAACTACACTAGATGCAATTGTAAAATTATGAAAAAGTGCAACTATTCTAAATTACCTAAATTACTGATGAAGAATGATTTAAAACTATAAACTATATGATGAGAAAAATAGGATGGGAATACAATCTTAAAACTAATCGTAAATTTAAATGAATAATTAGACCCAGAATTTAGTACTCCCAAGCATTACGTATATGAGGTTAAATCCCGCATTATACTTAATCAGAGGATGAGTAAATCTGTACTGCGACAGTTACACTCTAATTGCATTCTAAAGCATCCCAGTTACACAGAAGCAAACGAGATCCAAAGATCTACAATTTTCGTGTTTCTACGCAATACGATCGTAATCAAATTTTTAAATTTAGAGGATTAATTTTATATATATGCAACTACTACATCAGGTTGAGTTCATGTATACCGACCTTTAAAAGTCTAGCCTACCATGATCAACTTGATGAAAACAATTTCTGAATAGCAGGAAATCATGATGAACTAAAAGATTATTGTAGAAGGATGTAGAAAGGAGATTGGACAGAAGAAATTAACAACTAATCTTACCAAAGCACTAAAAGAAGCAATTAAAAATACTTGTAACCACAGAAATCTGAACAATCTTCAATCTTGGAATTAAAATTATAATCAATCTTCAAAATAGGGTTTTTCTTAAAGGAACGGAAAATTAGATAAATTCCCCATGCTTAAAAATTATAATAACTCGAGTTTAAATACCCTACAAAACTTCAAGAGTTTTAGCTGAACTAGGACTCTCCATTAGAGAAAGATAAAAAATAAAAACTCGACAGTCGGACCGGTCCGGTCCTCCTGTGGTTTGGTCTGGCTTGAAGCCGGATTGGTTCTTTTATTTCTTGAATGGATCGATCCGGTGCAGATCGGTTCGTTTATTTTCTTTCAGGTATCCATCTTCGGTCCGGGGTTCTCTGGAATTTGGCATTGCGGATCGGTCCGGCCCGGATCGATCTGGGTTTCCATTTACTTTTTCTTCAAACTTTGACTACTCATAACTTTCACACCGTAATTACGATTGAGGTACCGTTTCTTCCTATGTTCTCGCGAACTTTATATCTTCAACTTTTCTTTTGATGCCTCATCCGAATTATGGGTAAAAATTACACTTTTTCCGTTTTGACTTTTCCTTCTTTTCTTTCTCGATTCTTTCGATTTCTTTCTTTCTTTACTGACATTAAATACCTGCAAAATTAGTACAAAATACCAAAAACTCGGTGTACTCGTCAGAATAAGTCAGTAGCAAGATTATGAGATAAAATCAAATCAATTATGTCGTTCCAGGTGCTAAAAGTAACTAAATGAAAGGGATAAATTTGGAAGAATTTTTTGTCTAATCACATGCCATAAATGCAATAAAGTTACGCTCAATGGGGGAACTCTCTCCCTCTTCTGGATCACCATCATTTATGGTGGCACTATATACAATGGGCCTCTTGCCCTCTTTCTTAAGTCTATCCGTACACTCCTTAACTTTGTGACCATACCCCTCATATCCAAAACATTTATCCGACTCATCTCTCGTAGGTTTCTCAAACTTATCCTTAGAGGTGGAATCTACTTTGTTGTTCTTCTATTTTTCAAATTTCTTGGCATCTTTCGATTTCTTTTGAAACTTAATAAATTTTTTAAATTTCTTTGCCAACAAAGCAACATCCTCAAAATCAGAATCTGAATCGGAATCCGAAACTTTAATTTCCTCCTTTCGGGTTTTCAAAGCAATATCCTTTTCTTTATTAGGAACTTTATTGGAGGTAATCATGTCGATTTCATAAGTTTGTAACTCACCAACAATCTCCTCGAGTTTCATCGACTCTAACTTACCTAAGGAGTATAAAATAGTCACTTTCGCATCAAACCTACTAAGGAATGACCTAAGGATTTTCTTAATGACACGGTTGTCAGGAATTTTCTCACCTAGGTTAAACGACGAGTTGACAATATTGGAAAACCTAGCATAAAACTCATCAAAAGTCTCACTCTCTAACATCCTAATGGTCTCAAACTGTGTAGTAAGATTTTGGAGTTTCGACGCCCTAACTGTGTTAGTTCCCTCGTGAGTGAGTGAAAAAATATCCCAATCCTCTTTTGATGTTTCACAAGTCATAATTCTATTATATTCTTCTGGTGTGACATGTGAAGAGATAACGTGAAAACCCTTAGAATTATACTGTGAAAGTCTATGTTCAGTTTCGGTCCATGCCTCGACAGACTTTAAATTAGTGACCTCACCTAAAATAGTGACAGGGGGTGTCCAACATTTCTCAACTTCTATCCACACACACGCATCAATAGATTTTAATACACTTTTCATTTTCATCTTCCAATAGGTGTAATTAGTGCCATCAAAAATAGGATTTCAAAAAAATTCGTTATTTCCAAAATTCATCTTTGAAAACACATGGGATCATAAAATAAATAAATTATGTTTTCTACCTCTAATACCAATTTGAAGAGTGGACCTTATGCTTGTGTTTCAAATCAAACCAATTTTCACCAAAAATTATCCAACCTTTAATTAGCACCAAACCAAGTTGTGAAAAACCAATTTTTACTTTAAACCAATTTTATCTTGATTAATCCTAAGCATGCATCTAGTGATTAAAGCAAGTAAAGTAAACTAGAGAATACTCACAATGCCGGTTGTACGAGGAAAAACCCAAGACAGGAAAAAACATCCGACGGCCCAAACCAAACAATCAATATGAATATGGAATTACAACGAAGAGACAAATGACTCACTCAATGACTCGATCCCCACGGGTCTTGACGCTCTTTTGATCTTCAACCAATCCTCTTATAGTGCCCATGCATAAAGTCCTTCTTCCACGATGCCTGTCCATAGCACACGCGTCCATGTATGTCTCGGTGTCCACCGAATGTCTTTGATACATCTACGATGTTGAACCAGAAGTCCTTCTCTTTTCTTCACCGCAAAATCCAGATGTTCAAGTGTAGAACAAACCTTCTTATTACAGAAAGATCACATAAACATATAGTAATCATAACTCGGATCTTTGCAAACTCTAAGGATGTGTTTAAGCATTGAAACCTTAGAAAAACATGTGAAAAACTCGCACTAGATTGAAAATTCTTTTCTGGATTGCACACCTCTTTAATTTTGATGAAACCATGCTTTAAATAGGAAAAATTAACCGCCTCAAAAAATATGTCGCTCAAACGAGATTGACTGGTCGTTTGCGCGACATTGACATCTCGCTCGAACGAAACAAGCTGTCGTTTGAACGACGCGCGTGTAAGTTTGACTTTTTCTTTAAAATATTTCTTCTAAATGAGATCCAATTAAGTCAAACTCTTTTTCGAACTTATCAGAATAAAATGTATAGTAAGACATTTAAAACACTCTTAAAAATATTTTAACACATTTTCCTTATAAAACTTCATCCTTATCCTTTTATAAAAATTATTCCGAACTCCATTCATTATACGCATTCATACATGTGTGATCTCGAAATGTAATTAACTTGAAGACGAATAAACTTGCACTAATTAAACTTCATCATGATTAATTCTTTAAAGCTTTACCTCAATGTCTTCAATTTATTCGATACGTCATAGACCAAGTGGCATCGTGACAAAAATAAAATATCCATATGACATATTACAAACACAATTTTGTTCACGGATTTAAGTCAAAACAATATAGGGACTGAATTGGAAATTTATGTCCTTACAACCCGTGTAATAATCCCGATCGTGGCGTGCGAGAAGAAGAGTCACCATGCTTCGATCTATTATGTTCGCTAGATATTATAAAATGACGAGAAACACTTCCTTCTTTTGAAAAATTTGTGTAGACATTGTCAATCGCCTCATGAAAGTTGAAGCATTATTTTGAGGCCCATTGCCTCTCTGTCATCACTTCCTTTTCGATAAAAATACCCTAAAAAGTTTCGACCTCTATAGACGGATATCTAAGTGTTCGGTTGAACTAAGTAGGTTTGGTATTCATTATCCACTAAGAACTACAATCGAAGGAAAAGTATTAGAAAATTATATTAATGAGTTTATTGGAGGGTAGGCTCCCGATGGTAGGTATCTTACTGATCAAGTGACCACCCAAGATCTCAAATAACATGACAAATGGACCCTCGACATTGACAACATCCAATTCAAAATAGACAAGAGTGGTCTTGGTGATAACATATCATATTTTGCTCGAGAAAGGAATCATACTTGGCTTTGAGGTATCCAATAATGAGGACGAATATAAGGCCCCCATTGGTGGAATGAAGAAGTGCTTTATCCCTTAGCACAAGTCACCTTTAAGTATAATAAAATTCAAGGCTAGTATACAACTAGATATCAAGAGACTATAAAGTGAGGGATGAGCTCATGTCAACATATCTCTAGATTGCTCGGGGATTGCCTGCCAAATTTTAGTACATCCAAGTCAAATAATTTCCTCTAGGGAATAACTTCCATGCCGATGCTCTAGCCACTTTAGCATACTTGCAAGAAGATACACTTCCTAACGATAAAAAGCATGCCCATAAGATTAAGTCAAGACTGCATACACCCTAGTGACGTCGATCAAGTCCTATATGAGCGACATGAGTGGATGTATAGGAGTGTAAGGACAAATTTCCAATTGTGTCAATTTGTATTTGTTGATTTCATTCCGGATAAAACTACTTTAGATAAAGGATAGAAGTTGTATTTGTGACCTTTCAAGCCTATGACATTTTTGTTGAAGACATAGAGGCTAAGTCAAAGCGATCACATCATATATCGTGTTTCGTTCCTTATTTTCGTCATCAACGGTCTAAGGATCTCTTGGGTATGCATTCATATTTTATGTCGAGCCTTGGATATTTATTTATTGGGTACTTGTATCATGTTAAAACGTTTTAAAATCACTTAACTGGTTTGCAGAAAAATGTTTTTTATTTTTCTTAAGGTTGTTAGAATGACTTTTCCAAGTCGTTAGAATGATATTTGGTCCACTCGTTCGAACAACATATCGAATGAGACCTTTTTTTGTCTATGTAGTTTTCTCGTTGCAGTTGTGTTTGAACGACCATGTTTGAACGACTTCGTTTGAACAACACTTCCAACGAGATTATGCTGAAATCTCATCAAAAGTCCCGTTCGAACAAGATTTGCACGAATCTCAAAAATTCATCTTTTTGGCATTTTTCTTTCCTTAACTCCCCACTACTTCTGTCACCAATTTAAGGAGTATGCGGTTGTAGTTTTAAAAATAACTTTTTCCCAATCTTTAAAGTGAACGAAAAGTCCTTAATTGTTTGTTAATCATTGATGATTACTTTTTGTCAAATAAAAACCCAAGTTTACCCCCAATTGTTTTGACCCAAGCTTTAACATACAAATATGTTTTGAAATCACATTTTGGAACCGGCATCATTCCCCAACATCATTGAATATTATTTCTTGTGGAGGATTTTGCGTTCGTTGGTGTGCATACGATCGACTCCGTATGTTTAACGGTAGCATTGCCCCATCAGTGGAATCCAAAATATAGGTGGACTCCTACGTTCTCACTAGGGAGAGGAGGAAGGAACAAACAGAGTCAAGGCTTGCGAGGGTGTTGAGTCGTTGTGTAAGTCTTCTATCATTTTCTTGTATTAAATCCGTACTTAGTGGACTTGTGGCTTCAACATTCGAGGTTTTTTTTATTGTGGGTTTTATTTGTATATCATGACGTTGTGGTTGTGTATTTTTATCTTGTAAATTCTCACCTCGATGCATGCTTAGGTTTAACAAGATAAAATTGGCTTAATAAATTTTTTAGTAATTGGTGCTTAATTAATTTGGATAATTTAGTTTACTATAATTGAAGTTGGAATTAGTAATTGGGGAAAATTCATGTTAGTCTTGAATTAAGTTTGTTTAAATTTTATTTGTATAAATTTGAACTCAAATTGAATTTGTATTTAAGAAGAGTTACTTTAATTTGAATAATATATAAAAAAATGAAATTAAAATTTTGAATTTTTTAGGAACCTACGTCCCCATCAAGTAGTATCACAACATACAATATATAATTGTAACCATCACTTTCAAGTGGTATCAGAGCGGGAACACTAATTTATCATGTTAGATCCTTTTAGGCTTGAATATGGATAATTTGTGATTTTTGAGTTATCTTGTTTTTTATGGCTATAGACTGCTTGATTTCCGCATGCTTGCACATGACTCTTCACTTGCTATATCTTATAGGCGATTTCTTGCATGTTTTACATACACTACCTTTTGTACTTCACGATAAATGTGTCGGCTAGTTGTATTTGTTCTCGAGTCTTTTATATTTGATTTTTCATTTATTTTGTATTATAGGAAATATACAAAAAGATTTTGTTTGTCCTTTGAGTTATCCTTGTTTTAAATTTTGAAACTCAAAAATATTTTTTTGTGTGTATTTTAATTTTACACATTTTATGTGGCATATCTTTGTGTTTGAATCCTATATCACACCATGTCCATATGGCTAGAACTTTTGGTTATGAGTTTCAATTCTTAAATTGTTCTTGATTATGCTTGCTTGGAGAAATTTAATTTTGATTTTTTTAATGATTTCTCTTTCTATATGCCTCCACACACACATTCACGAGCTCTTTTGAATGTTAACATCACATGTTATAACTAAGGGATTTGTTCTCCCATTAAGTTTGTCATCTACATGTTTTGTGACTATGGGAGATTTGTGCATGTAAGAATCATTGCCCATGAGATTTATTTAAATAGTATAAAAAGAAAAGAGGGTGCATGGGAAAGGTCTATGAAAGGAGAAAATCTCCTTTGTGTGAAAGCCACTATTGGCAAGAACCTGATGAAAAGATTAAAGACAGTAAAAATCGAAAAATTGACAAAGGCCAACATAGCCTAGTTTGTTGATCATTCAAAAGAAATAGTTTCAAAATAATAGAGAAAAGAAAAAAAATGAAAAGAAAAGAAAATATGTAATTTGTTTATCTTTAGAGGGTGTTTAGTTCCAGATCAACGGATTTTCACAATGAATCCTAGTTATGGTTATTATGTCATGACTCTATTGATGTGGAGAATCATAAAAATTATAGGCTTGTGTACATTGATCTTATTTTAGTATTTGAGTTCACATTATCTTCTAACATGAGGATAAATTTCTATTGATAGATTTTTAAAATCGAATAGAACTCTTTGAATATGTTTAAGTGATTGGGTCATAACTCTTTTGTCTCTAGTTCACATCCATTCATTATGTTTACTACCATAGTTTAGACACATTTTTTCGATATGAGTGTGGAGAGCTTATGGTGTTTAGTGTCTTGTGTGGTCTTTATATATATATATATATATATGTGTGTGTGTGTGTGTGTGTGTGTGTGCGGGTGTGCGGGTGCTTGTGTGTGCTTATGCTTCATCGATATATTTTCATGCTTATATATATGGTATCATTTACTTTTACATCTATTCGCTGTATGTTGTTATTTCATATTGATGTCTATCTTGTTGGGATTTTTCACTGACATCCCATGTGTATCTTAGCACATTCTAATTGGTATCATTTTGCTATCGCACCATAGTTGGTATCTATTGTGCTTTATGTGGTTTAGTTGTTCTTATGTTGCTATGTAGCTTTGTTGTTTCTTATATCACTATACCATTGCATGATATAGTTGTTTTTCTTGTATGCTTATCCCTTGTTTCATTTAGGGGTATAATTTGTTTATATTAGGGAGAAATTAATTATTTTATGCAAATAATATTTGTTTATTCCGAACAAAAAAGGTGAGAAATGGTATCTAACTCTTTTCATTTGGTGAGATCTTAATTAAGGAGAGACGTCCTTTCTTAGGTAGATGTTGTTAGATAAAGAGGGTATTTAATTATGCATTTATTTTGTTATATTCTCTATGCATTTTATGGTATGTTTAAGTGTGTAGGTTTTCATCCATGTAGCAAAGTTTCTAATGCAAAGCTTTTTAGAATATGTGTCAGTCAAGTGTTTGTATTGTTTTTTTCTTTTGGATTGGGATTGAGTCTTTTAGATGAGATTGACGGCCCATAGGGTTTTCATTTTAGGTTTTGTTTTAGAATAGACAAAGGGGGAGATTTGTAAGGTTAAATTTCCAATTGAGTTAATTTGTATGTGTTGGTTTAATTCAGAACAAAACTAATTGAGTCATAGGATTGAACTTGTATTTGTGACCTTACAATCCTATTACATTTTTGTTTAAGAGATAGCGCCAAGTCGAAGCGATCACATCCTATGCCATGTTTCGTGCCTTTTTTTCGTGATCAAAGGTATAAGGATCTCTCAAGTATGAATGCATATTTTATGTTGAGCCTTGGATGTTTATTTATTGGGTGTTTGTCTCTTATTAAACCTTTTTAAAACCACTTTACATGTTTTTAGAAAAAAAAATACTTTTTCTTAAGGTCATTTGAACGACTTTTCCAAGTCTTCAGAAATGAGATTTGGCCCCTCCGTTCGAGTGACACTAATGAGACCTCTTTTATCTGTGTTATTTTCTCGTTAGAAGTCTCATTTGAACGACCACATTTGAACAACATTATTCGAACGACACTTCAAACGAGATTGTGCTGAAATCTAATTAGAAGTCACGTGCGAACGAGATTAACGCAAATCTAAAAAATTCATCTTTTTGACAATTTTCTTTCCTTAACTCCCCACTATTCCTATCACCCATTTAAGGATTACATTATTATAGTTTTAAAAATTACTTTTTACAATCTTTAAAGTTAATAAACTCTTCAAAAAAGTCCTTAGATGTTTGTTAATAATTGATGATTACTTTTTGTCAAATAAAAACCAAGGTTTACACCCAATTATTTTGATCCAAGCTTCAACATACATATATGTTTTAAGATCATATTTTGGCACTGGGTTTATCATTCCCCAACATTATTGAAGATTGTCTCTTACAAGGGATTTCGTGTTCGTTGGTGTACATACGGTGGACTCTATATGTTTAACGGTAGCATTTCCCCGTCGTTAGACTCTGAGACGTAGGTGTACTCCTATGTTGTCACTAGGTAGAGATGGATGGAACGAAGAGCATCAAGGCTTACAAGGATATCGAGTCATTGAGTAAGTCTTCTCTTGTATCCTTGTATTAAATCCGTACTTAGTTGACTTGTGGCCGGGTCATTCGAGATTTTTCTCGTTGTAGGTTTTTCTCGTACATCGTGGCGTTGTGGTTGTGCTCACCTAGTTGCATGCTTAGGTTTAACAAGATAAACTTGGCTTAATAAAAAAGGGTGTAATTAGTGATTAATTCATTTGGGTAATTAAGTTTACTATAATTCAAGTTGGAATTATTAATTTGTGAAAATTCATGTTAGTCTTGAATTATATTTGTTTAAATTTGATTTGTATAAATTTCAACTTGAATTGATGTCTTGTTTTAGAAGAGTTAATTTAACTTGAAAGATATATAAAAATTTCAAAATATTTCATGAACCATCCCTTTGAAGTTAAAAATTTTAATTTTTCGGGAACCTACGTCCCCATCAAGTAGTATCAGAGCATATAATATATAATCATAACCATCACTTTCAGGGAGTCATGTAGGAGGAAGATCTTTGGCGTTTAGGTCCATAAATGAAGTGTATTGATTGATTTACATGCGGAATGATGAGGTCTCTTATGTAACGAAGTGCAAGAACTTCTATGAATTCTCTCCCTTGATCTGTTAGCAAGAAAGAAACCTCAAATATTTTACTGGTCTATGGACTTTGACAATGATCCCATTACCTACATCACCTGGAAATCAAAAGTATCTTGTGTTCGGCATGGACTACTTCACCAAATGCATAAAAGCTGAACATTTGGCAAACATAAAGGACACCTAAATGATTAGATTTATCTAGAGGAATATTGTGACCCATTTTAATGTACCGTGAATGCTCATCATTGACATTATAATGAAATTTGAAAGTGTACCATTTCAAGACTTCTACAACCACCATAATATCAAGCACTGCTATAGTTTGGTGGCATGTTCACAAAGCAACGAGCAAGGTGAGACCTTCAATAGGACAATGCTTAATGGAATAATGAATATATTGGAAAAATCAAAAGTCACTTGGTTTGATGAGCTTCCTCATGTACTCAAGGCATATCAAACAATGCGCGGGAGATTGACTAGGGAAATTACCTTCTCTTTAGCTTATGGAATGGAAACTATAATTCCTAGATGCAGGCTTCCCGGCCATGAAAATAATCAATGCTGATCAATTTATGAACGAAGAAATCATAAGGACTAAACTAGACATGTCTGAGGAAAAAATAGAATAAACCTTGATCAAACTAGAGTCTTATAGACAATAATTAGCCAAGCACTATAGCAAAGGAACTAATCCGAAGAAGTTTCAAGTTGGAGATTATGCAATAAAGAAGGTCATCATCAATGTGAGGAAGCCGTCAGAAGGCATGGGACCATTCAAAGTCATTAGGGCCAACTTATAAGGAGACTACTATCTGGAAACAATGGATGGCAGGGAGATACCTAGGCCTGGAATGCGTCCAAACCTAGAAAAAACTTATTTATGAAGTTTTCATTGATTAAATAGAATTTTTCAAGTTTTTATTATTTTGTCATTCCAAATTCTTATATATTTAGATATTCAATTGATGGAATTAGGCTTCTTATTATTGTAAATAGCAAGCCAACATCATTAAGAACATGTTTGATTATATCCCGATCATCATTATGGCAAGGACATTAATATAGATATTTTCTCGGTCTAATCATATTATTCATTTTTATGCCTTTGTAAGATTAAACTTAATTGTATATTAAGGTTAGATATTTTTGTTCCTAACTAACATAAAAATATCAAGAAATTCCCAATAAATAAAATGACCTATGGGGAATCCCTAGGCACTAAGTGTTCTTGCGTTAGTCGGCTAAAATCCTTAATGGGTGGATGGCCCTATGACCAGGTGTGTTTTAGCCATAGTTTGGTCTTAGTCTAAGAAGGTGTTGCAACACTATCCTAAAAGGTAAGACAAATGATGACACGTGCTCGACATATAAAATTGAAAGATGCAAGATATATAATTAACTTACAATTTCATTCACAATATTAACTTATTTACAAAAGTAGCCAAAATCATCCCAATTACAAATGGAATAAGTACAAGATTATAAAAGAATAAAAGTGATTATTATCTTTGGCGAGTAACAAACTCTATTACAGAAGGTTGATAACAATCATTAGGGTTAGACTAGAACTCATCATCACTATCATGCCCGACAAGATAGTCCTTAACCAATTGCAAATGGATTGTGTCATGTGGAATCTAACACCCATCTCTCCCAGGGGAGGCAGACACACAAAAGGAATATCCAACTAGTACCAATATCAGAACTGAGAATCCTTAGGGATTTTGGAGACAGCTGAGAATGTCAGGATTCAATGGATTGACATATATATTAGTTTTCCACATACATAAATCCAATTTTTGCCAAATTTTAGATTTGATTAAATTAGATGTGCATATAACAATGTAGTCCAATTATCAAGCAACAATCCAAGAATGCAAACAACATGTAGAGAAGAGGAAAAATACATAAACAAGGCAAAACCTATATTCAACACTATAGAATGATTGACAGACATTCGACTTACAAATTACTTAGACAAACTAAGTATGATGAGTAGAGTCTTCAATTACATTTATAAAAAATGAATCAATCCATAATCATCCAAAGGAAGTTATGTTCCCTCAGTATCTACTGATCAACCTTTGTCTTCATCATTAGTGAAAACTCAGTTCACAATTCAGTCATAGAGATTGAACTCCACAAGGTTTACAAAAGGTATTTGAAACAGAGGTTTCATAAATTTTACAAATCAAATATAAGGATGAAAGAATTGTGATTATAAATATGTTTTGTGAAAACAAAAGTGACAAACCTCGGAACAAATATGTAGAAAATATTTTTGCCAAATTTACTTAGAAAAACTTCTCAAAACATGTATTTATACCTTTATAAACTCGTTGGTGTGTCTTCGATCTTGGAGATGTAGCATTTTGGATTGATGTGCCATTTTGTAACGGGATATGCCAAAAATAAGTAAAGCCTAAGAAAAATTATAAATATTTGCCCTTACAAATCTCCCACATTGCCTATTCTGGCACAAAACAAAATCGAAATCCAATTGTAATCAAACCCCCTAAGACAATGATTCCTAATGTCCTCCATTAAATTTGGAAACAAAATGACATTTATGTAATTGTCTTTAAACTGAATTTGCAATTCCGTTGGTCAACTTTGTCTTCATCTTGTGTAGTCCATGAATTCATCATCAAAGCAAAAGATACCTACACATATGAAACAAGGATATACCATGAAGTATACAAGTTTTAAATAGAAAATAAATCAAACTTCCCCTTAATTTTTTCTCCCCCGTTTTGTCCATCATAGACAACGGAGTAGAAACTAGTCATGAAAAATAAAGCATCACATTACGAAGCAAAATATCATCACACGAATAAAAAAAAAATGCACAAGTAATAACAATATTTAAAGGCTTAACTTTCAACCAACTATTTTGGAAAATTTTCATTTTTTTCAAATATAAAGTATAAAATGTACAAATTCAACCACCCATGGAAAAACACAAAAATATCAAAATCGTGAATACGGACTAAAATTGTGTGAACATTTTCTATAGGCAAATTAACATAAACATTCATAACAAGTGTGCATGAAGTTATGAGACACTTATAAAGAAAGAACTTAAAGTCTATCTTAGGTGTAAAGATTGTGAACTCATATAAAACCGACTCAACTTAATCAACATGTCATGAACTTAAATGATTCTCAACCCAATAATGCCAAATAATTTAATGTTTTGGAATAAAGTTCATTGTGCAAACGCATTGATCTTCGATTTTAACTCCCTCAAAATCTCTCATATATAAGAATTCACTCTTAATTATTATGAAGAAATCATAGTGCTCATCAATGAATCTAAAAAAAGTGTCCTGACACTTTTGTTTATATGCTCTAATATTTTTAATCTCTTTTACGCAAATAAAGGCTTTTAATGCAAATAACATTTTGATATTTCATAGCCCCTTTCCATTCCTTAATATATAATGATATTTTTCTAAAAAAATATGAAATCCGGGCAATGGTTGTTTCATGCGCAACTCTTTTTACATTTGGTTCGTTATTAAGTAAAATTGAGATGAGAACATCATTCAGCACTTGATAAGTAGGTACAATTTTCAAACAAGTTCGTGCAGGTGTTCAATGAAGGTGATAGGGAGTCAAACATGTAGAAAGTAGTCATTAATGATCAACATGATGAATCCATAAAATATTAAGCACACTAACATAACAAAGTCATGTCTCAAAGCATTATGAAAAAATCACGTGAATGGATGGATGGTATGAAGGGGTATATGAATATCTTAAATCTTCATCCATATATGGTGAAAAAGGAAAATACAAAACTCGTTTTGTCTTTTTCAAAAATTTTATCAAAATAAAATATTTTTCATCTTTTTCTTAAAATACGAAAATCTTTCTATATTTTTCAAACTTTTTTTATAAAAACAAAGCAGTTTTTGCAAATTTTCAAAATATATCGTAAAGAAAAATAGATAAATACAATGATAATACAATCTAGGAATAGGAATATAAGATATGAACATGATAGTCACCCTATTCTAAAAACAAGTCTTAACCTCAATCATTAGGCCCAGAGGAGTTCTCAAAAGGAGAAGCCATCCTATGAAATTCCTCAATAAAAAATTTTGAAGTCTTGAATAAATACTCTACTTGCTCTCAAAAACTCTTCCAAAGACTTGGACTCTAGCATGGTAATAGTGTCAAACTATGTGGTGAGGTTTTGTAGTTTAGAATCTTTCACGGCATTAGTACCCTCGTGAGTGAGTTGGAGGGTATCCCAAGCTTCTTTAGGCATGGTGCACGTCATAATGCGAAAGAACTTGTCTGGGGTGACGGCTAAAGAAATAGCACTTAAGTCGTGAGAATTATAAGTAATCCATTTAAATTCATCCTCCGTCCAAGCAGTGATGGGTTTAAGACTTTTTATATTGGCGTTAGACACCATGGGTGGTGTCAACCCTCTTTCACAAACCAGCACTAGCTTTTAAAGTATACCTCATCCTAGCTTTCCAATAAGCATAGTTTCATCCATAAAAAATAGGCAACCTATTATACAAATTATCCATTAAATCCAAATTTTTTAAAGATTAACAATTTAGAAAAAATTGATATAATTTTTTTTTTGTAAAACGGTTCACATGGTAATTCAGTGCAACCTGCTCTGATATCAATTTCATAATGTTGGGGTTCAATGGATTGATTTGCATATTAATTTTCCGTACACATACAAATCTATTTTTTACCAAATTTTATCTTTGATTAAGTTAGATGCTCATATAATAATGTAGTCCAATTATCAAGCAAGAATCCAAGCATGCAAACAACAAGTAAAGATGTGGAAAAATCCCTAGACAGGGAAAAAACGATATTCAGCACTACATAATAATTGATAGACAAATGACTAACAAACTACATAGAAAGACTAAGTATAACGTGCAAAGTATCCAATTACTTATACAGAAAATAACCCAATTCAGAGTTGTCCACAAGAAAGGATATCCGCTATGTATCCATCAATCAACTTTTGTCTTCTTCAGCAGTGAAATATAAGTTCACAATTCAACCATAGAGATTGAAGTCCACAAGGTTTATGAAAGGTATTTGAAATTAAGGTTTCATAAATTTCACAAATCAAATATAGGGATGAAAGATTTGTGATTCTAAAAGTGTTTTTGTGAAAACAAAAATGAAAAACTTTAAAACAGATGCAGAAATCGCTTTTGCCAAAGTCACTTTGAAAAAGTTCTCAAAATAGGTATTTATACCTCCATAAACTTGTAGGTGTGATCTTGGAGAGGCCGGAGTTTGGTTTTATCAGATGCTTCGTAAAGGAATACAAAAAAAAAACTAAGTAAATCGTAAGTTATGAGAAATTATAAATACTTTCTTTTGCAATAACCAAGGCATTTAACTAACCATGCATATAAGAACTTCCTTAGCTTTATTAATGTAAAGTGGAGCATCCATCCAGCCCTTATCATAGCTAGTGGCCTAGACTACTCGGTAACCCTTTCAGAATTAATATATTAGCTTTACGATTTGGAAATTAAAACCTTGTCGGATCACCCCATTCTTCTCAAAGGCTTCCTTGGCCTTGTCGTTTTCCTCCCTTAGATAAATATTTTTTTACTATAGCAGACCAAATATGTTCCTAACTTTCCTAAGCTCGGCTTAAAGAATGATGACCAAACTATTCTAGTCATCATAAGCATTTGTTATTTTTTGAAGAGCTTATCGAATAGAAAAAAACTATTCGATCTCTATAAGAAGTATCTTAACTAATAATAACGTCTAACTTTTCACCCTCTTAGGATATTGGAAATAGAGAAAAACAATTAGAAGCCTACAAAAGTGAAATAAAGGCATTTAAAAATTAAACACGAGCATGAAAATACAAATAGTAATCAATAGTAGCCGAATAAGTCACAATGAGGAAAAAATGATAAGTTATGTCATTGAATGAATAATTGGGTACGCCCTAATAAGAGAACATAAAAAAAGAAGAAATCAAAAAATTTGAGAAGATCCTAAACTAATCTAATTAGTATGAGTATTTTTATGTGTTATCACCTTGTTTTGATCGTTCACATTCTTTTCTTAATCTTTGGCCTCATTTTCTTGATCTACACCCTCTTCTTCACTCTCTTCCTCTATATTGGGGGGGGGGGGGGGGGGGGGGAGGGGAGATGGACTTGTGCATGGTGAAAAATTCAAACTCAGGGAAACCCCGCCATGGCCAAAACTTCATATCAACCTTTATTAAAGAAAGACATATAAATGGAGGCCATTTTTTGGCAATGCCAAAGTATTTCGTGACTTTATCAAAAGCATTCTCCTTAGGCTCCAACACAGTCGATGGTAAATGCACATACTCTTCAAAGGCCTTCTCTAACGGCATATTCTATGAGATTAGAGTCATAACCTCTAACTCTTTCTCCCTCCTCGCAGCATCAAGGACTTTTGCCTTCTTATGGAAAACATTCAAAACTAATTGGAATTTATCCATGAACTCTCCTAGATCGGTGTTTGCCTTAGCCTTGTTGGACCTCTTATCCCGAAGGCTGATAAAATCCACCATAAACTACAAGTTAAAAGATAATCAAATCTAGTGCATGATTTGTAATTCATTTCTCCCTTTGTGTAAATATTTACCTATATAGTGGAAGATATCGGTTTGGCTCGAGGTTTTTCTTAAAAAGTTTTTCCCTTGTCTAAATCCTCGTTTCAAGTGCATGATTTACTATTTTGTAATTTAATTCCTTTATATGCTTAATGAACATATGCTGAATCATTTCATAAATCACATTTTGTTATTTAGACACTAGGATCATATTTTGACCAAATTTAGATTAAAGGAATATATTACCTCAATTTTGGTAATAATTTTAATTAGGGAAGTTTTGATCTAACTCTGTTGAGCCAACATGCACTCTCATTGTTTAAAAAATAAAGAAATATCCCCATCAATACTTTCACAAGGCCTATTTTAACCTTGTTTCACATTCGGCTTTTGACTTGACTCGATAATGAATACCAAGTCTTTCTTGGGTTTTTTTCTTGGATCATTCTTTTCCTTGCATAATTGAAGGGAGCCTACAAGTTCTTCTAGGCTATAAGTGTCGATATCCTTAATCTTGTTCAATATAAAAACCTTGATCTTAAAATGACTAACTAAGGTCCTCAACAACTTCCTAAAAAATTTATTCAATAAAATCTTGTCCCTAATATTGTATAAAACATTAACAAATATCATCAACCAATTTCAATACTTATAAAAATTTTCTTCCTCACACGTTCTAATCTCTTTGAAGGTGGTTGTAATTTTTTGCAACTTGACTTTGTTCACACTTGAAGTGACCTCATGAGAAATTTTGAGGATTTCCATTGCTTTAATAAGATACCGGGCGATCACTCCAATATTAAATTAAAACAGGAGTCACATATGGATCATCCTTAGCATCACTGTCGAAAAATCCATTTAATTACTAATATCCTATTAGGTGGCTGTTATAAACTTTTACTTAACTACTCTTTTTAACGAATAAATTACAACATCCACAATTAAATGCGTAATGAACTGAAATGAAAATGAAAGGAATTAAAATAACCGAACACTCGGTCCAAATATACAACCATATCGAATGCTGTACTGAAAGAATAAATAAATGCTATTGAGCCATTGGCTCGAATGTTTATACAATATCTCCTATCTAGAGTACAAGGAAAGAAACGTCTACCGATAACCTGCAAGCATCCACAGTTGCTGCAGCAGACGTCAGACTCGAAAGAATTTCCATCTAAGCGTCCCTGTGTCTGGACACCTATATATATATAGTATAGAGAAAGAAAGGAGAGTAGACAAACGGGTTAGAGCCCGAATGTTTTGAAAATATTTTGCAAGTGCATAAATGCTTTATTTTTAGAAAAATAGTTTTATCTCATATTTAAATTGGTATCGCACTCCCATGAGATACCCCTTACCTCTCCACTAACAGTGCACTCCTAGTGCCTCCCTCTAGACATCCTAGTCAAGCGATCATGTTAAACTAGTTTATCCCAAACCCACTATCTACCCTAGATAGTCTAACAGATGTACTAAGGGCTTAAACTTCACTCTAATCTCAACGCCGTGCCATGTTCGTGCGTGGGGTGTCTCGCAAAGCGAAATCCAAACAAGGAACCCCCCCAATACACTACTACGCGGCACGGTCGATCGTCGGGATCCATTAGACCCTCGGTACTCACTTCATCTATTTATATATACATATATATAATCATCCGGATCTATCTCCCAGACTGAGGCGTATTCTATACACAAAGTATTTATCAATACTTATCCCTTTCATTTCAAAAACTTCCATTTCCCTTCTCATATCCAGGAAATGTATTTAAAGCTAATTCATTAGCATGAATTGCTTTACCAAAACATATTCCTTTTTAAAAGCCAATTTTATTATCATAAAAATGCTTTTCCTTTTAAATCATCCCATTTCCCTTTTTATACTCAGGAAATGTATCCAAAGCCATTTTCATTATCATGAAAATGCTTTGATCAAATCATATGCTTCCACATCCCTTCCTACATCCGGGAGTGTTACCGAAGCCAAACCTTTATCTCATTTCCCTTTTTATACTCAGGAAATGTAAATTAAAGATAATCCATTATCATGAATTGCTTTAATAAATCTAAGACCGTCCCTCCGGGTATCCCCACTGGACACGCCCCTAAATGGCTATCATCTTCCAGGGCCTCCAAGACAACCTGGGAACATAAAAACGTCGGGAAGCGGCCATATGCCTGCGGGATAGTCAAGACCACACCCGGAATCTCCGATCCAGCGCAGTATAAATAAACGCTCATATGGCCTAGGGACTATATCCAACCTGCTTAACAGCCAGGAAGGCTTCACCACAACACGCGCGACTGCCCTTATGATAGCGATTTAGGGAGGTGTCTACAATCCATAATTTATTAATTATGAAAAACATTTCTCGTTCCATTTTGAAAATATTCATTTTTATATTTTCAAAATCCTTTCCATTATAACATATATATATATATATATATATATATGTATACCTAAATCACACAGTATATATTTATAGCCTATATATTCCTCTTAGCATATATAACCGGCCATAATGGCCTATATCATCTAACGATGACTATAATCCCAAAGATTCCCTCCGGGAATCATAATCATGCATTCGGATTAGCATGATTCTAAATCCAAAGTATTTCTTACTTTGATGACGAATAATTACCTTAATCAACTCTTAAAGGTTTATTGGATATCTCCAAATATAATAATTCACTCTAAGTGGATATATACATATTTATTCCCAATTCCTCAAGTCCTTTAGGACATAACCCTCTAATATACTTTAACTTAGAAGGCCCTTAAACTTAAATCTCAAAGAGGAGAAATAATAATAATCTCCAAAATCTTGGGTTGAAAACAGGGCACCGGTCGACCGGTCCTGGACTCCCGGTCGATCGCGGGTTGTAATTAAGCCTACGAAACAAAGCAGTAGGCCATTTCTTCTTGACGCGGTCGACGGGCCATAGGGGCGCGGTCGACCGGTCACACCAGGTCCTCAAAACTGAATTCTCCAAATTCATCTATCCAACAACCCGACTTCATCATCGGGGTTTCTAAACTACCCCAAAAGTTATCCAAAACGTCTACGCAATATATTCTAGCCTTAATTTTTCCAATTCCCGATTTGATTTCCGAGTTGGAAATTCCAACCCGGAGCTTCCATCTTGTAAAAATCATATCAAATCAAGGAAAAATCAGAAAAATACGCGGTCGGCACCCACGCGACCGTATCGAAAAGATATACAACTTTCGTGTTTTGGCCGAAAGCTAAATCATTTATCTTCCTTGCCGAAAATGACCCCAAAGGCTACCGGTTACTATTCATTATCTCTCCCAAAATCCCAAACTCCATTTTTCTTCATTTTTGTTGTTTCTAACCTCACCCAACAACTCAATAGACATCTAATCTATGTTTTACAACTAACACATAAATTATTTTGGGGTATTGAATCATTTGTCTTAGTTTTAAACCCTAAAATCATAAAAACCCGAACTTATGATTTTAACTCATTTCAATCCAATTTTTCACTCCATTTACATGGATTTAACACTAGAAATCATTAAGAGTTTACATTACATCAATATGTAAAATCATATCTAAGTTTTCCCAATTTTATTTTAAGGGTTCTAACCATAAAATCATGTTTATACCAAATGTGATATGAGAGGATTGCACAAAATGAAATAAAGCAAGTAAACACTTGCCTGGAGGATGAAATCCGACGACCTCGAGTCGAATCTGGCGGAGTTTGGCCCGAATCTCCCTTTTTCTCTCCACTTTCTTCCTTCCTCTCTCTTTTCTCTCTTCTATTTTCTTTTCTTTCCCTTTCTCTATCTTCATAAAGAAAGAAAAAGGGTTTAAACCCTTAAAACCCAAAAACGACTCGTTTACCCCATTTACGAGTTACTTTTACCTCTAAAAATACCCGAAACTTAATTTCGACAATCGGACAATCTTTTCCGACTATCTCGGATATTCCGAGACTCATGGCACAGTCAAAATTTCCATCCGAGGTACTTGACCGCAAATCACTATTCTAACCCAAAATAATTAAATGCGGGTTTTCTACTCAAAATCTTACATCTTTTGTCGCTATACTCCACGGCGACATATAATTAAATTATTACGACCTATATAGTCCCAAAATAATTTATAACATCCTTCAAAAATTATTAAATCCTCGAAAATCCCAAAAATCACTATTTAGGAAAATTCCCCAAATTGCCGATTTATATCCAATTATGGAATTTAATTGTCTCCAAGAAGGACGGGTTGTTACACTCCCCCCCTTATAACGGAATTTCGTCCTCGAAATTCAGATACGACCTACACCACCAATCTTAGGATCACTCCAAATCCTAATACCTCAAGGGAAACAATACTAACCCAACGGTTCCTAACCATGTGCTACACGACTATCACGATCGCAAAGTGACTCTTATACGTCACATAATGCCCATCAAGTATAATGCCTATCGACGTGAATTTCAACCTTATATACTACGCCCATTCTATTTCAGGCGGTATATAAACAAACTTACCAAGGTGCCCATACACCTCTCTAACTTGTGCACAGCTGCACAAACATTAGCGAACGTCTGACACGTAACACTCTCTCCCAATAAGGGTCTCCTTTCCTCGGTGTAATACTCATCTATGGGTCCTCCCGACCCGTGAAAGTCTAAACTCTTAACATCGGCATTACCGACTCTATCGAGCCTACATCCTATAGTGCTACTATCTAGGCATTACCCTACCTACGCGAAACTAATAAAATCCTACGTATGTCCCTAGTGCCCAAGGCCTCTCTCGAATCCCGACATTTTCTCGGTTTCGTGCGTGGGACGTCTCGCCAAGGCGAAATCCAAACAAGGAACCCTCCCGTTACGCTACTCCCTCACGTCGTCGGTCATCGAGATGTAACAGCCCAAGGCACACTAGCGGAATGTCCTAAATCCTACCTAGCTAACCTACGAACTCATTCCTACTATCTTATCCTTCCTCCCATACAGAAGGAAACTTAATCAATCGAAGTGCCCACTTTCTGTAGAAAGTGTCACGAGCATAATACCCAATTTGTATCTCCTCAAAATTTGCCTTTTCATTAAGGCTGGTTATATTCCTCAACCCAATTTCTCCAAATTTGCCTTCTTATTAAGGCAGGGATATCATCCTCAAATCAAATTCTCTAAGTCCCACTCCACCCAACTACTTGTGGTGAGAGGACCAATTTAGTGCTTTTCCATAGCACAATATCTCCCTAAGCATACCATCATCACAGGGCTCATAGTCTATAGTGGTTCATCCACACTATAAGACTAACCCAAATCCTTGCCTCCTATAACAGCTCTCCACGCCCGACGCTGTTAAGAGTCATGTGTGGAGTGTCTCGCAAAGCGAAATCCAAACAAGGAACCCCTCCACACATTAACCCTTGACTTCGTTGGTCACGGAGTCCCGTTATTTCAGACATGCACCCGGGATATCCCTATCCCCTAATCCAACAAAAAGATGGTCTGAACTCCTATCTCTAACTAAGAGTCACACCACCCAGCGCTCGCACTATCTCTAAGTCCTTGTGCAACCCGGTACTAAGCTAAACCTTACAGCTCAACAATGATCCTGTGGGCCTTATATTTTATCTATAAGGTTGCCACACATACCAACTAAAATAAGGAAGCCTCTACTCATTGAGGTTCCATTAATCCATAATAATAAAGGTGAACTCAACCTTTATCAAGGTGAGACATCACAATAACAACCTGTCCCCTCCAGGAACTGTGGACACGATAGACTTGCCATCATTAGCCTGCTATCGCTCCGATCAACAAATACATTATACGTATATATACAAAATATAATCACCCGCCTCTATGGCGAGTGAAAGAAAACAAAATTCCGCTATCGCGGAAAACACACAAGCCCACATTATTATGTTATCGAGACCAAATATAGAGCTCGAATTACACACACGAGTCTAAGGCTATCGAACACCACAACTTCATCTAGCCACACCTCTTACCAAAATTTCTCAACTCTAGGCCCCATCTGGGCACCCCAACCTTGTCCTTTATTCCTATTGGAAAAGATTAACCGTGTGGCTCCGCACTCCACAACACCATTTCCATCACTAGTCTTCCTGACCATGATAGGGTCGTCAGCACCATCTGACTCTATAGCCTTGCTCCTTACAATCATCATACTAATCCTCTTAACTCCTTCGTTAAAAGGAAATTCCACCACTGGTTCCAACAATCCTCCTTGCAGAATCATGGGGTCTCACGGTTAAAACTATCCGTAAAAATCCCTTTCGAACCCCCAATTTCCATGAGGAATTCGACTTTAGCACCATTCTCTACTTCAGCGGTACTGCGGTAATCCTAACTACCATTATTTAGTAGTCGCCACCGAAATCCTTAGCAATTGCCACAAGGAGAGTGACCTCTACTAAGGTCCTCATCCCAACCTTCTACCAGCTGCTCCAGCTAAGCCTCACCTCCTGCTGCCATCCAAGCTCCGCACACGATTCTCAAACGAGCGAGAAAAAGATTTCTATAATCTTCTAACATGGCAGGAGATCGCAATCTCACAAGAGATATCAACAATCCTAATCCTGGGGCTCTATAACAAATTGAGAGCAACGCTGAAAGCGTAGTACGTCCGCACAGATTTCTAAGGACACTAGAACCTGATGCTCTGATACCATCTGTAACAACCCGCCTAATAAGATACCGGGCGATCACTCCAATATTAAATTAAAACAGGAGTCACATATGGATCATCCTTAGCATCACTGTCGAAAAATCCATTTAATTACTAATATCCTATTAGGTGGCTGTTAAAAACTTTTACTTAACTACTCTTTTTAATGAATAAATTACAACATCCACAATTAAATGCGTAATTAACTGAAATGAAAATGAAAGGAATTAAAATAACCGAACACTCAGTCCAAATATACAACCATATCGAATGCTGTACTGAAAGAATAAATAAATGCTATTGAGCCATTGGCTCGAATGTTTATACAATATCTCCTATCTAGAGTACAAGGAAAGAAACGTCTACCGATAACCTGTAAGCATCCACAGCTTCTGCAGCAGACGTCAGACTCGAAAGAATTTCCATCCAGGCGTCCCTGTGTCTGGACACCTATATATATATAGTATAGAGAAAGAAAGGAGAGTAGACAAACGGGTCAGAGCCCGAATGTTTTGAAAATATTTTGCAAGTGCATAAATGCTTTATTTTTAGAAAAATAGTTTTATCTCATATTTAAATTGGTATCGCACTCCCATGAGATACCCCTTACCTCTCCACTAACAGTGCACTCCTAGCGCCTCCCTCTAGACATCCTAGTCAAGCTATCCTGCTAAACTAGTCTATCCCAAACCCACTATCTACCCTAGATAGTCTAACAGATGTACTAAGGGCTTAAACTTCACTCTAATCTCGACGCCATGCCATGTTCGTGCGTGGGGTGTCTCGCAAAGCGAAATCCAAACAAGGAACCCCCCCAATACACTACTAAGCGGCAAGGTCGATCATCGAGATATGCCGGTCCCTCAGTACAGAAAGATATATATATAATATATATATATATATATATATATATATATATATATATATATATATACCACAAACATTTATAATATTAGAGCACTAAGGATTAAGCTTCTCCCCAGTCTCAACACAATGCCATATTCGTGCGTGGGGTGTCTCGCAAAGCGAAATCCAAACAAGGAACCCCCCCCCCCCCAATACACTACTACGCGGCACGGTCGATCGTCGGGATCCATTAGACCCTCGGTACTCACTTCATCTATTTATATATACATATATATATAATCATCCGAATCTATCTCCCGGACTGAGGCGTATTCTATACACAAAGTATTTATCAATACTTATCCCTTTCATTTCAAAAACTTCCATTTCCCTTCTCATATCCAGGAAATGTATTTAAAGCCAATTCATTAGCATGAATTGCTTTACCAAAACATATTCCTTTTTAAAAGCCAATTTTATTATCATAAAAATGATTTTCCTTTTAAATCATCCCATTTCCCTTTTTATACTCATGAAATGTATCCAAAGCCATTTTCATTATCATGAAAATGCTTTGATCAAATCATATGCTTCCACATCCCTTCCTACATCCGGGAGTGTTACCGAAGCCAAACATTTATCCCATTTCCCTTTTTATACTCAGGAAATGTAAATTAAAGCCAATCCATTATCATGAATTGCTTTAATAAATCTAAGACCGTCCCTCCGGGTATCCCCACTAGACGCGCCCCTAAATGTCTATCATCTTCCAGGGCCTCTAAGACAACCTGGGAACCTAACAACGTCGGGAAGCGGCCATATGCATGCGGGATAGTGAAGACCACACCCGGAATCTCCTAACCAGCGCAGTATAAATAAACGCTCATATGGCCTAGGGACTATATCCAACCTGCTTAACAGCCAGGAAGGCTTCACCACAACACGCGCGACTTCCCTTATGATAGCGATTTAGGGAGGTGTCTACAATCCATAATTTATTAATTATGAAAAACATTTCTCGTTCCATTTTGAAAATATTCATTTTTATATTTTCAAAATCCTTTCCATTATAACATATATATATATATATATATATATATATATATATATGTATACCTAAATCACACAGTATATATGTATAGCCTATATATTCCTCTTAGCATATATAACCGGCCATAATGGCCTATATCATCTAACGATGACTATAATCCCAAAGATTCCCTCCTGGAATCATAATCATGCATTCGGATTAGCATGATTCTAAATCCAAAGTATTTCTCACTTTGATGACGAATAATTACCTTAATCAACTCTTAAAGGTTTATTGGATATCTCCAAATATAATAATTCACTCTAAGTGAATATATACATATTTATTCCCAATTCCTCAAGTCCTTTAGGACATAACCCTCTAATATACTTTAACTTAGAAGGCCCTTAAACTTAAATCTCAAAGAGGAGAAATAATAATAATCTCCAAAATCTTGGGCTGAAAACAGGGCACCGGTCGACCGGTCCTGGACCCCCGGTCGATCGCGGGTTGCAATTAATCCTACGAAACAAAGCAGTAGGCTATTTCTTCTTGACGCGGTCGACCGGCCATAGGGGCGCGGTCGACCGGTCACACCATGTCCACAAAATTGAATTCTCCAAATTCATCTATCCAACAACCCGACTTCATCATCGGGGTTTCTAAACTACCCCAAAAATTATCCAAAACGTCTACGCAATATATTCTAGCCGTAATTTTTCCAATTCCCGATTTGATTTCCGAGTTGGAAATTCCAACCCGGAGCTTCCATCTTGTAAAAATCATATCAAATCAAGGAAAAATCAGAAAAATACGCGGTCGGCACACGCGACCGTATCGAAAAGATATACAACTTTCGTGTTTTGGCCGAAAGCTAAATCATTTATCTTCCTTGCCGAAAATGACCCCAAAGGCTACCGGTTACTATTCATTATCTCTCCCAAAATCCCAAACTCCATTTTTCTTCATTTTTGTTGTTTCTAACCTCACCCAACAACTCAATAGACATCTAATCTATGTTTTACAACTAACACATAAATTATTTTGGGGTATTGAATCATTTCTCTTAGTTTTAAATCCTAAAATCATAAAAACCCGAACTTATGATTTTAACTCATTTCAATCCAATTTTTCACTCCATTTACATGGATTTAACTCTAGAAATCATTAAGAGTTTACATTACATCAATATGTAAACTCGTATCTAAGTTTTCCCAATTTTATTTTAAGGGTTCTAACCCTAAAATCATGTTTATACCAAATGTGATATGAGAGGATTGCACAAAATGAAATAAAGCAAGTAAACACTTGCCTGGAGGATGAAATCCGACGACCTCGAGTCGAATCCTGCGGAGTTTGGCCCGAATCTCCCTTTTTCTCTCCACTTTCTTCCTTCCTCTCTCTTTTCTCTCTTCTATTTTCTTTTCTTTCCCTTTCTCTCTCTTTATAAAGAAAGAAAAAGGGTTTAAACCCTTAAAACCCAAAAACGACTCGTTTACCCCATTTACGAGTTACTTTTACCTCTAAAAATACCCAAAACTTAATTTCGACAATCGGACACTCTTTTCCGACTATCTCGGATATTCCGAGACTCGTGGCACAGTCGAAATTTCCATTCGAGGTACTTGACCGCAAATCACTATTCTAACCCAAAATAATTAAATGCGGGTTTTCTACTCAAAATCTTACATCTTTTGTCGCTATACTCCACGGAGACATATAATTAAATTATTTCGACCTATATAGTCCCAAAATAATTTATAACATCCTTCAAAAATTATTAAATCCTCGAAAATCCCAAAAATTACTATTTAGGAAAATTCCCCAAATTGCCGATTTATATCCAATTATGGAATTTAATTGTCTCCAAAAAGGACGGGTTGTTACATTTCACTATGCCATAATTCAGTATTTGATTGTATTATTGTGTGCTAGCGGAGACTAATAAAGAATTTGAAGAAATTAAATTACAATTGCAGGCAAAAAATTTGTCTTTGGACTAATTTTCCCTTAGCGCTTCCTATATTACTCCTCCTACCTCAATTGTAGGGAAAGACCATCCATCTCTAATGCTCATCCTCACTCTCGTATGTCTCGATTTTAAATAATCTCTCATCTTCCCATTTTAGTGTCCATAATTGGTGCCTTTAAAATAAGATATTCAATTATTAGAACCTCCATCTCTTAAATTATTCATCTCCTTAAACAATATATAAATACCAATAACTAGATTTAGGAGCAACATACTAGAAATAAAAAGGAGCATGGATCTAATAAGCAAATGAATGATATATATAGAGAAACAACTCTAATACCAATTGAATAGTGTTCAGGTGTGTACACTAAAAAACTAGAGGGTGTGAATAGGTTTCTTTTAGGAAAATGACCAAATTTAAAATCCCTTCACAATTTTAGCAATCCTAGTTAAACATTTAACTAGGTAAGATAATGAAACCTAAAGGTCTACCATCAAAAACCTGTCGAAAATAATTCCTTAAAACAAAACGTTAACTAGTGATTGAAATTTCAATAAACACTTCAATGGGGTGATTTAAGTTAATTATCTCAAAAGTTAACTAGATGCAAAAACTACGTCCAGTTTTAATAGATCTTCATGGATCCAAGCAAGATCTAATTGTTGTGTTGTGTTTGTTATCAAGATGAAAATCAATATAATAAAATAAAAACAATCCACAAGATAAATTTATGAGATAAAACATCCACCTAGGAGTAAAAACCCTCTATATCCTAATCACTCATTCAACTTGAATAGATTTTGTAAAATGCAAAAGGTTACCTCTCTCTTGCTACCTAACAAGAAGTTATCTAATGAAAATTTAAATCTCCCCCATTGATGAGAATCGATCCACCCGATGCATGAAGAAATCCACTCTCTTACTTAGGATCACACTATGGTTAAACTCCCCAACTTTTCAAACACCTCTTTTAGATTTGAGTTTTGATCTTCATCTCTGATTTAATTCAGTTAGAATGAATCTCAATGATGTGGGTTTGATCACAAAACACGCATAATTCTTCACAAAAGTAGATCTCGTATAAATATAGTTTTTCTATAAATTATTATGGGTGTGGAAAAAACATGCGAAAAGGATCTATATGTAAATATTTTCCAAAATCTAGAAGCATCGTGCATAGAGACAAAAAGACCTCTGTGTGCATGGTTTTTGGTGGAAGAAATGCATGCTAACTACATGATTGTCATGCACATGGTACAAAACCCATCCAGGCGCACAATTTAAGGCCAAGGATAAATTAATGCTTAAAATGTGTTGGTCATGCGTACAGAGTTAAAACTCCTTCATGCATACGAGTATAGACATAAATAATTTTTTACCCACTCATTCTACATTTTTAAAGCCAAGCCTTTCCCTTTAGGATACACACAACACTTCTCAGTATTACAAATTTACTTGTTACAATTTTAAAACTGATTTTTAAAGTTAAATGAAAATAAATGCATTTGTGCATAACCTTTATATGTTCAAATCGATAACCCGTAAAAGGATATTCTTCAATGTAGGGACAACGGAAGTCTTTGTTGTAGAGTCGTATATGATTTTCAATGTTCATTGTTCACCGATGTCTAATGAACAATACCCTCTCTACTAAATAATGTCTATGTGAAATCAAATATTTTGTTTTGATAAAGGACTAAAATACATATTTTAAGAAAAATAACCATAAATGTTACAGATAGTCTTTGTTCCTCTACATTTCTCTTCGGACCTAACTCTCATGAAATTTTTGCTACTCTTTTCTCGATTATATGTTATATTCGAACGACCCACAACATAACCTTCATTGAAAATACCATCCATGAGCATGATTCATAAATGTTGAAAATCCAAGGTGGTTGTATTTGAGTCATAAGACATTTTTTCCGAAATTCCCAAATCATAGTTTATTTTTTGTCTCTTTCTTGGTTTATGGAGCTTCATGCACCCTTATATTCTTGATATCAGGGAAGAATATGGGCAGATCGAGGAATATTATCGACAAACACTTGAAGAAATTTTGGGGAAATTAAGAAGTAAGACAACGAGCATTCCAACTAGTTAAAGCACAACACAAGCGAATAATTATAGATTTATAATGATGGACCAATATGAAGAATGCCTTGGAAAAATGTAAGAGTGTGAAAGGATCATTTATTGAAAATATAAGTATAAATTTTTCGGGCTCAATTGCAGGTTTTTCTTGGGCTAATCTTGTGCAACCACTATTCGGGCCATCATTATTCTTATGTTTTATTCCTCAAATTTGTTTAATGAAGCACCATCAAGGGTCATTTTAGGATGTTCCTAAATCCCATTTTGTTCTTGTGATAAATACTTTAATGTTGAAAAGTGTTATTGACATTTCATTGTATATGTTGTATAATCTTCCTCCATTGATGATTGTGTGTTCAGTTCCCTACGGTGGAAAGTCTTGAGAGACGATTCTTGTGATTTTATTACCCCTTGTTTTTTTTCCATCCAAGGGAAAATTTTTACTTAACATTATTAATTATTATCTTCACATGTAACAACCTTCATATTTTTCCATTGAGCCTGATCACACCCTAATGCCAAGATATATCGGCCATAAAAATTATAATCTCATTCTTAGCACGTGGCAGAAATATAAGATATTTATAACTTTTCCTCAAAAAGATATGAAATAATATATTGAATAATAAATAATTTATTTATTATAATCAAATCAATCACCATGCTAAAAGTCCAATAATAAGATATTATCAGCATAATCTCTAAATCAAAATCATAAACAACTATGGAGTATAAGGACCCACCAAATCCAAATGTATTGTTACAAAAAATAAACGAATGGAAATCAAATATAATTAAAACATAAAAGTAAAATACGAATGCACACCTACTACTCCAATCTATGCAACTTATAATAACCTAATATGAAATGTTAGTCAATAACAATAGGTTAGAGCCCACGCAAGAATTCCGGCTATGTTTGCCAATCAGGGTTATATTAACCAAGACATAAGAACTGTATGGGAAAATGAAAAACATGGAATCAAATCATAATTTTATTTGCAAAACATTTACTTAATTACAAGTAGACATATTGGAAGATGTACAAAGTGAATATACACAAGATTAAAAAATGATAAAGTCAACCATCATCTTTGGTGAGTCACCAACTTGGTTATAGTAGCTCGACGACCATCACCAAGATTAGATTACAATTCATCATCGACATCATGATCTAGAAGAAAATTCTTTACCGGTTAAATAGGAATGGCATCAGTGGGTATCTAGCATTCATCACTCCTAAGGGGAGGAAGTCCAACAGAAGTTCAGTCCACTTGGTACCAGTACCAAAATTGATAATCCTTGGTAATATTGCATACTACTTAGTCACTAAGTCAATTATGATTATAAGTCGCATATTTGGCCTTATCCAAGTGAAGCGGTAACCAATCTACTTTTCTACGTATCTAGTAGCCCAAACTGCTCGAGGACACTTCCTAAAGTGATACATCAATTTTGCGATCTGGAGATGCGGACCATGTCTAATCTTCTTCTTGCTTTCAAAATATTCGGCATCCTTGTCAAGTTAATCCTTTAGAGAAATATTCTCATTCCGCAATAGACTAACCATATCTCTGATATCTTTGAGTTCTACTCTAAGAGAACCGACTAAAACATTATGGTCATCATAAGCACTTTTCATCATTTGCAGCACTTGTCGAACAGTGAAAAGGCCCTCCCAAGCTCCGCCAAAACCATCCTGACTAGAAATGAAGACCAAGTTTTCACCCTTTTGAATTATTAGTACCAAGGCCAAGTTGTCATCAGACTACAAGAATTAAAAAAGAAAGGGCATTCATAAGGGAAAAGCAAGCAAACAAATGCAAATGAACAATCAATAGAAGATAATGGTATCAAATCATATGTCTTTTCATTGAATGAAAAAATTGGGCAATACCTTTCAAAGATAACATAAAAAATATAGGAAATACTAAATACAAGAAAGTATAATAATCTAATTAGCTATACCATCCATATCTATTGTCACATGCTCTTGATTGACCACAGATATGTCTTTATTTGTAGCCTCCTCCACTTGTTCATGGACCCCTTATTTTTTGGTTGACCCCATATTCTTCTCCCTCATCATTAAGGTTTTATGGAGAAATTGGATCATTCTCATCAATGATCTCGGACTCATATGGAAACGTAGCCTTTCCCAAGGTTTCATCCTAGCCTTTCTTAAAGAAAGACTTACGGATGACTTCTAGTTATTTCTTGTTAAGACAAAAGGCCTCATCCTAGACTTATTCATAAGCATTGTCCTTGGCCTCTAGGGTGGTGGATAACGATTGGGTAGAATCTTCGGAAGCCATCTCCAACTTCTCAACCTTGGACATTGGGGTGGCAAACTCCAAGTCCTTAGCTCTCATGTTGGCGTCAAAATTATATGCCTTCTGTTGGACAACCTTTAAGTCCTCCTGGGCCTCATTCATAGAATATTCAAGGTCAGTACCTTCCTTGGCCTAGTGGGCCCTATTATTAGGGAGGTCGATAAAATTGATTAGAAATATAGGTTACAGGCCGAGCAAAATAATTAGTAAAAAAATTAAAGACGTGAAAATCTAAACAAAATTTACAAGGATTTACCAGTGAAAGTCTCATGAAAGCATGAGCAACGAGCCTGTCGATGGATAATCTCCTGATCACTGCCTGGTCGATTGGATGATAAGTCCCACTTAACAATGAAGGGGCAGATCAGCACAGACGACCCCATCAACTGGGAAATTCCCCTTATTGGGGACATTGACTCTCCTCACCATGAACAAAATAATTGTCCCAAGTCCTGAAGTTAACTTCAGGACTTGGGACAATATTTCTCTTTTTTCTAGGCCGGGTATATGTCTTGTCGATTGAATCCCCTAGGTTAAGTGGGTGGTAGTGTAAGAGTAGTTAAAATACTATGAGGCTGACATGGAATCTTTAGAACTAGCATTCAAATCATGCATAAGATTACATACTTTGATCGACTAATCAAAGTTGACATGTGTGTGGTTTGGCTCCCTCTTCTTGGATTTTTCTACACAGACAAAGAATAAAAATATCAATAAAAACTAGGCAAGTTATATAAGAAAAGAAAAATGAATCATAACCCCAATTAGGGAAACTAGGGCACCTAGGGTTCATCACCCTTTGAAATGGGTAAATGTCATAATAAAGTCGTGCGACTAATTTTTCTCTTTAGAATTTTGTAGGTTCACAACAAGGACTCTCTCAGCCTTCCTCGCCTTTAAATAGTATATGTTTTCATTCTACCACGCCCATATGTAACAATACCGGATATCTGGTATTCCTAACGTAGTCTCATACAAATAATTTAGCTTATGAACATTTTTTACTATTCTCTCAGTGTAAAGAAAATATTGGGATGGATTTACACAAAACAAATCTCAAAATTCTAGAAAAAGTTTCTTTAGGGGAAAGGTTACACCAGCCTCGGTAATTAATTGGGATAACATCCAATGTCCTCCCTCAATGTTGTAGTAGTATTTAGAACGCTCTCCTGAATCTTTAACTACCCATTCAGAAATATAAAAAAATTCCTAGAATTACCCAAGAGAACCGTCATTAATTGGGCAAATCGTTTTGTATAACAAAGAAAATGAAGAAAGGAATAATGAAAGACAATGATTGAAGAAATAATTGCATAGAAATAAAGGAAGGGGAAAGAATGAAGTTATACTTAAAATGGAAGGCTAATGGCTCTAAAGTTGTTTTTAAAACACAACGAAAGAAAAATGGTGCTTTGAGTGACGACAATAGGGTCATTAAGTGAGGCAAACTAACTTATAAGGAAATCCTATCATTACAAACACGCCCCAATGGCAACTGGCACATGTTACTGCCACCTGGTCTCATCAGTGCATATTTACTAGCGCTCCCCTAAAATACTGGGGAAAATTAGGAGCATACCCTTCAAGTCTAATGGGAAAAGGAAAAGTTATTTTAGGACTGAAAAACACTATGTTTCAACACATGTTTCCACCAATCTCCTCAACAACCACGGTTTAAGAGGATAAGCACACAATTTAAGAATCAAAATGGATAGAGGTCGATTAATGAAAGTATCAGAATTAGATTCACCCCGTCAAGTAACGATAGCTATCTAAGGTTATAGGTTCCCACATGACTCAAACCCATTTTATTTTCTATAAAGTAACGCACACCCTGGAAAAAGAGGCATGTAATATTTATTATCAACAATCGATCAATAAATCAGAAGAAACACCCTATGAATGTAGACACATTGTGAAACCACGTATATATTGTGTTCTTATGTGATTGTTGTTATTTTACTTTGCTCAATTTAATTGCGTTGAATTCATAACAGTACCACCTACAAAAACTTATGTCAATTAAATTGATTTAACATACCTTAATAACTATATGATCACACCAAATATCAAACCAAACACATTAATTTAAGAAAACAAACCAAATATATAATAATAAAAAAAACTCCAGTGTATCATTAATAACTTGAGCTCGTCAACTTTACAATTGAATTTTATATACAAATCTAATTTGGATGATTTTACTAAATAACTATACATTATCATTCACATGTGTACAGAAATATCTCAAGACCGATCTCCCAATGTGTGAGATTAATTGAACCATCATGGGTAGCTATATCCAACGAAGAATCTTATCAAAATCATAAATCTTATCAATATATTTATCAATCTAAGATCGAGCTTTGATAAGGGATTTTTATTTCTAATAACTTGTAATATGTGGCATTAGATACCCCTCCTTCAACTTAAGAAGCATAAAATGATAACTACAGACAAGTCCATTTGAATAACACTTAGGAATTGTTCTGGATTTTGTCTCAATGTGGAATGTAAGACATTATTTTGGGAATATGAAGACACATACACAATTAAAAACGTATGCAACAAGACAATAACATTCAAGCTTAAGAAACCATTGATTTAACCTCCAGAGGCTAGTAACGTTATTCAGTACTACTATAACAATAAACCATGACCCAAAAAATATCTATAAAATATTTTATTTTTAATAACTTCTTCCATTATACCAAATCCTACTTATCTCTAACCATCTACCTCACCACCATTCTTAAACATTCCCGTAATACACAAAGCGTCATAATTCACAATGACGTCAACTTTTATTAATTAAACCTTAGAAGAATTGGACCATCTCCTTCGTATATTCCATGTACGTAAGTGTATATTTTGGACACCATTATGATGGATGCAAAAATGACTTGAAATCGATGCTCGATTTACTTATCTGCATCGTTGGGTTTTATACTGCTTCCCTTTTATATTTAATGGTTGGGGGTCCCTTTCTATTCACATTCCATGTTTCTATAATCAAGTGATTGGTTCATGCAGCCTTATATTCTTCATAGTAGAAATATCCTTAAGCATATAAAACATTACCTTTGAACTCATCCTTTGTTGACCTTATCCATCAGTCTTTAAAAAAGATTATCCCTGGTTCATAATCAACTTCTTGGTATTTTCCAAATTGGGGATTGTGGCCATCCCGATTAAGATGCCCGTCGCTTCCCTCTCTTATGCTTCCCAAATGGGATAGGGAAGAAAAGGGGGTTGAAAGGTCTCACTCCCTACTTAGGAACGCTTCGACCGTCCTCAGTGTAGGGTAAATGTAAAGATATGGAGTCGCAAGCCTGTTTCGCACAAAGCAGGAAAAAGAACATGTTGTTGCGTCGAGAGCGTTAGAAGGTTGGAGCCTTTTTCGTCTCTCATGGTCTTGTGTTATTGTTTTCATTTATTTCTCCATGACGCGTGTGTGCGTATATATAATAATAATAATAATAATAATAATAATAATAATAATAATAATAATAATAATAATAATAATAATAATAATAATAATAATAATAATAATAATAATAATAAAGTACTAAACTTATGTATGTCATAAGCGTACTTGATGACGTCATCTTTATTAGATTTTCTACACTTCCTATTTTGTCCCTCAAATTTGTGATTTCCCCCTCTTTTTTTACTTACCAAATTTCCACTTCAATTCAGAATTGGGGGTACTTTTGTAAGAACTACTTCATTCTCTACTTTTCTCCCGCTCACATCCTCTCCCATTTCTCACGCACCCTCTCCCATTCTCTCAACATCAACTCAAAATAACCCTACCTCAAGCATCATCCCAAGGGTTTCGATATCAGGCCACCAATCTATGGTGGTTCTAGGGTTATACATGCACATTTTTACATCTATCTAAGGTGATTTTTTTGCTATACATACGCATTTATATATACATCTTAGGGTGATTTTTTGTTCTTGAATTTATGGTTTTTTATCGTAGGTTCTTACAAAGGACCTATTGTGTGGGGGTTAGGTTTCTAAAATGAGGATATATATTGTTACGATTGGGGATTTTATTGGTTTATTGAAATTTCGTATTGGAACTTTTATCTCTATCTCATTAATCTCTCATTCCTCACTAAATTTTTGTAAGATATCCAGCTATTATCAAGGTGTGAAAAATTTATGCTTTACAGATATTTATGAAAATTCACAAATGTATGCATTAATTGATATTATGGAGTTTTTTATTTCATATTATTCTGAGCTATGATTTTTTAAAAGTTTATGATATGGGGATTTGTATTTTTTAGAGGTCTATCTCGGATCTGTTCAACTATTATAATTTCAGGATCGCACATAATAATATTTTGTATTCATATTGTTCTGAGATATGATTTGCTATTTGTTATTTCAGGTTCAAGATATTTGAGGCATATTTTTGTCCGTATTTCGATTTTCACTTCATATGAGAGATTAATGAGATAGAGATATGTGAGTATAAGGACATTGGTTCTACAGCGAATATTCAGATATGTGAGCATTCAATTGTTTTCGCAAGGCTATTAAAAAACCAAATATTTTTGTTTGTAGCACCCTAAGTTGGTAAGAATGTGGCACACCTACTATTTTTAGCATCATTTAAATACAGACCCTCAGATATGTGAGCATTTATTTTTATCGAATTTCAAATGCCTTTTGAGAGAGTTCATACAAGCAGTAATATCGAATTTCAAATGCCTTTTCAAATGCCTTTTGAGAGAGAGCTCACACATATTGTGCAAGTTCATTTTGTTGCAAATGTTTTGTACAATCAGGTATATCTGTTTGTGTTCCATATGAGTAATTTCTTTCCAATGCCTCAAATGGTGGTCTGCCACCCCTGCTCAACTTGCACAATATGTGTTTGTAGAATTGATTATGTAGTTATTAAGATTGAATTATATGTATTATCGAGGTCTTCCACCCCTACTCAACTTACACAATATGTGTTTGTGCATTCAAGGTCAGTGTTTTTCTCTTCAGTTAATGTTTTTTACTCCGGGAAGAAGTTGGATAATGGAAGTCGCATTATAGATTTTTATTTCACTTCTATTGGACTAAGAAATGAAATTACAGTTAAAATATTAGGACCTTAAGAATTGTCTTTCCTTTCCTCATGATCAATATGTACCATTTATGTGTAAATTGGTTGGTTTTCGTTTTCTGACAAAATTAATGGTTTTTTATGTAATGAATGTTTTTTAATTCTAAACTCCGATTTTGCGCATCTCTTTTCTTCTACAGCTCTAAACTTGGGATCTCAGAAAAATGTCTGGGATGGAGAGATTGCGGAGGATGATTACCAGTGTTGAAGGTGCTTTAAGTCACCCGCCACTAGATTCTCCCACACTCGATACATCCGAGTACGTTTACATCTCTTCACTTGCCCTCCTGAAGATGCCCAAACACGAGAGAGCTAGGGTACCTATGGAAGTTATGGGTTTGATGTTGGGTGAGTTTGTTGATGAGTACACAGTTCATGTAGTGGATATTATTGTTATGACTAATATGCTTGATATTCACAAACAAACTGGGAGACCTGAGATGGTGGTTGGATGGTACAATTATCATCCCGGGTTTCGCTGTTGGCTCTCTGGTGTAGACATGAAGACTTAACAGAGTTTTGAAGCTCTAAATCAACAAGCTTTGGCAGTGGTTGTGAACCCCCATTCATAGTGTTAAAGGGAAGGTGGTGAGGAATGCCTTCCGTTTGATTAACCCCCAAACAATGATGCTTGGCTAAGAGCCACTTCAGACAACATCCAACCTTGGGCACCTCAATAAACCATCAATCCAAGCATCAATCCATGGTTTGAGCAGGTATTATTACTCGATATCCATCCATTAATCCATGTTTTAAGCAGGCATTGTTACTCCATCAATCCAAGAAGTAATATCTAAGAGAAGATATTACTCAACCTTCACAAGACCGTTCGGGAGATGTTAAAACTAGGCATCAAATACAATATTCAAATATGTGAGCATTTACTTTTATCGAATTTCAAATGCCTTTTGAGAGAGAGTTCACACATATTATGCAAGTTGTGCAAGATCATCTTGTTGCAGATGTTTTGTACAATCAGGTATATCTGTTTGTGTTCTATATGAGTAATTTATTTCCAATGCATCAAATGGTGGTCTGCCACCCCTGCTCAACATGCACAACATGTCTTTGTAGAATTGATTCTGTAGTTATTAAGATTGAACTATATATATTATGTTACTCAACTTATGTTATGAAAGGTTATTTGTTGAATTCTATACGAGTAAGGCATTATTCTTTGAAATTGAATTGACATATTAGGCTAACAGTCACTACTTTCATCATTTGATTGGTTGTAAAAACAATTGGAAAATTGAAGAGCTTATGGAGGAAGAGAGATGGATATATGACAACCTATTCTGTTTTTTAAAATTAAAGTGATAAGAATGTTTATAACAGAATTAGGTGTTGGAGTACTGATATGGTTGAAATGTATTGATAAAATAATTGGAATTCCAATAAAAGTGAGTTACAAAGTGATAATGTAGGTCTGTGCTTAGTAGTGTGTCTGAAATTACTTTTGAATGTTACTCAATATGCCTAAACGCATTTATAATTCTGCTCAAGTGCATTTCATTTTAGCATACATAGGTAATTCTTCTCAAGTGGAAATTACTTTTGATTGTTATGATGTTTTTATAAGATTATGAGAATTCTTTTGACCAATTGAATAACATAATCAATAGTTCTTTCGTTGTGGTTTTTAAAACCACCTCAAATAGAAGACTTTTTATTGCAATTTATTCTGCCTTAGATTTCAAACCTCTCCCTATTAAATATTTTGGATGACCTCTTTTTAAAGATATAAGGAATATTATCTATTTATCCAAAGTCATTGCAAATATTAGAATTAGATTAGATAGTTTAAACTCTAAATTTCTTTCATAAGGAGGTAGATTGATTATGATGAAGCATGCACTTTCTTTTATTCCAATTTGTACATTAGTTTTTCTTAATCCTCCTCAATAGGTTATGATTAGAATTGAAATATCATTCTCTAAATTATTTTGGGGAGGCCCTATTGTAATATGATATTCATGTGGTTTTCAAAACTCAGATTTTGAATTTCATTGCTGTAGAAGACAAATAAGGAAGATGAGTTAAGTAATTTGATAAACTAAAAAGTGGCCCCACCGACCTTAAGTAGTGTATCCTGCGAGAAGAATTTTTTATTCTTTTATTTTTTATTACAATATCTGGATATAATGGTGTAAACAAAATTAGACAATTATAATTGCGTGATCTGCTGTTTACATATGGCATTAGTTACTGTATCTGCATCATAATGCTGGGTTGACGCCAAAAAGTGAGGTATACCATAAAGTACTACTAGGCTATAACGTGCCTATATGCTATTCCCAATCACCCGTGTACAGATTATTATTAACTAAAGCTGTGTTTACTAAGTTCCTACAAGAAGAATATAACACTGATATGTTTGAGGAATGTTTACATATGCTCATATATGATCATAACGGTTTTTATATTTCCATGAATACAAATGTTTGAGGAATGTTTATTTCCCCGTAAAAATAGGTGTTCATTTTAGAACGGCCAGATCTGATGGATTGAGTGTGTGATCTGATGAAGTTGTGTCATGGTAAAAATATAACACTAACTTCCAGATCTGATGCAGTTAGTGTGTGACCCATGAATACAAATGTTTACATATGCTCATATCCGATCTGATATGTTTAAAGAATATAACACTGTTATGATCATATCTGATCATAAGATTGTTATGAATACAAATGTTTGAGGACTAAAAATTTTATATTCCTCAAACACTCCTCAAATATATCAATGTTATATTCTTCAAATGTTATATTCCTCAAACATTCCTCAAACATATCAGTGTTATATTCTTCAAATAGGAATACAAATGTTGATATAACATTTTTTGTATTCCTAAAACATTCCTCAAACTTTTCAATTCATCAAACATATCAGTGTTATATTCTTCAAACATAACGGAGAGTTTACATATGCTCATATCTGATCATAACAGTTTTTATGTTTCCATTTTACATGGCAAAATCTTATTTTTTGATTTCATTTATTTGTTAAGGATTTTAGGTGACATCTTTTATCTTTTTTTTTGTGAATGACATCTTATATCTTTTGTTTTCTCGAATGTTTCTGCATTTCGAGAAAATGAAACATAAAGATTACACAGATTACAAAAGATCATTACATTTTCAGATGTATCCTCTGTAACAGAGATCTTATTGCTAAAATTGTGTAGTGCAAGGGATTTTTCCACACTTTCTTCTTGAAATCTTTACTTTATAGAACAATTTTCGTTGATATTTTAATGGTATTTTTATTAGACCACAACATTTTGCATTGTCAATAGACAGTATGTATTAGATTTCATCCCCATTTTTCACAAAATTTAACTCAATACGAGCCATTTGGTTCTGAGTATGGTGGTTTTTTTTATTAATCATGAAAGGTGCCTATATAGATGGGTTCCATGTCCGTTATAACTGTTATATCAGCGATATTGGTGTCTATGTGAAACCAAAATGCTCTGTATGTGTATTATTCAAGTGCAAGGTTTGAACAGTTTAATGAATATAGGTATAATGAAAAAGCGATCCAAATGAAACTTATGGATATATTACTGTTGAGTTTACTGGTGTACTAATTAAAGCTTTAAATGCGTTTTATTATTTATTTTTAGAAGTATTCAATTTCCATTTTTATTTAAAATAGGGGTAATAATCAAAGTAAGAATGTTACTAATGGAGTTTTTTTTTAGGAGAGGACATGGTAATGAAACATGAAAATGAGGGGTGAGAGTCTCCATTGTTGCCACTGCACCGATGAAGGATGAGATATACGTTAAGGACGTTGAGGAATAAGAAAGAAGTGAAATCCGTCATCAGGGACACCATCGAAAAATTTGTCCTCCTCCAATGCTAATATAGCTTGGGATAATGAAAAGCTAATGATATATGCAAGGAAGAAACAGTCCAGGACTGGGGGTTAGAAGGTGTATTTTGTAGTAGAATCTTTTTGAATTTGTTGAAACTCGATTCTCCATAAATGACATCATATTAATCTGATGTGTCATAATTGTAAGTTCATTTCTAACCCAGGTGAAGAGATGAAGCTGCTGAAGAGAAGCCGGGGGAGGAAATTGTTGTGGACAGGCGAACTGACAATGAGCTTCAATTTGACATGCTAGAGAATATCGTGTGTACATTATATCTCTGATCAACAGTGAGGATCAATCCGGGAAATCGAAGAAGACGATGGCTGAGATGGTGCAAGTCAGCATGCATCAAAGGGCTATGGTATTCACCCCTGCTTATCTACCTACCACTATCTGCACTTCTGAAGTTCCTTCTGAAGCACCTTCTGAAGTTCCTTCTAAAGTTCCTTTAAAGAAAATTCTAGCAAGGTAGTTATTCAGAGATTGCCTTTAAAGAAAATTCTAGCAAGGTAGTTATTCAGAGATTGCCTCAATGGAAGAAGTGATTTCCAAAATAATTGTTATAGCTATGATCATTGAGCTGGACACTTGCTAGAGCATTATGTTCATATTACAAAATTATATTCGAGTGGAGATAAAGTAATTTTGAAATATATTTTCTCTCTTTTGTAATAGGTATTAACATTTGAAATTTGAAAATAATTTGTTTACTATTTTTTAGGTATTCACATTTGTCATCTGCAAATTTTGAAAGATCCAACAAAGAATTGTCATTTTTATTTACCAAGAGTAAATGTTTTATTGAGTATTATGCGGGTGATCATTGTATCATCTTCATTTTTTCTAGAGAATTTGTTTTAGTTTGAAAAATTTATGGTTGTATCATTGTGTGTGGTTGCAATTTTGCAATTGTGAATAAAAATGAATGTCACATATGATGTTTATCAATTTATATTAAAAATATTGGTGGTGTGAATATTAATGGATTTTCATCGAGCCTCACAATTCCATCCATGAGCCTCACAATCATAAAGTAGCACTGTCATAACTGATTGTAGTGATAGTACACCTTCTATCTGTATACACACCGACCACATTTTCTTATCAAAATTAAAGAGGGTAAATTATATATATTATTTTTTTGGCCCCACACATAGAATACACGCCTACCATAAAAAAATGGAACACTTAGTTTGGCTTCTCAAGGTGATCAGGCCCCCATACCTCTCATTGCATAGAGATATAGCTCCTTTTTATATTTTGGCGAGATGTGGCCTTTGTAATTGCCAAAAAGGAGCTAAAACTAAAACAAATATTTAAACAAAGAAAAATAACGAGTTAAATGAAGAAAATTTATCTCGACATTAAATGGAGCAAATATTTTATCACCCCACCCTCGGGAAACTATTATGAATTACCCATCTTTATTGAAAAATAACAAAATGGGTGTTAAAAATTTTGAAAAATAAATTATTTTATTATTATTATTATTTGGAGATAAAAATAGTTTATTCAAAAATAATAATAATAAAATGTTTTTGTTTTTATTTTTATTTTCTCTTTGTTGTTTTTAAGTTTTTAACAGAAAAAATAGTGACAATCCCAAAATGTTTTTTTATTTTTTAGTTTATTTATTAAAAATTGTTTTTAGCTATTTTTAATATAGAAATGGTAAACATTTCCAAAATAATTTTTAACTATTTTTTAAGAACATTATGTTTTTTATTTGTTTTGGAGTTAAAAAACATTATGTACTTTGGAAATTTTGTCTGAGAACGAAATTTTCATCGTTTTGCAATTACGTACTTTGAAAATTTTTGTCGTTTTGCAATTATATACTTTGGAATTTTCGTCGTCCCTTTTGGCACGGGAATATATGAAGAAGCTACTCTCGTGTTTCGAACTCAAGACCATCCATAGCTTTGGCGAGGGCATTTTCCATCGCACTAAGGCACGACTTTATGATTTTCCAAATTATCAACATGCCTTCAGGCATGGGCATACCCTAGTGTGTGTCTATATATATATATATATATATATATATATATATATATATATATAGTGGAGATTGGAATCATTCAACTCATACCATGAAAAGGATAGAGTGAGGTCTTCCATAGGAATGTTCCCAAAATAATATATATAAAATATAATTTATACATTCATCGTGATATTGATCGTTATGATGAAAGACTAACAAACTTAATATATATACTAATGCAAGAATATGATAAATGCGAAAATAGGGGATTTAGAAAAATTGGAAGATTGGAAAATTGGAAAATTGGACTCGAGTCCCGGGTTTTAATAAAAAAACGCCTACATAGCCTATAAAGGCGTTTAAGTTTACATAGTTTATATGCGGCATAAGGGTGGGGTTTATCCCATAGATTCGAACGGGATATTATTATAGGTGTGTGTGTAGAAAAATGTGTTTTAGTTTTAAAAACGTGTGATGGATGATCTAGTACGAAATTTATGGGTGCAGTCCTCTTTTTGCTTATTTTGTTTTTTTATAGAAAATAAAGTAATTTTTATAGAAAATAAAGTATGTATAATATACTAACAAAATTTTAAGATACTGATGTGTTTGAACTAAAGTAAGAACTAGATTATGAATTTAATGATATTTAATGCAAAAAAAAAGAAATTTAAAGAGAGAGGGAAGGATTTGGACCTTCTTTGAAGCTTGATCTCTGATATTTGATGAACTACCTTTAATGTGAGATGAAGATTGGATGATAGAGAATGTGATTTTGGAAAATTGGGTATAAAAAGCATGGGAATGTAAGCTTGAATGGAAATTCGCATGGAGGAACTTCGTTGATTTCGAGAGAATGTTGCTGAGATCAGTGATGCTGATGGATCTGAGGTGTGTTTTGGAAGTGAGGTCATGCCCTATACTTATAGAGTGAGGGTGGTTCCGATCAGAATGTCCCTAATCCTTCCTATTGGCAGGTGACCCTAGATGCACAATCGATTGGCAGGGAAATGGACCTGCCAATTAACAGTCTCATGGAGATTTTCCTGGAAAACTGATCGTAAAACGTAATCCGTTGATTTTGAATAACGTTAGTGCATGGGGAATACCATTACAAAGGTAATTAAGAGACCTTGAAGAGTCCTTTGGGTCAAATGTGGCTCAAAAGCGCACGTCGGTCCTTTGGACAGGAGATCGCGAAATGGAAACGGATCGTTCGTCCACATGGTAAGTCAAAATCACGCATGGTTCACACCATTGGAAAGGTTAGTAGATTTGATTCAACATTACCAAGAGCTTCTCTTAGTTCGAAAAGACGACTTTGGTTAATCGGGGCCCAAAAGTTCTCGAAGACCTCTCGGAGTAAAAAGGATCATTCGCCTGCACTGCAAGTTAGAATCCTGCATGAGGTAGACCAATGGAAAGGGTATTCATTTACCTTTGGAGTTTCATTTATTCTCATTCGAGATGAAGAGTTTACCTTGGTCAAACGGAGCTCGGGAGCGCCCGGTGGCCTTCGAATCAATTTTCAGGGGAAAATGGATCATTCGTCAAACGGTTATGATGTTTCATTCAAGGGGTAGATCATTGGAAAGGGGTTTTATTTCCCTTCAAAGATTCAAAGAGATTTCACTCTCTCGATGAAGTTGATTGGGGTCAAATCGGGGCTCGAGAGTGTCGGTGTCCTCTAAATTAATTTTCGATAGTAAAATGGTCCATTTGTTTGAACCGCTATGCCGATTCATGCATGGAAAAGACTGTTGGAAAGGGTATTAAAAGATATTTCACTCTGATAATGAATTTGATTGGAGTAAGACGGGTCTCAAGAGCGCCCAATGTCCTCTAGATCGGTACTTAGAGTATGACCTAAGGTTTGTAGTAAATAAAGAGGTTCTAGGGACCTAAGAAGAGACTTAGGGGTCTTATAATGTGGTATCCATAAACACCCTGGACAGGTGAGCTTGGAATAAGTGAAAACTATCAAATAGACACCACATGATGTTTTGGAAAGAGGTCAATTTTGCGGACCTTAGGGACGAGGCTGACCAGTTCAGAGGGTCGAGGTCTATTCAGAGAAACTAAGGTGATGCTGGGGATGGACGAGTTCGAGGACTTAAAGGAGGTGAAGACTAAGGTCAAAGGTAGGGAGCGACCAATTGTGTGGGTCGGGGTCAATTCTGAGGACCTAAGTTGTAGTGACCATTTCTACGGGTCGAAGCCAATTCTGAGGGCTTAAATAGAAGAAACCAATTCTGCGGGTCAAAGCCAATTCTGAGGGCTTAAATAAAGATGACCAATTATGCGAGTCAATCTAATTCTCCGAGCTTAAGATAGAGGTAACCAATTCTGAGGGTCAAAGCCAATTATGTGGGCTTAAAATAAAGATGACCAATTCTACGGGTCAAATTCATTTCTGCAGGCTTAAGTAGAAGTGACCAATTTTATGGGTCAAAGTCAATTCATCCAGTTTAAGATAGAGATAACCAATTCTACGGGTCAGAGCCAATTCTAAGGACTTAAGCTATAGATGACCAATTTTGAGGGTCAAAGATAATTCTACGGGCTTAAGATAGAGATGACCAATTCAATGGGTCAAACCCAATTTTACGAGCTTAAGTGGAGGTGACCAATTCTGCAGGCTTAAGATAGAGACAACCAATTCTGAGGGTCGAAAAAAATTATGAGGGCATAAGTAGAAGCGACCAATTTTGAGGGTAGAAGCCAATTTCGAGGGCCTATGATTCGTTAGGGAAATTTAGGGACTTCACTGGGGATCCGTATCTTATGGTTCTGCTGGGGATTTCGGGGATCATTTGATTTTAAGTTCCACTGGGGAAGTGGGAATGATCCAAAGGTTAGATGTTTCTTAGTTGGGAATTTTTTTTATTTTTGTGGTGTCCTTTGGAGATGCTCCTGAGGAGGATATCAATTGGTGTTGGGAATTCCACTAGGGATATAAGAGTTTTGTTGGGGAGATGAGTGTTGTAAAAATGTTTTTCTTGGTGAAAAAGGTTCTAAAATCCATTTGGTTTAGGATTTTTTCTAGAATTTTTTCAGAGTTTTTTAGCATTTTTTCAGAATTTTGTACGAAATTTCAAGTAGAGTGCCAATCGGCATGGCTTGAAGGGTGCCAAACGGCAGTGACATGATATTTTGGGGCACCTCAAGTAGGTGGAAGGACAGTGCTGATCGATGGGTGCCAGGGAAATGCCGATCAACATGCCCTTTAGCCTCCTATAAAAAGGGGGTTGGTTATCCTCATTTTTCACAGCTTTTTGACTTGCCTTCTTCTGCAATTACCTTATGCAAAGAGTTTTAGAATTCTAAAATCAATATATGGATGATTTCTCAAGCATTGCAACATATATGGTGTGGCTCAAGGTTGATGATTGGGAAAACTTGGAATGGAGGGCTAGGGTGCCCCTTGCAATGGGCAGCGAAAATTCTTTTGACTCATTCGAGCCTGTTGCGGATGACCAAACCCTTTTGCTCAAGACGTTGTTGTGACACCCCGACTAATTAAATACTGGGTAGCTACTCATTTATTAAATTAATACAAAATGCCAAGTTGGTCCAGTAAAAGCATCATTGTCGAAAATATTTTAATGATTACTAACCACCTAGTATTTAAAAAGTGAGTTGCCAAATTTTAAGTTAACTCTGATTAACATATAGTAAAATAATAATGAAAGAATAACAACCATTCACCATAACGAAGCAATAGAATAACCAATAACATAATAATAAGTCCGGAGGAAAACTCCTCACAAAAATCCCACAACTGAACTAAATAAAACAAAGTAACCAGAATTAATTACATGCCAAAAGTCTGAAAATCTGAAATAGGAAATGTTTCTAATAGAAATGGGCGACATGCCCTACAACTGATGAAAGCTGAATATAGAGTCAAGATAGATGAAGCGTCTACTAGAGAAGTCCTGTAACTCCCACAAACAGCTACAGCTCGTCACCTGAATGAAAATCTTAAGCAGGGTGTCCTTGTGGCTGGGCACCTAAAATGGTTTTTACAAAAATAAATTAGAAAGCAAATAGGTCAGAACCCGGAAGTGGGGATTATTTTAAAAACAGCAAGTGTTTTAATAACATTAAAACAATGAATGCAAAATACATGTTAGGACGTGCACTCACATGAAGTACTCACCTCTCGACTAATTTTTGCACTCCTAACGTACCGTACCCGTCTAAGTGACATACATATCTAACCAGACCGTAATAAGTTCTACCCCTATCAACTAAATAGAGGGATTTACTTAACTCAGTTTCTCAATTATTAGTAATACAATTCATTACAGGTTATCCCTTTATAGTTACTCAAAGCGTTTCTGTATTTATACGCTCAATACCAACATGAAAGTTCTCATTAATTTAAGTGTATATTAGTCACGCCATAAATATACAATACAAGCACCCGAGACTAAGCTGCGGTGCACACATACTCTGCTATCCATCTCGGTACATCACGTACATAAGGATCATGCATTCCGAATCTCTCAGGAATCGTTCTCAGATCATAGAAAATCACAAACAATGGAGGCGAACAAAGTCACATCACATGGGTCACGCACATACCTACGCTCCCACGATCAGCAGTCTTATTAACATCCCAATAAGTCCTTCTCTGAACTATGTTCTCGAGGTACACATATAAATCCAGGCAACACAAGGATTAGAGGACCCTAAGCGAACGTAAACCTCCCGTGATAGCAAGTATGGTAGGTATGTCATACACATAAAATCATATACGTATACGTATACTAAGTATACACACATCTTAGTAATCACCGTAATTTATTTGTGGTACACTTTTCATCCTCGTACCGACTTATAATGTTACATAATTTACATATTCCCGGTTAATATAATTATTCAAGCCGTCAATTGTTCTCACGTCGTAATAGACACTCACGTCCTAATCCATAATTTCCGTTGGTTCAAATCACACTTTTATGTTTTACTCCTCACTATATCCCAAATATAAAAATTTATCATCAAGGGAATGTTATCTCTTCAATTAACCAAGGTTACAGGACACGCGAAAACAAAACAGGCCAAAAAGCCTAAACTGTCAGCTCGTTAGAAGTCTCGTTCGAACGAGGCTGTTCGAACGAGAGATCGTTCGAACGAACTGGGCATCTAACGAGATCTCGTTCGAACGAAAGACATCGAACGAACGTCCCTCTCGTTATAAGGAAAATTGTCAACTCGTTAGAAGCTCGTTCGAACGAGCTCGTTCGAACGACCTGGGTAGGTCTTCTAACGAGAGGCCAGTTTCGAGCCCAGAATTTCCTTATTTTGTTTTTCCAACTTTCTTCATCTCTAATCTCATATACAATTCGTCCTAACAGCATTTTAAGGTTTCTAATACACACTAAACATTCGTAGGTCATAATTAAATATTTATATAGGGCTAAATCTTCCTAAACATCATCAAATCATTAAATCCCCTCAGTTTTCCCCAAATCCCATGAACATGAACCCTAGAAAATTAAATTCATCCATAGACATTGCTAAATCCGTTTTTATGATATAAAGATGTATTTTCATTTGAATAATCACCCTAACATTGTTCTACATGCAATCTCCTCATAAAATTTTAAATCTCTAAATCCAATTCAATGGGTTTTTATCATTCTCCAAGAACGAAACAATTTCATAAATTTCCTACGCATGAAAGAAGCATTCTTTGCAAAAACGAAATTAAACCACTTGCCTCTAATATTTCTCTGAAATTGGTGTTGGATTGATGAAGGTTGATTTGTTCTCCCTCTCTCTCTGCAGATTTTTCCTTTCTCTCTCTCTCTACCAGCTTTTCTCTAAGGATGACAATGGAGGTGGAGGTTGGTTTGGCAAGTTTAAGGTTTCTAAACTTCTCCCGTAGCCCACTACCTAGATTGGGGTTGGAAATGGCTTAGTGGGTTAAGACTAAGTCAGATTTTTAACTCTAATTTTCGTGGGTTTTAATTCCCCAAATTCTAAAATTACCAAACTACCCTTTTACGTTGTCGGTATGGCCTAAAAATGCCCCGGGACCCAAACTAAACTCCCGACTAGTGTTTTCTGACTATTTCGACCCTTCCGGACGCGTTGACTCACTCAAAACGACCATATGGTTAATAGAAATGAAATTCACTTTTTAATTAAAATAAATATATTCTTGACGCGACTGTCACACTCGTCTCAACAAAATTCCAAATTTCCGTATTTCAATCTCACGACAAATTTCATAATTTCAATATTCATATATATATAGCCATATATACTCATTAAAATCAAATACCAACTCGCATCTCGCTAGTATTTTTATCCGGATTAATTTCCAATTAATACACATTTAATTCAATTAATCCCATAAATAATTATCATAAAAATACGGGGTATTACATACTTCCCCTCCTAATAACAGAATTTCATCCCGAAATTCGGAACTAGAAAGTACCTTGTAAGAACAACTCTGGATAACGTTCGCGCATCTCATCCTCGCGCTCCCATGTGGACTCCTCGAAATTATGATGTCGCCACTGAACACGCACTAACGGAACTATCTTTGACCGCAGTTTCCGCTCACTTCGATCCAAAATAGCAATCGGTCCCTCCTCGTAGGAGCTATCAGGATGGAGATCGATGTCCTCCAAAGCAATGTGAGAATGAGCCAAATCGTCTCTAAGATATTTCCTTAGCGAGGAAATATGAAACACATCATGAATACGATGCAAATGCTCCGGTAACCCAAGTTTATATGCAACAGACCCAATCCGCTCAATGATAGGGAATGACCCCACCTATCTCGGTGCCAACTTCCCCTTCTTCCCGAATCGCATAATCCCCTTCATAGGAGATACTCTGAGTAAAACGTGGTCCCCCACTTGGAACTCCCTGAAGAACCTCTTCGCATCAGCATAGCTCTTCTGTCGATCCTGAGCTACCCGAATGTGACTCCGAATCAATTATATCCTCGCCGAAGTATCCTGAATCACTTCCGGCCCAAGTAGTTTGTTGTCCCCCACCTCCAACCAATATTCTGGGGAACGATAAGGTCTACCGTACAATGCCTCAAATGGAGACATGCCAATGGTGAACTGGTAGGAATTGTTGTAAGAAAACTCCACCAGTGGAAGATATTGCTCCCATCCACCCTCGAAATCAATGATGCACATACGTAACATGTCCTCCAACATCTGGTTTGTACGCTCCGTTTGCCTATCGGTCTACGGGTGATACGCCGTACTTAACCGCAATTTAGTGCCCATGGCCTCCTGAAAACTCTCCCAAAACCGTGAAACAAATATCTTATCTCTGTCAGACACGATATTTAGGGGCACACCGTGAAGTCACACTATCTCTGCATTAAAGAGCTGGGCATACTGTTCCGTAGTGTAATCTGTCCTTACGGGTAGAAAAAGAGCGACTTTGGTCAACCTGTCCACAATTACCCAAATGGAGTCGTGACCTCTCTGTGACGTAGGCAACCCCGTGATAAAGTCCATGGATATGCTCTCCCACATCCACATCGGAACCTCTAATGGCTGTAGAAGTCCTGCCGGTCTCTGATGGTCCACTTTTACCAGCTAACAAGTGGCGCATTTAGAAACAAACACGGCAATATCTCTCTTCATCCCGCTCCACCAATACCGACATCTCATATCCTGGTACATTTTGTCCCCATCGGGATGTACCGCGAACCGTGAGCCGTGCGACTCTGCCATCACTTCGTGTCTCAATTCCTCCCCTTCCGGAACTACCAGTCTCCCATTGAAGCGTAATCCCCCGTCTGAGCTAACGGTGTAGGACTCGGCTCCCTCTATTAATAATCGAACTATCTGCTCCTGACAGAACGAGTCATCTGCTTGGGCCTTCACCACCTCCGTGATAATCTGCGGCGTAACAGTCATCATAGACATGAATGATCAGGCCACTGCATCCTGGTGTCCCAATTCCTTCCACTTGGCCTTCCACACCCCTGCCACCTCATCTACTGGCCTATGGCTCAACGCGTCTGCTACCACGTTAGCCTTCCCCGGGTGATATTGGATATCAAACTGATAGTCTTTCACAAACTCAAGCCACCTTCGCTGCCACATATTCAACTCCTTCTGCATGAATAGGTACTATAGGGACTTGTGGTCCGTGAACAATCGAAACTTCTCCCCCAAAAGGTAATATCTCCAAATCCGAAGGGAAAATACAACTGCCGCCAACGTCAAGTCATGAGTGGGGTAATTCTTCTCGTGAGGCTTAAGCTTACGGGAAGCATAAGCTATGGCATGACTCTCCTGCTGCAATACACCTCCAAGTCCTTGTAAGGACGCATGGGTGTAGACTAGATACTCAACTCTCGGTCTCGGCAATGCTAACACCGGTGCTGAGGTCAACTTATCCTTCAACTCATCAAATGCCAACTGACAAGCATCACTCCATATGAATGGCACACCCCTACGAGTCAGATGTGTCAAAGGACCCGCTATCTTCGAAAATCCCCGAATAAACCTCTTGTAGTATCCTGCTAGTCCCAAGAAACTACGGATCTGAGTCGATGTCGTGGGTTGTCCCCACTCCCTCACTGCGGATACCTTCCCCGGATCAACAGATATCCCCCGGTCGGAAATAATATGCCCCAAAAACTGAACCTCCTTCAGCCAAAACCCGCACTTCTCATACTTTTCATATAACTCATTCTGACGTAGTGTCTGCAAAACCTGCCTCAAGTGCTCAGCGTGCTCCTCCTCTGTCTGGGAGTATTTTTATCCGGATTAATTTCCAATTAATACACATTTAATTCAATTAATCCCATAAATAATTATCATAAAAATACGGAGTATTACAGTTGCATCATCATTCTTCCAGGGTGGTGAACCCTGGAGGCTATGTAAGTATTGATGACCATTGGTATTCTTTTCATTTTTCTTGGTAGTATTTCCTTATTTCTTGAATTTTTACAAGGGTCGTTTCCTTTTTGTCTTTGGCAGTCTGATGTCTCTATGTCGAATTTGTGCGCTTGAGGTGTGATGGGGCTTAGGGATGTTAGGGTTCACTTTTCGTTGATGGTGCGTTGGGTGGTGTCATTAGCCAATTTTGGGAGACGGGCGTTTGCACTGGATGAGACACCTCATTCTACGGCTATTCTTTATGATCTGGGGTAGAGGTGGTGGGACACCACCCACACCTTTCACTTTGGCTTTGGGGAGATTATGGTGGCTCCCATAGATTTACAGTAGCTGCTAGGGATGGACTATGATGGGGTACATATTGAGGTGGATAGCACTTTCGAGTGACACAGGAGGCGATGACGGGGGCATTGGGTGATCTGGAGAGGGTCGTCTTTGGGGACTTTATTCGTTTGTCTCTTCTGAGGGAGTTATTTCTAAGTATGAGGATTGATGAGAATAATGGGTAGCTGGTGCGGAAGATGGCCCGTTTGTTCATTCTGCTTGTGTTGGGAGGCTTCTTAGTGGCGACGTAGTCCACTTGTGGTCTTTTCCATTTCTAAGGGTGTTTCAAAAGTCCCGCTTTATGAATGGGGGAGTCTAAACTTGGAGACCATTTATTCTTCTCTTGATACATTCAGCCGGTGCTACCGATAAACTTTTACTGGAGCCACACATCTTCTTGAGGTATTCTTTATTTTTCACATTTTTCTTTATGCATATATTCTTGGTTTCTTGATTGCTGAACTTTTGTCCTTTGCAGATGTGATTCTATGAGATGATTGGGTTTAACACCCAATTGATAACCTTGATGGACGAGTCTGTTGGGGACTTCTTTCGGATTTATCAGTGGCGAAAGTCCAATCGAAAGTCGAAGAAGTCTCTCTCTCTAGAGACGATACATCAAGTCTTTCAATGGCTTGACGAGCGACAGGGTAAGTCCTTCTTTCTCTTCTGAGATCATTTTTCCTCTATGATATTTTCTTGATATTTATATTTATCCACTGGGGATTTTGCAGGTGACCATTTATCCGTGGGGGATGGCCATCCAGCACACAGGGTTGACCAGTGGGAATGCGCAGATATAGTGTTTGCTGGTGCATGAGTTTGGATACACCTGGTACCTTGGGGAGAGAGTAGTCTGGCAGGCTGTGGAGGATGAGGTTGTGATGACACGGACTATACCCCCGATGTATATGAGGTGAGTGAGGAATATGGCAGATGATGCTCAAGTAACGGCGATGACGGGTGAGCCTTACTTTCCTATACTGACATGGTGGTGGCGTATGATTATTTCGACTTTGTGTCGAGCTGGTTGATACCGCACAGTATATATGACGTGATTCCTCTCCCCCATGCGAGTTCGAGTTTTCCGATGGGGTCCTCCCATAGTGCAGGTGGTGCGTTAACATCGCCAGTGACGATGACCTCAGAGGTTTCTTTTTATGAGGCTGTCCCCTCCTTCTTATAATATCCGGTAGGATGATGGATGATCGGTGCATTTGATTCACTACCCTAATGCAATGGATTTGGAGGAGATGTGTTTGACTGAGGAGGTCCTTGAGCCACCGATATACTTTTCATCTGTTTGACTTTTAAATTTTTTAATTTCTTCCTTAGCCTCAGATTGACTGATTTGCTCTTTTCTGTTTCTCTTTGCAGCATATTCGGGTATCCACCACCTGGCTAAAGGATGTTTGGGATTGGATATATTCGGAAACCACCCAAACTCGAGATGCAATTCTGGTTCCTTCTTTTCTGGTGCCATCTAACTCGTCTGAGGAAGGGTCTGGCTCGGGGAGTGGTGGTACGTCGTCTCGTCACCGGGAGAAGAGAGTGCACCGCAGGGAAGGAGGATCCTAGAGAGAGGGAGAGAAAATGAAAAAATAAAGAGAAAGTGTGTGTGTGTGTGTGTGTGTGTGTGTGTGTGTGAGAGAGAGAGAGAGAGAGGTTGTAGGTGGGTGATAAAGAAAGAAAAATGTAGGTGGCTTCGGGCTAAGTCTGATTGTATTTTCTTTATTTTCTGCAAAACTGATGTAACACAGCAAATATTTATGTAAATAAAATAATGTTTTTATTGATTTTTGTTTTTTACTGACTTAATGCACATGCTCTTTTTACTTTGTTGCTGAGACCGTAAAAAAAATTAAAATTATTTGGGAGAGAATTTATTTCAAAATTAAGATAAGTAAAGATAAGAAAAATTGGAATTGTTTGAGAATAATAATTATTTTTTATTGAGTTCTTTTATTTTGACAACAATGGAAAAAGGGAAATTTCCAAAAATAGGGGGTTGCCAATCGGCATGACGCATGTCCTGCCTATCGGCATGTCAGTCCATTCCAATCAATGCAAGGCTTTAATTGCACTTTCTTCAATTTCATAGAACTTGGTGGGGTTAATTTTTCTCCAATTTTTGTAGGATTCCTTGTCTTTGTTTGAGGCTTTTCAAGTATAAATAGGGGTGTGGGTGGAGCATTTTCTTCACACCTACACATTCTTTTCTTTTACAATATTATTTTTTACTTTGCAAAATGGCTCTCTCTGGTAGTGTTGAGTTCACAAACCACCTCAAAACCTTGGAAGCAATGTTCTCCTACAACGTCGATTACAATATTTTCAACATGCGTCGAGTCTCCTTATGGCGCAACCGGCCCATAGAGTGGAACTTGTTGATGGAAGCTGTGGAGTTCTAGTATTCTGAAGACCACATTTTTTTGTTTTGGGTTGGATGAGGTCTGTCCAACCTATGAAGAGTTTTTTCCATGTTGGTGATAAATCCCATTGCCGCGGAAAATATGCCTTAATTTTCCTGATCCCCTAGGGAGTTGTTAGCAGGACTTCTCCATATCTCGACTTCGGCAGCTAGGTCACTGGTTACAGGAGGAATGATTTTTCTTCCTGTTGTGCTGCATTATGTGCATTTGCAGGATGTTGGTGATGCTCTCTATGATGGATTTGTCATTCTAGGCTTGGTTTCAAAATTGTTATTGGTGACTGGACAATTATTGGTGGACCTATAACTTACAATCATTCCTTCTTGGCTGTCGTACTGTCACAATCCTGCGGTGATGATATTAGCAGAGACTTTGAATGGTCTGAATGCCTGGTGGAAAGGTCATTATGACTTGTTTAGGGGTAGCCCCGTAATGTTGTTCATGTGGCTGCCAGAGAGATTCTATATGGTAGTCCCACTAGAGTATCCTTTGTCGGTTGTGCCAAAGTTTTTTTTATGCTACTTTATCAGTGTAGACTTGGACATGGATAAATGAGAAAATTTGTTTTTAGAGCACGGGGATCGAGGCTTACTTTAGTCAATGCCTTGGTGGGGGGAGCTACTACCCATTCTAGAACTAGGGGAATACCAGTATGTTCGGTTGGTTTTCCTCAGGCAAACCTCTTTCTACTTTCCCTGGCAGCTTCTGTTCCAATCTGGATGGGAACATATTGTACCACCTCAGACACTAGACTTCTTTCCTATGGAGGATTTGATAGAGCGCATGATCATACGGCTTGGATATTTTTGGGGGAATTGTCAACCATCGACCTGTTCATCCCAGTAAATTGATAGAGTCCGTCATATCTCAAGGGACTACATAAAGTGGTTGTGGATAAAAGTAGTTGCCAAGTTACTAGTTGTGAAGACTGGACAAAGGTGGTTGGCCATATCTGACACCAAGGAGGGAGGTGTTGTGATTTTCCCCAGGCTAGTTGGGCTTATCGTTCTATGGAGCGTCTACGGCACTCTATTCGGGAAGTGGAAGTTTAGGGACCCCAGGATGTGGGTGATGATGGGGATGGTTCCTCTGGAAACTGTGGGTAGGACTCCTAGGGAGTTTATTTGTGAAGCTTTTGTAATGGGTGTTTGGGAATAATTTGAGGGTTATTTTTGGTGTAGTGGGACCTTTTTTTTATTTATTTTAAGAAGGTATGAGTAGGCTAACAAGGGAAGTAATTTGACTCGCTACGCTCATGTAATTGTACTAGAATTTTCAAATAATATAATAAAAACGTTTTTGATCATCTAGTTGTGCCTCTTGATGAGTTTTTTGCTTTTGAATTATCTATACCGATCTCTAAGGCATACCTAATCCTTTTTCTCATGTGTATAATAAAATTAATTGTTGTTCTCGGGGATAAGAAAAGAATAGCATTTTTTGGGGAAGAAGGGGTCGTGCTCATGTGAAGCGTATGAGCTACCTAAATACCTCTGGCACTTTTTGAAAATTTTCAGAAATGCATTTTTGAAAGAAAAAAATATTTTAGAGGATCAGGCCCCACGTAGTTCTGAGTAGAGGGAAATGAAAAATATTTTTTTTAATAGAATGGATATGAGAAGAGTCATAGCGCACCGAAACTTCGGACTAGGGGTAAAATTTCTTGAGGCGATCTAGGTTAACTGGACGGGCCATCTCTTCTCCATCGAGATCGGTGAGCACAGTGGCGCCGGTTGACATGATCTTCTTTATGATGTATGGGCCACTCTAATTGGGTTTGAATTTCCCTCTAGGGTCCCAGATTGGCTCTACAATTTCATTAAGGGATAAGTCCCCTTGTCGGACACCACGATCCTTAACTCTCTTATTGAATGATCACGATATCCGATGATGGTACCCAAGTATATGGTATAGAGATTTTAGTCTCCTTTCATCTAATAGTGACAGCTCTGTAAACGGCCCTGATTCCAATCTTCTTCGCTGACTTTATTTTCAAGCATGACGCTTAGTGATGAAATTTCTAGCTACATGGGTAAGACTTCTTCCATGCCATAAACTAGAGATTAAGGGGAGCCCCATTAGATGTTCGAACATAAGTGAGGTAGACTTAGAGGGAATAAGGGATCCGATCGACCAAATCTTGACAACTCTCAGTCATCTTGCTAATGATGGCTTTGAGGTTCTTATTAGCATCTTCAACTGCTCCATTGATTTGAGGTCAGTAGGGAGAAGATTTGTGTATCTGAATCCTATCCTCATCGACCACTTCTGTGACTTCTGCCTCAAAATGTAACCCATTGTATGATACCATCTCATGAGGGACCCAATACCGCTAAATGATATTTTTCTTAATGAACTTGGACACTTTCTTGGCATTTAGAGTTGCTTATGACTCAACTTCGACCCATTTAGTGAAGTCATCAATGGAAACTAGGATGAACTCATGCCCATTAGAGGCTTTAGGTGTAACCTTCCTTATGATGTCGATGCCCCATGTGGAAAATGGCCAGGGAGAAGTATGTTGTATAATTCTCATGGAGGTAGGTGTTGTAGGTTTGAAACTGCTGAACGTAAGCGGTGCAATCTTGAACCATGAAAGTCCAGTAGTAACCATGTCGAATGATTTGATTGGCGAACATACTGCCATTCATGTGGGGTCCTCATTCTTCGCTGTGGATTTTCTTCATCATCTCTTCAATGTCATCCCCTGCGATGTAATGCAAGTGGGTTCTATCAAAGTTCCTCTTGAACGGGCAGCCAGTTTGCGAAGAGTTGCTCGATCTTTCTTGTCAAAATCTTAGGGATACCTACCATGCTTGAGAAGGCACCAAATATCATAGTATCAACAATCGTCTATGTTAGGATCTTATTTTATGATGAGATTAATGTGGTAGCAATAGGTTGGTTTATCTTGCTTTTGTACAATGAAAGGGGACATTATTATTTGTTCAGGCATATCAACCATGGAGGCTAAGGTAGCCAGGGCATCGGCTAGGTTGTTCTTTACTCGGGGCAAGCAGTGGAAGGTGACATCTGGGAATTGGGAGGCCATCTCTTCTAGATGGGCAAGAAAGGGTAAGATTTTCTTGTCCTTGACTTTCCATTTTCGGAGTATTTGATCGATGATGAGGGATGAATCCTCATAGACATATATGTATCGAATCCTTTTTTTGAGGGAAACTTTGAGGCCTACCGCGTATTCCTCGTATTAAGTCTTGTTATTGGTGCAAGGAAAATCTAGGTTAATGGCAATGGGAGTGTGAGAGTCATCGAGGGCAATGTAATACCCCGTATTTTTATGGCCTTTAATTAAGGGATTAATTAAATATAATTGGGTTAAATTAATATTATATTAATTCGTATTTTAAATTGAATATTTACTAGAATGACGAGAGTTAGTAATTATTGGTAAGAATTATGTTGAATATTACTAGATGAGTAAAGTAATATATGAGATTTAATTTATTAATATTATCACGAGTGAATAATATGGCAATTATGGAGATTAAGTCGGGATGCACCTCTGTCGTGTCGGGACTAAATTATTATTATAAAAGTTAATAAATTATAAGTCTCTCGTATGGTCATTTCGAACGCGCCAACATGTCCGGATGGGTCTAGATAGTCAGAAAAGTTTACCCGGTGGTTTAGTTTGGGTCTTGGGACATTTTAGTAATATTGCTTTTTAAGGCTTAATTATGGTCGAAAATTAAAGGAACATATCTTATGGGAGTTAGAGTCTTTGAGGATTAGAATTGGTAGAGTTACAGAGAGGCTAAGGAAGGGGAAAAGGAGAAGACTCTAAAGGGGAGAACCACCCTACCTACACCACCCTTGCCATCTGTCACCACCAACGCGTAGATCGGGACGCGAGGATCATAACCATACCCATCAACACTTGTGAATCAGACCTTGATATCTGAGGCATGTATATATCTTGATACTTTTCAAGTTAATATATCTCCCATATTAGAATAGGATTAATAAATACATGTTTAATGGAAGAATTTGATGATTTAGGGAATTTAAAGCACATGCTTTAGAGGAAATAAGTATATTCTGGAAATCTCAACATGTGTATGGTATTACCCACGAAATTGTAATGGTTTAGAAGTGAGAAATATGGAAAAAGAGTTTGAAGATTGGAAATTTTAATGAAACTAGGATTCTTGATAATTATGATGAATTTTCCCATTAATTCGATACCGTTGATGAATTTGTACATACTTCACGTAGGAAATCATGTATATAGGTATATTTAATCAGTAGTAAACTTGTTTGGGAGTTTGGGACTCAATTATGGAGTTTTGGTTGAGGTTGATGAAAGAAACCCGTAGTTAACAATGGCAGAATTCGGAATACCTGCTTGATCGATCGATTGGCCAAGAATGTCGATCGATCGACTAATCGATCAATCGAGCCCTTTCATTGATCGATCGACCCCTCCTGGAAAACTGCATGTTTTTCCCCTGTTTGTTTAATCCGGATAAAATGCGTAGGAACCCTTGAATATCATTTAAAGAGAATAATGGGTCATGAGGAGTACCAGCAGGGTCTAAGTAGAATACCATTAAATAAAATTGTACATGGGATGAAACTGTGGGTTAACGGGGGGTTTAACGCGTATTGAAAATCATTCGCACGTTAGCTACGGAATTGAGAGGGTTATAAATGACTTAGACCAGTATGTTAAAAACGGTGTACCTACTGTATTGGCCTTTAGAAGAGAGGATACTGTAAGGGACGAGAAGTAATTGCGAAATGACTAAAATTGAGAATAAAGTGGGATGAGTTCTTTATGCGAAAAATTTGGTAAAATTGTATTACGTACGGTTAAAATATTATTAATATGGGTCGTGGGTGAACCTAATTTTAAAATGAGAATATTTATATATATGAAGGAGTGCATGTGTATATATTTATATGATGTTTGTGTATAATCATGCCCGCGCTACTTGCTAAAATGGAGGTTTTTATGTCGGGACAGTCTTATCTCGATGGGACCTCTATGGGGGATATTGGCTTGTACCCTAAAATATAGGATTCCTTGGTACAGGACATTTGAGAATGATAGTCAAACGGTCCTAAGAGACGTGAGGGGTATGTGCTCTCCTCTTAGTGACTTGTAACTATGCTTCACCTCCATTTTGTGTGTATTGTGTTAATATTGTTCGAGAGTGATTTCGAACTAGTATTTCCCTTAGTACGAGAGATACGGGGACTTGATAGCATAGTATGCCAGCACAATAGATTTTATGTGGGGTGCCAATAGTATATATATTATATGAGGGATTAATATATATACTTATATATTGAAATATTCTACTATGCATATAAGTAGTTAAGTATTGAATAAATGCTCCAAATTGTAGAGAAAGTATTCAGGAACTTTATAACAGTAATGAGATATATGAAGTAACGTAAGAAATCATGAAGAGATTGATCTCTAAACTAAATATCATAGCCTTATGACTTCTCAAAATAAATTCATTAGGAGATAAGTTAGATAGATTTAAGAGGCATTTAGTAGTACGATAGGCATGCACACTAGATGAGAGGTGAGGATTCCGAATAGAGTGTCGCGTACTAACATGGTGGTTATATTAGTCGATAAGAATTTTAAATACTTGCTAAACTATTTTCAAAACTGTTTTACACTCAGTCTCTGACCCATTTTCTGCCATTCTCTCTCTTTTGTGTATATATATGTATATATTACAGGTGCTCAGCCACAGGGGAGTTAGGTGTAAAATCATTTGACTGTACATGCTGCAACTTGTGTGGGAGTTGCAGGTCATTGCAGTAGACGCTTCCTCCTTTTGTTCCTCTGATTTCTGTTTATCTCTTGTAGTTAGGGCATGTGTCGCCCATTTCCAGACTTGTTTAGACTTGATAGGGATTTCATAATTCTATCATTTCAGTAATCTATTTTCATTTGGGATTATTTATCTCTCACTTTATCTGTGGTTTGTGGTTAATCATTTGGATTTGAGTAATCTAGTTGGCCATGTTCATCAGATGATTGGTATCTTTATCCTTTGCATTATTCAAATTTGTTTATGTTTAAAAGATTTTTATAACATAATTAAATAAATGAAGACTTTAAATTGTTTTGACACTTAGCTTAATTATTTAGGGTGTTTAAATTGGAAATAATTATTTTGCGACAGTGATGTTAAGAATGAGCCAACTGTTCACCTTGATTTTAATTTAATAAAGGACTGATCACCCGGTATTTAATTAGGTGGGGTGTCACAGGCAATTAGGAGGATCCCAATGCCAGACCCTTTCTTGTTGGCGGCGCCATCAAAGAACATTTTCCAATGGAGGTCTTCTCGTGAGGTACTAAGGATATTATTTTCTGGGAATTCAAAAATCCATACATTGACTTCTTCCATAGGGTAGTCAACGAGGTAGTCGGAGATGGATCTTCCTTTCATAGCTTTTTGCGTGACATACATGATATAGAGCTCGAATAAAAAGATCAACCATCGGGCCATTTGTCTAGTTAGGGCCGGGTTTTTGAGTAGGTACTTGATGGGATCCATTTGGGCTACGAGTCTAATGGGAAAGGCGAGCATGTAGTGTCGTTGTTTTTGGGTGACCCTGATAAGGACAACACATGATTTTTCCAAGGCTGTGTAGTTAACTTTGTACCTCGATAACTTAAGACAAGCATAGTAGATGGATCTTTATTTGCGGGATTCTTCAAGGTATTGGGCTAGCAAAGCCCCAGCAGTAGTATCACTTACGATTATGTATAGGATTAGGGGAAGACCAGGTTGCAATGGCACACCGGAGGTTGGGTTAGATATTGCTTAATTCGGTCAAAGGCTTCTTAGCAATCCTTGTTCCAAACTATGGTGGAATCCTTTCAGATGATTTTGAATATGGGTTCGCATATATAAGTCAACTGACTTATGAACCGGATGATATACTATAATTTTCTGAGGAATCCTCAGACTTCCTTCTTCGCTTGGGGTACTCGCATCTCGAGTATGGATTTCTTCTTGGCAGAACCTATTTCAATCCCTTTTTGATAACCATGAATCCGAAGAGCTTCCTTTTGGTAATGCCAAAGACACATTTCTATGGGGTAAGTCGCATATGGTATTGTCGTAGTCGCCCAAAGAACTTTCAGAAAGAGGAAACATAACCCTCTCTAGTCTTAAACTCGATAATCATACCATCCACATAGACCTCAACTTCTTTGTGTATCAGATCTTGTGAGATGGTTGCGGCAGCCCTGTAATAGTTAGCTCCTATATTTTTTAGACCAAATGGCATAACGGTGTAACAGAATGTTCCCTAAAGAGTGATGAATGCGATTTTCTCTTGATGATTCGGGTGCATCTGATTTTATTATATCCGGTAAACCCGTCAACGAATGACTTAAAAGCGTGATTGGTTGTGTTGTTTACAATCATGTTGATACTGGGTAGCGGATAATCATCCTTCAGAGAATCTTTGTTCAAGTCTCTGTAGTCGACACATATGTGAACCTTCTCTCCTTATTTTGGCATAGGTACGATATTGGCTAGCCATGTGGGATATTTTATCACACGAATGAAACCCACATTCAAATGTTTAACCATTTATTCCTTAACTTTGAGAACCATTCGGTGCAGAGCTTTCATAGTTTTTGTTTGACCGGTTTACAGTCTAGGAGAGTTGGAATCTCATATTGAGCTATCTCGAGATCAATGTCAGGCATATTGTTGTAGGACCATACGAAGACATCCATAAATTCCTTTAGTAATTCTTCGAGTTTCACACGCTCATTCTCGTCAAGGGTGGCCCTTATCCTAATCTCGCGCAGTTGGCTACTAGAATCGAGATTAATAACGACAGTTTCATCTTTATTAACTTGCACGTGATTATGTTATTTTTTATTAACCTTATTAAGATTAGTTAAGAATTATTCATTTGGAAAATCATCGTCATCAAGAGTTTGATTAGAATCAAGACAATTAATGTTAGGTTCATCAAGATACTCAAAATCTTTATTTATTTCATTGATAGGAAAACGACAATGAGAACCTCATCAAAGGAGTTCTTGATTACATCAGAGTAATGAGGAACAACAAGAGAAGAAGAAATGGTATAAACATATAGATTAGGTTAAATTTCAGTAAGTGGCACAGGTGCAGCATGCCAATTAAGGAGAGGTGAATTAGCAGGTGGTATGGATTTAATGATGTAGCCCCTGAGTGGATCATGCAAGGTGTCAACCCTAGTGTATGCAAGTTAAAGGAATCTTCAAAGTCACTTCCCTCAGGATAATCGATATTGGCTATGATCTCTTCGACGAATGGTTGCACATGATGCTGGGAACTTTCGTTCCATAAGTAGCTGTCTTGGATAAAGATATCCATTCCAGGTTTCATATTCTTATCCACATGATCATACCACAGTTCAAGAAAGCTGCAGAAGGAGAAATCTTCACCTTCTCTGATGAATCTTTCGTTCAATTAATCTCTAAAGAAAATCTTCGCACCTTCTAATCTTTTCTTTAGTCGAGGTTGGTGGATCATTCGGAGTTCTTCTCCTGAAGGTTGGTAACCCAGGCCATGAGGATGAAAATATTTCTTCAACAGAATGGGTTCAAGTATCCCTCATTGTCTGCATCCTAGCCCTAGTCCGGGCATAAAGTGCATGTTCTTGAATATCTGGATCATATTAATGTTTCCATGGGGGTTATATTCTAGACAAATCCTCTCTTTGAAATCGTTTCGTATCGGAGTAAAAGTGGTTCAACTCGAAAGCCTAAAAGAAGCATAACATTTACCCCATGTTGTATCTCAAGTACAGGATTATCGATTCTTACATTCTTGACATTGTCGTCATCACGCAAGTTGGTGATAACCTTCCCATTGGCGAAGAATTTCAATTTCTTATGAAGGTAAGAAGGCACACCTTTGATGATATAGATCTATGGTCGTCCAAGTAATAGATTAAAATAAGCTGGGATATCAATGACTTATAATTCAACAGCATGATTTATTGGGCTGGCCCCTATTGTGAATTTTATGGATCCTATTACTTCTTGATGAATATTATCATAGGCACGTACAGTGGCTGAGGTTAGAGCAAGGTCACTCTCTTTAAGTCCCAAAGAATTAAGGGTCCTCAATGTGCAAACATTAAGAGTTGATACATTATCGATAAGAGAAAGCGGTATAGTCTTCCCCATGACTTCGATAGAGATATTGAAAGCATAGTTGTGGTTTGGCCCAATCTTAGGGATTTTTTCTTCGGAGAAAGAGAGCATTTTAGTAGAGGTCGGGGATCCTACCTGATTCACTGCTTCTTCTAGTATAGTGAAAGGAGGGACCGTGGGTCCTATGAGTATCTTGATCAAGGCATTTATGTGTAGCTGGGAAGACATAAAGAGTCCCCACAAAGTGATGGTTGCTTAGGTCTTCTTCAACTGATTGAGGATCTTTCTCTCCTCGAGGGTCATTTGGGGCATAAGAAGATTCTCAACACCTCTCCCTTGTCGTTTGCTGATGGTAGCAGGTTTGGGACATGGTAATGCCTCCCCGACCTGGTCATATGGTTTACAAAAGAGGGGGAAAATAGAAACCCCGTTTTCTCATTGATCTCGGGTTGTTCATCCACCTTATTGATTTCTCCTAACAGCTCCTCAAATGATATCATCCCACATATATTAATTTTTGGGAAAGTCTTTTTTGGACCTTGCTCTTCATTTGAATCATTAAATTCGTCCCCCTATCCGGTAGCAATGACATTATCTTTCCATAAAAAGTTAATACACTCACAACCTCAACGACTTCTTCGTATAAGTACTCCGATTTGGCGGGGAGATGCAGAAGTGAAGGGACCAAGTGCCCTTGTAGTTTAAAAGCATCAAGTAGATCGGACATACTATAAATTTTATCGATTTCTTAGAATAAGTCTGCCATAATTTAGACCATATTTTTTAGACTGACTTCATCGATTAGTACCATCGGATTTTCTGACTCTTAGGCCCATTTATGAGCTTCTAAGAACAGTACATAGAATCTCTGGCAGTCAATGGTCATTTGGGAGGGAAATTTTAATCCAAACTCTAGGAGTTGGTTCAGGAATTTCGATAATTCCATATCTTTACTGCCATAATGGGTACCAACAGCGATGCATGCTCTGATGATAGGGCCTAATCGGCGAAGCTGGTAGGCTGTAGGAGAAAATATGGGCAAGTTTGGAGGGTTTAGGAGAGTATATGGGTATGATTGGTGATATGTTTGGTATGATCTGGGTATATGGGTTAAACTCTGGGTCTTCTTCTAAAAAGATGGCATTTGTATGATTCAGGAGTGGATTGTGGGTAATGTTTGGTTTAGGATATACTGGTAGGGCGATGACATACCGGTTAATCAGACCTTGGATCACATTTCGTAGGTGGAAACATTGGTCGGTTGAATGGACGGTAGTTTGGTTAAAATCGTAATGGGCATCCGGTTTGAAATTTTTGGGAAGTGGGTTTAGTAACGAATGAGGTCCCAATGGCTTGATAAGGTTTTCGCTTAGGACATCCTGGTAAACTTTGGAGAGAGGAGTGTGAATCTCGGTGTATTCCTTTTGAACTGGGTTAGGGCAACTTTTTGGTTCCCATGAAGTGGAAAGCTGAGAGATGTTATTAATAGTTGAAACTGCGGTGCTGTCAGGTTTTTCATACTTTTTGGGAGTGAAATGTCCAGGAACTTTCTTCAGTTCGATTTCTGTCTTGGTAAGACCTTCTTTGATCTCTACTCCTGCTTTTCGTAGGGCTAAAAAAGGAGGGTAACATTGTCCTCCCATCGTCATTCGAATATGGGGTAAGAAATTCTTCTTTATAATGCTGACTTGCTCCTCCTCGAAAGGTCAGTTGGTCATGGTGGATGATTTTTCTATTCACCTTGCCATAAAGTCACTGACTGATTCCCTGGGATTCTATTTAAGTATCTCCAAATCACAACGAGTAACCTACGACTCTTCATTATACTTGTACTGCGATATGAACTCGTATGCAACATCCTCCCAACTACGGATCCTGGACTCCTCAAGGGATAAGAACCAGCGAAGAGCACTTTCCATCAAAGTCTGTGGGAACATTTGGTCCATTATTTACTTAGAGGCACCTAGGATATTCATCGGTCGGTGATAACTACGGAGATGAAAAATCAGAGGTCCATTACCCCTTAACTTCTTAATGTTGGGAATATTGAACTTTTTCGATAACCTTTCTTTAGGATAGGTAGATATGTGGGTGTAGTCCTTATAGTTCATAGATATTATGACTTGGTTAAACTTCTTTGTCAACATCTTGAGGTCCTCCTTAACCTTGTTCAATTCTTCCTCCTTTGGATCAACTATCATGGGTAAGTTAGCCCCTGGCTGGGTAAGATTCGGCATAGGGAGCTAGGCTGGAGGTGTCCCATGGGGAATGTGGAGCGTGTTGATATACCTCAGGAACCCAAATAGGAACAGGTGCAGAAGGATCCAAATTTGATAACGGTTTTAGTACATCAGGTTCTTCGGGAACATAAACCCAATTTCGTTGCATCTCATGAACCTCGGTTTGAAGGTTTTTAATCTTTGCAGTGAGTTGGGCTAAGACCGTCATCAAATTTGGATTCACATTCGGTATTGGTTATGTGTTCTTCACAGAAAGTGGATGAATTCTGGACTCAAAGGAAGTAGCGAGTGAACTGACAGAACTTAGGGGTGGTTTGACAGAAGACCGAAGCCAATAGGGAGCGAGGCCAAGGGTATGCATCGACCTGAAGAGGAGAAAAATAAGAATTTATGTTTTGAAAGAGAGTGAAAACTATTAGTTTTATAAAAGGAAAGAAAATATTTTTGACATTTCTTTTTTTTTTAAAAGACGAGGACAAAATTTTTTTAGGTAAAAGGGAGGAAAGATATTTTTGGTATAAGGAAGGAAAAAATGGTTTTGGTATTTTTAATAAAAGAAGGAAAAATGTTTTTGACACTTTTTTGTAAAGAAAGAGGAAAGATGAGAGATGGGTCTCAGCATGATTATTATTATGTTTATTATGTTCTCACTTATATTCGGTTTACCTAAATGCAAAAATAAATTACGGACGGGACCCGAGCCTGGAAAAATTAGGTTTTGAAAAATATGTAAAAACTATAGTTGGACTGGTTACTAGGCTCATAGGAAGGGTCCCGTTTTAAAAATTGCACAAAAATTTGAACGACATGTCGACTCGTCATTTTGATAGAGTTTCGGGTAGAAATCGACAAACTAAATATGAGTGCCCTAGGTTTGACACCAATATGTGGGTATGCAGTTGTTGGGTTAATTGGAAGGGTTCCCCCTTTGGCATGACTTCCACGATATATGTCTTGCTTTTGAGGGAAATCGATACGTGTGGACAAGCCATTTGATATACTTAAGTGTACGTGAATTGCCTCACTATATACCCCATGGGGATAGTGCATGTGAGAGAGAATTCGATATACTCGAGGCACGTGAATGAGTTCCCTACAATATACCTCCCGTCATGACTTCTGTCAAGCGGTACGATGTGGGGGGAACCATTTGGTATACGTCGAAGGTACTTGGCCAATGGAAGGTGAGAGTCATATCTCTTAGGCTAACTGTGACCTATTAGACCAGTGCCCATCACAAAGTGACCCCCCAGTTATGGGACAAAATTTGGTTAATAGCAATGCTCTTTGGTGATGTAGTGTGTAAAAGGAATTATCCTTGATTAGTACATTATGGAAAGAGTATCTTTATTGATGAGCATCATGCCAAGCAGGTGATAATATACAAGTATAAAAAGTAAATCTATATTAATCATGGATATTTTAGAGTGAGTGATGTGTATATATCTACAACTGAGTGTGTAGTAGTGAACCTAAGCATGGATCAATTACAAGTGGTGTGTGATAAGTGTGAGTAAGCACGGATATATATACAAGTGTGATAAGAAGAGGTGTGCGTTAGTGACACCTAAGCATGGATTTCTAAGTGGTGTGTGAAACATGTGGATATAAGTGATCCTACATACATGTAGTGTGAAGTGTACATGGAGAAGTTCTACATGTGTGTGAGTGAGTAGTGATATAAGCATGAGGTATATATGTACAAGAAATAATGGAGGAGAAAAAGAGTACATAGAGATAGGTGCATATGAACACAAGCAAAACAAAAACCCCATGCAAACAGAGTTTATCCCTCTTATGAAAAGTATTCCACAGTGGAGTTTCCACTATGGCCATCCCGATCAATATGCGTGTCGCTTCCCCCTCCTCTGCTTCCCAAATGGGATGGGAAAGAGAGGTGGATTGAAAGGTATCATGCCCTACTTAAGAACTCTTCGGTCGTCATCGGTGTGGGGTAAATTTAAAGAGATGGAGTAGCCAGACTATTTTCTACAAAATAGGCAAAAGAACCAGTTATCGCCTCGAGAGAGAGGCGTCAAAGACAAACTGATGCATACGAAACCAATAGTTCGAAGGGTTCGGGGGCTAAGTTATGAAATGGGAAGGTGTTAGGAACCCACCCCGCCCTTTTCATCTCTCATGGGCTTGTGTTATTTGATAAGCACCCAAAAGTGTACATTTTATACCCCGAATAGACGTATTTTAGTTGCTAATTCTCGGAAATTTGGGTCTTATGCGCTTTATTGTCTATTTTGTAGGTCAAATGCACATTGCGGTGTTCAAACGTGTATTTGAAGGTAATTGTGTGGATTATAGAGATAATTCTCGTACCCTAGCAAACCCTAAACCTACCTAAACTTGTCCCGGATCGTGTGCATTTAGTTTGTCCCATTTTATTTTATTTGTGTCGTTTTATTTTTTATGGTTTATTTTATTATTTTATTTTATTGAGTCGTGTATATATTTTTAGGATTTTTATATTTTTATCATGTCGTGTATTAGTTTTTATATTTTCTTTTATTTTCTTATTTTTAGTTAGTTTATTATTATTTCATTTTTTATTTTTATTTTATTTTTACAGTTTTTATTTTAGTTATGTTTAGCTTTTTTTAGAGTGTGTATAGTGTGTCATGTCGTGTAATTTTTAATTTAGTAGATTTTTATTTTTTTAGTTTAGTTAAATTTTTGTTTTATTTTATTTTATTTTTATTTTTAGTTTATTTTTCTAGGGGTCATAAACTAAACACACAAACACCCAAAACTTACCTACACACTCACTCACTCACACTTTAATACTCTATACCAAACACGCCCTAACAAGTCTCTCACCCACATCCCATACACCCACAAACACACAATCCTCCCTCCATCATCTTCAACCTCAAACTCTTTCTCTCTCTTCTTACCAACAACACAAACCTCCATAACCACCCCACCATTAAACCCATCTCTCTCTATCCTAACTCAACCCCTGAAATCCTATCCAACCCATGATCCCCAACTGCACTAGCCCCATACCCGGCAGCATTACCAGCCGGCGACCTAGCACCACAGCCCCTCCATCCAAATCCAGCGAGCTCCAACCATGGCAGCATGAAACCCGTTTCTCAAACACCTCATACTCATACACCCGTAGCCACCTGCCACGCGACCCCACCAACTCCGACCACATCTCCAGCCAAACCCAGCTCGGACCAGCTACTAACCCAAACCCACCTCACCAAAACCCATCTCAAAGACCCACTTCAAAACCCACCAAAGCCATTTTCACGTTTCTCCTGCACAAACAAAACCAAAGCCAACACTAAGTCAAAAACCCATTTACCCCACATGTCAATTAAACCCATTTAACCCCTTTTACCCAAAATGCCCCCAAATACCTTTTGTCCCCCAATTTCCAAAATTTCTCCTCACACCAATCGGATTTTTATTACCTCACACCTCTCAAACCACAAGTGCACTCCCAATTACCCAAATTAGCCTTTAGCTCCAGGCCTACTATTTAAAGAAGATGACCCAATTTTGAAAAAGGCTAGAAACCTTATCTAGGGTTTAAGAGAGAATTTTAGAGAGAGAAACATTTTGTAAATAGTTTTATTTTATTTTATTTTTAGAGATTTGTGAGGAGAATTTTTGTATAAGATGTAATTGAGTGGGTATTATTGCAAACTACTTGGATGCTCAATTAAGAGGGTTGTATACTTTAAATTGGAGGATTGGAGTCAATTAAATTCAAGAGATTGGTTTGATTGTTCTTCTCTTTACTCTTTTATATTAAATACCTATTTATTGTTTGTTCATCATGTTTAATAACATGTTAGGTTAAATCCCCTTTCAAGGGGTGGGGTGAACTCTTGTTTGATGTTATTTTGATTTAATTAGTTTGATTAATTGAAAATTCCATTTGAATGTTAATTTTAATCACTCACCCTTAAATTTACCCCTCGAGAGATGGTAAATAATTTTCGAGAGAAAATCGAAATTCTAGTTATAATACCCATTTTAGATTAGAACTAGAGATAGGGGTTTCTTAAGTGTGGTATTATTACTTGAATTTCAACTCTATTTTCATTTTCTAGATTTACATAAATTTTGATAAATTGACCTTAGCGGGTGATTAATTAAAAGGAGTGTAGATCTAGTTTCTAGAGTTGTGGGGGGTTAAACTTAATTTTATAAAAGATTACTATTAAAATTACACTTGCAAAGAGAGTTGGTTTGTAATTTTGATATTAATTTGGGAGAATTCAAATAATTAAATTAATTGATTAGAATAGCTAAAATTTGTGGTGTAGTCCCACTCCTTGATTGCTCTCACATTATTTTCCTCACTTGATCTCTTATTTTAGTGTTAGATTTTGTTATTCATTTTTAGTCACTTTTTAGTTAGTTCTTTACACCATTGATTTAGTTAGTGTTATTTCACATCCTAACCCAAATTGTTTTAATATTAGAAAAGCTAAAAAAAATATAAAAAGTAAAATTCCCCAAAAGAAAATAAAAAGTGAATTATAATTGTTTTCCCCTCCCCCTTAATGTGGATTGATACCCTTAGTTACATCTACACTTTGAGTTTGTTATATTTTTGTACATAATTGAGGTTTTGATTAGAGGACTTTCAAGCAACGACGAGAAATATATCGAAAAGTTCTTTTTATCAAATGGTGTTGTTGCCATTCTTGGGAGCGTGAAGCACTCGGAGCGGATTTCACCTTGTAGTTCATTTATTTTTCGCACTTTATTATTTTTTGTACCATTTTTATATTTTTAGAAGCCATGTATTAGGATTTTTATCCTTGGCTTGTATTGCGGTGCTCAGAGAAACCTTTATTTTATTTTTCATTTTAAAAATTGTAATAATCGAAGAAAGCGTGATAGGGAAACCGGACAAGGTAGGGAGAGGACGTCCAAATGAGAGGATTTAGAAGCCTCTCTACCGTGGCTCGGTAGGACTCCCGGGGCCGACTGAGATAGGCGTGATCTCCCCCCCGTCGACTCAAATTTTTCGGCACCCCACGGCGTAAAAACCGTATGAGGTACATCTCTTGAACACTCACGCCTCTCCTGTTAGAGAGTCAATTATTTTGTGTGCTCTTATTTGATTTTTTTTTCTCGCATTTATTTTTGAATGGTGTGATGAATTAAATTGCTAATACCTACACCCGGTCACTCACGAGAAGGGATCTCATCACCTGACTCACTCTCTTACCATTGTGTGCTACCCTAGCCATCATTAAATTTAAAATCAATTAACTAGGTAGCCCAATAGGAGAACATTTTTGAAAAGGCGATCACAAATATTTCCGTGATTTTTTATCGCCCGCGGACTTAATTAAAATTTGACTACCCTTTCATTAAATTTAAAGATAAAAATTGCCTATGTGCTACTTAGGAATTCTCCTTAACTTGTGTGTGTGTCCAATTCATTTTTCGGTAGTCAGTTTTAGTTAGTTTGTCCATTCAAAGAGTCCACCTATTTTTCCCCATTCTTTTTTCTTCCAAAAAAAAATTCCAAAAATATTTTCTTTATTTATTTTGATAAAAAAAAATCAAAAACATTTTCTTTCCTTATTTTTCTCCATTAAAATCAAAAAAATATTTTCTTCCTTTATGTTTTCGAAAATCTAAAAATATTTTATTTCTTTCATTTTGAGAAAAATCCAAAAATATTTTCTTTCCTTTTGAAAAAAATTTAAAACATCCAAAAAATTATTTCTCTCCAGATGGCCGAAGAACGTCCTTTACGAGACTACTTTGGTAATTTTCCATTGACGCCTGACACGTGTGAGAATGATCCCAAGCCGTCTCTTTATGAGATATTTAGTGGTCTCACCTCTCTCACGAGTAAAGTTGATACTCTTGACCCATCTATCATGTACCTCATATTCCATCACATTCATTGTCAAGTGTCGATGTGTCACGTACCTTGTCATGCACCCATTGTTCTTACGCCAATCACTTATCCCATGAGTGTCCATACTTTTCATATCCATCCGAACCCACCATGGAACAAATGTATTCATATGACACTGTTTCGGAACCCACCTCGGCCTATTATCCCTATATACCTCCTCCGGAGTTGTGTGAGTACCCTAGTTATTCGGGGAGGCCTGATCACCCTTTCACGCCATACGAATCCCAACCCGATGTTGCTGATCCTTACACGTTCTAACAGTCTTCATGGTAACCTTGTTCACCCGTTCACGATCAGTTCCCCCACTATGCACCCACTGAATATCACCCACTTGTCCATCACGAAGGCGATCCTTTCGTGTATGATGAACTTGTCCCCACTCCACCAATTTCATTTGAGTATTCTCCTTATAGTTATGATCATAGCGAGTTGTGTCCACCTCAACCATTTCCACCACCCATCACTCCACCACCACTATCCACATCCGCTCTCGAAAGCCTCTTGCAAAAGTTTATACTCGAGCAAGAGCAAGACACTCAATTTCAAAATGAAGCCCTCCAACGGCTTGAACAAAGATTAAATGAAATTGAGTGTGATCGAGAGTCGGACTTCACCCCAAGTCAACCCATTGTTGCACCCGAGTGTGATGATGATGTGTCCTCTTGTGACACATATTTTGAGTGTGACCAACCCTACCACCCTGAGAATCTCGAAGTTGAGACCATCCCATGGTCCGGGCCCCAAGTCGATAATTGTGTTGACTTACCTTTCATTAGTGAGACAGATCCAATCCCACAATGTCCAAAAGAGCCTACCATTGAGGTTCACCTTGAATCCAAAAAAATGATCGAGTCTACACCCATTGAGCCTACTGTGTGTGTTCCCGAGGAACCACTTTATCCTAGGTTATCTCCGTCTACGAGTTCTCACCATTTTCCCTAGATAGAATCCGAGATAGTTCCTAACTATCCGGATATGGATGATGTTCCACCAATCTTGGCTCCCTTTGAGACCAATATTTCTAGTAATCCCTATATCTCCGATCTTGGTGCCACGTCTTACCCACCCACCACATTCCCCGATGATACTCTTGTGGAGAAGTTGCCCACTCAATCTTTAGAAACCACACTCCCTTGTGAGTATTAGTTTACTCCTCCCAATGAGTGTGTGCCTCCCACGCTTGAGTTGGATCATCTTCATCCACCATTTATCCCACCCAACCCACCCATTATCCTGTACTCCCCACCACCTAGTTTGGATCTTGATTTTACACCTTTCATATTTCCATATACCTTTTTAGATCGTCTCCTTAAACCATCCTCCACCACCCATGAGAGTATTTTTGGTGCTACTCTCCACAGTGACACCGATCTTGTTTCCCCATGCACACCACTTCCTTGCTTTGTTGATTTTCCTTTCCATCAGCTCCCTGGCATGTCATGATGCGACCATTATCATCGACCATTCATAGAATGGTCGTATGATTTTTATGAGGCCCAACCCATTCCACTTACCAAACCCTTTTTCCTTCCCATCAAACTTAAGCAGCATGCCTATAGGGCCCGTGTTGCCCCCGAATACCTTTACACTTTGAGTTTATTATATTTTTGTAGGTAATTGTGGTTTTGATTAGAGGACTTTCAAGAAACGACGATAAATATACTGTAAAGTTTTTTTATCATTATTATTTTCCTTTATTTCTTCGTGAAGTGTGTGTGCGTATATATATTGTTGAGATCGAAATCAGTCAACTCGTACCATAGAGAGGATAGAGTGAGGTCATCCCTAGAAATGTTTCCAAAATAGTATACAAAAAATATAATTTATACGTTCATCATGATATTAATCATTATGATTAAATGGTAATATGTGTTGGATGAAATTCTAACAACAATAATATATATAGTAATGAAAGAATATGAAAAATACGAAAAGGGGGGATTTAGAAAAATTGGAAGATTAGAAAATTGGAAAATTGGACTCGAGTCCCGGGTTTTAATCCAAAATGCCTACGTAGCCTACAAAGGCATCAAAGTCCATGTAGTTCGCGTGTGGCATAAGGGTGGGGTTTATCCCATTTAGTCTAACGGGATTTTATTATAGGTGTGCTTGTAGAAAAATGTGTTTTAGTTTTGAAAAAGTGTGATGGATAATCCTGTATGGAATTTATGGGTGCAACCCTCTTTTTGCTTGTTTTAGTTTTTTATAGAAAATAAAGTATGTGAAATATACTAATAAAAATGTAAGATGTTAATGTGTATGAACTAAAGTAAGAACTAGATTACGAATTTAGTGCTACTTAATGCAAAAAAATAATTAAATAGAGATGGAAGGATTTGGACTTTCTTTGAAGCTTGATCTTTGATCTTGGATGAACTCACTTGAATGTGAGATTAATATTAGATTAGAGAGAAATGATTGTTCCAAATTGGGTATGAAAAGTATGGGAATGTAAGCTTGAATGGAAATTCGCATGGAAGAACTTCGCTGATTTCAAGAGAATGTTGCTGAGATCAATGATGCTGATGGATATGAGGTGTGTTTTAGAAGTCAGGTCATACCCTCTATTTATAGGGTGAGGGGTGGTGGAAATAGGCATGTCCCTAATCCTTCCTATCGATAGGTGACCCTAGACACACAGCTGATCGGCAGGGAAATGGACCTGCCAATTGGCGCTCTTGTGTAGATTTCCCCCAAAAAATGGTCATAAAAAGTAATTCGCTGATCCTAATCATGCACGGGGAATACCGTTAGAAAGGTAATTTAGAGACCTTTAAGAGTCCTTTGGAATGATCTCGTGTCCAAGAGTTGACTTTGGGTCAAATATGGCTCAAAACCCACGTTGGTCCTTTGGACAGGAGATGGTCGAACGGAAATGGATCATTCGTCCGCATGGTAAGTCATAATCAAGCACGGAGTGGACTGTTGGAAAGGTTAGAAGATCTACTTCACCATTAAAAAGAGATTTGCTTGGATTGAAAAGTTAAATTTAGTCAATCGGGGCCCGAAAGTGCTCGGAGACCTCTCAAAGTAAAACGGGTCGTTCATCCTGACTGTAAGTCAGAATCATGCACGAGGTGGACTGTTAGAAAGGGTATTCAGTGACCTTTGGAGTTTTATTCAGTCTCATTCGATTTGAAGAGTTAACCTCGGTCAAACAGAACCCGAGAGCACCCGGTGGCCTTCGAATCAAGTTTGGGGGCAGATGGATCATTCGTCCCAATGGTTATGTTGTTTCATGCACATGATAGATTGTTGGAAAGGGGGTTTAGTACCCTTAGAATATTCAAAGAGCTTTCGCTCTAGTGATGATGTTAATTGGGGTCCAATCCAGGCCTGGGAGCATCCGGTGGCCTCCAGATTGATTTTCGGTAATAAAAAGGTTCGTTCGTACGAACCATTATGCCTATTCACTTAAAGGGTGGACCTTTGGAAAGGGGATTCAGATCCTTTCAAAGATTTAAAGAGCTTTTGATCTGACGATGAATTTGATTGAAGTCAAATGGGGGCCAGGAGCGCCCAATGTCCTTTAGATTGGTACTCGAAGTATGACCTAGGGTTTGTAGTGAAATGAGGAGGTACTAGGGACCTAAGGAGAGACTTAGGGGGTCTTAGAATATGGTGTCTATAGGTATCATTATTAGTTTATTCCCAGGACCCTCCATTTGGTATATAAATCGCATGGGAGACCATAAACAGTGCTCAATACATGGTCACGTGCCTTCACATCCATCTCTATAATGTGACATTTATTAGTTTCCTCCAATATCATGGAAATGTAATAATGCGACACCTGACCCATTAGTTTGGTAAAAATTGGGATATTGTGAACATGATTTGTTTTATGTGAGGAAGTTTCGAATTCTCTATCAAGATCTGTTCCTTTTAATTTTCTTTAAATTTCAGTGCACACCTTTACATATGTTGGTTGTTCTATTTTCATGGTGTCCAAATTCGCACAAAAATGAACAAATCACTCCTTAAAATTATATCATATATGAAGGATATATGTAATTATATAAGGGTAAGCAGCCCAATTAACATTAATCCTTAGTTGGGGATTCAACCAAAGACACCCAATCATTCAAGAACTTTTTGAACAAGTTGTCTTTTGTTATCCTTCTCCTTTCATAAGATTCCATGTTTCTAAAAATATGGAATGTTCATAATATGTACTTTATCTGCATAAATGCCATCATTAACGCATTCACTTATGTGTTCTCCTTGTCGGTAACAAAGACATCGGGTATCTTAAATGGTTCAAATAACGTCTTTAGCCATCCTAGCTCCAATAGATAATTATCTTCATTTTCTAGTAAAAAAAAACAAATGCAATGGAGAATGAGTGACCACAAGAGGTCATCCCAACTATATAAAATAATGGCATATTATAATAGTTCGTCTTGTATGTACAGTCCACAATCACTACCGACAAAAAAATATTGGCTAATTGTATAAAATATGGATGGTCCCAAAATATGTCTTCAACTTGCCCGATACTCTCATAACCCCTGTACCAATACACATAGTTATTGTCAATCAGTAATTACATTAAATCTAATATTTCCATTCTACCCTCCCTCTCTCGTATCAGTAACTCTATTTTTACATTGTAAATGGTCTTTATTGTCGACACATTGGATTTAGAAAGATATTTTAAAGTAATTAAAATAACGGCTTATGTCACACCTCCAAGAGACATCTCCAATATAATATATCTCTCATCGACAGTTAAACGCTTGTCATTTATATGCCCAATGAGTGTATCAGATAGAGAGTGGTTGTGGATTCCATTGCAAATTTGTAGCATCCGTCGACCATCTTCTAATGGGATACCCTTCAATAAAAATGGAAAATTACATTTCTTAGTGAATAAATCTCGCTTTGTTTTCTTCTCATTGTTACTTTTTTTGTGATCCCTTTATTGTCCTCCTCTTTAACACTTCATGATAAGAAGATCCTTCCACGAAGTCGTTGATGCCTTTAACTTGGTCATTAGAATCATAATTCGTACTAATCTATATTTATTTTGTGTCCAATCAACCAACTCTTATCACGATGCAAATACCCAACGTAAAATCAACCAAATATGAAAAATACATCTACTTTATTATGAAATTGAACCATGTAGGTAATTGAAACATATCAAACAATGGCTACATAATTTGACTATATAGATACAAACAAGATCAATATAAAAAGTGTTTGTTGAGGTCAATATTTAAGGCAACACCCTCTTTATTATCTTAATATCCATCAATAATTGCATTATTTAAGATAACCGAGTTAAACTCCGTGAATGCATCTTGGGGAAAAATATCAAAACCAATTAACGGAACATGATAATCAGGGAGAGGATAGTGAAATTAATGATCAATTCAGGGTGATGACCTGGTCATGTGAATAAAAAGTTGAGCCTCAACTCCCGAACAAATACAAAATATGAAAGAATCTTGGTTCGGTTCATAGATCACGAAATATTGACTTGTGTTTTTATCTATATAATGAATGTTCATAGTATAAATAAGGGTATAGATCCCGAACCAAGTTAATTAATACTCATGTTATATATTTTTGTTCAACATTATGATCCTAAAATAAGAAGAACTAAAATAGAATGTCTATACCAAATCGAAATTTGTTATATATATATATATATATATAATTACTTTTGGGTCTAGATACCGACAAATATCATCATTGTTGGTATCCCATTGAAGGCCCAAAACCATACACATTATGTTGTCCACTTTCCATGAGTTACAATGGTTGAAATGCTCAAAACTTGTATCAAAATGGTCAGAAAAAGTCTCTACTATCAACGTAACAACACCACAGTGAAAAAACAAGTTATTTTGAAGGTTTAATCCATTTTTTAGTGGTGGTTTATCAGGGTGACAAGAGAGTATATGAAAAGTTAACGGCGAGTAGATAGTTTAAGAGGGAGGAGTTTGGGGGAGTGAGTGTAAGGAAAGATTTATGAATCGCGTCAATTTATATGTTTTGGCTTATTTTGTGTTTGGACAAAACCGTTAGAGTTATAGGTGAGGAGTTGAGTATGTTTATCTTTCAAACCTATAACGTGTTTGTTTGAAGACATAGCATCCAAGTTAGAAGTTCTATATTCATTATCTTTTGTTTAGGGCCATATTTCATCTTCAACTTTCAAGGATCTCTCAGGTATGAATGCGTATATTTTGATCCTTGGACATTTATTATTATTGGGTGTTTTTCGATAAAAATGTTCTTTTATAGTGTTTTAAAAAATTAATTTAGGAAATTTCTCATGTCTTTATAATGACATTAGTTATGTCGTTCGAACGAGCTAAGATATCTCTTTACAACCTGGATCCAATGAACTTCAAACGAGAAAACTTTTACCTATATTGTTTTCTTGTTAAAGTTCATTCTAATGATATTGGTATCCTTGTTGAAACGAACTTCGAACCAAGATAAAAAAAATAGTTTACATTGCTTTTTCATTGGAAAGGTCATTAGAAGTTTGGTCCAAACGATAATAGGGCATCATTCGAATGAGCCTGACTTCATTCGAACGCCCCACTGTGTTTTTAAAAAATTTAGGTTTTCACCAATTTTTTTCTCCTTATTTCATTTTCAGAAAACCTAGTATAAATAAGGTTGTGGAGCATAAGTTTTAATTAAAGCTTTTCAATCTTCTTAAGTCACAAAACTCTTTCAAAAGGCTCTTCATATTTATATGATCATTTATGATCAAGTTTTCAAACCCAAACCCTAGTTTACACCCAATATATTTTATATCCAACATTCATCATAGTATATGATTTGAGATCTTCATATGTTGGCACCAAGGTTTATTCTCTTCATATTATTAAGAATCATTTTGTCCAGTGGACTTTGTACTAGTTTGTTGTTTACACACGGTGGACTCTGTGCTGTGGTGAAGAAGTAGTGGACTCCATGTTTGGATTTATAGATGCTTGCCTAGCCTGTATCCATAGATATCGAGGCATGTGCGGACCAATACGTTGCAGTATCTTTGACGAAGGACTCATATATGTCATTGTGTTGAGGTAGGAGGAGGGACGAAGAGCACCAATGCTTGTGCAGGTATTGATATGGTTTAGTAAGTCTATTTTTTATTCCTTTTGTAATTCCGTACATAATGAATTTATATGGCTAGGCCTTCCTAGATTTTTCATATATGAGTTTTCCTCGTAAATCAAGCATTATGTGATTGTTTTATTTTATTCTTGTTTTTACCTAAACGCGTGTTTAAGGAAAAGATAAAATTATTTACACAACATCCGTTTTAATTACTACAAGTTTAATTTGGGTTAGTGTTTAAGTTAAATTATATTTGAAAAATATAAAAAAATGGTTTGTATGTTTTGGATCATTTCCATATTAGAACCCTTTAGTGTAGGAGTTTTTACTTTCAAGTGATATTAGAGCGGGTACACTAAGTTATTGTGTTGAATCGTGTTCTAGTGCTTTTTAGGGTGGTCTTTTTTCACTCTCTCATTGTTTATTTTATCTCGAAGGGTCACCATTGTGATAAGTTATCTTATGTTTTTAGTGATGATGGAGATTTTTTATATTCAAGAGGAGTTTAATGGGCTTCAAAGTCGTGCTGAAAAATTAACTCGTTTGAATTTGAAGTTTGCAAAATGAGTTAAATTTCTTGACTTTTTTTTTTAAATCTGAAATTAAATTTTTGTTAATTATCACTACATCAAAAAGCCTAAAATGTCACCCTTGACCCAGCTACCCATGTCCCGGTCAAAGACCGTGATAAAAAAAACATGCATTTTTTGTCATGGTTTTTGATCGCGATGTCACTGTCAAAGATCGTGACAAGCACGTTTATAATGTCTGTCACGGACTTGTCACCGTCAAAGACCGTGTGTAAACTTGTCACGGCCATAGACCGTTATAGGTCTGTAATAACATTATAAACAAAAAACCATAGCCGCTTCATTTTTTCTTTACCTCATTTTCTTCCCTCGTTTATTTCTCTCTCTCTCTCTCTCTCTCTCTCTCTCTCTCTCTCTCTCTCTCTCTAAACTGTTGCCATTCTCTATCTCGCTCTCTCATCTCATCAGGTACGTTTCTCTTTCCCTCTCTTTATTACCTTTATGTGTGTGTGTGAGTTTATGTGTGTGTGTGTGTGTGTGCATGTGTGTGTGTGCGTGTGGGTCTGTTTGTGTGGGTCAATGTATGGGGGGGGGTCACTCTATGTATATGTTTGGTATTGACTTTTTTTAAATTATGTGTATTGAAATTTTTTTGTATTGAAATTGAAATTGAAATTGTGTGTGTATTTTGGGGTCACCAATGTAATTGAAATTGGTATTATAAATTGGAATTGGTGTTTAAAATTAAAATTGAAATTAAATTTAAAATTTAAATTGGTATTATAAATTGGATTTCAAATTAAAATTGAAATTGGTATTTGGTTTTTAGTATAGTGTGTATTTGATTTTTGGTATAAATTGATATTGATTTTCAATTCTGAAATTGAAATTTGACTGATTGCAGCAGCAGCGACCATCTCTCTCTCTCTCTCTCTACACGCATTTTGGTATATATACACACACACGCACACACACACACACACACACACACACACACATAGAGATTGTTGAATTATTTGGGATTCTTGAATTGTTGTTGACTGGTGGATTTGAAAATTTAGATGGTCATTGAGTTGGTTAGCCTGATGAATTTCTAATAAAAGGCATTATTATTTGATTTATTGTTTTGAATTCTTAAATTGTTGTTGACTGGTGGATTTGAACACTTAGATGGACATTGAGTTGGTTAGCCCTAGGCATTTCTAAAATTTAGGGTTATGATGCGAAATGAAACATAACTATGTAAAAATCGAATATAAATAAGACATAATTAAGTAAAAACATATTATAAATTTTATATAACAAGTAATAATTAATCATGCATTCATATGAGAATACATGCATGGATGTAGCCCGCAAAGAAAGTGTTATATAATAAGTAACGAGGGTAAAAGGTAATAACAGGAACCATAATAGATAGCCATTGGCTATCTATTGTGGTTCTCGTTACTATAATCTACGCATGCATGTGTAAATTTATATTAAGTCAACTTCTTATATAACACTTGCTTGGGGGGGTGCATGCTTACATGTATTCTCATTTGAATGCTTGACATAACGGTTCTTTAACATTTATTACTAATTTAAATTACATATAGTGCGCATAGATACTAGACTTCTAGTTCTTATGAGTACGCATTCAATAGCCTTTACACCTGTTCTAGAGTCATTACCCTGTAATGAGATCTCTCGAACTGTCCCATTTGGAAAGTTTGGGACTGCATAATTTTTGTATAATAATATTCTTAATGGTGTAAACTTGTTACTTTGGGGGGAAGTTTTTATTTCGTATCTGAATGTTCTCTGGGTATATACTAGATGATATGATGTTAAGTGTTATTTCAATTGATAAATTGAAATAACACTTACACTTGTGAATTTATGTCATGTACTTGGAGAACTAGGGGGATATGCTACCGAATTTTCCTCAAATTGGAACAATGTTCATGATCTTTTAAGTATATTATAGAAACATGTGATCTTGAATGGGATAGGACCACTCACCCTTTAGAGGAGATGGAGGAAATAGTAATTATATTGTTTTTATAATATAATCGAAAGATGAAATATCAATATTATAGTAAACAATTGATTGGGAACTAAATGTTCACACTTTTGTTTATACTAATTCATGAATATATGATTCTTACCCATAATAGGTTATCATTTGTACTAGGTGTGATGGGATATCCTAAATACAAAGAGTGGATGGGTGAGACAAATACATTAGAGGATGTGTTTCGCAGAGGTGCTAATGAATTTGTGAAATACGCGAAGAGATGTCATAATAATGAAGAGTTTCTGTGTCCGTGTGCTAAGTGTAAGAATGGTAAGGTGTTTGAGTGAAAAATAATTGAACTACATTTGTTAAGATGGGGTATATAAGATAGTTATCAATTTTGGATTTTTCACGGGGAATCAAAAGTTCCTTTTATCCCTGAGCAACCTTCACAACAACCTTCAACAAGTAGGGTAAACGTACAAGGGAAGGAGGACAATGTAGATCATAATATGTTAGAGGATTTAGTTGATAACGTGTATGGAGTTCATGAATTGGAAGGAAATGAGGTCATTGATGATGTACAAGGTTCATGTTGTCATAAAGATATCAGGATAAACCTTGACAATGACGACCAAAGTTTAAAATTTAAGGCGAGCCAACCATTGTACTCTGGTTATGAGAAATATCAAACAACTTTACATGTCATGGTTAGTTTGCATAGTTTGAAGACCCAATATGACTTGTCTGGCAATAGCGTGATAGGAATTTTGAATAGGGTGAAGGGCTTGCTACCCAAGCAAAATACGCTTCCAAATAGCTATCATGCTACGAAGAACAGTTTAAAAGGTTTGGGAATGGAGTATAAATAAATTCATGATTATGTGTATGACCTCATACTATACCGAAAGGAGTATGAAAATCTCAATCAACGTCCAGTATGCAATGAACCGAGATTTGTCCAATCTACTAACAAGGAAGGCACAAGCTCAAAAGTGCCTCAAAAAGTGTTGAAATATTTTCCCGTTGGGACTAAATTAATGCGATTTTTCACAGTACCATGGATAGTGTTGGCAATGACTTTGCATCCTAGAGAAGAAGTAGGGAATAATCTCATGCGTCATCCTATTGATTCTACAGCTTCGAAGAGGATGAGTTTTAAGTATCCCATTTTTTCTCGAGAATGGCATAACATTCTTTTATAAATATAAAAAGATGGTTTCAATCCATTTGAAAATCTAAGCGTCAATCAGAGTATATGGCCAGCGATCCTAGACCCACTCAACCTCCCTCCTTCATAGTGTGTGAGACCTCAATTTTTTTATGTTGTCTTTATTGATATCCGGGCCAAAGGCACCAAGTGAGGACATCGATGTCTACCTAAATCCTTTGGTAGAAGAATTAAATGACTAATGGGAAGAGGGAGTGAAATCATTTGACTCTTTTAAAAAATAAGAGTTTACCCTAAAAGCTATGTAAATGTTGGCTATTCATGATTTTCTAGCTTATGGGACATTATCCAGTTGTGTAGTACATGGTTATTTGGGATGTCCTATTTATGGAGAGGAGACTGGATCTCTTAATATCCCCTCTAGGTCAAAAATTATATACCATTGCCATAGGAGGTTTTTACTCCCGCTTATAGTTTTAGATTTGAGAAAGGTTCCAATTTTTTATCGGGTAGGGTTGAACATAAGCTACCTTCGAGAAAACTTTCTGTTCCAAAAATTAAAAATAAATCTTCTAATTGTGGCCCTAATATGCTAGGTAAGAATCCTGAATTTAATAATATCAAACATAAGAAGACCCCAACGAGGAATGAAATTGAGATAAGAAAGGCATTGTCTAGGAGATCAATTTTATTTAACTTGCCTTATTAAAAGAATAACCCGATGTGATATGTATTGGATGTGATGCAAACAAAGAAGAACATCACGGAACATATTTTGGGAACATGCCTTGGGGGGAGTCATTCGAAAGATGGAGAAATTGCATGAAAATACCTTAAATAGTTGAAACTTAAGCCACAATTATGGTTGAAAGAAGATAGTAGGGGAAGGAAAATAATTTCCCTTTGTGCGTTTACTTTAACGAGTGAGGAAAGGAAGTTGCTTTTAGACACAATATATAATTTAAAAATTTAATCTAATTTTTCATCCAACTTGCAAAGGATTGTGAATTATGCTACCCGTGATTTACGTAAGTGTAAGTCCCTTGATTGGCATGTGATCATGCAATTGGTTTCTCTATTGTCTAAGCACTATTTCTCCAAGCCCAAGGATTTATGTGTGGCTATTATGCAAATTAGTATCTGTTTCTCACTTTTATGTGAGAATTTAGTCAATCGAGATCATATAGTGGCCGAAAAATTGGGGGTGACCGAAGCAATTTGTGTATTAAAAAAGTACTTTCCCCCATCATTCTTTGACATAAGTGTTCACTTGTTGCTACACCTATGCAATGAGGCACTTCTTTTTAGCCCGGTTAGATATCGGTGGATGTATCCATTTGAAATATTGATGAACGTTTTCAAATATTAAGTCAAGAATACACGATACACTGAAGGATCAATTGCACAGGAATACATCACCGTGGAGTTATCAATCTGCACTCAGGAATATATGCCTGACCCGAGCAGTGTGGATGATAGTGATGACTTCGTCGATGAGGGTGGTCATCTGATGGGAAAACGAGTGAAATGAATGAGTTTACAATATGAGCAAGTAGCTCGTTATCTATTTGACACACATGAAGATGTCGAAGAATGGAAAAAGTAAGTTTATATTATTTTGACTTTTACATTATTTTAATTTTTATACATGATGAATTTTGTAATGCGTTTGTCACGATCAATGCATAAAATATGAAGCGTGTGGGAACAATAAAAGATGAAAAATAATGGCATAATCAAACAACGAAGTTAGGTTGTGGTTGTCACATGAGGTAATTATAATGAAAATGTCTCTTATTAAATGTCACAATACAAGAAACCTTTACAACTAACATAATTAATTTATCTATATTCTCAGCTCTTAAAGACGGGTGATGCGACATCAAAGCTTGCTCGTCTAGCCACTGGACCCTTGTTCATGGCATAAGAGTATAAAAAGTATCGATTGAATGGTTAGGTATTCGGTACAAGGTTGTACGAGAAAAATACAAAAGTACAAAACTCCAACATTTCATACAAGGCTCTTACTTATTTTGAGCGAGTGCCAAAGATAAAAATCTCGTTGAAGCTGAAATGACTTACTATGGTGTAATTCAAAATATATTTGAATTGGACAATATAAGCTTTAAAGAGGTTATGTTTTACTGGGATTGGCTAAGAGTTGATGGAAAAAATTCTTGTAAAGTTGATCCTGGCTCCAATTTGATCATGGTTGACTTGTCCAAGTTGAAGTGCAACGAACACGTGAGCGATGAGACATTTGTTTATACTTTTCAAAAGGTCAAGAAAGTGTTTTACTCAGAGTATATCAACAACGGGTCATGGTAAATCATCCTACATGCGACAAAGAATCTAAATAGTAGTGTGCATAACTTGGATGCTCCTATCGAATATCAATCCATTTTTTTTATGATAACCCGAATTTGAAATAATTTTTAGATTTGTAATAAGTATTCCAATTATTTGTAATAACTATTGGGTTTATTATTCTAGTGCCTTATTATTATCGTACGTCGGTGTAATACTTTTAATTCATTTGTACTTGATCAATTTACTATTTGTAATAACTAGTGGGTGTATTCTTCTAGTGAATATGTTATTATCGGATTTTTTTGTTAGTGAATATGTTAATTTGGAATTTAATTAAATTAAGCATTAATTCAAAATCCATGACATGACTCGATATTGAATCAATATTTTGATTTATAATGTTGTTAACTTGTATTCTTTTAATGCTTTATTATTATCGGATTTGAATCAAAATTGGTTTTTTGGTTAGTGAATATGTTAATTTGGATTTGAATTAAATTAATCATTAATTCAAACTTGGTGACATGATCCGATATTGAAACAAGATTTAGATTTATAATGTCATTAGCTTGTATTCTTCTAGTGCTTTGTTGTTATCGAATTTGAATCAAAAATGGTTTTTTTTGTTAGTGAATATGTTAATTTGGATTTTAATCAATTTAAGCATTAATTCAAAGTCCATGACATGACCCAATATTGAAATAATATTTTTAGATTTATAATGTTGTTAACTCATACAAAATTCTAATTCATTTGGATTTGATCATTTTTTCATATACACATTTGTACTAATCACAACAATTTTGTAAAAAATATCTTCAACAGGGCATCATGGTAGCGGAGGCGACGAGGGTTCCTCGGACACTAGCCCCCAAAATGGGGTAAATTGGTGTTCGTCGTAAAAAATAAGGAGGCATTACTGGCTAGATCCCTAGAGTTGCTGAAGGAGATCATCGGCCCAGGGTACACTGATTGGAGGAAGGTGCCAAATGAGCTTAAGATCTCCATCTGGGGGGCACTACAGGTAGTGTATTTATATTTATATTTATATTTTATAATTTATATATAACTAATACTTACTTTTTTTTTTTGCTTTGTATTTGTTTGACAGGATCAATTTGGCTTGCCCCCACATGTACGCGACTCCACATTGGAACGATTGAGAGATAAGTATAAGACGTGGAAGAAAAACATGCAGGCACAATACTTTGGGCAGACCCAGGAGTCCATTATGAGAGTGCGTGGCACCATCCCGTCGAAGGAGCCGATTTCATTGGCACTGTGGCAGTAGTTTTGTGATAATGAGATCGAGGAGCGGAAATTAACATCTCGTCAATCGGGAAGGGCAAATCGGGTGAAAAATATGGGCGTGCACTACTCTGGGCGGACATCTTACGCCAAGGTGGAGCACAAGAAGGTAAGTTTTTATTTTTCTTTAATTCGAATTTTATGTTATTCTAATTTAGCATTACTTTGCATTAACTACTAATTCTACATTACTTTATTTCAGGAGGCGGTGAGTGACCTTGTGTGTAGGCCACATAGACTCGATGATATGTGATAATCCAGACGAAGAAGGCCAATAATACGGAGGTGTCCCCAAATGAGGCAACCACGATTTTAAGTTGTAATTATTTAATTTTTTAATTACGTTATAATTTTTTAATTAACTGATTGTGTGCTTTTTTTCGTTTCAGGCAAAGCTTAAGAAAGTGCATGAAAAGAAGTTTAATGCCGATAAAGTATCTTTGACTGTGAACGCACTCAGCTAAGTGCTTGGGGAGGAGTAGGGATGAGCTCTCAGGTGGGGAAGTCGGGCATCGTCGGGATAGAGACGAGCAACATCGTATTGGCTCGTAAGGTGGACAATCATGATGATAATCTATCAAAGTTGGAGGCGATAGTCCTAGATATGTACGCCCTTATGAAGCGTTAGTGGGGGTCCACCTCCAATAAGGGGAAGGGCAAAGGTAAGGAGGTAGACGAGGATGCCACTGCTACCTCAACCATACGCATGGACTCGTCACCATTATATGAACCATTTTCCATCTTGACCCTGTAATACCCCATATTTTTATGGCTTTTAAAATTGGGAATTTATTAAATTTAATTGAGTTATTAATTTAATATTAATCCAAAATTTTATTTAAAAATATTTACTAGCGTGACGAGAGTTAGTAATTATTGGAAATTTGTTGAATATTACTATATGAGTAAAGTAATATATGAGATTGAATTTATTAATATTGTTCCGAGTGAATAATATGACAATTACGAAAATTAAGTCGGGACGCGCCAGTGTCGTGTCGGGACTAAATTATTATTATAAAAATAAATAAATTATAAGTCATCCGTATGGTCATTTCAAGTGCACCAACATGTCTGGAAGGGTCGAGATAGTCAGAAAAGTGTACTCGGGGGTTTAGTTTGGGTCTCGGAGCGTTTTTAGGCCTAACTGGCATCCCTGGAGGGTATTATAATCATTCTGAATTTTTGGGTAGTTAAACCCATGAATTTTCCTAAGTTATACCAGCTATTAGAGGTTAGATTTTAGGGTTAACAATCACAGAAACTTAGGACGGTCATTAGAGAAGAAAGGTAGAGAGCTTTTCAAGAATTGATCACAAATCGTTGCACCTCTTTCAATATTAACACCACCGGGGCATAGATCGTGAGACGAGGAACGTAACCATATTCTTATCACCAATAAATCAGACCTTCGAATCCCAGGAAAGTATCTATCTTGCTATTTTTTTAGTTAGTATTTCTCCCATGTTATAATAGAGTTGATGAATATATGTCTTATGGAAGAAATTGATGATTTAGGGAATTTAAATCACGTGCTTTAGAGGAAATAAGTGTATTCTGGAAATCTCAACTTATGTAGAGGATTACTCACAAAATTGTGTTGAGTTAGAAGTGAGAAATCCAGAAAAAGAATTATAAGATTGGAAATTTAATGTAAAACTAAAGTTCTTCATAATTATGATGAATTATCCCTTTAATTCGATACCTTTGATGAATTTGTACATGCTTCACGTAGGAAATCATGTATATAGGTATATATAACCAGTAGTAAACTTGTTTGGGAGTTTGAGGGTCAATAATAGTGTTTTTTAGGAAATTATTGGATGAAACACGTAGGTCGATTTTGCAATTTTCTAGGCAAGAACTTCTTGATCGATCGATCAACCAAAGAGTGTCGATCGATCGACTGATCGATCGATCGATCCCTCCTGGAAAACTGCATGTTTTTCCCCTTTTCATTTAATCCGGATAAAATTCGTAGGACCCCTTGAATATCATTTAAAGAGCATAATGGATCATGAAGAGGACCAGTAGGGTCTAAGTAGAATACCGTTGAATGAAATTTTGTATGGGATGAAATCGTGGGTTAACGAGGGGTTTAACACATATTAAAAATCGCTCACACTTTAGCTATGGAATTGAGATGTTTATAAATGACTTAGACCAATTGGTTAGAGAGGGTGAACCTACTGAAATTATCTTTCGTGAGAGAGAATACTTCGAGAGATGAGAAGTAAGTATGAAATGATTATAATTGAGAATAAAATAGACGAATCCTTTATGCGAGATAATTGGGTAAAATTGTACTGAGTACGGTTCTTAATTATTATTATGGGTTGTGGGCGAACCTAATTAGAAAATGAGAATATTTATATATATGGCCGAGTGCATGTGTATATATTTATATTATGCTTATGTATAATCATTTTCGCGCTACTTGCTATCACAGAGGTTGCCGCACCGGGACAGTCTTATCTCGATGGGACCTTTATAGGGGATATTGACTTGTATCCTAAAACATAGGATTCCTTGGTATAGGCTATCTGAGAATGATAGTCAGACGGTCCTAAGAGACGTGATGGGTATGTGATGACCTCTTAGTGACTTGGAACTATGCTTCGCCTCTATTTTCTGTGTATTGTGTTAATACAGTTCGAGAGTGATTCTGAACTAGTATTTCAGAGATACGGAGACTTGATAGCAGAGTATGCCAGCACCATAGATTTTATGTGGGGGTGTCGATAGTATATATATTATATGAGTGATTAATATATATACGTATATATGGAAATATATTTTCGTGCGTATTAGTTGTTAAGTATTGAATAAATGCTCCACATTGTATAGAAAGTATTCGGGATCTTTATAACGGAAATGAGATATAGTAAGTAACGTAAGTAATCATGAAGAGATTGATATATAAACTAAATATCATAGCCTTATGAATTCTCGAAATAAAATCATCGGGAGATAAGTTAGATAGACTTATGAGGCATTTAGTATTACGGTAGGCGTTCACACTAGATGAGAGGTGAGAATTCTCAAGAGAGTGTCGCGTACTAACATGGTGGTTATATTAGTCGGTAAGCATTTTAAATACTTGTTAAACTAATTTTTTTTTAAACTATTTTACACTTAGGCTTAAACCCGTTTTCTGTCATTTTTCTCTCTCTCTTATATATATATGTATATATTATAGGTGCCCAGCCATAGGTGCGTCAGGTGTAGAATCATTTGACTGGACGTGCTGCAACTTGTGTGGAAGTTGCAGGTCATTGCAGTAGACGCTTCCTCCTTTGGTACCTCAGATTTCTGTTTAGCTCTTTCAGTTAGGACACGTGTCGCCCATTTCCAGACTCTTGTTTAGACTTGATAGGGATTGCATATACTTCTATCATTTCAGTATTTGTTTTTTGGGGGGGATTTTTTTATCTATCACATTGTCAGTGGTTGTAGTTATTTATTTGGATTTGAGTAATCTAGTTGGCATGGTTCGTTGGATGATTGGTATCTTTATCATTTGCATTATTCAAATTTGTTTATGTTTAAAAGATTTTTATAATAGAATTAAATAAATAAGGACTTTAAATTATTTTGACACTTAGCTTAATTATTTAGGGTGTTTAAATTGTAAATATATATTTTGCGACACTGATGCTAAGAATGAATGAACCGTTCACCTTGATTTTAATTTAATAAAGGACTAATCACCCGGTATTTAATTAGGCGGGCTGTCACAGACCCCTGTCAAATGGCCTATGTCAACAATCGGTTGACCGAGCGTGCTTTTAATAGGCGTATTTGGTGGCACACCGAGAGCAAGGGGGTTGAGGGACCTAGGAACCCTCCCTGGTTTTGGTGGGTTATGGACGTGTCATGCAAAACTTTGAGGCAAAGGTTCTCGTCATGCATATTTTGACTGGAAAGGAGAATGCACATTTGTGGTCGGAAGAACAATGCGGCGTTCAGCAAATTGATGGGTGTCTCAGTTCATATGTTGTGTGGCCTTCCTTCCTCCTCCAATCTCCTGTAGACCTTACTCTATAACATTATTTGTAATTATTTTATTTGGATATTGGATATTTTTTTTATTTTTTTTATTTGGTTATGGATATTCAAATGTCGATTTGGTTTTTGTCATGGGTATTTGTACTTATTTGTGTTGGTAATTGAATATTGAATGTTGCTTGATATATATATTGTTTGGAGTGGTTAAAATTTTCTATAATATGTACAAATATATTGCTAAGTAGTGGCAGTGGCCATACTGCCCAGAAGTATTTTTTAAAATCTCCCAAATTTATCACGGACTTTACAAAGGAAACTTGTGACGGACATGTCACGGTCAAAGTTTGTGACAATTTTTTATTTATCACGGACTTTGACCGTGACAAGCTTTTCTTTGTCACAAACTTGTCACAGTCAAAGTTCATTGCAAATCGAACAAACTTATCACCGTCTTTGACCGTGACATGTTCGTGACAAATGCCTTTGTCACTCCCAAACTTGTCATGATTAAAGATCGCGACAAGTTTGACTTGTCAAGGTTTTTTACCGTAACAAGTGGGAAGTTTTGGTGTAGTGTGTTCAAACTCAAAGAGATATTCTTCGTAAGAAGCTCATGGACATGAATCATGATTTCAAATTTTAAAAGTTTCCGAGAAAGAGAGTGAGGATAGATTCCAAGATTTAGAGAATGAATTAAAGGACTCTAAATATTTGAGGCTAAGGTGAATGAACGTGCCAGAGTTAATAATGATAACTTGATTAAATATTTGAGGGAACGAGAGAAGACTCTTAGGGATAAGTACTTTTACATTGAGGGAGAGAGAGATAACCTTCTAGAAATTGTTGAAAATATAAAGAAGGGGAACCTAAAGGTTAAAGAGTTTCAATTTTTTCGTGAGTCTAGAGTTTTAGAGTTAGAAGATGAACTAACAGACTCAAGTAATTTTAGTATTGGCTTAGATTATTCAAATTCCTCTGCACCTAAAGACAAGACCACATGTTTTAGACTGTCAACATCTACCAAGAATGTTAGACAAGGTCAACCCATAGGTAACATTCCACGTGTTTACACATGTTCATATTGTGGTAGGAAAGATAACCTTAGGGAGTTTTGTTATGATCTTAGAAGAGGTCCCAGAAAGTCTTGATCATGTGTCACCGTGTTTTTCAAAACTCGAGGCATTAGGTATTGATCTACTTGGGTTAGGAAAATAATTTTGGAGATATTCAATGTTAGACTTGTTGACTCTCACATGATATCACGCGATTCTTCCCATGCTATATTTTATGAGTGATTGTGGTTGCATGTTATCCTTTGTGCTTCATGTTATATATGTTATTGTTGGTTGCATGATGTTTGAATCTTTTGTATTTTGATTTTTCTTTTATTGTATCTTATTGAAAAATACAAAAAGATTTTATTTTCCTTTTGAATTCGTTTTTAAGTGGTATCATTTTTTTAAAAGTTATTTAAAAACTCAAAAAGATTTTTGTTTCTTTTATGTGTAGATTGGTTTTACAAATTTTGTATGGCATATTGGTGTGTTTGAAACCCATTCGTTTTATGTATCAATGTGTCTAGGACATTTCATTATGATTTTGAATGCTTGGATTGTTCTTAATGATGCTTGCATAGAGTTTTTTGACTTTTGATTCGCTTAACGGATCCATTTTACATATGCTCCTACACACACACATGCAAAATCTCATTTGGATTTTAACTTCATATGTTAAATAATCTAAGTGAGGTGTTTCCCTATCAATATTATCATTATACATATTAATTTAACTATAGAGGATTTGTGCATGTAAGAACCAATGCCTATGAATTTATTATTTCATTGAAAATATGAGTACGTGTAGAAAAGGGCTACGAAGGGAGAAATCTTCTTTGCATGAAAGGCCACCGTTGGAAGAGCCTAACAAAATTAAGAGGAAAAAGAAAGGATAAGAATGCCAAGGATAAAGTTTCAAATTGATTCTTCAATTAAATAGGTTTCTTCAAAATGAGAAAAAAATTAAATATGTAATATTTTAAAGGTGTTGTAAGTTGATGATCAATGAGTTTGGATAATGAGTCTTAGTTAATTCATGTTTGACGCTATTGATTTGAGAATAATAAATAATTTCTAGGCCTATGCATATTGTACTTGTTTGCCCATTTATAAGTTCACTTTATTTGTCAGTATGAGGCTAAATATTTTTTTGATAAAGTTAGTGCGATAAAATATAACATCTTGGACATTTTTGAGTGATTGGGTTATAATTATTATATTTCTAGTTCACGACCCTTCATTTAGTTTACCATGTCTTTTAGACACATATGTATCCATGTCTTTTAGACACACACACACACACACACACACACACACACACACATATATATATATATATATATATATATATATATCTTTTGCGTAATTATATATCTAGTATGTTGTTGCTTTGAGTCTTTGCATTTATATTTAATATATGTTTCCATATGTTTTATCATTGAATTAAATGGCCTATATGATCATATTGGTATCTCTTGTTGCTTGTTTGCATTGGATTATCATATTGTTTGAATTGTGTTGCCTAGTTTGTGTATTGTTTCATGTTTCACTGCACATCATTGCATGATATACTTGTTCTTCCTATATTCTTCCCATGTTTTATTTTGGGGGAAATTTTTTTATAAAGGATAGAAAGGGTTTTATTATGCATCTTTATCTTTATCTATTCCTGAATAAAAAAAAAAGGGAGAGAAATGGCATTTCAATCTTTGTAGTCCGGGAAAAAAATTTACCTTAGAGGGCGACGTCTAATATTAGGGAGAAATTGTTAGAAAAAGGGTGAGATTTTTCTTATGTGGATTAATATTGTTATATATTCTCTTTGCATTTGAAGGTGTGTTTAAGTGTGTAGGTTTACAATAATGCGATAAAGTTTTAGACAAGAGTAATACAAGAGCAAAGCTACAAAGCTTTTGTATCTATCAAGTGTCTGTACATTTTTCTTTTGGAGTTGGAGGATAAGTCTTTCAGAGAGCTTGACGGTTCATTTGTTTTTATTTTATTTTTGTCCCGAAATAGCTAAACGGAGAGATTTGTATGGGAAAATTTTCAAATCGAGTCAATTCGTATGTTTTAGAGTATCCAGTGTCTGGATTTGACTCATAGGTCAAGACCTGAGTATGATTACCTTTCAAGCCTATGACATGTTTATTTGAAGACGTAACGACCAAGTTACAAGTTCTACATTCATTGTGTCGTGTTTAGTACCACGTTTCATCTTCAACTTCCTAGCATACCTCAGGTATGAATACATATATATTGATCCTTGGATATTTTTATCATTGGGTATTGTTTTATAAAAATATTTTTTTAAATGTTTTAAAATATTAATTTAGAAAATTTTGCATGTCGTTCGAACTAGCTAAGGTATATCTTTAAAACCTAGATCCAACGAACGTCAAACGAGGCAAGTTTTGCCTATACTGATTTCTCATTAGATACCTCGTTAGAAGGTCATTTCAAAAATATTGGTATCCTCATTCAAATAAACTTCGAAGGAACATTAAATGGTCAATTTTTAGCCTACACTATTTTTTGTTAGAAAGTCATTAGAAGTTTGGTTCAAACGAGAATAAGGGTATCATTCGAATAAGCCTGACTTCATTCGAACAACCCAGTGCCTTTTTCAAAAATTTAGGTTTTCTTCAGTTTTTTATCCCTATTCAGTTTCTAGAAAACCTAGTATAAATAGGGTTGCGGAGCAACCGTTTTAATTGAAGCTTTATTATACCTCCTGAGTCACAAAACTCTTTCAAAAAGCTCTTTATATTTATGTGATCATTTATAATCAAGTTTTTCAAACTCAAACCCTAGTTTACACCCAATATCTTTTAGATCCAAGTTTCATCATGTTATATGCCTTGAGATCTTAGTTTGTGGGCACCAAGTTTTATTCTCTTCATATTATTAAGAATCATTTTGTGTGATGGACTCTGTACCAGTTTGTTATTTACACACGGTGGACTCTGTGTTGTGATGTTACGGTGAAGATGCGATGGATTCCATGTTCAGATCTATGGATAGTTGTTGTGTCTGCATCGGTGGATACTAAGGCGTGTGTGGATTCACACATTGTGGTAGCTTCGCGGGTAGACTCCTACGTGTTATTGTGCAGAGGTAGAAGGAACGATGAGCATCATGGCTTGTGAGGGCGTCGAATCAGGTGAGTAATTCTACTATCGTGTCTTTTTATAATTCCATACATAGTGAATTTGTGTGGCTAGGCTGCGCGAGATCTTTTTCATTTGGATTTTTTTCTCATACATCTAGCATTGTGTGGTTGTTTTATTTTATTCTTTTTATCTCCTAGATGCTTATTTAAGAGAAAGATAAATTTGTCTAAATTGTTTACAAAATGTTCGTTTTAATCGATGCAAGTTTAATTTGGGTTATTCGTTAAGTTGAAATAAATTTGAAAAATATAACAATTTTGGTTTGTATATTTTGGACCATCTTCATATTAAAATCATTTAATATAGGAGTTTTCACTTTCAGGGAGAAAATGATAGTGGGGTTCATTTGAATTGCAGATTGAGGATTAATAACCATTCCCATACCCGCCCTCATACTCAAATTTTACCTACATCCCCGCCCCGTTAGGGGAGGATCCTTGCGGTCAATTTTGCCATTTCTATTAGAGATTAATATTTGGGGTGGCTTTAGGAACCACCTTGAATAATTTTAGGGCTAACAAAATTTATGGACAAATTTTTTGTATATGTTCAATTAAAGTACATTTATCCATATATTATGGTTCTATTTCAAATTTAGAGTCCACTTTCTTTCTAAGATATAATCAAGGGACATAATTTTACAATGATTAACAAGTTTTGATGTTGATAATTGTCCAAGTGTATTCATAATTTATGCAATAAAAAATTAATTACATTCTTCCCAACTTTTATCTCAATTTTCGCTTCATCATCCGAACTTTTATTTTTTAGATTAAACTCCCTCAATTTATTAAAATGGTTTAAGTTACCTAACGATTGGTGTCAAGAGTGCTTCTTAGTGGTTGCCAAATTTACTTTATACATTAAATTTTTTAGGTTTTATCTTGTCATTTATACAATCATGCATTAGCAAGTGGGTTTGTTTACAACGTAATTCTCTAATTTTACGGAAATACATGTTATCTGGGTGGATTTTATTATTGTTCTTTATGATTACACAGTGTAATTTGTTACAGTTGGTTAAAGTATATATGATAAGTGCAAAAGGAGCTCTACTAGAGCAACACAGTTAGTCGACACACTGATGTGGCAAATGGAATGGGTCCATGTGTGATTAAAAAAAAAGTTTTTTATATAAAAAATAATTATACAGTTTTTTTAAAAGGACAAAACTTTTTTTTAATTTTTTTTGCAAAACAATATTTTTTATCATCAAAGTTAAAAAAACAGTTTTTTTTTTAAAAAATGGTCTTTTAAAAACAGTTATCTTTATATGGAAAACATTTTTTTAAAATCACAAATGAACCAAAACTCTAAACACTGAGAACTACTCGATTCGCAACAGTAAAAGATTCCAAACTATTTGATGATAACAAAAAATTAAAAAATAATAATTACGAAAAATTCAAGGTTTTAATACAAAAACACTTTTTTAGTGTCACTTTTTATCGCAATTGGTTAGTGTCGTTGGCGAGAACCCACATCATTTAATGAATTTAAATCCACGCCAGCAAACTAACCAAGCCGAATCTCAGACATCAAAATTTTAATGTCTTAGAGACATCAAATCCCCCCCCCCCCCCCCCCCCCCCCCCCCCCGCCCCCCAATCATTTGTGTAATATAGTTGATAAATAAAATTTATCCATCTTGCAAAGTAAATTCTTAAAAGCTGACGCGGACTCACATCGTCGCAATTGGTTAGTGTCGTTGGTGTGTACCCAAAACATTTAATGAATGTGAGTCCACAGCATATAAAAAGATGATTTTCTTAGAAAACTACTTTTATAGATAAATAAATAAAAAATTATTACCAAAAACTCTACATTATTAGACTTATTGCTTTATAAAAAAATATGTACTTTTAAAAAAACTATAATTGTTTATTATTTTGTTAAAAAAAATAGTTTTTTTAATCACAAATGGATCTAAACCTATTCAAGAATCTATCAATAATACAAGGACACATCAGTACTTTTATAATAAAAACTGTTTTTTTAATTTTAATAATAAAAAATTATTTTATTAAAGAAATGTACAATTTAAAAAAAAATAGTTGTCCTTTTGAAAAATGATCAAATATCAAAAAGTTCCTCAAATATTTTTTAATACACATTTATTCCAAGTCTTTTATTTTATACCAAAAAGTCCCTTATTCTCTTATCTTTAAAGAGCGTGTCAGTGGCATGGTAAATCTTTTTTGGTGTAAAATAAAAAGACTTGAACTATACATGTACTAAAAAAAATTCAATGAACTATTCGATATATCCCCTTTTAAAAAAATTGTACAATTATTATTTTTTTTTAAAATTTAATCACAAGTGAACCAAAATCTATTCACAAATGGATACATTTCCATTAACCACGTCACTTTGTCAACTCTCTGTGTCAAAAACAGAGTGTCGCTCTATCTTTATTGGGGTAAAAATGATATATGAAAATCCTTTGATAATGCTGTCATCATTTGGCAACTAGAACACATGTACTTGAGATTACAACGCCTCAAACGGATGATAAAATCAGAATAAAAAGGTAAGATCATAATCACTAAAATAGAACCAAAACATGAACTTTTGAATGTAGTACAATTATTACTCTTGGTCAATATATTTTTTACCACCTATTTATAATTATGAGAATCTTCATATTGGAGAGTCGCTAAATATGGGAAAAATACAAAAAAATAATCATTTATGAGATTAATTCTAGCAATTCCTCTAAGACTACCTAATGTTATTTTTTGCTAATCATCTCACAATAAAATCCCCTTTAAATAAAGTTCAAACATCATGACCCCAACATCGATCGTGACTCAAGTCCTAGAAAAAAATATCTTTTGTAAGATCACATGTTTCATTATTTTTTTCTTTTGACTATATCGTGATCAGAGTCTCAACCACGTGTGTGCGAGCATGACTCCGTCTATGTCGAACATATCATTACACTACTAATATAAAATCGTGAAAAAGGACTAATATTTTTTTAAGTAACCAATCAAATTTGGTAATATATATATGTATACACGCGGGTGCATATATGCATGTGTGTGCACGCAAAAAAATGTGCTAGGAAACTAAAGACTTAATTGTATTACATAAAGATAAGGGCTATTGATTGTAGACCATATTAAGAAGTCCCTTTCTATCAAACAATAATTTAGGGTGGTGAGGTATGAAAAGGACCCCCACTTGAAGCATGTGAGAAATGAACCCACCCCTACAAATGTCCAATAATTCACACTTCCATAGTATGATCTAATATTACTTATTGGAAATTATTGGACTCTATAATATCTATTTCCACACTGAAAACCATACACAACCACCACCAAAGTGGGCCAGCCACATAAAGAATATTGTGTTCACATTCTACATAGTTTATTATTTTATTTCACTTGAATTAGGTCATCATGCTCTATTTTTAGTGATATTTTTTTTTGACATAAAGTTGAATTCAAATTTGTCGTTCGTAACACTGGCCGACTACCAGCGAACTCAAAGTTTGGTCCAAGTTCAATTTATATTAATAACAAATAATTGGGATAAATTTTAAATTGATTCGAGTTAAATTTTAACAGAAAACTTACGGCAAAAAAAATATTAAATACTCCCAGCTATCAAAAAAAAAAATTAGTTTACACCAGGGTATCCACTAGCAATTTAGTGATTAATCCCTTTGCTGATTTGTAGGCACCTCGATGGGTGAGACAACTGATCCAGGAATTTAAGGCTGCTTAATGTCCAAGGCGAGGATCGACCGCTCTACCACACCCCTTGAGTTAGCTATAGATATTATTCTGATCTCATTTTGCATAATTTATTTTTGCCCCCGAAATGTTTTTTTTTGGATATATGAAGAACATTGATTTATTGAATAGGGGTTATTTGGTGAGGACATGAAATAGAAACAATTTATAGATATTATTTGAGCTAGTGGGCATAAAGTTCCAAAATATGCAAGTCATACATATGTCTAGCTCTCCACTAGTTTTTGTGGTCCCTTCTCTCTTGTTTGCTGACGCTTAAAGCAATATCAAAACCCAATCCTCTACTCACCCAAAATAATAAGGCTTATTAGTCTTAATCTCACTCCATAACAATAAGAAAACCACACTATATCTACCACTGATATTTTATTGGCCTATCTGGTACTGATAAATTATAGCCCGTGAATTTTTTTGGAACATATACCAAATAGTCTCTCGGACATTTTTTAATACTCATTTAGTCCAAACTTTTTTATTTTGCCTCAAAAAGTCCTTTACCACATATTTTGGAGAGGGAGTGCCGCTGATGCGGACCTCTAAAAATAAGAGGATATTGAGTGCTTGAGGGACTAAATGGGTTAAACTAAAAATATGTGTCTTTTTAAAAAAATATATATTTATAGTAGGGACTATTTAATAATTGACCCAATTTTTTTACCAAGATATTTTTTGTTTGTGTTTAAAACCCATTTCCACACCACCTTATACCTATACGGTTAATCTATTGCAATATATTTTCCAAAATAATATTTTTGCCTTGGATAATGATACTAACTTGTAAATGGTGACATTAACTAATAACTGGACACATGGTTAATCCCACTATTCATCATTTGCTATCAGGACTAAAATTATTTTTTGGATTCAAATTAAATAAAAGTAAATTATGAGCTTTTTGATCAATTCCAAAAAAAAAAATCCCCTCTTCACTCACGAATCCATAAACTAAATTGACATACAGTCATCACCATGAGCTTAGAAATATGATGACTCTATATAAACTCTCATTAGCATAATTGACTTTGTTGCCTTACCTTAGAAAGTAGAAACATTGGCAAAAGGGCTTTTATCTTTTTTTCTAAAGGTTGTTCTTTATATAAACCATTAAACGAGAACAATGTACACTCAAAGCCCACTATGGTATAAATATCTGTTCTATCACAATTTTCAACCGTCTAAAAGTAAATTTGTGGGAAAATTAAAAAAGAAAAGGTACCAAAATGAGACTCGCCGACTTTAAAGGACAAACGAAATTTTCTCTATATCGATTATCAAGCATAGAATCATAATGATTTGCATTAATTTATCCTCTCTTTTTTCTATCAAAAGGATAATAGCATATATAGACAGCATGGCCATTTCAATGCAACATTAAATACAAATAAATAAAGTCTTCTCTCTTATAGCTGTGTGTCCTTCAATATGTAACCCATACCTAATCTCTCACATGGCATGCAAAGCCTTCTTGGACCAAACACCGCAAAAAGTTGAAAAGATCCATACGAAAATCATACCTTAAGGATTACACCAATTTTTTCCCAATTTAATAGGGCAATATATATATAAATATATACATATATATATATATATATATATATAGAGAGAGAGAGAGAGAGAGAGAGAGAGAGGGGGGAGTAAACACCAAGCAACAACAGTAGAAATTTGTGTACGTTATGAAAATGAAAGAAAATGACACCACAACCTACACATGATGCCGTAATAAATTCTCTTATTTTCCAAAACAACAAATTACATAATTTATATATAAACAACTGTAACTTTAAGTCTCGTACAATTTGGTTTACAAGATTGTAACTTTGCTATCTTTCACCTGTCTATCCCCCCTCCGTATCTGGCCATCTTATTCATAAAAGCAAAATTTACAATTCACCGTATAAAACCAACTTAAAATGGCCAAATTACAAATAAACCCCTGAATTATCATATCCTCTACAATTAAATTCCCGAATTTTCAACCACATCCTTTAAACAAAAATTGCAAATAGGTCCTTACGTCGCCAAAAAACATCACTGAAAACTGTTTTTTTTAGCTCCACAAGGGACTTATTTATAACTTTTGAGCTTTTCAAAACTAGCACAATTTATCGACCCAACTAATCGGAATTGAGGCACTTTTTTTTTACGGGGCTGAGATGTTAAAATTGTACTGGTTGGTACCAATATATAAACTTTTGACATGCCCGAGTTACAAAAATTGAGTATTGTATTTTTTTGTTGTCAAAAAGAAATTCTGATAACTTTGAGTGAACCGAAAACACCAACGATATGTCACTCGATATATAGAGATTCTTACTCAATAACTTTTTGTGATTGGAAAACTTTAGGATTTAATTGTAGCCAACCTAATAATAGAGGGATTTATTTACAACTTAGCCAATAAATTTTGATAAAAAAAAGGCAAAATAGGGAGAGAAAGAGAGAGAGAAGTGATACTTCAACCGTGACCGTTAATTTAGACATCGACGCTACACCTGGTGGCCAGCTGGTACTTAATGGCGTTACCGACAAGAACCCCGCTGTTTCGGTCACCAAAGGGAATATAAGCGGGACAAACCACATGCAAACGGTAACGTCCAGTAATAACAGAGCCCACCTTCCACCTGAGCCTTCCGTCAATCTTAATCATCAACCAAATAGCCCCACTGGACTGGTCGGAGGTCAAAGCGATGCCGTTGTAGGGAGCCACAGGGACGTTATTACCGAAAATAAAAGGGGACCATACGTTGTTGTCCTTGTGGCCTTGGTAGACAGGGGGTATGGCTGTGTAATAAGTGATTTGTTGGCTGTGGTAGTTGGCGTAAACATCGAGTTTGTCGTAGTAGATGCCGATTTTGTCGTTGGGGTTGCGAGAGGTGACAGTGACTTGGATGTTGGAGGTGAGGAGAGTGGGGTTGGAGGAGACGTTGAAGGCGAAGACGGTGGCGTCTTGGATGATGAAACGGGGCTTTCTCGGTTGGAGAATGGCCCATGTGATTAGGAAGATGAGGAGGATTATGAAGCACACGACTAGGAACACCGCACAAAAGCGGCGGATACGGTTTCGCCATTTGTTTTTGTGGTGGCTGCAGACCTTTGTGGACATGGTTTTGGGTTTGGGTTTGGGTTTGGGTGTTTGAGGTGAAAGAGAGAGAGGAATGGAGTGGAGGGGATGTGGTGAAGGTTTGGATATATAAGCAGCATGGAGTGATGGAGAGTAGAGTATACAGTATATGTCTTTCTTCACGCGCCTACGAGGTACCATCAATACGCGTTAAAAAACAAAAAACAAAAAACAAAAAAATCTTAACCAACAATTTTAATACGTGTTTGGTTAAAATTTTTAAAAAATCATTTACCATACACTTAGCGTCATTCTTTACAAGTAAGAGAGGAAGAGACTTTTTGATGCAAAATAAAAAATTTAGATTAAATACGTATTAAAAAATATTTGAGGAACTTTTTAATATTTGATCCAAAACAATAATGGTAACTAAAAATAAACCAAAAAACCACTCTCCCCGAATTTTTTAACTCGATTTTGATGGACAAGTTGGGAGTTTTTATTATTTAAGTTTTGGGATCCATGTGGGTGGAACCTGAAAATTAATTCATAAAAGCCCATCATGTCAATTTATTTATAAAAATTTTGTCAAAAATTCGGTAACATTAAAACTACTTAAAAATAAAATGAGTTAAAATATGTGGAGTCACCTTAAAAGTTATCCTCTCATTGTATGGGCTAAGAATTGAGTAATAAATAGGTATTAATTATATATCCTATAAACTTTAATTTAATTAGTATGTAACACGCGCGATGCGCGGACGTTTAGATAAAATTAAGTGCTTCAAAATCTATTTAAAACTCGACTCAATAAATATAAATAGATAATAGAAAAAAACAAATTTCATACAAAGATAGAAAAAATAAAAGAACCCAGAAATCTAAAAATGAAAGAAAATGATGTGAAATTGATAGAAAAAAGTACAAAAGAAGAAGCTGCTGATAGAAGGCATTAGCCATTCGGGAGGAAATGGGTGCTTACGGGAATATAAGTGGCAAGAGGGAATTATTTATTATTTATTTTTTAAATTAAAAAATGCACTTAAAAATATATTTACAAAAATAGTTAATTTTTTTAAAGTTTATTTTATTAAATAATTTTTATCTTTGTAAAACATAATAAAAAAATTGTTATGTAAAATAGTTAAAACTATTATTTACTTTTTAAAAGAGTGTAAATCATTTTTATTTTATTCTATTTACTTTTCAATTAATTTAAGCACTTTTTAGTCTTTATGCAAATGTAAATAAGAAGATAAAGATTTAATAGAAAGGTATGATGAAATTAAAAAAAGAAAAGAAAAGTGAAGAAATAGAGTGCCACGTAAACATGCTTTTAATACCTATGTAATGCGTTTTATATTACATAATAGATAAAAATAATAAAACATATATATTGAAAGTTAAGGGGGGTATTTAATAATAAAATCACTCACAATCACAACATTTCATTTGTCATGAGTATTAACACATGGTTAGTCTCTTGTCTCACATGATTTGTGCATGAAAATTCACGTGAGAATGAATCAAATGTTGACGTGAATTGAAATTTTTCTGGGAATAAGGTAAAAGTAGGTTAAACTCCATATGCTTTTTTCTTAAAAGAGGTTTATTAAGATGAAAATAAAATATTCCAGTTAACAGCTTCATAGAACCAGGTACACATTCTGGCCGAAGGTTAGAATCTTAATAAGGACTAATATATGCTTGCTTATTATTAATACATCGTGAAGATTAAATCTCAAGTAGCAATTTGATGAACACGGGAAAAATGATAGGGAAAAAATAACAAATATGAAAAGACACTAATAAGATAATTCACATTTATTTCCTTAAGAAAAATATTACATTATTACAGAGTGCATATTAGCATGCAGATCCATTATTATTTTGTACAATGAAGATCCTAAAAATGGATATAATCATCAGTCATTACAATAGAAGACATGTATTTTGAATAACATGTTTCAGGTCGACTATTTAATTGTCTCTTAGAAACCCAAACCCAAATGTTCCATTCTCATACTCCCAAATCCTCCATTTCAGAAACATTCCCAAAAAAGTATACATAGAACATAAACATTCCAAAAAAAGTAAAGTACCTTCAAGAGGTGATTTACTAGGTTTTTGGTTTCTAAATTACGGAATAAGGCTGTTACATTTCAATATCGGGAGATCGTATCCTCTGTGGAGGTGTCCACATAGACGTCCAGATGGTAAACTCAACTTCGTCTTTATCTTCATACCGTAACAATCCCGATTTTTTAAATAGGTATTTTAAAACTAATTTTGAAAATTTTGAGAAAAATAAAATTTTGGATTTAATTATTTTTTATAATTAAATATGTTGGTTTTTATATATAAAAATAAGGTTTTAAGTGGAATTTAAATCGGGATTAAAATTTGAAAATTATTACTTTTTGTATAAAAATCGGGGAAGGATCCGAGCTAAGAAGGATAAAAATAATATTTTTAGAAATTCGACCGTCTGATCAAGTTGAATTTTTTATAGCAGCCCTGTCTCGTCGTGCTCTACCGCATACTAAAATTTCAAGTCATTCTAATAGTCTGATCATCCGTAATGATTTTTCGAGTGTTTGTATCTTATTAGAACTCTTTTCTCAATCAAACTCTTAATCCTTTATATATCACAACTAATTCGTGGATGAACTTTACAAATCACTTTTTCTCAAACTTTTCAACCAGAAGACCTCTCTAAAATTACCCCATTCCCTCTACAAACCATACCTCTCAAACTTATTCAAGATTTTAACTTTAGATTAGAAGGCTTATTTGGTGTTTTCTTGAGTTTGGGCTAGAACGAGATTTGATTATTTTCGCAAAAGGAACGTGATGGTGCGATCAGATTTTGAGGCTGAAACTATGTGATGATTCATGTGATAATTTTGAGGCACGGGACTTACACAATATGCTCTTAAATTCTCTCGAGAGTATTCCGTTTTGATTTCTATGTCGATTGCACTCATATTGAATTATGATATTCTTTAAAATCTGAGAAAATTGTTGGAATCTAAATATTGATTCATTGTGATATATTATATTGTCATTTGAGCATCATGTCATGGGATTTTAATATGGCATGGAGAATGGGCACATGTCAATAGTCCAAAATTCAGATATGCTTAAGAATGCATAGGCGCGGTGAGGTGAGGCCTGGTGACTCATTGATGTGTTGTTGAGAAATTAATATTGATATAATGCTTGAGTATTGCATTTTATTTGTATATATGCGAATTTGTATTGTTGCGATTTATTCATCGTGCTAATTATTTTTGAGCATCTATTCCTATCATATTGTGTACTTCCCCGTATTTTCTTTTAGTTGGAAGGTTGGCGTGGATTGGGACGCTATGGACTATTTTGGAGAATTGTTTTAGAGCTTGGATTGGAAGATTTATTTTTGATGTAATAATTAGTGATGAAATTTTTAGTTGGAAAATTTTATATTTGAGAGACGTTATTGTAATCTTTTTGTGGGAATAGAAATTTGGGATTTATTTCATTTAAACTGTGGACATTTAGATGATTTAAACTTGTTGATTGATGGATTTAGTTTAGTTTTATCGTAGTAGCACATCGCGTGTCTCTTTTCGGGTACGCGGGGTGTTACACCAACCACCTCTGACCCATTAACAACAACATGATTCACATTCACAACCACACACTCAACCTCACTCTCATACACCGTCGGTAAAACCACCTCACCAAATTCCGGCGAACCCGACAACAGTGGGTAATCTGAGGATGTCGGTGGCTTCAAATGATCCAACGGCTCAGATTGATTATCGTGATCTATCTTATGGTGAAAACGTGATTCTGATTTGGATCTTTAAAATGTAAAAGGAAAAGTAAAAAGAGGAGACGTGGAATGGATAGGGACGTTTGGGTTGAAAGAGAAATGAGATGCAATAATGTTTTTAGTTAAATGTATGTCATACCAATTGTTGTGATTATTGGTTTTCTACACTAATATTAGGAGGCTCCCTGTGAAGAGAAATGGGAAGAATTGGATGATGTGCATATTATTCTATAAAAAAGAGTGTTGGAAAGAAATTGTATACATAGAGAGGGAAAAAGAGAGGTGGGTAGGGGAATAAGAATAGAGAGGAAGAAAAAGGAAGGGACGTGATGAATCAAATTCTCAAATGCAGTGAACTTTGGATATTTAGTTTATATATTGAAAAATTAAAATGGATGAAATTTATAGAACAATGGTGTATTTATTAGCTCTCAGTAAGCGTTAATACTACTCTTTTAGAGTTATAATATAGACTAGCATGTACCCCGCACGATGCGCGGGCATAAATTTATAGTATGATATTTTTCAAAAGAATCAATAAAATTTTACTATACTCGCAAAGAATAATTATTTAATTATTTCTAATTGTCCTATGAATTCACATATTATTTCTATAATGAAAAGTTTATTTGTGAAATTTATCGCCTGCACTGTATTGTCTTGAAAAAAACCTAAAATATAATTGTTATTCCAATTTGAAAATGTCTTCAACATTCTAATCGTAATCTTAACTATCAACTTGTCAAATTTGTCTTTCAGAAGAAATTTAAGAAAAAATGGATCATTGTTGTTTACCAATCCCAAAGTCGTGTCAATCACTCAACGTAACTATTAACTGTCAAACGTAATACTCATCAATCATATTTTAGCAACAGGTAAAGTAAATAATAAAATATATAAACACCCCATCAAAAGCTCACAAATCAAAATCTATTACCTTGAAACAACAACAATTAACCAATCCCATCTACCTCTTATATTTATCACATACACCAACCTTCAAATCTTAACAAAATAGAAAAGTAAAAAATAAAACAGCATTCAAAGATGTAATTAATTAGAAATGGATAACTTCTCTTACACTTTCCCATCCTATAATATTGATCCAAATTGTCCTCAAGAAGATACAGTGAACATTTGCCCTATTCTATGATAGCATGATGGATGAAATTCGTTCAATTTGGACCAAGATTTTCAATAACGAGGTAATTTGGCTTCAAAGGTGGTTATGGTTTGTTCTCACCTTTCTTTGAAACTTAGACGTGTACAAAAAACCATGTTATTTCTCTATATTTATGCAAAATCATGTATAAATTTTGACATATAATGTAATTTTAATTCTCTAAGAGAATTCTGTTATCATCCATTTTATCAATTATATAGATAACTGTTAAATTGTGAAGTACTGAGAGATCAAATATTTTATATGTTAAATTGTAAAGAACACTGACAGTATTGATAGATGAAATAATTTAATTTAGTACCCGAATCATCTAATAATGGTAATGTTAGCTAATATCTCATCCAAAACTCTTGGTAAACCCACTCAAATTGATACAGTTGTTGATTATTTACACACAAAAAATTAAATTTTCAAAAAATGTGTAGAAGGTAATCTGATAATTCTATCCAACAACATGCAAATGTGAGAGCCCAAAAATCAGAGAGGGTCTCCACCTAGCAATATTAATCTATTCATACGCTAAAATATTTACTTTTAACATAACCCCAGACTGCTAAAATATATATCCAAAACTAATACAAGAACTTGCTATAAAATCCAAATTTGATATGTGAATTCATCAATTAGAAATTCAGGAAAAGGCACAAAAAACCTAGAAGTGGCATTTATGAATAATTCATAGAAATTAGAATTATAAAGAAACCACATCTCCCCAGGTACCAAAGTGTAATCCCTCCCAGAGATCCCCACTTCGTCTCAAGTGAAAAAATAAATATTTGATATGTTAAAATGTAAAGTTTGTTTTTTTCCAAAAAAATGAAAATAATAATAATAATAATAATAATAATAATAATAATAATAATAATAATAATAATAATAATAATAATAATAATAATAATAATAATAATAATAATAATATCATATAAGGAAACGTATACTACATACACCTTCACAAAAACTACACATTTTTTCTCGGTAAAAGCCTCATTTCAGCTTCTCCTCCAAAGCTCTTACATCTCACTGCTAACCTGATCATACCCCACTTCTTATCCTATGAACCCAAATAAAATGTCATCGTCAACAATATACATTTCCACAATACAAAAATGAGAAACTAAGAAAATCCAACGACTGAGATAAAACACACTTATAACAACAAAATGGACGGACCAAAATACCTCATGAGGACACACTCCTCTCTCCTCCGGTCATCTCCCACCATCCGATCATCCATCCAAAGCCTCTCCTTCGTAAGAGAAATAGCACTGGAACTAAACCTAGACCTCGAGGAACATACACATTCACAAAAAAAAATCTCAAAATTTGATCTAAATAACGATTTAATTTCTTCTCGCTCCGTATTTTTTTTTATTTGGGATATGTTTTTCAATCTGAATTTCGTTGATCTTGATAGATGGTAATTTGATTTAGAGAAAACTCATTGGATTTTGAGATCTCTTGACATGCTTCTTGTGATATTTGATGAAGGTGATGGGTGTGGGAGCTTGTGGGTATAAATAGAGGAAGAGAGAGAAGGAGAAGAGGATGGATACGATCAGTTTCTAACTATTACTTTACAAAGAGGATGGATATTGGTATAAGTTGTTCATTTCTATATATTAATATAAAGTTATAGAAAAAAGGATGATAAAACTCAGCCGAACAGTTTTCATCTATTATTACAAAGTTACAAAAAAGAGGATGACAAAACTCAATCAGGATACTTCTTTACTCAACAATAGTAGTCATTGGATCCATGTGTTCCCAACATGCCACACTTTTTAGGGGGAGATAAACAGTGAGTTAGAGATGATCATTATTAGTGAACTCACGATCTTCTAAGTCTCCAAATGCATCAACTTAAGAGTGCTATATTTATATCTCAATCTATATATGCTAGGGACTGAGTGAAGAATTTTAATTTAGACTCCGGTGAGAACTCACACACACCCATGAGTTCTAAACTAAGCTTAGCAAAGACATGAAGAAAATATTTTATAGGAGTATGATAGGTAGTCTTATCGACTTGACCACTATCCATCCTAACATAGCCTTTAGTGTTGGAGTTTGTGTGCATTACTAAGCATCCCCATAACACCCCTAAATAAAGTTTCCCAAAATTCCCCATTTTATTCCAAAATAAAACAATAAAACACATAACCCTACAAAGCTTCACAAATAAAAATCCCCAGGAGATCCTACCCATAGCTGTGAGAAGACCCAATTCCATCATCATCCCCTCCGTCTTGAGGACACCAAGCTTCCCCTATTTGGATGTTAGGACAAGGTGTTTGTCGATATACCAAATCATTAGGAAGGACAAGTTGTTTGTCAATACAATAAATCATTTGGAAAGGCGTCCGTTTGAGGGGGGGTTTCGATACACCAAATCATTAGGAAAGGTGTACGCATGTGAGAAGTTGTTTGTCGATACACCTAATCGTTAGGAAAGGTGGGGAGGAGAGAGAAGGAGAAGAGGATGGATATGATAAGTTTCTAACTATTATTTTACAAAGAGGATGGATATTGGTGTAAACTGTTCAGTTCTAGCTATATTAATATAAAGTTATAGAAAAAAGGATGACAAAACTCAATCGAACAGTTTCTAGCTATTATTTCAAAGTTACAGAAAAGAGGATGACAAAACTCAATCGGGATACTTCTTTACTCAACAACATTAGCATTAATGGGAAGTAATAACTCTAATACTATCGTATTAGAGGTAAAATATAGATGTGAGGTTTGTCCCATTTGAAGTAAATTAATAAATTCAAACTCAATAACATGAAGTTCAAATTTAACTTAAATGGGGATCATGATGATTTTCTCACATGATTTATTGAAAAATTAAAATAATAAATAAGTAATTGTAATGTGTATTATAGTTTATAATGTTTCAACCAATTATATCATAGAGTCATGATAACTCATTTTCGAAATGGGTGAACAAATTTGAATTCATAAAAAGGAGTCATTCCATGATGTTGGGTATCAAAGTTAAACATGATATTATTTTTGTTAATATTTTAGATGAAAATCCTCTATTTAGTTGTTTGTCGATTAACTTTCATTTGTGTTTTCTTTGAAGTTTTCAAATGTCCTTATATTATTTAAGGTTCCTTTAGTATTTAACCACCATTTTTTTTCCTAACTACTTATGATCAACACATTTTTATTTTCAAATTGTCTTTTAGATCTTTTAAGTATTTAATTTTAAATAAAAACTTTTTGAAGAATTTTTCTAAAAAAATATTACTTACATTACTTTTGACTCTTAAAAAAATAGATTATGTACTTTTACAACTTAAAATAATATTGATTATGGATATACGACATTCAACTTTACACTCATGGAAACAGTCCCTGTTTTTTATTAAGTTTAATTTATTTTATCAAAAATATCAATTCTACCATTAACTAAAAAAAAGTTCCTATTGTGGTTTTAGTGCCATTAACTTTTTATTTATAAAAGTGGTCCCTGTTTTGATTTTAGAACAATTAATATCTTTTATAAATATGGTCACTATTATGGTTTTAGGAAAATCAAATTATCCTTATTTCTTTTGTAATTAATAAAAAGAAATAGACTATGCATTTTTTAAGATATGTAATAATGTTGGTTATGCATAAGGAATACTTAACTTCTTCTTTTTTTTGTAAAAATATTCCCCATTTTTTGTAAGTTGATTTAATTTTTAATAAAATCTCAATTATTCATCATATTAGAAACTATAAAATAATATTCGTCCTCCAACTACCAATCCTTTGTGTATTCGATCGCCATTTTTTTTTGCCTTAGATCACCTGAGGGCTTCCGGCCGCCGATGCTCCGATCGAGTAACAGTAAATATAAATTTGCAATCTAAACAATGCAAAAAGACTTCATTGATTTTTTAATTTCTCAAACACCACAAATTTTGTTTCATCATTCAGCATCATACCATCTCGTACATCCCCAAACATATGAACTGTAAATTCAAATGCATCAATATTTTTTCACGATTTGAAACTGCAAATTTTAATTAAAAGTGTAAAATCTTTTGAATTTTCAAAATAAAAATAATGTCAACACATACTATCTCCTTATCAGGAAACCTCTCATTCATAATACCAATAGTTTTTGCATGGAACAACCTCCTAATATTTTTTGCTTGAATGAGATAGTACCAACTAAACTAAGCTATCACATATAGGAATAGAAACAAATAAAAAAAATCCAAATAAAAAGAATATTAGAAGGCCCGAATGAAAACTTCTTTTCTTCACCCTTTTTTGGGCATGAAACTTTTGTTGTATTTTGTTAATGGATGATATATGAAGGTATTGATTAGATAAACATATTTATATGAATATTTACTAGGAAAAATGTATGTTATCAGCTTGTTATAGGGGAACGGATTTTACTTATTAACTGATTTCGTGAAAGGGATATGAATGAGAGATTCATCTAATAGATATCGAACACAGTTGTTATGGATTTCAGGGAGGATGAATATTCGGTTTGGTTATTTTTAATTACTAAATCTTTGACGGTTTGTCAAATTTAATAAATCTGGAACTTCTCATTCTGAATTTTATTGGTGATTCGTCTTTTGAAATGAAGAGAAGTGGGCCTAGAGAGGAGGTCTCCTCCAGAGAGAATTAATGCTGAAAGTTACTTCAACTGAAAGGTGGTGTCAGAGGTTGTCGTCACAAAGGAAAGTGTTGTGGGTTGTTGTCTCTTGATTTTATAAATTGAAGTGAGAGATATAGTAATTAAAGTTATATATTAGGAAGGTGATTAAAAAATGAGGGATATTTTCGATAGTGAAATATTTTACGGACTATTTTTATAAAAATAATGTCGAGTGTTCTATTTGTATAATAGGATTGTTGATATTTCATTTTTTCATAAAATCCATGAAAAAATTAAGTGTAGACTACCATTATGGTTTTAGGACAATTAACTATTCTTTTATAAAAATAGCACTCATTTCTTTTGTCCTAAATATTTTTTTGAAAATGGCATTTTCATAAGTTATTTTCTTTACAAATCTTGTTTTTTTTTTGTTTTTTTTTTGGCTTAAAATGTGATGTTTTATTAAAAAATATACTAGTGTCAAAATACAAAATTAAATTTGAACCGTCATTTATTTTGTAATTGATATGTATATATCCTCCACTTTTCTTCTTACTAAGAAAATTATTACGCAAAATGCTCAATTTTTTAGTATTATAATGTGTAATCAGTTTGTTATATTAACACAACAAATTTAATTTTGCAGTGAAATAAGTGCAAATATAATATTGCAAACTAGTGACAGAGCGATGATAATAAGGCGATAAAGGGTGAAAATGATATTACATCTAAAACATTGCACCAATTTGATATGGATTTACCTTAATCCTTCTCTTGCTAACTAGATAAACCATAAATTGACCTCACTAGACATCAAATGAGCACTTAATTGCGTTAAGTTTCATTCGGTACTTCCTGAGGTTTTCAAAGAACCTGGTCAAGTTTGTGAGGTGGTCTTCTCTTTTCTTGCTCTTAACTAACATGTCATCATGGTGTCACCCATATGTTGCTTGAACATCTTTGTGACCAGCCTCTGATAAGTTTTCCCTATGTTCTTTAGGCCGAACAACATGACCTTATAACAGAATAGACACATTAGGGTTATAAAGGATGTTTTTTCTTAGTTGGGACCAAAAAGTGAAATTTGATGGTACCCAGAATATGCATCCAGAAAACTCATTCTATCGTGAGCTGTCATAGCATCAGCTAGCTTATCATTCTTGGGAAACTTTCTTTGGTGCAGGCTCTGTTGGGCTTTATGAAATCAATGCACACTCTTCAGCTACCATTGCTTTTTCGTACTACTATTGGATTGAACAATTATTTAGGGAACTGAACTTACCTAAAGGATCCTGCATCCATAAACTTCCCAACTTCATTCTCCATCGCTTTAGCCTTTTTCGGAGCTGTTCAGCGTGCCTTCTAAGTAATCAGCTTGAAGGTTGGGTCAACATGTGGATGATGGCAGGCTACGTCGGGATCAATTCCAGGCAGATCATACGGCTCCCAGGCAAAACCATCCAAATTACTTCTCAGGAAGGCAATAAACTCTTTCTTTTTCATGATTGGCAAGCGTAGTTCCAATCAAAAACTTTCTATCCGAAAAGTTATCATCACCACCAAATTCCTCCATACTTTTAATAACCCTATCAGCGGGATGGATCCTTGTGTCCTCCACCTTTGGTCAATCGTACCGTAGTTGTTATTTAGAGGGTGTATCCCCATCTTGGGCTTCCTCTGGGGTATCTTTCGGCTCATTTTTCTTCGTCTTTCAGGGGAGAATGACTGCGATGAATCATTTTCTTGCAGTGGATGATTTCCATGAATCTCGACCACACCCCGATCGATGACACACTTCGTCTTCTAGTTCTACGTAGATGGTACGACTCTCATGGCGTGCAATTAGCCTCTACCTATAATGGCATGATTCAGAGACTCTATGTCTACCATTAAAAATTTAATCAACTTTGTGGCCTCCTTGAGGTCGGTTAAATTGAGTTTCATCTTATGGAACAACTCTAGGTACATCACCTCTGATAAGATCCCCTGGTCTACCAATAACTTGTTAACGTTCTGAGAGTAATCACGAGCGCATCATGGTGGGGAGTTCTCACCCCAATAATATCTTCCTCTATGAAGATGATGTGTTTGGTGTAGTCGACATCTTCTGGTCGTCGACATTTACCAGCTTGGCTCTTTACAGGTTTAATCTGGAATGCCTCCATAACAACAGTGACCTTCTTTATCTTCATTCGGACAGCGTTCCCTTAGATATGCTTCAGGTCGGATGCTCTATGAATCACCGCAAACTCTTATCCCATGTCGTTATCAAGGAAATTATCTGGTTTCTAGTTGCCATTGGATACGACCTTGCCAGATTTCTTTTCAAGGTATTCGTTCAAATGTCCAAGCTGGTCCAACTCTTCTAAGTGCGACTTCCGTGCTTTGCAATTATCTATCATGTGGTCGCCCTCCTTGTGGAATGAAAATCTCATCACATTTTTCCTCTTTATCGGGTCAAAACCCATCCTCTAGGGCCACTTGACAAATGGCTGATCCTTGATCTTGCTCAAGATCTTATAGATCAGTTCTTTGATGACTGTTTTAACAACCTAAAATGCCTTTAAAGGATTGTCCTTGTTCATATTCTTGGAGCCATTCTTTCCACTATTCTTGTTGTCTTTATTTGGAGTATCACTCTTATTTCCTCCTTTACTTGATTTTACTTGACCGTTGTCCCTTGGGGTAGAATGAACCACGTACTCAACCTTGGCATATTTTTCAATACCTGCCATGAGGTCGTCAATGGTGTTAGGGAACACCAATTTTTAAGTACGCAATAACAACCTGCTCAGAGAAGTCCTCCACTTCATTAAAGACCTCCCAATACCTCTTGGAATAATCATAAAGTCTCTATTGAAGATTTTTCTTTATCATGAGTAGTGAATCCATCATTTTTGGATGAGAACGATTAGTTATGAAGCGAGCGGTGAATGCCTCTGCTAGGGTCTTAAACCTCTTGACTGACCTATGGGGAAATTTTTTGAACCACTTCTGAGCGACGTCATATAGGCTATAAGGGAAGATTCGACACACCAAAGTGTCATTGTGGCTTCATTGGGTCATAGCAGGTCTATACTACCGAACATGGTATATGGGATTCGTCTTTCCATCATAGATTTTGAACCTGGAAACGACGAACTTCTTAGGGGGGGTATTCCTCTTCTTCAATCACCCTTGATAAATGGGATTTCATGTGGTTGTTGAGAGATCTTTTGGCTAGCTCTCTAGTGGATCTGGACCATTGATGGGATGAATGTTGGTCTATCTCCTTATGGAATAAAATTCTGATATCCTCATACAAATGGTCATTACTTCTATGGCACTTCTCTGATTGGTCATGCTCTGATTGATCACGCTCTGTCATTCCACGTTCAGATCGATCCTTCTCGTGCCTAGAGCTCCTCCGTTGGCTACGAGTCTTGCTCACCTCGGGAATAAGAGAATTGTCAGGATGTTTCTTGGTATCTCTATGGATATCTTTCTCCATTCTTTCAAGTCGCCTTTGTAAGCGATCAATCTCTTCCATATGGAGGCATGTTGCCTCCTCCTTCTCTTGAAGCCGGACTTCTTAATTATCGACCATCTTGGAGATCTAAATGGTCCCTGACTTTCCTTATAAGGTTGACTTTCTTGGCAAAATTTGGGATTTGGTGGTTAACGAATTTCTAACCTAACCCTAAGCGTGACTGGATCATCCTGCATGTCACCAACTTGAGGAAGATTGTTTCTATTGTGAGACATCACGGTCTTTCTTTCGATAACTATTTTCATAGGAAAAAGAAAAGCTTCCCACAAATGATGCTAATTATGAGTTCAAGAATTGTCACAATAATAAATCTAGAAAGCAAAATCGAGATAAGAAAACAAATGATCACACACAACACCAAGGAAACATGGATCGAAAACTTGCCTACGTCCATGAAGAGGTCAGTGTATTCTTATTAGTGTCTCTCAAATAATCGAAGTTATATCCCTTTGTCCCGGGTCAGGGCTTACATTTTATAATTACAAAATTAAGTGATTGAATTGTACAAGTAACTCAACTAGCTTATAGATAGCTCATAGGTGTCCCTGAATATCTCCTTTGAGATTGTTGGTAACCGATTTGAGTTTATCTCCATGCATTGAAGCACATGTCAAATATACGAATCTAAAATAATTATTTCGAGTTGGGCTGGGTTGTCCATTCTGCATACTGGGCTGATCGGCTGCAACATTAGGCTTGAATAAATAAGGCCCCGTAATATCTTCAAAACATTTGAGAATGAATTCATATTTATATGAGATTTTTAGGGTGTTATAAAGTAAAACATCAATGTGGCTACACAACGAACTCTCTTGAAAAATAGTAAATAGTTTGGCGTTATTGATTTGAGAATCATTTATATTCATGGCGTATTGCATAAGTTGACTCAATTTTATTTAAGTTCAACTTTTTTATACCTAAGGTTGAAATTATGTTTTTTATTTAAAGGTATTTCATAACTTCATGCACCTATGGGACGAGTGCTTATATTGACTTGCTTATGAAAAATGTTCACACAATTACATTCTGTTTTCACATTTCGGGTACTTTATTGTTATTTCATTGTGCTATGTGTCTTGAACTTATATGTACTTTTTATACATATACTTGAAAATTTTCAAAAATAGTTGTTTGACAGGGGGAGAACACATTGTTCCTTTTAGATAATCATTACATATGCTTTATGGATTATCTTTATGATGATATCCTTTCTTCCTCATGTGATACTCATTATTCATGTTTAGATTCCAACTATTTTTCCTATTTCAGACAAAAAGGGGGAGAACAAATTAAGAGAAAATTTTATTTCTCTTTAAAATTCGTATGCATTACGGTATTTTTTGTCTCATGTGTGTAGGTATCTTTCGCTTTGATGATAATCTCATAGACTACACAAGATGAACACCAAGTTGACCTAGGAGAGAACAAATTCGGTTGAAGACAAAGTTTCGAATGTCGTTCCCTTTTTGGATTTGGGAGCACAATAGGATACATTATCTTAGGGGTTTTATTGTAATTTGATTTTTTTTTTGTACCGAAATAGCCAAAGGGGGAGATTTGTAAGATTAAGATTTTATAATTGCTCATTACTTAGGATTTTTTCTATTTTTGGCATATCCCGTTACAAATCGTACACTACATCCGCATTACCTATGTGATCATTCGAAGATATGTTAGTAACCAAGCATCATTTTCAGATTTATCACTAACATTTTAATGGAGGTATATGACTCGTGGCTTTTATTTTTCGTTCGAATTATGTTCTTTGATGTTTATTTTTTTAAACGAGGCAGTTTGTTAAAACATATTGTGAAAAATAAATTATTTTTCTCATTCGAACAAGATTATGATCTCATTAGAACGAAAGCTCCTTTTCATTAGAACGAGCTTCAAAAGTCCATCAAATGAGAATCCTTTGTTTAGTAGGTACACTTTCTTTAGAAGTTCGTTAGAATCTTAATCGAATGAGAATGGGTTATCGTTCGAACAAGACTTGAACTCGTTAGAAAGAAACTAGTGTTTTCATTTGAACGAGATTCCATTTTCTTTCGAACAAGTCTGGTGCCTTAAAAATGTGTTTTCTTATAAAAAGGATTATTTTGACCTATATTGCTAAGAACTTAGGGTAAAAATCTTTTATTGTACTTATGCTAAAATTTTCCATCTTTGTGTTTCATAAAAACACTTTTCTATTCCAAATCGTACATCCCGCATATAATTTATTGACTTTGTTCGAACCCACATTTCTATACACTTGCATCAAACTCTTGTAGAGTTGTACTCTACTGTTGATTTATAGAGGCGATGCTTTATTGCTGAAGAAGTAAGGATCGTGCATCTAGAGGCTAATCGATGGATACCGAGGGAAGACTGCTTCCTATGGATGATGTTCCACTGTGACGAATTATGTAGAGATTTGACCCAACGCATTATACTTAGTGGAGCAAGTAGTCTGTAAGTCGATTAGAGTCTGTCAAACTTTTTACAGTGCTGAATACTAGATTTTTATCGAAAGAAATTTTTTCCCAAAAGAAATTTGTTCTTATCATCTTTGTACGTTTGGTTTGCTTGTGTGATTGGAGAATTTAATTTGAACACTTTATTACATGCACACCTAATTGCTGATTAAGACAAAAGTTGGCTAAATTTTCAATGGTGTGTGTAACCTAATATAGAGGCTATCCATACGAACCTTCCATTCTCAGGGGGGTTATTTAGGTTTGTTACCCATTGATTGTTTATAATTGAGTTTTACTTCAATAAGTTTTATTTTTTTTATTTGGATTCCCAAAAGACTTTAAGTGATAGAAAAAAGTGTCACGAAAAATATTACTAAGTATTTTTTGCAGCAAGTTTTCGTCATTAAAAATCATTTTGAGGGTCAAACTTCAAGCAATGCAAATGTGGGAATCAAAGTCAGTATCAAAGAATTGGGGTAAAATTACAAATTATTTTATGAATATGTCTCAGATCTTATTCTGGATTAATCCGAGCCCAGGAGATATTCTGAATTATAACCCCCTTTGATAAACCTATACATTTTGATTTTACCAGGAAACATGACTGATAGACTTTTAATTCGGTAGATTATCAAATAAGTTAAGTTTAAGATCGAGGAATAAATAAGACGGTGGTGAAAATCAATTCATGGTAAATTTAATTTCACCAATGGGGTATTGAATACTTAACTAGAAAATCATATTATATACTATATAACTTTGTAGACAAGGCCTTCTATTCAAGTATTTTTTAGATAATTAAATTAGAGTGTAATTGTAATTATTTAGTAGAATTAATTAAAATTCAATATAAAGAAATTAAATTATGGAGGCTAACTTGGAATTTTTATATTTATTTTTGGAAGCCAATTTAATTATTTGTGTTGGGGGTTCATGGTATAGTCCATTTTCCATGTAGTAAGCTCATAACTCTCTGGAACCCTAATTGGGACAAACCTACTTCATCTACCTATATATATAGTTCTAGAAAGGGGTTTAAAGCAACAATAGAAAAGTTTAAGAGATAGAGAACTATTAACCTTATTGTGAGGGGTTCGGAGAAATAAAATATATTTTCTCTTATTTCACCTAGTTTTCATCTTCAAGAGTTCCCACACACATAGTTAGCTTCATCTGGATCATATACTAGAAGATCAAAGGTATTTTTCTCATCAACGAAAGAATTTGTGGCGGTAAATCATAAACTACATCATTTTCTCCTTTATTAGATGATTTACAAAATCTGCAAAGATGTGATGATCTAATCCCTAGATCTAGTTGCAAAAATCTATTTTATAATGTTTGTTTTCTGAAACATAATGAATCAAAGATTCTTCGAAAGAAATTATTTAATGTCAATCTCAACTCAAAGAGCATTTCCCTCACTTCCTCTACTATGAGTCATAATCTATGTAAATGTCTATTGGGAGGAGGGAACTCAACTATTGGTTAATGTCTTAGGTATATGTGATCTTCTCTAGCTGCACATGCTGACATGCGATATCAATCGATGGAGGGAATAGGATATGTGTATACCCAACCTTATGGTGATGATAGCGATTACCCAATACCAGACATAAATATTATCGCCCTATAAGTAAATTATCCCTCTGCCTCAATGTGATTTGGAACTACATTACCTCATCCATAGTTAAGTTTGGCTCTAAACCCATAGTTATCACACAATATAAGATATCATCATCATCATTTCCAACTGCCCTCGTGTCATCACCAGGTTGCGATGAAACTCGACCCTCCCCCGATTTGTTTATGTTCTCCTCCTCACTTCATCACCGCTCACACGACCCACCTCTATTAAAATTGGAAATCCATAATTATTTAAATCAACTTTAATTGACATTTATTTAAATCAATTCAATAATATTATATATTAAACAAGGGAAAAATAAATTTACCCGAAGGATCCAAGTAAATCCATTTAAAAATGTGGAGATATTTGTAAGGTGCCTCATCGGCGTAAAATCTAATTTGGTGTACAGATGGGCCATGGAAGAATCACCCAGTCCAATCTACCCATATCTCCTAAATCAATCAGCAGGATCAGTCATCCTATCTTGGTATCCCTCTTGCCATTTATGATGACAACGGGCCAAAAATGTAGAAAAGAGGTCCCTGCAAGTTGGCATCTCGATTGGTGTGTATCTTGTTTTTATCAACCATCCTCTTTATCTTGGCATAGTATGCAATATAAAATGTGCTACTAGCGACATGTGTCTACTCCATCATAGGGAAATATTTTGTAGCATATTAGAATGTCTCTTGGCCACTGTCAAATGGCACAATCTCCCTTGAGTTGACCTACAACCTCGTCAGCATAGTTGAGTGAAGTTGGACCAAACCAATCTCCTCTCAAGGGAGGTCAAGTATGTGGGTCGTATCCCACCACCTCTCTAACAAAGTAAAAAAAATATTATGTTTGGTGCAGGACTAGGGCATAGTGATTGCGTTCCCAAAAATGCTTTCCTAGGGAGATGCCACAATCCAACCCCAATTATCACCCCTAGTTGTCTAATACCATTCCATCATATATAAAGACATTATGTGTCACACTACAGTTCCACAACATTAATTTCCTAATTAATTAAATAAGAATGCAATAAGATTGGAGTAATATAACAAAATAACATAAATATATAGACTTAACAATTTAATAAAAGTGTTTGAAAAATTAATATCGAACGACACATGTACCTTATTCGCAAAAATTATGGCAGACTAGCATGTCTCTCATGAACACATTAGGGCAAACGCGTGCATAAATCCATCCTAATTAATAAATTCGAAAATAATTAATGGAACAATGGGGAGCGCGTGGAGACGATGCATAGTGAAAATTGGAGAGATATCTGCATACAAACCTCCTTATTTCATTGAGGGAAATTGAAGGGGTGAATAAGGATGGTTTGAGAGATTTTAACTTTAGAGAAAAGGTTGGGAGGTATATGAAATCTCATTGTTGATGTAAAAAACTAGACTTGATCTAATTTTATAGTCATCGATAAAATATGTAATGGTAAATAAAGAGAGAGAGTTTTTAAAGTGGTTCAGCTATGTAAGAAAGCCTATGTAAGTAATCTTGTAGATAAGAATATCCCAGAATCCGTTCGACCGTGCCCTTGATGAAAAGGATACAATGTATATATAGTGACCTGGAGGTGAAGGGTCGGAATGTCAAGGGATGTAATGCGTTTATGCAATTAAGCATTTACATCCTTACATAATGAATGTGACAATTGGTTATATAAACCACTTGTTGTATGACCCTTGGTATGACGACACTTCATTGGTCTTGTTGATCGGTATTCCTGGTGTTGGTCGGCATTCTTCATGTTGGTTGGTAGAGTTACTATCTGTTGACTAGGATTTTGGCCATGTAGGAGGACATGTGTTCACTTCTGATTGGTCCACGTAGGTGGATAATTTTTTACATCAACATAAGCCCCCAATGTTTTATGCTTGAAGATTGCATGAAAGTATGGGGCATTTGATTATGGAAGTATCTTGGAGTATTTTCATGATGCGTAGTCGGCAACCGACCTCCCACACTTGTAAATTTACTGACACTATTTGAAAATGGCATTTTTGCAAATAATTTAAATTTTAGCGAACTATAAAAGGGCAAATGTGTATTGTTCACTTGTTACATCGCGAAGCCGTCGAAATGTTAATCGTCGGTACATTCAATCATTATATTTGCTATTTTCGAGAAAGACTATAAAAAGATGGGAGGCTTTTCCAGACTTTGCCTTACCCCAAATCTTCGTACTGTAGTAGTTATTTTTTGAGCTTTTTACATGATCATTTGCCATCGTTCATCTTTCCTTTTGATAGTTCTTTCTGAATCCCTAATCTTCTGTAAGAACTCTTTCTTTCTTTCTGTTTTTCTTCATTTCGTTCTTTCTAAGCCATGGTTTACATAGTTAATGCTGATTCTCTAGAGGAGTTTAAGGAAGAAGAAAAAAATTCTTTCTTGGGTTGATTTAGAAATACCTCATAACCCTATAGATGTTTAGTCTTTAGCTGAGGGTCATTGGATCCTAAATTTGCTTATAGCTAAGTTAGATTTTACCTTTCCACCAAACCCTTTTCTTCTTCATTTATGCCAATATTTTGACATTGTTCTAGCAAGAGTAGCCCCCAACACTTGGAGAGTTGTCAATGGTGTGAATAGAATGAATGAAATGTATGGAACCCATATTGGAATTCCAGAGATTATGTTCTGTTATAATTGGGCTATTTCAGGGGAGAACACTTATTATTTGAAAACCAGACAAGCTAATAAGGCTTTAGTGTTGAATTTGCCTGATTTCAATAAGGATTATTGGGATCATATTTTAATAGTCAAAAATTAGCAAAGTGATCCACTTGAGAATGGATTTGCCTCTCATGGTCCTATGTTCCCTCAGTCTGGGAATGGGATAGGTTGTTATTTCATTTCTTTGCCCTTCTTTACTGATTTTTTTCTGATATACGCTAACTGCTGCTGCTTATTGCTTTTTTGCAAAATAACGTAAGAGAAAGTTTCCTAAGCCAGGTGAAGTGAATTCGGAAGAGCTCAAATTTCTGTGGGGTCTGAACTAAAGGGCAGTAGAAGAGCATCCCCGGTTATCTTTTGTACTACTAGATTATAAAACTTCCACCACTTCTTTTGTAGCTCGACCATCAACCATTGTGCCTTCAATTGTAATTGATTTGGAGAGGGATCCAGTGTCTACTTCCTCGTCCATTAAATCTATTGGTGTTGGTGTTGAAGTTGGCACGTCTTCTTCCTTTGAATTTGACCTTCCCCTTTCTATCAGCATAGGCAAGAGGAAAATTTCCAACCTTTTGGAGGTTGATTCTGTAGCTGGTGTTAAGAAATTAGTTGATACCAATACCCCAAAGAAGAAGGTTGAGGCTAGTAAGAAGCCCCCAATCCCCAAAGGCGATGAGTCTATTTTCAAGAGACTAAGAAGAGTTCCTGCTGATAAGCAGGTTGAGAAGGTCGTTGATACCGACCAACTATAATTGGTTGATAAAGTGCCATCTACTGCTGACTTATTTGTAGCCTTTAGTATTAGCTTGTCTAGGAAATTTATCAATTCAGGCACCCTCCCAGACCATCGATCTGTTGCTGCTTTAATGTTCCGATCATAATTATCAGCAGGAGCTACTCCAAGCTTGGCCTTAGTAAATTTTCGTATTTGAAGTTGGTCAGATACTGTTCATGTCTTCTTTGAATTTTAATGACTTGGACTTTTCTTGTAGTTCCTAATTTATTACAACCAAATGCTGGAGAAGGACGGTCAACTACGTTCTTTTTCGGGAGAAGTAAAGGATTCCTTTGAAGGTATGAGTAAATATGTGATGGATTCCCAGCAAGATTTAGAGATAGAGAAAAAGGCTTGGGAGGATAAGATCAAGACTAGCGAAGAATCATGGCAGGAAGTTGATGATGCTTTGTCTGTGGCTAACTCGAACACTGCTCAAGCTGAGCGCAGGGCAAAGGTTGCTGAAGATAAGGTGTAACACCCCGTATTTTTATGATTTAAATAATTATGTGATTAATTATTATTGTGGGAATAAGTATGTGATTAATTTTGTTGTTGGATTAATTAAATTAAAATGCGAGAAATTAATTTGTCATTAATCTGGATTAAAAGAATTATTAACTAGCATGCCAAAGGTTAATACTTATTATTGAGAATTATTGAATATTACTGTGTGATATGTAATATGGAATTATGAAATTTGATAATCTGCCGAGAGTAAAATATACGGCAGTTTGATAATTTAAGTCTGACATGCGTGTGAGTCGTTTTGGGACTAATTGATTGGGATAAAAAGAGAATTTATTTTTATTAACTCATATGGTCATTTCAAGTGTGTCGTTGAGTTCGGGAGGGTTGAAATAGTCAGAAAACACTGTTCGAGTATTTTATTTGGACTTCAGAATATTTAAGCCAAATCGGCACCCCGTAGGGGTAGTTTTGTAATTTGGATTTTTGGGGGTTTAATTAATGACAAAAATCAGTAATTAAATAAGAAAGGTACGTGGGAAAGGCATTTACCATCAGATTCTAAACCTAAGTGAGAAAGAGGGAAAACCTAAGAGGGAGAAGAAGGACTCCATAGGTGTTCTTGGAGAAAGGATCAAGCTTTTACACCGAAAATTCCACCAACGCGTAGATCGCGAAGAGAGGAACGCATCTATAACAACATCACCAACGGATCAGACCATCATATTCGAGGCAAGTGTTTATTACTTGCATGTTTTAGTAATAATTGTGTTCATGTTAGAGTAGGTGATAACCCCTCAAATTTATGAGAATTAATTTGATGGAAATTTGATGATTTGATTTATGTTGGGACCGAAATTTTTAGAGATTAAATTCCGTCATGTAGATAGGATTACATTTACGAATTTAAGATAATTTTCCATGAACAAATCTGGGTTAAAATGGTTCTTGAATTGAAATTGGAAGAACTAGGGTTTTATTGGTTTAGTTTGGGGATTTCGAAATTAATTGATGTATGGTGAGGATATAATGATTCTAGGTTGTTAGAAATCATCCAAATATATTAGAGCATCAATTGGATTTGTTGTTTGGGCATTTGGGATTGAAAAATAGAGGTTATAGAGGTGAAAATGGTGGGAAAATGCTAAAATTTGGGGGAAGAAGACGAGACAGAGAGTCTCGCGCGAAGTTTCCCGTAGGTCGTTCGCACGAGATAAGGATCTCGTGCGAAGTCGTTGGAACAACACGTGGCAGTCATTCGAGCGACAGCCCATTCTGGTTCAAGCGACAGGTTCAAATTTTTGAGAATTTCCATTTTTACCCCTAGATTAAGTTACGCAATAAATTTGGGTGAGAAAACTGTTATTCGATGGACTTAGTCTAGTGTAGAATTTTTAGGAAGTATTTGGGAAATAATACTTTAAATAATTGGAATTATATGTTGCCTTGGAGATTACATGAGCGATAATAATCGAATTAAATATATTATACGTAGTGATGAGATTAAATTATGTATGAGAAGTATATAATTAGGTGGGCTAAATGCCTATGAATTTTAATAGGATGTGTGTATTCCTATTATATACTATGATTGCTAAGTGTACTAATGGGTGATAACTCAGGGGTACAAGAATATTATTGTTAAATGTACTAATGGGTGATAACCCACGGGTATAAGAATATTATTGTTAAGTGTACTAATGGGTGATAACCTGGGGGTACAAGAATATAATTGTTAAGTGTACTGATGGGTGATAACCCGGGGGTACAAGAATATTATTGTAAGTGTACTAATGGGTGATAACACGGGGGTACAAGATTGTGATTGATAAGTGTATTAATGGGTGATAACCCGGGGGTACAAGAATTACATGAGTGATAGTAATTGCATTTAAAAATACCATACGTAGTCACGAGAATAAAATACCTATGAGATGTATATAATTTAGGTTGGGTGAATACCTTTGAATTTTTAATAGGATGTGTGTATACCTATTATATGATATTTTTGTTAAGTGCACTAATGGGTGTTAACTCGAGGGTGCATGATTATTATGGTTAGGGGCGCTAATGGGTCTTAGCCCGGGGGTGCAGAAATAGTATATATATGTATAGGGATGATGTGACTATATGTATATATGTATATAAGAACTTGTAAATATTTATACTGTGTGAAACTGGTAGATATAGTGATAATAATAAAATGCTTTGCGCCAAGTGGTGTCAACCTAAGGGTGCAGGACTTATATGTATATATATATATATAGGGGTGATGTGACTATATATATTTATGAAAATAATTGGGAACATTCTACTTTGTGAAATTAGTAGATTTTGTATAAATGAGAAATAAAATAATCTTAGTGGGTAAAAGATTAACCATTCGAGCGGGGAATGCTGGAACTTTTAGTTATGTGAGATGAACTATTTCTTTTACGTATTGTATGGGCGATATGGGTATACTACTGGAGATTGTAGATGATGATATATGATTTCGAACTAGTTAGGTCGGGTAGCTTAGCTTGTGTGGGTTAGATGGACGTTAGGCGTGCACAATAGATGAGAGGTGAGAATCTCATGTGAGTGTGATATATAACATGCACATAATACTTGCTTTATTGCAGTTTTAAATACTTACTAAATATTTTTAAAACATCGTCCTCTGACCCGTCTCTTGCATATCTTCTCTCTTTTGCTATATATATGTATCATATCAGGTGCTCAGCCACAGGAATACCAGAACTAGAGAGTTGGATTATTTTACGTGCATCAGCTGTTGTGAAAGCTGTAGGTCTTTGCAGTAGACGCCGCCATCATTTCCATTCAGTTATCTAGACATCTCAGTTGGGGCATGTGTCGCCCATTCCTAGTTTTTATCAGAGTTATTATTCAGTTTACCTTGCAGTTATTTTAGTTAGATGGAATCTTACTATGAGTACGTAAATTTGGAGTTTTAAACTGGGAGGTTTTTAGCCACACTTATTTGTTCTAGTTTTTGATCCATGTTTAGTATATTCATGTGTATGATTAATGGTTTACATTTTCATAATTAAATAGAGAAATGGTTTTATTTGGTTATATGTAAAAAGGAAAAAGGTTTTGACGCCTAGCTTAATTCTATATTAGGTGGTTAATATGTTTATAAGTTTTTGACAATGATGCTAAGAATGAGCCAACTGAACATTCTATTTTAAATTTGGTAAAGGACTGATCACCCTATATTTTATTGGGCGGGGTGTCACATAAGGTAGCCAAATTATCTTCTAACCTTTTTGGTGAGAAGACTAAAAGGAAGAAAGACAAAGAAGAATCCTTCAATAAGGGCTGGGATAAATCCATATCTGCCACTTCTGCCCAGATAGCGTATGCTATAAAGAAGTTCTTTAAGGACGATAGGTTGCAACCTCTGATAGAAATTGGCACTGCTGAGGACTCAGAGCTATTTCTGAAGCACAATCCAGGTTTCCCTCTCAATCTTGATGATGAGATTGATGATGATGGGGAAGGGGAATCCTCTTTGGCCATTGAGCCCAGTGTTCCCTCAACTGACTAAAATAATGCTCCTATTGATTCAGCTGCCCCTTCTGCTGACCAGAGTATAAACCCTGACGCTGAGAAGGATAAGAAGAATGTGTAGACTTGTTTGGCTTCAAGTATTTATATTTTCCCTTTTTCTTTTGTCTTTTTTCATTGTTCTGATGTATCTCTTGTAATATTGCCTTTTATTAATGAAAGAGCTTTTCCTTCAACTCACATGTCGTTTGTTGTTGCTCGAATGTTGCTCTGTTTTTCTTTTATTATTAATCAATTGTTACTTTATCTTTTTAGTTTATGGACAAGATGAAATGAATTGCCTCCACTGACTTCCACCTACTCAAATGCTGCAACAATCTGTTCAAAGATGGTCACTTGGACTTGACTGATGAAGAATTAACAGACTCTCTCAACCCAGACGCTTTTGATCCGGCAATGGATGCATACACTTATCTCAAGTTTCTTCTTGATCGGGTTGTTTCCAACAATGTTACATACTATGAGATGATTGAAGATTTATAGGAAGAGAGAGCAAATCATTACTGCATGCTAGATACGAGACCAAATACAAGGCCATAAGAAAAGAATGGGGTTTTGATGATAAACTTGAAAAATATGCCTCTGCCTATAGAAAAAGGGAATTCTTGCTAAATATAGAGGTATAAACTTGCTAAATATGCTTCTCTTTCCATTTCGTTATAAGTTCCCTCGCTCTCATGACTAGACACTAAGCAAGATTCTAAGGCGTCTCCATATAAATATTCCTTAATGTGCTCTTATACGATCTCAACAATTAGGCTCACCGCGTGAAGATCATCTTCTTCCCCCGTATATTGGGCTATATGGAAGATGTTAGTCTCTAAGGTCATTTTCCTAAAAGTGAGTTGCATTCGCCCATTTCGAGTATTGATGATTACGTTAGCCGTAGCTAAGAACGGGCGCCCAAGGATGATGGGAACATGGTTGCTCGAGGTGAAGGAGGGCTCCGTGTCCCAAATGACAAAATCTACTGGGAAGTAGAAGGTGTCAATTTGGACTATCATGTCCTCAACTACACCTCGTGGGATCTTCACAGTTTGATCCGCGAATTGGAGAGTGATCCTTGTGCGCTTGAGATCACCCAAGTCAAGTTGCCTATAAATGTAATAGGGGAGGATATTGACACTTGCTCCAAAATCAAGTAAGGCTTTTTCGATTTTATTTTCTCCAATAATGCAGGAAATGGTGGGTGAATCGGGATCTTTGAATTTAGGCGGGAGATCATTAAGTAGAATGGAGCTCACGTTCTGTGCTAGAAAGACATTTTTCTTTACCTGCATCTTTCTCTTTACTATCAACAAGTCTTGGATGACTTTTGCATATGCTGGAATTTTCTTAATGGCATCAAGGAAAGGTAAGTTCAGCTTTACTTGCTTTAGCACGTCTAGCACGTCATCACGTGGGTTTCCTTTATGTGAAGGAATCAACCTTTGAGTAAATGGTGCCGCGGTTGGTGGTTTCACTACTTCCTCGGGCTCACTAGTGTCGTCTTTATCACTATCATTCAAGGGGACATCTTCGGCCTCTTTCGTGCCGAGCAAAATCTCCTTGTCTTTAGGTACGTCTTGTGGGGGAAGTGAAAAGTTAACTACTCTCCCACTACGTAGAGTGGTAATTGTGCTACATTTCTCAGGATGGTCATGAGGTGTCGAGCTAACACTAGTTTGACCTTGGAGAGGTCTTTGTCCTTCGGCAGGAAACTTTCCCTTCTCTTGAACACTCAACGAGGATTGTATCTTTGACAGACTTGCATTTATGTCGCTAATCAGACGATCATATCTAGCATTGGTTGCAGTCTGGCTAGTGATAAATTGATTCATAGTATCCTCGAGAGTTCTCCGCGGTGGTGGGATATAAGATCCTTGAGGTGGTGGTGCTTGCACATGTCCTTGCATGTGTGGGGCTTATTGAAAGTTTTATGGTGGAGGAGTGGCAACATGGTAAGTAGGGTTCATCGCAGCGTGTTGTTGCCCATAGCTAAAACCAAAATGGTTTTTCCATGAATGGTTGTAAGAATTCCCGTGCGGTGCACCGAAATTACCCTTAAAACCTCCTATACCACTAATTTGCTCTTGAAGCATCACTTTGTAGGCGGGTATAGTCGGGCATTCCTCAGTTGAATGACCCGCCTCAAAAATTGCACACACCTTTTCAACGGGGTTTGGTATGGATCCATTTGGTCCTTTTCCACATATCCCACGTAGGTCTCACACTTCTTTCTCAAGTATATCTATCCGACTGTCCGCTATAGAACTCTTTTCTACATGAAATAGGTCGGACGCTGACGGAGTGATGGTCACTTGACGATTTCGATTTTAAGCATTAGGGTCAGATGTATCCCAGGATTGGGTAGTCTCGGCGACATACCTCAGGTGAAGCTCAGCATTATGGGCATCTAAATCGACAAACGGACCACTCCCTATGGTTTCAACGAGTTGTTTGGAGTTAAGGTTCAGCCCATTATAGAGAAAAAAAATGGTTTGTGCTGCATCAAATCCATGATGTGGCCATGAAGTAATCAACTCATTGAAACGCTCGTAACATCGATGAAATGGCTCATTTTCAGATTGTCTGAACGCTTGAATTTGAGCCTTTATGGAGATTGTTCGATGTGGAGGGAAGAATTTCTTGAGAAATCTAGATTGCAACTCGTTCCAAGAAGGAATCGAGCTTGGAGGCAAAGATCACAGTCAGGTTTTAGCTTTATCTTTGAGCGAGAATGGGAAGAGTTTGAGGCGGATCACCTCTTGTGTGCAGGTTTGGTCATTGAGAGTATCACACACATCCTCAAATTCCCTAACGTGGAGGTATGGATTTTCAGAATCCATACCATGATAATGTGGTAACATCTGGATCATCCCATTTTTAAAGCGAAATTATCCGGCATTATACGGGAGTATAATGCATCCCGGAGTGACAGTGCGCTCGGGATATAAATATTCTCTCAGCGGGCGGTATGGGGCCTCTTCCTCACTGGCAGTCATTACTGTGTTGTGACATCTCTCTCTCTCACTTAACGACTTGATTCTTTCACTTGGTGTGCTCGGAGGTGTGTCCTAAGAAGGAAAACGGAGTGTTATTAGAGATTGAGTGTGACGGTGTGGGAGGCGGGATCCAGAACTGTGGGGCGTTTGGAGTGTGAGGGCTATCGGGGTTATACTCAACGATTGAATTTTCATGAATGTTGGTTGGAGTATTATGGGGTGTAGGAATGAGTTCAAAATTTTGCATTAATGGCTTATGAGAGATGATGGTGAATCTTTTTGTGCTTTTTGAATTTTTTTATATGTTTTTGGATTTTTTTGAAATTTTTGGTCAAAGATTTGGATTGACTCGATCTAATCCTAAGTCTACCTAATTCCCCGGCGACGGAGCCAAAAACTTGACGCGACTGAAAATGTGTCTCAAAAATGCGTTCTCTCTAGGTTCAAGTGCAAGCCTGTCGCTCAAGTAATAATCCGACAAGTCGGGAATCGATCTTCAGGGAAAAAGGACAACGAAGTTATGACGACGGGAAAAGACGAAGGAATCCTAACTTTGACTCTAAAAAGAAAGAAAAAATGTTTTAGTTTTGGGATGACTACAACTAAATGCAACTATGAAATTATGAAGAGATGCAAATACACTAAACTACCTAAAATATGATGGAAAAAATGATTTGAAACTTTTAACTAAGTGATGAGAAAAACAGGACGGGAATACAATCCCCCAACCCTAGGGTATTGCAGTTATAATACTAATAGTAAATTTAACTGATTAATTTGATCCAGAATTTAGTACTCCCAAGCATTACGTATACGAGGTTCAAGCCCACGTCATACTTAATCTGAGGACGAGTAAATCGGTACCGCGATAGTTACACTCGAATTGAATTCTAAATCATCCCGGTTACCCAGAGGCAAATGAGATATAAAGACCTACAATTGTTGTGTTCCTACGCAATATGGTCGTAACCAATCACTAAATTCAGAGGACTAATTTTATACACATGCAATTAACACATCAGGCTGGGTTCATGTATCCTGGCCTTTTAAACCTAGCCGGACATATTAAACAGAAGGATGCATGGAATACTAACTTTGCATGCGAAAGAACTCATGATAAAACTAGATTGAAATACGTAACTAAGTATTATGAACGCAGAAATTGATTCAAATCACGCAAGAAAAATTACCATGCGAGAACAATAATTATAAGACTGAAACTTGGATTACAACTTGAAAACAAACCCGAAATTGTATCAATCTTGCAGTAATTAATTCAACTTATGTTCCTAGATGTTCTTCTCCTTTTATCTCTACCAAAACTAAAAAAAACTCTTCAGAACTGTTGTTCCTAGGTCACTAAGTACGTCCAAATATGTTTTAGAAGTAGTTTTAACTTCATGGGATTCTTTGGACCAATCAGAATAAAGGAGTAAATTTGCGCTTCAGGACCCCTGAACCGATTCGCATGTTCCCCGAACCGGTTTGCCCTCTAAACCGGTTCGCGATTGGGTTCGAGAACTTTTGTTGCAATGGGTCATAACTCATCAACCGTAGCTCGGATTTGGGTGTCATTTCTTTCAGTGTTCTCGTTGTTCCAATATTTTCAACTTTCCAGTTGACTCCTCCTCCGGGATCTGGAAACATAATTACCAAAATTCCCTTGAACTTGCCTTCCTAGACTTTCTTTCATCGTTTCGCTTTCTCTTTTGCACCGCTTGCATAATTAACCTGTAAAACAAATAGGAGAAACACAAAATACGAAATACTTTCCAACGAAGGTTAGTAGCATAAATGTGCATTAAATCCATATCTGCTGCATCACTCGGGTTCACAAATGTACCGAAATTAGGGGAATAAATATCAATATTTATGCCCAATCACCTGCCTAGGGACCGCCCCCAATTTATGTGTGTTTTGTAATGTTCTCTTAGGATAAGAGATTCCTCCGTACTTGGCGATATAGTACAAATTAAACACCAATGGTAGATGCCTTTATGTGTCAAATATATGAAAGGACATATATAAATAATTACCCAGACTTGAATAAATTTAATTTAACTGTCTAAGAATGTGGACAATAATTATATTTGGACCATGTAATGCATAATATATGTTTACGCCTAATATGTGAAACTTATGAGACTGGTATAAATAAGTGTTGACAATTAAATGTAGTGATTACATTTAAATATATAATTATTGATAGATCCATTTTTAGGAATTTAAGACGATGCCATAATCATTACTTGGGACGTAGTGGGATGCAAACAATACCACACTTAAATGAGGGGTGAGGTGTTAGACGCATGTGAGTGACGAAGGGAGAATATTTATCTTTCATCGACTGTATTATTGCATCATAAATTAATTAAGTTAATTATTGCACACCTCGGGCTCTGACCCAAATTTAAATCCCCCCCCCCCCCCAAGTGCTACTAGACAGGGATAACTGGATTGTGTTACAACAGTCTTGCGGTTTCACTTACTCTTCAAATTTCAGATTAGTCAATTCTAGCATAGGTGCTTTTCGTGTCCTAGCTATTTATTTATTGGAAACAATTGTAAGGGCATAAGCCCGAGACTCCTTTACTTTAGGTTGGTTGAGATTTCTATTGCATTGGTTGGATTTATTATTTCATTTGTATTGGTTTGGATCTATTTGATTATTATGGATTTATTCTTAGCATTTCGAATGCGGGCTTTCTAGAAAAATAATTATTCATATTTACGTTTGTGCTAAGAATGGTATTAATTGACAATCAAGCCCTATCTTCAGTGTATCAAGCCTAGCCAGCCTTTAAGTGAGAAAATAGAGGTTTTGCAATTATTGGATACTATATAATTAGTATTGGTTCTTTTATCGAAACTTTTAACAATATAAAATGTTTTTTATATACAATGGGTTAGTTTTAAGATATCAAATCAAGTATTTCGTTTATAGATTCTATAGTGCTCTGGTGGCGCACTATAGAATTAGTATGGGTTAGTTTTAAAATTCTTTGTGTGTCATAATTTATAGAACATATTTAAGTAACCTTTGTCGATATCTATTTGTATTAAGGAGTACATAGTGGGGATATAAATGTGACAATACATACAAAAAAAATTACACAGTATTTTATGACAATGGTACTTTAATATATATAATGTATCTGAAAACTATTTAATTATAATTGTACAATTATATAGATGTTTTATTTTAAACGCTCGTGCATCGCGCGAGATTAAAATCTAGTGTTACATTAACACACCGTGATATTATGGATTTCGTAGAATACCATCTCAAACCCATCATGTTATATCGGATTGATTGTTAGGGAATTAAAAAATATAATGTGTATAAAATGAAGGGAATAATTATTAAAACATAATTTGTGGTGTTTAAAGAAATTGCAGTCTGTGAGGGTTAATATGTTTTAAAATGAAAAAGTTAATGTTTAATGATTCAAATATTTAATATTATAACATATTTATAAAAAAAAATTATGATTTTTTAAATAAATTTTAATGTTGAAAATTATGGTGGAAAGTTTAATGAGGTTTAATATGTCATTTTGTACGTTTAGTAAGGACAAAGAGGCTTATTAGTAAAAATTCGTTAACTTTTACACAAGGACTGATTATAAATAAGTACTAAAAATTAAGGGCTCAATAGCTACAAAAATAGATTAGGGGCCCATTAAAAATACATAACAAACATTGGAGGATTTTAGGTGATTTGCTTTATTTTAAATCTTATATTTACCAGCTAGACTTATACCAAAACAACTTAAAATTTTAAAATGCATGTCCAAACACACTATCTCTCTCTCTCTCTCTCTCTCTCTCTCTCTCTCTAACATTAGAATAATAAAACCATCCTCGCTATGCTATACCCTCCACACATATGTGTCTACTTTACCACTTCTTCGCATTTATCTATGATCCATGCACCACCTCCATAATTAAAGCACCAAAGTATCTATCTATCTATCTATCTATCTATCTATCTATCTATCTATCTATCTATCTATCTATCTCTCTCTCTCTCTCTCTCTCTATATATATATATATATATATATATATATATACACACACACACACACACACACACACACACACACACACATGTCCATATACGTATGTATGTGCATAATATCACCACCGCGATGCTAATTTGCTCAACTAGAAAAAATCTCCAACTATGGTTATAGAATTTGATCCTTTCAAATTTGTAACATCTCGGTTGGATCCACTGCACCAACACAGATTATTTGTCATGGTAAAAGTCTGTGGCAAGTTTTTCTTTATCATGGACTTGTCTTGGTCAAAGACCTTGACAATTAAAACTTTTCATGGACTTTGATCGTGATAAGTCAATTGCAAGGAAATTTGGCACGAACGTTGATCGTAACATGTCCGTGACAACACTAAACTTGACACGGTCAAAGTCCCTGATACGTTTTTTTATTAAGGACTTATAACGATCAAAGTCCGCGATAATTCTGGGCAGCAGTATAAAAAAAATGTTGGGTAGTATGGCCATTGCCACTGTCCATAAGTATATTATTTCACCTGTAGCATCAATAAATGATATATTTTCACAATGATTATCCCAAGAACTTGACGTGACTAAGAATGTGTCTCAGAAGTGCGCACTCTCTAGGCTCAAGTGCAAGCTTGTCGCTCAAGTAATAATCTGATAAGTCGGGTATCGATCCTCAAGGAAATAGGACAACAGAGTTGTGACGACAACTAAATGCACTTTTGATTCTAAAGGAAAAGGAAAACCTAACTTTGATTCTAAAGGAAAAGGAAAAGGTGATTTGTTTTGGGAATGGACTACAACTAAATGCACTTTTGAAAATATTTATTTAATGAACTAAAGTATGGATTGGATGCGACTGTTCTAAATTATCTAAAATACTAATTATGAATGACTTAAAACTTGAACTATATGATGAGGAAAATAGGACGGGAATACAATTCCTCAACCCTAGTGTATTGCTGGTATAAAACTAATCATAAATTTAAGTGATTAATTAGACCCAGAATTTAGTACTCCTAAGCATTACGTATATGAGGTTCAATCCCGTACCATACTTAATCAGAGGATGAGTAAATCAGTATTATGATAATTACATTCGAATTGCATTCTGAAGCATCCCGGTTACCCTGAAGCAAACTAGATCCAAAGATCTACAATTATCGCGTTTCTATGCAATACGGTCGTAATAAATCATTAAATTTAGAGGACTAATTTTATACACATGCAACTACCACATCAGGTTGATTTCATGCATCCCAACCTTTAAAAACCTAGCTTAACATGGTGAAATTAATGAAAACTATGTTATCTATGTTGCATGAACTCATAATTGCTTGGAAAGAGAGATGAAATATGAGAAATAATAATAAACGTCTTGGAAATAAAAGTTACCAAGATTGAAGAACAAGAACATGCAAGAAGAAATCAAAGGTTGAAGAAAAACTCAAAAAGCTCTTCAATTAATGGTGCAAAGTATGTAAATTCTTCTCCTAGATGTTCCTACTTGTTATGGAGCTTTTACATCAATGAAATCTTAATAAAAAGAGTCCTAATGACTAAATATATAGGCTAGAGTTCTTTTAGAAGAGTCCCCGACACACAAAACTCTTTTGGCTAAAAGATAAGCACAAAATAAAAATCCCGTATCTAGAAATTTGTCACACTTAGAAAGTGTGACTAATTTTGTAACGGATCTAGTGCGAGACTAATTTTGTAACAGATCTGGAGCGTGACTAGTTTTTTAACGGATCTGGAGCGTGACTAATTTTGTAACGGATCTAGAGTGTGACTAATTACAGGATCAGTCTTTTAATTTTCATCAACTTTCATCCGTCTTCGGTCTGGGGTTCACTGGAACTTTGTATTTCGGATCGGTCCGATCCGGATCGGTCCGATTTTTCTTTGACTTTTTCTTCTATCTTTGACTGCTCATAACTTTCAGACCGGGACTCCGATTGAGGTGCCGTTTTTTCCAGTGTTCTTGTAATTGAAAGCTCTTCAACTTTAAAGTTGTCCCACCTCTGGAATAAGGCCAAAAAATTACGAAAATACCCTTTAACTCCCCGTTTCTTAGTTTTCTTTCACTGTTTTGAGTTCTCTTTAGCACTAACTTGTGTGAAATACCTGTAAAACACATAAGAGATACACAAAATACGAAATACTTACCAAAAATGGTTAGTATCATAAATGTGAGACAAATCCAAGCTATTTACACCGCACAGGATCATAAAAATACCGAAATTAAGGGGATAAATGTGAAGAATTTATGCATAATCAAACCCCCCTAACTTAGAACTTTGCACGAACCGAGCAATGTAAAAGAATGAGAGTATGTGTTATGGAATCTTCAGAAATTTTATTGGGATAGAATACCTTTTTCGTGAGCAAGCGACTGCATTTAGCGTATGCAACAAGCCTTTAAACCCCTTGGTTACCCTAGTAGGACGAGTGGTGTCTCGTGAGGGTTTGAAGTGAATATACCCACAAAATTCGACTCAAAGAAAATTCAAAATACGCAAAAATTTTATAATTCAAACATTCCCAGAAAATAATCATCATCAATCCATGTTCAAGAGTCCCAAATCATAGTTCGTGTGTGCTAAGTCGAGAATACGTTACTTATCCGAAAATTCGCTTTGATTTCAAATTCTCACAGAATGCTCTCTCAAGCGAATCACTCGGAATGTGGCTATTCTCTCGGTGTGCGTGATATAAAAAGTAAATATATTTGAACCAAGTTCATGCACACAAGTAGAAAGATGGATTTTTTTTAGTGTTTGGATCTCATAAAAGGATTACGGATATAAGAACGAGAACATTGCCTCTAATTCACATTTTTTATCTCTTTTATTATCTTTTGGGTGTTTTAGCTCTCCATGCGGTAACCAATTTCAAAATTTTGGACTCGGTTAGGACTTTTACGGGTTGAAGGTGAATTGGGTTATATTGAAAAAGGTTAAGAATTTTGGAATTGGAAAATGTTGCTTATGATGTCCGTTAGTGCTTTTTCGGGCTTTTGCTCATTTTCTTCTTCTTTTCTATATTCATGCTTTTCTTTTCTTGCTATTTTTGTTGAGCATTTCTATTCTTTTTCTTTCCCCTTTTTGTTTCACTTTTCGAACTTAAATTCTGAATTTTTCCATTTTTCACAATTCCGGGCCTTTTGGGTTTTTTGGGTTACCAAACGAAAAGGATAAATTTTTATTCGGCTCAATTGGGTTACAAAATGGATGATTTTTCACAACTTTTTCTGGCCAATATTTTTGGGTAAAAAACGATGGCCTACTTCATTGTTCGAATTACTTATTAATTTACCATATGCATCTCGAGATGAATTTAATTTAGAGATTTGTAGCGTGCATTTCGAGGCAACATTTCATTTTCCATAACCGATCAAAAATAAAGAATTGAGATCATCAACGACTTACTTAAAATGCTGAATTAGAACTATGAGTTAACCATTAACTCATATTGATTTGAAAACTCAAAAAGATCGAGAGTCTCGAAATCTCACCAAGTTTTGTTAACCTCCACACTTATTCGTTAAGTCGTCGATTTTCGTACAATTTCCATCTTCGGTCAATTTCGACTTTGTGCATTGGGTTTTTACAATTTGAGACTTTAAACCGACTTTTAATGATACTTTTTGAAAATTTTGAATTCCAATTTTTATTTATTTTGAAGGAAAATATTTTTGGATTTTTCAAAATTTTATGATTTTTTTGAGATTTTTGGGGATTTTTGAAAATTTGTAGAAATACGCACTTGTGACCCCCCCTAACTTAGACTTTTCCATTGTCCTCAAGAAAAAAGGACTAAAATCTAACTCAAAGCGAATGAAATGTGCAAAAAAATAAAACAAACAAATATTTAAAATGCATAAAGACACTAAATGACCCTAACACATGACTCAATAATACACTAAAAATCACCCCATATGTGTCGGGGGTGCGACGACCTATCTATCGCTCCTACCAACTCAACCCACCCCACTCACAGGATTTGATGATCTCCTTGTTTCTCCCGTACTAGGATTATAAACCAACAATTGGAATAAGTTGGGACCTCGCCCATAGATAAAGGAAAGGTCGGGAGGCTCATCGTGACTAATCGGAAAGGGATCCTCATGATGTTGACTCAAAGCGTGGCATGCGTGCGCTGACTCAGAGGGAACACCTAGTTTTCTGTGACACCCCGCCTAATTAAATACCGGGCGATCACTCCTTTATTAAATTAAATCAAGGTGGACAGTTTGGTTCATTCTTAGCATCACTGTCGTAAAAAGAAACTTTCCAATTAAACACCCTAAATAATTAAGCTAAGTGTCAAAACCAAATTTTTAACATTAACTTCCAAATTTTATTTAAAGAAAAGATTTATTTAAATTATTAACAAAGCTCAATGAATAAGATTCACACCACAATAAACTGGAACGAAAGAATCCAATATATGCAACATTCATCAACGAATGTCAACATGCGAGAAAATAAAGTAATACATCCGTCCAGAACAAAATCCCAAAATAACGAACTAGGAAATAACTGGAATAACAATGTCCCAACATAAAGAAATAATGGAAAGGGCTACACATGCCCATCTGAATGAAAATGCTAGGAGTGGATCTGAATGAACGAAGTCGTCTAATCAAAAGACCTGCAACTCCCACCTAAGCGGCAGCGCGTTCCTTCCAAAAGATCCTAAGCAAGACGCCCCTGTGGCTGGGCACCTGAAATACATACATATATATATATATACAAGGGGGAGAGGGAGAGATAAAACGGGTCAGAGCCCGAAAGTGTGTATGATTTAAAATTAGGTTAGCAAGTATTTAAATTGATACAGGCCAATGCAATAACATATTAGTTCGACACTCTCTTGAGAAATTCTCACCTCTCTTCTAGTGTGCACGCCTATCGTACTAACCTTCCCCAAATGGTTTAACTTAACATATTATCATACTAACCTTCCCAATAATTTAGTTTATCTTAACTTACTCATAAGTTTTCAAAACCGAACAATGTCAACGTGTGAAAAGGTTACTTTCAAAGTGTAGCACAACTCTCGTTTTAGCTTCATTAATTTATAAAGTTTCCCAGTGTCATATTATACTCTCATAAAACAAGTAATTCCAATCTGATTCATCAAACATGACTTACTTACCAAATCACAGTAGGTAGTTCCAAGTTTCAGAACTTCATATATATTAAATACTCGTGTAATATATATATTCTAATGGCACCCCACATAAAAATTATGGTGCGGGCATACTCTGCTATCCAATCCCCGTATAAATCGTACTAAGGGAAATACAAGTTCGGAATCACTCTCGAACTGTATCAATACAAACACAAACAATATTGAGGTGAAGTATAGTTTCCAAGTCCAAGAGGTCAGCACATACCCTCGCGTCTCTTAGGACCGTGACTACCGATTCGATAGTCTGTACCTAGGATTCCTATCTTCTAGGGTACGAATCAATATCCCCCGTAAGGCAACACAGGATAAGACCGTCCCAGCGCGGTAACCTCAGGGATAGCAAGTAGCGCGGGTACGTTTTTCACATGTATATAATATATGCACACACAATCATATAAATATACTACTTTCATCATATTAATATAGGTCACTCTCGTTACCCATAATTACAACATTTATCCTTAATTTCACATTATTAGTATTACGCGTAAGGTTTCGTCTCTAACCTTAACTCGAAGGGTTTTCTCACTAGTTATGGAACACTCATGGGTTCTATCCATCCAAGTAACAAATTCAGTAGGTAGACATCTGCTCACTATCGTAGGTATTCGTCATAATCCCTCACTTGAAATACGTAGTTCGTCATTCCTTAATTAATTATCCCTAAAACACAATAATCATTTCATAATAAAGTTCTCAACACTTAAACATATGTCCTACTGGTCTCTCCTATATCCCAAAACATTTTATTTAATATGCCCAAGGATTATTCCATGATAAATTAATTCAACTAATTAAACATGGGGAAATAAGAGGATGCCATGAAGGGTCGATCGATCGACGGCTGGGGCTCGATTGATCGAACCTTCGATCGATCGACGCTCTAGGGTCGATCGATCGATCAAGCAGGTCTGCGAAAATTCTGCAGAATTGCAGTTGCGGGTTCACCAAAATTCTTCATTCAAATTCATATTTTCCAACCCTAATCGTACCAAAACTTATACCACAAACATAATAACATATTACCAGATGTTTCTAACGTTAAGCATGCGTATAACCATCATTAAACATGATTAAACAACCTAAAATATCATCTAATCATCAAGAACCCTCAGTTTTCTTAACTTCTATTCTAATCAGTTTTTCTCCAAAATTTCCTTCTACATAATCATCAAAATTCGTGGGTTAATCATCTACATTATATAAGACTTCCAGAATATGGTTTTAATCTTTTCTACATGCAAATTCCTATCAAAAAGTGGGGTTTTCTTCCATAGATTGTACTCCTAATCATTCCTAACTAATATGAATATTGCACCAACGAAAATACGCAAGTTAAACACTTGCCTGGGATTTCAGAGGTCTGGTTTCCTGCTGGTATTGGTGTGGTTGCGTTCTCCTCCTCGCGATCTACGCGTTGGTGGTGACGGCGGTGCAAACGGTGGTGTTTTGGCCTTGAATCTCCTTGAAAGGCCTCTCCTCTCTTCTCTAATGGCCGTTCTAGGATTTTGTAGGTTCTAACCCTAAAATGCTAACTTAACCAGCTGATAAAGGCTGCTAAAATTCGTGGGTTTACTTACCCTATTTTGTAAAATGACCAAAATGCCCTCCCGGGTCACTAATTAGGCCTAAAAACACCCCGAGACTCAAACTAAACCCCCGGGTACACTTTTCTGACTATCTCGACCCTTCCGGACGCGTTGGCGTACTCAAAACGACCATACGAACAACTTATAAAATATTCACTTTTATATATTAATAATTAATCCCGACGCGACACGGGCGCGTCCCGACTAAAATTCCCAAAACTGCCATTTCATTCACTCGTGACATTTACTATAATCAATATCATATATTACTATGCTCATAAGTAATATTCAAAAATTTCATATAATTACTAACTCACGTCACGTCAATAATTATAACATAATTAATTTCCGTATTTTTTTATTAAATAATACACTCTCATTAAATTTAATAAATCCCCCAAATTAATATAGCATAAAAATACGGGGTATCACATACTTCCCCCCTAATAATGGAATTTCGTCCCGAAATTCGGAAAATAAGGCATACCTGGTAAAAACAACTCTGGATATCTCTCGGTCATATCTGCCTCACGCTCCCAAGTGGATTCCTCAACATTATTATGCTCCCACTGGACTCGCACAAGTGGAACTACCTTCGACCTCAATCTCCTCTCACTATAGTCTAGGATAGCCACCGGTCTCTCCTCGTAAGAGCTATCAGGCTGTAAATCGATCTCGTCTATCGCGATGTGAGTATGGGCCATATCATCCCGAAGATATCGTCTCAGCGACGAGATGTGGAATACATCGTGGATGCGATGTAAATGTTCTGGCAATCCCAACCTGTATGCTACTGGCCCAATTCTCTCGATGATGGGAAATGGTCCTACGTACCTCGGAGCCAACTTCCCCTTCTTCCCAAACCTCATCACTCCTTTCATAGGAGATACACGTAACAACACTTGATCTCACACATTAAACTCCCGGAAGAACCGTTTCGCATCGGCGTAGCTCTTCTGCCTGTCTTGGGCTACCCGAATACGACTCCTGATTATCTCAATCCTCGCGGAGGTCTCCTGAATCACTTCTGGCCCTTATAACTTGTTGTCCCCCACCTCGAGCCAACAAGTTGGAGAACGACAAGGCCTGCCGTACAAAGCCTCAAATGGAGCCATGCCAATCGTGAACTGATAAGAGTTATTATAAGCAAACTCTACCAGTGGAAGATGTGGCTCCCAACCTCCTCCAAAATCAAGAATCACACATGCGTAGCATATCTTCTAACATCTGATTAGTACGCTCTGTCTGTCCATCTGTCTGTGGGTGGTAAGCTGAACTCCGTCTCAACTCGGTGCCCATAGCCTCTTGAAAGCTTTCCCAGAAACGTGACACAAAAATCTTGTCTCTATCTGACACCATATTCAGGGGCACCCCATGTAATCTGATAATCTCAGCGATGAATAATTGGGCATACTGACCTGTGGTATAATCTGTTCTCACTGGCAGAAAATGAGCCACCTTGGTCAAACGGTCTACAATCACCCAGATAGAATCGTGGCCCCGCTGTGATGTAGGCAACCCGGTAATGAAATCCATGGAAATACTTTCCCACTTCCACGCGGGTACTTCCAACGACTGAAGTAATCCTGACGGTTTCTGGTGATCCACCTTCACTAGCTGGCAAGTAGAACACTTGGACACAAATTCAGCGATGTCCTTCTTCATCCCACTCCACCAGTACTGTCGTCTCATGTATTGGTACATCTTATCGCCTCCCGGATGTACTACAAATCGGGACCCATGAGAATGAGTCATCACTTCATGACGTAGCTCCGCTCCTTCTGGAACCACTAATCTCCCATTAAACCGCAACCCTCCATCCGAACTAACAGAATAGGACTCAACACCCTCGACTAGAAGTCGTACAATCTGCTCCTGACAAAACGGGTCTGTGGTCTGTGCCTGTATCACCCTCGTAACAATCTCGGGTGTGACTGACATCACGGATATGAAAGAACGTGCTACTGCATCCTGGTGACCCAACTCCTTCCACTTTGCTTTCCAGATGTCCGCTACATCGTCAACCGGTCTACGGCTCAACGCATCAGCAACTACGTTGGCTTTCCCCGGATGATACTGTATATCGAACTGGTAATCTTTCACAAACTCTAACCATCTGCGCTGACGCATATTCAGCTCTCGCTGAGTGAACAGGTACTGCAGTGACTTATGGTCTGTGAACAAACAGAATTTCTCGCCCAATAAATAGTGCCTCCAAATTCTCAATGCAAAGACGATCGCAGCTAACTCCAGGTCGTGGGTGGGGTAATTCTTCTCATGCGACTTAAGCTTGTGGGAAGAAAAATCTATAGCCTTCTCCTCCTGCTGAAGTACTCCCCCAAGTCCTCGTAAGGACGCATCTGTGTAAACCAGGTACTCTACACCCGGCTTCGGTAAAGCAAGGACTAGTGCCGAAGTAAGCTTGTCCTTCAGCTCGTCGAAAGCCAACTGACAAGCGTCATCCCATACATATGGTACCCCCTTGCGAATCAGATTCGTCAATGGACCCGCTATTTTGGAGAATCCCCGAATGAACCTCCTGTAGTAACCAGCTAACCCCAAGAAACTACGCACTTCCGTCGGTGTCGTGGGCTGTCCCCATTCCCTCACCGCTGACACTTTTCTCGGGTCAACTGCAATCCCCTGCTCAGAAACAACATGCCCCAAGAACTGTACCTCTCGTAACCAGAATCCGCACTTCTCGTACTTAGCATACAGCTGATGCTCTCGTAGAGTCTGAAGAACCTGCCTCAAGTGTTCGGCATGCTCCTCCTCGGAGTGTGAATATATCAAAATGTCATCTATGAAAACGATGACAAACTGATCCAAGAACTCTCTGAATACTCGGTTCATCAAGTCCATGAAAATGGTTGGAGCATTTGTGAGTCCGAACGGCATCACCCGGAACTCATAAGACCCATATCTCGTCAAGAAAGCAGTCTTCGAAACATCCTGCTCCCTAATACGTAGCTGATGGTACCCCGACCTCAGATCTATCTTCGAGAAGAAGGTTGCTCCCCTCAGCTGGTCGAACAGATCATCGATTCGAGGCAACGGATATTTATTCCGTATCGTGACCTTGTTCAACTCCCGATAGTCCACGCACAACCTCAGTGAACCATCTCTCTTCTTTACAAATAAGACTGGAGCGCCCCAAGGTGAGGTACTCCTGCGAATGAAGCCCTGACCTAACAGCTGCTCTCTCTGATCTCATAGCTCTCGCATCTCTGCCAGAGCCATACGGTATGGTGCGCGTGCTATAGGTCTCGTATCTGGTAATAGGTCTATAACAAAGTCTATCTCTCGACTGGGGGTAGGCCTGGTATCTCCTGAAACACGTCGGAATACTCCCTAACAACTGGGATCGAATCCAAAGGAATCACAATCTCCTTAGAGGTATCCTCCTCTATGTAATACAAATGAGTGGTCGAGCCTCCCTCTGGGCGAGGCATCGCCACTACAAACATCTCTTGCCCCGGAATGGCAAAAATAATTCTCCCACCGAAGCAATCAATCATGGCTCTATAAGCTGCGAGCCAATCCATACCAATAATAACATCGTGCTCATGCATGTCTAAAACAAACATGTCTGCAGGCAATACCAAGCTACCAATCTCTACCCCTACTCCCCGGCATGTAAAGAAAATAAGTGACCCACTCCCCAATGGTGAGTCTACACACGTCACTGTGCTCTCAGCTGTGACTAATAACCCTAAGGTATTCGCAAAATGAGTAGCTATAAAGTAGTACATTGCCTTAATATCAAACAAAACTCGATCCATAGTTTCATGTATAGAAAACATACCCTCAATCGCGGGTGGTGCCTGTGGAGCTACTGCCTGGTGGACGTTATGGACACGTCCGTATTGTAACTGTTTCTGCTGAACTGAGGCTGTTGGAAAGGGTGGTGGAGCTGTCTTCTGAGGTTCATTACTAGCACCTTCCGGCCGTGGGGCCCTATCCTTCTCTGAGCAATCCTGACATCTATGGCCATGTCTGCCACATTGGAAGCACCTCCCTCGAAACTGCTTCACTTCACTACATTGTTGACTAGTCTCGCTTTTTCCCTGATCTCGCTGACCTTGATGGAAAATTTGCGGAAGAACTATGTCAAGGTGAGGACAATCCCTCCACTTGTGACCCGACTGTATACATTTATAGCAGAGTCCTGAAAGTTCTCCCTGGTTGGGTTGAAGTTCCTTCCCAGACTGATCCGAACAAGTACGACGTTCATGACCATCCATACCACATTTGAAACACCTCTTCATGGCTTCACTTTGCCCCCGATTTTGTTGACCCTGAAGCTTTCGGGTTTCCTTACACAATTTGTTACCTTTATGGTTTTCACGTTCTTGAAGGGGTTGTGGTTGTGATCTTTGCATCTTTACGCACTTGTTATTTCCAGTCATGACCGACTGACTATACTCTCTAGATCTTTTGCCCCTCAAAATCTGTGTGCTGCGTTCTTGATACTGTAAGACTGCAGTGGTAACTGCTTGTGCCACAATACCAGCAAACTCGGCGGTTGATACGCTCTCTGGAGATATCTGAGGTGTAAGTCGATTTTGCTCGTTGACTCCCTGAACGGCATTAGCTAGTTCTTCTCGACGATCCATCTGAAAATTTAAGTAATTTTGGATGAGTTCATCATTCAAATAAACAAATCGCAGAAGCACTAATTCCCAAAGTATAGAGGTGAACAAAACATTCCTAGTATTAGGGCTCTATATCAAAAATGTTAAGCTGAAAGCGAAATAAGCCGTACAGATCCTAAGGACACTAGAACCTGATGCTCTGATACCACCTGTGACACCCCGCCTAATTAAATACCGGGCGATCACTCCTTTATTAAATTAAATCAAGGTGGACAATTTGGTTCATTCTTAGCATCACTGTCGTAAAAAGAAACTTTCCAATTAAACACCCTAAATAATTAAGCTAAGTGTCAAAACCAAATTTTTAACATTAACTTCCAAATTTTATTTAAAGAAAAGATTTATTTAAATTATTAACAAAGCTCAATGAATAAGATTCACACCACAATAAACTGGAACGAAAGAATCCAATATATGCAACATTCATCAACGAATGTCAACATGCGAGAAAATAAAGTAATACATCCGTCCAGAACAAAATCCCAAAATAACGAACTAGGAAATAACTGGAATAACAATGTCCCAACATAAAGAAATAATGGAAAGGGCTACACATGCCCATCTGAATGAAAATGCTAGGAGTGGATCTGAATGAACGAAGTCGTCTAATCAAAAGACCTGCAACTCCCACCTAAGCTGCAGCGCGTTCCTTCCAAAAGATCCTAAGCAAGACGCCCCTGTGGCTGGGCACCTGAAATACATACATATATATATATATACAAGGGGGAGAGGGAGAGATAAAACGGGTCAGAGCCCGAAAGTGTGTATGATTTAAAATTAGGTTAGCAAGTATTTAAATTGATACAGGCCAATGCAATAACATATTAGTTCGACACTCTCTTGAGAAATTCTCACCTCTCTTCTAGTGTGCACGCCTATCGTACTAACCTTCCCCAAATGGTTTAACTTAACATATTATCATACTAACCTTCCCAATAATTTAGTTTATCTTAACTTACTCATAAGTTTTCAAAACCGAACAATGTCAACGTGTGAAAAGGTTACTTTCAAAGTGTAGCACAACTCTCGTTTTAGCTTCATTAATTTATAAAGTTTCCCAGTGTCATATTATACTCTCATAAAACAAGTAATTCCAATCTGATTCATCAAACATGACTTACTTACCAAATCACAGTAGGTAGTTCCAAGTTTCAGAACTTCATATATATTAAATACTCGTGTAATATATATATTCTAATGGCACCCCACATAAAAATTATGGTGCGGGCATACTCTGCTATCCAATCCCCGTATAAATCGTACTAAGGGAAATACAAGTTCGGAATCACTCTCGAACTGTATCAATACAAACACAAACAATATTGAGGCGAAGTATAGTTTCCAAGTCCAAGAGGTCAGCACATACCCTCGCGTCTCTTAGGACCGTGACTACCGATTCGATAGTCTGTACCTAGGATTCCTATCTTCTAGGGTACGAATCAATATCCCCCGTAAGGCAACACAGGATAAGACCGTCCCAGCGCGGTAACCTCAGGGATAGCAAGTAGCGCGGGTACGTTTTTCACATGTATATAATATATGCACACACAATCATATAAATATACTACTTTCATCATATTAATATAGGTCACTCTCGTTACCCATAATTACAACATTTATCCTTAATTTCACATTATTAGTATTACGCCTAAGGTTTCGTCTCTAACCTTAACTCGAAGGGTTTTCTCACTAGTTATGGAACACTCATGGGTTCTATCCATCCAAGTAACAAATTTAGTAGGTAGACATCTGCTCACTATCGTAGGTATTCGTCATAATCCCTCACTTGAAATACGTAGTTCGTCATTCCTTAATTAATTATCCCTAAAACACAATAATCATTTCATAATAAAGTTCTCAACACTTAAACATATGTCCTACTGGTCTCTCCTATATCCCAAAACATTTTATTTAATATGCCCAAGGATTATTCCATGATAAATTAATTCAACTAATTAAACATGGGGAAATAAGAGGATGCCATGAAGGGTCGATCGATCGACGGCTGGGGCTCGATTGATCGAACCTTCGATCGATCGACGCTCTAGGGTCGATCGATCGATCAAGCAGGTCTGCGAAAATTCTGCAGAATTGCAGTTGCGGGTTCACCAAAATTCTTCATTCAAATTCATATTTTCCAACCCTAATCGTACCAAAACTTATACCACAAACATAATAACATATTACCAGATGTTTCTAACGTTAAGCATGCGTATAACCATCATTAAACATGATTAAACAACCTAAAATCTCATCTAATCATCAAGAACCCTCAGTTTTCTTAACTTCTATTCTAATAAGTTTTTCTCCAAAATTTCCTTCTACATAATCATCAAAATTCGTGGGTTAATCATCTACATCATATAAGACTTCCAGAATATGGTTTTAATCTTTTCTACATGCAAATTCCTATCAAAAAGTGAGGTTTTCTTCCATAGATTGTACTCCTAATCATTCCTAACTAATATGAATATTGCACCAACGAAAATACGCAAGTTAAACACTTGCCTGGGATTTCAGAGGTCTGGTTTCCTGCTGGTATTGGTGTGGTTGTGTTCTCCTCATCGCGATCTACGCGTTGGTGGTGACGGCGGTGCAAACGGTGGTGTTTTGGCCTTGAATCTCCTTGAAAGGCCTCTCCTCTCTTCTCTAATGGCCGTTCTAGGATTTTGTAGGTTCTAACCCTAAAATGCTAACTTAACCAGCTGATAAAGGCTGCTAAAATTCGTGGGTTTAGTTACCCTATTTTGTAAAATGACCAAAATGCCCTCCCGGGTCACTAATTAGGCCTAAAAACACCGCGAGACTCAAACTAAACCCCCGGGTACACTTTTCTGACTATCTCGACCCTTCCGGACGTGTTGGCGTACTCAAAACGACCATACGAACAACTTATAAAATATTCACTTTTATATATTAATAATTAATCCCGACGCGACACGGGCGCGTCCCGACTAAAATTCCCAAAACTGCCATTTCATTCACTCGTGACATTTACTATAATCAATATCATATATCACTATGCTCATAAGTAATATTCAACAATTTCATATAATTACTAACTCACGTCACGTCAATAATTATAACATAATTAATTTCCCGATTTTTTTATTAAATAATACACTCTCATTAAATTTAATAAATCCCCCAAATTAATATAGCATAAAAATACGGGGTATTACATTTTCTTTCAATTTTTAGGATGCATGGGTCAGGCTCTAAGTCGGACGAAACATAACTTTTCTCGTCAATCATTTCCGGGACCTCAAGTGGTATGGGTGGATGGTCACAACGAAGGAATTCATCAATTTTTTCTTTCCATTCACTTTCGTCTAAGTGACTACAAGAGTCCAATAGGGATTGGACAACAACAGTAAGGCTTTCATCCACCTGTCCAAACTCTTTTTCAAAATCTTCCATGCTCATGTCCGCTAACTCTCTCTGAAACTCAGTATAAGTTCCCTCCCTCTGATGACTAGACCCTAAGCAAGCTTTTAAGGCATCTCCATAAAAAATTTCCTCAATGTGCTCTTCTACAATCTCGTCTATTAAGCTCACCGCGTGAATATCATCTTCTTCCCCTTTATGTTGGGCGATATGGAAGATGTTAGTCTCTAAAGTCGTGTTCCCAAAAGTGAGTTGCATTTGCCCATTTAGAGTATTGATAATTGCTTTAGCCGTAGCTAAGAATGGACGCCCAAGAATGATGGGAACATGATTGCTCAAAGTGAAGGAGGGCTCCGTGTCCCAAATGACAAAGTCTACCGGGAAGTAGAGAGTGTCAACTTGGATGATCACATCCTCAACTACACCTCTTGGGATCTTCACGATTTGATTCGCTAATTGGAGAGTGATCCTTGTGGGCTTAAGGTCGCCCAGAACAAGTTTCCTATAGATGGCGTAAGGGAGAATATTGACACTTGCTCCCAAGTCAAGTAAGGCTTTTTCAATTTTATTTTCTCCAATGATGCAGAAAATGGTGGGTGCATCGGGATGTTTGAATTTGGGCAGGAGATCATTGAGTAGGATGGAGCTCACGTTTTGTGCTAGAAAGACGTTTTTCTTTACCTTCATTTTCCTCTTCAATTTAACAAGTCATTGATGACTTTTGCATAAGCTGGAATCTGCTTAATGGCATCGAGGAAAGGTAAATTGAGCTTTACATGCTTAAGCACGTCTAGCACTTCATCACGGGGGTTTCCTTTATGGGAAGGAACCAACCTTTGAGGAAACGGTGTCGCGGTGGGTGGTTTCACTACTACCTCAGGCTCACTAGTGTCTTCTTTATCACTCTCTTTCAAGGGGACATCTTCGACCTCTTTCGTGCCAAGCAAAATCTCCTCATATTTAGGTACATCTTATAGGGGAGGTGACAAGTCAACTACTCTCCCACTACGTAGAGTGGTAATTACAATACATTGCTCAGGATGGTCATGGGGTGTCGAGCAAACACTAGTTTGACCTTGGAGAGGTCTTTGGCCCTGGGCAGGAAACTTGCCTTTCTATTGGATACTCAACGACAATTGCAACTTTGAAATGTTCGCATTCATGTCGTTGATCATGCGCTCATGCCTAGTATTAGTTGCATTCTGGGTATTGATAAATTGGTTGATCGTATCTTCGAGATTTCTCTGTGGTGGAGTGATATATGCTCCTTGAGGTGGTGGTGCTTGCACATGTCCTTGCATGTGTGAATCTTGTTGAAAGTGCGATGGTGGAGGAGGGGCAACATGTGAAGTAGGATTCATCACAGCATGTTGTTGCCCATAGCTAAAACCGGGATGGTTTTTCCATGAAGGGTTGTAAGAATTCCCGTGCGGTGCGTCGAAATTACCCTTGAATCCTCCTATACCACTTACTTATTCTTGAAGCATAACTTTGTAGTCGGGCATTCCTCAGTTGAATGACCCACCTCACAAATCTCACACACCTTCTCGATGAGGTTTGGGATGGTCCAGTTGGTCCTCTTCCATATACCTCACGTAGGTCTTGCAGTCCTTTATCAAGTACATTGAGTCGATTGTTCGTCATAGAATTCTTTTCTACATGAAATAGGTCGGACACCGATGGAGTGGTGGTCACTTGGAGATTTCAATTTTGAGCATTAAGGTCAGATGTATCCCAGGATTGGGTATTCTCGATGACATACCTTGAGTGAAGCTTAGCATCGTTGGCGTCTAATTCGACAAATGGACCATCACACATGGTTTCAACGATTTGCTTGGAATTAATGTTCAGCCCATTGTCGATGAAGGAAATGATTTGCAGTTTATCAAATCCATGATGGGGGAATAAAGTAACTAACTCATTGAAATGCTCGTAGCATCGATCGAACGACTCATTTTATAATTGTCAGAAAGTTTGTATTTGAGCCTTGATGGAGTTCGTTCAATGTGGAGGAAAGAATTTCTTGAGAAATTTAGATTGCAACTCATTCCAGGATGCAATCGAGCTTGGAGGTAAAGACTATTGTCAGGTCTTAGCTTTATCTTTTAGCGAGAATGGGAAGAGTTTGAGGTGGATTACCTCTTTTGTGCAAGTTTGATCACTAAGAGTCTCGCACGCCTCCTCAAATTCCATGATGTGGGCATATGGATTTTCTGAATCCATTACATGGTAAGTGGGAAGTATCTGGATCATCCCATTCCTAAAGTGAAATTGCCCTGCATTATACGGGAGTAAAATGCATCCCGGAGTGACAGTATGCTCGGGATATAAGACGTCTCTCAAAGGGTGATACGGGGCCTCTCCCTCACCGGCGGCAGCACTACCATGTTGTGACATATTTCTCTCACTCAAAAACTCTGTGTCCTCACTTGGTATACTCGGAGTGCGCTCTGAAGTGTGTCCTAACAAGGAAAACGGAGTGTTATTTGCGATTGAGTGTGTCGATGTGGGAGGCGGAACCCAGAATTGTGGATCATTAGGAGTGTGAGGGCTATCAGCGTCGTACTCAACTATTGGATTTTCGTGAACGTGGGTTGGAGTATTATGGGGAGTTGGAGTGAGTTCAAAATTTTGCATTAACGGGCTTATGAGAGATGATAATGACTATTTTTGTGCTTTTTCAAATTTTTATATGTTTTTGGATTTTTGGAAATTTTTGGTTGAAGTTTGAGATTGACTTGATCTAATCCTAAGTCTACCAAATTCTCGGGCAACGGTGCCAAAAACTTGATGAGACTAAGAACGTGTCTCAGAAGTGCGTACGCTCTAGGCTTAAGTGTAAGCCTGTCGCTCAAGTGATAATCCAATAAGTCGGGTATCGATCCTTATCGAAATAGGACAACAGAGTTGTGACGACATTGGATAGACGAAGACAACCTAACTTTGACTCTAAAGGAAAAGGAAAAGGTGATTTGTTTTGGGAATGGACTACAACTATAACTAAATTAACTTTTGAAATATTTATTTAATGAACTAAAGTATGGATTGAATGCGACTATTCTAAATTATCTAAAATATTAATGATGAATGACTTAAAACTTGAACTATATGATGAGGAAAACATGACGGGAATACAATCCCTCAACCCTAGTGTATTGCTGGTATTAAACTAATAATAAATTTAAGTGATTAATTAGACCCAAAATTTAGTACTCCCAAGCATTACGTATATGAGGTTCAAGCCTGCACCATACTTAATCAGAGGACGAGTAAATCGATGTTGCGATAGTTACATTCGAATTGCATTCTGAAGCATCACGGTTACCCTGAAGCAAACGAGATCCAAAGATCTACAATTGTCGCATTTCTACGCAATACGGTCGTAATAAACCATTAAATTTAGAGTACTAATATTATACACATGCAACTACCACATCAGGTTGAGTTCATACATCCCAACCTTTAAAAACCTAGCCTAACACGGTGAAATTAATGAAAACTACGTTATCTATGTTGCATGAACTCATAATTGCTTGGAAAGAGAGATGAAATATGAGAAATAATAATAAAAGTGCTGGAAAAAAAGTTACCAAGATTGAAGAACGAGAACATGCAAGAAGAAATCAAAGGTTGAAGAAAAACTCGAAAGCTCTTCAATTAATGGTGCAAAGTATGTAAATTCTTCTCCTAGATGTTCCTACTTGTTATGGAGATTTTACATCAATGAAATCTTAACAAAAAGAGTCCTAATGACTAAATATATAGGCTAGAGTTCGTTTAGAAGAGTCCTCAAAACACCAAACTCTTTTGGCTAAAAGATAAGCACAAAACAAAAATCCCGTATCTGGTAATTTGTCACACTTAGAAAGTGCGACTAATTTTGTAACGGATCTGGTGCATGAATAATTTTGTAACGGATTTAGTGCATGGCTAATTTTGTAACGGATCAGGAGCGTGACTAATTTTGTAACAGATCTAGAGTGTGACTAATTTTGTAACAAATCTGGAGCGTGACTAATTTTGTAACGGATTTGGAGCGTGACTAATTACAAGATCAGTCTTTTAATTTTCATCAACTTCGATCCGTCTTCGATCTGGGATTCACTGGAACTTTGTATTTCGGATCGGTCCGATCCGAATCGGTCCGATTTTTATTTGACTTTTTCTTCTATCTTTGACTGCTCATAACTTTCCCACCGGGACTCCGATTGAGGTTCCGTTTTTTCTAGTGTTCTTGTAATTGAAATCTCTTCAAATTTCCAATTGGCTCCACCTCCGGAATACGGCTAAAAAATTATGAAAATGCCCTGTAACCCCCCATTTCTTGGTTTTCTTTCACTTTTTGAGTTCTCTTTGGCACTAACTTGTGTGAAATACCTGTGAAACACATAAGAGATACACAAAATACGAAATACTTGGCGAAAAGGGTTAGTAGCATAAATGTGAGACAAATCCAATCTATTAACAACGCACGGGATCATAAAAACACCGAAATTAAGGGGATAAATGTGAAGAATTTATGCCAAATCAGCAACCAACATCAATATTCATAATAACCCATGACTATCCAAATATAAATAAGAAAGGAAATATATAAACACAAATTTGAATGGTTAATACAAATTATTACATAATGTTCATTCATTGTCAAGTTGGAGGATAAAGCTAGGCCATACAATATAGGACCCAATACAGCCTTCAATACCGCACGTCGCACTGTTCATTCAACCACACGGCTTCATTCTCCTTCCCCATTAAAACTTCTGTGATGTGGACCCAAGCCTCGTGAGACTGAAGTGGACAGTTATGCACCACAAAACGTGGGTGTATACTCGGATTCCTCAACCCCTGTCTATTCTATTATTTCCCCTTAAGTCTAGTAAATAAACTCTATCCCAACCAATTATGAATAATGTCTGGACAGTTAGGACCGGGATGGGGGTGGAGAATAAGTCATATGGAGATGATGGGGGTATCAATAAGGGTGATAGTGAGAAAGACGGAGCAGTGGCCCGCTCATCCACTACTTTCTCCTTGCCCTTCCTTGATCTGCACGTGACTCGACCGTGAAGAGCTTGCTTAACCATCAAAAAAAAATTATTCAATGTTTTTTCGGTTGTCAAACTTTTTGTCTATATTAGTCTTCATTTCGTCGACCTTGCGTGCTAGTCCACTTTTCCTCGATGTAATTCTGACGAGCCCCGACTTCTCCACTCGAAATGTCACACCCCGAGTACGGCCTTTATGATCCAGCCCGAGTACTTGGCTAAGTGGATCTGTACTCAGAGATGCCTTGTTGGCATCACTCTATGAGCTGTGGACTTCTTTGAGTTTTTCCTAAAATAACAAAAAAAAACACAATCGGATGAAATAAAAAAATTATTTAATTATAAATGTTGATTTAATAACAAAATTACAATTATAATTTACAATAGTGGCAACCACAGTCGGATTGATCTCCTTATCCTTCCCTTTCTTCGTTCAAATTGCCACATAGGCATCGAGCCTATGTGGCTACCCCCATAACCAATCCCTTACTCCTGAAATAAAATAATGCAAAATTAGTGAATTAGTATATAAATACCACCAAATAGAATAAACCAAAAGTAAAATGAAATAATATTCAAAATTTACCATCTTATGCTCCACCTCAGTGCAATACGTACGCTCGGAGAAGTACACGTCGACCTTCTTGGCCCGATTCCCCCCCCCCCCCCCCGATTCACTACAGGACAATTAACTATTCGATATCTCATTATCGACAAACTATTTCCAGTTTGCCAATGATATTGGCTCCTTCTCAGGTACTGTCTCCCTACACTTTAAGACAGACTCCCAGTCCCTGCCAAAACACCGCGCATGCATGTTTTTCTTCCACATTTTCCATTGCTCCCTTAGTTGTTCCAATATGGATTCGCGTGCTTGTGGGGGCAAGTTGAATTGTTCCCGTCAAAAAAATACAAAAGAAAAAGAAAATGGTTTAGTAGTATTTAAATTTTAAAATAAAATTTAAATATTAATTATTCAAGCAAGTACCTGCAATTCTCCTCAAATAGCCATATTTAACTCAATGAGCACCCTCCTCCAATCAGTGTACTGGGGCCAATAATATTTTTGAGAAATTCCAAGACCCTAGCTTGGAAGTCCGTCTTGTTCTGCACTGCGCTCCCAACTTGTCCCACTTTAGGGGCCTATTTTTAAAACGAGCCTTTCTTATCGCCGCTTACCCGATGTCCGGATGAAAACATATCCTTCAAAAAAAATTATTAGTAAAAACATATATATAAGAAGATGATTTAGAAATATAAATAATGAATTAGTTTAAATTACTTACTAAACTAAACTAAACTAAGAATTTCTTCGAATAATTGGAATACTTATTACAAATATACGACTTATTTAAAATTCGAGTTATGTCATGGGCTTTAAAATAATGTTTCAACTAATTAAAATTCAAATCAACATATTCACTAACTAACCAACAAAAATTAGTTCAAATCCCCAAAAATTGATCAAATCCAAATGAGTAAAGCATTAAATTTCCATCCAATAATAATAAAGCGCTAGAAGAATAAAAATTAAGGACATTAAAAGAATACAAATCCATATCATAAACCGAACTGAGAATTAGTTCAAATAAATGGAATACTTGTTACAAATATAAGAATTATTTCAAATTCAGGTTGTGTCACGGACTTTGAAATAATGCTTAACATGATTAAAATCCAAATTAAGATATTCACTAACCAACCAACAAAGATTGATTCAAATCCCCCAAAACCGATCAAATCCAAATGAGTAAAGCATTAAATTGTCATCCAATAATAATAAATCACTAGAAGAATATAAATTAATGACATGAGAAGAAGACAAATCCGTATAATAAACTAAACCAAGAATTGTTTTAAGGGAGTTTTGGGGAAAGGTCCTCATAATTCTCAAAGTGTATAAAAATAGGACACTCCATATAATTTTATAAATTAGTCACTGTACTAAAAATACCATGAAAAATGGTGCCGCTGGTGCGGACCAAAAAAATGAACTCCTAACTCTAAAGGGACCACACAAATAAATGATATTGTTCCATAGGGACTAGATTTATAAACTTGAAAAACATTGTCCTAAAAATCCAAATATAGGAAGGAACATAACCTTTACCTTAATTCTCTATTATTTTAAATAATTAGAATACTTATTACAAATCTAAGAATTGTTTCAAACTCGATTTATCATCCAAAATGGATTGATATTCGGTAGGAGTAGAAAAGGCATCCACGCTAATGGTTAGACGTTTTGGCATGTGCAATACGATTGATCAGGGCTCGTTGTTTATATACTTTGAGTAAAACACTTGCTTGACCTTTTGAAAAGTACAAACAAATGACTCATCACTCACATTCTCGTTGCTCTTCATCTTAGACGAGTTAAACATGATCAAATTGATACCTCAATCAACTTTACAAGCATTTTTATCCTCAACTTTTACTTAATCACAGTAAAACACAACCTCTTTTAAGCTTATATGTTTGATTCAAATATATTCCGAATGACACCATAGTATGTCATTTCAGCTTCAACGAGATTTTTATCTTTCGTACTCGCTCAAAAATATGTAAGATCGGTATATGAAATGCCCGAGTTAAGTTCGTTTGTATTTTCCTCGTACCCCGTTGCACCGAATACCGAACCCTTCAATCGATACTTTTTGTACTCACGTGCCATAAAAATAGGTCCATTAGCTAGACAAACACGCCTTGATGTCGCATCACCCATCTTTAAGAGATGAGATTATAGATATTTTAATTATGTTAGTTTTGAAGCTTTATTATAATATGTCATTTAGTAAGAGACATTCTCATTATAGGTAGGTGACGCGACTGAAAATTTGTCTCAGGAATGCGTTCACTCTAGGCTCAAGTGCAAGCCAGTCGCTCAAGTAATAATCCGATAAGTCGGGTATCGATCCTCAGGGAAAAAGGACAACGGAGTTGTGACGACGGAAAAAGACGGAGAAATCCTAACTCTGACTCTAAAAAGAAAAAGAAAATGAATTGGTGTTTGAGAATGATTATGCTAAATGAAATTAAGAAATTATGACGAAATGCAACTACACTAATTTACCTAAAATGTGAATGAAAACTAGTTTAAAACTTTTGACTAACTAATGAGAAAAATAGGACGGGAACACAATCCCCTAACCCTAGTGTATCGCTGGTAAAATACTAATCGTAAATTTGACTGATTGATTTGACCCGAAATCTAGTACTCCCAAGCATTATGTATACGAGGTTCAAGCCCGCGTCATACCTAATCTGAGGACGAGTAAATCGGTATCGCGATAGTAACACTCGAATTGCATTCTAAATCATCACGGTTACCTACAGGCAAACGAGATATAAATACCTACAATTGTCATGTTGCTACGCAATACAGTCGTAAACAATCACTAAATTCATAGGATTAATATTATACACGTACAATTAACACATCAGGCTGGGTTCATGTATCCCGACCTTAGAAAATCTAGCCTAACATGATGAAATTGATGAAAACAGTGTTCAATGTGCGAGAGTTCATGACTAATCTAAGGAAAACTGATGAATTGATGTAGAATAGAATCAAAAAGAAGAAATAACTCACTAAAATCACCCAAGCAATAATTGCAGCAATCAATAAATCTGGTAATCACACAAACTCTGAATAACTCTTCAATCCTTGAATTAAAATTGGTAATTGTGGCTAAACTAGGGTTCCTGGAGAAAAGAGAAAAACTAACTATTATCCCCTAATAATAATCCGTCCTCATAACAATAATAAATCGGGTTTTTATACCCACCATGAATTTAGGACTTCCAGCTGCACTAGGACTCTTCAAAGATTTGCAAATCTCGAGGGTCGGACCGGTCCGGGCCTTAGGCGGACCGGTCTGACTCCAAGGCGGATCGATTATTTTTATTTTGGGGCAGACCGCTTCTTTTTATTTTTTCCTTCTTCGGTTTTCTTGTGATCCGGGGTCTTCGGGAGTTGGCAAAGAGGGCCAGTCCGGGGTAGGGGCGGACCAATCCGGATATTTGACTTTTTGGCTCAACTTTGACTGCTCACATCTTTTGTTTGGGGACTCCGATTGAGGTTCCGTTTCTTCCTATGTGCTTGTGAATGAGATCTCTTCAACTTCTCTTTAGGTACCTCATCTGAATTTCGGGTATAAATTATGCTTTTGCCCTTTTTACTTTCCTTCTTTCTTCCTTGATTCTTCCGGTTTCCTTCTTCCGTTTCTTGACATCAAATACCTGCAAAATCACTACAAAATACCAGAAACTCGGTGTACTCATTTGGATCAGTCAGTAGTGAGATTATGAGATAAAGTCAACTCAATTACGTTGTTCGAAGTTCTAAAAGTAACTAAATCAAGGCATAAATTAGGAAGAATTTATGTCTAATCAAACCCCCCTAACTTAGAACTTTGCGCGTCCTGAGCAATGTAAAAGAATCCTAGCCACGCTCAATTATTGAAAACATCTTATTAGGATAGAATACCTCTTTTGTGGGCAAGCGATTGCATTTAGCGTATGCAACAAGCCTTTAAACCCCTAGGTTGCCCTAGTAGGACGAGTTGTGTCTCGTGAGGGTTTGCAGAGAATATACCCACAAAATTTGACTCAACGAAAATTCAAATACACAAAAATTGTATAATTCAAACTTTTCCAGAAAAATATTCATCATCAAGTCATATTTACAAGTCTCAAACCGTAGTGTGTGTGTGTGTGTGTGCGAAGCCGAAAATATAATCGCCAATTTTTACCGATTGATTATTATGTTACTTATTCGAAAATTCATTTTGATTTAAATTTCTCACGAAATTCTCTCTCAAACGAATCACTCGGTTTATGGCTATTCTCTCGGTATGCGTGATATAAAGAGTAAATGTAACGGATGCAAAATCACTTATACAATTAGAAAGACGAAAATTTCATAGTGAAAGGATCTCATCAACGGATTACATTTTTAAAAACGGGAACATTGCCTCTTTTTCTGCTCATTCGATCTCTTTTATTATCTTTTGGTGTATTAGCTCTCCACACGGTAACCAATTTTCGCAATTTGGACTCGGTTAGGACTTTTTCGGGTTTTAAGGTGTATGGGGTAAAATGACAATGGTAGGGAGGTTGGAATTGGAAAAGTCATTAATGATGTCCATTTGCTTTTTCCGGGCTATTGCACATTTTTTATTCTTTTTTCTCTTTTCTTGCTATTTTTGTTGAGCATGTCTATTTTTTTCTTGCCCCTTTATATGCACTTTTCGGACTGAAATTTTGGTTTTTTTCCATTTTTCACAATTCTCGGCTATTTGGGTTTTTTTGGGTTGTCAAACGAAAGGGAAAATCTATTCGGCTCAATTTGGGGTGCAAAAGGGGTGATTTTTCACGACTTTTTATGGCCAATATTTTTGGGTGACAAACGATGGCCTACTTCATTGTCCAAAATGCCAATTGCGTTACCATATGCGTTTCGAGATAAATTTAAGTTTAGAGATCACTTTTGGCACATTTTTCAAAGTAATATTACACATGTTTTTCATAACCGATCAAAATGAAAGGATTGAGATCTCCAATGACTTTTTATACGCTGAAAAGAACTTTGAGTTAACAATTAACACGGATTGATTTAAAAACTCGTAAAAAGTGAGAGGTTCGAATCTCACCGGGTTTGTTAATCACCACACTTATTCGTTAAGTCGTCAATTTTCGCTCAATTTCCATCTTTGGTCAATTTTGGCTTTGTGTATGTTGAATTTTACAACTTGAGACTTCAATTCGACTTCTAATGATATTTTTGAAAAATTAGAATTCCAATTTTTATTTATTTTGAACAAAAATATCTTTGGGTTTTTCAAAATTTTATGATTTTTTTGGAAATTTCTCGGCATTTTGAAAATTTGTGAAGTTTTAGACATACGCACTTATGACCCCCCCTAACTTAGACTTTTGTATTGTCCTCAAGCAAAAAGGACTAAAATCTAACTCAAAGCGAATGAAAAGTGCGGAAAAATAAAACAAACAAATATTTAAAATGCATAAAGACACTAAATGACCCTAGAACATGGCTCAATAATACACTAAAAATCACCCCATACGCGTCGGGGGTGCGACGACCTCTCATCTCTCCACAAACTCACCCGACCCCACTCACGGGGTTTGATGCTCTCCTTGTCACTCCCGTCCTATGATTATAATCCAACAATCGGAACAAGTTGGGACCTCACCCATAGATAGAGGATAGACTGGGAGACTCGTCGTGACTAATTGGGAAGGGATCCTCGTGATGCTGACTCAAAGCATGGTCTGCGTGCGCTGACTTGGAGGGAACACCTAGGTTTCTTTCAATTTTTAAGATGCACGGGTCGGGCTCTAAGTCGGATGAACCACAACTTTTCTCCTCACTCGCCTTCGGGGCCTCTAGTGGTGTGGGTGGATTGTCACAACGAAGGAATTCATCAAATTTTTTAATAATTCACTTTCGTCTAAGTGACTACAAGAGTCCAATAGGGATTGGACTTCAACAGTAAGGCTCTCATCCACCGGGCTGAATTCTCTTTCAAATTCTTCCATGCTCATGTCCCCTAGATCTCTCTCTCGAGTATTGCCTACGTCCTCTCTTACTTGCTCGATCTCTAACTCCACCATTTTTCTCTCCTCTAACCCCTCTCTCTCTATTGTGGCACTACACGCATCTCCCTCACTTTTCTTTCATCGTCACTACTACCACTATTGTAGGGCACACCCCTAACGTCTCTCTCTTGTGAGACCCTTTATTCTCGTGATTTGACACTAAAGAGGATCCTAAGGTGTTTCCACAATAATTCTCCTCACTGTATTCCTCTACGATCTCATCTATGAAACTCACCGCGTGAAGATCATCTTCTTCCCATGTCTGTTGGGTGAGATGGAAGATGTTGGTCTCTAAAGTCATGTGCCCAAAAGTGAGTTTCATTCGCCCATTCCGAGTATTGATGATTGCGTTAGCCGTAGCTAAGAACGTGCGCCCAGGGATGATGGGAACATGGTTGCTTGAGGTAAAGGAGGGCTCCGTGTCCCAAATGACAAAATCTATCGGGAAGTAGAAGGTGTCAACTTGGATGATCACGTCCTTAATTATGCCTCGTGGAATCTTCACGGTTAGATCCGCTAGTTGGAGAGTGACCTTTGTGGGCTTGAGGTCGCCCAAGTCAAGTTGCCTATAAATGGAGTAAGGGAGGATATTTACACTTGCTCCCAAATCTAGTAAGGCCTTTTCGATTTTTTTTTCTCCAATGATGCAGGAAATGGTGGGTACACCGGGATCCTTGAATTTAGGCAGTAGATCATTAAGTAAAATAGAGCTCACGTTCTGTGCTAGAAAGATATTCTTCTTTACCTTCATCTTTCTTTTTACCGTCAACAAGTCCTTGATGACCTTTGCATAAGATGGAATTTGCTTAATGGCATCGAGGAATGGTAAATTAAGATTTACTTGCTTCAATACGTCTAGCACGTCATCACATGGATTTCCTTTATGTGAAGGGATCAACCTTTTAGGAAACGGTGCCGCGGTGGGTGGTTTCACTACTACCTCGGGATCACTAGTGTCGTCTTTATCACTCTCATTAAAGGGGACATCTTCGGCCTCTTTTGTGCCGGGCAAAATCTCCTTGTCTTTAAGTACGTCTTGCGGAGGAGGTGACAAGTCAACAACTCTCCCACTATGTAGAGTGATAATTGCGCTACATTGCTTAGGATGGTCATGGGGTGTCGAGCTAACACTAGTTTGACCTTGGAGAGGTCTTTGGCCTTAGGCAGTAAACTTTCCCTTCTCTTGAACACTCAATGATGATTGCAACTGTGAAATGTCCGCATTCATGTCATTCATCATGCGCTCATGCCTAGCATTAGTTGTAGTCTGGGTATTGATAAAGTGGTTGATAGTATCCTTGAGACTTCTCCGCGGCAGAGGGATGTATGATCCTTGAGGTGGTGGTGCTTGCACATGTCCTTGCATGTGTGGAGCTTGTTGGAAGTGTTATGGTGGAGGAGGGGCAATATGGGAATTAGGGTTCATTGCAGCATGTTGTTACCCATAGCTAAAACCAGGATGGTTTTTCCATGAAGGGTTGTACGAGTTCCCGTGCGGTGCACCGAAATTACCCCTAAAACCTCCTATACCACTAACTTGCTCTTGAATCATTACTTTGTAGGCGAGTATAGTTGGGCATTCCTCAGTTGAATGACCCGCCTCACAAATTTTATACACGTGCATTTAACACATCAAGCTGGGTTCATGTATCCCGGCCTTAGGAAATCTTGCATAACATGATGAAATTGATGAAAACAATGTTTAATGTGCAAGAGTTCATGACTAATCTAAGGAAAATTGATGAATTGATGTAGAATAGAATCAAAAAGAAGAAATAACGCACTAAAATCACCCAAGCAATAATTGCAGCAATCAATAAATCGGGTAATCACTCAAACTCTAAATAACTCTTCAATCCTTGAATTAAAATTGGTAATTGTGGCTAAACTAGGGTTCCGTTCCTGGAGAAAAGAGAAAAACTAACTATTATCCCCTAATAACAATCCGTCCTCATAACAAGAATAAATCGGGTTTTTATACCCTCCATGAATTTAGGACTTGCAGCTGCACTAGGACTCTTCAAAGATTTGCAAATCCCAAGGGCCGGACCGATCCGGGCCTTAGGCGGACCGGTCTGACTCTAAGGCGAATCGGTTCTTTTTATTTTGGGGCGGACGGGTTCTTTTTATTTTTGCCTTCTTCAATTTTCTTGTGATTCGGGGTCTTATGGAGTTTGGCGAAGCGGACCAGTCCGGGGTAGGGGTGGATCGATCCGGATATTTGACTTTTTGGTTCAACTTTGACTGCTCACATCTTTTGTTTCGGGACTCCGATTGAGGTGTTGTTTCTTCCTATGTGCTTGTGAATGATATCTCTTCAACTTCTCTTTAGGTGCCTCATCCGAATTCCGGGTATAAATTATGATTTTGCCCTTTTTACTTTCCTTCTTTCTTCCTTGATTCTTCCGATTTCCTTCTTCCGTTTCTTGACATCAAATACCTGTAAAATCACTACAAAATACCAGAAACTCGGTGTACTCATTAGGATCAGTCAGTAGTGAGATTATGAGATAAAGTCAACTCAATTACGTTGTTCGAAGTGCTAAAAGTAACTAAATCAAGGGATAAATTAGGAAGAATTTATACCTAATCAGTAGGCCTCGTTATTTACTCTCAATTTTTGAACCTGAAATTTTTCTCACAGGTCACCTATGTTCAACTCCACCCGATAAAAAATAAAACCCTTCTCAAATCTAAAACTATGATCAAGAGGTAAAAAAAACTCTTATGGTAATGGTATATTATTTTTTCACTAGATTTCAGATGTTGAGATTCAATCTCCTCTCCACAAATAGGTCAACCAAAAATAACCATGTACTACAGAACTGGATAATGTTCCATAAGCTAGGAAATCATGAATTTCTCAAATTGACATGGATTTCAGTGTAAAGTCTTCTATTTTACAAGAGTCAAACGCTTTCACACTCTCTTACCACAATTCATTTAATTCTTATATCAAAGGAGCTAAATAGACATCGATGTTTTGACTTGATTCCTTTGGTCCAGGTAACAATAAACACAATATCAAAAATTCAGGTGCCATACACTCTAAAAGAGGTAGATTGAGTGCTGTTAGGATCACTGACCATACACTCTGATTGGTGCTTAGATTTTCAAATGGATTGAAACCATCTGTTGATATTGCTAAACGAATATTATGTTGTTCCTGAGCAAAATTAGGATAATCATAATTTATCCTCTTCCAAATTGTAGAATAAATAGGATGACGCACGAGATTATCCCATACTTCCGCCCTAGAATGCCAAGTTTTGCTATGAAAAACCACTTCAATTCAGGCCCAACAGGAAAATATTTCAATGCTTTATAGGTACTTTTGAGAGTGTGCCTTGCTTGCCAGTAGATTTTACATATCTAAGTTCCTCACATACAGAACATTGATCGAGATTTTAATTATATCGAACATTAATCGAGATTTTCATACTCCTTTCGGTATAGTATGAAGTCATACATAAAATCATGAATTGATTTATACTTCATTCCCAAACCTTTAAAACTATTCTTCACACTAGGATAGCTAATTGGAAGCGTATTATACTTGGGTAGCATTCCCTTACCCAAATCAGAATACCCATCACATTATTTCTAGACAAACCATATTGGGTCTCCAAACTATGCAAACCAACTATGGCTTGCAAAGTTATTTGATCTTTGTCATAGTCAGAGTACAATGATTGGGTCGCCTTAAATTTTAAACTTTGATAGTCATTTTCAGGGTTTATCCCAATATCTTGATGGGCACCTGAACCTTTAACATCATCAGTGATGTCATTTTCTTCCAGATCATGAACTCTATAAGCATAATCAACTAAATCTTCTAAAATATTATGATCTACGTTTTCCTCTTAGCCTTATACGTCTATCATACTTGATGATTGTTGTGAAGGTTGATCGGACACAAAGGGAACATGCATTTCCTCGTGAAAAACCCACGACCGATAACTATCTTAGATACCTTATCTAAGCAGATATAGTTCAACTGTTTTCCACTCAAAACTTTACTACTCCTACAATGTGCACACGAACACGAGAACTCTTCTTCACTAAGACATCTCTTTACGAATTTTATAAACTCATTAACACCTATATGATACTCATCCCCTAGTCTATATGTCTCACCCATCCACTCTTTGTATAGATGATATCCCATCACCGTAACAATCACCTATTATGGGTAAGAAGCATATAATCATGGATGAATATCAACAAAAGTATGAAAAATTCAACGCTCGATTAGATACTACAAAACCTAGTGCATTTGGAAAAAATGAATTTAAGTAGTGCATTTGAACATGTTCAGTTTCAATATTTCAAATTTTGAATTAAGTAGTGTGTTTAAAAACATATCAGCATATCAACTAAATGATTTGAATCTTCCCTAAAAATTTCTTGAAGAATCTGCCCTAAAAACCCTAAAAACCAATTTGAAATTGATAATAACAAATATAACATTGAAATTGAAACAACATATTAGTGGATTTTTCCCTTTTTGATACACGTACATATTCAAATGGTAACACTTTTTACATCAATACACGTGAATGTTTCACATATTACGTGTATTTGCATTGTGGTATACACATATTTCTCCTTTTAGTACATGTATATATTAAATCTAACATTTTTTTATATGGTTCATGTAGTTTACGTACTTGGGTTAAGGTGGATGCATATTTCCTCTTTGATACACACGAATATTCAATGGTACAGGTGATTCCATACAGAGTAAACTTGTTTCATGTATACTACACTCAAATTAAATTCTAGTATACATAATTATTATTAGTTAACACCTTGTTTCCCTCTACCGACATAAACGATTCTACAATAACTAATCAAATGAATTTACAAACAACTAAAACTATCCTTTTTCTTCACCTTCAAATCAATAGACTAAAATCCCAACAAAAAAGGAATGCATACTAGGTGTTGTAAATAAGCATTAAAATAAATTACAAAAATATACAATTTACATGGAAGATCATGCAAATCACACTAATTTTGTGGATAATTTCTTCAAAAGTGACTAATTGCAGCAGATGGTGATATTAAGTGTGAAAATTTTCTTATTAACATGTACATATATTTCAATGAAATCAGAGAATAATCTGCAAACTACACTATATGAAAATATATCATTGCGTGAGTATAAAGTGGGGTAGATCAAACAAACAACAATGACAAAACCTAAAAGCCAAAAAGTATGGATCAAACAAACAACAACAACATTAATTTGATGAAGTATATTATGTATACGTTATGAATGGATAGAGAACTGTGAAACACGACAAGGAGAGCTTGTGAAACGTGGTTGAGAGAAAGGCAGCAACGGTGGTAAGGCAACGGTGAGGAGAGGAGATGAGAGGAAAGGAAAGGAGAGTTAGCAGCCTAAATTATAGAATCAATACATATTAAATCAAACTCTTATTATTAAATGTTTGCCACTACATATAGGTATGCACATGTAAGAAACATCAAGGATATAAAATATAACACAATCCAAACCTCACTAGAACTCGACCTAATGATTAAAACTGGCAAAGTTTTAGAATTATCAAATTATTAAACTTCACCTTTGTAATGTTATGAAATGAAATGAGGTTCTATTACAGAATTTGTGTGAGAGAGACAAATATCAATAACCAATAAAAACTGATATGTATCTTCATAATTATGTTGGATTGAGTACGATCTAAATTTTATGCTGGCTTGAGTACCATCTACGAAATACTTGAATTCATATTTTTCACTTCTTTGAATTAACGGGGTTAAGAAGTCATGATAAATGCATAAACGATTTTCAAACCTAATTTTAAATTATTAATACCAACAATACACATAAGGCACGCAAAAAGGTTTGGAGAAATTAATTGACGCAATTGAATAAAAACTCATTCATATTTTAGATTTTTTATTTATCTTTTTTTTTTTAATTTGTTTCTATGCATAAACAAACTATATGATTAATGGTTTAATCACTGAGTTTAGGCTTGTACAACATAACACAAATATGTGCATTACTTGTTATTTCTTCTCCTAAGAAATAAATTACAATCTTTATGGAGAATTATATCCATATCTATACATATGGGTACACACTTTTGTAATGGCATATTTTGAGTATTATACCCAAACAAATTAATCAATAAAAGTGTCTAAAATTTTTAACCATACCTTAAAACCAAAATTGAGGGAAGGTGGAAGGGGCAGCCAAAGATGAGGAGGAAGGTGGCATGGGCATAGGACGGTGGTAGGAGAGGTGACTACGAGAGAGAAAGAGAATGGGTGAAGTGAGGAACGGTTTTAGGAGAAGAGGCGGCTAAGAGAGAGAGAGAGAGAGAGAAAGAAAACAATTGTTATTTGGTGAAACAGTAACTGAGAATAGGCTATTAGGTTTTTATTTTGCTCTTGTTATCGCAATCATATTAGGGTTAAAGACTGTAACAACAAATAAATGTTGTCACGGTCTTTGACGGTGACATGACCATGATAATAGACCTGTTAAGGTTTTTGACCGTAACACGACTTGTCATCACGATTGTATCACAGTCAAAGATCGTGATAAGGGCTCTATGTTTTTTGTTAAGGTTTTTAACCTTGACAAATCCTTGTAGGTGAAAGGTGGCAAAAAACCTTCTTTGGTGTAGTGATCTTTTGGGCGGTACTCCAAATGTTATGGAAACAATGAGTATAAAGGCATTAAGTTTATCGTTGGGCTTAGCTATTGTCCAACCTTTTCACTACCATTTTCTTCGTAATGTTCATAGATACTAGACATATACACCTCTTAACTTTGCAATGGATTAAGTGAGGATGTTTGTACATCAATAAGAGATTGAGTTACACTTTGTGTTATCCTCACACGCGAATCACCATGCAATGTGGGACTATAGATTTCCCAAGAGCAATGATGTAACACCCCGTGATTTTTAAGCCATAAAAATCTGTTATAAATTAAATATTTCAAAACAATAATTTTTTAAATTTATTAATTTTGGTAAGTAAAAAAGTTTGTTTTGATTTATATAAAAATGATAATTGAATTTGAATTTAAATTGGGATTAGAATTTGGAAATTATAACTTTTCATATAAAAATTAAGGGGAGGTTGAAGTAGCAGACCGATCGAACTGGTCCGCGCCGAAAGTTGACCGGAGGTAGAGTTTTTTTTTAGAGTTTGGTTGGGGCTCAAATTCTTTTCTTTTCTAAAATAAAAAGGTATGGTTTCTTTTAAAAACATTTAAAACCCTTATCAAAAAGCACAAGCCATCCATATTTTTACCTCCTCTCATCTACAAAATCTAAAGCCCATTTAAATAAACTTTCAACCTAAGTTTTGAAGATCTAAATCAAGTCTTCTCAAGAACCACCAAGAACGTGTCTTTGCTATTTTTGCAAGAGGAACGCAAGCGTGTAATCAGATTTTCAAGACGACTTTCTTACAGGCATGAATGCTTATATTGTTCTCCTTAAGATTTATGCATTTTTGATATTGTCTAAACTTTAATAAATGGTGTTTTAAAAAAAAAATTAGACAGACTAATTAGGGAAAGTGAAAATAATTCCAGGAATGTTTTTATTCAAATCTCAAAATATATTTAAGACTTTAAATAATCGCATGCTTACATTAGAGGTTGTGATTATAATAGTGTTGTGGGGTGTTTTCCACATTAAAAGTTGAAAATATAAATTTATAATAATGCTGCGACTCGAAAAATCATTATTCTTATGTGTAGACTGTAGATTGGATTTATTATTACATAATAGGTGTATATGCATGTTAAAAATGGAATCTTGGGTTAACCGATAAAATATCACTCGTATAGAGATTATGAACTTTGACAACTTGTTTGATGATTGATAAGACTAGTTTAACTATATAATTAAAAGGGAGTTATTTGAATAATATTGAAATTAGAGAATGAATTGGAAAATTTTAGCTATAACTTGAAAATGTGTTTCATTTAAATTTCAGTTATGTTAATATTTTGACACCACGGGGACGTTGGGATTTTTGGTTAGCTATGCTTTTATCCTTATTTTTAGGTTGCTTGCTAGGTATGGGACTAGTAGGTAGGCCTCTTTGTTGTTAAAAATTATAGGTGTGGGACTAGTGAGTGTAGATTCGTATGGTTGGGTATTCCTAGGTGGGGCTAGGTAGTACGTCGTTCCGTTATTCCATTAGCCTGGGTGCAAGACTAGGTGTTAATTATTGGTAGGTATTTTTCCTGAGTGATAGGCTAGAAAATACTTGTAGTTTTGGTGACCTCTAGGTATGAGACTAAGGATGTTTTAGGATGGATTGCCTAAATAGAGGGTCGGGCTAATAGAGGAAAAATGATAAATTGACAATAAATTGATAAATAATGCCTAAGACAAAGGACGGTATTAAAATGGATTTTGCATTGCCAATATGTGCAGAACTAATGAAATTGGGTTGTCTGTCTATAGCGACGTGGGTGTGAGTTGGCATAGATAATATGTCTTGGGCTAACGATAATTGGGTTGGCTGGCTATAGCAACGTTTCATGGGTGGAACATCACCAATATGTACAGGGTGAACAAAATTGGCCCAACTAGATATAGTGATGGGAATGGGTGTGATGGATTGGTAACTTTTAGCGGGTCATATATGTACAGGATACATAGATTGCTCGACTGGATATAGTGGCATCTCTCCAATAATAAATTGATTAAACGCATTAAATTAGGTTAGTAGCCTTGCTAAAGTGAACTTTTGTAACTTTAATAATTAAACCTGAATAGTTGGGTGGCTTAGTATGTGAGTAATTAGTGTCGTGTTACCTTATTCGTATTTAATTGTATCCTTTAATTTTAAATACTCTATTGTGATATTTATCATGTATAATGCTTATGTCTAGGTTCAAGAACCCTAATTGGGAGGAGTATCCAGTGTTCATATAGTGGGCTTGGACCCATTACATTGACTAATATTTCAGGTACAGTTGTTGGAGTAGCTACATAGGATGGATTGGAGAACTTTGGATATTATTTGGAGATTTATTTTTATCACTTATTAGTTTGATTTATTTTTCATTTCGTTATTTATTTATGAGACCGTTATTTATGGATTTTGGCGGGCCATTCGGTTCCACAGTTGTTTATGCATTTCAGTCAGAGATTTTATCTATCATTTAGAATTGGATTTTATTTTGGAGTTAGAATGGTGGACTTTATTTACATGGATGTTTATATTCATTGGATTTATTCGAATCATATATTATGGAATAAAAGTTTTTGATGTCTTAGATTCTTATCGCATGCTGAGAATGATATTTTATCTAGTGATGCCCGACATAGTTTAGCACCAGTCGATGCTAGAATGCGTGGGGTGTTAGAAGTGACATAATAAATGTTGTTTGATTCAAATTTTATTTGCAATATGTTTTCATTATGTGTCCATCCTGAGGGTTTTTTCGAGGGTCGACGAGGGTGTGCTCGGATCCCTCCATCCTTCCCATTTTGACATACGCGTGGGATTGTGTCATTTATCAAGGTGCTCAGTCTTCATTAATGTGGGGTGATATGTAGAGATAGAGTCACTAGCCCATTTTGCACAAAACGGGCAAAAGAATGTTGCGCCCTCGAGAGCACGTCATCAAGGACAATACTGATGCTTGCGAAACTAAGTAGTTCCAGTGTTCGGGGACTAAGTCAGGGAATGGAAAGGTGTTAGGCATCCATCCTGCCCTTTTAGTCTCTCATGTACATGTGTTAATCTTCTCCTATAGAACTCCGTGATGCGTGTCCTTATGTGCATAATATAAATGGAGGATAGAATCACTCGACTTGCCCATAGATAAAGGCAGAATGAAGACATCCTTAAAAGTGTTCCCAAAATAGTAATTAAAATTATAATGTGAGTGTTTGTCGATTCACAAGTTGTTATGAAGGAACGATTACATATATTGAAAAAGACATAAGCAAGAAAGCACATAAATATATACATCATGAATATATGTTAAGAATAAAGTAACAAATATATGTGGGAGGACTCCAGTCAGGGGATTTAACAATGACGCCTACGTAGCCCGGGGGTATCAAAGTCCATGTAGTTTGAAGGCAATATGAGGTGGGGTTTAACTCATAAATCCAATCGGGTTTTTTATTATATGCGTGTGTATCGAAAAAGTGTTTCAGTGTGAGAAAATATGTTGAGAAATCCCCATTTGGAATTCACAAGTGAACCCTCTTTTTCTTATTTTTGGGTTTTTTTCTATGAAAATAAAGTGTGTGCTAATACTAATGATAAAGAGTTTGAAATTGAGATGTATGATGTAATAAAGTAAAGTAATAAAGAGAAAATGAAGTAACTAATGCAAAATTGAGATTTTAAAGACAAAGGTTAAGAATTAGACCTCCTTGTGAAGACTTGAAGTAGGTATTGATTGTAGATGCGCTAATATAAAGATGAGGTGATGGTAGTTTGAGGAGGTGGGTGGGAATTTACTCAAAATAGTATGAAAAGGATGGAAGGCATGTGGGAAATGGGATTTTAAGGAAATAACAAATCTGAATTCGAGGGAATTCTCTCTAAATTGCTGAGAGGGATGTTCAGCGCCACTTTTCAAAGTGAGGTCATAGCCTCTATCTATAAGGTTAAAGTGGTGTCAATCGGTAGGGTCCTAGACCTGCCTATCGACATAGAACCCTAGACACAAGGCTTCTAAGCAGGTCATGGGGTTGCCAATTGGCAGACTGAAGCAAGTTTTTTAAAAAACTGGTCGTAAAACATGAACCGTAAGTTAAAATCATGCACGGGGTAGACCATTGGAAAGTGTATTCGGAGAAATTTAATAATTCATTGATCCACTCCCCAGTTCGATACTTAATCGAAGTCAAGAAAGGCCCGAAAGCGCCCATTAGTCACTAGACATGAATTTCTCAAAGGAAAATGGATCATTCATCAGAATTATAAGGATGATTTATGCGTGGGATGGATCATTGGAAAGCATATTTAGTGCCCTTCAAGATTTCTTTCACCATTATTTAGTTTGGATAGTTGACCTTGGTCAAACGGGGCCAAGAAGTGCCCAATGAACCTTCAGAGTAAAATGGATTGTTCGTCCGTATCATAAGGATGATTCACACATAGGGTGGACCATTGGAAATGGTATCCAAAGCCCTTTAAAGATTCATTTAGCCATATTTTATTTAAAGAGTCGATAGGAGTCAAACAAAATCAGGGAGTGCCCAGTGGCCTTCAAATTAGTTTTTGGGGTAAAATGGACCATTCATTCGAGGTGTCAGACCAATTTGTGCACAGGGTGGACCATTAGAAATGGGATTTAGACCCTTTTAAAGATTAATTAAGCATACACTTAGATGAGGGAGTTGATCGGGGTCAAAATGGTGTCCGGGAGCTCCCAGTGGCCTCCAAATCAGTTTTCAATAGTAAAATGGACCATTTGATTGAGACATAAGTTTGATTCATGCACATGGTGGAACGTTAGAAAGGGGATTCAGAGCCCTTCAAAGATTAATTAATCTTTCACTCAAGAGAAGAAGTTGATCGAAGTCAAATGGGGCTCGAGAGCGTGCTCGGTGACCTCTAAATCGGTACTCAGGGTATAACTTAGAGTTTGCGATGAATGAGTGAGTGATAGGGAACTAAGGAGGTGCTTAGGAGGGTCCTAGGATATGGTGTCTACTGAGATCCCTTCAACGGGAAACCTCAAAACCAATAAAGGTCATCAAATGATAAACATCACATTGACATTGGGGAAGAGGAATTGTAGGACGATTCTGAGGACATCATGGATTAGGTTGACCAATTCGACTGGCTGAGATCAATTTTGAGAACCTATGGATGTGAGGATGACTGATTTAGTGGGTCAAGGTCAGTTATGAGGACTTAAGGGGAAAATAATGATCGATTTAGCGAGTCATGGTCAGTTCAGAGGACCTAAGGTTGTAACGACCAATTATGAGGGTCGAGGTCAATTCTGAGGATCTAAAGTTGTAGTGACCAATTATGAAGGTCGAGGTCAATTACAAGGACCTAAAGTTGTGATGATCGATTCTATGAACCGAGGTCAATTTTGGGGACCTAAAGTTGCGAGGACAAATTCTATGGGTCGAGGTCATTTCTAAGGACCTAAAGTTATGGCAACCAATTTTGAGGGTTGAGGTCAATTCTGAGAGCCTGAAGTTGTAACACGGGGAGTTACTCTCAAGGGGAATTTTTAAATTGTCTTAGGGTTGCAAATGCATCCGTGGTTCGGCAGGGGGTTGGGTTGTTTTCAGGCTTTACTGGGGAAGGTCTTATTTTTGAGATCCCGACTGGGTATTGTCTTGTTAGTCGACTCCACTAGGGGATGTTTAGGCTGGGGAATTATAGTAGACTTAGATGTGGGTGCATTCTTGGTTCTTCTTGTGGAAGATGTTGAGTATAGGTATGCAAAATGAATCCGGTTGGCGATTATGCTGGGAATAAGAGTGTTATATTAATCCTAATGGGGATTTTGAGAATTTTGTAAGGAGCTTAGTGCTCTGAAAAATAACTTTCTTCATAAAAATGAGGTTCCATGTTTTCTAGGGTTTTGGGGAATTCTTTCCGTATTTTTGGATTTTTTTGGAATTTTCTTGGCCTTTTTTGTATAAAAATTGGAGGGGGTGCCAATCGGCAAGGGCATGGTCTCCTAGCCTTACTTAGGAAAGGGAAAAGATTAATATCGACTGACATGGTCAGGGGGCTTCCGATTGGCCGGTACCTTAGCTTTCTATAAAAATGGGGCAAATCCTCCCAATTTTTCACACCTTCAAGTGTTGGAATGGTTAGTTTAAGTGAGGTGTACGACAATGTGTGGCTAGATATTGATGCTTGGCCTGGCCTGGAGTGGAAGTCTACGGTGCCTCTTACTTTAGGTAACAATAATGTCTTTGATCTGTTTGAACCTGTGGCTGATGTGCATACTCTACTATGCGAGCTGGAATATCACCATTCGTCTAGGGTGAGGAACCCTAGTGGCTATGTAAGTGAAGTGACTTTTGGTATTCTATTTCATTTTTCTCTCTCTTCTTGTGTGTTAATAAAGAGTTTTATTTTCTTTTTCTTTTATAGACAGACACTTCTCCTTCGACTATCTGATCTTAGGGGACGAAGAGTTCGAAAGAGGTTTGAGAAAAGCTCCCTGGTGTGGTACGCTGAATGGTCTCTTATGCGGGTTTTGGTCATTTAACGGAGGCTTTGGATGAGACACCGTGTTTTACCATGGTTTTTTTTACTTTGGGAGAAAGGTGGTAAGACATTACCCACACTTTCCATATTGTCTTTGGGAGATGACGGTTACTCCCATAGACATTCAGTAGCTAACAGGGGTTGACTGTGAGAGGTTTTAGATACTGGTGGACCGCATGCTTAGGGTGATGCTGGAGGCGGTGCAGGCAGCTTTGGGAGATATGGGTAGGATCATTTCTGGGGATTCGATCAGTATTTCTGATTTTAAGAATACTCTCTTGAAGAGGAGGGTGGATGTAACTGATAGCCACAGGTGAGGCAGACAACCTGTCTATTTATTTTTCTCTTGTTGGGTGGTGATATCATCCATCTCTAATTCTTATCATATTTGATGATGATTTCCGACGTCCGGTTGTATGATTGGGGGAACCTGACCTTGTCATCCCTCAATTATTCTTTGGATACTTTAAGGCAATGTTGCCGACATACTTTTAACGAGGCCACGTATCTTTTGGAGGTAATCTTGAATTCATCTTCCTTTTTTATTCATTTCGTTGCATTCTTGTTTGGTTTCTGTTTTGCTTATTCCTGTCTTTTGCAGACATAGTTCTACGAGGTGATTGGGTGTAATGTCGGGTTGATATCCTTGAAGGATGAGAGCTTGAGGGACTTCTACCGGATGTTCCAGTGGAGAAAGTCCAATCCGAGGTCAAATCAGCATTTGTCTATGGTGGATGTGCGATGGGCTCTAAATGCCCTAACGAGTGATCATGTTATCTTTTTGTATTTTTTGATCCCTTTCTGCATATTTATTTCTTTAGTAGATATTGACTCTGTAATGAGGATTACAGGTGACCTTCTACCCTTATGGGGCGACTCCGTGTGATATGGGGGTGATGGGCCTATAAGCGCAGATTCAGAGGTTGATCGCGCAAGAGTTTGGGTACGCCTGGTACCTAGGGGAGAGGGTATTTAGGAAGAGGCGCTCTGTATGTACATGAGGTGGGTGAGGAAAATGTCAAGTGATTCTCAGGCGGTAGCGATGATCGGGGAGTACTACATGAACTATAAGGATACATCAGAAAGCTATGATTATTTGGATTTTGTGACGAGCTGGCTGATGCCCTCCTATATTTTTGATGTGGAGAACATGCCTCCGCCCTCTACGACTTTGGGCGAGGGACTAGTGCACCGATGGGATCGGCCCACAACGCAGGTTGTGTCATGTCGGTAGCAGTAGCGGTAGAGGAGGCTTCGATTATTTAGGTTACTCCCCCTTCCTATAACATCCGATTGAGAAACAGGGAGTCCCTGAGCGTGCCACATCATCCCTATGCGTTAGTGTCTGGATTGATGGGTCTCACAGACGATGCCCTTTGTCCTGAGCTATATCCTTTTCTTTCTCTTCTTGTTCTGTTGACTTTCCTTTGCTTTTTGACTGATTTGCCTTTTGCTTGTTGCTTCTGTTCTTGCAGTATGTTCGGGTGTCAACCACTTGGATAAGGGATATCAAGGATTGGATGTCCTCCATGTCGGAGTATGTTAAGAGTTTGTCTTCTTCATGCTTTGTCTTTAAACTTGCATAACTTCTTCACCGTAGCTCAGATTGGGGTGATGTTTTTCCTAGTATTATTTTAATTTCGAGCTCTTCAACTTTCAGTTGCACCCAAATTCGGACTATGACTAAAAAATTATGAAAATTCCCTTCAACTCCCTTTTTCTTGGTTTCTTTCACTATTTTGTGTTCTCTCTTGGATTAACTTGCATGAAATTCCCTTAAAAAACATTACATATACACAAAACACGAAATACTCGTCAAAAAGGGTTAGTATCATGAATGTGAGATAAATCTAGTCTACTGACACTGCACAAGACTATAAAAGAATCGAAATTAAGGGGATAAATATGAAAAAGTTATGCCTAATCAAATACCCCTAACTTAGAACATTACTCATCTCGATCATTGTAAAAGAATAAGAGCATGAATTTAAATGGACTTCGAAACAACTAAGGGGATATGATACCTCTTTCGCGGGAAAGCGAATGCATTTAATGTATGCAACATGTCATTAAACCCCTAGGTTACCATAGTAGGACGAGTGGTGTGTTGTGAGGGTTTGGAGTAAATATACCCATAAAATTTGATTTTCGTCTCAAAGAAAAATCAAAATACTTAAAAATTGTACAATTTAAACTCCCCAAAAATAGTCACCGTAAATTTGTATTCAATAATCTCAATTTGTAGTGTGTGTGTGTGCGAAAATGAAAATTAAACCGCTAACTTTCACCAATTGATCATTACATTACTTTTCGAAATTCATTTTCATTCAATTTTTCATGGATACACTCCAAAACGAATCACTCGGAATGTGGCTAGTTGTCTCGGTACGCGTGATATAAAGATTAATTGTAATAAAAACTAATTCACATGCACAAATTTGAAAAACATAATTTTTATGGTGACAAGATCTCCTCATCGAAATACGGTCATTGGAAAATGGAAAACATCGCCTCTTATTCACACCAATTAATCTCTCTTGTTATCTTTTCGTATTTTAGCGCTGCACGTGGTGATTAATTTTGAAATTTGGACTCAGTTAGAACTTTTTCGGGTAATATGGTAATGGTTGGAAAATTACTGAGTTGGAAAATTTTTACATTGTCCTTTGACACTTTTTCGAGCATTTTCTCTTTTTCTCTTCTTTTTCATTTTTTTCATGTTTTTCTCGTTTTTCTATTTTTTTTCTTTCTATTTTTGTTGAGCATTTTTCTATTTTTCTTTCCCCTTTGTATTTCACCATTTGGACATAATTGATGAATCTTCAAATTTTCACAACTCTAGGCTTTATGGATTTTTCGAGTTAATCAAACGGAATTGAAAATTTTATTCTGCTCAATTGGGGTTGCAAAAAGGGATAATTTTTCATTACTTATTATTACTAATGTTTTGGGGTAAACAAACGATATCCTAACTTCATTTATTCGAATTACTAATTACATTACCATATGCGTCTCGAGATTATATTTAGTTAAGAGATGTTTTTAGCGCGTTTTCAAGACAACATCACACTTAATTGCCTTAACTGATCAAAACTACAAATTAGAGATCATCAATGACTATTTTTAAAAACTGAATTTGAACTTTGAGTTAATTTTAACTTGGATTGATTTAATTACTCACAACGATCGATAGGCTTGAAATCTCACCGGGTTAATTAATCTCCACACTTATTCGTAAAGTCGTCAATTTTTGCTCAATTTCCATCTTTGTTCAATTTTGACTTTGTGCATTTGATTTTTACAATTTGAGACTTCAAACAAATTTTTAGTGATATTTTTGAAAATTTTAAATCCCAATTTTTATTTATTTTGAAGGAAAATATTTTTGACTTTTTCGAATTATTCAATATTTTTGAAATTTTTTGAAATTTTCTAAAAAAATCACACATGGAACGAACATGTGATCAAGTCAATCGATCTAAACAATAAACGGAAAGAATATCCCAGGCCCCCTAACTTAAATGTTGCATTCTCCTCAATGCAAATCAAGAACACAACATAAGCAGAGGAAAAGAAAGATATTACCCAAATGGAGCGATCCCTGATAAGTACAAGTCCATTGAATCTACAAAACATGTTAGAACCAAGCATTACAAAGAAAATAACAAAATCTTTAACTAATTACTCTAAACAATAATTGAAAAAAAGGAAAAGGAAAGAAAGAAGCTAACTAAGTATAACTTACAATTTAAACTTCAAATAAACCATACACTAGAAGTCAAATTTTTTGAGCGTCCACCCAAAATACGATATGACTTTGAGGGATAATCGGTGTACCCTCATTTTCGTGTATGCCTCCCAAAAAATAAAAATTCCATTTGAACAACGGAAGGCATGTGTAAGGCGGAAAAAATGAACCATCACCAATTAAAATTTTTAAAGGGATGATAGGGGATTTGGATGCTGGGGGGGGGGGGGGGGGGGGGACGTACAATTAGGATCCAAGAAAAATATAATCAGCTCCCAAAGATTTTTCAAGTAGTATAGGAAGCGGGGAACACATAAAGGAGGAATCCATTTTAGAAAACAATTCACGAAAAGAGTCCTCGTCGGTAAAAGGTTTAAAAGTTTCAAAAACTTCAACTGACTCATAAGAATCTAATGGTACTTGTAATGGTTAAATAATGGAGAAAGAAAATGGAGATGAAATGAATTCAATATTGAGTGATTCATTATAACTTGGAGATTTAATTTCAAGGACGAAAAACGCACTTTCAATGAGATATTCCTCCAAAATTTGAAGTGAAATGCAAGTCTCAGCCTCCTCTTTGTTTTCCAAATAAGAATTAATATCATTGCGAGTTTCTTTAATTTTCAAACCCATAGAAATAGAGTCATCTAATTAATTGTTGATAAGAATCAATGTTTCTTCCAAAGCAGGCTTCCTTGTCTATAGAACCTCTGATTCCTCATTTGGTTGAAAACATTCTTCATCTTAAAAAATATCGAAATAAAAATCATTATTAGATTCAAATAATCCATCCAACTCTTGCTCCCCAAAACGATTTTCTTCCCGATATTTATTTTCAAGCCTTTCATTCTCAAGAATTTGAAGGCCCTCACCAATGGTAATAGTTTGAGGCACGAATTCTTGAAAATAAAAGGGTTGAAAATGATTTTCTACCCAATATTTGTTTTCAAGCCTTTCATTATCAAATATTCGAAGGCCCTCACCAATGGTAATAGGTTGAGGCGCATATTCTTGAGCATAAAATGTTTGAAAACGATTTTTTCCCCGTTATTTATTTTCAAGCCTTTCATTCTCAAGAATTCGAAGGCCCTCACCAATGGTAATAGGTCTAGGTGTGGATTATTGAGAATAAAAAGTTTGAAAACGATTTCCTTCCCGATATTTATTTTCAAGTCTTTCATTCTCAAGAATTCGAAGGCCATCACCAACGAAAATAGGTCGGCGCGCGGATTCTTGAAAATAAAAAGTTTAAGAACTATTCCCATATGAACCATTATAATTATCGAACTCACTATAAAAAGACATGATTACCGAAAAGTTTGTAGATGGGAAATCCACGTAAAGAGGTGTGCGGTCGAGGAATCAACGTTTCTTAGCGCTCAAATGTGCAAGCCTATAAAAAAGTCAAAACAAAAAAAATACAAAAGAAAGATATCTTACGAAATAGTAAATTAATTATAATCTATAACAAAACACTCCCTGGTAACGACGCCATTTTGATCAAAGCAAAAACCAAGCATCCGTGTAATACGCTAATCGTTGCTATCGTCTGTTGACCGTAATACCAAAAAATTAAACTTTAACTACACTCTTATGGAGTATAGCGGTTAGTATGGGTATCGAATCCACAGGGAATGTTTGATAAATTTTTATTGATTTATTACTTCTAAAATAAAAGTGCAAAAGATGATGATGAGGCGAGAAAAGAAAAAGGGAAATATAAAGAAGTTAACTAAAAAATTTAAGCAAAGAATAAGATAACTGGATTAGGATCACATCCCTGCCATGGGCTAAACAACGCGCAATTAGGATTTTTGGTTTGAAAACAATTAACCGAGCATAAATAATTAATCACAAACATCACGCATAAAGAGACTTAACCCAAAAATACGAGCTAAAACTTTCAATCGAAAATGGTTACAAGTGGATTAATTTCAAAATATTGCTATAAACACTAATGCTGCATGAAAAAAAAGTTACACGCCTAATATTCCAACTTTAATACACGAGGTTTCAATTAATTATATTTCTACACAAAACCTAGCTTTCAAAGCTCAATGCTTAATAATAGTGGAAACATGATCCCAACCTTTGAACTAGATACTAAACATGATGGTGTTAACAATGCAAGAATCCATTAACAATCACGAAAAAATAATGAAATAGTAATAATAGCACTAGAATTTAAGGTTACCAAGGTTGAAGAACACAAACGTGCAAGAAGAAATTAAATTTTGAAAAAGAACCGAAAAAGCTATTGAATTGAAGGTGCAAAACTTATAAATTGTTCTCCTAGATGTTCCTACTTGATAAAGAGATTTTACATTAATGAAATCTATCTTAAAATAACTCTAATAACTAAATATGGAGGTTAGAAATCATTCAGAATAGTCCCCAAAACATAAAACTCTGTAAGCTAAAAAATAGGGCCAAAATAAAAATTTCTCTTCTGGAAATTTGTCACGCTTGTAAAGAGTGACTAATTTTGTTATGGATCTAGAGCGTGATTAACATCAAACCGGTTCGGGTTCCATTCAGTTTTTCCTACTGCCTTAGTTGCCTCTTGTCTTTTGGGTTTTGGATTTCTTTCTCAATCTTCAAACTTTCATAACTTCTTCACCATAGCTCGGATTCACTACACTAAAAAGGCCAAATTGTCACATTTGAGCCGGCTAGCCTTGCCATGGTCATTGATCGTGACAAAGAAACACATGTTTTTTTGTCTCGGTCATTGACCATGACAAATCCATGACAACGGTTTATCACAGTCAATGACCGTGGCAAGTCTGTGACAACTAGTTTTCATGGTCAAAGACCTTGACAGGTCCGTGACAAGTTTATCAGTAATTTTTTTCCCAATGTTTCTGGTTCCCTCCTTTTTTTCCCTCTCTCGCGTGGCTGCTCTCTCTCTCTCTCTCTCTCTCTCTATGGTACATTTTTCTCTCCCTCTCTCTTTCCATTATATGTGTGTATATGTGTGTGTGCATATGTGTATATATGTGTGTAGAACCCTTATTTTTGTGTGTGTGTGTGTGTGATGGTGTGTGTGTGTCCGGGTGTGTGGGGGAGGGGGAGGAAGTGTGTGTGCATTTATGTGCGTTGGTGTGTGTGTGTGCGAGCTGGTGTGTGTGTGTGTGCGAGCTGGTGTATATGTGTGGGAGGGGTTAGGGTGGTGGGCAGCGAATGGGGCAAGGAAGTGGTGAGGCAGTGGGTGTGTGCGCGTGCGTGGGGGGGGGGGGGTAGGCAATCAAAATATAGCATTAGTTGCTTCGAGACCTTGTTTTGAATACAGATGAATAGATTAGTAGATAAAGAAAAATTTGAAGTCTTGAGAATTTAAGTTGTACTCGTTATATAATTCTTGTAGGAGTTGATTAGTTAATGGTTTTTCATTTACGTGTTTGATTTACCAAATTTTCTTAATGTTCAATCTAAAAGGTCTGAAAACATAAATTTTTCAATATATTTGCAGTCATAAGGTTTTGTTGATTGTGTATATAATGTGTTATGATCCTTTTATAAAAATGGAAAGGGTCAATTTTGCTTTGTGGGCCCCTAGTTGTTATTAGGGGTAAGGTTCATTAGTGTTGGTATTAGTTGGTTGTGATATTTAGAGAGAGAGATATAGTTAAAACTGTAGAGGGGGCTTGAAGGTAATGCGGAGATCAGGGATAATTCCCTAATTGGCAATATTATTTGATATTAAGCAACCGAGGCAGCTTGGCGTGGAAACTTAGACTTTAGCTTGTTGTGTTAGTTATATTGTATCTTTGTTTATATTGACTGAAAGATGTAACGGTTGTAATGTTGTAACGAGAATAATAATGAGTTTTAGTGTGAGGTCAAACGGTACTCGCGAGGGACCAGGCTTGGCAGGGACTGGGAGAGCTTTCATGCTCTATCGAATGACCTCGCCATGGGAACTTTAGAGGGACATGGTTTAGAGTATTGAGAAGTAAGGCACCGTCGGGGCTTGTCCTGACCACCCTAGATACACCTGGTAAAAATACTGAAGGACCCTGACCGTGGACCCTTGAGCGGAGCAGCTTGGAGTTCCATTGGGCGTTGAGTTGTGAACCAAACAGACCTCTACTTACTGTCACATCTACGGTAGGTTATGTCACTAGCCAGCTAAACAATGTTAGACCTACACTTGAGTAAACCACCGTGGTATTCGGGGCTGTTAGGCAGTTGATGAGCTACCTCTGCAACAACAGCCCCCTAACACACAGTGGTTAGGCAAAAGGCATGTCTTGGCATTTAATGTTTATGACGTGGAGGCAACTAGTGCACCAGGCATTTAATGTTATGACACAAAGTATAAGGGATGTCTTTCAGAGTCTTAAATGACTGAGTCGCCTCGAGGGTGGTGTGGGGGGGCTATTTAAGGACCCCAACCACCTTTGTGGAGGGGATCGATCTTTTGAGAGTGCGGGAGTTATTGCTAGAGATATACATATCAGAGGGAGTTATTGCAAACCAGAGGTCTTATCCACTCACCATTGTTACGTATTATGAAGCTTTTAATACTTGACAGAGATTTTTTAGGGTGTTAGGTGTGTTCTTACCTTCCTACCAAGGTGTATCTAGGGTTCTTACTTCTCTCACCCTCTAGCTAAATCACTTCTAAGTTCACTATTATATCCTGAGTTATACACGAGAGATTTGTGAGCTTAAACTGAGCTTATCTTCATTAGGGTCTGTGTTTGTATGTCCTATCATTAATCCAAATCTTTGGCCAATTAGCTTATCATTACCGTACTCAAATAGGGGTTACACCTCCATCCATAATCTAAAGTACCCTCTTACAAATGTTAATCGTTAGCAAGTCAAAGGAGGAAGGAAGGCCACACAACATATGAATTGACAAACCCTGTAATATGTTGAACGCCGCATTGTTCGTGCAATCACATAGGTGAGTTCTCATTTCCTTCTACCACATGCGTGACGCGCACTCTGGCCTCAATGTCTTGGAAGTCACGTCTATGAAGCAACATACCTGGGAAAAATTTCGGATCCCTCAACCCACACGCTATCGATGGCCAACAATATATGTCGAGTAGATGCATGCTCGACCAACCGAGGGTTGATATAGGCCATTCAACGGGGATCATGATGGGAAATGGATGATCATATGGTGCCGAGTCCGTACGTATCGGTGATCAAGCAATGCCGTTGACATTGGCACCAGCGTCGGCATACTCGTCCTCCTCTACCACCTTCTCTTTCCCCTTGACCTTGACCTTTCCCTTCACCAACTGACGCTTCATTAAGGCGTATATATCAAGGACTTTCACCTCCAACCTTGATAGCTTATCGTCATGGGAGTCCACCTTATGGGCCAACCCAATGTTTCTCGTCTCCATGCCGATGATTCTGGACTTCTCCACCAGTGATCTCACCCCCATAGTCCTCCCCTGGCGATCCAACCCGAGCACTTGGCTGAGTGTGTCTGTAGCCAAAGATGCTTTGTCGGCATCAGACTGCGACTCATGCACTTCCTTAAGATTTTCCTGAAAAAAATAACAAGTACACGATTAGTCAATTAAGTAAATAAAAATTATAACCTAATTGAAAATATTAAACATTTATAACTTACAATGGTGGCTACGACGCTCGGGGCCACCTCCTTGTCCTTCACCTTTTCCGTCTGAATTGCCATATAGGTATTGATCCTATGTGCCCTACCCCCAGGGCCACCCCCCTTCTCCTGAAATAAAAAAATATAGAATTAGTAAGTCACGCAAATTAATGTTAAATTATACTAATTAAACTAAAGAAAATTAAAATTTTACCATCATGTGCTCCACCTCGGCATAAGACGTTCGCCCGGAGTAGTGCACATCCAACCTTTTCAGCTGGTTGTCCCTCCCTGATTGGCGAGATGCCTATTTTCTCTCATTGGTCTCATTGCCGATAAATTTAAACTTAATTTTTGCATTCTTTGACATTTTCCAGTGTGTCAAGAAGATAACGAGATGCTTGTTTATGTTGCAAACTCGTTGAATTCACTCATTTGCTCATCACATGGCCACCCTTATTGGTGAACTCATTATTGTCATCCACCCTTATCGAGTCAGGCATATATTCCTGAGAGTAGATTGATTACTCCGTGGTGATATATTCCTCTGCAATTGATCCTTCAATGTACCGTGTCTTCTTAACGTAAACTTACAAAACTTTCATCAGTCTTTCAAATGGATACATCCATCGATATCTTACTGGGCCGCAAAGAAGTAACTTGTTGCATAGGTTTACCAATAAGTGAACACTTATGTCTAATAAAGTTGGGGGAAAGTACTTCTCCAAGACACAAAGTGCTTTGTTCACTGCCAAATTTGTGGCCACTTGTGATCTCAATTGACTACTTTCTGACATAAAAGTGAGAAGCACATATTAATTTGCATAATAGCCCTCCACAAATCCTTGTGCTTGGAGAAATAGTTCTTAAACAATAGAGGAACTAATTGCATGATCACATGACAATCGTGGGACTTTTACTTGTGTAAATCATGGGTAGCATAATTCACAATCCTTTGCAAATTGGATAAAAAATTAGATGGAACTTTCAAATTATATATTGTGTTTAAAAGAAACTTCCTTTCCTCACTCGTCAAAGTAAATGAACCAGGGGGAATTATTGTCCTTCCCCTACTATCTTGTTTCAAACATAGTTGTGGCTTAAGTTTAAACTCTTTAAGGTCTTTTCATGCATTTTCTCCATCATTCGAATGACTCCGCCCAAGGAATTTTCCCACAATATGTTCAACGATGTTCTTCTCTCCGCGCATCACATCCAATACATGGCGCATCGGGTTATTCTTCCAATAAGGCAAGTCAAATAAAATTGACCTCCTAGGCCATGCCTTTCTCTTCTTAGTTTCATTCCCTGCTTGGTTCATCTTATGCTTGAGATTCTTAAATTTAGGACGCTTACCTGGCATATTAGGGCCACAATCAGAAGATTTAATTTGAATTTTCAAGCTTGAAAGTATTCTCGATCGTATCCTATGTTCAACCCTGCCCGATAGAAAATTGGAACCTTTCTCAAATCTAAAACTATGATAGGATGGTAAAAACCACCTATGGAAATAGTATACATTTGTTAGCTAGCGAGGAGACGAAGAGATTCAGTCTCCTCTCCATAAATAGGAAACCCCAAATAACCATGTTAATGTCCCATAAGCTGGAAAATCATGAATTGCCCACATCAACATAGCTTTCAGCGTAAAATCTCCTTTTCTAAAAGAGTCAAATGCTTGCACACCCAATTCCCACAACTCATTTAATTCTTCTATCAAATGAGCTGGCAGACATTGATGTCCTCACTTGGTGACTTTGGCCCAGGAATCAATAAAAAAACATAAAAAATTCAGGTCCCATGCACTGAGAAAGAGGGAGGTTTAGTGGGGCTAGGATCACTCGCTTACACTCTGATTGGTGCTTAGATTTCCAAATGGATTGAAACCATCGGTTGATATTTCCAAACGAATGTTATGCTATTCTCGAGAAAACTCGGGATACTCAAAATTCATCCTCTTCCAAACTGTAGAATCAATAGGATGGCGCTTGAGATTTTCTCTTGCTTCTGACCTAGCATGCCAAGTCATTGCCTCCGCTATCCATAGTATTGTGAAAAACCGCTTTAATTTGGTCCTAACAGGAAAATATCTCAACACTTTTTGACGCACTAATGAGTTTGGGACTTCTTTGCCAGTAGATTGGATATATTTAGGTTTATCGCATACTAGACATCGATAGAGATATACATACTCCTTTCGATATCGTATGCAGTCATACACGCAAGAATGAATTGATTTATACTTCATTCTGAAACCTTTCAAACTATTTTTCATAGTAAGATAGAGATTTGGAAGCGTATTCTTCTTGGATATTCAAAATTCTTGTCACGCTAGTGCCAGATAAACAATATTAAGTCCGTAAATTATGCAAACCAACCATGATATGTAAAGTTCTTTGATCTTTCTCACAATTAGAGTATAACAGCTGGCTCACCTTAAATTTTAAACTTTGGTAGTCACCCTCAAGGTTTATCCCGATACCTTCATGAGAGCCTGCACCTTATACATGGTCGGTGACTTCATTCTCTTCCACTTCATGAAATCCATACGCGCCATCGACTAAATCCTCTAGAATATTATGATCTACATTGTCATCCTCCCGTTGAACATCTATCCAACTTGTTGAAGGTTGTTGTGAAGGTTTCTCGGGGACAAAAAGGAACTTTAGATTCCCCGTGAAAAACCCAACTTTGATAACTATCTTGTATACGCCATCTTAACAAATGTAGTTCAATTATTTTCCACTGAAACACCTTACCATTCTTACACCTAGCACACGGACATGGAAACTCTTCATTATCATGGCATCTCTTTGCTTATTTGATAAATTCATTAGCATCTCTGCGAAACACATCCCCTAAACGAGTTGCCTCACCCATACACTCTTTATATTTAGGATATCTCATCACAGCTACTGCAAACAATCACCTATTATGGGTAAAATAGCATAAACAAAGGTGTGAATATTTAGTTCCCATTAGTATATACAATCGCCTATTGAATGCGTTAGCATAATAACTAGAAGGCTAGGTTCGATGGGTAAATTTATTCGTGCATTCAAATTCAAATTCAATTTGAATTTGAATTTGAATTTTAAATTAAAATTCAATTTATAATAATAATTCCTATTTCCTCCATCCTCTCTAAAGGGTGAGTGGTCATATCCCATTCAAGACCGCATATTTCTGTAATATACTTAACAGCTCATGTATATTATTCCAATTTAAGGAAAATTCGGCATCATATCCCCATAGTTCTCTAAGTACGAGACATAGATTTATAAGTGTGAGTGTTATTTCAATTTATCAATTGAAATAACACTTAACATCGCATCATCTAGTATGTACCCAGATAACATTAAGATATGACTGCATAACTTCTCCTAAAAGTAAAAAGTTTAAGCCACGAAGAATATTATTATACGGAAACTATGCAGTCCCAAATTATCCAAATGAGAGAATTAGAGAACTCTCATTACAAGGGTAATGACTCTCGAACGAGTCTAAGGGCTATTGAATGCATACGCATAAGAACTAGAAGGCTAGTATCTATGCGCACTATAAGTAATTGAAAGTATGTTTCATTTAATTATATCTTATCACAATTGGAGAGATTTCATTTAATTATGTAATTTAAAGTAAGCATAAGAACTAAAACTTGTACCTAAACCATGAATTATTATTATGAATTTGAGAGATATATGATTAAACCATACAATGTGCATAATTGATAATAAATATTTATTACTCTAATGCATGAATTATAATCATAAAGAATGTTGGTATGAGACTCAAGCAAAAAAAAGAATGTCGGCATAGGAATCGAGTCGGAGGTTAGCTAAACTAGGCTCATGTCAATGTTTGACCAAAAAATTAGATACCATTAAATTTAGTTTTTGTAAGAGGGTACTTTAGATTATAGATGGAGGCGTAACCCCTGTTTGAGTATGGTAATGATAAGCTAATTGGCCAAAGCTTTGGATTAATGATAGGACATATAAACACATACCCTAATGAAGATAAGCTGAGTTTAAGCTCACAAAGCTCTCGTGTATAACTCAGGAGATAATAGTGAACTTGGAAGTGATTTAGCTAGAGGGAGAGAGAAGTAAGCACCCTAGATACAACTTGGTAGACAGGTAGGAACACACCTAACACCCTAAAGAATTTCTGTCAAGTATTAAAAGCTTCATAATAAGTAAGAATAGTGAGTGGTTAAGACCTCTAGCTTGCAATAACTCCCTCTGATACGTATATCTCTAGCAATAACTCCTGCACTCTCAAAAGATCGATCCCCTCCTCAAAGGTGCTTGGGGTCCTTAGATACCCCCCCCCCCCCCCCCCCCCCCCACACACACACACACACCACCCCTGGGGGCAACTCAGTAATTTAAGACTATGAAAGACATCCCTCATACTTTGTGTCACAATATTAAATGCCCGATGCACTAGTTGCCTCCACGTCTTTAACATTAAATGCCAAGACATGCCTTTTGCCTAACCATTGTGTGTCAGGGGGGCTGTCGTTGCAGAGGTGGCTCACCAACTGCCTGACAGCCCCAAATACCATGGTGGTTTACTCAAGTTTAGGTCTGACATTGTTTAGCTGGCTAGTGACATCACCTAGCGAAGATGTGATATTAAGTAGAGGGCTGTTTGGTTCACAACTTAACGCCTAATGGAACTCCAAGATACTCCGCCCGAGGTTCCACAGTCAGGGTCCTTCGGTGTTTTTACTAGGTGTATCTAAGATGGTCAAGACAAGCCCCGACGGTGCCTAACTTCTCAATTCTCAAAACCAAGTCCCCCTAAAGTTCCCACGGTGAGGTCATTCGATATAGCATGAAAGCTCTCCCAGGCCCTGCCAAGCCTGGTCCCTCGCGAGTACCGTTTGACCTCACACTAAAACTCATTATTATTCTCATTACAACATTACAACCATTACAGCTTTCAGTCATTATAAACAAAGATACAATATAACTAACATAACAAGCTAAAGTATAAGTTGCCACACCAAGCTGCCTCGGTTGCTTAATCTCAAATACTTTTGCCAATTAGGGAATTATCCCTGATCTCCGCATTACCTTCAAGCCCCCTCTACATTCTCCACTTCGTGGAGAGATTTGTTGGAACAGGAAATGTCTGCACGAAACTTCTCAATCCGATGAACCGTCTCTATGTGAAGTTAAATTCTGGCCTTCTTTCCCTCGTTAGAACCGCAATGATTTAATATCTTGGAAAAAGTTAAATTCTCCCCGATGTACCTGAGCCAAAGCGCCATTCTCTTTGGGGCTTGGGCGAAGGGACATTGCCACTTTTTCCTCATGATGAGCCTCAACCGTTATAGCTTTACTATTTGAAATTCTCCTGAAAGGCCTACCAACCTTCTCAAATACTCGTTTGGACTCGTGGTAAGTGAAATTCTCCCAGATGTGACTGAGTCAGTCGTTGTAGCTGAACTGTTGGGACATATTTACCGTTAGGCGATGGTGGATAAGTCTGACACCAATTTGGCACCAAAACACAAACTTGGTTAGGAAGGCAACCATTTATATTCCCCAGACGTCACTTCGTATTCGACGTAACGTTATCTTTTCGACTATCGAGACCCTTCCCGATGTGCCACGTGTTCACTTGAAATGATTAGAGGCGGACCTTGCACGTGCGATGGTGGGAAAATCCAACCATCGAGTTTGAAACCCTTCAAATGTCTCTTTTATTTCAAAACCCTTTTATATCCCCATCTTCTTTATCTTCTTCAAGCTCCCCACCTCCTTTAGAGAGAGAAATTATCTGCGAACTCCATTGTTGTCTTCTTCTTTACTCAGTCTCCTCCTCATCTCATCATTTGCGCCACCACCTGCGAATGCGAACCTCCCTATTTATTTCCCACTCTTCTTTTATCCGATATTTTCGTACTTCTGTTGTCTATAATGGCCTCTTCAAGCAACCATGCCACTCCTGCCACCAGTGCTCCTCCTGCCACCTCTGTTGTCACCATCCCCTCTGCTGCCTCATTGACCGCTGCTCGTCAAGAACAGTTGTGCTTCTATCACTGGTCCCCCATTTTTGGCGAAGGTGATGACTTTGCTGGGTTTTGCAAAAGTTGCGTTTTTAACACCAAGTATGATGCCATGACGCTTGGTAGTGAAGATGAGGATTCTGATGAATGGGGCTATCTTCCTACCGAAGAGACTCCCAGGTTTTGTCTTGATCGAGGGGACTTCCCATGGTCCCGCATCGATTTTGAAAGTCCTAGAGGCTCTCCTGCTCACTTTGCTTCCTGGAATTCTCATATGAAGAGTTCCCACGCTAATACTCTTGCTAAGATTGGGCTACATCGAGCCAAGTGGTTTGGTGAGTTCACCCTCTCTAAGAATAATACTGCTCTTCCCGTTCGGGTATCTCGCTAGAATATTACTACTCATACGTTCATCGCTGTATGGGGAGAGTTTACAATAACATTGGAAGACGTATGCGAGCTCCTTGGTCTTGAGGTAACAGGTCATGAGCCCTACTCCGATGAAGCTCTGGATGCCCAAGAAATCACTGACCGTTTGGAGCTGGGTCGTATATGCCGAAGGTTTATCGACTCTTTAAACAAATCCACGTTCACTCCCCTTATTAACTACTTCTTCAAGGACCCTTCCGAAGGAGCTTCCTCCGAGGATGCCCCTGGATAAGGTACATCGCTAGAGCTTCCTGCCTATATCCTTGTCATTCTTTCTCGCATCTTCTTAACGAGGAAGCCCAATGACCGGCCCCAACGGGACCTCATCAACCTCTATCTCTGATTGGCCCGAGGTATCAAGCTCCCTCTGGCTACAATCGCCTTGGGGTCCCTCTACACATGGCTTGACAGGGTCCTTTTTTACATGGAGCGAAATCTAGGTCGTTACAACCTAGACAATTTTGCCAACTGCATTCTCTTGACGGGTTTCCTTTATGTGAGCTTCCCGACCATAGCTGCCAAGACTAATCATCCTCCCTCGGGGGAAACAATACTTCCCCCTCGGTTATTTGTTAACCATAAGAAGCAGAGACGAAAGGAGTTGACCGCCTTTTTTGATGATGTTTCAAGTTTTATGATAAGGCCCTATGGGGAGGATATTTTCCTCTATAGTTATGATTTTTTCAAGCATGGGGCAAGAGTGGTCCAGCCAACCACCGTAGACCTCATTACCGAAGACCCCTCATTGGCCGTCGTGCTTCTGTTTTCACTGGGATACCTACCCTCATACACCGAGTGGGGGTACACCAGTGAACATTATAATCCTAACCGATGCAGCCGTTAATTTAGCTTTGATCAAGGGGCTCCTCGCCCGGTGTTTCAATCATCGAACCCCCATGTATCTTTTGGAGAGGCATGCTCCCTATTCTCCTCAACGGCTGCGTGAGGAGTGAGTTCGACATTGGCTGGGCGAGTCACCATTCCCAGCATCACTAGGGAAGGGGACTTGACCCGTCTGTTTGCCACCAAATATTGGCTGAGGCAGGTGGGACAGACTATTGAATTCATCAAGGGTGATCGCGTGTATCCCCCAGTTCTTTTATTTTCTTCTCTGGAGCTGGGCCTGAAAGGCAATTCCATTCTCGGGGTTGAGTTACCTCTGAGTCAGACCCCCAAAGCACCTCCTATGGAACTTCCTCCATACTTCCCCATGATCCCTGTTGTCGCGCCCAAGTCAAAGGCCACTGCGGTCCCCAAGCCATCTTTCCCCACGGCTGAAGCTGCCACGGGAGAAGGGCCTTTTGGGCCACCTGCCAAGAAAGCCATAAAGTCCAAGTTCAATAATTCTAAGGCCAAAGGTCAAGTGCAAGCTCCGTTGGAGGCATTCCCAATTGCCTACGTTCCCCCTCCTATATCTCCGAAGATAGATGAAGAGCTGAGAAGGCGGGTGGAGGCCAAAGTTGCCCGAATAAATGCTGAATTCCAATGGCGAGCAGTCCCCATTCCTCCTCCTGGTACATTCCCCACAATCGTGGTTGATCCTAGTGAGCCCCCAGCAAAAAGGAGAAGAAGGTCAAAGGTACCTAAAGCTGGTGGTGCAACGAGCTCCAGGAAGAAAATGTTGGGTACTAAGCCCCAGAAGAAACAAACATATGAGGAGCCCTCCTCCCCAGTTCCTTCTCCTAGTGCCCCCTCGCTATGTTCACCGGTGATCATACCCTTTCTCCCTCCGAATCTGAGGTATATGTGAATTCTTTATTTCTCATTCTTTCCTGACATAGCGCTTTTACTTATTGCCTGATATCTTTGGTTCAGGGAGTTGAAGAAGTGAGGATCAGTCCTCCCAATCCCCCTAGTCCTCTAGTGAGTCATTTCGTGGGGGGACGTTGTGGTACTCCTCCAGTCACTGCCACCCTTCCATGCTCTCTGTTAATAAGCCTTACCTATTCGAGTCGTTCCTCTTACCATCATACTAGAAATGCCGTCGTGGGTTCTATTGAGATGGCTAACCAGCCCGATGTAACTGTTCTGAGTTTCCCTCAGAGAGGGAGGTCTCTTTGCCCCTTGTTCTGGTCGAAGAGAGTGCCCCACAAGTAGATTCCGTCCCAAGATTTGCATCTTTTATTTGTCCCATTTGTTTATTTATCAACTCTAACATGTTGGGCCATTTTAGGTGGAAGTGGCGTCGTTGACACCCAACATTCTCCTTCCTCCTGCATTATCAAGACCCATTACTGCAGTTCCTCTCTTCAGTGCCATAACGGGGGTACGCCAGGTACATTTCTGTCTCTTGTCCTTCTTGTTCACTTCTTGTGTCTGACACTTGAGTTTTCATTGGCAGCTTTCTCCAAATCTCTCTCCACCCTTTGCCCTGAGTGGCCTTTTTCTCTCCTAGGCCCAGGTTGGTGCAGTTGATCTCGTTGGGGCATCTCTCGAAAGTCCAACACCTCCTTTTGATGATGCGCCCATGCTGGCCATAGTACCCTATCCTGGCGAGGGGGGTGTGCCTACCTTTGAGGCTTCTGCAGCCGGAGGTTCCATTGAAGCTGCTGAGGTAACGAACCCGCCTCCCACTATTTTTAGTATTATGGCCCCCGTGGTAACTACCCATCTCGCTCTTGCTGCTGCTGAGGTACTTCTCTAATTTCTCTGTATTTCTACGCTTTTCAAACTCCACCTACATAGGTGACTTAACAACAAAAACGCTTGTTATGAGTTTTCTAAACTCCACCTATAACGGTGACTTAACAACGCAAACACATGTTAAGATTTTTTCACAAACTCCACCTATAACGATGACTTAACAACGCAAACACTTGTTAAGATTTTTTCACAAACTCCACCTATAACGGTGACTTAACAACGAAAACACTTGTTAAGATTTTTTTTCTAAGCTCCACCTATAATGGTGACTTAACAATGCAAACACTTGTTAAGATTTCTTCACAAACTCCACCTATAATGGTGACTTAACAAAGAAAACACTTGTTAAGATTTTTTTTCTAAACTCCACCTATAACGGTGACTTAACAATGCAAACACTTGTTAAAATTTTTTTCCAAACTCCACCTATAATGGTGACTTAACAACGAAAACACTTACTAAGATATTTTCATTAGCTCCCTGTTTCCTCTAACTATTTTTAGGTTGCTCAAGAGGATTATCCACCAGTTCCTTCGCCCGTTGCCTCGCCACCTCGTGAACCTGTCTCCTCCGAAGGATCCATCCATGATTATCAAGGTTCCACGACAGGTTCTACCATGGAGATATAATCTGGGTGCGAGCTTCTTCTGCCCGACTTGGCTCCTCTCGCCTTTTGCCTGATGGTGATCCAACGTTCTCCCCAAATGCTCGCCAACCACCGTTTGGCCATTCAGCAACTTGTGAGCCATCATCCTGAGACCTTTACGGTGGACTGCCTTCATTCAAACATCGCAGTTATGAGTTATGAGCTCCAAGGCATGGCCACCGTTATTGCTAAAATCGCCACCACTCCTACTGCGAATGTCATCCGAACCCTCCTCAACCAATTCTTGGGTTATCTGAGGGATTTGGGTCGTAACGGGTTTCATTTTTACTGGCTCATCTCACACTTGAAGACTTTGAAGAGCGAGCGGTTGGACAGCCAAAGGGATCTCTTGAAAAAACATCAGGAGGATCAAAGGGACGAGGAAGCCAAGCCGGCCGAGCTAGTACCTCTCCTTGGAGCCATTGACAAGGAGGTAGAGGACCTCGAAGAAGCTCTGCGCTTGGCAAAGCTAAAGCGAGAAAAACTTCTTATCGAACGTATGCAAGCACAAACCAGGTTGGAAGTTTTCGTTAATGCCCAAAGGTCTTGTTTAGAAGCTTCTTCGGGCCTTCCTGGAGATTTTTTCTCCTCCCTGGATTTATGGTTCCTCTTGGGTCAATGAGTTTTTTTTTATGTATTTTTCCTTCTCATGTAATTCTTGGGCGATAGCTCCCAATTTTGTAATGCCCCAAAGTATATGAATGAAAAAAGATACTTATTTCCATGCCATTTCTTTGTGTTACAACAGTTTACATATATTGTTAAATATGTTATGTAGTTCTTTCATCTCTACTTGAATTAAAATAAAGAGAATGTGCATAAAATAAAAAAATGAACTCGTATATTCATAACAACTAAATACGTTGGTGGCGCCTAACGTAATTGCTTACACGTGATAGACCTTCAACCATTTGTTGTTAATCTTAAATGTCCTGTCTTCTTCTATCTTAGAAATTAAGCAATAACCTGAGTCTTGAGCCTCCTTTACGATGAAAGGTCCCTCCCAATTCGCTGCAAACTTAGGTAGAGGGAGCCCCCTAATATATTTAACTGATGCCTTTAATACGAGATCTCCCTCCACGAATTTCCTTGGTCTCACCAAGTTATCATATGCCCTGGAGAGCTACCTCATATACATTTGAAAGTATTGCATCGCATTATCCTTGTGTTTGTCCAATGCTTCCAACTGCACGTGTCTATTCTGAGGGAGCATACTGCTTCGCAAAGCATATCGAGCCGAGGAACTTCTAACTCTACCAGGAGAATTGCTTCATCCCCATAAACAAGAGAGAACGGTCTATACCCTATAGGGATCCTCTTAGTTGTCCGATAGGCCCATAAAACGGTTGGTATTTTGTCATCCCACGATTCTGAGAAATCTTCCATCATTTTAGCCAAGATATTGACCAAAGTCTTATTAGTCGCTTCGGCTTGACTGTTCCCCTTTGTGTATGCCACCGTCGAAGTGTGATGGACAATGGAGTACTTGTCTGTGAGCATTGTTACCTCTGAATTGACGAAAGGGGTTCCATTATCTGAAAGGATAACCTTTGGGATCCCGAAATGGCAAATGATGTATTCCCTGATGAAGTTTCTCACTGCTCCTGCTATTGCCCTTCTCAGTGGTATCGCTTCGTCCCACTTTGTAGAACACAGCGTTGCTACTAGGATCCATATCCTCCCCCTGGAAGAAGGGTGTATTTACCCTACCAAGTCGAATGCCCATGTGTGAAAAGGATAAGGCATTTCTATGGAGTGCAAGTCCGCTGACGGGGTATGGATCATATTTCCATGAAGTTGGTCGGGCCTTGCACTTTCGAACGAACTCGACAGAATCTTTCTCCATTGTTGGACAATAGCGCCCCAAAGTCATCAACTGGTCATACAACTTGGCCCCTCCTATATGATCTGGATCATGCGTCTATTTGAGAACCTCCGTCGCCTTTTCCTTCGTGATGTAACGTAATGGCCTGTTGAAGTACCCCCTTCGATAAAGCTGCCCCTCTTGGACGTAAAATCTCGAGGCTCTTTACCGGATCCCCATCGCGTTAATTTTATCCGTTTGGATAACTCTATTTTTAATGAAGTCAATATAGGGTTGTCTACAGTCAGGTTGAGTCTCCGTGAAATGACATTCTGCCATCTCAAAGAATAACTGGCATTTATCGCACTTTCGTTGTAACTCGGTTGTATCCTGCTTCATGCTAGGCCAGAATTATCCTTTTCTTTAAATTCTTCTCTAAAGTGGGATCTTAGTCATTTCGTAGTGTTCTTCGTGCGTTTTCTTCAATCTCTTCCCTGCTTCTTCTGGGCCGATGCACCTTGACAACCATCCTCCTGTATTTCTAAAGTAAAGGTTTCCCTGGTTTATAAAGTACCGGACCAATTCTCTGATCCCCATTGTTTTTTCCACAGACTCTAATTGCCTCTTAATCTCTCCCATCCAGTCCACATCCTCTTCCATCGGTATAATTGACTGTACCATCGAATGAGATATTCTTTATTGAATTACGATAGCGACTGTATCAGTCCTCATAACCATCTTCTGGGCAATGATGGCATAGGCATCCTGGTGATGGTTCATCTTTCTGGGTTGCCTATTGATCTTGGTCTGATAGAACTGGCTAAGGAGCCTCTGTATGATCGTTTTTTATGGTGCCAGGATCATGTGTTTTAATGCGTACTCCCCATTAACTTGCTGAACCACCTAGTCCGAATCCCCCTTGATGCAAAGTGAACGGATCCTTCTTTGAAGATCCTCTAGCAGTCCTAACACCAATGCTTCATATTCTTCCTCGTTGTTAGATCAGGGGAAATCTAACTTGTAAGAAAGGCAAATATCCTCCATTCCCTTCGAAAGGATAACCCCTGCTCCTCCTTTCTTTTCTGTCGATGACCCATCGAACTGCATTATCCATTCTTCATTCGTTGCCTCCAGGTGATTGGCCTGCAAGTCGTCTCCTGGAATGATCTTTTTGGGAGGCTCGAACGTTCCTGAAGGGAAAATAGCCAATAGATCAGCGTACGCCTAGCTTCTGATTGCGCGAGGAACCATGCACTTTAAGTCATATTTAGAGAGGATAAAGAACCATCTAGCCGCCCTTCCAATCAATATAGTTCTTGCAAGAAAATATTTAATGGGATCACATCTCGTTACAATATGAATTGTAAAAGACAGCATATAATGTCTAAGTTTTTGCGCTACAAATACTAAGGCTAAACAATGCCTTTCTAGGATACTATATTTGGCTTCTGGCCCATGGATGATCCTGCTGAGATAATAAACTGGTCTTTCTTTCCCCTCGATCTCTTGTTCCAGCAAAGCTCCCATGAACCTCGTGGTGGATGTGAGATACAGTTGCAACGGTATTCCTACTTTTGGTGGAACCATGGTCTGTGGTGAAATGAGCAGCTTCTTCAGTCCGTCTAGAGACTCCTGGTGAATTGCCTCCCATTTGAACTTCATGTTTCTTCGCAGTAGCTTCATTAATGGATGTGTTATTTCGGCTAAGCCAGGCATAAATCTCCTAAGGTAGGAGACCTTATCGAGGAAACTCTTCAACTCTTTTGCCATTTTTGGACATGGCATTTCTAATATCACTCGCTGTTTGTCCTGGTCCATCTTCACCCCTTGTCGATCAACCACAAAGCCTAGGAATTTCCTGCTTGTCACCCAAAAATCCACTTTAGCGGATTCATCTTTAGTTTAAACTTCCTACAATGGGAAAACACCTTCCTCAAGTCGCTCAGATGGGACTCCTCCTTCCTCGACTTAATGACCAAATCATCCACATAGAATTCTAAAAACTTGTGAAAGAAGTCATGGAAAATGTCCATTATTGTTCTCAGGTAAGTCGCCCCAGCATTCTTGAGCCCAAACGGCATCACCCTGTACAATAAGTTACCCAACGGGGTTCTTAATGTTGTTTTTTCTGCATCTGAGGGGTCCATCTTAATCTGGTTGTACCCTACATACCCGTCTATGAAGCTAAACATCTCACGGCCCATCGTTCCATCTATTAAGATATCGATGGAGGGTAGAGGGAACTCATCTTTAGGGCAATCTCTGTTTAAATCTCTAAATTCCACGCAGATCCTTATTTGGTTTTTGTCCTTCTTTCCTACTGGGACAATACTAGACAATCAGATTGGGTGTTGAATCGGCTTGATGAACCCTGCTATTAGTAAGCATTGAACATCTACCTTGATCTTCAAATCAAGCTCAGGCATCTACGTCCTCGTTGCTTGTTTTACTAGAATGGCTGAAGGTATCACGTTCAACTTGTGGCAGCTCACTTCTTCGTCCAGTCCCTTCATTTTTGTGTACTTCCATGTGAAGACGTCTATAAACTCCTGAATCAATTCCACCAAAGCCCCTTATTTCTTCTTATCGAGATCCTTCGAGATTAATATGGGCCTTGGGTCCTCCCCTTCTTTTTCTAGGTTCAACTTCTCTAGCCCCTGTGCCTGTGGCTTTGGTCGATCGGTCATGTATTCTGGTTCTTCGGCGACTTCCTCCACAAATTCCTATATACTGGAATTGTCTATCACCATGCATTGTCTCCGTTGATCAACCAGAAAGCATTCATATATCGGGTCAACCTCGTCATCAGCTACCTCGGTCGCCCGCTCACATCGTTATAATCGATACACCACCTTTCCTTCCTCGGTAATGACTTTCTTTCACTATCTACTGGTGGCGGTGACTTCTTTCCTCTTCCTCTCTCTAGACGCCTTAGCCACTCTTTTTCTTGAGAACCGGCTCAGCACACTTTATTGTTGGGCCTCATGACCCATTAGATCCACTCTGGGCCTCATTTTGTCTCTAAGCTACTTCGAGATGACTTAAGGTCTAGGAACCACCTGGTGAGCCTCTTCGGCTATTACCTTCGTACTACTTGTAATCTCCTTAATTTGCTCATTTATGGGCCCCATGCTTTCTCTGATCGAGGGAACCCAAGATCCCTCCATCCTCCTCGTTAGGACCCAAACATCTCCCTCCAACTCAGTATATAATAATGCGTCCACCAAGTGAGCTTCCTCAATAGTGAAGGGCCTCTTCGTATCCCTAATGGTCACCTCTGTCCCCTTGATATTCGCCTTAGTGCATTGGTGGTACGTAGAAGGAACTAGCCCTTGGTTGTGCATCCACACCCTCCCTATTAGTAGATGATAGGAAGTTGTACTCTCTAATACATGGAATTTTATATGGGAACTCAAATTCCCCATCACAACCCCCACATTAACATACCCAATGGATTTGGAGGATTGGTTATCATACCCCGAAATTACCAAAGGCATAGGGACCAACCTTTCTCCTAGAATATTGGCTACGTGAAAGAAGTTAATTGGTATGATATTGATGGAAGCTCCCCCATCCATAAGAGTCCTTGCAAAGCTAACTCCGTTAACACTAGCAGTCACATACAATAACCTGTTGTGAGGGAACCTTACAGCCCTATCTGCATCGCTGAAGGTTACTTCTGATAGAAACCTCCTTACCAACCTGGACATAGGCCCCTTCCATCTCAGCAAAGGGACTGTGTTCTTCCTCGAAATATCAAATATCGTCTGGGTTATCTCCACCTACTCTCCTTTGGAATCCCCACTTGTTCGAAGAACCAAGTGAACTTCGAGGATTTTGAAACTGCCCAATATTCTAGGGTTGGGTCTACCTCTTCACCTTTGACACCATATACATCCTCCACATTCTTGGCACTTGCTTCATCGTAAGCTAACACGACATTAGCCATTCCCTTGGTGAAAATCTCCAAAGCTTCCTCATACTCATCCCTATCTCTTTTTTCTGCTTCTTCATCATAGGCCACCACGAGATTAGCCCCATGTGCTTATAGTGGGTTATTATTGACGTCTTGCGGAGGGATTTGCAATGTCCCTGCCTTCACATATTTGTCAATAATTCTTCTTAGTGTGAAGCAACTTTCTGTCGGATGTTGGATCCTCCGATGAACCTAGCAATACTTTGGATCCGCCTTTGTTGCCGCATCGGGCTCCTCGACGGGGACATACTTTGGCTTATAAATTGTCCCCCCTTGGACCATCGCGTGGCAACTGCTGGCAGCTTCTTCCATCGTACAAGGCAATGGTGGAAGGTCTTCCCTGTCTCTTCCGAACTTCCTCTTATTATCCCTTTTCGGTACTTTGACCCTATCCTCCCCCTCGATGTACCCTACCCATGGGGGCTGAGACCTCCCCCTGGGTTGCATCAGCTGCCTAAACACCATGGGCACCACCAACAAATTTGGTCGCACCACTAAGGAGATATTTCTTGCTTCTTTTAAGAACGCCGAAAAAGTCCCCTCGCGCGTTTCATTAATGAGATGACAGATGTACTCAGGAAGCAACCCCTCAGCACAGATCTGTAATAACTTAGATTCTTTGGCCTCCTCCCTCACGTCGAGGGATCTTTCCCTGAACCTTCGAACATAGGCCACTACTTCTTCCCTAGGTCTTTTCTTCTCCCTACCCAGTTGAGTCAAAGTAAACTCATCTTCCGCCAGAAAGAACTTGTGAACAAACAATATGTGCATCTCTTCCCACGTAGAAACGATGTTGGGAGCCAGATGGGAATACCAGGTATATGCTTTATCGGTCAAGGATTTAGAAAACTCCCTCAACCTAAGCCCTTTATTATTACAATGTGCCCCCAAATGCTCAACAAAGCGCTTAATATGCTCCTTCGGGTTCCCCCCGTTTCCCATGTATTTTTCAAAAATAGGAGGAATATAGTCCTTCGAATAGGGCTCGTAGTTGTATTAATGAGGATACGGTGTTCGAAAGTCATCGAAAATCGAAGCTACCTCACATGCAGATTGTGAGGAAGGTTGCATGAATTTCATCATCTCCTTTTGCATCTCCTTTCTCATCTCCTCCATAGGGGATATTATAGGAGGAACAAGCAACGGGGACATGGGTTGAATGCTCGTTGGAGCTGGAACGAACGTTACAACTGGTGTCGTTGATATTCCTTCGGATCCTACTACTAGATTCATAACGGAGTGTATGCTTGTTGGGACCGTCCCTGCGACACCTACACCTGGCGGGGCCGTTGGATCTACCCCGAGTGTTACGAAGGCATTAGCCTCTAATCCTCCCTGCATAGTTGAAGCTACTGGGGTTTGTAAAAACTCATAAAACTTGCTCATGAGGAGCGCGACCTGAGTGGGTCCCAACCCCGCACTCGTGGGAGCTTGCGCCACCCCCGGAACACTTGTCATCTCCTAGACCGGAGGTACCTCTATTCGGGGAGCCCCATCCCTTATGGCCTCTAACTCTCTCGCAACCTATTCTTTGTTATGTTGTATGTCATCGAAGTTGACCCTTAGAGTAGCATTATCCTGCTCCATAATCCTTACCTAGAAGAATACCTCCCCAGCATAGTCGTCAAATGTAAGAGGGTACTTTAGATTATAGATGGAGGCATAACCCCTATTTGAGTATGGTAATGATAAGCTAATTGGCCAAAGAATTGGATTAATGATAGGACATACAAACACAGACCCTAATGAATATAAGCTCACAAAGCTCTCGTGTATAACTCATGAGATAATAGTGAACTTAGAAGTGATTTAGCTAGAGAGAGAGAGAAGTAAGCACCCTAGATACACCTTGGTAGGCAGGTAGGAACACACCTAACACCCTTAAAAATCTATGTCAAGTATTAAAAGCTTCATAATAAGTAACAAGGTGAGTGGATAAGACCTCTGGTTTGCAATAACTACCTCTGATATGTATATCTCTAGCAATAACTCCTTCACTCTTAAAAGATCGATCCCCTCCTTAAAGGTGGTTGGGTTCCTTAAATAGCCCCCCCCCCCACACACACACACCACCCCCGAGGCAACTCAGTCATTTAAGACTATGAAAGACATCCCTCATACTTTGTGTCACAACATTAAATGCATGATGCACTAGTTGCCTCCACATCATAAACATTAAATGCCAAGACATGCCTTTTGCCTAACCAATGTGTGTCAGGGGGGATGTTGTTGCAGAGGTGGCTCACCAACTGCCTGACAGTCCCAAATACCACGGTGGTTTACTCAAGTGTAGGTCTGACATTATTTAGCTGGTTAGTGACATCACCTACCGTAGTTGTGATAATTAGTAGAGGGATGCTTGGTTCACAACTCAACGCCCAATGGAACTCCAAGCTACTCCGCCCGAGGTTCCACGGTCAGGGTCCTTCGGTGTTTTTACCAGGTGTATCTAAGATGGTCAGGATAAGCCCTGATGGTGCCTCACTTCTCAATCCACCAAACCAAGTCCCTCTAAAGTTCCCACGGTGAGGTCATTCGATAGAGCATGAAAGCTCTCCTAGACCCAACCAAGCCTGGTCCCTCACTAGTACCGTTTGACCTCACACTAAAACTCATTATTATTCTCATTACAACATTACAACTGTTACTGCTTTCACTCAATATAAGCAAATATACAATATAACTAACACAACAAGCTAAAGTATAAGTTTCCACGCCAATATGCCTCGGTTGCTTAATCTCAAATACTATTACCAATTAGGGAATTATCCCTGATCTCCGCATTACCTTCAAGCCCCCTCTACAACATTATCCCTATCTCTTTTTATTTTGAAAATATGATTGTATTTATATACTTTTGATTTTGGTACAATTTGGTTTGGATATAATGGATATTTGCATTTCTACTTTATTTGGATATGGATTATAAATGCCTTGTTTTGTTATATGATTTGTATTGTATTTGGATATATGATGTTTGAACATGTACAATCTTATTATAACAGGTAGAATATACTCCTGGGCAGTGGTAGTAGTCATACTGCCGGTACTTTTTTTTAAATTCTGCCCTAAACATGGTCAAAGACCGTGATAAGTCCTTGACAAAGAACTTATCATGGACTTGTCACGGTCTTTGATCGTGATAAAAACTTATCACGGTCAAAGATCTTGATAGGATCGCGACAAGTCCATGACAAAGAAGTTGTCACCCTAGACTTATCACGGTCATTAACCTTGATAACTTTGACTTGTCACGATCAATGACCGTGGCAATCTGATAGTTTGGGTGTAATGATTGGTGGGCCATTTTTTTCTAGAATTCTTGTGATTTCGAGATCTTCAACTTTTTCGTTGGACCCACCTCTTGACTATGACTAAAAAATTATGAAAATGCCCTTCAACTCCCATTTTCTTGGTTTCTTTCACTCTTTCGAGTTGTCTCTTATACTAACTTGCATGAAATGCCCGTAAAACATATGAGAGATACACAAAATTTGAAATAATCGCTAAAAAGGGTCAGTAGCATGAATATGAGATAAATTTGGTCTATTTACACTAAACGAGACGATAAAAGAACCAAAATTAAGGGGATAAATATGAAAAATTTATGCCTAATCAGGTTGCCTACGTACCTCTAGGGCTTTTAAAAATATTTATGAGTTATAATTTAAAACGGAAATGTTTTTGGAAGGATCAGGTCCCACATTGTTCTGGGTAGGGGAAAATGAAGAATTGTTTTTTAAAATAGAAGGGGGATAAGAAGAGTCATAGCACTCTGAGATTTAGGACTAAGGGTAAAATTTATTGAGGCGATCCAGGTTAACTGAGTGAACTATATCTTCTCCATCGAGATCTGTAAGTATAGCGGAACCTCTTGAGGGAATCTTCTTCCAATATAGGGGCCACTCCAATTTGGTTTGAATTTCCTCCTAGGTCCCAGGTGGGTTCTATGATTTCTTTGAGGGAACGGTTTCCTTTCTGGACACCATGGTCCTTGACTTTCCTATTGAATGATCGTGTTATCCAGATATGGTACCCCTATAAATGGTATAGATCCTTCAATATCTTTTCATCCAAGAGTGATTGGTCATGAAAGCAGCTTTGATGCCACTCTTCTTTGTCAACTTTACTTTTGAGCAGGACGGGGAAGGAAGGTATTTCTAGCTCAACAGGTAGGACTGTTTCCATGTCGTACACTAGAGAATAATGGGTATCCGCAGTAAGATTTTGGGTTAAAATGTGTGGTAGCCCCAAGTCTGATAAACTTGGTCATTTTTTGGCATTCAGCACCGCGTATGACTCGGCTTTGACCTATTTGGTGAAGTAATTAATGGCTACCAGGATGAATTTGTGACCTTTTGAATCTTTGGGAATAACTTTCCCTATGATGTTAATGCCCCAGGTGGAGAAGGGACGGGGAGAGTTCATATTATATAGTTCTTGGGGATGCAAGTGTTGGAGATTGACAAACCATTTGAGGCATCATTAGACATAGGCAGAGTAATTTTGAACCATGGTGGTCCAATAGCATCCCTGAAGGATTATCTTTTAGGTAAGCATGTGGCCGTTCATGTGGGGCCTGCATTCCCTACTATGGATCTTTTTCATTATTTCTTTAACACCAGCCCCTACGATGCAGTGCAAATGGGTTCCATTAAGGTTTATCTTGAACAAAGCTTTGTCGCTGATGATATACTGGGCAGCCAGTTAGCGAAGGGTCACACGGTCTTTCTTATTGGCATATTGGGGATAGCTAACATATTTTAGGAGGCACCAAATATCATAGTACCATAACCCGACCATCTCAGAATCTTATTTGAGAATGAGTTTAATGTGTTAACAGTGCGTAGGCTTACTTGTTTCTAAACCAGGAAAAGGTCCATTATTATTCCCTCGAGCATGTCGACCACGGAGGCTAGGGTAGCAAGGGCAACAGCTAGGCCGTTCTTTGCATAGGGCAAGTAGTGTAAGGTGAAATTATTAAACTAAGTGGATATATAAAGGTAGGAGCTTTTCGTTTTTGACTTTCCATTTTTTGAGGATTTGGCCGAAGATAAGGGCAGAGTATCCGTAAATGTCTAGGTGTCAAATTCCTATTTAGAGGGAAATCTTAAGTCCTATAGTGCATGCCTCCTACTCAGTCATGTTGTTGGTATAGGTAAATTCTAGTTTGATGTCAATTGAGGTGTGAGAGTCATCAAAAGAGATTAGGAGTATCCTAATGTTGTATCCCTTCTTGTTAGCAGCTTCATCAAAGAAAATTTGCCATCGGAGGTCCTCCTAAAAGGTGCAAAGAATATTTTCATTCGGAAATTTAGAGACCCAAGCATCGATTTCTTCCATGCGATAATTAGGAAGGTAGTCGAAGATGACCCTTCCTTTCGTAGCTTTCTGTATTATGTACATAATATCGAATTCGGCGAGAATTATCAACTATTGGGTCATTCTACTGGACAGAGCGGGATTTTTTAGCAAGCACTTGATAAGATCCATATAGGATACTAGTTGGATGGGGTAGGCAAGCATGTAATGCCATAATTTCTGCGTGACCTAGACCAGGGAAATACATGCTTTCTTTAAAGAAGTGTAGTTGACTTCATAGCTGTATAATTTCTAACTAGCATAATAAATGGTTCTTTCCTTATGGGATTCTTCAATGTGTTGGGATAGAAAAGCCCTAGCTACAGTATCTCTGATGGTCAAGTACAGGAAGAGGAGGAGACCTGGTTACGGAGGCATTAGCACAGGAGGTCAGGTAAGGGATTGATTGATTCGATTAAAGGCTTCTTGGCAGGCCTCATTCTATAATTTAGTAAAATCATTTTAGAGAAGCTTGAAAATGGATTCACAGATAGAAGTCAGTTTGCTGATGAACCGATTGATGTACTGTAGTTTTCCCAAGAATTCTCGAACTTCCTTCTCCATCCATAGTGGTGGTATTTTAAGATTGGCTTTCATCTTGGTAGGGTTTGATTCGATTCCCTTCTCACTGACCATAAATCCCAAGAGTTTTCCTTTAATGATGTCGAAAGTGCATTTTTTGGGGTTTAGTCACATTTGGTATTACCGCAGTCGCTCAAAAAACTTCCAGAGGGTGGGAATATGACTTTACCAAGTCTTAGATTTAATGATCATGTTGTCAACATAGTCTTTGACCTCTTTGTGAATAAGGTCGTACATAATGGTTGTGACAGCCCTTTGGTAGGTAGCCCCAATGTTCTTGAGTCTAAATGGCATGACAATGTAGAGAAAAGTTCCCCATGGGGTGATGAAGGTGGTTTTCTTCTAATGGTCAGGGTGCATCTAGATCTGGTTGTATCTGGAAAATCCATCGATAAATGACTAAAGGGCATGGCTAGACGTGTTGTCCACGATCATGTCGATGTTGGGCAATGGATAATCGAACTTTGGGGAAGCTTGATTGAAATCCTGATAATCGATGAATATGCATAATTTCCCTCCATACTTTCGCATAGGGACGATGTTGGCCATCCATGTAGGATATTTGACTATGCGAATGAAACCTACATTCAGTTACTTGATCACTTCTTTTTTGACTTTGAGCGACCATTCGATGCGAAGCTTTCGTAGCTTCTGTTTTACTGGTTTGCATTCTGGGAATGTTGGGATCTCATGTTGAGCTATTTCTGGGTCAATATCGAGCATGTCATCGTAGGCCCATGCAAAACCATCCATGAATTCCTTCAGTAGCTCATCAAATTATACACGCTCATGCTCATTAATGGTGGACCCTATACCAATCTCGCGTTGATGGATACTAGAATCGAGATTAATAATAACAGGCACATCATCATTAGTTTAAACGTGGTTATGTTGTTTACTATTCTCCTTATTAAGCTCAGTCAAGAATCATTTTTTTATAAAATCATCATTGTCAAGAGTTTGATTAGAGTCATGACAATTAATGTAAGGCATAGTAAGATACTTGAAATCTTTGTTTATTTAATTTTTAGGAAAAACAACATTGAGAACCTCCCCAAAAGAGGTCTCAGTTACATTAATATCCGAAAAAGGAATAATAACATTAAATGAAGAGATTTGGATAGGGTAGATAGTAGAGTTGGGTTGAATCTGAGTAGGTTAGATAGGCACAATATTTCAGTTGAGGAGAGGCATGTCAGCAGCTTTGATTTAAGTAGACGGGTCCAATGGCTCGGCATCTGAACGGATCATGCAGAGACTCCTCCCCAGTGTCTACAGGTTAAACGAGTCCTCAAAATTACTTTCCTCAAAATCCCCAGTAACTGTCGCAGTTCTCTCGGTGAGAGTTTGAACTTCATGTTAGCGCCTGCGGCCCAAGAGTTGTTGTCTTGAAAGAAGATTTCCAGCCTCGATTTCATGTTATTATAGATATGGTCATACCATGGTTTAGGGAAGCTATAAAAGGGGAAGTTTTCACCCTCCTTGATAAACCTTCCATTCAAAGAGTCTTTTAAAACAGTTCTTTCTTCTTCTAAGCTTCCCTTTGGTCGTGGCGTCCGGAGTGCTTTGAGTTCTTTTGGTAAGGGCTAGTAACCCAAGCCACATGGGGTAAAGGCCTCCTTCAATACTATGGGCTCAAGGATACCTTACTGGAATATCCCTAGACCTATTACGAGCATAAAGTGCATGTTTTCGAACATTTGAATCACGTTGATGTTGCCATAAGGGTTATGTTTCGTACATACCCGATCTTTGGAACTATCTCCTGTTAGAAGGGGAAGTGGGCCAACTCTGAAGATAGAAAGGATCATATCATTTATTCTATATTGGATCTTTAATACTGAGTTACTAGTATTAGTGATATATGAATTGTTGTCATCCCTCAAGATGGTGATAACCTGGCCTTTGGCGAAGAATTTTTGTTTCTGATGAATAAAAGAAGATACACCTCGGATACTATGGAGTCATGGATGACCGAGGAAACGGTTGAAACATGCAGGTATGTTAATGACTTGGAATTCGATAATAGTATTAATAGGGCCAAGACCTATTGTGAGTTTTATGGACCCCATTACCTCTCGGTGGGAATTGTCGCAAGCATGCACATCGGTGGAAGTGGGAGTTAGATCATCAACTTTTATGCCTGAGAAATTGAAGGTTCTAAGAGGAAAAACATTGAGGGCGGATTTGTTATTAATAAGTGAGAGTGGTACTGTCTTTCCCAATACTTTATTGGAGATTTTGATGGAATAATTATGGTTAGGGACGATCTTTAGTATCTCTGCTTTAGGAAAGGAGAGGAGTCTGGAAGAGTTCAAGGACCCAACTATGTTCACGGCTTCTTCAGGTGTGGTGGAAGGAGAGACTGTAAGCCCGATGAGTAGTTTCATTAGAGGATCCTGGTGCAGCTGAGAGGACATGAAAAGTTCCTAATTGGTGCTATTGGCTTGGGTTTTCTTGATCTTGTCAAGGACTTCACATTCTTCGATGGTCATATTTTCCATAGGAAGTTATTCGACAACTCACTTTCCCTTATCTGTCTCGATCACATGAGGAATCAGATCTTTGTAGTGTTTCGCTAACCTAGTTATTTAATTTAATAAGGTGCGGAAGAACAGTAACCCCACATCTTCATATGTTTTTGGATGAATGGTTATCTTGTTCATTTCTCCTAATAAATCTTCGAAGGATATCATTCCACACAAACAGGCTACTAGACTGGTTTGTTCCCGACTAGGCTTGTCATTTAAACTGTCAAATTCGTTCCCCCATCTGGTGGGGACTATGTCCCTTTGCCAAGAAAAATCAATACATTCAACAACCTTAACGGCTTCATTGTACAAATTTTACTACTCCTCGGGGAGGTGCAGGAGTGAAGGTACCAACCATCCCTGAAGCTTCAAAGCGGTGAGTAGCACATGAATGCTGTAAATTTCAGTTGTGTGTCAAAATAAAATGGTCATTATCTGTACCACATCATCAAGACTGACTTCTTTAATAGGTACCACCCATTCATCTGACTCTCGAGCCCATTACCGAGCCTTCATAAATAAGACACTGAATTTTCTATAATCAACAATCATCTCGGCGTGCAATTTTAGCTCAAACTCTAAGAGTTAGTTCAACATGGATGGTAACTCTATATCCTCCCCTTCAGATCGGGTATGAAAGGCAATGCATGTCATTGTAAGAAGTGACAAAGATTGTTCGGTGAAGTAAGTAGGGTGTAGGAGAAAATATGGGTAATCTTTGAGTGGTTTGGGAGAGATTATGGGTATAAGGGGTGCTTTACTGGGAACAATTTAAGCAGATGAATCAAATTATGGGTCACTCTCTAAGATGATAGCATTTGTATAGGTTGGAAGTGGTTAATGAGTGGTGTTGAGTGTAAGATTGGCTGGTGGGGTGATGATACCCCGGTCGATTAAACCTTGGATCACATTCTGAAGGTGGAAGCACTGGTCGGTAGTATGGCCGGAAGATTAGTGGAAATCACAACGGGCATTGACTTTGAAGTTTTTAGGGAGTGGATTTAGTAGCGGACGAGGGTCCAAGGGTTTGATGAGGTTTTATCTCAACAAAGCCTAGTAGACTTTGGATAGGGGAGCATGGATCTCATTGTACTCTTTCTTAGTAGGGTTGGGTGACTTTTCGGTACCCAAGAGGTAGAAGGTTGGGAAATGTTGTTGATGGTTAAGACTGTAGTACTAGAGAGATTCTCATATTTTTTAGGACTGAACTGTCCAGTCACTTTCTTCGGCTAAAATTTTACTTTGTCAATTCCTTCCTCAATTTTTACACTAGGCTTTCAAAGGTCTCAAAAGTTTGGGTAGTACAATCCCCTCATGGATTCTCGGATATGAGGCAAGACGTTCTTCTCGAAGATACTAACTTGTTCTTCCTCGAAGGGTCTGTTAGTCAAGGTAGCAAATTTTTCTCTCCACCTTCATATGAAGCTACTAATTATTTCCTTAGGGTTCTTCTTAAGAAGCTGTAGATCTCTACATATAACCTCTAGATCCTCATTGTACTTTTACTAAGACATGAATTCCCGAGCAACATCCTCCTAACTACGGATTCTAGATTCTTCGGGGGATAACCAATTAAAGGAACTTTTTTCAAGTTCTGCTAGAACATTTGGGCCATTATCTCTTTAGAGTCACCAAGGAGGGTCAGGGCTCAGTGATAGCTTCGAAGGTGAACAATTGGGGGTTTGCTTCCCCCGAACTTCTCAATATCTGACATCTCAAACTTCTATGGAAGTCTGTCTTTGGGATAGAGAGACATATGGGTCTAGTTCATATAGTTCCTTGATATCTTTTATTGGTCAAACTTCTTCGAAAAAAGCATGACGTCATACTTTACCTTGTCCAGTTCCTCCTCCTTAGGATCCATGGGTACTCGCAGGTTAACCATTAGTTGGGCAAGGTTTGGGATAAGGAGCTGAGCTGGCGGGGCCCATTGGTAGGCAGGGTGCACGGAGCATATTGATATTCTTTTTGGACCCAAATAGGATCGGGAGTATGTGGACCCATGGCACGAGGAAAGAGAACCTATGGTTCTTCAAGAATCTAGGCTCCGATGACGTTGTATCTCATGGACCTCGATTTGAATGTTGTCAATATTAGCATTGAGTTGGGCCAAAATGGTCATCAGATTGGGCTGCACATTTAGTGCTTGGTCAGATTTCTCCATAAAGAGCTTGTGAAGGTAAATCCCAAATTCAATTGAGGTAGAGGAAGAACCAGAGGAGCTTCAATGCGGTTTGACGTATGACTGAAGCCAATAGGGAGCCCGGACAAAATTGGGAATGTGATCGACTTGAGAGGGAAAACACTTCGAATTTATTTTTAAAATAAATAAAATTTATTATTAATGTCAATTAGGTTATCACTTGTATTAGGTTTGTGATTGACTTAAACATTTTATTCTTTTGGAAGGAGGAGAAAAAATATTTTTGGTGTTTTTGGACAAGGAGGAAAAAGGAGAGAAATCTCAGCATGAATATTATTAATGTTAATGAGGTTCTCACTTGTTTTAGGTTTGCCTAAATGTAGAAAAAATGCTGGAAAGGACCCGAGCCTGGGAAAATAGGGCTTGAAAAAATATGCAAATTATAGTTGCACTTGTTTTCAGGCTCACGGATGAGGTCCTGTTTTGAAAAAAAGCAGAATTACTCAAAAATTCGTGTGGTATGCCGACCCAAAATTTTGGCAGAGTTTCTCATGGTAACTGAAAAACTAAATATGAGTGTCCTAGGTTTGACACCTATATGAGGTTTATGCAATTGTTGGGTTAGTGGAAAGGTTCCCCCCTTTGGCATGAATTCCACAATATACCTTTTGCCTGTAAGGGAAATCATTCATCGGTATGTGTAAACAAGCCACTTGATATACCTTAGTATATGTGAATTTCCTCACTATATACTTCACTGGGATAGTATGTATGAGAGGAAATCAATATACTCGACGTACGTGAATGAGTTTCCTGCTATATACCTCCCGTACTGAGTTCAGCCAAGCGGTACGATGAGGGGGAACCATTCGATATACATCGAAGGTACGAGGCTAGTAGAAGGTGAAAGGCATATCTATTAGGCTAACTGTGACTCGCAGGTCCAGTACCCATTATAAAGTTACCCCCCCCCCCCCCCTCCCCACAGTACGGGACAAAATTTTGGTAAATATAGTCAAGCTCTTGGTGATGTAGTGTGCAAAAATGCATGTGTCTTAATTAACATATTATGGAGAGCGAGTATTTTTTTATCGCTTTTTATTTGCATTATGAGTAAATGGAGCACTACACTAATGAGGGAGCATGTACATCTATTATAGAAGGTAAATATAGCATGGAGACTATACTACGCATGGATACATGTGAGTGAATAGGTGACATGGGAATATATACAAGTGAGTGTGTGTGGTAGTGAGCCTATACATAGATCAACTACAAATGATGTGTGATATGTGTGAGTGAGCATATATACAAGTCTAGGAAGTATGGTTGCATGCTAGCGAAGCAAAAGCATGGATATTTTAAGTGGTGTGTGAATCATGTGAGTATAAACTAAAGATAATGTACGTGTGTGAAGTGTACAAGGAGAGTATATACAAATGTGCGAAGTGTATAAGTGAGTGGAAAGTGATTTATACATGAGAGAGATATATGTAAATGTGACACCCCACCTAATTAAATACCGGATGATCAGTCCTTTATTAAATTAACTCAAAGTATCCGGTTAGTTCATTTTTAGCATCCCTGTAGAAAAACCTTTTTTCTTTATTAATCACCTAATAAATAATTAAGCTAAGTGTCAAAACGTTTAATTTAACAAATTAAGTCCGATTGTTATTATTAACTATGAAACCATTTTCACGAATACAAATCATAGTATTAAAACCAAACCATACAAATGAAAGAACATGCTAGATAAATCAATCCAACTAAAATATCCCAAATCGTAGGACAATGTAATAAACTAAAATAATCCTAAGTAAATTGAATACTGACATAAATAAAGAGTACGAATCTCTGGACTAGATAAAAACTGAAAATGGGCGACACATGCCCTATCTAATGAGAACTTAATGAAAGACTGAGAAAACAAGGATGAAGTCATCTACTGCAAAGACCTGCAACTCCCACACTAGCTGCAACATGTCAACAGTCCAAAGATCTAAGCCCGACGCCCCTATGGCTGGGCACCTGTAATATATATATATATATATATATATATATATATATACAAGACAGAGAAAAATGACAGGAAACAGGTCAGAGCCCGAGTGTAAAACAGCTTTAAAATAGTTTTTCAAGTATTTAAAATAGTTACGAGTTGATATTATATATATGTTAGTACTCGACACTCTCTTGAGAATTCTCACCTCTCAACTAGTGTGCACGCCTATCGTACTACTAAAATATCTCATAAGTCTAACCCAATTCTCCTCCCATAGATTCTGATTCGCGAGACCATACGTCTATGATTTATTAAAATAACATCTTATTAAGTACCATTTAATTCAATTATGTTTATCTCAATACTTTTATGAAATCCCAAGCATCTACTATGATTAGGAACGTTTATTCAATATTTATCTACTTAAACACACAATAGAAGATTTTCAGATATATGTATATATATTAATAACTCATACAATATATATACTAATCGACACCCCCACATAAAGTCTGTGGTGATGGCATACTCTTATATCAAGTCCCTATACCTGTCGTAGAAATGAGGGAAATACTAGTTCGGACTCACTCTCGAACTGTATTAACACAAAATACACATATTGGAGGCGAAGCATAGTTCCAAGTCACTAAGAGGTCAGCACATACCCTCACGTCTCTTAGGACCGTCTGATTATCATTCTCAGATAGCCTGTACCAAGGAATCCAATGTTCTAGGGTACAAGTCAATATCCCCCATAAAGGTCACATCGAGGTAAAACTGTCCCGAAGCGGAACCTCCGTGATAGCAAGTAGTTCGGGTATGATTAACTACACATAATAATATGATAAGCATACATACACACAATTATGTATTTCCATAATTCATATAGGTACCCTCACGACCAAAAATATTTTTATACTAACTATACGTGGTGCTCACTCTCAAAACCTACGTATTCTTAGCTTATCCTTTTTCTCGTTTACCACACGTTCTGAATTACTTCTCAACCCCCGAAGTGTATCATTTCTCTAACCATAATTTCAGTAGGTTAACAATCTCCATCCTACTGGCCTACGTCATCAATCATGCTTACTCAACCTAACGTATTGCATATACAAATACATTTTTATTATTCTACAGCCCTCGTGACACTATGAGTAAGTCTCGTATTAATCCATATTATCCGGACCTAAATCACAACCCTAATGGTCCCTCATAAGTCCTCTTATAATAATCTCATCACATGCAAAGTTCCCTTGAAGCGGTGCTATATCATCATTAAAGAAGAGGAAAAATTTCCAAAAATCAGCAAGAGTCGATTGATCGACATTCATAGGTCGATCGATCGACCCTTCAAGTCTCAGCCCAGATTTCCTTACAACAGCTACGAGTTTCCTCAAAACCTCTATGATTTCATCCCAAACTCCCAACCAAGTAATCCAAATGTATAAGCAATATATATAAACAAGTTCTAACATAACGACATCAATAAATACTCAACGAATCAATCAAAAAGGGGTTTAATTCCAGATTTATTTATAAAACCTAATTTTGCATGAATATCAAGAATCTCTATTTTAATCCATATTTCCTTCCCAAATATCATAACAAGTTTGTGGATAATCCTCTATATATGATCAAGATTTTAGATTACATGAATTCTCCCTACAACATATAAATTCTCTTCCAAAACATATAATTCTTTAAATAAAACATGTGATTTTCATTCCTAGGCTAACATGGAAGGGATATCAACTAGAATTAAGAAACATAGATACTTTCCTGGGAATCGAAGGTTTGATATATTGGTGATGAAGGTATGGCTGCGTTCCTCGTCTTACGATCTATATGCCACGGTGGTGTTATACTTGAAAAAGATGTTGCGGATTGTGATCTATTCTTGAAGAACTCTCTTCCTTTCTTCTCTAATGGCCGCTCTATGTTTCTGTGATTGATAAACCTGAAATACAACCTCTAACACCTGATATACTTACCTAATTTTCGTAGGTCATTAAATCCCAAAAATAGAAATTACCAAAATGCCCTCCCGGGATGCCGGTTAAGCCTAAAAAACCCCCGAGACCCAAACTAAACCCCCGAGTACACTTTTATGACTATCTCGCCCCCATCGGACACATTGGAGCACTCAAAATGATCATACCGGTGAATTATAATTAAATTACTTTATATTCCATTAATTTAGTTCCGACACGATACATGCATGTCCCGACTTAAATTTCTACAACTGCCATATTATTTACTAGCGATAATTTTTAATAAATACAATCTCATATATTACTTTAATCATCTAGTAATATTTAAGACAATCATTACCAATAATTACTAACTCTCGTCACGCTAGTAAATATTCAGTTTAAAATTTGGATTAAAAATTAAGTTAATTTATCCTAATTAAATTTAATAAATCCCATAATTAAAGGCCATAAAAATACGGGGTATTAAATACTTCCTCCCTAATAACGGAATTTCGTCCCGAAATACGAAAATTAAGGCCTACCTGGTAAACCAAATTCTGGATACTTTATTAGTACGCAAAACTAACTTTAGAGTAAGTCGCTCAATCACTATAGTCCCCGCCTCATAGCAAGCTGATTTAACACTCTCAACACTTTATCAGTTACATGGTCACACCTTAATAACGGCACTTAACATTGTGCTTCTACCCGACGACATTCGAATGAGACTAGCCTATACATCATTGGCCCCATAATCTCAATATTTTTAGGAGGCCGCACCTCACCTCGTATCAACTCCCGTATTTATCTAAACACAAAACTCCTGTCCTGGGAGAAATTTTATGAACATCTGACTTCTCTTGTCAGTTCTTCAAATCTTAATTCCTGGCGACGTAACTCTTACGATAGTTAAAAGATTACCTGGGACAGTATGTGGTTATTCCACTTTATTTATCGGATTCTAACTCTCAACCAATCCAAAATTCTGATTATCCACCAACCTCTTAACATCCAGAGTGAGAAAAGTTAAGGTTTTTCCACACCAAAACCTCAATAAGGACCTTGTTCTCAATAAACAGGTATGAGTGCTTCCACAAAACCCTACCATTAGGTAATACCCTTTCCCAATTATCGTACTATACTTAACCTTCTAGCTATATCCGTTGTGGAAATAAAATGACCGCAATGAATCCAAACTTACTTTAACATGGCTCCACTAATCATTAATCACCGTTCGCCTACTCCCCGGGCTATGGGTGATACAACCTGCTCAAAACGAAATGTTATCCCCGCTGCTTTCTGAATTTTCATACACTACACCAAATCCTGCGAATGGTCACGCCCAGTTGGTCACGGCCCAAGTACGCGACCAGCTGGTCGCGGACTTGGGCCATGACCAACTCAATTTTTGGCGTGACCATTTCCATTTTTACACTGAGTCATGGATGCTTTGGAAGTGGTCACGGCTCAAGTCCCCGACCACTGTGGGTCACGAACTTTGGCCGTGACCCAAGGCGTGACCATATTAGAACCAACACCTCCCATGGGACCAATGTGACTCGTAGGAACTGGTCACGCGGTCGCGGGACTCCCAGTTTGAGAATACGATGATAATTTGCATATTTCTAGACTTAGGCTTAAAAACATGGCGTTAGAGGGGGAAAACCCCAAACAGCCCCCGAATGGCCCTATGGGTGGCACTAACACCTCCCACGGGACGAATGTAACTGGTAGGAACTGACCGCGCAGCCGCGGGACTCCCAGTTTGAGGGTGAAACATGACGTTAAAGGGTGAAAACTCAAAATAACCCCCGAATGGCCCCGTGTGTGGCACTAACACCTCCCACGGGACCCATGTAACTCGTAGGAACTGACCCCGTAGCCGCGAGACTCCCGGTTTGAGAATACGATGATAATTTGCATATTTCTAAACTTAGGCTTAAAAACATGGCGTTAGAGGGTGAAAACTCGAAACAGCTCTCGAACGGCCCCGTGGGTGGCACCAACACCTACCACGGGACCAATGTGACTCGTAGGAACTGGTCGCGCAGCCGCGGGACTCGCAGTTTGAGAATACGACATTAATTTTCATATTTCTAAACTTAGGCTTAAGAATATAGTGTTAGAGGGTGAAAACCTAATACAGCCCCCGAACGGCCCTCTGGGTGGCACCAACACCTCCCACGGGATCAATGTAACTCGTAGGAACTGATCGCGCAGCCGCGGAACTCCCGATTTGTGAAGATGAAGATAATTTTCATATTTTTACACTTAAGAAAAACATGGTGTTAGAGGGTGAAACTCGAAACAACTCCCGAACGGCCCCGTGGGTGGCACCAACACCTCCCACGGGACCAATGTGACTCGTAGTAACTCGTCGCGCGGCCGCGGGACTCCGAGTTTGAGAATACGATGGAAATTTGCATATTTCTAGACTTAGGCTTAAAAATATGGTGTTAGAGGGTGAAAACCCAAAATAGCCCTTGAACCGCCCCGTGGGTGGCGCCAACACCTCCCACGAGACCAATGTAACTCGTAGGAATTGACCGCGCAGCCGCGAGACTCCCGGTTTGAGATGACGATGATACTTTGCATATTTTTAGACTTAAGCAAAATATGGCGTTAGAGGATGAAAACTCGAAATAACCCCCGAACGGCCCCATGTGTGGCACCAACACCTCCCACGGGACCAATATAACTCGTAGAAACTGACCCCGCAGCCGCGGGTCTCTCGATTTGAGAATACGACGATAATTTGCATATTTCTGGACTTAGGCTTATAAACTTGGCGTTAGAGGGTGAAAACTCTAAACAACACCCGAACGGCCGCGTGGGTGGCACCAACACCTCCCACGGGACCAATGTAACTCGTAGGAACTGACCTCGCAGCCACGAGACTCCCGGTTTGAGAATACGACGATAATTTGCATCTTTCTAGACTTAGGCTTCAAAAACATGGCATTAGAGGGTGAAAACTCGAAAAAGACCCCGAACGGCCCCGTGGGTGGCACCAACACCTCCCACGGGACCAATGTGACTCGTAGGAACTGGTTGCGCAGCCGCGGGACTCCCAGTTTGAGAATACGATGGTAATTTGTATATTTCTAGACTTAGGCTTAAAAATATGGCGTTAGAGGGTGAAAACCCAAAACAGCCCCCGAACGGCCCTGTGGGTGGCACCAACACCTCCCACGAGACCAATGTAACTCGTAGGAACTGACCGCGAAGCCGTGGGACTCCCGGTTTGCGAAGACGATGATAATTTGCATATTTCTAGACTTAAGTAAAACATGTCATTAGAGGTTGAAAACTCGAAACAACTTTCGAACGGCCCCGTGGGTGGCACCAACACCTCCCACGGGACCAATGTAACTCGTAGGAACTGACCCCGCAGCCGCGGATCTCCTGGTATGAGAATATGATGATAATTTGCATATTTCTAGACTTAGGCTTAAAAATATGGCGTTAGAGGGTGAAAACTCGAAACAGCCACCGAACGGCCCCATGGGTGGCACCAACACCTCCCACGGGACCAATATGACTCGTAGGAACTGGTCGCGCAGCCGCGGGACTCCCAGTATGAGAATACAATGGTAATTTGCATATTTCTAGACTTAGGCTTAAAAACATGGCGTTAGAGGGTGAAAACCCAAAACAGCCTCCGAACGGCCCCGTGGGTGGCACCAACACCTCCCACGGGACCAATGTAATTCGTAGGAACTGACCGCGCATCCGCGAGACTCCCAGTTTGAGATGACAATGATAATTTGCATATTTTAGACTTAAGCAAAGCATGGCGTTAGAGGGTGAAAACTCGAAACAACCCTCGAACGGCCCCATGGGTGGCACCAACACCTCCCACGGGACCAATGTAACTCGTAGGAACTGACTACGTTGCCGCGGGACTTCCGGTTTGAGAATACGACGATAATTTGCACATTTTTATACTTAGGCATAAAAATATTTATATGTTGATAATTTTAACTCATATATGCAATTTTTCATCTTGATTAAGTTTTTTTGTAAAACTACTCGATTACTGATATTTTTTTTTGTATCCTATCATTTGTTGGATTTTTGCACGCGGAACAAATGGAGGAGGCAATGGTTTACAACGTGAAGATTCAGGATTTTGTTTTTTATGTGTTACAGTCGTGCGGGCTTTTATTGTTTGGTTTTATGGCCACTCGGGCTTTTATAATTTTATTGTTGAATTTTATGGCCGTGCGGCCTTTGTAATAAGCAGGTTTTACATTTACAGGGTTTGGAATGTCAAGAAAATAGAGGAAACTCTGCCCATTTTTTTTTTGGTCTGTGAATTATTAAGACATGTAATATTTTAAGTTTGTATATATATTTTTAAATTCACAATTTGTGGTTTTTTTTTATTGTTTTGCCAATAATAAATATTTGTAACACCTCGTACGCGTCCAACGTTACACGTAGCAACCAACGGTGCACTCACAGGAACCCCAATTTTAGGATTGGACCAAAAAAATACATTTTTTTTTAAATTATAGTTAAATATGGTCATGGACTTTTTCCATGACCATTTTTATTTTTTTCGTCGCGCATAAAAATGGTCGCGGCCAAAGTCCGCGATCATTTTTTTTTCTTTTTTTCGTCACGGTTGTGGGTCACGGACTTGGGCCGCGACCATTTTTTTTTATTTTTTTTGTCACGATTGTGGGTCGCGGACTTTGGCCGCGACCAATTTATCACGGATGAGGGCCGCGACCAATTTTTTTTTTTTTTTCATGGTTGTGGGTCACGGATGAGGGTCGTGACCCATCACGGCATGGGTCACAACCCAAGTCCGCGACCATCTGCCGAGACCCCCTCTCGGCCGTGACCATTTTTTTGTCACGGACTTGGGCCGCGACCCACGAAAATGGTCTCGCTCGAAATGGTCACGGCCCAAGTCCACGACCCATAGTTTTGGTCAGGTATTTTGGCCGTGACCAATCGCCAATTTTGGTGTAGTGATATTAAATGTGGGATTCAAAAATCTCATCCTAATTTAGAACAATACAATGTAGGACCACGTACTGGAGCGATTCTTCTCTTCAAAGGAAGACTGGGCACACTACCTAATATTGTAAATCACCCTAAAGGAATATCAATCACTTCCTTCTTGGTCAACTTGTTCCACACATTTTAAGGAACCCTTGATATTACCTTGAGGTTGGCAACCCATCAAAGAAACTTTGCCCACTTGACTGCCCTCTTCCACTATCAGAATCGTCGACTTGATACAAAATTTTCTGGTTGATCATCATACTCCAACCGGTTTTGACCTATGAGTGGTGCACATGGTTACTACTCACTATGTCCCTCTCAACACCGAATTCCACTTATAATGACTCCCATTAAATGGTACTTAATAATCCTCTTCTTCCCTTGGCGTATATCAAAAGTTCCGACCCGTGCACTTTTTGCCACGATGTGCACTTCTGGTCTCCGTATACCGTGTTGACATCATCTTTCCATTTTCGTGCAAGTCACTCTCAACATTTGACTTGGTAGAATTCCGCTCCAAATTTTCCACAATAGTTAAATTTTAGTCTTCTTAAGGGATACCCCTTTTTACGTGACTTCCCACAGGCTTTCAACCAAATTCGGGTGAGCTATTATGATTGCACATGTATATATGGATTATTGTCCTTCTCACACGATGCTTAATCCACTCTACCACTTCCACTTCATTATAATAGTCCCACAGATATATATTTCACACATATATCCCCACGTCCCTTCAATCCGGACGATTATGACATCAGTTAATCAGGGTACCCACACATCCTATAAGCCATTCATACTGGCGTAAGCATTATATAAGCTTCCCACGTAACACCCAATTCTTTATTACCCCTGTATTTACAACGTGGCTATAACACTTGGGCATTCTCAATCACCCCAGAATTCGAAACTTTTAAATCCTCCTTAACATCGCCCCACCCTTCAACTCGTAGTGATAAAACAAAATTTTTAATCCATCCTCACCGCACAACCGGCTCCACTGGCCTTATATCAGAATTTAACTTTTAACTTACACTTATAAATACATACTTCTATAACGACCGATGTATCGAACTTATGGACGAATGGGCAAACATCTCCCTACTTCCAACCTTATGATAATTTTCATGCGTGGGATGTCTCGCAAAGAGAAATCCAAATAAGGAACCCCCCTGATACACTACTACCTAGCATTTTCGGTCATCGAAATCTGTTAAGCCCTCAGTCCATAACATGTACCCCCATATTCCCGTCTATTGACATAAAAGCTACATCCCCTTCTGTAATTACATTTAAATGAGAAACTTTCCTTCCCAGAGACACTATCACTCAATATTGTTGAAAGTCATATTCCATAAACCTCATACACGCACAATCGGGGCTCTCAAAATCCTATCCCCGAACATATATCTTTAAGTCTTAACTCCCATGCCTCTAAAGGAGTGATATAACAATGTGATCACCTATTACTAAGTCCAGAGTGTTAAACATAATACCGAGCTAATTTTGTTTTTTTGCTCAACTGTAAACCCAATACACTCCGAATCATATCAATGAATTCCTTACACACACCGGGATCCAATATCTCGATACCACCATACCATCCAAAGTCTCTATAATATATAATATAAGTGCGAGCCCAACCCTCTCGCATGTGAGGTCTCGCCAGAACAAAACATGTTGCACTAGGGCAACCACCCCGATAGCCTTGCAATAACTGCGAACAATAAATCCGTAACCAGGATAATATCATACTCGTATATCACATCACTAAAACGAGTAATCTCAATAAAGGATATACCACTAAAAATGCACCCATTTATCCTCCGTGGATAACACTAAAGATAACCCTGCTATACCAGGGAAAACATACACATAATAATAACATTGTCGATATACGCCCTAAACTCATCTTACCTGCGAATCTCTCAATAATAAAAATGTAGTGACCCACTTGTGTCACACAAAATACGCCTCATCCTCTGAGGATAAAACTCATACCCATACCTTGCCAATTGCCCTGACTGCTCAAATGGTTTCTTGGACATAACTCGCATGTCCGAATCAAATAAAAAATTACATTAATTATTGCCCCTGCAAGCACCATACCCTCGTCCCTTTACTTGCTTCGGGGAAAATTAACGCATGCGGTTTTACTCTCCACAAAATACCTCAATACATAATCCACTTATCTCCTGTCATACTGATCATGTTAGGGTTGTTCTTCTCTCGGACTTTGGTAGTCTCGATCCTGATGGCTACCCCCATTGTTCCCTTAGCTTTGTTGGCCCTAAGGAACGTGATACTTGCTTCAATAGCCCTTACTGAATTCACCATTGCTTGTTACGAATTCAGCTATCCGAATCATTTAAATGGGTCCCCCTGATGGGTCTCCCCCTTGTGGTGTTTTACTAACACCGTTTTGCCCAGTCTTATTCTCTGACTAAATTCTTAGATTCTTTTAGCTTCCCACATAAAGAAGCGTTAACATCTCCGTTGACCAAACGTGACATTGTCTTTATCTGGATCGACCATCTAGCAGAATTACATTTGAATGTTGTTAACTTTTCTTACGAGTTGATCTCCCACTTGACATCCTCTTATCCATTTGTATCTACATCCTCCGATACGAGATTCACTAATAGTTGAGATTCATATTCACAAATGGACCTCTGTTAGGCCCTCCTATGATGAGTTCAAAACAAGGTTCTCATCTTATCCTGAACATCTGATGAAGGAACCTTCGGTTAAATTGTACCTAAGATCCTTCTCATAGACATGGCATTCCACTTCTAAAAGTGGTGGCTGACTCCTAGCATTATAACTTCGTTCCGATGAGCCAAGAAAAATTTTACCCCAAATTTTCACTTTCAGTTAGCCACACTCCGTCATATGCCCAAGCCTTTGGATATTTTACCTCCTTTGGCCAACACACACAATCCCCATGTTTTTAGAATTTCCATCGACGGTTCTCCTATATGCTTCGTCTGACTCTTTTCCAGTCATACCATGTTGGGTGAGTCTACTTTTGCACCACTTTTGACTATAGCAGCGCTTGGAAATCATAGGCTGCGCTCTAGCTATCTTTACAGTCCTGACCTCTCGTGCCATAATAGGGGTGAGCTCGACTATGGTCATCATCCTTGAATATGCTCTGCAACCTCAACTAAGACCTGCCTCCTGTTGTCCGCCCAATGGCCCTTGCTTGCCATACTTCATTGTTATAACACGCCCGAATGCAAATCAGATTCATTAATATACATACGTTATAGCAGGAGAAAGGAATCTCACCATAGAAATTAACAATCCTAAACATAGGGCTCTATATCAAACAAAGCAACACAGGAAGCAAAATAAGCCACACAAATCCTAAGGATACTAGAACCTGATGCTCTGATACCACCTATGACACCCCGCCTAATTAAATATCGGGTGATTAGTCCTTTATTAAATTAACTCAAAGTGTCAGGTTGGTTCATTCTTAGCATCACTATCGAAAAATATTTTTTCTTTATTAATCACCTAATAAATAATTAAGCTAAGTGTCAAAACGTTTAATTTAACAAATTAAGTCCGATTGTTATTATTAACTATGAAACTAGTTTCACGTATACAAATCATAGTATTAAAACCAAACCATTCAAATGAAAGAACATGCTAGATAAATCAATCCAATTAAAATATCTCAAATCGTAGGACAATGTAATAAACTAAAATAATCCCAACTAAACTGAATACTGACATAAATAAAGAGTACGAATCTCTGGACTAGAAAAAAAACTGGAAACGGGAGACACATGCCCTATCTAATGAGAACTAAATGAAAGACTGAGAAAATAAGGATGAAGTCGTGTACTACAAAGACGTGCAACTCCCACACTAGCTGCAGTACGTCAACAGTCCAAAGATCCAAGCCTAACGTTCCTTGGCTGGGCACCTGTAAAAGATATATATATATATATATATATAAGAGAGAGAGAGAAATGATAGGAAACGGGCAGAGCCCGAGTGTAAAACAGCTTTAAAATAGTTTTGCAAGTATTTAAAATGCTTACCAGTTGATATTACATACATGTTAGTACTCGACACTCTCTTGAGAATTCTAACCTATCAACTAGTGTGCACACCTATCGTACAACTAAAATGTCTCATAAGCTTAACCCAATTCTCCTCCCATAGATTCTGATTCGCGAGACCGTGTGTCTATGATTTATTAAAATAACATCTTATTAAGAACCATTTAAGTCAATTATGTATTTCTCAATACTGCTATGAAATCTCAAGCATTTACTATGATTCGGAACGTTTATTCAATATTTATCTACCTACACACAGTAGAAGATTTCCAGGTATATGTATATATATTAATCATTCATACAATATATATACTAATCGGCACCCCACATAAAATCTATGGTGCTGGCATACTTTGCTATCAAATCCCTGTACCTCTCATACAAATGAGGGAAATACTAGTTCGGACTCACTCTCGAACTGTATTAACACAAAATACACATATTGGAGGCGAAGAATAGTTTCCAGTCACTAAGAGGTCGGCACATACCCTCACTTCTCTTAGGATCGTATGACTATCATTCTTAGATAACCTGTACCAAAGAATCCTATGTTCTAGGGTACAAGTAAATATCCCCCATAAAGGTCACATCGAGATAAGACTGTCCCGACGCGGAACCTCTGTGATAACAAGTAGCGCGGGTATGATTAACTACATATAATAATATGACAAACATACATACACGCAATTATGTACTTCCATAATTCATATAGGAACCTCACGACCCATAATATTTATATACTAACCATACGTGGTGCTCACTCTCAAAACCTACATATTATTAGCTTATCCTTTTTCTCGTTTACCACACGTTCCCAATTACTTCTCAACCCCCGAAGTGTATCATTTCTATAACCATAATGTTAGTAGGTTAACACTCTCCATCCTACTGGTCTATGTCATCAATCATGCTTACTCAACCTAACATATGGCATATACAAACACATTTTTATTCTTCTGTAGCCCTCGTGACACTACGGGTAAATCTCGTATTAATCCATATTATCCGGACATAAATCACAACCCTACTGGTCCCTCATAAGTCCTTTTATAATAATCTCGTCACATGCAAAGTTCCCTCGAAGAGGTGTTATATCATCATTAAAGAAGACAAAAAAATTCCAAAAATTAGTAGGAGTCGATCGATCGACCCTTCAAGTCGTAACCCAGATTCCCTTACAACAGCTACGGGTTTCCTCAAAACCTCTATAATTTCATCCCAAACTCCCAACCAAGTAGTCCAAATGTATAAGCAATATATATAAACAAGTTCTAATGTAACGACATCAATAAATCCTCAACGAATACATTATAAGGGGGTTTAATTCCAAATATCATTATAAAACCTAATTTTGCATGAATATCAACAATCTCTATTTTAATCCAGATTTCCTTCCCAAATATCATAATAAGTTCATGGGTAATTCTCTACATATGACCAAGATTTCAGACTACATGGATTCTCCCTACAACATATAAATTCTCTTCTAAAACATATAATTCTTTAAATAAAACATGTGATTTTCATTCCTAGTCTAACATGGAAGGGATATCAATTAGAATTCAGCAAGATAGATACTTTCCTGGGAATCGAAGGTCTGATCTGTTGTTGATGTAATACGATCTATTCCACGGTGGTGTTATTCTTGAAAAAGGGGTTGCGGATTGTGTTATCTATTCTTGAAGAACTCTCTTCCTTTATTCTACAATGGTCGTTCTATGTATCTGTGATTGATAACCCTAAAAGACAACCTCTAACACCTGATATACTTCTCTAATTTTCGTAAGTAAGTAAATCCCAAAAATAAAAATTACCAAAATGCCCTCCCGGGATGTCGGTTAGGCCTAAAAATGTCCCGGGACCCAAACTACCCGGGTACACTTTTCTGAATATCTCGCCCCCACCGGACACATTGTCGCACTCTAAATGATCATACGGGCAACTTATAATTAAATTAATTTATATTCCATTAATTTAGTCCCGACACGACACATGCGCGTCCCGACTTAAATTTCTACAACTGTCGTATTATTCACTAGTGACAATTTTTAATACATATAACGTCATATATTACTTTACTCATCTAGTAATATTCAACACAATTATTACCAATAATTACTAACACTCGTCACGCTAGTAAATATTTAGTTTAAAATTTGGATTAAAAATTAAGTTAATTTATGCCAATTAAATTTAATAAATCCCATAATTAAAGGCCATAAAAATACGGGGTATTACAGTAAAAAGGTAAATAGAGGAGAAAGAGAACATATAGGTAGGTGCATACATACACATGTAGAAAAGAACAACACCCATGTAGAAATAGAGTTTAGTCCTCTTTAAATTGTCCCTAGCAGAGTCGCCATTGTGGCCATCCCGAGGGGTTTTTTGGGGATCGATGAGGGTGTGCTCTCGAGGTGTATCCCTCCATCCTTCCCATTTCGGCGTGCGCACGAGATTGCGTCCTTTTTCAAGGCGATCAGACGTCGTCGATGTGGGGTAATATATAGAGATAGAGTCACCAGCCTATTTCGTACAAAACAGGCAACAAAAATGTTGCATTCTTGAGAGAATGGCATCAAGGACAATACTTATTCTTACAAAACAAAGTATTTTAAGGTTTTGAGGATTATGTTACAGAATGGGAAGGTGTTAGGCACCCATCTCGCTCTTTCGGTCTCTAGTGGGCATGTGTTAATTTTCTCCCATAGAAATCCATGATGTGTGTGCTTATGTGCATATTATAAATAGAGGATGGAATCGCTCAACTTGCGTTATGGATAAAGGCGGAGTGAGGTCATCTTTAGGAGTGTTCCCAAAATAGTAATTAAAAATATGATGTAAGTGTTTTTCGATTCACAAGTCATTATGAAGGAATGATTGCGTATATCGAACAAGACATAAGGAAAAAAGTATATAAAATGTATATATCATGAATATATATTGAGAATAAAGTAACAAATATATGTGGGAGGACTCAAGTCGAGGGATTCACCCAAGATGCCTACGTAGCTCGAGGGCATCAAAGTTCACATAGTTCGAAGGTAATATAAAGTGGGGTCTAACCCATAAATTCATTCGGGGATTTTATTATGTGTGTGTGTATAGAAAAAGTCATTTAAGTGTGTGAAAATAAAATGAGAAATCCTTGTTTGGAATTTACAAGTGAACCCCCTTTTTCTTATTTTTGGGTTTTTTCTATGAAAATAAAGTATGTGTGAATACTAATAATAAAGAGTTTGAAATTAAGATGTGTGATGTAATGAAGTAAAGTACTAAAGAGAAAATGGCGTAACTAATAAAAAATTAAGATAATTTAAAGACAAAGGGTAAAAGTTAGACCTCCTTATGAGGACTTGAAGTATATCTTGATTCTAGATGCACTAATCTCAAGATGAAGTGATGGTGGTTTGAGGAGGTGGATGGGAATTTACTCAAAAGAGTGAAAATCATGGAAGGAATGAGGTAAATGGTCTTTTAAGGAAAGAACAACTCTAAATTCGTGATAATTCTATCTGAATTGCTGAGAGGGATGTTCAGTAGTGCTTTCCGAAGTGAGGTCATGGCCTCTATTTATAAGTCCAAGGGGTGGCTATCAGAATGGTCTTAGATCTTCCTATCGGTAGTCTGAGGTAGGTTTTTTGGAAAGAAGACTGTAAAATGCGAACCGTAAGTCAGAACTGCACACGGTAAATACCATTAGAAATGGTATTCAGATCCCTTTAAGATTCTATTAAGGACTCCTGGGTTCGGGAGTTGATCGAAGTCAAATGAGGCCTAGAAGCACCCGTTGGTACTAAATAGAAAATTCTTGAAGAAAAATTGATCATTTGTATGAACCATAAGGCCAATTTGCACATGGGACAGACCATTGAAAAGGGTATTCAGTGCCTTTCGAGATTTCATTCATCTTCATTCGGTTTGGAGAGTTGACCTTGGTCAAATAGAGCCTAAAAGCGCTTGGTGACCCTTTAGAGTAAAATGGATCATTCATCCATACCGTAAGGATGATATGTGCATAAGGCTAACTATTAAAAAAGGTATTCATAGCCCTTCAAAGATTTATTCAACCTCATTCGAGCTGAAGAGTCAGTAGGAGTCAAACGGAGTTCGGGAGCGCCTGGTAGCCTACGGATCAGTTTTTAGGGTAAAACGGATCGTGCATCCCAGTCGCAAGGTCGATTCGTGCATGGGAAAGACCGTTAAAAAGGGGATTCACATTCTTTCAAAGATTCATTGTGCTTATGCTCAGGCGAGGAAGTTAACCGGAGTCAAACAGGGTCTGGGAGCACTCGGTGGCCTCTAAATCGGTACTCGAGGTATGACATAGGGTTTAAGGTGACCTAGTGAGTGTTAGGGACCTAAAGAAGTGCTTATGAGGGTCCTAAGATGTGGTGTGTACACATTTTATAGAAAATATATGCCTATAGTATGAGTTGTAGTAATTTAAAAATATTAGTTTACTAATAGCTACATATATAGGAAATTTTGAGACTTCAAAATGACTTGTGAGATGAGCATTAAACATCAGTTGTGGTTGGATATGGGCAACAAGGGGGACAATTTCCTTTGAATGGTAGTATAAATCCACGAAAGTATTTTTGAGAATTTTATTACTATGCCCTACATACATATTGACTGAGGCATCAGTAATACTCCATATTTTTGTGCATTATTTAATTGTGAAAATTAATTTTGTGTGCTTTCGCTGACATGTAATATCCGTATTTAAAGTTTATATGTGTTACATAATCCATGTTTGAATATTTGGACTCGTACTGAATAATATATTAGTTTGATGGAGTTTTTATTTTGGATTGGCTTTTGGGACATTTATAACATCCGTTGGTGACTTAAAATAACAAATTTTAAGCCATATGGGTTGGTATATGACTTGGGCTAGGTGTTGGGCCTATCAGATTAGTATTTTCGCTCATTAAGTTGAGGTTTAAATGAGTCATTTAACTAATTTATGGTTAAATAGGTTGGGATATCATTATACTTAACCGAATTCATTCTAGAGGAGGAACCCTAAATCTAGAGAGAGGAAACACTCCAGAGGAGAGGAGAATTTGGAGGACTTTGGCTTAAATTCATCCTAAATTTCTAAGGCAGGTGTACTTCGACTTAAGATTTAATTTAGAGTTTATGTTATAATGATAATTATTCATTTGAATTTGGCTAACTAAAAATGGAAGGTAAAATCTCCTATTTATTGAGTTTTTTTTTGAAAAATTGGGCGGCATTGTGCGCACGGTTGAAATATCCACCATGCGCACAGTTTTGGGCAGAAGGCCTAGTCACGTAGTACATGTGATAGCCGTGCACATGGCATGTAATTAACCTAGTGTGCATGCTTTTAGGCAGAGAATTTATTAAGCCCAAAATGTGTTGGTCGTGCGCACGGTATTGATTTAACCTCGTGAGCACGTATATAAGCCGAATATCTACTTTTCTTGAATTTATGCAACCGTACGGACAGGTACAAAACCCTACCGTGCACACTCATGTAGGAAGAATATCATATTCACCTAGACAAGCTTGTAAGACAATGATATTCACAAAAATATTTCATTTGATCATTACAAAATTGATTTTTCGTAAAAGATATAAATGTGTGTTATCCTTGGAATGATTCAATTCAAACTACCACAAAAGGATACGATCTTCAAATTATTAGAATTTGCGTTCGAAAGCTTTGATTTAGAAAGATCATAAAATCTTCAATTTCAGTGTCAATGGATTGTAATGAACACGATACTCTCTATCTGTCGTCTAACTATGAATCAAGCTTTTTGGCCTGATTTTGTGCAAAAGTCAAATGCTTTGACACAAAATTAAGCCAACTAAATTATATATACAAAAATTTACATTTCAAACCATGTATAAAGAACATGGATGTCTGTAATTTGTTGGTTTAGTTTTACGCAAGTTAATAAGCAATGCAAAATTATAATTTAATATACATACCATGTGCATCAATAGATGCAATTGATCAATCAATCCAAAAATCCATGATGATTTAGAACTAATATTATAATATTGAATAAATGAGAAATAAATATACTATTATAAGTATGGATTTTATAGGGAATTTTGGAGTATATTTTAGAAATTTTGGATAAACATGTTTTTTGAATAGTAAAACCAAGAACACGAGGAGTGGTACGGACGTAGATGAAATCATCACGACCTCTCTTTTTGTACCGCTAGGGAAGCTTAATTCCACTTCGCCAACTAGTGTTACCTGCGCTTTTGTGTCTCTCAGTGTGGTCAGCACTGGGTACTTCTGAGCAGCGAGGTTTACACCCATTCGTATTAGTTCATCCAAAGTTCCTTACCCTTATGCACGAATTAAGGAATAAGTTTTGGGAATAAAAAATATTATATATGATACCAAAGTTAAAAAATAGATGGAAAATAAAAAAAAAATTATAATTTTGAAAAAATTGACACACCTATATGCGGCGGTCGATTTGTCGCCAATTAGTTTGCATTGTCACAGTTGTTGGAGATGATCTAAGAGTGTATTAAAAAAATATTTTAAATGATAAAAAATATTATCCCAAAGAAGTATTTTCAGGTACACCTATTTTATATCAAAGTTTGAAGAGGTTTTTTGGTCAATATGAATTATGTATTAGATATCTAATAAAACGATAAATTGGATAAACATATATTTTTAGTGGGTTCCTCCAAGATTGCCCTTTAAAAAATCATACTACGCATATTTTAAGAAATATACTATTAGAAAAATATATGAAAAGTGAATTAGGTTAGTCTCAAAGAAGAAGAAATGAACTAAGAAATGTGAAAATCTTGAGTTTTATTTCAATTAATTATTCTTATAATTGATTATTTTGTTGATATACATGTCCCAACTCCCTACCATAGTTACAAATAGCATTTACTACTTAATCAGTTAAAGAGAAGCTAATTATTCATTAACTTTGACAATCAAATTGCTTTATAAACTACTTATTCAAAAATAATTGAATATGACTTATAAAAATGGGTTAATTATACTTTGACCTCTTCAACTTTGCACTTATTTCAATTCACCACTTGTACTTTCATTTTCTAGACCTAACCACCTCAACTTTTAACCATATGTCATTGTACTCCCTAATCGTAACAATGATTTTTGAATAAAAAACGGTCATTTGCAAAAGTGGTTTGATAAAAATACCTACATGTGTAGCGTAAATAATCAAATTTCTGTCCAAAAATGTAATATCGTTAGTGCTTGGGGGTAAAGTAATATGTTTTTATAAGTTGAGGGGGTTAACTCTTAAAAATAAAAGTGCGGGTGGTGTAGTGAAAATGAGAGTGGTGTTGAAGGGGTCAAAGTGAAATTAATATTATGAAAATAAACCAAATAACGTATATTGTAAACATAACTAACATGGCTCGTGCTTGAGAACGTAATATTAAAATTATATATCCCCAAGTCTTTTCTTTTGTAAAAATATCGATCTTCTATAGATATATTGGTGTTATAGTAAAAGTTTTGAAATTCGAATCATCTTCGTGGGGACAAAACAAGTATGTCAATCATGGTCGGTAGTATAAAACAATGGGAGTTTTTTTTTAATAAAGGGTGGTCCCGAGTCAGCGCACACACCTGAGACCAACCCTGAGTAAACTCGAATTGATGACCTCTGGGGAGCAAATCTAATGTCTGCCCAGCTGAGTTGACCTCAGGGTTACAATGGGAGTTTCTTAATTAACTATCTAGCCAATAATTTTTTTTGTCTCTTATCCTCTAACCAGTGACAATTTTTTTAAGTATTAAAGTTCCTCCCCTTTTTTATGATATGAAGGGTTATCTATCACAAGTCACCTTCAAACTATTCTCTCCACCCCGAAAAAGGTTTTCAAAATAGAGATTACTCTATGCGATCCGTGGCACCAAATTTATATTGGCGGGAGAAATCGAAGTCATTACTTTGGGGGTGCAAGACTGTTAGTCATGAGTGATCAACCACTTAACCAACCCCTTGGGGTTAAGTTATTCACTCTTAGTGTATACGTTATAGAGACTTAATATGTATATTTGTAAAAAAAATTATATATACATTACAAAAATTCATCTATCTTTTACTGAAGAAAAAAATCATAGATCAAGTATGATATAGGGATCTCATTGAAAATATGTTGAGTATTATAGAACCTCATTTCTTTTTCTTTTTTAAATATTTTTATCTAGTCTTAACTCCCTCCCCCCTCCCCTTCCCCCAACAAAAAAAATCTACCATAGAGTAGACCCTAATTTTCTTTTATATAGTATTGTGTCTAATTGATCATATTTGTCATCACAAAATATGAAATGTATCTCAATTATTATTGTTTTTCACAATACATATTTTCGATGAAAATCACTGACCCGCTCATAAAGTACAATAATGCAAAAAAAATGCATTTTCTACATTTATTTTCTTATCCCCCCCCCCCCCCCCTTCTATCTCTCACTCTCACACCGACACACACACAGAAATTATTAATTAATCAACTCTAAATAAACATATTCTTTTTCAGCTTTTTACACATAAAATCAAACAATGAAACGATGAAATTTCAGCTTAGAAAGATTTTTCACGAAAAATTATACATTAAATCCATATTTCCTGAAAAAACAATCTTCACAATATACAAATTTATAAGCAGTATATTCCAAAAATATGCTAAATAATATGGCCACATTAGCAATGTTTAAACAAATCTTACCAATATTTTTTTGTTATTAACTAGGTATATTGAAAAAGAATCCATGATTTACTTTTATTTAACAAATTATTAAAATAATTTACTAGACCTCTTCTATTGAGTTAAGTACATAAATATTGACATTAACTACATGTTACTAACTAATCATTTTTTTGTAAATGTGTTAACTAAACATTAATAGGAATATTTTATAAAAATTAAACATTAATTAACCCTATTTATTATTTTTGAAGTAGTTGTTAGTTAGAATTTTATTTGTCACATTTATTTTGCTTTCTATTAAAATAATGTAAAGTCATACAAAGAACTACGGCTGTGTTTCGGCCGGATCGAATCAGAAAAACATGTTTCGAAAAAAATCGGCAAAAAATCGACGTGTCGAAGCCGAATCCGATTTTTTCAGAATTTTTTTTTTTTTGAATTTGGAATTTTCGGCAAAATTCGAAAAATCGGCAAAATTCGGCAATTTTCCAGAAAAATAGTTCGGAAAATTTTTCGTGGCAAAATTGGAAAATATTTTGAAAAAACAATCGGAAAATAATTCGGAAATTCGGATCAGAACAAATTTCGAAAATTCGAATCGACAAAAATCGGAAATTCGGAATATAAAAAAAATTTCGATTTTCGATCTGATTTTTTTTCAAAAAATTAAAAAATCGAAAAACCTTTACAAAATCGAATCAAAATTTGAAAAAATCAAAAAAAGAACACAGCGTTACAAAGAACATTGAACATTTATCTCTATATACTATAAAATGCAAAACAAGGCATTTAAGAGTCCTCCTCATTGAGAGTGTCCACGTGGCAACCCTTTAATTATGCTAAACATTGGACCTGCCCATCTCTTATATACGAAGGAAAAAGAGCATCGTGGATATCCTTTCTCCATATTTTTAATGACAAATCCATCCATTAAAAAACTGACTCTTCGTATGGCAAAAAAAATTGAAAAGTGTTCGCCATCACACAAACAGACACATTAAACTCATCCTACCATAAACCACCTGCTCCTACATTTTCCATATATATCTGATAAAGCAATCCAAAGCAACGCATCATAATCCAACCCTAAAGTGAACCAAAGCCTCATTTGGCCTCCCATGCTATGTGTACCCATCAATCATCACATTCCAACACACAACATCTCCCTCCTCCATTTCATCAAACAACACCCATGCCTCATCTAGGTCCCCGTGTTTGGCATAGCCAGAGATCATGGCTGTCATGGATACCAAACTATTTTCAGGCATAGTATCAAACAGTTGGCGTGCAGATACCACATCAACCCCTCTGGCGTAAACATCAATAAGATCAGTTCTAACGTAAGTATGGGAGTCAAAGTTTAGTTTGAGGGTATGGGGGTGTGGAGGGTTTTATCGAGTTGGAGTGGGGAAGACTTTAAAAGTGCGGAGAATGTGAAAGCATTGGGTTGGACATTGTGGGTAAGCATTTGGATGTAGAAATTAAGGGATTGGTGGGGGAGATTGTTGGCGGAGTGGGCGTGGATGATGGCAGTGTAGAAGAAGACATTGTGGCTATGGGTACGGTGGAAAAGGGTGGAGGAGGAGTTGAGGTGGCCTAGAGAAGAAGAGTGCTGGAGTTTGAAGTTGAGAAGGTGGTGGGTTTCAAGGCCCTAGCGGATAAGGTATGCGTGAATTTGGACGAGTTGGCGGATGGCTTTGGAGGACTTGGAGCATGGACTCTTTTGCCCTCTTCAAGAGCTCGCTGTCCAAGGCAAATTTGTAAAAGGGCTGAATATTTAAATGTTTTTCGAATATGAAGACTTTACTTCAAATGGAATTGGCAACAAGAACTGATGGTCTTTTCAAGATAAAATGAATACATAGGATGATGAATAATGGGTATGAATTTTGTTAAAAGATATGCTTTCTTTAGTCTCATGAATGGTGAAAGAAAATAGAACCTGGTCACCATGGAAAGAGGAACAAGCATTCAACAAACAAAATTCAATACCAATGTATGGTGGGGCCGATCATTCAGAGCAAAAAAAATTTGTAGTCTTCTCTTTTATATAATAATCCTTTTATCACTCCAACTCTTCAATTTTTTTACAAGAAAAAAAATAGGATCGTTTTTACTAAATTATATTTCTTGGTTTATAAAATTTATATGTTTTTTTTTCTATTTGAACATGATGAAAAATTAATAATTTTATATTTTTAGGCTTTGAATTTTTGTATCGAAAAAAATTATTGACACCTTTTGCCGAAAAAGTAATTTTATGTATATATATATATATATATATATATATATATATATATATATATATATATATATGTTGCCCCGGAATAAGGTGGAGGAGAAAAGTGGTGCAAGATTATTTTCCAACCCTTACTCAAGGGAGGTACTGAGTTGTGACCGTTTATATATATTTTTAAAATGATATTTTCCTAACATGAAACTTTGACGCATGACGCAATAGACGTTGGTTACATTTTTATAGAGGAACACACGTATAGTATTGTTTTTAATTTGTTTTTTAGTATTGTTCATATGGATACTAACTTTTACTTCCCATTTGATGAGACTTTATTCTCAAACATCAAATCTCATTTCTTATTTTCCTTCTAAATTAGTTATATTTCAATTTTAGTTTCATTAGGAAAATGCAAACTTTACTTATTAGATATAATTTTTTTGGATCATTTGATGAAAAGTTTCTTGACATGTTTTTAATAACAACCCACATTTTATGAAATTAAGTATATATATTGAAAAATTATTATAATTTAAGAGTATGCTAACTTTTTATTGAAAGGGTAATTTATTTTTTAAAAATATGTATATTTTTAATAATGCATACATAATCGTTTAGTCCGTATATCGTGCGAATTTACAATAACTATAAAATAACGTGTTCTCAAAAGAAGAATATCTAGGATCAAAACCACAAACACGTGTTAGTAACCAAATGAACGGCAATGTGTCTGAAATAAAGGCTGAGCATATGTGCAGCAAGTTGCATAGGCCTCATACAGGTGCATTGTGCGGAAACAGGGACCTGGTTGGCAGGCTAAGTTATTTTATATAGTTACTACTTTATACAGTCAACGGTTAGTTACGTTAAACTCGTCCATCGGGATCCGTAAACATCTGTATGCATATTAACATTTAAGAACTGTGATGGATCTAATGCAAAATTATATTATATAAATACCAATATGATATTAGTAATGCAACTGTTGACACAAATAGTAGTATCTTAAACTTTATAGAATGAACTATAGAAGCATCGGAAAGGTAAGTTTACAAATTCAAAAACTCCCCATTTACCTTTCGTTTGTGAAGATGCTTAGAGTGGTGATCACTAATTTAAGTCATTTTATTGGAGGCATAAACTTCTTACAAATTATATTAGTTTGTAAAAATTTTTATGATCTAATATAATTTATTGGAAGCTAAATATATAATATAAATTGATTATTTGAAATTGTAATAAACTTTATTTATTCGTATCAATTCTAACAAATAAATAAAGTTCGTAGAAATCATTTACAAATTTAGTAACTGGTCACCAAAGTTGCAAATTTATCATTTTTTCTCTTATAAAATTTGTTGGTTTCATTACACTATTGTAGAGCTCTGAGTGTGTAAGTTTACGAATTTGGGTATCCGTTTACTCCATCACTACATATGCTCTAAGAGGGAAAAAACTTAAAATAATGTATAGTGACTCTGCAGTAATTAATGTAACTATACACTATGTGTATAATAAAAAATAATAGCTTTTATATATAATTTCAAAATTGTCATATACTCTAAAAATCAATATGCACACAACTATTAATATAATTGTCCAAGTAAGAGTAAGGGTATATTTGGTCGAACACAAGATGTTCGTGGGCAATTGGAAAGAGAAATTCTATTTGAATCGTCAAATTAAATCGCATTAGAACTACATGCCTTACGTGACTGTGTTGTCCGTTTCACTCACCTTCCATATTTGATTAACGTTCCTTTTTTGCTCCCATGGTCCACAGTTCATTTAAAGTAATTTAAATTAATAGTAATTAAACTCATCTTAAATAAGCACGTAATGTGTTAGTAATTTATCACAAAATAGGACATTTATAATAAAAACATTATTTTTTTCTTATTTTAACATATTTTTAGAAATAATATATAGTCCATGATAACCCCTAAGATTAAAAATTTTACCATTTTAAATTATAATTATTTTAGAATCCCCTTTATTTTCTTAGAGCGGTAGTCTACTCCACAAAAGGAAAATCAATTTTTTTTACCAAATAAGTCCTTATTTTTGTATGCCCTTAAATAAAAATTCTTACCTTTTTATAAAAATAGCCCATTTATTAATTTTTTTTAAAAATTTTAACATCTCCCTATTTTAATTTTGCGATGAAAAACTATAAGGGTTATTTTCGTCCTATCTTTTCTCTCTCGTTTTTGTTCCAGTTTTTGTATATAAAAAGAAAACTACTTTTATTTTCCCTCTTTTTCCTCCTAGTTTTTTTGCCCATTTTGTCCCACTTTTCACATATAAAAAAAACTATTTTTTATACACGAAAAAACATAGTTTTCTATGTAAAAAAAAATGAGAAAAGATAAAAAAAAATAAGATGAATAAAAAAACTTTTTTTTTTCGTCCCACCTTTCATTTTTTATATAATAAAAAATTGGGATAAATAGAAAAAAAGGTTTTTTATATGTGAAAACACGTACGAAAAAATTAAAAAAAAAGTAGAATTTTTGTCTTTTAATAAATAAACCCTGAGACAAAAGAAAAAGAACAACAACGATATTTTTTATATTTGAAAAGTGAGACGAAAAGAGGAAAAAACTCGAAGCAGTGGGAGAAGAAAACAAATTTATATGCTTTTAATAAGTATTTTTTTTAATAAAATATGGGACCAAAAACTAACAAAAAAATAGATTATGTTTTTAAATACGAAAAATTGGGACGAAAATGAGGGAAAAATAAGGAGTAAATATAAACTATTAAAACAATTTTTAGTTTATTTTTTATAGAAAAACTAGGATGAAAAAAATAACAATAAAACACCTTTTTATATATGAAAACTTGGACGAAAATGGATAAAAAAACTCGGAGGAAGAAGATTAATGAAAAAATGGTTTTTGGTTGTTAAATTCCATTAACAAAGTTTTTGAAGGGGGAACGAGTCATTCGTCAACACATATTAAGTTGTCAAATGGTTGAAATTTTAAGTTGATAGTTTTCGTTAGAATTTGCCCCCCCAAATTTCAATACAATAAAGAATGGCACCCAAATAAAAGTAAAGAAAAAGATAGGGTACCCCAAATCGCAAATAACCCAAAATATAAATGTAATTTTGTAATGTAGAGGCTGAGCGGCGATAATAAGACGATTAATTGCGGTTCAATAGTATTATGATTCGGCATGATTATTCCAAATTTATCCCTCTAATTTGGTATTATTAAGGTCTCGAACATCTCATTTATCCCAGATTTATCTCAAATTTATTGCAACTAACCCTTTTGACATGTTTTTCGTATTTTGTGTATTTCTCATGTATTTTATAGGTAAATGGTGCAGTTGGACGAAAGAGAATAACCAAAACAATGAAAACAATACGAGAAAGGAAAGTCAAGGACAAAACGGTAATTTTTCAGCCAAAATTCGAAGAAGGATCCAACATGGAAGTTGAAGTTCTCGAGTTCATGAGAACATAGGAAGAAACGATACCTCAATTTGAGTTACGATGAAAAAGGTTACAACAATTTGAAGTTGGAGACAAGTTCAAGGGGTAAAAACTGCAAACAGTGAAAATAAACAAGTTACAAGTGTAAAAACCAGACCTAGAGACCAAACCGGTTCAGTTTCTGGAGTGAACCAGTTCACTTAGCCTTGAGGGTTCGATTTTTTGCGGGATGTTTTTATCCTTTCTTAAATTGTATCTAGAGTTGTTAGGGTAAATATTTACCACTTTGGCCCCCTTTTTTGGCACTTGTATAATTCATAAAGGAGTCTTGTTATTGATACTTTACACATTGTTACGCAAGGAATTAATCAATAATCATTGGAGAACAAAGAATTCATCTTTTCACATCAAGTTAATTCATGTTCTTGCCCTTTCCGAAAACCCTTCTTTGGTGTGAAATTTTTATTCTTACAAAATTATTTCTTGATAACTGGTATTAATTTCTCAATTCTTTCTTCTTACTATTTAATTATGAATGCTTGCATGATAAATATGATTAGAGTATAATTTAACTCCTTGTCTGGCTAAGTTATTTGTGGGTTGGGGAACACGAACCCAACCTAAAGTTTTTCACTTTAAATGTAAAATTCTCCATAATTAAATGATTAATTTTTTGAGTTTAATCTATTGATTGGGACAAATATTGTAGGCCTCTTAACTCAATTTTTTAAAAGCAATCAGAGTGTTTGAGGATGCATTATATATGTCCATAAATATATCATTCGCACTAATTAATTTGTTGACCAATTATAGAGCGGGTTAACACCTAAATATATTTGGTGCTTCGAAATGATTTGTGCTTCTTTTTTGATTAATTAATTAATTTTATAGAATTTTATATTTATCAGAGATAATTTAAGGTTTCGGGGATTGGATCCCAGCTTCATTTTTCCAATAGTGTTTTAAAACCAAAAATTTCACCCTTTACTTTAAGTAGCTTAAATTTGCATTTTCATAGCTTAATTTTTGTAAGTAATTAGAAATTTTTTAAAGTACAACCTCATTTGACATGTCAAAACCTAGATTTAAGAAGTCAACCCATCCTTCATCGTTAGAAACTTATTCCCTGAGTATTCGACCCTGTCTTATCGGGTTTATTACTTGAGCGGTCGGCTTGCACTTGAGCCTTAGGTACATACGTACAACACATTTTTTGTTTTTCCTCGTATTAAGTCTAAAAGATAAAAATAGGGGATAAATTTATAAAGTAAATTAAAGGATTCACTACAAGAATTTGCACCATTAGCAACATTCAAATTATGTTGCTAAAGTTAGAAATGTGTTGCTAAAAGGTATTGGCAATATATTTTGCTATGTTGCCAACTTGTTGCCCATTGTTTGTCTAGGAAACCCTTTGGCAACACAAAAGGATTGTGTTGCTGAAGGTATACTTTTGGAAACACGCAATTGTGTTTCCAAAAGCATTTTATAATTTGTTAAATTTATAATAAAAAATATTATTTATATTTGCCAAAGGTCACTCAATAGCAACAAAAATGGTTGTGTTGCTAAAAAGCAACCTTTCATCGACACAAATTATGTTGCAGAATGTAAGGTAAATGATATAAATATAACTTTCAGCAACAACACTATTGTGTTGCCAAAAGCTATACCTTTGGCAACACAACTATTGTGTTTCCAAAAGTTATCTTTTCGCAACACAGGTCTTGCGTTGCCAAAAGCAATACCTTTGGCAACACAAGAGTTGTGTTGCCAAAGGTATAGTCTTTTGACAACACAACTCTTGTGTTGCTAAAAGCTATACCTTTGGCCATACAGCTCTTGTGTTGCCAAAAGTTATCTTTTCTCAACCAAATATTTGTTGCCATATCTAAAGTGATAGATGTAGATGATAACTTTTGGAGACAAAAAATTGTGTTGCCAAAAGTACTATATTTTTATTTATTACCTATTATTTTTTTCACAATTGGAAGCACTTTTAAACCTGCACTTTTTTCATCAAACGTACAATCTTATAATCCAAAATAACATGACCCATTTTTCATACAATCATAAGTAATACAAAGTTCCACAATTTTCAACCAAATCTCATAAATATGAATTACAAAATAATATTTTATCATAATCCAAGTATAAAGGTACAAAATAAATGCCTTCCAAATAAAAACATAACAAATCCTAACACATCAAAAGATGTAAACATGCTCTAACCAAATACATTAACACATCAAAAGATGTTAAAAAAATTCACATAAACTAAAACGACGACGACAATATCGCTCCCCTACACTATAAGAAATCGGAGCTCCAAGCCACCACGAACATAATAACTCAAAGCAAAATCCATCATCAACTTGCTCAAGATACAAAAATAAATGACTACATGAGTTTGTATAACTTCAAATGCATGCATGTTTGATTTTATCAATTTAAAAAACTATTTAATTTCAGAAAATTTCGACATAATTTCCTTTATTTATTCATGAAATCCAACCTGTTTTAACATTAAAATAAATCGAACAATAAAAAAACAACAGCTAAACCACCAATAAATCCCTTCCACCGATTTGACATATAAAAATTGTATACACAAGCCCGCACGGCCATAGTATCCGAGTTCCTACATACCAGGCTCCTCCATATCCTTTGACTTTTCCATGTGTTGCAAATCCATTTTCATTTTACAATAAGTACAAAATAAATTATTATCAATCCAACTTCAAAAGATAATAACAATTTATAATTTACAAGCAGTGCATATAAAGTAGTGATCGTTGTGTTTTATTGGAGCATTAACACCCATATATTATTTTGTTCGAAGTTAAATTGGTCATGCACGAGGTGTCTATGCCTCTTACGGGACCGTTTTATGGCTATTTTATGTTTTCACCCTCTGATGGCATGTTTTATGGCATACACTCAAACCGAGAGTCCCGTGACTACGCGATCGGTTCCTACGAGTTACACTGGTCCCGTGCGGGGTGTTCGTGACTCTTATAGAATCGTTTTGTGGATGTTTTACGTTTTCACCCTTTCATGGCATGTTTTTATGCTTAAGTCTAACTTTTTAGAAATTTATATCGTACACTAAAATCGGGAGCGCTGTGATTACGCGGTCAGTTCCTATGAGTTAAATTGGTCGCGTACGAGGTGTTCGTGACTCTTACGAGATCCTTTTGTGCTGTTATATGTTTTCACCCTTTGACGGCATGTTTTTATGCTTAAGTCTAACTTTTTGCAAATTTACGTCGTACACTCAAACTGAGAGTCACGTGACTACGCAGTCAATTCCTACGAGTTAAATTGGTCCCGCGCGAGGTGTTGTTGCCTCTTACGGGACCATTTTGTGGTTGTTTTATGTTTTCACCCTTTAACGACAAGTTTTTATGCTTAAGTCTAACTTTTTACAAATTTATGTCGTACTCTCAAACCGGGAGCCGCGTGACTACGCGGCCGGTTCCTACGAGTTACATTGGTCTTGTGCGAGGTATTCATGACTCTTATAGGACCGTTTTGTGGTTGTTTTACATTTTCACCCTTTGATGGCATATTTTTATTTTATGCCTAAGTCTAACTTTTTACAAATTTACGTCGTACACTCAAACCGAGAGGATCGTAACTACGCAGTTAGTTCCTACGAGTTACATTGGCACCGTGTGAGGTGTTCGTGACTATTACCGGGCCATTTCACGGCTATTTTACGTTTTCACCCTTTGAAGGCATGTTTTTATGGTTAAGTTTAACTTTTTGCAAATTTAGGTCGTACACTCAAATCGGGAGTGACTTTACTACGTGGTCGGTTCCAACGAGCTACATTGGTTTCGTGCGAGATGTTCGTGCCTCTTACGCGACCATTTTGTGGTTGTTTTATGTTTTAACCCTTTGAGGGATAGTTTTTATGCTTAAGTCTAACTTTTTGTAAATTTAAATCGAACAATCAAACAGGGAGTCACATGACGATGTAGTTAATTCCTATGAGTTACATTGGTCCCATGCGAGGTGTTTGTTCCTCTTATGAGACCGTTTGGTGGGTGTTTTACGTTTTCACCCTCAGATGGCATGTTTTTATGATTAAGCCTAACTTTTTGAAAATTTATGCCATACACTCAAACCTAGAGCTACGTGACTATGCAGTCAGTTCCTACGAGTTGCATTGGTCCCGTACGAGGTGTTCGTGACTCTTACGATACCGTTTTGTGGTTGTTTTATGTTTTCACCTTTTCATGGCATGTTTTTATGCTTAAGTCTAACATTTTGTAAATTTATATCGTACACTCAAACCGAGAGCGCCTTGACTACGCAGTCGAATCCGATGAGTTATGATAGGCAGGGTTTCGCCGCGACGCGAGAGTCACCTACGCACCGGTCGTTTTATATTCGGCTCACCAACTCTATACAAAAACCTAAATTACGACTACACTCAACGGGTGAGTATAGCGATAAGTCGAGTATCGAATCAACAGAGAATGTTTGATAGATCGCAACAGATTATTAATTCAGGAATAAAAGTGTAAAAGGTGTTTAGAAACTAAAAAGGAAAAGATGCATAAAAGGGAAATGATTAATCTAGGCGAGGGAAATGAAACTAGGTTAACAAAGCGAGTAAAACTATAGGCTGCGTCGAATATCCCTCACCCGAGTTAAGTAGTATAAAATGGTTACATGGGTCGACGAGTTATTACAAATGCGTCTCGTTTCAACAGTTAATTAAATCAAGGGTTGTTACGCCCTAAATCATTATAAAATCCTAATAAGATTTCAGCGTCAACAAATATCCCGGAAATTACGCGCGAAAGGTCGTAAGCACGGGACATACATGATATGCCCCGTCAAATCTCCTAGGCGTAATAACTAGGACAACACACTCGAAATAGACCCGTAAACACCATCACCAAAGCAAAGCAACGAGTCAACTCGAGTGAGCTCCATTCAAGCACAACCTAATTTAGATTAGCTAGAAAGCATGTTAAAAATGCGGTAAATGGAAAGAGGGAATAAACGCGATAAATCTATACTACAAAGCAAGTGAAGAAAGCATGTGAATCTAATTAAGAAAGCATGTAAATCAAACTATCAAAGCAAGAAAGAAGGAAATACAAACTATATAAATGGAGGGGATGATGAATAGTGCAACAATCAATCCAAAAGAGTGTCAATCCAAGAACAATTGAAGAACAACTCTTCAAAACACTCAAAACCTAAGCTATTATAACCTAAAAATGTTTTCTCTACTAAATCCGTTCTCATTACAACAAAATTGGTTTATATATTAAGTTAGAATAAAAGAAAAGAAGAAAGAAAAGAGAAGAAAATATCTGCAGGAAAAAATAGAGCATCGATCGATCGACCCCTGTGGTCGATCGATCGACTATTAAAATCGTGGCAAAAATACAAAGGCTCGATCGATCGATCAAGCAGGGCAGCCTGCTGTTTCCCCTGTTTTGGCATGCTTTCCATCTCCGCTCAATTCGCCGCAACTTTGTCATACGGACTCAGAATCACGCACCGTTCGCGGCCACGCGAAGCTAGAGAGGAGAGCTACAACTTCCGTGTAGATGTCGGGCCAGGTGACCAATCTATGAAATGACCAGATTGTCCTTGAACGTGGAAGTTGCGCGGAATGCGTCCGGATCCCATACTTGGTACCTAAATACCTACAAAAGCCCAATTATACCTCATATAGCATGTTAACAGTATAAACCGAGGTTGTCTGGTTAACGAACATAAATATAAAGATTAAGGCACCAGAGGGGGCTAAAATGTGCACGTTCGACAGATGAAATACGCGATATTTGCGTGTTATCACACCCCCTAACTTACACATTGCTAGTCCCTAGCAATGAAATAGGATGCAACAAGAAGAACAAGTAAACCAAAACAGGAGATAGTACAAAAGTGTGGTATAAAAGCATAAGGCCACTTTCACGGGCGATTCGATTGCATTTAGCGTATGCAATAAGCCGTTAAACCCTTAGGTTACCTTAGTGGACGAGTGTCGTCTCGTGAGGGTTTTCAGGGATGAAACCCACAAACATCATAAAGTTTCCTCAAAATATGACCAATCAACTAAGACAAACTCATCAGTGCGAACAAGATTTCAACATGTTATTAGCATAGCAAACGAATTTCGTGAAAAGTCTGTAGTTATTAACATTATCGAATGCACCTCAATGAATTGAAACTCTAACATGTGGGAGGGTAGTGAGCATATGCAAAGTAGGATTTGGCAAAAAACTTAAATAACTCGGATACTAAATATCAAAGCATGCATAAAAGTCAATCCTCACGGGCATTACACTCATCAAATGAAATCACTTGAAACAGGGAGGTAACACAAGGGACATGTGGGCATAAGGAGTAAATGTAAAGGGAAACTAGGCCGCGCACATCTCACAATTGAAGAACGCTATATAGGAAATAAAAATTGCAATCTCAGTGAAAGGACACCGCATATATAAAAGAGGCAAAATGCATTTTCACAAATTATCAACACTATTTAAACATTTGAATTACATCTACTTAAGATCACATAGGACTTTAATAGGATTGTAATGTAGGCTAGGTTAGGGTACGAAATGAAAGGGATGTATATATGGATTCAAAGTGTTTGGGGATGAAACTCGGAATAATGGAAAAAAGTGGGCAATTTCAAAATTGGACATATGATTTCCAAACGAGCATTAGATATAACAATCGAGAGAGTAACAAGGATTATTGAATCACATACAAACACTATAAACAACTTTCTCTTTCTTTTTCTTTTCTTCTTTCTCTCACTTTTTTCTTTTGTTTTCTTTTGTTTTTAACTTTCTCTTTTTCACTCTTTTTTTTTCACTTCTTACTCTTTTCATACTCAAATTGCAACCACAACACAACAATATCATTCAATCCCAAGCAACAATCCAAACAAGGGTGTGTAAGGTAATATGTATGGTATAAAACTCCAATTTGGAGTTGGATATGGGATTTTGGGTAATGAAAAGAAAGGCTAGTATTTAGGCTCAAGTGGGTTGACTAGGGAAAATATAAAGGGTGAGGTCAAGGTTATATTGGTGATATACAAAGATGGCCTATGATCATTTCACAAAGTTTACGCAATTCTCGAGTCAAAACAATATATGAAAATCATGCTCAAGTAACACATTTCAAGTATGAACTCATTTAATGAACGGTCAATGAAAGAATAAAGAGATTACCAACGACTGTAACGTTTTCAAAGAGGAAAGAATAGTGTATACACTCACAAATGAAGATAAGTCTCTAATCTCACTCGGTGTAAGTATATACAATGCAACAAAAGCATACCAAGTTATAAAAATCTTAAACCAAATCAATATAACAAGAATGGTGCATGTGCTCACGGATTAAAGTTTAATTCATGAAGTTATTCATAATATTAATGATTTAGGGACTAAAGTCTAATAACTTCTAAAATCGATAACATGCATCGTTGAATTGTCTATTTGATCGAGAAATTATTAAAATTTATCATCGGAAACAATGGCAAAATGCCCAATAAAGGAGAAAAAAGAAAGAAATTATTTTTGAAAATTTTTAAATTTTTAACAAAAACATGCTTTGTAACTAAATTGTAATCAAATCCAAGGACTAAACAACAAATGGATAGAATATCCTACACCCCCTAACTTGAATGTTGCATTGTCCCCAATGCGTCCGTTAAAGAACACAACACAAAGCTAGGAAAAGAATGATATTACCCATATGTGGAGCGATCTCCATAAGTACAAGTCCAAATGAAGCTGCAAAAAAAGTTAGTACAAAGCATATGAAGAATATGTACCGATGTATTAAGTTAAGAGAATCTATGTCACAAGTCACAATAATATAGAGGGGCTGAAGTGCAAATACTAGATAAATTGATGGTGAACTTTTTGATTTTATAAAATGGAAGGTCACACACATCAAAATCCAATAAACAACCACAAACTACATTTTCATTTCTCATTTCAAAAGTTCAATACAAAATCACTTAATACGTTACAACTAGTGAAATAAAAGAAAAACAAATAAAAATAAAAAGTACAATATACTATCCGATCCCAGAATACAAAAATAACCCAGTACAACAGCAGCTTAGTGGCCAGAACCACTAGGATCAGAGGGGTCCTGAAAATGAGGAGGTAGTGGTGTGTCGGAATCACTGCGCTGCAGATAAAGATCTCTCATCATTCGCTGCATCATCCGACAGTCCTGTCTGTGCTGTGCCCTCGCCTGCCTCTGCATGGCCCACTCCTGTCGCTGCTCGGCATGAAAATGCTCCTGCTGAGCCTGCTGCTGTGCCCACTGCTGCCGCTGCTCGGCCTGAAACTGGTCCAGGAGAGACTCCCACGTAGCCCACCTGAGCTGGGTCTCCTCCCAGCACTGGTCCTGCACGGCCTGGAATGCCGCAAAGCGGGCATCATCATCAGTGTGTGGCGCGTGAGAACCCTCACCTATCTCCATCTCCCTGATCTCATCCTCCTCATCGTCCGTCTCATCAGCCACCTCTGCCCTCTGTCTCTTACCGCCCAGTTGCCCGCACTCGTGCTTTAACATTTTTGAAATACTGTCCTTGGAGAGAAGCCCGAATGGGTCGAGCTTACGGTCACCGTCGAACTCAGGCCAACCATGCGATATACAAATCCTCATAATGAGGGAAGGAAAGGGAAGGGAATACCTCCAAGCAATCTCATTAGCTGTCGTGCACATCATGTCTAGAAAGATACAGGGCAAGCTGATATTGCCCAAACCATTAATCATCGTGTAGATCAATGCGGCATGCTTGTGACGAACCTCTGACTGGTTGTTCGTCACCATGAAAGAATGGACATTAATATAGTGAAATAACCTCGATAAGTCCTCCATTGCAGCCGAGCGAAACGCACCCTTTTTCCACGCCTCACCCGGTGCAAGAGCCTCTATCAATGTCCCCCTGCCGAAGATGGTCCCATCCAGAAAACTGACTGAGTCCGCGGGGTGTGTCACACCCATGTAGGCTGCCAAATCAGAAATGCTGAATGGAATCCTCACCCCACGGACCATCGCCTCGTATGTAGTCGGCCCACTGCCCTTTACCTCCACTAACATCGCATAAAATAACCGTACTAACTCTTCATTGATACGACCGTTAGTAGCAAGAAAGGGCTCCCGCCCCTGACAGCGCAACAGAGCACGCGCCTCCCTCAGTATATCCTCAATGGCCCACCCAAAATGATATCCAAGGTGATGCTCGGATTAATGAAAGTGGGCGCAGTACCAATATCGCTCTTGATCACAGCGGAAATCATCAACGCCCCCGACGGGCATACACCTAGTAGAGCTGTATTTCTTCGGTGCCATTTCAACCTACGAAACAAGAATTAGGCGAGACAAAAAAAAATTGTAAGCATAATTAATGGTTAGTAGTGTACAAGTTGAAATGGAGGTGCAATTGCGGAAAAGCGAGGTGAAAAAATGAAACATTGCGATGAAAAATGTCGGCATGCGACAAGAAATGAAAATCACCCAAGTGTGCGTCAAAAATTGGATTGAAAACTGTTTTAGGCATTTTGACGAACACTTGGCGTACGCAATGTGCGTCAAGGTTGAAAAATACCACATTGAACCAACAAAATCGCCCCACTCATGAACAAAACATCAATGCAGCAATAATCATGTGTTCATGAGTGGATATTCAACAAGAATCATGAGAGAAATCGGTTGGAACAACATAAATCAGGGGGAAAAACAACCACATTCAAACAATGTCAACTTAGGGTTTAAACATGAAATTCATGACAAATAAGCAGCAAAATCCACAAAAACAATGTAAAGTAGGAATGATTATACCTTTGTAGTGTAGAGATTTGAATCAATTGAAGAAATGTGGTGTTGGAGATTTTCTAGGGCAAACTCGTGTAAGAGAGGAGAAGAGAGAATAAGGGAAAATGGGGAAAAAATGCAGCAGTCTCGGGCTTTAACTGCTCAATCGATCGATCGAGCCTGGGCCTTCGATCGATCGATCAAGCAGGTCCAGGCACACTGCTTTCCTTTTTTAAATGGGGGGTAGGGAATGGAATTCAGGGATAATGGGGGGGGGGGGGGGGTTAAATATAAAATAAATATATATATATATATATATATATATATGAAATAAAAATATAAAAATAAAAATAAAAATAAAAATAAAAATAAAAATAAAATTAATTACACATAGGCTTAAATATACACACAAAAAGGCCTATGCTAACCAAAAAATAAATTATGTACAATGAGCAACACACACGCATGGTCACGACAATGAAAAAAAAAAAGAAAAAAGAAAAACAAATGCAAATGCGTGAGAATGCGCGTGTGAAAAATAAAGGTAAAAATGTTTTTGCGATTTTTTTGATTGTTTTCTTAAGAAATGCGTGTCGGGATGCATAGTCTCCGCAAATTCAAGTGCGTTGAACCTATAAAAGAGTTAGAACCAAGCAAACAAAAAGAAATAAAAAGAGATTAACTAATTACACTAGGCTAATATTAAGAAAAACAAAAATGAAGAAGTTAGTATATACAACCTACACTTAGGATGTGCAATTAACTATGTACTAAAAGTTGAAACTTTTGAGGGTCCATCCAAAATAAAAGTTGAATTTGGCGGATCAACGGTGGACCCTCCCGAACATGCATGCCTCCCGAAAAATAGGAATTCCGTTCGAACGATGGAAGGCATGTGTAAGGCGGTGAAAGTGAACCATCCCCAATTGAAACTTTGGGAGGGAGGATGGGGGATGTGGATAGGACGGGCAACAAATACACACGCGGGATGAGAAAACATGACTCAACTCCCGAGTATTTTAAAGTTGGAACGGGAGGCGGCGCACATGAGGGCAAAGATGCCGTTATGGAAAGCGGCTCGAGCGAGTACTCCTCGTCGGTGAAAAGGTTTGGAACTAAAAAGTTTTGAACCGATTCATCGGGTACTCGAATTGGTACGACAATATATAATGAAGATGGGGATGAAAGAAATTCAATCTCAGGCGATGAGTGATCATCGCTTGAAAATTGAATTTCGGAAGAAATATGATCGTTTACAATGAAACTTTCTTCTTCGAAAATCAAAGAAGAAACGAATTCATTGCAAATAGATACTATTCCCTTTTCATCCTCATTTTCATTCTCTACTATACCGTGGGTCAAGTCAAGGATGATTTGTTCCAAAGTAGGAACGAAGTCCTCATTTGGTTCAAAACAGTCCTCGACTTCGGCAGTCTCCGAAGAAAAGTCGTCGTCGGATTCAAATAGTAAATCCAACTCGTGTTCCCAACAACTATTTTCTTCCCGATAACGTTCTTCAATCCTCTCATTTTCAAGCATACGCAATCCCTCACCGAAAGTCATCGGGCGAGGAGCGGATTCTTGGAAATGAGAAGTTTAAAAATTGTTCTCGGGACTACGATCAAAATCATTAACATAAGAATTTTGAAAATGATTACAATTGGATTCAAAATTCTTATCATAAGGATCTTGCGACCAAAAATCAGAATGATCATGCACAAAATTGCTGTAATCAAAACTTTGACTTTCGTAATACTCACCCAATGTCATTTTAGATGTTGCAACTTTTTGGGATTGCAAGTATTGACCAAAAGTCAAAGGTTTACCAAAATTTTGAGAATTATTATTAGGATTACCAAAAAAGTTAGAATAAGACATGCTTACCCCAACAATATCTCGAGAAGGAGACTTTCACAAAGAAGATGTGAGGCGGGATAATTCAAGCGTTCCTAGGCGCTCAAATGTAGAAGTCCTGCAAAAAAGGTTAAAAGAAAGAATACAAATACAAATGAAAGAATACTACGAACTAATAAGACAATTACAATCTAAATCAAACAGATCGCTGGCAAGGACGCAATTTGATAGGTAGGGTTTCGCCACGGCGCGAGAGTCACCTACGCGCCGGTCATTTTATATTCGGCTCACCAACTCTATACAAAAACCTAAATTACGACTACACTCAACGAGTGAGTATAGAGGTAAGTCGGGTATCGAATCCACAGAGAATGTTTGATAGATCGCAACATATTATTAATTCAGGAATAAAAGTGTAAAAGGTGTTTAGAAACTAAAAAGGAAAAGATGCATAAAAGGAAAATGATTAATCTAGGCGAGGAAAATGAAACTAGGTTAACAAAACGAGTAAAACTATAGGCTGCGTCGAATATCCCTCACCCGAATTAAGTAGTATAAAATGGTTACATGGGTCGACCAGTTATTACAAATGCGTCTCGTTTCGACAGTTAATTAAATCAAGGGTTGTTACGCCCTAAATCATCATAAAAGCCTAATAAGATTTTGGCGTCAACAAATATCCTGGAAATTACGCGCGAAAGGTCATAAGCACGGGACATACATGATATGCCCCGTCAAATCTCCTAGGGGTAATAACTAGGACAACGCACTCGAAATAGACCCGTAAACACCATCACCAAAGCAAAGTAATGCATCAACTCGAGTGAGTTCCATTCAAGCACAACCTAATTTAGATTAGCTAGAAAGCATGTTAAAAAACGCGATAAATAGAAAGCGGGAATAAATGCGATAAATCTATACTACAAAGCAAGTGAAGAAAGCATGTGAATCTAATTAAGAAAGCATGTAAATCAAACTATCAAAGAAAGAAAGAAGGAAATACAAACTATATAAATGGAGGGGATGATGAATAGTGCAACAATCAATCCAAAAGAGTGTCAATCCAAGAACAATTGAAGAACAACTCTTCAAAACCCTCAAAACCTAAGCTATTATAACCTAAAAATGTTTTGTCTACTGAATCCGTTCTTATTACAACAAAATTGGTTTATATACTAAGATAGAATAAAAGAAAAGAAGAAAGAAAAGAGAAGAAAATATCTGCAGGAAAAATAGAGCATCGATCGATCGACCCCTGTGGTCGATCGATCGACTATTAAAATCATGGAAAAAATACAAAGGCTCGATCGATTGATCAAGCAGGGCAGCCTGCTGTTTCACTGTTATGGCATGCTTTCCATCTCCGCTCAATTCACCGTAACTTTTTCATACGGACTCAGAATCACGCACCGTTCACGGCCACACGAAGCTAGCGAGGAGAGCTAAAACTTTTGTGTAGATGTAAGGCCAGGTGCCCAATCTGTGAAATGACCGGATTGTCCTTGAACGTGCGATTGTGTACGAAAATTGTGTGGAATGCGTCCGGATCCCATACTTGGTACCTAAATACCTACAAAAGCCGAATTATACCTCATATAGTATGTTAACAGTATAAACCGAGGTTGTCTGGTTAACGGGCTTAAATATAGAGATTAAGGCACCCGAGGGGGCTAAAATGCATAGGTTCGACGGATGAAATACGCGATATTTACGTATTATCAAGTTACATTAGTCTCGTGCAAGGTGTTCATGACTCTTACGAGACCGTTTTATGGTTATTATACATTTTCACCCTTTGACGAAATGTTTTTATGCTTAAGTCTAACTTTTTAAAAATTTACATCGTACACTCAAACTGGGAGTCATGTGACTACGTAGTCAATTCCTACGAGTTACATTGGTCCCGTGTTAGGTGTTCTTACCACTTACGGGACCGTTTTGTGGTTGTTTTACGTTTTTACCCTTTGACGGCATATTTTTATGCTTAACTCTAACTTTTTATAAATTTACCTCGTACACTCAAATCGGGAGCCACGTTACTACGCGGTTGGTTCCTATGAGTTACATTTGTCCTGTGACAGGTGATTGTGACTCTTACGGAACACTTTTGTGGCTGTTTTACATTTTCACCCTTTGATGGCATGTTTTTATTTTATGCCTAAGTCTAAATTTTTATAAATTTACATCATACACTCAAATCGGGAGAGTCGTGACTACGCGGTCAGTTCCTATGAGTTACATTGATCCCGTGTGATGTGTTCGTGACTATTACAGTGCCGTTTTGTGGGTATTTTACGTTTTCACCCTTTGAAGGCAAGTTTTTATGCTTAAGTTTAACTTTTTCTAAATTTAGGTCATACACTCAAACCAGGAGTCACTTTACTATGTGGTCGGTTCCAACGAGTTGCATTGGTTCCATGCGAGATGTGCGTGCCTCTTACGCCACCGTTTTGTGGTTAATTAATATTTTCACCCTTTGAGGGAAAAATTTTACACTTAAATCTAACTTTTTATAAATTTACATCGTACACTCAAATCGGGAGTCATGTGATGACGTAGTCAATTCTTATGAGTTACATTGGTCCCGTACGAGGTGTTCGTGCCTCTTATGGGACCGTTTGGTGGTTATTTTACGTTTTCATTCTTCAATGGCATGTTTTTATGAATAAGCCTAACTTTTTGCAAATTTATGCCATACACTCGAACTGGGAGCCCCGTGACTAGGCGATCGGTTCCTACGAGTTACAAAGGTTCCATTCGAGGCGACCCTGCCTCTTACGGGACGTTTTTGTGGTTGTTTTACCTTTTCACCCTTTCAAGGCATGTTTTTATTCTTAAGTATAACTTTTGCAAATTTACATCGTACACTCAAATCGAGAGCGTCGTGATAACGCGATCAGTTTCTCCGAGTTACTTTCGTCCCGTGTGACGTGTTCGTGACTATTACGGGAACGATTTGTGGTAGTTTTATATTTTCACTCTTTGATGGCATGTTTTTATACTTATGTCTAACTTTTTTGCCAATTTATGTCGTAAACTCAAACTAACAGCGCCGTGACTACGCGGTCAGTTCCTATGAGTTACGTTGGTTCTGTATGAGACATTCGTGACTCTTAGGGAACCGTTCTGTGGTTATTTTACATTTTCACCCTTTGAAGGCATGTTTTAATGCTTAATTCTAACTTTTTGCAAATTTTGGTCGTACACTCAAACAGGGAGTCACATGACTACACGATCGGTTCCTACGAGTTACATTGATCACGTGCGAGGTGTTTGTGCATCTTACAGAACCGTTTTGTGAATGTTTTACGTTTTCACCCTTTGATGGCATCTTTTTATGCTTGAGTCTAACTTTTTTACAAATTTAGGTCGTACACTCAAACTGGGAGCACCAAGACTACGAGATTGGTTTCTACGAGTTATATTAGTCCTGTGTGAGGTGTTCATGACTCTTTCAGGACCGTTTTGTGAATGTTTTACATTTTCACCATTTGAAGGCATGTTTCTTTGCTTAAGTCTATCTTTTTGTAAATTTAGATCGTACACTCAAACCGAGAGTCACATGACTACTCAATTCCTACGAGTTACATTAATCCCGTGTGAGATGTTCGTGCCTCCTACGGGGCCGTTTTGTGGTTGTTTTACATTTTCACTCTTTGATGGCATGTTTTATGCTCAAGCCTAACTTTTTACAAATTTACGCCGTACACTCAAATCGAGAGTGCCGTGACTACGCGGTAGGTTCCTACGCGTTACGTTGATCCCATGAGAGGTGTTCGTGGCTCTTACGGGACTGTTTTGGGGTTGTTTTATGTTTTCACCCTTTGATGGCATGTTTTTATGCTTAAGTCTACTATTTGAAAATTTATGCCGTACACTCAAACTGGGAGCCCTGTGACTACGCGGTCGGTTCGAACGAGTTACATTGGTCCCGTGCGAGATGTTCGTGACTCATATGGGACCATTTTTTTATTATTTTACGTTTTCACCCTTTGATGGCCTATTTTTATGCTTAAGTATAACTTTTTACAAATTTACATTGTACACACAAACCGGGAGCGCCGTGATTACGCAGTTAGTTCTTACGAGTTACATTGGTCCTATGTGAGGTGTTCGTGGCTATCAAGGGACCATTTTGTGGTTGTTTCATGTTTTCACCCTTTGAAGGTATGATTTAATGCATAAGCCTACTTTTTTGCAAATTTTCATCATACACGCAAATCGGGAGTCACGTGACTACGCAATCACTTCCTATGAGTTATATTGGTCCTGTGCGAGGTGTTCGTGCCTCTTACGGGACCGTTTTGTGGTTGTTTTAAGTTTTCACCCTTCGATGGCATGTTTTTATGCTTAAGTCTAACTTTTTAGAAATTTATGTTATACACTCAAATCGAGAGCGTCGTGACTACGCAATCAGTGACTATGAGTTACGTTGGTTCCGTGTACGGTGTTCGTAACTCTTATGGAAAAGTTTTGTGACTATATTACGTTTTCACCCTTTAAAGGCATGTTTTTATGCTTAAGTCTAACTTTTTGCAAATTTAGGTCGTACACTCAAATTGCGATCGGTTCCCACAAGTTACATGTAGGATATTGTTCGTGACTCTAACGGGACTGTTTTGTAGTAGTTTACATTTTCACCCTTTGATGGCATGTTTTTATGCTTAAGTCTAACTTTTTGCAAATTTACGTCGCACACTCAAACCGAGATCCCCGTGACTACGCGATAAGTTTTTATTAGTTATATTGATTTTGTACGAGGTGTTTGTACCTCTTAAGGGCTATTTTATGTTTTAACCCTTTAATGGCATGTTTTTATGACTAGGTCTAACATTTTGCAAATTTACGTCCAACACTCAATGCAATCGGTTCCTACGAGTTAAATTGGTCATGCACGAGGTGTTCGTGCCTCTTACAGAACCGTTTTGTGGCTGATTTACATTTTCACTCTTTGATGGCATATTTTTATGCTTAAGTCTAATTTACTTCGTACATTGAAATCGGGAGTCACATGACTATGCGGTCGGTTCCTACAAGTTACATTAGTCCCATGCGAGGTGTTCGTGACTCTTATGGGACCGTTTTGTATTAGTTTTACATTTTCACCATTTGATGGCTTGTTTTTATGCTTAAGTCTAACATTTTACAAATCTACATCGTACACTCAAATCGGGAGTCACGTGACTGCGCAGTTAATTCCTACGAGTTACATTGGTCCCGTACGGCATGTTCGTGCCTCTTATAGGACAGTTTTGTGATTTTTTTTATGTTTTCACACTTTGATGACATATTTTTATGCTTAAGTCTATCTTTTTGCAAATTTAGGTCGTACACTCAAACCGATTGTCACTTGACTACGCGGTCAGTTCCTTCGAGTTACATTGGTCATGTGCAAGGTGTTCGTGCCTCTTACAGAACCGTTTTATGGATATTTTATGTTTTCACCCTTTGATGGAATATTTTTATGCTCAATTCTATATTTTTTCAAATTTAGGTCGTACACTCAGACCGAGAGCACCGAGACTACGCGATAGGTTTCTATTAGTTACATTGGTCCTGTGTGAGGTGTTCGTAACTGTTTAAGGACCGTTTTGTGGATATTTTATGTTTTCACCATTTAAAGGCATGTTTCTATGCATAAGTCTATCGTTTTGTAAATTTATGTCGTACACTCAAACCGGGAGTCACATGACAACTCGATTCCTACGAGTTACATTGGTCCCTTGCGAGGTGTTTGAGCCTCATACGGGACCGTTTTGAAACTGTTTTACATCTTCACCCTTTGATGGAATGTTTTTATGCTTAAGCCTAACTTTTTTAAATTTACGTCGTACACTCAAACCGAGAGTGTCGTGACTACGCAGTAGATTCCTACGAGTTACATTGGTCTGTGCGACGTGTTCGTGCCTCTTACAGAACTGTTTTGTTGTTGTTTTACATTTTATACCTTTGATGGCATGTTTTTATGCTTAAGTCTACTATTTGCAAATTTACATCGTACACTCAAATCGGGAGCCCTGTGACTATGCGACCGATTGATCGAGTTACATTGGTCCCATGCGAGGTGTTCGTGACACATACAGGACCATTTGTTGATTATTTTACATTTTCACCCTTTGACGGCATGTTTTTCTTCTTAAGTCTAACTTTTTGCAAATTTACGTCCTACACGCAAATCGGGAGCGCGTGATTATGCGGTCAGTTCCTACGAGTTACATTGGTTCCGTGTGAGGTGTTCATGACTATTACGGGACCGTTTTGTGGCTGTTTCATGCTTTCACCCTTTGAAGGCATGATTTAATGCACATGTCTACCTTTTTCCAAATTTACGTCGTACATGCAAATCGGGATTCATGTGACTATGCAGTCACTTCCTACGAGTTACATTGGTCGCGTACGAGGTGTTCGTGCCTCTTACGAGACCGTTTTGTGGTTATTTTACGTTTTCACCCTTCGATGACATGATTTTATGATTAAGACTAATTTTTTGCAAATTTATGTCGCACACTCAAATCGAGAGCGCCGTGACTACGCGAATAGTTCCTACGAGTTATGTTGGTCCCGTGTGAGGTGTTCGTGACTCTTACGGGAAAGTTTTGTGACTGTTTTACGTTTTCACTATTTGAAGGAATGTTTTTCTGCTTAAGTCAAACTTTTTGCAAATTTAGGTCGTACACTCAAATCGGAAGTCACGTGACTACGCGGTCAGTTCCTACGAGTTACATTGGTCCCGTAGGAGGTTGATCGTGACTCTTACGGGACCGTTTTGTGGTTATTTTACGTTTTCACCCTTTGATGACATGTTTTTATGTTAAGTCTAACTTTTTGCAAATTTACGTCGTACACTCAAACCGGGAGCACCGTGACAACGCGATCAGTTCCTATGAGTTACATTGGTCCCGTGTGAGGTGTTCGAGAATCTTATGGGACCGTTTTGTCTCTATTCAACATTTTCACCCTTTGATGACAAGTTTTTATGCTTAAGTCTAACTTTTTGCAAATTTACATCACACACTCAAATCATGAGTCACGTGATTATGCGATCGGTTTCTACGAATTACATTGGTCCTGTAGGAGGTTGTTCGTGACTCTTATGAAACCGTTTTGTGGTTGTTTCACATTTTCACTCTTTGATGGTATGTTTTTGTGCTTAAGTCTAACTTTTTGCAAATTTACATTGCACACTCAAACCGGGAGCTCCGTGACTACGCGATTAGTTTCTACGAGTTACATTAGTTCCATGCGAGGTATTCGTGCCTCTTAAGGGCCGTTTTCAATTTGGTTTACATTTTAACCCTTTGATGGCATGTTTTTATGCCTAGATCTAACATTTTGTAAATTTACGTCCTACACTCTAATCGGGAGTCGCGTGAATACTCGGTCGGTTCCTACGAGTTAAATTGGTCATGTACGAGGTATTCATGCCTCATACGGGCCCGTTGTGTCTTCATTTTACGACTTCATCATTTGATGGCATGTTTTTATACTTGAGTCTAACATTTTGCAAATCAACGTTGTACACTCAAATCGGGAGTCATGTGACTGCCCAGTAAATTCCTATGAGTTACATTGGTCTCGTGCGATGTGTTTGTGCCTCTTACGGGATCGTTTTGTGGTTGTTTTACGTTTTCACACTTTGACGATATGTTTTTATGCTTAAGTCTATTGTTTTACAAATTTAGGTCGTATACTCAAACCGAGAGTAACATGACTACGCGGTCGATTTCTACGAGTTACATTGGTCCCGTGCGAGGTGTTCGTGCCTCTTACGGAACCGTTTTGTGGTTGTTTTATATTTTCACCCTTTGACGGCATGTTTCTATGCTTAAGTCTAATATTTTGCAAATATATGTTGTACACTCAAACCCGGAGTCACGTGACTGCGCAGCCAATTCCTACGATTTACATTGGTCTCGTGCAACGTGTTCGTCCCTCTTACGAGACCGTTTTGTGGTTATTTTATGTTTTCACCCTTTGATGACATGTTTTTTTATGCTTAAGGGTATCTTTTTAAAAATTTAGGTCATACACTCAAACCGAGAGTCACATGACTATGTGGTCAGTTTTTACGAGTTATATTGGTCCCGTACGAGGTGTTCGTGCCTCTTACGCGACCGTTTTGTGGCTGTTTTATATTTTCACCCTTTGTTGGTATGTTTTTATTCTTAAGTCTATCTTTTTACAAATTTAGGTTGTACACTGAAATCAAGAGCACCGAGACTAGGCGGTAGGTTTCTACGAGTTACATTGGTCCCGTGTGAGGTGTTCGTTACTATTTTGGGACCATTTTGGGGATGTTTTACGTTTTCACCCTTTGAAGGCTTGTTTCTATGCTGAACTCTATCTTTTTGTAAATTTATGTCGTACACTCAAACCGGGAGTCACATGACTACTCGATTACTACGAGTTACGTTGGTCATGTGCGAGGTGTTTGTGCCTCGTACGGGACCGTTTTGTAGCTGCTTTATATTTTCACCCTTTGATGGCATGTTTTTATGCTTAAGCCTAACTTTTTTCAAATCTATGCCGTACACTCAAACCGAGAGTTCCTTGACTACGCGGTAGATTCCTACGAGTTATATTGGTCCCGTGCGACGTGTTCATTCCTCTTACGGGACCGTTATATTGGTCCCGTGCGACGTGTTCGTGCCTCTTACGGGACCGTTTTCTGGCTATTTTACATTTTCACCCTTCGATGGCATATTTTTATGCTTAAGTATACTATTTGCAAATTCATATTGTACACTCAAAACGAGAGCCTTGTGACTACGCGATCGGTTCAAATGAGTTACATTAGTCCTGTGTGAGGTGTTCGTGATGCATACGGGACCATTATGTGATTGTTTTATGTTTTCACCCTTTGATGGTATGTTTTTATGCTTAAGTCTAACCTTTTACAAATTTACGTCGCTCACACAAACTGGGAGCGCCGTGATTACGCGGTCAGTTTTTATGAGTTACCTTGGTCCCGTGTGAGGTGTTTGTGACTATTACAGGACCGTTTTGTGGTTGTTTCATGTTTTCACCCTTTGAAGGCATGATTTAATTCATAAGTCTACCTTTTTGCAAATTTACGTCGTACACGCAAATCAAGAGTCACGTGACTACGTAGTCACTTCCTACGAGTTACATTAGTCCCGTACGAGGTGTTCGTGCCTCTTACGGGATCGTTTTGTGGTTATTTTATGTTTTCAACCTTCGATGGCATGATTTTATGCTTATGTCTAACTTTTTACAAATTTATGTCGTACATTCAAACCAAGAGTTACGTGACTACGCGATCAGTTCCTACGAGTTAGGTTGGTCCAGTGTGAGGTGTTCGTGACTCTTACGAGAAATTTGTGTGATTGTTTTACGTTTTCACTCTTTGAAGGCATGTTTTTCTACTTAGGTTAAACTTTTTGTAAATTTAGGTCGTACACTCAAATCGAGAGTAACGTGACTATGCGGTCGGTTCCTACGAGTTACATTGGTCCCATAGGAGGTTGTTCGTGACTCTTACGGGACCATTTTGTGATTTTTTTCACCTTTGATGGAATGTTTTTATGCTTAAGTCTAACTTTTTTGCAAATTTACATCGTACATTTAAACATAGAGCATCGTGACAACGCGGTTAGTTCCTACGAGTTACATTGGTCCCGTGTGAGGTGTTCATGACTGTTACGGGACCGTTTTGTGTCTATTCAACGTTTTCACCCTTTGATGACAAGTTTTTGTGCTTAAGTTTAAATTTTTGAAAATTTACGTCGCACACTCAAATTGGGAGCGCCGTGACTACTCAGTCGATTCTTACGAGTTACATTGGTCCCGTGCGAAGTCTTCGTGCCTCTTAGGGGATCGTTTTGTGGTTATTTTACGTTTTCACCCTTTGATGGCATGTTGTTATGCTTAAGTCTAACTTTTTGCATACTTATGCCGTACACTCAAACCGGGAGTGTTGTGACTACGCCGCTAGTTTCTACGAGTTACATTAGTTCTATGCGTGGTGTTCGTGCCTCTTAAGGATCATTTTGAGGTTGTTTTACATTTTAACCCATTGATGGCATGTTTTTATTCTTAGCAATAACATTTTATGAATTTACATCCTTCACTCAAACCGAGAGTCGCATAACTATGCGATCGGTTCCTACAAGTTAAATTGATCATGTACGAGGTGCTCGTGCCTCTTACGGGACCGTTTTGTTGCTAATTTACGTTTTCACTCTTTGATGGCATGGTTTTATGCTTAAGTATAACTTTTTACAAATTTATGTTTTACACTTAAATCGGGAGTCACATGACTATGCGGTAGGTTCTTACGAGTGACATTAGTCCCGTGCGAGTTTTTCGTGACTCTTACGTGATCGTTTTGTGTTATTTTTATGTTTTCACCCTTTGATGGCGTGTTTTTATGCTTAAGTCTAACTATTTACAAATTTACGTCGTACACACAAACCGGGAGCACCGTGATTAGGCGGTTAGTTCCTACGAGTTACATTGGTCCCGTGTGAGGTGTTCGTGACTATTACGGGACCGTTTTGTGGTTGTTTCAAGTTTTCACCCTTTGAAGGCATGATTCAATGCATATGTCTACCTTTTTGCAAATTTACGTCGTACACACAAATCGGGAGTCACGTGACTACACAGTCACTTCCTACGAGTTACATTGGTCTTGTACGAGGTGTTTGTGCCTTTTACTGGACCGTTTTGCATTTGTTTTACATTTTCACCTTTCGATGGCATGTTTTTATGCTTGTGTCTAACTTCTTGCAAATTTATGTCGTACACTTAAATCGAGAGAGCCGTGACTACGCGATCAGTGACTATGAGTTACGTTGGTCCCGTGTGAGGTGTTCGTGACTCTTACGGAAAAGGTTTGTGAGTATTTTATGTTTTCACCCTTTGAAGATATATTTTTATGCTTAAGTCTAACTTTTTGCAAATTTAGGTCGTACACTCAAATCGGGAGTCATGTGACTACGCGATCGATTCCTACGAGTTACATTAGTCTTGGAGGAGGTTGTTCATGACTCTTACGGGACCGTTTTGTGGTTGTTTTAGGTTTTCACCCTTTGATGGTATGTTTTTGTGCTTAAGCACAACTTTTTGCAAATTTACGTCGCACACTTAAACCGGGAGCGCCGTGACTACACGGTCCGTTTCTACGAGGTACATTGGTTCCGTGAGAGGTGTTCGTGCATATTAAGGGACGTTTGAGGTTGTTTTACATTTTAACCCTTTGATGGCATGTTTTTATGCCTAGGTATAACATTTTGTGAATTTTCATCCTACACTCTAACCAGGAGTCGAGTGAATACGCGATCGGTTCCTACGAGTTAAATTGGTTATGTGCGAGGTGTTCGTGCCTCTTACGGGACCGTTTTATGACTGATTTACGTTTTCACTCTTTGATGGCATGTTTTTATGCTTAAGTCTAATTTACGTCATACACGAAACCGGGAGTCACGTGACTACGCAGTCACTTCCTACGAGTTACATTAGTCCCGTGCGAGGAGTTCGTGACTCTTATAGGAATATTTTGTTGTTGTTTTACGTTTTAACCTTTGGAAGTCATGTTTTTATGCTTAAGTCTAACTTTTTGCAAATTTAGACCGTACATTCTGATCGAAAGTCACGTGACTACGCGGTCGGTTCCTACGAGTTACATTGGTCCCGTGCGAGGTGTTCGTACCTCTTACGGGGTCGTTTAATTGGTCGTTTTCCATTTTCACCTTTTGATGACATGTTTTTATGCTTAAGTCTAAATTTTTGCAAATTTACGTTGTCCACTCAAATCGGAAGTCATGTGACTACGCGGTCGATTCCTACGAGTTACATTGGCCCCGTACGAGGTGTTCGTGCCTCTTACGACACCGTTTTATGGTTGTTTTACATTTTCACCCTTTAAAAGTATGTTTTTATGCCTAAGTCTAACGTTTGACAAATTTATGCTGTATGCTCAAAGCGGAAGTGAGTTGACTACGCAGGCCTTATTCTTGTATGTTCATTAGTTTTTTTACATTTTCATCCATAAATGCCCAATTTTGAAATGCTTTGTGTTCGACTTAATCAATTTAGAACACTTATTTATTTCATATAATTTCGACAGCATTTCCTTTATTTATTCATGAAATCCAACTTGTTTTAATATTAAAATAAACCCAACAACAACAACAACAAAAGTCACAACTAAACCACCAATAAATACCTTCCACCGATTTAACATCTAAAAATAGTATATATAAGCCCGCACGACCATAAACATCGTACAAGTGTAAAAATATAGTAGAATGTTTAAAAGATCATCAAATAAGCCTATCTCGAGCGTCAAAATAAAAATTGAATATCATCACATAAACTTAAATTAGTATCCGAGTAGCTACATACCTGGCTCTTCCGTATCCATTGACTTTTCCATGTGTGTGATGCGACTAAGAATGTGTCTCAAAAATGCGTACTCTCTAGGCTCAAGTGCAAGCCTGTCTCTCAAGTAATAATCGGATAAGTCGGGTATCGATCCTCAGGGAATTAGGACAATGTAATTTTGACTACGTTGGATAGATAAGGAAATCCTCACTCTGACTCTAAAAAGAAAGAAAAAATGAATTGGTTTTGAGAATGAATATACTAGATGCACTTAATGAAAATAAGAAAAGATGCAATTATACCAAATTACCTAAAATACTGATGAAGACTAAGTTGAAACTTTAAACTATGAATGTGAAAAACAGGACGAGAATACAATCCCCCAACCCTAGTGTATTGCAGTTATAATATTAACCGTAAATTTAATTGATTAATTTGACCCAGAATTTAGTACTCCCAAGCATTACGTATATGAGGTTCAAGACCGCATCATACTTAATCTGAGGACGAGTAAATCGGTATCGTGATAGTGACACTCGAATTGCATTCTAAATCATCCCGGTTACCCAGAGGTAAACGAGATATGAAGATCTACAATAGTTGTGTTCCTATGCCATACTGTCATCATCAATCACTAAATTAAGAGGATTAATTTTATACACATGCAACTAACACATCAGGCTGGGTTCATGTATCCCGACCTTAGAAAATCTAGCCTAACATGCTGAAGGTGATGAAAACAGTGTTTGATTTGCAGAAAAACATGATTAATATAAGGACAATAGATTGAATGATGTAGAAAATAATTAAAGAGAAGAAACAACTCACTGATTTTACCAAAGCAGTAACAGCAGCAATTACGAACACTTGTAATCAAAGAATTTCTAAACAATCTTCACTATTGAATTTAAAATCGTAAACTGTATGTAAACTAGGGTTTCTGAAAAAGAATGGAAAATTAACTAAAATTCTCCTTGCAAATAATGATAATGAAATGGGTTTTTATACCCTATAAGAATTCAAGAGTTTCAGCTGCACTAGGACTCTTCTTAGGAGAAGATAAGGTTTCAAGATCACGATAGCCGGACCGGTCCGGGCCTTAGGCAGATCGGTCTGCCTTCCATGCGAATCGGTTCCTTTTATTTTCTGGCGGACCGGTCCGAGATAGACCGGTTCTTTTATTTTTTACCCTTCTTCAGTTTGCTTTCGATCCGGGGTCTCCTGGAATATGGCACAGCGGACCGGTCCAGGATAGGGGCGGACCGATCTGCTTGTTTGACTTTTGTTCTCAACATTGACTACTCATAACTTTTGTTCCAGGATTCCGTTTGAGATGATGTTTCTTCCTTTGTTCTCATGAGTTTGATATCTTCAACTTCTCTTTAGGTACCTCATCCGAATTCTGGTTAAATTTACACTTTTTCCCTTTTGACTTTCCTTCTTTTCTTTCTTATTTCTTTCGGTGTCCTTCTTTCGTTTTTGACATTAAATAGCTGCAAAATTCATACGAAATATCATAAACTCGGTGTACTCGTTAGGATAAATCAGTAGCAAGATTATGAGATAAATTCAAATAGATTATGTTGTTCGAGGTGCTAAAAATAACTAAATTAAGGAATAAATTAGGAAGAATTTATGCCTAATCAAACCCCCTAACTTAGAACTTTGCGCGTCCCGATCAATGTAAAAGAATCCTAGCACGACATAACTCTTGAAAAACATTTTATTAGGATAGAATACCTTTTTCGCGGGCAAGCAATTTCATTTAGCGTATGCAACAAGCCTTTAAACCCCTAGGTTACTCTAGTAGGATGAGTTGTATCTCGTGAGGGTTTGCAGTGAATATAACCACAAAATTCGACTCAAAGAAGATTCAAAATACGCAAAAATTGTGTAATTCAATCTTTTCCAGAAAATAGTCATCAAGTCATATTTACAAGTCTCAAGTCATAGTGTGTGTGCGTGAAGCCGAAAATATAACTGCCAATTTCCATTGATTGATCATCACATTACCTACCCGAAAATTCGTTCTGATTTCAATATCGGTATCGCGATAGTGACACTCGAATTGCATTCAAAATCATCCCGGTTACCCAGAGGCAAACGAGATATAAAGATCTACAATAGTTGTGTTCCTATGCCATACGGTCGTAATCAATCACTAAATTCAGAGGATTAATTTTATACACATGCAATAAACACATCGGGCTGGGTTCATGTATCCCGGTCTTAGAAAATCTAGCCTAGCATGCTGAAGGTGATGAAAACAGTGTTTGATATGCAGGAAAACATGATTAATCTAAGGACAATAGATGGAATGATGTAAAAAAGAATTTAAGAGAAGAAACAACTCACTAATTTTACCAAAGCAGTAACAACAGCAATTGTGAACACTTGTAATCAAAGAATTTCTGAATAATCTTCATTATTGAATTTAAAATCGTAAACTGTATCTAAACTAGGGTTTCTGAAAAAGAATGGAAAATTAACTAAAATTCTCCGTGCAAATAATGATAATGAAATGGGTTTTTATACCCTACAAGAATTCAGGAGTTTCAACTGCACTAGGACTCTTCTTAGGAGAAGATAAGATTTCAAGATCTCGATAGCCAGACCGATCCGGGCCTTAGTCAGATCGGTCTGCCTTCTATAAGGATCGGTTCCTTATATTTTCTGGCGGATCGGTTCTTTTATGTTTCACCCTTCTTCGGTTTTCTTTCGATCCGGGGTCTCCTGGAGTATGGCATAACGCATCTATCTGGGATAGGGGCAACCCAGTATGTGTATTTGACTTTTGTTCTCAACTTTGACTGCTCATAACTTTTCATTCGGGATTCCGTTTAAGATGTCGTTTCTTCCTCTGTGCTCATGAGTTTGATATCCTCAACTTCTCTTTAGGTACCTCATCCGAATTCCGGCTAAAATTTACGCTTTTGCCCTTTTGACTTTTCTTCTTTCCTTTTTTTATTCTTTCGATTTCCTTATGTCGTTTTTTACATTAAATACCTGCAAAATTCATAAAAAAATACCAGAAACTCGGTGTACTCGTTAGGGTAAGTCAGTAGCAAGATTATGAGATAAAGTCAAATCTCTTTCGTTGTTCGAGGTGCTAAATATAACTAAATTAAGGGGTAAATTAGGAAGAATTTATGCCTAATCAGTGTGGCAAATCCTTTTTCATTCTACACAAAAAATAAAATAAATTATTTTCAATCCGACTTGAAAAGATAATAACAATTTATTATTTATAAGCACTGCATGTAAAGCAGTGATCGTTGTACTTTATTGAAGCGTTAACACGCCATATACCCTGTTGGACGGCTAATCATAAAACCTTTTCTAATTGAACAACTAGGAACCACCACTAAATTGAATCATCGGTTTAGGAACAACTAAATTGAATCAACCACTGACTTGATTCCAGTAGTATTTACGATATCTAAACCACGCTGGAGATGAAACTTTACCCAACCTACCTTTTTCTATTTCAGAGCAAACTTTCTAAACTTAGAAAGCATAAAAGGCAAATCTAGGAGCACTTAATAACTTAATAACCTATTTGTAAGAATTTGGGAATTTTAGAATAGGGTACTCCACTAAGGCCTTATTAGACTTAGGAATCAGATGATTTAATTTGTTTATTTTGCAGTCAATTACTTTTCTATCCAAGACCCGTGAAAGTGAACTTTGACATAAGTTTGCATCACTACTATTATCATTTTAATGACGAAACATGAACAACATAGCTCTAAACCACTTGATTCACATTTTAATAGAAAAATGTTTTATTAAGAAACATGAACAACATAGCTAAAGGATAAACATATATAACTATTAACAGTTATATATGTTAATAGTTAAACATATATAACTGCTTAACAATTTTATATAACTATTTAACATATATAACTGTTTAAACTTTTTATGGAAAAGTTAGCTCTCAGTATCGACTTTAGAACAATTACATACGTTGAACTGTTAAACATATATAACTATTTAATAGTTATACATGTTGAACAGTTAACTGTTATATATAACTATTATTTCCCACTTATAATTATAAGCTTTGGACAAATGGAAATAAGGATATCCTTTCTTCTTGGTATAACAAATGAAGGAAGCTTTTTAAGCCATTTGCGCATTAAGGGGAGTGGAACCGAGGGGATTTATCGAATGGTAATGACTCATTCAGTCTATTTGTCTGAATCTGACTCTGGGCCTTTCCTTTTGCTATCTTTTTCATTATACTATTTTTTTAGGTTCAAGCCTTGAGGAGAGGGAGGGGGAGGGGGAGGGGGAGGGGGTGAGACTTGAACCCCCAACCTCTTGCAAATCAAGAGTTGGTGGTAACCATTGGGGCAAGTCCCTTTGGTTTCATCATGCTGGAAATCAATCAACACCGTCAATCCACTATCAATAGATGTTTCCTCTTCAAAAGGTGGTAGGTATAACTAAGGAAATAATCTTTTTTCGTGCCACTTAAAAGATCTGCACCACCACCACCAATGACACGTCCATCTGGGCTTGCTAAAGAAACACTCATCCCACTGGATCTATAACATTGAATTGGGCATCAAACAAATTAGTGTAGAGAAAACTAGTACTTGGGTCAATAACTTCTAATGATGACTCGAATAAAGTGTAATCTAGTGATATATTGCTATGGGAATCCCTATAAGCAGAGTAACGTGTGACCAGAAAAGGAATTTTTTTCCAGAGGTTTTAAAAAATGAGCATGGATACTATTAAAGGCACCATCGGAAGGTGGGAAAGACCGAGACAAAACATCAAGAGAATTACGTAATTGTAAGGAATGTACTAAATGGTATAGTATATTTTATAATTCCAAATTATTATCTCCCACGCCTATTTTATTTATGTTACTGTTTCCAACTCTCTGCACCCCTACGTGCTTCATAGTCCAACTCTAGGATATTGAAAGATTAGTTATTTCCACATATTTAAAGAGAAGGGGAAGTAAGAATAATGAGGCGCACAAAAAAGTAGCATACTGAAAATATATGGTATTGAATACTTGAGTTTGGATACCATTCACCGTTACAATATTACCAACTATGAATTAGGCAAGAAAGAGAGTGACGGTGATGGATGACTGAAAATGAAACAAAGATAAAATATTATCATTACGATTTTTTAATTAAAAGATGTGGAAATAAAATCCACCACATGTGCCACAAAATTGAGTAAAAGTGGGAATGAAAGACTTTATCTGTTCAATGATTTTTCAAAAGCATCAGTAGGAAAATAAAAATAAAAATGAAATGCGTCGAAATCCAATATTTCTCATTTCAAGAACTTAACCTGCTCAAACTGAGGTTGTGGCTTTCCCCTACAGAAGTTTGACAACATCCAAGTGGCATTCCTTAACATAGAAAGCTTCGCATGCTCGTTGAATTTTGTCAGCAATAGCATCAAAGCCCCATCGCCAAGAACAAGATGACAACATTTTCGTGAGTCACCAACAACATTTCCTAATGCCTAAATAACTTATATTATTTCAGAAATTGGACTTAGCTATGTTCATAATATACAAATCCATAAACTATGCCATATTATTATAATCATTTTTCTCGAATCGTATCGTAAATTGAGAACTTTATGAATTGAGAATTGCATTATAAGATCTAATAAAATGTAAAAAACAAATTCAATAATAAATAAATGTATACATATTCATGTATAATTTAGATTCAATGAAAAAATAACCTCAACACAAATAAATCGTTATGTATACATATTCATGTATAATTTAGATTCATTACTATTGACCTGGACAGACCCAAAACACAACTTCACATATACAAACATACTTTTAAATCACTAACCCTACGCATCATGGACCTTCAATTAGGAAGCCCACACAAAGCATAAGAAAAAGCTAAATTATATAAAAAAAAAATACCTTTAAATTCTTCCATAAACAACTAAACTACCCTATGCAGTTGACCCGACCCTAAATCCAACTCCTAACCCATCCGAAAGAATACCCAAACCATCTCCGGCCACATCCCAATCCAAAATTTGGCAACCCGCTGCCAAATTCGTCGGCCAACTTCCGTCCACTAGCAAACCTCCAAATCAAACCAACCTCCATTAACCCGAGATCTAACTCCGGACCTACCCAAACCCGGATCTACTTCCTAACTTGGCTAGAACCCAAACCCACTGTCCCACATAAACTCTGACCATTGACCCGTGACCCTAGAAACCCCTCTCCACAACCCAAATTCCGACCCATTAAACTGCCTGAAAACCCGACTTCGCTACCTTGACCTAACCTCCATACCCATTCCATTCCCGGCCTCGACCCAACCTCCATACTCCATAAAAATTTATAGAAGATGACAAGTACATAAAGTATACAAGTAAAAAGTAACAAAATAATAATAACACATTTCCAATTGAAGCAAATATATAGAAATTGAAGTGTGTGTGTGCGTGCATGTGTTCTGTTGTGCTTATGTGCATGTGTGAGAGATATATAGAGGAACATACTACGGTGGTCGGGTGGTGGGGCAGAGATGAGGAACCTGCTATGGTGGTCGGGCGGTGGTGTTGAGATGAGGAACCTGTATGGAGGTCTTCGAGAGAGCGAGGGAAAGAGAGAGAAAGGGAAAGCGGGGGTTTATTGTAGGTTTTTGTTTATTAAGATTTTAATGTATTTTAAATATTTAAATTATATAAAAAATACTTTTGGCATCAAAGAATTTTTGTTGCCCAAAGTCCCTCGCTTTTGGCAACACGAGGTTATGTTGCAGAAACTTATTCCACTTTTGACAACATCACACAAGGTTGCTAAAACTTCAAATAATTTCCCTCCCTCACTCTACTAGTATTCTGCTCGAAATTATAACTTTTGACAAGACGTTTTATTTTATGCTGCCAAAAGTACTTAGTAAAATGATCTTTTGGCAACATAATTAAGATTGTGTTGCCAAAAGGGTATTTTTGGCAAAAAAAATAGCTTGTGTTGCTAAATATTGTTGCTAATGGTGCAAATTCTTATAGTGATTATACTAGTTTTTTTAAATAAAAATTTCAATTGAGGACATATTAAAATTAGGACTATTTTTATGTAAAAAATATGGTCCTTTTGTGTCGTAGACTATAACTCTAAAAAGTAAGGAAAAAATAAAGCAATTGTATTTTAAGATTGTGAAAGGGCATTTTTGCAATTTTATGGATTATTAGGGACTGAATATTATTTTAAAATTATGTTAGACTAAGAATTAAATGTTAATAAACCATGTTTTTTATCAAAAAGGTTGTATATCTTGTTAAGTTATTTGTATTTTGTGCTTAGTTGAGATGGGTTTAGGTTTTCAGTGGTTTGTGTCATGGCATTACTTTAAGGGTGTGTTTGTTTATAAATATGAAAAATATGTAAAAAATAGTTCATCTCAATCAAACACACCTTAAGTGAAATATGTACTATAGGAAGGAATAAAACGAGGTTAATCAAGTACTGAAGGTGATGAAATGGATGACTCAACTACGTAAGGCTAGTGGTTCTAATACAGTTTGGCTCGGTGGTTCCAATATAATTTCTCAGTTGGTAATGCCAACATTTATTCAAGGAGGATTAAATGGGAGTATACCATTTCAGGCCTTAAGTTCCTATTCAGTTTTATTTATTTATGATTCTTTGTAGGGGCTTCCCGTTAAAGGATCAATACGCAATGCGAGTGTGGGTGTATGAGAGCGACAAATTAAAAAAATGAGAGCGTCTCTCTCTCTCTCTCTCTCTCTCTCTCTCTCTCTCTCCACACACACACATTTTTTTATCAATTAATTAACAAAATTATATAGACACCCTGAAACCAAACCAAGTGCCGAGTTGGACTAGACAATGGTACCCATATATAACTATTAACTTAAAAAATTCACAAACAGGTGATATCAAAAGAACCTCACAAGAACCCATTTTGTGTTTTGGCAGTAATCTCTCTCCACCATTAAGCAAACAGAGCTCTATTTTCTTCAGTTGGATCAAGTTTTTTTAATTTAGGTAAGTTATTAACACTCTTTTTTTGGGCTTTAACTCATTTATGAATACATGATTACTCTAAACATTTTAGTTTGTTCCAAAAAGTCCCTCACCATATAAAAACACTAAAAACATGGACACACATAAATCCATTTACCCATATGTATTTATTGATTAAACTAAAAATAGGTGTCTTTTTTACAAAATGTGTATTTATGTTGGGTATTATACAACAAGTGACCCCTTTTTTTCAACATTACTAGTCTTCACCTTTTTATTTTGAAAGGAAAAAAAAAAGAAAAAAAGGTTTACAATTTTAAGTGTTGTATCATTTTGTGTCATGTACAAAAAAAAGTATAAACTCTTAAATTTTTTATATTCTGTTAAGTGTTTTTGCTACGGAATTGATTATTTTTCCTTTTCTATGTATACATATGTCTCTTTTAGTAATGGAAGAAGATGTTACAAGTTACTGTGTAAATGGGAATATCAATGAAGAAAATAAGGATAACGACATAGTATATTTTTAAACTGCTTAGGAAAAAAATGAGGAGCCAAAAATTGGTATGGTACTTAACTCAATTGATGAGATTTATGATTTTTATAGAATATTTGGAAAAAACATGGGCTTTGGCATTTCTAACATAACATCGCATAAAGATAAAAATGGGGAGTTAAGGTATGTGACTTTTACTTGTGCACGTGAAGGAAAGTAAAATGCACTAGTAGTAATCCTATTAACCCTCACTTGATTTGAAAAAATGAATTGCAAAGCTAGGGTTTTCGTTACTCTTTGTTGTGATGAAAAGTGGATATTTATATCTATGGTTCTTGAGAACAATCATATACTGAGTTCATCAAAATCAAGATATTATAGAGGTTAAAGGGTAATTTCACCTTATGTAAAGAGGAAACTTGAGATGAATGATAGGGTGGTATTCGAATGAATAAAAGTTTTAGTTCGTTTGTGATCGAGGATGGGGGACATGAGAATCTTCAATTTCAGTAGAAAGATTGTAGAAACTACACCGATAAAGTTCAGCATTTACGGCTTAGGGAGGGAGATGCTATCATAATTCTTAATTATTTTTCAAAAATGCAAAGTTACAATTCTGATTTTTATACGCAATTGATGTGGATAATGTAAGTTGATTGAGGAATGTATTTTGGACGAATGCAAGAAATAGGGCAGAAGTCAAAATTTTTGGGGATGCCATTGTATTTGACGCTACTTATTTGATAAATAAATATGATATTACATGGTCTCCTTTTGTTGGGGCAAACCATTATGGGCAATTAGTGTTGTTGGGTGGTGGATTGATCTCAAATGAAGATGTTAACACATTTAACTGGTTATTTGAGTCTTGAATTACTTGTATGTATAGATCTCATCCTAATGCAATTATTACGGATCAAGACAAAGCCATGAAAAATGCTATAGATATTGTGTTTCCTAATACACAATATCGGTGGTGTTTGTGGCACATTATGAAGAAGTTGCCTCGAAAATTGAGAGAGAACAAAGAATATGAATCCATAAAATTTCATTTGCACACTGTTGTTTATAATTCCTTAACAGTTGTAGATTTGAAAAAATTTGGTACTAATTTATTATGAAATATAACCTTGAATACAATGTTTGGTTACGTGGATTATATGAGGAGAGACATTGTTGGGTGCCTACTTTTAAGAGAGACATATTTTGGGATGGAATATCAATCACACAATGCAGTGAGAGCATGAATGCAATTTTTGATGGTTATGTCAATTCTAAAACCCCCTTAAAATAATTTGTGTAACAATATGATAATTCTTTGAGACTAAAAGTTGAAAAACAAAATAAAGAAAACTTTAACTCATTCAACTCATTTATCCCTTGTATAACTCGCTGCGATTTGGAGAAACCATTTAAAAGTGACTATACGACTACAAAATTTAAAGAGACCCAACAAGAATTAGTAGTGAAGATGTATTGCGAGTGAGGGGTGTTTTCGTGTAAAGGGATGGGCATTCTAGAAATTGAAGTAGCCAAGGATGTGCCTTTCGGTTGAAGTCTTCGTCGCACTACTTTTAAAGTTTCCTTGAACAAAGATGATGAAAATGTTGATTGAACTTATTGGTTGTTTCAATTTAGGGGAATATTTTGTAGGCATGCCATTACGGTGTTAATCCATAGAAATATGAACAAAGTACTAAAGAAGAACATCTTTATAAGATGGGATAAAACAATGGAAAGATGTCACACCAAAGTTAAAGTTAGTTATAGCAGTTGGCCCGCAAACCTCGAGTCACAACACTTTGATGAGATTCGTAATGCTTTTTATGAGGTAGTGAATTTATCAACCAATTATAAAGATAGGTGTTAAAAGGTTATGGTATGGATACGCCATTTGAAAGATAATGTAGTCGCTAACGTTTTTAAAAACAAGGAGTCGATTTCAAAAAAGTGCAACAATATAACTTTATGTGGAGACGAGATGCGTGCGACCAATGAAAGCAAAATGGTAAATTCACCGATGGTAGTGCAAAGTAAAGGACAACCACCATGTAAGAGGAAGTAACCTATAGTTGAAAAGATTGTAAAGGGGAAAATCAATAATAGGAAAAAAGTAAAATCCACCTACCAAGGTATTTATTTTCTTTGATTTGTGTTAATACTTAAAATTCTTTAATATGGTTGTTGTTATTATTCTTGTTGAAACATAAATTCATTTTATAGGTTTGTCACATTGAAGAACTCGAGAAAGTTTCACATACCTTTAATTTTATGGGAACACAAGAGAGTTCAAACTTGAAGGTAAAGTTTGCTACATTTATTATACTTGTTTAATTCATAAGTAATGCTTACAATTAATATGAACTAACATTTTTGTGCACCCTTTAGGATTCAGAATTGCATGAGTCATATGATCGTGTTAGACGAGGTCAAGAAATTCTTGTGCAATCATATTTATGGGAAAAATGAATTAGGACAAACAAGTATGCTACAAAACAGTGGGCAACGAAGGATGCTCGACATCCTATAAGGATCTGATATGCGAAAAGAGATTGAGATGCAACCTCCCATTTATAGAACGACACCACTGTTTCCTACTGGTTACGCTCAACTATTTGGAGCGTACGACAAATATTATTGAGCTTGTCGACCTTACTTTATTTATTAAAAAAATATTTTTTATTGCAACATGTAATATCTTAAGACTTTTTTTTGTTGGGGGCGGGTGGGGGTGAAATTTTAGTTTGTTGGGTTATGTTATTTTTGGAGGGTGCAATTTCAACTTGTATGGTTTGGAGTGGAATTATTCTTACTATTTAAATTAATAATAAGATCACAAAAATATGCAAGATTAAATATGAGATAACAATTATATAACCAAACACAAACACTGGAAATTATATATCAGTTCGGACACAAAGTTTCCATTTATCATGACAAAAAACTCTTCCTTGTATAGAGTCCTTTTGGGTCAAAATTCCTTTGAATAAAAGTCAATCACAAAGTTGTTGCTTGGAAGAATTAGAGTGCAAATACAAATTTAAATGATCTGCCCCACACACACACCCCGCGGCCGCACAAGTTCTTGTTACGGTCGCAGCCTGGGAACCCGAGGTCGCACAGTGTTTCAATGTGGTCATAGTAGTCTAACCCACGGTTGGGGCCTCATCCGGTTGTCTTATGCCTTGGTTCTTAGATTTTTGCTTATATTTTTCAAAACTATGTCATTATAACGTTCTAGCAGCCTTCAAAACTCCATTAAAAGACCTCTAATATTGATCATAATACCACTGAAATCTATGGATCTTTCACCACGATCAAACCTATAAGGAAAAATTTTAGAATGTAGTCAATTTGAATGTTTTGACTTTATTTCGTATTTGGACAAAACTTGTTTCAGTTATGTTAGGATTTGAGTTATTTATCCTTTAAGCCTATGATGTGTTTTTTAAGATCCTAGCAGCCAATATAAAGAACCATCGAGTATACATTGATACTTTACAAATTTTTAAGTATGGAATTGATCAGTAATCAATGGAGAACAAATAATTCATTTTTGCACATCAAATTAATTCAAGTTCTTACCTTTTTTTGAAAATCCTTCTTTGGTGTGAATTTCTTATTCTTGCAACTTTATTTCTTCATAATTGGTATCAATTTATCAATTGTTTCTTCTTGTTATTTAATTATATATGCTTGCTTGATAAATATGATTAACATAGCATTTGATTCCATGTCTAGCTAAGTTATTTTTGGGTTGGGGAACATGAACCCAATCAGAATTTTCGACTTTAAATGTAAAATTTGCCATAATTATATGATTAATTTCTTGAGTTTGATCTATTGACCGGGTCTAATATTGTAGATCTCTTAACCTCGTCTGTTAAAATCAACCAGAGTGTTTTAGGATGCATCATATGTGTTAGTAAATATATTATTCGCACTGATTAATTTGTTGACCAATTATCGCGCGGGTTAACGCTCAAACATAGTCAGTGCTTCGAAAGGATTTGCGCTTTCTTTTCAATTAATTAATTAATTTAACAAATTTTATATTAATCGAAGATACTCTATGGTTAGGGGCATTGAATCCCAACTTCATTTTCCCAAAAGTGTTTTAAAACTGAAAAATTGACTCTTTGCTTTAAGTAGTTTAAATTTGCATTTTCATAGCTTAGATTATCTAGGTAACTAGAAATTTATTAAAGTACAACATCATCACCTTTTTCTTTCTTTGACGACTCAAAGCCTAGATTTAAGAACAAATCCTACATTCATCGTTAGTGGCCTATTCTCTAAAGTTTTGACCTCGTCTTACCGGGTTGATTACTCAAGCGACCGACTTGAACTTGAGCCATAGGTACACATGTAGCACACACTTTTTCTTGCTCCTCAAGTTTTTGGCTCCGTTGTTAGGGCATATGTAGATTGGATCGAATTGATCTTAATTTGACTTTAATTCCTAAAAAGCCAAAAAAATAATAAACCCCAAGAATACAAAAAAAAACTCACATATCCAAAAAAAAATCAGAATAATAAAAAGAAAAATAATTTCACCCAAGTCCTTAAATGAAAAATACTCAGCCCAATCAAACTCGTGAGTTGATAGTGAATGTCCCATCCTCTAGTAATAACACTCCAAATTTTTGGGTACCATTGAAAACACCTCCTAAACGAGTAGTCATACCACTAGTAGAACGTCTAAAAAACTTCGATGAGGGTAGTAATTATTCGAGTGTGTGTGCGATGTAGGACAATGCTAGTTTCAAAACGGGAGAGGGTGAGATGCAGTACTTCCCTATAAGAGACTTCCTATACTCTGAGCGAACTGTCGCTCTGGGATGCATTATATTCCCATATAATGCAGGGCAATTTCACTTTAGTAATCGAATGATCCAAATTCTTCTTACTTATCATAGCATGGAGCCGAAGAAGCCATATTTCCACATACACGAATTTGAGTAGGTGTGCGAAACAGTTAATGATCAAGCTTGCACCCAAGACATCATACGTCTCAAGCTTTTCCCTTACTCACGTAAGGACAAGGCCAAGACTTGGCTTTGGTCTTTAGCACCGAATTCTATCGGTACGTAGAGAGACATGCAAGTTATCTTTCTCCAAAAGTACGTTTCCAACCACAAGATCAACTCTATTAGGGATAAAATTCAAATATTTAAGCAAAACAGTAATGATATGTGCTGGGAGAGGTTCAACCAGTTGGATTACACGTGCCCACATCACGATTTTAAGAAGTGGAGACTCATCTCCTACTTCCATCATGGGCTTACACTAAGCTTAAAGAAACTCATAGAAACAAAATTCCTAGAAGAGTTCTTTGGGTTAGATACAGACGAGGCAAAGGCCCACTTTAAGTATGTCATTGAGACTACTCAAGCTTAGGAAATGTTATATCCGAACACCCAACTCAAGGCTAGAATCACGTCAACGACTCTTTTTTACGTCTAAACTCGACCAATTGGACAAGGAAGTCGAGTTGAAGCTCCAAATTAATCAATTAGCCAAGCAACTAGAAAATGAGGTAGAATCTAGGGGGAGAGATACATCCGACCTATCTCTAGCGTGAAAGGAGGAGATTTGCGTTATTTATGAGGCAGGACATTTAGCGTAGGAATGTACAACTATTGCACCCTACAAAATTATGCTTCAAGATCAAGTTAAAATGGTGGGAGCTTATAAATGGAACTTTATAGCCCCTCAGGGGAACTCTTACAACCCCTAATGGAGAAACCATCTCGGTTTTAATTATGGGCAACCGAATGCGTTGTTGAATCCAAATCAACACATTGCCCATCAATCGCCACCACTCCCACTTCCCAGCAAGCACCATAAATGCAAGCGCCTCCACAACGAAAGAGTCTCGATGACACTTTTACCCAATTTATGCAAACTCAATCAACGATCAATTCCCAAAATGCTCAAAAAAATTTGACCTAAAGGCATCGCTATATTAGTTGCAATCCTCTTTGAGTATCCAAGTGAAGGGAAAGATTCCTGGCCTGGGCTAATGACCTCCCCATGGTCAAAACTATGTAAGCTCTAGCCCTGATGAAAATTTAGAGCAGTATAAAGCAGTAACCACTCTATATAATGGAAGAGTTGTTGACTTGTCACCTCATTCACAAGTACAAAAAGATAAGGAGGTTTAACCCGACATGCAAGAGGGTGAAGATGCCCCCTCAGATAAGAGCGAAACAAAAGACACATATGGGCTCGTAGTGGTAGTAAAACTCCCAATAGTCGCACCATGCCCTTAACGGTTGGTCCTTAATCCTAAAGGGGACACCCTTGATGACATTTTAGTGGTGCTTAAGCAAGTGAAGTAAACCTACCTTTTTTCGGCTATGAAGAAAATTCTTGCATATGTTAAGTTTTTAACGGACTTGCTCACAATGAAACAAAAATTAAAGGTAAATCTAAAGGTTTTCCTAGCACAAAATGTTAGTTCGGTACTTTTGAGTGACCTCCCACCAAAGTATAGAGATCTGAGAGTCCCCACCATTTTGTGTATCTTAAGCCCATAAAAATCACTCTCTAACTTACGAATCATTCTGTGAAGGTACCTTGGGGTGTAGTTGAGGACGTGATCATCTAAGTTGACACTTGCTGCTTCTCAGTAGAGTTTATCATTTGGGACATATATCCCTTCTCCCCATTAAGCCATCATATTCCCGTCATTCTTGGTCGCCTTTTCCTAGCTACGGCTAAGGCATTGATCAATACGCATAATGGTAAAATACAACTAACATTTGGGAACATGACACTTGAAATGAATATCTTCAACATCACCAAGAAAATGGGTGATGAGGATGATTTACACAACACGAATCTTCTAGAGGAGGTAGTACACTAGCATTTTTAGGGCATTAATTTTAAGGATCCACTTGAGGCGTGTTTAGTGATGTCTAACGAGATTGACAGAGAATATTTTGAGTTTGGTCGTGAGGTGATTAGGATGAGGGAGATGCTAGGTGAAAGCGATATTGAGGATGGCGTGAAATATGTGAGTTAGGTCTCGCAATTTGAGGAATTACCACCGAGGGAATCATATGAGGTTCCCTCCGATGTTAAATTTCTTAAACCTAGAGACCGAACTGTTTTGATTTTTGGAGTTAACCAATTCTCTTATCCTTGAGGGTTCGGTCCCAGGATTCGGTTTGGTCTGAGGGTTTATTTTTTTACGGGATTTTTTTATCCTTTTTAAATTGTATCTGGAGTTGTTAGGGTAAATGTGTACCACTTAGGACATTTTTTGGCACTTGTATTTTTCACATATAAGTCTTGTTATTTATACTTTAGAAATTTTCAATAATCATTGGAGGACAAAGAATTCATCGTTGCACATCAAGTTAATTCAAGTTCTTGCCTTTTTAAAAAATCCTTCTTTTGTGTGAAGTTCTTATTCTTACAACTTTATTTCTTCATAACTGGTATCAATTTCCCAATTCTTTCTTCTTGTTATTTAATTATGAATGCTTGCATGATAAATATGATTAGCGTAGAATTTGACTCCATGTCTAGATAAGTTATTTCTGGGTTGGGAACAGGAGCCCAACCTAGAGTTTTTTACTTTAAATGTAAAATTTTCCATAATTAAATGATTTATTTTTTGAGTTTGATCTATTGATGGGGACAAATATTGTAGGCCTCTTAACTAAGTTTGTTAAAAGAAATTAAAGTGTTTGAGGATGCATTATATGTGTCGATAAATATATCGTTCGCGCTAATTAATTTGTTGACCAATTATCGAAGGGATTAACACCCTAACATATTTGGTGCTTCGAAATGATTTGCTCTTTCTTTTCAATTAATTAATTAATTTTATAGAATTTTATATTTATCAGAGATAATCAATGGTTTGGGGATTGGATCCCAACCTCATTTTCCCAATAGTGTTTTAAAACAAAAAATTTCACTCTTTCCTTTAAAAAGTTTAAATATGAATTTTCATAGCTTAATTTGTCTAGATATTTAGAAATTTCTTAAAGTATAACTTCATCACATTTTCCTTTCTTTGCCGAGTCAAAGCCTGGATTTAAGAAGCCAACCCTACCTTTGTCATTAACAATATATTCCCTAAGGATTCGACCCCGTCTTATCGGGTTTACTTGAGTGACCGACTTGCACTTAAGTCGCAGGTACACATGTACAATATTTTATTTTTTGTTTATCCTCATATTACGTCTAAAACATAAAAATAGGAGATAAATTTATAAAAAATAAATAAATAAAGCTTTAAACTATTTTTTTAAATAAAATTTTCAAATAAGGACATATTAAAATTGGAACTATTTTTATATAAAAAATTTTATGGTCCATTTGTGCAGTAGACTATGACTCTAAAAAGTTAAAGGAGATAATAAAACAATTGTATTTTAAGATTGTGAAAAGACATTTTTATAATTTTAGGGATTATTAGGGACCGAATATTATTTTCTAAATTATGTTAGACTAAAAATTAAATAGGAATAAATCATGTTTTTATATTAAATGTCCTATATTGTGTTAAGTTATTAGTATTTCGTGCTTAGTCGAGATGGAATTAGGTTTTCAATGGTTTGTGTAAGGAAATTACTTTAAGGGTGTGTTTATAAACATGGAAAATGCAGGAAAAATAGTTCATGTCAATCACACACGTTAAGTGAAACATGGACTATGGGAACGAATAAAGCAGCTTTAATCAAGTATTGTAGGTGAGTGAAATGGATGACTCGGCCATATAAGGCACGTGATTCTAACGCAGTCTGGTTCGGTGGTTGAAATAAAATTTCTCAGTTGGAAATGCCAACATTTATTCAAGGGAGATAAAATGGGGGTGTACCATTTTAGGCCTTAAGTTCCTATTCAATTTTATTTATATATTATTGTTTGTAGGGACTACCCGTTTAAGGATGAATACGCGATGAGAGTGAGGGTGTACGAGAGCGATAATTTAAAAATAAAAATATTAAGAGAATCTCTCTCTCTCTCCCAGAGAAAGGCGCTCTTAATTTTTTTTAATTTTTAAATTACCGTTTAAGGATGAATACGCGATGCGAGTGAGGGTGTATGAGAGCGGTAATTCAAAAAAAAAATTAAGAGCGTCTCTCTCTCTCCATATATATATATATATATATATATATATATATATATAACATTTTCAATCAATTAATTAACAAATTTATATAGACTCCCCGAAACCCAACTAACTGATGAGTTGGATTGGACCCACATACCCATATATAACTATTAAGTTAAATAAAATTCACAAACAGGTGATATCAAAAGAACCCCCAAAGAACCCATTTTTAGTTTTGGCGGTAATCTCTCTCCGCCATTAAGCAATTAGAGCTCTAATTTCTTCAGGTGGATCAAGTTTTTTAATTTATGTAAGTTATTAACACTCTTTTTTGGGGCTTTAACCCATTTAGCCCCTTCAACAAATATTGATACATGATTAGTCTAAATATTTTATTTGTTCCAAAAAGTTTCTCATGACGTAAAAACACTCAAAAAAAGGATACGCACAAACATATTTACCACCTCAACCATCCCTTCCCCACCACCCCCTCCCGCCATCCCAATGCCGGAGCTCCGGCTCCAGCAGTAGGTAAGTGGGGTTAGAGTTTGGGGGGGGGGGGGGGAGGTGGGGACGGAGTGCCGCTAGCGCGGACCTTTAAAAATAAGAGAATATTGGGTAGTCACTGGACCTCCGATGGGGATTGCCAAAGCTCCGGCGAGGGCTTCTGGAGCTCTGGAAGTGGGGGTGGGGTCGGGCGAGGTGGGAAGGGAGTTCCGCTGGCGCGGACCATTAAAAATAAAAAAATTTGGATAAATGGGTGTTTGAGGGACTAAATGGGTCAAACTAATAATAAGTGTCTTTTTTATAAAATATGTATTTATAGTGGGTAATATACATTAATTGACCCCTTTTTTTCAACATTACTAGTCTTCACCTTTTGATTTTGAAAGGAAAAAAAAGGTTTACATGTTTGAGTGTTATATCACTTTGTGTCATGTATACAACTGCAATTAAAAAAAGTATAAACTCTGAATTTTTTTATATTATGTTAAGTTTTTTTGCTATTGAATTGATTATTTTTTTCTATTCTATGTATATATACATCATTTTTGGTAATGGAAGAAGATGTTATCGGTTACTGTGTAAATGGGAATATAAATGAAGAAAATAAGGATGACTATGAAGTGTATTAAACAACTACCCAAGAAAATATCGCGGAGCCAAAAATTGGTGTGGTATTTAACTCCATTGATGAGATTTGTGATTTTTATAGAATATACGACAAGAATATGGGTTTTGGCACTTGTAAAAGAACATCAGATAAAGAAAAAAAATGGGGAGTTGAGGTATGTGACTTTTACTTGTGCACGTGAAGGAAAGTCAAAATGCACTAGTAGTAATCCTATTAACCCGCACCCGATTTTAAAAATGAATTGCAAAGCTAGGGTTTTCGTTACTCTTTGTGTTGATAAAAAGTGGAAAATTATATCTATGGTTCTTGAGAACAATCATATATTAAGTCCATTAAAATCAAGATATTATAGAGGTTAAAGGGTAGTTTTACCTCATGTAAGGACGAAGCTTGAAATGAATGATAGGGTGGGATTCAAATGAATAAAAGTTTTATTTCATTTGTGATCGAGGATGGGGAACATAAGAATCTTCCATTTCTGGAGGAAGATGATAGAAACTACATTGATAATGTTAAGCATTTATGGCTTAAGGAGGGAGATTCTACCACAATTCTTAACTATTTTTCAAAAATGTAAAGTTACAATTCTGAGTTTTTTTTTCGCAATTGATGTGGATAATGAGAGTCAATTGAGGAATTTATTTTGGGCGGATACAAGAAGTAAGGTAGAAGTCAAAGAGTTTCGGGATGTAATTGCATTTGGCATTACTTATTTGACAAATGTAACACCCCACGATTTTTGGAGACTGAGAAATTAAATTTTGGGAAAATAAAATTTAATTAAATTGGAGAATTTTAAAATTTGGGAAATGAGGTCCAAAAATAGAGAATATTTTAAAGTATTTAGGATGATGATTTTGAGTGTACCATCGATCCCGGAAGGGTCGAGATAGTCAAAATGATTGTCATTTAGTTTTATTTTGGCTCCGGAATATTTTTTAAGTCAGTTTGACTCGAATTGGTGTAAACAAGTCGTTTAAAGTGTGTATTAACATTTAAAATTGGGTTTATTGTTTTAAGGGATTTAAAGGCTTACGGATGAAGCATTCTCATTTGAGAAAAAGAGAAATAGAAAGAAAATAGAAATGAAGAAGGAAAGAATAAGAGAAGAGAGAGAGAGGAAGAAAAGCTTGGAGATTTTCGGCACAATCGCGACATCGAGGACGATCCAACCTCTACAAATCTGAGGCAAGTGTTTAATCTTGCTAAATAGCTATTTGTGTATTTCATTTCATAATTTGTGGGTTAAAGAAATGGATTTTTGGGTATTAATATCAAAACCTAGATTTTTAGGTTTAATCTTGAAATCAATGTTTATATATGGATTTAATGGCATAGAAATGGTTAGGATCAACTTTGGGTTGATTAATGGGCTTAAAATCATGATTTGATGAAGGTTTGGGGGTTAGAATGAAAAATTTAGGGTTTAGAATTCGTGGGTTTTGATGAAGAAGAAGACCCCTTCAAAATTTGCAGGCCCGAATCGATTCTCCCCCTTAAGCGAATCGATTCGGTTTAGGGAATTGGCAGGTCTGCATTGACCGAATCGATTCGTATCCAAGCCAAATTGATTCGGCCTGTGGCAGAAGCCCAAGTCTTTGGACCCGAATCGATTCGCCTTGGAGGCCGAATCGATTCGCTAGGCCGAATCGATTCGGAATAGGGCTGAATCGATTCAGAAACAGGGCATTTTGAGGTATTTTTCGATAGTGATTCCAAACCCTTTTTGGTTGGGTTTATTGATTTGGGGGCCTTCTCTTATGATGTAAGAGATATGTTATTGGAGACACATAAGGAGTTTCTCACATATTAGGATTTTGGGGACTCCTTAGGGTGATTTGGGAGAAATGTATCTATGTGTGTATTGGAGTTGGATATGGAGATTGTGGGGAAACCTCATTGAGGTTGGGAATTCCAATTATAGATAAAAGTTATAAATATGATGTGAGGTTGAGAACTCTTAGAGAGTGAGGGGTCTTATATCCTTAGAAATGTTTAGACTAAGGAACAATCGATAACTCAATAGGAGTAAGGGTTCATAAGATTTATTGAACCATAGGTGAAATTGGGAACGATTTGGATCGTACTATCGACTAGAATAAGCGGTGGCATAAATTATAGTTAGGATAGTTTACACGTAATTGTGGGGAAATAACCATTGAGATTCCAATACTTGAAACGAGGTTGGAATAATTTGAGGTTTTAGACTATTAAGTCATGTATGTGCCTATGGTTAGATAGTACTAAAGGATTTTATGTACTTTCGAATATGGATGAAATGTGTAGTGATGGGTTCCTACACAAAATTTTGGGCGATAACCCTAAGGTTGAATATATATGTATATATAAATACATATGATTTTGGGAGACTATTCATCATAGGAAAAATGATTAAATATGTTTCAAGTGAGGGATTGTATTCACTTATCGAGGTAAATTAAAGGAAATTGCGGTGACGGCTTATATATTGAGGATTATGTATACTTATAGCCGGGTTTATATATCTTATATATATGAACGAGAATTAGTTTATATATATAGATATATGTATATATGAATATGTGTATATATATATATATATATATATATATATATATATATATATATATATATATATATATATATATATCTGTATGCATATAAATATATAGATATATTTATGTTGTGGACATACATGGTATGGATATTTAAACCGTATATGATGGTTTAGTATTTGATCATATGATGGGATCATATGGATGTATGTATATTGCGCATGTGAGCGATATATATACTTATGTGGTTAAGCATACCCCTCTCATGATATCATTGGGAAGTTTTCGCGCAGAGGGTGAGCATCCTGGCATATAGAGCAGGGTGTGGATATTCCCCAGGTCATAGTCGTCCCGTGTGTTATTATACGATAGATATATTTTTGGGATGAGACGTGGTGGGTATGTTTCGTCTCATTTCCAGTTGGAGCTATGACCGCTTCCCGGGACGTCGTGTGTGTGAGCTATCACGAGGTGGGTGTCGTTGATCCCCACCAGGTGGTCCCCAGTTGCTATGTGAGCCGGGCATTGGGAAGATGATAGCATTGATGCAGTTTTATCGGTAATATATATAGCCGGGTGGATTATGTGCATGTCCATTGTACATCAGATATGATATGTACACTTGGTCATGGGTATAGATGATTGGTATATGCATATATATTGTGAGAATAAAATGCCTATATATATTTATATATCCTATAGATGAAAGGATATAGAATCTTTGTGGAGTACATCTAGGATGATTATGGTACACTAGATTGAGGGGGGTTGATGTATCGCATTTAAGGAATATTTCGGTTACATCATTCCAAGGATATTATTGGAGATTTAGTAGTAGTGGTAGAATTATATTATATGTATGGCATTATGAATCTCTAGGATCGACATTGTCAAGGAGTAGTGTAACGGGGTGGTTCCTTGTTTGGATTTCGCTTTGCGAGACACCCCACGCATGAAACGCAGTGCAATGTTGATATTGGAGAAAAGTTCTTCCAATTATGGTATGTACGACATTATGGATCAATATGATCGACATTGTCAAGGAGTAGTGTAACGGGGTGGTTCCTTGTTTGGACCCCACGCACGAAACGTAGTACAGTGTTGAGATTAGAGAGAAGTTCTGTCGATATTTATGTGTGGCATAATGGATCTCCAGGATCGACGTTAACAAGGAGTAGTGTAACGGGGTGGTTCCTTGTTTGGATTTTGATTTGCGAGACACCCCACGCACGAAACGCAGCGCAGCGTTGAAATTGGAGGGAAGTTGTGTCAATAATAATTATGCATGCTTATTAATTAGAAATTAAATCATATGTTTCAACCCAAATGCATATTGGGTAACTTATTAAATTTATAATTGGTTAAATGATAATCCAGAATCCATTAAGCCTAATAAGGCACATATGTTTGAAAATAAATAAATAAATACTTAAGTTCGTTTAGAAAGAGTGGATTCTTGGGCTAAGTTAGGAAGGCAAATTCTCGTGGGTATATACCGAGCCTATGTTAAGTTAGGTTGTCCTAATAAATGGGGGTAATTTAACTAAAATTTGATGACGCGAATAGGTGCGCGCCTTTAGATGAGAGGTGAGTTGGGGTTCCACGAGAGTGCGATTCCTCTTTAATTATGAAATAAGTGCACCGATATTTATTATGCATGGTTAACACACTTGTTAAATATTTTTCACAACTCGGGCTGTGACCCGTTTACTTTTCTCTCCTGCCTGTATATATATGTATATATATATATATATATATATATATATATATATATATATATATATATATATATATATATTACTACGGGTGTCCTACCGCATGGATGCCGAATGACTTTCTATTCAGAGTCTTGGGAGCCGCGACAGGTGCAGACTGTTGCGGGATGTAGAATGTAGTCGCTTCCTTCTTTGAAAAATTCTAGGTAGGATTCATGTTGTATATCGGGTTTGTACCCAAGGGATATTTATATACATGTTTATATTTATTCCATTCCAGTTATTGTATTGGCTGTGACCCGACAGCTTATTCGGGTCTACTTTTTGTATTACATTCTGTTGTAGTTATTTATTTCGTTTTATTCTAGCATTTCATTTCTCATAGTTCTTTCATGCATCCTTCTTTATTTTATTGGTAGTGTTAGTTGGTTGTCTGTTGCACATTTTATTTAATTTTAATATCTCGCTTGTATGATACCGGGTAGTTAGATCTATATTATATTGTACCGACAGTTGATGTTGAGACTGGACCATCTGAAATTCCTGATTTAATGTAGTATAGGGCTGGCCACCCGTTATTATTTTAGGCGGGGTGTTACAACAAATAGATATGATATTCCATTTTCTCCTTTTGTTCTGGATAAATCATTATGAGCAATTGGTGTTGTTGGGTGGGGGATTGATCTCAAATGAATATGTTAACACATTTAATTGGTTAAATATGTCTAGACCTCATCCTAATGCAATTATTATGGATCCAGATAAAGACATGAAAAATTCTATAGAGAATTTGTTTCCTAATACACGATATCGGTGGTTTTTGTAACACATTATGAAAAAGTTGCCTGAAAAATTGAGAGAGCACAAAGAATATGGATCCATAAAATTTTATTTGCAAACTATTGATTATGATACCTTAATGGTTGTAGAATTTGAAGAAAGTTGGTCCTAATTCATTATGAAATATAACCTTGAAGATAATGATTGGTTGCGTGGATTATATGAGGAGAGACATTGTTGGGTGCCTAATTTTAAGAGAGACATATTTTGGGATGGAATATCAACCACACAATGTAGTGAGAGAATGAATGCATTTTTTCATGGCTATGTCAACTCTAAAACCTCCTTAAAACAATTAGTGGAATAATATGATAATTATTTGAGACATAAAGTTGAAAAAGGAAATGAAGAACACTTTAACTCATTCAACTTATCCACCCCTTGTATAACTCCCTATGATATGGAGAAACCATTTCAATGTGACTATACGACTAAAAAATTTAAAGAGGTCCGATAAGAATTAGTAGGGAAGATGTATTGAGAGTTTGGGGGTGTTGTGGTGTATAGGGATGTGCATTCTAGAAATTGAAGTAGTCGAGGATGTGCCTTTTAGTTAAAGTCTTCGTCACACTACTTTTAAAGTTTCCTTGAACAAAGATGCTGAAAATGTTAATTGCAATTGTCACTTGTTTCAGTTTAGGGGAATATTTTTTAAGCATGCCATTTTGGTGTTAATCCATAGAAAGATGTAAAATGTACTAGAGAAGAACATCTTTAAAGGATGGGATAAAACAATCAAAAGATGTCACACCAAAGTTAAAGTTAATTATATGTTTGGTCTGCAAACCTCGAGTCACGATGCTTTGATGAGATTTGTAATGCTTTCTATGAGGTGGCGAATTTAGTAACAAAATGTAAAGATAGGTGTTAAAAGGTAATGGAATGGATACACCATTTGAAAGATGATTTAGTAGACAAATTTTGTGAAAACAAGGAGTCAGTTTAAAAAAAGAGTAACAATATAACTTTATGTGGAGAAGATATGTGTGGGACCAATGAAAGGAAAATTGTACATTCACCGATGGTAGCACAAAGTAAAGAAGGATAACCATATTAGACGAAGCAACCTATAGTTGAAAAGATTGTAAAGCGAAAATCAATGGTAGGAAAAAAAGAAAATCCACCTACTAAGGTATTTATTTTCTTTAATTTGTGTTAATAATTAATATTTTTTATTCTTTAATATGGTTTTTTTATTATTCTTGTTGAAACATCAATTCATTTTATAGGTTTGTCACATTGAAGAACTCGAGAAAGTATCACATACCTTTAATTTTATGGGAACACAAGAGAGTTCAAACTTGAAGGTAAAGTTTGCTACATTTGTAATACTAGTTTTATTCATAAGTAATGCTTACAATTAGTATGATCTAACATTTTTGTGTACGCTTTAGCATTCAGAATTGCATGAGTCATATGATGGTGTTAGAGGAGGTCAAGAAATGCTTGCACAATCACATTTATGGGATAAAAATGGTTTAGGACAACCAAGTATGCTACAAAACAATGGGCAACAAAGGATACTTGACATCCTATATGGATTTGATATGCTATAAAGTATTTAGATGCAACTTCCCATCTATGGAACGACACCAATGTTTGTTACTAGCTACGCTTAACTATTTGGAGCGTATAACAAAGATTCTTGAGCTTGTCGACCTTACTTTATTTAAAAAAAATATTTTTTATCGCATCATGTAATATCTTAAGACATTTTTTTTTGTCTATATGTTTTTTACTAGTTACGCTTAACTATATGTTTTTTTAAATGTCTAATGTTTCCCTTTTATTCAATAAACCCCTTCACTTTGGGTGTGGTAAATGAATTTACACCCTTTTATGTGGGTTTAAAAAATTAGGGTTGTGAATCTAATAGTTGGGTTTATATAAAAAAAACACCCTTGTTCATGAGATTGACCCTCCAATGCATTCAATATCTTTAACGAAATAAATTGATGAGAAGTCAGTTATTATGAATTTTATTATAAGAGTTTGTGATTTTAACCATCCTTATTCGTGAATTCTATCCAAATTCGTAGTGAACTCTCATATTCATGATTCTAGTGTGGGTGTGGCACCATTAGGAGAATTAGAGCACCAAGCCCATATATTGTATAGTTTCTTATTGCATTCTCATGTATTTAGGACTTAGACTAAGTTATAAAGTCCTCTTGGTCACTAATTTCTTATTTATTTTCCAACGTGTATAGTAGATCAGATTAACCCCCTATTCTCTCCATTTATATATTGTCATCAATGAGAGTACGTTTCTCCTTTTAAGTAATAAAATCTGTGAGGGATTGTGCCTCTTCACTAAAAATATTATTTAAATAAATGACAAAAAATCAATAGAGAAATATTATGTGGTTCAAAAACTTGTCTACGTATGCGAGGCATGTTGCCTTTAAGAGTGTGCAATTCTTTGACGCATTAAACTTATTTAATTTGATGTCATTCCCATAAATAAATTTTAATTCTTATTAACCCTAGAACATGCAACTATGTGATTCAAATCAAGCATGTAAAGAAATCACAATTTTGGGGAAAAAACCCAAAGGGAAAAACCTTCTATTTCACTAAAGTTTTGCAAATCGCGACTTACAAATACAATAAAGAAAAATAACACGACGAATCTCCCGTAGGTGATATACTCATATTTTTTAGTAATAGTTCCCACGAGAACTATAAAGATCGCAATCTTCCTTGAGCAATGAATTCCCTCAAGAAGGAACAATGATCGCAGTCATCAGCAATAATTCCCTCGAGAATCACAAGATGACCAGTAGAGACTCCTTATCTAGAAGAGTAACTTTAATATAAAAGTTCTTTGGGTTTTAAATATGATTCACAAAAGTATGTGGGAAAGATTGTGTGAATCAAAAAGTGTTTTGCCCTTTAAAAAGTGTCGACTAAACGCTGCAGATCTGAAGATTTCGTAAATCAAAAGTTTTAAAGAAAATACTTCATGAAGCAGGTATTTATAGGCGGGCATAAAAATCACGGTGGTGCAATATTTTTCGAATGAGAAACAATAGTCATTTTAACGACATGCAAATTTCGTTTGAACGACATATACATCGCTTCTAATGAGATGAAAAAAGTTGAGACAGTAAGCCCTCGTTCGTTTATGCAAAATGTAAGCTTGCTAGTAGGAGAGCATTATGGGAGGAACATGAATCCCTTCTAATTTAATAAATGGCCAATGGATTATTGGAGGAGATTTTAAGTTGTGAGGGTCCAATCTGAAAAAGCGGGTGGGAAAGGGATAAATAATTTGGCAGTAGAAGAATTTAATTCGTGTATTTCTCATGTTGGTTTTTTTAGCTTGATTTGAAAAGGTCGCAATTTACTTGGTGCAATAATAGAGATGGTTCTAATTGCATTCTAGCACGTCTTGATAGAGTTTTCTGCAACTCTGAATGGTTAAATAATGGTTTTCTTTCTTCATTAGAGCATCTCCACCGCACAAACTCCAATCACTCTCCATTAATTTTCACTGTAAAATCAGAATTGGATGGAATACCTAAGCCTTTCAGATTTATTAATGCCTGGATTCATCATGGTGACTTTAGAAATCTTGTCTTAGAATCTTGGAATGTTGATCTGGAAGAAGAACCTTTATTCATTTTTACTGCCAAGCTCAAACGTCTGAAAAATGCTTTAAAAAGTTAGAATGCAAATGTGTTTCATAATACTCAACAAAGAGTTAAAGATGCGGAAGATTGTATCCTTTTAAAGGAATGTCAGTATAATCGAGACCCTACTCCGAAAAATAGGATGAAAATTTTTCAGGGTCAAAGCTTTACTCAATAAATAAATGGGCATCGAAGACGAATTTTGGCGTCAAAAGGCAATAATGGTTAAATGGGCTACTGAAGCAGACTTTAATACTATTTTTTTTCATGCTATGTCTCAGGCGAAAAAATCAAAACTTAAAATTAATTGCATAAAAAGAGATGAAGGGGTCACAGTTAGACGCCAAAAAAACATTGAGGAGATGCTTGTTAAACACTTCGAAGAGGTCCTCACAATGTCATCTGATATTCAGCCTGATTATAATATTTTGGATGTTAATCGAAAAATTATTTCTCAAGAGGATAATGATATGATATCTCAATTCCCGGATCTAGAAGAAATTAAAACCACTATCTTCGGGATGGATAAAAATAGCGCGGCTGGTCCGGATGGTTTGAACGGATGGTTTTTTCAACATTGTTGGGATATCATAAAAATTGACCTTCATAAAGCTATTGTTTCTTTTTTTGCAGGTAATTCTCTTCCTAGAAGCTGGACATCTACAAATGTGATTCTTATCACCAAAATTACAAAACCCAATTTTTGTCTCGATTACAGCCTATTAGCTTATGTAATTTTTCTAATAAAATTATTACAAAAATCAGGAACAATAGGCTTCGACAGTTGCTTCCAAAAATTATTTCAAATTCTCAAGCGGGTTTTGTCAAAGGCCGGAACATTATGGTTATATTTTGATGGCTCAAGAACTTATGTCCAATTTCAACAACAAAGTTCGGGGATATAATGCTCTAATCAAATTGGACATGTCAAAAGCGTATGATAGAGTATCTTGGCTTTGTATAATCAAAGTACTTCGTGCTTTTAGATTCTTTGAAATTTGGATTGATTTAGTTTGGCGTGCCACATATAACTGTTGGTATTCTGTATGTGTTAATGACAAAGCATGTGTTTTTTTCAAATCTAAATGAGGAGTCCGTCAAGGTGACCCGCTCTCGCCAAGTCTTTTCATTATTATCACTGAAATTATGTCAAGGGGATTGCATAATCTTATGATACAAGGCCGAGTAAAAAAATTCTCAATTCTCCCAGGTTCTGATGTCATTTCTTCATTATCTTTTGCTGATGACTGTCTAATATTTACAAATGGTGATAAAAAGGAGTCTTACCTATTTAAAATCATTTTTGCATCAATATGAGCGTACAATAGGTCAGCTCGTCAATAACTCCAAATCGTCGTTTTCTTGTCCAGCTAATACGCCCACTATTAGGCGCAATTTGATTAAGTTAGAAACAAATTATATTGAGCAGAAACTACCACTGAAATACCTGGGAGTACCTTTATACATGGGCAGGAGATCATCTCATCTGTTTGGAGTGTTAGAAACTGCATTGACACATAAGGTCACCAAATGGTCCGGGAAAATTCTATCTCATGCAGGGAGACTTAGACTGCTTCGATCATCCCTACAATCCATGACATTTCATATTTTTTGTGTATTAGATCCACCGATCAGTGTTATGTAGTGAATAGAAATGAATTTTGCAACATTCATTTAGCGTGCCCACGGAGACAAATTGAAGTATAAATGGGTAGCTAGAATCAAATGTGTCCTCCATATGTAGAAGGTGACATGGGAGTTAAAGCTTTATCTGATATTATAAAACATTATTCTTGCAAACCGTGGGCTTCTTTTTATAACGGTGGAAACATTTGGTCTGATTATATGCAAAAGAGATATAGATCAACAGCTATTTATGAATTCCACGGATTTCCTTCGTTTTCTAGCCCAACTTGGCATAGAATGCAAAAAGTGTGGGATTTTTATCATGATAATGTGAAAATTAATAACTCGATTGTTTGGAAACCCAGTTCGGATGGATCGTTCACCATAAAATCATCTTGGGATTGGCCCGTAACAGAAATTGCAATCTTTTTTCCTTCTCAGTGATTTGGAATCCCAGAATTCTTCCTAAAGTCTCATTCTTCATGTGGCGTCTTCTTCTCCATGCTTTATCTTTGGATCCTTGTTTGAAGAACCTCCACATTTTTTTGGCCTCTAAATGCAGATGCTGCACCAACCCAGTAGAGGAAGATATTGATTACTTATTTGGCTCTAGTCAACTTACTCTCGACGTTTGGAAGCATTTCGCGGGTCTCATGGGGTATAAATTTAATTTTTCCACCCTCACAAGACTTCTCATGTCTTGGTGGTTAAACTCTAGAGGAATAAATATAAAATCTTTAGTTTCAATTATTCTACCTTGCTACATTTGTTGGAGGATTTGGTGTGCTCAAAATATAAAGGAATATAAAGGCGAGGTTATGAAAGCTTCAAAGATTATAGACATGGTCCATGAAGATGTGAGAATTGCTTTTAAATCTAGACCCTACAAAGGTGTAGAATCTAGATATTTATTTGGATTCATTTCAGATTTTTCTATCTCATGCTTTGTAAGCCACCAGTGAAAGGATTTTCTTCACTTTCTTTCTAATAAAGTCTTTCTTTAAAAAAAAAGTTTGATGCAGGCCATCAAACGACCCCTCTAGCGACATAGGTAAGTCGTTCAAACGAGATGTCAATCTTGTTTGAACAAGACTCTCAAAAATAAAAAAAATTATTTTAAGTTTCAAAAAATGTTCAGAAAACTATTTAAAAACACCTCATTTTGTAAAAAAATCAGTTTATAAAAATTTCCCAAACACGAAACAAAATCCATACCAAATATACGTGAAGACGTGGAACATATTGAAGTTGCTTGATATTTGGATCCATCTTCTTTAATGTGTGAATGTGATGTTCCATGATGGAAGTAACGAAATACACTATACTCAATGTAAACTAGACTCTATGGACAAGTCCTAGATGCTAGGGGTAATGAGAAAATTTTCCTTATAAATCTCCCCCTATGGCTATTCTGGTACAAAATAAAAAAATCCAAATTATCCAACAAATCCTATACAAATCTAACACCCTCCTAGGAACCCCAAAAGGGAAAGATACTAAACATGTACAAGTCTTTTAAAATCTCCAACTTTTCAAATCTTCAAATCTTCAATTCTATTGATCTCTCTTGATCTTCTTTTGGGAGTTTTATCTTACGTGTACTTTGCATATGCTCATCAAAGTGTACCTATACACAATAGGAAAAAAAAAACTTATGACGTATTGATTTTGAAATAAAATAAAACTCATAAATCAAATGAATTCTCCCCCATAATTCAAACTCTCAATCCCCCATACTGCATAATTCATTCTACCCCTTTTTATTTATCTGAAATACACAAGGAAAAGAAATAAAAATAATAGTAAACTGGAGTGTGTCACAACAAGCATTGAAAATCATCACATACATATATCCAATAACTTCATACAATGATAATATCAAAATCTCCACAAGCTATTTTTTATTTTTCAAAATTTTCAAGATAAATTAATTTTACCAAACAACACACACCATGAACTAACACTAAGATAACCAAGTCTTGAAAACAGAATGAATGGGTATGAACAAATTAGATAGAAAAATGAACTCAAACAATCATAACATATGTGCACGATGAATTTTGGATACTCCTAATTAATGAACATAAAGTCTTCCTTAGGTGTAAAAATGTTGAATTCATATGATAATGACTCAATCTAATCAACAAATCAAAGTCTAAAATGATTTTCACACCAATAACGCCCAAAACTATGTAATGATTTTACGAGACTTTTTCAGGACGTGCAAACCCATTGATCTTCGACTAAACTCACTCAAAACTCACATATAGAATTTTTTCTCTCAAATCTTTTGTTTTGAAGAAATCAATACTCATATGTAGTGATGCATCAATGTTCTTCAAATTTTGGCTTGGTACTTTATATTTTTTCTTTTATGTGGCTTTAATCTTTTAGTCTCTTTTCTTTTTGCAAATGGTGTCTATTCACAGAAAAACTACCTGTAACTCGCAACTCGTTTCCATTGCATTAAATTTAACACATTTTATCAGAGATATAATTTGCAATTTTTACAAGAACTACTTTTATCATCTCGTTTGATCACACTTGGTTCGTTTTAAAAGCAGGATTGAGATGGAAATATTTTTACCAACATGTGATAGACAAGTGCAATACTCAAATAAATTCGTTCATGTGTGCATTAAAGGAGACAATGAGTCAAATATGTAGAAAGTAATCACTAATCACATCTTAATGACTCCAACATATTATAAATCACATGGATAAAATGATGTGTCTCAAAACACTATTAAAAAGTCACATGGATAATGAGATGATATTGTGACTTGGCTATCCTAAATGTCCATCCATATACAATGTAAAAAAACTACGCAAATATTTTCGGATTGTTCAAAAATTTTATCAAAATAAAATCTGTTTGGCCTTTTCACTTTTTCTAAAAAGAAACAGAAAATCTTTTTGTAATTTTTCCAAACTTTTTCCAGAAAAACAAAACACTTTTTGGATTTTTTGAAAAATATATCAAAATGGAAAAAGCTATAGGCATGAAGATATGAACTGGAAAATCATCCTATCCTAGCAAATAATTCTACACCTCAATCACTAGGTTCGAAGGTATTTTCCAAAGGGGGTGACATCCTATGAAAAACATCCATCAAATCATGTGAAGTTTTGACCAAATACTTAACTTGATCACGAAAATGCTCAAAATCTCTCATGTGATGTGCGGGAGCATGTGGAGTAACATGTGTGGGAGTGCGTGTGGGAACACGTGTAGTAGCATATTGTGGAAGATATCTACGAGACACACTACCTAACTTAAAACAAAATTCGTTAGGGTGTCCTTTTTGCTTGCAATGGGAACAAGCATAAATGGTCTTATGAACATCAACATTTCAATTTATTTCATTATGTTTTGTTAGTACTTGTTTGGGAGAATATTCCCTGCAAATGTTGGGTTATCTATTTAACATGGTATAAAGTAACATTTTTTTTAAAGCTTTTGTCCATTTTTCTTTCGTTATTATATATAATGTAAATTGTATGTATGTACTAGATTGTTCAACATTTAAGAAAGAAAGAAAAGGAAGAGAACCAGATGCAAAGTAGTTTATTTAAATAAAGAGATAAATACTGTGTTATATGCCACAAAGTTCCCAATATAGTAAAAAAATGATACAAACGAAGGGGGAACTTAAACAAAAAGATGCTAGTTATCGAGGGCATTAATTATGAAATGTAGGTTGGCCGAGCCAAGAAGACGATGGTGGTGCAGAGGAAGTATCGACTAATGGTTATTCTGGTTGAAAACTAGATCGACTAAGTCCTTCTGATGGTGCTCCTTTCTCTGCTGAACATCATCCAATTTTTGCTCAGACTTAAGTAATTTCGCCTCCGCTCTAGCAACATCATTATGAGCCTCCTCAACCTTTTGCTCAGGCATAACCAGTTCAGCCTCTAAACCTACTAGCTCCTCTGAGATAGCCACCTACGAATGATGAGAGATTTCCATCCAAGCATAAAGAGTAGGCAAGTTAGCTTTCTTAAAGTCATACAAAATATTCACTAACCAAGATAGCAAAAACCCATAATTGATAAGAAGATTGACTTCCCCAATAAAACGCTTATTGTATCAGAACTCAAAGACTCCATAGGGGTGTTGAGAATTTTTTCTAAAACGATGTAAAGGCCAAGCAATATACAGACCATCATCACGAGTATGAGTCGAGCGCTGCGAGGGGTAAAGGTTGTAGGAAACTGGTCTAAGACCTGCTCAATCAATGCGAGAAGACCAGCAGTCAAGATATGGGGGAAATTGAGAAAAGTCTACCTCACAACCACTTCGGGGTAACCCTTAGGAGGGCTCACACTGTAAACAATATCTCTACCAAAAGGGCATATAGTGTGCGAAGAACTGTCACTTTCTTGTAGCCTGAAAGAAGTTATATCGGGCACCTCACCAACAGTTGGAGCCACTGGATAAACTTGCAAACTAGGGACCTCACCATAGTCGCCTAACGAGCCACTATCCTTGATTGTGCATTCTAATGCGCAATACCTTCAACTTCTGGATCACGTGGAGTCGATCGCTCAACTTCAACCTGTAATATAATAAATTATCAAGTATGAGAAATATACAAACTCGCTTATAAGAAAAATTAAATTCCTACATTACTAGGCCCGCCTGACCCTCGTTTATGGGATATTTAAAGTCCAATATGACTTGGCCCGCCTGACCCTCTGTTGACGGAGATTTAAAGACCAATATGACTTTACCCGCCTGACCCTCGATTATGGTAGATTTAAAGACCAATATGACTTTGCCCGCCTGACCCTCGATTATGAGAGATTTAAAGTCCAATATGACTCAGCTCTCCTGACTCTCGGTTATAGGAGATTTAAAGTCCAATATAACTTGGCCCGCTTGACCCTCGGTTATGGGAGATTAAAAGTCCTACATTACTAGGCACGCCTAACCCTCGCTTATAGGAGATTCAAAGTCCTATTTACTAGGCAATTCTAATAACATTTAAATGCAGGAGTTACACATAAAAAAAGAGTATACCTATTGGCTGCTGATCATCGACGAATGTTCGGGTGGCCATTTGCACCAAATCTTCCTCCTCATAAAAATCTCCTGGAGATACTAAAGGATGTTGCTCTGACTAAAGAATAGTAGTTCCACCAACTTCATCAACTTCTTCCCTCCTGATTCCTACCTGACCAGTAGCATCAATCTCGAGCTCCCTCTTGATTGAGGATTGAAGGCCCAAAAAGAGTGCCCAAGAACTGGTCATTCAAGGGAGAAGGGGCCAGTGGTAGAGTTTGTCCAGGGAGTGAAACCTGTGAAGAACGACAGAGAACAAGATGAGAACAATAAGAATATGGAACAAGGAGTTCATAAATAAAAGGAAAATAGTTTACGTTAACCGGTGGTACAACAATAATAGGGGAATTTCCAACGCCGAAATTCACAACACCTTCATCATGAAGACCCTTCTTGAGACCAACCTGGTTATGAAATAACGCAGAGTCAGGTGAATATCCACTACTGAACTGAACATAACAAAGAGCTATATCTATCGTTAAGGGGAGATTTGTAGTTACTTACGAGGTTATAGGGGCAGCTATCTCCTTTGGCAGAGCTTCCTTCGAGATAGGAAAAACTCCAGTTGCCTCCACTAATGGACCTTCAGGATCACCACCAACTTTAGCATCGTCGTGAAAGTCACATAAAAAATCAACCTGAAGATGTAAAACATGAGTCAATATTATAAGGAAAGGGAGGAAAAGTTAGAAACAAAAAAGGGAAATAACAAACATACCTCTTCTTTAAAAAATTTCTAATCACGAGGAGGCAAAGCAGGCTTGGAGGAAGAAACCATCCTTCGTAACCTATTCCTTCGAAGAAGGGGGAGTCTTCTTCCTTTTCCTCTTCCTTCTCTTCTCCTTTTTCCTCCTCCTCTTAATCATAATCACCCACCACCTTTTTATCAACAGTTATCTCCTCTTTATAATGCTCCTTATCACTTGTCTCACGTGTCTCCTCCAAAATAATTTTAACAGGACTAATCAACTTTCTTTTTCTGCTACCTTCAATAGTTGGGGGACAATAAGAAAACCCTAGAGAGGCCATCTGGGCTGACATAAAAGTCGTATTCTCCTAAAAAAAGTTCTCCCAGGTATGTTGAAGTTACTCAAATATCTAGTTAATTTCATGGATAACCTTGAAATCAGGAGTCAAGTTTGGCAACACTTTTTGGGTAACCTTAAGCTTTTTATTGGAATCTTTTCTAGTGGCCATCACAGATGTCCCAGTTGAAGCAGCATGAGGGGTGTCACCCCCTTCGATTGACCTTGAGGGATTGGGGCCATAAAAGTTACATTGACCGAAATTGAAGACTGAGCCCCCTTTTTATTTTTTACTATATCTTACTCGACAGGGGCTAAGGAAGGCAACTTAGAATGGATGGAACCGCTAGTGGTACTGAGAGAGAACAACGAACTAGAGGTAGTGAAGCTCCTCAATCCTAGCTCCGTTGGAGGAAATCTTTCAACATCGAGATAGCGAGGTTCTTTGAGAAGATTACTCTTAAAATGACCTAACTGATTTTGCCAAAATACTGTCAAATACATAATTAATCTCCCCCCTCGGGCTTTCTTGCTCGGGATTATAGGGTTGGCAACATAATTCAAACAAAGGTTAACAACGATCGAGGTTAGAAAGTTTCTACAGATGAAAGAAAAGTTGGTAGGCTTCTCACGAGTGAAGTTACTCAGCATGGGGTCACCTTGATCATAACCAAACTGCATAGCCACATAATTTGGATAGTGGATGGAATAAAAGGAAGACCACTCGGTGTATGAAGGCAGATATGAGGGTATTAATAAGAGAGGAATATTTTTTGTAGGAAAATTCCTGGCCAACGATTCCTCGATGGGGGTAATAGGACGTTCCTCGTCCATAAAAAATGGTTTGTAAAAAACTGATCCACCCCGACATAGGGGTGAGGGACAAACTTCTCGACATTATCAATTAAAGAGACAAAGGGCTTCTTGGAACTTTTATGGTTCCAGCAACAGAGTCGGTAGACCTTAATAGGATGAGATCTGGGAAAATTACCATCCGACGCATACTCGGGGAAATGGGTATAGAGTAAGGCTATCAACGACACATGATTGGCATAGTTTGAGACATCAAACCTACTGATACTTCGGGTCGAATCATATTGCACACGATCCAACCATGTTAATAATGAACCAAGGGTGATTGCAGCCAGGGGGAGTTTGATGCCACTAGCCATGCTAACAACCACGTTGATTAAATCCTTATTAGGGCAGTCACGGGGCTTATTGGGAAGAAATATCTTCGACAAGATGACCCAAATATAGCCTGCAAGTTCAATCTTCGAACACAAGCCTTTTTCATCCGGAGGTACTAAAAAACCTACTTCCCCTTAGGATTCTCTTTGCCCGCCTCACGGGCCTTGATCACAGCCTTATCCTTAATAAAGTAGAAATATTAGACTACCTCCGAATAGGTGAACTTGTTATAGGTCACCATGCAGTTTTTTAGTACTGCCTTCAGTTCTACTCGGGTGGCTTTCTCAGCGCTCGAGACGGCCTCCTCGAAGAAGGTATCAAAGTCGATCGCTTCTAAATCCATAAGCTCACAGACGTCCTCGATAGTAATGGTTAACTCACCCGAAGAAGCAACGAATGTGTGGGATCAATGTCTCCATCAAGGCACAAGCAACTGAAGGGTGTTATTTCTCTTTGTAAGAGTGGTGTCACCCAGCCAACATGTAGAAGATAAGCCAACTAAGGACAACTGCATAGGGTATTTGGCATGAATATATTCGATCCAGGGCCTTAAACCTTCACAAGTGCCTAAGGTGGACACAAACACCACCTTTGAAAAAGGATAATCCCCCCACTCGATACGAAAATGAGTTATAGTGGTAGTGGGGATGTAGGTAAAATCTTCAGCATTATCGCTCTCCTCCATCGGCAAATTTACTGGCTCCACCAGTACCAAGTCACCTAGAAAATTCTCAGCTAGTGTCTAGAAATGGCCAGACTCACCGAAATAAAATGCACGATAGTAGCGTGCCCACTGGTTTTGGCATGCTTGGGTATGGGGGAAACGCCCCTTGTAGAAGGATTTCTCTTCACCATGGGTACCATGGATAATGAAAGAATATAAGGGAAGAGGAGTGAATAGTCAGGGTTTAGAATGGAGATAGAAGGCAAACACCGAAATCTCTCTCTCATAGCAAGCGATTTCAAATGAATCCAAGGGTGAAGGTTTGGGAAATGCCAAGTATTCCTTTTTATAGGGGAAACACAAGACCCAACAGGCGAAAAAATAATAGTACCTTGGGAAACATGGTGACGATCGAGTTGCCCCACGTAGCTTGCACGCGCGCAAAGGGGTGCGAATTCAAAAGCCACAATGATGATGCTTCAAGAAGTGACGAGTGAATACGCCTTGCATGAGGAAAATGCGCTAGCCCCAAATCCGTCCCGTGTAAAGTGCAGACGTGTAAGCGTCAACCTCATTAAATATGATATGGCCAGAGTAGTAATGAGGCATGCCTAGAGTTTCTTCAAATTAGAGGAGATGAAGCGCTTTAGGGGAAATTTGAAAAAATCTCTTTACTTCCCCCAATAGCACCGTCACATGCAATCATAACGTCCCGTCAATAAACGGTGCTATTAGAAATACGTAACGAATTTAAAAGACAAAGTAGTTCGAAAGGAGGACTAGATAAGCCCCTCGCATACACTTATCTTTACTGAATAAATTGATGCTTATTATGATATGATTATTTTCTTATGTATATTGCCTATCTTTGCAGAAAAGGTTTGAAAATCAACCAATTATATCGTATAGGTATTTCTTCCTATAATAAATAAATATCTCTACGAAGGGGCAAATGTAGGGGGAGCCCTGACCAAAGGTTTCTTATCAAAGTTGTTCCTGTAATTAGTAACTAAAAAGGAAGATGAATACCTCTCGAAGGACTTCCCACGAAGACCCTCCACAGACACTCCCCAAAAGACCCCTTTCGAAGACCAAAGTTATTTGAATGATAATATTTTGTAATAAGAAGAATAATGTATTTGATCATGTACTTTATTTATTGAACAAGTTTACTTTGTAATATGGGCGAGGTTGTTTGGTACCCTCGAGGGACCATGCCTGGCAGGGCATGGGAGAGTTCATATGCTTAATCGAATGATCTCCTCTTGGGAACCTTGCAAGCACATGGTTTGGAGGATTGGGAGCAAGGCAATATTGGGAATGCAATAACCAACCCTCTTGGCACACTTGGGAAAAACTTTACTCAGTATACATGGTTACTCAATCTACTTCCAGTCGAGCTACCATGACTTCAACTTATTTGAAGGAACCTCTTCGAGGAACCCTAATATTATATCTGTTGCCTAGGGCTAGTTATTATCTAATAAATATCATACCTAATGCTTGAGCTACCTTCCAACTGAGAAACCTTAATACCATACACCATCCATTGGGTTGATGAGACCACACATCTAGTGGGGTCACTGTTCACCTACTTTATGACGTCATAACGTCTGGCATTTAGGGACTCGAAGTTACAACACTTAAGTGAGTTCATCCTTAGGATGGCAGGCCTAGTTAACCAGATCTGATTTTATATCCATTCTAAGGTAAGCATTTGAGCCGTCACGTCACATCCTCATTAATGACACCATGTTTCTAACTGGTTGGGAAGTTTCCTGCCAAAACATGATATCCTATGCATTTAATGTAATATCTTTGACATTAATGCTACAATACTTTATCATTTAATGCTAGTCAATCACATTTAATGCCAGCAAGGTTACTCGAGTAACCTTTCCTCCACATAAATAGACCAACCAAATAATTTACACGCATGACAATCTTGATCTAGAATTGTTGTTGAATTTCCCTAAAAAATAAGAGCTTTTGTGGCAATATTGATTATACCCATTAATGTCCGCATTATTGAGGACTAACTGATCTTGAGGTTCCTACCTTGCCTTTATTATGACAAGAGTGCTTGTTATTTCTACCTCTAATCAAGTCACTTGTTGGTCCTATTTATTTATTGTATTTTCAGTGCATTTATGGTGTAAAGATCTCATTTAATACTAGCTTGAGTGTTGAATGTTATTTTCTCTCTTACCCTCATTTATTGTCATTATTAAATACAATCTTGCGCATTAATTCCGGTCTTGATAAGAGGTTACACCTCGCTTGAGTATTGAATGTTATGACTCTCATATTATTTAATTTAGGCTTGATCAAACTCTATTAGATTTTATTGGTGTTACATTATCTGGCCATTATAGGCCTCATCACCATTTACAATGGGCAAGTGTTCTCAATTCTTCACTAAAACGCCATGTGACTATTACTCTTTGTTGGAATCAGGAAGATTGACAACAATATCATTTTCAACTTTCCTCTCCTTTAAGTAATAAACCTTCTCGAAGGTTAAAACCCACAAGTAACAGTAACGAATCTCTTGGATACCCAAAAAGATTCCATCAACTTCATTCAAGCGATGAACCCCATTAATAATCCTCCATTTGTTGAGGGAACATTGAATTGAAACCACCTTAAATTACTCACAAAACTTCAAAAAGAGGGTGTTCGGTGGAAAAGTGATCCCCGCCCAGCCACAAACTGTGAGAACATCCAGTGGTCATCATCAACGTTGTAATAATCCACGGCTCAATCGTCACCCAATTAGTTATGTAACGCCATTTAAAGGCCTCAATAGTATTATCATTACTCATATAAACCATAGCTTACACAGATTACAAACGAGGGAAGGAATTTTTTTTACAGAAAATAAAGTAAGAGGGGAAGGATAACTTACAAAAAAAATAAAGAAGCGCCTGCAAGAATGTTCTCTTGAAGTCTGTTCTAAAATGTGAAACCCAAATGACGTGGTAATAGTTTAGTGGTATGAAATAGTTCCTTAAAAAGACTTCATTATTAGGCACACACTCCTCGAAATGGAAGCTTGAAGGTAGGCGTCCCTTTAGTCAAATGGGATAAATGACCAATGTGCCCTTTAACTTTAACTGGAAAATGACCTTTGGATGCCAATGTGAATTACAAACATACCCTTTAAATAATATACAATTGAGAGACTTGAATTAAGTGCGACCTTAACGTGGACTCTCACAAGACTAAAACAAACCTCCACGACCTCAATCAATAGTAGAACCTTGGGGACAATTATGAGGTAAAATAATTTGTAACACGTGGATAAAAATGGCGTGGCCTGCCAATCCAATCGAGCATCATCACGTGGATAAACTCCATAGAGAAACTATATTATGAGAATGAATGAGAAGATGAAGCCAATCAGTTGAATATAACTAGTACGGTAGACAAAAACCTAGGACTCTTCCAGGTTTCCTTAGAAATGTAAATCTAGCCCCCAGGGAAAATGAGAGATGTACTCAGAGCAATAACCACACTCTGCCAAAAGTATATTGTGAAATCAATAATAAAAAAAATTAGAAAACCCTTGTGGACATAGGCAAATTGTAGAACAACGTACATCCTGTCTGTGTGTATGTGACATTCACTTTAATCAAGGTCGATTAATTGTTTGTGTGCATTGCATCTTTAACGGTAGGATTTAACCACCTACACTTTATATGTGGAAAGTCAAGATGTTTTTTTGTTTGGGTTGTTCTTATCCAAAATCTAATATTCAAAATCTAAGAAGTGTTGTTGTAAATAAAACATGAGTTTTATATAATTCAATCATAACTCGGGATACAATTATCATCTATAATCCCTTCGTACCAAATTAATGATCGACGTTTCAAAAGTCGAATCATTTTAAGAAAAAAATTAGACTTTTCAAATTTATTTTTGTAAAAACAAGGAAAACCTTAAATGGAAGACAAGTAGTCACATCATTGTTTTCTTATGATTATTGGTCGGCTTTGAACGTCATAATTTTCCAAACTTTTATATACAACTAGGCATACAACCCATGCAATGCATGGACAATGTATAATAAGCAAATATAATGATAATTATAAAAATTAGCATATACCATAAATTCAATATCTTTTCTTTAAGTCATTATAAAAGTTTAATTTTTTCATAAATAAAATTTGTCTATTATTTTTAAATATTTTTATTATATAAAAAATAATTTTTAAGTAAAAACGTTAAAACAACTGTAGCTATTTTATATAAAAAAATTATGCATACCTTTATTTTTTTTAGTTTAAAAAATTGTATGCCATTTATAGATACAAAACTCGATTTTTTTCAATAAATAAAACATCAAAAATGTTTTATAATTAAAAGATTTTTTTTTCTATTAAAAACAATTTTGTAATTTTGAAAACTTTTTTTTGACTTGAAAACTATTTTTTTATAAATAAAAACTTCAAAAAAATTATACGTATTTTATATAAAAAAAAATTATACGCATATTTATTTGCTTTTAGTTTAAAAAACTTTAAGTCATTTGTAAATAAAAACTTAAAGTTTTTTCTATAAATACAACTTTAATTTTTTTTTATAACTAAAAACTTTTTTTATTTATATAAAAATAATTTTGAAATTTTGAATACTTTTTTCTAGAAATAAAAATGTTATATAGATGTAGCAGTATTACTAGTATTGTGTAATGTGATTTGAGTGAAAATTATGAAAATTAATTAATTGAATATAGATTGGGTTGGATCGAGAGACTAATTAATGAAATCTAGAATGGATCATCTTTTTAATTTTCAAGAAACTTTTAATTTATTCATTTTTTATTTCAAAAAGATTTTTAATTTATTTAATTTTAAAAAATACAATGTTCAAGATAAAAGTCAAAAAATGGTAAATATTAGAGAATTATTGACTCCTTTAATACTATCATATTAAATTTATAATATAAATTTTTGAAAACCAAACTATTAATTTTGAACTCACTGACAACGAAAATGATATTATATTATAAGAACATTTCTAACCAAAAAAAAAAAAGTTGAAAAGACAATATTAACCCTTGAGTTGGCTTGTCTACGTCAAGAACATGAAGGTCTAGTTTTCCTGGTGGGATCATAGAAAATGATCAAACCTCATAGTAGTCAATGCTTAGGTCTTTATGCAACAGAAAAGTTCACACTCTTTTGACGGTGGGTTGTCATGACAAATATATTGAAATTAAAGGACAGAAACTACAATGATATACTCACAGTAGCCGCCATTATGGGGTCCAGTTATCGTAATAAGAATACGAGAAGTTCCCAGCTCACCAAACCGACCTATGTGGTGGAATCTCCAATATATATCACCCCCATCTATAATCGAAACAGATGTCTACGAGAAATAGGTCTATTAATTTTTGGTAATTATTAAAATCAACTAATACTAAAGCTTTTAGGTATATATTATTTTATTTTATATATTATATATTATTAACTGTCTAAATATAACCAAATGGATAAGTAATATTGGGATGTTTTTACTTTGTCGCCGAAATCATTGTATAATTGGACTTACTGTTTAATAGTTTGAAAATTAAACTTACCATTAACATTGAGAGAAAAAAAAAATAATAAAAAAACACTTACCATTAACATGTGCACTAGATCATTTGTACATATGCATAAATCTAATTGTACCCTGTGCATACGAGGTGTGCGTCTAATTTTTTAACTTCTAAGAATAAGCCTAATTATACAATTTGTGAAATAAAACAAACTTTAAAATTAATGTAATCGACTCAAACAATTAAGAAAATACTATATATATATATATATATATATATATATATATATATATATATATATATATGTATGTATGTATGTATATATATATATATAGACACACACACGTGCGTACTGGTGCAATAAAAATTATGTTAGAACGATATATCAAATTGAAATATTAAGAAAGTACATAAACTCAAATTGAACCAAGATTATAACACTTTTTAACCCAAATGAATTTCTGTTCTATTAGAAGAGGTAAAAGCTTCTTTTAGTTATTAGTTCCCTTAAAATTGGACAAACACTAGAGTGGTCAGCTTATTTACAAAATGTTATTTTTGTCGACCACTTTTATATTTTTTACTCTCTATAGCCATCAGCATATTTGTAAAAATGATCGAAAGTTGCAAAAATAAGTTGTAAACCCAAAAGTGATAAAATTAGGCTCCCGCGAAACATCAATTGCGGCACGAGTCTTTTGTTCTTTTCTTTTTTTATCTTTTAACGTTTTCAACATTTTTATTTTTTCCCAATCTTCCCATGTCACTTTACTTGCTGCGAGAGAATTTTAAGTCTGTAAAAATACAAATATATATTGGAGATGCTCTTACTCATAGTCACATTTTTCATATATCTATATAGTTTAGTTCAAAGTCGTCATTCGCAAAATCACTATAAAATAACTCGAGCAACTCTATGTGAACCAGCACTATGTTTACCACTTTTTGAACTGTAAAATTACTGCAGCAACTTTATGCGAACCAGCACTATGTTCACTACTTTTTGAATTTTACTCGTTCCTATCTCTTCAATTTGATGGTGACCAAAGGAAAGGGGTTCAGGTTTGGAGAGACATATGGACAACGACATCGTTTGAGAGTGTCATTACTCATCACAATAATATTTTTGCACAAAAAGATATGAATGAATGGGAAAATAATGGCATCTTTAACCACCTTCCCAACCCTTTCTTTTAAACTCGATTTAATGATGTTCTACCTACCCAAACATTTTGTTTTCATGGCTGTTGCATGGAATTTTCACGTGTATCAATTCCACTCTCTTTCCTTGTAAATAAGTTCTTTAGCTTGGAAAAGATGCTCATATTAAAAATCGGGAGACATCTTTTATACTCCATCACTAATAATGGCTTGGGTGGATAGCGGTTGGGTGGATAGATATTTGACATGTATCAATATTATAACGATATTTGGTTATTTGTTTTGTTTAGGTAGTTTGGTTCTTCTTTTTTTTCAAAAAAAAAAAAAAAATAGCACTATCAAATCATTCGAAATTTTTCGTATTGTCAATAAATTTTGATTTCAATAATTTTGTTTATTCCGGTGTTTTAGTTTCCGATTTATTAGTTTTATGCTAATCTTTTTATTTTTATTGTCTATTTTATTTTATATTTTCAAAATGCAATAAATAAACATTCACGTAAATTAAATCTATGTTTATAGGACATACTGTTGGAATATTTTATATATTCCAAATAATTTAATGCGAGCTCGCATATTAAAATAGTAATTATATTTGATCTTCAATTTATATTGGGCAAATGAAATGATCTAATTAGGTAAGCTCAAAAGACATCAGCAGTAAGTATGGAATCTGAAATGTGTGGTTATCCAAAAGTCACCCATTGGTTACTCAACAATCGTGTTACTCAAGAGTCACCTAATTAGAATTTATGGGGTTCTAATTGGATGTCTATAAATATAATGAAGGGTATGATCCCCAAAGCTAATGCACTCAAACACTCTCTTCATCATCCACATCAATGAGAGAGAGAGAGAGAGATTAGTATGTGAAAGACCTTCAACCCCCAAGTATCAATCACCACTATGGATTTAGGTACGCGGTTTCTACAATTCATTTATTAGGTAATCTCAATAATATAATATGTTGATGAATTTTATTTAGTATGCCAATAAGTAGTATCAGAGACCCATCATATTGAATTATTGAGATTGGTACTGTTATTGTAATTTAGAAGTGATTTTGTTTGATTTATCATACATGTGATCTAGTTAGAACCCATATGACTTTTAGGATTCTATGTAGAATTTATGTATGATTTGTAATCATTTTCAAATCATAGTCTCAAATTAATTGAGGATTGTCCATCCATAGTAATTTTTCAATTTCCTAAAAAGGGTTAAATTGATAATGGATTTGGATGGATTAATTCAGTTCTTTGTCAAGATTAATATGAATTTTTTTTCAATCAGTTTATTTTATGAAAATTATTTCCAATTCAGTTTTTTTTTTGGAATTAATTATAATTCAGTGTTTGTGGGAATTCTTTCCAAATCATTTTTTTTTGGAAGAATTATTTCCAAATGCAGTTTTTTTTTTTTTTAATTTTTTTTTTTTGGGGGGGGGGGGGGGGAGGGGGGGGGGGGGGGGGGGGGAACTAAGGCATGTAAAAAATTAGGTGGACCAAATACTTGCATATTTAATTAAAAATCATTTAGTTTAAGAATTTTATTAAAGTTTGATTCTCATTCGGGGTATTTAAAAAAATACCAAAAATGTATTATATCTGAAATAAATTAATTAAAGTAATACGTTGCCAAAGTAAAAACTATTGCATTGATTAATTTATTTTGAGATATAAAAATGATGTTAATATATTTATTACTTCTGCGGTTAATAATCGACCCAAAGGAAGATTATTATTTTGATGAATAATAAATATGCATGCAGAATTAAATATGTGATAATTCTATTGTTTTCACGTGGATAATTAATCGGCCCAAATGAAGGTTAGTTGTTTGACCGAATTCTATAATGTACAATTAATCAACCCAAAAGACGGTTAGTTGAGCGGATTTATTATTAATATTTTTTTTGGACTGAGAGTACCACTCACAAGTTAATATTTATGTCCAAAGACTAAATGCTAATATTGTGCTATGTCTCTCATTAATGGGCCCACCATTCTACCATTACAGTTATATATAAAATTTATGCCCCGCATTTATCAGTTTATTTTATTATAATATGCCATGACATAAATTTTAATTTGGATCTTTTGTAATATATTTGTTCTTTTGGATTAAGTTACTGCTTATTCTGTTAATATTACTCCCAACATGACCTCAATTCATGTGCTTAATGGCACAAACTTTAAGAACTGGAAAGAGGACATCCTAATAGTTCTTAGTTGCGTAAATTTAGAATATACGATGAGGAAGGAACAACCCTCTCCTCTTACGGATTAAAGTTCCTCTGAGGTAAAGAGAACTTTGTGAAGTGGGATTATTCTAATCGTTTAAGTCTAATGATGCTAAAGTGCAATGTTCTAGAAGATTCCGGGGGCAGTATGTCTGATGAGGTAAGTGCCAAAAGTTTCCTTCAAGATATTGAATTACGTTTTGCAAAGAACGAAAAAAAGGATAAGTACGCTTTTAGCTAATCTTATACAAATGAAGTATAAAGGCAAATGAAACATACGGGAGTACGTTATGGAGATGTCCAACATCGCTTCAAACTTAAAGAACTAAAGTTAGAGCTGTATGGTAACTTGCTTTTGCATCTGTTATTTTTATCTCTTTATGCACACTATGGATAGTTTATAGTGATTTATAATACTAAAAAGGATAAATGTACGCTTAATGAGCTCATTTCACATTGTGTGTAAGAAGAAGAAAGGTTGAAGTGAGAAAAATAACTGAAATTGTTTATATTGCATCTACCTTAAGGAACATAAAGAGGAAATGGACTAATGATAACGGTACTGCAGTTGTAACATCACAACCCAAACTTAAAGTCCAACAAAAAAAAAAAGTTCAGGATTCAAAATTTTCTTGTTTCTTTTCCAGAAACCTGGACATGTGAAGAAGGATTGTTCCAATTATGTCGCATGGCGTGTAAAGAAAGGTACACTTCCCACTTTGTTTTGTTCTGAAGTTAATTTGGATTTCGTACCTAGACATATGTGGTGGATAGATTCGGGTTCTACTACTCATGTAAGTAAGTCTATGCATGGTTGCCTATGGAGCCGATCGCCAAATGATGGTGAAAGATTCATCTATGTGGGCGATGGCACAAAAGTTGATGTTAAAGCAATTGGGACCTTTAGATTATCTTTTGAGACTAATCATTCAATTAAATTAATAAAGACTTATGTAGTACCATTTTTCAGATTTGTTTTGGACAAATAAAGTTATTCTTGTTCACTTGGAAATAATAAAGTTACTCTCTTTTTAAATTCTACTTTGGTTGTGACTGGTTATTTAATTGATAAATTATATTTATTAAACACCAATGCTTCATTTAATGAAACCTTGCAAAAATTAAAATTAACTGATGAGAATTCTGTTACTTTATGGCACAAGCGTTTGGGTCATATCTCCAAAAGGAGAATTGAAAGGCTTGTGTCAAACAGAATACTTAAACCCCTTGATTTCACAGACTTTGATGTTTATATCGAGTGTATAAAGAGAAAACAGACAAACATAAGGAAATTAAGTGCCAAAAGGAGTTATGATGTCTTAAAATCAATACGTTCTGACATTTGCGGTCCATTCCCTATGGATTCATGGAATGGCCAACGGTATTTTATCACTTTTATAGACAACTATTCTCGTTATGGGTACTTATATTTAATTTATGAGAAGTATCAAGCTCTGTCCATGTTAAGGCCTTCAAAGTCGAAGTTGAAAATCAACTAGGCAAGAAGATTAAAGTTTTCAAATCAGACTGGGTGGTGCATACTATGGCAGATACGACAGATCAGGTGAACAACATCTAAAACCTTTTGCCAAATTCCTAGAGAGGAAACAGACGGTTTAAGGACATGGTAAGAAGTATGATTCATCATTCTTCTTTTCCAGATTTACTCTAGGGAGAAGCACTTAAGACTGCAGTATGTATTCTAAATAGAGTACTTTGTACAATGGAAGCTAAAACCCCTTATGAGCTATGAATAGGTTGAAAACCCGTCATTAAAGATTTACACATTTGGGGGTTTCCAGCTAAGGGCCTTGCAGGCTAATTTAAAAAAAAACTGGACTCAAGAAATATTAGCTATTATTTTGTTGGGTATACTGAACGGTTGAGGGGTTTTAAGTTCTTTGATCCCTCAACTAAGTCCTTTTTCGAGACGGGAAATGTGATATTTCTTGAGGATGTTGAGTTTGAAGGGAAAGATATGGTTAAGAATAAGAATGTTGTCTTTGAAGAGGAATCAATTCCTCTTTCAAACATTGTTCATCCCGTTGATAGTGTTCAAGAAGACAACAATGAGGATTTCCCTACTCGAAATCTAAGAATTATTCCAGAAGAGCAAACTCAACAACCTCTTGAGCAGTTGTAGATCATTTTTTATTTAGAGCTGCATCATCAGATGGATGTTAAGATGGCTTTTCTCAATGGTAATATTGAGGAAACCATGTATATAGTACAACCCAAAAACTTTGACCCAGTTGATCCAAAGTCTAGGGTTTGTAGAAATGCATATATGGTCTCAAACAAGCTTCCCGTAAATGATATCATAAGTTTTATCAAGTTATTATCTCATATGATTTTGAGGTTAATGAAGTAGATGAATGTGTATATCATAAGTTCAGTGGGAGTAAAATTAACTTCTTTGTGCTCTATATCGATGACATACTATTGGCTTGCAGTGATATAGGCTCATTGCACGAAACCAAGAGATTTGTAAGTAAGAATTTTGAAATGAAAAATCTTGGGTATGCCTCTTTTGTATTGGGAATTAAGATACAATGAGATCATTCTCGGGGTGTTGTTGGGTTATCAAAAAAGATATATGTCGAGAAGGTACTCGCTAGATTTGGCATGTCAGATTGTGCACGAGGAGATACTCTCATTCCTATGGGAGACAAGTTTAGTCTTTGTCAATGCCCCAAGAATGAGACTGAAAGTAAATAAATGAAAAAGGTTCCCTATCCTTCAGCTATAGGGATTCTTTTTTATGATCAAGTGTGTACGCATCCGGAATTTGTGTACATAATTGGTACGTTAGGCAGATATTTGAGTAACCCTGGAATAGATCATTACAAAGAAGCCAAATGGGTTATGAGGTATTTATAGAGAACAAAATATTACATACTCATCGGAAGTCAGATAATTTGGAGATCATTGAGTATTCTGGCACCGATCTTGTGGTTGCCAAGACACTAAGAGATCCACTTATGGTTATGTATAGATGTTGTTTGGAGCTACCATTTCTGGAGGAGTTCTAAACAGTCACTCATTGCACCTTCCACTTTGGCAGCATATTTCATAGCCTGTTATGAGACAACAAATCATGCGATGTGACTGTGAAATTTTATCACTAGGCTGCGAATTTTGGATAGCATTGAAAGACCACTACAGATATATTGTGATAATAATTCAGCAGTTCAATATTCGAATAACAACTAAAGCTTGTTGAAGTCTAAGAACATATACATTAAGTTTCTTGTTATTAAGGAAAGAGTTCAGAGTAAGATAGTGTCTATTGAACATATAAGAACAAATGCTCGTCGATCCGCTTACTAAAGGCTTACCACCCAAGGTCTTTCATGAGCACACTGCTCATATGGGTGTTGTTCATTTTGATCATATTCAGTTTTAGTGGGAGTTTGTATTTAGTTTAATGTTCCTTCATTTGACACTACTCAGATACTTTATGTATTTTTCAGTTTTCTGCAGAATAAAGTTTATGGTATTTTCATTTTACTGTTTACTCTGAATGTATTATCTTTTTATTGTTGTATAACATAAGTTTTAAAAGACTAAGGTTTGATCTCATTACGGAATAAAGTTAGGACCAATTGGAAATAGGCATGTCTGAGATCACATTGCATGTAATTTCAAGCCACACATCCATACTTGATCAGTGTCGTTGAATATATTTGGTGTGGTGATCATTGATGGATCGAGTTACCACATATATGTAACGAATGTCGCTTTGGTCTCATACTGGTATAGGAGATAAACGAGATTGTTTCGGGAGATGTCTTAAGAATAGAAATCGATTTGGTGCGCACATAAAGTTATTAGATATAATTACATTTGGAATTATTATGTAGCCCAAGTGGGAGATTGTTGGAATATTTTATGTATTCCAAATAATATAATGTGGGCTCACATATTAAAATAGTAATTATATTTGAGCTTGAATTTATATTGGACAAATGAAGTGATCTAATTAGTTAAGCTCAAAAGACATGAGCAGTAAGTATGGAATCTGAAATGTGTGGTTACCCAAAAATCACCTATTGGTTACTCAAGAGTCACCTAATTAGAATCTATGGGGTTATAATTATATGTCTATAAATATAATGAAGGGTTCTGGTCCCCAAGGCTAATGCACTCAAACACTCTCCTCCTCATCCCCATCAATGAGAGAGAACTCATAGAGAGAGAGGGATTAGTCTGTGGAAGACCTCTAACCCCTAAGTCTTAATCACCACTATGGATTAAGGTACACAGTTTCAACAATTACTTTATTAGGTAATCTCAATAATATAATATGTTGATGAACTTTATTTAATATTCTAACACATACGTATAAAATATCAAATCACTTAGGTGTAGTTCTGAATTCCACACATAAGAATTGTAAAGAGTTATTTAACAAATGAATATGTATTATTAACTTAAAAAAATTATATACTTTGTGAAATTAAAAAATATCACCCACTATTGCTATTATGTTATGTAATAAATGAGTCTAAACAGTAATATAAATTTAAAAATATAATATAAAAAATTATTTTGGGCATATTAAATCAGTATTTTGGATGGTAGTTTTAGAATTTAATTTTGGTAGGGTGATTTCGGTAAATAGATTTTTAAATGTGTAACCTAAAACCAACTGCAAAATTTTTGGGAATTTAAATTTCATTAATTTTCCTCTGTGGTAGTAAACTAAAATAAGAATTTTTTGGACCAAAACACTACATTGCGATGAAAACCATACCAAAAGACTAAGACCCCGTTTGATGAATCACATAAGAGCGTCGGATAAGATAAAATTATCACATCACATGTTTGGTGTATGTTAAGATGAGATATCAGATGAAATAACTTAACCTAATATAGCTTCTTATTCCACAAAGAGAGGGATGAAAACATCCACCTCCTAGGTGGTTTAAAACAATTCGGTAGCAAGCCTTAAATTAAACTTATTGTCATGCCCTTATTAAGTTAAAAAAAATGAAAGCAATTTGGACTCTCAACAATACAAATAGACCAAGACGTCTCTTATTCATCTATGTAGTAACATTTTTGGGTCCTCTTGTTCACCTCAAATATGCTCCTTTGTCTTCTTTTTTGTTTGCTATCTGCAACTTTCCAAGAAGGCATATCATACCAACATATTTCTTGTCTTCTCGTATGAGTAGATAAAGAGTCTAGTTTTATCACTTCATGAATTAGATTTTTTTTTTTTTGAGAGGGAATCAATTGAAACCTTTTTAATGAATGCATTCATAGTATCGTGTATGGGTTAGTTTCATCCTAATATTTAATTTTGAAGAAGCTAAATATGTTAGGATGAAATTATTAATATCAACATATTAGATTATCAAGATTACATAATAAAATTGTTAGAACTGTGTACCTGAATCCATAGTGGTGAATAAGACTTGGGGGGTTAGAGGTCTTCCACAGAATAATCCCTCTTTCTCTATGAGTTCTCTCTCAGTATAATGAGGAGGAGACTATATGATCGCATTAACCTTGGGAACCAGAACCCTTCATTGTATAGGCATATAATTAAAAACCCATAAATTATAATTAGCTGACTCTTGAGTAACCAATAAGTGCATCTTGAGTACCAATAGGTGACTCTTAGATAACTACACATTAATAAGCCCATACTAATTTTAGATGTCTTATTGGGCTTTACTAATTAGATCATTTAATTATCCCAATTAGAATAGAGGCCCACATATAACTGTTATTTAATATGTAAGCCCACATTAGAATATTAAAAATATTATAATAATCTTCCACTTGGAGTACATATTAATTTCGAAGGCAATTATATTTGATAACCTTTGGTACGCACCATATTTTCTATTAATTCTTAAAACATCTCCCTAATCAATATGGTCCATCTCTTATACCAGATGAGACCAAAGAGAACTTTGTTACATGTATTTCGTAACTCTATCTATCAATGATCACCATACCAAATATATTTAATGACATAGATCAAGTATGGGTGTGTGGTTGGAAATTAGATGTAATGTGATCTCAGACTTGCCTATTTCTAATTTGTCCTTACTTTATTCCGTAGTGAGATCAAACCTTAGTCTTTTAAACCTTATGTTATACCACAATTAAAAGACAATACATTCAGAGTAAACAACAAAATGAAAATGCTTATTAACTTTATTTTGCAAAAATTTAAACATACATAATGTACCTCAATAGTGCCAAACAAAGAATAAGGACAAACTCCCACTAAAACTGCATATCATCAAATGAGACAACACCCATGTGAGAAGTGTGCTGATAAAAGACCTTGGGTGGTAAGACTTTAGTAAGGGGATCCGCGAGCATGGAGTTTCTTCAGATATCTTACTCGGAAATCTCTCCTTAACAACAAGAAACTTAGTATTTATGTTCTTAGTCTTCGACGAACTTTTGTTGTTATTTGAATATTAAACTGTTGAATTAGTGTTATAATATATCTTTAGTGATCTTTCAATACTATCCACAATTCGCAGCCGAGTGACAAAACTTTGTAGCCATATCACATGATTTATTACCTCATAACAAGTTATGAAATCCCTTGCTATAGTAGGAAGTGCAATGAGTGACTTCTTAGCACGCTTTCAGGAAATATCACCTCCAGACAACATGTTAACATAGCCAGAAGTAGATCTCTTAGTATAATGGAAACCCGCAAGATCGTCATCATAATACCCAATGATCTTCAAATTATCTGACTTTCGATGGATGAGCATGTAATCTTTTATTCTCTGCAAATACCTTATAACCCGTTTGGCTTCTTTCCAATGATATTGACACACACCAACCCAGTTACTTATAATTAAGTTTGAATGTCAAAGTGAGTCAAGCCGTAATTGCCTTAACCAAACCGTAAACACGAGTATCCTTTTATAGTCATCAACATGAATATATAAAACTAAAAACTTTACACCAATTTAAAGTAATTATGCTTATTCAAACTTACTTAAAGGATAAGTAGGCTTAGATTTACCACAGTTACATTTGACCAAAATCATGATTTTATGCATCCCTTTCTAACCCCACCCGAACTCCTAGATTTAGTAGTGACATCACAATACCTGGAAAACATAAACGTAGAAATCGTGAGCAAAATAGCTCAGTGAATGCATAGCTACTACAATATTGCATAAAATTAAATGCAATAAATTATATTTATATAATAAGAATAAAATTATCTGGTCCATTCATAATGAATGACCCAACTTTTCGAACCATGATTCACATATCTTGTCTGCAATAGACGACTCTCCCCCATTACTGGTCGAGGAGTAACCCCTTGTCTGTAGTAAGATAATTCTCCTCCATTTTGGGTTGAGGAGTAACCTCCCATTTTGGTAATCTGAAATGAACAATTTCATATTCATAATGTTCGGATCATATTCAGATCAATATACAAATACCTATTTCCAATGAGTACACTCACCTTGGCCGCTTAAAGGTTTTTCCTTTGCCTTTATTTAGCACTTGTTCATATGGTTTCTCTTCCATTCCTATCATTCTTAAAATATTAGTATCATCATAAGAATGTTAATAATCTAATGAATAGCTTAAACATAACTCAATTCATAAGCATCATACGATTCCATTCAAATCATTTATTATAAATGAAGTTCCATCAAACTGCATGTTAAGATATTTAACATATCGACATAACAACCCTAAACATACTCTAATTTCTTCTTTATAGCCAATCGTTATCATATTCTATCTCCAATATTAAATATGGCATATCATTTCAAGTTTCCTAAAGCAAAATATGCTCATTTCTTTACGACATAGAAAATCTACCCTATAGGCTCCTCTATCGTTCAGCCAACTTCCAGGAATTTTAATATTTTTTATACATCGTAACTTTATATAATCATATACCCAATTTAAATAAACACATTTAATAATATAAAATTAAAGTTTCATAATTTTCAGAGTTCATTTGCTATGTCAAAATCTTTATAAAACTCAGGGCATATCCAAGCGGATTGTGTAAATGGAAACTATGTACTGACTTACAACCATCACCAAGGTCTAACCATAAGGAGTTTAATTATAATTTTAGGAGATGCTTCGCAAATGTGATTCTAGCTTCATATCCAACTGTAATTTCTCAATTTCAGTAAGTATACAAAAACTTATGAAAGTTTGAACGTAAAAGGGTTCTAAACAAGGCAATATAAAGGATTTACACCTTTAACTTTCTGCAAACTCTATTTATCCATACATATACATCAAGGCGCTAAAGTTTAATAAAAAAAATTAATTATTTCTATCATTTCAATCAGTAATATAATAAAAATAACAAGATTGATGGATACAATTACCTTAGGGACTCTTACATAATTTTCTATGGATTTTTTTCAATTTTTCTCCTCACATTCTTCTTCCTCAATTTCACAATTCTCTCTCATCAAGCTAAAACTCTCCAAAAATGAACTAAAGTTAATTTTCTGAAGAAATAGGTGAGATGTAGAGGTTTAAGTCGGCAATAGATGCCTTTTTTTCCAACCAATCGCATTAAACCATTTGGCTTACTAAATGACAAATTACCACTTAAAAGGAATGGACAGATTTTCCCTTATTCATAAATTCGGTATAACTTCTTACTCGGACATCCATTTGATACTTATTTTATTGTGTTACAACGCTAACTCATATATCTACAACTATATAGTTTTCACCTTGTGTCAATTATTATATTATAAGGGTTAAATTAGTCTCCAACATGAACATTCCTACCAAAAACTTCAAAATTTTGTGTTTGTAACCAAGGCGATATTTCATGATTTATGATGGTATGATTAGACTAAACATAATAACATATTATTATATGTATTTATAATTACATTATCCATATCACATAAGGTAAGCATGATTTAAATAGAATTTATCATAACTATATCCAGGTTACAACTACTTTCCACCCTTAAAAAATTTTGTCCCTGAAATTTAATATGAATGTCATTTACCAAACAAATGGGGATATAGTTTCTTCATGTTGTCCTCCTTTTCCCAAGTTTCTTATTTAATTCCATGTCTCATCCATATAACTTTAACGAAGGTAATAACTTTGTTCCTTAATACTTGCTCCTTACGATCAAGAATTTTCATCGTTTCCTCGATGTACGATAAATCTTCTTTCATAATATCTTCAGTTTCTTTATCATTGTATATGTAAGGATAATCGTATAATGATTTCTTATCAATGAAATCCAATTCCTAACTTATATATTACTTCATTCACACATAATAGATTATCAATTGTATCATCGTATATTCACAATGAGTAAACATTCTTAATAAACCTAGCATCATTCTTTACGTTTCTCCCTTTATTCCTATAGTCTATCCTTATCATCTTGTAATATTCCAAATCATAAGTATTTTATTACAAGACTATCTCATTATACTTCACCTCTCCATCTTCCATTCAATACCAATTACATCTGTTTAACTTTAACTACTATCTACATCATCTCTGAAGTTTAAGAATATGTTAAATATCATTCTTACAATTCTTAATCTAAATATAGCCTCATTACTTTTCATATATCGATCATCAATAATTATTCACCAAATGTCTATTTTTAACTAAGATTCCATATGCACTTTCATATATTTGTGTACTCATGCACTATGATCTCACTTCTCACTATATTCCTTTTTTTAGTATTGTGTACTCATACATTGACCTTAACAAGTCATTCACCCAAGACAATCCTTAGTGAAACTATCAGTGTATTTTTTTCACATTCATCAACATTATTCTAAAAGTAACACCGTATAATATGTATATATGTCTTAAAAATATTTCCAAACATCTTTTGTACATTATATGGTAAATATTACATGATAGTATTATACAACATCACCAATACACTCACTTTACCAATTTGGTAACATGGATGTTAAGCATAACATAACAACTTACAACCTTAACCATACTTACAAACCCCATAATACTTATTTAACTATTATATGTCATATTTCTTTCAGATAACCTGTATAAATACCTTAATGCATCATATTATGTTATCACACATAGTACATTATCCTTACACATACTTATTAATGACTCATTATAATGTCAACGATATTCATTATTGACATACCCTAAGTGATAACACATACGTATAATGAAAAACACAACACAATATCCACCCAAACCAGTTGTTGATATTGAAACCCGATTTATATCTTTCCCATACTCATACAAAACACATACTTTTAAAAGGACTCCTCAATATTTTTAAACTTTCAACTATTTAATACCTCGACTTAACTTTACTATTCATATAAGCATTTCAAAACATCACAAGAGTAATATTCACTACATTTACTCATATTATTAAAGACGTGCATCTCAAGTCTCATTACTCTCTTCTTTTACTTATCATAATTCACTATGAACCTATATTCGGATCAACTATGATATATTTAATAGTAATTAAATTTCAAAACATTTCACACATTAAATTTAAATATATACAACTACTAATCTTCTCATTTCACCTCTACTATGTGGATCTTCTTTTTATTCACACTTTAACAATTTAAGTCTCATCATAATCAAGTAAGAGTAATTCTCATCACTTCTCATCCTTTAATGGAATATGGGTTCCCGTAAATCACTCTCCCATACAGATGAGGTGCGCACCCATCCATGGCTAAATAAGTAACACGACTCAAGTCCATATATACCAGTATAGGAAGAGATCACTTCCAATACTTCACAATTTTTCATACCAGATTTTGTCTTTAAAAAATTTCTTCAATGACACGTTTGTCCATACAACATATAAAACAAATGCAATGATTCATATTAAAATACCGGTATTCCCTATCATCTGATTAGGCATAAATTCTTCCCATTTATCCCCTTAATTTAGAGGCTTTTATCTCTCTGTAAAATGTAATTCGAGTGGATTTATCTCATATCATTGCTATTGACATTTTTTTTAATTTGTACGCCGAGTTTCGTGTATCTCCTATCTATTTTGCAGGTATTCAGTGTACACATGAAAGGAGAAAACCGGAAGGAAGAATTGGCATCCTAATCCAAGTTCCGGATCAAAAGTTACAAGTCTTCAAAATTACAAGGAGGAAAAGTTTTCTGAAGATAACGAACCAAACCGCATGGCTGGAAAAACAAATCGATCCTATCCTAGGAAAACTTCTTGTGAAGCACAGAATGAAATAACCGAACCGAAGAGGAAATAAACGAACCGAACCGCAGTGGACCAAATCCTTTGTTTAAGGCAAACCGAACCGAATCACCTTAATAGGATCGGTTCGGGTATCAAAAATTTGAATTTATCCACTTGTAAAATAAGAGTCTTGTATGGTTGAAACTCCTAAAAATTCGTAGTGTATAAATCTAAAACACCTCCCAGACATTGAGGGAGGTTTCTGATTCCTTTAAAGAAGCATTGTAATTAGTTTAGAGAGGATAATAACAAGAAACCCTAGTTTTTATATAGTTTTGATTACAGTTGTGCAATCCAAGTAAATTTGTTTCAATTCTTTCTTTCATTATTGCAGTAGTTAATTCTTTAATAAGTAATTTCATTATTCTTCATCTCAACTTGTTAGCCAAAATGTTTTCTTTCATTCAAAACATGTTTTCTTCTAGTTTTAATATGTCCGACTAAGTTTTCAAAGGTTGGGATGCATGAACCCCAACCGAGGTAATTCATGATATTGGAAATAGAAGTTGGAATTAAAATCTTAGGTGAATTGTGTCGTATAACTGGTACGACCGTTGTGGACTTTTGATCTCGTTTTCCCTAGGTAACCGGGATACTTAAGAAAGTGACGTGAGTATTGGTTAATACGATACTACTTTAATTCATCATTTGTTTACATACTGTGCGGGATACGATCCCTCATATTTGTAATACTTAAGAGTGTTAAAGACGTAGTTTTAATTGGTCCTTTGCTTACATACTGTGCGGGCTACGATCTCTCATATATGTAATACTCATAAGCATTAAAAACCAGGTTCATTTAAAGTTTTAATTCTAAATCTAGTATCCTACGAAGTGAATTACTAGGGTATGGGGGATATTTACCCGACCTATTGTTCTCAAATCACATTTTAGTAGTAAAACTCATCGTCATTAATCCTTTAGTTAATTAGAGTAATTGCATTTTATTTATTCATAATTTCATTAGTTACTCATTTTTATATTTGCATCTAGTTGTAGTCATTTCACAATTCAAATCACCTTTCGTTCTTTTTAGAGTCAAAGTTAGGTTACTTTCGTCTTTTCAATGTCATTACGACTTTATTCATCCTGTTTCCCAAAGGATCGATACCCGACTTATCGGATTATTACTTGAGCGACAGGCTTGCACTTGAGCTTAAATAGCATGCACATTAGACATATTTATGGCCGCGTCCCTAACTTAGAACTTTGCTCGTCCCGAGCAATATAAAAGAATCACAACATGGTCCAACTCTAAAATGGGATAAAATACCTCTTTCGCGGGAAAGTGATTGCATTCAGCATATACAACAAGCCTTTAAACCCCTACGTTACCCTAGTAGGACGAGTTGTGTCTTGTGAGGGTTTGCAGCGAATATACCCACGAAATTTGACTTAAAGAAAACTCAAAATACACAAAAATTGTATAACTCAAACTTTTTCAGAAAATAGTCATCATCAATTCATGTTCAAGAGTCTCAAATCATAGTGCGTGTGTGCGGAGCCAGAAATTTAACCGGGGATTTCCACCAATTGACCATTACATTACTTATTAAAAAATTTGTTTTGATTTCATAATCTCATGGGATGCTCTCACAAATGAATCTCTCGAAAGGTGGATGTCTTCTCTCTGTATACGTGATTTATAAGAGTAAATGCATTGGAACCAAGTTCACGCACACAAATAGAAAGATAGAATTTTATGGTAAGTGGATCTCATCATCGGATTACGGTTATAAGAAAATGGGAACATTGCCTCTAATTCATATCTTTAATTCATTTTATTATCTTTTTGTGTTTTAGCTCTCCACGTGGTAACCAATTTCGCATTTTGGGCTCGGTTAGGACTTTTTCGGGTTAAAGTTGTATTGGGTAAAATGGTAATGGTAGGGTAATCTAGAATTGGAAAATTTTCTTATGATGTCCATTTGTGCTTTTCCAGGAATTTGCTCATTTTTTTCTTCTTTTTCTATTTTTTTCTTTTTTCCACGCTTTTCTTTTTTTGCTATTTTTGTTGAGCATATCTATTCTTTTCTTAACCTTTTTTATGCACTTTTCGAACTTAATTTCTGGAATTATCAACTTTCACAATTCCGGGCCAATTGGGGTTTTTCGGATTGTCAAACGAAAGGAAAATTTTTATTCGGCTCAAAACGGGTTGCAAAAAGGGGTACTTTTTCACGAATTTTTCTGGCCAACATTTTTGGGTGACAAACGAGGACCTACTTCATTGTCCAAATTACTAATTGCATTACCATATGCATTTCGAGATTAATTTAATTTAGAGTTCTATTTGACACGTTTTTCAAGGCAATATTACACACATTTTCCATAACCAGTCAAAGTAAAAGAATTGAGATCCTCGACGACTTATTAAAATGCTAAAATGAACTTTAAGTTAACAATTTAACTCAGATTGATTTATAAACTCACAATAATGAAAGGCTCGAATCTCACCGGATTTGTTAATCTCCACATTCATTCGTTAAGTCGACTACATTCACTCAATTTCGGCTTTGTATACTATATTTTTACAATTTGAGACTTTAAACCAAATTTTAATGATATTTTGGAAAATTTTGACTTCCAATTTTTATTTATTTTGAAGGAAAATATTTTTGGTTTTTTCAAAAAATTTCAACTTTTTTGAAATTTCTGGGCATTTTTGAAGATTTGTGAAGTTTTAGAAAGACGCACTTGTGACCCCCCCTAACTTAGACTTTTGCATTGTCCTCAAGTAAAAAGGACTAAAATCTAACTCAAAGCGAATGAAAAGTGCAAATAAATAAAACGAACAAACAAAACAAAAATGCAGACTCTTATAGATAAGGAGAACATGTGTTACACGGGAGAGGGGAGAAACACACAACCAACATTTTTAAACAACCACCAACGACACAACCAACAAAACACAAACAGTAAACAACAAAAATGGGCTTCACTGGGGTGGGGGATTGGAGGTTCCGGGCGTGCTAGGGTTTTACGGGTCATAGAAGAAGGTTGGAGGGTGTCCACCGAAGTTGAGCTCGTACAAGTGAGTTTGGAGACGATGCATCATGTTCGTATCCCTTCGGTAGGCCTCTTGATCTCATTGATATTATGTGTGGAATCCGTTAAACTGGGTTTTCACCGCTGAAAGGCGCCTATCAAATTCTGTACCCGGTGGCTCAAAATCTGAATCGTTGTTTTCGTCATACTCGTCGTCCTCTTCCCCGCCCATAACAACATCCTCATCCTCGTCCAGTGCAACATTGATATTCCCATCTTCGTCCTCATTAACATGAACCACATCCAATGCTGCTTGAAGGGATGCCCTTTGTTGGGCGCTCCTATTGCGTGATGCTTGCCCAATGGGCTCTGGGAGGCATAGAGAGGCTCGAGGTGGCTAGATACCGGCATCGACAAGAATGGAGGTGATGAGACGTGCATATGGGAGGGGTACCGCACCTTTTTGCTCCATGGACGCATAAAAAAATATCGGTGTAAAACACGTGGACAAGATTGATAGTGAAGTTAGAATCGTAAAGGTGGTAGACGAGGGTGTCTTGGTGAGGGCACATCGCCGAGTCATTAGTTGTTTGAATAAGGTTGGCGCAAATGATATGAAATGTAATGCTCGCCTTATCATTGAGGCATCCCACGGGGAAGGTTCCCCTTTCCTAAATCTCGTTGGGTGTGAGACGGTCGATGCATGTCTGTTTCGGGATGGTGGGGGCATTGACGGGGTAGTCATAGTCGTCCGGGTCTGGGAATCCCTTGAAAGAAAGTTTTTGGGATAGAATAGCCAAGGATAAAGGGATGGGGCGGCCGTCTACAAAATCTTGGCCCTCAAATTCGCCCATGCGGACTAGTGAGCCATAAAAACATCGAACCTCGTCCGCCCACAATACATTGTGGGGTTCTTTCAGATATTGCGTCCACCCCCATCGACTGAAAAGAGTGGTGACCGAGCGGGGCAGCTCGTCCCATTTACAAGATATGATGAAAAATTTCTCACACTAAAGGCGCACCATGTGAGAGTGTTATTCTCGTTTACCGTTAGGAAGGACCTCGGTAGACATGTATTTTGGGGGCAGCCCTAGATTTCCCATGGGAAATTCTGGGGGGGTTAAAATGGGAGAGATAGGTTAAGAGAGGGAAATGTGATGGAGGTGTGGAGTGAGGGTAGGTTAGATGTAGAATATATAGGTGGGGTGGTGGGTTTGGGGGGAAGAATTTGGAGGGAAAGAAGGGAGGGGGAAATTGGAGGGGAATGATGGGATTAGGAAGGGGGAGGTATCTTGGGAAGAGGCAAAATGCTACAGAAACCAAACCGATCCTATGCAGGGTAGAACAGATCCAAGGCTGTTATTTTTTATTCAATTTATCTCAATCGAACCGACCCGGTACAAGGGATTCGGTTCGGTTCGGTTATCCTCAAAATAGAAATCTCTCCACTCGGGATTTATAGCACCCTTGACTTTTTGAACACTCTCTTACTTATTCTCGCACTTGGACTTCCTCGACTCCCTCACAAGGACTTCCTCGACTCCCTCACAAAGTGCATGTTGGTGTGCCTAATCCTAATCCTAACCTCTTGTAACCTACCTACGGACTCTAACTAGTCTACCTATGCACAACTATTATACACAAGAATTCACCCCATACGCATCGGGGGTGCGACGACCTCTTAATTCAAGGTCACTCTACCCTGTAAACGGGGTCCGACAACCAAATGGTGTCGATCTCTTCTATGCACGCCTCAACATATAGATTTAGGCACTGTCCATTGACTTTGAAAGCGTTCCCCCCTTTTGGATATTCTAATTCTACTGCTTTGTGGGGGAATACTCTTTTCACAACGAATGGACCAGTCCATCGAGACCGCAATTTACCAAGAAATAGATGAAGCCGGGAGTTATAGAGGATTACCTTCTGTCCTGGTTGAAACTCTTTCCATCAAATAATCTTATCATGTGCTAGTTTCATCGGGGCTTTTGAAATCTTCGCATTCTCATACGCATCATTGTGTATCTCCTCTAACACATTTAGTTGAAACTTATGAGCTTCACCAGCTTTGTCCATATCATAATTATACGCTTTGTTCTCCAATTCCATGGGAAGATGGCAAGGTTTATCATACACAAAGTGAAATGGGAACATTTCGAGTGGGTTCTTGTATGCAGTACGGTAAGCCCATAGAGAATCGTTCAATAGAAGGGACCAATCTTTTCAGTCGAAATTGACGGTCTTCTCTAGTATGTGCTTCATTTCGCGATTTGCCAATTCGTCCTGTCCATTAGTTTGTGGGTGATATGTCGCTCCCACCTTGTGAATGATACCATACTTTTTCAAAAGTTTTTCAAACGGCTTGTTGCAAAAGTGTGTGTCGTTATCACTGATTACCGCTTTAGGTGCACCGAAGTGAAAAAGTATGTGTTCGTGCAGGAACTTTATCATAACTTTATTGTCATTAGTCTTGGTAGTTATAGCTTCCACCCATTTAGAAACGTAGTCTACCGTGACTAGGATGTATAGGTACCCAAAGGACAGGGGAAAAGGGCCCATGAAGTTAATACCCCAACAATCGAAAACCTCAATGATGAGAATCGGGGTTAATGGCATTATGTCTCGTCGGGTAATCGCCCCCATCTATTGACACTTATCGCAAGATTTGCAATAATGGTTAACATCCTGAAACATTATGGGCCAGTACAAACCGCATTGGAGATTTTTAGCGGCTGTATTTTTCATGAAAAAGTGGCCTCCACATACTTTCGAATGACATAATTGATGACTTTTGGAATTTCGTCACCCAGTACGCATCGTCGGATGATTTGATCAGTGCAATATTTAAAAATGAATGGATCATCATAGAAAAACACACTCAACCAAGTGATGAACCTCTTCTTATCTTATGGTGTCCACTCGGGAGGGACGGCTCCCGTGGAAACATAATTCACTATATCCACAAACCAAGGCAAAGAAGAGGTGGCAAAGAGTTGCTCATCCGGAAAATACTCTTCTATGGTTGTAGGATCACTAGGTACGTCGGACGAAAGCCATGATAAGTGATCAAAAATGACGTTTTCTACTCCTTTTTTTGTCTTTAATGGAGATATTAAACTCTTGTAAGAGTAGGATCCACCTTATGAGGCACAGCTTTGCGTCTTTCTTTGCAAGTAGATAATTTAAGGCCACGTGGTCGATGAAACAAGTGATGGTAAAGCTAATAAGATAGGACCGAACCTTGTCAAGAGAAAATACTACCGCTAGAAATTCCTTCTCCGTAGTGGAGTAATTGAGTTGTGGTCCGATAAGAGTCCGGCTAGCGTAGTAGATGACATGAGCCTTGTTGTATTTTCTTTGGCCCAAAATAGCCCCTATCACATAATCTCTAGTATCACACATAAGCTCGAATGGTAGGTACCAATTCGGAGCTTGCATGATGGGAGTGGACACAAGAATGCTTTTCAGTTTTTCAAAAGCACTTTGGCATGCTTTCGTCCACTCGAATGGGGTGTCCTTCATAAAAAGATTGCTTAATGGTCTAGCGATGGGGCTAAAGTCCTTAATGAACCTTCTATAAAACTCCGCATGGCCCAAGAAGGAGCGCTCATCTTTCAGCGATTTAGGTGGGGGTAGGTCAGCTATGACATCTATTTTTGCTCGATCAACCTCATTCCCCTTGGATGACACAATGTGGCCAATAACTATACCCTCGATTACCATGATATGCCACTTTTCCAAATTCAGCACTAAGTTTTTTTTCACACATCGGGCTAGTACTTTCTCAATATTGGCTAAACATAGGTCAATGGAGGTGCCAAAACACTAAATTCATCCATAAACACCTCTATTCCTCTCTCAACCATATCACTGAATAAGCTCAACATACACCTTTGAAAGATCGCCGGTGCATTACACAAGCTAAATGTAATACGTTTGTAGGCAAACGTTCCAAAGGGGAAAGTGAAGGTTGTTTTCTCTTAATCAAGTGCATCTACCTCAATTTGGTTATATCCGGAATAATCATCTAGGAAGCAATAATAAGGGTGGCCCGCTACTCTTTCAAGCATTTGATCAATAAATGGTAAGGGGAAATGGTCTTCCCTAGTTCCCACATTGAGTTTCCGGTAATTAATGCAAACACGTCATCCATTGGTGGTACGTTGGGGAACTAGCTCTCCCTTGGCATTTTCAATCACATTCATGCCCGACTTATTTGAGAAAACTTGAATGGGGATCACCCACTTGCTATCAGAGATTGGGTAGATAATCTTGGCATCCAACAATTTTATGATTTCAGTCCTCACCACATCTTTCATTGTGGGGTTTAGCCGTCTTTGCATTTCTCTCGAGGGCTTAACATCCTCTTCGAGGTGAATCTTATGGGTGTAAATTAGAGGTCTTATCCCCTTTAGATCAACTATACACCATCCAAAAGCACCTTGGTGCTTCCTTAAAATCTTTAATAATTTACCCTCCTGCTCTTCATCTAAGCTAGAGGAGACAATAATAGGAAATGTCTCACTTGCACCTAGGAACACATATTTAACATTGGAGGGTAGTTTCTTCAACTCGAGAGCCGGGAATGTGTCGCTAGAGGGAACCATGCGTGCTTCCCTTGGCGGTAACTCTTTGAATCGAGAAACCCAATTAACATCTCTCGCGTCCTCGTCCGACACTCTTTAATCGAGTAAGCCTCTCAATTCCCCTATCTCCCTTTCAAACTCAGTGTAGCTCCCTCACTCTCATGACTAGAAGCTAGGCAAGCTTCTAAGGCGTCTCCACAGTAATTTTCTTCAAAGTGTTCTTCTATGATCTCCTTGATTAAGTTCACCGCGTGAAGATCATCTTCTTCCCCTGCTTGTTGGGCTATGTTGAAGATGTTCATTTCTAAAGTCATACTCCCAAAAGTGATTTGCATCTGCCCATTTCTAGTATTGATCACTGCGTTAGCCGTAACTAATAATGGGTGTCCAAGGATGATGGGAACATGATTTTTCGAGGTGAATGAGGGAACCGTGTCCCAAATGACAAAATCTACTAGGAAGTAGAAAATGTCCACTTGGATAATCACGTCCTCAACTATACCCCTTGGTATCTTCACGGTTCAATCCGCTAACTAGAGATTGAACCTTGTGGGCTTAAGATCACCCAGACCAAGTTTCCTATAAATCAAATAGGGGAGGATATTGACACTCGCCCCCAAATCGAGTAAGGCCTTTTTTGAATTTGTTATTTCCAATGGTGCAGGAAATAGTGGGTGTGACGAGATCTTGATATTTAGGTGGGAGATCATTACGAAGGACTGAGCTCAAATTTTGTTCTAGAAACACGTTATTCTTTACCTTTGTCCTACTCTTAACTGTCAATAAGTCTTTTATGACGTTTGGATAGGATGGAATTTTGCCGAATTGCATCGAGGAAAGGTAAGTTTAATTTCACATTCTTCAGCACTTCTAACACTTCTTCACTTATGGCCCTTTTCTGGGGAGGAACCAATCTTTGAGGAAATGGCACAGCGGAGGGTGGTTTTACAAATACCTAGGGCTCACTAGTGTTTTCCTTTTCACTCTTGTTCAAGGAGATATCTTTGGCCTCTTTCGTGCCGGGAGAATTCTCTTTGTCTTTTGAAATGTCGTGTGGGTAAGGTGATAAATCAATAATTCTCCCACTACGAAGAGTGGTTACAGCTTGGCAGTTCTCCAACTATTCCGTAGAGGTGGAACTAACATTAGGTTGACCTTAGGGAGGTCTTTGGCCTTGGGAAGGAAACTTGCCCTTCTCTTGGATTCTCAATGCAGATTGCATCTGGGATATGTTTGCATTTGTTTCGGTGAACATGCGTTCATATCTAACATTGTTTGCACCTTGAGAATTTATGAATTGGTTCATTGTATCCTCGAGGTTCCTCCGCGGTGGAGCTACATATAGAGATGTAGGTGGTGGTTCTTGTTGTTATTGAAGAGGTGGTGGAGGTGGGATAACCTGTGAATGTGGGTTCATCGCAGCTTGGGGTTGTCCGTAGTTGAAACCTGGATAGTTTCTCCATGAAGGGTTGTAAGAATCCTCCAATAGAATCCACTTGCTCGGTGTTCATGGCCTTGTAGGCTGAAATCGTCGGGCATGCCTTTGTGGATTGGCCCACCTCACAGATAGCACACACTTTTCCTTCGAAACACGGCTGGTTCCGGACATATTTCTCAACCGACCATCAGACCACTTTTTCATATCTCTCTGAAACTGATCAAATCGACGGTCTATTAAATTATTGCTATCCAATTGATATAGACCGGATGCAATCGGATTTATAGATGGTTGTCTAGGTTGGTCTTGGTTAGGATCAGATGTGTCCCATGCTTGAGTAGTCTCTGCGACATACTTAAGATAGCCCTTAGCATCACATGAGTTTAAATCCCAAAAGGGTCTTTCACACATTGTTTGCATAAGTCGTTTGAAAGATACTGTTAACCCATTATGGAAGAAAGATATCACGAGGTGTTTGTCAAAACCATGATGGGGGCATTCTCTTACTAACTCTTGGAAACGTTCCCAACACCTGTCAAAAGACTCATTATCGTGTTGTCGAAAAGCTTGGATTTAAGTCTTGGCAGATTTGGTCTTGTATTGTGGATAGAATTTTAAGATAAACTTAGACTGCACATCTTTCCAGGAAGTGACGGATTTCGGGGGTAGAGACCATAGCCAGGTCTTGACTTTATCCTTTAAGGAAAAAGGGAAAATCTCTAGGCGAATGACATCTTGTGTGCAAGCTTGATCACTAAATGTGTCATACGCCTCTTCGAACTCACGAATGTGCAGGTATGGTTTCTCCGAATCCATGCCATGAAACGTAGGGAGAATCTACATCATCCCATTGCGAAAAGTGGAACTGACCGGCATTATACGGAAGTAGAATGCAACCAGGGGTGACAGTCCATTCAGGAATGAGTAAGTCTTTCATGGGACGATAGGGGAGATCTCCCTCTCTAGTACCGAAACTCGCTGCGTCAGACATCGCTCTCGCACTCTCCTCAAACGACTCAGTGTACTCACTCGGTGTCCTAGATGTGTGAATCGAAGTTTGACTCAGGGTGTAGCTACTGATAGAGTGCTCAGGAGTACGAATTGAAACCCAGAATTGTGGAACGCGAAGTGTGGATGGGCTTTCAGAGTTGTACTCAGCGATTGGATTTCGTGGATTCTGGTTGGAGTATTGTGAGGATTCTGACTATGTTCACGATTTTTCATTAAAGGATTTTGAGAGATGATTTTTTTTTTATGTTTTTGGATTTTTGTTCAAAATTTTAGATTGACTCGATAAGATCCTTACACTTCATATCCTGTACAACAATATATATATATATATATATATATATATATATATATATAAAATAAAGTAGGGAACTTATGTATGTCATAAGCTTAGTTGATGATGTCATGAGTTCAATTCTTTTGCACTACCTATTTCATCCTTGGAAATTTTGATTTCCCCCTCTTTTGACACACTCTAATTTATTTCTGCCTTTCTTCAAAATTCAAAAACATGGGTAAGAAAGTAAATTTCACTCTCCAAAACTTCTGTCATTTCTCTCTACTCCACACCAACACGCACACAACCGTTCTCCATTTGATCACAACACAAAACCTATTCTCTCACCATGTAGATTGTGATTTCGACAAATCCCTAAAAGGTGATATGTCTCTCTCTTAAACACATGGAGAAACACACACACACATGCAATTACATCTGGAAAAAATTAGGGCTCTCATGAATCTCTACCATCTTGGTAGTTTTGTTTTTACAAACATGGGAGAAACATTCATACACACACTTTCATGGAAATATTTAGGGCTTTCACGAAATTTAGGGCTTTGTAATTTAGATTTTGTGTACATATTTTGTTCATGTCTATTTATATTTTTGTTTATGTTTATATTTGGGGATCTAACTATTTTTTGTGTTTGTTATTTATTTTTTCCTTTCAGATCAAGACCTGATTATCTAGATATTTATATCCGGTATACACTTTCTACTTGCTTCTAGATTTATATTTTGAGGTTTTTGTTTCGATTTTTTTTTCTTTTTTGCTGTTGTAAATGTTCATGTCTATTTGCTGTGCGATGCTCTATTTTGTTTTGTTTTAAGTTTTTTGGAAGTTCTACTATACCTAAAAAGTTGAGGTCATTGTACATTTGAGTAGTTCATTTTTACAGGTACATTTGAGTAGGTCATTTTGTACAATGTGTGTTGATTTGCGAATCTAATTTGGGCAAGAACAATAAACAAACGCAACCACCATGAACTCTTCAACCCATTTTGAGTCATTTACACCCCGCATTCAATTGATTCTTGCCAAGCACTGAGGTACCCACATTTATTGATGTTGTACAGACTCAAATGGGACCCGAGAAGTATAATTCAACAATTTTTTTGGATGAGCTTAAAGGGTTTTAGGAGTCGAGACGAAAATAGGTGCGTTTATGCGTACTTTCGAAAACAAGCGTCACCACTCATTTTTAGATTTGTGCTGAACCTTATGTTGGTAAAGTAGATTTTTTTTAATTTTTATATATTATTTTCCTACATTATAAAACACTTGAACTTTATTTTGCTTCTCAAACAAAAGGTAATTGCATCTATGTTGTTGGCTACGTACAATTGTTAATTTTGAATCACATATCAACATAAGGCAAAACATAGCTGAGGTAAAGTCCTCTCTGTTGTTGGCTATGTACCACTGTTAATTTTCTTTGTAGTCTAATTTTTCGAAGATAATTGCATCTTAATTGTAGTTCGAGTTTGCAAAGTATCAATATAAATTTTTTAGTGAATGTATTATCATTATCTTTTATTATTTTACCATGCTCTAAGATGGTGACGAAGGTAATGGCATCTTAACTGCAGGGTCGCAGCTTCTCAATAAGCTTAATCGGTTTCTTCAACAAGGTTTGTTTATTTTATTACCTAATTGGATTGTTGAAAATCTGAAAGACATTGAAAAACGTGGTTCATTTTGTAAATAAATAATTTAGTAATGTTGTTCTGTTTTTCAGTTAAATACTATCGTTTTTATTATTTGGAATGAAGATTTATTTATTTTTCTAAAGATTACTCGAAATATCTCATGATCTTGGCATCATCGTTTTTGGAGAGTTTGAACTGTATGCGAGTTTAGGACGAGTTTAGGATGCGGTTTTGGAGTTATCATGCAGTTATAACTATATGATAACTGCTTTAGGTATGATAACATTTTATCAGTTCAAACATTTATGTTTGAACTGCTTTAGGTATGATAACTAAGGTTGTGATACATTTATCTTAATTGTATCATATTAATTAGATAACTGTCCATTGTTTCATTTTTTTGCTTTTAAAGAATTGGATAAGAAGTCACTGTTAGTACTTTCTTAACTAAAAAACCAACATCGAATTTTGTATTTGACTAATAAGCCTGAGTTTGAACTGATATACATTATAGGGCATGTCGTTCCTATAAACTTTTGATCATGTTTACCCTTTAAAATAATAACATCAACTACGATAATTATATTTTGCTATCTCATATCTCATTATTATTTGGTTGCAGCGAATCATAAAAGGTTCATCAATGAATTTAACAACTTTTTTGTTGATATATTTGGATTTTTATTATTCAAGACCCTCTAATTTTTAGTTAGTATATTATACATGAATTTAACAGAGGCTATTCTTACATTATATGGAGGTAACATAAAGTTTTCTCATAATCTCCAGACGTATATGTGTGCTGGTGTTTACCATGTATTTAGGTTGACAAGCTTCTCATTTTTGTTTAAGTTGTTCATTGAGAGAGTTAAGATTTGAAAATTTAATATATTTTATTTATATATCTTTTTTGTTTTTAATAGTAGCGATAATGATTATGTAGGTATGTTGATTTAAATTGAGCTGCTGCAGTAATGGGCCAAAAATTTCGATCTCGGAAATTATGCATACGATCTCTTTAATTGACATTCAAACATGGGAGCATGAAAACGACCACACAGTAGCCGCCGCTGCTGCAGCTGCTGCTGCTGCAACAACAATAGCACAGAAGCCACTATTGCCGAAACAATGACTTGGTTTTATTATGTTCAAGACTAACTTCCTTTTAATTGTGTGATCAATGAAACTGTTTGACTAAGCAGATGATACATAGAGGTTTGGCCCAATTTGCATTCTTGGTTTGTGTTTTACAGGAAGGTCACTTTGAAATAATTTTTTGATGGAAATTATCAAGCCCTCACTTGCATTTTATATTAACTTTTATTCCACTTCTATCAGGATGATCAAACGTGCATGATTCAATAAGGCTGTTGGGGGTGTCCACCACCAATAGGGCCCCTACGGTTTAGAGCAATGCAGGTTTCTGACCAGCCCCAACAATAACCTCTAGCCCCATCCTTTTGCGATTCTCAACTACTTTTCCTTCCTCGAGTTGGCCCCGCTCAATAAGGCGGTTAGGGGTGTCCACCACCAACAGAATGAACCAAATGAAACCTATGTATAGCAGGTACCTTTTAAATGAACAAACATACATACTTGTATAAACATACATACATGTAGAAACAAACATGCAGTTCTATCAAATTTGCAGTTCTATTGCAGTTGAGGCTCAATTGCGATCCGTCAAGGAAATTTTTACAAATCAAAGAGGACACCATGTTTATAATGTGTATTATATTCTCAATTGCGATCCGTCCCTTGGTATATATGCTTTTTAAATTATATTAAATTTCAACTTTTTGTAGGATAAAATGATTATGAATATGTCGATGTTGAAAAATTTACTTTGCAAATAGTTTCACACATTTTCTAACACTAACTTCTTTCTTTGTTGTTTATTACTAATTATACGGATTCGTTTTTTAACTAATTTTGTAATTTCTTTTTTTGTCAAGGGTTTTTTAAATAATGGTTGAGCACTTGCACATTTTGACAGATTTAGTCAGGGTTTTTCACCATTGAGAAGTATACAAGTATCTCCTTTCTATAACATGGTTTTTCACATATAAGGTTGCCATTTGATAAAGTGCTTAATTTATTGAAATTACAAAGTTATACATATATAGCTTTTATTGAAATTACAAAGGAATACATATAAGGTTGCCATTTACTCTCAGCTAACCCTACACATCGCTTCCCGTGGCTTCATTATCATTTCTCCAAGTTATATTCAGTGGCAGGGCTAAATACAACAGAAGAAATAAAATATGCAGTTGCAATAACCAAAGCTTACTGCCATAAACTCATAACTCGCTCTTCGCGATCAATGTTTTTATATGCAGCTTCAATAACCAATGCTTGCTGTTGACTTGGCTCATCACCCTTGAATAAATAGGTAAAACTGAGTCTCTATAGTACTCGCTCACACAACAATAATAGTTAAACATATTCGTGAACATTTTGGGCTTGGTTTTAAAGATTTTCTTCTGAGATTTTAGTTTAAATTTTATTACTATTTGTATTGCAGAGCACTCGAATAGCTATGTTAATAAATGTATTTGTATTGCAGAGCACTTGAATTTGTATTGTTAATACTATTTGTATTGTTAATAAGCTATGTTAATACTATTTGTATTGCAGAGCACTTGAATAACTATGTTATTACTATATGCATTACAGAGCACTTGAATAACTGGGTTTGCTTGGATGTCCGATCAAGTCAGGCACTTGAATAGCTATGTTAATATGGTAGATTTTTTGGTGATTGGGTTGTAGAGCCACAAGGCATCATTGTTAATATATGGGGTTATGATCTAACCAGCCTTTATTGCTTATGGAAATGATGAAGGCCTGGATTTCAAAATGTTTGCTGATGTGAACACTCTGAGGGTTGAAGAGGAAGATCCGGAATGAGTCGAACCACCAGGTTTCATTTTAATGCCTTTTGAAACTAAAATCATCATGATACCGCACTTCACCATCAACACTATTGAAGAGACATTTTGTGTTGATCAGTTCATTAGGAAGGTCTCTTAGTAGTAGGCGAATAGCTGAGTGATGTCTTGGGCGATTACAACTTGATGGCCGAAATTAGGCCTTTTCCACAGGTCAATTATGTATTTACTTTCGGTGTATAGGAACTTTTTTCAAGAAATCAAAGGCAAGAAGCCCACGAGGGAATATTTAGATGGGGTGGCGGTGAAACTAGGCAAGGCTACCCCGTCCCAATAAGTATAGTCTCTCTATTATTTTTCTGTAGTGTATGGTTAACCATTTGTACAAAACATACAATTTTCTTTAGTAAATTGTTATAAGAAAATTAAATTGGGTTGTAAGTAGTGTGATAGTAAAACATACCAACGTAGAACATTGAGCATGAAGTTATCACAATGCCAATGTGTTGTAGCCATTATGTAATATGCCACAAATATGTTGTAAACATGATATTTGTTTTTCATGTCATGATATAGACTTTATGTAGACCAACTATCAACTCACTATTTAGAGCCACTATCAGCTCCCTATTTAGACCCACAATTTTATTAATTCTTCACTAATTGGTTTAATCATATCCAATCATGTCATGTTGAGTAGGATCTAATCATGTCCAATCAAATCGTATTTACTTATCGTGTTATTGTGTCGTGTCGTGTTAAGGTTGAGAAAAAAATTACGCTATCGTGTTGTGTCATGTTCAGGCCGTCGGATTATTATCATGTCGGGTCGGGTCATCTGAAAACATGACCCGTTGATCTGTTTTGCTAGCCCTAATATAAATACATGAAAAATTGTCAAATTTTTTAAAATTGTTTACAATTATGTATTGTAAAATAATGTTTTTACTTAATTATACAAGATTAAAAAATTTCCCAATTTTTCTAAACTAATAGGTTTGTACCATAGGTTATTTAAAAAAATATTTATCTAATGCGCACTAAATAAGACTTATAATCCTATCAATGTTATACAATTTTTAAAATTAGCGTCATGCCTTCAGGCATGGGCATACCCTAGTGTGTGTGTGTGTGTGTGTGTATATAACTGACAAATGTTAGTTAATAAAGCCAATTTAAAACTCAATAACAAACCCTTCATCTCCAGGTCTCGAGAATTCAACATACTTATTTGTATCCTTTGAAATTGAATACTTATGACTCAAAAAAATTTCTATGTCCACTGCCAAATCTAGGCGGTTCTAATTTCAAAACCTCTAAAATCTAGGCTTTAATACCAAAAGCTGACACACCCCAACCCAGTTACTTATAATTAAGTTTGAAAGTCAAAGTGAGTTAAACCATATTTTCTTTAACCAAACTGTAAACAGGAGTATCCTTTTTGAGTTATCAACATGAATCCATAAAACTAAAAACTTTTCACCATTTTAACGTAATTATGCTTATTCAAACTTACTTAAAAGATAATAGGCTTAGATTTACCACAGTTATATTTGACCAAAATCATGGTTTTATGCATCCCTTGCTAACCCCACCGAACCTCCTAGATTTAATAGTGACATAACAATATCTGAAAAATATAAACATAGAAATCGTGAGCAAAAGTTGAGTGATTGCATCACTACTATATTATTGCATAAAATTAAATGCAATAAATCATATTCATATATTAATATATAAACTTATGTGGTCCATTCGTAATGAATGACTTATCTCTTCGAATCAGGATTCATATATCATGTTTGCAATAGACAATTCTCCCATATTCCTGATCGAGGAGTAACCCCATGTATGTAATAGATAATTATCCCCCATTCCTGATCGAGGAGTAACCCCTTGTCTGTAATAGACGAATCTTTCCCATTTAGGGTTGGGGAGTAACCTCCCATTTCAATAAATCGAAATAAACAATTTCATATTCATAATGTTCTGATCATATCCCTATCAATAAACAAATACCTCTTTCCAGTGAGTACACTCACCTTGGCCGTTTAATGGGTTTTTCCTTTACCTTTATCCGGCACTTGTTAAACTGGTTCCTCTTCCCTTCCTATCATTCCTAGTATATTGTTATCATCATAAGAATATAAATGAACGAAAGAATAACTTAAACGTAGCTCAATTCATAAGCATCATACGATTCCATTCAAATCATTTGTTATAAATGAAGTTCCATCTAACTTCATGTTAAGATATTTAACATATCCACATCATAGCCTAAACATACTTTAATTTATTCTTAATAATACAATCCTTATCATATTATGTCTCCAATACAAAATACAACGCATCATTTCAAGTTTTCTAGAACAAAAAATGTCCATTTCTTTACTACATAGCAAATCTACCCTATAGCCTCCTCTATCGTTGAGTCGACTTCCAACAATTTTAATACTTTTATACAACATAACTTTATATGACCATCCACTCAATTTCAATAAACATATTGAATAATACAAAATTAAAGTTTCATAATTTTCAGAGTTCATTTGCTATGTCAAAAGCTTTATAAAACTCGGGGCATATCCAAGCGGATTATGCAAAAGGAAACTATATATCGATTTACAACCATCACCAAGGTCTAACCACAAGGATTTTAGTTATAATTTTTGGATATGCTTTTCATATGTGATTCTAGTTCATATCCAACTGGAATTTCTCAATTCTACTAAGTATACAAAAACTTATGAAAGTTTGAACATACATGGGTTCTAAACTAGGCAATATTAAGGATTTACACCTTTAACTTTCTTCAAACTCGTATCTATATGTGCATATACATCAAAGAATTAAAGTTTATTAAAACAATTTGATGATTTCTATCATTTTAATCATTAATACAAGAAAAATAACAAGATTTATGTATATAATTACCTTAGGGACTCTTACATAATTATTTATGGATGTTTCCCAATTTTCTCCTCACATTCTTCTTCCTCAACTTCACAATTCTCTTTCATCAAGCTAAAACTCTCCAAAATTGAACCAAGGGTTAAATTTGCTGAAGAAATTGGTGATATGGAGATGTTTAACTCAAAAAGACATGCCTTCCTTTCCAACCAATCGAATTAAACCATTTGGCTTACTAAAAGACAAATTACCACTTAAAAGGAATGGACAGATTTACCCTCATTCATAAATTCGATATAACTTCTTACTCGGACATCCATTTGATACTCCTTTTTTTGTGTTACAAACCCAACTCATATATCTACAACTATCTAGTTCTCACCTTGAGTCAACTATTATATTATATGAGTCAAAACTAGTCTTCAACATGAACACACCTACCAAAAACATCAAAATTTATGTTTGTAACCAATTCGATATTTCATGATCTATGAAGCTAGGATTAGACAAGCTTAATAACCTAACATTATATGTATCAATAATCACAATATCCATATCACATAAGGTAAGCATGATATAAATAGAATTTATCATTATTATATTCGAGTTGTCATAAATTAATCCTAGGATTACACAAATATCTTCCCAACGTACCCACTATGTATGCTAAATTTGGACGCATGCATACTTGAGCATACATAAAACTCCTCACACACTACACCAAAATGGGAAACTTGTCACGGTAGAAAACCTTAACAAGTCTAACTTGACATGGTGAAAGACCGTGACATGTCTAGGTCTGATACCTTTTTCTAAGGACGCGTCGTAGTCAAAATTTATTACATGCTTTTTCGTGTCACGAACTTGTCACGGTAAAAAACCTTAACAAGTTCATGATAAGTATTTCTTGTCCCAATCTTTAATCGTTACATGTCCTTGACAATTGCTCACTTTTCACAGACATGTCACGATCAAAGTACGGAATAAGAAATCCTTATCACGATCGATGCCTGTGTCAATACTGGGTAGTAGTCTAAGAAAACTGTTGGGCAGTCTGCCCACTACCACTGCCCATCAGTATATTATAACCTATTATAGGAAGTATATAATGTATTTTATCAACCAATATGCATTAATTCATAAGAAACTAAGCCATATAGCATTCATGCATTCGTTATCAAACCATAAAAAATAAACAACATTCAATATTCATATTCATAATAATCAAAAACTAAACAAATAATAATCAAATTATTACAAATTATCCAGTCATCATTGTAAAGGAGAAAGGTAGGCCATACTACATAAGAATTTAGACAACCCTCAATAATTTGAATGTCTTTATATTCTTTCAACTACATGTGTTCATTTTATTTCCCCACAAACACTTTCATGATGCGTACCCGTGCCTCGTGTGGTTGCAACAGACGGTTATGCACCAAGATATCTGGGCATGTATCCGGGTACCTCAACCCCTTAGCTATTTTTTCTCCACCTCGTGTGTCTACTATATACAAACTAGGTCAACCAATTGTTGAAAATGACCTTGGGACGCGGGGGGTGAGGGTGTTATGGTTTGGGGTGAAAAATTTGTCATATGAAGATGGGGGGTATCGGTGAGGGTGAGGGTGTGAAAGACGGAGCAGTGGTACCCTTATCCACCCCTTTCTCATTGCTCTTTCCTAAGATGGACTCAATCTGGCCTTTAAGAGCGGCCTTGACAAATGCATACATTTTTTGCATTGTTCTCTCTAAGTTGTCAAACTTCTCGGCCCTATTGGTCGTCAATTCGTCCACCTTACGGTCCATCCGAGAGTTTCTTGATGCAATCCCAGTGAGCCTCGACTTCCCCACTTGAGATCTCACCCTCTGAGTATGTCCCTAGTGATCCTGCCCGAGCACTAAGCTTAGTGCATCCGTAGCTAGAGATGCCTTGTTCTTAAAGCTTTTTTTGAAATAACAAAAAGGTACACGGTTAGATAAATTAATAAAAAAGTGCATCATTACAAATTTTTATTTTTATGATGAAATTAAAATTATAACTTACAATAGTGGCGACCACGTTCGCGTCCATCTCCTTATCCTTCTCTTTCTTTGTTCGATACAGATATTCCCCCACATGCACAGGTGATTCAGTTATAAATTTGTGCCCACGTGGACTGGCCATGATAAAGTCCTGCATCACACATGGTGGAGATTTCATTAAGAGGGGTCTCGTCCAGACCGAGTGTGAGACCTACGGAGTTCTATTCGATCATATACTGGAGAACGGTGAAGTGTGGTATTGACTGAGTAGGTTTTTGGCTGAGACGAGCTTGTTGTTGGACCAATGATGTCTCAACTGTTTGGGATGGAAGTTGATACGAGATCTGCGGGTGGATAGGGTTGTTGGAGGGTCTCAGCATGAGTCGATAGATGAGGCCGAGACTGCTGATGTTGGATTTCTTGAGAAAGTCTTCTTTATAAAGTCTGTCAGGGCCAAGCGAGTCCAAGATGGGACGAGGTTACACTTGGCCTATCAATCAACCCTAACCCTTAGCCTTCAATGTGAATAAGTGGCTGGGGGTTAAAGGTGTCAACTGGCAAAGGGTTGATGAGACATTTCTAGATGACGGCCGATTTTTCCTTCCAATGTCAAATCTGAGTTGGTCATGGTCATTGAAGTGACACTTGGCAGTTAGTATGTGGCTCAGCAGGTTTGAGATGATACATGTCCTTGTTTTCATAGGCTAACGTCTCACCCCAAGTATAAGCGATATATGAGTTGTTTAGCATTTTGTGCCCTCATAATGACCTTTCTTGGGATTTTTTCCGATTTATTTAGTGGTTTAAAAACCATATTTGATATTTTTCTCTCTCATCTTTGCAAACCTATCCCCTTCCTGTAGCTTTTGTGCCAACTTACATTAATGTTCCCTACTTTTTCCTTTGATACTCGCTGTTTGAGACGTTTTCTGAGCGACTCCTTCCTCTCAAGAGCTTATCCTCATCCAGGCAACTCATTTCCATCAATTTCTCTTTGGTTGAAGTGTGCATTTTCTTTGCTTTTGATTTTTTCGATGAGCTTTTACATTTTTTAGCGGTGGGTTGGGTGGTTTTGAGTCTTAGACTTTTGGTTTCTTGGAAGATTTAGTCAGCGAGAGGTGTCACCGGTTCTAGTTTAATGGTTTTTAGCCTATTTCCATTTGAGTTTGAACATTCCGATGACTCTCCGGTCACCACCTCCGGTGAAGTTCATAACCACAGTTCTTGTTCTTGAATCTTAAAAATGATTAAGTTGTTCCTTTAGATATTGCAGTCAAACTTAGTCAAACCACAATTTGTTTGGATGTTAAAGACTCTTTATGAATTAGGCGAGCAGTTTCCAACCCTTACGGAGAGGTTTATTTTTGGAGATACGAAGGGTGGAGGTCGAGCTTGTAGTAAAATGCAAGGTTGAGGCCGATCATATACTTCTAATCCATCATGTCCCACTAGTTGTCATACATCCTCTAATTACCCAGATATGTGATTTCATGTCTAAGTCGTCTGCCTCTGTGGATGACAATCCTTCTGCCTCTTACATGGATGAGATTGTGGATTCTTATGAGGAGGCTATGCGACTTTAGCATCCTCTTTTGAAGGATCTGGGGAGGCTGAGGCCTCTTCTTGAGCCTCGTCTTCCTAGCTTGTTGAGTCTCCTAACCAAACAGACCCTTCTTTATAAGTTATCTCGAACTGGGACGAGTCGAGGGTGGAGGTTCCAATTCCACCTTCTCCAATAGCAGTCCCATTATAAGCCATTTCTGGTGAAGAATTTGTGTATCGACATTCAGGTGGTGTCCCATCTACTAACCCAAATGATGAATCTTATTTAGACGATGATACACTTAAAACATCTTATGCAGTGTTCTTTACCAGTACAGTTATAGTGGTCGATCTCTTAACATGGAAGCATTTTTTATATGATAGGTCCCTCTATCATCATGAGGGTGCCGTATGAAGACAAAAGAGCATATGATGGTCGAGACTATGAGATCTAGATCTACGAGTAGATGTTTAGGGTCAACTTTAGGATTCCCATTTACCCAATTATATGAGCCATTATAGCAAGTTTAGATCTCGGCCCCTCTCAGCTCTCACGCAACGCCTGGAGGATCATCATCAGCTTTGTATCGCTCTGGAAGTTAGTTCAATAATACGACCATCCAATAATGGTTTTCAATGCCTGTTATAACATGTCGTTCCCAAAAACCCAACCTGACTACTATTATCTCGTAGCCAGGAAACCAATAAAGAAAGTCTTTCTTGCGAACCGTACTTCTAATCACAACTTGAAGCCCTATTACTTTTTTTATTTCGATCTTATAAATTCGGCCCAGATGATTTTTGTAGTGCCTCAGAGCCTAAGATTCCTCAGAGGTGGGCTGAAGCACCTATGTCGGTCAAATTAGACCCGGGTCTAAGTGTTGATGCTAGTAAGAAGGTGGCTAAGATTAGGAAGCAGGGTAAAGAGGGTGGTCTTATAGAATATGAGCAATTGATGACCCCTTACTTTTTGGAGTAGGCAAGTTTGGGAGTGGAATCCCTAACCGAGTTATGTAAGTATTTTTCTTACAACTTTATATCATTTTATCTTACCTTGGTGACTATGAAAGAGCCGCTATAGCGAAATAAATGCGACTTATCAAATAAACCAATTTTAATTGTTTGTTAACCAAACCAGTCTTACTGAAACCCAACTTTTGATTCAGTCAAAACATATGCATCTAAGTGGTATGAAATCGTAAAGTAATAAGCATGCAAAGGAAAGAAACAATTTCAGGAAAAAATCCTCGAAGGGAAAAAACCTTTTTATTTCCACTATAATTTGTAAAATGAGGATTTACAATCGAATTACAGTGAAAATACAATTGACTTACAAAATACCCGCAGGTGTCGATTCGTAGTCGTCAGCAATGGAATAACTGCAGCTACTCCACAAGAACACGCAGTTCTATCTTCAGCAAAGATCCACACACAGCGAACCTCAATGTCCGCAGTCTTCAGCAATGAATCCACATGCAGCGAATCAACATGGACACGCAGTCCAAATATCGATATAGGTTATCCTCCCTACAAGAGTAAACTTTAACAATATTGTATCTTGGGTTCCAAAACAATTCAGTAAAGATTGGGATTTTTCTGAATTGAAAAATAAGGTTTTAAACCCTAAAATTGAATAAGATGAAGTGTTCTCCTGTTAGCAGATTACTGATATCGAAAATCGTCAGGTCTCCTTATTGAAAACGGAATGATTTAACGCGCTTTATATAAAAAATTTGAGTCGACGCGTCATTCAAACGAGATATGATATCATTCGAATGACCTATCAAAGGAGATTCTAGGCCATGATTGTAGATAATTTCGATTCGAATGTGTGGCCTCCAGTTTTGTATTTTTCTGATTTTTTTTAATTAGTTATGATTTTTCTACGGAAAGGTGTCTGAGCACAAAATCTTTAGATAATATGAATTCAAAAAAATTTAACAAAAACATTTAAACATCCCAAATACTTTTAAGTGAACCGTAAAGGGACTTAAATATGTTCTCACCAAAATTCATCTTGCAGAGGTTTGAATGTTGAAGATGCTTGATATTCGAATCCGTATCGATGCTTGAATGAACTTGAATAATTCTTCGACGGTTGTAGCAGTATACGACATATTTAATTATGAACGGACAATGTAAAATAATGTCCTTACAAATCTCCCCCTATGTCTATGCTAGTACAAAATAAAAACAATCTGAATTATCAAATCAAAATGCCTATACAAATTTAATACCCTCACATGAACCTAAAAGTGAAAGGGTATCAACTGTACAAGTCTTGAAACATTTCTGCAAAAGTCTTCAACTTCAAATCTTCAAACCTTTAAGATTTTCTCATCAGGGTGTGCAACATAATGATCATCAATCTTCGTACCTACAAATATGAGATAAAGCAAATACCATCGTGACGCATCGAGTTTGAAATGGTTTAAGAATAAATCAATCAATATAATCAAATATCCCCCTTAATGCAAACTCCCTCAGAAAACATAATTCGTTCTCCCCCTTTTTATTTGTCCAAAATAGAAAAGGAAAAGAATAAACAAAGTTAAATATGGAGTGACACAATACACACCATAAATATGGATCAAACTACGCGCATGTAGAGTTATACTCAAAGGATCCACAAACTATTTTTCAATTTTTCAATTTTTCGAACAAAAACAATTCACAAAAATAAACACACCATGAATAACATTAAGACAACCAAATCATGGATATGGAATGAATGGGTGTGAACATATTCAATGGGTAATAAACTCAATCAAGCATATATGCACGATGTATAAGTGTACTCCTTTCGATTGAACACCAGAAATATCCTTAGATGTAAAATTGTTGAATTTAGATGATATCGACTAAATCAAATCAACAAATCAAAGCCTAAGTGATTTTCACACCAACAACGTCCAAAACTATTTAGTGCCGTTTCGAGAACTTTTCAAAGGACGTACAAATCCATTGATTACTTTCCAAGCAAACTCCTTCATATATAATAAAGCGATTTTTATATCTAATGAGGTACTAAATTCTCAACTTAGAGAAAACCTATTGGCCCAAATTTGGGAATATTTCATCTTTTTATTACCTTAATTTTTTTGCGGGCTCTTTTCAAACGGTAGCTTTCACGATGTGATAGTTATTCACTCGCAGCCCTTTCCTGTGTCACTCATCATTTTTTCAAATTTTAACAAATTCCTCACGGGCAAAGATTTTTACATGAACTACTTTTGTTACTCTCGTAATATTTCACTTGGTTCATTTGAAGAACATAATTGAGATGAAAACACTCGACCAACATGTGATAGACAATTACAATAATCAAACAAATCCGTGCACGTGTGAAGTAAAGAAAATAATGAGTCAAACATGTAGGAAGTATCATCTAATAACATCTAAATGACTCCAAACATTGTAAAGCATATGAATGACATGATATATTGTCCCAAAACACTATCAAATAGTCACGTGGATAAATGGAACGAAATTTTGACTCGGTCATCCTAAGTGTCGATCTATAAACGGTATAAAACAAAATATAAAACTCTTTTTGTCTTTTTCTATTTTTTTTAAAAAATGAAAATACTTTTTTATTTTTCAAAAAAATTTAAAATCGAAAATCTTTTTGGTTTTTCGAAAAGAAAAAAAATGGCAAATGTAGTACAATCAGTAATAGGCATATTATCAGCATGAAAGTCATCCTATGCTAGCAAACATATATCACACAAAAGAATCATCAGTCAAAGAAGGTGTGATTAAACGAGCAATGCAGTATAAGCAATTAAGAATGAAAACTAAGAATAACTGCATATAAACTATTCTAGAAGCAACCAATTATACCAAAAACCTAAGCAGATGAGCACAGGGTACTGTAAACAAAAAAAGTGCAGAAAACCAAACATGTTGTTCAAACGAAGTATAATGTTGCTCGAACGAGAATGCTTGTTTTTCAAACGGTAGCTTCTCGCGACATTAAATCTAGCTCGAATGAGAAAATAACACTTTCACAATTTTGGTCAGAATATTAAGCAGAGTTGCTTAATGCAAAAAATTTCTAGAAAATAGTACCAGGAAAGGCCTGATAGATCCAATACATTGTCAAAACAGTAGCGAAATAGAAACATCAATAAATAAGTTAAAGTGAGTCATAAGATTAGAAAAAGTATATCAAGACGCATAACTAGTGTATGAGAAATATCAGCACAATCAACGAAAAGATCTCACATGGGGTGAATTGCGTGCAAGCAATTGAGAGTCGTGAACAATTAGACCATAAGCCTCCAAATCCGATTTCCTAACCCAAGTCGATGTGCAACGAGGTGTGGGGGTTTTAGGAATCGGTGTGACTCTCTCTTTAAACTTCCTAGGTCCATTCAACAGTTTGTAACAACAATGCCAAGATAACCTTGCTTACCGCAATGTGTGCAAGTGCACATCGGGCGGTTAATGTCACCTAAAGGTGGCACTCTCCTCAAATTCCTATGTGTCTCTTATTTGACAACCCTCAACGTCTTTCTCTTAATAACCCTAGGTGACTCTCTTCTAACACCCCTAAGAGGCTCTCTCACATGCGTGGTGTTGGCTTTGGGATTAGGTTAGACACTCTCATCGAAGCCTATACCACCCCTATCCTCCTTAATTTGGACAGTCCCTAAAATTTTATCAAGATTTTCAAACCTAGACTCCAAATCGAATTTCACTTTACTCGAATCTCTCAAACTTTTCTCAAGTTTACCTATCCCAGATTCAAGTAAGCACCTAGAATCCTCAAACTTAAGAAGCTCCTTTTTCATAACTTCCATCACGCCTCGAAGATCATCTATCTCACCCTCGACATGTGCAAGCTTCTCTCTCAAAATTTTCTCTTGTGCCCTAAGTTCTTCAACCAAAACATCATTATCACTTTTTAAGGAACTCTCTTGCAATTGAGATTTCAATTTCAAAATTTCTTTCTTTATTTTCAAAGCTTTAGAACAAAGTTCATTGAAAGCCGTTTCCAAGCCATGCTCATCCTCACTCCCGTCACCCTCACTATCATCACGAATCACACGAGTGGAAAGCTCTCACCTAGAAGAATAAAAAACTTCTTCTTTTAAATTACTCTCACTAAGGGTAGAAACATGAGATGTCGATTTTTTCAATTGCTTCCTTAAATTTGTGGGACACTCGTCTATCGTGTGACTAATTCCCTCACATCTCTCAGAATTTTTTTCAACTGAAGATATAAAACAGGAGTTCGTGTGAATTTTCCAATTAGACTTATCAAAAAGTTGACATTGAAAATCATCAAAACCTCCAAAAACCATTTTTTTTTAAAAAGCAGGATCAAACACAACAACTTAGTGAAACAGGCTCTGATACCAATTTGAAAGAGCCACTATAACGGAATAAATTCCATTTATCAAATAAACCAATTTTAAGTGTGTGTCAACCAAACTAGTCTTACTGAAACCTAAGTTTTAATTCAGTCCTAACACATGCATCTAAGTGGTACGAAATCATAAAGTAATAAGCATGCAAAGGAAAGAAACATTTTTAGGAAAAAATCCCCGAAGGGCAAAAACCTTTTTATTTCCACTATAATTTAAAAGTAACGGTTTACAATCGAATTACAGTGAAAATACAATTGACTTACGAATTACCCGCAGGTGTCGATTGGTAGTTGTCAGCAATGGAACAACCGCAGCTACTCCACAAGAACACGAACTTCTATCTTCAGCAAAGAACCACATGCAGCGAACCTCAATGACCGTAGTCTTTAGCAATGAATCCACATGCAGCGACTCCACATGGACACGGAGTCCAAATATCGGTGTAGGTTATCCTCCCTACAAGAGTAAACTTCAACAAGATTGTATCTTGGGTTCCAAAATAATTCACTAAAGATTAAGATATTTTTTGAATTGAAAACTAGGGTTTTAAACCCTAAAATTGAAGATGGTGAAGTGTTATGCTGCTAAAAGATTGCTGAATTTGAAAAACATCAGGTCTCCTTCTTGAAAACGGAATGATTTAATGCACTTTATATAAAAAAAATTGAGTCGTAGAGTCATTTGATAAGATCCCATTTCGTTCGAACGAGATCTGATGTCGTTCGAACAACCCATCAAACTCGATTCCATGCCATGATTGTAGATAATTTCGATATGAACACGTGGCCTCCAGTTTCATATTTTTCTGATTTTTTTAATTAGTTATGATTTTTCTACGGAAAGGTGTCCGAGAACAAAATCTTTAGATAGTATAAATTCAAAAAAATTTAACAAAAATATTTAAGCATCCTAAACACTTTTAAGTGAACCGTAAAGGGACTTAAATACGTTCTCACCGAAATTCATCTTGAAGAGGTTTGAATGTTGAAGAAGAATGGTATTCGGGTCTGTCTCGATGCTTGAATGAACTTGAATAATTCTTCGACGTTTGTAGCGGTATACGACATACTTAATTATGAATGGACAATGTAAAATAATGTCCTTACAGACTAATCTCGTCTTCACTTTGTAAATCGTCTGCCCAATACACCAGGGGTTGTGTGGAAAATGGTTGATCCCATCCTCACTAATCTGATGAAAAAAATGGGTAAGAAGTTTGCAACTACCCCTAAAAAAAAGAAATCCACTCCTAGGAACCCCAGCCAGGACGATGGAACGAAAAAGAGGAAGGAGGTCCCTACGAATGTCCATGTTCACTGGCAACAAAAGAAGCATAAGAACAACTCTTCCAGAATAATACCGATGCATGCAATTCTAATCTCTTTCGAGGATGCACTCCTAACTCGTTTGTCCAATTTAAAAATTATCTCATATTCCCTAATAAGGAATAAAAAAAAGGCCTTTGAGTTGTTGGCATCCATAACACCGGAGATCGATGCTCGTTTCTGGAAATGTATGGATATCTCTCTTTTGAGTGACTTTGCCTTCATAGGATTGTTCAAGTAAAGTCTTGTGCTTTTATTTGATTTCTGTTTAAAATGTGTAGTGTCGTCTCGTATTAATGTCTCGTATCTTCTCCAGTTTTTTCTATCTCTGAAGAAGGTTCACCAGTGGGTTCAAGAGAAGCTTCCTGAGATTAGGGTGGCCAGAGAGGGTATCAAAAATAAGAATTATCTGAAGATGCAAATCTTGACCCACGATAATGACCATAAGAAGTCAATAAACATCTTGAAGAGCCAACACATAAAGGCCATCAACGAGATGAACACCGATCACGAGGCCGTAATCAATGCCTTAATTGACAAGTAGACGAACGATGAGAATGAGAAGGTTAGGATTGCTGCTGATAAGGACATTGAGGAGGCTAAGAAAAAGGCAGTTGAAGATTTGAAGTCACCTGAGGAGTTTGTGGGGTACAGTCTTCAGTACCTTGAGAGAGGATCTAGGACAGCCTACCATTAGACTACCCTCAAATCCCCTAAACCGATTATCCAAACAGTCAATGATGAGTGTGATAATGAGCCAGCTGGGGACAAGGCCGAGACATAACAAGTCGAAAATGATGATTATAATGAGGCTAAGAATAATGATGCCGTTGATGGGTCGGTGCAAGAGGATATCAAGGGAAACTAAGCAAATTGAATTCTCCTATCAGTTAGGGCTGCCGCCTGTGGCCTGATGCCATTTTTTGATGTAATTTATGAATAGTTCCCACACTTTTGAGTTTTGATGGTTTAACTCTTGTTTGAATAGTGCATGTGTATACTCCTCTTAATTTCTCTCATCCTCAAATTTTGTTAAATGTTATTTAATTCTTCTTGTTTCTTCCAAATCTTCTCATTATGCTATGTCTGCTTGTTTTGAGAAAAATTACTATTAAGAAACATTACAAACTTTCTTTGTTGATATATTTTGGACCTTAGCCGAGCAGTGATTCAAACAACTTAATAATTTTTTAAATTAGGGATCACCACATTGTGATGTTTAAATGAACCATAATTAAATGATTTTCAAATGTGAACCACCAAGTTAACGGTGTTTAGCTATAATTCCCCTCTCGTCATTTTGAGAGTATGTGGATGAATGACGTCTCGTCCTGCACTGTCGTCTCACTGAGAGAGTTTGATTCTGACACCACCAAATTAATGATGTTTAAATGGACCATAATTAAAAGATTTTGAAATTTGGACCACCAAATTAATGGTGTTTAGCTACAAGTCCCCTCTCGTTATTTTGAGAGTGTATGGATGAGTGTCAACTCGTCCTGCACTGTTAGCTCGTCGAGTGAGTCCGAATCTGATACCACTAAATTAATGATGTTTAAATGAACCGTAATTATATGATTTCAAGTTTTCTTTATGTTTTTCACCAGCTTAGTGATTTTATCACACAGTTCCCCCCCCCCCCCCTCGTTGTTATTGATAATTGATGGACGAGATAATTCTCGTCAAGTTTTGTGACACCCCGACTAATAAAATACCGGGTAGCTACTCCTTTATTAAATTAATACAAAATGTCAAGTTGGTTCAGTCAATAACATCACTGTCGGAAACATTTTAATAATTACTAACCACCTAGTATTTAAAAAGTAAGTTGTCAAATTTTAAATTAAATCTGATTAAAATGCAGTAAGTGAATCATAAAAGAATAACATAACCATTCACAATAAAGTCCCAATAGTGTAATCAACAAATAATAAAGAGTCTGGAGGAAATACTCCTCACAACAATCCCACAACTGAAATAATAAAAGAAGTCTGAATCCTGAATTAATTACAATCCACAATCTGAATAACTGAAATATAAAATGTCTCTAAAAGAAATGGGCGACATGCCCTACAAATGATGAAACTGAATATGGATTCAAGACTAGAAAAGGAGGCGTCTACTATCAAGGCCCTGTAACTTTCACAACAGCTACAACTCGTCACCGGAATAGAATTCCTATGCATGGTGTCCTTGTGGCTTGGCACCTAAAAAGGTTTTTACAAAAATAGATTTGAAAGCAAACGGGTCAGAGCCCGAAAGTGGAGAGTAGTTTAAAACAGCAAGTGCTTTAATAACATTAAAACAATGAATGCAAAATGCATGTTAGGACGTGCACTCACATGAAATACTCACCTCTCGACTAATTGTGCACTCCTAACGTACCGTACCCATCCAAGTGATATTCATATCTAACTAAACCGACATAACTTCCAATCTTTATACTCGAGTCCCACTATACCATCCTATGTTATCAATTAAAACAGAGAGCTTTACTTAAACTTGGATTCTCAATTATTAGCAATACAAATTACCAGAGGTTATCCCACTTTTTATCTTCTCAAAGCGTTACTATAATTATACTCACAATTCAAACATAACAATTCTTTTCATTGAACCGTATATTAATCACATCATAAATATACAACACTAGCACCCCGAGACTAAGATGAGGTGCACACATACTCTTCTATTCAACCAGGTACATCACGTACATAAGGATCACGCATTCCGAATCTCTCAGGCATCGTTCTCAGATAATAGCAAATCACAAAAAATGGAGGCGAACACAGTCACATCACATGGGTCACGCACATACCTACGCTCCCACGATCAGCAGACTTATTAACTTCCCAATAAGTCCTTCTCTGACCTATGTCCTCGAGGTACCAATCTAAATCCCCCCCGTAGGCACACCAAGATTAGATCGCCCTAAGCGAACGCAAACCTCCCGTGATAGCAAGTATGGTAGGTATGTCATACACATAAAAATTATATATATACTAAGCATGCACACATCTTAGTAATTACCATAATTTATTAGTGGTATACTTCTTATTCTCATACCAACTTTTAATGTCACACAATTCATTTGTCCGATTTATATGTATTTAAGTCATCATTTATTCTCACACCGTGCTTAGTCACTCACGTCCTAATCCACAAGTATCATTTGGTTCAAATCACTATTCTACATTTTTATCCTCAATATGTCCCAAATCTCTCAAATATACAAATCAGTTAACCCAAGAAAGTTATCTCATCAATTAAACAAGGCTACGGGACACTAGAATTCAAATCAGGCCAAAAAGGTCATTCTGTCAACTCGTTAGAAGTCTCGTTCGAACGAAGTGGGCATCTAACGAGATCTCGTTCGAATGAAAGGCATCGAACAAACATCTAACTCGTTAGAAGGCAAACTGTCAGCTCGTTAGAAAGTCATTCGAACGACCTAGGCAGGTCTTCTAACGAGGTGACAGCTTCGATCCCAGAATTTTCCTATCTCGTTTTTCTCAATTTTCTTCACCTCTAATCTCATCTAAACATCATTACAACAGTAGTTCAAGGTTTCTATTCATTCCTAGACATACTTAGGTCGTATTTTAACATATTTATGGTGTCAAATCATCCTAAACCACATCTAATTATCAAATATCCCCAATTTTTCCCCAAACCTTATGAATATGAACCCTAGAATTTAAAATCATCAATTTCCATAGATAAATCCGTTTTTGTAACATAAAAAGTGATAATTCTTTTAATTTAATCACCCAATAACAATTCTACATGCAAACCTATATCAAAATCTGAGTTTATTACTCCAATTCCATGGGTTTTTATAAACCTCCCAATACAATGCAAATATATCAATTTTCTAAGCATGGAAGAAGCATTCGCTTGAAATTAACGTAATTAAACCACTTGCCTCAGATTGTTCTCTGAATTTGTTGTAGAATGAAGAAGGTTGCTCTATCTCTTTCTCTCCCAAGGTTGAAGGTTGAAGATGGAGGTTAGGGTTTTCTCTTTGGGAACTTTTCTAACTTCCTCCTCTAACTCCCATTGTCCTCTAATCACTTAAGTGTTGCTAATGGGTTAGTGGGTTATTAAATTACCTATTTTTAATTCCCAAAATTCGTTGGTCATAAATCCCCAAATTTCAAAATTACCAAAATACCCTTTTAAGTTGCCGGTATGGCCCAATAATGCCCTGGGACCCAAACTAAACCCCCGGCTAGTGTTTTCTGACTATTTCGACCCTTCCGGACACGTTGGCGCACTCAAAATGACCATACGATTAATAAAAATAAAATTCAAATTTTGATTAAAATAATTACGTTCTTAACGCGACTGTCACGCGCGTCCCAACAAAATTTCCCAAATTACCGTATTTCAATCTCACGACAAATTCAATATATTTTCAATATTCATATAACGTCATATGCACACATTATAATCAAATACTAACTCACATCTCCTTAGTATTTTATCCGGATTAATTCTCAATTAATTCACTTTTAATTCAGTTAATCCCATAAATAAATATCACTAAAAGTACGGGGTATTACATACTTTCCCCCTAATAACAGAATTTCGTCCCGAAATTCGGAACTAGAAAGTACCTGGTAAAAACAACAAGGGATAACGTTCGCGCATCTCATCCTCGCGCTCCCATGTGGACTCCTCGACGTTATGATGCCACCACTGAACACGTACTAACGGGACTATCTTTGACCGCAGTTTCCGCTCACTTCGGTCCAAAATAGCAATCGGCCCCTCCTCGTAGGAGCTATCAGGCTGGAGATCAATGTCCTCCAAAGCAATGTGAGAATGATCCAAATCGTCCCTAAGATATTTCCTTAGCGAGGAAATATGAAACACATCATGAATCCTGTGCAAATGCCCCGGCAGCCCAAGTCTATATGCAACAGACCCAATCTGCTCGATGATTGGAAATGGCCCCACATATCTCGGTGACAACTTCCCCTTCTTCCCAAATCACATAATTCCCTTCATAGGAGATACTCTGAGTAAAACCTGGTCCCCCACTTGGAACTCCCTAAAGAACCTCTTCGCATCAGCATAGCTCTTCTGCCGATCCTGAGCTACCCGAATGCGACTCCGTATCAATTCTATCCTTGTCGAAGTATCCTGAATCACTTCCGGCCCAAGTAGTTTGTTGTCCTCCACCTCCAACCAACATGCTGGGGAAAACAAGGTCTACCGTACAACGCCTAAAATGGAGCCATGCCAATGGTGAACTGGTAGGAGTTGTTGTAAGCAAACCCCACCAGTGGAAGATACTGCCCATCCACCCCCAAAATCAATGATGCACATACGCAACATGTCCTCCAACATCTGGTTTGTACGCTCGTTTTACCCATCGGTCTGCGGATTATTAGCCGTACTCAATCGCAATTCCGTGCCCATGGCCTCCTGAAAACTCTCCCAAAACCGCGAAACAAATATCTTATCTCGGTCAGACACGATATTTAGGGGCACACCGTGAAGTCTCACTATTTCTGCAATAAAAACCTGGGCATACTGTCCCGTAGTGTAGTCTCTCCTTATGGGTATAAAATGAGCGACTTTGGTCAACCTGTCCACAATTACCCAAATGGAGTCGTGACACCTCTGTGACGTAGGTAATCTCGTGATAAAATCCATGGAGATGCTCTCCCACATCCACATCGGGACCTCTAATGGCTGTAGAAGTCCTGTCGGTCTCTGATGATCCACTTTTACCAGCTGACAAGTGGCGCATTTAGAAACAAACACGGCAATATCTCTCTTCATCCCGCTCCACCAATACTGACATCTCATGTCTTGGTACATTTTGTCCCCACCGGGATGTATCGTGAACCGTGAGCCGTGCGACTCTGCCATCACCTCGTGTCGCAATTCTTACCATTTCGAAACTACCAGTCTCCCATTGAAGCGTAATCCCCCGTCTGAGCTAACGGTATAGGACTCGTCTCCCTCTGCTAATAATCGAACTATCTGCTCCTGACAGGACGAGTCATCTGCTTGTGCCTTTACCACTCTCGTGACATTCTGCGGTGTAACAGTCATCATCGACATGAATGATCGGGCCACTGTATCCTGGTGTCCCAACTCCTTCCACTTAGCCTTCCACACCTCGGCCACCTCATCTACTGGCCTACGGCTCAACGCGCCTGCTACCACGTTAGCCTTCCCCAGGTGATATTGGATATCAAACTGATAGTCCTTCACAAACTCAAGACACCTCCGTTATCGCATATTCAACTCCTTCTGTGTAAATAGGTACTGTAGGGACTTGTGGTCTGTGAACAATCGAAACTTCTCCCCCAGAAGATAATGTCTCCATATCCGAAGGGCGAATACAACAACCGCTAACTCCAAATCATGGGTGGGGTAATTCTTCTCGTGAGGCTTAAGCTTAGGGGAAGCATAAGCTATGGTCTGGCTCTCCTACTGCAATACACCTCCAAGTCCTTGTAAGGACACATCGGTGTAAACTAGATACTCAACTCCCGGTCTCGGCAGTGCTAACACAGGTGCTGAGGTTAACTTTTCCTTCAACTCATCGAATGCCAACTGACAGGCATCACTCAAAATGAACGGCACACCCTTACGAGTCAGATGTGTTAAAGGACCCGCTATCTTTGAGAAACCTCGAATAAACCTCCTGTAGTATCCCACTAGGCCCAAGAAATTACGGATCTCAGTCGGTGTTGTGGACTGTCCCCACTCCCTCACCGCGGATACCTTCCCCGAATCAACAGATATCCCCCGGTCAGAAATAATATGCCCCAAAAACTGAACCTCCTTCAGCCAAAACCCGCACTTCTCATACTTTCCATACAGCTCGTTCTGACGTAGTGTCTGCAAAACCTACCTCAAATGCTCGGCGTGCTCCTCCTCTGTCTGGGAGTATACCAGAATGTCGTCAATGAAGACAATGACGAACTGGTATAGGAACTCTCTTAACACCCTATTCATCAAGTCCATAAACACGGCTGGAGCATTGGTCAAACCAAAAGGCATAACTCGAAACTCGTAGGAACCATATCTCATTAAGAAAGCAGTCTTCGAGACGTCCTCTTCCCTGATACGCAACTGATGGTATCCCGATCGCAAATCAATCTTTGAGAAGAAAGAAGCTCCTCTCAGCTGGTCGAATAAGTCATCGATTCGGGGCAACGGATACTTATTCCGTATCGTGGCCTTATTAAACTCCCGGTAATCTACACACAACCTCAACGATCCATCCTCTTCTTTACGAACAACACAGGGGCACCCCACGGCGAAGTACTCCTCCGGATAAACCCCTAACCCAACAACTGCTCAATCTGATCCTGTAACTCTCTCATCTCAGCTGGAGCCATACGGTAAGGTGCGCGGGCAATAGGCCGAGTGCCCGACGTCAAATCGATCACAAAATCTATCTCTCTACTCGGAGGTAATCCAGGTATATCCTGAAATATGTGGGAAAACTCTTACACAACCGGAATCGAATCAAGTGGTATCACCACTTCCTTAGAGGTCTCCTCCTCTATATAGTACAAGTGAGTGGACGATCCTCCCTCAGGGCGAGGCATCGCCACTAAAAACATCTCCTGCCCGGGAATGGCAAAGATAATACTCTTACTAAAACAGTCAATCATAGCTCGGTACACAACTAGCCAATCCATACCAATAATGGCATCATACTCGGTCATCTTTAACACTAACATATCCGCGGGTAAAGTAAACCTCCCGATCTCTATACCCACGCCTCTACATACAAGGGAAATCACGGAACCCCTACTCAACGGTGAATCTACACAAGTAACCGTACTCTCGACGGTGTCTAACAACCCAATGGTGCGTGCAAATCTCATAGCAATGAAACAATGTGTAGCCCCCGTGTCAAATAAAATACGTCCCATAGTCCCCTGAATAGAGAACATACCCTCAATGGTTGGTGGATCCTGTGGGGCTGCGGCATGATGGAGCTGATATACTCTCCCATACTGAAATTTTCCCTGCTGAACTGGGACCGCTAGAATGGGTGGTAGTGCTGCCATCTGTGGTGGTGCTGGGAGGGCGGCGGGAAACATAGGCCTCTGCGGCTCCTGTCGAGCACCCTGCTGCTGCTGATGTGGGGCCCTGCCCCTATCAGAACAATCCTGGCATTTGTGTACAGTCTTGCCACAAGTGTAACACTTCCCCGGGAAGTTTCCCCCTCGCTGCCCCTGCTGTCCTCGGCCCTGGTGGCCGTTACCATTCTTTCCCTGGCCATGCTGGCCCTGGTGAAACTGCTGTTGACCATTCTGACCCTGATGGCCTTGCCTGAAACCTCCCTATCCGTTTCTAAAATTCCCCGATCTGAATCTCTTATGATCCCCCTGCTGGGACCCCTGGTCACCCTGCCTCTGTCCCTGAGCAGATTGTGCCCCACTGGCACCATTTCCTCCAGTCCTGCCCTGATGGCTGGACTCTCCTGATCTCATGCTCTCAGCCATGTGAAAGCGGTGATCCTGGAAATGTATTAGTGCAGCGTTAACCACGTCAGAATAAGTGGCCAACGAAAGATTCCCCAATAAATGCTGACGGATCCTCCAAGTCAATCCATCGGTAAACTTCTGAATCTTTTTCTCTATCGGTATTTCCTCCGGAACAATATTCAGTAGATTAGTGAATTCGGCCTCATACTCGGCCACAGTCCTTCCCTTCTGTCTGAGATTCATCAACTTTCTCCTCATTTCCGTGGGAACAGCTGACAGAAAATACTTGCGATCGAACCGCACCCAAAACTCTTGTATCGTGAGAGTATCTCTCTCCTCCACTGTGGTAATAGACTCCCACCACTGCAATGCAGATCCAACTAGCTTGAAAGTAGCTAGTATCTGCTTCTGAACATCAGTGCACTCATACATCCTCAAGTGCCTCTGAATGTCTTTCCTCCACTGACTTGAAACCACAACATCGGAGCTACCTGCGAACTCCGGCGTGTGTGCTTTCTGAAAAGCATCACGTATGCGTTACCAAGCAGACGGGAATGCATGTGCCTGAACTGGCATGGCTACTGGCGCATGGGGTGGTGCCTGTTGTACAACTGCTAGAGCGGCATTTACCGATGGGGCTACAATGGCTGCAACCTCGGCGGCATTCATAGTGCCCTGTACTGGTACTGGCTGGGGCTCTGGCTGTGCATTCCTAGGAACCCGTGGTGCATGTCGTGGAAGCATCTGAAATAAGAGTAAAGTCTATAAGTTCGCAGTTATAAACTTAAAATAGCTCAAGAGCGAAGCATACACAAAAGAATACAACAGTCCTAAAATATAGGGCTCTACATCAAAGAAAGCTCAGCGGAAACATAATAATTCGTACAGATCCTAAAGGACACTAGAACCTGATGCTCTGATACCACCTGTGACACCCCGAATAATTAAATACCGGGTAGCTACTCCTTTAATAAATTAATACAAAATGCCAAGTTGGTTCAGTCAATAGCATCACTGTCGAAAACATTTTAATAATTACTAACCACCTAGTATTTAAAAAGTAAGTTGTCAAATTTTAAATTAAAACTGATTAACATGCAGTAAGTGAATCATAAAAGAATAACATAACCATTCACAATAAAGTCCCAATAGTGTAATCAACAAATAATAAAGAGTCTGGAGGAAATACTCCTCACAACAATCCCACAACTGAAATAATAAAACAAGTCTGAATCCTGATTTAATTACAATCCACAATCTGAATAACTGAAATATAAAATGTCTCTAAAAGAAATGGGCGACATGCCCTACAAATGATGAAACTGAATATGGAGTCAAGACTAGAAAAGGAGGCGTCTACTATCAAGGCCCTATAACTTCCACAACAGCTACAACTCGTCACCGGAATAGAATTCCTATGCATGGTGTCCTTGTGGCTGGGCACCTAAAAAGGTTTTTACAAAAATAGATTTGAAAGAAAACGGGTCAGAGCCCGAAAATGGAGAGTATTTTAAAACAGCAAGTGCTTTAATAACATTAAAACAATGAATGCAAAATACATGTTAGTACGTGCACTCACATGAAATACTCACCTCTCGACTAATTGTGCACTCCTAACGTACCGTACCCATCCAAGTGATATTCATATCTAACTAAACCGACATAACTTCTAATCTTTATACTCGAGTCCCACTATACCATCCTACGTTATGAATTAAAACAGAGAGCTTTACTTAAACTTGGATTCTCAATTGTTAGCAATACAATTTACCAGAGGTTATCCCACTTTTTATCTTCTCAAAGCGTTACTATAATTATACTCACAATTCAAACATAACAATTCTTTTCATTTAACCGTATATTAATCACATCATAAATATACAACACTAGCACCCCGAGACTAAGATGCGGTGCACACATACTCTGCTATCCATCCCGGTACATCACGTACATAAGGATCATGCGTTTCGAATCTCTCAGGAATCGTTCTCAGATAATAGCAAATCACAAAAAATGGAGGCGAACACAGTCACATCACATGGGTCACGCACATACCTACGCTCCCACGATCAGCAGACTTATTAACTTCCCAATAAGTCCTTCTCTGACCTATGTCCTCGAGGTACCAATCTAAATCCCCCCCTAGGCACAAAAAGTTTAGATGGCCCTAAGCGAATGCAAACCTCCCGTGATAGCAAGTTTGGTAGGTATGTCATACACATAAAAATTATATATATACTAAGCATGCACACATCTTAGTAATTACCATAATTTATTAGTGGTATACTTCTTATTTTCATACCAACTTTTAATGTCACACAATTCATATGTCCGGTTTATATGTATTTAAGTCATCATTTGTTCTCACATCGTGATTAGTCACTCACGTCCTAATCCACAAGTATCATTTGGTTCAAATCACTATTCTACATTTTTCTCCTCAATATGTCCCAAATCTCTCAAATATACAAATCAGTTAACCCAAGAAAGTTATCTCATCAATTAAACAAGGCTACGGGACACTAGAATTCAAATCAGGCCAAAAAGGCCATTATGTCAACTCGTTGGAAGTCTCGTTCGAACGAAAGGCATCGAACGAACATCCAACTCGTTAGAAGGAAAACGGTCAGCTCGTTAGAAGCTCGTTTGAACGAGCTCGTTCGAACGACCTGGGTAGGTCTTTTAACGAGGTGACAGTTTCGAGCCCAGAATTTTCCTATCTCGTTTTTCTCAATTTTCTTCACCTCTAATCTCATCTAAACATGATTCCAACAGTAGTTCAAGGTTTCTAATCATTCCTAAACATACTTAGGTCGTATTTTAACATATTTATGGGGTCAAATCATCCTAAACCACATCTAATTATCAAATCTCCCCAATTTTTGCCCAAACCTTATGAATATGAACCCTAGAATTTAAAATCATCAATTTCCATAGATAAATCCGTTTTTGTAACATAAAAAGTAGTAATTCTTTTAATCTAATCACCCAATAACAATTCTACATGCAAACCTATATCAAAATCTGAGTTTATTACTCCAATTCCATGGGTTTTTATAAACCTTCCAATACAATGCAAATATATCAATTTTCTAAGCATGGAAGAAGCATTCGCTTGAAATTAACGTAATTAAACCACTTGCCTCGGATTGTTCTCTGAATTTGGTGTAGAATGAAGAAGGTTGCTCTATCTCTTTCTCTCCCAAGGTTGAAGGTTTAAGATGGAGGTTAGGGTTTTCTCTTTGGGAACTTTTCTAACTTCCTCCTCTAACTCCCGTTGTACTCTAATCACATAAGTGTTGGTAATGGGCTAGTGGGTTATTAAATTCCCTATTTTTAATTCCCAAAATTCGTTGGTCATAAATCCCCAAATTTCAAAATTACCAAAATACCCTTTTAAGTTGCCGGTATGGCCCAATAATGCCCTGGGACCCAAACTAAACCCCCGGCTAGTGTTTTCTGACTATTTCGACCCTTCTGGACACGTTGGCTCACTCAAAATGACCATACGGTTAATACAAATAAAATTCACATTTTAATTAAAATAATTACGTTCCTGACGCGACTGTCACGCGCGTCCCAACAAAATTTCCCAAATTACCGTATTTCAATCTCACGACAAATTCAATATATTTTCAATATTCATATAACGTCATATTCACACATTATAATCAAATACCAACTCACATCTCGTTAGTATTTTATCCGGATTAATTCACTTTTAATTCAATTAATCCCATACATAAATATCATTAAAAGTACGGGGTATTACAAGTTTCTAATGTCACCGAGAGCGAGTTACTGCTAATTGACCATATTAATGGTTTTTTTTAGCTTAGGACAACTTCAAACATGCAATTGAACACTTCACACAAGAAAAATATGAGGGAACACTTAAAAAAAATTCATTCATCACTTTTAGAACATCTCTCATACAATGGTAAAATAAAATTTCTACGGAATCCTAGTGATAGCATTTCTTCAAATGGTCGGTGTTCAATAGGTTTGAGAATGGATATCCCTCCAAATTATCAAGTGTATAGGTGCCTAGAATGACTTTTTCGGTGACTCTGTACGGGCCATGTTAATTTTTGTGGACCTTTTTTGGCTTCTACCAGGTCCTCTTTAGAACTAAATCCCTAGCGGCTATCGGCCTAGCCTTAACCTTCTTATTGTAAAACTTTATAGTTCTCTTTAGATAAGCAACCTTCCTGACCTCTGTATCTTCTTATCTCTCTTCGATGAGGTCCAGGTCTAATCTACGCTTCTCTGTGTTTGCCTCCGGGCTGTATGTTTGGACCATATAACTTGGCAGGCCGAGAGCAGTGGGTATCACGACCTCTACATCATAGGTAAGCATGAAAGGGGTCTCCCCTGTTGGCATTCTCTCTGTCGTCCTCTTGGCCCATAAAATAACATGTACTTTTCCATCCAAATATCCTTGGCATCTTCTAATTTCTTTTTCATCTCGTCTAAGATAGTCCTGTTGGTCACCTCAGTCTGGCCATTTTCCTGAGGTCGGCCTGGTACTGAATAAAACTGTTTGATGCTAACGTTTTAACAGTAGGCCTCGTGGGACGAGTACTTAAACTGTTTACCATCATCGGAGATCCAAGTGTTGGGCAAACCATACCTGCAGATGATATTCCTCCAAATAAATTTGAAGGTCTTCATCTTGATTATAGTGATAATGGCCTCAGTCTCTACCCACTTTGAGAAAAAATTAATCTCTACGATTAGGTAGCTATAGTTGCCTAAAGCCCTAGCCAAAGGTCTCACTAGGTTAATTTCCCAAACTACAAATGGCTCGGGGTAAGTGATAGATGACATTGGTTGATGAGGTTGATGGGAGATGCAAGCATATCTCTGACACTTTTCGCACCTCTTCACATAGTTGTCTGTGTCTTTGTATAAGGTCGGTCACCAATACCCCTGAGTAACTATTCACTTCTCTAAAGAACTTCCTCCAATGTGGCTTAAGCAGGAACCCTCATGCAAATCTTTAATTACATACTCCACTTCGATGGGATGAACGCATCATAGTAAAAGGAGAAAGAACCATTTTTTGTATAAGGCCTCTATTATTATCAAAAACTTTATTGCCTTATATCTCAACTTCTTCCTCTCAACCTTAGATTCTGGCATCTCACTGTCTCTGATGTATCGGGTAAGGGGATCCATCCATGATGCCACTAAGTTTATATTTCAACAAAAATCAGTTGCATTATCATATTCTTCAATGGTAGGCCTATATGGGATCTATACTAGCACTAACTGTCTGATCTCATTTCTCATTGCATAAGCTAACCTTGCCAAGGCATTGGCTTGGCTGTTGTCTAGGTGAGTGATCCTTTTGAGCTTTACCGCTTCAAACTTCATCATCACTTTCTTTAATCACACCAAGAATTTGGACATCCTTTCATATTTGGCCTCATATACTCCCAAGGACTAATTTACCACTAATTAGGAGTCATTGTGAACTAATATTTGGCCGTCATTTAATTCTTTGGCAAGGGAGAGTCCTTTCAAAAGTTCTTTATACTCAGACTCATGTTAGATGCTTTGAAGTTGAACCTCAGAGTTTATTCTATGTCAGTTCCATCTAGGGTCGATACTATCAATCCGATTCCACTTCATGTTTCTCATGAGGATCTATCTACGAATAAGCTCCAAAATGTGCCTCCTTTTGAGAAGGCTCCTTTACCCTGGACTCCATTTTTAAACATAAAATTTTCATCTTCCGTGTCGAATATGATTGGCCTTGTTACACTTGTCTCTGCCTCGATCGAGCTTCCATTTTCTTTCTCTAGCTCAGTTGTTGGTACCCCAAACTCTTCAAGGTAATCCTCATCCCAAGTGAACTCGACTACGAGGTTGGCCAAATCTTTCCATTTGGTTGTTGTTCTCGACTATTATACAATAATAAATTCTCCCATCTCAACTGATCAAGTCATCTACCTATCTGATTTCTCGGGTTTATGGATGACCTGTCTTAGAGGGTAGTCAGTGAGGACGACCATCGTGTGAGCTTAAAAATAGGTCTTTATTTTTCTAGATGCATGTATCAAGGCATACCCTAGCTTCTAATCTCTAGGTACCTATGATCATCCCCTTGAAGGGACTCACTATTAAATTAGACCTTCTTCTGCAAACCATCATCATCTCATACTATCGTTGCACTAATGGACGACTCAGATATAACCAAGTATATATACATCTTCCCTCCTTGAACTAGCCGCGAAAATAGCATTAGGAGACCAAGTAAGCCTTAAGCTCCCAGAAGGCTTTTTCACATACTTTGTCCCATTCAAAGTCTTTCCTCAATATTTTAAAGAAGGGAAGACATTTGTCTGTGGTGCTTAATATAAACATGTTCAGTGAAGTGACTCGTCATATCAGCCTCGGTACATCTTTAATGGTCTTCTGGGTCTTCATCTCAATTAAGGATTTGATCTTTTTAGGATTTGCCTCTATTACCCGCTGGTTGACAATGAATCCCAGGAATTTTCCCACTTTTACCCCGGACATACACTTAGCAAGGTTGATCTTCATTCCCTATTCGTCCACGATTTTAAAGGTTTGCTCAAGATCGGCCACATGTGTTTCGGCCTTAAGGCTTTTTGTCAACATGTTCTCTACGTACACTTACACGATTTTGCCAATATGTTCCTCAAATATATTGTTCACTAGTCTTTGATATATTGCCCCAATATTTTTTAGGTCGAAGGGCATGACTTTGTAGCAATACGTTCTTTCATCTGTGATGAATGAGGTCTTCTCAGCATCATTTGAGTCCATAAAAATTTGATTGTAGCCTGAATAAGCATCCATGAAGCTCACAAATTCATGCCCAGCCATGGCATCTACCATTTGTTTAATCATGGGGAGAGGAAATATATCTTTTAGATAAGCTTTATTTAGGTCTGTAAAGTCTACACAAATCCTCCATTTATTGTTTGGCCTTGGTAAGATGACTGCATTGGCTAGCCACTCTGGTTAGACCACTTCCCTGATGAACTCTGCCTTTTCCATCTTTTTAACTTCATCTCTTATCACCTCGTACTTTTCTATGGAGTAGATTCATTACCTTTGTCTAACCGTCTGTATTCCTTCATACACATTGAGCTTATGGTAAAGAACATTTGGATTTATCCCTGGCATCTCCCCATGACTCCAGGAAAAGATACTGTGCCTCTTTCTCAGCAATTTTAAGCTCGTTCTTTATGTCTTTCTTCAAACCTTTGCCAATTTATTCAGTTTTTTCAGGCTCATCCTCACTGAGGACAATGGATTCTACCTCCTCAGTGGCTTTACCTTTCTTCAACTTTGTCCCGTCCCTTGGGTCGAGAGTATCAATGTTATATATGGTGGTGGATTTTTTATGAGATTGTCTCTCTTCGGATGAGTTAAAGTAGCATTCTCATGCCTCTACTTGATCACCCTGAACTTCCCATACTCTATAGGGAGTTGAGAATTTTATCATCTGGTGTACAGTAGAGGACACTTCTTGAAATTCTTTGAGGGATACCCTTCCCATGATGATATTATAAGAAAAATAGATAATTTCATCCATTATGAAGATGTTTATCTTTTTGGTGAGGCTCCTTGGCAAGGCCCTCATACAAGCATCCATCTCATATATCCTCAGGGGATGGACCTTTTCACCACTGAAGTCGATCAAAGGATGGTGTTATGGGACAATTATTTTCCTTCTAAGTCCCAATCCCTTGAAACATTCCCAAAGCATCACGTCAACTGAACTCCATCCGTCAACGAGTATTCTGGGAACATCATATCCATGCATCCTCGTAGTAATCATTAAAGGGTCATTATGAAGGGCCAGGATCCCCTTGAAATCTAATCTTGAGAAACTTATCACCAGAGTGTTCATATCCACCTTCTTCCTCTTACTCGGTTAGGAGTCAAGTGTGTCCAAGTTTACCACTTCACTTTTTGGGTATGTTTTAGCCTATGAAACATGGGCCTTTCAGTCAGTCGCGTCCTTGCCACCACATGCTAAGCCACCACATATCATCTTCACTCCCGAGGAGATCATATTCAACCGACCTTTGGGTGCAAGAACCTCTGGCGGAAGGTCAAGGTCAGCCTCATCATCATCATTAGAGACATCATTATTTCTGTTTGTCTGGACACACATCTAGGCTTATTGTCTCATCTCTTCTTGGTGTCACTTGTGTGACCTCTGGCACCACTCTTATCAATATATTTCCTAATATTTCCCTGCTTTAATATTTTTTTGATCTCATCCTTAAGCGTAAAGCACTTATCAATAGTATAATTATGATCCTGGTGGAACTCGCACCACTTGATCATATCCCTCTTGTGAGGAGGGCCACTTATCTTTTCTGGCCATCTCATTGATTGGTCATCTTTGATCTTATTTAGAATCATATCAGGACTGATCTCCAATGGAGTGTAGTTAAAGAACATTTCACCCGTCAAACTCTTCTTACCTTCCTTTCATTTGCATTTTTAGGACTTACTCCCGCTCGCTCTTTTATCGTTGTTTCCCTTGGAAGTCGTGGCCTCTTTCGCATTCATGACTCTCCCGACCATATCCAGGAGTTCTACCATGGTTTTTGAAAGATCTTCGGCCAACTTCCATAGGAGTTTCCCCTTCTGCAATACCCCTATGAGGGCAGTCATAGTGATGCTTTCCTCGTAGTCTTCTACTTCTAGCTTTTCTTTGTTAAATCAAGATATATATTCTCACAAAGGCTCATTTTTCCCTTGCCTGACACATAGTAGATGCATGGTCTTCTTCTGAGGTTTGACTTTAAAGAAAAAATTATGGATGAACCTCTCGGCCAAATGTTCAAAATTATCAATGGAGTTCTTGGGGAGAGAGATGTACCATACATGTGCAGCACCAGTAAGGGTGCTTGAGAAAGCTTGACATTTCATCTCATCGGAGACCGAATAGATGTTGACTGCGAACTGGTAGATTTCCACAAGATGAACAGGATTTGTTGTCCCATTTATTACTATTCTTGCAATAAATGGAGACCCTTCCATGTAACCCCTCTGCATGGGGTCTTGGCTCTTCAAGATATCACCGATTTTGTCTTCAAGCCTCTGTCTAGAGCTATTCTATGTCTTATCGACCACTGCTTCATTGTCTCCCTCTACCTCCACATCATTATCCCTAGCCCCTTCTCTATCGTCTGAGCGTTGCACAAGTTCTCTACTAGTTATCCTTTAGTGGCTGTTAACTTCTATTTATTCCTCATCTCTACCATGTGGAGGTCTACGATCATCACATCCTCCATTTCCCCAGGAACCAACAATACTGTGTGACCTAGAGAGTCGGTCTCGTAGATCACCAATTGGTCTAAGTCTGTCGAAAGCCAACCCCTTACTCAATCTGTCAAGTATTGAAGTCCGTGGTTGGCCATCTTGGCTCAGCCTGCCACTGTTTCCTCTGCTAATTTGGACTAGACACACTATATTTCCAAAAATTTCATGGGGTTCCTAATACTTATCCTCATCACAGCACTAGACGTCTTGGAATTCCTGACCATGTCTTCATAGGCGCAATCACCTAGGGTTAGCCATATCTCTGCGTCATCACTGTTGTGGCATTTTTTTGTGTGGGGACAGGGGTAATCCCCTTGTCATCGGATCTACACCCTCTCTGGTGTCCGGAGTTATCATCTCTGCTACAATGCCAATGGGTTTAGCCATCACATTCTGGATGAACACAACAAGTTGTTCCTACATATTCTATTGGCTAGCCATCGATAAGAGCAGTACCGTTGAAACCTCATCCATCTCTAACTGAGGAGGTGCCTGGATAGTGTGCCTAGATAGTACTAGGGCCAGATCCCTTATAACAACCCGCGTAATTTTTGGAGTATTTTCAAAATATAGAGGAAAAATAAAGTTTTTGATAAAATTATTTTTCTTGCTAAAAATGTTGGATTTTATTTTTAAAAGTGAGACTTTCAAACGGTTTCAAAATCGGAGTTAAAACGAATTTTAAAAAGATTTTTTAAAGAATTATCCCTTATAATTTTTTTAGTCGAACTGTCAGCATACCTGGGCGATCGATCGATCGACGCCAGTGGGTCGATCAATCGACCCCAGCAGGTTTCGTGAACATCAAGTATTTTCAAGATTTTGTTTTGTTTTGAACTCTATTATTTTTACCTTATAAAAAGGGATCGTGGGCAATTATTTTGGAACAGTCTTTTGGCACAAAAATTCCCAAAAAAACATATTTTCTTTTCCTCTCTTTTATACACAAAAAGTACCCTTTATTTTATGCTTTCAGCATTAGGTTTTGAGGTGTTCTTGGTGTTGTTTTGGTGTTTGTTCTTGGAGGTGTTTTGATGACCTTAGAGAGATGATCTTTATGAGCTTATTGTGACTTCTGGGCAGATTTATCGTTGGTTTCTCATCGTGGTTTGCGGTATGTGGTTTTACATAATATACTCCTTAATCTTGCGGGAGTTTATTCCTTTGATTTCATGTTAATTAAACTCATATTTGAATTGTTAAATTCATTGAAATCTGGAAAAATCATTGTTGGAATTATTTTGATTCATGTGGTATTATTCATGTTGTTGTTAAGCATGTTGTCATGAGATTTTAATATGGCGCGGAGGTTGGACACCCGCTAAAATTCCTGCTTCCCGAGGCTATATCTTGATAAAGCATATGCGGATGGGGTGAGGCCTGGTGACCCATTGATGTGTTGTTGAGAAATAATATTGATAAAATGCTATTGTAATTTGCATTTGATTAGAATATTCTTACTCTTGTTGTTACGTTTTATTCACCGCTAATATGTTTGTTGAGCATCTTTCCTGTCATATTGTGTACTTCCCCATATTTTCTTTTAGTCGGCAGGTTAGCGTGGATATGAGTGTTATGGACTAATTCGGATTGAATTTAGCGTCGATTATTTTGGGAAGAATATTTGAGAAATCAAGTTGGAAGTTTGTATTTATTTTTAATGTGTAAAGCATTAGAGATTTATTTTCTTTCGAGTTAGATAGTTGTTCTATTTCGAGAGATTGTTTGTATTTAATTTGAAGATTGAGACTAGTGTTTTCTCATGTTTTATTGTGGGATTTAGATGCTCTATACCTTGTTACTTGTGGATTTGGATTTATTTTATCGTAGTAGTAGCTCCGCTCGCTCTCCCCGGGCAGGTGAGGTGTTAGAAATTATATTGATAAAATGCTATTGTGATTTGCATTTGATTTGAACATTCGTACACGCGTTGTTATGTTTTATTCACCGCTAATATATTTGTCGAGCATCTTTCCTATCGTATTATGTTCTACCCCATATTTTAATTGGCAGGTTAGCGTGGATTTGAGCGCTGTGGACTAATTGGGATTGATTTTAGCGTGGATTATTTTGGGGAGAATATTTGAGAATATAAGTTGTAAGATTGTATTTATTTTTTATGTATAGAGCATTGGAGATTTATTTTCTTTCGAGTGAGATAGTTGTTCAATTTCGAGATATTGGTTGTATTTAATTTGAAGATTGAGATTAGTGTTTTCTCTTATTTTATTGTGGGATTTAGATGCTCTATACCTTGTTACTTGTGGATTTGGATTTTATTTTATCGTAGTAACAACTCTGCTCACTCTCCCTAGGAGGACGGGGTGTTACAAATGGTATCAGAGTTTAGTTATACGACCACCCTCGGGTCTTGGGTTTTGGGTCGGTTGCATTTTTGTAGCACATAATTGGAGATAGAATTTTAGATGATAGTTTCGTGTTAGGCATCTCGATTAGATGTGAGGTATTGGAATTTTGGTGACGATTTTAATTTGGAGATTTGTGGCCTGATTTTTTAGAGTTAGGCATTCGGTGAATTTCGAGGGCGAAATTCCATTGTTAGTGGGGAAGTGTAACAACCCGCGTAATTTTGGGGGTATTTTCAAAATATAGAGGAAAAATTAAGTTTTTGATAAAATTATTTTTCTTGCTAAAAAAATGTAGGATTTTATTTTTAAATGAGAGAATTTCAAACGGTTTCGAAATCATAGTTAAAACGAATTCTCAAAAGATTTTTTTAAATAATTGTCCCTTATAATTTTTTTAGCCGAACTGTCAGCATACTTGGGCGATCGATCGATCGATGCCATGGGGTCGATCGATCGACCCCAGCAGGTTTCGTGAACAACAAGTATTTTCAAGAGTTTTTTTTTTTAACTCTATTCCTTTTACCTTATAAAAAGGGATCGTGGGCAATTATTTTGGAACAGTCTTTTGGCACAAAAATACCGAGAAAACATATTTTCTTTTATCTCTTTTTATACACAAAGAGTACCCATTATTTTATGCTTTCAACCTTAGGTTTTGAGGTCTTCTTGGGGTTGTTTTGGTGTTTGTTCTTGGAGGTGTTTTGATTATCTTAGAGAGATGATCTTGATGAGGTGATTGTGATTTCTGGGTAGATTTATCGGTTGTTTCTCATCGTGGTTTGAGGTATGGGGTTTCACCTAATAGGCTCCTTAAACTTGAGAGAGTTTATTCCGTTGATTTCTTGTTAATTGAGCTCATATTTGAATTGTTAAATTCATTAAAATATGGAAAAATAATTATTGGAATTATTTTGATTCATGTGGTATTATTTATGTTGTTGTTAAGCACGCTGTCATGAGATTTAAATATGGCACGGAGGTTGGGCACCCGCCAAAATTCCCGCTTCGTAGGGCTATGTCTTGATAAAGGATATGTGGATGGGGTGAGGCCTGGTGACTGATTGATGTGTTGTTAAGAAATTATATTGATAAAATGCTATTGTGATTTGCATTTGATTTGAATACTCGTACTCATGTTATTACATTTTATTCACCGCTAATATATTTGTTGAGCATCTTTCCTGTCGTATTGTGTACTTCCCCATATTTTCTTTTAGTTGGCAGGTTAGCGTGGATTTAAGTGCTATGGACTAATTCGGATTGATTTTAGCGTGGATTATTTTGGGAAGAATATTTGAGAATACAAGTTGGAAGTTTGTATTTATTTTTTATGTATAGAGCATTGGAGATTTTTTTTTCTTTCAAGTTAGATAGTTGTTATATTTCGAGAGATTGTTTGTATTTAATTTGAAGATTGAGATTAGTGTTTTCTCCTCTTTTATCGTGGGATTTAGATGCTCTATACCTTGTTACTTGTGGATTTGGATTTTATTTTATCGTAGTAGCAGCTCCGCTCGCTCTCCCTGGGCGGGCGGGGTGTTACAGCCCTGAGGCAAATAGGAGGCCATCAACTGCGGCAAATTTATAGAACAAGGGTGAACTAGATGAGCTAAGTAAGCTAGAGAAAAGCTTGAAAACTCAACAAGAGATCTTTCAATGGTGATAAATATCCAACCAAATGTGAAACTGGATCACCCTAAGAGAATCAAGTGAGGAACAAGCTAAAAAATAAGATGAAGAATCTTCGTTCCCACAGATGGTGCCAACTGATGGTACCAGATTTAGTATCAACAAGTAAAAAAGTATGTGCCCAATCCAGAATAGCTTTGAAGATGTAACAATGTTGTTTAAACAAGTGTATAAGTGAAGAAGGAGATGGGGAGAAGTGGAATAAACACTAGCATATAAGTGGTTCATTCGTTGGCCTACTCCATTATGCAGGTGAGTGTGAATTTCACTATAAAAATGGGCACTAATGGCCTAAGTGATATAATTATCACTATTTTTTGTCTCTACTCTAATAGAAGCAAAGCTTAGGCTAGGATTTGAATATCTCAATCATTCCTTCTGAAGAAGAAGATGGGTTTAAATAGTGATTGGTGTGCACCATGCACCCCCAAGCATGCAAGGTTCATGTCCTTGAAGGAGTCATAAATAGGATCTTGACACTTGTCCTTTAGAATGTATAAGTAATTATGGCGCAAATATTCCCCCACGTGCACAAGTGATTCAGTTATAACTACATCCCATGTGGATTGGCCATGAATAAATCCTACATCACACGTGGTGGAAATTTCATCTAGAGGGGACTCGTCCAAACTGGGTGTAAGACCCCCGGAGTTATGTTTGATCATATTCTAGAGAACGCTGAAGTGTGGTCTCGTCATAGTACGTTTTTGGCTGAGACAATCTTGTAGTTGGACCAATGAGGTCTCAACTGTCTGATATGCCCCAAGTGTTACCTCGGCCCAGAGACACCAACCTCGGCCGAGACGATGGCCGAGATACTGATCGACCCAAGATAAGCCATGGGCCCACGATATCATCCCTCGGCCAGACCAGGGTCGGCCTAGGCCGACACTACCATCTACGCTCCTATTGGACACTACGCGCATCACAGGCATCAACAACATTCTCATATACCTGGGTATGGCAACCTCGACCGAGTGTAGGCCGAGGTGACAAGAAGCCTTGACCTTCAACATGGAACCAGTCCAACCTCGGCTTAGGCCGAGGTCATAAGAAGCCTTAGTAATTGTCAGCATGGAATCATTCCTACCTCGGCTGGGGCCGACCCAGCATAGTGACTCGGCTGAGACCAGGCCGAGACTCCCTATGACACCTCGGATTGAATGAATATCAAGCCTCTACAGCTCGGCCTCTTCCAAGCCGAGGTCATCCCTCAACATTGCAGCCGAGCATCTGTTGAACATTTGGATCAGGACACCTGGGCACAAATCAGTTGTAACAAGATTATTCCCCACATGTGGGGAGAATATTTCATCATCATTATTTACATGTGGCAGCGACAGATGGCACTCCCCCATTGGTGAGGCTACCACACACATGCACATTACATGCATGGGGGGTACATTACACCCCCTAGGCACTATATATAGGGATCATCCCCTACCTTGCAAGGGGATCCCATCTATTCAACCCTAGCTGAAACTCTATCTAAATATACAGTAGAGAGAGAAAGCTTGAGAGAATTGTATCCATGGCCATTAGTGCCTTCATTCAGTGGTATTACTCACACACTCACAGTGGACGTAGGCCAGATTGGCTGAACCACTCATATTCCGGTGTTGATTCCTCATTTCCTCACCTCATTCTCTTATCTCTTTATATAGCTGTGCTGCCATTGTTATTCATATATTGAGCTTGGAAACACCTTATCTGGTGGTGCTGATTCTTAGCATCATCATTTTGACGCCGTCTGTGGGAATGAGAAGCTATTTCTTCCTCCTTTTCTGCTTAACCTCATTGGAGACTCTGGTGGTGAACCAGGAACCACCCCTTGCGTGGAGCTGTTTCACCATTGAAAGAGGTCCTTTAAAGTATTAAGCTCACTTGCTACTCAAGCTCTATACAGTTAACATATGGCACCAGAATTACCACCGCCTCTTCCGCCGCCCGGAGGTGGAGGGGCTAGCTCCAGTCAGGCTCCTCCCTAGTTCGAAAAGGCGGAGGTAGCAGCAGCCTTGAATTCTTTGGCTGCAACACAACAAGCCATGAAGGAGCAATTTTCCTAGCTCAGTCAAACCATGATGATGAGGCCACCTGGAGTCTCATTGGACATGATCACTCCGGAGGCAGTTCAGCCTCATCCTGAAGCCAGGGGACCACCCTAGGCGCCCATGAAGGATCAGCTTGCACCCCAGCGGAGGAGGGACGTTGCTGACCCTAGGCGCTTGCGCCTGGGGAGGCAAGGAAACCCTTGCCCAAAGGGCAGGTATGATGACCTAGGAGCTAAAAAGGCCCCAGAAGACTGCTGGGAGCCGTATGAGGTGTCAGATAACACCATACGACCTCTTAGGCAGAGTCAGGGATGTGTCGGCCGAAGAAGAGAAGAGGCCCAACAAAGAGGGTCGGCCTTTGACAGGTTGAGTAGAGGGTCGTCCTTCGAGAGGCTGGGCCCAGTTAATTACCTGAGACAGAGACTATCGAGGTCAAGGAGCGCGGCAGGCTCCCAAAGAGGGGATAGGCAGGCTCGGCCAGACCAAGGTCGACCCTGTGAGAGAAGAGCTGGGGAGAAGGAAGAGGTCAACAGCCAACGGGTCGTGGCTGGGGAACCCTCTGTCCATCGTAGGGAGGTGGCAGGGAATAACCTCGGCCAAGTCGATGACAGAAGACCCTGGAATGATTCAATCCAACGCCTTGAGGAGAAGATAGGGGACCTCATAAAGAGCAGGGACCCATTACAGAGGGGCTACTCAGAGGGCTCCCCGTTTGTGGCTAGGATAGTGGGGTTCCCAACCCCAGCTAAGTTCAAGCCTCCTACAGTGACTCCCAAATATGATGGCAGCACTAACCCTGTGCACCATATCGAGATGTATCAGTCGGCGGAAGATATTTACTCGATACCCGATGAGATGAAGTGTAGGGCCTTCTTAGGAACCTTGACAGGGGCAGCGCACAGCTGGTTCACCTTTCTTCCGAAGAACTCGATCGAGAACTTCAAAGGCTTAGTTGAGCAGTTCATCCACAACTTCTGCTTTGGGGTAAGACCTCAAAAGAAGACTACCCACCTGCTATATGTCAAACAGGCTAAGGGTGAAAGCCTAAGAGACTACATAGCAATATTCAACAAAGAGAAGTTGGAGGTGGAAGACTATGAAGAAAGCATAGCTATGACAGCCCTTATAGGAGGCCTCCAGAAAGGGAAGCTACTGTGGAAACTGGCGGAAGACCCTCCTAGGTCTATGGCGGAGTTGCTGGCAACCGCAGGGAAAGTGATGAATGCGGAAGAGGCAATGGCCGCCAAATATGAGGAGGAAAACCGCGATAACGCTGGGAGGTCCCAAAGTAAGAAAGAGGGGAAGAAGAGGTCAGGAGATGACAAGTTCGCTCATTACACTCCTCTGACTGTGAGCTGTGAGCACATCCTTAATGAGATTAAGACTGACCGGACTCTGAGGTGGCCAGAGAAGCTGAAGGTCCCACCACATAAGAGGAACAAAAACCTCTGGTATGAGTTCCATCAGGATCATGGCCACGTCACTGATAGATGCTTCGCTTTAAAGGATGAGATTGAGAAGATGCTGAAGTTCAAAAAGCTGAGGAAGTATGTGGATGGCAAGGCTCCAAAGGGTGGAAGAGAAGACCCTAAGAAAAGAAGGAATGACAGGTGCCGTGGCGATGTCCCGTTCAGAAGGGACAATGACTCAGAGGGAGATGATGGAGATGACCCGGATCTCCCGCCAAAGGATGACAACACCCCGGTGAAGAGGGTAGGAATGATCTCCTTTGGTGTTAGCACCATATGTGGGGGATTCGCAGGAGGTGGCTCTGAGGTAGCCGATAGGAAGGCTCATGTAGCAGAGGCCAAGTCAGTGGCCAAGCCCGAGGTTGTGAATCTGACGTCTTTTGACGCAGTGCAGAAGAGGAAGAAGGTAGACATGGACACCCTCGTGGTGGGGTTCTCCAGACTCGACTTCAAGGGCATCTTAGCCCCCCATGATGACCCTTTAGTCATAACAACAAGGGTGCATGGGTGCGATGTAGGTAGAATCCTCATAGATGGGGGAAACTCAGCAGATGTGATGTTCTGGCCTTGTTTCAAGAGCTTGGGTCTTAGCAGGGCAAGGGTGGTGCCCTACCATCACCCGTTGATAGGCTTCAGTGGTGAGAAGGTTCACCGATTGGGCATGTATGAGACAGATGTACGGATGGGGGATAAATGGCCTAAGAGGCTGACCAAGAAGATCAACTTTTTTGTTATGGATGACAATGTCTTCTCGGCATACAACCTCATCATCGGAAGAGTGGCCCTCAAAGAGTTTGAAGCCGTGCCATCGACGGTCCATCAGATGCTAAAATTCCTGACTCCTTATGGAGTAGGGGAATTACAAGGGGACCAGACCACGGCGTGGGAGTGTTACTTCAACTCGGCCGAAGAGAGAGAGGCCCATAAGAGAGCAACCACCACTTACAGCATTGACACTCTTGACCCAAGAGATGAAACAAAATTAAAGAAGGGCGAGGCCGCGGAAGAGGTAGAATCCATCGTCCTCAATGAGGACGAGCCGAAAAAACCGTCCAGGTCAGTAAGGCCCTAGAGCCAGGGATCAAGGAAGAGCTGGTAAAATTCCTCAAAAGAAGACAGAGTATCTTCGCATGGAGTCACGCAGACATGCCTGGTATCGACCCTGAGATCATGAGCCACAACCTCAACGTGGACAGAGATGCCTGGCCGATCAAGCAGAGGCGAAGAGTCTACTCCAGGTAGAAGTATAAGGTCATCCGGGAAGAGGTGAAAAAGTTGGAAGAGGTCGAGTTCATAAGAGAGGTTACCTAGCCGGAGTGGCTCTCAAATGTAGTCATTGTGCCTAAGGCCAATAGAAAGTGGCGAATGTGTGTAGATTTCACAGACCTAAACAAGTCTTTCCCGAAGGACAGCTATCCCTTACCTAGGATAGACCAGATGGTGGATGCAACGGCAGGGCACGAGCTCATGAGTTTCATGGATGCTTATTCACGTTATAACCAAATCTTCATGGACGCCGAAGACTCTGAGAAGACAACCTTCATTACTGACAAGGGGACGTACTGTTACAAGGTGATGCCCTTTGGCCTGAAAAATGCGGGGGCAACGTATCAACGTCTTGTCAATAAGATGTTCGAGGAGAAGATAGGTAAGACCATGGAGGTGTATGTGGACGATATGCTAACGAAGAGCCTGAAAGCGTGTACTCACGTAGCAGACCTTGAGAAGACTTTTGATGTCATGGACTCGTATAGAATGAAGCTCAACCCAGCGAAGTGTGTCTTCGGGGTAGGAGCTGGGAAGTTCCTGGGGTTCATCGTTAATCAGAGGGGGATTGAAGCGAACCCTGAGAAAATCAAGGCATTACTCGACATGAAGACTCCTAGGAGTATCAAGGATGTTCAGAGACTCACTAGAAGAGTGGCGGCCCTTAACAGGTTTGTTTCTAGAGCCACAGAAAAGTGTCTTCCGTTCTTTAAAGTTCTGAGAAAGGCCTTCCAGTGGGACGAAGAGTGTGAAAAAGCCTTTGACCAACTCAAGTCCTACTTGGGGTCTCCCTTGTTGCTGTCTCGGCCCATCACGGGGGAGAGGTTGTTTGTGTATCTTGCAGTCTCTGAATCAGCCATTAGCGCAGCCATCATACGGGAAGAGGATGAAATCCAAAGGCCTGTGTACTTCAACAGTAAGGCCCTTCAAGGGTCTGAACAAAACAATCCCCGAATGGAGAAGTTGTCTTATGCCCTTATACATGCTTCAAGGAAAATGAAGCCTTACTTTCAAGCTCACTCCATGGTAGTCCTTACAGACTCCCCGCTAAGACAGGTTATGCACAAACCTGAGAAGTCCGGGAGACTGATGACCTGGGCCATCGAGCTAAGAGAGTATGATCTTACCTACCAGCCCAGGACAGCCATCAAAGGGCAGGCCGTCGCAGACTTTGTCGCAGAGTTCACTTGGGAAGAGGCCGAGACAGAGAAGGTCTTGGATAGCGGCGAAGAGATGAACCGTAGTGTCTTCCGAGATACGGAAGAGACTGCCCCAAACGTCTTCCGAGGCCGAGAAGAGGTTGTCCCAAGAAAAACCCGGAGCAGAGTAGAAGAAAACGAGGAGGATCGATACCTCTTCGAGAAAGGGATTATGAGAGAAGGGGCCTTCTCATCAGATGCAGACGTATGGAGCCTCTTCATTGATGGCTCTTCCTGTGACAGTGGAAGCGGCGCGGGGCTAATACTCTCGGCTCCAGATGGCCCCAATATTGAATACGCCTTGAGATTCAGCTTCCAGGCTTCAAACAACGAGTCCGAGTATGAGGCCATGATAGCGGGTCTCTTATTGGCAACAAATCTTAGAGTAAAGCGGCTCCTACTCCATAGCGACTCAAGGTTGGTTGTCAATCAGGTGTTGGGGGTATACGAGGCCAAAGATGAAAGGATGGCCAAGTACTTAAAGAAGGTAAGAGGGTTACTAGAGTATTTTGAAGAGGCAAAACTGAAGAGAGTGCCCCGACTGAGCAACAATCACGTTGATGCATTAGCAAGGTTGGCCTCGGCAATGAAGACAAATTTGGGAAGGACCATCCCAATCGAGGTCTTAGGAAAAGCAAGCATCGAGGAGGATGAGGTATGTAATCCTTATCACAATGTGAATCTAGGGGACTCGTGGATCGACCCGCTCGTCAGATACCTAAGAGAGGGGGAGCTACCTGAGTCCAAGCTGAAAAGGAGGAAGTTGAGGTATAGGGCTGCCAACTTCTCATTGGTAGGAGATGTCTTGTATAAAAAGGGGTTTCTCTTGCCCCTCCTCAGATGTGTGCATCCCATGGAAGTATCCCGGATATTACACGAGGTTCATGAGGGCTCTTGCTCTAGCCACATAGGGGGAAGGCCCTTAGCTAAGAGGATAATCACTCAGGGATACTAGTGGCCTACCTTGTCTAAGGACACTGCAGACTATGTGAAGAGGTGTGACAAATGTCAAAGGTTCGCCACTATCCCTCATCAACCCCATCATCCTATGACGTCAATCTCTTCTCCATGGCCATTTGCGGTATGGGGAATTGACATGGTAGGACCTTTGCCAAGAGCTGTCAACAACTATAGGTTCTTGATAGTTTCCATTGACTACTTTTCAAAGTGGGTGGAGGCAGAACCAATGATAACAATTACAGAGCAGAAGACCTTCCAGTTCATCTGGAAAAACATCATATGTAGATATGGCTTCCCAAACACGCTCATCTCGGATAATGGGACCCAGTTCAAGAACTCCTCCTTAGAGAAGTATTGCCAAAGTGTGGGGATTAAACAGTTCTTCTCATCTCCTGGTCAACCTCAGGCCAATGGCCAAACTGAGGTCACAAACAGAACCATCTTAGATGGAATCAAGAAGAGGTTAGAAGACGAGAAAGGGAGATGGACAGAAGAGGTCTACAGAGTGTTGTGGGCCTACAGAACTACAGCCAGGACACCAACAGGAGAAACCCCATTCATGCTAGCACATGGCTCAGAGGCTGTCATACCAACGGAAGTAGGACTACCAACTCATCGGATTCAGACCTACGACCCTGACAGCAATGGGGAAAAAAGGAGGCTAGACCTGGATCTTATCGAAGAGAGAAGAGAAGACGCAGAGGTCAGGAAAGCAGCCTACCAGTAGTGGGTAGCGAGATTCTACAACCAGAGGGTGAAGTCAAGACCCATTGCAGTGGGAGACCTAGTGCTAAAGAAGACCCTACAGAAAGCAAATAAGTTACACCCAAACTGGCATGGCCCCTACAAAGTAACAGAAGAGGCTGTGCCCGTCACTTACAGACTAGAAAACCTAGAAGGAGAACCTTTCACTAACCCATGGAATGCTGACCACCTGAAGAGATATTACATATGATGTTGCATAGAATTTGTAATTGGTAAATGTACCATCTTATTGAGAAGAGGTTATTAATAAAGATCAATTCCATGACAAGTTCTTGCTCCATTCTTAGATCAGAGATATTATATGGGGATAACATCAAAAGTGATGACCTCAGACCCTCATAACATCACTCGGTGGTGACGAGGTCTGAGCTCAGACACCTTGGTTAGATGACCTCAGACCCTTAACATCATTAATTTGGTGATATTTATTATGAGGCTAACCTCTTAGGTGATGACCTCAGACCCTCATAACATCACTCGGTGGTGACGAGGTCTGAACTCAGACACCTTGGTTAGATGACCTCAGACCCTTAACATCATTAATTTGGTGATATTTATTATGAGGCTAAACTCTTAGGTGATGACCTCAGACCCTCATAACATCACTCGGTGGTGATGAGGTCTGAGCTCAGACACCTTGGTTAGATGACCTCAGACCCTTAACATCATTAATTTGGTGATATTTATTATGAGGTTAACCTCTTAGGTGATTACCTCAGACCCTCATAACATCACTCGGTGGTGATGAGATCTGAGCTCAGACACCTTGGTTAGATGACCTCAGACCCTTAACATCATTAATTTGGTGATATTTATTATGAGGCTAACCTCTTAGGTGATGACCTCAGACCCTCATAACATCACTCGGTGGTGACGAGGTCTGAGCTCAGACACCTTGGTTAGATGACCTCAGACCCTTAACATCATTAATTTGGTGATATTTATTATGAGCCTAACCTCTTAGGTGATGACCTCAGACCCTCATAACATCACTCGGTGGTGACGAGGTCTGAGCTCAGACACCTTGGTTAGATGACTTCAGACCCTTAACATCATTAATTTAGTGATATTTATTATGAGGCTAACCTCTTAGGTGATGACCTCAGACCCTCATAACATCACTCGGTGGTGACGAGTTCTGAGCTCAGACACCTTGGTTAGATGACCTCAGACCCTTAACATCATTAATTTGGTGATATTTATTATGAGGCTAACCTCTTAGGTGATGACCTCAGACCCTCATAACATCACTCGGTGGTGACGAGGTCTGAGCTCAGACACCTTAGTTAGATGACCTCAGACCCTTAACATCATTAATTTGGTGATATTTATTATGAGGCTAACCTCTTAGGTGATGACCTCAGACCCTCATAACATCACTCGGTGGTGACAACGTCTGAGCTCAGACACCTTGGTTAGATGACCTCAGACCATGAAAATCATTAATTTGGTGATATTTATTGAGGCTAACCTCTTGGGTGATGACCTCAGGCCCCCATAACATCACTCGGTGGTGACGAGGTCTGAGCTCAGACACCTTGGTTAGATGACCTCAGACCCTGAACATCATTAATTTGGTGATATTTATTGAGGCTAACCTCTTAGGTGATGACCTAAGACCCTCATAGCATCACTCGGTGGTGACGAGGTCCGAGCTCAGACACCTTCGTTAGATGACCTCAGACCCTGAACATCATTAATTTGGTGAAGTTGGTTATGAGAACAACATATTAGGTAATGACTTCAGAGCCTAATAGCATTCAGAGATCATATAGCATTCAGAGGCATTCAGATATCAAAATAAAAGAAGAGATTGGCATTCAGTAAAAAGAAGAGATTACATAACATTCAGAGGTGTTACAAGCTACAAGTTAAAAATTACAAGTTATAAAATACAAATTTGTTACAAGTTAAAGGTCTGAGGGGGGAGCATTGACAGTCTCGGCTGGGTTGACTTTATCAACGTTGGTCACCTCGGCCACATCATCAGCAGGGTCAGTTCCTCCGAACTCAGTCTCTCCCAGAGTTGCAGTCTCGGCTGGAGCAGCAACCTCATCTTCTACCTCTTGAAGGGCCTGTGCGAACTGAGGATCGACAAATCCAAGACCCACAAAGTTAGAGGCCTTCAGAGTGCCGACCTCCTTCTCTCTGACCCCAGCCCATTTGTTAGTGGCTTTGATACCTCTTTCAAGATATTCAAAGACATAACCCATGAACTCGTCTGAGCCTTTGTACTTAGAAATTATTTTGGGGGTGGCATCTTCAAGGGCATCTTTGACTGTCGCACTGACCTTCTGTTGTAGAGTGGCATCTTTGGCCTTCAGGGCTTTAGTGTGAAGAGAGACATCTTTCTCCAAGCCCTTGACCTTATTCTCAGAGTTCTTCAGCTCTGACTTCAGGCGATCAACCTCGGCATTCAGGGCGCTTTCAACCTTCTCGGCCTCCTGCCCCTTCTAGATGAGAGGCAATTTCCTTATAGCGCAATTAGAAAGTTGGTACATGGCAGTCACACCCTGCACAGTTAATGAAGAGGTTAGGTGGGAGTAAAATCAGACGTTGCACTTATAAAATTCTGACAAAGGAACAATTCATACCTGGACGGCTCTGTGAAGGACGAACTCAACCAGCACGGAGGTGTCCATGGCTCTGTAGAAACGCTTGTCTGCCTCGGTTATCACAGAGGAGAGTGTGTCCATGGCCTGTCTGCTATTGCCGACCGTGCTGTCAGTTAACTTCAACTGCTCCAGACGAGCCGTTAGAATGTCAGCCGAAGAAATTAGGATCGCAGCGTCTGAGGTCTTCTTTTGTCTTGAGGTCGGCCTCTGATCCTCAGAGGTCGGGACCTCAGGGGCCCTCTTCTTGGAGGCCTGGGATTTGGATGTAGTGGTAGCTGGAGGAGGAGCGTTCAGACCAGCCTTCTTTACAAGCCTTGCCAAACTCGGAGCTGCCATCTCCCACAATTCGTCTGGGACACCTGGTGGTCTCTCTGCAAAAGTTGAAAGATATGAGTTAGAAATCAGATATGAATGAGTTCAGAGGTTAAACTAAAAGAAAATTCCTTACCAAAATCAACAAGGGGACTTCCACCTAGGCTCGTCCCCGAGAGATACTGGGGGGTCAGCAGATGTTCGAACTTGACAAACAGACCATGTGCCCCTTGGTCTTGCAGGGCCTTCACCTTTTTGATATTCTGAAGACTTAGGCCAGGATCGGCCCTTGCAGACATGGTGACCTTACCCCATCTGAGGGGTATCCTCGGCTCAAAGGTGGAAGAGGGAACAGATGAGCCGAATTCCCATGGCCCTGAGGCAAAAAAATATCGGGGCTTCCAATTGTGATTTGAGGTCTGAGTCACTTGGAGCATCTTCTTCTCAGGCCTCCAAGCCACGAAGTGATAGTAGCTCAGATGGTTTTTGGCTGAGGTAGGGACATAACAACCAGCAAAGACCTGAACTGGAAGGTCAGAGTGGTGGACTGCCCTCCACAAGATGATGGCCCCTATAATGACTCTCCAACCATTGGGAGAGAGCTGCGAGGGGGCCAGGTTGATGAAAGAGAGAATGGATCTGATGATGGGATTAATGGGTAGACGAAACCCTAACTTAAACATCTGCTCGTACAAGCAGATTTCTCCATCTCAGCCATGATAGGCCCTCTCTTCCCTCAAAGGTCTCCTTAATTTGATTGAGGGACTGATGGAGTATAAATATCTGAAGTGCAATAGATCCACCTCAGTGACTGTGCTCTCGTACTCGACTGCCTCAGAGATGTCAACATCACTTTCAGCATCCTCATCATCATCATCAAGCTCAACGTCGGCTGGAGCAGACGTGGATGGGTGACTAGGAAATCTCTGAGCAAACTCTTCCCCAGTAACGGCCGACAGAGGGATGGCATCAAGAATGGGTGGCACAGCCGCACTTGGCTCGACAAGTTCAACCTCTGAAGAAGAATCTGAGGTGCTTGAGCAACTTTGGGATGAAGCTCGGCTGGATACCTCGGCCTGATCAGGGTCCTGATCAGGTCGAGGTGTAAAATCCATGGCTTCTTGGAAGGAGTCCACAGACATGGGGTCTGAGGTGGAAGACTCAGACTCAGACATCGGCAATGGGTTGGCAGAGACGGCTGTCTGATAGAAGTTCTCAGGAGGATCATGATATACCACCTTGAGAGTTGGGGGAAAGATGGGTCTGACGGGAAATTCTTGTGACCTACGAGCTTCCTCTTGAGCTCTCTCTATTTGCCTAATCTTTTCTAGGGTCTTCTCTCTAAGAGAAGGGAAATTCTCAAGAAGCTGGTATAGGGGTCTGAGCATCATAGGACGACCCTAAACTTAAGGAAAACTCCTAAAACTACAAACACGATTGACTTATAAAACAAAGAAGTTTAAAGATCAAACTTAAAAGTTTTTAAGAAAACGCAGTTCGCCGGAGTTAATGGAGCTCGCCGGAAAACTTAAAAGGTCACCGAAAAATGCAAACAAAATATGAAAAACAGAGGAAATGGAAAAGGAGAGGTACCTGGAAGTGAATCGACGAATGAAATGAAAAGAACTCGCAAGAAAACTAGGGGAAACCCTCTGTAGAAGGACGTTGAGTGGAGGAGCTTTGGAGAGAGAGAGATTCGCAAGAACAGTGAGCGCGGGAAATAAATGAAGAAGAAGAAATAGAAAGGAAGGGTTTAAACCCTTAAGTACTTGGGCACACTTCCCAAGGCCCATCATTGCCTTGGGAAACCCAAGGGGCAACTGACAGCACACGCCAGCCAAGTTTGCACGCCCTAGTTTGGGACAGGTGTCATGCAGGTATCAGCCTTGGGACGGACAGACCTCGGAGGTGAAGCAATCCCCTAGCCACTTGATCTCGCATATGACTAAGGGCTGGAGGGTGATTGATATGCCCCAAGTGTTACCTCGGCTCAGAGACACCAACCTCGGCCGAGACGATGGCCGAGATACTGATCGACCCAAGATAAGACATGGGCCTACGATATCATCCCTCGGCCAGACCAGGGTCGGCCTAGGCCGACACTACTATCTACGCTCCTATTGGACACTAAGCGCATCACAGGCATCAACAACATTCTCATATACCTGGGTATGGCAACCTCGGCCGAGTGTAGGCCGAGGTGACAAGAAGCCTTGACCTTCAACATGGAACCAGTCCAACCTCGGCTTGGGCCGAGGTCACAAGAAGCCTTAGTAATTGTCAGCATGGAATCATTCCTACCTCGGCTGGGGCCGACCCAGCATAGTGACTCGACTGAGACCAGGCCGAGACTCCCTATGACACCTCGGATTGAACGAATATCAAGCCTCTACAGCTCGGCCTCTCCCAGGCTGAGGTCATCCCTCAACATTGCAGCCGAGCATCTGTTGAACATTGGATAAGGACACCTGGGCACAAATCAGTTGTAACAATATTATTCCCCACATGTGGGGAGAATATTTCATCATCATTATTTACATGTGGCAGCGACAGATGGCACTCCCCCATTGGTGAGGCTACCACACACATGCACATTACATGCATGGGGGGTACATTACACCCCCTAGGCACTATATATAGGGATCATCCCCTACCTTGCAAGGGGATCCCATCTATTCAACCCTAGCTGAAACTCTGTCTAAATATACAGTAGAGAGAGAAAGCTTGAGAGAATTGTATCCATGGCCATTAGTGCCTTCATTCAGTGATATTACTCACACACTCACAGTGGACGTAGGCCAGATTGGCTGAACCACTCATATTCCGGTGTTGATTCCTCATTTCCTTACCTCATTCTCTTATCTCTTTATATAGCTGTGCTGCCATTGTTATTCATATATTGAGCTTGGAAACACCTTATCTGGTGGTGCTGATTCTTAGCATCATCACTGTCTAAGATGGAAGTCGATATGAGACCTGCAGGTGGATCGAGATATTGGAGGGTCTCGACCAAAGTTGGTGGACGAGGCCGAGACTGCTGATGCTGGATTCCTTAAGAAAGTGTGCTTAATAAGGTCGTCCTAGGCAGAGCGGGTCCCAAGCTAGGATGAGGTTACACTTTGCATATAAACTATGATTCTTTATTTATTCAATTTGTTGATAATCACATCAAGGTATAAACACACAATATATATAACATGAATAAGCAAGATAATGCAATTTAGAAAAATTCTCAGAAATCAAATGTCTAATAGAGAGTTTTAACAGGGGCAATAACGGACGATTTGGGAGATCATGAAAATGACAATTCAATTGCCACAAAGAAATCCATATATATTTTCTAATTAGCCCAAACACCAAACCACGATGAAATCTGTCCAAACACCATTAAAAAAAATAAAAAAATCCAAACAACAAATATTATTTAAAAAAACATCCCGCCCACCATAACAATGTAACATCCATCCGAACACAAAAAATTAACAGATGAAATCTACTCATGATTGGAGATATTCCGAGTAAAGGGGATGATAGGGGCGATTTGGGTGAGTAAAGGTGATGATAAGGGCGACGGGTGGAGGTGATGATAGGGGCGGTGGGTGGAGGGTATAAACGACTGATATATATATATATATATATATATATATATATATATATATATATATATATATATATATATAGAGAGAGAGAGAGAGAGAGAGAGAGATTTGAGTTTGGGGTAAAACGGTTGCAATGTGTTAGGGTAGGGTTTTAATTTTTTGTTGTGACGGTCGTGTCACGAGTTTTGACCTTGATAACATTTATTAGTTATCACGATCAAAACCCAAGATATGATCCATGACATGACCATGAAAACTTGTTCTAATGATCGTGTCATAGTAAAAAATCTTGAAAATAACTCCATATTTGTTTTGCCAAGGTTTATGACTGTGACAACCCTTTACGGGTGAAACGTGATAAAAAATATTTTTGGTGTAGTGATAGCTAGAGCATAAGGAACCTTTTTTATTTCATTACTTTTAATCTCATTCTTAGGGCTTTGACAGAGACTAATCTTGTCTCCCTTAGCAGTGCACAATTTTTCATGCCAAATCTAGCGAGTACCTTTATATATAGCTCTTTTGTGATAATCCAAGGACACCCCAAGAGCGATCCCATTCTATCTTAATTTTAATACAAAAGATGCACCCCTAAGATTTTTCATTTCAAATTTCTTAGTTAAAATTCTCTTGGTTTCATGCAATAATCCTATATCACTGCTAGCCGATAGTATGCCATCGACATATAGCATAAGAAAGAAAAATTTACTCCCGGTGAACTTATGATATACACAGTCGTCAACTGCATTAACCTAAAACTCATATGAGATAATAATTTGATAAAAACTTGTGATACTATTGACGGGAATCTTATTTGAGACCATATATGGATTTATTAACTTTGGATCACATGAGACAAAGTTTTATGGTTGCACCATATATATAGTTTCCTTAATTTTACCATTGAGAAAAGACATTTTAACATCCATCTCATGCCGCCCTAAATCAAAATGAGCTACAAGGGTAATCACCTTATGTCCATCTTCCATTAACCTTATGTCAAACTCATGCCCTTAAAGAAACATAAGGTAATCACTTCAAATTGCACTTCTTCTTTCTCTAGTGGATTGTCTTAGTGGTACTTCCTCATGTGGTTGTTGAGTTTTCTCTTCTGACATAAGTTTTTGATTTTGAGTAGGGAATTCCTTATTGTTGTGTTCTTGAACACTTCCAGCAGGCTGAACAATGTTTGGAAGAGGAATTGATTCCTCTTCAAAGATAACATTCTTATTTTTAATTGTATCTTCCCCCTCAAACTCAACATCCTAAAGAAATCTCGTATTTTCCATCTTGAAAAAGGACTTATACGAGGGATCATAAAACTTGAAACCTCTCGACCGTTCAGCGTACCCAACAAAATAGCAATTGATAGTTCTTGAGTCGAGTTTCTTTTCATTTGTCCTATAAGGCCTTGCCTCTACTGGACATCTTAAATGTGTACATGCTTAATGACAGGTTTTCGGCCTATCCATAGTTCATAAGGGGTTTTAGCTATCGGTTTACTAGGTACTCTGTTTAGAATATATACTACAGTCCTAAGTGTCTGGCAAAAAATAACGACTAATCATACTTCTTACCATGTCCTTACGCTTTCTATTTTGTCTCTCAACAACACTATTCATGCTATGATGACTTATCATTGTGTATTGTTGGACCATACCACATTCTTTTATGAATTTGGTAAAAGGTACTGGATTTTTTCACCTGATCCATCATATCTGCCATAATACTCACCACCACGATCAGATTTGACAACTTTAATCTTCTAACCTAGTTGATTTTCAACTCAGCTTTGAAGACCTTAAAAATGTCTAAGGATTGTGATTTTTTGTTAATTAAATATAAGTACCCATAAAGATAATAGTCGTCTATGAAAGTGATAAAATATTGTTGACCATTCCAAGAAGCCATAGGAAATGGATCGCAAATATCAATATGTATCAATTCTAAGACGCCAGAATTCCTTTAGGCGCTTAATTTTTGAATGTTTGTCCGTTTCCCCTTTGTATACCCAATACAAACATCCAAGTCTTTTAAATTAAGGGGTTTAAGTATTACCTCGTACAAAAGCTTTTCAATTTTCCTTTAGGATATATGACCCAAACATTTGTACTATAAGGATGAATTTTCATTAGACAATTTGCATTTTGTACCCCATGTAGTTATTTGCAAGGTTTTATTAAATGAAGCATTGGTATTCAATATATATGATTTATCAATTAAATTAGCAGTCATAACGAGAGTAAAATTAAGAAAAATACTGACTTTATTATTTCCAAATGAACAAAAAAATCATATTTATCTAAAATAGAAATAGAAATCAAATTCCTTCTGAAAGATGGTACTATATAAGTCTCTTTTAATTCAATAAAATGACCACTCTCAAAAGATAATCTGAAGGTCTCAATTGCTTCAACTGGAACTTTTTTTCCATCTCCCACATAGATAAATCTGTCAGCATCACTTAACGGTTGTCTCCACGGGCAACCCTGCATAGACACAGTTACAAGATTAGTATCACTAGAATCTACCCACAAAGTATGAATAGGTACAAAAGACAAATTAACTTCAGAAAAAACCAAAGTGAGAAGTATACCTTTGTTTACACGCCATGAAGCGTACATGGAATAATTCTTCTTCACATGACAGGTTTCTTGTAAAAATAACAGGTAAATTCTGGATCCTGCCTATTTCATGGAATTTTGGATTATGATGTTCCTACTGCAGTTTTCTTATTATCATTCCCTTTTCACTTATTATTCTTCGAGGTAGAAGCAATATGCGCACTTTAAATTATCTTTTCTCTATTAAGTATGTCCTCTTCTTGTAAACAATGAGAAATCATCTCATTAAGAGTATATTTATCCTTTTAAGTATTATAGCTAACTATAAATTGGCCAAAGCGTTCAGGAAGGGAAATCAGTACTAGTTGCACGAGCAAGTCATCATATATCTCTAAATTTAGTGCCTTAAGTTTTAAGGCAATGTTAGACATCTCCATAATGTACTCCCTTATGTTTCCTTTACCTTTATACCTCATTTAAATAAGGTTGGATAAAAGTATACTATCTCAGCCTTTTCATTCTTTACAAATAACTGTCAATATCTAGTAAGAAACCTTTAGCAATTACCTCATCGGACGTACCGCCCCTGAATGCTTATGGAACATTATGCTTTAACATTATTAGTCTTAAGAGATTATAATGATCCCACTTCTCAAAGTTTTCTTTATCCTCACTGGAACTTTTATCCATAAGGGGAGCGAGTTGTTCTTTTCTTAGAGCATAGTCTAAATCCATGCAATCGAGAATTATCAGAATGTTCTCTTTCTAGTTCTTGAAGTTTGTGTCGTTAAGGACAAGAATTTTTTTCATGTTGGTAGTGATATTAGTAGCATAAGAAGTAATTGAATTCAGAGAACACGTAAATAAAATAAACTCCAACTAAAATTCATGTGAAGTCATATTAAAAGAATAAATGCAAGATATAAATTTTATGCAACTGTAATGGTGGGCCCTATTTAAGATACCTATTACAACATTAACGTTTAGTGTTTGGACAAAAACATTAACTAAGTGGTACTCTCAGCATAAAAATCAAATGTTGATGATAAACTCAATCAAATAACGACCTTCCTTTGGGCTGGTATATTGTCCACATGAAAACTTTATAATCGTCACACATTTATTCCCATATGTATATTTATTATTTGTCCAATTAACAATGTTCCTATGGGCCGATCATTAATCACATAAATAATAAACACACATATCTTAATAACTCAAAATAGATTAATCTACGTAATAGAGGTCACTTTGGCAATGTACTACTTCAATTAAATTGTTTTAAGATATAAGACAAAAAGGTAATAATTAAATACCACAAATGGGAGCATAACTTTGGTTCCATAAAAAATATTATGAATCCAAATCATTCAGAAAATATATGTTCCCCTGATGGGATTCCTCTTCCTCCCATAATTCTAACATTCAAAACTAGATCATAAATCCAATATTCAAAACTATATATTGAACCTTTGGTCAGCACCAAATGATACATAACATGAATATTAGAACAAACATTAATGATAAAAATATATGTAGTGATTTATACCATAAAATATGGAAATTCTTGAGTTATCAGTACAGTAACAAAAAAAATCTCTTCAAAATGACTCTTCAATTTGCGGAATTGTAAAATCAATTTTTAAGCGATATTTATTAGCATTGACATTATTACCAAAATGGAAAAAATAGGTTTTTAGGGGTCTAAATGATGTCAAATCGCCGAGATAAGGTGGTGTCCCTTATTTACAACGGGTTTTGTTTATTTTGACATTTCCAGATGACAATTAAAATTTCGTAAATTTATGAGCAAGGAAACAAAATATGTCTCTGAATACGTCCCTAAAACTTATTTTCATTTCATCTAGAATAAAATAGAATTAATCCATCCAAATCCATCATGAATTAAACCCTTTTCAGGGAAATTAAAAACACTATGGCATCTGCACCTCCAACTCCACTCGAGTCATCACCTAAAGATAAATTGAGAGAGAAAAGACATTAGTGGTCAACTGTTTTCAGGCATCTAAGTTGACAAAAGCTATAATTATTTTTCTTTAACCCAGTGAGCAAAGATAAGTCAATCATGGCTTCAAATGTCACTCTAATAAAACTTTGAAGAAGCTTCAAAGCATGTGAGGTTTCCAACTTTCAATATGATGGGATGGTTGAGTTTGGAGGGGAAGCTATAACTATTGTTCTACTTCAAAAGAGGATTTATCATATGCTTTAATAAAGGCTTGTGATGTCACTTGTTAGAGTCCCTATTTAAATATTTCAAGATCCTTATGGGACATTAACTCAGTTATAGCCAGAATTGGTGAAACAACTTCAACTTATAAGGTAACTTCCTTTGAAGATGAAGATTTTGGTTCTGGAACAGTCTTAGAGGGATTGAGAGTCATATATGCTTGGGGAGTGGGCTCAACAATGCTATCTTATTTATTCTTCTCCTCTACCACATGGGTGGGAGTATAGTCATTATCTTTATTAGGGAAAGAAGTGGAGTTAAGTGATTCAACATTAATTTGAAAAGAACCCACACTAAGAATTAGATTCGAAGTTTGGATTTACTCTGGGATAGGACCATCCATTAACATGGGACTTTGAGATGCAGGTGGAAGCAATATAAAACACTCAATTGGCAAAGGATCCTTCAACCCAACAGTGATTGGAGCTGAGGCTGCAATGGAAAGAAGACAATTTAAAATAAGAAATAATGATGTGTTAATACCAAAATAAAGGAAATATCGCCAAAGGTTGAAACATTGTTGTACCTACCATCTTAACCTTCTGAGAAGTGTTCTTAGACATGGTTTTCATTATTTGCCTACTAGTAACCTTAAACATTTCATTTAATGGAGGTTCAACAGGCTTTAAAAGAGACAAAGAAGTACCAACGGGGGTCTCAGAAGAAGACTTCTTCTGAGACTGTCGAGCAAGAGATATCTCACTCTCTTTTTTCTCTGTGTCATCCTCCTCCTTTTCAAGTATGAGTTTACCCTTTTAAAAACATAAGGAATAAGAGAAGGCACATATGTGGCACAAATGGATGAAGTAAAGGTCAATAAAGTTAAAAGAAAAATATAAAAAATAGAAGGAGACTTACAAAAAGAAGAAGACATTTAAGGTTCATTGGTTGGACATTGTATAGATAAATGTTGTTCGACATGAAGTGAGCATAGTTTTTCAAAAGCTTCAGTCACGCCATCATTAAATTTCACACTAGTCATGCTAAAAGTCTTCGAACTTTGCATAACTTGCAAATCCTTCCAAAATCTGGAAAATAAAAAGCATTTGGCACTGCTCCTCTTAGGAACAGGAATAGCCCGGTACATTAATAATATCTTAAAAATTAATCAAGCAAGTAAATATCAATAAAAGAGGTTGTACCAGAGGCTTTGGGACGCAAAGTTCCCCAAATAAATCTCCAGGAATAAAAAAAAATTGCCCATTAAGATTTTTTTTCCTTATTTGGGGTGCATTTATTCAAAATTGAAGTAATCTGAAAGGGAACCTGGGTATTCCCCAATAGAGGATAAAGAAGGATCCTTTGATGATTATATTTTATCTTTAAACATGCCCAAAAGATCTTTGAAGCTCTTCTTTTATTGATTTGGCATCATAAAAGGAACTAAGATGGATGAATTCTGAGCTAGCATTGGTATGACCAATCTCACAGAAATAAGCATGCAACCATATTTGGATAACTTATAGAGGCCCTCTTTAGTTGAAGTTAAATCGGTTAGCTTAAAGCTCAGAGCATCTTCTATTGAGTTATCCGTAAAGGTTAGGGGCTAAACCCACCTCTCTTTCTTAAACCAAAATTTCTTTCAGGATGGATTATTCCAACATTATGATTTAAGACTGGATATTAAAAATACGTGCCTTGATATCCATAGTAACATAAAGTAATAATATTATTCGTTTGATACGCCTCTAGTAATATTTTTATGCCTTTTTATGAAAGTCGAATAAAACAAAAGGGATTTCCTATTATTCGAAGTCATAAGGCACTCATCTTTCAACATTTGAGAATGAACATCCTCCATAATTTATTTAAAGATATTCAATTTGGTGATATCCAAAAGTGTGGGACTGACCATCCCAAAGTTAAACTCAAAACAATTAAATCTTATGTTATAGAAATGTATGGCATAAATGAAATATGGATCATATTCAATGTCTGTTAAACTAGGATTGGCTGGATAAAAAAGGCATGTCTTATCCATTAGGACGTTTTTTTTTTCTGAAATATAGTTTACCTATTGTTACCACTCATCACCATCCAACCATTTTTGCCAAACCATAAATTTGAAGGAGGAAGGTGCTTTGATGAAAGTAGAATATTAAATGGATAGAGTTTTTTCTTGAAATCAAGGATAGTAAAAAGAGAGATCTAGCGGAAGTTCATTACAAAAAAGGGACCCACGGTGAAATGGGAAGCCCCATACGACAAGTGAATGGGGAAAACGATGTCCCTAATAAAATTTGGGTCCATCAACCATAACATCTTGGAGATAGAAATTGAACTGAAAGCCATTGATGGTGAAGGATTTAGGAGAAAGGAAAGAATACAAAAGAGAGTTGAAAAGAATATTGGAGAGAAAAAGTGAATAATAAAAAGTAAAATAATCTAAAAGATGAGTTAAAGTAGCTCAAAAGGACTGTTTGGAATGCAAAATAGTGCCAAGTAAAAGACAACATGTGTCTTTGAAGATTTCCCACCAAAAGGTAAAACATTGGAAAATAGAGAAATACAAAACACCTTTTATTGGTTCAATCAATTAGAATCCCTTATAATTAAACTGGTGGTTTGTCGTTGCTCCTAAAAACTAAAATCAAGTGGCTAGGCTCCCCAAACCAGCCAAATACGATCATTAAAGGGAACAATAAAAATTGTCCACTTATGTGATCTAATTATTTCAATGAAAGGCAAAAGTTATTATTGGGACACTTCCATATGTGTAATTAGATTTTATGGGACCACTACCAATAAAAAGAAAAGCATGTAGAATAGACCAAAATTGAAACATTTTCTAGGTCTAAAAGTACAAAACATATATATAAGTACATGTGACATGCCAAATTCGATTACAACATAAATCTTCATTAAATGGCTAAAGTCAGTATTGTGCCAGAGTTATAAGATTGGTTTAATTTAAATTAACCATCAATAAATGGCTAAAGTCAGTATACAATAAATCTTAAGGAGTAAGACAATAAACAACACATTGGCAAAGAAACAAGCCCATAACAGTCATTCAAAGCAAAAGTGATTATTTCCATTAATTTATAAAAGATTGGAGATTACAAAATTGGAAAAAATAAAATATTATTTTTTTTGGATTGAGAAGTAACGATAAAATGTATAAGTCACATATTTGTGAAACGTGTTCCACAAGTAAACAACTTGTTTCTCCTCCAATGTAAATGATAGTTGTCTTGGTTTAGTTTCAAAATAAATTCATTATGATGTTGAAAGCTATGAACTGCCCCTTGAACTTTCTCCTTTAACTCCTTAGAGTTGAGGGCAATTGCTTCTGATGAACATCCTCAAGACTCCAATCTTTTGCCTCGCTTCGATCATTTAGATAAACATTCTTAAACTCACTCTGAACCTTTAAAACCCCATTGTCTATAGTGCCAAGGTAATCATGGGTTATCAACTGATAATTATATTCCCCAATCCCATCAAGAAGTTGACTCACCCTCCTAATGAAATAAGGATATATCTTTAGGAAAAATTAAATTCAAGCCTTGGGAATATGAAGAGATTCCTTAAATCCTTAAATGACCATGCATTCCCAAATTAAGTAATTTTGATCCTAACACTTCAACAAAACATGAGGGAGAACATGGGATAAATCGTGAAGAGCTTCCAGATCTTTATCAACATCAATAACAGCGAGAGGATAAGAGAGTGAAGAATGACCAATATCCAAGCCAACTTGAAGGCACCTTACTAGATCACGAATTTGATCCCCTTTTTATAAGCCCGGGTAGATAACCAAGTTGTATAAAGGAGGACGAAATAAGGATTAATAGGTCACTAAATATTCGAATGCATCTAAATAGAAGTTATCCCTAGCTAAAACATAGGAGGTTTAGAAACCATTGGTGTTAACATAAAGGTAGGTTGTATAAAAATGTAGTAATGAGAGATGGAATCAACAACTCCATAGCTTGGGAATTTGAAAGTGGAACAATGTCAGATAGATAAAAGGTTCAAGTAGGTACTTTTGCTGGAATCAAAAGGAAAAAAAGAGTCGTTCTTACTTTAACCAGGCATAAACTCCTCTCGGATGGCAAGTAATGATGGGGTAAGTTATTTTCATATATCACTCAAGTGGAAAATGGGGGAAAGTTGGTTTACATTCATAATCAAAGCCCGTTTTTCAGTGGGATGTTGATTGGATGCTTCCCACACAAGTTGAAGAGGATAAGTCGACAAATGAATGCTATGAGCCAAAATGGGATATTAATCGTAGTTATTTGACTCAATAGGCCTGTTGTCATCACAATCCCCAAAGCCTATAACATTATAAAAGCCCTATTCATCTTCATTTTATGGTTCTCTGACCACGATAATAGGTCTTTCAGATTTGATAGAATAAAACCCACCCAAAATGGAGGGAGGAGGAACATCAAATTATGTACTAGGGGCTCACTCAGTATCACCATCTTTGTCCAAAGTTCCCTAATCTCCAATGTTGTCCCACTCATAGTCACAAATGGGTTTATAGAGGCAATAGTTGTATCACTAGGATAAACATTATTACTAGTTGATTTTGGGGAGGAGGGTGATCCAAACTCCCAAGTGTTCTTTGAGGCAACATTATCATCTTCACTGAAAGACATTTTTTAGATAACATTTAAGATGTAATAAAAAAAGACACGAATGTAGATGAAAATATCAAGATAGTGAAGGATTAATAATGAAGATCCTTTCACAGCCAAAGGCATCTATTAAAGAAGCATTAACCACAAAGTAATGATGATTGAACGTGGGGAGATGGCGTGTGAATTTTAACATTCCATTCATTTATTTTTCTCAAAAATCAAACCAATAAAGTATCGTCACATAGCAACCCAAACCGATTATTACAATTGATAAATACCATAGGCAATACTAATATAAATGGATACACAAACGATTGATACTTGTCAAGATCATGAATGTGGGCAACCACTTAAACAACTTATTTAGGGGTGCAAGTCCACCTATATAGTAACTTTCAAATGGTTAACCACCCGATAGTTACAACGGCAATTGGATGGAAAAGGATTATATAAATAAGAAACTGAGGGATGAAAGAAAATAGGACTCACTCAAAAAAACATTTTTACTCATTTAACCCTTTTCTTTTCATTTCCTTTTCTTTTCTTTCTTTTCTTTACAGTTTTTATAGCATAATTTAACCTTTATTCTTCTAAGTAAATTGTAAGGTAAAATTATTGTAAATGTCTTTTATACTTACAAAAATTTCCTTTGCCTTTAAATTTGAATTGTCTTTACTTTTCTTAGTGTAGTTTGTTTTGTATATCTTAGTATACACTACTTTACTTATCTTAATTCCAGTTTAGTTTAGTGTTAGACCTTTTTATTTTACTATTTCTCTTAATTCGAACAAAATTTCACCTTTAGTTGATCTTTGGTTTAACTCTATCAAAACTTATAGTTTATTTACGTTTACAAACTTATTTGTCACTTACTGGAAAGTCTTCATAATTGAGGCATCGAACAACAAACAATCGCTTGATGATCGCATGGTAAGATAATCAATTGGTTAGCAAGACCACACTAGCCTAGCACACTCACACACATTAAAACACACTAGCACCAATCAATCCATATTGTTAAAGGAACACTTCGATACATTAGCAACATATCAACAAAATAACGTGAATGACTACATTGTAAATATTCACATAATGGAGAATATATATCATATGGCGTCTTCTAAAGACCAAGGGATAGTTTAAATTTCTCATTCTGGTAATTGACTACTTAACCAAGTGGGTGGAGGCTAAAACTCTAGTCCTAATAACGCATTTGAAATGCGATCAGTTTCTCTCGAAGAACAAAATGTGAAGGTATAACAACCCTAGAGCATTTATATTTGACCATGGAAGACAATTTAACAAAAAAAAATTAAGAATTTTTGCTAATAAAATGTCATAATTATATTTTGTCCTCAATATGTCAGATGATATTAAATAGGTCACCAAAATATAAACAAAACGTCATAGTTATAACGTGTCACTAAAGAAACCACCATATAAGTATTGTAATCAAGTGTTATAATAAATAAACTATGGACATTAAATAAAGCATAAGTTAAATATTTCATCCAAAAAAATCCAACAAGTTATTCATAAGTATTTATTTGTGCAATTAAATTATCTTAGTATCCCTTCCAGGATCTTCAATGCATATTCGTACGTTTTGAGGATGGGTTCAACTCTTCATGAAGTTTAGTGTCTACGGTAGCAAGGACGTGTATAAGAATTTTAAGCACTGCCTATTCAAGCAAGAGTTTGGGTTTTGTCTTGTAAATATTCATTAAACCAATTTAGATAACACGGCCATAATAGTGCAAACATATATTGAAACTCTTGTAGATTTTAAAACATCTCACGTGTGATGTATTCCAGTTCCAAAACAATGAGACGGGGTTTAATGTGTAGCATGATTATGTCTTATTAGAACTTTGGGATATAATCTTTAATTGAAGTCTTAAATTGGAAGATACATTCATATATGCATGGTTATATAAAAGAAATAATTGCATTACAATTAAATTGTAGCGGGGGATTAGTAGGATATTATATTAGTTAGATTATAATTTCTAGAAAAATTAAGTTCTGAAAATTCAAATGGTTTAGAATGTGTAAATATAAAGAGAAGTGCAAAAACCAGATTTCCACATAGCAAAAAGATAAAAAAAAAAATTGAGTGGGTTAATAAAGGCCTGTGTGTCATTGGAGTTTAGTTGTGTGTATCAAGGATTATACTTCTAGTGTCCACCCTATCATCAAGTATGGTGCAAAGCACCATCCGTACAAATGCACGTGTACGCGCGCATGTTTGATTAGGCTCTTAGGGCGCGTTCATGAATTAAAAGTGGAAATTTTATAATCATTTCAAGTGGGAGCAATCATTAAAAATTTCCCACCAAGTTGGAATTATTATATACAATAAATACCTGTATACTTTCGAATAATTGCTAAAATATTCAAGAATTGAGACAAAAACTAGATTTCAGGATCAAAAGAATTTTTCTTAAAATTCTTCCAAAGTTAATTTCGTTGAAGGAATTTTTTTTTAATGAATTAAAAACCCAATAATGGAAAGAAATTCAAGAATAATTTCTCCAAGAAACGACCCAATGATTCTTGTTTTAATTGCGCCAAAAATGGCCATTATGCATGTGATTGCATAAACAATAAAAGGAAGACTTATGCCAATGAATTCAACGATGAAAACGGTACAAATATAGTGGAAAGCAAGGTCAAGGATTTTTTGCAATGGAAATGGAAATGAAAATTCAAATTGATATGATTATCGAACTGAATATGGTAACAATGACTAAGTCCACTTATTAGTATCTCGATACAAGGCTCCCATACTTATATACAATGATATATCATTGTATTCCCTATATGAAGAGGTAGTGGATGGTCAAGAGATTCTAATGGGAAATCATAATTCTTCCAAGGTTCTGAAAAAAGGAAACATCAAAATTTAGTTTAGAACTAGAAAGAAATTGACTTTGACAAATGTATTACATGTCCCGAAAATTAGGAAACATCTTGTGTTTGAAAATTTATTGTGTAAAAGGGGAATTAAAGACGTTTTTGAGTGTGATAAGTTGATACTTAGTAAGAATGGGAAATTTGTTAAAAAGGAGTATGATTGAGATGGAATGTTCAAATTCATAATTATTATTGATAAAATAAATAATTTTGCTTATATTGTTGATTTCTTTTATGTATGGCATGTTAACACATTTAAATTTAAGATTATTAAAGTAATTCTTGAAGCGTAATTAAAATAATGTGCCAACGCCTCTCAAGATAAATGAGAAATGTGTATTCCATTTAAAATAACAAAGAACTCATTTTCTAAGGTTGAATAACATACATAATTATTATACTTTGTACATTTTGATATGTGTGAATATAATGCTCTTTTAACTATATGTGGGAAAATATACTTCATTACATTTATTAATGAGTGTTCAAAATTCACGTATGTTTATTAAATAATAACTAAATATGAAATTTTTTAACGTTCAAACGGTATAACGAAGAAGTTAAAAATTAAAAATAAAATAATGATTCGTCATAGTGATAAAGAGGAAGAATGTTTTCCTAATGAATTGGACTCGTTTAATGAAGAAAATAGACTAATACATCACAACTCTGTGTCTTATACTCCTCTAAAAAATGGTTTGGCAGAAAGAAAGAATAGAATCCTTTCGAACATGATTAAATATATATTAATCAATTTGAAATTGCCAGATACGTTGTGTGGGGAGGTCCTTCTCATTGTCATTTACATAATAGAATTTTATCAATGAAAAAAAATGTTTCACCATACAAAGTATGGAACAATCGAAAACTAGACTTCAATTACCTTAGAGTATGGTGATGTTTAGCTTCTTAGAGAATTTGTTACTTGAAAACTACGAATTTCGGCCCAAGAGGAATTAAAAGTATTTTTGTATGATATGCATAAAATTTGAAGTCGTATAGGTTGTTGAGCTTAAACTCTAATGTCATAATTGAATCCAGAGATGTTGATTTTACTAAAAATAAATTTAATAATGATTCTTGTCTCGAACCATATATTGTCCCTGAACCATCAAGTGACTTGAACCCTAGTGCATCAATTAATAATAAAAAAACGAAGATAAAACAAAATTTGAACTTGGGAAAATTTAATGTGGTAGGAAATATAAATCTTTAGGACCTAATCTTACTTCATCACAAGCCTTAGCTTTTTGGTGGAAGGGGATATAAATAAGGTTCATAATAAAATAACTATCTTCCTCAATGTAGAAGAAGATCCAAAAACCTTTAATGAAGCAATGACTTCAATAGATGCCACTTTATGAAAAAAAGGCTATTAATGATTGAATGGTTTCAATACTATCCAATCAAACTTGGGTTTTTCGGAAGACTTACCATGAGTATCACAACCTATTTGTAGTAAACGTGTATTTAAAAAAATACAATTCAATTAGGTATGTTCAAATATTTAAATCTAGATTAGTAGCCAAATAATTTGATTTTGGTATAAGCATGAGAGGTTTATCTAAGACTAGAAAATATCTTACTTCACAATTTAAGATGAAATATCTTAATATCGTATATACTATCTTAGGTATTAAAGTTAGGAAATATAGTGGGCTTATGCATTATGTCAGTCTCATTATATTGATAAATTGATTCTCATATTTAATCACTTAAAATAAAATAAGCACATTCCCCATATGATTCTATTAAAATTATTTGAAAACTCGAGCAAGGCAATTGTACAACTTGAGTGTGCTATACAATTTAAAGCTTAATGTATGCAACGCATTGCACAGGGTCAGATATCACATTTGCTGTAGAAATATGTTAAGATACACTAATAACTCAAATTTTGATCATTGGAAATAAATTGTAAGGATACTTGGTTACCTTAAGAGGACCACTGTGATAGGTCTATTTTACTATGACTTTCCATTATTGCTTAAAGGATATGCATATATGATTTGCATCACTAGTGCAACTGATAATAAATCCACGCCTGGATGGATATTCACCCTAACACGTGGGTCGATATCTTAGTCATCCAAGAAATATACATTCATAATGCATTTAACCATGGAATGGGAGTTTATATCACTAACACCACCAGGCAAGGAATTAGATTTTCTAAGAAATTTATTATTACATATAAAATTATGTTCAAAATTAATGTCATTTATTTTTTGTATTGTGACAGTTAAGCTACGCTCTGTAGAGCATAAAAAATGTATGAATTTAAAAGATCCTACTACTAAAGGATTCTCGAAGGATTTGTTAAACGACACATTTAGTGGAATGGAAGTGATACCCTGTTAGAATATTATAAGTAATGGTAACCCAACTTTGTAGTAGAACTGCCACTGTTTCAAAGTTTAATTGGTAACAACAAGCTACTCATAAGTTATTAGTTTTGAACTAAAGTTAATTTATTTCCCCTTGCAGGATGTTCATTGAAAATTACTAGCTTCTTGTAATACTCAGTATTTTAATAGCCTTAAATTATATTATAAATTATTATATTATTATGTTGTGACACAATTCATTATTTGTATTTGTCAAGCGTTATACATATTATATAATTCGAAATTTAAATCGAACTTAATTCACCTTATTTCACTAATTAAATATATGAAATGACTATATATTATGGATGACTATGGAGTGGTTGGAGATTTAGTATTGAGGATTTCTTTGTTTAGATTATGCCCTCGGTGTCAGATTCCATCTACCGTGAAGTAGTATTCTATAATGTCGTATTATGATAAATTAATAAATAATTTAATAATTTATTTTGAATCCGTAAGGGTCTTATAATTTGGGACATTTATAATGTTTGTACGGGATTTAATATAATGGGCTTTAAGCCCTATGGATCGGTACATGGCTTGGGTGAGGTTGTGTACCTATGGGAATAGTATTTTGTCTCATTGGGATTATATTTATATGGCCCTATACCTAATTTCGTGAATATATAGTTTAAGAGGTCATTAGGGTTAACCTAATTCTCCTAAAAGCTAGAGAGAGGAAGCACCCAAGAGGAGAAGAGAATTTGGGGGAAATTATCTTGGATTAATCCTAAAATCATAAGGGAAGTGTACTTAGATTAAAGATTTAATTTAGAGTTTGAGTTATAATGAGAATTACTGATTTGATTTGATTAATTCATGTTTAGAATTTCGACGGGATTAATGTAGTTATCTAACTAACCTAGGAATTGAATAATCAATCCTTTATTCATAAGATAAGAAAATTTGTGTAGAATCCCTTTTATTCGATTAGTTTGAGGAAAAATTGTCTTAGATATATAGTCATAATCATATAACATTGAAAATTCCTCTATTTTATTCATGAATTGAACTACATTTTATCTTAATTTGGCAATATAGAAAACTAGGGTTCTTGAATAAAAATATGAAGTTTAACATCTAAACCTTGTTATTTGGAGTTAAAACATTTATACGTAGAGTTACAATGATCGTATATCTCTTAAAGTTGTTGGAGATGGCATGTTGTGAACTTTATAGGTTGGTTTGATGATTTGAGTGTTGTATTGGCCGATATTGTTGAAGTTTGAAGCTTTAAGAAGGCTAGAGGGGAGAATCGATTCACGATCAGGGCAACTCAATTCGGTTACTAGGGAGAATCAATTCGGATTAGGACCGAATCGATTCCTCTAGAGAAGAATTCAACTAGATTTTTCTTTAAGGTTTGGTTTGTAACCTAATAATATTCAATTGGATATTTAATTATTCATTAAAATAGATTAATTAAATTAAGAATTCAGGCATATGACTTATTAATCTGCGACAAATTATATATGTTACTCCGTATTTTTATTTGCAATCATACAATTTCGAGTTCATGTCAAGATTGTACTTGTATTGTTATTAGCTCAAATTTCTAGTACATGTAGAGATTGTACTTATATGGAGATTAGTCCAAATTTCTAGTACATGTTAGGATTGTACTTAAATGAATATTAGTACAAATTTTTAGTACATGCCAGGATTGTAGTTATATGGATTTTAGTCAAAATCTGTAATACATATTAGAATTTTACTTACACGGATAGTAGTCCAAATTTCTAGTACATGTGAGGATTTCACTTATATGGATATTATTCCTAATTTCTAATATATATCGAGATTGTACTTATATTGTTATTAATCCAAATTTCTAGTGTATTTCAGGATTGTACTTACATGGATATTAGTCCAAATTTCTAGTACGTGTCAGGATAATACTATTACTTAATACTTTACTTGAGATGGATAATAATTATATATTGGGCTCATATGCGGTTGAGATTAGACACGAGTGATATTTAGGGTTTTTTGGGTTGGAAATAACTTAAAAATAACTAAAATATGGGAGGAGGATATGTAAATATTTATTATATCCCACATTCAGTTAAATCTTTATTCTTTGTAAAGTTACCGATAATGTTGTTGTTGATTATATTTTTCAAGACCTTTGTCAACGCTGCCGCCTCATCCTTAAATCATCTACATGTTCCCATTTTCAGTTGATGCTCATGAGTATGTAAGTGTCAAGCATGTTTTCTCACTCTCTTATTTACACTTACTTTCACTTTTTTTGGATTTATGTTGGTTCCTTCATTATTTAGACGTTTAGTTATGCTGAGATTGTAGTATTGTTAGTATTGGATTTTTACTGTTATGGTTATTTTATCAGAGGTGTATGGATATTGATAATGGTTCTATAGAGTTATTACCATATACTTTAATTATTTCTAGTTATTCTTATAATTGTATTCAATTGTTTTGGTCTCCTGCATTATTTACTTGGACATGATTAATCGAGTTTAGATTTTATGCGGTGTCTTAGTTGTAGGGGTGAGTTTAACTCTTAATGAAACTCATTTTCTATACTAACATGGACATGTAAGTGTACTTCACATATATGGACATAGGAAGGGGTGTCACTTCTAGCAAAATTTTGGGCTTAATTAAGTAAATGTTCATGAATCTAAGATAGAGCACACGGCTATAATTGTGTTAACATATAAAGAATATCTTTTATAAGTTAAGATAACTCATGTGGGATCTAAAACATTGATATGGGGTTAATTCATTTCACACATATGTTGTATTATCATTTTGATATATATTCACTAATTAAAGGTTTAATTAAAATACACCCTCTTGTATACTTGAGCATATAAAAAAATAAATTTTACCAATATTACAATCTAGTGGGACATTATTGGGAGATTGTAATATTGTTTAAATTGATTATTGCAATGAAATTTGGAATGTGAAAAGTCAAGTGGTTTAGAATGTGTAACGCCAAAGGGAAGTGCGAAAGTCAAAGTCCCACATAGGAAGAAAGATGAAAAAGTTCAGTTGATTAATAAAGGCACGTGTGTCATAAGATTTTACGTGTGTATATCAAGGAGTATGATCCTTAAGGGTGTTGCGTAATACACAATTTGTTCAACTCGAATAAACCTAGAGGTTTGAATAGGTTTTAATGAGAATAACTACCAATTTTTTGAATTACCTTGACCAAAATTTATATGCTCCCAATTAACATGAATCTAGGTGTCAAATCTAATCGATCTAATAAAATTAAAAAAAATAGTATCTAATCAAAGTTAATTATGTAAATTAACTAGATGTAAATATGAAGTCAATTTAACTGTGGAGGGGCCTAATGATAAACCTACTCATTAAATGAATAATGAAAGATCAAGACAAAGTGGAGTTTAATCGAAGACTAATGAATCCTTCAATAAGAAGCTAGTTGATCCACCATATATTTTGTCTATTTTTATTATTTCTTATATTGTAAAATATGTGATGTTATTCGATACCAGCGATGGACATGGTCTGACAGGATTTGGGAGATCTTACATGCTCTATCGAGGAAGCTCACTCAGGGAAACTTTGAGGGAATTGGTTTAGTGGATAAATATCAAGGAATCATTAAGGCGTTATAATTAACTATTTTAAATACACCAAGTAAAGCACCATTAAATCCTAAAAGAGCATTACTCGAGAAACCTTGGACAAAATCATTACCAAACATATATATCTTTTGGAGTAAAAAAAATATCTTTTCTAATAGACCTGAGTGATGTCATTCTATACCTAACCATGTCAAATCAAACATAGCTCAACAGTGACCGTTTGGTGGGTTTGTCACAGAAAAAGCACTGACAACCTATTGCACCACCTAACATAAACGACTAGGCAATCAAGATTTCACTCATCATTTAATGGTAATGGCATGTTAGGTATGGTAGTCTGACCCAACAGTAAATTTCCATTGATAAGGCATCAGATATTTTAAGACACAAGATCACCCAGTCATCAAGTTACCAAAATCTTAAAACCAGAGAACAAATTTTCTCGCTATTAATAAACTTGTCTAGTTCTTATTTAAGAACTCAAGCATGTATTATCCTCAAACGCTGGTCCATCCATTTACTATTGCTTACCGGCCTCCCATTGGTGTATTTAGAGATATTGTTTCTCTATCCCTTCAAACTAAAATCCTTCAAATGCTCATTTATTACATAAACGGTTTGTATATTTATTGCTCATTAGTGCCATATTTACAGTATCTTATATTTTATTATTATAAATGCATTTGTCACTTTTCTTTCACTATTAAATGGGTTACGCCAATATAATTCATTAAATATCCTAGACTAAATTACTCTCTTATATTTAGCAACACTACTCGGGAGGTATTCTTGTTAAACAACAAAATAAACCACACTCTTTTTTATGATACCCATCTTGAGGGAGAACATGATACTTCCACGACTGAACTTCTAGAAAACACCATAATAACTTGAGGTGTTTAGGTATTATAACAATTTTTAAATCTCTCTCTCTTTCTCTCTCTCTCTCTCTCTCTCTCTCTCTCACACACACACACACACACACACACACACACATAAAACCTTCTAGGGATTGCATGGCTGCTTGACCTACCTCCACCTTGGAGGTAGATGATCACCGTTAGATCCTTTCTATCCTTCCTTCCCCAAACATCCTTTGTCCCAACAATCTTGTGAAACAAGCTTCTGTGAAATCATTTACTGATGTTGTAGGATCTTCTAATCCTATTGCAAACACTTTGCATGAGGTTTCTTCTTTCAAAGGATAACCTGGTCTTTTTCTTATAAATGGATACCTACAGAAAGTATCGGCTCCTTTTAAACATTCTCCCATGGATAAGTTTACTCATAAAAAACCTCCATTGGAAGACATAAGGAATATGCTAACATCCATGGGATTAAAGGTTACCTTTGATGTAGGTTTGGCAGATCAAAAGCATGTAATGATTCATTTTTTCAATGAGGAAGACTTTCATATATTATGGTTAAGATAAACTTAGTACATCCATCGATACCCTATGAGAGTTTTAAGTGGACAAATGACTTCCATACTGAATATGAAACCACCTTGGTCCCTGTTTGGGTTAGTTTACTGATTAGGCATAAATTCTTCACATTCATCCCCGTTATTTATAGTCTTTTAACACTTCGTGTGGTGTAATTCGAGTTAATTTATATCATAATATTGCTACTGACATTTTCAAACAAGAACACCGAGTTTCATGTATTTTTCATCAATTTTATAGGTATTTAGTGCACGCAAAGAAATAAAGAAAATGAAAGAAAGAAATAAGAGAAAAGAAGCCTAAAGAAAAATTATTTTACATCTGGGATTCGGACAAGAAGCCTGAAAAAAGGTTGGATACCTCGAGTCTATGAGAATTTAGGAAGAAATGACATCTAAATTCGAGTCCCGAATCAAAAGTTATGAAGCATCAAAGTTGGGAAGAAATAGAGGAGAGAAAGGAAGAAAAATAAAAAAATTAAATCTAACTGAACCGATGAAGAGGAAGAACAAACTGGTCCAGTGTTCGTAAATCTTCTATATAAGTCAAACCGAATCGATGAAGAGGAAAAACGAACCAATCCGGTGTTTCCAGGACTTTTGTAAAAAGCGAACCGAACCGATGGCACCATCACCGAATCGGTCCCCCTAACTGATGTAAAAGAACCAAACCCATAAAAAATGGATTGGTTTGGTCCTGCGAAATTTCAATTTTTTCTTTTCTCTAAAAAAGAGTTGTGCATGGATCAAACTCATGTAAAATCGTATTCTTTTTATTCCAACGTGTTCCCAGACTTAAAGGGTTCCTTTTCACATAGTTTTAGAGAGAGAAAAAGGCTAAGAAACCTAGGAACTCAGTTTACAATTCTGATAGTTTGCAATTCAAGATTCTTCAATAGAGTTTGTTATCTTCCTTTACTGTTTGAAGTTTAAAATTCATGCATGAATTGTTTATTTCCCTTAGTTCTTCAATTCTCTTGCTTATCTAGGTATAATTTCATAATGGTTTTGAGTATATGCACAGTAGAAAACATAGCTTTACTTCACTACATCATGTTTGGCTAGATTTTTAAGGGTTGGGATGCATGAACCCAACCCAATATGGTTTACATGACTATAAAATTATTTCTCTGAATTAAATAAATGATTGAATCATATTGTGTAGTAATCACAACCGTCGTAGGGCTTTTAACCTCGTTTTCCCTAGGTAAATGGGGTGTTTAAGAGTGCGACATGCGTGTTAGCTATTTTGACACCGCTTTATTATTACTCTTGATTATGTATGATGCGGGCTAATATCCTCATATATGTAATGCTTGAGATTAATAAAGATTAGGTTTAATCAATTATCTAATTCATGACCAGTTTTATATCCGATAAATTACTAGGGTTCAGGGGATTGTATTCCAACCGATTTTTCTCATTCATATTTAGTTAATCACAGTTAGTTCACTTCTTCTTAAGTAGTTTAATTTAATTTTCATTTAGTTAGTAGAAATCAAATTCCAAATTTTCTTCATCTTTTTTGTTCTTTCTCCGAATCAGTTTAGGGTTAGTCATCTTACCTATCATCGTCACGAGCAGTCATCCTATTTCCTTGAGGATTCAACCTCGCCTTACTGGGTTTATTACTTACACGATTGGCTTGCACCTGAACTGTAATTAGGACGCACTAGAGACACATTTTTAGTCGCGTAAAGTTTTTGGCACCATTTTCGGGGATTTAGGTAGATTGTTAGGTTTGGAGGATTTAATCTAAAATTTGACTCCAAATATTTTTTTAACATCTCGATAGCCCTTTCATGCAAAATCCACAACAAACCCCTCAATCTACTCCGACACGCATTCACAAAAATCCGATAGTTGACTACGATCTCGATAGCCCACACACTGCTAACGCACCTCAGTTTTGGGTTTCACCTCCTACACCATCAAATTCCATTATGCGTCACACTTCTAGGGCACTAAGTGAGGATTTTGAGTCATTTGTAGAGAGAGCCATGTCGGATAATGCTAGCTTTGCTATGGTTGAGGGTGAGATACCACATCGTCCCATGAGAGAAGTCCTCTATCATGAGAGGACTCTCACCCATGGATGCATTTCACTTCCATATAATGTAGGGCAGGTTCCACTTTTGTAATGGGATGATCCATATTCTTCCCACTTTTCATGGTATGGATTCAAAAAAGCCTTAGGTCCACATTGGTGAGTTCTAAGAGGCATGCGATACATTTAGCGATCAAGCTTGCACACAAGATGTCATTCGCCCCAAACTTTTTCCTTTATCCCTCAAGGATAAAGCAAAGACATGGCTTTGATTTTTATCACCGAACTCAAATCGATCATGAAGAGAGATGGAATCCAAGTTTCTCTTAAAGTACTTTCCTCAACATTGAACAAATTCCATCAAATCTCAAATTCAAACATTCCAACAATAATAAAATGAGCCATTTGATCGATGTTTCAACGATCTATTTAGTACATTCCCACATCACGATTTTGAGAAGTATCGCCTCATATCTTTCTTTCACCAAGGGAAAAGTATAGCGTCTAATCAACTCGTTGAAACTATGGGCGAGAGACCATTTATGGAGTTAGATGCAAAAGATGTCGAGGCCCATCTCAAGTATGTCGCCAAGACTACTCAAGCATGGGACACATATGATCCTAACACCCAAAACCAATTTCGACAGATTCCCACTTCTCCTTCTACGTCTAGACTCTATAATTTGGATAAAGAAGCTGCAATGGAACTTTAAATAAACCAACTTGCTAAACAGTTGAAAGATGTAGTCGAATTGTGGGTAAGAGAAACACCAGTATCCACTCAATAAAAGGAAAAGGTGTGTGCTATATGTGAAGAGGGTCATTCAACGAAGGAATGTCCGACGATACCCACCTGCAAAGTTATACTTCAAGAGTAAGTGGGAGAAATAGGAAATTTTAAGGATAATTGTAATGCCCCTCATGGGAATTATTACAATACTTCATAGAGGAACCATCCTGGGTTCAGCTATGGGAAATATCATGCCGCGTTGAATCCCAATTCATAAGTTTCCCCTCCTTCACTACTGCCTCCTCACGCTCAACATGCACCACATATGCAAGCACCACCTCTCGCACCATGTATCACCCTACAGCGAAGAAATCTCGAGGAGGCTTTAAATCAATTCACCCAAGCCCAAAATGCAACCAATGCTAAATATGACCGCATGTTCACCAAAAAAATGTGAATATCTCTAGGTTTAAAGCATCCATGATTATCCAAGAAAAGGATAAGTTTTTGGCCCAAGGCCAAAGACCACCCCAAGGTCAATCTAGTGTTAGTGCTACATCCCACGACCATCCAGAGCAATGTAGTGCAATTACCACTCTACGTGGTGGGAGAGTTGTTGATTTATCACCTCCCCCACACGACAAACCCAAAGATTAGGAAGTTTTGCCCAGCACGAAAGAGGTCGAAGATTCCCCCTTAAATGAGAGTGACAATGAGGACAACACTAGTGGGCCCAAATTCATAGTGAAAAACCACGGTTGTGCCGTTCCCTCAATGGTTGGTTCCATCCCAAAAAGGGACCTCCCGTGACGATGTCTGGACGTTCTTGAGCAAGTAAAGACCCGTATAACTTTTCTCCAGACCATTAAGCAAATTCTCGCATACGCTAAGTTTCTAAGGGACTTACTCACGGTGAAATGTAGGCTAAAGGTAAAGAAATTTGTGTTTTTGACACAACGTCAGTTCGGTATTGTTGGATGACCTTCCATTACATATAAAGATCCGAGTTCACCCACCATTTAGTGCATCATGGGGAAGAACCAAATCGAAAGAGCGCTAATAGATTTAGGGATGAGTGTTAACATTTTTCCATATTCCATCTATAAGCAACTAGACTTGGGGGCCCTTAAACCCGCGAATATGACTCTTCAACTTGCGGATTTCTCTGTGAAGATGACGCGGGAAATTATTGAGGATGTGATCGTACAAATTTACATTGTATACTTCCCGGTGGAATTTTTCATTTGGGACAAGGAGCCATCCATTCTCCCGAGCAATCATGTTCCCGTTATCCTTGGCCGCCCACTCTTAGCTACGACTAATGCACTTATTAATACTTGAAATGGGAGAATGCAACTAACGTTCGGGAACATGACCCTTGAGATAAATATCTTTAACAACACGAAGAACGAGGGTTATAAGAGATAATTACGAGAGACGGAGCTTATGGAAGATATAGTACACGATCCTAAGAGGAATCACACGAGAGATCCGATAGAGGTATGCCTTGTTACATAAAGTGGGAGCGATAATCCTGACACTGATCAAGAGGTGGGGGAGGTGTGTTTAGTAACCACTATTGAGAGTGAGAGAGAGCACATAGGCGAGAGAGAGAGAGAGTTTAGATGAGAATGGGACAGAGTATTATAAGGATGATCAAGAAAGGGAGTTAGGAGACATAAGCCTAGAGAATTTTGAGAATGAATTCTGGTTGATGGATGAGAGCCGTACTGGCGAAGTCCACTCTCTATTGGACTCATGTAGTCACTTAGAAGAGAGCGAATGGAAAGCTAGGATAGATGAATTTCTTCTTCGCGACCATCCACCCATGTCACTTGAGTCCTCGGATGAGATCGAGGAGAGGGCTCGAGTCCCATCGATGTAGAGCCCTACCCATGCATTTAAAGTTGAGAGAGACCTAGGTTTAGCGTGTCCCTCCAATTTCAACCGGGATGTGCTCTCTAATCCTGGACAAGTAAGTTGAAATTCAATAGGGCACCATGTGGATCCCATTCATGACAGATATCACTAACCACAAGGTGACTCCTTTACCTTTGGGAAGGGTCCCAAATTATTCTGGTTATTGGTATACAATGTTAGGATGGGAGAGACGAGGAGAGAATCGGTCCCCGTTCATGGGGTCGGCTGAGTTTTAGGAGAGAGAGATAGGTCGTCACACCCCCGACGTGTATGGGGTGATTTTTGTTGTATTTTTTAGTCATGTGTTAGAGTTATATAGTGTCTTATTGCATTTTAATATTTGTTCATTTTATTTTCACACTTATTCTTATTTTATTTTATATTTTTTTCCTCTTAATTGAGGACAATGCAAAAGTCTAAGTTAGGGGGGTGACAATATCTTTTAAAAACTTCACAAATTTTTAAAATGCCTAAAAATTTTTAAAAAATATAGAAAATTTCAAAAATTTCTGAAAAAATTGAAAATTTTCCACAAAGCCAAAAATATTTTTCTTCAAGGTAAAAAAAAATTGGGATTTAAAATTTTCAAAAATATCACTAAATTTTTTTTTGAATTCTCAAATCTTAAAAATCAAGCACAAAGTCAAAATTGACCAAAGATGAAAATTGAGCAAAAATTGATGACTTAACGAATAAGTGTGGAGATTAATTAACCAGGTGATCAATCTGAGTTAATAGTTAACTCAAAGTTCAATTCAACGTTTTAATATGTCGTTGAGGATCTCAATACCTTTGTTTTGATCAGTTATGGGAAATGTATGTGATGTTGTCTTGAAAAATTCACTAAAAATATCTCTAAACTAAATGATTCTCGAGATGCATATTGTAATGTAATTAATAATTCGGACAATGAAGTTAGGCAATTGTTTGTTACGCAAAAATATTAGCCATAAAAAAGCTATGACAAATTATCATTTCGCTACCTAACTTGAGCCTAATAAAAAATTTCATTTTCGTTTATAACCTGAAAAACTTATTGGCCCAGAATTGTGAAAATTGAATTTCATCAATTAAGTCCAAAAAGTGCATAAAAAGGAGCAATAAAAAAGGAAAAGAAAAGAACAAGAAGAAAAAAATGAACAAAATCCCCAAAAAGCACTAAAGGACATCATAAGAACATTTTTCAATTTTGAATTTCCCAACCAATCCCAATTTTAACCAATAAACCTTAAAACCTGAGAAATTCCTAACTGAGTTCGAATAATGAAATTAATTTTCGCGTGAAGAGCTAAGATGCGAAAAGATAATAAAAGAGATTAATTGGTGTGAATAAGAGGCGATGTTTCCCGTTTTCACATAACCGTATTCCGATGATGAGATCTTTTCACCATAAAAATTTAGCCTTTCAGTTTGTGTGCATAAATTTTCATTCCAATTTATTTACTCTTTATATCAGGCATGCCGAGAGATATAGCCACGTTCCGAGTGATTATTTTGTGAGAGCATCCGTGAGAAATTGAATCAACACGAATTTTTGGAAAGTAATATAATGATCAATCGGTGGAAATTGGTGGTTTAATTTTCGGCTTCCCACACACACACCACAAATTGAGACTTGTAAATATAAATTTATAGTGAATATTTTTAGAAAGGATTAAATTGTATAATTTTTAAGTATTTTGATTTTTCTTTGAGTCGAAAATGAATTCTGTGGGTATATTCACTACAAACCCTCACGAGACACAACTCAACCTACTAGGGTAAACTAGGGGTTTAAAGGCTTATTGCAAACACTAAATACAATCGTTTGCCCGCAAAAGAGGTATTATTTCCCAATAAAACATTTTATAAGAGTTTAAACTTGTTTTGATTCTTTTACTTTGCTCGGTACGATCAAAGTTCTAAGTTGGGGGGTTGATTAGGCATAAATTCTTCATATTTATCCCCGTAATTTATAGTCTTTTAACACATAGTGCAGCGTAATTCGAGTTGATCTATCTTATATCATTGCTACTGACATTTTCTAACAAGTACACCGAGTTTCATGTATTTTTCATTAATTTTGCAGGTATTTAGAGCACGCAAAGAAAGAAAGAAAGAAAGAAAGAAGAAAAGTCAAAGGAAAAATAGTAATTTTACATCTGGGATTTGGACAATAAGCCTAATAAAATTGGAGACCTCGAGTCCATGAGCATGTAGGAAGAAACAACATCCAAATTCGAGTCCCGGATTAAAAGTTATGAAGCGTCAACATTGGGCAGAAATCAAGGAAAAAAATTTCAGGACCAAACCGAACCAATGAAGAGGAAAAACAACCCGATCCGGTGTGGGTAAATCTTCTGTATAAGGCAAACCGAACCGATGAAGAGGAAAAATGAACCGATTCGGTGTTGCCAGGACTTCTGTAAATAGCGAACCGAATCAATGGCACCATCACCGGATCGGTCCCCCTCACTGATGTAACTGAACCGAACCCATGAAAAAAAGGGGATCGGTTTGGTCCTGCAAAATTTCAATTTTTCTTTTCTCTAAAAAATATTTGTGCAAGGATCAAACTCTGTAAAAAAGTATTCTTTTTATTTCAATGTGTTCCGAGGCTTAAAGGGTTTCTTTTTGCATAGTTTTAGAGAGAGAGAAAAAGGCTAAGAACCCTAGGAACTCAGTTTAAAATTCTTATGGTTTGCAGTTCAAGATTTTTGCAATAGAGTTTGTTATTTTCCTTTACTATTTGAAGTTTATAATTCGTGTATGAATTGTTTATTTCCAGCAGTTCTTCAAATCTCTTGCTTATCTAGGTATAATTTCGTAATGGTTTTGGGTATATGCATAGTAGAAATCATAGCTTTACTTATCTGCACCATGTTAAGATAGATTTTTAAGGGTTAGTACGCATGAACCCAACCCGATGTGGTTTGCATGACTATAAAATTAGTTCTCTGAATTAAATAAATGATCGTATCGTGTTGTGTAGTAATTACAACCGTCCTATGGCTTTTATCCTCATTTTCCCTATGTAACTGGGGTGTTTAAGAGTGAGACGTGCGTGTTATCTTTTCGACACCGCATTATTCATACTCTTGATCATGTTTGATGCGGGATAGTACCCTCATCTATGGGCTTGAGATTAATAAAGATTAGGTTTAATCAATTATCTAATTCACGACCAGTTTTATATCCGGCAAATTACTAAGGTTCGGGGGATTGTATTCCAACCTATTTTTCTCATTAATATTTAGTTAATCACACTTAGTTCAATTATACTTAAGTAGTTTAATTTAATTTAGTTAGTAGAAATCAAATTCCAAAAGTTCATTATCTTTTTCATTCTTTCTTCGAGTCAGTTTAGGGTTAGTCATCTTACCTATTGTCGTCGCGAGCATTCGTCCTATTTCCCTAAGGATTTAACCCCATCTTACCGAGTTTATTACTTATGCGGACGGTTTGCACTTGAACCGTAATTAGCACACACTTGAGACACATTTCCAGCTGTATTATTTACCATTACTTCCCATCCACCTCTACAATTGATAAAGCGCGTTCTCGATTTGTAGTGAAGTTGGGGTTCCTTTGAAAATGGATAATGCGACTGACTCATTAGGGAGGCCTATCATGGCTAGGGTTTATATAGACGTTAACAAAAAGAATCCATTACTTAGAAGAATATGGATTTCTAATAAAGATATTAAGCTGGTTTCTGGCAATACTTGATTGTGAAAACATTCCTCCATGTCGTTTTCGTTGTGCAAGAACAGGGTACACCAAACACTCTTATTTATTTGAAGAAGGAGACCATCCCAAAGTGGTTCAAAAATAATTTTTAAAGTTTCCTAACACATAGTAGGTTCGTTGGAAAGAAGAAACCAAAGATTAGGTTATCAAGACTTTTAAAAAAGACTATGTTACAATGAATCAAGACATGACAAGATCTCAAGCAGACCTAGTCATTATCCAATCTCATCAGGAGCCAAAAACTTGTTATGAAGTGATCCAACAAGAACACAAATTTTTTTTAAATAAGCCACAACCGAAAGATGGACCTCTTTATTTAAATAATGAAGAAGAAATGTGTTATAGATAAAATCATAAGGAGGTTCTTGATCCAAACTTGCCTAGAGAGGAGGTGGATAGTCATATGGTAGAAGGCAAAGTTCATTAATCTCCTTATTCTCATTATGTGAAGATTACTCTCGACAACTCTCAAAAGTCCATAAAGGATTTGGTGGTTAATTATAGACGAGACGAATCTAATGCAAGAAGAAGACTAGAAAGTAACAATTTAGAGGCTAAACATGGCAGTGCTAAATCAAAATATCCTATTTTCAAAGGGGGATCAAAATAGGTTTACAAAGAGAAAATGAAATTGCTACAAAACTCAAAAATTCATTCCCTCATTCCCCCAAATAACAGACTTTCAAGGGTTGGTACTAAAACTGTAATCCATAAATATTACAAATGATTCGTTCAATCATATGGAATATTAGAGGGTTCTCTAAGAAGGGGGTAATCAAAAGACTCAAAATACTTTTAAGAAACAATCATATGTCAATTTTTGTTGTGCTATAACTAAAGCTTGAAGTGGCTAGACTAGACAGTATTAAAATGAAGTTGGGCTTTAATACTACTTTTCCCAACATAAATAGTAATATATAGTTCTTTGTCAAAGAAGGTATAAATTGTGAATTTGTTTCCACTATGGATCAATGCATTAATTTTTCAATTTCGATCAGTAACACCATGGTTCAAGCCAGTTTCAATTATGTTAAGAACACTAAGATTGAAATAAGGGAGTTATTGAAATTTTTATCTCATAATTATACCACATCTCCATAAATAATTAGTGGAGACTTTAATATTGTTTCTAATAGATCTAAAAAGGCCGGAAGTAATGAAGTAGATGATGGAGCTACCATTGAATTCTAGTAATCCATGGAGGTGAATGAAATAATGGGCCTGGGTTTCATGATTTCCAATTATACTTGGCTCAAAAAAAGGAAAGGAGTGGACTAGATATGGTGTAGATTGGATCAGGTGTATGGCAGTAAGGTTGCTCTGAATTTATGAGTATTATAAGTACATAACTTGAATAGGCTTCTTTCTAATCATTGCCATATGGTGCTTTCTGTCAAAAATTCTTTAGATGTGAATCCTGAATCCTTTAAACTTCAAAAATTTTGGTTAAATCATTCTGATATCCAAGTTGTGGTGACCCAAGCTTGGAACTCAATTTCTCATTCGAATCCTTTTGTATCCATAAGTTTGAAATTCAAGGCTATTAGAACTTTGTTATCTTCTTGGAGTAGACAAATGCTTGGGGATATTTTCCAGGAAGCAACAATTGCAGAAGACAAGCTTTTAGCTATAAAAGTGGCCATTAATAGAGATCCAACTGAATTAAATAAGGAGAATCTCTCTTTTGCTTAAGATTGGATAATAAAGAAACTTAATGTTAAAGACCTATATTGAAGATAAAAAGCTTAGGAGAAATGCTTTAAGGAGGGTGACATAAGTAACTCCTTTTTCACAACTCATTTAAATCTAAAAGAAGGAACTTGATTATCTCTGAAATCATAGATCTCAATTTTAATATTCAAAAAGAAAAGAAGGAGATTCAAATGGCACTACTCAATTTTTTAAGATTAATTCACTCAAGACAATGGCCCTATCATCTCTATAAATGAAATGTTCTTGGAGGTAATTCCCAAATTAATTTTGTTAAAGATAAACTCTAGATTAAGTTTAATTCTTAAAAGTGAAGAGATCAAAGAAGTAGTGAAGCAATTGAACCAAATCATTTATCCTGACTCAAATGGTTTTCATGGTTGTGTCTTTGTAAACTTTGTGAAAATCATTAAAATAGATGTTGTAACTGCAGAGAAAAGTTTCTTCCTAGGATTTTCTCTCTCCAAAAGTATCTTATCTACTCAAATTTCTTTAATCACCAAAGTTCAATCTCCTAAAAAATTCTTTGACTTCAAGCCTATAAGTTTAGTGAACTTACTTAACAAAATCACTTCTAAAATTCTCTCTAATAAATTAAGTGAGATATTGTTAATGATTACCTCTTAAAGTCTAAGTGGATTCATTAAAGGAAGAGACGTGATTGAAAATGCCATGTTGGCTCAAAAAATGGTTTCAAAGGTTGATAAGAAGACTTTTGGGGGCAATCTGGTTATAAAGTTAGATTTAGCTAAGGATTATGATAGAGTATCATGGATGTTTTTAATCCATGTTTTAAGGAAATTTGTCTTCTCTGAACATTAGATTGATATGATTTAGAGGTTAATCTCTAATTTATGGCTTTTAGTAATCATCAATGGAACTCCCGGTGTCTTTTTCAAATCCTCTAGAGGATAGAGGCAAGGTGACCCTCTATCACCTAGTCTCTTCATTATTATGGTAGAGGCATTTTCTAAAAACCTCAACGATATCATCCCCGGAATGGCAAGTTTCAAAATGACTATGAGATGCCCAAAAATCAATCACCTTGCCTATGAAAATGATGTGATCATTTTGTATTATGGTTCTAATAAGGACATACAATTGATAATGAACTTAATAAATGACTATAAGAGGGCTACTGGTAAGAAAATCAACATATCCAAGACTCAATTATCCGTGCCCAATCAAATGTCTGCAGTAGCTAGAAAGAGAATCAAAAGCAGTACTAGATTCACTAATAAAAAAATTCCCACTTTATATTTGGGATGTCCTTTGTTTGAAAGTAAAAATAAGATTGGCTCTAAGTTGTTAGAAATCAATGATGCTTTCAATGGGAGGAAAATTGGTTCTTATTAAGAGTGTACTCTCTATTATTCCAATGCATGCTCTAACAATTATAAGTCCTCCTAAACAAGTTATACAAAGGATAAAAGATTTATTTGCAAAGTTTTTTTTTGGGGATCAGCTAAAGAATCCATGAAGCATCACTAGTGTAAATTGGACTCAATTTCAAAGGCGATTAATGAAGGTGGTTTGGGAATAAGAAAGCTCTTAGATATCATAAAAGCAATGTCCATCAAGCTTTGGTGGAAATTTAGGTCCTCTGACTCTCTTTGATCCAAATTCATTAAGGCTAAATATTGTAAAAATAATCATCCTCTAGAAATGGTTTCTCAGTCCTTCTCTAATACTTGGGGTAGGATGTGTCTTGTCAGAAGTTTAGCTGAAGAAACCATCAAATGGAGGCTTGGTAGTGGGGATATAGATCTGGTGTGAGATAATTGGCTAGATTCAGGTCCTATAGGAGAATCAATTTCTCCTCTTGCTAGTATTAAAGTTTACGTTTTCGCGATTTAAAAGAGGCAATGGGATATAGACAAGTTGAGTCAATATCTCTAAGATGATTTCGTCATTCAAGTAACTCAAGCCCAGATGTGGAATAGTGATAAATATGATATTATTTGGATTTCTTATTATTTAGGTAATTTTAATTTCTCTACAGCTTAGATTGTTGTTAAAGATCCATCTAAATAGGTCAGGTTTACTAATTTTATTTGGGATCCTTGCATACCTACCAAAATTTCTATTCTTGTCTGGAAAATTCTTATATGCATGCTTCCAACTAATGAAAATTTAAAGATAATTAGGGTGAGGGGTCCTTCAAAATTTGTGTGTTACAAAGATAACAAGGAAGAAACCACTGAACACTTATTCTCAGCTAATGAAGCTACTGTAAAAGTCTAGGATTTTCTTAATGTGAAGTTTGATGTGAATGCTAAATATTGAAGTGTTAAATAGAGGCTCATTACTTGTTGATTATCTCTATAGTCTACTACCGAGTTAGTCTTCAAGGTGACTCATATCTTGATCTGTTGGCACTTATGGATCAATAGAAACATGTGTAAATTTGACAAGTCCCCACTGATCATCAATATAATCATTAAGAACATCCAAGAAGGTATTTAAATGTCCTATAGCGGTCTAAAAATTTCTACATTTATGAATATTTTGGTGTATTGCACCCTCCCTATAAAAGGATCTCTAAAATTAATTGTATATGGCAGTTCATTGGGTAATCCAGGCTGCACTGGGGAAGGTGGTATATTAAGAAGCCATATAGGAAATGTTAGTTGGTTCTTTTATAACTCTTTGGGATAGCATACCAGTTTAGAGGTAGAGGCTGCTATTATTTATCATGACCTGTCTTTCTATTAAGATCTAAAGATTATGAATTAATCATTGAATTAAACTCTAAGTTTCTCATTGATGTTTTGGATAACAAAGTTGTTTATCCATGGAGAATTAAATGGTATGTGGACCAAGTTTGGCTCTTGAGTAAGTCAAGAGAAAAATAATGATGGTGATGATTATTCTAACCTCACAATATTCCAATAAGGTTTTATAGATCTACGATGACTTCTGGACTCCCTATCTGGAGGAATACCATGATAAATCATACCTACGTTCCCCAAATATCAGATAAATTTAAAGGAAATGGGGTAACTCGAAGGAGCATATTAATCCCTTTGTTGAACATCATGAAGATCATTATAATAATAAGTCTCTAATTTAGAGAGTTCTATAAAACTCTTACGGAGAAAGCTTATGCATGGTATTCCTATGTAGCCCCAGGAAGTGTGGCTACGTCGGAAGACATGCACATCCAGTTCTGCAAAAATGTTTCTTGGAAGAAAATTAGTTCACCCTGGCCTAGATTTTTTATGAGAACCAGATTTTGAGTGAAGAGATTATGTCGTATATTCAAAAATTCAGAGAGAGGTATCTCAAGGTCAGAGAGGACGTGACTGAAGGTAAGCCCCTTTAAATATCTACTGAGGGTTTATAAATGGAGTACATTTGTCACTTAATAAATGAGATAAGGGAAGGAACAATCAAAGATTTTACTACGGTTGCTCAAAACATCTCATTGTTATTCTCCCCAACCCCATTGTGCCCAATGTTGTTTGGAAGCCTATAAAAAGTCACTCAAATAGAGGAGGATATGGAATAAGAACCATAAACCAAGCACGTCCACGAGTTCATTATACGAAATGTGTGGAGGAAGCATAACCCGCAGGAGAAGGAAATAGAGGAAATAAAATTAAGTGCGGACGTGAAGATACACTATTGTTGCCTTGGTCTATGGAAGAGGCAATGAGTTGTTATGATACTATGATGGCCTTATTTTGACCCAAAAGATATCTCCTCCATGTTTTCCTGGGCAGATGTCCAAGCCAACCCTAAAAACTACCATTTGCATTTGAATATAAGCTATTCAACTAATGATTGCAACATTGAGGAGGATCAACAAACAAATGATGGTAGGAAATTTCCAAATACATCAATCTAATATTAATCATAACCCTCCTATAGCCCATGGGGTAAATATTGTGGTGGCTTATGGAGAAGAAGAAGAAACCCAAAGTAGGGAAGAAAATATAGAGGAAGAAGAGTTTCAAATGATGTATGATGAGTGTTTAGTAGGAATGGCCAACGTGGTCATTCCTTAGTACAAACTAAGTGTTAGAGGTGTAAAACAAGCTTGAGAGGTGGAGGATTATGAAACAGATCCTAGTTTGGAATATTAAGTTGTGTTAAGATAATAAAAATTCATGTTATTTCTTTACCATACTAGTATGTCCTTGGAAAGTCATTTGGATATTACTCAAAAAGTCCTTGAGATAGCAAGGAAGAATTATATTCCTTATCTTAATTGGAAGGGACCCATGGAGATACTAATCTATTGCTTTATATCTGGAATCACTTTCTCAGATGCATATAGACATATTAGATTCCCCCACAATAGACCACTGTATATAACAGTAAGTGTTAATTGAACCAGCTTCGCTATACCATTAACGAGTGGAGGTGCTTAAGTGAATATCATATCACCCAACCCTTTCTATGAGGCTAACATATCAGAGTCAAGATTGATCGACATACATCTATCAATCTAAAGCTATGATAATTAGAGTTCTCAATTGTATATGTGAATGTTAGGATATTAATGGGTAACCTCACGTCACACATAAACTTAATATCATTAAGTCAACTACAGCTTACCACCTTTTTATTAGGCGAGTACGGATGCACAACCACGGTTTAGTCCCTTTAATCTACCACCATTGTGCCAAGCCCAATGTCAAAGGAACAAAAATTATCAACCGATCAACGAAGAAGCCTTTCTCTAAAGAAGAAGCACATTTACCATATGTAATTTTTTACATCGAGTTGAATGAAAGCACATGCATCTTGATAAGGCATGTTGAAGGATTTTAGTACCGACCCTCAAATACAGGATGGGCCCAATGATGACCCAAGAGGAAGACATGGAGTAAAATTCACAAGTTAATGAGGCTATTCCATAAACCCATTCTATTCTGATGCAATATATAAAGCTAGGATAAGGCTAAGAATTGACCCTAAGGAAAAAGAAGTAAGACGTTAGAGCTCGTTAATGTGGTTGACAAAACCAAAGTATGAACAAATTAGGGATCCAACAAGATAAAGGCTCTCCCACTTCCTAAGCGAAATGCAAGAAATTTTTTCTCAATGACGATAAATGTGGTCTACCATCTATGAAGGTGTGAGTGGACAATTTATTTTCTATGGGAAGCTTACCTAGATGTAGAGTATTAATGTTTCCTAATGGATAATTAAGGACAATGCCGAGTGATTGACAATTCCAACAACCAAGACTTTTTTAAAGAGATAAAAGAAGATCCAGAATGTATGCAAGATCATCCTATGCCACAAGTGCAAGAATTAGAACAATCTTTATCTTGATAGATCTAGAAAAGTCAAAAAAGATGGAGCTTACCAAGCACATCAAAGAATAGAAATATGTCTTCGTATGAAAATACACTCAAATTCCTTGACTATACGAAGATGTTAGCTACCATAAGTTGAATGTCATTCCCTCAGCCATTCCAGTCAAGTAAGCAACTAGAACTTATAAACCAAAGATGGATCAAAATATAAAGGATAAGGTTCAAAGATTACTTGCAACAAGATTCATTAAGGTGATCTAACATCCAATATGTCTATCTAGCATCATTCTAATAAGAAATATGGAAGAAACACAAATAATAATTTTTCTAGATTTTAGAGACCTAAACATAGCATGCCCTAAGGATGAGTTCCCTCTACCCTCCATAGGAAATTTGATCGATTCCACAGTTGACGATGAGGTGTAAAACTTTATAGATGGTTATATAGGTTACAACCAGATCAGGATGGACCCAGTTGATGTATATAATACTGACTTCATTACTTAATTGGGAAATTTCAATTAAACTATTATGCCATTTGACTACACCAAAAATGAATATTGTTTAAGGTAGGGAGGTCACGGTTCAAAACCATAACCTTAACTTTTTAACTATGACTCCATATATGATCCCATCTAGGAGTTATATAGACCATCAGTTGGTCATGGTCCAGACCCATGACCATTATGGACATGGTCCAAAAACATGATCCAATTGAGACCCTATTGGAAGGAAAATGGCGTTAAGTTGGTCACGTAATAGGTCACGGTCCATAACATGACTAATGACAAACGACAAAGATCAATTAGCGTGAAATATAGCAAAGGTTAATAATCGTGAATCATAATCATGAGAGCTCTTGAATTAAAAATATGGACACGGTTTAGGACCATGAATAGTATCAAGGATTTTTTAGGGTCACGGTTCTTGACTATGACCACGTTAATTGATTGTAATCATTTACATTAATTCAAAATGGTCACGATCCTAAATTGTGATCCCATTTCAGGTATTAATAAAACCCTAATGGGTTTTATTCTCATTTCAGTATTATTCACTCACTCCCTCTCTTTCTGCGACCATTAACCGAGTCTCTCTCTCTCTCTTTCTGCTTCCACCACCATTGATCGACTCTCTTTTTTCCTATAAATCGGGTCTCTCACTCTTTGAATATATATATAGTTATGTATGTATAGGTATGTTTATCTATATGTATATGTACGTAAACGTATGTTTGTGTGTTTATACACACACACACACACACACACACACACACACACACACCAGTACATGTATGTGTGTGTATATACATATATACCAGTTAGGGTTAGGGTAAGGGAAAAATAACCCTAAACATGGTGTAAATGGTTTGGTTTAGAAAAATCACTAAGGGTTCATTTGCACTGGCAAAATAATTTTGGAGTTTTTTCTGCCAACATAATTTTTAGCTATAATGTCTCTTCCACTCTTGAACTTTCTAACAAAAAAATTTTGCTCAATTTACTCATGTAATGTTAGTTCATCATTCAAAGTGTGTCTTAAATGATGTTACACTAGAATTGCTCCATATATATATATATATATATATATATATATATATATACACTATGTCCCACTACTACTTCAATTTTAGCCTCCCAAATATAACTTAAAGGTGAGGGTTAGTTAATATGAGGTCCAACTTAAAGTTTTAATATGTAATAGTTAAAGTGTAGATTAAAATTTAGGGCAAAAGGTAACCATAAACATGATGTATAGGGTTTATATGTACACGTACATCCAAAATAATATTCGGTCGCAAATAACATTTAATTTAAATAACTAAAATGTTCTTGCTATTAATATTTTTATATGTATGCTCTCACAATTAAATTAAATAATTTCAATGTAGTAAAAGACTTTTATGTTATTTCAAATTCCTTAAGAAAAATAGGAAAAACAAAAACTAGTAAAATGATCGTTTTTAAGCTAAAAGAAGAAACTTGTAATATATTTGTCTATGTATATGTTAGGGATCGATATACATGGAATAAAAAAAATTCTTTGGAACTTCAATTAATAAAAAATGGGATCGCATAAAACCTAAATAACTAATCTTGAAGAATAAACCTAGGGTTTAGAACACAATACCTATGCAAATCCAGTTGCACGCTGATAGGGAGAAAAGTATATGTTGATGGTGGGGTTGACTTATTTTGGATCTTTAAAACCTTGCTTCACCTTCTAGTGTATGATCCTCCACAAAGTTAGGTATGTGGGTGGACACCTCTTTAGATGAAAACCTTTGCTAAAAATTGAGATATGGTGGTCTCTCTCTTATCCTCTTCATAAAAATGTTAGTAGCGTTTTCTCTCACCCCTCTCAAACCCTAATCTGGTGAATAATTATCATTAAAACCCATTATCATGCCTTTATATACAAGTATAAAAGGTGGGATTGGACTAAACAGGGTTCTTTGAGAGTCCGAGACTAACTAATTAAGTATATGGACTACAATAAGGACTCGAGAAAAATAGTTAAATTAGCTTAAAATAGATACTCAAAAATACCCAATTACAATTATCGTAAATTATTTGCTTTCTTTATTTAATCATAATTAATTCCACTAAGTCTAACTTAATTATCTTATAAATCCTCGAATATAATCAGGTCTGATTTACAAAGTTGATTATGGTTCATAATATGATTACCCATGTTAAGCTTCCGATGCCCACTTGATCGAGTCAATTTACAATTAATCGACTTTAACAAACATCTAATTAATTTTCTTAATTCTCAGGCTTCGATTATTTTTCTACCTCCACCGGATTATAAATATTCCACTAATCAATTTTACTAGTGGAAATAAAGATTTATGAGTCAATCAAGGGGGTATCGCAATCCTAGGTATCCCTAGATGCAGATTCCTCTGAGTTAAGATCTCTGGCCTACTTATGTAATTTTTACCCAATCTGTGGGGATAATTTGATTCAATCTAATATGAAATCGCACCCATAGTAATCAAATCGTTGACTACATAAGCATCCCAAACCTCACAATTCTCGTGATCAATAATCTATGAACCCTTTTTAAATGGTGTGAGTTTTCCTGAGTCTAATCTAGACAACCCTTAGGCTCTAATATCACGGGTGGTCTCGTTTAATACATTCAGGGTATATTGATCACAATCCTCTGTTAAAATATCTCATAAGTTTTTGGACCATCATCTGCTCCTTGGAGTTTGATATTAACTACTAGGATTGAATTACAACCGTTCTAATAGGACGTCAACTCCCTATCTAGTTTGTTCACATTTCAATAGTGCTAGAACCGAAATCCCAATCTCCTACTGATCAACTCGAAGCTGACTCATCGAAATTCCTACTAAGCTTTATTGATTGACATGTCTACAATAAATTTAAACCAAATATAAAGCTTTCTCACAAACTTGATTCTCATTTCAAAATGAATAAAACAATCCTTTATTAAATAATAATAATAAAATGTTTTTTTCACGTAGTTTTATGAATAAACATTAACAATCTCCCACTTAGTGTTAAATCCATGTGGTCATGCACTTGACGCTCATTCCTTCTGCGTGAATGTAAAAATTCCTAGATGGTAAGCTATTTGTAAAAGAATTTGCCAAGTTGTCCTTAGATGAAATCTTAGCTATTATGATGTCATCCCTCTGCACGATCTCTCAAATAAGGCAATACTTGCGTTCAATGTGATTCGCCCTATTACGAGTCATTGGTTCTTTTGAATTCATAACCTCACCACTACTATCAGAATAAAGTATAATAGTCAATAGCACTGAATGAACCACGGCCAAATCATTTAGGAAGTTTCGGAGCCAAACGACCTCCTTTACTGCTTCCGAAGCGGCAACATACTTGGCTCCAATGGTAAAATAAATAATACAAGACTGTTTAATACTCATCCAACTTATGGCTCCACCTCCTAGGGTAAACATATATCCTCAGGTCGATTTCTAGAGTCCCTGCCTGACTGAAAGCCTGAGTCATTATACCTAATGGGTACTAGACACTCTGTTAACTAAATCAGCACATAATCCTTAGTCCTCTTCAGGTACTTAAGAATGTTCTTCATAAAAGTCTAGTGCTTCTTACTTGGGTTATATTGGAAGTTTTTTACCATGCCAAAGGCATAACAGATATCTGGTCTAGTGCATACCATAACATACAAGAGTCTTCCCACTTCCAAAGCATAGAGTATATTCCCCCACCCACTCTATCTGATCAGATGTCTTAGAACACTCGTCCTTAGATAAAGAAATTCTATGCTTGAAAGGGAGAAACCCTTTATTGGAATCATGCATTATATATCTTGTGAGAACTGTATCGATATAAGTTGGTTGGGGTAAGCCTAACATCATATTTTTCTGATCATACAAAAGCTTATCCCCTAGGATGTGATTGGCCTCTCATAAGTCCTTCGTATCTAACTAGCTATATAACCACACTCTTATACTATAAAACACACCCACATTGTTCTTGGTTAAGATAATATTATCTAGGTATAGTACTAGAATGACTACCACGCTTTCATTATTCTTCTTATATGCACAATTTTCATCCAACAATTTACCAAAACCAAAAGATTTCTTTGCCTGATCAAATCGGATATTCTAAGACCTTTATTCTTAATTGAGTCCATAAATGGATGTCTTAATCTTACACACCTTACCTTCTTGGCCCTTTGTTATGAATCTCGTGGGTTGCATCATATAGATGCACTCGTCAAGATTATCATTCACGAACGTAGTCTTGGCATCCATTTACCAAATATCAAAATCAAGATATGAAAGAATGGAAAGAGAATTCAAATATACTTAATCATGGTTACCAGAAAAGGCCTCCTCATAGTCAATCCCTTCTTTCTGAGTGAACCATTTCACAACAATTCATTTGTTGAAGGTTTTCACTTTCCTGTCTACTCCTATCTTCCTCTTATCGATCCACTTTTATCCCAACTAAAAAGGATACAAGTTTCTACACTTGATTTTAATACATCGAATCCATCTCGGTATCCAGAACCTTTAGTCAAAGCTCAGCATCCTTGTCCTGGAGTGCAAGTTCATAGGTGTTAAGATCTAGTTTGTGTTTCCTCGGGACTTCACCTAAGTGCTTTACCAACTACACTAACCTATCAGGTTGATGCATGGACCTACTACTAAGATAAGGCTCCACTTTTGGTCCAGAATAAGTGACACATGAATCGTGATCATCAGTGATACTTCCATTACCATTAGGTAGTGGATTATCATGATCAGCTTGTATTTCTTCCTGTACGAGTTGTCCCTAAGTGTTTTCTTTCTCTTTCCTCTTATCTCTTACAATTTTACTTTGCTCTTGTTCTTGTGAATAATCATATAATATTCTTCTAAGTACCGATCAATTGTGCTGACAAATACTCTCTGGTCCCTGGGATCATAAAATTGACTACTCTTGGTTCCTTTAGGTAATCCCAGAAAGAGACATACATCCATACTTGATTCAAACTTCCATGACTCCTTTCTTAGCACATGTGTAGGGAAACCCCATATTTGAATATGTCCCATACTGGGTTTACGACCAGTCCATAATTTAGATAGTGAAAAATGCTACTACCCTAAGGTTTGTCTGGAAACACCACCAAGTTTTAATTTTCATAATTTTTATAAACTTTGCACCAATTCAAAACCACAAGTGTTGTGTTACGTTGTTAATTTATTCTTGAACTAAGCATGCATATAGGTGAGTGTAAACAAGAATAAAAGAAATAAATCATAAAACAACGATGTACGAGGAAAACTCACAAAGGGCCCAGCCACAAAAATCTATTATAATATAGGCACTTTACATTAACAATTTAGACTTACTCACATAATTGACACCTTCAAGACTTGATGCACATCCTCATTCCTTGTAACCTCCTTCACAGCCATTGTTGGATGCCTTCCAATAGCCATAGAACGCAGGCTCTTTCCCACATCTCGGTATCCCACCGATCTTACTTGTGTCGTGACCAGTCCATCCATCATACAACACAAACCTGATGTCCACCACTGGAAATTATCTTCAAAAATAGATTAGACCACCATGTTACAAAACAAAAGAGATCTCGCGTAGGCATATATATATATGTATGATTCTTATATCTCAAGGAACCAACCGCTTAATCATGGGACCCGCGGTTAATCATGGGACTCTCCCTAAGGAACCAACCGCTTAATCATGGGATCCCCGGTTAGAGAGCAAGACCAAAAATTGCAAACTATTAAACTTAGGCTTGAAAACATGCCGTCAAAGAGTGAGAACGTAAAACAACCACTAGATCTACCCATGAGAGGCACGAACAACTCGCACAGGACTAATGTAACTCGTAGAAACCGACCGCATAGTCCCGATACCCCCGGTTTGAGACCACAATCAAAATTTGCAAATTGTTAGAATTAAGCTTAAAAATGTACCGTCAAAGAGTGCGAATGTAAAATGGCCACTAGGTGGCGCTCTGAGAGGTTGGATCACCTCGCACGGGACCAATGTAACCAGCAGGAACCGACCGGCCCTCAGTTTGAGAGCAAGATAAAATTTGTAAACGGTTAGACTTAGACTTAAAAACATGGCGTCAAAGGGTGAGAACATAAAACAACCACTAGACGGCCCTGTGAAAGGCACGAATACCTTGTATGGGACAAATATAATCTACAGGAACTGTCCATGTACTAACAGGACCCTCGGTTTTAGACCACAACAAAAATATACAAACTGTTAGATTTAGTCTTCAAACATGTCGTCGGAGAGTGAGAACGTAAAACATCCACTAAACGACCCTGTAAGAGGTATGAATACCTCGCATAGGCCAATGTAACCCGTAGGAACCTATCGAGTAGTCACGGGACCCCCAATTTGAGAGCACGACCAAAATTTTAAAATTTTTAGGCTTAAAAATATACCATCAGAGGGTGAGAACGTAAGACAACCACTACACGGCCCCGTGATGGGTGCGAACACCAATCACGGGACCAATGTAACCCTCAAGAATCGACCGCGTAGTCACAGGACCCCCGGTTTGAGAGCATAATCAAAATTTATAAACTATTAGACTTGGGCTTAAAAATATGCCGTCAAAGGGTGAGAACATAAAAAGACCACTAGACGGCCCAGTTAGAGGCACGAATACCTCTCATGGGATCAATGTAACCCGTAGGAATCGACCGCATAGTCACGGGATCCCCGATTTGAGAGCAAGACTAAAATTTGTAAATTGTTAGACTTTGGCTTAAAAACATGCCGTCAGAGGGTGAGAACATAAAACAACAACTAGACGATCCCGTGAGAGGCAAGAACACCTCTCACGGGACCAATGTAATTTGCAGGAACTAATTAAGTAGTCAGGGGACCCTTGATTTGAGAGCATGACCAAAATTTACGAACTGTTAGAGTTTGGCTTATAAACATGTCATTGGAGGGTGAGAATATAAAACAGCCTCTAGACGGCCCCGTGAGAGTCACGAACACCTCGCACGAGACCAATGTAACCCTCAGGAACTGATCGCATAGTCATGGAACCCGCGGTTTGAGAGCTCGACTAAAATTTGCAAACTGTTAGACTTCAGCTTAAAAATATGTCATCAACGGATGAGAACGTTAAAAAGACACTAGGCCACTCCGTGAAAGGCATGAATACCTCGCACGGGACAAATGTAACCGAGTAGAACCGACCAACCCCGATTTGAGAGCACAACCAAAAATTACAAAATGTTAGACTTAGACTTAAAAACATGCCGTCAGAGGGTGAGAACATAAACCAGCCACTAGACGGGCCCGTAAGAGGCATGAATACCTTGCACGGAACCAATGTAATCCACTGGAACCGATCGTGTAGTAATGGGACCCCCAATTTGAGAGCACGATCAAAACTTGCAAACTATTAGACTTAGGTTTAAAAACATATCGTCGGAGGGTGAGAACTTAAACCAGCCATTAGACGGCCCCATGAGTGGCATGAACTCCTCGCATGGAACCAATATAACCCTGAGGAACTGACCGGGTAGTCACGGGCCCCCGATTTGAGAGCACGATCAAAATTTACAAACCATTAGACTTAAGCTTAGAAACATGTTGTCATACGGTGAGAACATAAACCGGCCACTTGACGGCCCTATAAGAGACATGACCACCTCGTATAGAACCAATGTAACCCGCAGGAACCAGACGCATAGTCACGGGACCTCGATTTGAGAGCATGACCAAAAAATTTCAAATCATTACACTTACGCTTTAAAACATGTCGACAAAAGGTGATAATCTAAAATAGCCACTAGACAGCCCCATGAAAGGCGGGAATATCAGAAACTGACCACGTAGTCCCGGGACTCCTGGTTTGAGAGCAAGACCAAAATTTACAAACTGTTAGAATTAGCCTTAAAAACATGTCATCAAAGGGTGAGAAGATAAAATAGCCACTAGATAGTCTCGTGAGAGGCACGAACATGTCCCATGGGACTAATTTAACCAGGAGGAACCGACTGCGTAGTCACGGGACACCCGATTTGAGAGCATGATCAAAATTTACAAACTGTTAGACTTAGGCTTAAAAATATGTCTTCAAAGGGTGAGAACATAAACAACCCCGAGACGACCCTGTGAGGGACACGGACACCTTGCTCGGGACCAATGTAAATCGCAGGAACCGATCGCATAGTCAAGAGATCCTCGTTTTGAGAGTACGACCAAAATTTGCAAAATGTTCAACCCGGGCTTAAAAACATGCCATCAGAGGGTGAGAACGTAAAACAACCACGGGACAGACCCTTGAGAGGCATGAACACCTCGTACGAGACTAATGTAACCCACAAGAACTGACCGCAAAGTTACTAGAACCCCGGTTTGAGAGAACGACCAAAATTACAAACTGTTAGATTTAGGCTTAAAAACATGTCGTTAGACGGTGGGAACACAATATATACACTAAATGGCCCCTTGAGAGGCACGAACACCTCACAGAGAACCAATGTAACTCGTAGGAACCGATTGCGTAGTCACGGGACCCCCAGTTTGAGAGCACGATCAAAATTTGCAAACTGTTAAGACTTAGGCTAAAAAAAATCTATCAAAGTGTGGTAATGTAAAAACAACCATTGGGAGGCCCCATGAAAGGCACAATCACCCCACACGGGACCAATGTAACCCCCGGGAACTGACCGACCCCCGGTATGAAAGCACGATCAAAATTTTCACACTGTTAGACTTAGGCTTAAAACAATATCGTTAGAGGATGAGAACGTAAAATAGCCACTCAACAGCCTCATTAGAGGCACAAAAACCTCGCACGGTAGCAATGTAACTTGCAGGAACCGATCGTGTTGTCACAGGACCCCCAATTTGAGAGCAAGACCAAAATTTACAAATTGACTTAGGCTTAAAAAAATGTCGTTGGAGGGTGAGAACATAAAATAGACACTAAATGGCCCCGTTATAGGCACGAACACCTCGCCTGGGGCTAATGTGACTCGCAGGAACCGACCGCGTAGTCATGGGACCCCCGGTTTAAGAGCACGGCCTAAATTTATAAACTATTAGACTTATTCTTAAAAACATATCTTCAGAGGGTCAGAACATAAAACAAGAACTAGACGATCCTATGAGAGGTAAGAACACCTCGCACGGGACCAATGTAACCTGTAGGAGCCGATTGCGTAGTCATGGGACCCCCAGTTTGAGAGCACGACCCAAATTTGCAAACTGTTAGACTTAGGCTTGAAAACATGCCATCAGAGGGTGAGAATGTAAATAACCACTCAACGGACGCATGGGAGGCACAATCACCTCACACGAGACCAATATAACCTGAAGGAACAGACCGAATAGTCAGAGACCCCGATTGGAGAGCTAGACCAAAATTTACAAACTGTTTGACTTAGGCTTAAAAACACGACATCAGAGGATGAGGACATAAAATATTCTATAAACGGTCCCGTGAGAGACACGAACACCTCGCACGGAACCAATGTAACTCGCAGGAACCGACCACATAATCACGAGACCTCAATTTGAGAGCACAACCAAAATTTGCAAACTGTTAGACTTGGGGTTAAAAATATTCCATCAATGGGTGATAACGTAAAAGAGCCACTAGGCGGCCCCATGAGTGGCACAAACACCTCGTACGAGACCAATGTAACCAGCTGGAACCGCTCGACCCCAGGTTTGTGAGCAAGACCAAAATTTGTAAACTGTTAGACTTAGGGTTAAAAACATGCCGTTGGAGGGTGAGAACATAAATCATCCACTAGACGGCCCCATGAGAGGCATGAACACCTCATACGGAACCAATGTAAACCCCAGGAACCAACCGCTTAGTAACGGGACTCCTGGTTAGAGACCACGAATAAAATTTGCAAAAGGTTAGACTTAGGTATAAAAACATGTTGTCAGAGGGTCAGAACATAAAATAGCCAATAGATGACCTTTTGAGTGGCACAAACACCTCGCATAAGACCATTGTAACCCGCAGGATCCGACCACATAGTCACGGGACCCCGGTTTGAGAGCACCACCAAAATTAACATAATGTTAGACTTAGGCTTAAAAATACGTCGTCAGAGGGTGAGAACATAAAATAGCCACTAAACAGTCCCGTGAGAGGTGCAAACACCTCGCACGGGACCAATGTAACCCCAGGAACCAATCGGGTAGTCACAGGACCCCCGGTTTGAGAGCACGGCCAAAATTTACAAACTGTTAGACTTAGGCTTAAAAACATAACGTCAGAGGGTGAAAATGTAAAATAACCACTATACAACCCAATGAGAGTCACGAACACCTCACACGGGACCAATATAATCCGTAGGAACCGATCGGGTAGTCATAAGACCCCCGGTTTGAGATCATGACCAAAATTTGCAAACTATTAGACATAGGATTAAAAACATGCCATCAAAGGGTGGGAGTGTAAAACCGCTAATAGACGGCCTCGTGAGAGGCAAGAACATCTTGCACGGAACAATGTAACTCGCATGAACTGACCGCGTAGTAATGGGACCCCCAATTTGAGAGCAAGACCAAAATTTTTAAACTATTAGACTTAGGCTTAAAAATATGCCGTCAAAGGATTAAAATGTAAAACAACCACTATATAGCCCAGTGAGAGTTACGAACGCCTCGTACGGGACTAATGTAATTCGCAGAAAATGATCAGAAATTCATGAGACCCCCAGTTTGAGAGCATGACCAAAATTTGCAAACTATTGAACATAGGCTTAAAAATAGGCCATCAAAGGGTGAGAATGTAAAACCGCCAGTAGACGGCCCCGTGAGAGGCACAAACACCTCACACGGGATAATGTAACCTGTAGGAACCGACTGCGTAGTAACGGGTCCTCCGATTTGAGAGCAAGACTAAAATTTGTAAACTCCTAGACGTAGGCTTAAAAATATACCGTCAAAGGGTGAAAACGTAAAATAGCCACCAGACGGCCCCATGAGTGCCACGAACACCTCACACGGGACAAATGTAACTCTAAAAAACTGATTTCATAATTAGGGGACTCCCGATTTGAGATCTCGACCAAAATTTGCAAACTGTTAGACTTAGGCTTAAAAATATGACTTCAGAGGGTGAGAACGTAAAATAACCACTAAACGGCCCCGTCAGAGGGTGAGAACATAAAATAACCATTTTCCCACTACATTTTCTTGATAAAATAAATGCGGGAACAACTTTTTCGAAAGAACTTTTTCCTTATCTTAGAGAGTTTTTGAGAGCTTAATTCTTCTAAGAAAAAATCTCCTTGGTGTTTGTTAAAAATGTTTAATCTTTATAACAAAACCAAATGTTTTACACTCAATTTAGTTTAAAATCCAAGTTACTTTATATATATACTTTCTTTGGAGAGTTTTTGGCACCAGGTTTTCATCTTTACACATTAAAGAGTGTTTGGGTTCTTCTTTACCCATCAAAGGAGATAGTTTAGTTTTTACTGCGTCGTGCTCATATGGTGAAAGGAACCACATGTGGATTGACGGTGATAGAGCCCCATCGGTGGTTTTTGAGACTGCGGTGGAGTCTGTGGTTGTCTACTAGGCGAAGCTTAAAGAGCGAAGGAGCGTCAAGGCTTGGACAGAGTCAAGTCGTTGTTGTAAGTTTCTCTTGTTGTCCCTTTTGTAAAAATACCGTACTTAGTGAACTTATAGGCAAGGTCGTCTGAGCTTTTTCCCATTTGGATTTTTCTCATACATCGCGCCTCTCGTGTGATTGTGATTTATTTTATCTTGCAAAACTCAGTTAGAATGCATGCTTAGGTTTAATCAAGATAAACGGTGGTTTAATCACAATATCATTTAATTTGGTGCTAAATTAAGTTTGGGTAAGTTTAATTTAAGTTAATTCAAGCCATCATATGTAATTTGGTCAAATTTGTGATAAGTTTGTTTGGCCTATATTTAATCATGAATTAATTATTGTTAGGGTATTTTGGACTTGAATTGAATTAATTTGATTTAATAGAAAAATTGGAATTAACTTTGTTTGGGTTAAGTTGAAATATTTATTAAGTTAATTTTAATTTTGAAGAAATTAAAATTTGATTTCTATAATTGTTAAAATTTGAAAAGAAATTTTAATTTGGAATTTAATTGAACCATATCATAAATTTGAAGTTTAATATTTGGGGGCATTCGACCCATCAATTGGTATTAGAGCGGGTTACGCTAATTTATCGCGTGATAGTAATTTTTAGGGATTTTTTTAAAAAAAAATATGAGTTTTTCAAAATTTCCAATTTTTGATGGTTCTAACATGCTTGCAAATGACTCCTCACTTATTATATCTTATGAGTAATTGCTTGCGTGTTTACAGACACAAGCGTTTGTGCTACATGATATATATACTTGCTAGTTGTATGTTTGTCTGTCATTTTCTGATTCATCATCTCATGCTAGAACTATGACTTGTTTATCTTTTGTAGTTTATTCTTTTCATTTTTTTTTGAGTTTAAATGAAAAATACAAAAAGAATTTTGTTTGTCTTTTGAGTTATTTTTTGTGTGGTGATTAAAAATTTTGAAAAACTCAAAAAGATTTTTTTTGTATATATTTGAGTTTTACACATCTTTTGTGGCATATAGTTGTTGTTGATACCAAAATTTACCACCTTACGTAGACCAATTATAAACCAACACGTGTCATCCAAAGTGGCTCAAATCTAAGTTAGCATGATGCAAAAGCCCGACCAACAAAGAAGCCCGGCCAACAGGGCAGCCCGACCAACGGCCAGAAATCTAATATGTATAGACAACAAAGAAACAGCAGTCTTACAGCCTGTATTGCCAATGAAGCGACATCACTCGTATATTTAATTATCATTATGTATTGATCTAAATGCCTAACGAATGAAAGCATTCCATCCTTTCACACGATAACTATCAATACCCCTCTTGGGCTATAAATACATTGTATCACCCTCATTGCAAGGGATCGAAAAATAACTCAAGGCATTCAATACATAACAATGGACGTAGGCTATTTCATTGAGCCAAACCACTTTAAAAATCTCTTTGTCTTACTTGTTTTTATTTATTTATCGGTGATAAATCAATTAGGCCTAGTCTAGTTTTTTGCATCAACAGTTGTGTTTGGATCCTATCATTCCGCTTTCATGTGGCTAGAACTTTTGGTTAGAAATTTTAATCCATAAAGTGTTCGTTTCCATGGTTACATGGAGTAGTTTGAATTTGACCTTGCTTAATGGATTATATTCCTTCTGACACACATGCACGAGCTTTTTTGCATCTTTAACTTCACATGTATATTTGAGCTTTGTGATATGCTTTCCTACAAATCTAGTCATCTACATATTTTGTGACTTAGGAGGATTTGTGCATGTTAGAACCGTAAAATTTGGTTTAATCACAATATCATTTAATTTGGTGCTATATTAAGTTTGGGTAAGTTTAATTTAAGTTAATTCAAGCCATCATATGTAATTTGGTAAAATTTGAGATAAGTTTGTTTGGTCTATATTTAATCATGAATTAATTATTGTTAGGTTTTTTTGGACTTGAGTTGAATTAATTTGATTTAATAGAAAATTTGGAATTAAATTTGTTTAGGTTAAGTTGAAATATTTATTAAGTTAATTTTAATTTTGAAGAAATTAAAATTTGAATTTTATAATTGTAAAAATTTGAAAAGAACTTTTAATTTGAAATTTAATTGAACCATATCACAAATTTGAAATTTGAAATTTGGGGGCATTCGACCCATAAGTGTGTGTGTGTGTGTGTGTGAGAGAGAGAGAGAGAGAGAGAGAGAGAGAGAGAGGAATAAAATGGGTGAGGGAGAGAACACAATGAGTGTGTGCTTGGTGACTATACTATGTGTGAGTGTGTTTATGAGAAAACCAATTCCATGGGCATCATAATAGGGTATTTGGGTAGAGTGTGTAAAGAGAAAAAAATGAAGATGGGAAATGATGGGAGAGAAAGAGCATGTGCATATTTGAGTATAGTTAATTTAAGGTGCGTTGACGAAAAGAAGAACAATGGTGTTTGGTTATAAGGTATGAGTTTTAATTAAGGATATTTTTGTCTAAAAATATTATTAGGGGTGATTTTTAATTATGGATTACGAGTTTTTTCTATAAAAAAAATTAGGGGTTATGTCAAAGAAATTAACAAAGTGGATGTTAAGTCAAATAACGCATTAAAAATGGGGGTTAAGTAAAAGAACTTATTTAAATTGTTGTAGATAATTATTTATTTTCCTGCCATGGCATGTGATATGTCACTTAGTGTAATTTTGTACGGTTATGTGATTCGTATATGTGTTACGTAAATTCACATTCTTGAGAAATCAACATAATATACGATAATGCACTAATTAAATATTTTAAGTGACTTAGTATTATGGCCGATTATGGAATGGTCAGGAACTAGGTATCGAGGGTTTCTTTGTTTATATTATTACATCGATATCAGATTCCACTGATCGTGAAGTATTTTCTTAGAATATCAAGTCACACTTAACTAATTAATAAGTAAGTTTTAACCTAATTGACTCGTGTCGGCCTATAAATTAACTTGTTGGGATAATCAATTTATTAAAACATTTTATGTTTTAGGATGACTTTAGGGACGCTTCGAAAGTTTGTTTTTTATTTAAAATAGTGAGATTTAAGTTTATTGGGTTAGTATACAGTTAAGGCCAAGTTTCAGACCATTTGGAGCATGTTTGGGGCTCATTTGGTTAAGACTATTTTGGGGCCTATGCATAATTTCATAACTAGAGCTTTAACAGTAAATTAGAAAAACTAGAAGTTAAGGTTAATGAGAGAATAAAAAGAGGTTTAAGAACTTGACGACATGGGACTCAATTCGTACAGTCAGTCATAGGAAAGTTTATCTTGATTAAGAATTAAATTAAGTTTGTGTTGGATTCTCAGCTAAAACTCATGTAATCTGATTTTAATCTTCTAAAACCCTAATTTTTGTAATCAGATTAATTAATTATTCAAGTCTTAAGTCTTAATCACAAATTGATGAACTAGTGTAGTTTATAAGTTGAATCCTTTCGTTGAATCATGAAATCATGTAATCTGATTATAATAATGTTATATTTGAATCATTGTAATGATAACTTGTAAAAGTTTACATATTTAATTGATTATCGAATAGTATTTGAGAATGAATTTGATAAATTATGCTAAACTATTTTAGGGTTAAAAATTTATAATCTGAAATTGAATCATGAATCGTAGTTATAATCGCCTAAAACTTGTTGTTATAAGTTAGTAATGTTGTTAAATATGTTATACTTGAAGGAGGATGTGAATTGGACTGTTTAGAGGCTTTAAACTTAGGGTTTCAGTTGTTAATGGTCGGTTTTGCATTTTGGGAAAGAAGACATCTCGGTGGATCTCATTCGAATGATGTGACATTTTGGTTGGAACAACAACGTATTTTAGTTCGAACGACTTATGGTTTTTAGTTAGAATGAGTTAGGGTTTTTGTTCAAACGACTTTACACTGATTCGGAAATTAATTCTTATTTAATTAGAGATAATTTATACAGATATTTAATATATCATTTTAGTAATCCTTTATATGATTTGATTAATGTTCATTTGATTTATGCATAAGCGTACCAAGGTTGTGTGAGTACTCGTGGGGGGCGCACTAGGAGTTATTTTATGGGGTGGATATATCGTTGACTGCACTGGTACCCCAGTGATTGCGACGGACTTACATTGATCTTATTTACCCTTATCCTACTGTTGACGTACCTGTATCCCGAGTGGGGGAAAATGGGGGTGTTCTTTTTAATAGCCTTGGGTATAGAGTTTGTACAATAGATGAGAAGGCATAGTGATCTTCTCTATGTTATTTCTTGAGTTATAGGGTTGGGACGACCTATAACTATACCTAGTATGCACGAGTGGTCCTCGAAGGCAATAAGGATAGGCCTTCGTGCTATTATTTGTGGGATTGTGCATAGCCCCGTTGCTTTTATGTGAGTGGATCATACTCACTTGGATATTGGACTTATGAGATTATATTTCCTATACTGAGATTATACAATAGATGTATATACGATATACTAGTTTATGGAACCTTGTAATAATAAACAATTGAAAAATTTTATAATTATGTATCATTGGGTTCACTTGGGCTTGAGATTAGACCTGCATGTTATACTTAGGTTGTTTGAGCTGAGTTAACTTAAAAATAACTAAATTATGATATGAAGGTGCACTATTATTACTATATACCAAATTTAGTTACATTCTTACTCATTGTAGACTTGTTAAGTTTAATCTTGTTTGTGGAAATATTTTTCATGTCCTGGGCAACAACAACCACTACAACTCTGATTTATTGCAATCATTCTCAATTGGCTTCCAAATATAGGATGTAAGTGTTGAGCCTGCTTGCTCATCTTTATTTATCGCATTTTACATTTCAGTAGTTAGAGAGTCATATTATTATTATTGGGACTTATTATGTTGGAGTCCTTTATTTATATTCAGAGTTGGATATTATTGTGAGACAATTATTTATTTAAGTGGTGGAGTTTTATTCATTATAATTTGGAATTCGTATTAGAGTTGTATTGGTTTTGCTTATGTTATTATTGGAAGCTTATTATTATTTTGGGAATTATTCAAATTGTTTAGACTCTTAAAATATTTATATTTAGAACTGATCAATCTAGTTATGGATTTTATGGAGTGTCAGGGGTTCTAATGAACAAGACTCTCTCTAACCTATCGTCTCATTACACATCAAGCTTTTTGGTTCGATTTTTTGAAAAACTCAAAGTGACGTGGAATTAAGCCTACTAAATTATATATAAAAATATTTTCATTTTCACCCCTATGGTGCACCCTAACACCAAGGGTGGTGCAAAACACCATCCGCACATATATGCGTGTGTGGGGGGGGGGGGGGGGGGGGGCAATTGATTTTTGTGCAATACTTCGTTAAGCGACCGTTGTACCGTCGCTCATGCCTAGAAAAACAAACATATGCTATCATGCTATTCCATTCTGAAAATCATTGTTCTCTTCTTATCAATTTCGTTGAGTGTTGTGTGAAAATTCTTCAAGTTTGCTGCTTGAAATTTTTTGTGAATTTATTGTATTTTTGAAGTAATTTTGCCTACATACTCATTAGCTAACTCGGTTTTGGGTGGAGAAAAGTAACATCTCGTGGACAATAATTTCTTGCGCCCAAATTCTCAAATTCTCCTCAATTTTCGTAACAACAATCATATATTTCTAACAATATATACATGCTTCACCGTGGCCAAGATTATAAAATTAATCTACCACTAGCCAACTTTGTGCATCAGTTTATCTTGTGATTGATATTTATAAAGAGAAAATTTGGTACTAACAATTATGAATTTTATACATATTTTTATATCTTTACGAAGATTCGCACTATACAAAATGTTTTGGTGAAAGCTGGAAATGATCCCTTATCTGCTCCCCTGGCCTCCATTATGTGTCTTCCATGTGACAAAATCTTTCAAGAAACATGATATTTTCCTCTTTTATGCTAGATAACTTGAACCAAACAAGGGAAAGGTTCACACTGGCACTCTAATAATAAGGTCAAACTCATGTAATTTTTCATGCTATTTTTTATTTTGATGAGTCACATGTTTTTGGTCGGAGTATTTCGTGAACGTGGTGTGCATGTAAGGTGTTGTTAGTGTAGATTGAACTCACCCAATATAATATTAATCAATAATTGCTGTAAAGTAGGAATTCTTAAAGAATGTAGAAATAACTTTTGCATTAAGTGCTCTTTAAGTTATAATGTTTTTGTGCATGAAATTTGAAATAGTAGATTCACAAGTGACTAATAACTCATGTCAATAATTTAAAAGAGGAAAATGGTAGATGTTTTTAGCTTTAAAATAGTAGGTGTGAGGATTTTAAATGAGCATTTGTATCCTATTAAATGTATGTCAGAACTTTGTTTTTATTACTTTTAGGCATGTTATCACGACCTTTTAGAACATGAAAAATGTTAACATGTGTCTTTAGGGCACATATTTTGAATCTCAAAATAGTAAATATGAAAATTCTACATGGATATCTGGGCTCTATTAATTATATGTTGAAACTTTGTTCCTACTATTTTTGGATTTTAAGTGTGTGCTCTTAGGGCACATGTTCTCAACACTCTTAAAAAATAAGACATTAGTTTATTTTTGAAAAATCAAACTTTAACTTTACATGTGAACCTTATTTTTTTTTTATAAGGGAGCTTTCTAAGGCAGGACCCTTTGGACACCTTCTTGGTATCAAACCATTGATGTATGTTTCTCGATCTAACGGTACTAGGACGATGTACGTCACGAACTTGCGATTTATACTTTCAAGAAGCAAATAACTGGATCAACACTAGCATTAAATGTTTAACTAAAACTTTCTTATATCGCTAAATGGTGTGTATCAAAGATGAAACCACAATCACTCAGTTACCAAAAAGTACACAAATTTAATACTTCATTCGTTCCAAATTAATAGTCTTGCTTTGCTTGTTGGGTCGTTCCAAATTAGTAGTCGCTTTCTTTTCTGGACATAATCAACGGACTAAATTCGAGGATAGTGAACAAGGCTTCATCTTAGTTATTGATTGTGTGAATGCTTAAAAACCATAATTTTCATATTGCGTCTATTAATTTGGGACAGATGTAGTATAAATTAAAAGGCACTTTAGTACAATTTTACATGTTGCTAACATACCTAAGTCCAAAAAATACAAAAATTATAATTGTTAAGTTGCATAACACCCTTGGCCATAGCTTTTTAGGCATAACACCCTTTGCCATAGCTTTTCAGAATTAACTCAAATAAGTTTTTATTAGAAAAAAAAATTATGTCCAAAATGCCAAAGTTCTTATGATAATATACAAATGCCTGAATAGCCTCCTAAAATAGCTTAGGGCATGTTTGGTTTGCAATTATAATTCTGTTTTCTGTGTTTAAATACAATTCTGATAAAAATTTGCGTTTGGCAACCTGTTTTTAAACACTGAATTATAATATTTTTGTGTTATAATTAAATTTTTCAGAAAGCAGGTTGAGGGTGTTTTATAACTTCTATTTTTTATTTTTCAACTAATAATTATTCATTCTTAATAATATAATGTATTTCTACCTTAATATATAATATACATACATATTACATTAATATGTGTGTAATTCTTATAAATAAAAATATATATGTACATGTACACAAAATTACGTATGGAATAATATAAAGTTAAATAATATTATTAATAGATACATGATACTTATATATAGTTTTATATATGTATTATTAATGTATGAAATAATATAAAATATACATATAGTACATATGTATTAAAATATATTATCAATTAATGTATATATATAATTTTATAGTGAATTATACATACAATCAATGTTTAAAGGCGTTTGAGGCTTACGCCTCGAGGCGATGCGGGCAAAAAATGCCTCATGATTGAATTTGAGGCTTACGCCTCGGTGCGCCTCACGCCTCGCCTCGTACCTTTTTGTTGAGGCGCAAAAAAAAAAGTCTTGTTCTTTCTTTTTTTTTTTTAAACTCCACTTAACTTATACTATTTACTATTGTAACTTGAGAGATATTTTTAAAAAATAACCAATATGTTAATGTAACTTAAAAAACTGATTTTGTTAATTTGATTTTGTTTGAAATAAATATACTAAATTAACTTCAATATGATTTTTTTTTTAAAGTTTTCTGTTTTTTGGTTTTCAACTTAGATTAATATGTTATCTTTAACTAAACTGGATATATATTAAGAAACTACTATATTTTAAAGGTTGCTGTTTTTTTTAATAAACTTAGGTTAATATGTTTTATTATTTTTTTAATAAAATTGCTGTTTTTTTAATCTTAGCTTGAAAATCAATGTTTTTTAATAAATTTGCTTGTTAAGTTGCATTGATTAATTTACTATCATATTATAAAATAACCAATAAGTGAATGAAGCTAAAAAAAAATGATTTTGCCAATATGATTTTGCTTTGACTAATTTATTGTCATATTGTAAAATAACCAATATGTTAAAATTGATTTTCTCAAATTACTTTTTTTTTAAAGTTATCTCGAGGGAACAAAAATATATCAAACTATGTGAGAAAGTCCTCAAGGATGTTTTTTTTTATAGTTTTATTTTATATTTCTTTGTTATTTTATTTTTATGGTTTTATTTGTATTTTTTAAATAATATTTTGCTCTTTTTTTTTTCTTTTCGGTGAGGCTTACGCCTCAAACGCCTCACCTTTTTAAACATTGCATACAATATCATTATATATATATATATGTACGTTTGCATTTGTATATATATATAGTTAAGCTCTCCAACATACCTCATTAAATATACAAAAAAATACATGATATTAAATGTATATGTATATAATTTATGATGTATGTATGCATACATGTATGTTTGTATGTATATATGTATGTATTCATGTATGTATGAAAGTTTTATACATATATATATATATATATATATATATATATATATATATATATATATATATATATATATATACATGTTTGTCAATTTTTTCAAATTTAAAAAAAAAAAACTGTATTTAAACACAAGTTTACCAAACGCAAACCAATAATTATAAACACAAAAAACTGAATTTTAAAACTATATTTAAAAACAACGTTTAAATCGAATTTCTGAATACAGAACCAAATGGCTCCTTAATAATTTTACAACCAAGTTTGCGTATGCTTGTTTTTTTTTTTAATTATGCAAAAGAACATTAAATACGACATTCCTTAGAAAAGGGTAAAAGGTTTGGTTTTTTAAACTTCAAAATGAAGTATAACTTTTACTTAGATTATGTGCCAATATATTATCCTCTCTTTTTGAATCATTTTAAAGCTAACATATCTCCCGTACACAGTTTAAGTTAAACAAAGATTATGAACATATTGAATATAATATATGTTCGTCTTTACGTGCCTATTTGCACCAACTAATGTATTTATTTATGGTTCATTATGGCCCAAACTAATAGTCTTGATTTCAAAGAAAACATTTTAAGGAAAAAGAATATGTTTCAAATTTATCCTTCAAAAAAATATGAATTTCTTTAAATACGAGACCCGTGTTTAGATCATTGTTCTTTTATAGATATTATTCGAATGGATAATTTTATAATTATCTTTTGTTTATATACTATTTAAAAAAAATGAACTAATGATTAGTGACCAAGTAGAAATGAGATCGAAAATTGATTTTAAGTGGAGGGAGTATATTATTAATTCAATCAAATTATATAATAAAAAAATGGGTTCAGTTTAAAATCACTTTCCTTTTGTTTTTAGTGACTGTCCTGCGAGAAAAGTTGGGTTATCCAGGCATCTTCAAATTGCAAAGAGAAAAGAGTGTCCCAAAACGCAACTGGCGTGTACTGTGGTGGCTCCTAGATCCCAAAAGGCAAAAAGGGTTTTTGCTTCCATGCACTGACAATTAAGCAGATTTGTATTCCATACATATCATATGTACTCTGCAACCCTACCAACATCTTCTTTGAAATTTGAACCTCTAGGCCCTAGGTGTCATTAACCGTCCATTTTCACTCTTTATACACGCGACTGCTTCTAACACGTATTTGTGATTTATTTAATACGATACAGTAACGTATTACATTAATATTAATTATTATTGTTAATATGAATTCACATTTATAAAATAATTACAATTATCAATGCAATACGTCATTGTAACACACCACTTACAAATTTGTGTCTGACTTAATATTATTGTTATACACACACATGAATATGTATGGTTTAAATTAATAAATGGCCACTATTTCCCCTCTAGTACTTAAAAATGGTGACTCACAAAGTACATGAATAATAGATTCTCATAAGATATCACTTGGCATTGTAGTGTTAAAAGTAATTTTCAAAGTGCTAACGATCAAATTCAATTTTTTGGAAGAAAACCGTATTAGTGAACAATATAATTATTTGGTGAAAGATTGACAACAATTATTCGTTTTTATAATCTATACCCCCAGCATAAAAAATGAGAAAATAATATATAATGGTTGGTGAAAGAGACAAAATAGAAAAGTTGATGGAATAAAGTATGGTGAGAGGACACTTGATTGATGGAAGATTCTCAAGGGGAAAACTCCAAGTTCGGAAAAGTTTGGGGGAAAAGAAACAGGGAAAATGAAATAAAGGGGTTGATTAGAATCCCAACTGAAAAAACAAAACAAAATAAAAATAAAAAATTCCAGGTCCCATAAGAAGCTTATCAGTTCTCAAGCATGCATGGTTTGAATCACAGACAAAACTAGGACCTCAGTGGTAGCCATTGGAGGACAAAATTATTTGCTTGTTTCCATTATCTATCCACAAAATGAAAATAATTTATAGACATTAAAGAATAATGTTCACAAGTAGAATAGTATGGTAAAAATTTCAAAATTTAAAAAAAAAAAAATCTACGGGTGCATTTAATTGCAAACGTGAAAAATACGGAAAAGAGTTCATTTGGATGACAAGTTGAAAAATGAGTGAAAATATATGATTTTTGATCTTGCCTTTTTGATTTTTTATCAAATAGATAAAAAAATATTTTTCACTAAAAATAAAGTTTGAGATGCACTTTTTTATGCCAATCAAAACATACCCCTACAATGTACTTTGTCTTTTAATACTTTTCTGGGTGCGGCCAACCGCGCTCCCCAAATTCTCCAAGCACTCCAAAATTTTATCCGTAGACAACATTACCCTTGTTACCCTTTATTCTTTACCCTAACGTTATATAAGCCCCATTTCATTTTGCCCTATTCTTCCACGTTGGCCACCATTTCAAGAGAGAGAGAGACCATGCAAACCCCATTTAATAATTAAATATAATTTAACCAAAGAATTTTTTTTAACTTTAAATAATAATTATTGGCAATTTAATCATTAATTGTTTCATATTTTAGTATTTACTTATTTTTTTTATCAAATGTGAACACGATCCAGTTGCGACACGACACATGTTTGTGTTTGCGCTCAGTAAAAAAAAATTGAATTTGTATTTGGTAAAAAAATTATTATGTGTTTGAAAAAAAATCATTTTGTGTAGTTTTTACTTGGTCATATTTGTGTTTCGTAAAAAAAAAGATTTCGTATTGTGTCGCATTTTAATTCGACCATTTTCTAGTTTTATAAATGAATTAAAATAAATTTTGTGTCATCTCGTGTCTCTTTTTACTTGGATTGTGTTCGTGTTAGGTTAAAAAAATAATTTGAATTCGTGTTAGATAAAAAAAGATTTCGTGTTGTGTCACTTTTATTTGAGTTGGGTTTTTGTTAGATAAAAAATAAGTTTTCGTATAATGTTGTGTCGTGTCGCATTTTAATTGGCTTGTGTTCATATTTGGTAAAAAAGATAAGTAAGTACTAAAATATAAATCAATTAATGATTAAGTTAAAATGGGACACGACACAACATGATACGAAATCTTATTTTTCATCTAACAAAAACACAAGTAAAGTAAAAGTGACAATGAAATCTTATTTTTTTTTATCTAACACGAACGCAATCAAAGTAAAAGAGACATGAGATGACACAAAATATTATTTTAATTTATTTATAAAAAAAGATACACGACCGAATTAAAATGCGACACACTACGGAATTTTTTTTTTTACGAAACAAAAATATGGCCAAGTAAAAACTACACAACATGATTTTTTTTTTAAACACATAATAATTTTTTTACCAAATACAAATTCATTTTTTTTACTTAGCGCATACACAAACATGTGTCGTGTCGCAACTGGATCGCGTTCATATTTGATCAAAAAATAAGTAAGTACTAAAATATGAAGCAATTAATGATTAAATTGTCAATAATTATTATTTAAAGTTAAAAAAAATTCTTTGGTTAAATTATATTTAATTATTAAATGGGGTTTGCATGGTCTTTCTCTCTCTTGAAATGGTGGTCAACGTGGAAGAATAGGGCAAAGTGAAATGGGTCTTTATATATGACCTTAGGGTAAAAAATAAAGGGTAACGGGGGGTAATGTTGTCTAGTGGTAAAATTTTGGAGTGTTTGGAGAATTTGGGGAGCGCGATTATCCGCACCCTACTTTTCTGACGTTTTCCCTATACTTTTTGGAGACCCGAAATTTGCTCAAGTTTAAAAGTTGAAAAAAGAAATATATATTTTACACACAACCATGGTCGGTCTTAAGATTGGAAGTGCTTTGTGCGAAAATCAATTTAAGCGCTTCTATAAAAATATTGTACAAAGATATTAAATACCTAAAATGGGCCCCTAAAAAATATACTTATTTTTTAGTGGCTCATTTTAGTTGGGTGAGATTTTTGGATAGTTGAATAATTTTTTGTACATATTGTTTTTGACTCCCTAAAAAATCAAACTTATTTTAAAAATTGACATTTTTAACATACATAAAATATTTTGGATCTCTATAATATACATATATAGGTGCATACTTTAAAATGGGTCATGTGTCATTGCCCATTTGGCACATCGCCAGGACCGGCCATTCACACAACCATCCCATAAACTATAATAGACACCAATTGATAAATAAATGCGATCGGGTTCCTTTAGTGACCTCTTTGTGCAGACCAAATTAATTTAATTTTAAAAAATTAAATTTTAACCAAAGTGCCCAGCAAAAAGACAAAACCATATAAACAACTTGAACAATCTTCTTTTTTCGAGTTTTCTGGACATAAATACTTCCGGAATATGAAATCTCAACTTATTATTTTCAAAATTTGTTTGATTATTTTCTAGATAGACTTAATGATCATCTATCATGCGTCCCTTTACAAAGCGAAATAGATTTTCTATTAGGTCATTAAATTTTTCTTTGATTATAGTTTTCTTCATTTTTTAAAACGAAAATTCTTGTATTTTTTAAATTGTTTTTTGGTTTTACAATGATATTATTTGCAGTAAGACATAGGACATTAATAGAATGAGAACTGTTATATACACCGAAACTCAGTACCAAAAAATTATCGAATGTGCTTTAAAGATATTATACTTTGATGTAGAGCCCGCCAAGATACAATCCCTTAAAAGTACAATTTAGATAATTTTTCGTTGAAAGTTCGGTGTGTATCATTACTCTAATAGAATTATGAGTAGTGTTATACGTACAAAACAAAATATTTAATAGATAGATGAAAAAATATGTGAAATTCACATCAAATTTGGGAGAGTTTTTTTTATTATTTTAGAATTATAGAGACTTCCTAAAACCAATATATTAGTGCCAACTCAACCTTTTATGGGTAAGAAAAATAATGCAAATGTCCTTTTGCCATTCACGTCCAAAGACATCTCCAAAGACATCGAAATGGAATGAGTATTAAAAGTGGGTCTCCATTTGGAATTGACCTACCGACCTATTGTTAGCCTAATGTTAGGTAACCGCCCTTGTTTTCTAGGTCGGCCATTGAAAGGAAATTAACATAAATTTTCATCTTACGGTTCACACACGTTAGAACAGGGTAAAATTACAAAATAACCACAAAAGTTATGGGTTAATTTTACTTTTCAAGCCTAACATTTTAAATATTTCAATTCAACCTTAAAGTAGTATTGAATTAAGAATGGTACTCCGAAATTTGAATTGAAACAATGAAACGTCAAGCTGTTAATCAAAATTGATCCCTAATTTCAGAGTTTGTTTTGCAAACTTTTTTTAAATAGTCAACAAAACCAGCACCCAAAAAAACTAGTCAACAAAACCAATGCACTCCCACGTCACTTTGTAATTTAAATTACGTCACAAAAACTAATTTAGCCTTAAATTATTCAAAACTTATAAAGGAATTTTTATCAACCATCAGTATGTAATCATTTGGAAATTCGTGAGGTTTTTTCCATCCTACGTTAACAACAATCCAAGACAAATTGCGGTGATTACGCCATTGTTACCTGGTTCTCCGGATACAGCTTCAAAATTGGCGTCTCCAATTTTTAACATTTACTCTTATAAGTATTTATTTTCAACAAATAAACACAACAAAAAAATAATAACTATCAACCAAATTTATATGTATATATATACAAGGATTGTTTCCATATTTATTAATTCAGTACATAGCCTTCATCATTGATAGTGAATATATACTTAAGGGTTAATTACAATTAGAACCCCCAAACTTTGACCTCCCTACACTTTCCCACCCCAACTTTCAGTTTTTTTACTTAACCCCCTTAACTTCCAACACGACTGCAAATTGCTCTCCTACCGTCCAACTCCGTTAGTTTTTTGCAGGAAAGTTAAGTCATATGCATGCATATGACTCGTTAAAATATATTTTTGTCAATGAACACCCACTCACCCTATTTATTCTCTCTCCCTTTTCGCTCTCTTTTTATCATTTTTCTTCTCTCTCAACCATAAAGATCACCACCACCCCCTCTTCCACCCACCCACCCACCCTTGCTAATCCCCAACCCCCACCACACCCCCCTGCCCTTCCCCCCACCCCCGCTCTCTGCCCGCCTGTCTTCCATCGCACATGAACACATACACGTGCATGAATTTTTGTGTTTATGAATTTTTTTGTTGATGGGTTTGTAGGAGATTGTATTAATTTTTTGTTGATGGGTTTTTATTGTTGATGAGGTATTCGATATGATTTGGGTTTTCATCTTCAATTTTTTTACCTGTTTTCATCTTGATTTGGATTTTCGTCTAGGGTGTTTTCATCTTGATTTGGATTTTCATCTAGGATTTTTTAACAGGAAATCTGGAAATCTATTTGGTTTTTTTTTGTGAACATTTTATTTTTTCATGGTGGAAATTCTATTGCAGAATTTTAATTAATGTTTTTGTAATTTTTTTTAATTTCAAATGATTTCAATAATATTTTGTATTTTTGGTTTTCGGGTTTTTTACTGGAAATCTGTTTTTATTCAGATCTTCGACAAAAAAAAAAATTGTTGTTAATATTTCCTATATTTCTTTAAAATGTTTTTCCTGTTGTATGTATTTTCTGTTTTTATGTATTTTTTTATCTTTTTATTAAAAATTTGATTTTTCAATTGCAAATTTGTTTTTATGTACATTTTTTGACAAATAATTTTTGTTTTATAGATTTTCTGTAATTTTTGTATTTTTTCTGTTTTTTATTAGAATTTTATCTTTTTAATGCAAATCTGTTTTTATTCAGATTTTTTACCAAAAAAAAATCTGTTTTTAATATTTTCTGTTTTTTTTTCCCTGTTTTATGTATTTTTCTGTTTTTACATATTTTCTATATTTTCTGTTAGTTTTTAAAATATTTTTCCTGTTTTTTCTATTTTCTGTTTTTCTTTAAATATTTTTCATTTTTTTATATCTTTTTTGGTAATTTTCAGAATTTTAATTGTTTACAAATTTTCATATTTTTAAATGTCTTTGTTTTATTCCAACTTATTTTTCATTAATTATTTTAAATTTCTGAATTATTTTTTTAGAATTTTGCAGATTTTAAATCTTTTTTGATAATTTTCAGAATTTTTAAATATATATTCGTATTTTCCAAATGTTTTTAAAAAATTGTAAATTTTTTCCAAGGATTTTTTAGCATTTTCTTAATTTTTAAATGTTTTTGCTGTTATTTTAAAATTTTATTCAAAAAAAATATGTTAGGACAAAAATGCCCTTACTTTAAATCATATGTCACTCACATGACTAATGTTTCCTGAAGTTGGACAGCAGGGGATTACTTGTAACCTGAAGTCGGACAGCAGGGGATTACTTGTAACCGTTTTCCAAGTTTGGAGTGTTTAAGTGTAGAATTGGAAGTTATGGTGATGAAATGTTGGAGTCAAAAGTCCGAGGGTCCTAAGTGTAATTAACCCAATACTAAAAGAGACCCTAATAAAAGTTCAAAAAAATTTCAACCAACCAACTATGTCTGCCTGCACTATTATAGAGCCAATTAAAGAAAAAATTAAGGATGCGTTTAGAAATTCTAATTCCATGTCTTGGAATTGAAAAACTTACGGTCGAGTTCTGAAAATTTTTGAATTTCAATTTGAAGGCCAGAAATTGGGGTTTCCAAATTTAACACAAGCGTTTGCATACCCATAGCCATACGTTGTAACTCATCTATGTAACATTGAGATAATTCTTATTTTTATCTGCACTGCAAAGTTGCTGATATATTTTTCCACATAAAGTAACTAAATATAGGGTCAATTATTAAATAGTCCCTACTATAAATATATATTTTTTAAAAAGGACACATTTTTAGTTTAACCCAAGTAGTCCCTCAAGCACTCAATATCCTCTTATTTTTAGAGCTCCGCGCCAGCGGCACTCCCTCTCCAAAATATGTGGCAAATAAAAAAGTTCGGACTAAATGGGTATTAAAAAATGTCCGAAGAACTATTTGATATATGTCCCCTAAATATAGCATCATTTTTGGAATTCTATATCTGTCACATGGTAAATCCCGAGTGCATTATGCGTTACTTTGACTTTTCCACATAGGTAGAGTAGAAGCTGCAATTAACTGACTAAATGTTCCTCGTTAAGACAAACGTGCTCTACTTTGACTTTGGAGTATCCAATGTAAACACAATATGTAAAGACTAGGGGTGACAATTCGTGTACGTCGTGTCGTGTTCGAGTCGTGTCATGTCGGGTTCGTGTCAAGTATTAGTCAAACCTAACCCGACCCATTTAACTAATCGTGTCAGATGAGAAAACACTAACCCGACCTATTTATTATCGTGTCGTGTTCGGGTTGACCCGCATAACCCATTAAGTAAAATATAAAATATTTTTTTTCTTCTCTCTTAACCAATCATACTAATCATAGGCCTACAATAACTTAAATTTAATTAATTTCAACTTCTTGCAACACATAAATAATTTATCATCCGATTCTCCATGAATTTTATAGAATGCCTATCAAGATATATAAATTATCTAAAATTCACTTCCAATGTGGGACAAGCTTTTAAGGCTTTTACACCCAAAAAACTCTTACTCTCTTATTTTAAAAATCTCCAACATTCCTCCACCATTTTCAAAATAAGTTTTGTAAATCTTTGATTGTCTGTAAGACTGTGTATAAGCATTGGTGTCTCACGACTTGAACCAATACCCTGTGAAGGTTCGTCAAGGTTAACCATGAAAGTATAGTAGACTTGTCTTTGAACTATCAATCTATATTGATTATCCGGATTTGTCTTCACACACAAATCTTTTAGTCACTGATTATCCATATAAGCCGACACATGAATTAGGCCTTGTGTCTGTACCTTGATTTCATAAGTGCTTTAGAGTCAAGCCCAATACTCATAGGAAGCGGCACCACTTCCACACTCATATAGGTAGATTATCATAGGTGTCCATGTAACTTAAAACACCATAAATCTATTAAGGTTAAACCCATCCTCTTTCATTATTCATTACATGTTCTAAGCACTTATCCTTGGGATGTTAAATTTCATAGTGCTTACAATCACGTCGTATGATGTACTTTAATCATTGAACTTGAGACTTGAATATATCAAGTTTCAAGTTGAGTTTCCATCAAGAGTGATTATCATTAATGGGATTTAGTCCCATCCCTATTGATGTCTTAGACACCAGTCCTCTTGCAAGACCTTTTGTAAAAGGATCAGCTAAATTTTGACTTGATTTTACATAATCCACTGTGATTACACTATCTGTAATCATTTGTCTGACATAACTATGTCTCAGGCCAATATGTCTAGACTTTCCATTATACACTTTACTATAAGCTCTGGAAAGTGTAGACTCACTATCACAATGTATAGATATTGGAGGCATTGGTTTTGGCCAAACTGGAATTTCAATTAATGAATTCCTTATCCATTCTGCCTCTTTACTAGTTGCAGCTAATGCTACAAACTCAGCTTCCATAGTAGAGTCAGCTATACAAGTTTGTTTCTTTGATCCCCAAGAAACAGCTCCTCCACCAAGAGTGAAAATCCATCCACTTGTTGAGGAATGATCCTCCCGCTCAGTTATCCAACTGGCATCAGAAAACCCTTCTAATACTGAAGGATATCCACTATAGTATATACCATAGTCCATAGTTCCTTTCAAATATTTTAATATTCTATTGACAGCATGCCAATGTAATAAACTTGGATTACTAGTATATCTACTTAATTTACCAACAGCATAAGCAATATCAGGTCGAGTACATGTCATGGCATACATTAAACTACCAATTACTCGTGCATATTCCAATTGTGAAATAGCTCTACCATTATTAGGGATCATTTTTAGCTGTGGTTCAAAAGGTGTACTAACAGGTGTGCAATCAAACTGATTAAATTTCTTTAAAATTTTCTCAACATAATGAGATTGAGTGAGAATTATATTTTTATCTTTCCTTATTATTCTCATTCCTAATATGACATCAGCTACACCCATATCTTTCATATCAAATTTAGAAGACAAAAAACTCTTAGTATTATTAATGCTTTCTAAATCAGTACCAAGAATTAACATGTCATCTACATATAAACAAATGATCACACCTTTACCATTAGCAAATTTACTATAAACACACTTATCAGATTCATGAATTTTAAAACCATAAGAAATAATGACTTTATCAAATTTTTCATGCCATTGTTTAGGTGCTTGTTTTAGGCCATATAAGGACTTAATAAGTTTACATACTTTGTTTTCTTGTCCAGGCATAACAAACCCTTCAGGTTGTTCCATGTAAATTTCGTCTTCTAAGTCACCATTTAAAAAGGCAGTTTTCACATCCATTTGATGAATCTCAAAATTATATATAGATGCTAATGCAATTAAAATTCTAATAGTGGCGGTTCTAGCAACAGGTGCATAGGTATCAAAATAATCAATTCCTTCTTTTTGTGTAAAACCTTTAGCAACCAATCTAGCCTTGAATTTATCAATTGTTCCATCTATTTTCATTTTCTTTTTAAAAATCCATCCAAACTTAATGGGTTTAGATCCTGGAGGTAAGTCCACTAATTTCCAAGTTTTATTTCCCAAAATTGAATCCATTTCATCATTTATAGCTTCTTTCCAAAATGCTGAATCTACAGACTTAATTGCCTCACTATAAGTTTGTGGGTTTGTTTCAACGCTAAGAGTCAAAGCATATTGATTACAAGATGTGTTTCTAGTTCCTTCAACAAGATAGACTACAAAGTCGGGACCAAAGCTTTTTTCTTTCCTAGGTCTTTTACTTTTTCTAATCTCTTCTTGTTCTACTAGTGGAGTTTCAGGTAACTGTGAAGGAGTGCTTACTTCTTTTTCATTATTAATTCTAGGAATAGAAGAAAACCTTTGTTCATAAAAAATTGCATCTCTCGATTCAATTATTGTATTTATCTCAACAGAATCATTAGGTTCACTAACCAAAAATCTATAGGCTTTACTATGTTGTGCATAACCTATGAAAATACACTCAACACCTTTGCTTCCTAATTTCTTTCTCTTAGTTTCAGGTAGTCTTACAATAGCTCTACAACCCCAAACTTTAAGATAACCTAAATTAGGTTTTCTATTCTTCCATAATTCGTAAGGAGTTTTCTTATTATCTTTAACAGGTATTCTATTCAGAATATGACATGCAGTTAAAAGTGCTTCTCCCCAAAAACCTTTACTTAAACCAGAATAAGAAAGCATAGCATTAACCATTTCAGTTAGTGTCCTATTTTTTCTTTCTGCTACTCCATTTTTTTGTGGTGTATAAGGTGCAGTAACTTCATGTATAATTCCCATATCTTCACAAAATTGAGGAAAGTGATATTCACCACCTCTATCAGATCTAAGACATTTTATTTTAGAATCACATTGATTTTCAACTTCATTTTTATATGTCTTAAATCTATTAAGCACATCATCCTTAGAGTTTAGAAGATATACATAACAATATTTTGAAAAGTCATCAATAAATGTAGCAAAATATTTACTACCACCTCTAGTAGGCGTTCCATGCAAATCACAAACATCACTATGTACTAATTGCAACAAAGATGTAGTTTTTTCTATTTTAGGAAAAGGCAATCTTGTAATTTTAGTTTGCATGCATATTTTACACTTTTCATTCATATCATTCTCATATTTAGGAATTAAATTTAAATTAACCATGAAATGCATTTTCTTTGTATTAATATGTCCTAAACGACTATGCCATAATGAAAGACAATCAACGATATAAGCAGAAGAATCCTTTTTATTGATATTGAGCTTAAACATGCCCTCATACAAATATCCTTTGCCTACAAAGGTACCATTCTTAGTCAGAATAAATTTGTCTGACTCAAATACAAGCTTAAAGCCAAATTTGTTAAGAAGACTTCCAGAAACTAAATTTTTCCTAACATCAGGAACATGAAAAACATTGGTGAGGCTAAGGATTTTCCCGGAAGTGAATTCGAGATCCACTGTCCCTTTGCCTTTAACCGCAGTTGTAGATGAATTTCCCATATAGAGAACATCTCCTTCCACTGTTTCATAGGTAGAGAACAAGTTCTTGTCCTTACAAACATGCCTTGTGGCACCAGAATCAACCCACTAAGAGTTGTCTTCTCCAAGTATATTAGCCTCGGATATCATAACAGCAAATTTTTGCTTTGTGTCTGATGTCCCTCCTTTTTCCTTTAGTTTCTTGAACTCACGACAATCCTTCTTGAAGTGACCTGGTTTGTTGCAATGAAAACAATTTCCTTTCTTCTTTTTGTTTGCTTTAGAATTATTTGAAAAATTCTTCCGCTTGTTATTTTTTCCATGATTGCCATATTTTTGCTCCTTTCCTTCCTCCACCACATTGACCTTAGAAACAGAATTTTCTTGTTCCTCTTTACCATCTAGAATTCGAGACTCTTGTTCAATTCTTAAATGAGTCTCTAATTCTTCAAGTGAAAGATCCTCCTTTTTGTGTTTGAGTTCTTTCTTATAGTCTTTCCAAGAAGGAGGAAGTTTTTCAATTATGGCAGCAACAATTACATTATCATCCATGTTTAATTTTTTCAGTTTGCAATGATTTATGATGCGTTGGATGTCATGAAATTGTTCTAGCACAGGCCTATTATCATGCATTTTAAAGCTTAGAAACTGACCGATAAGGAACTTCTTACTTGTAGCGTCTTCCGTTAGATATTTGGTCTCCAATGTTTCCCACAAAGTTTTTGCTGTCCCAACATTTTGGTACAAGTCGAACAAATTATCAGCAAGTGCATTGAGAATGTGACCACGACACAAGTAATCATCGGTCTCCCATTTTGTGCGTTGCCTAGTCTGTTCCACGGTTTCATCTTCATCTTCATTTGGTTTCGGTTGTGACAAGACATATACAATCTTCAATGTTGTTAGAAGAAAGTGAACCTTTTTCTGCCAACGCAGAAAATTACCACCATCAAAACGGTCCAACTTGACAAAGCTTTCTGTTATTTGTCGAAGTGATTTGGAAGAGTCGGTCATTTCCAAAATACTGTATTTAGATTGTTGGAAATTATGAATGCAAATACAGAAATGGAACTCTTTATATATCTCAAAATGTCAACTTCAATACAACAATGTGATTTCTGAATAGTCACTATAAAACTTCAAGGCGTGATGTCACTTTCCTAAATACAGTATTTGCCCCACACGAAGAATTTCGGTATACAAACGGGAATCAGCAAATCCGTACTCAAGATACAATGAAGCAATTGCACTGTCTGCAACTTGTATATTTGAAGACAGCCCTTGGATGTAGCAGCGTAGAACAGTCAATCAAGTTCTTATTCTGTTTATGTGCACAAAACAGAATAAGAGAATTTATCTCTCCTGAAAACTGTAAGAGAGTAATAGCAGGGTATGGAAATCTGAAACTGGTTTTTGGTATCAATGTAATTCCGTTTTTAGGCAGCCTTTATTTATAGAAAATGAAAGGCTTTGTCTTCAAGAGTCATGACTGTTGAATTAAGTCATTTCCGAACAGGTATGACTGTTAATTGCCAACAGTCTTAAGTCCATTCCGAACAGGTATAATAATACCGAATCGGTTTTGCACGGGTCAACCAAAAAGTGACCGCGCCCGAGCTACCGCGATCCGACCCGGACGAATCCCGGCAACCCGCTACCACTGCGGACACGCGGCGTGCGAAGTGCAAAGTGCGCCACTAGCGCCTCTACAGCCCACTGCCCCGCACCCGTACGCGCGCGCGCGCGCGTGTGCGTGTGCGTACGGTGCTTCGCACCGTATTGAGGTCTCTTGAATAGCCTCTTAAATGCTAGATGAATTAACTCTTCATCTTCCATTTGTACTTATTAAGTGTACAAATTCTTAACATTTTTCCAATGTGGGACTCAAAGGTTGCCCACCCCTTTTATAGCTTAGTGGTGACACTTAGCTTTGTACATTTTCCAATGTGGGACACTATACCCTTTTATATTTGGGTTAGCTTCCCACCTCTTCCTCACACTTCCAATGTGGGACAAGCTTTTAAGGCTTTTACACCCAAAAAACTCTTACTCTCTTATTTTAAAAATCTCCAACATTCCTCCACCATTTTCAAAATAAGTTTTGTAAATCTTTGATTGTCTGTAAGACTGTGTATAAGCATTGGTGTCTCACGACTTGAACCAATACCCTGTGAAGGTTCGTCAAGGTTAACCATGAAAGTATAGTAGACTTGTCTTTGAACTATCAATCTATATTGATTATCCGGATTTGTCTTCACACACAAATCTTTTAGTCACTGATTATCCATATAAGCCGACACATGAATTAGGCCTTGTGTCTGTACCTTGATTTCATAAGTGCTTTAGAGTCAAGCCCAATACTCATAGGAAGCGGCACCACTTCCACACTCATATAGGTAGATTATCATAGGTGTCCATGTAACTTAAAACACCATAAATCTATTAAGGTTAAACCCATCCTCTTTCATTATTCATTACATGTTCTAAGCACTTATCCTTGGGATGTTAAATTTCACAGTGCTTACAATCACGTCGTATGATGTACTTTAATCATTGAACTTGAGACTTGAATATATCAAGTTTCAAGTTGAGTTTCCATCAAGAGTGATTATCATTAATGGGCTTTAGTCCCATCCCTATTGATGTCTTAGACACCAGTCCTCTTGCAAGACCTTTTGTAAAAGGATCAGCTAAATTTTGACTTGATTTTACATAATCCACTGTGATTACACTATCTGTAATCATTTGTCTGACATAACTATGTCTCAGGCCAATATGTCTAGACTTTCCATTATACACTTTACTATAAGCTCTGGAAAGTGTAGACTCACTATCACAATGTATAGATATTGGAGGCATTGGTTTTGGCCAAACTGGAATTTCAATTAATGAATTCCTTATCCATTCTGCCTCTTTACTAGTTGCAGCTAATGCTACAAACTCAGCTGCCATAGTAGAGTTAGCTATACAAGTTTGTTTCTTTGATCCCCAAGAAACAGCTCCTCCACCAAGAGTGAAAATCCATCCACTTGTTGAGGAATGATCCTCCCGCTCAGTTATCCAACTGGCATCAGAAAACCCTTCTAATACTGAAGGATATCCACTATAGTATATACCATAGTCCATAGTTCCTTTCAAATATTTTAATATTCTATTGACAGCATGCCAATGTAATAAACTTGGATTACTAGTATATCTACTTAATTTACCAACAGCATAAGCAATATCAGGTCGAGTACATGTCATGGCATACATTAAACTACCAATTACTCGTGCATATTCCAATTGTGAAATAGCTCTACCATTATTAGGGATCATTTTTAGCTGTGGTTCAAAAGGTGTACTAACAGGTGTGCAATCAAACTGATTAAATTTCTTTAAAATTTTCTCAACATAATGAGATTGAGTGAGAATTATATTTTTATCTTTCCTTATTATTCTCATTCCTAATATGACATCAGCTACACCCATATCTTTCATATCAAATTTAGAAGACAAAAAACTCTTAGTATTATTAATGCTTTCTAAATCAGTACCAAGAATTAACATGTCATCTACATATAAACAAATGATCACACCTTTACCATTAGCAAATTTACTATAAACACACTTATCAGATTCATGAATTTTAAAACCATAAGAAATAATGACTTTATCAAAAGGTGCTTGTTTTAGGCCATATAAGGACTTAATAAGTTTACATACTTTGTTTTCTTGTCCAGGCATAACAAACCCTTCAGGTTGTTCCATGTAAATTTCTTCTTCTAAGTCACCATTTAAAAAGGCAGTTTTCACATCCATTTGATGAATCTCAAAATTATATATAGATGCTAATGCAATTAAAATTCTAATAGTGGCGGTTCTAGCAACAGGTGCATAGGTATCAAAATAATCAATTCCTTCTTTTTGTGTAAAACCTTTAGCAACCAATCTAGCCTTGAATTTATCAATTGTTCCATCTATTTTCATTTTCTTTTTAAAAATCCATCCACACTTAATGGGTTTAGATCCTGGAGGTAAGTCCACTAATTTCCAAGTTTTATTTCCCAAAATTGAATCCATTTCATCATTTATAGCTTCTTTCCAAAATGCTGAATCTACAGACTTAATTGCCTCACTATAAGTTTGTGGGTCTGTTTCAACGCTAAGAGTCAAAGCATATTGATTACAAGATGTGTTTCTAGTTCCTTCAACAAGATAGACTACAAAGTCGGGACCAAAGCTTTTTTCTTTCCTAGGTCTTTTACTTTTTCTAATCTCTTCTTGTTCTACTAGTGGAGTTTCAGGTAACTGTGAAGGAGTGCTTACTTCTTTTTCATTATTAATTCTAGGAATAGAAGAAAACCTTTGTTCATAAAAAATTGCATCTCTCGATTCAATTATTGTATTTATCTCAACAGAATCATTAGGTTCACTAACCAAAAATCTATAGGCTTTACTATGTTGTGCATAACCTATGAAAATACACTCAACACCTTTGCTTCCTAATTTCTTTCTCTTAGTTTCAGGTAGTCTTACAATAGCTCTACAACCCCAAACTTTAAGATAACCTAAATTAGGTTTTCTATTCTTCCATAATTCGTAAGGAGTTTTCTTATTATCTTTAACAGGTATTCTATTCAGAATATGACATGCAGTTAAAAGTGCTTCTCCCCAAAAACCTTTACTTAAACCAGAATAAGAAAGCATAGCATTAACCATTTCAGTTAGTGTCCTATTTTTTCTTTCTGCTACTCCATTTTGTTGTGGTGTATAAGGTGCAGTAACTTCATGTATAATTCCCATATCTTCACAAAATTGAGGAAAGTGATATTCACCACCTCTATCAGATCTAAGACATTTTATTTTAGAATCACATTGATTTTCAACTTCATTTTTATATGTCTTAAATCTATTAAGCACATCATCCTTAGAGTTTAGAAGATATACATAACAATATTTTGAAAAGTCATCAATAAATGTAGCAAAATATTTACTACCACCTCTAGTAGGCGTTCCATGCAAATCACAAACATCACTATGTACTAATTGCAACAAAGATGTAGTTTTTTCTATTTTAGGAAAAGGCAATCTTGTAATTTTAGTTTGCATGCATATTTTACACTTTTCATTCATATCATTCTCATATTTAGGAATTAAATTTAAATTAACCATGAAATGCATTTTCTTTGTATTAATATGTCCTAAACGACTATGCCATAATGAAAGACAATCAACGATATAAGCAGAAGAATCCTTTTTATTGATATTGAGCTTAAACATGCCCTCATACAAATATCCTTTGCCTACAAAGGTACCATTCTTAGTCAGAATAAATTTGTCTGACTCAAATACAAGCTTAAAGCCAAATTTGTTAAGAAGACTTCCAGAAACTAAATTTTTCCTAACATCAGGAACATGAAAAACATTGGTGAGGCTAAGGATTTTCCCGGAAGTGAATTCGAGATCCACTGTCCCTTTGCCTTTAACCGCAGTTGTAGATGAATTTCCCATATAGAGAACATCTCCTTCCACTGTTTCATAGGCAGAGAACAAGTTCTTGTCCTTACAAACATGCCTTGTGGCACCAGAATCAACCCACCAAGAGTTGTCTTCTCCAAGTATATTAGCCTCGGATATCATAGCAGCAAATTTTTGCTTTGTGTCTGATGTCCCTCCTTTTTCCTTTAGTTTCTTGAACTGACGACAATCCTTCTTGAAGTGACCTGGTTTGTTGCAATGAAAACAATTTCCTTTCTTCTTTTTGTTTGCTTTAGAATTATTTGAAAAATTCTTCCGCTTGTTATTTTTTCCATGATTGCCATATTTTTGCTCCTTTCCTTCCTCCACCACATGGACCTTAGAAACAGAATTTTCTTGTTCCTCTTTACCATCTAGAATTCGAGACTCTTGTTCAATTCTTAAATGAGTCTCTAATTCTTCAAGTGAAAGATCCTCCTTTTTGTGTTTGAGTTCTTTCTTATAGTCTTTCCAAGAAGGAGGAAGTTTTTCAATTATGGCAGCAACAATTACATTATCACCGATGTTTAATTTTTTCAGTTTGCAATGATTTATGATGCGTTGGATGTCATGAAATTGTTCTAGCACAGGCCTATTATCATGCATTTTAAAGCTTAGAAACTGACCGATAAGGAACTTCTTACTTGTAGCGTCTTCCGTTAGATATTTGGTCTCCAATGTTTCCCACAAAGTTTTTGCTGTCCCCACATTTTGGTACAAGTCGAACAAATTATCAGCAAGTGCATTGAGAATGTGACCACGACACAAGTAATCATCGGTCTCCCATTTTGTGCGTTGCCTAGTCTGTTCCACGGTTTCATCTTCATCTTCATTTGGTTTCGGTTGTGACAAGACATATACAATCTTCAATGTTGTTAGAAGAAAGTGAACCTTTTTCTGCCAACGCAGAAAATTACCACCATCAAAACGGTCCAACTTGACAAAGCTTTCTGTTATTTGTCGAAGTGATTTGGAAGAGTCGGCCATTTCCAAAATACTGTATTTAGATTGTTGAAAATTATGAATGCAAATACAGAAATGGAACTCTTTATATATCTCAAAATGTCAACTTCAATACAACAATGTGATTTCTGAATAGTCACTATAAAACTTCAAGGAGTGATGTCACTTTCCTAAATACAGTATTTGCCCCACACGAAGAATTTCGGTATACAAACGGGAATCAGCAAATCCGTACTCAAGATACAATAAAGCAATTGCACTGTCTGCAACTTGTATATTTGAAGACAGCCCTTGGATGTAGCAGCAAAGAACAGTCAATCAAGTTCTTATTCTGTTTATGTGCACAAAACAGAATAAGAGAATTTATATCTCCTGAAAACTGTAAGAGAGTAATAGCAGGGTATGGAAATCTGAAACTGGTTTTTGGTATCAATGTAATTCCGTTTTTAGGCAGCCTTTATTTATAGAAAATGAAAGGCTTTGTCTTCAAGAGTCATGACTGTTGAATTAAGTCATTTCCGAACAGGTATGACTGTTAATTGCCAACAGTCTTAAGTCCATTCCGAACAGGTATAATAATACCGAATCGGTTTTGCACGGGTCAACCAAAAAGTGACCGCGCCCGAGCTACCGCGATCCGACCCGGACGAATCCCGGCAACCCGCTACCACTGCGGACACGCGGCGTGCGAAGTGCAAAGTGCGCCACTAGCGCCTCTACAGCCCACTGCCCCGCACCCGCACGCGCGCGCGCGCGCGCGCGTGTGCGTGTGCGTACGGTGCTTCGCACCGTATTGAGGTCTCTTGAATAGCCTCTTAAATGCTAGATGAATTAACTCTTCATCTTCCATTTGTACTTATTAAGTGTACAAATTCTTAACATTTTTCCAATGTGGGACTCAAAGGTTGCCCACCCCTTTTATAGCTTAGTGGTGACACTTAGCTTTGTACATTTTCCAATGTGGGACACTATACCCTTTTATATTTGGGTTAGCTTCCCACCTCTTCCTCACACTTCCAATGTGGGACAAGCTTTTAAGGCTTTTACACCCAAAAAACTCTTACTCTCTTATTTTAAAAATCTCCAACATTCCTCCACCATTTTCAAAATAAGTTTTGTAAATCTTTGATTGTCTGTAAGACTGTGTATAAGCATTGGTGTCTCACGACTTGAACCAATACCCTGTGAAGGTTCGTCAAGGTTAACCATGAAAGTATAGTAGACTTGTCTTTGAACTATCAATCTATATTGATTATCCGGATTTGTCTTCACACACAAATCTTTTAGTCACTGATTATCCATATAAGCCGACACATGAATTAGGCCTTGTGTCTGTACCTTGATTTCATAAGTGCTTTAGAGTCAAGCCCAATACTCATAGGAAGCGGCACCACTTCCACACTCATATAGGTAGATTATCATAGGTGTCCATGTAACTTAAAACACCATAAATCTATTAAGGTTAAACCCATCCTCTTTCATTATTCATTACATATTCTAAGCACTTATCCTTGGGATGTTAAATTTCATAGTGCTTACAATCACGTCGTATGATGTACTTTAATCATTGAACTTGAGACTTGAATATATCAAGTTTCAAGTTGAGTTTCCATCAAGAATGATTATCATTAATGGGCTTTAGTCCCATCCCTATTGATGTCTTAGACACCAGTCCTCTTGCAAGACCTTTTGTAAAAGGATCAGCTAAATTTTGACTTGATTTTACATAATCCACTGTGATTACACTATCTGTAATCATTTGTCTGACATAACTATGTCTCAGGCCAATATGTCTAAACTTTCCATTATACACTTTACTATAAGCTCTGGAAAGTGTAGACTCACTATCACAATGTATAGATATTGGAGGCATTGGTTTTGGCCAAACTGGAATTTCGATTAATGAATTCCTTATCCATTCTGCCTCTTTACTAGTTGCAGCTAATGCTACAAACTCAGCTGCCATAGTAGAGTCAGCTATACAAGTTTGTTTCTTTGATCCCCAAGAAACAGCTCCTCCACCAAGAGTGAAAATCCATCCACTTGTTGAGGAATGATCCTCCCGCTCAGTTATCCAACTGGCATCAGAAAACCCTTCTAATACTGAAGGATATCCACTATAGTATATACCATAGTCCATAGTTCCTTTCAAATATTTTAATATTCTATTGACAGCATGCCAATGTAATAAACTTGGATTACTAGTATATCTACTTAATTTACCAACAGCATAAGCAATATCAGGTCGAGTACATGTCATGGCATACATTAAACTACCAATTACTCGTGCATATTCCAATTGTGAAATAGCTCTACCATTATTAGGGATCATTTTTAGCTGTGGTTCAAAAGGTGTACTAACAGGTGTGCAATCAAACTGATTAAATTTCTTTAAAATTTTCTCAACATAATGAGATTGAGTGAGAATTATATTTTTATCTTTCCTTATTATTCTCATTCCTAATATGACATCAGCTACACCCATATCTTTCATATCAAATTTAGAAGACAAAAAACTCTTAGTATTATTAATGCTTTCTAAATCAGTACCAAGAATTAACATGTCATCTACATATAAACAAATGATCACACCTTTACCATTAGCAAATTTACTATAAACACACTTATCAGATTCATGAATTTTAAAACCATAAGAAATAATGACTTTATCAAATTTTTCATGCCATTGTTTAGGTGCTTGTTTTAGGCCATATAAGGACTTAATAAGTTTACATACTTTGTTTTCTTGTCCAGGCATAACAAACCCTTCAGGTTGTTCCATGTAAATTTCTTCTTCTAAGTCACCATTTAAAAAGGCAGTTTTCACATCCATTTGATGAATCTCAAAATTATATATAGATGCTAATGCAATTAAAATTCTAATAGTGGCGGTTCTAGCAACAGGTGCATATGTATCAAAATAATCAATTCCTTCTTTTTGTGTAAAACCTTTAGCAACCAATCTAGCCTTGAATTTATCAATTGTTCCATCTATTTTCATTTTCTTTTTAAAAATCCATCCACACTTAATGGGTTTAGATCCTGGAGGTAAGTCCACTAATTTCCAAGTTTTATTTCCCAAAATTGAATCCATTTCATCATTTATAGCTTCTTTCCAAAATGCTGAATCTACAGACTTAATTGCCTCACTATAAGTTTGTGGGTCTGTTTCAACGCTAAGAGTCAAAGCATATTTATTACAAGATGTGTTTCTAGTTCCTTCAACAAGATAGACTACAAAGTCGGGACCAAAGCTTTTTTCTTTCCTAGGTCTTTTACTTTTTCTAATCTCTTCTTGTTCTACTAGTGGAGTTTCAGGTAACTGTGAAGGAGTGCTTACTTCTTTTTCATTATTAATTCTAGGAATAGAAGAAAACCTTTGTTCATAAAAAATTGCATCTCTCGATTCAATTATTGTATTTATCTCAACAGAATCATTAGGGTCACTAACCAAAAATCTATAGGCTTTACTATGTTGTGCATAACCTATGAAAATACACTCAACACCTTTGCTTCCTAATTTCTTTCTCTTAGTTTCAGGTAGTCTTACAATAGCTCTACAACCCCAAACTTTAAGATAACCTAAATTAGGTTTTCTATTCTTCCATAATTCGTAAGGAGTTTTCTTATTATCTTTAACAGGTATTCTATTCAGAATATGACATGCAGTTAAAAGTGCTTCTCCCCAAAAACCTTTACTTAAACCAGAATAAGAAAGCATAGCATTAACCATTTCAGTTAGTGTCCTATTTTTTCTTTCTGCTACTCCATTTTGTTGTGGTGTATAAGGTGCAGTAACTTCATGTATAATTCCCATATCTTCACAAAATTGAGGAAAGTGATATTCACCACCTCTATCAGATCTAAGACATTTTATTTTAGAATCACATTGATTTTCAACTTCATTTTTATATGTCTTAAATCTATTAAGCACATCATCCTTAGAGTTTAGAAGATATACATAACAATATTTTGAAAAGTCATCAATAAATGTAGCAAAATATTTACTACCACCTCTAGTAGGCGTTCCATGCAAATCACAAACATCACTATGTACTAATTGCAACAAAGATGTAGTTTTTTCTATTTTAGGAAAAGGCAATCTTGTAATTTTAGTTTGCATGCATATTTTACACTTTTCATTCATATCATTCTCATATTTAGGAATTAAATTTAAATTAACCATGAAATGCATTTTCTTTGTATTAATATGTCCTAAACGACTATGCCATAATGAAAGACAATCAACGATATAAGCAGAAGAATCCTTTTTATTGATATTGAGCTTAAACATGCCCTCATACAAATATCCTTTGCCTACAAAGGTACCATTCTTAGTCAGAATAAATTTGTCTGACTCAAATACAAGCTTAAAGCCAAATTTGTTAAGAAGACTTCCAGAAACTAAATTTTTCCTAACATCAGGAACATGAAAAACATTGGTGAGGCTAAGGATTTTCCCAGAAGTGAATTCGAGATCCATTGTCCCTTTGCCTTTAACCGCAGTTGTAGATGAATTTCCCATATAGAGAACATCTCCTTCCACTGTTTCATAGGCAGAGAACAAGTTCTTGTCCTTACAAACATGCCTTGTGGCACTAGAATCAACCCACCAAGAGTTGTCTTCTCCAAGTATATTAGCCTCGGATATCATAGCAGCAAATTTTTGCTTTGTGTCTGATGTCCCTCCTTTTTCCTTTAGTTTCTTGAACTCACGACAATCCTTCTTGAAGTGACCTGGTTTGTTGCAATGAAAACAATTTCCTTTCTTCTTTTTGTTTGCTTTAGAATTATTTGAAAAATTCTTTCGCTTGTTATTTTTTCCATGATTGCCATATTTTTACTCCTTTCCTTCCTCCACCACATGGACCTTAGAAACAGAATTTTCTTGTTCCTCTTTACTATCTAGAATTCGAGACTCTTGTTCAATTCTTAAATGAGTCTCTAATTCTTCAAGTGAAAGATCCTCCTTTTTGTGTTTGAGTTCTTTCTTATAGTCTTTCCAAGAAGGAGGAAGTTTTTCAATTATGGCAGCAACAATTACATTATCATCGATGTTTAATTTTTTCAGTTTGCAATGATTTATGATGCGTTGGATGTCATGAAATTGTTCTAGCACAGGCCTATTATCATGCATTTTAAAGCTTAGAAACTGACCGATAAGGAACTTCTTACTTGTAGCGTCTTCCGTTAGATATTTGGTCTCCAATGTTTCCCACAAAGTTTTTGCTGTCCCAACATTTTGGTACAAGTCGAACAAATTATCAGCAAGTGCATTGAGAATGTGACCACGACACAAGTAATCATCGGTCTCCCATTTTGTGCGTTGCCTAGTCTGTTCCACGGTTTCATCTTCATATTCATTTGGTTTCGGTTGTGACAAGACATATACAATCTTCAATGTTGTTAGAAGAAAGTGAACCTTTTTCTGCCAACGCAGAAAATTACCACCATCAAAACGGTCCAACTTGACAAAGCTTTCTGTTATTTGTCGAAGTGATTTGGAAGAGTCGGCCATTTCCAAAATACTGTATTTAGATTGTTGGAAATTATGAATGCAAATACAGAAATGGAACTCTTTATATATCTCAAAATGTCAACTTCAATACAACAATGTGATTTCTGAATAGTCACTATAAAACTTCAAGGCGTGATGTCACTTTCCTAAATACAGTATTTGCCCCACACGAAGAATTTCGGTATACAAACGGGAATCAGCAAATCCGTACTCAAGATACAATGAAGCAATTGCACTGTCTGCAACTTGTATATTTGAAGACCGCCCTTGGATGTAGCAGCGAAGAACAGTCAATCAAGTTCTTATTCTGTTTATGTGCACAAAACAGAATAAGAGAATTTATATCTCCTGAAAACTGTAAGAGAGTAATAGCAGGGTATGGAAATCTGAAACTGGTTTTTGGTATCAATGTAATTCCGTTTTTAGGCAGCCTTTATTTATAGAAAATGAAAGGCTTTGTCTTCAAGAGTCATGACTGTTGAATTAAGTCATTTCCGAACAGGTATGACTGTTAATTGCCAACAGTCTTAAGTCCATTCCGAACAGGTATAATAATACCGAATCGGTTTTGCACGGGTCAACCAAAAAGTGACCGCGCCCGAGCTACCGCGATCTGACCCGGACGAATCCCGGCAACCCGCTACCACTGCGGACACGCGGCGTGCGAAGTGCAAAGTGCGCTACTAGCGCCTCTACAGCCCACTGCCCCGCACCCGCACGCGCGCGCGCGCGCGCGCGTGTGCGTGTGCGTGTGCGTACGGTGCTTCGCACCGTATTGAGGTCTCTTGAATAGCCTCTTTAATGCTAGATGAATTAACTCTTCATCTTCCATTTGTACTTATTAAGTGTACAAATTCTTAACATTTTTCCAATGTGGGACTCAAAGGTTGCCCACCCCTTTTATAGCTTAGTGGTGACACTTAGCTTTGTACATTTTCCAATGTGGGACACTATACCCTTTTATATTTGGGTTAGCTTCCCACCTCTTCCTCACACTTCCAATGTGGGACAAGCTTTTAAGGCTTTTACACCCAAAAAACTCTTACTCTCTTATTTTAAAAATCTCCAACATTCCTCCACCATTTTCAAAATAAGTTTTGTAAATCTTTGATTGTCTGTAAGACTGTGTATAAGCATTGGTGTCTCACGACTTGAACCAATACCCTGTGAAGGTTCGTCAAGGTTAACCATGAAAGTATAGTAGACTTGTCTTTGAACTATCAATCTATATTGATTATCCGGATTTGTCTTCACACACAAATCTTTTAGTCACTGATTATCCATATAAGCCGACACATGAATTAGGCCTTGTGTCTGTACCTTGATTTCATAAGTGCTTTAGAGTCAAGCCCAATACTCATAGGAAGCGGCACCACTTCCACACTCATATAGGTAGATTATCATAGGTGTCCATGTAACTTAAAACACCATAAATCTATTAAGGTTAAACCCATCCTCTTTCATTATTCATTACATGTTCTAAGCACTTATCCTTGGGATGTTAAATTTCATAGTGCTTACAATCACGTCGTATGATGTACTTTAATCATTGAACTTGAGACTTGAATATATCAAGTTTCAAGTTGAGTTTCCATCAAGAGTGATTATCATTAATGGGCTTTAGTCCCATCCCTATTGATGTCTTAGACACCAGTCCTCTTGCAAGACCTTTTGTAAAAGGATCAGCTAAATTTTGACTTGATTTTACATAATCCACTGTGATTACACTATCTGTAATCATTTGTCTGACATAACTATGTCTCAGGCCAATATGTCTAGACTTTCCATTATACACTTTACTATAAGCTCTGGAAAGTGTAGACTCACTATCACAATGTATAGATATTGGAGGCATTGGTTTTGGCCAAACTGGAATTTCGATTAATGAATTCCTTATCCATTCTGCCTCTTTACTAGTTGCAGCTAATGCTACAAACTCAGCTGCCATAGTAGAGTTAGCTATACAAGTTTGTTTCTTTGATCCCCAAGAAACAGCTCCTCCACCAAGAGTGAAAATCCATCCACTTGTTGAGGAATGATCCTCCCGCTCAGTTATCCAACTGGCATCAGAAAACCCTTCTAATACTGAAGGATATCCACTATAGTATATACCATAGTCCATAGTTCCTTTCAAATATTTTAATATTCTATTGACAGCATGCCAATGTAATAAACTTGGATTACTAGTATATCTACTTAATTTACCAACAGCATAAGCAATATCAGGTCGAGTACATGTCATGGCATACATTAAACTACCAATTACTCGTGCATATTCCAATTGTGAAATAGCTCTACCATTATTAGGGATCATTTTTAGCTGTGGTTCAAAAGGTGTACTAACAGGTGTGCAATCAAACTGATTAAATTTCTTTAAAATTTTCTCAACATAATGAGATTGAGTGAGAATTATATTTTTATCTTTCCTTATTATTCTCATTCCTAATATGACATCAGCTACACCCATATCTTTCATATCAAATTTAGAAGACAAAAAACTCTTAGTATTATTAATGCTTTCTAAATCAGTACCAAGAATTAACATGTCATCTACATATAAACAAATGATCACACCTTTACCATTAGCAAATTTACTATAAACACACTTATCAGATTCTTGAATTTTAAAACCATAAGAAATAATGACTTTATCAAAAGGTGCTTGTTTTAGGCCATATAAGGACTTAATAAGTTTACATACTTTGTTTTCTTGTCCAGGCATAACAAACCCTTCAGGTTGTTCCATGTAAATTTCTTCTTCTAAGTCACCATTTAAAAAGGCAGTTTTCACATCCATTTGATGAATCTCAAAATTATATATAGATGCTAATGCAATTAAAATTCTAATAGTGGCGGTTCTAGCAACAGGTGCATAGGTATCAAAATAATCAATTCCTTCTTTTTGTGTAAAACCTTTAGCAACCAATCTAGCCTTGAATTTATCAATTGTTCCATCTATTTTCATTTTCTTTTTAAAAATCCATCCACACTTAATGGGTTTAGATCCTGGAGGTAAGTCCACTAATTTCCAAGTTTTATTTCCCAAAATTGAATCCATTTCATCATTTATAGCTTCTTTCCAAAATGCTGAATCTACAGACTTAATTGCCTCACTATAAGTTTGTGGGTCTGTTTCAACGCTAAGAGTCAAAGCATATTGATTACAAGATGTGTTTCTAGTTCCTTCAACAAGATAGACTACAAAGTCGGGACCAAAGCTTTTTTCTTTCCTAGGTCTTTTACTTTTTCTAATCTCTTCTTGTTCTACTAGTGGAGTTTCAGGTAACTGTGAAGGAGTGCTTACTTCTTTTTCATTATTAATTCTAGGAATAGAAGAAAACCTTTGTTCATAAAAAATTGCATCTCTCGATTCAATTATTGTATTTATCTCAACAGAATCATTAGGTTCACTAACCAAAAATCTATAGGCTTTGCTATGTTGTGCATAACCTATGAAAATACACTCAACACCTTTGCTTCCTAATTTCTTTCTCTTAGTTTCAGGTAGTCTTACAATAGCTCTACAACCCCAAACTTTAAGATAACCTAAATTAGGTTTTCTATTCTTCCATAATTCGTAAGGAGTTTTCTTATTATCTTTAACAGGTATTCTATTCAGAATATGACATGCAGTTAAAAGTGCTTCTCCCCAAAAACCTTTACTTAAACCAGAATAAGAAAGCATAGCATTAACCATTTCAGTTAGTGTCCTATTTTTTCTTTCTGCTACTCCATTTTGTTGTGGTGTATAAGGTGCAGTAACTTCATGTATAATTCCCATATCTTCACAAAATTGAGGAAAGTGATATTCACCACCTCTATCAGATCTAAGACATTTTATTTTAGAATCACATTGATTTTCAACTTCATTTTTATATGTCTTAAATCTATTAAGCACATCATCCTTAGAGTTTAGAAGATATACATAACAATATTTTGAAAAGTCATCAATAAATGTAGCAAAATATTTACTACCACCTCTAGTAGGCGTTCCATGCAAATCACAAACATCACTATGTACTAATTGCAACAAAGATGTAGTTTTTTCTATTTTAGGAAAAGGCAATCTTGTAATTTTAGTTTGCATGCATATTTTACACTTTTCATTCATATCATTCTCATATTTAGGAATTAAATTTAAATTAACCATGAAATGCATTTTCTTTGTATTAATATGTCCTAAACGACTATGCCATAATGAAAGACAATCAACGATATAAGCAGAAGAATCCTTTTTATTGATATTGAGCTTAAACATGCCCTCATACAAATATCCTTTGCCTACAAAGGTACCATTCTTAGTCAGAATAAATTTGTCTGACTCAAATACAAGCTTAAAGTCAAATTTGTTAAGAAGACTTCCAGAAACTAAATTTTTCCTAACATCAGGAACATGAAAAACATTGGTGAGGCTAAGGATTTTCCCGGAAGTGAATTCGAGATCCACTGTCCCTTTGCCTTTAACCGCAGTTGTAGATGAATTTCCCATATAGAGAACATCTCCTTCCACTGTTTCATAGGCAGAGAACAAGTTCTTGTCCTTACAAACATGCCTTGTGGCACCAGAATCAACCCACCAAGAGTTGTCTTCTCCAAGTATATTAGCCTCGGATATCATAGCAGCAAATTTTTGCTTTGTGTCTGATGTCCCTCCTTTTTCCTTTAGTTTCTTGAACTCACGACAATCCTTCTTGAAGTGACCTGGTTTGTTGCAATGAAAACAATTTCCTTTCTTCTTTTTGTTTGCTTTAGAATTATTTGAAAAATTCTTCCGCTTGTTATTTTTTCCATGATTGCCATATTTTTGCTCCTTTCCTTCCTCCACCACATGGACCTTAGAAACAGAATTTTCTTGTTCCTCTTTACCATCTAGAATTCGAGACTCTTGTTCAATTCTTAAATGAGTCTCTAATTCTTCAAGTGAAAGATCCTCCTTTTTGTGTTTGAGTTCTTTCTTATAGTCTTTCCAAGAAGGAGGAAGTTTTTCAATTATGGCAGCAACAATTACATTATCATCCATGTTTAATTTTTTCAGTTTGCAATGATTTATGATGCGTTGGATGTCATGAAATTGTTCTAGCACAGGCCTATTATCATGCATTTTAAAGCTTAGAAACTGACCGATAAGGAACTTCTTACTTGTAGCGTCTTCCGTTAGATATTTGGTCTCCAATGTTTCCCACAAAGTTTTTGCTGTCCCAACATTTTGGTACAAGTCGAACAAATTATCAGCAAGTGCATTGAGAATGTGACCACGACACAAGTAATCATCGATCTCCCATTTTGTGCGTTGCCTAGTCTGTTCCACGGTTTCATCTTCATCTTCATTTGGTTTCGGTTGTGACAAGACATATACAATCTTCAATGTTGTTAGAAGAAAGTGAACCTTTTTCTGCCAACGCAGAAAATTACCACCATCAAAACGGTCCAACTTGACAAAGCTTTCTGTTATTTGTCGAAGTGATTTGGAAGAGTCGGCCATTTCCAAAATACTGTATTTAGATTGTTGGAAATTATGAATGCAAATACAGAAATGGAACTCTTTATATATCTCAAAATGTCAACTTCAATACAACAATGTGATTTCTGAATAGTCACTATAAAACTTCAAGGCGTGATGTCACTTTCCTAAATACAGTATTTTCCCCACACGAAGAATTTCGGTATACAAACGGGAATCAGCAAATCCGTACTCAAGATACAATGAAGAAATTGCACTGTCTGCAACTTGTATATTTGAAGACAGCCCTTGGATGTAGCAGCGAAGAACAGTCAATCAAGTTCTTATTCTGTTTATGTGCACAAAACAGAATAAGAGAATTTATATCTCCTGAAAACTGTAAGAGAGTAATAGCAGGGTATGGAAATCTGAAACTGGTTTTTGGTATCAATGTAATTCCGTTTTTAGGCAGCCTTTATTTATAGAAAATGAAAGGCTTTGTCTTCAAGAGTCATGACTGTTGAATTAAGTCATTTCCGAACAGGTATGACTGTTAATTGCCAACAGTCTTAAGTCCATTCCGAACAGGTATAATAATACCGAATCGGTTTTGCACGGGTCAACCAAAAAGTGACCGCGCCCGAGCTACCGCGATCCGACCCGGACGAATCCCGGCAACCCGCTACCACTGCGGACACGCGGCGTGCGAAGTGCAAAGTGCGCCACTAGCGCCTCTACAGCCCACTGCCCCGCACCCGCACGCGCGCGCGCGCGCGCGCGTGTGCGTGTGCGTACGGTGCTTCGCACCGTATTGAGGTCTCTTGAATAGCCTCTTAAATGCTAGATGAATTAACTCTTCATCTTCCATTTGTACTTATTAAGTGTACAAATTCTTAACATTTTTCCAATGTGGGACTCAAAGGTTGCCCACCCCTTTTATAGCTTAGTGGTGACACTTAGCTTTGTACATTTTCCAATGTGGGACACTATACCCTTTTATATTTGGGTTAGCTTCCCACCTCTTCCTCACACTTCCAATGTGGGACAAGCTTTTAAGGCTTTTACACCCAAAAAACTCTTACTCTCTTATTTTAAAAATCTCCAACATTCCTCCACCATTATCAAAATAAGTTTTGTAAATCTTTGATTGTCTGTAAGACTGTGTATAAGCATTGGTGTCTCACGACTTGAACCAATACCCTGTGAAGGTTCGTCAAGGTTAACCATGAAAGTATAGTAGACTTGTCTTTGAACTATCAATCTATATTGATTATCCGGATTTGTCTTCACACACAAATCTTTTAGTCACTGATTATCCATATAAGCCGACACATGAATTAAGCCTTGTGTCTGTACCTTGATTTCATAAGTGCTTTAGAGTCAAGCCCAATACTCATAGGAAGCGGCACCACTTCCACACTCATATAGGTAGATTATCATAGGTGTCCATGTAACTTAAAACACCATAAATCTATTAAGGTTAAGCCCATCCTCTTTCATTATTCATTACATGTTCTAAGCACTTATCCTTGGGATGTTAAATTTCATAGTGCTTACAATCACGTCGTATGATGTACTTTAATCATTGAACTTAAGACTTGAATATATCAAGTTTCAAGTTGAGTTTCCATCAAGAGTGATTATCATTAATGGGCTTTAGTCCCATCCCTATTGATGTCTTAGACACCAGTCCTCTTGCAAGACCTTTTGTAAAAGGATCAGCTAAATTTTGACTTGATTTTACATAATCCACTGTGATTACACTATCTGTAATCATTTGTCTGACATAACTATGTCTCAGGCCAATATGTCTAGACTTTCCATTATACACTTTACTATAAGCTCTGGAAAGTGTAGACTCACTATCACAATGTATAGATATTGGAGGCATTGGTTTTGGCCAAACTGGAATTTCGATTAATGAATTCCTTATCCATTCTGCCTCTTTACTAGTTGCAGCTAATGCTACAAACTCAGCTGCCATAGTAGAGTTAGCTATACAAGTTTGTTTCTTTGATCCCCAAGAAACAGCTCCTCCACCAAGAGTGAAAATCCATCCACTTGTTGAGGAATGATCCTCCCGCTCAGTTATCCAACTGGCATCAGAAAACCCTTCTAATACTGAAGGATATCCACTATAGTATATACCATAGTCCATAGTTCCTTTCAAATATTTTAATATTCTATTGACAGCATGCCAATGTAATAAACTTGGATTACTAGTATATCTACTTAATTTACCAACAGCATAAGCAATATCAGGTCGAGTACATGTCATGGCATACATTAAACTACCAATTACTCGTGCATATTCCAATTGTGAAATAGCTCTACCATTATTAGGGATCATTTTTAGCTGTGGTTCAAAAGGTGTACTAACAGGTGTGCAATCAAACTGATTAAATTTCTTTAAAATTTTCTAAACATAATGAGATTGAGTGAGAATTATATTTTTATCTTTCCTTATTATTCTCATTCCTAATATGACATCAGCTACACCCATATCTTTCATATCAAATTTAGAAGACAAAAAACTCTTAGTATTATTAATGCTTTCTAAATCAGTACCAAGAATTAACATGTCATCTACATATAAACAAATGATCACACCTTTACCATTAGCAAATTTACTATAAACACACTTATCAGATTCTTGAATTTTAAAACCATAAGAAATAATGACTTTATCAAAAGGTGCTTGTTTTAGGCCATATAAGGACTTAATAAGTTTACATACTTTGTTTTCTTGTCCAGGCATAACAAACCCTTCAGGTTGTTCCATGTAAATTTCTTCTTCTAAGTCACCATTTAAAAAGGCAGTTTTCACATCCATTTGATGAATCTCAAAATTATATATAGATGCTAATGCAATTAAAATTCTAATAGTGGCGGTTCTAGCAACAGGTGCATAGGTATCAAAATAATCAATTCCTTCTTTTTGTGTAAAACCTTTAGCAACCAATCTAGCCTTGAATTTATCAATTGTTCCATCTATTTTCATTTTCTTTTTAAAAATCCATCCACACTTAATGGGTTTAGATCCTGGAGGTAAGTCCACTAATTTCCAAGTTTTATTTCCCAAAATTGAATCCATTTCATCATTTATAGCTTCTTTCCAAAATGCTGAATCTACAGACTTAATTGCCTCACTATAAGTTTGTGGGTCTGTTTCAACGCTAAGAGTCAAAGCATATTGATTACAAGATGTGTTTCTAGTTCCTTCAACAAGATAGACTACAAAGTCGGGACCAAAGCTTTTTTCTTTCCTAGGTCTTTTACTTTTTCTAATCTCTTCTTGTTCTACTAGTGGAGTTTCAGGTAACTGTGAAGGAGTGCTTACTTCTTTTTCATTATTAATTCTAGGAATAGAAGAAAACCTTTGTTCATAAAAAATTGCATCTCTCGATTCAATTATTGTATTTATCTCAACAGAATCATTAGGTTCACTAACCAAAAATCTATAGGCTTTGCTATGTTGTGCATAACCTATGAAAATACACTCAACACCTTTGCTTCCTAATTTCTTTCTCTTAGTTTCAGGTAGTCTTACAATAGCTCTACAACCCCAAACTTTAAGATAACCTAAATTAGGTTTTCTATTCTTCCATAATTCGTAAGGAGTTTTCTTATTATCTTTAACAGGTATTCTATTCAGAATATGACATGCAGTTAAAAGTGCTTCTCCCCAAAAACCTTTACTTAAACCAGAATAAGAAAGCATAGCATTAACCATTTCAGTTAGTGTCCTATTTTTTCTTTCTGCTACTCCATTTTGTTGTGGTGTATAAGGTGCAGTAACTTCATGTATAATTCCCATATCTTCACAAAATTGAGGAAAGTGATATTCACCACCTCTATCAGATCTAAGACATTTTATTTTAGAATCACATTGATTTTCAACTTCATTTTTATATGTCTTAAATCTATTAAGCACATCATCCTTAGAGTTTAGAAGATATACATAACAATATTTTGAAAAGTCATCAATAAATGTAGCAAAATATTTACTACCACCTCTAGTAGGCGTTCCATGCAAATCACAAACATCACTATGTACTAATTGCAACAAAGATGTAGTTTTTTCTATTTTAGGAAAAGGCAATCTTGTAATTTTAGTTTGCATGCATATTTTACACTTTTCATTCATATCATTCTCATATTTAGGAATTAAATTTAAATTAACCATGAAATGCATTTTCTTTGTATTAATATGTCCTAAACGACTATGCCATAATGAAAGACAATCAACGATATAAGCAGAAGAATCCTTTTTATTGATATTGAGCTTAAACATGCCCTCATACAAATATCCTTTGCCTACAAAGGTACCATTCTTAGTCAGAATAAATTTGTCTGACTCAAATACAAGCTTAAAGTCAAATTTGTTAAGAAGACTTCCAGAAACTAAATTTTTCCTAACATCAGGAACATGAAAAACATTGGTGAGGCTAAGGATTTTCCCGGAAGTGAATTCGAGATCCACTGTCCCTTTGCCTTTAACCGCAGTTGTAGATGAATTTCCCATATAGAGAACATCTCCTTCCACTGTTTCATAGGCAGAGAACAAGTTCTTGTCCTTACAAACATGCCTTGTGGCACCAGAATCAACCCACCAAGAGTTGTCTTCTCCAAGTATATTAGCCTCGGATATCATAGCAGCAAATTTTTGCTTTGTGTCTGATGTCCCTCCTTTTTCCTTTAGTTTCTTGAACTCACGACAATCCTTCTTGAAGTGACCTGGTTTGTTGCAATGAAAACAATTTCCTTTCTTCTTTTTGTTTGCTTTAGAATTATTTGAAAAATTCTTCCGCTTGTTATTTTTTCCATGATTGCCATATTTTTGCTCCTTTCCTTCCTCCACCACATGGACCTTAGAAACAGAATTTTCTTGTTCCTCTTTACCATCTAGAATTCGAGACTCTTGTTCAATTCTTAAATGAGTCTCTAATTCTTCAAGTGAAAGATCCTCCTTTTTGTGTTTGAGTTCTTTCTTATAGTCTTTCCAAGAAGGAGGAAGTTTTTCAATTATGGCAGCAACAATTACATTATCATCCATGTTTAATTTTTTCAGTTTGCAATGATTTATGATGCGTTGGATGTCATGAAATTGTTCTAGCACAGGCCTATTATCATGCATTTTAAAGCTTAGAAACTGACCGATAAGGAACTTCTTACTTGTAGCGTCTTCCGTTAGATATTTGGTCTCCAATGTTTCCCACAAAGTTTTTGCTGTCCCAACATTTTGGTACAAGTCGAACAAATTATCAGCAAGTGCATTGAGAATGTGACCACGACACAAGTAATCATCGATCTCCCATTTTGTGCGTTGCCTAGTCTGTTCCACGGTTTCATCTTCATCTTCATTTGGTTTCGGTTGTGACAAGACATATACAATCTTCAATGTTGTTAGAAGAAAGTGAACCTTTTTCTGCCAACGCAGAAAATTACCACCATCAAAACGGTCCAACTTGACAAAGCTTTCTGTTATTTGTCGAAGTGATTTGGAAGAGTCGGCCATTTCCAAAATACTGTATTTAGATTGTTGGAAATTATGAATGCAAATACAGAAATGGAACTCTTTATATATCTCAAAATGTCAACTTCAATACAACAATGTGATTTCTGAATAGTCACTATAAAACTTCAAGGCGTGATGTCACTTTCCTAAATACAGTATTTTCCCCACACGAAGAATTTCGGTATACAAACGGGAATCAGCAAATCCGTACTCAAGATACAATGAAGCAATTGCACTGTCTGCAACTTGTATATTTGAAGACAGCCCTTGGATGTAGCAGCGAAGAACAGTCAATCAAGTTCTTATTCTGTTTATGTGCACAAAACAGAATAAGAGAATTTATATCTCCTGAAAACTGTAAGAGAGTAATAGCAGGGTATGGAAATCTGAAACTGGTTTTTGGTATCAATGTAATTCCGTTTTTAGGCAGCCTTTATTTATAGAAAATGAAAGGCTTTGTCTTCAAGAGTCATGACTGTTGAATTAAGTCATTTCCGAACAGGTATGACTGTTAATTGCCAACAGTCTTAAGTCCATTCCGAACAGGTATAATAATACCGAATCGGTTTTGCACGGGTCAACCAAAAAGTGACCGCGCCCGAGCTACCGCGATCCGACCCGGACGAATCCCGGCAACCCGCTACCACTGCGGACACGCGGCGTGCGAAGTGCAAAGTGCGCCACTAGCGCCTCTACAGCCCACTGCCCCGCACCCGCACGCGCGCGCGCGCGTGTGCGTGTGCATGTGCGTGTGCGTGTGCGTACGGTGCTTCGCACCGTATTGAGGTCTCTTGAATAGCCTCTTAAATGCTAGATGAATTAACTCTTCATCTTCCATTTGTACTTATTAAGTGTACAAATTCTTAACATTTTTCCAATGTGGGACTCAAAGGTTGCCCACCCCTTTTATAGCTTAGTGGTGACACTTAGCTTTGTACATTTTCCAATGTGGGACACTATACCCTTTTATATTTGGGTTAGCTTCCCACCTCTTCCTCACACTTCCAATGTGGGACAAGCTTTTAAGGCTTTTACACCCAAAAAACTCTTACTCTCTTATTTTAAAAATCTCCAACATTCCTCCACCATTATCAAAATAAGTTTTGTAAATCTTTGATTGTCTGTAAGACTGTGTATAAGCATTGGTGTCTCACGACTTGAACCAATACCCTGTGAAGGTTCGTCAAGGTTAACCATGAAAGTATAGTAGACTTGTCTTTGAACTATCAATCTATATTGATTATCCGGATTTGTCTTCACACACAAATCTTTTAGTCACTGATTATCCATATAAGCCGACACATGAATTAAGCCTTGTGTCTGTACCTTGATTTCATAAGTGCTTTAGAGTCAAGCCCAATACTCATAGGAAGCGGCACCACTTCCACACTCATATAGGTAGATTATCATAGGTGTCCATGTAACTTAAAACACCATAAATCTATTAAGGTTAAGCCCATCCTCTTTCATTATTCATTACATGTTCTAAGCACTTATCCTTGGGATGTTAAATTTCATAGTGCTTACAATCACGTCGTATGATGTACTTTAATCATTGAACTTAAGACTTGAATATATCAAGTTTCAAGTTGAGTTTCCATCAAGAGTGATTATCATTAATGGGCTTTAGTCCCATCCCTATTGATGTCTTAGACACCAGTCCTCTTGCAAGACCTTTTGTAAAAGGATCAGCTAAATTTTGACTTGATTTTACATAATCCACTGTGATTACACTATCTGTAATCATTTGTCTGACATAACTATGTCTCAGGCCAATATGTCTAGACTTTCCATTATACACTTTACTATAAGCTCTGGAAAGTGTAGACTCACTATCACAATGTATAGATATTGGAGGCATTGGTTTTGGCCAAACTGGAATTTCGATTAATGAATTCCTTATCCATTCTGCCTCTTTACTAGTTGCAGCTAATGCTACAAACTCAGCTGCCATAGTAGAGTTAGCTATACAAGTTTGTTTCTTTGATCCCCAAGAAACAGCTCCTCCACCAAGAGTGAAAATCCATCCACTTGTTGAGGAATGATCCTCCCGCTCAGTTATCCAACTGGCATCAGAAAACCCTTCTAATACTGAAGGATATCCACTATAGTATATACCATAGTCCATAGTTCCTTTCAAATATTTTAATATTCTATTGACAGCATGCCAATGTAATAAACTTGGATTACTAGTATATCTACTTAATTTACCAACAGCATAAGCAATATCAGGTCGAGTACATGTCATGGCATACATTAAACTACCAATTACTCGTGCATATTCCAATTGTGAAATAGCTCTACCATTATTAGGGATCATTTTTAGCTGTGGTTCAAAAGGTGTACTAACAGGTGTGCAATCAAACTGATTAAATTTCTTTAAAATTTTCTCAACATAATGAGATTGAGTGAGAATTATATTTTTATCTTTCCTTATTATTCTCATTCCTAATATGACATCAGCTACACCCATATCTTTCATATCAAATTTAGAAGACAAAAAACTCTTAGTATTATTAATGCTTTCTAAATCAGTACCAAGAATTAACATGTCATCTACATATAAACAAATGATCACACCTTTACCATTAGCAAATTTACTATAAACACACTTATCAGATTCTTGAATTTTAAAACCATAAGAAATAATGACTTTATCAAAAGGTGCTTGTTTTAGGCCATATAAGGACTTAATAAGTTTACATACTTTGTTTTCTTGTCCAGGCATAACAAACCCTTCAGGTTGTTCCATGTAAATTTCTTCTTCTAAGTCACCATTTAAAAAGGCAGTTTTCACATCCATTTGATGAATCTCAAAATTATATATAGATGCTAATGCAATTAAAATTCTAATAGTGGCGGTTCTAGCAACAGGTGCATAGGTATCAAAATAATCAATTCCTTCTTTTTGTGTAAAACCTTTAGCAACCAATCTAGCCTTGAATTTATCAATTGTTCCATCTATTTTCATTTTCTTTTTAAAAATCCATCCACACTTAATGGGTTTAGATCCTGGAGGTAAGTCCACTAATTTCCAAGTTTTATTTCCCAAAATTGAATCCATTTCATCATTTATAGCTTTTTTCCAAAATGCTGAATCTACAGACTTAATTGCCTCACTATAAGTTTGTGGGTCTGTTTCAACGCTAAGAGTCAAAGCATATTGATTACAAGATGTGTTTCTAGTTCCTTCAACAAGATAGACTACAAAGTCGGGACCAAAGCTTTTTTCTTTCCTAGGTCTTTTACTTTTTCTAATCTCTTCTTGTTCTACTAGTGGAGTTTCAGGTAACTGTGAAGGAGTGCTTACTTCTTTTTCATTATTAATTCTAGGAATAGAAGAAAACCTTTGTTCATAAAAAATTGCATCTCTCGATTCAATTATTGTATTTATCTCAACAGAATCATTAGGTTCACTAACCAAAAATCTATAGGCTTTGCTATGTTGTGCATAACCTATGAAAATACACTCAACACCTTTGCTTCCTAATTTCTTTCTCTTAGTTTCAGGTAGTCTTACAATAGCTCTACAACCCCAAACTTTAAGATAACCTAAATTAGGTTTTCTATTCTTCCATAATTCGTAAGGAGTTTTCTTATTATCTTTAACAGGTATTCTATTCAGAATATGACATGCAGTTAAAAGTGCTTCTCCCCAAAAACCTTTACTTAAACCAGAATAAGAAAGCATAGCATTAACCATTTCAGTTAGTGTCCTATTTTTTCTTTCTGCTACTCCATTTTGTTGTGGTGTATAAGGTGCAGTAACTTCATGTATAATTCCCATATCTTCACAAAATTGAGGAAAGTGATATTCACCACCTCTATCAGATCTAAGACATTTTATTTTAGAATCACATTGATTTTCAACTTCATTTTTATATGTCTTAAATCTATTAAGCACATCATCCTTAGAGTTTAGAAGATATACATAACAATATTTTGAAAAGTCATCAATAAATGTAGCAAAATATTTACTACCACCTCTAGTAGGCGTTCCATGCAAATCACAAACATCACTATGTACTAATTGCAACAAAGATGTAGTTTTTTCTATTTTAGGAAAAGGCAATCTTGTAATTTTAGTTTGCATGCATATTTTACACTTTTCATTCATATCATTCTCATATTTAGGAATTAAATTTAAATTAACCATGAAATGCATTTTCTTTGTATTAATATGTCCTAAACGACTATGCCATAATGAAAGACAATCAACGATATAAGCAGAAGAATCCTTTTTATTGATATTGAGCTTAAACATGCCCTCATACAAATATCCTTTGCCTACAAAGGTACCATTCTTAGTCAGAATAAATTTGTCTGACTCAAATACAAGCTTAAAGTCAAATTTGTTAAGAAGACTTCCAGAAACTAAATTTTTCCTAACATCAGGAACATGAAAAACATTGGTGAGGCTAAGGATTTTCCCGGAAGTGAATTCGAGATCCACTGTCCCTTTGCCTTTAACCGCAGTTGTAGATGAATTTCCCATATAGAGAACATCTCCTTCCACTGTTTCATAGGCAGAGAACAAGTTCTTGTCCTTACAAACATGCCTTGTGGCACCAGAATCAACCCACCAAGAGTTGTCTTCTCCAAGTATATTAGCCTCGGATATCATAGCAGCAAATTTTTGCTTTGTGTCTGATGTCCCTCCTTTTTCCTTTAGTTTCTTGAACTCACGACAATCCTTCTTGAAGTGACCTGGTTTGTTGCAATGAAAACAATTTCCTTTCTTCTTTTTGTTTGCTTTAGAATTATTTGAAAAATTCTTCCGCTTGTTATTTTTTCCATGATTGCCATATTTTTGCTCCTTTCCTTCCTCCACCACATGGACCTTAGAAACAGAATTTTCTTGTTCCTCTTTACCATCTAGAATTCGAGACTCTTGTTCAATTCTTAAATGAGTCTCTAATTCTTCAAGTGAAAGATCCTCCTTTTTGTGTTTGAGTTCTTTCTTATAGTCTTTCCAAGAAGGAGGAAGTTTTTCAATTATGGCAGCAACAATTACATTATCATCCATGTTTAATTTTTTCAGTTTGCAATGATTTATGATGCGTTGGATGTCATGAAATTGTTCTAGCACAGGCCTATTATCATGCATTTTAAAGCTTAGAAACTGACCGATAAGGAACTTCTTACTTGTAGCGTCTTCCGTTAGATATTTGGTCTCCAATGTTTCCCACAAAGTTTTTGCTGTCCCAACATTTTGGTACAAGTCGAACAAATTATCAGCAAGTGCATTGAGAATGTGACCACGACACAAGTAATCATCGATCTCCCATTTTGTGCGTTGCCTAGTCTGTTCCACGGTTTCATCTTCATCTTCATTTGGTTTCGGTTGTGACAAGACATATACAATCTTCAATGTTGTTAGAAGAAAGTGAACCTTTTTCTGCCAACGCAGAAAATTACCACCATCAAAACGGTCCAACTTGACAAAGCTTTCTGTTATTTGTCGAAGTGATTTGGAAGAGTCGGCCATTTCCAAAATACTGTATTTAGATTGTTGGAAATTATGAATGCAAATACAGAAATGGAACTCTTTATATATCTCAAAATGTCAACTTCAATACAACAATGTGATTTCTGAATAGTCACTATAAAACTTCAAGGCGTGATGTCACTTTCCTAAATACAGTATTTTCCCCACACGAAGAATTTCGGTATACAAACGGGAATCAGCAAATCCGTACTCAAGATACAATGAAGCAATTGCACTGTCTGCAACTTGTATATTTGAAGACAGCCCTTGGATGTAGCAGCGAAGAACAGTCAATCAAGTTCTTATTCTGTTTATGTGCACAAAACAGAATAAGAGAATTTATATCTCCTGAAAACTGTAAGAGAGTAATAGCAGGGTATGGAAATCTGAAACTGGTTTTTGGTATCAATGTAATTCCGTTTTTAGGCAGCCTTTATTTATAGAAAATGAAAGGCTTTGTCTTCAAGAGTCATGACTGTTGAATTAAGTCATTTCCGAACAGGTATGACTGTTAATTGCCAACAGTCTTAAGTCCATTCCGAACAGGTATAATAATACCGAATCGGTTTTGCACGGGTCAACCAAAAAGTGACCGCGCCCGAGCTACCGCGATCCGACCCGGACGAATCCCGGCAACCCGCTACCACTGCGGACACGCGGCGTGCGAAGTGCAAAGTGCGCCACTAGCGCCTCTACAGCCCACTGCCCCGCACCCGCACGCGCGCGCGCGCGTGTGCGTGTGCGTGTGCGTGTGCGTGTGCGTGTGCGTACGGTGCTTCGCACCGTATTGAGGTCTCTTGAATAGCCTCTTAAATGCTAGATGAATTAACTCTTCATCTTCCATTTGTACTTATTAAGTGTACAAATTCTTAACATTTTTCCAATGTGGGACTCAAAGGTTGCCCACCCCTTTTATAGCTTAGTGGTGACACTTAGCTTTGTACATTTTCCAATGTGGGACACTATACCCTTTTATATTTGGGTTAGCTTCCCACCTCTTCCTCACACTTCCAATGTGGGACAAGCTTTTAAGGCTTTTACACCCAAAAAACTCTTACTCTCTTATTTTAAAAATCTCCAACATTCCTCCACCATTATCAAAATAAGTTTTGTAAATCTTTGATTGTCTGTAAGACTGTGTATAAGCATTGGTGTCTCACGACTTGAACCAATACCCTGTGAAGGTTCGTCAAGGTTAACCATGAAAGTATAGTAGACTTGTCTTTGAACTATCAATCTATATTGATTATCCGGATTTGTCTTCACACACAAATCTTTTAGTCACTGATTATCCATATAAGCCGACACATGAATTAAGCCTTGTGTCTGTACCTTGATTTCATAAGTGCTTTAGAGTCAAGCCCAATACTCATAGGAAGCGGCACCACTTCCACACTCATATAGGTAGATTATCATAGGTGTCCATGTAACTTAAAACACCATAAATCTATTAAGGTTAAGCCCATCCTCTTTCATTATTCATTACATGTTCTAAGCACTTATCCTTGGGATGTTAAATTTCATAGTGCTTACAATCACGTCGTATGATGTACTTTAATCATTGAACTTAAGACTTGAATATATCAAGTTTCAAGTTGAGTTTCCATCAAGAGTGATTATCATTAATGGGCTTTAGTCCCATCCCTATTGATGTCTTAGACACCAGTCCTCTTGCAAGACCTTTTGTAAAAGGATCAGCTAAATTTTGACTTGATTTTACATAATCCACTGTGATTACACTATCTGTAATCATTTGTCTGACATAACTATGTCTCAGGCCAATATGTCTAGACTTTCCATTATACACTTTACTATAAGCTCTGGAAAGTGTAGACTCACTATCACAATGTATAGATATTGGAGGCATTGGTTTTGGCCAAACTGGAATTTCAATTAATGAATTCCTTATCCATTCTGCCTCTTTACTAGTTGCAGCTAATGCTACACACTCAGCTGCCATAGTAGAGTCAGCTATACAAGTTTGTTTCTTTGATCCCCAAGAAACAGCTCCTCCACCAAGAGTGAAAATCCATCCACTTGTTGAGGAATGATCCTCCCGCTCAGTTATCCAACTGGCATCAGAAAACCCTTCTAATACTGAAGGATATCCACTATAGTATATACCATAGTCCATAGTTCCTTTCAAATATTTTAAAATTCTATTGACAGCATGCCAATGTAATAAACTTGGATTACTAGTATATCTACTTAATTTACCAACAGCATAAGCAATATCAGGTCGAGTACATGTCATGGCATACATTAAACTACCAATTACTCGTGCATATTCCAATTGTGAAATAGCTCTACCATTATTAGGGATCATTTTTAGCTGTGGTTCAAAAGGTGTACTAACAGGTGTGCAATCAAACTGATTAAATTTCTTTAAAATTTTCTCAACATAATGAGATTGAGTGAGAATTATATTTTTATCTTTCCTTATTATTCTCATTCCTAATATGACATCAGCTACACCCATATCTTTCATATCAAATTTAGAAGACAAAAAACTCTTAGTATTATTAATGCTTTCTAAATCAGTACCAAGAATTAACACGTCATCTACATATAAACAAATGATCACACCTTTACCATTAGCAAATTTACTATAAACACACTTATCAGATTCATGAATTTTAAAACCATAAGAAATAATGACTTTATCAAATTTTTCATGCCATTGTTTAGGTGCTTGTTTTAGGCCATATAAGGACTTAATAAGTTTACATACTTTGTTTTCTTGTCCAGGCATAACAAACCCTTCAGGTTGTTCCATGTAAATTTCTTCTTCTAAGTCACCATTTAAAAAGGCAGTTTTCACATCCATTTGATGAATCTCAAAATTATATATAGATGCTAATGCAATTAAAATTCTAATAGTGGCGGTTCTAGCAACAGGTGCATAGGTATCAAAATAATCAATTCCTTCTTTTTGTGTAAAACCTTTAGCAACCAATCTAGCCTTGAATTTATCAATTGTTCCATCTATTTTCATTTTCTTTTTAAAAATCCATCCACACTTAATGGGTTTAGATCCTGGAGTTAAGTCCACTAATTTCCAAGTTTTATTTCCCAAAATTGAATCCATTTCATCATTTATAGCTTCTTTCCAAAATGCTGAATCTACAGACTTAATTGCCTCACTATAAGTTTGTGGGTCTGTTTCAACGCTAAGAGTCAAAGCATATTGATTACAAGATGTGTTTCTAGTCCCTTCAACAAGATAGACTACAAAGTCGGGACCAAAGCTTTTTTCTTTCCTAGGTCTTTTACTTTTTCTAATCTCTTCTTGTTCTACTAGTGGAGTTTCAGGTAACTGTGAAGGAGTGCTTACTTCTTTTTCATTATTAATTCTAGGAATAGAAGAAAACCTTTGTTCATAAAAAATTGCATCTCTCGATTCAATTATTGTATTTATCTCAACAGAATCATTAGGTTCACTAACCAAAAATCTATAGGCTTTACTATGTTGTGCATAACCTATGAAAATACACTCAACACCTTTGCTTCCTAATTTCTTTCTCTTAGTTTCAGGTAGTCTTACAATAGCTCTACAACCCCAAACTTTAAGATAACCTAAATTAGGTTTTCTATTCTTCCATAATTCGTAAGGAGTTTTCTTATTATCTTTAACAGGTATTCTATTCAGAATATGACATGCAGTTAAAAGTGCTTCTCCCCAAAAACCTTTACTTAAACCAGAATAAGAAAGCATAGCATTAACCATTTCAGTTAGTGTCCTATTTTTTCTTTCTGCTACTCCATTTTGTTGTGGTGTATAAGGTGCAGTAACTTCATGTATAATTCCCATATCTTCACAAAATTGAGGAAAGTGATATTCACCACCTCTATCAGATCTAAGACATTTTATTTTAGAATCACATTGATTTTCAACTTCATTTTTATATGTCTTAAATCTATTAAGCACATCATCCTTAGAGTTTAGAAGATATACATAACAATATTTTGAAAAGTCATCAATAAATGTAGCAAAATATTTACTACCACCTCTAGTAGGCGTTCCATGCAAATCACAAACATCACTATGTACTAATTGCAACAAAGATGTAGTTTTTTCTATTTTAGGAAAAGGCAATCTTGTAATTTTAGTTTGCATGCATATTTTACACTTTTCATTCATATCATTCTCATATTTAGGAATTAAATTTAAATTAACCATGAAATGCATTTTCTTTGTATTAATATGTCCTAAACGACTATGCCATAATGAAAGACAATCAACGATATAAGCAGAAGAATCCTTTTTATTGATATTGAGCTTAAACATGCCCTCATACAAATATCCTTTGCCTACAAAGGTACCATTCTTAGTCAGAATAAATTTGTCTGACTCAAATACAAGCTTAAAGCCAAATTTGTTAAGAAGACTTCCAGAAACTAAATTTTTCCTAACATCAGGAACATGAAAAACATTGGTGAGGCTAAGGATTTTCCCGGAAGTGAATTCGAGATCCACTGTCCCTTTGCCTTTAACCGCAGTTGTAGATGAATTTCCCATATAGAGAACATCTCCTTCCACTGTTTCATAGGCAGAGAACAAGTTCTTGTCCTTACAAACATGCCTTGTGGCACCAGAATCAACCCACCAAGAGTTGTCTTCTCCAAGTATATTAGCCTCGGATATCATAGCAGCAAATTTTTGCTTTGTGTCTGATGTCCCTCCTTTTTCCTTTAGTTTCTTGAACTCACGACAATCCTTCTTGAAGTGACCTGGTTTGTTGCAATGAAAACAATTTCCTTTCTTCTTTTTGTTTGCTTTAGAATTATTTGAAAAATTCTTCCGCTTGTTATTTTTTCCATGATTGCCATATTTTTGCTCCTTTCCTTCCTCCACCACATGGACCTTAGAAACAGAATTTTCTTGTTCCTCTTTACCATCTAGAATTCGAGACTCTTGTTCAATTCTTAAATGAGTCTCTAATTCTTCAAGTGAAATATCCTCCTTTTTGTGTTTGAGTTCTTTCTTATAGTCTTTCCAAGAAGGAGGAAGTTTTTCAATTATGGCAGCAACAATTACATTATCATCCATGTTTAATTTTTTCAGTTTGCAATGATTTATGATGCGTTGGATGTCATGAAATTGTTCTAGCACAGGCCTATTATCATGCATTTTAAAGCTTAGAAACTGACCGATAAGGAACTTCTTACTTGTAGCGTCTTCCGTTAGATATTTGGTCTCCAATGTTTCCCACAAAGTTTTTGCTGTCCCAACATTTTGGTACAAGTCGAACAAATTATCAGCAAGTGCATTGAGAATGTGACCACGACACAAGTAATCATCGATCTCCCATTTTGTGCGTTGCCTAGTCTGTTCCACGGTTTCATCTTCATCTTCATTTGGTTTCGGTTGTGACAAGACATATACAATCTTCAATGTTGTTAGAAGAAAGTGAACCTTTTTCTGCCAACGCAGAAAATTACCACCATCAAAACGGTCCAACTTGACAAAGCTTTCTGTTATTTGTCGAAGTGATTTGGAAGAGTCGGCCATTTCCAAAATACTGTATTTAGATTGTTGGAAATTATGAATGCAAATACAGAAATGGAACTCTTTATATATCTCAAAATGTCAACTTCAATACAACAATGTGATTTCTGAATAGTCACTATAAAACTTCAAGGCGTGATGTCACTTTCCTAAATACAGTATTTTCCCCACACGAAGAATTTCGGTATACAAACGGGAATCAGCAAATCCGTACTCAAGATACAATGAAGCAATTGCACTGTCTGCAACTTGTATATTTGAAGACAGCCCTTGGATGTAGCAGCGAAGAACAGTCAATCAAGTTCTTATTCTGTTTATGTGCACAAAACAGAATAAGAGAATTTATATCTCCTGAAAACTGTAAGAGAGTAATAGCAGGGTATGGAAATCTGAAACTGGTTTTTGGTATCAATGTAATTCCGTTTTTAGGCAGCCTTTATTTATAGAAAATGAAAGGCTTTGTCTTCAAGAGTCATGACTGTTGAATTAAGTCATTTCCGAACAGGTATGACTGTTAATTGCCAACAGTCTTAAGTCCATTCCGAACAGGTATAATAATACCGAATCGGTTTTGCACGGGTCAACCAAAAAGTGACCGCGCCCGAGCTACCGCGATCCGACCCGGACGAATCCCGGCAACCCGCTACCACTGCGGACACGCGGCGTGCGAAGTGCAAAGTGCGCCACTAGCGCCTCTACAGCCCACTGCCCCGCACCCGCACGCGCGCGCGCGCGTGTGCGTGTGCGTGTGCGTGTGCGTGTGCGTACGGTGCTTCGCACCGTATTGAGGTCTCTTGAATAGCCTCTTAAATGCTAGATGAATTAACTCTTCATCTTCCATTTGTACTTATTAAGTGTACAAATTCTTAACATTTTTCCAATGTGGGACTCAAAGGTTGCCCACCCCTTTTATAGCTTAGTGGTGACACTTAGCTTTGTACATTTTCCAATGTGGGACACTATACCCTTTTATATTTGGGTTAGCTTCCCACCTCTTCCTCACACTTCCAATGTGGGACAAGCTTTTAAGGCTTTTACACCCAAAAAACTCTTACTCTCTTATTTTAAAAATCTCCAACATTCCTCCACCATTTTCAAAATAAGTTTTGTAAATCTTTGATTGTCTGTAAGACTGTGTATAAGCATTGGTGTCTCACGACTTGAACCAATACCCTGTGAAGGTTCGTCAAGGTTAACCATGAAAGTATAGTAGACTTGTCTTTGAACTATCAATCTATATTGATTATCCGGATTTGTCTTCACACACAAATCTTTTAGTCACTGATTATCCATATAAGCCGACACATGAATTAGGCCTTGTGTCTGTACCTTGATTTCATAAGTGCTTTAGAGTCAAGCCCAATACTCATAGGAAGCGGCACCACTTCCACACTCATATAGGTAGATTATCATAGGTGTCCATGTAACTTAAAACACCATAAATCTATTAAGGTTAAACCCATCCTCTTTCATTATTCATTACATGTTCTAAGCACTTATCCTTGGGATGTTAAATTTCATAGTGCTTACAATCACGTCGTATGATGTACTTTAATCATTGAACTTGAGACTTGAATATATCAAGTTTCAAGTTGAGTTTCCATCAAGAGTGATTATCATTAATGGGCTTTAGTCCCATCCCTATTGATGTCTTAGACACCAGTCCTCTTGCAAGACCTTTTGTAAAAGGATCAGCTAAATTTTGACTTGATTTTACATAATCCACTGTGATTACACTATCTGTAATCATTTGTCTGACATAACTATGTCTCAGGCCAATATGTCTAGACTTTCCATTATACACTTTACTATAAGCTCTGGAAAGTGTAGACTCACTATCACAATGTATAGATATTGGAGGCATTGGTTTTGGCCAAACTGGAATTTCAATTAATGAATTCCTTATCCATTCTGCCTCTTTACTAGTTGCAGCTAATGCTACAAACTCAGCTGCCATAGTAGAGTCAGCTATACAAGTTTGTTTCTTTGATCCCCAAGAAACAGCTCCTCCACCAAGAGTGAAAATCCATCCACTTGTTGAGGAATGATCCTCCCGCTCAGTTATCCAACTGGCATCAGAAAACCCTTCTAATACTGAAGGATATCCACTATAGTATATACCATAGTCCATAGTTCCTTTCAAATATTTTAATATTCTATTGACAGCATGCCAATGTAATAAACTTGGATTACTAGTATATCTACTTAATTTACCAACAGCATAAGCAATATCAGGTCGAGTACATGTCATGGCATACATTAAACTACCAATTACTCGTGCATATTCCAATTGTGAAATAGCTCTACCATTATTAGGGATCATTTTTAGCTGTGGTTCAAAAGGTGTACTAACAGGTGTGCAATCAAACTGATTAAATTTCTTTAAAATTTTCTCAACATAATGAGATTGAGTGAGAATTATATTTTTATCTTTCCTTATTATTCTCATTCCTAATATGACATCAGCTACACCCATATCTTTCATATCAAATTTAGAAGACAAAAAACTCTTAGTATTATTAATGCTTTCTAAATCAGTACCAAGAATTAACATGTCATCTACATATAAACAAATGATCACACCTTTACCATTAGCAAATTTACTATAAACACACTTATCAGATTCATGAATTTTAAAACCATAAGAAATAATGACTTTATCAAATTTTTCATGCCATTGTTTAGGTGCTTGTTTTAGGCCATATAAGGACTTAATAAGTTTACATACTTTGTTTTCTTGTCCAGGCATAACAAACCCTTCAGGTTGTTCCATGTAAATTTCTTCTTCTAAGTCACCATTTAAAAAGGCAGTTTTCACATCCATTTGATGAATCTCAAAATTATATATAGATGCTAATGCAATTAAAATTCTAATAGTGGCGGTTCTAGCAACAGGTGCATAGGTATCAAAATAATCAATTCCTTCTTTTTGTGTAAAACCTTTAGCAACCAATCTAGCCTTGAATTTATCAATTGTTCCATCTATTTTCATTTTCTTTTTAAAAATCCATCCACACTTAATGGGTTTAGATCCTGGAGGTAAGTCCACTAATTTCCAAGTTTTATTTCCCAAAATTGAATCCATTTCATCATTTATAGCTTCTTTCCAAAATGCTGAATCTACAGACTTAATTGCCTCACTATAAGTTTGTGGGTCTGTTTCAACGCTAAGAGTCAAAGCATATTGATTACAAGATGTGTTTCTAGTCCCTTGAACAAGATAGACTACAAAGTCGGGACCAAAGCTTTTTTCTTTCCTAGGTCTTTTACTTTTTCTAATCTCTTCTTGTTCTACTAGTGGAGTTTCAGGTAACTGTGAAGGAGTGCTTACTTCTTTTTCATTATTAATTCTAGGAATAGAAGAAAACCTTTGTTCATAAAAAATTGCATCTCTCGATTCAATTATTGTATTTATCTCAACAGAATCATTAGGTTCACTAACCAAAAATCTATAGGCTTTACTATGTTGTGCATAACCTATGAAAATACACTCAACACCTTTGCTTCCTAATTTCTTTCTCTTAGTTTCAGGTAGTCTTACAATAGCTCTACAACCCCAAACTTTAAGATAACCTAAATTAGGTTTTCTATTCTTCCATAATTCGTAAGGAGTTTTCTTATTATCTTTAACAGGTATTCTATTCAGAATATGACATGCAGTTAAAAGTGCTTCTCCCCAAAAACCTTTACTTAAACCAGAATAAGAAAGCATAGCATTAACCATTTCAGTTAGTGTCCTATTTTTTCTTTCTGCTACTCCATTTTGTTGTGGTGTATAAGGTGCAGTAACTTCATGTATAATTCCCATATCTTCACAAAATTGAGGAAAGTGATATTCACCACCTCTATCAGATCTAAGACATTTTATTTTAGAATCACATTGATTTTCAACTTCATTTTTATATGTCTTAAATCTATTAAGCACATCATCCTTAGAGTTTAGAAGATATACATAACAATATTTTGAAAAGTCATCAATAAATGTAGCAAAATATTTACTACCACCTCTAGTAGGCGTTCCATGCAAATCACAAACATCACTATGTACTAATTGCAACAAAGATGTAGTTTTTTCTATTTTAGGAAAAGGCAATCTTGTAATTTTAGTTTGCATGCATATTTTACACTTTTCATTCATATCATTCTCATATTTAGGAATTAAATTTAAATTAACCATGAAATGCATTTTCTTTGTATTAATATGTCCTAAACGACTATGCCATAATGAAAGACAATCAACGATATAAGCAGAAGAATCCTTTTTATTGATATTGAGCTTAAACATGCCCTTATACAAATATCCTTTGCCTACAAAGGTACCATTCTTAGTCAGAATAAATTTGTCTGACTCAAATACAAGCTTAAAGTCAAATTTGTTAAGAAGACTTCCAGAAACTAAATTTTTCCTAACATCAGGAACATGAAAAACATTGGTGAGGCTAAGGATTTTCCCGGAAGTGAATTCGAGATCCACTGTCCCTTTGCCTTTAACCGCAGTTGTAGATGAATTTCCCATATAGAGAACATCTCCTTCCACTGTTTCATAGGCAGAGAACAAGTTCTTGTCCTTACAAACATGCCTTGTGGCACCAGAATCAACCCACCAAGAGTTGTCTTCTCCAAGTATATTAGCCTCGGATATCATAGCAGCAAATTTTTGCTTTGTGTCTGATGTCCCTCCTTTTTCCTTTAGTTTCTTGAACTCACGACAATCCTTCTTGAAGTGACCTGGTTTGTTGCAATGAAAACAATTTCCTTTCTTCTTTTTGTTTGCTTTAGAATTATTTGAAAAATTCTTCCGCTTGTTATTTTTTCCATGATTGCCATATTTTTGCTCCTTTCCTTCCTCCACCACATGGACCTTAGAAACAGAATTTTCTTGTTCCTCTTTACCATCTAGAATTCGAGACTCTTGTTCAATTCTTAAATGAGTCTCTAATTCTTCAAGTGAAAGATCCTCCTTTTTGTGTTTGAGTTCTTTCTTATAGTCTTTCCAAGAAGGAGGAAGTTTTTCAATTATGGCAGCAACAATTACATTATCATCCATGTTTAATTTTTTCAGTTTGCAATGATTTATGATGCGTTGGATGTCATGAAATTGTTCTAGCACAGGCCTATTATCATGCATTTTAAAGCTTAGAAACTGACCGATAAGGAACTTCTTACTTGTAGCGTCTTCCGTTAGATATTTGGTCTCCAATGTTTCCCACAAAGTTTTTGCTGTCCCAACATTTTGGTACAAGTCGAACAAATTATCAGCAAGTGCATTGAGAATGTGACCACGACACAAGTAATCATCGGTCTCCCATTTTGTGCGTTGCCTAGTCTGTTCCACGGTTTCATCTTCATCTTCATTTGGTTTCGGTTGTGACAAGACATATACAATCTTCAATGTTGTTAGAAGAAAGTGAACCTTTTTCTGCCAACGCAGAAAATTACCACCATCAAAACGGTCCAACTTGACAAAGCTTTCTGTTATTTGTCGAAGTGATTTGGAAGAGTCGGCCATTTCCAAAATACTGTATTTAGATTGTTGGAAATTATGAATGCAAATACAGAAATGGAACTCTTTATATATCTCAAAATGTCAACTTCAATACAACAATGTGATTTCTGAATAGTCACTATAAAACTTCAAGGCGTGATGTCACTTTCCTAAATACAGTATTTGCCCCACACGAAGAATTTCGGTATACAAACGGGAATCAGCAAATCCGTACTCAAGATACAATGAAGCAATTGCACTGTCTGCAACTTGTATATTTGAAGACAGCCCTTGGATGTAGCAGCGAAGAACAGTCAATCAAGTTCTTATTCTGTTTATGTGCACAAAACAGAATAAGAGAATTTATATCTCCTGAAAACTGTAAGAGAGTAATAGCAGGGTATGGAAATCTGAAACTGGTTTTTGGTATCAATGTAATTCCGTTTTTAGGCAGCCTTTATTTATAGAAAATGAAAGGCTTTGTCTTCAAGAGTCATGACTGTTGAATTAAGTCATTTCCGAACAGGTATGACTGTTAATTGCCAACAGTCTTAAGTCCATTCCGAACAGGTATAATAATACCGAATCGGTTTTGCACGGGTCAACCAAAAAGTGACCGCGCCCGAGCTACCGCGATCCGACCCGGACGAATCCCGGCAACCCGCTACCACTGCGGACACGCGGCGTGCGAAGTGCAAAGTGCGCCACTAGCGCCTCTACAGCCCACTGCCCCGCACCCGCACGCGCGCGCGCGCGCGCGCGTGTGCGTGTGCGTACGGTGCTTCGCACCGTATTGAGGTCTCTTGAATAGCCTCTTAAATGCTAGATGAATTAACTCTTCATCTTCCATTTGTACTTATTAAGTGTACAAATTCTTAACATTTTTCCAATGTGGGACTCAAAGGTTGCCCACCCCTTTTATAGCTTAGTGGTGACACTTAGCTTTGTACATTTTCCAATGTGGGACACTATACCCTTTTATATTTGGGTTAGCTTCCCACCTCTTCGTCACACTTCCAATGTGGGACAAGCTTTTAAGGCTTTTACACCCAAAAAACTCTTACTCTCTTATTTTAAAAATCTCCAACATTCCTCCACCATTTTCAAAATAAGTTTTGTAAATCTTTGATTGTCTGTAAGACTGTGTATAAGCATTGGTGTCTCACGACTTGAACCAATACCCTGTGAAGGTTCGTCAAGGTTAACCATGAAAGTATAGTAGACTTGTCTTTGAACTATCAATCTATATTGATTATTTGGATTTGTCTTCACACACAAATCTTTTAGTCACTGATTATCCATATAAGCCGACACATGAATTAGGCCTTGTGTCTGTACCTTGATTTCATAAGTGCTTTAGAGTCAAGCCCAATACTCATAGGAAGCGGCACCACTTCCACACTCATATAGGTAGATTATCATAGGTGTCCATGTAACTTAAAACACCATAAATCTATTAAGGTTAAACCCATCCTCTTTCATTATTCATTACATGTTCTAAGCACTTATCCTTGGGATGTTAAATTTCATAGTGCTTACAATCACGTCGTATGATGTACTTTAATCATTGAACTTGAGACTTGAATATATCAAGTTTCAAGTTGAGTTTCCATCAAGAGTGATTATCATTAATGGGCTTTAGTCCCATCCCTATTGATGTCTTAGACACCAGTCCTCTTGCAAGACCTTTTGTAAAAGGATCAGCTAAATTTTGACTTGATTTTACATAATCCACTGTGATTACACTATCTGTAATCATTTGTCTGACATAACTATGTCTCAGGCCAATATGTCTAGACTTTCCATTATACACTTTACTATAAGCTCTGGAAAGTGTAGACTCACTATCACAATGTATAGATATTGGAGGCATTGGTTTTGGCCAAACTGGAATTTCAATTAATGAATTCCTTATCCATTCTGCCTCTTTACTAGTTGCAGCTAATGCTACAAACTCAGCTGCCATAGTAGAGTTAGCTATACAAGTTTGTTTCTTTGATCCCCAAGAAACAGCTCCTCCACCAAGAGTGAAAATCCATCCACTTGTTGAGGAATGATCCTCCCGCTCAGTTATCCAACTGGCATCAGAAAACCCTTCTAATACTGAAGGATATCCACTATAGTATATACCATAGTCCATAGTTCCTTTCAAATATTTTAATATTCTATTGACAGCATGCCAATGTAATAAACTTGGATTACTAGTATATCTACTTAATTTACCAACAGCATAAGCAATATCAGGTCGAGTACATGTCATGGCATACATTAAACTACCAATTACTCGTGCATATTCCAATTGTGAAATAGCTCTACCATTATTAGGGATCATTTTTAGCTGTGGTTCAAAAGGTGTACTAACAGGTGTGCAATCAAACTGATTAAATTTCTTTAAAATTTTCTCAACATAATGAGATTGAGTGAGAATTATATTTTTATCTTTCCTTATTATTCTCATTCCTAATATGACATCAGCTACACCCATATCTTTCATATCAAATTTAGAAGACAAAAAACTCTTAGTATTATTAATGATTTCTAAATCAGTACCAAGAATTAACATGTCATCTACATATAAACAAATGATCACACCTTTACCATTAGCAAATTTACTATAAACACACTTATCAGATTCATGAATTTTAAAACCATAAGAAATAATGACTTTATCAAATTTTTCATGCCATTGTTTAGGTGCTTGTTTTAGGCCATATAAGGACTTAATAAGTTTACATACTTTGTTTTCTTGTCCAGGCATAACAAACCCTTCAGGTTGTTCCATGTAAATTTCTTCTTCTAAGTCACCATTTAAAAAGGCAGTTTTCACATCCATTTGATGAATCTCAAAATTATATATAGATGCTAATGCAATTAAAATTCTAATAGTGGCGGTTCTAGCAACAGGTGCATAGGTATCAAAATAATCAATTCCTTCTTTTTGTGTAAAACCTTTAGCAACCAATCTAGCCTTGAATTTATCAATTGTTCCATCTATTTTCATTTTCTTTTTAAAAATCCATCCACACTTAATGGGTTTAGATCCTGGAGGTAAGTCCACTAATTTCCAAGTTTTATTTCCCAAAATTGAATCCATTTCATCATTTATAGCTTCTTTCCAAAATGCTGAATCTACAGACTTAATTGCCTCACTATAAGTTTGTGGGTCTGTTTCAACGCTAAGAGTCAAAGCATATTGATTACAAGATGTGTTTCTAGTTCCTTCAACAAGATAGACTACAAAGTCGGGACCAAAGCTTTTTTCTTTCCTAGGTCTTTTACTTTTTCTAATCTCTTCTTGTTCTACTAGTGGAGTTTCAGGTAACTGTGAAGGAGTGCTTACTTCTTTTTCATTATTAATTCTAGGAATAGAAGAAAACTTTTGTTCATAAAAAATTGCATCTCTCGATTCAATTATTGTATTTATCTCAACAGAATCATTATGTTCACTAACCAAAAATCTATAGGCTTTACTATGTTGTGCATAACCTATGAAAATACACTCAACACCTTTGCTTCCTAATTTCTTTCTCTTAGTTTCAGGTAGTCTTACAATAGCTCTACAACCCCAAACTTTAAGATAACCTAAATTAGGTTTTCTATTCTTCCATAATTCGTAAGGAGTTTTCTTATTATCTTTAACAGGTATTCTATTCAGAATATGACATGCAGTTAAAAGTGCTTCTCCCCAAAAACCTTTACTTAAACCAGAATAAGAAAGCATAGCATTAACCATTTCAGTTAGTGTCCTATTTTTTCTTTCTGCTACTCCATTTTGTTGTGGTGTATAAGGTGCAGTAACTTCATGTATAATTCCCATATCTTCACAAAATTGAGGAAAGTGATATTCACCACCTCTATCAGATCTAAGACATTTTATTTTAGAATCACATTGATTTTCAACTTCATTTTTATATGTCTTAAATCTATTAAGCACATCATCCTTAGAGTTTAGAAGATATACATAACAATATTTTGAAAAGTCATCAATAAATGTAGCAAAATATTTACTACCACCTCTAGTAGGCGTTCCATGCAAATCACAAACATCACTATGTACTAATTGCAACAAAGATGTAGTTTTTTCTATTTTAGGAAAAGGCAATCTTGTAATTTTAGTTTGCATGCATATTTTACACTTTTCATTCATATCATTCTCATATTTAGGAATTAAATTTAAATTAACCATGAAATGCATTTTCTTTGTATTAATATGTCCTAAACGACTATGCCATAATGAAAGACAATCAACGATATAAGCAGAAGAATCCTTTTTATTGATATTGAGCTTAAACATGCCCTCATACAAATATCCTTTGCCTACAAAGGTACCATTCTTAGTCAGAATAAATTTGTCTGACTCAAATACAAGCTTAAAGCCAAATTTGTTAAGAAGACTTCCAGAAACTAAATTTTTCCTAACATTAGGAACATGAAAAACATTGGTGAGGCTAAGGATTTTCCCGGAAGTGAATTCGAGATCCACTGTCCCTTTGCCTTTAACCGCAGTTGTAGATGAATTTCCCATATAGAGAACATCTCCTTCCACTGTTTCATAGGCAGAGAACAAGTTCTTGTCCTTACAAACATGCCTTGTGGCACCAGAATCAACCCACCAAGAGTTGTCTTTTCCAAGTATATTAGCCTCGGATATCATAGCAGCAAATTTTTGCTTTGTGTCTGATGTCCCTCCTTTTTCCTTTAGTTTCTTGAACTCACGACAATCCTTCTTGAAGTGACCTTTTATAGACCAAGGGCTTTACATCTTTAAGAAATAAAAAAGGCGTGTATTTACCTAAATAGAGACTATTAGCACGTAATAATAACAAATGTAAAGAAAACCCTAAGTTTAGGTGCCAACTTCATCAAATAATAAGGCACCAAAAATACCAGCGATGAAAAATTAAAATATCTATCGTGGTTAGCTCAATCCAACCCACGTTCTACACTCCACATACATCAAAGTGTCAAGTGTCTGAAACAAACTTTTACAATAACTTTTGCAACTATTTGTGGGCTTCAACCAAGAATGAAGCCATAAAGCAGTTGCTCAGCCAAGAAATTAAAAAAAATGTTGTCACACCCAAGAAAAAAAGAATAACATACTAAATGGATATGCATCGGAACATATTTTATATAAAAACAGTTAAGTTTCTTATGGTGATATTCAACACAAAAAGAGGAAAAAATTCACCATGAGTGAGGACCATAGATCCTAGTAGGCAAGCAATCTGATGCATTTGTTAAAAGTCAACTACATAATCTTGCATATACATTCTGCTATATCTAGCGCTATTCTGTTACGCCATAAGCTCTCAGACAGAAAGAAAGAGAAACTAAAGTTTAGAGAGAAAACAGAGAAGCTGAATCGTATTGATTATTATTTCAATCTTAGTTCTGTAGAATAAGTATGAGACAATATATATACATGAGACTCAAACGAACTCTAAACAGAATTAGTTAAACACAGCTGGACTATAACAGACACTTGATAAGAATCTTTAACAGACTAAACTAATTCTGTATTACTCCCCCTCAAGCTGGGCGAAGGATAGTCTAAGGAGAGCTTGGAGCAAAGATACAAGAACCGAGTAAGTGGCAGTGCTTTAGTAAAAATGTCTGCTGTCTGTTCTTCTGTAGGAACATATCTAATATCAACTTGCTTGTTCTCAACCTTTTCTCGAACAAAATGTACATCAATTTCGATGTGCTTAGTCCTAGCATGAAAAACAGGATTAGAGGCAAGTGAACCTGCACCAGTACTATCACACCAGATAATGGGAGGCTTCTCAATGAACACACCAAGCTCTGTGAAAAGAGCTTGTAACCATAGCAATTCAGCTGTAGCTAAAGACAAGGCTCGATACTCAGCTTCAGCAGAACTCTTTGCTACAACATGTTGTTTCTTAGATGACCAATTAACCAGATTACCACCAAGGAACACACAATAGCCACTTGTAGACCTACGATCCTCCAAAGAGCTTCCCCAATCAGCATCAGTATAACACTCCAAAACAAGACGCTGAGCTGGTTTGAACTGAAGACCAAGATCTGATGTGCCTTTTAGATATCTAAGAAGTCTTTTGCAGGCAGCCCAGTGCTTTTCAGTAGGACTTTGCAAATATTGACTAAGTTTATTGACAGTATACGAAATGTCAGGTCTGGTCATAGTCAAATATTGCAAAGCACCTATAGTGCTTCGATACAATTTGGGCTGCGAGAAAAGAGTATCAGAAGAAGTAGAATTCATAGCAGAAAGTTTATCTCCTGGACACATTGGTGTAGAACTTGATTTTGACTCTGCCATATTAGTTTTTACTAGAAGATCATGCAAATACTTTCTCTGTGTCAAAAGAAGACCTGTAGAGTTTCTAACAGCTTCAAAACCAAGAAAGTAATTGATTGAACCCAAGTTTTTAAGAGCAAACTGGCTTTGTAAATCAACAATGACAGTATGCACCAAACTAGAATCTTCTCCTGTAATGAGTATATCATCTACATAAACTAAAAGAAAAATCATTTTTCCATGCTTCTTTGTGAAGAAAAGAGAAGAATCGGAAGTGGAACTAATGAAACCCCAGGTGCAAAGAGCAGCTTTCAATTTGGCAAACCAGGCTCGTGGAGCTTGTTTAAGCGCATAAAGAGCCTTCTGTAATTTGCACACATGATGAGGTTTGGCCGGATCCTCAAAACCATAAGGTTGTACCATGTACACAACCTCTTGAAGATCCCCATTCAAAAAGGCATTATTGATGTCGATTTGCTGAATGTCCCAATTATAAGTAACAGCCAAACTGAGAATAACTCTAATAGTAGCAGGCTTGATAACAGGACTGAAAGTGTCAAAGTAATTAATTCCAGCTTGTTGTTGAAACCCTTTAGCAACCAATCGAGCCTTATACTTATCCAACGTACCATCGGCTTTGAGCTTAACCCTGAATACCCACTTGTTATGAACCAGTTGCATTTGATCAGAATAGGGAACTAAAGTCCAGGTATGATTAGCCATAAGAGCATTGTATTCATTATCCATAGCAAGTTTCCAGTTAGCATTTGATAAAGCTTCCTCAACTGTTGTTGGTTCAAAAATATCATCACATATTGGCTTTTGTGCAGAATAAAGTTTTGGTTTAAAAATGCCTGCTTTAGCTCTAGTAGTCATGGGATGAGAAGATATAGCTGGTAAGGAAGAGATAGAAGAAGAAGAAGAAGAAGAAGAAGAAGAATTAGATGAAGGAGAAATGCTAGAGGATTGAGCTGAGCCAGTGGAAGAAGACTCTAAAGAAATAGAAGGACCTGGATCATGAGTGATAGGAGCAGGAGGCAGAGTGGATGGAAGAGGAAAAAGAGTTGTGACAGTAGGTGATTGTATACTGAAAGTGGAAAATAATGACATATAAGGAAATTCAGATTCATCAAATTCAACAGTACGAGCAATGTACAATCTGCCAGATGGATGCAAACATCTATATCTTTTATGATAGGGACTGTATCCTAGAAATAGACACTTGGACGTTCTAAATTGAAACTTATGTCTATTATAAGGGCGAAGATAAGGATAACAAGAGCACCCAAATACTCTAAAAAAGGAATAATCTGGGTTTTTTTTAAAAAGAACATGAAAAGGACTAGAATTATTAATCACAGGTGTAGGCAACCTGTTGATGATATACACAGCAGATACAAAAGAGTCCCACCAATATTTGAGGGGCATTTGAGCCTGAGCAAGTAAAGTGAGGCCTAACTCAACAATATGAAGGTGTTTCCTTTCAGCTTTACCATTTTGTTGATGCACATGGGGACAAGGGTGTCTAAACACAATGCCTAACTTAGTAAGAAGAGGTAAAAGGGTTCTGTATTCTCCCCCCCAATCAGTTTGTAAGCACTTAATCTTAGTACTAAAGTTCCTTTCAACATATGCATTAAAACTATTGAACACCATAAAAGCTTCAGACTTGGTTTTTAAGGGATAAATCCAAGTGAAACGACTAAAATCATCCACAAAATGTAAGTAATATCTGTAACCATCAGCAGAAACATAAGGAGATGGTCCCCATACATCTGAGTGAACAATTTCAAAGGGATGAGTAGTTTTGTGTAAAGAAGGAGGAAAAGAATTCTGATGTAACTTGCCCATTTTGCAGGCAGAACAAAAAGTCATTTTATTTATATCACAAGGCACTTGTACAGACTCTAAAATGGTTTGAAGTACATGAGGATTTGGATGACCAAATCGTTGGTGCCACAAGTTCATAGAAACAGACTTGGAAACAGAAACAGTATGTTCAGCAGAAGTGTTAGACACACTTTTATTACAAACAAAAGTAGCTGGAAGTGGAAAATTGGACACTAGATGAGACTGAAGTGACCGACTAGGAGAAGAGTCAAGCTTGTATAGGCCATCTTCAAGCTTTCCCTCCAAAAGAACTTGCTTCGTGCTCATATCCTTGATAAGACAATTATGAGCAGAAAATTCAATAAGAACATGATTATCTTTAGTAAACTGAGAAATACTAAGCAGATTTTTAGTAATGGTAGGAACATGAAGAATGTTTTTGAGTTGTAAGGACTTAAAAGAGGAAGGTATAGAACCATAGCCAATATGTGAGATTGGAAGTTTAGAACCATTACCAACAACAAGTTTTTCTTTTCCTTTGTAATCAGAATGAATTGCCAAATTATTCATGTCAGCTGTATGTGGTTGGTGGCTCCACTATCCATGTACCAAGCTGAATCAGTTACAGTATCAGGTGTTGCAACACATGCTTGAGCAGACTGAGCTACATGAGCTTGTGGTGTGAAAGAGGAACCATGCTGATCAGAAGAATGGACAGCACCTTGAAAACTGATATCAAATCGATGATAACACTTCACAGCAAGATGGCCAGTTTTACCACATAGCTGACAAATTGGCTTATTGCCTCGGCCATAACCACGACCTTGACCAAAATTGATCGGACCACGACCTCTGCCTCTTGAATAATTGCCACGACCACCATTGAAATTGTTTGGTCGCCTAAAAGCAGCATTAGCTGTTGGTGGAACAGAAAAATCTGAAGGAATTGAAGAAGTTTGATGCTCAATTCTCATTTCTTGAGTCTGTAACACAAACTGAACTTCCTGCAGAGTCAAAGCTTCACTTCGAGTAGTAAGATTTACAACAACTGATTCATATTCAGAACCAAGACCAGCAAGAATATACAACACCAATTTATCATCAGAAATAGACTGACCAACTGAATTTAAATTGTCGGCTAACATCTTCATTTTTAAAATATATTCTTCAACACTAAGTGAGCCTTTCTTGGTTGTTTGAAGCATGAAGCGCAATTGTAGAACCCTAGCTTTAGAGGTAGTATGAAATAAGCGTTCCAGAGTATACCAAACATCTGAAGCATGAACAGATCGATTGATATGTCCAAGCATGGACTCTGAAATAGAAGAGAAAAGCCAACTCATAAGGAGTTGATCATGACGAATCCAGAGAGTGTACTCTGGATTTGGAACTTGAATCATACTAGCTGAATCTGTAGAACTTGTAACAGAGAGAAATTGTGCTGGAATTGGAGTTGAGCCAAGCAGAAATCCATCAAGATTGTAAGCCCTAACAGTTGAAAGAATCAATGAACGTCAATATTGATAGTTGTTACGATCGAGTTTCAGACTAGGTGTAGCAAGACTAGTAGGAAAGGCAAAAGTTTGAGAAGATGAATCAGTGGAGGTGAAGACCGCCATTGATGACTTTGAAAAATTTTGAGAGCTTTGGCTCTGATACCAAGACAGAAAGAAAGAGAAACTAAAGTTTAGAGAGAAAACAGAGAAGCTGAATCGTATTGATTATTATTTCAATCTTAGTTCTGTAGAATAAGTATGAGACAATATATATACATGAGACTCAAACGAACTCTAAACAGAATTAGTTAAACACAGCTGGACTATAACAGACTCTTGATAAGAATCTTTAACAGACTAAACTAATTCTGTATTACATATACGGTGGCTTCGTGGACTCCTTGGGGATTTCTGAAATTATGCAGACTTATCATGATTATTACTAGGTTTATTTATTGAGGATATATTTTAGGTAGTCACAGAATATTACTAGAACATCTTTAAAGTAGTTACCTTTTCTAAGATGTCTAGCTTATTAAGAGTATTTACCAATAAATAAGAGTCAAGTCTCCTCTTTGTAATCATTTTTATTTGATAATACCCTTTATATGTTTGTTGGGCGTTTCTTCCGCGCTAAAATCTTCTCTCATCTTTCGTTACTATTTCCAGTTTTCAGTCCAAGTAAATTTACAGCAATCCCTTCTCTTAGCATTACTGTCAAATAATGATCAAATCAATTTTCCATATTGGGACACTTATCGGTCTAAGTCAAGACATATAGGGTCATCCTACTCCAACTAATTTCATGCAACAAAGTGACAACAACTGATGCTACTAGACATGAAGGCTAACTTCTAAATGTAAGAAAATGATGATGAAAGATAGGGGAGTGAAAAGAAAGGACAAAAAGTATGTGTTAGATTGGATCATCCAACCCAAAATCATTTGGCTATGGGTGGAGAGGCACAAAGCCATAAATTTCAGATGTGGGACTTTTATTCTCGGCACATACTAACACAGATTTGGATCTCAAGCATATCAGAAATTACACAGAATCTAATGTCTTGTCATTCTCTCACTGTTTTGGATATGTAATCCAATATTTAACTTGCTGAATTGTTGATTGTAAATGTTTGCTCAGATGTATTACACTTTCCTATTGATTGTGCCGTGTATGCCATTATCATCTTTGTTTCTTAAGGCTTTTGTTCTTGAAAGCCATTTTCTGTTGACAACCTCAAAACAAAAGCTTTATTCCAAAGCATCAATATCACCAACACACACACACACAAATATATATATATATATATGATCTTCTCATTATGGAGTTCATCTCGAAATGTATTTTTGGATGAATTTTTCTTAGATGGTCTTCTCATTATCGAAATCATGTATACCAAATTTGGTTAAAAATTACAATTTTTTACTTTTTAAAAAATGGGTATGTTCATAGGTATGTTGTTAGAAGGTATGTTCAGAATTTTTGGAGGGTGCCCCACCCCACAAAACACATACAATCCATCACTGGAGATTTAATTTCAACCCTAGCTAAAATCGTATTCTCAACCATTTCAGTGTGATTTCTTGTACTCAGGAAAATAACTAAAAATTTTCTTACCAACATCTGATTCACTAAAAGCTACCAACCCTAACGCTGTTGTTTCTGTTGCAACCCAAACTCTTTTCTTTTCTTTATTATTTTCGAGTGGTTTTTATGATATAATATGACTTTCACTTGTGAGTTGTTAATACGTATTTTGTTTTTGATTGTATAATTACATCGTGAATCCAATTGGTAGTCTAATTTTGTATTTCGATTATGGTTTTTAATTACATTCTAATTGTAATTGTGAACTTTAAAATTATTTTCCAGGTGAAAGCATCAAGTAACCATCAACATAATTAAATTTCTCATGCTATTGTGAAGAATCATATCCTACATGGATTTCAAGTACACCTGCCAAACTCAGACCGGCAGACATCTCGTGGCGTGTCCTAACTACAATGTTGCGTCTTGTGGCTTTTATGAGTGGATTGATCCGAAAACACCATTGGTGGATAGATTTCTCGAACTATATATGAAGATTGATACGTTGGAGCAGTTATGCCACGTATGATATCAATAATGAAGTTATGACTATTATGTTTGTACTGGATAAGAAATGAGAGAATAAACAATCTTTGTAGGATCAACCTCATTCCATTTTCTTTTGCCAGAGTAGCGATAACGGATGAAAGACTAATATTTGGAATGAGATTCACGTATATGCTTTTCATTAATGATTGTTGTAATTAATGAAACTTAAGCAACTAAGCAGGTTTAACTTTGAAATTAGAAACTCGTGAATAAATTCTAGAATCAAAGAATGTTTCAAGAAGAGTGTATTTGAAAGCTAATTAAGCATATAGAATACAGTTTTAATAAAAAGCAATACAAAAGGAAATAAGGTTATGATTGAAGGTGGAAGATGTAAGAAGTGATTATTCGTCACTTAGGCATGATTATTCATACATCAATTACAACTACAAATATCCCAACAACAACTAGCCACAAATTTGAATCCAACAAATGATAACTCTTCATCTTCACCACAACACATTCAATACTAAAACTAGCATCCCGAGTACTTGTCAACCCAATAAGTGGAGTTTTGTGCTCGTTGAAAAGAAACAAATAAATATGTCCACCCATCAAAGCACACAACACATGCAGATATATCATAAATGTACCTTAATTGCAAAGCATCAAGACAACAACAGAAATGAAAGCAACATGTCAATGATAGAAAAACAGTCAATATCAGCATTATCATACAAAATTAGAATATACGAACAACTCATATTTAAGTAATAGCTTCTCCTCATCTAATTTCTTGAAAGTCAAAGCGGTTGTAATATCCTTGATATCCTGGGACAAAAAACTAGACATAAATTGGAAATTATTGTTTTTCTTCAAATTGATGCAATGACTGTTGAATTCTAATAGTAACCTGACATCACTTACCTATCTATTAAAAGGGACCCTCACTGTCAACCGAACACAATGATTGTATTGTTCAATGAAGCAGGTCATTATAACTATCATAATAAAAATATTAATAATATTTGACCAACCAAACTTATGCAATAGATTTGATCTGAATCGAGGGAATTTTTGTCATTTTTGAGCATATTAGTAGTTTAGTTCTTTTTTAGCTTTTTTCCTTATTTTTTGTTATTGTATTCTCTTTTGTTTTGTTTAGTATTTGAGTGTAAGGAGTATTAATGGCATTTTTATAATTAGTGCCTTAGCTTGGAGCCTAAGCTACTCCTCCCCTTTAAGTAACCTTTTGTAAGCCTCATTTGGGGTAGATTTGAATTTTGACAATAGAAAAGAGTATATATCTCTCTAGATATTTGTAGGAGCCTTTTAATGGATGGTTTACGTCAAATTGGTATCAGAGAAGTCGCTCCACACTGTTGTTTGGTGTATCGGTGCATTTGTATCAAAAAAACTGTACACTACTATTCAATGGCTCCCCGAAAATTCAAACAACAAGATGAGAATTTCGAATTGAGACAACACATGGTGAGGATGGAACGAAAATTAGCCCAACTCCTTGCGGCCCAAACAACCCCCACCCGAGTGGCCTAAACCCTAGCCCCATTATTCCTGCTGCCTCAACTCAAAAAATGGCCCAAACCCTAACCACCACCCTTCAAAACCCTAGTTCTACCCTCACTACCACTCAATACCTAAACCCTAACTGTGCCGCCACCCAAACACCAGCTGAGGCTACCTCTAACCCGACCCATTCAGTTCGGGAGTGGATTCAACATAACTTACATTGCACCCCCAACTCAATACGGACAGTTCACCGGGGTGATGATTTGCCTCCGACTCGTATGTCGCTATATGGGGACAGCCAACGACGACCGATTCCCGATGAGTGGCGCTCTGATTTATCTCCATTTGAATCATTGAACCCTAAGGTGACCCCAATTTATCTCCTTTATTTGTTTGGACTAAGTTCACGTGAGTGTCCCTTGAGGTAAAAAAAGGAGTATGGTTCCCCCTTCCTACACCCCCTCAAGCCTTATTAAACTCCCTAAGTCCCCATTGGATGTCCAATCTATTATCAAAACCCAATCCATCTCTTGACGTTGAGAACTACAGGAAAGAATTCGGTGGTGGATTCAATGACTCATTTTTCAGCCCCCGACAATTTGGACGTTTTACCGGGGCTGACGATTTGTCTCCAACACATATGTTGCTACACATCGATTCCCAACGAGTGGTGCCTCGATTTTATCTCAATTTGAGTTATAGATCCCTAAGGTGACCCCATTCGTTACCTTGATATGCTGATATTCCTCTTACTAGAAGGAGGCACCAGCACAATACTACAATGCTCCACCCCCTCCTCCCGCCACTAGAGGCTTGGGCCAGTTCCCGATTTGATAATTAGAATGAGGAGGACATCCAGTGGACAGCGACCACCTGTTAAAACATCTTAAGGCTTGACAAAACCCTTGATGTTTTTGAAAGCTACAAGTCACTTATTTATTCGGTTTCCCAATTGTCTTTATTCCTAAAATGTTATTTCCCTTCTCACCTATATAGAAAATCAAAATTAAGAAAATGATTCTTGTTACATAGTCAGAATAGAAAAAAAATAATTATTTTTCCATGAAATTCTAATAGAGACATATCTATAAGTACCCACCTATAGAAGACTACTTAACTACCTAACTATCAGCCCAACTCGAGAATTCTATTCTCCAAATAGACCTTTAGTTTTAGAAAAAACAACGTTCCATGATCAACGCTCTACCGGCCCGAAAAATGTTTGATTCTATAATTGAGGTTGAATAATTATAATTCAAACAATTACACCAACCGCACCTAGAACACAAGTATAATTCCAACAACAAGAAAGAGAAGAATTATAAAGCATTTCCATATTAGCCCTGCATATCACGTTAAACAAAGAAAATCTGAAACAAACACAGTTACAACATATATATGTTGGAAAATTGGACATGAATTGGGTTTAAGAAAATTGTCCAGAATTTTGAGCAAATTTGAGCTCAAATTTAGGTGGGACCCACACTATGAAAATCGTGGGACCATATACGAACGCGTTCACCTCCGCAAGGAGATTAACGTAGTATATTCATACGTCCAATTTTAATAAGTTATGAATGATCAATATGTCCCCAAAGTGACTCACAAAGAAATGAAAGTTAATGAATTGGGTGTGTTTTAACTCTTGTCCCACATTGGAAGAGTAGTGGAAATTTGATGAGTTAATAACACCCCAAGTATGGACTAAGGCTTGGATGCCTTGGGGTATCCCAATTCTTTGAAGGGGAGATGACCTAAGCTATGCTCGGCTCGGCTCAGCTCGGTTCGGTTCGGGCTCGGGCTTATAAAAATCTCCTACATTTTTGGGCCGAATTTATTTAACTTTCTGGGCTTTAATTGTTAATTAATTATGAAATTAATTAATTACAAAGTTAATTAATTAATTAATAAACTGTTGGCAGTTATTGCCAACAGTCAACAGTTAATTTCGTTTAACTGTTTTTGACAGTTAATTTCAGTTGACTGTTCCAACAGTCAACACAAAAGCTATAAATTAAACATTTTCCCTACATAATTTAGAACTGAAAAATTTCCCTCCTCCAGAATTGCTGTCATTTTATTCCAGAAAATTCCTGTCATATCTGTTCCAGAAATTCTTTTTTCTGCATAATATATCTTGCATTGTTGTTGAGTAAAAGCCACATAATTTGAGTTCGTTGAAATTAATTACTGTTGTGCTACATAATTAATTGGAAAAATCCGTTCTATCTTGGGAGACAATATTCATCAACCTCGGAGCACATTGGAGGGAATAAATTGTCTTAAGGAGACTGTTCTTAACAGGGCTGGGATTATTTCTTTTATTCTCATAATATTTCTGCAAATTCAAGTAAGTTTTTCATTTCTGTAATTCTGTTTTAATTCCGAATTATATAATAATTCATAATTCTGTACAATTGTTATTTATAAATAGTAGACATAACAATCTTAAGACAATTTACTTAGTTCTATTGTTTTGTAGTGTACATAATTTAATTCATTACAGAAATTTATTTGTTGAAAATAAATCTGCTTTGATAGAATAAAATGAATTAATTTACTGCTTTATTGTAGAAATTAGTAAAAAAGTTTTGATATAGAAATTAATTTCTATACTGTTTTATATTATGTTTTAGAAAATAAAATTTTATTTGTGTATTCTTGTTAAAATCTGATTATGTAAATTTTTAATCTTTAAATTATAATTCTATTTTGTACAGAATTCTTTTTATTATTAAAAATTAGTGTGACACTGATTTTATATTTAATTCTATTTTGTACGGAATTCTGTTTATATTATAGTTTAATTCTGAATTTTATTTGAAATTCTTTTGGAATTCATTTATTGTGAATTATATTTGGAGGAAATTGGTGCACAGAATTTTGTATTCTGTTTTGGTTAATTCATTATATATGAATTTTATCATTGATAAAAATTCTGTTTTTGTAACAGAAATGGAATCGCAATGTACGAACACTACTCCTACGAAAATGATTGTCACCAACACAAATGTGACTGCACCCGTATCTATGCCACACGGGGAGAAACCAAAAAAGTTCATTGGAGCTGATTTCAAACGTTGGCAAGGACAAATGTACTTCTATCTCACTACCTGCCAACTGGGCAGGTTTGTATATGAAGATTGCCCCTCTACTCAAGAGGGAGATGACGCTGAAAAGGTTGCTGTTGTCGATGCTTGGAAGCATTCGGACTACCTATGCCGGAATTATATTCTGGCTTACTTGGACAAGACATTGTACCATGTCTACTGCACGATCAAAACATCCAAGGAATTATGGAATTCTTTGGAAAAGAAGTATAAAACTGAAGATGCTGGGATGAAGAAATTTATTGTTGGGCGTTTTCTGGACTTCAAAATGGTTGATTCTAAATATGTGATCTCGCAAGTGTAAGAATTCCAAGTGATCCTCCACGACATTCATGCTGAAGGAATGTCAATTAGTGAAACTTTCCAAGTTGCTGCAATTGTTGAAAAGTTTCCACCATCTTGGACTTTGTTCAAAAACTATCTCAAGCAAAAGCGTAAGGATATGAATGTGGAGGAGTTGGTGGTCAGGCTAAGAATCGAAGAAGACAATCGTGAGTCTCAAAAGAAAAGTGGGAAGAATCCGATGGAAACAAAGGTCCATGTCGTTGAAGGTCCTAATAAGAACAAACGAAAGTATGATGAAGAAGGCACTTCCAAACATAACAAGAAAAAGTTCAAAGGCAAATGCTACAATTGTGGTAAACCTGGACACCGCTCAAGCGAGTGTCGTAAGACGAAGAAGAAAAATCAAAACAATCCTCAATCAAATGTAACTAAGGGTGTGAATATCGTCAATGATTTGGCGGATATGAATCTTTCTGCCGTGGTCTCTGAATGTAACTTGGTTGGAAATACCAAGGAATGGTGGGTGGATACTGGATCCACACGACACATTTGTGCAAACAAATGGATGTTCACCACCTATAAGCCTTTGGAAAATGAAGAAAATCTCTTTATGGGAAATTCTCCCACTTCGAAGGTGGTGGGACAAGGAAAGATAACTCTGAAAATGACTTCTGGAAAGGAACTTACTCTCAACAATGTTCTTCAGGTGCCTGATATCCGAAAGAATCTAATTTCTGGATCTCTCCTTACTAAAAATGGTTTCAAGCTTGTGTTTGTGTCTGATCGCTTTGTGTTGTCTAAAAATGACATGTATATAGGAAAGGGCTACCTAAATGAGGGGCTCTTTAAACTCAATGTTCTTACTGTAACCCCAAAAACATCTATTTCAATGAATGAAATTGCTAGTTTTTTTTACTTGATTGTGTCATCTAATATTTGGCATGATAGATTAGGACATGTTAATTTTGATACATTGCGTAGATTAATTAACTTGGAATTTTTGCCAAAATTTAATATTGATAAAAATCATAAATGTGAAATTTGTGTGGAATCTAAATTAGAAATATTACCTTTCCATTCTATTGAAAGGATAACTGAACCTTTAGATTTAATTCACACCGATATTTGTGATTTAAAATTTGTTCATACTAGAGGTGGGAAAAAGTATTTTATTACTTTTATTGACGATTGCACAAAATATTGCTATGTATATTTGTTACATAGTAAAGATGAGGCTATTAATGCATTTAAACAATATAAGAATGAAGTTGAGAATCAATTAAGCAAAACGATAAAGGCTATTAGAAGTGATAGAGGAGGTGAATATGAATATCCATTTGAGGAATTTTGTTTTGAAAATGGGATTATTCATCAAACAACCGCTCCTTATTCTCCTCAATCGAATGGTGTTGCTGAATGCAAAAACCGTACTTTGAAAGAAATGATGAACTCAATGTTATTAAGTTCAGGAGCTCCACAAAATTTATGGGGGGAAGCCTTACTTTCTGTTAATTACATTCTCAATAAAATACCTCACAAAAAGAATCACAAGACACCTTATGAATTATGGAAAGGTCGAAGACCTTCCTATAAATATTTACGAGTGTGGGGGTGCTTAGCCAAAGTGATGGTTCCTAAAACTAAAAAGGTAAGAATAGGGCCAAAAACCGTGGATTGTGTATTCATCGGTTATGCTACTAATAGCAGTGCATATCGATTGCTAGTTTGTAAATCTGAGATTTCAGACATTCATGTAAATACGGTTATTGAATCGAGGGATGCTTCATTTTTTGAAAATGAATTCCCGTATAACATTACCCGAGAATCTGGTCATTCTAAAAGGACAAGTCAAGCTACTACAAGTGGTACTCATCAACCTATTGAATCAATACAGGATGAACCAAGATGTAGTAAAAGAGCAAAAACCTCGACTTCTTTCGGTCCGGATTTTCTAACATATTTGTTAGAAAATGAACCTCAATCGTATAAAGAATCTATATTCTTACCCGATGCTTCCAATTAGAAAGAAGCAATTAATAGTGAAATTGAATTCATATTACAAAATCATACATGGGAACTAGTGGATCTTCCACCAGGTTCAAAACCGTTAGGTTATAAATGGATCTTCAAAAAGAAATTGAAGGCCGATGGATCAATTGATAAATATAAAGCTAGACTTGTAGCTAAAGGCTATAGGCAAAAGGAAGGGTTGGATTTCTTCGACACATATTCACCGGTAACAAGAATAACGTCCATTCGGATGTTAATAGCAATAGCTGCTATTAATGGACTTGAAATACATCAAATGGATGTAAAAACTGCATTCTTAAACAGGGAACTAGACGAGGAAATTTATATGGAGCAACCTGAAGGGTTCAAAGCTCCCGGACAAGAAGGAAAAGTATGTAATATTGTTAAATCACTATATGGATTAAAACAAGCACCTAAGCAGTGGCATGAAAAATTTGATAATGCAATGTTATCAAATGGTTTCAAAATTAATGAATGCGATAAATGTGTTTACTTTAAACACATTCATAATGGATATGTCATTGTATGCCTCTATGTTGATGATATGCTTATCATGGGTAGTAACTTGGAAATTGTCAAAACTACAAACAAATGTTGAGTATTAGATTTGACATGAAAGATATGGGAATCGCCGATGTTATATTAGGAATTAAAATTTTTAGAACATCGGATGGACTTATATTATCTCAATCTCATTACATAGAGAAAGTACTTGAAAAATTCAAGAAGTATGATATTAGTCCTACCAAGACACCTGTAGATGTAAATTTACATCTTGCAAGAAATAATGGTGAAAGCATATCTCAACTAGAATATTCTCGTATTATCGATAGTTTAATGTATATCATGAACTGCACACGACCGGACATAGCATACTCAATAAGTAAGCTAAGTCGATTTTTGAGTAATCCAGGAAGAGATCACTGGAAAGCTATATTGAGAGTTTTGGGTTATTTAAAATATACTCAAAACTATGGACTGCACTACTCAAAATATCCAGCTGTTCTTGAAGGACATTGCGATGCAAATTGGATATCCGATATAAAAGACTCTAAGTCTATGAGTGGGTATGTGTTTACTCTCGGAGGTGAAGCTGTATCTTGGAAATCCTCAAAACAAACGTGCATTGCTAGATCGACAATGGAATCTGAATTCATTGCACTAGACAAAGCTGGAGAAGAAGCTGAATGGCTTCGAAATTTCTTAGAGGATGTTCCAAATTGGTCTAAACATGTGCCCGCAATATGTATACATTGCGATAGCCAATCAGCGATTGGAAGGGCACAAAATCACATGTATAACGAAAAGTCACGACATATCCGTCGTCGACAAAATACCGTTAGACAACTTCTCTCAAACGGAATTATCTCAATTGACTATGTAAAGTTAAAAGATAATATATCGGATCCACTAACGAAAGGTTTAAACCGAGAGCAAGTTAAAAGATCATCGAGAGGAATGGGTCTAAAGCCTATAAATAAATCAGAATTAATATAGTGGAAACCCAACCTACCTGACTGGAGATCCCAAGATCTAGGTTCATTGGGAAAACCGAACTACGTTGTATTCAGTAAGCACTGGAGGATATTTAATCCTATCCATTTCAAAGATGAGACAGTGCATATCTGCCGCGAAATTAGGATAAGTTATGCTTTTAATGACATCTATATCTTAGTACGTCTAAGTGGGGTATTGTAGAATACTCTTTATGGAAGTCACCAACGTGAGTAAGAAGGGGGCCACTTCTATGAGAATAATGAAAGGCATATTCTCTAAAATACTTGCGGAACCAAGTGGTGTTCACGGCCAAAATGAACACAAACGTGAGAACCAACTGTGTTGAAGAATTGTTGTGTGAATACTGTTGTCTAGGTTTACAAAAACGGTTGACTGTTCAAGGACGTGAAGTCTACTGATTAACTAAGTAAATCAGATAGTATATCACTAAGGAAAGTTCAAGGCCACTAGTCTACTTCTCCCGATGCAATAAGTCTTAATTTTTACTCAACTTGTGTCTGCATCTGCATTAGCATCTGTTTGGTTTTATTTATAGAGATATATCATTCATGTGGGGGATTGTTGGAAAATTGGACATGAATTGGGTTTAAGAAAGTTGTCCAGAATTTTCTGGACAGAATTTTGAGAAACTTTGAGCTCAAATTTAGGTGGGACCCACACTATGAAAATCGTGGGACCATATACGAACGCGTTCACCTCCACAAGGAGATTAATGTAGTATATTCATACGTCCAATTTTAATAAGTTATGAATGATAAATATGTCCCCAAAGTGACTCACAAAGCAATGAAAGTTAATGGATTGGGTGTGTATTAACTCTTGTCCCACATTGGAAGAGTAGTGAAAATTTGATGAGTTAATAACACCCCAAGTATGGACTAAGGCTTGGATGCCTTGGGGTATCCCAAATCTTTGAAGGGGTGATGACCTAAGCTATGCTCGGCTCGGCTCGGTTCGGTTCGGGCTTATAAAAATCTCCTACATTTTTTGGCCGAATTTATTTAACTTTCCGGGCTTTAATTATTAATTAATTACGAAATTAATTAATTAATTAATTAATAAACTGTTGGCAGTTATTGCCAACAGTCAACAGTTAATTTCGTTTAACTGTTTTTGACAGTTAATTTCGGTTGACTGTTCCAACAGTCAACATAAAAGCTATAAATTAAACATTTCCCCTACAGAATTTAGAACTGAAAAATTTCCCTCCTCCAGAATTACTGTCATTTTATTCCAGAAAACTCCTATCATATATGTTCCAGAAATTCTTTTTTTTGCATAACATATCTTGCATTATTGTTGAGTAAAAGCCACAGAATTTGAGTTCGTTGAAATTAATTATTGTTGTGCTACATAATTAATTGGAAAAATCCGTTCTATCTTGAGAGACAATATTCATCAACCTCGGAGCACATTGGAGGGAATAAATTGTCTTAAGGAGACTGTTCTTAACAGGGCTCGAATTATTTCTTTTATTCTCATATTATTTCTGCAAATTCAAGTAAATTTTTCATTTCTGTAATTCTGTTTTAATTCCAAATTATATAATAATTCATAATTCTGTACAATTGTTATTTATAAATAGTAGACATATAAAATAAAGATGTCTAAATTTGGGTGATTTTATAAATACTAGACATATAAAATAAAGATAATCAAGCAAGGCAAACACACAATAAATAAGGTTTTTGAAGTGATTCAGCTATGAGAAATCCCTATCTATACTGTTTTTATTATTTTTAGTGGTTACAATAGCTCAGGGTTGTGTATGCTTGTGCCTGATTAAATCGTCCCCTTTAGCTAACGGAGATCATGTATTTATAGTGGTTAGGAACCCAAGAAATGGAGTGCCTTTTATATTCAGGCACTTACAAATGTATACAATAAATAAGACTGTTGATATCCTCCGACACGTGTACAAAAGCTGGTAACTATTCTTTTCGAATGACTTTTTTTATTCTTGATGGTTCGTATTCATGAGGTTGGTTGTTCAGTTAGCCGATTAAGTGTCTCTGGAGCCGACCAAGAAAGTAACTACTATAGGAATTGCCATGTAGAAGGACAGGTATCCATTTCTCATTGGTCCACGTGGATAAATAATTTTTGTATACAACACAAGCCCTAATGCTCCATGCTTGATTATTGATCAGAAGTATGGAGTATTTGTTCTAGAATATTTCTCGACGTGATATCTAGAACTTGGTCGGCAGCCGACCTCTCGGACTTGTAAAAAATTTCACCAGTATCTAATAATGGCATTTTTGTAAATAATATGAACTTTAGCAAACCGCTAAAGGGTATGTTAGTCTTTTTGCTTGTTGGGACTGTGCGGCCACCACCAGTTCAATTGTTCATTCAGCTAATCATTTTATTTCTTATTTCGAAGTAACCAATAAAAGGACTGTTGCTTCCCTCCACTTTTCTTTACCTCAAAATTTTTGAACTTAGGCTCTCATTTTCTTCTCAAGCTTTCCTTTTGCTTTCATTGTTTGCTCTTTGCTATCGTTTTTCAACTCTATAAGCTTTATTGCCTTTCCTTTTTTGATTTTTCTATCTTTTAATCTTGGTGTACATTGTTGACGAAGGTCCTTTAGAGGAATTTAGGAAAAAAGAAAGATTCCAAGTTGGGTAGGATTAGAAATAGCTAGTGGGATTGTTAATGTGTTGTCCTTGTATGAGGGTCATTGGATCCCAACTATATTCATTATTGAATGTGGTATTACCTTTCTCCTAAACACCTTTTTTCTTTAATTCTGCCAGTATTTTTTATATAGTCCCAGTAAGAGTAGCCCTCAATACAATACTTATTATATGAAAACCAGGCAGGCCAATAGGGCATTGGTGGTTAACTTGACAGATTCAAACAAAAATTATTGGGACTATGGTGTTATGGTGAAGAATTAGAAATATGCCCCCCTTTTTGAGGGGGTAACATACACTGGACCCAGGTGCCCCCAGGAAGGGCTTGGCATAGGTCGTACATTTATTTTTATTTTCAATTTCTTCCCATATGTTGCAAACTTTTCAATGATTTGTCGACTAACTGTCTCTCTTTGTTCTTGTGCAAAGGAAAGAAAAAAGAAATGCCCAAAGGAAAGTGAGGTTAATATTGCGAATCACAAATACTTGTGGGTCATCCACCGAAGAATGGGAGAAGAGCATCCTCGAGTAGCTTTTATTCTGCTAGAAAAAGAAAGTTTTGTTACTTCATTTGTTTCCCGACCAACAATCATTCTGCCTCACTCCCCCATAAATTTGGACGAGGAACCAGTTTATACCTCATTTGTTGTCGAGTGAACTGGAGTAGAGAGAGAGCTTGCAAAAGTAGGAACACCATCTTCCTTCAAAACACTCGACCTTACAACCATCCCAACTTCACCCTCTACAGAAATGGTGAAGAAAAAAATTCCAAACTTATTTACTGGATCTAGATCTCCTCCTCCTACCAAGAAAAATATTGTTGTCAATAAGAGGGCTCAGGGTGGCGATAAGAGGCCTCAAGTTATCAATGCAAAAGAAGTACAAATTATTGAGCCTCAATTCAAGAGGTTGAAGAAAGATCTTCCCAACCACCAAGAGTTGGCCAAAAAAACCTGTGCCGACCAAGGAAGGATTGGAGATGACTCTGTGACAATCAATCCTGGATTAACCACCGGTTTGATAAGGTTGGAACTCATCCAACGGATAGGTCGGTAGTAAACCTGTTGTCAAAAGATCAGTTGGTGGAAAGGGTTAGTCAGAATTTTGCCTTGGTAAGCACTTAACTTCTTTGTTTGTCTTCAATAATGTATATGTAATATCTGCATGTACTGATGTTGTGTATTTTTTCTTTTATAGTTCTTAGTTGATTATAACCAAATGTTGTAGAAGGACGACCAGTTGAAAGCCTCCTCAGTAGATGTGGAGGAAGCCTTCGAAGGTTTTCAGAAGTCTTTAAAGGATTATGAAAAAGCTCTTGAGACTGAGAGAAAATCCTGGCAAGATAAAGTCTGAGTGGATAAAGACAAAGTTACTTCTTTTGAGAGGAAATTTAAGGAGGATTAGGATAAAGCCAGACTTGCTGAAGATAAGGTCACCGCTTTGACTGTTGAGGTGGCTTCAAAGGAAAAACAATTCTTTGAGTTAAAGGCTAAAAATGAATCTGATAAGGAAGAAGTCGTCAATAAAGGATGGGATAAGGCATTTGCTACTATAGTCATTCAAATTGAGTATGTGAATAAGGTCTCTTATAAGGATGGTTGGTCGGATGCCTTCAATGAGGTCTACACGTAGGCAGACTCAGAATTATTTCAAAGGCATAACCTAGGAGCCCCTCCCAACTTGGATGAGGATTTTAAGGATAAAGAGGGTTCTAAAGAATCTTCCATGGTTCCAGCTGCTATAACTGACCTACCTTCTGACTCAGAAGATAAGGAAAAGGTTTAATTTCTTTAGCTATTTTTTATCCTCTTTTATGTATTCTTTTTCTTCTTTCTTCATTTGTAATGGAACCTCCCTTATAATCCTTGATTTATCAATGAAATGAAGACATTTTGTTCATTCTTTCCAGTTCTACTTTGATATTATTCGTTTGTTTGATTATTGTTCTTTATGTTCCTTGGTCAGACTTATGTTCTTATGCTTGTGAATTTCCAATTTGATGTTAGGAAGAATATGATAATTTCTACCGAATCCGACCTGTTGAGATGTTACAAAAGTCTTCTTAAAATTGGTCATAAGGTTTTGACTGAAGAAGAATTAGTAGGGTTTCTCAGCGCAGATGACTCTGACCAAGTGAAATATGCCTATATTCATCTTCATTGTCTTGTTGATAGGACTGTGGCAAAAAATGCTTCCTATTATAAGATGATTGAACAACTGTAAGAAGATCAAAATCTTTCTTGGGCATTACTACTATGAATGTCATTGTACCTCGAAAAGGAAACATAAAAAAGGAATCATAATTGATAGAAACTCGCAACTTCATTAAATTGAATAAATGATTACATCAAATTAAAATTACTGATAATATTTTTATAGATGGTCTACATTTTATGAATTCTTCCCCTTCAAGTGTTTTCAGGTGATAAGTGCCTGGTCGGATGACTGCCAAGATGCGATAAGGACCATGCCAGTTGGGATCCAACTTTTTGCCTTTATGAATCACTTTCTTAAGGACATAGTCTCCTTCTTTGAGGTTGGTCGACTTGACCCTCCTGTTGTAGAATCAAGCAGTTTTTTTATTGATAAGAAGTTATTCTAATTGCAGCATCCTATCTGATTTCTTCAACCATGTCTAGATTTAGTCTCCTCATAAGATCACTCTTAGGGGAGTCAAAATCCAGTACCCAGCGAGTCAGTAGACCTATTTCAACTGGTACTACTGCCTCAGTGCCAAAAGCGATCATGTGTGGAGTCTCTCATGTTGTTATTCTTGGTGTTATCCTCTAAGCCCATGTGACGTTGTGCAGCTCGTTGATCCAGTTCCCCTTAGCATCATCCAAATCTTTTCTTCAACCTATCAAGCAAAGTCTTATTAGTGATTTATGTCTGACCATTTTATTGTAGATGTCCAAGTGCTGAATGAAGTTTCTGAATCTTATACCGAATGAAATATTCCTTAAACTCATCATTATCAAACTGAGGATCATGATCAGTGATGAAGGCATAAGGCATCCCATAGTGACATATAATCTTCTTCCATTCAAATTGAAAAACCCTCTGATAAGGAATATCAATCAAGGGCTTAGCCTCCACCCATTTGGTGAAGTAATCCACTACTACTACGAAAACTTGAACCTTCTTTTGGTAGTCGTCAATGGGTCGACCAAGTCAATCCCCTATTTAAAAATTAGTCAAGAAGACATGATGGGAGTTAGGGAAGACCCAATCTTCTATAAATAGTACAAACTTCTAGCACTTATCACACTTCTTGGTGAAAGAAACATAATTTTCCTTCATCGTTATCCAGTGGTAGCCTTGCATAGTTATTCTTTGCACTAATAATCGACCGGTTAAATGAGATCTACACGAGCCTTCATATACCTCCTTGATGAAATGATGTACTTCGGTTTCATTAACACAATTAAGTAGGGAGACAGTGTATCCCCTTATATATAGAATGCCTTTCTCCAAAAAGTAACTAGTTACTTGGTATCTCATCTTCCAGGCTTTTTTCTATTCGGATGGCAGCAACCCTTTATCAATGTAGTCTTTGATTGGATCCATCCAGGAAGGACCCAATTCCACAAAGATAACATTGACAGCTTCCATATCAATGCTTCTGTGTGTGAGGATCTCTGCTGGAATAGTTCGTCTGAGTTCTATCTCAGTTATTGAGGCTAGTCAAGCAAGTGCATTTGCTCAAGCATTTTATTCTAAGGATCCGGACCATTTTAATTGCAGGAAATAGAGATATAACCTTTATAGCTTTGTTCAAATTCCATACCATAAGTTCCGCTTTAACTCCACATATATTAAGCATTTGAATGACGATGACTTGAGAATCACTATATGCTATCACCTGCTCGGCACCCAATGATAAGCGAGTTCCAAATCCATAATCAACGCCTCATACTCGGCATTGTTGTTGGAAGCTTGGAGCTGAAAACATAAAGAGTATTCCACATAAAAGTCATTTAGTGTTGATGATAAGTCCTGCTCCATTTACAGTGGCACATGAAGATCCATCCACAAATAATTTCCAAACTGGAATGTCGTTTTTGAAGTCTTCCTCTGATAATACTCCATATCTGAATATCCTCTTGCTCTGTTCAGCTAATCACTGAGCTTTTTCTTGGGCGGTTGATGTTTTTGATTGGTCGGTGACAATCTTAGTTTTCTTTTGAGATGAGATCTCGTCCAAATAAGTATGGTCAGCAGGAGAACTTAGATTATTGGTTACCTATGGGTATGTTAATTATGCAATAAAATCCACTACTGCTTGCCCTTTCAATGCAATCCTTGGCACATATACAATTTCATATTCCCCAAGACATCAACCTTCCTGACTTTTCTAGTTTGTGCAAAGCTTTTCGCAGAGGCAAGTAAGTGTACACCACAATAATGTGTGCTTGGAAATATGGTCTCATTGTCTTGGAGGCTTCAATAAGTGCAAGTTTTTCCAAGCGTGGGTACTTAATTTTTACTCCTAGAAATGCTTTACTGGTTTATTAAACAGGCTTCTGAACTCCTCCTTCTAGTAGGGTCAAAGCCGAACTAACAGTTGACTCTAAAACAGCCAAGTACATATATAACCTTTCTCTTAAAATTAGTCAGGAGAGTAGTGGTGGACATCCTTGGTATTTCTTTAACTCTAGAATATATTTATCACATTCATTATTCCACACCTTATAATATGGAAGACATTTATCTATTGCTTGGAACATAAAACGATTGAGGGCTGTTACTCTTCCAGACAATTTCTTCACGTCTTTCTTATAGGTAGGAGATTGCATCTCAATGAAAGCCTTTATCTTATCAGGAATGACTTCGATTTTCCTTTGGTTTATAATATAACCCAAGATCATTCCTTTTATACCCTAAATATGCATTGGTCAATTTGAGTTTCATCTGGTGATTCTCCAACTGGTCAAACATCTGAGCCAAGTATTTAATGTGGTCAGCGACAACCTTGCTCTTGGTGAGCATGTCGTCCACATATACCTCCATGTTCTTGCCAAGTTGCTCTTCAAACACTTTGTTCACCAGCCTCTGGTATGTTGCTCCAGCATTTTTAGTCCAAAGGTCATAATGTTGCAGCAATATGTTCCTCATTTAGTGATAAAATACGTTCTCTCCTTATCTTATGGATTTATTTTAATCTAGTTATAACCAGAATAGGCATTCATAAAGCTAAGTAACTTATGACCTATAGTTGCATTTACCAACTGATCAACCCTTGGTAAAGAAAAATGATCATTTGGACATGCTTTGTTGAGGTTGGTGAAGTCTACGCACATACGCCATTTGTCATTCTTTTTTTTTACCATTACTACATTAGCCAACTAGTTGGGATACTTGACATCTTCTATAAATTGAGCTCTCTATAATTTTTTCACTTCCTCTTGGATGGCCATGTTCTTCTCTAGACTGAACACTCTGCATTTCTACTTGACCATCTTAACATATTTGTAAATATTGAGTTCATGGCAGATAAAATTAGGTTCAATTCCTGAAATATCCTCATGGATCCAGGCGAACACATTCTTACGTTATCTTAGGAATGCAATCAATTCTTGTTTGAGAGAAAGTGTTAAGTTCGAGTTAATTTGGGTGGTTCTTTTAGACTTTTCATCATCAAGAATAATGGTCTATGTTTCCTTCATAACCTTTCCCTTGACCAGATCTTCTTCCTCCCGAGGATCCAAGGTGTCAATATGATAGGTGGTAGTTCTCTTCTGGATTTCTTGCAGGTCGGTAGAGATGTAATAGCACTCTCTAGCTTCCATCTAGTTGCGAGATTAACTATGGTGACTCCATAATTAGTAGGAAACTTCATACACTAATGTACTGTATACGGTAACTCTATCTAGAATCATGTTGTAGACTAAAGGGATATTTTTATCCAATATGAAGAAGTGAATCCTCTCCTTTCTGCTAGCTGGCCAAGTGCTGACCAAGGCGTCCAGCTTGATTGTCCCCAAAGGATAAAATTTTTCTCTTGATAATCCGATGAGAGACTTGTGATAAGTATCTAATTTTTTGTCTCGTAGCCCTAAGATGTGGAAGCAATTATAGAACATGGCATTTACTCAACTCCCATTATCTACCAGGATTCTTTCTATTCTGCCATAATGAACCCGACAAGTGATAATCAGTGGGTCGCCATGAGGGTAAAGTGTAGGTTCCCAAAATATAACTATCAACAAAACACTTTTGCTTGTGCGGAATTAAGTTAAGGATGAATGGAATTCAACTTTCTCTGTTTGAAAACTCTTTTTCAATTTTATCAAACTAAGTTGTGACACAAATTAACTTAACCATATTTTATCTTGTTTAACCCTAAACATGCATCTAGTGATTAAAGCAAGTAAAATAAAGTAAAGATACTCACAATGCCTGATGTACGAGGAAAAACCCAAAACGAGAAAAAACCTCGGACGACCTAAGTCAGACAATCATTATGAATAATGGTTTTACAAAGACGAATTATCCTTACTCAATGAGTCGATCCCCATGGGTCTTGAAGATCCTTTTGTTCTTCTACCGTTCTTCAATAGTGTCCACGCATAAATTTCATCTTCCATGATGCTCGTCCACAACACTTGACTCCAAGAATGTCTCGGTGTCCACCAATATGGCTTGATACATCTACAATGTTGAACACGATATCTGTCGCTTCTCCACCGTAAAACCAAAAATCACAAGTGTTCAATAATGAAAAAAACTCAACTTGGTGTAGCAAGGATCACATAAACATTTGATAATGAAAGATCAGATCTTTGCAAACTCTAAGGATGTGTTTAAGCGTTTAAACCCTTAGAAAATATGTGCAAATAGGTTTCTGGATCGTAAAACTGATTTTCCATAATGCACACCCTTCGAGGAAACAGAACACCTTTATTTATAATAAAATTGAGTCGGTTGTCAGTATCTTGTTTGAAAGAGATGACACATCGTTCGAACGACATCGTCAAATAGAGTTCTTAATTTAAACAGATTTTTGATTAAAACCAACTCTTATCCAATTCTCATTCGTTCTTATCTGACATAAACGAAGTGTAAACAATTAAACCTCTTTTAAAAAGACTTTCTTTAAAGAAAATAACATCCTTATTTTTATAAAATGAATTCTGAGTTTCATTAACATTATGCATCCGTACCTGTGTGATATCGGAATGCAATAAGACCTTGAAGACGCAAAATTGCACCAATTAAACTTAGGCATGATTAAATCTTTATAGCTTTGCCACAACGTCTTCAATTAATCTTTGATACGTCATAGACTTGTGGGATCAGACAATAAAAGACTATCTATGACACAAACATGTTTTGTTCCGAGAATAAGTCAAAACTACATTAAGACTCAATTGGAAATTTGGTCCTTACATAAAGCAGTCCACTCAGATCATTTTTAAAAAAGCGGATCACTAATATGTCCTTATTCACTTTCCTGGGCCGACCATCTGTGTATTTGAACATAATAAGTTATCTCATGGAAGGACAGACTTTATCTTCATTTAGATAAGCCTTTGTCCCAGCTATCTTATCTCCACCATCGACGTCTCCTCATGCAATGAAATGACAGCCAAAGGAAATCATTCCCACCTCAACTGTTGGCTCCTTGGGCTTCTTTGGTAGGCCAGGATCGTCATTAAAATCATCATCGTGAGCCCTTTTCTTGTCTTCTTTTCCTCGGTAAGGTGATTCACCTTCTTCTGGTGTCCCGACCACTAGCTCTATTAACATATTTAGCCAATTTCCCCCGACTTATGAGATATTCCTCTTCATTCTTCAAAGAGATGCAATTTTTAGTGGTGTGATCGGATCTCTGTGAAAATCATAATATTTGGATTTATCTCTCCCTTTGGAAAGCAACTTCAATTTCCCAAGCTAGTTTAACTCTTTGTTACCCGTAATCTCTTCCAGCATGTGATGCACACCTTTGGTAAGTGGGGTATATTCATCATACTTCTTGATATTATCAACCTTATTATCTTTATGATCCTTCTTGGTTAAATTCTTCTGGATTTCAGTCTTCACCTATGGAGCGTTTTTAGCAGCCATCGCCTCATCGGCATTCATAATATTCCCAGCATTGACTATTAACTCTATCATGGTCTTAGAAGGATTTTTTTTCTAGAGCATAGTATAGATCCTTGCGAGCAAACCACCCATCAGCCCTGTAATGGCAATATTCTCTTCCTAATCAATCACTTTTAGTTTCTCATTATTGAAGTGAGTGATGTACTCCCGAGTAGTTTCTCCAAGTCTTTGGAGAATGGTCATGATATGAGTGACACTCTTGATTGGCTTTGCCCTAAAATAAAAGTTATCGATAAATAGCTCGGCCAACTGATAGAAACTAGAAATTTTTCATCAGGGTAGGTTGTTGTACCATATCAGGGTTGGACTTATGATGGAATTTGAGAATGCTCGTCAACATATCTTATCGGGGGAAGAGTAAATATCAGAAGCAACTTGATATTGCTCAGTATGGAGGATTATATCGATCTTCCTATCATACTTGGGAGTGACAATCGATGGCTTGAATTTAAAATGTGCAAGGTAGCCCACAATTGCTTGAATAAAAGAGGATCCCTTCACAAAACTCCTTTGCAAAGGGTTTTTAGTCTTAGACATTTCTCCTCAACGATTTTCTAGTCGCTGCATAGATCATTTCCAAGAGTGTTCCTCTGGTTTAGACTTAGTCGGGGCAACTTTGGTGGCTTTACTGTACACGTATGCTGAGCTCTCTTCCTGATAAGTCTGCTCAGCACACCTAGAGCTTCTTATTCTAGCCCTAGACCTCACAGATCCTCTTTGTTCGCGAGATCAATCTGTCTCTCTGTGATAAAACTCTGGCAGCTTGGGGCCCCAGACGATCAAAGACAGATGCCTTATTTAAATATTCCGACGCGCTCTATTGTTCATTAGATAAAGACCGACCATCGTAATAATCTGTAGATCAGATTGATAATGTTGCTCCAGGATGGTAAGATCTGTCACGAGAGGATCTGGGGTGATTACTTCTCTCATTTTTGGTTGGTAGAGGTGGTATGTCCCTTCGAGATAGCTCAGTAGACTTGTCTTGCAACGTGCGAGACAATTGACAAACTGACTCTTGCATGGCTTCTTGCCCTTTAGTAAGGTTAAGAAAAATTCCTTGAAGATCTGCCACACTGAGAGGAGCAAATGGAATAATAGTGTTGATTTCATTCCTAAGGTTATTTTCTGGGTCAGTCATTTCTCCAAGGGAAAAGAAATGAAACAAATGGTAGAGAACGATGACAGACAAATGATTCCCACAGACGACACCAATCTATTGATATCTAAAAATGAAGTGGGTTTAAATTTATAATCACGGATAAAATAAAGATAATCAAGCAAGGCAAACACACAACAAATAAGATTTTTAAAGTGGTTCAACTAGGAGAAAAGACTACATCTACTGTTTTGATTATTTTCGGTGGTTATAATAGCTTAGGATTGTGTATGTTTTTGCCTGATTAAATTGTCCCCTTGAGCTAAGGGACATCATGTATTTAAAGTGGTTAGGAATCCAAGAGATTGAATGCCTTTTTATATTCAGGAACTTGCATCTATATGCAATAAAGAAGACTGTTGATATTCGCCGTTATGTGTACAAAAGTTGTTAACTATTCATCTTAAGTGACTTTTGTTATTCTTGATAGTTCGTATTCATGAGGTTGGTTGGTCGGTTATCCAATCAATCTCTGGAGCCGACCAAAAAAGTAAGTACTGTGAGAATTGCCACGTAGGAGGAAAGGTGTCAATTTCGTAGGTCCACGTAGATGAAGAATTTTTACATACAATACTGATCAAAGAAAGTCTTTGACAATTCAACCACCGAGAGGCGCCGTCTCCATGACCTCCAGAGTAGCCATCTCCGTCGGGGCAACATCGTTTTCTTCAACTTCCTTTAAAGCTTGGGTGAATCCAGGGTCTCCAAGGTCGAGACCAACAAAGTCCTCAGCCGACAAGCTCCCAGACTCACCCTGCTTAAGAGCCACCCATCGGCTGGTCGCTTTAATGCCCCTTTCTAAATACTCGAAGTTGAAGTTGACAAACTCATGAGAGACTTTTTAGTACTTAATGATTGTCTCTATAACATCGTCCAACACAGCTTTCACAGCAATATCAACCTTTGATTGAAGACTATGATTGTTGATACCAATTTAGTCTGCTGATGAGGACCACTCACTTGAAGACACGTGTCAACCTACATGGCAATTACAAATACTTCCAACGGATAACATACTGTCACCAAGATACTTAAGAGCCCCGAGCAACTCAATCATATCGAGCAGTATAGGAGCCCTAAGGAACTCAAGGCTCCGAGAAATTTAAGTGTGTCGAGCAACTCAGGCGGTCCGAGCTACTTAGCATGCAGAGCATCCGAAACAAGAGAATTAAAAGACAACTGCGCATTAAATGCTCATTATTATCGTACAGATGTATATGTCTACTAGATAACATCGCATTATCCTTTCACATGTACAGCCTCAAGGCTATAAATACATTGTGACCTCCTCATTAGAGGGAATTCTGGATCTCTTGATAAACCTATTATCGATAATTCCAGGCAAAGAGTCAGCAATACAAACATAGTGGACGTAAGCCATTCTCCTAAGGCTGAACCACTTTAAAAGTCCATTATATTATATTTATTTATTCATTTATATGTGATTAAAATAATTAGACCGAATCTAGTTGTTTACATCAACAGATTGGCGCCGTCTGTGGGAACGTGTTACAAGCATCGTTCTCCATCAAAAGCTAAGTTTTTATTTTCTATATGTATAATCAATTATACATTCATCTTTTGATTCAATCGTGATTTTTATGTTTATATACATAAATTAATTGTCCAATTTTTATCTGCAAAATGTTTCATATCATGATTTTTAAATCATAACTGTTAGATTAATTCTTAGTTAGAAATCTGAAAAATAGTGGATTTCATAAATCATAACTTTTTGGTTCATTCTCGAGTTTTAATTTTATATCATGGAATGAATATTTTAAATGATTACATATACCAATATATACGACGATGATAAGATTTAATAATTTTCATTGTTGATTTTGAAATAATTTTTGAAAGATCTTTGATGACTATTCAAATTCCCATTATATTTTTAATCAGAGAATGGGAAAAGGTTAAAGACAATAAAAAGTTTTCTCATGGAAATCATGACCCAGATCTACTTTCTCTCTCTTCAAGTTTGAGTCCATTTGTATTCATTTTTATGAACTATATACTTAATTTGGTTCATCTTCCATGTATGTCAATAAAGTCTCATTGATTGATTTTTTTATAAAAATTTGGTAATAACTTCGATCATTCAGGATATTTTTATCTCTCCAAATAGGGAATAGGAAGGGATCAATATAAAAAATAATTTTCTCTCACCTGAAATACCATTCCCCACCTCTTGTAAAAAAGGATCAATTAAACAATCATGACCATATCAAGACTCTGGGCACAAATTTGAGATATTGGCTCCTCGTTCATCACATCACAAGGTTTCTTTGTCGGAATCACACGATCTAGTGGATTAGAGAATGGATCATTTAATTAGCAATCTTAATGATTGTATTTTACATCGAATGTTATTTTTCTGATCTATTGGTTCGAGATATTTTGAGACATAGCAATCTCATGAAAAATTCATCACCGTGGCTCATATAGCTGTTCGGAATCATCCACTTACAACCCCTATTTCTGGTCAGCCATACATATTGTTGGTCGGCATCATCTCGGGCCATCTTTTATTAAAAGGAAGCTTAACCAGACCATTTTTGTTTGTCGGAGATAAGATGTGAAGATCCATCAGCAACGTTGAAATAATTTTCTCCAACTACGAGGTATCTTATTGTTGGTCGGAGACTCATATTGTAGCTCGGTGGAACTAATTGCAGGTCGACTATCATCTACGTCTTGATTGGCGACATCTCAGTCTTGTTCGGAGGGTTCAATTTACTGGTCGTCAACTATCCAACCATCCACTTCTTGGTCGGTGACATTTGATGTTGTTCGGTGACCATCCAATAGCTGGTTAGCAATATCAATGCACCATTTTTGTTGATTGGCAAAATCGCTCTACTGGTCGGGGACCATTTACTTCTTGGTTGTCACTATATATTCTATAACCTGAGACATCCCCAAATGTTGGTTGGCAAAACCCATGTTGTTGGTCGGCAACAGTAGAATCTTGGGGCATTAAAAAATGCGGACCACCCCAGATATTTCTTTAAACATGAGTTCAGCTTGGGGGTAAACATGGGGCTTAAGTTTTTTTTAAAACTTGTGATCACCCCAAAAAATATTTTTAAAACCAAGTGATAAATAATTTTCAAACATCAACTTATACCTGATTAGTTGTTGGAGATTAAATAACTTTATAAAAAACGCTATGTCTTATTTATGGCGCATATCTAATAAAAATTTGTCCATCTCACACACATTTGGCACAAAATATTATTTCATATTTTGAAATTTTTATTGCCGTATGCTGATACACATCACATATTGTTTGGCTGAATAATTATTCTCATGACAATAATTATTTGATTTAGTCTCGACAGGTTCTCGGGCAGCTTATTAAAATTCCATAGGACGAGATTCAATCCCGACGAAAGCTCAGCCACAATCTTAAACCTCTGAAAAATATTATTGCTCGACATCAGGCGATTTTGCCTCGACATATCAGCCAACGTATATTATTTCATTTTTTGAAATTAATATTTTTATTTCTCAAGCATATACATATTATATATTGATTGGATGAGTAAATTATTCTCATGACTAATCAATTCAGCCTACACATATGGTAGAGCAAGTTATTAATTGTTACAGGTACAAGATTCAATGCCGACGAATGCTCGGAAACAATCTTAAACTTCTAAAAACTATTATCATTGCTCAGCATTATGAAATTTCACCTCAGCAAGGAACTATATATTTTATTATTGCTCTGATTTATGCTCAAGCACAAATTATTCTTGTAGAGGGGGCTTGAAGGTAACCCTGAGATTAGGGATAATTCCATAATTGGCAATAGTGTCGGAGATTAAGCAACCGAGGCAGCTCAAGCGAGGCGTCTTGGCGTGGCAACCCATACATTAACATGTTGTATTAGTCATATTGTATTTATATTTATGTTGATTGAAAGCTATAACGGTTGTAATGATGTAACGAGAATATAATGAGTTTTAGTGTGAGGTCAAACGGTACTCGCGAGAGACCAGACTTGGCAGGGCCTGGGAGAGCTTTCATGCTCTATCAAGTGACCTCGCCGTGGGAACTTTAGAGGGACCTCGTTTAGAGGATTGAGAAGTGAGGCACCGTTGGGGCTTGTCTTGACCATCTTAGATACACCTGGTAAAAACACCGGAGGACCCTGACCGTGGAACCTCGAGCGGAGTAGCTTGGAGTCCCATCGGGCGTTGAGTTGTGAACCAAACAACCCTATACTTAATGTCACATCCATTTTAGGTGATGTAACTAGACAGCTAAACAATGTCAGACCTGCACTTGAGTAAACTACCGTGGTATTTGGGGCTGTCAGGCAGTTGGTGAGCCACCTCTGCGACAACAGCCCCCTGACACGTAGTGGTTAGGAAAAAGGTATGTCTTGTCATATAATGTTTATGACGTGGAGACAACTAGTGCATCAGATATTTAATGTTGTGACATAAAGTATGAGGGATGTCTTTCATAGTCATAAATAACTGAGTTGCCTCAGGGATGGTGTGGGGGGCTATTTAAGGACCCCAACCACCTTTGAGGAAGGCATGTTCCTTTTGAGAGTCAAGAAGTTATTGCTAGAGAGAGTCATTACAAACCAGAGGGTTTCACCCACCCACCATTGTCATTTTTATTATGAAGCTTTTAATACATGACAGAGATTCTTGAGGGTTTTTTGTGTGTTTCTACCTGCCTACCAAGGTATATCTAGGGTGCTTACTTCTCTCTCCCTCTAGCTGAGTTACTTCTAAAACTCCATTACCACTTTTCTGAGATATACACGAGAGATTTGTGAGTTTAAATCGAGCTTCATCTTCATTAGTCTAGTGTTAGCATGTTCTATTACTAATCTAAAGTTTTGGGCTAATTAACTTATCATTACCATACATAAAAGGGGTTACGCCTCCATCTACGATCTAAAGTACCCTCCTACATTTGGCAACTCTGCTAGGTAGGCATTCTCCTAGCTAAAAAGTATGGCGCAAGATAATGCTACTCGAAGACTCAATTTTGATGATATCCAGTGTAATGAAGAACAGGCCGCGAGGGAGCAAGAGGCGCTAAGGGATGGGGCTCCTCGAGTAGAGGTACCTCCGATTCTGACGACATCAGACATTCCAGGGGTGACACAACCTTCCACGAGTGCGGGGTTGGGACCCGCCCAGATTGCGCTCCTCATGAGCAGGTTTCATGAGTTTTTGCAAACTTCAGTAGCTTCAACGATGCTGGGAGGATTGGAGGCTAATGCTTTCATAACACCAGGAGTAGCTCCAACGGCCCCACCAGGTGCATGTATTGCAGGAACGATCCCAGCAAGCGTACCCTCTGTTGTGAATCCAGTAGTGGGAACCTCAGGAGTTTCAACGGCACCACCAGTAACTGTCGTTTCAGTTGCAACGAGCGCTCAGCCCATGGCCCCGCTGCTAGTTGCCCCAGCAGCCTCGCCCATGGAAGAAATGAGAAAAAAGATGCAGAAAGAGTTGTTGAAGTTCATACGGGCTTCCTCGCAATCAGCTGGCGAGGTGGCTTCAGTTTATGACGACTTCCAAACACCCTATCCTCAAGCGTACAACGATGAGCCTTACCCAAAGGACTATATTTCCCCTATCTTTGAAAAATACAGGGAATGGTGGGAATCCGAAGGAGCACATTAAGCGGTTTGTTGAACACTTGGGAGCACATTGCAATGATAAAAATCTTAGATTGAGGGAGTTTTCCAAATCCCTAACCAATAAGGCATACACCTGGTACTCCCATTTAACTCCCAACAGCGTTTCTACGTGGGAGGAGATGCATGTATTGTTTGTCCAAAAGTTCTTTCTGGCAGAAGATGAGTTCACCTTGACCCAACTCGGTAGGGAGAAGCAGAGACCTGGGGAGGAGGTGGTGGCCTATGTTTGAAGGTTCACGGAAAGGTCCCTCGATGTAAGGAAGGAGGCCAAAGAGTCCAAGTTATTACAAATTTGTGCTGAGGGACTGCTTCCTGAATACATCTACCATCTTATCAACGAGATGCGCGAGGAAACTTTTGCAGCATTCTTGAAAGCGGCGAGAAACATCTCTTTGTTGGTGCGACCCAATCCGGTGGTAGTACCCATGATGTTCAGGCAGCCGATGCAACCCGCCGGGGGGGGGGGGGGGAGGTCTCAGCCCCCACGAGTAGGGTACGCCGAGGGGGAAGATAGGGGTAAGGCACCAAAGAGGGATAACAAGAGGAAGTCTGGAAGAGACAGAGAAGACCCGCCACCGTTGCCTTGCATGATAGAAGAGGACGTGAGTTGTTATAACACGATGGTCTAAGGGGGAACGATTTATGAACCAAAAGGCATTCCGATGGAAGAACCTGATGCTGCAACAAAGGCGGATCCTAAATATTGTCAGATCCATCGAAAGATCCAGCATCCGACAGAGAGCTGTTTCACACTAAGAAGAATCATTGACAAGTATATGAAGGCGGGAACGTTGCAGATCCCTTCACAAAACATTAACAACAACCCCCTACCAGCGCATGGGGCCAATCTCGTGGTGGCCTATGATGAAGGAAAGGAGTACGAGGAGGCTTTGGAGATTTTCACCAGGGGAATGGCTAACGTTGTGTTAGCTTATGATGAAGCAAGCGCCAAGAACGTGGAGGATGTATATGATGCCGAAAGCGCAGAGGTAAACCCGACCTTAGAATATGGGGCAGTTTCAAAATCCCCGAAGTTCACTTGGTTCTTCGACCAGGTGGGGGTACTGAAGGAGATTAGGCTGGAGATAAACCAGGCAATACTTGATATTGCGAGGAAGAATGCAGTCCCTTCGCTGAGATGGAAGGGCCCCATGGCCAAGTTGGTGAGAAGGTTTCTGTCAGAGGTAACCTTTAGCGATGCAGATAGAGCCGTAAAGTTCCCTCATAACAAGCCATTATATGTGACTGCCAATGTCAATGGAGTTAGCTTCGTAAGGGCTCTCATGGATGGAGGAGCTTCCATCAATATCATGCCGATCAACTCCTTACACGCGGCCAATATTCCAGAAGAGAGGTTGGTTCCCAGGCCTTTGGTAATTTCGGGGTATGATAACCAATCTTCTAAATCCATTGGGTACGTTAACGTGGGGATTGTGATGGGAAATTTGAGTTCCTATATAAAGTTCCACGTGATAGAGAGTGCAATTTCCTATCATCTGCTGATAGGAAGGGTGTGGATGGACAATCAAAGGTTAGTTCCTTCCACGTACCATCAATGCGCTAAGGCGAATATCAAGGGGACGGAGGTAACTATTAGGGCTACAAAGAGGCCCTTCGCTATCAAGGAGGCACACTTGGTGGACGCGACATTTTATACTGAGTTGGAAGAAGATGTACGGGTTCTAACGAGGCGGATGGAGGGAGCCTGGGTTCCCTCAATTAGAGAAAGGATGGGGCCCATGAATGGGACGAGTAAAGAGGCTGTGAGTGGCACAAAGGTAATAGCCGAAGAGGCTCACCATATGGTCCCTCAACCCCAATGCATCTCGAAGCAACTTGGGGAAAGGTTGAGGCCCAGGGTGGATCCGATGGAGCATGAGGTCCAACGACAAAGTGTGCTGAGCCAGTTCTCAGGAAAAAGGGTGGCCGAGGCTTCTAGGGAGAAGAAGAGGAAGGCAGTCACCGCCATCAGCAGACAATGCAAGAAGGTCATTAATAAAAAGGGAAAGGTGGTGTATCGCTTATAACGGTGTGAGCGGGCGGCCGAGAAAGCTGATGACGAGGTTAACCCGATATACGAGTGCTTTCTGGTAGATTAATTGGGACAATATATGGTGATAGACAATTCCAACATACATGAACTTGTGGAGGAAGTCGTCGAGGAACCAGATTACATGGCGGATCAACCAAAGCCCCAGGCACAAGAGTTGGAGCAGTTGAACCTGGCAAAAGAAGGAGAGGATCCAAGACCCATCTTCATCTCGAAGGATCTTAGCAATAAAAAATGAGAGGCCTTGGTCTAATTGGTTCGGGAGTTTATAGATGTCTTCGCGTGGAAATACATGGAAATGGAAGGGCTGGATGAGGAAGTAAGCTGCCACAGGTTGAACGTAATACCTTCAGCCATTCTAGTGAAACAGGCAACAAGAACATACAAGCCCGAGCTAGACCTGAAGGTTAAAGAAGAGGTCCAGCGCCTGCTAACGGCGGGGTTCATCGTACTAATACAACACCCACTCTGGCTATCCAGTATTATCCCAGTGGGAAAGAAGGATAAAAACCAGATAATGATCTGTGTGGACTTCAGAGTTTTTAATAGAGCTTGTCCTAAAGATGAGTTCCCCCTACCCTCCATCGATAGCCTGATAGACACGACGACTGGTCACAAGATGCATAGCTTCATGGATGGGTATGTGGGGTATAATCAGATCAAGATGGACCCCTGGGACGTAGAGAAAACAGCATTCAGAACGCCGTTGGGTAACTTCATGTACAGGGTGATGTCGTTCGACCTCAAGAACGCTGGGGCGACGTACCAGAGAATGATGATGGCCATCTTTCATAACTTCTTCCATAAATTTATAGAATTCTACGTGGATGACTTGGCCATCAAATCGAAGGAGGAGGGGTCCCACCTGAGCGATTTGGGGAAGGTGTTTTCTCGTTGTAGAAGCTATAAGTTGAAAACGAAACCCGTTGAAGTGTGTTTTCAGAGTGACGAGTGGGAAATTCGTAGGCTTTGTGGTTGATCGACAAGGGGTGAAAATGGACCAGGACAAACAACGAGCGATCTTAGAAATACCAAGTTCTAGAACGGCGAGGGAGTTGAAGAGATTCCTCGGTAAAGTCTCCTACCTTAGGAGATTTGTGCCTGGGTTTGGCTGAAGTAACACACTCGCTGATGCAGCTGTTGCGAAAGAGCACGAAGTTCAGGTGGGAAGAGGTTCACCAGGAGTCTTTCGCTGGGTTGAAGAAGCTGCTGGTTTCACCACAAACCATGGTCCCCTCACGAACAGGAACACCGTTGTAGTTATATCTCACATCTACCACGAGGTCGGTCGAAGATTTGCTGGCACATGAAATTGATGGGTAAGAACGACCAGTCTACTACCTCAGTAGAATCGTACATGGGTTAGAGATTAGATATAGCAGCTTAGAAAGGCATTGTTTAGCCTTAGTCTTTGTAGCACAAAAACTTAGGCATTATATGTTATCTTTTACAATTCATATTGTAACTAAATGCGATCCCATTAAGTATTTGTTGGCAAGAACAACATTGATTGGCAGGGTAGCTAGGTGGTTCCTCATCCTCTCGGAATACGACTTAAAATGTGTAGTTCCTCGCGCGATCAAGATCCAGGCGTATGCTGATCTATTGGTAATTTTTCCATCACGAACGTTTGAACAACCTAAAGAAGACATCCCAGGAGATGACCTACAAGCCAATTATCTGGATGCAACTGAGGAGGAGTGGACGATGCAGTTCGATGGATCTTAGGCAGAAAAAAAGGAGGAGAAGGGGTTATTCTTTCAAAAGAAATGGAAGAGATTTTCCTTTCCTACAAGTTAGATTTTCCTTATTCCAATAACGAAGCAGAGTACGAGGCGTTAGTGCTGGGGCTGCTGAAGGCTCTTCGAAGGGGAATTCGTTCACTCTGCATTAGGGGTGATTCGAACTTGGTGATTCAGCAAGTAAACAGAGAATATGCGTTGAAGCATATGAATCTGGCACCATACAGAACGATCATCCAGAGAATCCTCAGCTAGTTCCATCAAACTAAAATTAAGAGATATCCCAGCACGATGAATCGCCATCCGAATGCGTATGCAACTATTGCCCAGAAAATGGTCATGAGAAACGATACAACTATCGCCATGATCCATCGAAGAACAGCTCCTTCGGTGGTATAATCAATTCTATCGATGGAGGAGGATGCAGACTGAAGGGGAGAGGTTAGGAAACAACTGGAGTCTGGTGAGGGGGCAATGGGGCTAAGGGAGTTAGCCCAATATTTTACAAACCAGGGAAATCTCTACTTCAGAAATGCAGGAGGATGGTTATCAAGATGCATTGGCCCAGAAAAAGCGGAGCGAAGATTAAAGAAAACAAAGGAGGAGCACTGCGAAACCACTGAAGTACCTCTTTATAGAAGAATTCAAAGAGAGGGATATTTCTGGCCTAGAATGAAGCAGGACGCTACGGAGCTATAACGGAGGTGCGATAAGTGTCAGCTTTTCTTCGAAGCAGCTGAATGTCATTTTGTTGAAACTCAGGTCGACTGGAGGCAACCCTATATTGACCTTATTAAGGATGGAGTTATCCCAATAGAAAAAATTGATGTGATAGGACTAAAGCAAAGGGCCCCAAGGTTCTATATCCAAGGGGGGCAGCTCTATCGAAGGGGATACTTCAATAGGCCATTGCATTGCATCACGAAGGAAGAAGCAACTGAAGTCCTCAAACAGGCGCACGATCCAGCTCATATAGGAGGGGCTAAGTTATATGATCAGCTAATGACGTTGGGGTATTATTGGCCAATGATGGAGAAAGACTCTACTGAGTTCATTCGAAAATGCAAAGCTTGCCAACTACATGGAAATATGATCCACGCCCCATCGACGGACTTACAGTCTTTGGCAACGCCTTACCCTTTTCACACTTGGGCGTTTGACCTGGTGGGGGAAATACATCCTTCTTCGAGGTGAAAGATATGGATACTAGTTGCAACGGAGTGCTTCACAAAGTGGGTCGAGGCAATACCACTCAGAAGGGCAACGGCTGGGGTGGTGAGCAACTTCATTAGAGAATACATTATTTGTCGTTTTGGGATCTCGAAGGTTATTCTCTCAGATAACGGGACGCCCTTCGTCAATTCAGAAGTAACAATGCTCACAGGTAAGTACTCCATTATCCACCATACCTCAACGGTGGCATACCCAAAGGGAAACGGTCAAGCCGAAGCGACTAACAAAACATTGGTTAATATTTTAGCCAAGGTGATGGAGGACTTCCCAAGATCGTGGGACGACAAGATACCAGCTGTGCTATGGGCCTATCGAACAACCAAGAGGAATCCCATGGGGTACACTCCATTTTTACTTGTCTATGGGGCGGAGGCAATCCTTTTAGTGGAATTAGAAGTTCCCTCAGCCCGATACGCATTGCGAAGCAGCATGCTCCCTCGGGGTAGACACGTACAGTTGTAAGCGTTAGATGAGCACAGAGATAATGCGATGCAACACTTTCAAATGTACATGAAACAGCTTTCCAGGGCATATGATAACTTGGTAAGACCCAGGAAGTTCGTGGAGAGAGACCTCGTTTTGAAAGCAGCAGTAAAGCACATCAGGGGGATTCCTCTACCGAAGTTTGCAGCCAATTAGGAGGGACCTTTTGTTGTAAAGGAAGCTCATGACTCAGGCTATTGATTAATTTCTAGAATGAAGGAAGACAAGCCATTTAAAATTAACAATAAATGGCTGAAGGTTTACCATGTATAGATAATTAAGTTTGAATAATGATTGTAAATAGTTGTTGTTATGAATATACAAGTTTTAGTTATGGTTTGAGCATAGTGAAAGAGTTGCAGAAATATAGAAACTTGTAGTATACAAAAGCAGTTGCAAAATACAGAAGAAGTGGAAAATATACATTTTTCATCCATTAGTAAATGATGGAGCATTACAAAATTGGGAACTACGGCCCAAGAGTTACATAAAAAGAAATAAAAGGAAGGTATATACAAATGCTGACTAGCCTAAGAGGAACCATAGGTCTGAAGATGAGAAAAAATCCTCGGGAAGGCCTAAAGAAGCTGTAGTACAAGATTGTTGGGCATTGATGGAAACCTCCAACCTCGTTTGAACTTGTGCACTTTGGATGAGGAGTCTTTCTCATTTCAGCTTGGCCAGATGCAAAGCTTCTTCGGCATCATTTACCTCCCTATCAACTGCTTCTAGAAGGGGTACTATTTCAGCCAACCTGGCTTCCTCAGCCCGTTGGTCCTGCTGATGCTTTTACAATAGTTCCCTCTGCTTGATCAGTTACTGGCTCTTCAAAGTCTTTAAGTACGATATAATCTAGTTAAAACGAAAACCATCACGACCCAACTCCTTCAAATAACCAAGAAATTGGTTAAGGAGTGGTCTGGTAACGGTCGCAGTTGGAGTACTAGCAATTTCTACAACCACATTAGCCATGCCTTGCAGCCTATAACCCATGATAGAGATGTTGGAACGCAAGCAATCCACCGATAAGGTTTCAGGATGGTGATTCACAAGTTGCTCGATCACCAATCGATGGGTGGCAGGCATCTGGGGAGAACGTTGAAGCACCATTAAATAGAATGCATGAGGAGACAAATCTGGAAGAGGAAGCTCGCACCCGGATTCACTCTCCGCTACAGCACCAGTCGTGGAACCTTCGTCTGCATGGCCAGAATCTTTCGAGACGGCAAGTTCCCGATGAGGCGAGCCAATAGGTGAAAGAGTGGGTGGGGAAGGCTCTCGTGCAACCTGAGATAAGAAAAGTAATGAGTTTATGGAAAAATATCTTAACAAGTGTTTTCATTGTTAAGTCACCGTTATAAGTGGAGTTTACGAAAAACCTTAACAAGCATTTTCGTTGTTAAGTCACCGTTATAGGTGGAGTTTATGAAAAATCTTAACAAGTGTTTTCATTGTTAAGTCACCGTTATAGGTGGAGTTTATGAAAAATCTTAACAAGCGTTTTCGTTGTTAAGTCACCGTTATAGGTGGAGTTTATGAAAAATCTTAACAAGTGTTTTCATTGTTAAGTCACCATTATAGGTGGAGTTTATGAAAAATCTTAACAAGTGTTTTCATTGTTAAGTCACCGTTATAGGTGGAGTTTATGAAAAACCTTAACAAGCATTTTCATTGTTAAGTCACCGTTATAGGTGGAGTTTATGAAAAATCTTAACAAGTGTTTTCGTTGTTAAGTCACCGTTACAGGTGGAGTTTATGAAAAAAACTTAACAAGTGTCCTCATTGTTAAGTCACTATTGTAGGTGGAATTTATGAAAAAAATTTAACAACAGTTTTCGTTGGTAAGCCACCGTTATAGGGGAGTTTGGGGAAATTCTTCGACAAAAATGCATAGAATTAAGGAAAATACCTCAGTCATGACAGGAGCCATAACGGGAGTAGCTGTGGTAGCAATAAGGACAGGAACCGTTGGGGGTAGGCTCGTTACCTCAGAAGACACAACGGAATCCCTGGTGACAGAAGCCTCAACAGCAGGCAAAACTCCCCCACCAACATAAGGGACCAAGCCTAGCATGGCTTGTTCACTGGGAGAAGATGATGGGCTCCCCAATGAGGCCTCAACAGGGGTGGATGCAGAAAAACCACTATAGGGGCAGAAGCAGCAACCTTGGTCTTGTATGCATATAGACCTTCGAGAGAAGGTGGAGCAAGATTGGGAGAAAGCTGCAACATAAAACTCAGTGTTAAACGATGAAAGAGGAGTAAGCACAGAAAAAGGGAGAAGTACCTCTAAATGTTACTTACCTAAGTTATGGTACGAAAAAGAGGAATGGCGGTCAAGGGTCTCGCTAGCAGCGTGGGAAGACAAATGTTCACTAACAATGACGACACTTCAACCTAAGGCATCCCAAAATCTCAAGGTTTATCATGACAACTAGATAAAGGGGGTAATACTGAAAGGATGCTATACCAAAAAAATTATAGAGGAAATCATACCTCGGGCTCCTTTTCTTCAGCCAGAACGATGGGTGGAAGAAGCTTAGGTGCAGAAGATAAACCAGAAGGGATAGAGAGAGTTACCTCTGGTTGCGAATAGACGCCCACAGAGTCAACAACATCATCACCCACGGCAACATCTCTTGCAGGTTGAGAGGCTGAACGGAGGAAATAAGTAAGCCCAGTCATGGGCGAATGGGGAGAAGTCACACCGGGTGGCAAAGCACCAAAATGCCCCCCCACGAAAGGGCTCACGGGGGGGGGGGGGGGGGGGGGAGGGGGGCTAGGGGGATTGGCACTTTCTTCTTCAACCTCCTGCACCAAAGTTACCAAAATGAGTAAGCAAGTGTACTTTTTTTTAGGCAAATGGGAAATGATAATAGAACAACTATACATACCTCAGATCTGACAGGAGAGGGGGTAGGAGATAATTGCACCTGAGGAGTTTGTCTTCTCTGGGACTTGGTACCCAGAGTTTTCTTCCTCGTTCCTGATGCACCAGGGCCACTACCCCGAAGAACCTTTGAAGTCTTTATCCTCTTAGCCGTAGGCTCGGTGGGATCAACTTGGATTGAGGGGAAGGTTCCCGATGGAGGAACAACTGGAACACGCCATTGGAACTCAGCATTTATGCGTGCCACCTCATCTTGAACTTTCCTTCTCAACTCCTCAGCTCTCTCCACAGATATAGGAGGAGGAACGGAGGCAATGGGGACTGCCTCCTTGTGAGCTTGAGATTTAGTTTGGGACTTGGACTTGGAAGAAGTCCCGTTCTTTGCCTTCTTCCATGAAGGTTCATCGATAGCAACTTTGGTCGAACGGGAAGCTTTCTTAGGGGCTGCAGTACTCTTGGGTTTGGGCGTAGTAGTGGGAATCATGGAACAAAGGGGAGGAAGATCAGTGAGACATGCCTTAGGGGTCTTACTCATAGGGAACTCAACCCCAAGGATGGAGTTTCCCTTCAAACCCAAATCCAACGCAGAAAAGGAAAGGACTGTAGGGTACACTGGATCCCCCTGGATGAACTCGGCAATATCAGCCAATAGTTTTGGCCAGTATCGCGTAGCGAACAGAGAGGAAACATCCCCTTGCCTTTTGTTATTGGGAATAGTTACTCGCCCATCCATTGCAGAACTTATTCCCCATGCAGCAGTGGATGAAAATAGGGAGTAGGCCTCGCTGAAAGAAACCTTGGGGTTTGACGATTGAAAAACTGGGCGAGGATCCCCCTGATCAAAACCAAACTGGCAGATACATCGATTAGGATTGTAGTGCTCGCTAGTGTATCCCCACTCGGTATAGAAGGGCAGATACCCGGGGGAGAACAGAACAACCACAACTAGCAAAGGATCTTCAATATCCGTGCCTACCTCCACTAACCTGGCCTCATGTTGGAAAAAGTCACAGTTGTGAACAAAGATATCCTCTTCGTAGGGTATCATAACAAAGTCCTCAAAACGATCAATCACAGGGATCAACTCCTTTCGACTCAGCTTCTTATGATAAACGTAGGAGCGTGGGGGAATAATTCTTTCCCCAGAAGGAGGACGATTTATCTTGGCCACTACGGTAGGGAAACGAACATAAAGGAAGCTCGTCAGAAGGACACAGTTGGCAAAATTTGCCAAATTATAACGATCCATGTGTAGAGAGATCCCAAGGCGATTGCAGCCAGGGGAAGCTTGGTACCTCGGGCCAAACGAATGGATATATTGATAAGGTCCCTTCGGGGTTGATCATTGGGTTTTCCCAGTCGAAGGAGACGGGAAAGAATGACAAGGATATAGGCAGGAAGTTCCAGCGATGTACCTTGACCTGGGGAACCCCCAATAGAACTACCTTTAGCAGAATCCTTGAAGAAATAATTGATAAGTGGGGAGAAAGTAGCTTTGTTCGATGAACCGGTGCAGCTTCAGCATATTCGGTCCAGCTCCAAATGATCAGTAGTTTCCTGGGCATCCAGAGCCTCATCAGTATAAGGCTCGTGGCCTGTCACTTCGAGGCCCAGGAGCTCACACAAGTCTTTCAACGTCACCGTGAACTTACCCCACGCAGCGATGAAGGTATGGGTAGTAATGTTCTAGCGAGACAGCAGAACAGGAAGGGAAACATTATTCTTGGATAGAGTGAACTCACCAAATCACTTATCCCATTGCAGTCCAATCTTGGTGAGCGCTTCAGCATAAGAGCTCTGCATGTGGGAGTTCCACGTAGAAAACTGAGCGGGAGAACCCCCGGGCGCTTTTAACTCAATATGGGACCACAGGAAGTCCCCTCGCTCCAAACAAAATCGGAGAGTCCCCTCGGGAGGAAGAAAACCCCACTCAGTAGAGGCTTCGTCTTCATCACCCAACAATAGAGGGTCAAACTTAGAAGAAAAATGGGCCCTCTTACATGCACCAACAAAATCATCACCTTGTCCAAAAATAGGTGATCGACGGTAAAACCTTAGTTGTTCCTGCCAGGCAGTATCCAGGGTGGTGGCAGTGGTAGGGGTGGCAGGCGAAACACCGGTGGCAGACACAATGGGGTTGCTTGAGGACGCCATGGCAAATAATGACACAGTAACAGAAAATCTTTGAGCAAGAAGGATTTGAGAGCGAGAATAAAGAAATACGATCACAAGTGGTGGTATAGAAGGTAACAGATGAAAGAAGTTAGGAAAGAGTAATAACAATGGAGTTTTAGCAATGGAGTTCTCACATAATTTTTCTCTCTAAAGTGAAATGGAAACTTGAGGAAGACGAAGCCAAAGTAAGAGAAAAGAAAGTATAAGTGTTGGGATATGCATGTTTGAAATTTCCAACTTAGGCGTTTAGATTTCCCCACCCTCGCACGTGCGCGACCGCCTATAATCATTTCACATGAACACGTGGCACTTCGGGAAGTACTTTGGCAGTTGAAAAGACAACGCCACATCATTAATGAAGTGACGCATAGAGAACAGAAAGTGTTGCCTTCTTCAACAAGTTTAAGTTTTGGTGCCAAAACATTTTATCAGGCATATCCATTGAACTTCTAATATAGGAGATCCCCCAACGGTTCAACAAAACTACGACGTCCCCTCGCCACATGTCTCATCATTTTTCGAAAATAGAGAAGCACCACGGGGGAGAATTTCATTTACCAGAAGTCCAAACGAGTATTTGAAAAAGCTTAATAGGCCTTTCGGGAGAATTTCAAACATTAGAGCTAGAACGGTTGGGGACCAGCACGAGGAAAAAGCGGCGATGTCCCTTCGCCCAAGTCCCAATGAGAATGGCTATTTGGCTTAGGTACGTCGGGGAGAATTTTACTTTTTCCCAACGACTATATCGTTGCGGTTCTAATGGAAAAGGAGGGCCATAATTTCTTGTTCACATATTGAGAACTATATCACGCAGAGCAGGTTCATCGGATTGAGAAGTTTCATGCATGCATTTCTTGTTCCAATAAATCTCTCCACGAAGGGGCAAATGTAGAGGGGGCTTGAAGGTAACCCTGAGATTAGGGATAATTCCATAATTGGCAACAGTGTCGGAGATTAAGCAACCGAGGAAGCTCAAGCGAGGCAGCTTGGCGTGGCAACTCATACTTTAGCTTGTTGTATTAGTCATATTGTATTTCTGTTTATATTGATTGTAAGCTATAACGGTTGTAATGATGTAACAAGAATAATAATGAGTTTTAGTGTGAGGTCAAACGGTACTCACGAGAGACCAGGCTTGGCAGGGCCTGGGAGAGCTTTCATGTTCTATCCAGTGACCTCGCCGTGGGAACTTTAGAGGGACCTGGTTTGGAGGATTGAGAAGTGAGGCACCGTTGGGGCTTATCTTGATCATCTTAAATACACCTAGTAAAAACACCGAAGGACCTTGACCGTGGAACCTCAGGCGGAGTAGCTTGGAGTTCCATCGGGCGTTAAGTTGTGAACCAAACAAACATCTACTTAATGTCACATCCATTGTAGGTGATGTCACTAGCCAGCTAAACAATGTCAGACCTGCACTTGAGTAAACTACCGTGGTATTTGGGGCTATCAGGCAATTGGTGAGCCACCTCTGTGACAACAGCCCCTAACACACAGTGGTTAGTCAAAAGGTATGTCTTGTCATTTCATGTTTATGACGTGGAGACAACTAGTGCATCAGATATTTAATGTTATTATGACATAAAGTATGAGGGATGTCTTTCATAGTCATAAATGACTGAGTTGCCTCAGGGATGGTGTTGAGGGCAATTTAAGGACCCCAACCACCTTTGAGGAAGGCATGTTCCTTTTGAGAGTCAAGAAGTTATTGCTAGAGAGAGTTATTACAAACCAGAGGGTTTCACACACCCACCATTGTCATTTTTATTACGAAGCTTTTAATACGTGACAGAGATTCTTGAGGGTTTTTTGTGTGTTTCTACCTGCCTACCAAGGTGTATCTAGGGTGCTTACTTCTCTCTCCCTCTAGCTGAGTTACTTCTAAAACTCCATTACCACTTTTCTGAGATATACACGAGAGATTTGTGAGTTTAAACTGATCTTCATCTTTATTAGGCTAGTGTTGGCATGGTCTATTACTAATCCAAAGTTTTGGTCTAATTAACTTATCATTACCATACTTAAAAGGGGTTACGCTTCCATCTACGATCTAAAGTACCCTCCTACAATTCTATATTTCCGTTCGTATTCATATTCTATATTCATCTCAACATGGAACTCGGCGAAATACTTATTTTCATATTCAACTCCGAGGAGAACTATAACATTTATTATATTTCACCCCCAACGGATAGTTGGTCGGGGTAATTCTTATTTATATTCAGGCCCAGCAATGTTCTCGGCAATATTCTTATATTGTGGAAAATATTATTCTTATTCGGCATTATGCAATTTTGTCTCGACAGATCAGCAAGATAGTTTATTCTAAATCATTCTTTATGTCTATGCGTATTTTATATTTATCTCAGCATGGAGCTCGAAAAATTTCTTCTCTATATATATATTCAGCTTCAAGGAAGTTTCAACATGTATTATATTATTCCCAATAATCTGTTGGTCAACTCCGAGGAGGTCTCTAGCATTTATATTATCTTATTCTCAACAATCTCTTAAGGAGGTCTCCAGCATTTATTATATCTTATTCCCAACAATATGTTGGTCAGCTCCGAGGAAGTCTCTAGCATTTATTATCAATTACCACCAACTACGGTTGGTCGGTACCTCCAACTCCGGTTGGTTGGGTAATTTTTTCCACCAACTACGGTTGGTCAGTACCGCCAACTCCGGTTGGTCGGGCATTTATTACCACCAACTCCGATTGGTTGGTACCACCAACTCCGGTTGGTCGGGCATTTATTACCACCAACTTCGGTTGGTCAGCACCACCAACTTCGGTTGGTCGGGAATTTATTACCACCAACTACGATTGGTCGATACCGCCAACTCCGATTGATCGGGCATTTATTACCACCAACTAAGGTTGGTCGGTACCGCTAACTCTGGTTGGTCGAGCATTTATTACCACCAATTACGGTTGGTCGGTACCACCAACTCCGATTGGTCGGGCAACTATTACCACAAACTACGATTGGTCGATCATCTATCACCACCAATTCCGGTTGGTCGGTCAATCAGCAAATAACAACTCCGGTTGGTCGGACAATAGACATCAGATGGAGAAAATCTTATTGTCTTTGCAAAGTAAGAAAATTTGTCAAATAACATACTTCAAGGCCGAGAAAGCATTCAAAATTCATATTCCACACTTGGGGGCTTCTATTACAAATTCAGTTGTTCATTTAGTGGCACATTCTCATAACATCATGCAGTCGAGCATCAAATTCAACTCCACAAACTTACATAGTCGGTTCCCCGACTAATTATCATTCAGAAGTTATTTTTCTTGCTCAGGAATTAGTTTTGATATTGAAGTTCAGGAGGCATATTGAAGTTCTGGAGGCATATTCATGAGTTATTATGCACATGCTATTGAAGTTCAGGAGTCAAATTCAACATCTACATCAGTGAGATCTTTACTACTACTATCCCGACCAATAATGAAGAAGAAGTTGTTTAAAAATGTTTCGAAGTCCACCACTATCTTGGTACTAACAACATTGAAGAATTGGGTTCAAAAGCTAGAATGTTACTCGACAAAGTATTCAGAGGAGCATAAATCAGAAAAATCAAACACGTGAAGTTAGCACTCAGTTGCTCGGCACATGAGGCAGTTGGTCGGCTAGAAAACCAATCAACATACTTGAAGATTATGACAAGCTACAAGATAGGAAGATGTTGCTATGGATTACTTTACCAAATCGGTGGAAGCTGAGCCTCTCATTGATATGACATACGACAAAGTCTATCAATTTATTTGGAAGAATATTATCTGCAGATATGGTCTCCCACATGCATTCATTACTGACCATTGAACCTATTTTGATAACGAGGAGTTTGTTGCGTATTCTCATCAATCCAATGTACTGAAGATCCCCTCAGCACCAGGCCATCCCCAAGGCAATGGGCAAACTGAGGTGACAAACAGAACGCTACTGAATGGTTTGAAAAAATGACTGGATGATGCAAAGCGAAATTGGATTAACGAGCTACATTCTGTGTTGTGGGCTTATCGTACCACACCATGAACAGCGACAGGAGAGTCTCCATATATGCTGGCATTTGGGACTGAGGCTGTCATACCTGCTGAATTGGGTCTACCCACGAATAGGGTACTTAATTTTAATTCTCCTGTCAGTGACTAGATGAGAAGATTAGACCTGGATATGCTCGAAGAAGTTAGGGAAGAAGCAGCAATCAGGAATGCATCATATCAACAACGAACAACTTTGTTCTATAACAAAAGAGTGAAGAAGTGTAATTTGAAGGAAGGGGATTGTGTGCTAAAAAAAGTGATCCAAAAGCATAACAAACTGGAAGCCAGCTGGCATGGACCCTACAGAGTAACAGAAGTTGTTCGTCCATGGACATATAGGATTGAAACCTTGGAAGGAGAATAATTCAAGAATGCATGGAATGCAGAGCATCTGCACAAGTATTATCAGTAGTTAAAATTCATATGTAATGCAGTTTTTTAAAATGAATAAAGTGATGTTTCACCCCCATTTCCTTTTGTTGAAGTTTTTTCAGAGTATTAGTGCAACACATTACACAAACCACAAACCCAAATTCAGAACAGCACGGCAAATCAATTACCACCAACTCCGGTTGGTCGAGAACTAATTACCACAAACTCCGATTGGTCGGCAAATCAATTACCACAAACTCCGGTTGGTCGGGAACTAATTACCACCAACTCCGGTTGGTCGACAAATCGATTACCACCAACTCCGGTTGGTCAAAAATCAATTACCACCAACTCCGGTTGGTTGGGAACTAATTACCACCAACTCCAGTTGGTCGACAAATAATTACCACCAACTACGGTTAGTCGGCAAATAAATTACCACCAACTCTGGTTGGTCGGTAATCAATTACCACCAACTCTGGTTAGTCGGGAACTAATTACCACCAACTTTGATTGGTCGTTAAATCAATTACAATTAACTCCGGTTGGTTAGTACCAAACTTGGTAAGAAGCTAGACGACCTCCCGAGGCATCCACTGTCTAGGCAACAAGGTAATCCATACGAGATTACTACAACTAAGCAAGAACATGGGATGCAAATCATTCCATTGCTTAGGCCCAAAGAGTGACAAGTCACTATAATCAAACAACAAATGGGACAAGTATAGTATATATATTTACCAACCAACAAGTAAAGACATTCTACAAATTATTTAGAAAAAATGGGCCTAAGTATAGTATATATATTTACCAACCAACAAGTAAAGACATTCTGCAAATCATTCCATTGCTTAGGCCCAAAGAGTGACAAGTCACTATAATCAAACAACAAATGGGATAAGTATAGTACATATATTTACCAACCAACAAGTAAAGACATTCTACAAATTATTTAGAAGAAAATTAAATGGCAAAAGACTAAAAATTTCTTCATTCAATCAAGTAAAATTACATATGATGTGAAAAGTCCGATTCATTACATAAGAATATCCTACTCTATGGGTTTCTTCCCTCTACTTTTAAAACAAGTTCTAGCCAAGCTGGAGGATCATCTAATGCATAAGGAGAATTTATAAAGTTTACATCTCGCAGCATTCTAACATTAATTACAGAGGGCCGATCAAGCAAATGCTCTGGGCAAGATATCTCAAAGTTTGCATGAAGACTGTAATTGTCGAGATACTTTGAAATCAAGCATTGAGGAATTGCACGAGCAGGAATTCAACTAATATCAAGCTTAAAAGGAGGCACAGGCAAATCGAGCACCCTAGGATCATAATAATCCCATAAGTAGTGGCCCTGCTCTAATTTTATCACATACAAGGCATTCAACCACCCCTGCTTATATCCCTCATTATTTGATTGCTGAAACCGAGCATCGAGATGGTACAGAGCTTCATTATACCCAGCCATCCAAAATTCACTGGGCTGCTTGTGGAATTGATAAGTTAACCTCTCAAGTTTCTTATAGAGTTTCTTCACTAGAATTTCTTTACTTTCCATAGCAGAGCTTTGATTAGAGAGTTGTTCGGTGAAGGTCAGAATCTTCTTAAACATTTTTTCCAAGGCTTGGTTCTTCACCATCAACTGAACGACTTGATTCTCTAAAGCCGACTGAGTTCTCACTTCTTCAATGGTGACCCGACCAACCCTTGCTCGTCCACGAGAAGATCTTGCTCGTCTACGAGTAGATGTGGAAGGTCCAAATCTCTTTAAGGTTTCTCACTCATCCTTTAAGTTAGCATTTTCTACTTCCAAAAATGAAGAACCATCATCATTTACTTGGACCAAGGCTCCCGAAGAAGAAGCAGCAAATTTGAGTTACTTTATTTCCTTTTGCAAAGTAATGTATTCCTGCTCCAACAACTTGGCGATATGACTGTGATATTCAACTTCAATCTTTAGAACACTCTCCTTATTCTCATGAGCAGAGATGAACTTATCGTATCCCTTATTAGCACTCAATTGTTGGTACTTTCTCTCATAACATTGATGTTAAAGTGTGGAGGATTATTTGTACTGCTGCTGAAGTTCCTCGATCGTTCCTTGGAGATCTTCAATCATCTCATAGTAGGCCATATTATTGGCAATAGCACGATTGAGCAAGCACTTCAAGTATTGGTAAGCTTCAACTGCTCGTTAAGAAGCATCTGAACCAAGGATATCAATGATTTGAGCTTCATTAAGATCTGCATGACCAGCTTTAAAATAGTCATTGCATTTCTTCATCAATTCTGTATCATAAGCTGATAAGAGCTCGATCCTGGCCATAAACTAGCAAAGAGAAGAAATAAAAAGAATCAATAGTGATGCAGACAGAGCACGTAAAAGAGAAATTCAAGACGAATAACCAAAGTTTGAATTTTTATTCATCATAAGAGGAGATACATAGTTCCAAGTTACATTCAAGAAAATAACAAAATAAAAAACCCGAACAACTTTACACCGTCTCCTCGTTTCCTACGACTTCCTCAGAAGGTTTGGATGAAGGGGCTGGTTGCTCGGAGGACAATGGTAGCTGCTCTGCAGAAGTGCTGGTTAGTTAGAGTTGCTCGGAAGGAAGAATAACAGGAATAGTAGGGGTTTGATCTTCGGTCATCATAGAAGATTCATCTGAAGTAGCATCATCTTCTTCTTCTTATCTAGGATAGGGAGGAGGGCCATGAGTGTGCTGCTGGAATAACTCAGAATTCTCAGCAACCTTCAGCTCCTTCAAGGCTGCTACCCATCCATCCCTAAAATATTTAACACCTTCATACTCCATTTGAGAAGACATGACAGTCAGACCCTTATTCCAGCCTTTATCCCAACCAGTACAGAATGATTTTTTAACTGCAGGTTTCCTTTTTTCCTTCTCCGAGTAGGTCCTTTCCCTAAGGAGCTCCTCGACAGACTTCAACTTTTCTTCCACCTCCGTTTTATGTCGCTCAGCATCTTGAAGTTTAACAACTCTCTCTTTAGTAGACTTAAGCTTAACCTCAAGCTCCTTGTTGCTCTGTTCAAACTCCTTGTTGCTCTATTCAAACTCCTTCAGCTTCTTCTCCAATTCCTTGGAGGCATTCACAGCTTGATATCTGTCTAGCTCAACGGACTTAAATTGCTTCTACCAAATACCTTTATCTTCCTCGTACTTTTGACGAGAATCTTTCAAAGATTGGGTCAGCCCAACAAAAGCTTCCTCTACTCCACTCGAGGAGCTTGAAGCCCTGATAGCTTCATTCTTCTTCAAAATGCTGTTGAAGCACATTACTAGATAAAAAAAGAAAGAGCTTTAAGTCAATGGATGAACATAATATTAGAAAGCAAAAGACTCAGGCTGACAATACTTACTGATGCAATGTGTTGAGCTAGAGTAGTAATTCTCTCACAAGAAAGAGTATCTTCAATGCCTTGGACCTCTGGGATAGTCCAAGATCTTACCAAGCCCACAACAGAGCTCGGAGGACTAAGAGTTGGAACACTACCTTCAATATTTGAAGGTTGAGAGATAGGTTCAGCAGGTCTCTCAGAAGAGCTTCTCTTTAATCTCCTCAGAGGAGCTGGAACATTTTCAATTAAAGGTGTTGTTTTTATTGGTGATATGACAACAACATCACTCGAAGGAGAGATAGCAACAGTTTTACTTAGAGCCACATGGGGCTTTTTGCCAGCTTCCTTGGCAAAAGTAGGAGGGGGTACATCTATAGTCTTTGTCCCTTCTTCTAGGACATCTTGTTTACTTTTCTTTGCCTCCGTAGTGGTAGAGGCAGACTTGTCAAAAAAGGCAGGAGCTCGTCTTTTCTTCATTAGTTCAGTGATGGGAATGCTTAAGTCATAAGAAAAACCTTTTATAATTGTTTCAGAGGCTGGTACTTGGTCAAGATCAACCAGTACATGACGAGCACTAAAAGACGAGGTGTAGCTTTTGTATTGCAACAAGTAAGAAGAAAATCTAATATGCTCCTCAACAACAGATTGATGCAATCCTCAGATAAGTTATAAGTGCTTTATATTAACCTCGGTCTCTTTTGGAAGTTTCCTTTTACTGTCAACTGTAACAAATAAAATCAAATGTCAGTGATGCATTTTATCAAATACAAAGAAAATAAGATTTTAAAAATAAAAACAACCTATCCCATTGCCATAAAGTGGACACCTGGGACCTTGGTATACACCATCTCCATTTAATGGAGGGTGTTGCCAATTTTTCATCACAACCCCATGATAAAAATAATCCCTATTGGTATCGGGAAGATTGACAACTAACACACATTTCAAAAACCTAGTTTTTAAGTAAAAAGTACTGTCACTGGTAACCCATATGTAGTAATACATAATCTATGGAATCCCTAAATGGGTTCCATGAAGTTGATTCAACCTATGTACACCATTAACTATCCTCCATGTATTTGGAGCTACTCTTGCAGGTACAACATCAAAATATGGGTAAAACTCCAAACACAGGGGATTTGATGGGAAATAAATGCCACAATCGGCTACAAAAAGACTTGGGAACTAGTGTCCCTCAGCCAAATAAAAATAATCAGAAGGCTCAGAAAGTTCTTCCAAAATAACCCACGAAGGGATTGAAAACTCAGATCGAAATTTGTCTAACGACTCAATAGGATAAACCATGGTGAATAAAGAAAATAAAAAAGAAGGAAGAAAATCTTACAGAGGAAATAGAGATCAGTTGTCAATGAACGATGGAAAGAAAGAAGTCACAAGATAGAGAGAAGATGAAGAGTTCAGAGATACTGATTTGAAAAGTGAAAAATGATAGGATTTCTGTCACACTCAAATACTTTACCTTGGGAATAGAGAAAAACAATGATTACAAGGAAAGACGTTTGCGTTTCCGGCGGCTAAAAGAAGAAAAGGGCACAAATATCGAAGTGATCGTGAAAATTCAAAATATTTATGAAGTCTGATATTATGCGCTCAAAAAAGGAATTATAAAATTTTCCTAAAATCCATGAAGATCCGTAATCCAAGCAGTTTTCAAGCAAAATGTTCCACACTCTCCTTCAACCTCAACTGTAAAACGTTAGGGGCTTCTGTTGATACCAAATTTAGTCTGCTGATGTGGACCACTCACTTGAAGACACGTGTTAACCTACATGGTAATTACAAATACTTCCAACGGACAACATACTGTCCCCAAGATACTTAAGAGCCCCGAGCAACTCAATCATACCGAGCAGCATATGAGCCTCAAGGAACTCAAGGCTCCGAGCAACTTAAGCGTGCCGAGCAACTCAGGCGGTTCGAGCTACTTAGCGTGCAGAGCATCCGAAGCAAGAGAATTAAAAGACAACTGCGCATTAAATGCTCATTATTATCGTACAGATGTATATGTCTACTAGATAACAGCGCATTGTCCTTTCACATGTACAGCCTCAAGGCTATAAATACATTGTAACCTCCTAATTAGAGGGAATTCTGGATCTCTTGGTAAACCTATTATCGAGAATTCCAGGCAAACAGTCAACAATACAAAAACAGTGGACGTAGGCCATTCTCCTAAGGCTGAACCACTTTAAAAATCCAATGTCTTATATTTATTTATTCATTTATCAGTGATTAAAATAATTAGATTGAATCTAGTTTTTTACATCAGCAATGATCTTTTACCTTTAGAGCCTTATCGTGATCTTCCTTAAGCTGAGAGATCTGGTTGCCCCTCCCCGTGATGACTCCTCTCAGCTTTTCAACCTCGGCCTTCAGATTGGCCTCAGTTTTATCAACATCCTTGGCCTTTTGTATAAGGGGCAACTTCTTCAAAGACCAGTCAAAAAGGCGGTGAAGAGATACCACACTTTTCAGAAGAAGATCAGACATATGATTAATAATTTTTAAAGGGCAGAGAGAGCACTTGGAAGAAAAGTTAGAAAATTAATACATGAACCGCCCTGTGAAGTGTAAACTCGGCCAATAAAGGGACATCTAAGGCCTGAAGAGAGCGCTTATCCTCCTTAGTCACGATAGTGCTAATAACATTGGCGTCTTGCAGGCCGATAATGTTGTCTCTTATCTTGAGCTGGAATAGACGAGAGCAGCCAAAGCATCATCAATCGAAATGGGTATGGCATGGTTCTTGGAGGGAGTCTTGCTCAGCCTGGTTAGTGGGAGCCTTCCTCTTCTTAGTAGCATTGGCCTTATAGGATCCGACGCTCTTTTTTATTTGGGCAGGAGGGGTACATTCTTACCATCTCATTTCTCCATAAGTTTTGTAAGCCTGGGGTTCGATATCTCCCAGAAGTCGTCAGAAATGCCTGTTGGTCATTCTGTAGAAAGATAAGTCTCTAAGTTAGCAAGTCAGACAGATAAAAAGTATGAGACACGACTTGGTAAGAAAAATTTGGAAACTTACGAAGTTCTTCCAGAGGACCACCCCCCAAACCTGTCTGGCAAAGGTAATAGGGTGGTCATTAGATGATCATACTTAACAAGACGACCATTCAAGCCTTGGTTTTGAAGGTACTTTATGTTCTTGTAATTATCCTAGCTAAGTCCAGGGTCAGATTTAGCTGTATGGGAGACTTTAGCCCATTTCATAGGGGTCTTTGGAACCGACATTCCACAAGCCTCGTCTGGGCCAAACTCCCAGGCCCTAGAAACAAAGAAATACCGAGGTTTCCAATTATGGTTAGAAGTCTGGGTAACCAAGAGAATCTTCTTCTCTGATTTCCTGGCTATGAAGTGGTAGTATCCGGGGTGATTTTTAACAGACGAGGAAACATAGCAAGCAGTAAAAACTTTAACTTGAAGGTCTGTATGGTGAACAACCTTCCAAAGGACGATAGCCCCAATCATAACCCTCTAAGCATTTGGGGACAGTTGGGAAGGGGCAAGTTTATATAAGAGAGTATGTCTCTGATAGTTGGGTGAATGAGAAGACAAAAACCTAGCTTGAACATCTGCTCATAAATGCAGATTTCACCCTCTCGGCCATCAAAGGCCCTCTATTCCTTAAGAGGTTTCCTCAGGATAATGGAGGAATCAATGTAATAAAGGTCCCCAAAGGATATAAGGTCATACTCATTAACAGTACTCTCGTACTCAGTAGCTATCGAGGTATCAAGTTCACTTCCTTCGTCATCATCGCCATCCCCAGCAACCTCGGCTTGGGCACCAGTGGGGACACCATTGGGAAACCTCTTTACAAACTCGACGCCTGTGGCAGTTGATAGAGGAATGGCATCAATGGGGGGAGGAATCGTGACGTTAGGATCTAAAATCTCTATGGAAGGAGATCTACGAGAAGTAATAGAATCTCTGTGGGACGAGGCACGATCTGAAACCTCTTCATCCTTAGAAACTCCACTTTTCCTAGGAGAGTAATCCATAGCCTCTTGGAATGAGTCTACGGACTCGGCCACCTCAGACGTTGACATTGGGTCTGAAGCATCTTCCTAAGACATGGGATCAGAAACCTTGATCGATTCAGGGTATATGATAGATAATGGTGGAGAATAAATTGGTCTGAGGGGAAAAGACTAGGCCTCATGAGCCTCGGCTTAGGTTAACTCTATCTACCTGATCTTGTTGAAAAACTCCTCGCGCAGAGTTGGAAACTCTTCAACAAGTTTATACAGGGGTCGTAGCATCCGATAGAGGACGATACACTTGGAGAGTTTGAGCTAAAAAGGCAAACAGGTAAACAATTTATACTACCTAAACTAAAGATCAAAACTTGGAATCCAAAAGATTTTCACTAAGAACATTCAAAGATTGGGTCATCGGAGAAGATGACTAGAGGGTCGTCGAAAAGCCTATAAGTGGGTGTCTATGGCTAAAATGACCCCTGAGTGGCCTGGTATGGCTCAAAAGTCACTTAACCACTGCAAACCTAACCCTATAACCACCCAACAGTGGCGAAAAACCTCACCGGAAAAAGGAAAAGCTCACCGAAAAATCAAAAATGTAAATTAATGCCCAGAAATGAAAAAGGAAAGGTTGAAGAATAATACCTGACTGAGTTTGATTGAGGAAAGAAGATATTAAGAGTAAGGGGCCTTGAATCGCAGTAGAGCTATGGAGGTTTTTTAGGAGAAAGTTGCAGAAATGGATCTAAGCGGGAAAACTGAAGAAGAAAAAAAGAGAAATGAAAGGGCAAAATGGTTTAAGTACCATTGCAATGATGAGGCACGAATATCAAGGTCTTCATTATTGCACCCAAAAACCCTAAAAAGGCAATGGCATGTCATTATTATCTTGGGGCAGACGCAACCCACTTTAAAGGGTGACATGTGTCCAATGGATAACTCCACATGCCATAGTGCAGAAATTTCCCTTCACCTACCTGACCTATATACCCCTCAACCATCTATTCACATAGAATACTGAGGGCTAGGGGGTGATTGATATGCCTAAAATGTACCATCGTACTCAGGGTCAACAACCTCGACCAACCTCTGGGCCGAGTCATCGAGAAGCTCACAACAACCATGAGAAAGGTCGTCTTTCACAAGATCGGCTATCAATGATCAATCTTGGTTGGTCAGCAGCCGAGGTCATCAACACCTAATGGGATCAACCTTGGTCACTCTCATACTCTGCTCTAGTCGATAGTGCAACTAGGCCCCAATATACATCCTCGTCTTATCTATATGGCCAATGTCATACTCATGATTGGTAGAATTAACTTAACTCTTGGACTTACCAAAATCGTACTCAGTTGGGCCGAGGTTCCAGTGGATGACATCACAGGTTCGAGCATAAGAAAGTACATGGGAGACTTAGATCACGTGGATAAAACCATTATAAACAAAACATTACCCTCATGTGAGGGAATATTCGATCATCATTACTATAAGGACATATTTTTATAAGTCATATACCGCTATAAGAACATCAATTTGTTATGTCATATACCGCTACACCGTCGAAAAGCATTCAAGAGCAATCTACATCAAGACGGATCCGAATTAATCAAGTTCTTCATCAAAAAGTCTCCGCGAAGTTTACTTTGGTAAGGTTTTGATTTAAATACCTTAACTTTACACTTAGAGCTTTTGGGATATTTTAATAAAATATTTTCTAAGTGTTGGAGCGGACTTTTTCGTCAAAATTTGAGAATGAGTATTTTTTCTAAGTATTGAAGCAGACATTAAAATAATAGTTTTTTGATGCAACAGTCATTCAAACAGCATAACAATGTCTTTCACGCGAGATAGGCATGTTGCGCGATCTCGTTCGAGCGACAACTATCCTTCGTTCGAGCGATATGCTGATCTCGTTCGAACAAGCTCATATTTCAAGGCAACGTATTTTTCTATAAAAACTCATTCTGTGGTTTCATTTTCTTCAAGAAGTCCCAGTGTTTTACAGAATAGAAAAACTGCGAAAGCAGAATACTTTTGGCTTCTTCTTTTTAGGGTTTAATCCCTCTTTATTTATAATTTACAAAAATCCCAATATGCTTTAGTGAATTGTTTTGGTATTGAAGAACACACTTTGCTGTGGTTTAATCTTTATGGGGAGAACTCTACAACCGGATATCTGTGTGCTATTGTGGAGGGAATCCTTATAAAGCTCACTTTTGTGGAGAAGCCATTTTCTTCTTCTTTGCTGACCACCTGGAGTTCTTGTAGAAGATTCCAGCCGACGTTATTTCTAGCCGTTGCTTTGGAGGTTTGACGAAGACACCGTGCGTTAAACTTGTGGGCGATTATCAGGTTGTATGTAAATCAATGGTCTTGTGAATTTTTCAAAGTTCTCGAAATAAAAGGTTTTTCCCTTATAAGATTTTTCCTTAATTTTGTGTCGCATGATTTATCTATTTATGGTTTGACACACGCACACACGTAGGTGCATGTTTAGGGGCTGAATTAATTTGGTTTATATTGACTCCAATTATATAAGTGTTCCAAATTAGAAACTTGCAAATTTATTTAATCAATTATCACACACCGCATTTATTTCATTTTTTCAATTACCTACATATCGCACAACCAGGTGTTCGCATCACATTGGCTAGATCATGAAACTCATGCTCATTGCATGCTTGGGGGGTACACTACATCCCCAAGCCCTATATATACTTGTCTCCCCCTTCCTTGTAGGAGATTCATAATTGTAACCCTAGCGGAAGCTCTGGTAACTATACAGTAGAGAGAGAAAATGAGTGCATTGTAACACATGACATTAGAGCCCCTGTTTTATTAGTGAAGATCACTCACCTGCACAGTGGACGTAGGCCTAGATAGGCTGAACCACTTATATTGGTGTGTCTCTCATCTTATCCTCACATCCTTCTATATCTATATTGCCTACTTGCTGCCATTGTTATATCTGTTTGAGCTCAACAACACCTTCATCTGGTGGTGCTATTTCTAGAATCATCACTTACCATGTTGCATAAAAACATAACCCAACCCTAATGTGAAGCATTAGTATAAATAACAAAACCATTTCCACCATGTGGAATAGTAAGAACAGGTGAAGTTACCAACCACTTTTTTAGTTATTTAAAACTATTTTCACAATCATAATTCCATTCTATTTTTTTTTAGATTTAGTTTATGCCAAATGCACAAGACTAGAGAGAATGGTTCTCTAGACCCAAATTGAATTAAACTCCCAAAATCGTCAAGAGTTACCTTACATCTCTATAGGATATTTTAACACAGTGACTAATAGTTCTGAAAAGACAGGTGGTAGGAATATAGACATTAGAGGAGTGGATGAGTTCAATAACTGTATCCTTACAGCACCTCTTATTGATCTAGGTTATCTAGGATCTAGATTTACCTGGCATAACAAAAGGGACAAGGATAGAGGTATATGGGATAGATTAGATAGAGGTCTCATAAACCAAAAGTGGCTAAACTCCTACCCTAACACAACAGTTAAAACCCTTAATAAAAACTGTTCACACCACTCTCCTTTATTGCTATCAATTTGCCAAATGAGAGAGCCTATAATCAAACCTTTTAGGTTCCAAAACATGTGGATTAACCACAAAGATTTCAAGGAGTGTGTCCAAAATTCTTGGAATAAACCTATAAGTGGCAGTCCTCTCAATAAATTTTGTATGAAATTAAAAATTCTTATAAAAGATCTTAAAGAATGGAACTAAAAAACTTTCAAAAACATTTTACAAAAGGTTTCCAATAGAGAGTATGAATTATTATTAAAAGAAGATATTTACCAAGAAAATCCAACTCAGGAGACTAGAATTGAAATGGAAGAAACAAAATCAAAACGTTATTGGGCTATGAAATGTGAAGAACAATACTGGAGTCAAAAGGCAAGAATTAGATGGATTAAAGAGGGGGACTTAAACACAAAATACTTTCATGCTGTAGTTAATCACTCTAAAAGACACCTTAAGATCCATAAAATTAAAAATAGAGACAATAGTTGGATAGAATCAGAAAAATCAATAAAAGAAGAATTTGTAAACCACTTCCAAGAGTCTCTTACAACTGAATATATCAATGATAGTTATAACCTGCTCAATTACATCTCTAACATTGTAGACACATAATTAAATAATGAGCTTACTAAAATTCCTGAAGACGAAGGGATATTTGAAGCTATAAAATCTCTTTATAAAGACAGTGTAGCTAGCCCTAATGGCTTCAATGGTCACTTTTATTCTAACTGTTAGAATATGATTAATAGAGATCTCATAGAATCCATTCAGTCCTTTTTCTTAGGTAGGGACACTCCTAAAAGTTGGGGAGCTACCAATACATGTCTAATTCCAAAAATTAAAAATCCAACCAAATGTGTAGATTTTAGACCTATAAGTCTATGTAATTTCAGCAAAAAAAATAATACAAAAGATTCTCAACTCTAAATTAGGTCCTCACATGCACAAATTTATATGTCTTATCCAACCAGTTTTCATCAAAGGTAGAAACATCCTAGATAACATTCTCCTAGGTCAAGAAATAATACACCTCATTGATAGAAAAAACCTAGGTAGCAATGTAGTGATTAAATTAGACATGACTAAGGCTTATGATAGAGTATCTTGGTTTTTTCTAATTAAAGTTCTTAGAAAATTTGGATTTTGTGAAGGGTTTATTAATATAATTTGGAGAATCATTTCCTCAAATTGGTTTTCAATTTTAGTTAATGGACAGCTAGCTGGATTTTTTAAATCTTCAAGAGGTTTTAGACAGGGGGATCCTTTATCCCCAAGTCTATTTGTTTTAAGTGCTGAAATAAAACAGGTAATATTGGTCGTTTTACTCATCCCAGAAAGTGTTCCCTAATTAGTCACCTTGCTTTTGATGATGATATAATAATATTTACTCAAGGTTATAAGAAAAGTCTTAAAAACCTCATGAGTTTTCTTACTGATTATGAAAAAGTTTCAGGACAACTCATCAATAAATCCAAAAGTATATTTTTTTACCCAAAATAAAGCTTCTAGCTTAAGAACAAACATCATTTAAGAAGTAACATGTCTTCAAAAAGGTAATACTCCTATAAAATACCTTAGTTGTCCTCTTTTCAAAGGAAGAAAGAAACCAATATATTTTGAAAGTCTTATAAATTCAATCAAAGTAAAAATTGATGGTTGGAAATCAAAATTTTTATCCCAAGCTGGAAGAATAGTCCTCCTAAAATCAATCCATAGTTATATTCCCCTACATACTATTTCTGCTTTTAAACCCCCCAAAGTTATCATAAACAAAATTGAAAAATTGGTCAGTAACTTCTTTTGGGGTAATCATAAAGAATATGGTAATAAATTCCACTGGTGTAAATGGAATAATCTTTGTTTTAAATATGAAGAAGGAGGTATTGGGCTTCGAAGTATGAAAAATATAGATACTTTATCTAGATGGAGAATGTGTTGGAATTACATATTAGGTTCAAGTTTATGGTATATCTTTATGAGAATTCAGTATAAAAGAAATCCAAAATCTAATATATCTATATCTTTTAACTGCTTTAAAACTCACCTTCATGATATCGAGTAGTACATCACTAAAATTAAGGGGAAAATTTGGATGCCTTATCAATATGGTAAATTTAGTTTTAAATCGGCTTATGATCTAATAAAAAATCCCAAGCCTTCGTCATTCTTATATAAAAACATCTAAGAAAAATTCATTCCTAGAAAAATTTCAGTTTTCTCATGGAAATGTCTACAAATTTTTTTACCATTAGAAGACAACTTTCAATCAAAAGGTATAAAAAAATAACCCCAGTTTGTAGATGCTGCTACTCATCCTCTGAAGATCTACACCATATATTCATTAAAGACCCAATAGCTAGGGAGGTATGGTCCCATTTTGATAACATAATTGGCATTAAAATTTCTTTTAAATCTCTTCATATTATGCTTATGGAATGGTGGCTTAAGGGTGAATCAACCATCATCTATAACTTTATATTCAAAATAATTCCAGTATGCATAATATGGGAGATTTGGAAAAATAAAAACAAGGTTGTTTGTGAGAACAACATTATGTCTGCAATCAATATCATTGAAGATGTAATGTCCACAATCAAAGACATAACTACTGCGTATCCTTTAAATAGTGGTAATTCCAATTCTCATATTTCTCAAATTTTCTCTGTAAGACATTCTCAATCTATAAAAAGCAAGTATCTTTTGTTAGATGGATTAGGCCTTGTTCAAATAGATGGAAACTCAATATTGATGATCCAGGCCAATCTGGTCATGGTGGAATTCTAAGAAATAGTAAAGGGGAGATTATCTGGGCTTTCTCAGATTATGGAGTTATTGACTCTAACAATATTGCTGAAATTAAAACTATTCTAATTGGTTTGCAATTATGCAAGCTTAAAAACCAGATCCATGTAGATGTGGAATTAAATTCAATTATTTTAATTGAAATTCTTACTCATAATAAGAACACTCCTTGGAATATTATTCAACTTTCATCTCAAATTAAATCCACTATTCAAGACATGGATGTTAGATTTATGCATTGCTATCGAGAGGCAAATTCAGCAGCAGATTCTCTAGCAAATTTTGGGGTCAAATCAAGAATCAAAACTATATTCAACAAATTTGAAGATCCTCCAAGGGTGACAAAAGGCCTAATCAAATTGGATAAGTGTGGATTTCCTTCAATAAGGAATAGAAAAGTTATATTCAATAATTAGTTTCTAATGTAATGGGGATACTTATAATCCCCATATTTATTTAATGCTTTAGCTTTTGTAATGGGGGTATCTATAAACCCCCAAATTTCTAATTCTCTTTTTGCTTAAATTGTATTTGCCACAAGAGAGGCTTTTTCTCTTTTTATTTTAATAAAACTTATGGGGGTACCGTCCCTCCTTTAAAAAAAAACTTAACATCTTTTCGGGTTAATTTATTCATTGGCAAGGCAATCGAAAGAAAATTCCTTTATAAACCTCCTATAATACCCAGCCAAACCCAGAAAACTCATCACCTCAGTTGCATTATTGGGCCTCTCCCATTTTACAATAGCTTATACTTTCTTTGGATCAGCACATATACCATCCCCAGAAATAACATGGCTTAAAAATGCAACTTGTGATAGCCAAAATTCACACTTGCTAAACTTAGCATATAACTGCTTATCTTTCAACACATTCAAAATAGACCTAAGATGCTTTCAATGTTCAGCCATATCGCGTGAATAAATCAAAATATCATTAATAAAAACTAGCACAAATGAATCAACACAAGGATGCATTACCCATTCATAAGATCCATAAATACAGCTAGAGCATTAGTCACTCGAGAAGGCATCACGAGAAACTCAAAATGACCATACCGTGTACGAAAAGTAGTTTTAGAAATATCACTCTCCTTCACCCTCAACGGATGATAACCTGATCGCAAGTCTATGTTCGAAAACACTTTAGCCCCGACAACTAATCAAATAAATCATCTATACGAGGTAAAGGATACTTGTTCTTAATTGAAGCTTTATTCAGTTGCCTATAATCAATACATAAATGCATAATACTATCTTTCTTTTTCACAAATAAAATTGGTGCACCTCATGGAGATACATTAGGCTGTATGAACCCCCTATCAAGTAAATCCTGCAACTAAATTTTGAGATCTTTCAACTCAACAGCTGCCATTCTATATGGTGCCATAGAAATAGGGGTTGTCCCCGATGCTAATTCAATACTAAATTCAACTTCTCGCTCTGGAGGTAACCCAAACAACTCACTAGAAAATACCTCTGGAAAATCCCGTACAATAGGAACATCGACTAATTATAAATCCCCCTCCCTAGTGTCAAGAACATATGCAATAAAATCCTCACAACCTTTACTCAACAATTTCATCGCTCGAATAGCAAAAATAATGCAACTAGGAATAATTTTCCTTTCTCCCACAAATTTAAATTCTGACTCACCGGGCGTATTAAAAATATCTTCTTTATCAAAACAATCCATATATACATGATATTTAGATGACCAGTCCGTTCCCATAATTATGTCAAAATCAGAGATATCCAATGGAAGTAAGTCTATAACTGTATCTCTAACCCCCACAGTCAAAACACAATCACGAAAAATATACTCATCTACAACCATATCCCCCATAGGCATATAGATACCCAAACCCACATCTAAACGAGCACATGATCTACTCAGAAATATAGTAAAATCATATGACACAAAAGAATGTGCGGAATCGGGATCAACAAAAACATAAGCACTTCTATCAGTAATAGAAAGTGTACATGTCACCACATCTGGAATAAACGGGGCCTCTTTCATCGTAAAGACTCATCCACCTGGCCTGGAATCACTAGCTTGTGCTCTGCCCACACTTTTCACTCCACCGCCTGGAGATAACACTCTACTTGCTGTTTCACTAGGTGCTGCTGGAGTCTCTACCAACTGCATACAATTCTTCTTAACATGCCCCACTTGATAATAATGGTAGCATTGTAGCCCTTTAAGCTTAGGACACTTTGATTTATAATGCCCTTCCTCTTTACAAAAGAAGCATGTAATAAATCCCACTCTAGCCTCACCTCTTCTCGATCTCCTAACTAGACTAGAAGATCCTGTAGCCCATTTTTTTCTATGCGAAAAGTGTTTTAAGGATGACACAACAATCTTCTTTTTATGAAGAACCTTTTTACATTTTTTAAGTCGCACCAAGTTGTGAACCAGTTTTAACTTAACCAAATTTATCTTGATTAATCCTAAACATGCATCTAGTGATTAATGCAAATAAATTAAGGAAAAGAATGCTCACAATGCCGGATGTACGAGGAAACCACTAAGGGAGAAAACCTCGGACGACCCAAGCCAGACAATCACTATGATGTGGAATTACAAGGAACAGACATAAGTCTTAATCAATGACTCCATCCCCATGAGACTTGACGCTCTTATGATCTTCAATCACTCGTCCACAGTGCCCACATAGAAAGTCCTTCTTCCACGATGCTTGTCCACAAAATACGCGTCCACGTATGTCTCGGTGTTCATCGATATGGCTTGTAACCTTTACGATGTTTAACACGGATCTTCTGCTTCTTCATCGCAAAACCCAATAAAGTTCTATGTTGAACAAACTATGAATGGTGACAACAAAGATCACTATAGCATATAGTAATGAAAACTCGGATATTTGAAAGTCTAAGGATGTTTTAGACTTAGAAAACCTTTGAAAACTTTTTGTAGAAAACGTAATGGTTTGTAAACTGTTTTTCAGACTGCACACTTTCGAAATTCTAAAGAAACCACGCCTTAAATAATTTTCTTGAGGCGAAAGCTCGCTCGAGCGACTATAGCTGTCTCTCGAACGAGATGGCCATGTCGTTTGAATGATGTGGTGATCTTGCTTGAACGACTGTTTATGTTGTTTGATCTCGTTTCATGTCGTTTGAGCGACCGTACAGATGTGTTTGATTTTAACACAACTCTAAACCATCTTTATCTCAGAAAAAATGAAGTGTAATCCTTTTAAACCTCTTTAAAACCATTTAAAAAATATTTTTTTTAATAAAATAACATTCTTAAATAATTTAAAATAAATTCCGAGTCCCATTAAAATTACGCATTCATACCTGAGTGATCTCGGAAAGCAATTTGACTTGAAGAAGAAAAAATATACACCATAAAACCAGCATGATAAATCTTTAAAGCTTTGGCGCAACGTCTTCAATAAATTTTAATACATCATAGTCTATGTGGGATCGTGACAATAAAAATATGACCTATGACTCAAACGTGTTTTTTTAGGAATAAGTCAAATAAACATACAACAGACTCAATTGGAAATTTTATCCTTACAAATATCCCCCTTTGACTATTCTGGGACAAAACCAACAGTGAAATGCCTAAGCTGGGCCGTAAAGACGTATGATGCCTGAATCCCATCCCATAAGCCCAAATTAAAAAATACAGGACAAGACTAGTAAATGATGGTCCGACAAGCATGAACTATCTGAATGTGATGTAGTCTTGAAATCTCCAATATCTAAAGCATACCTACACATATGATACAGAAAAATATCGAGTGAAGTATGGAGGAGCAAATTATATAAACCAATATGTAAAAAAAAAACAAAATCATTTCTTATGTGATCAAAACATGATATCAATTTGTAAACATCTAAATAAGAATAGCAATTTATGCAAACTCATAAAGATACCAATAAATAAGCATAAACGCCTATGATATCAATGTGTAATGCAAAAAATTCTATGTGCTCAATAAACAAAGCCTCTCTCTACATCACATACATCTCTCCCCCTTTTCATCTCGAATAGAAAATATGGTGAAAAGGTAAAAGTGAAACGGCCAGCTTATAATGATAAAAAAATGTCAAATTCGTAGCTAGCAAACAGTAATCACACAACATGAATCAAACAGACTAATCAGGTGTGACTAAATGAACACAATGCAGTAATAGATGTACTCAATAAGAATCTGCATACAATAAACTGTCCAGAAACAACCCAAGAGTACCAAAAAATATGCCAATATAAACCAGGGTATTGAAATATAAGGAAACAGTAGAAAAATCCCTTAGTAAGACGCTCGAACGAGACAACCCTGTCGTTTTAACTATAGAGTCTTCTTGCAAGATGATTTCGCACGACATCAACATCTCGTTTAAACGAGAAAAAACAAGCACTCAGTTGCCCAGCGAAAAAATTCATTAAAAAGTTAACTGGAAATAGTAGAAACCACAAAACAATAGCAAAACAGAAAACAAAACAAATAAAACAATGCGAGTTACATGCTAACATAGTATCGATGTGATCAACACATGAATATGGAACGTATGTGCATGAACTGCAATAAATGAATCATAATTCCAACACATCGAAACGATTAAGAAGCTTTAATTGATAGCTAAATATCATCAAACTTTATTTTAACCATACATGACAATTAAAGTGTGAGGTAAATGAACTAAACAATCAAACATACGCACAAATCTGGAATTTTGATGATTCTACAAACCATAGCATCATGACACGATTTTTCAACATTAGGATTCGTGGCGCAAATCCATTTAAATTTTCTCCAACCAAACTCCCTCATATATATATATATATATATGTTCTTTTGAGTTCTCTATCATTCTCAGCTTAGAGAAAATCCTATTGGGCCTATTTTTGGCATTTGTTTCTTTTTATTGACTTTATTTTCTTTTGGGCTCTTTTAAACGGTGACTTTCACAACGAGTCAATTTTGCACTCTCGTAGACCTTTCCCGTGAACACTCATTATTTTTTCAATTTCAATCATCACGGTAAATGGTTCTTACATGCACACCTCGTCCTTAAGTCTACTTATGCACAGATGACAAAATTGAGATAAGAACGTCTCACCAAACTCAAAATATGCATGAGATGTCAAACATTCATATAAACTTGTGCATGTGTGCAAAGATGGCATATATACAAAGTCGAATCAAAATGCACATCAACTTCATAACAACCCCATAATACAATGGTTAAGATCATTCTAAGCATCAATAATTATGACCAAATGTCCTAGATAGATGGATAATGAAAGGATGGGGGTCCAAGCACACCAATATTCCACATCAAAAATGTAAACTTAAAGATAAAAAACAAATCAAAAATCTTTTTGTTTTTTCAACATATTATGACTCAAATAAAAGCAAAATCTTTTTGAATTTTTCAAAAAAAAAAATATGAAACCAAAAATCTTTTAGTATTTTCTCAAATAAGATTCAAATAAATGAAAAAACTATGATACAAAAGATACACATGTCATAACACTAGCAAGATATAACTCATGATGCAAATACTAGCGTACGACAACCATGGCATGTAAGCAACTATCCATAAGAAATAACGTGTGACGAATTATGTTCAAGCATGTGAGAATCAACCAAAGAATCATTTAGCATCTCCAAAATAGATTTCCTAACCCAAAAGAGATGCATACCTAAGAAAATGGGTTTTGGGAGCTGATGGGACACTACGTTTAAACTTCCTAGGGTCTTGTCTAAGATCATAGCAAAAACTCCTAAGGTGACCTTTCCTACTACAATGCAAACATGTGAAAACTCTACGAGGAACGAGACCATTAGGTTGACCTTTTCTAACACCCTCGGATGTGATTGACACTCTAAAACAAACTATGGTTTTGTTTTTAACATTAGAAGCACTAGAATAAGATAAACCACTACCATTACAACTCAAACTACTAGAGTCATTTAAATTATTTTTCAACTTCAAAATTTTGAACTCAAGCAAAGAATTAGACTCCTCAAACTTTTAGTACTCCTTCTTTAAATTATCAATTACCACTAGAAGGTTATCTATCTCCCCCTCAATATGTGCAAACTTATCCCTAGGAGTCTTTTCTTGTGCCACAAAATCAATAATCAAACTATTTTCATCCATGACACAAACCTAGAATTTTTAAGGTCCTCTAACTCTTTCTTTAAAATAAGTCCTCTATTCTCACTCTCTTCCTTGGCCACAATTAATGATTTAAATTTCTTATATAAAGTCACAAACTTCTCACGAATAATATCTCTTTGAATTGAAACGTTTGCAAATATTCAATCGTATTTTTAAATGAGAATTTTCTTCCTCTAAATCTTCAATATGTTTTGCAAACTTCAAATTCAAAAGATTTAATTCGTCAAAACTTTGAGAATACATCGAGAGAAAATCAAACCAAGAGAGATAAACAAACACGACTACCAAAAAACACAAAACAAGGATCTACACAATAAAATAGTTCTACTCGCTATGATACCAATTTATAGGCCCTTTTTTCTATGCGAAAAGTGTTTTAAGGATGACAAAACAATCTTCTTTTTATGAAGAACCTTTTTCCAATTTTTAATTCGCACCAAGTTGTAAAGCAGTTTTAACTTAACCAAATTTTATCTTGATTTATCCTAAACATGCATCTAGTGATTAATGTAAATAATATAAGGAAAATAATGCTCACAATGACGGATGTATGAGGAAACCACTAAGGGAAAAAACCTCGGACGACCCAAGACAAACAATCATCATGATGTGGAATTACAACGAACAAACACAAGTCTTACTCAACGACTCGATCCCCATGAGACTTGCGCTCTTTTGATATTCAACCACTCCTCCACAGTGCCCACGTAGAAAGTCATTCTTCCAAGATGCTCGTCCACAACACACGTGCCCATGTATTTCTCGGTGTCCACCGATATGGCTTGTAACGTCTACGATGTTGAACATGGCTCTTCCGCTTCTTCACCGCAAAAACCAACAAATTTCTATGTAAACAAACTCCGAATGGTGCCAACAAAGACCACAATAACATATAGTTATGAAAACTCGAATCTTTGAAACTCTAAGGATGTTTTAGCTCAGAAAAGCTTAGAAAACGTACTGGTTTGCACACTAATTTTCAAACTTCACACTTTTGAAATTCTGAAGAAACCACGCCTTAAATAATTTTCTTGAGGCGACAGCTCGCTCGAACGACTGTAGTTGTCGCTCGAACGAGATGGCCATATCGTTCGAACGATATGGTGATCTCGCTTGAACGACTGTTTATGTCATTTGATCTCGTTTGATGTCATTTGAGCAACTATACACGTGTGTTTGATTTTAACACAACTTTAAACCATCTTTCTCTCAGAAAAAATGACGTGTAATCCTTTTGAAACTCTTTAAAAACATTTAAAAAATATTTCTTTAATAAAATAACATCCTTAAATAATTTAAAATAAATTCTGAGTCCATTAAAATTATGCATTCATACATAAGTGATCTCAGAATGCAATTTGACTTGAAGACGAAATATGCACCATAAAACCGACATGATAAATCTTTAAAGCTTTGCCATAACGTCTTCAATAAACTTCAACATGTCATAGTCTATGTGGGATCGTGACAATAAAAATACAACCTATGACTCAAACATGTTTTGTCCCGGGAATAAGTCAAATAAACATATGACGGACTCAATTGGAAATTTTGTCCTTACAGATCCTCCACCCCTGGTATCTCCACCAAATCTCCCATGATCTCTACCACTATCTCCACGTCCTCTCTGAAATTTATTATATTCCACCTTAACACTTCTACCCTCACTTCCCTTAGACTGAAATGCATTAAATCTACTTTTCTTAAAAGTCTCTCTACTCGCAGCCCCTTAGTTCATTTGCTTTTCTGCTATCATGGCTTTGTTCACCAAAGAAGAAGAATCTTCTAACTCATAAGTAGCCACACGATTTTGAATGGGCCAAATCACCCCCTCTTGGAACTTAATACATTTCTCTTCCTCATCATCCACACAATTAGGAGAAAATATAGAGAAAGTTATAAAATTCAACCTCATACTCCCTCACAGACATTTTTCCTAGGGTTAAATTTATAAATTCCCCCACCTTCTCTCTCATATAAACTTTAGGAAAATACTTAACATACAACACTTTAATAAATTCAGCCTAAGTAATAACATCAACACCTTCCATCCTGGGCACTAAATGGTTCCTGGCTTCCCACCAATATTTGGCCTCTCATTTTAGCCTAAATACAACCAAATTCACTTTCTGGTTATCTGGAACTTTCATCACTGCAAAGATAGTCTCTAGATCTCTAACCCACATCTCAGCTTCTATAGGTTCAACTAACCCTGAATATTCTTCAGGATTTAGCTTCAAAAACTTTTCATGCATGGAATCTTTAGTTTCCTTCCTTGCCCCTTTCTTCATTCTGGCTACAGTGTTTAGTTCCAAAAATCTAGTCTACTGTTATGCCATGTTTCTTTCCTATTGTTTTGCCATCCTCATCATTTCCTGTGACATTATTTGCATCTCTGTAGACTGCTCATGTTCTCTAACTCTTCATGCTATGCGATCCTCGATTTCAGTATCCTCGTGTGGATGATAAGCTACTCCCTCTTCTCTATGTTTTCCATCCCCAGGTTCCATATGTAATTATTTGTAATATAACAAAGTTCTAACAATCAACATAGAAAATTTATAGTACCAAAATTATTTATTAGTACATAAATAATTCAACAATATCAAAGCAAACCAATAACTGCCATCTAACCATCACACACTTCCACAATTTATAACCTAGATGCTCTGATATCACTCACTCATTATCACACCCCAAACCCAAGTCCATTCTAATAATTTAATTTACAATAATTAAATCATAATCTTCAGCCCATTCGAAATATAATTCCTTTATCAATATTTTCATGCATAATGGACATAATGAACATAATCATGTTCTTTGTACCATAACGTAATAAGCATCAGAGTCATAATTAAGCGAACATACGATACTATGATTAACTATTACAGTTATCAAGTTAAATAACTATAACTTAATCTATAAAATGTATGAGTGTAGTAAAATTCTTAGTGGGACAATAACGAAATCTCCAAATCTAAACCCTATCTCTTATAATGGTGCGACTCTCAAAATTACCGATCATATGGTATCCTAACTGGAAGCGTATAAACCTAAAAATGTTAAAATATAAACATTAAGCTATAAACTTAGCGAGGTACTCCTTCTCAGCAATGAAATAACAGTTTTATATCAAATCTGTGGATATAAATCCAAATAATTCTGCCCGTTATGGTATTATCAAATCCTGGAATAGAAGTTCTAACAAATCCTTATCGTAAGACAAAATAAATCATTGGATCTTTGTCTAATTCCAATCTTGGATCATAAAACTCAAAGAATCCTGGATATTTGAATATCCAAAAAATCATGAATACAAAAGTATTCAAACAAATTCGCTCTTAGAGCTATATTCATATCCATCATATCATTTTCATATCTATGTATGAAACAATCATAAGTACACTTACCTTGGTAATTTAATGGGCTTTCCCCTTGCCTTTGTCTGGCACCTGTTCAATCAGTTCATCTCCCTTTCCTATCATTCTGACAATATTGGTATCGTCATGAGAATATTAATAATCCAAATAATAACTTAAATGTAACCTAATTCATAAGCATCATATGATTCCATTCAAATAATTCATTATAAATGAAATTCTATCTAAATTCATGTTAAGATATTTAACATATCCAAATGATAGCATAAATCATAATCAACCAATTTAATTTAATCTTTATCATATGAGGTTTCTAATACAAAATAAGTCACATCATTTCAAGTTTCCTAGATTAAGGTATGACAATCTCTTTATAACATAATAAATCTGGCATATAAGCTCTTCTAGTATACAATCAATTTCCACGAATTTTCATAATTTTTTTACATCATAAATTTATATGATTTTTGATCCATTTTTCACAAACATACTGAATAATACAATATTAAAGTTTCATAATTTTTAGAGTTCACTTGCTATACCAAATGGCATACCAAAATCAGTTTATGTAAGCATAAATCCTAAGGACAACAATTATGTACCAACTTAAAACCATCACCAAGTTCTAAACACAAGGAGTTTAATTTTAATTTTTGGATATGCTTTGGATATATGAGTCTATTTTAATCTTCAATTGGAATTACTCAATTCCAGTAAGTATACAAAAACTTATGAAAGTTTGAATACACAAGGGTTCTAAACAAATAAATATAAAGGGTCAACACATTCAACTTTCTTTAAACTTGTATCTATCCATACATATACATAAAGGCATGAAATTTCAGTAAACAATTAATTATTTCTACCATTTTATTTAGTAATACAAGAGAAATAACAAGATTTATGAATAGAATTACCTTTAGGGACTCTTACGTAATTTTTTATGATTTTTTCTCAATTTTTTCTCCACACATACTTCTTCCTAAACTTCACAATTCTTCTTCATCAAGCTCAAACTCTCTAAAACTGAACCAAGGGTTAAATTTGCTGAATAATTAGCTAAGATTGAGATGTTTAAGTCAGCCAAACTAGCCTCCCCTTCCAACCAATCAAAACATAACACATGGTGTACTAATAAGACAAAATATCACTTAAATGATAGACAAATTTGTCCTTGCTTTGTGTATTCTCTATAACTTCTTGCTTGAACCTCTGTTTAACACACTATTTACTATGTTACAAACCTAATTCATATATCTACAAATATCTAGTTTTTACCTTGAGCCAATTGTTATATTATAAGGATCAAAACTAGTCTCTAACATGAATATTCCTACCAAGAACTTCAAAATTTTAAGTTTGTAACCAATTCGATATTTCATGATTTTTAAGAGTAAAATTAGACTAATTATAATAAATTAACATTATATACATTAATAGAAAATTATCCATATCACATAAGGTAAGCAGGATTCAAACATAATTAATCATAATTATATCCGGGTTGTCACATTTATAATATTTGGAAACTCTTAGCAATGGAAGGATAATTTTTTGGGATAGTATGAGTGAACTATGAAGAGGATAAGCATGCTTTTGATGAGTCAAGATGGTAGATAAAATTAATATTTTTAGATTAGACATAATAAAAATTGTCACTCTGCATAAATGGAAGACTTGGGGTAGGTGATCCCCTATAACCGAACCTGATAACCGCTACACATATCAAATGGTTCCTACCCATTAGGGGTTTCATCCCTACTACCTAAAGGGTCTAAAGTCTATAATAAAAGTGGTTGAACACTGAGGAAGGTCGACATAAAAGCACCCTCGACAACCTTAAAAACATAGGTCTGCTACAGATCGAATCGATTCAGACCAAATTCGAATCAATCTACAATTGCTTCAGGTCAAATCTATTCGGTCCCAACTGGAATCGATTCATAACTGCATGTTCCAATTTGTTTTTGAATTTACTTCTTTAACCATCATATTCAAATCTTATGACAATTAAATATAGCCTTGTAAAATTTAATCCCATCCATTCCTTCATAAATCTAAGGACAAATAATTTACGATTTACGCATTTTAGAAATAGCACGACTTTATCATTTTAACAAAATTGAGTGTTCCCACTTTGGGAACTTTCATCCTTGAAATCAAAACACTAAAATTAAGTAAACAACTCGAGATGTAGCCTTCTTATCGTATATTATAATTCCTAAGTCTCTCCCTCAACGCCATTATTAGCCCAAACAACCTTGATGAGGGCAACTATCTTCTTACGAAGCATCTTTGCTTGTGCTCTACTATCACTAATGATCTAGTCTCATAGGAAACAAAATCTTGGAGGTTTAGTTGTCCCCAGTTGATTACATGAGATGGAACTGGAATAAACTTCCATAAAATCGATATGTGGCAAATGTTATGAACATTAGCTAACTGACGCGGTACATCTAAACCGTATGACACTGGATTATTCCTATCCAATATTTTAAATGGTCGTGTGTATATTAGTGCCAACTTTCCATTTTTTTCCAAACAACACAACCCCTGGTCTATTCTTGATCTTCAAAAATACGTGATCATCCACACTAAACTCCAAATCGAAATGACGAACATCAACATAGTTCTTGTGATGGATCTCAGTAGTTTCAAGTCTAGCCCGAATGACCTAAATCTTCCCAGTGGCCTCCTCAATCATCTCTGACCTCAAGATGTGTTTCTTATCGACCTCTGCACAACAAATTTGCGAACGACAAAGTCTCTCATACAAAGCTTCAAATGATGACATCCTTATACTAACATGAAAACTGTTATTGTACATAAACTTTGCTAATGGTAGATGATGAACCCAACTACCTTAAAATTCTATAACACAAGCCCGCAACATATCTTTGAGTATCTGAGTATTTCTATTGGACTGTCCATCCCTTTGTGGATGATAGTTTTTACTGAGATTTATATTTTTTCCCAGCTCTTGCTGTAGTTTCTTCAAAAACTTGGACATAAATCTCGAATATGTATTTGAAACAATGGATAACGGTGATCCATGTAACCTTATGATTTCCATGATGAATAGTTTAGAAAGCTTATCCACACTATCCATGAAATTTATAGGAAAGTAGTAAGGTGACTTAGTGAGTCGATCAACCACAACCCACATTGCATCATGCCCTGCCTGAGTCCTAGGCAAAGTTGTGATAAAGTCCATTGTTATGTGATCCATTTCCATTGATCTACCGGAAGTGATTGCAATAACCGCGATGGATTTTTGTGCTCGATGTTTACTTACTAACAAGTGAGACACTTTGCCATAAAAAGCACAACATCCTTTTTCATTTTGAACCACTAGTAATCTCGGCATAAATACTTGTACATTTCGTACTACCTGGATGAATGTTGAAATGAGATTAATGCGCTTCTGCCATGACTTCTTACCTGAGTTCCTCGATACTAGGAACTACTAACCTTTCTCAGAATCTCACACCCTTATCTTTGTCAACCGATAAGTTCACAATCAGTCCGACTTCCAAGATGTGATTTAATTTATTTCACCCAAACTTAAACATCCATGCGGTTCTTCGCATATACAACTATACTTCTAGTTTTTCTAAAATATGGAACTTTTTTCCTTTTTAGGTCTTATAATAAAATGTTCGCTTCATATGTGTTTTTGTGAACACCTACCTATTATAGTGCTTATTTTTTGGGGTCATAATGATGAACCCTTTTCAATCCCATGCCCATAAATACAATAAATTCGTATAACATAAGATACCATCTCAGTTTAATGCTTATAATTTAATTGTGTTACCGTTAAACAAGTCTAATCTAACTTCCTCTTTAATAATAATAAACCTACACATTAATCCATAACATTCCAATTGTTTCCAACATCTCAAAATCCCTCTACTTAATGTATTTACTCCGATAAATCTCATAGACTCTTTATATGCTCTCATCACGAAAGTGTTGTATAGTTAAATCTACCAAGTCCTCGACTTTCTCCAAATTTAAACTTAGGCTAATAATTGCCTACATCACTATGGCACATGACTATGTAATTCTATGTGTCGATAACACCAATGACAACTTCTCTTGTCATGAAATCAATCAGTCATCAAGGCTTATTAATGTCCTCCTAAACTAAAAATATGGACCTATATGGTCACTATACATCCCAATTTAGAACTCATGATAATTGGTTTGCCCTATTAAGAAGTCAGCTTATAATTTGGTGCTAATATTAGTTCGTTATCAATAAACCACACTAAAAGTTGAGAGAAAATAATCATAGTCTCACAATCCAAACCTTACAGATCATTAGCCCAAGTCAACTAATAAAGCACATGTAATGAAAACTTATGATCCTTTATGCACTTTAATCATTTTATTACTCCTATAACTCATCACCCTGGACTATCAATAAGATTTTAATGTATATCTATTCATGAACCATTCCGTAATTAACACTAGACTAACACTGTTCTTATCACCATAGACAATAAAATAATAATTGTTGTGTACAACCGCAATATAATCTTACGTACTATTTAAATAAGTGACATGAAGACTATTCACCCTAGTCTTAGTCCATTGAGGGACCACGTACTTATATCTTTACATAATTTTTATATTTAAATCCCTTACCTATAATTGAGGTATTTCCCAATGGGATTGAGATCCTTAACCCAGACTATTGTCCTAAGTCGAACACTCACATTCACACGACAAGCTTTGGAAAAAAGAAGATGTTATCTCCAAGGACTATGATGCTTCCCTCCTTAGATGTCATACCTACTCATTTATTTTTAATGATCATGGTATGCTACAAAATAATACGAACACTAACAATACCCCACTAGATCTCATGAGTATTGCATGTCTTAACTCTTTAATCCAAAGAGTTCATACTTGAACATACAATCATTATCCTAAGTATCACTAATACTTGACCATTAAGCACATTTGTTGACCATTACTATATCGGGATACACTTATACTACTTAGGATATTATTTCTATAAGGTTACTGTGATTGTTACCTAACTAAGGCTATGTTCGAACCTGCACTCACCAACCTTTTATAATTTGGTAAATGAGTTACCACAACACAAACACAAGACCTTACTCTAAGTTAGTTACTGAAATCTTCAAGATTATTCTACCCTTAAGTTAATTAAAGATTTAGAACTACACTATTCACAAATCAACGAAACTACCCTTTAATGACTACAATTGTTTGAAAGTCTTCCCTCAAGACCTGACACTTCTGCCTAAGGGACAAAACTAATATTTTTCAAAACCTGTTACGAATAAAAGGATCTTCTTCACATCTCAACATTCCCTAAGAGTCAAAATGACTAGAGAAAATGTATATTCTTGGTTCTAAGTCATATACATATGCTCATTCTGAGTATAAAATATTTGTATAATATTGTATACTTGCATAACTATTGAAATTTATATTCAGACTAACACACTTGCCGTATTAGATACACATATAGATACTTTATATCCAATGGTCCTCCTAAATCGTTTTATTATGTCACTTGTCCTCACCACTAACAACTTCTAATACCATTATGAATCTCATGCACGACCATCGGTGGCATGACCCTCTATAACCTTTACTTGTTATTACTTAATGTGAGAAAACCCATCATCTTAATGCCTCACTCGTGTACACAAACACTTGTAAAAACCCCAAATTTACTTTACAGAGTATCTTTCAAACTCAAACCCGAACATCAAAGGATTAAATCCCGTTCTAATAGCCAACTGCTACACTTACCCTCAACGTGTGGAAAAAATATAATGGTTTGTTTTTATATGAAAGAGAAACATAAATGCATGATCCGATACTCATGTAACCTATGCTCCGATACGAAGTTTTGATACCCCATTTTTGGGTGTCAATGCGAAAAACCTTTTTATACTTTGATTTCATTTAAGAAAATCATCTTTTTAAATAAACACTTGCTTTATTGATTTATGTTATGAAATTTATTTAATCTAATTAGTGATATGATATCTAGCTTATGAAATTCATATGAACACTTGAAATAAAAGAGTTTTGTAGTTTCATTGAATAAATAACAACTAAAGTTAAATCTGTACCATCTTGTATTATTACATTCCAAAGTGAAGCACGTGTATTAAAGTTCAAATGATAAAACTATACTTTAAGACAAATTAGATAATTAAAACAAATAGTGACAGAGCTTTATATTAATGGATAACCCTCCTTTCTTTACCCGGTATCCTTTTCATTTCCTCTACTTAAAGTATGGGGGGGGGGGGGGGGGATAAATGGTAGGGTATGTGCATGAACCCAATAGGAGAGATACTTGAAATGTATATATATCGTACAAACATATATCTATACATATAAAGTGTATTTTAGCAATTTTGAAATCATGCATCATTTGATTAAGTGTTCTCATGTAAGTTGTATCCTAACCATGTGATTGTTATTTCAACTATTCAACCCGAGAAATGAGTCCACTCACACTTAATCTTTCTTTTAATAATACCCGTATCCCATTAATTTAACCATTGACGTACTTTCATATTTTTTTTAATTTTTTTTCATAAACTTGACTTTACATTAATGAGCGTTGTACTCAAAATTAGCTTTTCACTTTTTTAATAAGGGTACCAATCCCATATATCCTTACATCCTTCCGTCGACTATCGTAATGCCATAATATGATCCTGATCGGTGGTCTGGGGTTTAAGTATTAAGCTGCCCCTAGATCTTGAGTTTTTTTTTTCTCGATTATCTCCGAGTATCTTTTACTTGTTACATCATTGTAACCCTTTTTCCTTCCTTTCTTTCTTATACACTTTAAGCCTTTTTCCTTTTACCGGCCAGTGAGGCCAAATGCCCAGGACACAATTAGTCCCAACACACTTAATTTTCACACTTTATCAAATTTCCATTTTGATTTTACCTAAAATTCGATAATTCACCTTTTGAAAAAAATTTATTTACCATTTCTTGTGCAACTTAATATTTTGAGTTCAAATACCCATTTCATATACTTTTATGTGATTTTCACTAGTCACGCACACTTGTAAACTTGCATTTAATATACTATGCCAAATATGTTTCTTTTCATCAGTACATTACTAAAAACACGAGTTATTATCACATTAAAATGACCTCTTTAACTAGAGTCCTTTCAGTTTGAAGAATTTATTCATAAGTTCAACTTTCACATAAAATGAAACTTTTGTACTAAAATATTTCTTTTGCCATTTCAAGACTTATATTTATAACTTGTTAACTTCTCACTTTATTTTGTTTCTTATCATTCATGTGTTCATATTACACCATTTCATAATTTTTAGCAAACACTTAGTAGTTTCACTTTTACTTCGCTATTTTAAGTCTCTTAAGGACTTTCTTCACATGAATTGTATCATTTCATGTGATTAATATTATGAAATTATCAAGTATATCCTTTCATTTTCCAAAACTCATTTTAATACACTTACAACATATTTAACGCATTTATCCCAATTACACAAGCACATGTTCATGAAAGTAAGGTTTTACGTTAATAAAACCCAATAAATGCATCCTACTATTTCTTCGTAAGTTTAATATAACATTTTATCATGAACTCAAAAGGTTTAACATGATTTATGCAAGAAATAGTTAACTTATCATTACAAATTTGTACTTCTTTCAAGCTTTAACTTTCATAAATTTTTATCACATATTTTCCATCATAGTATCATATGTAGTAATAATATGCATAGATAAGCATGTGAATCATAGATATATACATATATCTATTATGATTTGATTTATTTTTTAAAATAGTGTACCCCTACCTCTTGAAAACAATAATTCCCTTTAAGAAGAGGTAGAAAAGAAAACACAATAAGATCCAACTTTATGAAACTAAGTTCTTCTAGAAATCCTCTTTCACACCCAAAATAACATATCTATAATACTTGGAAACCTTTAACAATGAAAGGATAATTGTGTAGGATAGTATGAATGAACTTAGAGAGGATAAGCAAGCTTTTGCTGAGTGAAAATGGTGGAGAGAATGAGTATTTTTGGATTAGAAATAATAAATATTTTAACTCTGCATAAATAACACATGGGAGTAGGTGACCCCTTATAACCCACCCTACTTGACCCATACACATCTCAAATGGATCCTACTCATTAGGGTTTGCTTTCGTACTACCTAAAGTGTCTAAAGTATGCTAGAAAAGTGGTCAAACTATGAGGAAGGTGGACACAAAGCACCTTCCACTTAAACACACTCGACAACCTACAAAATATGGATTTTCTTTGGACCGAATTGATTCGGACCATATCCAAATTGATTCAATTCAGAATTTCTTCAAATCGAATCGATTTGGAACTGCCGGTTCCAATTTTTTTTTGAATTTCCTTGTTTCCTCTCTAACTTATAACCTAATGACAATTAAATACAAACTTTTGAAATTTAATCCCATTCATTCCTTCATAAATCCAAGGTCAAATAATTTACGAATTATGTGTGTTCGAAAATAACATGATTTTATTATTTCAACAAAATTGGGTTTACCGTTCTTAATCTCATCTAATTCCATAACCAATTTAAAACTAACAAAGGGATTTATCTAACAGACATTTTTACATCCAAACATATGCGTTCTAACACATACTATAAGAAAAATGGTTATTAGGGACAAGAAAAATTCATCCCGAAAAGAATTTTTACAGTCCCAAAAGAGTATTTAGGATGAATTTTGCAATGACTAAAAACCATCCTTTATACACTGTATCGCAAATTTTTTAGGGATGGATTTTTCCATACTAACTTCTAATTCATGGATACTTCATATTTGGCATTAAAGATTGATTTTGGTGTCCTAAAAGGTATTCCCGTGAAAAAATTCCCGCTCCTGCACAATAAAGAGGGATGGTTTATCTGTCCCTATTAATCCTCAGAATATGGAAAAAACAATTAGGATGATTTATAACCATCTCGAATGATAAACCAATTAGGATTAAAAAACGGTCCCAAAAGGTATTCCAATTGACACAAAAAGGAACATTGATTCTTTATAACCGTCCCATTTATAAAAAATTGACATAAAAAATATATCATTCTATATCGTATGCTGTAATGATACATGAAAGGTAATTTGTATTATAAGTCAAGTCATCTAACCACAAATGCAATATATCAACTTCATTCATTAAATCTCCTATCCAATACAAATTATTCCATTAAACTACATCCAGCAACCCAAAATGAACCTTTAATTCAATAAGTACAAGCAATTTTCACATCCAAGTCAAAATACTTAAATGATTGCAAAACCATACTAATTAATAAGAAATCAAATTGTCCAAAGAAAAGTCATCCCTAAATTAAGATGATAAATATAGTAGCCACGCTAAAAAACTTCTCTCAATGTCATACATATAGTAGACACGCTCTAAAACTTGTCTCTTCAATTGCTTGTACATAACCTGCAATGAATAAATAATCATTTATCAAAATAATATTATAGTAAAATAAAATTTGTGCAATAAACTAAGATTATAGTAAAATAAAATATCTAAATATATTAGTTTATCATATCGGAAATTCTTTACAAATTTAGAAGAAAATCGACAAAGTCTCCTTTGTTTATACGTAAAAAACAACTTGTTTAATCATCACAAAAGCCCGCATGTCTATAAAAAAAATCTCGAATATCAGCAACAACAATAAATAAACAATCTACCTGGTGTGATTCATTGACTTGTTCATGTGTTCCATGTGGATAAAAGCTAAAGCTGACATGTTATCCTGCAAAAAAGATAAGACACAAAACATAAAAGATATGAGTAATTAAATAATGTGTGAAAAGTTCTATTCGAGCACAAAAATTGTGTATACTTATTGTCATATTAAAGTTAAAGTCTTAAGATTTGAAAATTTTCATCATATTCTCAAATCGGGAGTACTTTGACTACACAGTTAGTCCCAACGAGTCACATTAGTCCAGTTCGAGGTGTCCGTGCCTCTTACGAGGCCATTTGGGAGTTGTTTTGCATTTTATCCCTTTAATGGCATGCTGTTAAGCCTAAGTCTAGAGATTCGAAAATTTTGGTCATATTTTCAAACTGGGTGTCCCGGGACTATGTGACTAGTTCCTACGAGTAACATTGATATCGTGCGATGTTTCATTCCTTTTAAAGGTCCGTTTGGAAGAAATTTTACATTTCCACCCTTTGACAGCATTTTTTAAGCCTAAGTCTAGAGATTTGAAAATTTTCATCACCTTTTCAAATTGGGTCTCTCGGGACTATGCAGTTAGTTCCTATGAGTTACATTGACCTCTGTGCGAGGTATTCGTGCCTCTTACAGGGCCGTATAGTGGCTATTTTGTATTTTCACCCTTTAACAATATATTTTTAAGCTTAAGTCTAGAAATTTGCAAAATATCATCATATTCTCAAACCATGCGCCCCATGACATGATGTCAGTTCCTACGAGTTATATTGGTCATGTAAGAGATGTTCCTGCCTCTTATGAGGCCGTTTGGTGATTATTTTACATTTTTTTCCCTTTAACTACATGTATTTAAGCTCAAGTATAGAAATTTGTAAATTTTCATCTTATTATCAAATAGGGAGTCCCGTGACTACACTGTTAGTTCCTACAAGTTACATTGGGGTTATGCTAGGTGTTCGTGCCTCTTATGAGGCTATTTGGTGGCCCTTTAGCATTTTCACCTTTTAACGACATGTTTTTAAGCCTAAGTACAAATATTTGTAAATTTTTATTATATTCTCATATTGGGAGTTCTGTAACTACGCGGTCAGTTTCTACAAGTTACATTGGTCCCGTGCAAGGTATTCGTGCCTCTTACAGGGCCGTTTAGGAGTTGTTTTCTATTTTCTCCCTTTAACAACATGTTTTTAAGCCTAAGTCTAGAGATTTGTAAATTTTTGTCATATTCTCAAATTAGGAGTCCCGTGAATACACGATCAGTTCCAACGAGTTATATTGGTCCCGTACGAGGTGGAGATTCATCTATCAGTCAAATATTAGTATAATTTTGCACAATCAACATTAGGCAACGACATGAATTAGTATTATATATGAAATATATAAAAGTTGAGAGGGGGAAGACGTCAATACATTCCCTATAAAAAACATGAGATCCAACGAGGAAAATGTCAAGAACATTAGATCATTCAAACAAATGCAATAAGATTGTGAATTTCTATTTGGCTACATGAACAACAATTTCACAAAGATAATAACTAGGTTACAAGAGAAGCATATCTGATCCCCTTTTATTACATTCAATATTAAAAATTAACAAAATAAGACATAAAAATGAATAAAGTATTAATCCAAATCCAACGGAATGAGCACATAAACTGAAAAAGGGTTTGCTATCATAGTAAGTCTAGCTTGTAAATGGATCAAGTTCTAATATAAATCTAACGGATTTAAATTCGATAATTCGATGGATCTATAAGTAGATCAACCAAATCAAGATTTTTTAACGATTCATGAATCTAAATTCAATCCGATTAATATAAACTTCTATAGTTTAAATTTAACTAAATTTATGATCACCATTGGATTGATAATTGTGATCAAATGATACTCGTGTAGTTATAATTATGACATATTTATAGATTATTTCTTATCGCCTCATATCCTTAAAAATTTTAATCTTATTTAGATTCATATAAAAAAAATCAAGTCTTTATTCGCTAATACTAACCCCATAAAATTCAATACATTGTATTACAAAACTCGACCGAATATATAAATTGTATCATTATAAATTCTAAAATTTAAATAAGAAGTGTGCTATAATTACCTAAGCAAGATCAAGTTCTCCTTAAATTATGTTTAATATAGATATATATATATTTTTCTTTACTAGCTTCTTTTGTTCGAGCTCAAGAGGAAACAATGATATTCTTTGTCTGCAAAACATACTAAATTCAGGATACTTGCGGAATAAAATCTTTTCAGGAATAAATTTACATATTTGTTCACAGTTTAACTCTTCATATAATTGTTTAATAATTAACATGTGTTTTGGTTTTCTTTGAGATGCACAATTTACATGAGGATTAGAGCAAATAAGGATTCTTAGTTTTTAATACACACACACACACACACACACACACACATATATATATATATATATATATATATAATATCATAAATTGATATTTTTTTCTTTTCATAGTAGAAATACTGACCAAAAGTATTCATCATCTAGAATAGAATTCTCAAGGAAAGAAAAGCCATCAACTACCTATTATGTTGCATGTATATATGACTAATGGAACACATCTTTGCTTTATAACTATTTGCACTGTCAATTATCACAGGTAATAGACCATGCATCCAAAGCATGAGCAGAAGCTTTCGAATTAGTTTCCACTCTTAAAATTCGAATATCACAGTAAATACATAATTAAAGACATGTATGTTCAGAATGCAAATGTTGACAATGAGACTTTGCACTAAACACATGTACTTACAGAAATCTTGGTTGTCAATAATGACCATAGTAATACCCAAAGTAAAACTAGTTAAACCTTGGTATAACAAATTAAAATTACTACTAGACCGCGTCGGTATATTTGGGGAGGGTTTAAACCATCACCCTTGAAGTTAAGGTTCGAAGAAATCATATGTGAAATTCTATTTTCCATCGATTCATAGATAAAGCCCGACCATTGATATATAAATGCAATAATAATTCTTAATTTGTTTCACCAAATACCCAAAACAAAAACAAAAATATTTTGAAGGAAAATATATGTAAAGAGGTCTTAAAGAGAAGTAAAATAGGTCCGATTCATTTATCTATATTCAAATATACAATACTGACAACTAACATTCTAATGCAATCATATAAGTGAGGCATAGTAAATTAAAGATAAATTGATTGCGACTTAATCTGTGGGACTGCCACTCCTAAGACTAAGCTTTAGTTTATGAAAACTTGGATTCTATGAAGTTCAATGCAATTTACAAGGTAAGTCCATTATACTAGAAACTTATGATTCAATAAAATCCTTTTCCACCGTAAAAACTTAATCTCAGAATAAAATATGCTAATTATGTATGAAAATAGCACTCCTAATTAATATCACACTTGTATACTAATCTGTTACAGGAGTATATTTCAAAATAGAAGAAAATTGAATGACGTTCACCTCACCTTTGGAAGTAGCACTACCAATTAATATCACCCCTTGATCTCACCATGAAACTAATAATGCATGCACATCACGTTTTAGTTTCACAGCTAAATCCTCCATTAAATCCTATGTTCAAAAGGTGTCGAATGGGGTTCCACCAAATTCGGTAGGGAAGAACATGGAACTAATCCTCAAGGGGTCCAAATAGATTACAGAGGCCTTAGATTGTTAGCATTCAATAGGGCTATTTTAATGGTCAAAGCAGTGGATGAATCCTTCATTGGGATTTCGAGATGTTGTAAGAACCAAAGTAGTGGATCAATTTACCATGATTTGTTTTATGCACTACTAATACTCAAAGGAATTCTTCTTAGATCAATATTAACCAATGAGGGCAACCAACCAAGATGAGGGACCTATTTATTCAAAAATCAACTTTTATGTAAAAATAATTTTCCTTTAATTACAACAAGCCAGTGTCTAATCAAAGTTGAAGGTCAAAATAACTTGAGAATCTACTCAACAAAAGACAGTCAGCAATGGGGCATTATCAAAACTTCAATGTACCCCATGCGCGCACACACTTAAACATGACTTCAAAATTTACTATAAATTACCATTGCTCGAGAATTTATGGGTGGACATATCATGCTTTGTTTTTTTGGGTTAATACTAAAATAGTGGGAACAAATTTTCTTTTATTATCTCTACCTTTTTCATGGATTAAGGACATAAGTGTTTAATTGCATAGAAGAAAAATTACAGAAAATATATGCAAGCCTACCTAATCAAAACTAAGAAGACTATTATCTTATAACAAATTAGAGAATGTGGCCATCCCATTTCTCCCCCAAGGGAAAGCGCTTGAACGTGCTATGGCAGAGAAAGAAGGTCTTGCGCCCTTTCCCGGGGTGCTTCAGTCATCGTTAATTTGGGGTGATGTAAAGAGATAGAGTCGCCATCCTATATTACACAAAATAGGCAAAAGAAATGTTGTCACCTCGAGAGAATGACATTAAAAACATATTGATGCTTGATAAACTAATTATTTCATAGGTACGGGAGCTAAGTTACGAAATGGGAAGGTGTTAGGCACCCAACCCGCCCTTTCGATCTCTCATGGGCATATATTATTATTCTCTTTATGTGTGTGCATGTATTTATAAATGGAAACTGGAATTACTCGACTCACATCATGGAGAAAGGTGGAGTAAGGTCATCCGTTGGAGAATTTCCAAAATAATAATAAAAAATATAATGTGTGCGTTTATCGGGTCACCGATTATTTATAGAAAGACGACAGTATAAATTGGACAAAATGCTAACATGAATCACAAATATAATATGTGGAAATAATAGATGAATAAGAGTGAGAAAAGAGGACTTGAGTCTCGAGTTTTGACATGTAATGCCTACGTCGCCTAAAAAGGCATCAAAATTCACGTAGTTCGCATGCATCAAGAGGCTGGGATTTACCCATAAATCTAATCGAGGATTTTATTAGATGTGTGTGTGTAGAAAAATGATGTTTTTGGTTTGAGAAAATGTGGTGAGAAATCCCGTTTGGAATTTATGAGCAAACCCGCTTTTTACTGTCTTCATTTTTTTAATAGAAAATATAGTATGTGCAATACTACTAATAAAAAATTGGATATTAATATATGTGAACTAACAAAGATGAAATAAGAATTGAATAACTAAAGTCAAATAAGAGAATATAAAGAAAGAGTGAAAGATTTGGACCTTCTTCAGAAGCTTTAAGATTGATCTTGATTATTGAAGGGCTGCTCTTGCAAGTGGATGAAGGTGGCAGGAGAAGAGGGAAAAGATGTTGCTAAATTGGGTGTGAAAGGGATGAAAATGGGATGTGGAGAAGAGGTTGTAATATGGAAACCACGCTGACATCGAGAGAATATTGTTGAGATCATTGAGAGGGATGCTTTTGAGGTGCTTTAAGAAGTGAGATCTTGTTCTAATTATATAGGGTCAAGGGGGTGCTGATAGGCATTGTACTTGACCTTCCTACTGGTAGGCAACCCCAGACATACTGCCGATAGGCAAGGAAATGTGTTTGCCATTCGGCAGTCTGATGTAGATTTTCATGAACAACGATCGTAAAATGCAATTCGTAAGTCCAAATGGTGCACGGGGTATACTGTTGGAAAGGGGATTCAGAGACCTTTAAGAATCCATTGGGCCTATCCTGGGTTCAGGAGTTGACTGTGGTCAAACGGGGCTCAAAAGCGCTCAATGGTCTTTTGGACAAGAGATTCCCGAAGGAAAACGAATTGTTCATCCAAATTGTAAGGTTGATTTGCGCATGGGTTAGACTCTTGTAAAGGGTATTCAAAGCCCTTTAAGTATTCATTTAGTCTCATTTGGTTCGGAGAGTTGAACTTGGTTAATTAGGGCTTGGAAGCGCCCGATGATGCTTTGAAGTAAAATGGGTAATTCGTCTGTACCGTAAGATTGATTTGTTTATGAGGAAGACCATTAAAGGTTATTCAGTTCCCTTCAATGATTTATTGAGTCTCGTTTGATATAAAGAGTTGACAGGAGTCAGATAGAGCCTGGGAGTGCCCGGTGATCTTTAGATAAATTTTTATGGGAAAATAGATCATTCGTCCGAATTGTAAGTCCGATTCGTGTAGGGGAAAACTATTAAAAAGGGGATTCAAAGCCCTTCAAAGATTAATTGGACTTTTACTTAGACGAGGAAGTTGACTGGGGTTAAAATGAGGTCTAAGATCACCCGATGGGCTCCAGATCTACAATCGGAGTATTACCTAGGGTTTATGGTGAAGGATGAAGTGTTAGGGACCTAAGCAGATGCTTAAAAGACTCCTAAAATATGGTGTCTATAGAGACCCTTAATAAGTGATCTTGGAATAAGTGAAAGGAATCGAATAGACACAACTTGGATGTTTGAGAAAGAGGTCAATTCTCGGACCAAAAGGATGAGGTTGATCGGTTCAGAGGGCCAAGGTCACTTCTGAGGACCCGAGGTTATGTTGAGATGATCGATTCTACAGGTCGAGGTTGATTCTGAGGATCTAAGGTTGAAGAGACCGATTCTATGGGCCGAGGTCAATTTTGAGGACCTAAAGTTATGATGACCGATTCTGCGGGTCGAGGTCAGTTCTAAAGACCTAAAATTGTGACAATCGATTCTAAGGGCCGAGGTTAATTCTGAGGACCTAAAGTGGTAATGATTAATTATGAGGGTTGAGGTTAATTTTGAGAACCTAAGGTTATAATGACGAATTCTGATGCCCGAGATCAATTCTAAGAACCTAAAGCCGTGGTGACCGATTTTGAGGATCGAGATTAATTCTGAGGACCTAAAGTGATAATAATCAATTCTGAGGGACAATGTCAATTTTGAGGTCCTAAAGTGATAATGATCGATTCTGAGGACCGAGGTCAATTCTGAGAACCTAAGGTTGTGATGATCAATTATGTGAGCCGAGCTTAATTCTGAGGACCTAAAGTGATAACGATCGATTATAAGGATCGAGGTCAATTCTGAGGACCTAAAGTTATGAAGACCAATTCTGAGGGCCGAGGTCAATTCTGAAGACCTAAAATTGAGACGACTAATTCTGCGAACCAAGGTCAATTATGAGGACCTAAAGTTGTAATGACCAATTTTGAGGGACGAGTTTAATTCTGAGGACCTAAAGTGATAACGATCGATTCTGAGGTTCGAGGTTAATTCTGAGGACCTAAAGTTGAGATGACCAATTCTGCGGGTCAAGGTCAATTCTGAGGGCCCAGGTCAATTTCGAGGACCTAAAGTTAAGACAACTAATTCTGTGGGTCGAGGTCAATTTTGAGTACCTAAAGTTGTGACGACCAATTTTGAGGGCCGAGGTCAGTTATAAGGACCTAAAGTGATAACGATCGATTTTGAGGGACGAGGTCAATTTTGAGGACCTAAGGTTGTAATACAGGGTGTTTTTCTATTTGGGGAGTCTTTAATTTAAATTTTTTGAGACTTTACATGGGAAGAGACATCTGGCTAGGGATTATGTCCTTTTGAAAGGAGGTAACTTTATTGGGGAAATTGAAATTCTTATGGTGGATGGATTGGGAGAAAGTTTGGTCTGGAAATTCCACTGGGAAATTTTGTAATCTTTCTGGGAAAGCATTTGATTTTGAGGTTTGGGTTCTGCTTAGGAAGAATTAAGATTTTAAGATTTCGCTGGGGAATTGTAGTGGAATTTTGGGATGCACCATTTTGCGGAATATGTTTAGGGTTTTATGCTGGGGTAGGAGCATAAATATTTATCTTGCTGGGAACTTTGGGAGATAAAAATTATTTTCTTTGGTGAAGAAATGTTATAATACTTATTTAGCATTTCTAGGATTTTTTTGGAGAATTTTTGGATTTTTCTGGCATTTTATCGCATTTCTTGTACAAAATTTTAGGGGGCTGCCGATCGGCATGTTGTAAGGGTTCTCATTTGGTAATGGGACGGACTCTCGGGATTCCTTAAGAAGAGGAATACGTAGGTGCCAATCGGTATGAACAAGGGTCTTTCGATCGGCATGCCATTTAGACTCCTATAAAAAGGGAGTGATCCCTCCTCATTTTTCACATCTTTCTGCATATGAATCTTCTCTAAAATCCGTTTCTAAGTCCTTCTTTCTTCAAGACTTCAAATGGTGTGTTCTTTCTGCGAGGAATACAACGTGGAGTGGTTGAGTGTTGATGATTGGGTAGGCCTAGAGTGGCGAGCTCGGGTGCCCCTTGCTTTGGGCAATGAAAATGCCTTTGACTTGTTTGAGCCAGTAATTGAGGATCGCTTTGTTCTTCGCAAGCCCTCACACCACTGTTCATCTAGGGTAAGGAACCCTAGTGGCTTTCTAAGTATAGTGACCTTTACCATTCTTTTTTCTTTTAAGTATTTTCTTTGTTTTCTTATTCTAATGAAAAGGTCTTTTTTTTTTTTTTTGGCAGACTGATACTGCTCCTTCATGCACGCATTACAGGGGTCGATGGGGTTGAAGGATGTATGGGAAAGTCTTTCGTTGGTGGTGAACTGGATAGTTACTTCCACTGGCTTTGGACGATTGGCGTAGGCTTTAGAGGAGACACTGTGTTCTACTGCGATTTTATGCGCTTTGGGAGAAGGGTGGTGGGATACTACTCATACCCTTCACTTGGTCTTTGGGGAGATGACTGTGACTCCCATTGCCATCAGCAGCTGCTGGGGATAAATTGCAAGGGTGTGCAGATAGAGGTGGACTGTACTACGAGTTTAATGCCAGAGGTGATTCATTCGGCATTGGGGGATGTGGGTAGGACAGATAATGGAGATTCTATCCGCATTTCCTCTCTTATGGAGTTATCTTGAGTAGAAGGATTAATGAGGCTGACTGGTAGAAGTTGAGGTAGATGGCCTGGTAATTTATTCTGCTTTTGTTGGTTGGTTTTCTGGTGATGACGAGTGATGATGTCATTCATCTTTGGTTCTTGCCATTTTTGAGGATCTTTTCAAATATCCCGCTCTATGATTGGGGGAGCCTGACCTTGGTGACCCTTTACTCTTCTTTGGATGCATTCGGCCTGTGCTGCTGGTAGACTTTTACGGGGGAACACTACACTAAAAATAGGAATTTATCACACCCTGATATTAAAAATCCGGCACAGTTTAAAACTATGTTAAATTCTGGCACTGTTCTGGCATATTTTAAAGCAGTGCCAAAATTTGGCACTCTTTTAAAGTGTACCAAAATTGAGTACACTTGTCTAAAATAGATAACACCCTAAAAAAATTCATTATAATCTCATTTGGTATCCCTCTCTCTCTCTTTCTTCTCACCCTCGCTCATCCCTCTCGTTCTTTTTGGTCCCTCCATCATCCACATACACACTACCTGGCGCCTCCATCATCGCTGCCTCATCCACGAACCACCATCATCCACGATCCTCCATCATCGAAATGTCACCATCTGCTCCAGCTCAAAAATCGAACAAAATAGGTGATGAGGAATGATCTTGAATAGGGTTTTATTTTATTTGTAGTGGGTTCCCTAAGGTATGGATTTTCTCTGTGTTATCTTTACAGGTGTGTGATTTACTATTCGTGTGATGTTAAAACAGGTGATAGGGGCATATGGATACAACATTGAACACATACTGACGGTTGAGATCATACTCAATTCCTCTGAACACATAGCAATGAATGACATAAATGCAAGTTATGACCTTTAACTTGATGACTTTGCTATTAATCCTGCCTACACATAAAATTTTACACAATTTTTTTTTAATGTCGTTGGAAATTTTATATGTGTGTAAATTGATGTGGTTGGCTATCTGTGTCATTCTTTGATTGGTAACATTACTACTACAATTAATAGCTTCTATTTCCTAGTGTACCTAGAAAATCAGTGCAGCATAACTAATACTTACAAATTCAATACACTCACTTGTATATTCAAATTGGTTAGATTGATTTTAACTTGCAAAATTTTGGTTAAAAGTAAAATTTCTCAAGTTACAACTCTGAGAAATTTCACTTTAGGGGTATATTCTTATAAGAATTTAGGTCAAATAAACTTTTGCTATGTCCTCTCGAACGAAAAAGTATTGAAGGGCTTGTGGAAAAATGACCCCCTTTTGCTCTTGCAACTTGGTTGATTTGCAGAATAAAAGTGTGTTGTTCTCTCAACTAACGGTCAATTATACTCTTTCTTGGGTTTATATTTTCATGAAAATTTCCGTTCTTATTGTGTATTTCTAATTAGCCTAAATTTGAAGGAATGCATATGGGTCTAGTATCTTGCAATTTAAATAAAAGAATATAATAATGTAGTCTCATCTTGTATGCAACAACTGAATATGGCGCTATTAATTTTGTTTTTTTTTTATCTCAAAGGCTTTAGCTTGCGAGTGTATACAAGGGGAAGCAGAAAAATTGCTACAAGTTAAAAAAGCAGATGCAGAGGACAAATCCAATACCTAGGTGGTGTTGGTGTTATTAGGCAGCGACAAGCGGTAATGGATGGTTTAAGAGAGAACATATTGAATTTCTCAAACAAGGTGGAGGTCACCTCAGCTAAGTAGGTGATGGATCTAATAATGATCACTCAGTACTTCGACACGATCAAAGACCTCGAAACTCATCTAAGAACATGACTGTATTCATACCCCATGGTCCAGGTCATGTCAGGGAAATTAATAATCAGATATGCAATGGGCTCTTGGAGGTAGACAATGCTCATGTCAATGTCGAATAAATTCATCCAGATAGAGGTATAATATACCAGATGAATCGTAATTTCTTTTATTTTTTCAATAGTTTGGTACAGAATAATTGAATTGAAGTATTTTATTTATTTATTTAATGCAAAATAACCCTTGCGAAAGTGGACATATAGGATTGTAAATATTTTTTTCTCTTACTGAGTTTCTTGGTAAGTCTACCTCCATAACATAAAGTCTTTTTTGAAGATAGTTTTTAATTTTATTTGAGTACCTATTTGTTTTTAAGTAATTATATTTCTTAATTTTAAAAGAATGCATGAAATGATACAAGCAGCCCAAGTTCCACTATAATATGGTCGGGTTGGATAGTTTAGGGCTTATGATAGTTGTGGAATTTGGATTATAATTCTCAGAATAATTGATAAGAGACTTCAAGAGTGGAAGTCCAAACCCTTGGTTGAACTCCCTTTGTCAAGTCAACAACTCCTATTCTGAAATCATAATCTTAAAATTGAAATGGACCCAGAAGAAAGGGTAATGTCATCATCCTGAGAGGCTGAATCTTGAAAGATGATTAGAAAGAAGAAGTATATTTATCAACCTTCCATATAAATGAAATAACCAACATAGGACAGTGATGTTTACTATTCGTGTGATACTAAAACAGGTGATGAGGAATGATCTTGAATGGGGTTTTATTTGATTTGAAGTGAGTTCTTGAAGGTATGGATTTTCTCTGTGTTATCTTTATGGGTCTGTGATTTACTATATGTTAAAACATGTGATGAGGAGTGATCTTAAAATGGATTCGGACCTAATTTTGGGGTTTAAAAGTAAGTATCGAATTCAAGTGGGTTGTTTAATTTCGTACTATTATGATTGAACTAAATTAGAAGAAATTATGTGTTTGCTAAATATTTTTACAAATTTGAAGGAGTTATGGAAGATATGGATGATGAGAAAAAGGAACACATGAGTGAAAAGTTGAAGGAGTGGAAGAGGTGGATTATTGGTGTTAGAGATCCACTTATTATTAAGTGGGTCTTTAGGGAAGAAGTGGAAGTCCAGCTATTGGTGCCCAATTCAGTTTTACAAACCCTTATAAGGTAGGGTTGGTAGTTTATACAACTATAAAAGAGGCTTATATTGAGAAGAAAAAATAGGGACTATATATAGGGCCTTGTATTTCACATCACTTTTCTAATGAAACTATTTGATATCGAAAAACTTTTAGCTAAATGATACTATTTTTCTCTTTATATTTTTATTGTTATTTGTGTCTGTGGATAATTTTATTACGTTTAGGGTTTGATCATCTTTAAACAATCAATAACTTCTTTTGGATATGTACCCTATTATCAGGCTTGATGTCGAATTGTGAATTATCTCTTAGTGCGGCACCTATAAGGTTTAGATACTGAAGAAAATTTTGTAAATCTTAAACTAGATTCATAACGTCATCTACAAAAATAGTTACCCAATTGTTTATCATGCCTTGTGTGTTTATTTACCTCGGGAACCTCAAATTTTAAAAAATTCAAGTGTTCTAGTTCTCTACACATATTTAGAAAGAACAATGTTCCTCCTCATTATATTTTCTAGTGAGGACTTTCTAACATTTCTCAAATTTTTGAAGATTTTTTTTCTTTTCGTATTTCTTATGGTTTCTAATTTTTGTATATGTTGATGGATGGTTTCCCTGGCCTGGTTGTGGTAAATGGGAGAAAAGAACAAAAAAAATAGTTCTGAATAATTGTCAGATTTTTCTTCTATCAGTAATCAGTTCTAAATATACAAACATATTTGTCATAATTATGCAGGTAATTGCATTGAATCATGTTCCATTTGCTGGGATGAGTTTGAGGTTGTGGACTCCCTCGACTTTGCACGTGAAAAGGCAGAGTCACGTGGATAATCAATTCGAGATGAACGAATTTCATCCAAGGCTGGGTATGGGAAGGTCACCCTTTCTTCCTTTGAATATGCAGTTTCCTCAGGAAGGCATACTGGATTATGCTTGCACCAGGTGAATATTTTTATGAAGGTTGACCTCCAGGTATGCATATCAATTATCTGCAACCCAAAATCTCAAATTATTTAACACGTCTGAGAGTTAAAAATACACACACATGCACATGCACATGCACACTCACGCACACACACACACACACACACACACACACACACACACACGTGTGTGTGTGTGTGTACCAGGTAGACACCTACATTCACAAACATTTTTCTAAGTATTTTTGTTGGTTTGTGTCAAGCTAACACATACAATTTCTCACTGTTCGTATTTCATTAGTGTATTATTTTATAACATGCTATTTAATTTCTAAAAAAATTAACATGGCTATCTTTTAAAGTTTTCTATATGTTGGAAAATAATAATATGGAATGTTGAGTACTTAGTAGAATATCCTCTAACATAAAGTTTTAAATGGAGTGTCAATTGATAAAAATATGTAGTGATAGAGACAAGTGCATGGTGCACTACTAATGATGTTACACTAATAAAATACAACATTATGGTTTTGTATAATGAACTTATGAATATATGATTACAACGATGCTGCGAGGCAGGAGCTTCTAGCTTGTTTTAGATTTAGAAGCACTTTGAAGTTATAGTTACTCGTTGATCAATTGTTTCTCAAATGTTGTATTGGTTGTGCTTATGTATTAGGTTGAAAGGATGATGATGGACATTATTGTTGTTGAAGATACAATTACATGATGGAGGATGACTACACAACACAAGACATATGTAAGCAAAGCTGTTGAACTAGAATTTGTGGAACAGGTATAAAAGACCTCACAAAACCAAGTAGTAGTTTTATTTTTGTATGTGTTAGGTTGATTTTTTCAATTCATTGGAAATCTCCCCTTTGTTTGAACCACTTATATAATTCAAATTTCTAACTATGCAATGTTGTTTATGTTATCATTTTTCTAATATTTTCCTATTTGAAGGATGCTTGCAATATATTTTGAACAATTTAAAATATAGATATACGATAATTTGAAATTTTGAGATTTTAACATGTCGTTAAAGGGTGAAAATCCAAACCATCCCCTAAACGGCCTCGTAAAAGGCACAAACACCTCGCACGGGACTATGTAACTCGTAGGAACTGACCATGTAGTCACAGGACTCTGGGTTTGAGACAATGATGATATTTTAAAATTTTCTAATGGCTCATCCCCTTCACGATTCTGATTTACCGATTGTATTTTACGATCATTTTTTTGAAAAATATGCATGAGATTGCCGAATGGAAAACCCATTTCCCCTTCCTATCGACAGTGTGTCTGGAGTTTCCTATCGATATGCATGTCAAGGATAATTCCAATCGTCACCCCCTTGACCCTATATAAAGGGAGCATGATATTTCTTCAAAAGGCACCCAGAAATATCCCTCTTAGTGATCTCAGCAACATTCTCTCGAAGTCAGCGTGGTTTCGATATTGAAACCTCTCCTCCACATTAAATTTCCATCCTCTCCTTATACAATTTAGCAAATTCCCTTCCCTCTCCTCCTACCACCTTCATCCACTTGCAAGATCAACCCTTCAACAATCAATATCAACCTTAAATCTTCCAAAGAAGGTACAAACCTTTCACTCTCTCGTTAAATATCTTATTTGTGCATTAGTTATTTAATTCTTACTTTAGCATTTCATCTTTTTCATATCACACATATTAATATCCAACCTTTTTATTAGTAGTATTTCACATACTATATTTTCTATAAAAAAAAAACCAATAACAAGAAAAAGCGGGTTTCTTGTAAATTCCAAACATGATTCTCACTATATTTTCTCACATTAAAACATCCTTTTTCTACACACAAACATATAATAAATTCCCCGATTAGATTTATGGTATAAACTCCACCCCTGTGTTGCATACGAACTACGTGGACTTTAATGCCTTTTTAGGCTATATAGGCATCTTAGGTAAAATCCAGGATTCGAGTCCTCCTTTCTTATTTTTGTTCATATATTATTTCCATATATTATATTTGTGATTCATGCTTATGTTTTTTCCAACCTATACAATCTTCTTTCTATAAACGATCGGTGATCCAACAAATGCACAAATTATATTTTTAATTAATATTTTGGGAACACTCCTGTGGATGACCTAACTCCACATTTATCCACGATGCGAGTCGAGTGATTCTGCCCTCCATTTATATATACATGCACACACTTCACGGAGTTATTCAGGGGAAGAATAACACATTCCCATGAAAGATTGAAATGGCGAGGTGGGTGCCTAACACCTTCCCATTCCATAACTTTTCCCCTAAATCCTTGAACTAATTGGTTTCGTAAGCATCTATATGTCTTTGATGTCGTTCTCTCGAGGGGACAACATTTCTTTTGCATGTTTTATGCAAAATAAGTTAGAAACTCTATCTCTATACATCACCCCAATTGACGACGACCAAAGAGACCAGAGGAAGGGTGCGATACCCCCGTGCACACACGCATTGACCAGAATGGGATGGACACAATATTGACTTTGCTAGGGAGTTTTTTATCATAAGAGGTCTAAACTCAATTCTTACATGGGTGTTATCATATTTTGTGTGTGTGTGTGTATGTACCTACCTGTATCTTACCTTTTTCCTCTATTACTTCTTGTGTATATCTACTTCATGTTTATATCAGCTCTCACTCACTTTTCACTTCACACACTTGTAAATACCCTCTATGTACATTTCACAATGCTTACACTTGTATATAGGATCACTTATACCCACATGCTCTACACACCACTTAGAATATCCATGCTTAGGCTTCACCAGCACACACCTCCACTTATCACACCTATACATATCCAGGCTCACTTTCACATATCACATGCCACTTGTAGTTGATCCATGATTAGGCTCACTACCACACACTCACTTGTAGATATTCACATATCACTCACATGTTTCCATGCTTAGTGTAGTCTTCACACTCCATGATAGATTTACTCTTACTTGTACATGTTTCTCCCATTGTACTTATTTCACTCATCATAAAATACTCTCTCCATCATATACTAATTAAAGAATCATGTACTTTTCACACTACATCACCAAGAGCATGGCTATTGACCAAAATTTTATTCCGTACTGCGGGGGCACTTTGTGATATGCACTGGTCTGGCAGTCCATAGTTAGCCTAAGGAATATGACTCCCACCTTCTATTGGCCTAGTACCTTCGAAGTATATCGAATGGTTCCCCCACATCGTACCGCTTGACTGAACCCACGATAAGATATATATAGTAGGGAACTCGTTCATGTACGTCGAGTATATTGAATTTTCTCACACACATATTGTCCCCTCGAGGTATATAGTGAGACAATTCACATACATTAAGGTATATCAAGTGGTTTTTCCACTTGTACTGATTGCCCTCAAAATCAAGAAGTATATCGTGGAAGTCATGCCAAAGGGGGGAACCCTAGAACTAACCCAACAAACTAGATAAACCTCATATAGGTGTCAAACCATGGGCACTAATATCTAGTTTGCCGATTGCTACATGAAAGTCTGTCGAAATGTCAGGCTGACATGCCACCCAAAATTTCACACTATTTCATCATTTTTAAAACATAATCGTGTCCATGAGATTGGAAACAAGTCAAACCATGTCTTACATATTTTTTCAGCCCAATTTTTCTAGGCTCGAGTCCTGTTCGGCATTTATTTTTTGCATTTAGGTAAACCTAATACAAGTGAAAACATAATCATAATAATAGTAATCATGTTGAGCCTCTTCTCTCATTTTCCTCCTTTTTCTCAAAAAATAAAAAATACCAAACAACCTTTTCCACACTTTTATTAAAAATGCCAAAAACGTTTATTCTTTTTTTTATCCAAAAATACCCCAAAAAAAAATTCATTCTCCCTGTTGATGTAAAAAATTAGATTATCTCTAATTAATCAATCACAGATAAAAACAAACAAGATAAAAGATTTTTAAAGTGGTTCAGCATTAAAGGAATGGCCTACGTCCACTGTTTTGTTATTGCTGACTGTTTGGGAATTCTCGATTACAGGTTTTACCAACAAATTCCCAGTCCCCTTACAATGAGGATGATACAATGTATTTATAGCCCTCAGGCTGTAAATGTGAAAGGGTAATACGCAGTTGTCCAATAGGCGTATACATCTGTATGAAAATAATGAGCATTTAATGCGCAGTCGATTTGTTGATTATCCGGACATTAATGCTATGTATGAGATGCAGCTCGGACCGCCTAAGTATCTCGGTATTCATGAGTTGCTCGGTACAGTAAAGTTCCTCGGAGAGCACCTATTGCTCGAAGTGTCTGAGTTGGTTGGGGAGGTTGAGTTCCTCGAAGTCTAGGTGTTGTTCAGAAATGTTTGTAAGTACCATGTAGATTGACACGTGTCTCCACTTAACTGATCCACTTAAGCAGACTAAATTTGGTATCAACAGAAGCCCCCAATGTTTCACAGTTCAAGGTTGAGGAGTGTGGAACATTCTTCTCGAAATATGGCGGGATTAAATAGTCATCCTGAATTTTAGGAGTGTTTTCCTTGTATTTAATTTTCCTTTCGAATTCATATAATCAGACTTTTTGAATTTTTTCCACTGCTTTGATCTCCGTGCCTTTTTTGTCCTTTTAGCCGCCAGTAGTGTAAACGTCTTTCTTTGTAATCATTATTTTTACCCCTTCCCAAGGTAAGGTATTTAAGCATTGCAGAAAATCCTATCGTCTCTTACTTTTTCAAATTTGTATCTTTAATTTCTCCATTTCTTCTCCATCTTGTGCGTTCATTCCTTCCATCGTTCGTTATCAACTGATCTACCCTTCTTTTGTAAGATCTTCTTCCCTCTCTTTTATTTTCTTTGTTCATCATGGTTTACCTTATTGAGTCGCTTGATAAATTTCGTTCTGATTTTTCTATTCCTTCTTGGGTCATTTTGGAAGAACTTTCTGGTCCTTCTGATTATTTTCGTTTGGCTGAGGGACATTGGTTCCCCAGTCTCTTTATAGCCGAATGTGGCTTTTCTTTTCCTCCAAATCCCTTATGTTTGGAATTCTGTCAATATTTTGACGTGGTACCTGGGGTTTGCATCAAACTGTCGCTGATGAACATATCAGATCAGCCTCGTACTTGTTGCAGTACAAGAGTTACACCTCATCTTTCACTTCTCGTCCAGTGATAAGTAACATATAACCAGCACCGGTTTCTGAAGGTTCTTCTCCTGAATCGCATATTCCTCTCAGTGACAGAATTAAGAGAAGAAGAGCTCCTGCCCTCTTCGATAAGTCTTCCTCTACTGCTGGAGAGGCAAAGAAAAGTAAGCAGGATGTCCCAGAAGAAGGGACAAGACAAATTAATGCACCTCCTCCTGCTGCTACTAAGAAGGTTGCCGAGAAGCCCCCTGTGGCTCCAAGCAAGATTGCATCTGTTTTCCCTCCAAGCAAGGTTATAGTTATATCACCGACCAATACGACATCCTTGGTCGAGAATGTTCCTGTTCCCACGAGGAAGTTGAAGAAAAGCTCCTCGGATAATTTGGCTGAATCCATCTCTCAGCCTTTAACTACTGGAAGTGGTGTTCCCACTTTTGTTGCTCCGAGCTCTGCCATGAGCTCGGTGAAGTCTTGGATTATCCCTGAGATCCAAGGTGTTGAAGAAAATATTTCTCGGGAGAGGGTTACTACCTTGGCAGCTCAACATATTGCCTCTGTAAGTATTACTATTTTAAACTTTCATTTTTCAATGTTATGTCCTTGCACTGACTTACAATTATTTTCTTTTTCCAGTTGGTAACTTGTTTCAACACCATTCTGAAAAAGGATGAAGCTATTAAAGCTTCGAGCTCCTCATCAGGTGTGGAGGAGGCTCATGTAGGTCTGTCACAGTCCTTAAAGGATTCTCGTCAAAAGTATGACGAAGACAAAGCTACTTGGGGGAAGCAACTAAAAGCCACCAAGCAAGAGAGAGATAAAGCTGTTGAAGTCTCCAATGGTTTGGAGGAGAAAATAAAAGACTTGGAAAGTAAGAATAAAGAGCTCGAGGGGAAGCTCCAAAATGCTGGAGAGCTTGAGACCAAATTCAAAGTTGCTGAAGAGGAGTTGGGCAAACTCCGTGAAGCGGATCGCCAGAGGGAAGAGGCAGAAAAGAAATCAAAAGCTACCGAGGAACTCATGACTGAGAGGGTTTCCTCAGAGAAGGCGAAGAGGAAACTTGCTGTTAAGAAGTCCTTTAGTACTGGTTGGGACAAGGGTTGGAATAAGGGTTTGGTTGCCATGATCTCACAAATGGAGTATGGCAGCCTTAAATATTTCAGGGATGGTTGGGTGGCTTCTTTGAGAGAGATGAATGTCGATGAGAATTCAGACCTATTTCGGCGACACATTCGTGGACCCCCTCCTTCTCATGGGGAAGAAGAAGAAGACCAAGCTGCTTCTGAGGAATCCTCTATGGTGATCGGAGATCAGATTTCTCATCCGCCGGTTGTCCAGACCTCCTATGAGCAACTTCAACCAACCAACATTTCAACCGAGCAATTTCCAACACCCTCTGAGAAACCTTCTACGCCATCCGAGCAACCTACCTCTTCATCCCAGCCTCTCAAGAAAGTTTTAGGAGACAAGGAGAAGGTGTAGAGTTGTTCGGACTTTTTCTCTTTACTTTTTTGTTAAATGTAACTCTGGGCTATGTACTTCTTTAATGATGTAATAAAATTTGAAGTTTTTGGTTGTGCAACTTAACTCCCTTGTTCTTGCTCTGCTTTTATTCTTCTTGCTTTTTCTGCATTTTATTGATTCTTTCTATCTCTTTTCTTTACTAGCTTATGGCTAGAATGGAACTCTTGTCAGCCCATGATACAGAACTGATGAAAAAATGTAACGACTACTTCAAGGCTGGCCATGCTGACTTGAATGAATCTCAAATCGTCAATATCCTCGGTCCAGATGCTTCAGAGCAAGCAGTTGAAGCCTACCAGTATTTGAAATGCATGCTCGACCGTGCAGTTGCTAATAATGTGGCATACTATGAGATGATTGAAGATCTCCAGGGTACCCTCGAGGAACTTCAACAACAGTACAAGGAGTCTACTATCCTTCTGCATCAGGGATATGAGAAGAAATATCAGCAACTAAGTGCTGGTAAGGGATATGATAATTTGTTTGCTGCTTATGATATAAAGGAAAGGACGTTGAAGACCGAGGTTGAAGAGCATAGGTAGATCGCCAAATTGTTAGAGCAGGAAAATAATAATTTGCGAGGAGAGATATCTCAGCTAAAATTTGCAGCCTCTACCTCGGGAGCCTTGGTTCCTGTCAACGATGAAGGTTTTTCTTTCTTGGAGGTCAAAAATGTCAATCTGAGAGACGAATTAGAAACCTTGAAGAGAACTGGTCCTTCTACCTCTGCTCGCGGACGAGCAATAGCTTCTCGGGGACGAGCAAGGGCTGCTCAGATTACTATTGAAGTGTAAAGAATTTAATCAACTTTGGAGAATCAGGCCTTCCAGTTAATGGTGAAGAATCAAGCATTAGCTGAGATGTCCAAGAATATTCTGAATCTGGACGAGCAACTCTCTGCACAAAAGTCTGCCTTGGAGAGTAAAGAACTTTTAATGAAGAACCTCCACAAGCAACTGGAGAGGTTAACCTATCAATTCCACAAGCAGCCCAGAGAGTTCTGGATGGCTGGTTATAATGAAGCCCTCTAGCATCTAAATGATCGAATCCAAAATGCAAATAATGAGGGTTACAAGCAAGGATGGCTGAATGCCTTGGGTGTGCTGCAGTTGGAACATGGTCACTATTTGTGGGATTACTATGACCCTGGGTTGCTCGAGTTACCAGTTCCACCTTTCAAACTTGATATGAGCTGGATTCCTGCTCGGGCCATTCCTCAATGTCTGATTTCAAAGTATCTCGGTGACTACAGTCTTCATTCTAATTTCGAGATATCTCGCCCTGAACACCTACTCCCTTGGCCATCAGTAATGAATGTCAGGATGCTCAAAGATCTTAATTTTATAAATTCCCCCTATGCTTTAGACGATCCTCCTGTTGGTGAAGAACCTATTTCAAAAGCAAAGGGGAAGAAGCCATTAGAATAGGATTCTTGATGTAATAATTTCTCATATAATATGTACTTCGTTTCTCAATGTATTTTGTTCTGGATTTAATGAAAAACTTCTAGTTTTCTTTGCAATCTTAATTGTCATTGTCTTTGGAAATATTTTGTAAGACGTTTCTAATGAATGTGCATGTATATTTGTTGAAAAGATAAAGATATTTTGTACTATTTTAAATTGTCGACCAACTAGAGTTGGTGAAAATTTATTGTTGACTATCTGAATTGATGATAATTATCTGACGACCATGCAGAGTTGGTGATATTTTATTTCTCGACCAACTATGGTGGTGGTTTAAAATGTCATAAGTATCAAGAAATTTATCACTTTTTAATTTTAATCCCTAAAATGACTTTCATTTGTTTAACCAACTGTTTTCGACCAACCGGAGTTGGTGGTTTTTGTTCCCGACCAACCTTAGTTGGTAGATTTTTATTCCCGACCAACCTTAGCTGGTGGATTTTCTTCCCAACCAATCATAGTTGGTGTTTCTGGGAAATTTTTCATTCCCGACCAACTATAGTTGGTGGGTTTTCTTCCCAACCAATCGTAGTTGGTGTTTTCGTGAAATTTTTCATTCCCGACCAACTATAGTTGGTGGATTTTCTTATTCCCGACCAGCCTTAGCTGGTGTATTTTCTTCCCAACCAACCGTAGTTGGTGTTTCTGGGAAATTTTTCATTCCCGACCAACTATAGTTGGTGGATTTTCTTATTCCCGACCAGCCTTAACTGGTGGATTTTCTTCCCAACCAACCGTAGTTGGTGTTTCTGGGCTTGATGCGTAGTTGGTGTTTCTGGGCTTGATGCATAGTGTGTAGCACTAGTACTCCGAAAAAATTTCAACAAAAGGAGAGAATTGGGCAAAAATCCAAAACTTTATTCATATCGAAGAAAACTGCATTACATAGAGATTAAATTACTGATAATATTTGCGCAGATGCTCTGCGTTCCATGCATTCTTAAACTCCTCTCCATCTAAGGTTTCGATTCTATACGTCCCTGGTCGAACAACCTCTGTTACTCTGTAGGGCCCATGCCAGTTAGCTTCCAGTTTGTTGTGCTTTTGAATTACTTTCTTTAGCACATAGTCCCCTGCTTCCAAATCACATTTCTTTACTCTCTTGTTATAGAACAGAGTTGTTCGTTGGTGGTATGCAGTATTTCTGATTGCTGCTTCTTCTCTAACTTCCTCGAGCATATCCAAATCTAACCTTCTCATCAAGTCACTGATAGTAGAGTTGAAATTTAGCACTCTGTGTGTGGGGAGACCCAGCTCGGCAGGTATAACAGCTTCACTTCCAAATGCCAGCATATATGGAGATTCTCATGTGGCTGCTCGTGGAGTAGTACGATAAGCCCATAGTACAGAATGAAGCTCATTGATCCAATTTGCCTTTGCATCATTTAATCTTTTCTTCAAGCCATTCAGCAGCGTTCTGTTTGTCACTTCAGTTTGTCCATTGCTTTGAGGGTGGCCTGGTGCAGAGTGGGTTTTTAATATGTTCGATTGATGACAATACGTAGCAAACTCCTCATTGTCGAATTGTGTTTTATGGTCTGTGATGAATGCATGAGGAAGACCATATCTACAAATGATGTTCTTCCATATAAATTGATACACTTGGTCATATGTCATATCGATAAGGGGCTCAGCTTCCACCCACTTAGTAAAGTAATCCACTGCGACGACGAGATATTTAAACCTTCCTCTGGTCATTGGAAGTGGCCCGACCAAGTCAATTCCCCACATGGAAAATGGCCAAGGGGAAGTAATGGGTGTCAACAATGCTTGGGGAGTTCTTCTGATAGTGGAGAAGCGTTGACATTTGTCACATTTTTTGGCATAGGCTATGCAATCAGTCCTCATCATTGGCCAGTAGTATCCTTGTGTCATCATTCATTGCAAAAGCATTCGACCTACTACATGGGCTCCACAGGACCCTTCATGGACTTCTTCGATTAAACCTTTCACCTCGGGGGATGCACACATCTTTGCAATGTTGCTATAATTCCTCGTCTGTATAGAATACCATTAGTCAATACATAACGAGAAGCTTTAAACTTTAGTTTCTTGGCTGCAAGTTTATCAGTTGGTAATTTCCCTTCCTCAATATATGCCCTGATGGGATCCATCCAAGATGGATCTAAATCAAGGGTAATAAAGTTCATCAACAGATCTTCATCTATGCTCCGACTAGCCAAGACTTCTATTGGGATTGTTCTTCATAGCTCGGTGCGTGTGACTGAAGCTAACCGAGCTAAGGCATCCGCTCTTGCATTCTCCAATCTTGGTATTCTAATTATCTGTACTGCAATCAGGCTTGATAAAACTTCCATTGATTTTGCATGATACCTGATCATTAATTCTCCTTTGGTTGCATATACTCCCAGCATTTGATTTACGATCAATTGCGAGTCACTGAATACAATAACTTGCTCTGCCCCCATGGTTTTTGCCAAATTAAGACCTGCAATCATAGCTTTATATTCAGCCTCATTATTAGAAGCCTTGAATTGGAAGCACAGAACATACTCCACATCGACCTCATTCGGGCTGTTCGAAATAATCCATGCCCCACATCCTGTAGTGCAAGATGAGCCATCCACATATAGATTCCATATAGGTACCTCATCATCAAATTTTTTATCGGACAGAGTTCCTCAGTGGAATATGTGTTGCTTCCTTTTATCCTCCTCTAGCACTTCTTGCTGCTCGTCGACCATCTTCTCTTGCTCGTCGACCGCCTTAAGTTGATCGGGGGTTAAATTTGATGATCCTGTAACATCCACAGGTTTGTCGGTGTGCAGTTTTTGCTCCTCAAAGGTATCAGGATAGGTGAACTCTGCTATAAAATCTTCTACTGCTTGCCCTTTTAGCGACGATCTAGGCTCATAAACTATGTCATATTCACCAAGTTCTACTGCCCAGTACATCAATCTCCCTAATTTTTCTGGTCTATGAAGAGCTTGCCTCAATAGCATATCAGTATACACAACTATGGTATGAGCTTGGAAATACGGCCTCATTCTCCTACTCGCCTCGATCGATGCTAGTGCCAACTTTTCCAGTCTTGGATATCTGATCTCTGCTCCTCGAAAGGCTTTGCTAGTGTAATAGATTGGTTTCTGCACTCCATCCTCCATTTTATCAATGCCAAGCTAACTGCATTCTCCGACACTGCCAAATACAAGTACAATATTTCCCCCATCACTGGCCTGGATAATAGTGGAGGTGCTCCCAGATATTTCTTCAATTCTTGAAAAGCCTTCTCGCATTCATCGTTCCATTCAAACATTTTTCCGAGTGTTTTGAAGAATGGGAGGCATCTATCTGTTGCTCGTGATACAAATCTATTAAGTGCTGCAACTCGCCCAGTGAGACTTTGTACTTCCTTCTTCGTCGTTGGAGATCGTAGTCCGAATAGAGCCTTGATCTTATCTAGGTTTGCTTCAATTCCTCGTTGGTTGACAATATACCCGAGGAACATGCCTTCTCGTACTTCGAATATGCACTTAGTGGGATTCAACTTCATTTGATATTTATCTAGTTGATCAAAGGTCTGACCTAAGTCAATTAGATGGTCAGCAGCCCTCTTACTTTTCATCAGCATATATCAAACATAAACTTCCATATTGCAACTGATTTTTTTCGCAAACACCTTGTTCATCATCTCCTGATATGTTGCACCTGCATTTTTCAAACCAAAAGGCATAACATTATAACAATAAGTTCCCCTAGGGGTAATGAAAGAGGTACTCTCCCTGTCTTCAGGTTTCATTTTAATTTGGTTGTAACCAGAATAAGCATCCATGAAGCTCAATAACTCGTGTCCCGAGGTAGCATCCACTAATTGATCAATTCGAGGCAAAGGAAAATGATCCTTTGGGCAAGCCTTGTTGAGGTCGGTGAAGTCTACACACAACCTCCACTTGTTGTTTTTCTTCTTCACCATTACTACATTTTCCAACCAGTCTGGATATTTGACATCGTCAATAAAGCAAGCTTTCTGGAGCTTCTCGACCTCCTCTTGTATGGCTTGGTTCTTCTCGGGGCTGAACACTCTTCTTCTCTGCTTCACTGGCTTGATCTCCTTATTCACATTGAGCTCGTGACATAAGAAATTTGGGTCTATTCCTGGCATATCCTCATGACTCCAAGCAAAAGTTTGTTTTCTTCTTTTTAGGAAAACTATCAATTCCTATTTTAGTGAGGCATCTAACGACAAACCTATTTGAGTTGTTCGTTCTGGGTGCTCGTCGTCCAAAATGATATTTTCAGTAGCTTCCACCACTTGACCTTTCACGAGCTGCGACTCGTCTCTAGGATCCAATGTTTCAATCTATGCACCTTCATCCACTTGGTAGGTAGTAGTCTTTTTCCTAGATTCCTCCAGTTCTTCTTGCTCGGTAGATGAGTAGTAACATTCCCGAACTACTTTTTGGTCACCCTTCACAACTCCCACTCCAAAGTTGGTTAGAAATTTCAGGCATTGATGTACAGTAGATGGTACTGCTTCGAACTTCTTCAATCCTACCCTTCCTATGATGATATTGTAAGCTGACTGGACATTCTTATCCCTCACAAAGAAATGTACTCTTTCTGTTCGATAAGAAGGCCATGTACCGATGAACATATCCAACTTGATCGTCCCAAGTGGAAATACTTTCTCGCCAGCAAACCCGAGGAGGGGCCTTTGATAAGGTTCCAACTGAGACAACTTTAGATTTAAACTATTGAAGCATGAGTAGAACATGATATCCACCGAGCTACCATTATCCACCATTACTCTTGAGATTATTACTTCCTTCATCCTCATTTTTATCACCAGTGGATCATCATGCGGATATAGTACACCTGCGAGATCGTTCTTGGAGAAATCGATGACCAATTTTTCTTTGTTCACCTTCCTCGGGCGATCATCCTCAGCTAGATTTATTCGGTGAATGTATGAACAAGCTTTAGCCTCATTGAGGTAAGCTTTCCTTTTCGCAGTAAGGTCCCCACCTCCTGCATCTCCACCTGTAATAACATTACAATAGAATGATCCAAAATGAATTGAAAATACTTCACGCTCTGGCTGTCTTGGTCTCTTGGGGAGATCGGGGTCATCTTCTAGATCATCTTCATGATCTATTTCCTTGTTTTCTTCTGCTCGACGAGGAGATCTAGACCTCTGTCTTGCTCGGTCGTTGCTTTTTCTTTCATTTCTTCGATCAACATACTTGGCCAGATTTCCTCATCTGATGAGTGCTTCAATTTCATTCTGGAGAGCTATGCAATTTTTGGTCGTGTGACCATAGTCTTTATGGAACTCGCAATATTTGGCCTTATTCCTCTTGTCGGGATTTGTCTTCATTTTCTCAGGCCAGTTTAGTTCCTCGTTGTTCTTGATCTCTTCCAAAACATGGTTTATGTCTACTTTCAAAGGAGTGTAATTTTCAAATTTCTTCAATATTTCCTATGATGGCTTTTCTTTTGACTGCTTGTCACCACAATTGTTCTTATGTTCTTTCTTTTTAGCCTTATCAACCTCCACCTTGGTCTCTTTGGTGTCCATGTTCTTCTTCGCAACCATAGCCTCCTCGGCATTCATGATCTTGGCCGCTTTTGCCATTAGTTTTGACATGGTTCTGGGTGGATCTTTGGCCAAAGTATAGTACAATTTATTGAGCAACAGTCCACTCATCAAAGCAGTAATTGATATCTTTTCCTCGTAATCAATAACTTTGAGCTTCTCGTTATTGAAACGAGTTATGTAATCCCTGGTGCTCTCACCTGTTTTTTGTCTAACACTTAACAAATGTGCCACTCGTTTAACTGGTTTTGCTCCAAAATAGAAATTCCCAATGAAGAGCTCGACTAGTTAAAAGAAAGTTGAAATCTTCCCCAGAGGAAGATTATTGTACCATATTTATGCAGATCCGATAAGAGTTCCCAAAAATGCCCTGCATCTCATCTCGTCTGGCACGACATAGATGTCGGCAGTAGCTTGGTATTTTTCTATATGAAGGACAGGGTCAGTTTTTCCATCATATTTAGGGGTCACAATAGGTGCTTTGAACTTCGATGGTGTGGGAAAATCCACAATTGCCTGTATAAAAGGCGTCCCTTGGACAAAAGTTCTTTGTAGAGGATTCTTGGCCTTAGTCATTTCCCCGAGTCTATCCTCCAACCTTTGAATAGAGCCTTTCCATGCATCCTTTCCCTCCTCGGGCCTATTGGTTTGAGAAATTGATCGTGTTGAAGTTGCTTCCTGGGATCTATCATGTCGAGTAACTGGTTTTGATTGGGCACAGCCTTAAGAGGACTTTTATTCTTCCTAGGGCCCAATCGATCAAAAGGAGAGACCCTACTTAATCTCTCCAATGCACTAGTCCATTCTGGAGAGAGAGTGATGTGTTGCTCAGTATCTGTGGCTCGTACTGACAAAGTTCGAACCGGTTGATAAGAAAAATCATCAGATCTCTCAGTGCGATATGAATCGCTCTGCCTAATACGCGAAGAAAGTAAACGGGTATTTCTTTGAACACTTTGTTGTCCTGAATGGGTCGGCGCTCCACCCTGGATAGTTTGCATGAGTTTTCGCATAGTCTCTTGCATGGTCGTCTGGCCTTGAGCCAAATTGGCCATAATTCCAGCCAAATCTTGGACATTTGGAGGAGCGAATGGATTTGGGGGGTTTACAATGTTTTGATTACTGGATTCAGGATTATCAGCCATTGAGGATGAATTGTTTTGGTGAAAAATGATAGTTTCAGTCATTTCCCACAGACGGCGCCAATCTGTTGATGTAAAAATTTAGATTATCTCTAATTAATCAATAACAGATAAAAACAAACAAGATAAAAGATTTTTAAAGTGGTTCAGCATTAAAGGAATGGCCTACGTCCACTGTTTTATTATTGCTGACTGTTTGGAAATTCTCGATTATAGGTTTTACCAAGAAATTCCCAGTCCCCTTACAATGAGGATGATACAATGTATTTATAGCCCTCAGGCTGTAAATGTGAAAGGGTAATACACAGTTGTCCAATAGGCGTATACATCTATATGATAATAATGAGCATTTAATGCACAGTCGATTTGTTGATTATCCGAACATTAATGCTCTGTACGAGATGCAGCTCGGACCGCCTAAGCTGCTCGGACCGCCTAAGTAGCTTGGTATTCATGAGTTGCTCGGTACAGTAAAGTTCCTCGAAGAGCACCTATTGCTCGGAGTGTCTGAGTTGGTCGGGGAGGTTGAGTTCCTCGAAGTCAAGGTGTTGTTCAGAAATGTTTGTAAGTGCCATGTAGATTGACACGTGTCTACACTTAACTGATCCAAGTCAGCAGACTAAATTTGGTATCAACACTTCCCTTTTCTAAAAATAACTTCGAATCATTTTTCCTTCTCAGGTCGATCACATACCCGATTATTGTCCTAGCTCCATATTGGCTTTGGACTTCCATCAAATAGTCCTGAAGCTCCATCAGTTCCTCTACAACTTCATCTGTGTCGAAAACCTACCTTCATTATTTCTTAATGGAAAACACCGACTAAGAACCAAATGTGCAGGATGATATTATGGCAGTCCTAGTCTAGCTCAATACCAAGATTAATAACCTCCAAATCGAGGTCCACAAGATGCAACAAAAATGGGTCCAAGTTCCAAAAGAGCTCAAGGTTCTCTTTCCTCATGCCATGGGTCCACCCTCTCCCAAGCTTGTTTAGGTCCCAGAAGAATATCAGCATGCACTGCATGTCCCGCCTATTAATGGGTCGCTACCAGCTCAGCTCCCTATAACAAACCTTACCCAGTGAGGGACTAACTTTCCAGTACTTATTTATCCCAAGGAGGAAGAACTGAACAAGGTCAAGGAAGACCTCAAATTCTTGTTTAATAAATATGACCAAGTCAGTTTATCCGTTAACTACTTGAACTACACCCACACGTCACCTTACTCCAAAGCAAGATTATCGGAGATGTTCAAAATGCCATCCATTGAGAAGTTAGGGGGAAACGGACCCCCAATTGTTCACCTTCGAAGTTATTATCGATCCATTATGTTTCAATAGACTTTTAATGACAACACCCTCTGATGGTTCCTATCCCTCGAATAATCCAGAATCCACAGTTGGGTAGATGTCGCCCAGGATTTCATGTCACAGTACAAGTATAACAAAGAATTAGAGGTTACACGTCGAGACCTAAAGCTTCTCAAGAAGAACCCTGGAGAAACAGTTAGTAGTTTCATAGTAAGATGGAGCAAGAAAGCTTCCACCATGACCAATCATCCCTCTAAAGAAGAACAAGTCAACATCGTGAAGAAGAATTTCCTGCCCCATATTCGAGCAACTATGGGATGTCAGTATTATCTACACTTTTGAGCTCTCCGAGAAGCGGGTGTAGAAATTGAAGAAAGTTCTACCAAGGTAGAATTCGAGCTGAAGAAGGTGACCAGACAATTCATTCCCATAAAGTACGAGAAGCATACCAGTGCTATAGTCTCAACCATCAACAATATCTCCCATCCTACTACCTTTTGAGCACTAGAAAGTCGTCCTAATTCTAATAGAAAGGAATACACCAAGCTCCATAATCCATTATCCAAAGTCTACCAACCTTTGTTAAGATGAAACCTCATAAAACATTTAGATCCATATCCATTACTAAACCCAATTCCCAAGAATTTCAAAATCGATGCCCACTGTGACTTCCACAAAATTCGCGGGCCACATTACCGACTAATGCTTCCATCTCAGGATCGTGATTCAAGGCTTGATTGGCCGGGATATCATCGCTCCACCAAAAGATCCTAAGCCCAAACCCACTCATAACCCACTTCTAACCCACACAAATGCCATATTTCTAGAAAAAGACCCGAAATTCGATCCATCTACACAAATTGTGCCTAGTAAAGCACCCATCATACTCGTAATCTCACCCAAACCGCTCAAAGTTTGCCCATATTTTCTCATACACCCTACCTACTTCACCAACCAAGTTGGATCACTCCTTACAAGGGCCTGTATTGTTGTCTATACCCAATCCGAAGGGAGAGATATGGAGTTACTGGCTGTTCTGAACTAATTCTTAGAATTTGGGCTAAAATTGTCCATCGAGATACCCATCAACTGTAAAAAAAATCCGTAGCTAGTTCATGGAAGCCTAAAAAAATGCCTGGAAATCAGACGAACGGGTGGTATTTACCAAAAAGTCAATTTAGACGACATGGTAGAGATTATGGCAGACATATTTTAACAGACCGACAAGATCTGCAGCATTTACAAACTACTCAATGATTTGAAGCTGGAAGGGTGGTTGGTCCCTTCACTCCTTCACCTCCTCATTGAGTGGTAAGATTTATATAGGGACGACGTTAAGGTCATGGAATGCATTGATTTTTCTTGGAAAGAAGACATCGTTGCTACCAGATGGGGGGACAAATTTGATAGCTCTGATGATGAACCGAGTCAGGGAAAAGTCAGTCTAATAATCAGCATGTGCAGATTGATATTTTTTGAAGACTTGTTAGGAGAAATCAGTAAAGTTGCCATTCATCTTGAAATTGATGAATACACGGGGTTCTTGTTCTTCCTCACCTTAGTAAACCACATAACCAGATCAGGGAGACACCATGAGGATCTTAATCATCAGTCATCAGGAATAAATAAGGGAAATGGAGTTGCCGAAGAAGCTCCCATACCAAAAATGACCGTTGATAAAGCTAACATCATTTTATGGGGACTCTTCATGTCTTTCCAATTACACCAAAATGCTTTGATAAAGCTTCTTATCAAGCCAACAGTCTCTCCTTCCACCACTCTAGAAGAAGTTGTAAACCTGGTTGGATCCTTGACCTCCACTATACTTTTTTCCTTCTCCGAAGAGGAAATCTTGAAGGTAGGCCCTAACCACAACTATTCCCTCAGCATCTCTATTAAAGTTATGGGAGAGATAGTATCTCTCTCATTCATAAAAAATGGATCCGCCCTCAATGTTTTCCCACTAAGAACCTTCAATTGCTTGGGCTTGAAAGTAAGTGATCTTACTCTTACTTTTACCGCAGTGTGTGCTTATGATAACACATATCGAAAGGTGATGGGATCCATAAAACTCATAATAAGGGCTAATCCTATTAATCCTATCAATAAGCTTCAAGATATTGACATACCCGCTTCTTAAACCTGCTACTTGGTCAATCGTGGCTTCATAAAATTCGAGAGGTGTCTTTCACCCTTCATCAGAAGTTAAAATTCTATGCCAAGGGGAAAGTCATCACTATTTTAGGGGTTGATGATGGTATAAAAAATTCCAGCACTAATAATTCGATATCGAAAATACAATATGGGACAAATGACATGCTTCTCTCTGGCTTCAGGATTGATCCACTTTCCCTTCAAGTAGGGCATAATTTTAAAGATCGAGTATGTCTAGAAAATAACCCTCACAGTAATGTCAATGTGATAAAAATATTTAAGATTATGCATTTCATGACCTGACTGGGAGTGGGGCGAGGGCAATGTCAATAAGGGATACTGGAACCCATAGTCCTGAAAGAGGCATTTCCCCCATATGGCCTGGGTTATCAGCTTTCATCAGAAGAGCTCAAAACTCTCCACCAACCACATTTGAAAAGGAGTTTAGAAGATGCCAAGACTGTTTTGAGGGATTATCTAAATGGAAGATTCATCAACGAGGGTGAGGACTTCCTTTTTTGTGGCTTTTTTAAACTATGGTATGATTACACTGACAAGAAAATGAAGTCAGGGATGAAAATCTTCTTTCAAGGTAACTATTCCTGGGTGGAAGATTACCAGCATAAAGTGAAACTTCCCACCAAGAAATCCGTAGCCATTGATGAGATATCCAAGGAAAGTGATTCCATATACTCATTCAACCTACAGACATTGGGGCTGACCATTTTTATGATAAATTCAAGCGCTATATCGTCAGACCCGTCCACTCTGATCAAGGCCTCTAATGATCCTCTTCTCAACTGGAATGCTATACCAGTTCCACCTTCTAAGATTCAACCCAACCTTGTTATTTAACCTATCTCTTCATCTATTGTTGTTCCTCCTTTTTCTGATAACAATGTAATCAAGGCCTCTTTTGACAAGGTTCTCACTGCTGTTTTTCCAGAAATTAAATAAACGAGAATTTTAAGTAACTTGTTGTGCCTTAAATTAATTGTATTGATTTTAATCAAACTCTTAATGATGATGATTTTGCAAATGAACAATTGTTAACTGATCTTCATAAGGTTAATAATAAATAACATAACCGAGTTTAAATTAATGAGGATGAAACTATTTTTATCAATCTTGATATTAGTAGCTAACAGTGCGAGATTAGGATAAGGTCCATCCTTAACGAGCATGAGCACGTATAATTCAAAGAGCCACTGAAGGAATTTGTGGATGTCTGTGCATGATCCTACGATGACATGCCCTACATCGATTTCGAAATAGCTCAACATGAGATCCCAACCCTCCCGAAATGCAAGTTGGTCAAATAGAAGCTACGAAATCTCTTCACTGAATGGTTACTCAAAGTCACGAAAGAGGTTATCAAGCAGTTGAACATACGCTTCATCTGGATGATCGAATATCCCATATAGCTCACCAACATTGTACCCGTATCAAAATTAGGAGGAAAAATCCTCATGTGCATTGACAATCGAGATTTGAATAAATCATTTTCGAATGATGATTACGCATTACCTGACATTAACATAATTGTGGACAACATGGCCAGTCTCGTTCTTAGGTAATTCATCGATGGATTCATTGTATATAATCAGATCAAGGTACACCCTAACCATCAAGAGAAAACCGCATTCATCACCCCATGGGGAACCTTTTATTACACGGTTATGCCATTCGAGCTCAAGAATACAGGGGCTACCTATCAAAGGGATGCCATAACCATCTTGGATGATTTGATACACAAGGAGGTCAGAGTCTATGTAGACGATATGATTATTAAGTCTAAGACTCGGGAAGGTCATGTGACTGCCATCCGAAAGTTCTTCAACGACTATGGCGATACCAAATGAGGCTAAACCTACTAAAATGCATTTTCGACATCATAAAAGGAAAGATTTTAAGATTCATGGTCAGTGAAAAGGGAATCGAAGCAGACCCTCCCAAGTTAAAATCCATATTCGAAATGCCACCTCCACAAATAGAGAAGGAATTCCAAGGATTCTTTGGAAAATTATAATACATGAGCCAACTGAGTTCTATTTACGAACCCATTATCAAACTCCTTTGGAAGGATTCTTCCAAATTCTGGAATGAGGCTTGTCAGGAAGCCTTCGACATAATCAAGCAATACCTTACACGACCTTCGATACTTATGCCTCCACATCCTAGTCTCCTTCTATTCTTGTACTTGACCATAACAAATATTGTAGCAGGGGCTTTTGGTAGCCCTAATACATTGAAGAATCCAGCAAAGGTAAGGCCACCTACTATGTTAGTAAAAAATTAGTCGGGTACGAAGTCAACTACACTACTTTGGAGAAAGCATGTGTTTCCCTGGTTTGGGTCACTCAAAATTTACGACACTACATTCTCGCTTTTTCCATCAGACTTGTGTCCCGAATGGATCCTATCAAATACTTGCTTGAGAAACTCGTGCTATCTAACCGAATTACCCAAGGGTTGATGTTACGAGCTGAGTTCAATATCTTGTATGTCACGCAAAAAGATATAAAAGGGAGAGTCATCTTTGATTACCTTGCTGACAACCCCATGGAAGAGGTCGATGTTTGGGTCTGTGAATTCTCAAATGAATATGTTCTATACATATCTCAAGAAGAATTTTGATGAAAAATGTTCTTTGACAACATTTCCAGCAAGAAAGGATATGACATTGGGATACTCCTAATCACCCCTGATGACTCTCTCACTCCCACTATCATCAAGCTAGGTTTCCCCTACATTAACAATATGACCGAATACGAGGCAAGCATTATAGGCCTCAAAATCTCCCTAAAAAAGGTATCAAACACCTAGATGTCTATGGGGAGTCTGCCCTCGTCATCAGCCAAATCCTTGGAAGATGGAAAGTTAAATACAAAAAAGCTCTTACCCTTCCATGACCACCTAGAAGAGATGGCCTCCCAATTCTGAGATATCACCTTCCACTATTTTCCCCGCATAAAGAACAACTTAGTCGATGTCGTTGCTACCCTAGCCTCCATAGTTGACATGTCCATGGGAATAACGATAGCCCCTTTCCTAGTCCAAAAAGAAGCTTTGTCATCCCACTGCTACCCCATTGATCTCGTCAAGGAGGAAGATTTCGATATGGCCGAGTTCTGGTACTAAAATATTTGGTGCTTCTTAAAGCATGGTAGGTATCCCCAATATGCCAACAAGAAAGACTATGCAACCCTTCTTAAACTAGTTGCCTAGTCCATCATCTCCGATAATGCACTGTTGAAGAGAAACTTTGATGGAACCCATTTGCACTGCATTACAGGGCTGATATTAAATAAATGATGTAGAAGATCCATAGCGAAGAATGAAGACCTCACATGAATGGTTATATGCTTGCTAAGAAAATCATCCATCAAGGGTATTATTGGACCACCATGGTTCAAGATTGCACTGCCTATATTAAAAAATGTCTCTTATGCCAGTAGTTTGCTAATCTCCAATACTTGCCTCCTTGAGAATTATACAACATGACATATCATTGGCCGTTCTCCACGTGGGGCATTAACATCATAGGGAAAGTCACACCCAAAGATTCAAATGGGTATGAGTTCATCCTAGTCTCCATTGATTACTTCACCAAATGGGTTGAAGCCTAATCATTACAATATTGAATACCAAGAAGGTAGCCAAGTTTATCTGAAAGAACATCATCTGCCAATATAGGGTTCCCCATGAGCTAGTATCAGATAATGGGTCATATTTTGAAGCCAAGGTCACAAAATTGGTCGATGAATACGATATTTGAAGATACAAGTCTTCTCCTTACTGACCCCAAACCAATGGCATAGTCAAAGTCGCTAAGAAAAACCTCAAGGCCATCATCAGCAAAATGATCGAGAGTTGTCGAGATTGGTACGATCAGATCCCTTATGCCCTCTGGGGCTACCATAATTTAGTCAGGACATCTATTGGGGATACGTCATGGAAGCAGTCCTACCTGTTGAGCTAAAAATACCTTCCCTATGTGTTATGCTCGAGAGCAGAGTTAGTGAGGTGGAATGGCATTAGAACTGCTTTGACAAACTGTCACTCTTGGATGAAAAGAGGCTGAAGGCTCAATACCACACACAAGGGTACTATTGCCAAATAACACGATCATTATACTGAAAAGTTAAGGATCGTGGTGTTCAGGAAGGAGACCTTTCCCTTAAGGAGATCATGGAACCTATTTAGGACCCCGGAGGTAAATTCAAACCGAATTGGAGTGGCCCCTATATAGTAAAGAAGATTCTCTCAGGAGGTGCGGCAATACTCACTGAGCTCGATGGATAAGAGATGGCATGTCTAGTCAGCTTGGATTGTCTTAAGAAATTTTACCCTTATTCCAAAGTCTTGGTGCGCTACGACTCTTCTTATTTCCCTTCTAGACTAAAAAAATCTCTCTTCATTTCTCTCCACCCAGAACTACGTGTGTCCTAATCCTCTAAGAATCCTTTTTCTTTTAAAATGTAACTCAGAAAGTTTTTAAAAACCCCATAGGTACGTAGGCAGCTCATACACCTTACATGGGCACGGTTCCCTTCTTTTTCACAAAATGCTATTCTTTACTAATCTCCGAGAATGACGATTTATTTTATGATTTACATAAATAAAAGGATTATGTATGCCTTAGCGATTGGTATAGGTAACTCAAATGCAAAACTCCTCAAGAGGCATAACAATATGATAAAAATCTTTTTTATTTTAAACAAGGGAGTTCAATACCATTACATGAAGTATCAGTGAAGAGAGTCAAACCAACCACCCATCTTCGCTAACCAAACTGTTTCTAAACAAGCCTAATCAAACTTCACAAAATTATTTCCAAAATCCCAAAGACAAAAACATTCCAATCACAAAAGCTTCACAAAAGTGACCTAAAAGAAAGATTCACATAAATAATCCCACCTTCATAAAAACCTATCATAGCTGCCAGAAGACCCAGCCTCGTCATCATCAGCCCCCAGAGTTTCCCAAAATTCACCTTCCTGGTTAATATTCTGAATATGGTCCATGGGGAGGTACTCCCTGAATAGCCTAGAAAAAATCACTACCCCTCCTTACATGGTGTCAAAAATAACAAACCACCTCTAGTCAGTCTCTTTTGCCAGACCCTTCCTACTGATTGAGATGGACATATCGATGGCCGACGACTCTTTCACAGAGAACCTAAACTCATGCACATGGATTCGATCAAGTCTTCCACTGGAAAGAAGTGTAGTGTCCGAGGAGGCTGTATTTCTAAGTATTTAGAATTTAATTAATTCAGTTATTCTAAATTACGCTTGTGACATAATTTAATTGAATTAAATATTATGTGTTTATTATAATATTAATTAGAAGATATAATAATTAATATTTACGGAATAAAGTTACTAAGTGAAAAGTAAATAACTTGTGATAATTATTATATATTGTAGCGAGTGATATTGACGTGATTGTGCTATATCTCAATCGGGAGTCGCATGTACAGTATATTGAGTTCTAGATAAGAAATTTATGTAAAGTGACTCGAATGACGATTTCGAGGCCACGGTTGATTCCAAATGGATCGAAATAGTCGGAATAGTGTACCCGAGGGGTGCTGATCGGGTCTTGTGGTGATTTTAGACTAACTGACACCAAGTAAAGGCATTTCGATCATTTAGGAGACTAGAGTAGAATGAAATCCTAAATTTAGAGTGTTATATCAGCCCCATTGAGTTATGGGCTAGGGTTACAACACTTTGGATAGAGAGGAGGCCATAGGAGAGGAAGACGAGAAGAAATCTTGGCTATTCCATAGATTTTCACACCACCAACGTTGCCGAATTTGTGATTGGAGCAAGGAAAGATCAACCTCATCACCCTAGAACAAAAATCATACTTACTTTATCAAATAAAGTGTTTATCTTTAACTATTTTAAGCATGTTATAATACCCAGGTAGTATAGGGTTTCAATTTCATGACATAAATGATTTTCTTGGGATTTGGGTGGGTGAAATTCATGATTTGAGGTAGGAATCCATGTAGAACAAATCCATGTATATTGATAACATGAAATCAGAGAACATCTGATGATTAACTTGAACGAAATCTGGGTATAATGCGAACATGCATGAAGAATACTATAAACTAGGGTTTTATGAATTTTGAGATTTAATTGATTCTTGGATAGATTTCTTTTAGATTTGATGCATTCTTTATGTTAGAAATTGACCCTAGATATAGATGTAATGTTTAGGTATGTTGGATTGAAGTTTGGTGAGGTTTCATGGGGGTTTGAGATAGTATAATTTGTGAAAACTCGTAACAGCAATGAGGAGGATAACTGCCCAGATTTACGAACCAGTTCGCCTGCTATACAGAACCGATTCGGCTTCATAGTTTTGTTAAGTTTAATTTTTATGAATGCTTCCACATGGAACTAAATACATGAACTTTGGTGATGGTTTATTAATGATATAAAGACATAAAAATATTTGTTGATATAGTTAAGGCCGGTTTAATGTTAATAAGTGTAGAATTGGGATTTGGACCGATGACAGTTAACCGATGGTGTTGCGTATCGAGAATTTACAAGTTTGGTTCCAGGAAGAGTAAACGATGACATAAGACCAATACAAGTAGGATAGTGATGTTTTACTAGTGAAATTTACTGTGTTATAACGCAGTATATATATATATATATATATATATATATATATACGGTGGATCCAAGCCTCTTTTTTTATATTGTCTTATTTTTAACGATCCGCGCTAGTGGCATCTAATCCCCACTACTACCAACCCCAATTGTAGAAGCTCCAACAACCTTCATCAGAGTTCTGATTTGGGGTGACATGGAGTGTCGTTGGCGCGGACCTTAAGAAATAAGAAAATATTGGATAAATGGGGTTTGGATTCACTGGAGCTCAAGTTTGGGGTGAGTAGGGGTAGCATTGTGTTAGGTTTATATTTGAAATATTTTTACAAATAATAAATGTTACTATTTGTGAAAATGTTACATAGGCATCCCATACCACCTCAAATCAGAGTTCTGATGAAGGTTGTTGGAGCTCCAATAATGGGGGTGGGTGGTGGTGGGAATTGGATGCCGCTAGCGCAGACTCTTCAAAATAAGATAATATAAAAAAAGAGGTTTGGATCCACCATATATATATGCATACATACTGTGTTACATGAATACAGTAAATGTTAATGTTTGTGAAAATATTATAGATATAAACCTAACCCAATGCCACCCTTCTCACCCCAAACCGGAGCTCCGATGGATCCAAACCCCATTTATCTAATATTCTCTTAATTTCAGAGGTCCGCGCCAGCGGCACCCTATGCCACTACTACCCACCCCAAATCATAGCTCTGATGAAAGTCATTGAAGCTCCGACAATAGGGGCGGGTAGTGGTGGGGATTGAATGTCGCTAGCATAAACCTTTAAAAATATGGTAATTTTGAAAAAAAAGAGGCTTGGATCTATCGTATGTGTATGTGTGTGTGTGTGTGTGTGTGTGTATATATATATATATATATATATATATATATATATATATATATATATATATATATATATATATATATTATGTAATATTAACTCAGTAAATGTTATTGTTTGTGAAAATATTATATATATAAAACTATTTCATAAATATATTAACACAGTAAGTGTTATTGTTTGTGACAATCTCACAGATATAAAACTATTTCATTTTCTGGTGTATACAATAAAGTTTGATATCGATGACATTTTTACAAACAATAGCATTTACTGTGTTATCACATTATATATATATATATATATATATATATATATATATATATATATGCTCCTATTTAATTTTTAAATATTTGCGCCACTGGCACGTAATGCCACCCCTACTCACCCCAAACCGGCGCTCCGAAGGATCCAGATCCAATTTATCCATTCTTATTTTCAAAGGTCCGCGCCAGCGGCACCCCATGACACTCTGGTGGATCCAAAACCCATATATTCAAAAGTCTCTTATTTTCAAAGGTCCGCGCCAGCGGCACCACATGCCACTCTACCTACCCCAAAATGGAGCTCTGATTGATGATGTTGGAAACAGCACCACCCTTCAAAGTGTTTGTGAGCTCAATTTAATGTTAACAATGGCAGAATATGAGTAAAGGTATTCACACAGTAGAGGGAGATGAGGACAAGAAGATGAACATAATCATGTAAGTGGTTCAGCCAATCAGGCGTACATCCACTGTGAAGGTGTGTGGTTGATATCACTGTATGAGGGCTCTAATGGCCATGGACACAAAATTTTAAAGCCTTCTCTCTCCACTGTGTAAAATGACGGAATTTCAGCTAGGGTTCCTAATCTTGGATCCCCTTTAAGAAGGAGAAGAAAAGTATATATAGTAGTTAGGGGGTGTAGTATACCCCCCATGCATGCAATGAGAATGTGTGTGTTGATCTAGCCAATGCAATGAAGATAGCTATCCCTGTCACATGTAGAGAATGATGATGAAATATTCCCCCCACGTGGGGGGAATGATTTGTTATAACTGATTTGTGTCCATGTGTCCTTATCCACACATATGCCAATAAGAGCTCGGCCATCTGAGCTTGGTCATAACCTCGGCCTGTAAGAGTCAGAGGTTGGTAAGGTCTAGCTGTTTATTCAATCCGAGATGGGACATAATGGTCTCGGCTTATGTGAGGAGGAGATGAGGTAAGTGAAGGCATAAGGTCGGCCTGGGTCGAGGTTAAGATGGAACATGCTAGGAACATCGGTTGATTCCCTGCTGAAGTTGGCCTTGTTGGAGGTTAAGCTTCTGTAACCCCGGCCTACTCCTAGCTGAGGTTGTCAGCCCCTGAATGACCTGATGAGTAACTATTCCCATGTGTTGTGAGGACCTCTCTTGATGAGGTTGGTAGTAACCTCGGCCATGGCCGATCTTACCATGTCCGAGGCTATTGGTCCTTGATCCAAGGCTCTTCCAACGTCGACTGTGTCCTTGGCTGAGGTTGATGTCTCGAGCCGAGGTGGCGCATTTTGGGCACATCAATCACCCCCTTCCCTTAGTTACATGTGAGAGCAGGTGACTGTGGGGTCTACAACTCCGAGGTCTTTCTTCCTCATGCCAATGTTCATTTGACACTTGTAAATTACTGAAGTGGCTTGCGTGTCTGGCAAGGCTAATTATATTGGTTATCTTTTGGGCTCCCAAGGCAATGATGGGCCTTGGGAGGTGTGAACTCATACTTAAAGGTTTTAATCCCTAATTTTCTCTTTCTTCCTCATTTCTCTCTTTCACCGAACTTGGGCGTTCTCTGCAACTCCCTCTCTCTAAAAAAGCTTGGCTGCTTCATTATTTGGGATTTCTGCATTTCTTCAATTTCTCTTCACTCCACAAGTCTTCAGGTATTGTCTTTACCTTGCTCTGCCCTTTTTTTAACCCCCTTTTATTCTTGTCTCTCCAATTTCCGGCAAGGTTTCATAGTTTTCCGGCAGCTGCTTGTGTTTGCCAACGATTGATGTTCTTGTTGCTCTTGGTTACTTTTGTTTGAAGTTCGATAGTTTGATCCTTAATTCCATTTGTCAATCTTGTTTGCTTAGGATAGTCATAAGTTTAACGTCTGCCTCATATGCTCAGACCCCTCTACCAATTTTTAGAGGAATTCCCCTCTATTAGGGAAAAGGCCTTAGAAAAAATTAGACAAGTAGAAAGAGCCCAAGAGGAAGCTCGCAGGGCAGAGGCATTCCCCCTCAGGCCTATTTTCCCACAACCTATGAAGGTTATATATCCTGAACCATCCGAACCAATTAACCCAACTGAGGCCTCAACTGAACCTACACCAATGTCTGAGTCTGAGTCCTCTACCTCAGACCCTATTTCTAAAGACTCTTTCCATGAGGCCATGGATTTCACAACTCAGTAAGATCAGGTCCCTGATCAAGCGGAGGTTTCCAGTCGAGCCTCATCCCATAAAAGTTCAAGTACATCAACCTCTTCCTCAGAGGTTGAAATTATTGGGCCGAGTGTGGCGGTTCTGCCAATCCTTGAAGCCATTCCCTTGGCGGCTGTCACAGGGGCTAAGTTCGCTCAGAGATTTCCAAGTGGTCCCCCATCGTCTGCTCAGGCTGACGTTGAGATAGACGATGATGATGATGCTGAGAGTGATATTGACATCTCTGAGGCGGTCGAGATTGAGAGTTCAGTCAGCGAGATCGACCTCCTATCCTTCAGATTCCTATATTCCATAAGCCCCTCCATAAAGCTTAGGAGACCTCTGAAGGAAGAGAGGTCTTATCACGGCCGAGATGGTGAGATCTTCTTGTACGAGCAGATGTTCAAGTTGGGGTTTCGTCTGCCCATCCATCCCATCATCAGGTCTATATTGGCCTATATCAACTTGGCCCCTTCTCAGTTGTCACCCAATTCCTAGAGGGTGATAATTAGAGCCATTGTCTTATGGAGGGTTGATCATCACTCAGACCTTCTTGTCGAAGTCTTTATAGGATGTTATGTCCCATTCATCTTCCAGAAATCATCCGAGCTATTATCAATTTTTAGCTCGGAAGCCAGAAAAGAAGATGCTTCAGATAACCTAAACCTCAAATCATAACTGGAAGCCACAATATTTCTTTGCCTCAGGGCCATGGGTATTTGGTCCATGTGCCTCTCTTCCTCATTAGAGCTGAGGATGCCTATAAGATGAGGAAAAGTTACAATGGATGCTAGGGTCGACCCTGGTCTAAGTCAGTAAAATCTTTATAAGGTCAAAGACCTTCAAGATTAGGGGGAGCATGGTCTTCTTATTAAATTCAAGCACCTGATGACACCCCATTACCTCGTTGAGACTGGTCTGGGGGGGAGTCCTCTTACAGAGCTTGGTAAGTACTTTTTATTTCAAGTTATACCTCTGAATTTATGTATGTCTGGCTCTCTAACCCAGACCTTTCTATCTTGCAGAGCCTCCAAAGGGAGTATCTGACGAGTTATGGGAGATGGAAGCACCAAGTTTAACGAAGCTCTTCATAAAGGCAGGTCTGAATGATCCTCCTCCCCCCCCCCCAGCCTCAAGGGCTAAGGCCAGCAAGAAGAGAAAGGTTACCGATGCTGCCCCTGAGGATCAGAGGCAGAAGAAAAAAGGTGGGGATCGTGCCATCCCCATTTCTTCTGAGGATGCATTGGCTGCTCGTATAGAGCAACTGAAAATTAATGATAGCATCACAGGCCACAGTTTGCGGTGTTGGATGACATCGGCTCTGCTATGACCGATGCTGACAAACGATTTTGTCGATCTATGGACACTCCTCTACTGGTTGAGTTTGGCCTTCATAGGTCTATTCAGGTATGACTTCGAATTTCAGTTTAGCTTAATTGTAACCTCTATTTCGAGTTTCAACTTATATATACGACCACATGATTTTCAGGGCCTCTCTGCTATGCATCATCTTGCCAACTGGATTCTGAAGAAGTTTCCCCTCATCCAGAAAGGCCAAGATGCCGAGAAAGTGCAAAGGTATCTGAATGCCGAGGTTGACCGTCTGAAGTCTTCCTTTGAAGGGTCTGATAAAAAGGTTAAGGAGTTGGAGAAAGAGATCTCCAAGCTTAAAAAGGACCACACCATTGCCCTGAAGGCCAAGTACGATGTTCTCCAACAGAAGGTTGATGCTGCAGTGAAGGCAGCCCTTGAGGATGCTTCTGAGGGGATTCTGGCCGATTACAAAGTCTCCGATAAATTTATCAGCTTCGGCTTTGAGTACCTTGAAAGAGGTATTAAGGCTACTAGCAAATGGGAGGCTGCTAAGGAGAAGGAGTCAGGGAGTTTGAAAGCCTCTGACTTCAATGGTCTGGGTTTTGCTAACCCTCAATTTGCTCAAGCCCTTTAAGAGGTTGAAGAGGAAGACGCTGCCCCTGTAGAGACAGTGCCACTGGATGTTACAGAGACTGAGGGAACCAACCCCAGAGATGATGGGGCTGAGGTGGCCAACGTCGACCAAGGGAATCGGGATGAGGATGCCAACACTGTCCCTGCAAACCCTTAAGACATCTTCTTAGTTGTGAAGCTTTGTAATTTTTCACTATGTATTTGAACTGTAACCTCTGATGAACAATGTTACTTTATAAATTTTTCCATTTGCAACTTTATATGTCAACCTCTGAGGGGGGGTCTTATTTCTTCTCTTGCTGAATTGTTTGTTAGATGTTTTTCTTTGCCATGCAATAATTTCAAAGCTAAACTAATGATGTTAAGGATCTGAGGTCATCCAAGTATGGTGTCTGACCTCAGACCTTGTCACCAAATCATGGTGTTATAAGGTCTGAGGTCAACAATTAAGATGTTATCCTCATAATTAATTTCACCAAATTAATGATGTTAGGGGTCTGAGGTCATCCAAGTATGATGTCTGACCTCAGACCTTGTCACCAAATTATGGTGTTATAAGGTCTGAGGTCATCAACTAAGATGTTATCCCTATTAATAATTTCATCAAATTAATGATGTTAAGGGTCTGAGGTCATCCAAGTATGATGTCTGACCTCAGACCTTGTCACCAAATCATGGTGTTATAAGGTCCGAGGTCATCAACTAAGATGTTATCCTCATAATTAATTTCACCAAATTAATGATTTTAAGGGTCTGAGGTCATCCAAGTATGATGTCTGACCTCAGACCTTGTCAAAAAATCATGGTGTTATAAGGTCTGAGTTCATCAACTAAGATGTTATCCCTATTCATAATTTCACCAATTTAATGATGTTAAGGGTCTAAGGTCATCCAAGTATGGTGTCTGACCTCAGACCTTGTCACCAAATTATGGTGTTATAAGGTCTGAGGCCATCACTAAGATGTTATCCTTATAATTAATTTCACCAAATTAATGATGTTAAGGGTCTGAGGTCATCCAAGTATGATGTCTGACCTCAGACCCTGTCACCAAATCATGGTTATAAGGTCTGAGGTCATCAACTAAGATGTTATCCTCATAATTAATTTCACCAAATTAATGATGTTAAGGGTCTGAGGTCATCCAAGTATGGTGTCTGACCTCAGACCTTGTCACCAAATCATGGTGTTATAAGGTCTGAGGTCATCAATTAAGATGTTATCCTCATAAATTTCCAATCGAGCCTAATGAACCAAGAATTGACATAGGAATTTGATCTTCTCATTAATGATCTCTTCATAAGATGATACATTTATATGAAAGCTCTTACAACATCATATGTAATACTTTTTTAGATGATCAGCATTCCAAGGATTGTTAAAAGGTTCCCCTTCATGGTTCTCTAGCCTATAGGTTCCTGGAACAACCTCCTCAATTACTTTATAAGGGCTATGCTAATTTGGGTGAAACTTGTTTGCCTTCTGTAACGTCTTTTTCAGCACCAGGTCACCTACAGCTATGGGCCTTGATTTTACCTTTTGATTGTAGAATTTTGCTGCTCTTTGTTGGTAAGCTACTTGCCTGATTTCTGCATCTTCCCTTCTCTCCTCGATCAAGTCTAGGTCGAGCCTTATCTCCTCACCATTCTTCTCAGGGTCATAAGTCTGCACCCTATGAGTAGGGAGTCTAACCTCTATTGGTATGATGTCCTCTGAGCCATGTGATAACTTAAACGGGGTCTCCCCCATAGGTGTTCTAGCTATTGTCCTAGAGGACCAAAGAACAGCATAAACATCTTCAGTCCATCTTCCCTTAGCCTCCTCCAACCTCTTCTTGATCCTGTCAAGGATCGTTCTATTTGTGACTTTGGTCTGACCGTTTGCTTGAGGTCGGTCAGGAGAAGAGAAAAATTATTTTATCCCAACTCTTTTGCAGTATTTTTCCAGGGAAAAGTTCTTGAACTGTGTTCCATTATCCAAAATGAGGGTGTTTGGGAGGCCATGTCTACAGACGATGTTCTTCCAAATAAATTGGAAGGTCTTCCTCTCTGTAATCGTGATCATCGGCTCTGCCTCTACCCACTTGGAGAAGTAATCAATGGCAACTATCAGAAATCTGTAGTTATTTGAAGCCCTCGGTAGGGGACCTACTAAGTCAATCCCCCACACTGCGAATGGCCAAGGGGAACTGATAGACATCATAGGTTGATGAGGTTGATGAGGGATCGTGGAGAATCTCTGACATTTATCGCACCTCTTTATATAAGTTGCAGCATCTTTGGCCAGGGTCGGCCACCAATACCCTTGCGTGACGATCCTCTTTGCCAAAGGTCTTCCTCCTATGTGACTGGAGCAAGAACCCTCGTGTACCTCCCGTAGGACGTGGGGGACCTCGGTTGGATGGACGCATCTGAGCAGGGGTAATAGGAATCCCTTCCTATATAGGACATCCCCTACTATTGAGAACTTTGCTTCCCTGTACCACAATTTCCTCCTTTCTAACTTTGACTTCGGTAATACCCCTTCTCTGATGTATCTGATAAGGGGATCCATCCATGAGTTCCCCAGATCCAAATTCAGATAAAGGTTACTAACCTCTTCTTCTTCAATGGTTGCTCTGGGCAAGATCTCGACGGGGACTGTCCTACGGATATCTGTCTTCGTGGATGAAGCCAACCTTGCTAAGGCATCTGTGTGGATGTTATTTTGTCGAGGTACCCTCTTTATCTTTACCTCTTTGAGTCCTTCGAGTATCGTCCTCACCCTCTTCAAGTACATGACCATCCTTTCGTCCTTGGCCTCATAAACCCCCAATACTTGATTAACAACCAACCTCGAGTCGCTGTGAAGGAAGAGTCATCTTACACCTACAGTCCTTGCCAAGGAGAGGCCTGCTATCATGGCCTCATATTCTGACTCGTTGTTCGACGCCTTGAAGTTGAACCTTAGGGCATATTCGATGTTGGTACCATTCGGGCCTGAAAGTATCAGGACCGCACCGCTCCCACTTTCGCAAGAGGACCCATCGATGAAGAGGTTCCATATGTCTTTATCTAATGAGAAACCCTCTTCTAACATAATTCCCTGCCTAAAGAGGTACCGATCCTCCTCATTCTCCGCTATTCTGTTCCTGATCTTCTTGGATACAACCTATTCTCGATCTTGGAAGACATTTTGTGCAACCTCTTTCGGTTCTCAGAAGACATTATTGTTTAACCCTTCATCATTCACTAGGTCATTCTCTACCTTGGCCTCTTCCCATGTGAACTCAGCAACGAAGTCTGTGAGGGCCTGCCCTTTGATGGCTACCCTAGGCTGATAAGTAAGGTCATACTCTCCCAACTCAATGGCCCAGGTGATCAATCTTCCATACTTCTCAGGTTTATGGAGGACCTGTCATAGTGGGGAATCGATGAGGATGACCATGGCATGGGCTTGGAAGTAGGGCTTTATTTTCCTTAAAGCATGTATCAGAGAGTAGGCTAACTTTTCCATACGAGGATAATTTTGCTCAGAGCCTTGAAGGGCTTTACTGTTAAAATACATAGGCCTTTGGATCCCAATGTCTTCCCGTACTATGGTTACACTTATAGCCGATTCAGAGACTGCTAGATAAACATACAATTTCTCTCCTACTATGGGCCGAGATAATAGCAAGGGAGAACCTAGGTAAGACTTGAGTTGGTTAAAAGCCTCTTCGCACTCTTCATCCCACTAGAAGGCCTTTCTAAGCACCTTAAAGAATGGAAGGCACTTATCCGTTACTCTGGAAACAAACCTATTGAGTGCGGCCACTCTTCCCATGAGCCTTTGGACGTCCTCAATACTCCTTGGCGTCTTCATATCAAGCAAAGCCTTGATTTTCTCAGGGTTTGCTTCTATTCCTCTTTGATTGACGATGAACCCAAGGAATTTCCCAGCTCCTACCCCGAAGACACACTTCGTTGGGTTGAGTTTCATTCTGTATAGGTCCATGGTATTGAAAGTATTTTCCAGGTCCTCCACGTGAGTGCAGGCCTTTAATCTCTTCGTCAACATGTCGTCTATATACACCTCCATAGTCTTGCCTATCTGGTTTTAGAACATCTTATTTACAAGACGTTGATATGTTGCTCCTGCATTTTTCAAACTGAAGGGCATCACTTTTTAGCAATATATCCCCTTATCGGTGATGAAGGTTGTCTTCTCTGAGTCTTCTGTATCCATGAAGATCTGATTGTAGCCTGAATACGCATCCATGAAGCTCATGAGCTCATGTGCTACAGTAGCATCTACCATATGATCTATTCGAGGTAAGGGATAGCTATCTTTCGGGCAATACTTGTTCAGGTCAGTAAAATTACGCACATTCTCCATTTTCCATTGGTCTTGGGCACAATAACTGCATTCAATAGCCACTCCGGATATATGACTTCTCTGATAAATTCAGCCTCTTCTAATTTTTTAACCTCTTCCCGGATGACGTCGTACTTCTCCCTAGATTAAACTCTTCACCTTTGTTTGATAGATCTGGCATCTTTAGTCACGTTGAGCTTGTGACACATAACCTCAGGGTCGATGTCGGGCATGTCCGCGTGACTCCAAGCGAAGACACTTTGCCTCTTCCTTAGGAAGTTTATCAGCTCTTCCTTGATTTCTGCTTTTCAGGCTTTGCCGATCTGGACGGTTTTTTCTGGCTCGTCCTCATTAAGGACGATGGATTCTACCTCTTCCGCGGCCTCTCCCTTATTTAACTTTGTTTCATCTCTTGGGTCAAGTGTATCAATGTTATAAGTGGTGGTTTCCCTCTTGTGGGCCTCTCTCTCTTCGACCGAGTTGAAGTAGCATTCTCGTGCTATGGTCTGGTCACCTTGCACTTCCCCTACCCCATAGGGGGTCGGGAATTTTAGCATCTGGTGAACCGTCGTTGGCACGGCCTCAAACTCCTTAAGGGACACTCTTCCTATGATGAGGTTATAGGCTGAGAAGACATTTCGTCCATAATAAAAAAACTGGTCTTCCGGGTTAGCCTCTTAGGCCACTCATCACCCATCCGTACCTCCATCTCATATATGCCCAATGGGTGGACCTTTTCGCCGCTGAAGCCCATTAAAGGATGGTGATAGGGCACCAGCCTAGCTCTGCTAAGACCTAGGCTCTTGAAGCAGGGCCAAAAATCACGTCTGCTGAACTCCCCCCATCCACGAGGATCCTCTGCACCTCGCATCCGTGCACTCTTGTTGTTATTACCAAAGGGTCATAGTACGGTGCTAAGATACCTTTGAATTCGAGTCGGGAGAACCCAACAATAAGGGTGTCCATGTACACCTTCTTTCTCTTCTTCACTGCATCGAAAGATGTTAGATTTACAACTTCAAGCCTGGACACTGACTTGGCCTCTTCCACATGAGCTTTTCTGTCAGCCACTTCAGAGCCACCCCTCGCAAGTCCCCCGCATATTGTTCTAATGCCAAAGGAGATCATACCAACCTCTTTACTAGGGTGTTGTCATCTTTTGGAGGGAGGTCTGGATCGTCTTTGTCATCTCCGTCCGATTCACCATCTCTTCTTGTCGGGGTATTGTCACGATATCTGTCGTTCCTCTTCTTTTTGGGGTCATCTCTCCCCTTTTGGGGGGCTTCGCCATCCATATATTTCCTCAATTTTCCTGACTTCAACATCTTCTCGATCTCATCCTTCAAGGCGAAGCACTTGTCTGTTATATGGCCATGGTCTTGGTGGAATTCACACCATAAGTTCTGGTTCCTCTTATACGGAGGAGCCTTCAGCTTATCTGTCCATCTTAGGGATCGATCATTTTTTATCTCATTGAGGATGTGCTCACAGATTATTGTAAGAGGGGTGTAACGTGCAAACTTGTCATCAGCTGCCCTCTTCTTTCCATCCTTCTTTCTTTAGAACTTCCCACTGCTACCTCCGTTCTCATCTTCGTACTTAGCGGCCATGGCCTCTTCAGCATTCATGACCTTCCCCGCAATTGCCAATAGCTCCGCCATGGACTTTGGAGGGTCTTTCGCAAGTTTTACAACAACTTTACCTTCTGAAGCCCTGCTATGAGTGCGGTCATAATGATATTCTCTTCGTAATCTTCAACCTCAAGTTTTTCTTTGTTGAACTTGGTGATGTAGTCTCTTAGGCTCTCGTGCTTGCCTTGCTTGACATACAACAGGTGGGTGGTCTTCTTTTGAGGTCTTACCCCCAAAGCAAAAGTTGTGAATGAACTGTTCAGCCAAGCCCTTAAAGTTCTCAATTGAATTCTTAAGAAGAGAAGTAAACCATATGTGCGCTGCTCTTGTCAAGGTCCCGGAGAAGGCCCAGCACTTCATCTCATTTGGTGTTGAGTAAATGTCCTCCGCTGACTGGTACATCTCAATATAATGTACAGGATTGGTGCTACCATCATACTTAGGAGTTACTGTGGGTGGCTTGAACTTGGCTGGGGTTAGGAAGCTTACTATCTTAGCCAAAAATGGAGAGCCCTCTGAGAAACCTCTTTGCAGTGGATCCCGACTTTTGATGAGGTCTCCTATCTTGTTCTCAAGACGTTGGATGGAGTTATTCCATGGTCTTGCAACGTCGTCCTGGCCGAGGTTGTCCCCAGCCACCTCCAAGGGGTGGACTGAGAGTTCCCCAGCCACAGCACGACGTCAGTTGTTGACCTCTTCTTGGTCTCTACCTCATCCATGATGAGGCCGATGTTTCCTTTCTTCCCTTTGTGAGCTGGCTGTGCTCCTCGACCTTGACAACCTCTGTCTTAGGTCATTTATGGGGCCGAGCCTTTCAAAGGCTGATCCTCTGCTCATTCGATCAAAAGCCGATCCTCGTTGCTGGTCCTCTCCACCTCTTCTGCCCCCATAACCTTGGCTCCATTGGATAGGATGAACTGTATTGTTCGAAACCTCATACGGTTCCTAATAATCTTTCGGGACATCTTCTGCCTCTAGATCATCGTACCTGTCCTCAGGGAAAGGGTTTCCTTGCTTCCCCAGGCGCAAGGGCTTAGTGTCAGCAATGTCCCTCCTTCGCTGGGGTGTAGGTTGGTCTTTCCGCGGTGCCTAGGGTGGTCCCCTAGCGTCAGGATGAGGATAAACCGCCGCCGGAGTGATCATTTTTGGTGAGACTCCAGATGGCCTCATCATATTTTAGCTGAGCTGTGCAAATTGCTCCTGCATTTCTTGTTGTGTTGCAACCCCCTCAAGGTTGCAGCCACCTTCGCCATTTTGGATTGGGGTGGTGCCTGGCTGGAGCTAGGTCCCCCCGCACCAGGCGGGGGAAGAGGTGGTGGTAATTCTGGTGCCATGGGTTAGCACAAAAGAGCTGGTGTAGTAAATGAGCTTAATACCTTACAGGACCTCTTTCAATGGTGAAATATCTCCACGCAAAGGGTGGGAAGCCTGGTTCACCACCAGAGTCTCCGGTGAGGTTAAGCAACAGATGAGGAAGAGATAGCTTCTCAGTTCCCACAGACGGCGCCAAAATGATGATGCTGGAAACATCACCACCCTTCAAAGTGTTTGTGAGCTCAATTTAATGTTAACAATGGAAGAATATGAGTAAAGGTATTCACACAGTAGAGGGAGATGAGGAAAAGAAGATGAACATAATCATGTAAGTGGTTCAGTCAATCAGGCCTACATCCACTGTGAAGGTGTGTGGTTGATATCACTGTATGAGGGCTCTAATGGCCATGGATACAAAATTCTCAAGCTTTCTCTCTCCACTGTGTAAAATGACGGAGTTTCAGCTAGGGTTCCTAATCTTGGATCCCCTTTAAGAAGGAGAAGACAAGTATATATAGTAGTTAGGGGGTGTAGTATACCCCCCATGGATGCAATGAGCATGTGTGTGTTGATCTAGCTAATACGATGAAGATAGCTATCCCTATCACATGTAGAGAATGATGATGAAATATTCCCCCCACATGGGGGGAATGATTTGTTATAACTGATTTGTGTCCATGTGTCCTTATCCACACATATGCCAATAAGAGCTCGACCATCTGAGCTTGGTCATAACCTCGGCCTGTAAGAGTCCGAGGTTGGTAAGGTCTAGCTGTTTATTCAATCCGAGATGGAACATAATGGTCTCGGCTTATGTGAAGCCGAGCTGAGGTAAGTGAAGGCATAAGGTCGGCCTGGGCCGAGGTTAAGCTGGAACATGCTAGGAACATCGGCTGATTCCCTGCCGAAGTTGGCCTTGTTGGAGGTTAAGCTTCTGTAACCCCTGCCTAATCCTAGCCGAGGTTGTCAGCCCCGAATGACCTGATGAATAACTATTCCCATGTGTCATGAGGACCTCTCTTGATGAGGTTGGTAGTAACCTCGGCCATGGTCGATCTTACCATGTCCAAGGTTGTTGGTCTTTGATTCAAGGCTCTTCCAATGTCGGTCGTGTCCTTGGACGAGGTTGATGTCTCAGGTGGCGCATTTGGGGCACATCACTGATAAAGGTCATTGAAGTTCCAACAATGGGGGTAAGGATTGGATGCCGCTAGCGCGGACCTTTAAATATAAGGTAATTTTGCAAAAAGAGGGTTTGGATCCACCGGATATATATATATATACTGTGTAATATTATCACAGTAAATGTTACTGTCTGTTTGTGAAAATATCACATATGTAAAACTATCTCATATTCTAGTGCATACAGTAAAGTTTACTGTTTGTGTATATTTTTTTCTTTGAAACTATATAGGCTTCATGGATCTTGTTTGATATATCTCATCGAGTAAATTTCAAAAATAGTAATTTTGCGAAAAACAGATTTGTGAATCAATATTTATGATCATTTTAAGATTAAAAAAGTCCAACCACTATGTAACTTCCTAAAGGAAGTTACCGACGATTAGTTATAAAAGGGTAAAATTGCAAAAAAAATCCATAAAAAGTTGGAATAGGACCTATATGATTGTTGAAAAGTCAATGGGACTTATATGTATGTTGACCTAACAAATGGGACTTAAATATAATAATGCCTAAAAAAACACAACGAAGTGACAGTATATCAGAGTGTGAGAAGATTTGATCAAATATTTTTTGTAGCTAACTAAAACCTTATTTTTCGTATACACCCATTTATCCTTATTACCTCTCTCTGTTAATTATCAAACACTTAATAGAATAACCACCCGCTGCCTATGAACCCTATCTTTTTCTCTTCTTTATTATCTTTTAAATCCCATGGCTATGCCTAAATGGATTCTTCTCAAACCTCTACTTGTTTTTACTCAAAATGGTTGTCGCTGCTCGGGGTGTGCATGGGTAGGTTCGGTTCGATTTTGGACCGTAATTAAAACCAAACCGATCGGTTCAGTTTTGGAAAAAGTCAAACTAAAACCAAACCGATGATGGAAAAAACTACCTGTTTCGGTTCACATCGATTTCGGTTCACATCGATTTCGATTCGGTTTTGATCGATTTTCAGTTTTGGGCGGGTTTTTTAGGCCGATTTTTGGTTTTGGTCGGTTTTTAAGATCGGTTAATGGTTTTTGGATATGAAAATATAAATTATTTAAGGGTTTTTAATATAAATATTAATGTCGGTTCGGTTCGGTTCGGTTTAAATTGGTTTTTTAGGTCTAAACTGCAAACCGAACCGACATGGTCGGTTTTTTAAATCCTTAAACCGCAGACCGAACCGAGCTAAAAAATGGCGGTTTCGGTTCGGGTCAGTTTGGTTTTCGGGTCAGTTCGGTTTTCGGGTCGATCGGTTTTTTTTGCACACCCCTAGTCGCTGCTGTCATTTTCAACATGGTCATCTCTGACCTTTACCACACACCAGCCAATGCTCTTTTTCCCATGTGTGATGGCTCCTCATCGCAATTGTTATGATACTACTCTTGATTACTATCATTTCATTATCTACTCGTTCATCCTCTACCTTTAATTTCCATGACTAACCCAAACACTACTACATTTTGATCTCCACGTTGATGGAGCTAACATGTGTAAGGATGTTGTGAGTCAAATTTTTGGGGATAGGGATAGAGTGGTCGTGAGTTTTGAGGTATGGATACCATTGGGCAGAGAAAGATGCATTTTATCACTGTTTATTGCAAGGGACTAGAGGTTGCCTTTTCTTCTTCAATAACTAATGGGACAGGTACTCTGTTGGGTTCTTCTACAAAATGCAAGGTTTTTGTGTAAAGGACAATAACAATGTATCTGTATGCTTTCGCTTTTGTGATAAATTGTGAACACCTTGCTTTCAAATAAATAAATATATATATATAAAACATCTTTGTTTACTCTTTAGTCCATAACAATGGTTTGAATATTTATATTCTTTATTTTTCCTTATACAGCTAATATGGGTTCATGATGATGATCTTGTGTATATTTTAGATTGTTTTGTTTATATGACACTTTTATTGGTCGGCTTCAAATTTATTTATAGTCACTCAATAATAGAATGTAATGGAAAATGTGGATAAAATTTTGTGGTTGTATTTTTAGCTTACTTTTTGTTAGAATTATATAATGTATTGCAAAGTGGGATGGATGTAATTTCTTGAATTATAATTTTGGGCTTTATTTAATCTTAAATTGATATTTTTAACAACATTTCATTTTGTTTTTCTTTTCGAATAATAAATTCAAATGATGATTTAGTAAACAAGTGTTAAGGCTGCCAATTTCCTATTAGATACAAAATACAATAAGACCCAACACGAATTTTGCACGAAATTAACACGGTATATCGTGTTCATGCCACAAAATTAACCTAAAACTGGTCCGCTTTGGGACAATTGTAATTCAAAGAAGAAACCCAATTGGACCTCACGATCATCCCTTTATAATTAATCTACTTCATGCAATATAGAAATGAAGAAAAAGGAATTTGTAGAGGAACCCTACCTTCTCTAATCCATTCGACATGTGCAATTTCTTTTCCATCGATACGCCCTGCAATTTGTATTTGAATTCCTTTTGTAACTTCTTGTTCAGTTAATTCAATAGACATTTTCATTACTTTTCGTAATGAAACTCTATTCTTTAATTGGCTAGCTATAAATTCTGCAAGAATATTAGCGTTTTGGTAAGATTTTGCAATTTTTGTGATAGCAATGTTAAGTTTTCGGTTAGCACAATTAATTCTTTTTTATATTCATCTGTAATTCTTCGATCCCTCATGATCGAGTTTCTATTAACAACTTTGGGAATCCCATGTATATTATTACCCAGATCTGGTTGTTTCTTTTTTTAATCTCTAACGTGCAATTCCCTCGACGCTAGAGGCTATTCTCATATTTTTTTGAACATAATTCTTGAGGCAATCTCTTATTTTTTTATCTTCCTGTAGACCTTCGGTATATATATATATATATGAGAACCTCTTATATACAAACCTCTATACATATCATTTTTTTTTAAATAGTAAAAAATTAAATTTATGATGATTTTTTTTTTGTAAATGATCTCCTCACTTAGGAGATCATCTACAAAACGTTTCATAAACAAATTTAACTTTTTACTATTGAAAAATAATGATATGCAAAAATGATGAATATATGCCTTTTTTGCCATTGAAACATTTAATGATCATCTAACCCACTTTTGGTTGAATTTTTTTAATGATTTTGTTTGTAGACGATCTCCTCATTATGGAGATCACAACCAAAAAAAACCAAAAAATCATTTTTTACTATTTAAAAAAATGATTTTCATGAGTTTCTCACTTGAGATGGCCTGTGTGTGTGTGTGTGTATGTGTGTATATTGTGGGATCCAAACCATTAAAGCCCAATTTCAGTTGTCCCGAGCTGGCCCAACATAATCAATACGATGCCTTAGTCTGGTCCAGCAATAAAGACATGAACACATACATTTATCAAGTGGATAAAGACAAACACTTATCATTTAAATACCGATAGGCTTAGTTGGTATGGCCATCCCATCTTGGTTGGGGGGCGCGCGCTAGTGTCGCGCTACCTTCCTTAGGGCGCTTTGTCCGTCGTCAATTGGGGTGATGTATGGAGATAGTGTTGCCAGTCTATATTGTACAAAAAAGGCAAAAGAAATGTGGCCACATCTAGAGAACGCCATCAAATACATATTGATACTTACAAAACTAATTTGTTCAAGGATTCAGGGCTAAGTTACAGAATGGTAAGGTGTTAAGTACCCATTCCGCCCTTTCGGTCTCTCATGGGCATATGTTATTCGTCTCCCTAATAACTCCATGAAGTCTGTTCGAGTATATATAAATGGAGAGCGGAATCACTCGACTCGCGTCATGGATAATGGCGGAGTGAGGTCATCTATATGAGTGTTCCCAAAATAGTACTTAAAATATAATGTGTGCGTTTGTCAGGTCACCGATCGTTTATAGAAAGATGATGGTAGAGGTTGGACAAAACACGAGCATGAATCACAAATATAATATATGGAAAATATAAAAATGAAAAAAATAAGAAAGGAGGACTCGAATATAGAATTTTACCTGAGACGCCTACGTAGCCTAAAAAGGTATCCGAGTCCACATAGTTCGCATGCGACACAGGGGTAAGGTTTATCCTATAAACAATCGGGGACTTTATTATGTGTATGTGTGTGTGTGTAGAAAAAGGCTATTTTAGTGTGAGAAAATATAGTGAGAAATCCCCCTTTGGAATTTACAAGCACAACCTCTTTTCTTATTTTTGGATTTTTTTATAGAAAATATAGTATGTACAATACTACTAATAAAAAAGTTGTATATTGATATGTGTGATCTAATAAAGATGAAAGGCTAAAGTAATAATTAAATAAGTAATGCAAAAATAAGAGAATTTAAAGAGAGAGTGAAAGGTTTGGACCTTTTTCGGAAGCTTTAAGGTTGATGTTGATTGTTGAAGGGCTGCTTTTTCGAGTGGATGAGGGTGGTAGGAATAAAGGGAAGGGGCTTTGATAAATTGAGCAAAGAAATGATGGAAATGGAAAGTGGGGGATAGGACTACGAGAGAATGTTGTTGACATCACTTAGAGGGATGTTTTCGAGGTGACTTTTGGAGTGAGCTCATGCTCCCTTTATATTGATTCAAGGGGGTGCCATTCGGCATTGCCCTTGACATGCCTATTGGTAGATAACCCCTCACACACTACCAGTAGGCAGGGAAATGGGTTTGCCATTCGACAGTCTCATGCAAATTTTCCAAAAAAATGATTATAAAACACAATCCGTGAGAAGTGTGTGAGTGGCCCGATATGTGTGTTTTCAACAAAACCAATTTTTCTTTGGAAAAAAATATCCAACTTTTAATTATGCACCAAACCAAGTTGTGAAATCCCAATTCTCACTTTAAACCAATTTTATCTTGATTAATCCTAAACATGCATCTAGTGATTAAAGCAAGTAAAGTAAAGTAAAGAATACTCACAATGCCGGATGTACGAGGAAAAAACCTAAAATGGGAAAACAAGTCGGACGGCCCAAGCCAGACAATCACTATGAACAATGGTTTTACAAAGACAGATTAGCCTTACACTAAGACTCGATCCCCACGGGTCTTGACGCTCCTTCTGATCTTCAACCATTCTTCAATAGTGCCCATGCAAAAATTCCATCTTCGACGATCTCTGTCCATAACACACGCATCCACATATGTCTCGTTGTCCACCGATATGGCTTTGATACGTCTACGATGTCGAACACGATGTCCATCGCTTCTTCACTGCAAAACCCTTTGTGTTCAATGTGTAGAACAAACAACTTTGGTGCCGCAAGATCACGTAAACATATAAGAATGATAACTCGGATCTTTGCAAACTCTAAGGATGTGTTTATGCTTTTTAAACCTTAGAAAACATGTGCAAACAAGGTTCTGATTCGTAAAACCTTTTTCCAGAAAGCACACTTTCGAAATTATGATGCAAAACACTGTTTAAATAGTATTTAAACACCACCTCGAAAAATGTGTCGTTCGAACAACTTAAGCATGTCGTTCGCGCGACATTGTATCTCGTTCGAATGAGATCCAATGCCATTCGAGAGACCTCGCGAAAGTTTGACTTTCTTTGACTTTCGGATAAAAACGTCTCTTAACAAAGAGATTCAAATTAGTCAAACTCTATTTCGAGCTTATCATCATAAAACGAAGTTTAAACCATTAAAACATTTAAAAACATTTTTCTATATAAAAATTACATCCTTATCTTTTATAAAATAATTCCGAGCCCCATTAATTATATGCATTCATACCTTAGTGATCTCGGAATGAAATTAACTTTGAAGACGAGTAAACTTGCTCCAAATAAACATCGGCATGATTATTTCTTTGAAGCTTTGTCGCAACGTCTTCAATTTCTTCAATACGTCACAGACCAAGTGGGATCGTGATAAAATAAAATTCTCCCTATGACATATTACAAACACAGTTTTGTTCATGGAATTAAGTCAAAACCATATAAGGACTCAATTGCAAATTTATGTCCTTACAAATCTCCCCCTTTGACTATTCCGAGACAAAACTAAACCAGTGAAATGCCTAACCGGGCCGTCAAGCCGTATGATGCCTAAATCCCATCCCATAAACCCAAAATCAAAAATACAACACACGGACTAATATATGTAGCACCGGCAAGCATGAACTGTCTGAATGTGATGTAGACTTGAAATCTCAAATCGCTGAAGCATTCCTACACACAAGAAACAGACAAACAAATACCAAGTGAAGTATGGAGGAACACATGAAACCATTTTATATATTCAATAAGAGCATATCATTTGAAAACATGTGAGCAATTAATTGATACCAATTTGTTACCAATTTGAAACATAAAGTAGTGCTCAACAAATTTCCCCCTACATCACATACATCTCTCCCCCTTTTTGTCTTGAATAGACAATCCGGTGAAAAGATAAACCAATATGAAATATCTAGCATGAGAATATGATACCAAATAGAATCAAGTTGATACCAATTTTGAAAAATCGCTAGATAAACATGAGAAAACCAGCTAAACAAGATCATGTAATGCCAAAATAGTAGCTAGTAAACCAATGAATCACACAAAGAGTATACCAGTCAAATCAAGTGTGATAAACTGACATATATGCAAAATACCAATTTGGAACATAAAAGAACCTGCATATAAACCAATAAAAAAATGCTTCCTGCAGTACCAAAAATATATCAAATTAAGCCAGAGGACTGCAAACCAATTAGAAGCCATTTTTCACCCTGTCGTTCGAACGAACCAGGGACTTCGCTCAAAAGAGATGAGGAAGTCGCTTGAATGAAGTACAGAAGTCGTTCGCGCGAGATGAGATGTCGTTAGAACGACTTCGCGTGACCTGTCAAAATTTCCCAGTTTCCCAGAAATATTATAAAGTATTTCCCAGTGAAAAAATTTCTATAAAAAAATTCCAGGAAGGGGCTGACAGAAGCAAAACAGTGCTAAAACAGTAAGCTTTTCACAAAAACTCATAAAAACTAAAAATGCAAGTTACATGCGAACATAGTACCGATGTGCTCAAACATGGACATGGAATGAATAGGCGTGAAACTACAACAAATGAGTCACAATTCCAACACATCAAAACGATCAAGAAGCTCTAATTGATAGCGATAAATCATCAAACTTTATCATAGCCAAATGACAATTAAAGTGTGAGCTTAATGAACTAAACATACTACATGCACACAAATCCAGAATTTTGACGATTCTACAAACAATAGCGTCAAATTGCAATGATTCAACATTAGGATTAGATGTGCAAACCCGTTTAAATTTTCTCTAACCAAACATCCTCATATAAACATACTTTTTCAAGTTCTTTTGAGGTTTCTAGCATTCTCAACTTAGAGAAAATCTTATTGGCCCTTTTCTTAGCATCTTTCTTTTTCTTTTTGGGCTCTTTTTAAATGGTGGCTTTCATGACGAGTTAAATTTGAACTCTCGCAGCCCTTTCCCGTGAAACACTCATCATTTTTTAAATTATAAATCCTCACGATAAACAATTATTACATGCACACTTCTCCTTAAGTTTACTTACTCATAGATGACAAGATTGAGATAAGAACGCCTCACCAAATTCAAATATGCAAGAGAAGTCAAACATCCATATAAACTCGTGCATGTGTGCGATATTGGCATATATACAAAGTCAAATCAAGATGCATATCAACTTCGAAACAACCCCATATAAACAATGGTTAAGATCATTCTAAGCATCGATAATAATGACCAAATGTCTTAGCCACATGGATAATGAAACGATGGGGGGGGGGGGGGTCCAAGCACACCAATATGCCACATCAAACATGTAAACTCAAAAAATAAAGACCGAAAATCTTTTTGGATTTTCAAACATATTCTGACTCAAAGAAAAGCAAAATCTTTTTGGATCTTCAAAAGTTTTCTCAAAAACAAAATCTTTTTGTATTTTTCAAATAAGACTCAAACAAATGAAAACTATAATACAAAATGATACATATGTCATAATACTAGCAATGAATATAACATGAAGCAAACTAGCATATGACAAACATGGCAACACTATCATCCTTTAGATTTAGCATGGGAAGGATCAAGTGCACCCAAATGAGAATCATGAAGTTTAATTCCTAAAGCCAATAAATCTGATTTCCTAACCCAAGTAGGTGTAAAACGATGCATGTGGGTGTGGGAAACCGGGGCAACTTTGTTCTTAAACTTCCTAGCAGCTTGTCTAAGGTCGTAACAATAACGCCTAAGGTGACCTTTCTTACCACAAAATGTGCAAGAGTAGCGGTGGTGGGAATGGTTACCTTTATGGGGACCTTTTTAAACCATCCTAGTGTTTCTCACACGTGCAGGGGGAATGGGAACAACTCTCTCACCAAAACCTATACCTCCCCTATCCCTCTTAATTTGGACGGTGCCTAGGATCTTATCTAAATTCTCCGACCTATCCTCCAAATCAAACTTGACTCTAGACGAGGCTTTCAACCTTTCCTCCAACTCAATAATCCTAGACTCGAGTAAACGCCTAGTCTCCTCAAACTCTAAAATCTCCTTTTTCAAGGACTCCATCAAACCACGGAGATTATCTCTCTCTTTCTCCACAAACTCTAGTTTCTCCCTAAACTTCTTCTCTCGTGCCCTAAGATCCTCAATCAAACTATCATTATTTTCTATGGCACGCTCATTCAACTTAGATTGCAATTTTGAGTTAGCCTTTTCACCTTCACCGTTTCGGCATACAACTCATTAAACGCATTTTGCAATTCTTTCACATCTATCTCCTCCTCGTCACTCTCTTCACCCTCACTAACATGGGATACACTCAAAACCTCCTCGGAAGTGTCATTCACATGAGTTGTATCGTCGTCGCTCACATGACATGCCATAAACGCATCAAAGTTATGCTCAATGGGGGAACTCTCTCCCTCTTCCGGTTCACTATCACTTAAGGTGGCATTATAGACAACGGGTTGCTTTCCCTCTTTCTTAAGTCTAGTGGGACACTCCTTAACTTTGTGACCGTACCCTTCACACCCAAAACACTTATTCGAATCATCTCTCTTAGGCTTTTCAAACTTATCCTTAGAGGTGGGATCTACTTTGTTGTTCTTGAATTTTTCAAATTTCTTGGCATCTTTCGATTGCTTTTGAAACTTAATAAATTTTTTTAATTTCTTTGCCAACAAAGCAACATCCTCAAAATCGAAATCGAAATCAGAAACATTAAATTCCTCCTTCCAGGTTTTTAAAGAAATACTCTTTTCTTTCCTAGGCACTTGCTTGGAGGTAATCATGTCGATTTCATAGGTTTGTAACTCACCTACAATCTCTTCTAGTTTCGTTGACTCAAACCTACCTAAGGAGTTTAAAATGGTCACTTTCGCATCAAACCTACTAGGCAACGACCTAAGGATTTTCTTAATAACACGGTTGTCGGGAATTTTCTCACCTAGGTTAAACGACGAGTTGACAATATTGGACAACCTAGCAAAAAACTCATCAAAGGTTTCACTCTCTAACATCCTAATGGTTTCAAACTGTGTAGTGAGATTTTGAATTTTTAACGCCCTAACCGTGCTAGTGCCCACGTGAGTGAGTGCCAAAACATCCCAAGCCTATTTTGATGTTTCACAAGTCATAATTCTGTTATATTCTTCATGTGTGACTTGTGAAGAAATAACGCGCAGACCTTTAGAATTATATTGTGCAAATCTTTGTTCAGTTTCGGGCCATGACTCAACAGGCTTTAAACTAGTGACCTCACCTACAATAGTGACTGGGGGTGTCCAACCTTTTTCAACTGCAAGCCAAACTCGCTCATAAATAAATTTTAAAGCACATCTCATTCTCATCTTCCAATAAGTGTAATTAGTGCAATAAAAAATAGGAGTTCGAGAAAATTCATTATATCCAGAATTCATCTTTGAAAACACACGGGATCACAAAACAAATAAAAATGTTTTCTAGCTCTGATACCAATTTGAGAAGTGTGTGAGTGGCCCGATATGTGTGTTTTCAACAAAACCAATTTTTCTTTGAAAAAAAGATCCAACTTTTAATTATGCACCAAACCAAGTTGTGAAATCCCAATTCTCACTTTAAACCAATTTTATCTTGACTAATCCTAAACATGCATCTAGTGATTAAAGCAAGTAAAGTAAAGTAAAGAATACTCACAACGCCGGATGTACGAGGAAAAAACCCAAAACGGGAAAACAACCTCGGACGGCCCAAGCCAGACAATCACTATGAACAATGGTTTTACAAAGACAGATTAGCCTTACACTAAGACTTGATCCCCACGGGTCTTGATGCTCCTTCTGATCTTAAACTGTTCTTCAATAGTGCCCACACAGAAATTCCGTCTTCCACGATCTCTGTCCACAACACACGCGTCCACGTATGTCTCGGTGTCCACCGATATGGCTTTGATATTTTTACGATGTCGAACACGATGTCCGTCACTTCTTCACCGCAAAACCCTTTGTGTTCAATGTGTAGAACAAACAACTTTGGTGCCGCAAGATCACTAAACATATAAGAATGATAACTCGAATCTTTTCAAACTCTAAGGATGTGTTTACGCTTTGTAAACCTTATAAAACATGTGCAAACAAGGTTCTGGTTCGTAAAACTTTTTTCCAAAAAGCGCACTTCCGAAATTATGATGTAAAACACTGTTTAAATAGGATTTAAACACTGCCTCAAAAAACATGTCGTTCGAACGACTTAAGCATGTCGTTCATGCGACATTGTATCTCGTTCGAACGAGATCCAATGTCGTTCGAGCGACCTCGCGAAAGTTTGACTTCCTTTGAATTTCGGATAAAAATGTCTCTTAACAAAGAGATTCAAATTAGCCAAACTCTATTTCAAGCTTATCATCATAAAACGAAGCTTATACCATTAAAACACTTTTAAAACATTTAAAAACATTTTTCTATATAAAAGTTACATCCTTATCTTTTATAAAATAATTCCGAGCACCATTAATTATACGCATTCATACCTGAGTGATCTCGGAATGAAATTAACTTTGAAGACGAGTAAACTTGCACAAAGTAAACCTCGGCATGATTATTTCTTTGAAGCTTTGCCGCAACGTCTTCAATTTCTTCAATAAGTCATAGACCAAGTGGGATCGTGAAAAAATAAAATTCTCCCTATGACATATTACAAACACAGTTTTGTTCACGAAATTAAGTCAAAACAATACAGGGACTCAATTGGAAATTTATGTCTTTACAACTCGAAGTCAAAATCGCACACAGGATGAACCATTGGAAAGGGTATTCAGATCCCTTTAAGAATCCATTGGGTAGCTCCCGGGTTAGGAATTGAGTGTGGTCATATGGGCCTTGGAAGTGCCCAATGGTTTTTTAGAAAATAAGGAAATAGACCATTCATCTAAATCGTAAGGTTGATTCGCTGAAGGTATGGAATGTTATAAAGGTTATGCAGGGATCTTTGATGTTCCAAAGAGCTTCACTCAATTTAGAGAGTTTACCTTGGTTAAATGGGGCTCGAAAGCGCTCGATGGCCCTTCGGAGTAAAACGGGTTATTCATCCATGCCGTAAGTTGATTCATGAATGGGGCGGACCATTGAAAATGGTATTCAAATCCCTTCAAATATTCATTCAATTTTGTTTGCGCTAAAGAGTTGACGGGAGTCAAATAGAGTCCGGGAGCTCCCGATGGCCTCCGAATCAATTTTTAAAGGAAGTTAGTTCATTTGTCCGAACCGTAAGGCTTATTCATGCATGGGATGGATCATTAGACAGAGAATTTAGAGACATTCGAAGATTCATTGAGATTTTTCTCAGAAAATAAAGTCGATCAGAGTTAATAGGGGCTCGGAGGCGCCCGGTGGCCTCTAGATCGGTACTCGAAGTATGACCTAGGGTTTTATGGTGAAGGTTGAAGTGATAAGGACCTAAGTAGATGCTTAGGCGGTCCTAGAATGTGTTTTCTATGGAGCCCCTTGATGGGTAAGCGTGGAATAAGTGAAGGCCATCGAATAGACACCACATGGATGTTTGGGAAATAGGTCAACTTTATAGACCAAAAGGATGAGGATGACCGGTTCAGAGGGTCGAGATCAATTCTAAGGATCTAATATTATGTTGGGGATGATAGAATTTACAGGTTGAGGTCAATTTTTAGGACCTAAAGTTTAGGAGACCGATTTCGCGGGTCAAGTCAATTATGAGGACCTAAAGTTATAGAGATCGACTCTACGGGTCGAGTTCAATTATGAGGACCTAATGTTATGGAGACCTATTCTGCAAGTCGAGGTAAATTCTAAGGACATAAAGTTGTGGCGACCGATTCTGTGAGTGGAGGTCAAATCTGAGGACCTAAAGTTGTAGCGATTAATTCTGCGGACCGAGGTCAATTATGAGGATCTAAATTTATAGAGACCAATTCTGCAGGTCGAGATCAATTTTGAGGACATAAAGTTATAGAGACTAGTTCTACAGGTCGAGGTCACTGAGGACCTAATGTCAAGAGACCGATTATGTGGGTCGAGGTCAATTTTGAGGACCTAAAGTTATAGAGATCGATTATGTGGGTCGATGTAAATTCTGAGGACCTAAATTTGTGGCGACCAATTCTGTGGGTCGAGATCAATTCAAAGGACCTATAGTTATGATGCGGGGAGTTGTTCTCCTAGGAAATATTTACCTTATCATGGGGGCGAAGATGCAACTGTTGTTCACTAAGGACTATGTTATTTTGAGACTCTTCTGGGGAAGGTTTTACCCTTAAGACATCTAGTTGGGGATTATCGTGTTTTGAGAGGGGATTGCTTCGCTAGGGAAGCTATGGAGGATTTTGATTACGGGCGTATCCTGAAATTCTGATGGTGGATGAATTGAATAAAGTTTAGCCTGAAAATTACGCTAGGAAATTAGGAAGGTATTATTTTGTAATATTGCTGGGGAAGAATTTTATTCGAGGTTTGGTTTCTGCTGAAGAATTATAATAGACTTTGGGATGCTGGCGCATTATTGGTCCTGTTTGTGGAATATGTTTAGGGTTATGCTGGGGATAAGAGCATAATATTAATCATGCTGGGATCTCAGGAGTTTGTAAGGAGTATAGTGTTCCAAAAAATGGTTTTCCTGAGGAAGATATGTTCCAATATTTGTTTGGAATTTTTAGGATAATTTTTAGATTTTTTTGGCATTTTCTTACATTTTTGTACAAAATTTTTAGGAGATTGCCGATCGGTATGCTGAGGGTTTCCATTTGAAAATGGAATGGACTCCTAGGCTTCTTTGGGAAGAGGAACATGTAGGTGCCGATCGATATATGAAGGGGTCTGTCAATCGGCATGCCATTTAGTCCCATATTAAAAGGGGGCGATCCCTTCTCATTTTTTATATCTTCAAATCTTTGAATCTTCTGCTTCCTCTCTGAAAATCGTTCCTAATTCCTTTTTTCTTAAAGACTTCAAATATAGGGTTCTTCTAGCATGGTATACAACTTAGAATGGTTGAATGTTGATGAATGGGCTGGCCTAGAGTGGAAGTTTAGGGTGCCCCTTGATTTGGGTAGCGGGAGTGCCTTTGATCTCTTTGAGCTGGTGGCTGAGGAACGTTTCCTTTTACGCGAGACTAAACACCACCTTTCGTCTAGGGTGAGGAATCCCAGTGTCTACGTAAGTATTTTGACCATTGGTATTCCTTTTTACTTTTTTCTTTATTTTCTTATGCTGGTGAAAGGTCTTTTCTTCTCTTTGGCTTTAGCAGACTGACATAGATCCTTCGAGCATGCATTCTAGGGAGATGACTGGATAGAAGGATATTGGGACCATCATCCTACGGTGGTACACTGGATGGTTACTTCTGTTGGTTTTGTCCATCTAGCTCAGGCCTTGGACAATATATCGCGTTCTAATGTGGTGATGTGCGCTTTGGGAGAGAGGTGGTGGGACACTACCCACACCATCCATTTGGGTTTCGGGGATATGACTGTTATTCCCATTGATGTTCAGTTGCTTATGGGTATAGATTGTGTACAGATAGAGGTGGATTGTATGGTGAGGGTGACACCTGAGACGATTTTGGTTATGCTCTTGACTAGGAGGATTGATGAGACTGACGGGCGACAGGTGAGACAGATGGCCCGATTGTTTATTTTGCTTTTGTTTGGGGGTTTTCTGGTGGCGACGAGTGGCGGTGTCATTCATATCTGATTTTTACCATTTCTGAGGACATTTTTTAACATCCCATTCTATGATTATGGGAGCCTGACCTTGGTGGTCCTTTATTCTTCTTTGGATGTATTCAACTGGTGTTGATGGTATACTTTTATAGGGGCCACATACCTTTTGGAGGTAACTTTCGCATTTCTTTTTCTTCTTATGTATTTCCTTGCATTTTCCTTTAGTTTCTTCTTTATTGATTCTTGACTTTTTGCACACGTGGTTTTATGAGGTGATCCAGCTCAATGTGAAGTTAATAGTCCTGAAGGACGAAGATTTGGGGGACTTATGCTAGATGTACCGATGGTGGAAGTCCAATAGGCGATCGAATCATTCCTTGTCCCTGGAAATGGTGCGGCAGGCCCTGAACATGCTAACGAGTGATTAGGTTATTTTGTATTTCTTTTGAATCTTTTTTTGGAAATTTCTTTCTTGCATGAATACCGATCGTTTGCCGTGGATTGTAGGTGACTTTTACCCTTGGGAAATGGCTCCTCAGCATACAGGGGTGGCTGGTATGCATGCGCAGATGCGACGGTTGATGGAGCATGATCAGTTTTAGTACGCTTGGTTCCTGGGGGGAAAGGTTGGTGTGGTAGATCATAGAGTATGAGGTGACAATACCACCGTCGGTGCCCCCGATGTATATGAGGCGGGTGAGGGAGATGTCCGCCAAGGCTAGGTCGGCGAGGCCTACATGCTCTACATGGACACAACGGCGAGATATGACTACATGGATTTTGTGATGAGCTAGTTGATGCCATCTTGCATTTATAACGTGGTGAAATTGAACCTTCCTCCTATGGCTTTGAGTAGGGCTACCAGCAGGCTGGTGGGATTTGCCCGCAGCACAAGTGGTGGTACCTCAACGACAACGGCAGAGGAGGCTCCGCTTATTCAGGCCAATCCCCCTTCTTATAATTTCCATTTGAATATAGGGGGGACACTAAGCATGACACACCATCCCAATGCAGTGGCATCATGATTTATGGGGCTTGCAGAAGATGCCCTTCAACCTGAGTTATACGTTTCTCTTTTCTTGTCTTGTTTCTTTTGGTTTTTTCCTTGCTTTTTCCTGACTAGTTAGTATTTCATTTATTTTTTTGCAGTATGTTTGGGTGCTGACCACCTGGCTAAAGGATATCAAGGACTGGGGGGCCTCCGCGACTTCTTATATCAATAATTATGTTCCTTCCTATTTAGTTCCGTCTGCCATCGGGTTCTAAAAGTGGAGGTTATATTGCTCATTGTCGGGGGAAATGTGTCCACCGTAGGGGGTGAGGGTTTGAAAGATAAAGATTATGGGTTCAGGCTGAGTCCCATTATTTTATTTTTTTTCTATTTTTCTTCTTTCTTGCAAAGATGAAATTGTGCAATGACAGCATATATATATATGAAGGAGATTTTTTTTTTATTCTTGTTTTAATGATTTATCCTACATGCACTTTTACTTTGCTACTGAGACTGTTTATTTACAAAAGGAGAGCTTAATTAATTCGAGGAAAAGGTTTATTTTGGGAAATGATAAGTAAAAATGGATAAGCAAGAAGAAATAACACGGGTTTTTTTAAAATAAGGATTTCTTTCTTGAGAATTTGATGTTGACAAAGACGGAAAGATAAAATCTTGTAAAATAGGGGGGCTACCGATCGGCATACCCCTTGTCCTGCCTATCGATATATTATAGGTCAAGTCAAATCACTCTAAGACTTTGACTGCACTTTCCTACATATCAAAGTACTTTGTAGTGAAGGAATTCATTCGGACTCCTTAGATCCTTTGTATTTTTCCCAACCATTTGTGCATACAAGGAGAGGTAAGGAGTATAGTTTTTCCATCAATATTCACTTTCTTTTTCTTGCTTCTTTCTTTCTACTCCATTATTCCTCAAATGTCCCTTCCGATGCATGCAGAATTTTTTTCCTACCTCGAAGGTCTAGAGGCCATGTGTTTGTATAACGTGGACTATGAGGCTTTTAACTCGCGCCGAGTCTCCTTGTGGCATAATAGAGCTAGTGACTGGAATATGCTAGCAGGGGCTATGATCGAATTTTCTCATTCTCCCTAAGGATTATTATCGGAGTTGCTCCATATTTCCCCTTTGGCGGCTCGACCATTAGTTACTGGGAGATGATTCCCTTTGGGTTGTCATGCATTCTATGTGCTTGAGGGATTTCAATGATGCGAGCTACACCGAAGTTGTTTCTTTGGGCCTTACTGGTGATGGGGGACTTAATGGTGGATCCCCAGTTGGCTATGATAACAGTGTGAATGTCTTACTGTCGCAGTCATGCGATGGTGATATTGGCTGAGACTCTGAATGGTCCGTATGCTTGGAGGGAAGGTTGCTCCGATTTTCTTAAAGGGAGCCCGATGATGTTTTTCATGTGGCTAGCTGAGAGGTTCCGTCGGCAGTCCCTCCTTAGTATCCCTTGGTAGGCGTTTTAAATTTCTTTGCTCGGTACTTTATCAGTTTCGAACTATTTATACCGAACTGGGTCAATTGGTTCGAGGAGCACGGAGACCGGTGCCTTCGTTAGTTGGTCCCATGGTGGGGGAAATTGTAGCTTATTCTGGATCTGGGAGAGTACCAGTATGCGTGATTAGTGGGCCAGCATTAAACTTCGTTCTATTTCCCTTGGCGGCTTCTGCGTTGTGACACCCCACCTATTTTAACCACGGGTGATCAGTAATTTATCAAAATAAATAGGAATATCATTTAGTTAAATCTTAGTATCATTATCGAGACTTTATAAATTACTAACCCCTATGTTAATTAAAGTTGATGCCAAATTTGATCTTTCATTAACATATCACAACATGCGGAAATTTAAGTAATATAAATCAACCATTCACACAACTAATAGAAGTCTGAATCATCACAAGATAAATTGATAAAAATAAATACCGAATAAACCATCGATTCCAAAGTAATATCCAAACTATAAGTCTACAAAAATAAAACAGAATCTGAATACATATTCTGATAAATAGAACTAAAAGAATGTATCCATTAAAGGGGAAACATGCTCAAATGCAAGACTGGATCATAAATCCTAATCTAGGAATGAATAACTGAAGTGTCTAAACAAATCCTGCAAGCCTCCACAAATGCTGTAGCTATGCATCCATGGAATGAGTCATCAAGATTGACGTCCCTGTGACTAGACACCTAAAATATTTTTGAAAATAAATTTTACACGGGTCAGAGCCCAAAACCTTTGAAAAACATTTAGCAAGTATTAAAATTGTAGTTATAAAAGAAATTATTAGATACACACGTTAGTCTAGTGTACACTCCCTTGAGTTCCTCACCTCTCATATATATTGGACACCTAACGTCTCCTATTTTTCCCACCTAGCTATGCTACCCATCCTAACTAGGCCTAAGTATCTAACTAACCACACTAGGTTGAGCTCCCCCCGTACTACCCATACGATATGCTACCGTCAAGGCGATAATTCATTTTAATAGAATATTATTATTGCGCTATCGATTTAAGTTTCTCATACTTAAATTACTTTTAGATCTACATTATCTATATTTTATACCATACAAAATAAGTGGAATAATCACACTCGTATATATATGTCACGTTATAATATATATAATTACAACATTTCTCGGAATGACAACCGCTATGCAGGCATACTTTGCTATCAAGTCCATTTACCTCTCCTACTAAATCAGGGACTACTGGTTCGAAATGTCTCCTCAAACCATAAATCAAACAACACAATGGAGGCAAACATAGTTCTAAGCCTTTGGGCTCTGAACATACCTAACGTACCAAAATGACCTGCTAGTCCCACTAATACACAACACATAGTGAGCCTCCCTAAGTTCTATGTTTAGGGCATACATCCAGACCTCATTGGAATCATTAAGGTGGGATCGCCTTCTGCGCGGAACCTGCCGTGATAGCAAACAGCGTAGGTATGTTCACATACATAACAAATCACATAATTATATTCACACAACCTATATATATATATATATATATATATATATATATATATATATATATATATATATATATATATATATATATCCACACAATCTATAATATATTCCGTACGTAGTATTTATATTTCTCGAATACTCAAATTACTAATAATTCACACATATTATTATTTTTCATATTTTCCGAGTATCACTCACTACCCGAAAGGTCCCAATTATCCCTTTTGTTTATGAAAATGTTACAAATATAAACCTAACCCAATGCCAACCCTACTCACCCCAAATCGAAGCTCCAGTGGATCCAAACCCCATTTATCCAATATTCTCTTATTTCCTAAGGTTCGCACCAGCGGCACCCCATGTCACTTCAAATCAGAGCTCTGATGAAGGTTGTTGTAGCTCCGACAATGGGGGTGGGTGGTGGTGGGGATTGGAAGCCCCTAGAGTGGACTGTTAAAAATAAGACAATATCATAAAAAAGAGGTTTGGATCAACCGTATATATATATACACACTGTGTTATAACACAGTAAATGTTACTATTTGTGAAAATGTTACAAATATAAATTAACCCAATGTTAACCCTACCCACCCCAACCCGGAGCTTCAGTTGATCCAAACCCTATTTATCAAATATTCTATTATTTCCTAAGGTCCGCGCCATCGGCACCCTATGTCACCCCAAATAAGAGCTCTGATGAATGTTGTTGTAGCTTCGATAATGGGGGTGGGTGGTATTGGGGATTGGATGTCGATAGCACGGTGCGTTGAGAATACGATAATATCGAAAAAAGAGGTTTGGATCCACCGTGTATATATATATATATATATATATATATATATGTGTGTGTGTGTGTGTGTGTGTGTGTGTGTGTGTGTATACTATGTAATAACACAGTAAATGTTACTGTTTGTAAAAATATTACAAATATAAACTAACCCAATGCTAACCCTACCCACACTAAATCGAAGCTCTAATGAAGATTGTTGGATAGCGTGAACCTTTAAAAATAATATAATTTCGAAAAAAAGTGTTTGGATCCACTCTGTGTGTGTGTGTGTGTGTGTGTGTGTGTATTATGTTTGCACAGTAAATATTACTGTTTGTGAAAATGTTACACATATAAACCTATTTCTCTTTCTGGTGCATACAGTAAAGTTTACTGTCTGTGTAATTTTTTTTCTTTGAAATTATATAGGCTTCATGGATCTTGTTTGATAGATCTCATCGAGCAGATTTCAAAAATAGTAATTTTGAGAAAAACGGATATGTCAATTAAAAGTTATGATCACTTGAAGATTAAGAAAAAAAGTTCAAACAACTTATGTAACTTCCTCAAGGAAGTTACGGATGGTTGGTTTTAAAAGGGTAAAATTGTGAAAAAGGTTCCAAAAAATTAGGAGTAGAACTTATATGTAAGGGGAAAACATGGTGGGACCAAATTGTCTAAAAAAAGGTCTAGTAGAATCTAAGTGTGAATGCCCCATTTTTTTATTAAACATGACAACAATGCATTGATAGTAACTATTCTTATTAAATTAAATAACTGAGTAATTACTCATTTAGTCACCAATCAATAATTTGAGTTTTAAAATGATCCCTAAACTTCATTTCGTGTCAATGTAGTCTCTAAACTAATCAATTTGACTTAATTTGTTCCTTCCATTAAATCCGTCCATTAAATTTAATGAAACCAAGGGAAAATTTGTCAGAGTTTTTATTTTTCAAATAAACACACAAATCAGCCCTATTTAACTTTAAGTAAGCTAATAATTAGATAATTCAAAAATATAAATAAATAATAAAACAAAAATACATCGCATTACCCAGCCAATCCATGCCCTCCCTCTCCCCTACTTTCGACGATGTCCCTTCATCTCCTGTGACTTCCACTTAAAATAATGTCCATTATGTTAAGATTTTTTCTCGAATCCCATTTTTCACAGTAAGTGTTTCTCTCTTCCTAACCTTTTATGTCCATTTATTTCTTAACTATGCCTTATCATCTTTTCCAATTGTAGGTTCATTGTAAAATCATGGTTAACATATTGAAATTAGCCTTTTCTTAATGAGTTGTGTATGTTGTCTTTGTTGGTTATTATTGTTAATTTGTAATATCATGTTGATGTTATGTTTATATTGTATATAATGGTTGTTTTATAAATTTTCATTTATTTTCTGTCCTTGAATGCTGCTCCTAATAAGTTCATAAATTAATTGAAGATATTATTTGTTCCAAATTGATACTAGAGCGAAAAATAATGATCATCGGTGAAGGAATGGTGTAGGTCATTTTGGTTTTATTTGTGTGGGGTGGAGTTCATTGGCGTTGCCCATCTAGAACAAAAAATAGGGATAGGGGAGGTCACCGAGAAGGGCATCTAAAAGTCATCGAAGAGGGGACAAAGTAGATATATCCTTAGAAACGGTGGAAGGTTGGGAATTTGTGTTTAGTTTTTAAGTTGATTATGTGTTTTATTATAATAAAAGTTAATTAAGGTGACTTTATGGGTTTATATATAAATGATATCTCTTTGATAATTCTTCCATTGGTTACGTTTAATTTAATGTGCTAACTAACAAATAGACCAAACTGATTAGTTTATGGACACCATTGACAGAAAATGAAGTTTAGCGATCATTTTAAAAATCAAGGTAAAGTTTTGAAATTACATGAGAACTTTAGTCTATAATTTATGAGAGTTATTTTTTTCTCAAACTATCTCTACACTTATGTATAAAATGGTTATTCAGACTTTTCCCACTGTTAGTTATTGTCATTTGGGGTTTAGAACAAAAAAATTATTTTACCATTGACATCCAATTTAGAAGGATTTCATCCTCCAGTCATTAGTTTTTTTAATTAACTCCCATTTTTAATCCATAATTTGATATAGACCCCAATTTGGTAATATCTTAGACATAACCTTCAACTTTTGGACGAAACAATAACATTGGAAAATGCATAACTTCCAATTAAACATAATCCCCACCAACGTTGATTGAAATATAACTCTTTAACACAGAAATACCGTAACATAATTTACCAACCACTCTTTAAATCAAATTATTATATTATAATTATAAACACTCCACTGTATTTTAAAACTCATAACTTGACCATCATCCTTATTTCGTGTTGTTGTTGAATGCATTGATTGTAAATATTTAGAGATGTGTAATGTTGTTAAATACATTGATTATAGATATTTACATATATTATAAATATTCAACATAGTCATGGTTGGTGTTGAATACAAATATTTCCACATATGTAATGTTCAATATAAAGAAACTAGTCAACATAGATGCTTTTCTTAGAAGGTATTTTTCTTTGTGTTGACTAGTTTGTTTGTTGAAAACTTACACAGATTAATGTTAGAAATATTTTCTCGTGGTAGTTGGTTTTGATGGATCCTGCAGAAAGAGTTTACAGATGGTGGCAATGGAGGTTGGTTTTATGACTAGATTTCAAGATTTGATCATGTGATGCGTGAAAGATTTCTGTAATAATCGTGGAAGGTTTTTGTGAAGGTAGGTAGGGTTGGAGATGGTTGTAAATGTGGTAAGTGATTATTATGGAGGAGGAACTTGTAGGGTTTGATGAAAAAATAGGTTCTTCATTTGGGAAGGAATATGAAGTGACGGGAGGTATATTTAAATTAAAATATAAGGGTAATTTGGCAAGAAAATTAATTTGGAGGTTATGTACAATTAGTAAATAAAAAAATTATAACATAGTTGTAAATTTGTTAAAAGATTGGGGGTTATGTTTAAGACATTATCGAGTTGGGGGTTATCGAGTTGGGGGTTAAGTTAATAAATTCTGAACCTATTATGACCGTCATTTTTATTTTAAAAATATTAAAATTACCCTTATGGTTTAAAAAACAAAAATAAAAATGAAACACAATCACTATACCATAGGATTTTTCTCTCTCCGTCAACAACAACCACCAGCCCCATCCTCAACTCCGTCCTCGCGATCATTGCCAAGACTGCGAGCTTCTATCCCCCTCTATTAACCTAGTTATCTCCCCCTTTCTTCTATATGCATATATATTTTGTATGAGTGTATGTATGTGTGGTTTTGTTCAAACAGAAAATAGTAAGAACCGGATATGATATGAGGGTGAGAATGAAATGCATAGAAAAAAGAAATAATTTGTAGAATAACCCAAAAATAAATAAGAGATAAGTCAAAGAGCAATAAAAGAGGAGATAGGAAGAAAAGAATCATAAAGTTGATATAGAACTGTCAACCCTTCCCCAATAGAAACCACTTATCGTTTATAAGAAAATACCCACCCATTGTGTGTTTGGGATGTTAAGTTTGAAGAAATCAATTTCGGAATTTTTATGTCATTAATGTAATGTTTGGTTTCACATATTCTAAGGCCCTCTAGATGGAAATGGATTTTTAGTGGTGGATGGAAAGGTGTTGGAGGTGAGGTGATGGTGTTTAAGGTGGATATAAATACAAAGAGTGCTTAAATGAGTGTCTCCTTTTGTTTTTGTTTTTTTTTTTTTGTTTTTTTTTTTTTTTTTGTGTGTGTGTGTGTGTGTGAGAGAGAGAGAGAGAGAGAGAGAGAGAGAGAGAGAGAGAGAGAGAGATTGCCATGGATGATGATGATGATGAGGAGGAGGAGGAGGAGGAGGAGGAGGAGGAGGAGGAAGGAGAGAACGAGGAGAGAAAATAGGATATTTAATAGTTAGGGTGAGGGTGAGGGTGAGGGTATTTTGAGAATTTAACAAAAAATATTGACTAATAGTTAAATTAACTCTCTAATAGAATCTATTAAAACTCGGGGCCAATATTGATTTTTTTAAGGTAGGGGGGATGAACCTCAAACAATGATAACTAATGGGGCTAGGTTTAAAAAACCCTTTAAAAATAATATCTTTTTCAAAAAGTTGTTTTCTTATATGTTATTTTCACCTTTTATCCATTGAGTTTGCGTTTCTTACATTCTTCATTATTTGTTGTATTAAACTTCACAATTATTTATGCGCACATGACCTCTTAAGAAAAGAAACTATTTAAAATTTTTAAAAATTAAATAATGATAACAATAATTTAAATTAACATTAAAAATATAAAAATGAATTAAATGAATTAAAAACTAGCTTAAACATATCTCTCTCATACATATACACACATACAAACCTCACCACCACCATAAAATCTCATCCACGATGAACAAAACTAGAAAAATAGTGGAACAAAATCACTTTTGCCACACACAAACACTTGTGACACCATCACTTCATCTCTTCCACCACCATTACAACCTTATTCCCCCAATACCATCCTTACCCTCAACTCCTAACTCCCCTTCTGAGCCTATAAATTTGCAAACCTAGTTATCCCCTCTACTCTTGCCCACAGATAAAAAAATACATGCGCGTGCGTGCGCACACACACAAATATATATAACCAAGAGAGAGGTGGAGAGTAAGAAACATAAAAGAGAGGGGGTAACGGAAGAAAAAGATAGTGAGGGAAATGATGAGGGGGAGAGGTGTAATTTGAAGGGGAAGACGGTGAGACTAAAGGAAATTAAAGAAAAGAAAATGGTGAAGGGATGTAGAGAAAAAAAGAGAAGAAATAAACACGTATGAAGAGGGATGGAAACAAGGGAGTCAAAATGGTTTTACTATAGTTTTATTTGTATATAAGGGGTAGTTTAGTAGTTTGACAATATTTAAATGATTGAAATTGGTCAACTAATGGATATGTCTAAAACTGAGGGTCGATTCCCAATAAAGTTTTGGGCGGTCAATATGTAAATGGACAAATCATTCAAGGGCTAATAGTTAACCCTTGAAATTTTTTAAAGTCATCATTTATATCCAAATCAAAAAAATTTAAAAGTATAAAAAGAAACATAAATTTAAATCAAATAACAATTTTTTATATCTTTATTTTTTATTATAAATATGTATCTTTTACACTTTGAATAAGACGTTGATCTTAAGTCAATGCACTATTCATTTCCAAATTACTAAAATATAAAGATTGGGATTTGAAATTCTTGAAATATAATCCGAACCCAACATTTCCACATTATTGATTATGGGAACCATAAGTTTATTATATTTCTATAAGAATTTAAACTTCCTAATTATCATTTAGTGTTAGGATTTGAAGTTCATGTAAACTGACTTTAATTTGGATCTTGAAGTTTCCATATAGAAATTTTAATTTAGGGCCACTGGTTCTCAAATCATTTCAATTTAGGACTCAAAAGTTCTTAATTACTATTCATATTTTGGACTTTTCCAAAAAAATTTACCCTTTATAAAACTTGAAGTATGGATATAATTAGGTGTGGCCTTCAAATTTCCTAAATATTTAATGTTATGATATGAAATTGCCATAATTTCCTACAATTGGAACCTGAAGTTCCCTAATAATTATTCAAATATGGAAATTGAACTTTTCTCCGTTCAAATGTTAGAACCTGGAGTACCTAAATTATATGGACCTAAAGAGTCAAAAGAAATATAATACAATCAAACCTGAAGTTATGATTGTCTAGAAAAAGGGGTTTGACTAAGGTCCTTTTATTATCATAATGTGATATGAAGATACATAATCATTCATGTGACTAGATGTTCACAAATTATTTTTGGGATAAAGCATTTCCTAATATGAGTCCTAATTCTCTCATTTTATTTAAAAATATTTAGACCTGAAGCTCTAATAAAATATACCATAAATCAAAACTTGAAGTTTTGATTATAGATGGGGTGCGAATTTTAAAAGTTCTCAAAATAACTATTTATAATTTGGACCTGTAGCCCCAAATATTTTTTGGAGTTAATTTCAAATAAATTAAATACTAAAACATGACTTTTTCACTTCTTGACTTTTCATTTTCTTTATTAAATAAAAGACCTTTATACATACTCTTTTAATGGTTAAATATCCCTTTAACTCTCTTATTAATGATTTCACCATTAAAGCTTTATCTCATGACCTTTCAGTTGTTTTAAGTATTTAATTGCCCTTTTAATGGCATTTTTAACTCATTTTCACATTCAAATAATTTTTTATACTTTGGAGTGTTGAGAATATGAAAAATTAGTGCCTCGTTATTTAAAAGTAAATTTAATCATCGATCTAAGTTGATATATTGAACGATTATCTAACATTTTATCTATAATCAAACCATGTCCTTTGACATTAACACTATTGATAATGAAGTTTAACTATTTGAGTAGAACTAGAAGTTCTCACATACAAATCATAAAACTTGAAGTTTTTATATTTTAAATAATTCGCATGAGACATTTTGTGAATTAATTTAATTTTTGGACATTAATTTTTAAGGTTTAAACTTTATTATTTATATGAACCCAAAGATTCATATACATATGGTAAAATATAACATGAAGTTCTAAAACACTTCATCAATTTTTAGACATGATATAATCAAAAGAATCTGAACTTCAAAATTTCTATCATAGGAACCTGACGTTCTTATTACATTTTGCTGAATTTTAGTCATAATTATTTTAGTGATCCATAACATATTCTCGAATGTTTAATTTATCTATTACACTGTTTTGAAAAAAAATATGGATGAACATTAAGCTAAACCCAAGGTTTTAGATGAATATAAAGGTTTATTCCCAAATTATACATTAGAAACCTAAATTTTCTTATTTTTTAGCCTGAAATATCTAACAAATGATAAGAATATTAAATTTTGATTCATCAGTTATGAACCCAATGTTCTAAACTTTAATTGATCATTTTTTCTATTTTAAGTATATATCCTAATTTGATATCCGTATAGTTAAGTTTTTTTAAAAGCGTGATGATCAAATCCCGATTTGTGATTATGCAAAGTCATCAAAAAGCATGATTTTTGGACATGTATTTCTTCGGATAATTTTTAATAAGAAATTTATATCATCAAATATGAAATTGTCTTGACATTATCAAGTATTCTACGATTTCTGGTTGCAGAACTTAAAGTTTTTGTTATCTATACCATTCTTTGAACATATGATAATTATTTGATACAAGTTTTTTTTTAAATACTTGCATTTTTGTAAGTTTGGTCACCAAACACTTTACCATAACATAAATTATATATATATATATATATATATATATATATATATATATATATACATACATATGGACTCACACACACTTCATAATCTGTATTGAATATTATGATTGATAATTGTGAATTGTCATTATATAATGAAATTTGTCTAGCAAACAATGAACAACTCACACTATTTTAAAAACAAGAAGTTTTTTCAGAGTTAATATGTATTATAGTAAAAGTTTCAACCATAGTTGAACCTAAGACTCCAGAAGAGCCTATATGATGTTATGTGGTACCCTCCCATTCATATTACATTAAAAAAATTCCTGAAGAAATGTTCTTTGTTTTATGGGCATCAGAATACATGGGTACCATATTGAAATAAACAATGAAAAGTAATTTTACATTACTTCTAGTGTTGGAAGCCAAAAGCTTACACTGCCAAAACATAATTTCATTATTCATGGGGTTATACCATAAAAAATTTATGGTTATCGAGTTACACTTTGTAATGAGCCTAAAGATCCATGGTTCAACTATTAGACATTATATAATGATCAATCTTTGATAAATATAGTTATCACAAGGGTATATATATGAAGCTTATAATTCACTTTTAATTAAACCATTGACAAATATAGTGTTTATCATGTATGTGCAATTTTATTTTGATGAGACACTATTCCCGTCATTAGGGGAGTATATGATGTACTTGAACTACAAACTGTTCCTAAAGAATGGTACATTCCTGAATAATGACCAAAATTATCATGGAATACTTTCAGTTTGTCTTATCTAATACCCTATATCGCTTAATACAAAAACTAAGGGAAAAATGATATTGCAACATCAAATGTCACATGGACTAGTTGTAAATATGCTTGCCAAAATCACTGTTCCGGTAGGAAAAAATAAATTAGGCAACAAATTAATTTATTGAATGCCAGAAGCGTGGCAATCTATAGGTACCAACTACTTGACTCCTCAATAGTGGAGTTAAATAAAATCATGCCCAAATAACACTCCATAAGATCTACTTTCTCTAAAATCTCAAAAAGGGATATTGTCTTTGAAAATACAAAAGTCCCTGAAGTGATTATAATTCCCCTAATGTAGGCAAAGGTACCTAATATTAAATGAGATCTCTATGTTTTATACATATATAAGAGAAAGGAGGGATTGCCAAAGATGGTCATCATTGACAAAATTATATATGTTGTAGCTACATAGAAATCAAAGGGCAATGATACAAATCCACGTACTATAAATAAAGGCCGATAAAGAATATATTAGCCAAAATAAGAAAATGTCATGATGGCATAATTCAAGTCTCTAAATATATGTGGTGTATTCGGACCTGTAGTACAAGCCCCATAAGATGTTAACCTAGAAGGTTACGAATGGGTGTTTATAAGAAAGCAAAGTGATAAACTCGCTAAAAAGTGCACAACCTATGGCACAAGGTTTCTTGAAGAAATCGAAGATTGATTATAGACGAACATACCATTCTTTTACACCAGTAAATATTTTTCAGATATCTCACTAGCTTAGTAGTTTTTATATACATATATTACATATGAGACTAATGAATACTACAAATGACTTAGACAAATAATACATACAAAAATCCTAGAAGGATTTTCTTTGCCTAAAGCAAAGATAAGGAGTACGTACTCAAATACACTAAGATATTCATTATACAGTAAACAATCTAGATAGATATAGGTACAATAGTCTTAGAATATACTTGTCTAAGGAAGGATATGGATACAGTCATATATGAAATGTACCATCATAAAAATATACTTAAAAGGATGCAATCTTGAAGAGCTCAATTGAAATACAAAATATTCAAATAAGGAATTAAAAGATGAATGACCTTGGGGAAACTAGTTATTGTCTTGGCCTGCAGATCGAGCACTTAACACAGACCATTAGTTAAATGGATTGAAAATTCCTGCAATGCTTTAACATATATTAAGAACGCTATTTTGTATACCCGTGGTCTCTAGTATTTGGATATTTTAATATTCATATCATCCTAAATAGGATGACAAGTATATATTTAGTCCAGAAGTGACATATTAACATATTTTTTGCATTGCTAAATTTTGTCCAGAAGTACGAGACCAATACATTATTGGTATATTGTTATACATAGTATAATACCAAACATAATAATTGCAGTCAATCTCTTTGCAATAAATAATTACCATTGAATTGCAAATCATGGATTAATATCAATCATATTAGGTGATATTTTTTATATTTAACCATTTACATTTAGTTAGTTATATAGATACAAGTCATTTATGTGATCATCACAAATGAAGAATTAAAGCACTTATGACAACCAATGCCTATGAAGGAAATGATGCATGTATAGCTTAAATTTAAAGAGCCTACATCAAGGGAGATATGATGAACACATTTCAATTATTCTACATATAAGAACTATTGAAGAGTTATGCAGCACATGAATACCAGGAGATCCATGCTATTCAAGTCAAATTTATCCGATAAAGTGACATGTACACCCATCTTTACTAAACTCCCTCTATAGAAGAAAAATGAGATTGAAGTAACAATCTATCAAATTTATTCACAAAGGCAAAGAAATATTTATTAAGGTTGTGTACAAGATAAAAATACATCGACTCATTCATTAGAGAAATGCCATGATCAGGGGGAGAATCAAAGAACATGGTATTTATGGACATATGTATAACACCCTGTATTTCTAAATATTTAGAATTTAATTAATTTGGGTATTTTTAAATTACACATGTGCAGTAATTTAATTAAATTACAATATTATGTGTTTATTAAATATTGATCGGGAGAGATTATGATTAAAATTTATAAAATAAGTTACTAAGTGTGTAATAACTAACATGTGACAATTATTATACGACATAGAGAGTAATATCAATGGGACTATGTTATATCTCAATAGGGAGTCGTGTGTAGGCTATGTTAAGGTCGAGACAGGAAATTTATGTACAATGACTCAAATGGTGATTTTGAGGTCATGGTTGATTTCGAATGGGCCGAAATAAAGTATCTAGGTGTATAAATTGGGTCAAGATAAATTTTTAGATCAACTCGACACTACGTATGGGTGTTTCGGTCATTTGGGAGTTTAGGGTTGGCAAAATTATGAATTTTAAAGACATATATCAACCATTTGGGTGGGGAGTCTAGGGTTACAAAACTTGGGAGAGAATAGAGGACATAAAAGAGGGTAGGGGAAGGGTTCTTAAGACAACCTACATTGTATCATCACCGACGTCGCCAGAATAGAGATCGAAGTAAGGAAAGGACACCTCCATCATCAACCAACAAAAATCAGATCACTCAAACCCAAGGCAAGTATGTATTTTGAAATCTTTTGAGTAGTTATAATACCCATGATAGTGTAGGGTTGAATATGCATGAGAAATATGATTTTGAGGATTTTTATGTAGGATTAATCCATGTTTTGGGAGAAAGATCATGTTAGATATTACTCCTATATAAATGTGATACGAAATATGAGAATTAATTATTTTACAAATGATGGAAATATGGGTTTTGTACTGAATAAACTTAAAAAGAACCGTATTAGGGTTTATAGTAAAGATTGAAGATTTAGCCTTGTAAATGATGGATTCTTAAAAGATTTGATGTTAAATTTACGTTAGAAATTGTCCATATACATGTATTTGATGATTGGTAACGCTATGTAGGAGTTTGGGAAGATTTCTTGATAGTTTAATGCGTTAAATATGGAAGAAAATGAATCTGGGCGAAGCTGATAATAGCAAGTATGCATTCATTGATAGTGCAGCAAATGGGGATCTTCGTTTATTTACGTAGTTTCCTTGCTAATAATTGTTGGAGACTTTGATAATGTTTTCTTAACTATATGAGGACTTGGAGAATATCAGTAGACCTATAATTAAATCTCGTCTTAGTCATGATGATGGAGATTAGGAACGACGAGGGTTAAACGATTGCGTTAAGTATTAGGAATTTACAAATTGGGTTACGGAAAGTGTAAATGATAACCCACAATGGATACTAGTAGGTTAGTGATATATTAACTACTGAAATTTACTTCAGGGATAACTAGTGTAAAGGATAACTACTGAAATTTACTTAATCGTAAATGATAACTACTAAAATTTACTTATGGGAAAATGGGAAAATAATGTTAAGTGTAAATATTTAGTATGTTGGGTATTCGGGATATATGTTAAACATATATAGGCGATGTGTATACCTATTATGTGATTACTTATGTGTGTGAACATACCTACGTTGCCTGCTATCACGGGAGGTCACTCATAGTGGGCGATCCCACCTTGGTGATGCCAACAACATCTAGATGTGTGCCCGAGAATATAGAACTTAAGGCAGCGCACTATTTGAGAGTACAATAGTGGGACTGGTAGGTCACTTAGATACGTGAGGTATGTGCGTATCCTAAAGTCTTTGAATAATGTTCACCTCCATTTATTTGTTTTGTAATTCGAGGTGCCATTCCGATTTGATATTCCTTGATTTGGTATGAAAGGTATATGGACTTGATAGCAGAGTATGCATGCATCATAATGGCCATTCCGGGGATGCTGTAGTTATATATATAATAGTATGATATATATATATATATATATATATATATATATATACAAGTGTGAATATTCTACTTTGTGTGACAGTAGAAAAGATAAATAGTATATATCCAAAGTAACTTAAGAGAAATGAAATTTATGGTGTCTGACTAATATTGATTAATTATTTTGCGATAGCGTATGATATGGGCGGTACGGGTGAGCTAAGCTTGAAGTGGTTAGGTAGATACTTATGATGACTAGTTAGGTTGGGTAGCATAACATGGTGGGTTTAATAGCTGACGTTAGGTGTGCACTATAATTGAGAGGTGAGGAACTCAAGGGAGTGTGTCGACACGACCATCTAGAAAAGTCATAAAATCTTCTACAAACTGAAAGACAGAAAAAAGGTTATTATAGGGAGGCAAAACAGTTCAAAACGATAGAACGAACAAATAAGAGAACACTTATCAAAGCAACAGTCTGTGCATATTTCAAAGACATCTGGTCAGGACCCAACTCCAATGAATGCTCGCGATCGGTGGCGAGCACCGCCCCCTCAATAAATCGGGGACAAGGGTTGGATTAAGGGCCACACTATCGCCCTGATAAGTAATTGAGAGATAAGATAAAGTATTCACATGGGCCTCAATGGCCTTCTTCCTCTCTTTTCTTCTCTTCCTCCCTCTTTATTATCTCTCATTTTTTCTGCTTGGCTCCCGAGATGGAGCCACTAGTTTGGGGGGAATCCCCTCTAACTTCTTCAGGGATATGACCCTGGCATACAGTAGGACTTGATCATCGTCATACTCATTTTCCAATAATAATATCCTCCTATAGAGAGCTATTAGGACTTATTTTTCTTCTTCCTCCTCTTGAAAGTAAGACTCAAAGTCTATTAGTTCATCCACGTAAGAAGTCTCCTCTTCTCGAAGAGTGATCTCTGGGATCTCGACTATCGGTCGAGTAATGAAAATGAAAATGGTGATGGTGTATTTAAGAAGATAAGCAGCCGACAGGGAATGTTCACCATCCAAAAGCCTATCCCTAATTTTTTTAACTTTTAAAAGGTCAGTGAACTTTATATGATCAAGGGATGTCTCTTTGTTTTTAACACGAGTTGCTCAAAAATAAAAAAGTATACATCAACAAACAACGCAAGTAACACCGGTGAAGGCTCATGTGGATCTAATACAACCGGGAGATCTCTGTGATAACGGATAGTAATGAAAGTTTGCTATTGGCCGACTATGAAAGCAGGATGTGTTTCTTTCACCAAGAAGTGTTATAAATGCTTGAAGTTTGTTACCATCCATAGAAGGCCAAGAGCAAGTTTAACACCCATCACTTATCTATAGCCTTTTGCTATATGGGGAATTAGCCTGGTCAGACCACTACTAACCACCAAAGGAAGATTCAAGTACCTAGTTGTAGATATTGATTATTTCACAAAATGGGTGGAGGATGAGCCCTTAGTTGATATGACTTGTCAGAGGGTTTTTGAGTTCATATGGAAGAAAGTCATTTTCAGGTATGGCATGCCCTATGCCTTCATCATCGACCATGTCACTTAATTTGATAATGAAGAATTTAATGAGTACTTTATTCAGTCAGGCATCAAGAAACCTCATTCAGCACCTGGGCATCCATAATGTAATGACCAAACAGAAATCACCAATAAAACCTCGCTAGATGGGTTGAAGAAAAGGTTGTATGAGGCTAAGGGAAACTTGATTAATGAAATCCATAGTATCCTTTGGGAATATAGGATTAATCCCATAATAGCAATAGGGGAAACCACATATATGCTATATTTTGGCACTGAGACAGTATTATCAGTGAAAATAGGCCGGCCGACTCACAGGGTATTGAACTTTGATTCACCCGAGAGTGACCTCATGAGGTGACTAGATATAGACATGATAGAAGAAGTCTGAGAAGATGCTACTATTCAAATGTCTGCTTACCAATAAAGGACTACAAGGTTTTATAATCGAAGGGTCAAGCCGACCAACCTATAGCAAGGACATTTGGTACTAAAAAAATAATCTAGAAAAGTAACAAGTTTGAGCCTAATTAGCATGGTCCATACCTTATCTCGATGGTTATTCGACCAGGAACTTATCATTTGGAAACTCTGAAAGTGGAGGAATTCAAGAATCCTTGGAACGCAAACCATCTACGCAAGTATTATCAGTAATTATGTTTTTAAAAAATTTTTGCTCAATGTAATTGGTTATTCAAGTTGATGAAATTTCAGGTTTTTCCCCATTGTACATCATTTTTATGTTTTATTTTTTGGAGTATGGTGGCTATACCTCAACCAGCAAATTAATGAGAAATTTTAAATCAAAAAATTTCATTCTACAGGAAAGTTTCCAAAAAGTTTCTCGCCAAAGAGCATGGTTCAAACTTTTCCAACTTCAGAAAAGTTTCCAAAAAGTTCCCCGCCAAAGAGCATGGTTCAAATTTTTCAAACTTTTTCAACTTCAAAAAAGTTTCCAAAAAGTTTCTCGTCAAATAGCATGATTCAAACTTTTCCAACTTCTAGAAAGTTTCCAAAAAGTTCCTCGCCAAAGAGAACGGTTCAAACTTTTCCAACTTTAGAAAAGTTAAGGCTTCAGGTATGATTTGTCCTTGACAAGTCACGAACAAGAAGTCAGTAAAAAAATTTAATTAGAGGTTTTACCCAACCAGGTTAAAATAATGGAATACTTATTCCTAATATACTTGGTCTCCACTGATAACTAATGCTACAACTTAGTACGATAAAGCTATTTACAGTTTTATCTAAGTGCATTAGTCGAATCTAAGGTCGTATACATGATTCGTAAATATTTGAGTAGGTTATTTAGTCTATAAGCCGATTAACTAATCATTGTACAGGTTATCTAGTCGGCAAAAATATTAACATTGACCATAAGCTTGAATAATGAGAACTCAATAAAAAATAACTTCATTTCATTAATCAATATGCATTACAATAGCAGTCATTGATAAAAATGCAGTACAATAAGTATAAATCTATTGTACTGGATGCTTTCCTTGTGCCTTGTCCATCCCGACAGGAGGATTATCAAGTGTATATGGAGAATTGATTGTGTTAAAATCTTTTAACATCTGCCTATTTTTACTGCTCGGCCTATCAAGCAAGTGAGGAGGACGAACCATTTCACATTCATTATTAAGGAAATAATCACCCAGATACTTATATATTAAACATTGAGGAATGGCATCTATGATATCTAGTTGGTTTCTAATTTAAACGGAGTCTTGGTACAAACCAAGAAACTTGGGTTATTTTAGTATCACAAATTACTATTTTGATCATACTTCAGTAAGGTAAACAAGTTATTCCATCCCCATTTGTAGCCTTCAAGATTACTATGGGTAAGATATTTATCCATCTGGTTTAAGGCTTTATTATATCCATCCATCCAAACTTCCCTTGGTTCCTTATAAAAGTACAATGTCGCCCTATCAACTTGATCTTAAAGTTTCTTGAAGAGTATATCTTTGGATTTTAGCAGGGTAGCTTGGTCATCAAGAGTTTTCTTAGTTCTCCCATCCTCAGTGGTTGGATGAAAAACAATACTTTACCTAGAAGTTTGCTCAAGCTTGGTCTTTTTCTTCTGCAATGCTTACATATCCTCCAACATTCTTGCATTTTTAGTCTCTAAAAAGAAGACGCACTCATATGGACTAGTAGTTGTTGATCTATTCTGGCTATCAAGTTCATCCCCTAAGGCAGTATTTTCTTTCTCCAGCATTACAAAAATTGATCAGGAACTCTCCAAATCTTATTTCAAAGACAATTCCTTCTTATTCAAAGAAAAAGTATTGTCCTTTAATATCTTATCAAAGACCCAGACTTCACTTAATGCTTTATATTTATCCTCATAATCAGAATCAAGCAGTGCTTTAGAGAGCTTGTGATCCTCCTACATCAGCTCAATCATTTCATAATAGCCAACATTATTGGCTATAGTTATGTCCAAAAGGCAGTGAAAATAGAGGTAAGATTCTTTTACTTGATCAGAAACTTCTAAATCGAGCAACCCTGATAAATCTTCCTCAGATAAAGGAATATGGCCTTCCTCAAAGAGATTCGTACACCACCCAAGTAAGTTGGATTCATAAAAAATAATTGCTTTCTTCCTAGAATCAAACTGAAAGGTTGTAAATATAAGTTTATGATAAAAATCTAAAGAGAAATATTTTGTTCAACTAGAAATTAAAATCATTCCAAGGTATAAACGCAGTTGAAGAGAAAAATTTGTTCCTTAATTGATTATTAGTTAAGTACATGAGTTAATACATCATCAAGAAAGGAAAAAAATAAACTTGTTAAAAAGGAGATAGACCTTATTTTTGTCCTTGGTCTGGTCTTAACTGGTAGCAAGTTGGTTAGCATTAGAATTTGTCACTAGTGAAGAATCAAAGGGCATCACAGAAGACTCTCTAGACCCCTTCTCGTTATCAAACTCTTTATTCAAGTTAGGAGTAGTACCAGTGACATGCCTTTGGAAGAGTTCGAGATTTTCTTCTGTGCCAACCATCTTCAGGGCCTCAGTCCACCCTTCTTTGAAGGACAGTTTTTTGGCATAATCAATCTGAGTGGAGGTACAAAAAAATGGCCTTCTCCCAACCTTTATCAAAGGCAGCTTTGCCTTTGGCCTTCAGGGAAACCCCATTTAAGTCAAACCGACCACCTTGCTTTTAGCAACTTGTATCTGAGATGTTATTTCTAAAAGATTTTCGTCTATAGACTTGGTCCTGCCTTCAGCATCATTCATCTTCTTCTTGACATCTTTGGCTCTTTCCTCGATAGCATTTTTTGGCCTTCACTCTTATTAGCCCTGTCATTGGCCTTCTTTAAATCCTCCTCTTAGGATTTATTATTTGTCTCCAAAGTTCGTAAGGAATCTTCCAAAGATTACATTAGACCTTCAAAGGCCTCTTCAACTTCACTAGGAGAAGACCTCAGTTGGTTATCCTTCTCTATCATTTGGTTGAAGTCACCCAAAAACTGCAAAAAGAGAAAAATACCAAACGTCAAAAAGAGTTCATCAACATGGTGAAAAGAGCAAAAAATGAGAAAAATACCAATGCCAAGTTATGGCAAGCCCTCTCAGTAAGCCTGGACCTGGGCATAGGGGCTGATGCAGGCCGATTAGTAGGAAGGATTCTAGATTTTATTAAATCCATGGCTAATCCAAGGTTAATAGTAATAGAGGTTGATCCAATGTTTAGATTAACCAAAATTATTCTCACCAACTCTTGTTGGTCAGCAGTCTTCTTTGCAGCCAACGCTTACTGGTCGGTTGGTTTTTTTGGGCCTATTTTTTATTATCAGGTAAGCCTCACTTCATCCTGTTCACTTGAGGCTCAATAGTTTGAGTCTCATTAGTACTAATAGGCCCTTATCAAATGGCTTCTTATTAACATCAGTACTTTTCTTGGGGGTAGGTGATAATGGCCCATCCATCAAGTTAGGCATCTTCTTCTTGGTCATGTCTGTTGAGGAGATAGGGGGATTTTGAAAATATCGAATTATTCAAATGAGGAAGAAGTTCCTCCCTGGATGAATTCAGCACCAACAGATTTAGTGGCTGAGGAAGTGGGTACATTGTCTTCTTATAAGTTGATTGTAATTTGGGGCAGCACGAATGTTGGTCGGGCAATAAAACATGTGATAGAACTTTTGTACTCCAACAACAAAGAAGCTGATCGAGGATGTTCCTCTTTAATCTTATGATATAATCCCCACATGAACTTAAGTTTGTCAATATTGATTTCCCCTTTTTGGGGAACCTTTTTTTACTTTCCTCTGAATAAATAAGAAATAAAAAAGTTAGTCGAAAAACATCATAAATGCATAACAAAAGAGGAAAAATAATCAATAGAATTACAACATATGCCACGTCCAAATTAAGGACGTCTGGGACCAGTCTAAGACACTCCAGTATGGAGGGGAGCATGTTGCCAGTTCTTAACTACTACCCCATAATCCTAATAGTCCTTATTAAAATCTGGTAAATTCATTACTAAAGCCCTACTAGCTTGCCTAGTCTTTAAGTAATAGGTACTTTCTCTAACAATACCCTATTTGTAACAGAACATCAACTCCGAGACCCCAACATGGGTTATATAAAGTTCATTCAACCTATGTACACCATTTATATCCCTTCAAGTATTGGTGGCTACTTTCTCATGAACTATATCAAAATATTAGCAAAATTGGAGAAAAAAGGGTTTGGTGGAAGGGTGATTCCACATTAAACTATGAATAAAGTTGGGATCCACTGACCCTCAGGGGGGGAATAAACTTCTATGGACCCTAGGATATCTCTAAATCAACCTAAGGTGGGATTTTCCTTTTCTCCCTAAACTCATCTAATGAACTCTCATCTATAGGAATACTAATGCTTACTCGGATGCGATGCCAACCAATACTAAATTTTGATAGTTTCATTTATTGTACATAGATGTAAACTCTTATCAATATAAAGGCACTCCATCTCTAGGATTCGATGCCAATATAAATACAAACTATTCCCTTAGCTCAAGGGATAACTCGAATCACTCATATGCACATCATACTGATCTATTGTAAAACCTACTGAATAAAAACCAATAGTGGGTGTAGGTTGTTTTATAGCAAAACCACTCTAAAGATCGTATCTCTTGTGTGTGTGGTTTGAGTTACTTACTATATTATCTGTGATTATTAATCTGGATTTAGCCCATTTTTAGACATCAACGAAGGGTATATCCTATGAAGGGAGTTAGCATCAAGGTATGTGGGACCATTTTTTATTATCGAGAGGGTGGGATCAGTTGCATACAGGCTTGTTTTACTAGAGCACTTACGGCGAATTCACAACGTGTTCTATGTGTCATCACTGAAGGAGTACCGAAGGAGTGAGAGGGATTTTTGGCACGTTCCATTAGAGGAGATAGACTTGTAGCAGATATCTCCTGTGAGGAGAGGCCAATTGCTATACTTGATAGTAGTGAGCATTACTTTCAATCTAAGATGGTGCCCTTTTATCGGTTTCAGTAGGGGAACCATAATGTGGACGAGTCAATGTAGGCGTGGGAGGACAATATTCGAGAGCAGTATTCAGAGTTATTCACTGTAGGTACGTCCGAATTTTGGGGATGAAATTTTTTTGTAAGTGGGAGTATGTAACACCCCGTATTTCTAAATTTTTAGAATTTAATTAATTCGAGTATTTTTAAATTACACGTGTGCAGTAATGTAATTAAATTACAATATTATGTGATTATTAAATATTGATCGGGAGAGATGATGATTAATATTTATGGAATAAAATGCTAATTGTGTAGTAAATAACATGTGACAATTATTATATGTTGTAGTGAGTAATATCGACGGGGCTATGTTATATCGCAATCGGGAGTCGTGTGTAGGCTATGTTAAGATCAAGATAGAAAATTTATGTAGAGTGATTCAAATGGTGATTTTGCGGTCACAGTTGATTTCGAATGGGCCGAAATAGGCGGAATAAAGTACCTGGGTGTATTAATTAGGCCCCGAGCCATTTTCAAACCAACCCTGCACTACGTAAGGGTGTTTTGGTCATTTAGGTGTAGGGTTGGAATAACTCCGAAGTTTAGAAATTTATATCAGCCTCTTGGTTGGTGAGGCTGCAGTTACAATACTTGGGAGAGAAGAGAGGTCATAAGAGAGGGTAGGAGAAGGATTTTTAAGCCAACTTACACCGTTTTCATCACCGACATCACCAAAATCGAGATCGGAGTGAGTAAAGGACACTACCATCATCAACCAATGAAAATCAGATCACTCAAACCCAGGAAAAGTATTATCTTGCAATCTTTTGAGTAGTTATAGTACCCATGATAGTGTAGGGTTGAATTTGCATGAGAAATTTAATTTTTGGGATTTGTATGTATGATTAGCCCATGTTTTGGGATAAAGATCATGTTAGATATTACTACTATATAATTTTGGTACAAAATCTGAGAAGTAATAACTTTACAAATGATGGAAATTTGGGTTTTGTAGTGAATAAACTTAAAAAATCATACATGGTTTATAGTAAAGATGAAAGATTTAGCCGTGTAAATGATGGATTCTTGAAAGATTGATGTTAAACTTGTGTTAGAAATTGTCTATATACATGTATTTGATGATTGGTTACGTTATATGGGAGTTTAGGAATATTTCTTGATGGTTTAATGGGCTAAATTTGGAAGAAAACGAATCTGGGTAACGCTGATAATAGCAAATATCGATCGATCGATCGAAAAAGCTCGATCAATCGATGGATCGATCGATCGACTAATTCCATTGATTAATCGATAGTGCAGTAAATGGGGATCTTTGTTTATTTATGTATATTCCATACTAATATTTTGGGGGGACTTTGATAATTATTTCTTAACTATATGAGGACTTGGAGAGTATCAGTACACCTATAGTTAAATCTCGGCTTAGTCATGATGAGGGTAAAATGAGATTAGGACCAATGGGGGTTAAATAATTGTGTTAAGTATCGAGAATTTACAAATTGGGTTACGGGAAGTGTAAATGATAACCCAAAATGGATACCAGTAGATTAGTGATATATTAACTACGAAAATTTTCTTAAGGTGTAACTAGGACCCTTTGGGGAGGGAGTGATACTCGGGAAAATGGGAAAATAATGTTAAGTGTAAATCTTTAGTACATTGGGTATTCAGAACATATGTTAAATGTACGGGTTAAATATATAGGCGGTGTGTATACTTATTATGTGATTGATTATGTGTCTGAACATATTTACACTGCCTGCTATCAATGGAGGTCACGCGTAGTGGGCAATCTCACCTTGACGATGCTAACAAGGTCTGAATGTGTGCCTTAGAACATAAAACTTAGGGCGAATCACTATTTAAGAGTACATTAGTGGGATTGGTTGGTTATTTGGGTACGTGAGGTATATGCATATCCCAAAGGCTTTGAACTATGCTCGCCTCCATTTATTTGATTTGTGGTTCGAGGTGCCATTTCGAAACGATAGTCCTTAATTTGGTTCGAGAGGTACATGGACTTGATAGTATAGTATGCATGTATCGCGGTGGTCATTCCGGAGATGTTGTAGTTGTATATATAATAGTGTGATATATATTTACAAGTGTGACTATGCAACTTTTATGTGATACTAGAAATGATATATAGTGTATATCTAAAGTAACTTAAGTAAGTGAAATGAAATTTATGATGCTATAATAATATCCAATTAATATTGACTATTGATTTTTCGTTAGCGTATCGTATGAGCAGTACGGGTGAGATATGCTTGTAGTGGTTAGGTTGATACTTATGGTGACTAGTTAGGCTGGGTAGCATAACTAGCTAGGTTTAATAGGAGACGTTAGGTGTGCACTATAGTTGACAAGTAAGGAACTCAAGGGAGTGTGCGTGAAACTAACATGAGCATTTAAATATCTGCTAAATGTGTGTATCTACTGAGGATAGTTAAAAGATTGTGTTAAGTACTGGAGATTTACAAATCAGATTACGAGAAGCGTAAATGATAACCCAAAATGGATGTCAGTAGGTTAATGATATTTTAACTACTAAAATTTAGTTAAGGGAAAACTAGGACCCTTCGAGTAGTGAATGATACTCGGTTAATGTTTAAGTGCAAATCTTTAATACATTGGGTATTCGGGATATACGTTAAACGTACGGGTTATATGTATAAGCGGTGTGTATACATGTTATGTGATTACTTATGTGTGTGAACATTGAAATTGCCGCTACAGCGGAATTAATGCGACTTCTCAAATGAACCAATTTTAATTGTGTATCAACAAAATCAGATTTAATAAAACCCAAGTTTTAATTTTATCCTAGAACATGCAGCTAAGTGATATGGAATAATAACTCAAAAACCATGTAAAGGTTGGAAACACCAAGTTAAGGAAAAAATTTTCGCAAGGTAAAAACCTCTTATTTCAACTATAATTTGTAAAGTAACGGTTTACAATCGGATTACAGTGAAAATACAATTTGACATACGAATACCCGCAGGTGTCGGTCGCATTCGTCAGCAATGAATCCACACTCAACGAACTCACAAGAAATGCAGTCCTATCATCAGCCCAGCAATACCGCAGCACTCCCTAATGACCTCAGTCTGGTGTAGATTTATCCTCTCTACAAAGAGTTGAATAATAGCAAAGATCTGTTCTTGGGTTCCAAAACAATTCATTTAAGATTAGGATGTTTTATGAATTGAAAAAAAAGATATTGAACTTGAAAGAGTTGGCACTTGCGTTCAATTAAGAAATAATATAATAAATACCATTTTTAATCCAAATTAACCCTAAGCATTCAACTAGGTGTGATTGAAATAATATGAAATCATGCAAGAATTATTCAACACACAAAGTTGAAGGAAAAATCCCCCACAGGGGCAAAACCATTTGTATATCACTATAATTTGTAAAATACGGTTTATAATCGGATTATAATGAAATACAGATTTACTAAGAATTACCCTCGGGTATCGGATTCTGTAGTCGCGGCTGGAAGAAACCCTTTCCAGTAGGGCTGGCGGCTGGAACTATCCCTGTCCAGCAGGGCTGCAATGAAGAGGAAGGAGCGGTCCACTTCACAAGGGTTGAACAACAGCAATGGTGTTCTTTGGGTTACCAAACTTGATTCACAAGGATATGGAAGATGTGTGAATCTAAAAACCTAGAATCATAGGACTCAATAGGTGAAGACTTTAGGGTTGATATGCTCTGATAATCGTGGCAAAGTCTTAATAAAACCAACTGCTGATCGTGGTTTAAATAAGGGATCGAAAACCCTAAAAATCTGCTGCACGATCTGGAAGTGATTATCCTCGCTGGATCGGTCCGGTCGATTAGGCGGATCGGTCCGGTTAAGTCGGATCGGTTCTTTTTCTGAACCCGGATCAGTCTGGTTGGCATCGGATCGGTCCGGGACTTTTTCCTTCATCGGTTCGCTATGGATCCGGGGTATAATAGCTTCACCTCAGCAAGCGGATCGGTCCGGTACCTTTAGCCGGATCGGTCCGGTGAACCGGATCGGTTCTGTTATCTGGACCGGATCGGTCTGGTCTGTTCCCTTGATTTCTTTTCTCCTTTTGATATTCGGATCCGTTGATGAGCATATGATTCTTGAATTTCCTCAACGGTGTAACGGCGTACGACATATAAAATGCTAATGGACAAAAATGTCCTTACAAATCTCCCCCTACGTCTATGCCGGTACATACATAAAAATAAACATCCGAATTATCAATCATAAATAATTTCCTATACAAATCTACCCTTCCATGAACCCAAAACTGAAAGAGTACAAGTGAATAAGACTGCATCGTTTGATCTTCAAATCTTCAGGGATCTTAACGCTTTTCTCATCAGGGTGTGCAATTCAGTTATCAAAGTAGTACCTACACACATGAGATAAAGCAAAATACCAAAGTGACATATCGAGTTTGAAATGAGATAAACATAAGCAATATATACCAGATTTATGATGAACCTCAAATTTCAAAGCTCCCACATAATTCATTCTCCCCCTTTTTATGATGTCCCCAAATAGACAAATGAGAGAAATAAATTAAGTAATCAAGAACCGGGGTGACACAAGGCATAAAATCACACCATGAATGAACATAAAACAACCAAGTCGGTGATGGAGTAAATGAATGGGTGTGATCAAAATTCGATAGGAAAATCAAAGCATACAAACATGACATATGTGCACGATGAATATTGGATATTCCGAACGAATGAACTCAAATGCTTCCTTTGGTGTAAAAGATTGGAAATATAAGACATTGACTATATCAAATCTACAAATCAAAGCTCAAACTGATTTCTACACCAATAACGTCCAAAATGATTTTCATGCTTTTTCAGGACTTTCAAGGAAGTGCAAACCCGTTATTCAATCTCCAACCAAACTCCCTCAGATTTATATTTTTAATAGAGGTACACTAAATTCTCAAACTTTGGATAATTGATGGTGAAAACCTATATGGCCCATATTTGGCATGAAATGCTTTTTATTGCCTTATCCATTTTTTTCGGGCTCTTTTAACCTCTTAGGACCTCGGATATTAAAATTCCTCCATTTTTTAGGTCCTTTGTAACGGTGGCTTTTGCGCAAAGGATAAGAATCAACTTTCGCAGCCCCTCCCCGTTATGAAAATGTACACACAGTCTCACCAAAACGGTTTTTACATGCAATCCAATCTTGTCAAGTTTTATCGCATTTTATACATTGTATAGACAGGATTGAGATGGAAACACTTAAGCCAACATGAGATTGACAAGTGCAACAATCAAATATAGCCGTGCATGTGTGCAATAAAGGATATAGGAGTCAAGCATGTAGGAAATATCACTAATTACATCTCAAGAACTCCAATCAATGTTAAGCACATGGATGAAATGATGTAGCCTCTCAAATCTCTATCAAACAGTCATATGGATATATGGAATGAAGTTGTGACTTGGCTATCTTAAATGCTCATCCATAAAAAAAAATTATCAAAATAAAATCTTTTTGAGTTTTTCTAAAAAAAATTCTAAAAAGAAAATCTTTTTGTATTTTTCAAAGAATAATAACAAAGAATACATAAAAGCTGTACTACAAAGCTATGGTACATATAAACAGACTAGCAATAGGAAGCATATGATATGACCATGAAGAAGCATCCTATTCTAGACATAGACCAACCCCTCAGTCAACTGTGCAAATCCCCAAAGACTTCCTAAGACTCTCAAATCTAAGGGCATCTAAAGGTTTCCTGAAAATATCGGCTAACTGACGGTCGGTAGGAACAAAACTCAGGGTTACGACCTTCTCGTCAACTAACTGACGTATAAACTGCTCGCGTAACCTGATGTTCTTTGTGCGCGAATGTTGGACAGGATTGCGGGATATGTGTATCGCGCTCGTGTTATCACAGGAAATGGTCATGGTGTCCTGTGAAATCCCATAATCCTCCAACATTTGCTTCATCCACATGAGTTGCGTGCAATAACTCCCGGCGGCGAGCCTCCGCAGTGGACAAAGAGATGGAGTTTTGCTTCTTGCTCAACCAAGAGACAAGAGCAGAACCAAAATAGAAACACCCACCAAAAGTGCTCCTACAACCATCTACGTCCCCAGCCCAATCGGCATCCGAATAGGCGAACAAACGGTCATCGGTATCAAAGGAATACCAAATACCGTATGAGAGAGTCCCACTCACGTATTTGATAATACGTTTTAGAGCGAGTAAGTGTGACTCTTTAGGAGACGCCTGATAACGCGCACAGACTCCAACACTAAAGGCAATGTCGGGACGACTAGCAGTCAAGTAGAGAAGACTGCCTATCATACTCCGATACAAGGTTTGCTCTACGTCCTTGCCTGAAGTGTCCTTACTAAGCTTGGTAGAGGTACTCATAGGTGTACGAGCATGCTTAGCGGAGTCTAAACCAAATTTCTTCACTAGGTCTCGAGCATACTTGGATTGGGAGATGAACATCCCATCCTCTAGCTGACGAACCTGGAGACCAAGGAAGAATGTAAGCTCACCAACCATGCTCATCTCAAACTCACTTTTCATCTCCTCCTCAAAGTGGTGAGCATTCTGGGAGCATGTGGATCCAAAGACTATGTCGTCCACATAGACTTGGGCTACCAAGATAGCACCGTCAACTCTCCTGACGAACAGCGTCATATCAACTCCCCCTCTCTTGAAGCCACTGGCTAAGAGATAGGCAGTAAGCCTCTCGTACCAAGCACGGGGTGCTTGCTTCAAACCATACAAGGCTTTCCTCAGATAGTAGACGTGATCAGGGTGCTTAGGGTCTTCAAACCCTTTTGGTTGTTCCACAAAAACCTCTTCCTGTAGAATGCCATTCAGAAAGGCACTCTTGACATCCATCTGATATACTTTGAAGTGCAGATGACATGCGATGGCGAGTAGTAAGCGGACGGACTCAAGCCTCGCAACAGGAGCAAATGTCTCCCCAAAGTCTACACCCTCTATCTGTGTGTAGCCTTGAGCAACCAGCCTAGCCTTGTTTCTGGTTATGGTACCATTTTCATCCATTTTATTCTTGAAAATCCACCGGGTACCAATAACATTAGTATCACTAGGTCGGGGGACAAGTTCCCAGACATTGTTCTTTTTAAACTGAAGCAACTCATCCTGCATAACAGATATCCAGTGTTCATCTTTGAGTGCTTCTTTGTGATTCTTGGGCTCAACTTTGGACGTGTAGCAATGATGACTAACAACGTTCTCTAGTTGAGCACGAGTCTTGACCCCTAGAGTGGGATCGCCAATAATGGCTGAAGGATCATGACTCTTGCGAACCCAAGCAGGTGTGTCCCTTAACACAGGAATAGGGTCCACAGAGTGTGGGAGAGGAACAGGAAAATCACTGTCAGAACAATCATCATCCTCACACTGAAGGTTGGGATCAATAACCGTCGGAGGTTCGTCATCTTGCACAGTGACGTTTATTGATTCCATAACCTTAGAGCTCTTCAGGTTAAAAACCCGGTATGCTCTACTGTTCGATGAATATCCTAGCAATATTCCCTCGTCGCTCCGGGAGTCAAACTTTCCTAATTGCTCTCTTTCCCGTAGAATGTAGCATTTACTCCCAAAAACACGGAAATATGCCAAGTTGGGTTTCTTGCCAGTCCACAATTCATAAGGCGTCTTAAGTGTGTGTGGACGAAGATAAACCCTATTCACCGTGTGGCATACAGTAGACACTGCCTCTGCCCAAAATCTCCTAGAAACTTTACGACCTAGAAGCATAGATCTAGCCATCTCTTGGATCGTTCTATTCTTCCTCTCAACGATCCCATTTTGCTGAGGAGTTCTCACAGCTGAAAACTCATGTTTGATCCCAAGGCTATCACAGTACAAATCCACCTTTTCTTCCTTAAATTCAGTGCCGTTGTCACTACGTATTCTGTTAATAGTGACCCCGTGTTGATTTTGCAGGACACGGCACTTGGTCGTTAAAAATTCTACAGCATCAGATTTCTCTCTTAGAAAACCTACAATAGAGTATTTAGAGAAATCGTCTACCATCACGAGAATGTATCTCTTACCACCTAGACTCTCCGTGCGAGTAGGACCCATAAGATCCATGTGAATCAACTCAAGATCACGGGAGGTGGTAATGGAATTCAACTTCCTATGAGGACTACGGATTTGTTTTCCCAACTGACATGGTCCAAAAATCATGGAAGTTGGCTTTCCAAGTGATGGTAAGCCACGTACTAGGTCCTTTTTGACTAAACGAGATAAGTCTCTAATGTTTATGTGACCTAGACGTTGGTGCCACAGATCCATAGGATTGATCGTGGCGCTGTTGCAAATAAGTGAGGATGTGGGCTCAGTCCCATAGCAGTTATCCTCTGTCCTCACCCCTTGCACTAAAAGTTTACCGGCTTAATTATAGACCTTACAAGCTTCCCGGTCAAACTTTACTGCAAAGTCATCGTCACACAGCTGGCTGATGTTAATAAGGTTTGCTTTCAAACCTTTGACGTACAGTACGTTCTCTAGCTTGGGAAATCCTGGTAAATCTACTGTACCTTGTCCAACTATGATAGATTTGCTCCCATCTCCAAAGGTGACTCTCCCATCATTATAGTCCTCAAGATGGGTAAAATATGAGGCATCACCTGTCATGTGTCTGGAGCAACCACTGTCAAAATACCACTGTGATGTATTATGGGCTTTGAGAGCGACATGGACAACAAGGGCCTTTTTCTCTTTCTTAGGAACCCAAGCGTAGGTACCTTTTTGTATTCCCTTGTTGTTGTTGGTTTTATCCGGAATGCGGGGCGCATTCATTGATGGTAAGGTCATTCGTCGGAATTCCTCCATCAAACTCTGTGAAGTGGCGGCTAGAAACTCAACACGCTCTCTCAGACTAGCAAACTCATCAGTCTGATGTGGTGGAGCAAACGTACGTCGTGTCTGACCCAACTTATAGCAATTATCCCTAAGGTGTCCGTTTCTTTTGCAATGGGAGCAAAAGGGCACATTATTAGGAGGGCCTTGGTTTGCTTTTCTTGGTCGAACTCTCCTTCTTGGTTTTTTATGACAGCCATAAGGAGTCGTAGTAAACTCAGGAATTGGTCCGGGTGCAATTTGGGACGTGGAGGCACCATCAAAACCTATTCCTTGCCTGTCACCAAAACCTAAAGCGGGACCGAGGAGCATCTTCCCAGATCTGTCCTCGATTTGTACCTTGACTTTCCTAGCTTTCTCAAGGTCATGAGTAAGCTGAGCAACAAGGGCTTCAAGTTTCTTCCTAGTCTCCATGGAGGAATGGAGCTCACTAGTAAGACTAGCCACTTGTTTAGTCAAGTCCGCTTTCTCTTTCTCAAAACTGCTCTCTCTCTCTCTCTCTCTAAGCAAATTCTCTTTACTAACCCAGGCAGACTCTCTCTCTCTCATGGCGGTGCAGGTGGAGGACTCTCTCTCTCTCATCTCTTCTAACTCTTCTTCTAATGCGGTGATCCTAAGAACTAACGCCTTGTTACATTTTTTAGTTTTAAAAGACTCATTATATAACTCGGCGTAGGCGCGTTGAACGTTACTCTCGTCCTCACTACCTTCCTCCTCTCCCTCACTCTCTTCGCTCTCACTGTTGAGGTGTCCCTATGAAGTAGCATCCTCATCGTCGTGAGATGCACTAGGAGTACTCATATGACTAGCCATGAATGCGGTGAAGTTACGCTCATGTGGTGACTCATCTCCCGAGTCCACCGACTCGACCTCACTGTCGTCACTAAGGGTAGCATTTAGGACAGTTTTACCCTTTTCCCTATTTAGACGAGTGGCACACTCAAACGCTCTGTGTCCCTTACCGTCGCACTCAAAACACCTCTCACTGTCTTAAGGGGGTCCTTTGAAATCTTTCTTTTCAAACTTATTTTTCTGAAAATTCTTTTTATCTTTGAAATTCCCATTTTTCTTAAATTTCAGAATTTTCTTGAAGTTTTTAGCAAAAAGTGCCAAATCATCTAGGTCAAACTCACATTCAGAATCAGAAGTTTCTATCTTTCTAGACGACTCGACTCTCTTTCTTGCCGACCCCTCACTTTTTCTCTCTTGGGCTTTAAGGGCAATTCCCTTATCTTTTGACTTGACAGATTTAGGAAACATGTCTATTTCATAAGTTTGTAAATCTCCTACCAGTTCTTCCAATTTTAGAGCATTTAAATTACCCAAGGAATTTAGCACAGTGACTTTAGGTATAAAACACTTAGGAAGGGAACGAAGAATCTTTTTAACAACTCTAGCATTAGGAATATGTTCACCAAGATTATAGCTAGTATTAACAATGTCAGAAAGCCTAGCATAAAATTCATCAAAACATTCATTTTCATGCATGGTGATGGTTTCAAATTGAGTTGTTAAATTTTGCAATTTTGACTCTTTAACAGCATTTGTTCCTTCATGGGTAAGTTGCAAAATATCCCATGCCTCCTTTGACGTAGTGCACGTCATTATGCGTTTGAACTCATCAGGTGTGACAGACCCAGAAATAGCACTTAGACCCTTAGAATTAAAAGAAGACCATTTAAATTCTTCATCAGTCCAAGAAATATCAGGTTTCAAGTTGGTCACATTATCAACAGTCACGGTGGGAGGAGTCCACCCTCGTTCAACTAAAATCCAGACACGTTCATCAATGGCTTTTAAAGCCGACCTCATACGGGCTTTCCAATAGGCATAATTCGACCCGTCAAAAATAGGCATTTTATAATATGACTTCTCCATTTGAACACGCTCTTTTCAAAAATCAATTTATTTCAAAAATTGATATCTTTAGAAAAAATTTGCGGAAGTAAGGAATACGCAATAGAATGGCGTAACCTGCTCTGATACCAATTTGAAAGAGTTGGCGCTTGCGTTCAATTAACAAATAATATAATAAATACCACTTTTAACCCAAATTAACCCTAAGCATTCAACTAGGTGTGATTGAAACAATATGAAATCATGCAAGAATTATTCAACACACAAAGTTTAAGGAAAAATCCCCCACAGGGGCAAAACCATTTGTATATCACAATAATTTGTAAAATACGGTTTACAATCGGATTACAGTGAAATACAGATTTACTAAGAATTACCCTCGGGTATCGGATTCTGTAGTCGCGGCTGGAAGAAACCCTTTCCAGTAGGGCTGGCGGCTGGAACTATCCCTGTCCAGTAGGGCTGCAATGAAGAGGAAGGAGCGGTCCACTTCACAAGGGTTGAACAATAGCAATGGTGTTCTTTGGGTTACCAAACTTGATTCACAAGGATATGGAAGATGTGTGAATCTAAAAACCTAGAATCATAGGACTCAATAGGTGAAGACTTTAGGGTTGATATGCTCTGATAATCGTGGGAAAGTCTTAATAAAACCAACTGCTGATCGTGGTTTAAATAAGGGATCGAAAACCCTAAAAAATCTGCTGCACGATCTGGCAGTGATTATTCTCGCCGGATCAGTCCGGTCGATTAGGCGGATCGGTCCGGTTAAGTCGGATCGGTTCTTTTTCTGAACCCGGATCGGTCTGGTTGGCATCGGATCGGTCCGAGACTTTTGCCTTCATCGGTTCGCTATGGATCCGGGGTATACTGGCTTCACCTCAGCAAGCGGATCGGTTCGGTACCTTTAGCCGGATCGGTCCGGTGAACTGGATCGGTTCTGTTATCTGGACCGGATCGGTCCGGTCTGTTCCCTTGATTTCTTTTCTCATTTTGACATTCGGATCCGTTGATGAGCATATGATTCTTGAATTTCCTCAACGGTGTAACTGCGTACGACATATAAAATGCTAATGGACAAAAATGTCCTTACATAACTCTCAAAAGGTTGGAGAATAAAGTAAAACACTCAAAATCGTATTTTGTTTAAAACCAGTGCCTCTCCACACGAAATCCAGTAGTCTGACACCCTTTTAATACCAAAAATTTAGGCGGTGTTGTGTCAGAAACTAACTCTTCTCGTTCGAACGACATACGATGTAGATCCTTATCTCGTTCGAATGAGATCCTATCTCATTTGAACGACCTATCAAATGAGTCCATGATTGTAGATAATTTTGATACGAATGCGTGACCGACAGTTTCGTCATTTTTTTATTTTTTATGAATTAGTTATGATTTTTCTACGGAAAGGTGTCTGATATAAATTCAAAAATTTAATAGAAACTTTTAAAGCTCCGCTCCAACACTTAGAAAATATTTTATGAAAAATAATCCCAATACTCTAAGTGCATAATTAAGGTACTCTAAAACGTAACCATACCAAAGTTAACCTTGCTGAGACTGTTTATTGAAGAACCTTGATTATTCGGATTCGTCTTGATGTGAATGTGATCTTGATCTTCTTCGATGGTGTAGCGGTATACGACATATAAATTGATGATGGATAAAAATGTCCTTACAAATCTCGCCCTATGTCTATATCGGTACAAAATAAAAATATCCTAATTATCAATCAAAATATGACCTATAAAAAACTACCCTCCCATGAACTCGAAACTGAAAAGGTAAATGACAAGTCTTCAAACTTTTTCAATCTTTAACAAACTTCAAACCTCAAAGCTTTTCTCATCAGTGTGTTCAATACACTAATTTCCAACTTTGTACCTACACACATGAGACAAAGCAAATACCTTCGTGACATATCGAGTTTGAAATGAGATAAACATAAAGTCGAATCAAAACATATATAAAATTTCAAATCTCCCCCATAATTCAAAAACTCCCCCATAAAGTCATAATTCGTTCTCCCCTTTTTTATTTGTCCGAAATAGATAAGGAAATAATAAACACAATAAAGCAAATTGGGGTGTCATGGGAAACAAAGCAAACATTTCAATATTTTCATACAAAAATGTAAAAATAATTTTACAAAAATCACACACCGTGAATTTTTACTAAGATAACCAAATCGGGGATGTGGAATGAATGTGTGTGAACAAATTCAATAGGTAATAAAACTCAATCAAGCATATGTGCACGATGCATACGTGTACTCCTATTGAATGAACATAAAAAATATTCGTAGGTGTAAAATTGTTGAATTTAGATGATATCGACTAAATCAAATCAACAAATCAAAGCCTAAGTGATTTTCACACCAATAACGTCCAAAACTAATTAGTGTCGTTTCGAGAACTTTTCAAAGGACGTGCAAACCCATTGATTACTTTCCAATCAAACTCCTTCATATATAATAAAGCAATTGTTCATATCTAATGAGGTACTAAATTCTCAACACAGAGAAAACCTATTGTCCCATTATTGGCATAATATTCTTTTTATTGCCATTCAATTTTTTCGGACTCTTTTCAAACCTTATTGGACCCCGAATAATTTTTAATTCCTCACTTTTTTAGGTCCTAAATAAATTTCTCACGGGCAATGATTTTTACATGCACTACTTTTATTACTCTCGTATTATTGCACTTGGTTCGTTTTAAGGACAGGATTGAGATGAAAACACTTGACCAACATGTGATAGACAAGTACAATAATCAGACAGATTCGTGCAAATGTGCAGTAAAGGATATATTGAGTCAAACATGTAGGAAGTATCATCTAATAACATCTCAATGACTCCCAACATTGTAAAGCATATGGATGGCATGATATATTGTCTCAAAACACTATCAAATTGTCACATGGATAAATAGAATGAAATTGTGACTCGATCATCCTAAATGTCCATTCATATACAGTGTAAAACAAAATACAAAAATCTTTTTGTCTTTTTCAAAGTTTTTAAAATCGAAAATATTTTTGGTTTTTCGAAAAGTATATGACAAGAGTAGTATAACTAGAAATAGGAATATAATAAGAACATGAAAGTCATCATATGCTAGTAAACAAAACTCACAAAAATGGATCATCAGTCAAAGCAGGTGTGATTAAACAAATAATGTAGTATTAGAACTTAAGCATTACAACCAATAATGACTGCCTATAAACTGTCAGAGGCAACCCAGCAGTACCAGAAACCTAAGCATAGGAACACAGGGTACTGCAAAGAGAGAGAAAAAAAATTCTCCAGAGGTTGCTCGAATGAGACAGCCTGTCGTTCGAACGATAAGGCATCTCACCAGAAATCTCGTTCGAACGAGATATCAAATTTTCACAGTTTGCCTAAAAATTCATGCAGTGATGCCCAATGAAAAATTTCCAGAAAAGGATGCCTGAAAGATGTTGGCAGATTCAAAACAGTAGATATTATAAGAAAAGGCAATTTAAACTATAACAAAGTGAGTCATAACACTAGTAAAATTATATCAAGACGCATGACTAGTGTATGAAAAATATCAGCATAATATTTGAAGGGTGTTACTACAAAGAGAGTCATAACACTAGCAAAAGTATATCAAGACGCACAACTAGTGTATGACAAAACCCAGCACAATCATCCAAACGATCTCAGATGGGGTGAATCACGTGCAAGCAAACGAGAGTCATGAACAATAAGACCATAAGCCTCTAAATTCGATTTCCTAACCCAAATTGATGTGTAACGGGGTGTGGGGGTTTTGGGAATCGTTGTGACTCTCTCTTTATGTTTCCTAGGTCCATTCAAAAGCTTATAACATAAATGCCTAAGACGGCCTTGACTACCGCAATGTGTGCAAGTGTAAATCAAGCGGTGAGTGTTACCTAAAGGCAGCCTTCTCCTCAAATTCCTAGGTTGTGCTCTCCTCAAATTCCTAGGTGGTGCTCTCTGAATTTGCCTAGGTGGATCTCTCCTGATGATCCTAGGAGGTTTTCTCACGATGTTCCTAGGGGGATCTTTCCTAACAAACTTAGGTGCCTCTTTCTTAACAATCCTAGGAGGCTCTCTCACACGTGTGGGAATGGGAGCAACTTGTTTTTCAAAACCAATCCCACCCCTATCCTTTTTTATCTCGATGGTGCCTAAAATCTTATCAAGTTTTTCAGACCTAGACTCCAAATCAAATTTCACTTCACTTGAATCTTTCAATTTCACCTCAGGTTTACCTATCCTAAATTCAAGCAAACGCCTAGAGTCTTCAAACTCAAGAAGCTCCTTTTGCATAGCTTCCATCACGCCTCAAAGATCATATCTCTCACCCTTGACATATCCAAGCTTCTCTCTCAAAACTTTCTCTCGTGCCCAAAGTTCTTCAACTAAAATATCATTATCATTTTTTAAGGCACGCGCTTACAAATGGGCTTTCAATTTCAAATTTTCTTTCTTTATTTTCAAAGATTCAGCATAAAGTTTATTGAAAGCGGTTTGCAAGTCATGCTCATCCTCACTTGTGTCGTCCTCACTCACCTCACTTTTATCACTACTCAAACGGGTGGGAAACTCTCGCCTAGAAGAAAAAAAAATATTCTTCCGAATCACTGTCACTAAGTGTAGAAACACGAGATGTCAGTTTATTCAATTTCATCCACAAATTTTTGGGACACTCATCTATTGTGTGACCTACACCCACACAATCCGAGCACCTCTCTGAATTTTTTTCAATGGACGGTTTAAAACAAGAGTTCGTGTGAATTTTCCAATTATATTTTTCAAAAAGTTGACACCAAAAATTATCAAAACCACCAAAAGCCATTTTTGAGAGAAACATGATCAAAAACTGATTTTTCAGCACAATTTTCGAAAACAGGATCAAACGCAGTAGATTAGCGATACTTGCTCTAATACCAATTTGACGACATGAGTAGTCAAATTGTATCAGGGAAAAACTTTAAAAATCAGGATCACTCGATAATTTAGAGTAACACGCTCTGATACCAATTTGAAATAGTCGTTACTGCGGAATTAATGCGACTTCTCAAATAAACCAATTTTAATTATGTATCGAAAAAATCAGATTTAATAAAACCCAAGTTTAAATTTAATCCTAGAACCTGCATCTAAGTGATATGGAATAATAAAGCAAGAAGCATGCAAAGGTTGGAAACACCAAGTTAAGGAAAAAATCCCCCTAGGGTAAAAACCTCTTATTTCCATTATAATTTATAAAGTAATGGTTTACAATTGGATTATAGCGAAAATACAATTTGACTTACAAAATACCCGGAGGTGTCGGTCGGAGTCGTCAGAAATAAATCCACACACAGTAAGCTCACAAGAATCACAATCCTATCTTTATCCCAGGAATACCGCAACACTCCCTAATGACCTCAGTTCAGTGTAGATTTATCCTCTCTATAAAGAGTTGAACAATAGCAAAATTTTGTTCTTGGGTTCCAAAACAATTCACTAAATATTGGGATGTTTTGTGAATTGAAAAATAATAGATTGAACTCTTAAAAGATTAGAGAATAAACTAAAACACCCAAAATCGTATTCTGTTTAAAACCAGTGTTTCTCCACACGAAATCCAGTAGTCTGATACCCTTTAGATACTAAAAATCAAGGCGGTGACATGTCCGAAAATAACTCTTCTCGTTCGAATGACAAACGATGTCGTTGGAATGAAATCCTTATCTCGTTCGAATGAGATCCTATCTCGTTTGAACGACCTATCAAACGAGGCCATATTGTATATAATTTCGATACGAACGCGTGACCGCCAGTTTCGTCTTTTTCTGATATTTTATGAATTAGTTATGATTTTACTACGGAAAGGTGTCTGATATGAATTCAAAAAAAAATTAATAAAAAATTTTAAAGCTCCGCTCCAACACCTGGAAAATATTTAATGAAAAATAATCCCAATACTCTAAGTGGATTATTAAGGTACTCTAAAACGTAATCTTACCAAAGTTAACCTTGCGGAGACTGTTTGTTGAAGAACCTTGATTATTCGGAACCGTTTTGATGTGAATGTGACCTTGATCTTCTTCGATGGTGTAGCAGTATACGACTTATAAATTGATAACGGATAAAAATGTCCTTACAAACATATCTACGTTGCCTTCTATCACAGGAGTTCACGTGCAGTGGACAATCCCACCTTGGGGATGGCAACAAGGTCTGGATGTGTGCCCCATAACATAGACCTTAGGGAGCCTCACTATTTCAGAGTACAATAGTGGGACTAGCAAGTCATTTGGGTACGTGAGGTATGTGCGTATCCCAAAGGCTTTGAACTATGTTCGCCTTCATTTATTTAATTTGTGGTTCGAGATGCCATTCTGAACCGATAGTCCTTGATTTGGTACGAGAGGTACATAGACTTGATAGCAGAGTATGCATGCATCACGATGGCCATTCTGGAGATGCTATAATTGTATTTATAGAAGTGTGATATATATATATACACACACACAAGTGTGATTATTCTACTTCTGTGTGGTAGTAGAAAAGATATATAGTGTATATATAAAGTAACTTATGTAAAAGGAACGAAATTTATGATGCTATAATAATAACCGTGTAATATTGATTATTGGTTTTGCGGTGGCATATCGTATGGGCAGTACAGGTGAGCTAAGTTGGTAGTGGTTAGGTAGATACTTATGGTCACTAGTTAGGCTGGGTAGTATAACTAGGTGGGTTTAATAAGAGACGTTAGGTGTGCACTATGGTTGAGAAGTTAGGAACTCAGGGGAATGTATGTGAAACTAACGTGTGCATATAATAACTGCTCTTATTGCATTTTAAATACTTGTTATATGTGTGTATCTATCGACGAGGGTTAAACGATTGTGGTAAGTATTGAAAATTTACAAATTAGATTACGACAAGCGTAAATGATAACCCAAAATGGATACCAGTAGGTTAGTGATATATGCACTACTAAATTTTACTTAAGGGATAACTAGGACCCTTTGGGTAGTGAGTGATAATCGGGATAATGGGAAAATAATGTTAAGTGTAAATCTTTAGTACTTTGGGTATTTTGGATATACATTAAATGTATAGGTTATATGTATAGGCAGTGTGTATACCTATTATGTGCATGCTTATATGTGTGAACATACCTACGCTGCCTACTATCACAGGAGGTCACGCATAGTGGGTGATCCCACCTTGGCTATGCCAGCAAAGTCTGGATGTGTGAACCATAACATAGAACTTAGGACGAATCACTTTTTGAGAGTACAATAGTGGGACTAGCATGTCATTTGGGTACGTGAGGTATGTGCGTATCCCAAAGGCTTTGAACTATGCTCACCTCCATTTATTTAATTTGTTGTTCGATATGCCATTTCGAACCGATAGTCCTTGATTTGGTACGAGAGGTACATAGACTTGATAGCAGAGTATGCATGCATCGTGATGGACATTATAGGGATGTTGTAATTGTATATATCATAGTATGATATACACACACACACACACACACACACACACAAGTGTGATTATACAAATTTTGTGTGATAGTAGAAAAGATAGATAGTGTATATCTAAAGTAACTTAAGTAAGAGAAACAAAATTTATGATGCTATAATAATATCCGACTAATATTGATTATTGGTTTTACGGTAGCGTATCGTATGAGCGTACGGGTGAGAAAAGTTGGTAAGTGTTAGGTAAATACTTATGGTGACTAGTTAGGTTGGGTAGCAGAACTTGGTGGGTTTGATAGGAGAGGTTAGGTGTGCACTATGGTTGAGAAGTGAAAAACTCAAGGGAGAGTTCGTGATACTAACATGTGCATCTAATAACTGCTCTTACTGAATTGTAAACACTTTCTAAATGTGTGTATATATCGATGAGGGTTAAACAATTATGTTAAGTATTGGAAATTTATAAATCAGACTACGGAAAGCTCAAATAATAACCCAAAATGGATACCAGTAGGTTAGTGATATATTAACTATTAAAATTTACTTATGGGATAACTAGGACCCTTTGATACTCGGGAAAATGGGAAAATAATGTTATGTGTAACTCTTTAGTACATTAGGTATTCGGGATACACGTTAAATGTACGGGTTGTATGTATAGGCGGTGTTATACCTATTATGTGCTTGCTTATGTGTGTGAACATTCCTACATTGCCTGCTATCATACGAGGTCACGCATAGTGGGTGATCCCACATTGTGTATACCAGGAAGGTCTGGAAATGTGCCCCATAACATAGAACTTAGGGAGATTCACTATTTGAAAGTATAATAGTTGGACTGGCAAGTCATTTGGGAGTATGTGCGTATCGCAAAGGCTTAGAACTATGTTCACTTCCATTGTGTGTTATTTTAGTTGTGGTTCGAGGAGGCCTTCCGAACCGAGAGTCCTTAATTTGTTACGAGAGGTACATGAACTTGATAGCAGAGTATGCATGCATCGCGGTGTCCATTTAGGGGATATTGTAGTTATGTATATATATATTTACAAGCGGGATTATTATACTTTTGTGTGATAGAAGAAAAGATGGATAGTGTATATCTAAAGTAACTTAAGTAAGAGAAATGAAATTTATGATGCTATAATAATATCCGACTAATATTGATTATTGATTTTATGGTAGCGTGTCATATAGGCGATACTGGTGAGCTAAGAAGTAGTGGTTAGGTAGATAATTATGGTGATTAGTTATGTTGGGTAGCATAATTAGGTGAGTTTAATAGGACATGTTAGGTGTGCACAATAGTTGAGAAGTGAGGAACTCAAGGGAGTGTGCATGCAACTAATGTGTGCATCTGATAATTGCTCTTACTGCATTTTAAATACTTGTTAAATGTGTGTATCTATCGATGAGGTTATACGATTGTGTTATGTATTGAAAATTTACAAATCGGATTGCGAAAAGCGTAAATGATAACCCAAAATGGATACCAGTAGGTTAGTGTATATTAACTACTAAAATTTACTTAAGGGATAACTAGGACCCTTTGTGTAGTGAGTGATACTCGAAAAATGGGAAAATAATGTTAAATGTAAATCTTTAGTACGTTGGGTATTAGGGATATACGTTAAACGTACGGGTTATATGTATAGACGATGTGTATACCGATTATGTGCTTTCTTGAATGTGTGAACATAGCTACGTTGTCTTCTATCACGGGAGGTCACGGTTAGTGGGTGATCCCACATTGGTTATGCCAGTAAGGTCTTTATGTGTGCCTCGTAACATAAAACTTAGGGTGGCTCTCTATTTGATAGTACAATAGTGGGACTGGTAAGTCATTTGGGTATGTGAGGTATGTGCGTATCCTAAAGGCTTAGAACTATGCTTGCCTCCATTATGTGTTACTTTATTTGTGGTTCGAGGAGGCATTCTGGACCGAGAGTCCTTGATTTGGTACAAGATATACATAAACTTGATATCAGAGTATGCATGCATCGCGGTGGCCGGGGATGCTGTAGTTGTATATATAATAATGTGATATATATAAAGGTGTGATTATTACAATTTTGTGTGATAGTAGAAAAGATAGATCATGTATATCTAAATTAACTTATGTAAGGGAAATGAAATTTATGATGCTATAATAATATTCGACTAATATTGATTATTGGTTTTACGTAGCGTATCGTGCGGGCGAAACGGGTGAGCTAAGCTTATAGCGATTAGGTAAATACTTATGGTGACTAGTTAGGCTGGGTAGCATAACTAGGTGGGTTTAATAGGAGACGTTAGGTGTGCACTATAGTTGAGAGGTGAGGAACTCAAGTGAGTGTGTCGGGACGACCATCGAGAAGAGTGGTAAAATCTGCTACAAACTACAAGACATAAAAAGGTTAGTATGGGGAGGCGAGATAGTTCAAAATGATAAAACGAATAAAAAAGAGAACACTTATCAAAGCAATAGCCTGTGCATATTTCAAATACATCTGGTCGGGACCTAGCTTCAATGAGCACTTGCGATAGATGGCGAGCACCACCCCCTTAATAGACCAGGAGAAAGGCTTAGAATTAGGGCCACATTGTCGCCCTGATAAGTAATGGAGAGAGAAGAGAAAGTTTTCACGGGGGCCTCAATGGCCTTATTCCTCTCTTCTTTTCTCTTCCTCCCTCTTTATCTTATATCGTTCTTTCTCGTTGGCTCTCGATATGGAGCCACCAGTTTGGGGGGAATCCCCTCTAATTTTTTCAGGGCTTGGACCCTAGCATACAATAGGATTTGATCATCGTCGTACTCATTTCCAAACAGTAATCTCCTCATTTGGAGAGCTATTAGGCCTTCTTCTTTTTCTTCCTCCTCCTGAAAGTAAGACTCAAAGTCTACTGGTTCAGCCAAGTAAGAAGTCTCCTCTTCTCGAAGAGTGATCTCTGGGATCTCGTCTATCGGTCGAGTAATGAAACTGGAAGTGGTGTTTGTGTATTCAAGAAGGTAGGAAGCGGATCGGGGATGTTCACCATCAGGAAGCCTATCCCTAATTTTCCAAACTTTCAAAAGGTCAGCGGCCTTTAAATGATCAAGGGATGGAGCTTTGTTTTTAACACGAGCTGCACAAAAATTAAAATAAAAGTATACATCTGCAAATAGAGCAAGTAACAAAAAATAAAAATTCTATAATTTACAAAGGAGAAACAAATAGCGACGTATGTGATCTTTACCCCAGTCAGGGAATAAGGGCCCCCGATACCTTTCGCCCTTAGGCAGGGGAGGATGTTGCTAATTCTTAGCAATGTAACCCTGGTCCTAATATCCTTTGTAGGAATCAGATAGGTTCACAATCAGAACTCTGTTGGCCTTCCTCGCCTTCAGATACAGAACAATATCATTAGGATGCGACCAAACGTAGCAAAACTTGATTTCTGGGACCCCCAAGTTAGTCCCATAATGTTTATTGATCATATGCACCCCGGTCACTATTTTCCAAGTGTTAGGGTGACACAATGCAGGCAAGACCTCAAAATAATTGAAAATTTTTAAAAATAAACAGTTTGGGGGAAAAAGTTAAACCCCCTTAGACCACAACGAGGGTGTGAATCCAGTGCCCTTCATACATATCCTGAACATCTCTGGTAATGGGGGCATAGTCGATCTCCACCCAGTCAAGAATGGAGTATATCTCTCTTAATTTTTCAATAGTTTTACCATAAAGACTGGCCATTGAAGAAAAAAATTTAAATAGAAAAGACTATGAAAGAAAATGAAGAAGAAAGGAAGCAAGAGAGAAGGACTTACAAGAAGAAAATGGTGCGAAGAAGCTCTGAAAATATGGAGAACAAGAAGGAAACTCTGAGTGAAGTTTGCGAAGAAAAAAGATTAGAATGCAAAGTGACGGTTTGCCATCAGCTAAACTCTATTTGAACCTTGTGCAAAATGATAAGGAACGGTTCCTTAAGAAGAATTTAGCACTTCAGATTGGTGCTCAGACCTGGGTACGCCCATCATTTCGAGATTATTACAAGTCTACCATGCTAGTCACCTTTAATTCTACTTGGACGAGCATACCCTTAATAGTTCACTAATTTTACAAATGTGGCACGCCAATTTTCAACAGTTTAGTTCAAGGGCCTACCTCCAATTATACTTGGACGAGCGTACCCTCAATAGTTCACGAACTTTACAAATATTCCATGCCGATTTTCAATAGTTTAGGTCAAGGGTCACTAAGTGTAGAAACATGAGATGTCGGTTTATTCAATTTCATCCACAAATTTTTGGGACACTCATCAATCACGTGACCTACACCCTCACAATCTGAACACCTCTCTGAATTGTTTTCAACGGAAGGTTTAAAACAAGAGTTTGTGTGAATTTTCCAATTAGGTTTTTCAAAAAGTTGACACCGAAAATCATTAAAACCACCAAAAGCCATTTTTGAGAGAAACATGATCAAAAAATGATTTTTCAACACTATTTTCGAAAACATGATCAAACGCAGTAGATTAGCGATATATACTCTAATACCAATTTGACGACGTGAGTAGTCAAATTTTATCAGGGAAAAACTTTAAAAATCATGATCACTCAATAATTTAGAGTGACCCGCTCTGATACAAATTTGAAATAGCTGCTACAGCGAAATTAATGCGAATTCTCAAATAAACCAATTTTAATTATGTATCAACAAAATCAGATTTAATAAAACCCAAGTTTTAATTTAATCCTAGAACATGCATTTAAGTGATATGGAATAATAAATCAAGAAGCATGCAAAGGTTGGAAACACCAATTTAAGGAAAAAATCCCCGCAGGGTAAAAACCTCTTATTTCCACTATAATTTGTAAAGTAACGGTTAACAATCAGATTACAACAAAAATAAAATTTGACTTATGAATACCCGCATGTGTCGGTTGCAGTCGTCAGTAATAAATCCACAGCAAGAAAACTCATAAGAATCGCAATCCTATCTTTAGCCGAGGAATACCGCAACACTCCCTAATGACCTTAATTCGGTGTAGATTTATCCTCTCTACAAAGACTAGAACAATAACAAAGATCTGTTCTTGGGTTCCAAAACAATTCACCAAAGATTGGATGTTTTGTGAATTGAAAAACAAGAGATTTAACTCTCAAAAGGTTGGAGAATAAAGTAAAACACTCAAAATCGTATTCTATTTAAAATCAGTGTTTCTCCAAACGAAATCCAGTAGTCTGACACCCTTTAAATACAAAAAATAAAGGCGGTGACATGTCAGAAAATAACTCTTCTCGTTCGAACAACATACGATGTCGTTTGAATGAGATCCTATCTCATTTGAATGGCCTATCAAATGAGTCCGTGATTGTAGATAATTTCGATACGAACGCGTGGCCGCCAGTTTCATACTTTTCTAATTTTTTATGAATTACTTATGATTTTTCTACGGAAAGGTGTCTAATATGAATTCAAAAAAAATTAATAAAAACTTTTAAAGCTCCGCTCCAACACTTAGAAAATATTTTATGAAAAATAATCCCAATACTCTAAGTGCATTATTAAGGTACTCTAAAATGTAATCTTACCAAAGTTAACCTTGCGGAGACTGTTTGTTGAAGAACCATGATTATTCGGATCCGTTTTGATGTGAATGTGAGCTTGATCTTCTTCGACGGTGTGGTGGTATACGACATATAAATTTATAAGGGACAAAAATGTCCTTACAAACATGCCTACGCTACTTCTATCACAGGAGGTCACGTATAGTGGGCAATCCCACCTTGGCGATTCCAGCAAGGTCTCGATGTGTGCCGCATAACATAGAACTTAGGGAGATTAACTATTTGAGAGTACAATAGTGGGATTAGCAAGTTATTTGGGTACTTATATAAGAGGAACAAAATTTATGATGATATAATAATAGCCGAGTAATATTGATTATTGGTTTTGCGAGAGCATATCGTATGGGCAGTACGGGTGAGCTAAGTTGGTAGTGGTTAGGCAGATACTTAAGGTGACTAGTTAGGATGGGTAGCATAACTAGGTGGGTTTAATAGGAGACGTTAGGTGTGTACTATAGTTGAGAGGTGAGGAACTCAAGTCAATGTATCGGGACGACCATCGAGAAGAGTGGTAAAATTTGCTACAAACTGCAAGACATAAAAATGTTAGTATGGGGAGGAAAAATAGTTCAAAATGATAGAACGAATAAAAAAGAGAACACTTATCAAAGCAACAGCCTATGCATATTTCAAATACATCTGGTCGGGACCTAGATTCAATGAGCGCTTGCGATAGGTGGCGAGCGCCACCCCCTCAATAAACCAGGAGAAAGGGTTGGAATTAGGGCCACATTGTCGCCTGATAAGTAATTGAGAGAGAAAAGAGTTTTCACAGGGGCCTCAATTGACTTCTTCCTCTCTTATTTTCTCTTCCTCCCTCTTTATCTTATATCCTTCTTTCTCGTTAGCTCTCGAGATGGAGCCACCACTTTGGGGGGAATCCCCTCTGACTTTTTCAGGTCTTGGACCCTAGCATACTGATTAGGCATAAATTCTTCCCAATTTATCCCTTAATTTAGTTACTTTTAGCACCTCGAACAACGTAATCGATTTGAATTTATCTCATAATCTTGCTACTGACTTATCCTAACAAGTAAACCGAGTTTTTGGTATTTCGTATTGATTTTATAGGTATTTGATGTCAAGAAACGAAAGAAGGAGACCGGAAGAATAAAGAAAGACAAGAAGGAAAGTCAAAAGGGCAAAAGTGTAATTTTTACCCAGAATTCGGATGATGTACCTAAAGATAAGTTGAAGATATCTAACTCATGAGCACAGAGGAAGAAATGTCATCTCAAACGGAATCCCTGAACAAAAGTTATGAGCAGTGAAAGTTGAGAACAAAAGTCAAACAGGCAGACCAGTCCGCCCCTATCCCGAACCGGTCCGTTGTGCCATACTCCAGAAGACCCCAGATCGAAAGCAAATTGAAGAAGGGTGAAATATAAAAGAACCGGTCCGTCCCAGACCGGTCTGCCAAAAAATAAAAGGAACCGATCCGCATTGGAGGCAGACCGATTCGCCTAAGGCCCGGACCGATCCGTCTATCGAGATCTTGAAATCTTATCTTCTCTTAAGAAGAGTCCTAGTGTAGCTAAAACTCCTGCATTTTTATAGGGTATAAAAATCCATTTTATTATCATTATTTTCACGAAGAATTAGTATAATTTTCCTTACTTTTCCAGAAACCCTAGTTTAGAGATAATTTATAGTTTTAATTCCAATAGTGAAGATTATTCAGAAATTCTTTGATTACAAGTGTTCTTAATTGCTGCTGCTGCTGCTATTGCTTTGGTAAGATTAGGAGTTACTTTTCTTCATTCAAATTCCTTGCTACATCATTCCAAAAGTTTTCCTTTGTTTAATTATGGTTTTCTTCAATTCAAACACTATTTTCATTACTTTCAGCATGCTAGGCTAGATTTTCTAAGGCCGGGATACATGAACCCAGCCTAATGTGTTAATTGCATGTGTATAACATTAATCCTCTAAATTTAGTGTTTGATTACGACCGTATTGTGTAGGAACACAACAATTGTAGATCTTTATATCTCGTTTGCCTTTGGGTAACCGGGATGATTTAGAATGTAATTCGAGTGTCACTATCGTAATACCGATTTACTCGTCCTCAGATTAAGTATGATGCGGGCTTGAACCTCGTATATGTAATTCTTAGGAGTACTAAATTTCGGGTCTAATTAATCAATTAAATTTACGATTAATATTATAACTGCAATACACTAGGGTTGGGGGATTGTATTCCTATCCTGTTTTTCTCATTCATAGTTTAAAGTTTCAACTTAGTCTTCATCAGTATTTGAGGTAATTTAGTATAATTGCATCTTTTCTTATTTTCATTAAGTGCATCTAGTATAGTCATTCTCAAAACCAAATCATTTTTCCTTTCTTTTTAGAGCCAGAGTGAGGATTTTCTTGTCTATCCAACGTCGTCATAATTACATTTTCCTAATTCCCTGAGGATCGATACCCGACTTATCGGATTATTACTTGAGCGACAGGCTTGAACTTGAGCCTAGAGAGTACGTATTTCTGAGACACATTCATAGTCGAGTCACATACAATAGGATTTGGTCGTCGTACTCATTTACCAACAGTAATATCCTCTTTTGGAGAGCAATTAGGACTTCTTCTTTTTCTTCCTCTTCCTGAAAGTAAGACGCAAAGCCTACTGGTTTAGCCAAGTAAGAAGTCTCCTCTTCTGGAAGAGTGATCTCTGGGTTCTCAGCTATCGGTCGAGTAATGAAACTGGAAGTGGTGTTGGTGTATTCAAGAAGGTAGGCAGCGGATCGAGGATGTTCACCGTCAGGAAGCCTATCCCAAATTTTCCAAACTTTCAAAAGGTCAGCGACCTTTATATGATCAAGGGATGGCGTTTTGTTTTTAACATGAGCATGAAAAAAATAAAAAAAGTATACATCTGCAAATAGAGCAAGTAATAAAAAATAAAAATTCAGTAATTTACAAAGGAGAAACAAATAGCGACGTATGTGATCTTTACCCTAGTCAGGGCATAAGGGCCCCCGATACCTTTCGCCCTTAGGCAGGGGAGGATGTTGCTAATTCTTGGCAATGAAACCCTGATCCCAATATCCTTTGTAGGAATCGGATAGGTTCACAATTAGAACTCTATTGGCCTTCCTCGCCTTCAGATACAGAACACTATCAATAGTCTGCGACCAAACATAGCAAAACTTGATTTCTGGGACCCCCAAGTTAGTCCCATAAAGTTCGTTGATCCGATGCACCCCGTTCACTATTTTCCAAGTATTAGGGTAACACTGTGCAAGCAAGACCTCAAAATAATTGAAAATTTCTAAAAATAAACGGTTTGGAGGAAAAAGTTAAACCCCCTTAAACCACAATGAGGCTGTGAATCCAGTGCCCATCATCTATATCCCGAACATCTCTGGGAATGTGCCCTTCATCCGTCCTAATTTCAACATCATATTTTTAACCGTGTATTTAACATGTGCTTAAATACATATTGATAAGCTCAAATCGGTTACGAACAATCTCGGGGAGATATTCAGAGACACCTTACGAGCTATCTACAAGAAGAATGAATTACTTATACAATTGAATAACTTATTCATGATTACTATAAATATAAACACTTACCCCGAGGCAAGGGGGATGTAATTTTGATTACTTTAGAGAACCTAATAAGAACAGTGACCTCTCCGTGGAAAAAGGTAAGTTGCCAAACCACGTATATTTTGTATTGTGTGTAATCTTTCGTCTGTTTGCATTTACATACTTCCTATGATTGTTTATTGTGATAATTTTACACTCACACTAAGTTTCTTGTAAGTCATTTGTATTCATAAACTTCCAATAGTGATGAATTAAAGGTTTTGCCCTGTAAAGGGATTTTTCCCCCATCTTGTTGTTTTTGCATATTTGGACTGAAATTGCAAATTTGAATTTGGACATAACTCGCATGCACACCAAAATTAACTAAAGGTTAAAATTTCGTTAAAAATTAGTTTTGTGTGTTGGGGAATTTAAATAAATAAATTGATCCATTAGTTCATGTGCACTCTCAACAATGATCTCGGGATCCACCCAAATCATATCAAAGTGGATCGAAGCAAAAACACCCATGTTTTCTTTCAGGAATTAGATGAGATATTCTCTAAGGAATGTCTTAGTCAAGCCCTAATATGGAATTCTTTGGTCGGGTCCTCCGTGTCAATGTTGATGGTAATTAGGGCTTTCATTAGTTCCCCCTTTATTCTTTCTTTTCATCTAACAGATCTAAGGTGTCCAAAGCTAATAGTTCCACAATTTGTCTTTACATTTTGGTAGAGATTTTGAGGGGAACAAGGTGTTAATTTAAAGGAAATGGAACTTGTCATTCCCATAGACGATGCCAAATTGATGAGACTAGAAATTGTTTAAGACCTCAGACCCTCGGTTGCTCACTCCCAAACCTCATCTGAGTAAAGGAAAGGTATGTCAAAGTATAAGAAAAAGAATTTAAGTGGTTCAGACCTACAGCCATTGTAAAAGGGTGGTATGCTTATATATTAGAGTATTGATGAATATTATAAGCTAAGAGACCCCTTGAGCTTTGGATAATGGATTGTAAGGTCCTGCTTCCTTTGTTAATAGTTCAAATGACCATAGGAAGTAACTGAATAACTTCTCTTAAGGGTTCCTGGGTGCGATTTTGGGTTTTCAAATGGTATATAAAGTATGTTACAATAGGAAATAGTCTTAAATTATAAGTAAGGCTCTCAATAATGAGTTAAGAGTGTGGAACAAAGGCTCAATATTTTTTGAAAGACTTGAATTCTTTATTCTGGGAACTTGGATCATCTTGGCCGCTTCTAAGCCCCTTTTTTATATGACAATTATGAAGTAATGGTAGTTGGATCGTTGAAGTGTGGCAGTGACCTTCCTAAGGCTTGACGTTGTCAAAAAGTTAGTGGAATGTTGGTTAAAGGTTTTACAAGTGGTGTAAGGTAGTTGTTGGGTGCATTAAATGTTGATGGGAATTATCAAGGCATGTGGGCACGACTGGTGGCAGTAGCTGAAACATACTTATGATTTTTACCTGCGTACCAGACTAGTTTCAATAACTTCTCTTAAGGTTTAAAAAGTCTTGAAAATATTTTGTAGTTGTCGTGAGTTGACTTTACGGTATTTTGTAATGTTCCACCTTAGTTTAGAGGTCAGACCGATAGGAGGCTCGACTCTTCCAATCTAAGGTTCCTTTTAGTCAATAGATATGATAAAGATCCTTGTGCTGTGGTTTGAGGATATTGTTGAGTGCTTGTGGTAAGTTCACCAACCGTTTTGAATAGTATTAGTGGGGGTTTAGGATATTGGTTAGCGGTTGAACTGAGGTCGAGGGTTGATCGTTGGATGTTTGTTCTTTCTTAGAGAGAAATTGGGGACCTTTGAGAGGTCAAGAATCAACTAGGTTGTCGTTTTAAGTTGAGAATCTACTTCATGCTGAATCCGTTAAAGAACTTCAATTCCCATACTAGATTTCCAATTCCAACGTAGTCACAAAAGAAAAAGAGAAAAAAAAGGGAGATTTTGTGTTAATTTTATTTATCACAACAAATCATGACTAAAGGATAGTTTTCAACTCCCCAAGATCGACCAACTCATAGATTCAATAGAGACGCCATTTGATTAACTTTATGTGTACCTACTCTGGATATCTTCAGATACCTTTGTTCGGCCACGACTAATAGAAGACCTCGTTCATCATGACTTTAGGGCTTTACTAATGCAAAGTCATGCCCTTCGTCCTAAAAAAAACATGGGTGACTTATCAATACATGGCCAATAAGAAAGTAGTCAATCGCTCATATTAAAGATATGATAAGAGGTCACCTAAGTGTATGTGCTTTAGGCAATGATAGAATTATGAACTTTAACCCAATTTTAATCTCCAACAAGTATTGTGAACCAATTTAATTCTTAACCAAATTTTATCTTCTTAATCCTACACATGCATTTAGTATGATTAAGAAGATAAAGTAAAGTAAATCTCACAACGTCAATGTATAAGGAAACCACTAAGGGAAAAACCTCAGAGGGCTCAGGTCAGACAATCACTATGATAAGAAAAATTACAAAGAGGGAATTTTATCTTACTCAATGACTCGACTCCACAAGCCTTGACGCCTCATCTTTTCTTAGACCGCTCCTCCACAGCGCAATGCGGGGATCTGTCTATGCCAAGTCCACAACACACGATTCCACGAGTGCCTCGATATCCACCGATGCAGCTTGAATCACCATCTTCTCACATGGAGATGTAAGCACAAAATCCATCGCAAGAAACTCATTCTTTCTAGATGAAATAATTACACGAAGTGCAAACCAAGATCTCTAGAACATGTATATTATGAACAATCTTGAAACAATAAAGGATGTGTTTGGGTGTGAGAACTCTTTGCAAAAAAAAGTGCAAAAAACTATTTTTCTGAGTAAACGACACCTTAAATAATAAAACATAATTTCCAAGGCAGTAGATTGTTCGAACGAGATCCAGATCTCATTTGAACGAAATAAGCATTTCGTTTAAACGAGGCTTAATTTTGTTTGAACAAATAAAATAAAGTTTATTGTTCATACGACTCTATTCTCGATCTAACTCGGATAAAACATGATTTCAAGCATTTAAAAAATCATTTTAATAAAATACCACATCCTTAAAAAATATTTCGAGGTCCATAATGCGTAATGCATCCATACCTGAGAGAATCTTGGATAAAATGTGATCATACGAAGACTGAAATGTGCACCATAAACGTGGAATGATGTAATCTATGAAATGTGACAGCTAAATATTCATCACAACGTCATATGCTTAGTGGAATCTCAACACGTAAAAGACTATCCTACGACTCAAAGTGATTTTCGTTCGAAATAATACCAATATATACAAATTGACACTATTTGGAAATTTGCCCTTACAAATCTCCCCCTTTGACTATTTTGGGACAAAACCAAAAAAATAAAATGTTAAGCCGGGCAGCCAAATCGAAAAATCTATGTCCCATCCCATAAACCCAAATATAAAAAATACAGGACACGGACAATATATGAAGCACTGACAAGCATTGTCTGAATGTGATGTAGTCGAAAAATCTGAATCTCTGAACAATAACTACGCACGAAACAAACAAATACCACAAACGAATCATAGAGGTACATAAAAATATATAAATAAATAACGTCAGTAACACTCCGCCTACATCACGTGTCTCTCATCTTTTTTATTGGAATAAACAAATAGTGGGACAGAAAAAACACAAATCATCATGTCAAGGAAGAATATAATAAAGGAATAAATATCATGGCTAGATAAAGATCTCAATATCAGCGAACAGTGTAATCATATGATAATGGATAGTAGTGAACAGATATATGAAGCACATGATGAATAAATATGAGAAACGGGGTACATCAATACAAATCATATGTGCCAATAAATAATATAACTGCATAATGATGAAATCCTGAAATATCCATGCCCAACAGATAATATGAGCTAATATAAATCCAACAGTAGTAAAATAATATGAGTGTATTATCAAATACATAAGAACTGAATGAACAATATCCAAACACATCAACAGAAATAGTGGATCTCAGAATAAAAAAGTTGAATCAACATCAGCAATCTCCACCATCATCATCATCAACAGCAGTGTCATTGTCCCTGCATCTCTAAGACATCCCTGCTCCTCTGCTCTGCTCTCGTCTTCAAATCTTATCCAAAAAAGATGAAATATGAGACTGTTGAATGGTACGATATTGTGCCTTCGCATCCAACCTAGGCATCATGGCCTCTGTGAGACTGTGATACAACAAAGCTCTGCCAGCTCAGCCTACAAAAGTATACGTTGTTGTCTCTCCTCCTCGTATCTACGCTCAGACTCCTCTCTACTAGATCCTGCCCCAAAAGACGGTTTCTCGGTGGGAAAGGTTCCAGATGGTTGTGAAGTGTGACCTCCCCTAAAGAAAAAGATGCATATGCCAAGAAACCAAGATGAGCATGTAAAGTTAAGTGACTCTCAAAATGGAGCACAGTGTTAGCATCAATGGTAGAGATGCCAAACTTCTCAACCTCATCCTAAGGAAGAGGTACCTGTGTTTCACATAGATAAGGGTCATGAGGATACTGAAAGGAAGTTTGGCGCATATAGGAGTGGTACTGGCATTAGGCACAGAAGTCATGACATGCATAAGGATGCTAGGCAAATCAATGCGCCAATATTTGCTGACAACATACATAAAATAGATAATGTCTAAGGAGATCTGTGTGTGATTATTCCTAGGGTAGATTGAGGAAGATGTAAAAAAATTAAGCACTTGATAATTAGAGTGGAGGTGATTATGGTATATAATAGCTGAACGAGGGGGATTCTCCCTAAAGCAGTGACGGATAATGTTATCGATATCGGGTATACCACTAACATGACTGGGGAAAATAGCATCGGGCTTCATAGGAATTGTAAAATCTGGCTAATAAGGTCAGGAGTGACTATCACATGAACACCTTGGACAAAGGTTTAAGAACCTACAGACGTCCGAATAGCCCTAAAGTAGAACTCTCGTACTATGTTAGGATGTATGACGTCGTATATGGAAAACAATGGATCCCAACCCCTCCCCTGAAACCATACAGGAATGCTATAAGCGGCAACCTTAAAAACTCTCTCGTGGATGAAAGCTCGAATGTGAAACCTGAGTGTACAAAACTACTCGTAATCTACCCTACTCCCTCACCGGTCAGGAGTATAGCGTGAGCGGTTGGCCTGTGCAGCCTGTGCACGAGGAGAGGTAGCATGCTCCTTAACTTGTTCGAAATAGATAGAACAACATCGTCCTCCAGCCATGTGTAAAAACAGGAATATGATAGGTATAAGCTATGAGATTGTATGCTAATCTCTTAACCCAAACCGATAACACAGGCTCTAAATCATATCCCCATACACAATCCAACCAAACAACTGGGTAAACCAAAAACCAAACAGTAGCAAGAGATGACAATATCAGCAAAGATAATGGATAAACCAATAATGCGTAATAAAATTACGCACATCAAACTAGTGTATGTGTCAAAAAGATAAAAAAATAATTTTTTAATAGAATCTATTTTTTTCGATATTTTGGGACTCACACACAACCAAACATGGGGCAAAGACTAACATAATACCAAAAGGAAAATAAAAAATAAAACAAAACAGTAAACAACCCCAAAAAATGAAGGTTTTTGAACTTAAAATCGTGTAGACCAATTTTCATACACGCAAATGTAAAAAAATGATGTATATAAATGGTAAAAGTTGTAGAAAATTTGGCACAAAATTTTAATTCCAAAACTCTTCAAACCCTAATGAAAAAGATAAAATACACAATCAATAGCTGAAAAATGGCACTAGGGTGGATTAAATAGCAAGAAAATCTAAAATATCCAAGAACAAGATTTTCTATGCTAAACACGCTCAACAATGGCAGATTGGGAAAGCAAAAGCGAGAAAAAATCATGAGAAGATAAGGGGAAAATTGAAAAAATGACAGTAGTTAAACCTAAAAGCATTTTTTTAAGTCGTTCGAATAAAAACAGAGTGTCGTTAGAACAAGAAAGAGAACTCATTATAACCAAGGAAATAGTTGTTTGAATGACAGTGACATTTCTTTAGAACGAAAGGCACTCTCGCTTCAAGCGATATGAAATGGTGGATGCTCGTTCGAACCTCGTTTGAAGAAAACATCAAACGACCTTATAACGGCCCAACACTGTATAGATGAAAACCCTAAATTGAAGCTCATGAGAACCAAAGATCAAATGACAGCCATATCTTGTTTAAAAGAGACAGGATACTCATTCAAACGACACTTAAAAACTCTAAATCTCTCCTCATACCACTAATACTAGACCCAAAAAAGTAAAAACATGAGAAACATCCATCTAAAACCAAAAATGTAAAAACGTTACTCAAAAACATAAGAGATACACGGTAATATGGTATCGATGTGGCTAAACATGGAATGGAGTGAATGGGCGTGAAGTAAAATAAATGAACCATGACCCAAACACCAAGATACATTCAAGAAGCTCTAATTGACCTCAAAATATTATCAAACCACATATGTGACAGTAATGAATTTAACTTAATAAACAAAACATACACCATGCACACAAGTATAAATTTTTGACAATTCTACTAAACAATAGCGTCATGACACGACCGATAAACCTAGGACTCATTGTGCAAACTCGTTGATCTTCGACTAAACTTCCTCAAAAGATAAACATATGTATTTTTCTATTATTTTCCAATACAAGTTTCTTTTTAAGTACTATCTTTCCTTTTATGATATCCTACATTGACCCTTTTTGGAAATTTTTGATTATTTTATAGCCTTTTCTTTATAAGCTCTTTTCAAAGGTGGCTTTCACGTACAGTCAACCTGCCTATCGCATCCCTTTTGCCTGTACACTCATATTTTTCAATAATACATCAATATCCTAACAGGAAACAGCTCTTACATGCATAACTCCCCTAGGTCATAAATATGCGTAGATGATAAGATTGAGAGGAAAATGTCTCACTAAACTCAAATGTACATGAGAAGTTAAACATTCTAAATATCTTGTGCATGTGTGTACGATGGCATATACACAATCGAATTCAAAATGCAAGTCAAGTTTAAAACAACTCCACGAACTCATGGTTACGATTAACTTAAGTATCAAAAGTCATGACCAAATGTCTTAGCCATATGGAACTTGCAAAGTAAAGTAAACTCTAAGACACATAAAAAATGAAAATCTTTTTGAGTTTTTTAAAAAATTTAGACCCAAAAGACAAAAAATTATATTTTTCAAAAATATATGAAGAAAAAAAACTTTTTGTATTTTCTTAATATGACTCAAGAAGGAAAAAGAAAAATATATAAAGTATATACAAGTCATAACCCTAGAAAAGATATATTAAAAAGACACAACTAGAGTATGACAAACATAGCTAACACACTCAACCATAAGATCCAACATGGGGAGAACCGCGTGCAAGCAAATAAGAATCGCCAAGCCTACTACCTAAAGACTCTAAATCCAATTTCCTAACCCAAGTAGGTGTATAATGATGAATAGGGGTTTGGGGAACCAAAGCAACTCTATTCTTAGACTTCCTAGGAGTGTTCTGAACATCGTAGCAAAATCCTCGAAAGTGGCCCTCTCTATCGCAATGAGTGCAAGTGTAAACACTGCGTGGAGTGTTACCTAAATGTTGACATTTTCTAATGTTCCTAGTTGATTCTCTCATATTCATTGCCTTTACTTTGGGAATGGGAGCAGCACGATCATCGAAGTCAATTCCACACCTATTATCTTTGATTTAGACAGTGCCTAACATCCTATCCAACTTTTTTGACCTAGCCTCCAAATCAAATTTAACCCTACTCAAATCTATCAATCTCTCCTCAAGCTCAACTATCCTAGACTCGAGTAATTGCCTAGATTCCTCAAACTCTAGATTTTTCTTCTTCATAGCCCCATCAAACCATGAAGACTATCTTTCTAACCCTCAACATATTCTAGTTTCTCCCTAGGAGTCTTCTCACATGCCTTAAGATCCTCAATCATTGCATCATTATTATTTCCTACGGCATGTTCTTTCAACTTAGCATCTAACTTCAAGTTATCCTTCTTCACCTTCATAGTTTTCGCATACAATTCAAGGAAGGCAACTTGTAACTTACTCTCATCTACTTCCTCATCCCCACTCACATCTCCCTCACTCACTTGGGATTACTAACTATGGCCTCGGAATTGTCATGAAAAGGTATATCTTCATGGGAAGATTTATCATCGTCACCCACATGACTAGCCGTGAACGCGGTGCAGTTACTCTCATTGGGGGAATTATCTCCCTCTTCTGGATCATTATCCCTAAGGGTGGCATTAAATTCTATCGATTTCTTTCCCTCCTTCCTAACTCTAGTGGGGCACTCAGCTACTTAGTGGCCATAACCCTCACAACCATAACATCTATCTGACTCAACCCTCTTAATGTTCTCACTCTGGTTCTTAGGGAAGTGATCGGCCTTATTGATCTTATTTTTCTCAAACCTTTTTACATCTTTTGATTGCTTTTGAGATTTAAGAAATTTCCTGAACTTCTTTGCCAAAATGACCACATCTTCATACTCGATGTTAGACTCGTCATCTGAAACATTTGTTTTCTCCTTTAGGGCTTTCAAAGCTATTTTCTTTTTTTTTTCATCAATTTCTTGGAAATAACATTTCAAGCTCATAAGTTTGTAGGTTACCCACAAGCTCTTCAAGTTTCGTCGAGTCAAGCATACCCAAAGAGTTTAAAATGTCACCTTTGGATTAAATCTATTAAGCAACGGACTTAAAATTTTCCTTATCACTCGGTTGTCGAGTATCTTCTCTCCCAAGTTAAACGACGAGTTGACCATATCGAACAATCTAGCGTAGAACTCATCAAAGGTATCATTCCCTAACATCTAAATCGTCTCAAACTGGGTGATGAGGTTTTAGAGTTTGGAAGCCTTAATAGCGTTGATCCCTTTATGGGTGAGTTAGAGTATATCTCAAGCCACTTTAGATGTCTCACGCGTCATAAAATGATGGAATTCCTCTGGGGCGACAGAACAAAAAAGTGCATTCAAACCATTAGAATTGTATTATGCTAATTTGTGCTTGACATCAGTCCACGACTTAAAAGGTTTTAAGTTTATTGCCTCTCCATCTCTTGTGACTAGTGGAATCCACCCCTTAACTACATCTAACCACACCCTCTCATCTATAGACTTATGTGCTGACTTCATATGCATTATCTAGTAAGAACAATTAGTCCCATCAAACATAAGTATTCTAACAACCTCAAACCGTCCAGGATTCATGCCTAAAGACAATGAATCTCAAACACAGTAAATTCATGTTCTAGATCTGGTGCCAATTTAAGAAAGCCCCTAAGTGTATGTGCTTTAGGCAATGACATAATTATGAACTTTAATTCAATTTTATTCTCTAGCAAGTATTGTAAACCAATTTTCTTCTTAACCAAATTTTATCTTTTTAATCCTACACTACATCTAGTGTGATTAAGCAGATAAAGTAAAGTAAAGTTCACAACGTCGATGTACGAGGAAACCATTTAGGTAAAAGACCTCGGACGGCCCAGGACAGACAATCACTATGATACAGAAAATTACAAAGAGAGAATTTAGTCTTATAACTCAATGACTCGACTCCATAAGTCTTAACGCCTCTTTTTCTCTTAGACCGCTCCTCCACAATGAAATGCAGGAATCCACCCTTGCCAAGTCCACAGCACACGAATCCACGACCGCCTTGGTATCCACTGATATAGCCTAAATCACTATCTTCTCACACGGAGATGTAAAAATGGAATCCATCATACGAAACTCATTCTTTGTTGATGACAAAATCACACAAAGTGAAAACAAAGATCTTTAATACATGTATATTATGAACAATCGGATCTTGAAACAGTAATGATGTGTTTGTGTTTTAGAACTCTTTGCAAACAAAGTGCATAAAACGGTTTTTCTTTTTCGGGTTTGAGTTCTTCCATTTTTCTGAGTAAACGACGCCTTAAATAATAAAACAAGATTTTTTAGGAGGGAGGTCATTCAAACGAGATTCATATCTCGTTTGAATGAAACAAGCATCTTGCTTAAACGAGGCCTAGTTTCGCACAAATAAAATGAAGTTTATAATTCATACGACTATAAACTCGATCTAACTGAGATGAAACACGATTTAAAGCATTTTAAAAATCATTTTAATAAAATAATACACCCTTAAAAAATATTCTAAGGTCCATAATACGTAATGCATCCATACATGAGAGAATCTCGGATAAAATGTGATCATGGGAAGACTGAAACGTGCATCAAAATTGCGAAATGATGTAATCTCTGAAACGTAACCGCTAAGTCTTCATCCTTGCGTCATAGTCTTAGTGGATTCTCAACACATAAGAGACTGTCCTATGACTCAAAGTGCTTTTTTCGGAATAATGTCAATACATACAAATTGACACTATTTCAAAATTTGTCCTTACACATGATCAAGACATTCAAGATCCTAAGGGAATAAAAATGAAGTTGAATACCTCTAATAATGTCTCTAAGGTTAGCTCTCGAAAGTTCTTGGGCTATTTGGTGGCACAGGGGGGGATATAAGCAAACTTGGATTAGACCAATGCTTTATAAGATATAAAGAAACTAGCCACATACAAAGATCTGCAAATCTTGACAAGGATATTAGCCTCCATCAATAGGTTTATAATATGTTCATCAGATAAATACTGGCCATTCTTCTAATCTCTAAAAAGAAGGCAAGTACAAAAGTTTGTAAGGAGGAGTGCGATCGGGCACTAGAATAGATACACCAGTAGTTAGGATCATCTCCCTTGATTTCAACCCATGTTGGTGGTGAAACTCCACTTATACTTAGCTATTTCTTAATGTGAAACTAGCAAAGTGCTGGTACAATTATACACAGAGAGTGGATGCCAATTTACTATGTCGCCAATACTCTCGTTGAGCCAGAAGAATGGTATACGCCTATTGAGAACATGGTAATGGAACTAGTAGTGGTAACATCTACGAGAAAGATGTGACTTTATTTTTATTCCCACAAGACAGTCGTCTTGATATCCTATTTGTTCAAGGAAGTTCTTAAAAAAGAAAATTTTTCCAACAAGAATAATGTAGTTTTCTCCAGAACTGGTGCAATTCAACATCAAGTATGAACCACGAACAACCACCAAAGGGGAAATTTTAGCCAATTTCATTGTCAAGTTTTCTACCTCGCCGCTAGAGACGGACGACATATAACTAAATACCATTCTAGGTATTCTCAATATTAACCAGGGGGACTAACCAAAAGGGTGGAAATTAATCATGGATGGTGCATCCAAAGAAAGAGGGACTGACATTGGGATTATCTTCGTCACTCCTCAAGGTTGTCTCATCAAGAAACTAGTTCACCTAGGATTTACAGGAACCAAAAATAGGCCACTATAAGGCCACAATTCATGATCTATAAGGGGTGATTAATAAGGGAGACAAAGACATAACAGTATACTATAACTCCCGTCTTATTATTAACGAGCTGAGTGGGGAGTACGATTCCAAGTGTCCCAAAATGATCGTTTATCGAGATAAAGCAAAATTATTACAAGAAAGATTTTAGATCATTCTCAGTGTAACAACCACTAAAGAACAACAATAGTCACTTTAATGCATTGGACGCTTTAGCATCGGATATTGACACTAATCTGAAGAGAATTATCGTAGTGGAATACATTGATCAACCAAGCATTGATGAGTCGAAGACAACCCTAGAAATCATATAAATACAACTATCCCCATCATGGATAGATCCGATCATGGCGTACCTGAGAATCTTGGATTTTCCACTAAACAGCAAAGTGGACTACTGTGACAACCCGAATATAATTATGATAAATCATGTTTAGGGGATGCATACTCATGTGATATATGTGTTGTTTGCATTAGATGTTAATCAAGCGTATGATCGGGGATAACATGTTGAGAGCATATGATTCTTTATGTGGTGAAAATAATCATGAAAATATATTTCTAATGCATCATTATGTTTATAAAACTAAACTAGGGTGTTGGTGCAAAATTGGCAATGTTGGGTCGCCAAATGTGAAAGTTATGATATTTTGAGTAAATTAGTACTCTTATGTTCGAGCCGCCCAAATTAGGCTTACTAATTTTATTATTTTGGGAAAACCCAAAATATGAAAGTTGTACATATGTAAGTTATCTACGCGTAAACGCAAAGTGAGAGTAAATCGGGGTCTGTATTAGGGAGATATGATGTTTTTACAAAGGCAGGACAAATCTGTCATTAATGGTATTGTCTTATTGGACCTCTTGTTCAACCAATCACATGCCACCGCCTTAAAATGGTCACATGGGGGGCTCATGGACATGTTTTTTATTGCTTATATATTATATATTTGTCATATTGCTCATTTCATATTACAATTTTGGGAAGAAAGAAGCTTGAGGAGAGAGAAAGGAAGGTTTAATGAAAAAAAACCTTTGGAAAATTCCAATAAATTGAGGGATCCTCGTAAGGTAATTACTTCTTTATTAAAGTTGGTCACATGGATGAGTTCTACATTGGTATATTTTTTTTCTGATTTTGATAAAGATTTGAATGATACCCATATTGCCAAATTGTGTAAAAACAGGGACGGCTTAAGAACATACGTAAGAACGCGTGTTAGGATAGTAAATGTTTACTTTAAAGTCCCAGATTTGGATTCCCTTCTCATGAAGTTTTTTGACATAGAAAATTCTTGTATATGATTTTTTGTATTTTAAAAACGTGTTTAGTATATGTTTCCATGATTGATGCCCGAGGAGGAGGTTATGCATGCTTAAAAATGTTAAGCTATGCCTTAATGTTTTATTCCGACCTAGTTGTGGTAAAAATGGCATAAATCATGGAATACTTATCGAAATTAATATATGATAGTTGGAGATGTTAGATAACATATATTAGTATAACATATCCAAAAAATATATAAAAATACCCAGAAATGAATCTTGGGGGATAGTTTGAAGTGTAGGTATAGAATCTGCCCCAAAAGTGTAAGTGTGCATACCTGGTGTTTGATGATTTGCTTGATATAGAAAATGAACTCTAAAAATTATGAAACTATAATTTTTTATAATTCAATATGTTTATTAAAATTTGGTGGAATATCATGGAAAGTTATGATATAGAAAAATTATGAAAATTGTTGAAAATTGACTAAACGATAGAGGAGCCTATAGGGCCGATTTGTTTTCTGATAAAGAAATGGCCATATCTTGCTCTAAGAAACTTGAAACGATGTGTCGTCTTCTGTATTGGGAACCTAATATGATAAGAATTGGATTTACAAGAATGAATTAAAGTATGTTTGGACTATGAATTGGATATGTTAAATATATTAACATGAAATTAAATGAGACTTCATTTATGATAAATGATTTGAATATGATCATATTATGCTTATGAATTGAATTACGTTTAAGTGATTCTTTGGATTGGTAATATTCTTATCATGAAAATAATATTGTAAGAATGATAGGAAGGGAAGGATAACTCGTTGAACAACTACCAGACAAAGGCAATGGGAAAAGCCCATTAAGTGGCCAAGGTGAGTGTACTCATTGGTAAGATGCATTTATACATGGCTATGGATAAGCTCATAATATTACACACCAGTAAGATGTATTTATGTATTGTTATGGATATTATCATAATGTTATAAATATGAAACTATTCATTTCGATTTACCGAAATGGGAGGTTACTCCTCAACCCAAAATGGGGGAGAATAGTCTCTTGCAGACAGGATATGTGAATCATGATTCTGATACGTTGGTCATTCTTTATGAATGAGCCGGATAAGTATATAATTGGTCATTCGTTATGAATGAATAGAATAAGTATATAATTGGTGATTCTTTATGAATTAGTCGGATAAGTATATAATTGGTCATTCTTTATGAATGAGCCAAATAAGTATCCATATATCATCACGGGGATATGATTTATTGCATTTAATTTTATGCAATAGTGTAGTAGTGATGCATTTGCTGAGCTATTTTGCTCATGGTTCCTATGTTTATATTTTCCAAGTATTTTGATATCACTGTCAAACCTAGGAGGTCGGTGCGTTTAGCAAGGGATGCATAAAACCATGATTTTGGTCAAACGGGTAATTTTAGCCTACTTATCTTTTTAGTAAGTTTGAATAAGCATAATTACCTCAAAAATTGTGAAAAGTTTTAGTTTTATTGATTAATGTTAATAACTGAAGAAAGGATACTCGTGTTTATGGTTTGGTTAATGTAATTATGATTTGACTCACTTTAACTTTCAAACTTAATTATAAGTAACTAGGTTGGGGTGTGTCAACCACAAACTGGAGATCCAGTATACCAGGTTTTTCCTTAACTCCAAAGGAAAAATTTATCAATGATCGTTCACGATACCTCTCCTCCAATTTATTCATGTGGACTATGTTAACGAAAATGTTATTTATCCCTAATTAGTTAAATTAGTTTAATTAATGTACATTTTAGTTTAACTTAATGTATCGATTTTGATGATTCCAAACATATTTTTATTAAGCTATTATATAGATATTTCTTATTGTATAATATTTATAATATAATCTTGTTCATATACCATCATATACATATATTTATTATATTATATAATATTTGCATTTATGTCATATTGCCTTGATTACATATTTATTCTGATTGAGTTATACTTGTTTATATCAAGTTTTATTTTCACGACTCAACATTCCTCGACTCTACTCAATGACATATCCGAGTAAAGGTACTCACGTAAGGTTGCACATTTGCACTTGACACATTAGGCACACATGCATATTTCTTGATCTATGATTTTAATTGTGTGACTAATCAATTATGAGCCGAAACATTTTTTTTCTAAAAATGAAATTACTTTTTTTTGAAAATAAGTTGACACTAAATATTTTTTATAAAAGTTACGTAATAATTTTTTTGAAGTTAAAAATATTTTTTGGAATGATATTGCATGTGCGTGTCATATTATATGTCCGATATTATATATATATATGTGTTTGTGCGCATGATATTATTTTATATGTATTCATGCGTGTATGTTAGGATATATATATATATATATATATATATATATATATATATATATATATATATAGGTATATTTAATGGGTTGTTATCCTTTTGCTTTAGACAAACTATTGCCTTGCTGTAGACTTGATCGAATTGACTCATAACACCATGCTTTAGTTGTAGCCAAATATCTGATTGCATGTGTGATATTATTGTACTTTGTATATTAGTGGCTTAAAAGCCTTGTGTGTACTCCCATGTCCTGCCCGATTTGACCTCCTGGCTTTAGGCTATTAATTGTTGTTTTTTAAAGCTTTGCCGCATAACTGTTGCGAATTAATCCCTTTGTACTGTTGGATGCGTGTACCTCACCATACACCTATGCTTTAGTTTTTAAAGCTTTTTCTTAGACTATTATGTGTTATCAGTTGGCGATTTGACCGCCTGTGGCCTTAGGCCTTACCGAGCTGACAGCCCATCATCTAGTGGCTTTGCCGAGAGCTGTTTGCCAATAGCTTGAGTCTCTCTGCTGGCATTTTCTCCAAGGATCAACTGCCAAAAGATTTGGCATTAATTTTTTTTGTTCGTTCAAAGGCTGGCAACCTTACCACCTTTTGTCAACTATTACTCCATACTTGCTCGTTTTTGTACCTGTAGTCTTTGGACCTCAATTGTTGGTAGCGTTAGGCGTTGTCATTTCAACCTTGTCAATTTTCGTCCATACCTTTACAGTTCACTGTTTCGTCAGTTGTTGTATCCGAGATACATGATGAATACCGCTTGCTTCCTTACTAGCTTCCGTTCTTAGTTAATCTGACCTCCTTATAAGTTTATACACATAGACTTGATTATAGCCTTTGGCTAGTGACCGTACTGTACCTGTTATAGTCCACTTGCATTGAATTATTTTTTTATATTGATTTCTACTACATCCATGCTACATCTTTATACATTTTAGGCCATGCATGTACTTTTGTCTACACAGTGTGCCTCAAGCTTGTACTCAATCATATACATAATTTTATTAAATGGAGATTTTTTTTTTGCCATGCCATACCAGTTGCTCAAATATATTGACTAGACCGTGTATATTTTTTTTCTCTCTATTAGACTCATATATTTTTGCAGGAGTTGTTTAGTATACACTTATAGAACCTCCTACTGTTATATATTTTAAAGATGTCACTTCCAAGCGTCATCAGCTATTTTTATTCAGAAGCAAAATTAAGATTTGCAGAATATTTTATCTCAGTAAAATTCAGTGCATTTAATGCTACACTCAGACCATTCCAAATCTTCTACAACGGCCATATTTTTATTGAGAATCAAAATGGAGATTTGCATATTAGATTTGGAAATGATTTTCAACTAATCTCACCTCAGCAAATCTGGAGCATTTAATGCTCAAAATGCATGTGTCTAACAGCTAGTTTTTAGAAGACGCATTTAAAGCTTTGAAGAGCTGCATTGAAGAAAAACAGACTTGAATGAGAATATGAGCAAGACTTGAAATATTATTGAGAGCATTTTATTTTTACTACTCAGCTACACATTCAAGAGAGCAATTAATTTTATCATCTGCTCAATCATTGAAGAAGAAGACTTGTGCCTACTTCAACATCATTTATTGAAGTCTCAGAAACTCAGATTACAAATTGTATTTTAAGGAGTTTCAGTATTTTACCTTGTACTACAAAAATTCAGATTTGTTGTGAAGCTTTGTTGAAGCTTCGGTTTGTACCGGTAATTGGTTCCTACCCGCAAGTGGGCCACGGGGTTTGAAGCTTGGAGTTAGCTTGCAAACAGTTGTACGCAGTGGTTTGATCCTACCCGCAAGTGGATCAGGTTTAGTGAAGCGCAAAGGAGACAGGGGCTCTAGGCGCGTGGACGTAGGCCGGGATTTGGCCGAACCACGTTAAATTTCGGTGTCATTTATTTTTCGCACTTTTATTTATTTATTTGTACATGCTTGCTTGAGTTAATATTTTCAGCACACTATCTTGCAAATAAATTAATTCCGAAATTTGACTAAATATATTTTTAGATTAAAATAATTATTTTTGAATTAAATAATTAATTTCAGAATATCACTTAATATTAAATACGAAAATTAATTTAATATTCCTAGTGTGTTAAAATCTGCATTTCTAGTTGTTTAAATTAGTTGGTTACATTTTTTGATATTGTTGGATTTATTCTTTGTAGTTTTAATAATCTGAAAATTGTCAAAGTATTATAAATTAAATATTCTTCTGAAATTTTATTTGACTTAAAGTTTGTAAAAACTCAATTCACCCCCCCTCTTGAGTATAATCTGGGCAACAATTGGTATCAGAGCTAGTGCTCTTCTTATTTTTTAGATTTAACAATCTTAGAGTTAAAGATCAATGGCATATGTTACTACATCTCTTGGTGAAGGTCAATCCATTTTTAAACCTCCTCTATTTTCTGGAATAGATTGTAGTTATTGGAAAAATAGAATTAAATATTTTATTCAGTCACATGATTATGAAATTTGGAAAGTTGTCATGAATGGTCCCTATATTCCTATTAAAATGGAAAATAATGCTTCTGTCCCTAAAGAAGAAAATGAATGGAATGACGTTGATATTAGGAAAATTCAAATAAATGCTAAAGCTATGAATATTTTGCATTGTGCACTTGATGTAAATGAGTATAACATAATTTTTTGTTGTGAATCTGCTAAAGAAATTTGGGATAGACTAGAAGTCACATATGAAGGAACTAGTCAAGTTAAAGAAGATAAAATTAGTATGCTTGTTCATAGTTATGAGTTATTTAAGATGATATCTGATGAATCTATTTCTGATATGTTCACTAGGTTCACTAATATTATTAATGGCCTTAAATCTCTTGGAAAAACCTATACTAACAATGATATGGTGAGCAAAATTCTCAGGTCATTACCGGCGAATTGGATGACCAAAAAGTTAGCTATCAAGGAAGCAATTAGAGAAATACCTATCTCTCTTGTTGAGTTATTAGGTTCCTTAATCACTCATGAGATAGAACTCAAGGAATTTGTTGAAGAAGAAAAACCTAAAGCAAACAAAATTATTGCTTTCAAATCTTCAAACAAAAATATAGAAAGTGAAGATGACGATGATGATGACGATATTTCTCTATTGGCTAAAAATTTCAAAAAATATCTCAATTCTAAAAGGAAAGCCAAGGAAAGGAGAAAGAAACATTTTTCAAAAGAGTTCAATGATGATCATCAATCCAAATCTGAACCAAGATGCTATCATTGTAATGAAGTTGGACACATTAAGCCTAATTGTCCAAAATATAAGAAAGGAAAGAAGGCATTGAAAGCCACAACATGGAGTGACTCCGACACAAGCTCTTCCGATGAAGATTCGAATGAAAATGAAGTAGCTCATCTATGTTTCATGGCTATGGAAAATGAGGTACATTCTAACCCTAACTCTAGTGATAGTGATAATGATGAAGTTGATGATTATGAAGTTTTACAAAATGTTTTTGATGAATTATGTGAAAGTTTTGATGAACTTAAAAATAGATATATTAAACTTAAGAAGTCTCATTCATTAGTTTCAACTAAATATGATTCTATGATAAATGATTTTGATGAATTGAAATTAGAAAATGAATCTTTGAAAAATGAAATTAAATCCTTGAAAAAGGAAAAATCTGTGATTGTCACTACTCCTCTTGAGATTGAAAATATTGAGTTAAAAAGGGAGATTGAATATTTAAAGAAATCATTAGATACTTTCACGAAAGGAAATGAATATTTTCATAAAATTGTTGAGACACAAAGGATTCGATTTAATAATAATGGTATAGGATATGATGAAGGAAATGAGAAAAAGACTTATTCCAATTTATTGAAATTTGATGCCTCATCTAGTCTAACTCACTGTTTATGCACTTATTGTGGTAGACACACACATTTTTCAGATTTGTGTCCATATAAATTTAGAAAAAGAAAATTTGCATGGATTCCAAAAGGAACTAAAATGTATACTAACCCCTACGAACCTAACACATTTTGGGTACCAAAAGAGAAAATTTTCAAAGTTGTGTAGGTTGCATTTTGAGAAGGAATGTGGATTTTCAAGGCATATGATTTGGTCATATTACAAATTTCAAGTATCATTGCCTAATGTTGGAAATGCCACACTTGGAAGTAGTTGCTTGAATATATCTTTGGCATTTGGTAAGGTGGTAAGGAGCACCTTTCTTGAAATTAATATCATATGTTTATTAATGATTTATTTCATAATTGATATATTTCCATGCATAGAATATTTGTTATAACACATGAGCGTGTTGATTGAGTATTTAGTATTCACGTGTAAATTTGTATATTTATTATTTTTTATGATTCTTTGTTATATCACGCACTTGATTTTGATGATGAATCTTTCAAGATGAAAATTCATAATCTTCTGAATTACATCTTGACATATTTTTGTGAATAATAAGATTGGATCAATTCATGTTTTTTTATTGAATATTAATCCGAAACGAAAATGTCCTTTTAAAATTTATTAGTCATATGAGCTACATGCTAATATTGTAACATTCACTATTTGATTTTGATGATATGGTCATATTAATCTCTATGAGTTAGTTTTATTGCATTCTACATGATTAATGTCATTGTTCGAATATTTGTAACATTCACGATAAATATTTTTTTTAAGTTGGTAATATTTGTGTTATGCATGTTTGAATTGAGAAACCACGTGATCAACAATTGGTATCATTTGTGAGACTTTTCAAAAATGATTTTATCAAGTCAAGTTTTAATAATATTTTATCTCATGAAATAGATGCACCATATTTGTTATATGCATATTTGCCTTATTTGGTATCCCTTTGGGGGAGATAAATGTTTATTGAATATGATTATAATTTGTTTTGTAATCACAAGTTTCTTTTTGGCTCGTATCTCGAAATTGGCAAATTTATTAACTACGCGACAAAATTTTATGGCTTTAAATTCCACAACATTCTAGCCCATTTGTGCACCTCACATTTTATCTCTTATTTATCTTTTAAGATGTCAAAGAGTTTTTATGTCGTGTGGGTTGGAAAATTCCCCGGAATTTATACTACTTGGGGAGATTGTGAATCCCAAATTAAGGGGGGTACCGGTTCTCAATATAAAAAATATTCTTCACTTGATGCCGCAATGCATGCGATTCGCTCATCTCCGCCACATGCCCCTTGGGTGAAACCTCCTTCATGGCCATTTGCTTTGCCTCCAAATATGCACTCACATGCTTCTACTCCTACTAATGAAAATGTTGCATGCTCATCCTCTCAAAACAGTGCTGAAAATCCTATCAAAGTTGTTGTTGAGAAAAATACGATTGAGGGAAACTCTAAAGATGTGTGTCATCTTGTTAACAACCTTAAGCTGTAATCTTATATGAATATGTTGTTGTTTTTCAATTTGATGTCTTGCGCATTATTTGATGTTATTCCTATCTATCTCTTGAATCAAATACATGTTATGTGAGAATAATATGTTGAATATGTGCTTAATGAAAATTCATGGTATTCACATATGTCCCTTACAAATTTTGGTTATATCCCATGCTTGTATTATTTTTGATAGGGGGAGCTTCGCATTTAACCCTTGACACTCGATTCATATTGAAATATCTTTTTGATAATGTCAAAAGGGGGAGAAGTATGATTGTTTCACTCATTTGTGCTTATGATTGTTTCACTCATTTGTGCTTAATTCATACATTTTATGGATCATTGTGAATCATTGTTTGTCATCATCAAAAAGGGGGAGATTGTTAACAAAAATGTTATTTATCCCTAATTAATTAAATTAGTTTAATTAATGTACATTTTAGTTTAACTTAATGTATTGATTTTGATGATTCCAAACATATTTTTATTAAGCTATTATATAGATATTTCTTATTGTATAATATTTATAATATAATCTTGTTCATATACCATCTTATACAGATATTTATTATATTATATAATATTTGCATTTATGTCATATTGCCTTGATTACATATTTATTCTGATTGAGTTATACTTGTTTATATCAAGTTTTATTTTCACGACTCAACATGCCTCGACTCTACTCAATGACATATCCGAGTAAAGGTACTCACGTAAGGTTGCACATTTGCACTTGACACATTACGTTTCTTGATCTATGATTTTAATTGTGTGACTAATCAATTATGAGCCGAAACATTTTTTTTCTAAAAATGAAATTACTTTTTTTTGAAAATAAGTTGACACTAAATATTTCTTATAAAAGTTACGTAATAATTTTTTTGAAGTTAAAAATATTTTTTGGAATGATATTGCATGTGCGTGTCATATTATATGTCCGATATATATATATATATATATATATATATATATATATATATATATATATATATATATATATATATATATATATATATATATATATATATATATTTAATTGGTTGTTATCCTTTTGCTTTAGACAAACTATTGCCTTGCTGTAGACTTGATCGAATTGACTCATAATACCATGCTTTAGTTGTAGCCAAATATCTGATTGCATGTGTGATATTATTGTACTTTGTATATTAGTGGCTTAAAAGCCTTGTGTGTACTCCCATGTCCTGCCCGATTTGACCTCCTAGCTTTAGGCTATTAATTGTTGTTTTTTAAAGCTTTGTCGTATAACTGTTGCGAATTGATCCCTTTGTACTGTTGGATGCGTGTACCTCACCATACACCTGTGCTTTAGTTTTTAAAGCTTTTGCTTAGACTATTATGTGTTATCAGTTGGCGATTTGACCGCCTGTGGCCTTAGGCCTTACCGAGCTGGCAGCCCATCATCTAGTGGCTTTGCCGAGAACTGTTTGCCAATAGCTTGAGTCTCTCAGCTGGCGTTTTCTCCAAGGATCAACTGCCAAAAGATTTGGCATTAATTTTTTTTGTTCGTTCAAAGGCTGGCAACCTTACCGCCTTTTGTCAACTATTACTCCATACCTGCTCGTTTTTGTACCTGTAGTCTTTGGAAGTCAACTGTTGGTAGCGTTAGGCGTTGTCATTTAAACCTTGTCAATTTTCGTCCATACCTTTACAGTTCACTGTTTCGTCAGTTGTTGTATCCGAGATACATGATGAATACCGCTTGCTTCCTTACTAGCTTTCGTTCTTAGTTGATCTGACCTCCTTATAAGTTTATACACATAGACTTGATTATAGCCTTTGGCTAGTGACCGTACTGTACCTGCTATAGTCCACTTGCATTGAATTATTTTTTTATATTGATTTCTACTACATCCATGCTACATCTTTATACATTTTAGGCCATGCGTGTACTTTTGTCTACACAGTGTGCCTCAAGCTTGTACTCAATCGTATACATAATTTTATTAAATCTAGATTTTTTTTTGCCATGCCATACCAGTTGCTCAAATATATTGACTAGACCGTGTATATTATTTTTCTCTCTATTAGACTCATATATTTTTGCAGGAGTTGTTTAGTATACACCTATAGAACCTCCTACTATTATATATTTTAAAGATGTAACTTCCATGCGTCATCAGCTATTTTTATTCAGAAGCAAAATTAAGATTTGCAGAATATTTTATCTCAGTAAAATTCAGTGCATTTAATGCTACACTCAGACCATCCCAAATCTTCTACAACGGCCATATTTTTATTGAGAATCAAAATGGAGATTTGCATATCAGATTTGGAAATGATTTTCAGCTAATCTCACCTCAGCAAATTTGGAGCATTTAATGTTCATAATGCATGTGTCTAACAGCTAGTTTTTAGAAGACACATTTAAAGCTTTGAAGAGCTACATTGAAGAAAAACAGACTTGAATGAGAATATGAGCAAGACTTGAAATATTATTGAGAGCATTTTATTTTTACTACTCAGCTACACATTCAAGAGAGCAATTAATTTTATCATCTGCTCAATCATTGAAGAAGAAGACTTGTGCTTACTTCAACATCATTTATTGAAGTCTCAGAAACTCGGATTACAAATTGTATTTTAAGGAGTTTCAGTATTTTACCTTGTACTACAAAAATTCAAATTTGTTGTGAAGCTTCGGTTTGTACCGGTAATTGGTCCCTACCCGCAAGTGGGCCACGGGGTTTGAAGCTCGGAGTTATCTTGCAAACAGTTGTACGCGGTGGTTTGATCCTACCCGCAAGTGGATCAGGTTTAGTGAATCGCAAAGGAGACAGGGGCTCTAGGCGCGTGGACGTAGGCCGGGATTTGGCCGAACCACGTTAAATTTCGGTGTCATTTATTTTTCGCACTTTTATTTATTTATTTGCACATGCTTGCTTGAGTTAATATTTTCAGCACACTATCTTGCAAATAAACTAATTCCGAAATTTGACTAAATATATTTTAAGGTTAAAATAATTATTTTTGAATTAAATAATTAATTTCAGAATACCACTTAATATTAAATACGAAAATTAATTTAATATTCCTAGTGTGTTAAAATATGCATTTCTAGTTGTTTAAATTAGTTGGTTACATTTATTTGATATTGTTGGATTTATTCTTTATAGTTTTAATAATCTGAAAATTGTCAAAGTATTATAAATTAAATATTCTTTTGAAATTTTATTTGACTTAAAGTTTGTAAAAACTCAATTCACCCCCCCCCCCCCCCCTCTTGAGTATAATCTGGGCAACAGACTAGATCCTCAACAAGATTCATGAAAGAGGCAGGGATGCTCATGTTGGAGTAAGATCATTCACCTATAGGTTAATCTCTCAAGACACTGGTGGGTTTAAATGCAGATGGATTCCATTCAGTTTGTTCATAATGCACCAAATTCTAAGAATTTTCTCTTATTATTAAACAACCGACTAACGATCTCAATCTTCTCACAATCCATTGGCCCTTTTCTTAATGGGGCATATACATTGTGGGACATTTTATGGATCACCGAGGAATACTAAATTCCTGATAACTTCTACCGACTAATTCACTAAGTGGGTGGAGGTAGAACCATTGAATGAGATCAGAGAGGTAGATGTCCAAAGTCTCTTTTGAACGAACATTGTCACCAAATTCGGAATTATAATGGCTCCAATGACTAATAATATAATTCGATTAGATAATGGTATCTTTAAAAATACTATGCAGAATATGAAATTGGGACCCACTATGACCCAGTGTTCTTCCCATAATGGAACAACGAAGTCGAAATCACCAATAAGACTTTGCTCATTAGGGTCAAATGATGATTGGAAAATGTGGACAAACTCTCATTTGTCCTCTGGGACTATAAAATATTATTTGCCAGACAACTTAAAAGTAGTTACCCCACTGGAAATTAGCCTCCCAACTTTGAGTGTAGAGAACTTTTAAGATGGCTGAAATGATGGTTCATTGTCTCATAAGCTTGATTTAGGAGAAGATCAAAGAGAATGAAGAAATAATGAACAATGTGTGAATGACCTAAAAACAGACCTATAGGTAGTTTTGATGAAACTATGAGCCTAAATTTTATGATTTCAAAAACTCTTCCAAAATTTGAACACCTTAACAACAAAAACTAAATCCAAATGTCTTGTTAATAACACACGCACAATTCAATAATTTAGATGTAAGTGAATAATCAAAAGCTAACACACCTAAGTCCCATTTTAACCTAACTTGAGTAATCCAAGCATCCTAATGGGAAGGGTGTGATTAAGTGTGTCAGATATCCAGATAACAAACACAAACAAAACCACAAGACAAATTTAACGAAGAATAAATCCCTCACTTAGGTGCTAAAAACCTCGATGTACAGTAATTTTTATTTTTCCTTGAAAAAAAATACAAAGGTTAGGAAGATACCTCTCACTCATGCCCTCATGAGTAGTTACGTATGAACATTTAGCTTTCCCCCATAGCCAATGAGAATCCATAACAACCTTCATGACATGAACGAATAAGTCCATTCTCTTTCTTAGAATTCGCATACTTCAAATAATTCAATAACTTAAAGTGTCTCCTCTTTCAAATCAATGAGTATATGATGATAGAAAACTAAAAATAGATGAAACTTTGGCTAGATTTGTGCATTCAATTCACTCAAAAAAATTCCTCACAAAAGATTAGATCTCATTCTAGATCAAAAAATATTTCAAACTTTCAAAGTATTTGCAAATTAGGTTTAAAGAGAGAAAGAAAGCCTTACAAACACAAAAATCTCCTCGGATGAACTATTTTGGAAGGAGGAAAAAGGCTTTCTAAAAAATGTGCAGGAAAGGTCATTTTTATATAGTTTTCAATATACATATCCAAATGTGTGCACGATTAAATTTAACTATGTGCATGCTGCAAACAACTACAAACAAGCATCCCAAGTTGTGCGCATGATCGCAAAGTGGCATCGTTCGAATTCCCGATGCGCATTGTCACAAAAAGGATCCACGTGAACGCCTCAGCACAAAACTCTTCAAAAATATTTTTCGAAAATATTTTGCATGATAAAAAAATTCTCCAATCTTGTTCCAAAAAACTTTGTCAAAAATTAAATTCCTTAAATATAGAAAATAACACAATAAAATTTTCCTACAACAGTTTTTAGAAATGTCTCTCAATTTGGAAAACACCCGAGTGTGTACACATAGTCAAAATCAAATTAAACTTCCATAAAAGGTTATAGTCTTCAATACACATTAACGGAAGGCTTGAAGAGCGGCATGCAAGGTCTTTAATTCTTCAAATTTTAATATAGACTCAATGTCCACTCAAAACGAATCAAGTCAATGTTTTGATAGACTCAATACTTTGATGCAGGAGGTAGTGAATCTATATAGTATACAAATGTTTATATTTATAATCTCCCACTTTATCTATTCCGTGGTAAAATCCCCAAAACCTAAAATATCATGATTACCCTAACTCACACCTTAGTAGCCATTTAGTGAGAGCAGTAGAGAGGTAATGTACAAATCCAAATGACTGACTCAATACTCCAATGTGAGCTCTTTGGTCGTGTAGAAATGTGAGGAATCCTGTAAAATTACAAACAACATGAAACAATTATGCAGGACATACAAATGAAGTAATTACCCCTTTTCGAAAATCCTTCCAAAAATAATGATATCAATAAATATGAATGATGATATAATGATAAATAAATCATAGTTCCTCCTCAATCAAATATATATAATATTAAAAAAATCACAATAAATCTCCCCCTAAATATAATTAATAAATCATATTTTAAGTAAGCATATGACAATATCAAATATGCCCATATATGTCACACCCAAACATCAACAAAGAAAATTCTTCTACATTTTTTGTTGCACTAAAGAGGATAATCCACATGAACAATTCAAATAATTCTCCCCCTTTTATCATGGAATAAGATAAACAAGAGGATATAACAAGTGAACACAACATGGATATCTAAGGATATATCAATAAACGTATAATCAACAACAATTTGAAAAGAATAAACAAATATCTTCTCCTATCATAAAGTCTCTCATATCCATATACACGAAATATCCTATCTCAAATTACAAAAGAATCATTTCTTCTGAACATACAATCAGCAACACAAACATATATCTAAACATGAGTAAAAAATAACATGACAACTTCCTATATCATCAAGCATATAATAACATTAAAAGAATTAAACAACTCCCCCTATGCCAAAGCATGTATCATATAGACATAGATGAACATGAATCATTTAGCAACAAATCAATCAATAATCACCTCCGCAAAACAATTGCATATGATAAGTAAAATATAACGCCACCTTTTTCTAACGAGAAGACAAGAAAACATGATGAAATAGCATGGGGAATAGCAAAACATGGATAAAACAAACAAAATACAGCAAATGAGGTGAGGATTATAGGAGGAAACATGAGCAATAAAGAAAGTGCAAGCTAAAAAGTAGAGCCCGTGCGCACGCCTACCAAACATGACTGTGCAAACGACAACCTTCATAAAACTTCTAGATATTCAATTTAATGTAAAACACAAAAATCCACATGCAAAAACATGATAAAATACAACCTTATCACTCCTTTAAAAATGTTACTCCCTCTAAATCACACAATACATCAAAAAACTCTACATGTTCTCTCAAAATTTCCACAAAACACATCTCTCGTGAACAAACCATTGCAAAAACACTTATACCAACCAAAATATGAAACATGCATGAAATAAATATCAAAAAAATCTTTAAATAGCTTCCTACCTCAAACTAATGTAAAATATCCAAACTAACCACAATAGGAACCCATACTCCCAATATCATTCGAAAGGTTAAAATAAGCACCCATCAAAATGCATAAACACTATGATCAAAGAACGATTATTAGCTCAAACAAAAAAATACAAGCATATATGAAAAACACAAGATTAAATCTCAAAACTAAACAACCATGCAAATCATATAAAATCACATAGTCTAAAGTCCAATGTCAATAGAAATTTGCAAAATTAAAATTGTTTACAATTGTAATGCAAACCAAACATTTTCAATTCACATTTGAAACATAATAAGAGTAAGCTAAGAATTGTATGAACTTGTTAGTGAATAGATATGGAAAATCACAAAATCATTAACAAATTTCATGTTTGACACATTTAGCAAACTTTTGTAGGAAAATGCAATACGATTATAAATTTTTCTTTAATCTCAACTCCATCTTAAAACTCCCTTGATAAGTTTTGATCAAACATTTTTTTATGCCAAACTAAAATAGAAATTTTATTTTTGAAATATAAAGTCCAATATTATTTTTAATGTCGGTTAAGGTCTTGGCTTTTGGCTCTTTCCAACACATGGGCTTTTTCCATTGATTGGCTTCTCGCACACCTAATTGACACCTACCCAAATGACAATAAGAAACACCATTTGTGAATTCATGTGGTGTAAGGGAGTAAAAGCTTTCATGTCTTTAAAGTTTAACTAAAGTCAATGTCTACTGTGATATTATTGAAAAGTTTACTTTGAGAAAACACATTCAACATTTCTATCAAAAACAAACCATTTAGGAAACATAACTCCAAATCATGCAATCATATAGATTTATCAACATGCCAAGCATGGGATTTAAACAACAGTTGGTTTTGAGTATTTCACCACTTTCATTAATGATAACTCAAGGTTTGGATATGTCTACCTAATGCATCACAATTCCAAATGCTTTGATAAGTTCAAAGAGTTTAAGGCTAAGGTGGAGCATTTTCACAACAAAATTATCCATACTCTTTGACCTGATCATGGAGGATAATATGTCTTAAGAGAGTTTAGGCAATAATTATTGGACTTGGGCATTACCACCCAATTTTCAGCACCGGGCACTTCACAAAAAATGGTGTAGAAAAAACAAGGAATATAACTCTTTTGGGCATGATTTGGTTCATGATGAGATATTCAAATCTGCCATATTATTTTTTGGGGTTATGTACTAGAGGCGACTATATATTTATTGAACTTAGTTCCATCTAAATCGGTCTCTCCAACTCCTAGAGAACTCAAAAAAAGGAAAAAGTCAAGTCTAGGTCACATTTGGATATGGGCTTCCCATCACACATGTTGCGGAAGGAGACGGGTAAGTTAGGATCAAGGATGGATGTATGTCTCTTTGTTGGATACCCCAAAGTAATTATAGGTGGTCAATTCTATGATTCTAAGTATCATAAAGTATTGTTTAGAGGGGTGCCTTCCATAATTACTAAAAGGTCACATGTGCAGTCACGAACAAAATTTGGGTGGATAAGAATGTTTAAGTCACTCATGGTTGAGAAAGTCCAAATCCAAATCCAAGCCCAAATCCAACATGCAAGTGGGATTACACAAGTAGCAACCAACAAATAATGATTGGATAAGAAGGTTCAAATCACAGAATTCTAATTCGAGTAATAACATACAAGGGGGTTACATGAGAAACCCCAAATCACTAGTAAAACATTAATATAAATACTTACAAAGGGGCTGGATGAGGAACCCGAGGAACTAAAAAGATATGCATGTAATACGAGTATAAGGGTTATGTGAGCAACCACATGCACCAGACAATTATGTGAGCGAGAAAGGAACTTCACGAGCAGTACCAATTCACAAAGTTCGCATACAAAAAGAAAATAGACAAGAAGCTTTCTTACTAATATTTACCATTGTTTCCTTTTCCACAAGTACCTAACAAGATCCTTGGTTGAGCTAGTAGGGCTTGAGCAGGTGGCTAGTTAGGACTACTTGAGAGTTTTGGTCTGTAAGCTGAGAGGTAAGCCTTATTGAGAAAGCTAAGGCTTAACCACTTCAATATCTTTGAAAAGAGAGAAGAGAGTGACCTAATAGGTCACTCTCACTCACTCACACATTACAATATTCACGTTATAAAACAACGAACAGTCACTTGCATGCACGCAAGATATTTTTATATTAAAAATAGAAAATGATCCTCAAGGTCACTTGCAAGTTTTCAAAAATTACTTACCAAGCAACTGTTTACTTTTGATAAAAGATAAAAAGTACTTTATGGCATCATGGCTGACAAAACTACTTTTACATTAGGTGTTACACCGCAACAGACAAATTGTGGTAAATAGTGACAAATAGTAATAAGGACATAAGTATTTGCACATATTTGTCACATAAGAATATCCTTTTGGTGTGCACGCGTTACCCCTAATATCTGCTATATAGATATCACTTAGGGCACAATTTTCAATAACAACATAGCTAGCACTATTATGATATATAAACTTATATAGGCATTCTCTCCTTGATCTCTCCTAAATATTAAGGTCCTTTCCTCTCCACTCTTAAAGAATTATTACTCCCAAGGGGTCCATTCCTTTATTTACTATTGAAAAGTTGTATTCAAACATTAATTTCTCATTATTGTAATCAGAAATACTATTATTGTATCAGAAAAGTTTGGTTTGTCTATACTATGGTTCTTAAGATATTATTATTTTGAAGGCAGCTTCCATTAGAGTGGATCACGCTTCACCCGTTTACAGTTATCCATAGACCCCAGTCACACTATCCTCTTACAAAGTACTATTGACTTTAGTATTGATTGTTTTGTTCAATTTCTAAAACTATATGGTAATTGTTCAATGATGCAATGTGCTCAAAAATAAATAATGAGCAAACTAAACTTGACTCATGGGTCTAGCAATTTTTTAAGCTCGTGTATAGTTGTGTGTACTATGGACTTTAGTTTGACACAAAGTTGTGTTAATTTATTCAAAGTTTTTAAAAATAGTTACTATGTTAGGTAAATTCATGTGTTGCACAATTTAATTTCAATGCATCTAATATTTTTTATTTTTTTACTTTACCATTTTGTTAAACATCCTTAATAAAATATTTAACTTTAAATTTGTAATGTGGTTTTTTAACATGGAATTGAGCGCATGTGATGCTTTGTAATAATAGTAATGCGAGAAAAATGATATTATGTGTTAACAGTAATGCGAAAAATGGTGATACAAACTAAGGTGTTGTTTGTTTTTACCTCTTAAGTCTGAATCTGAACCATTCAGACTTAATATGTACCAAAAAGTGATTGTTTTTTTTAAATGATAAAGAGGCTAATGGATATATTTCGCTCTTAATGATTAATAGGTAGAGTTACCTCTGAAGTCTAAGTCACTCTAAATACATTCATTCATGGGTACATTCAGACATTAAATCAAACATACTTTTTAGATTTCAGACTTCAGATTCAGTTTTCAGATTTCATATTCAGACTTTATATTCAGATAAAAAAATAAACGCAACCTAAGATTATTGTGATAATTTAAAGGCTCCTGATGTTAGATCGTGTTTTTGACATGATAACATAAAGGTTCTATATATCTTTATATGGATCGACATCAATCAAAGACGAAACCATCAAATGGGTTTGTTCCTAAATACTTTTTGCATATAGATCAAGTGCTAAATCTTACTTTTGTGGTGGTAGGTTCTCACTATTTTTGTGAAAATTGTAATGCTAGGATAAAATAGATATCACAGGTTGTGTTCATCAAATGAAAAATTCATAATTTTTTTCCTTTTATTTACTTCCAGAATAAGTTTATAATGGTTGTGATTTTTTGTTTTACTAGATATTAGTTGTTCAAAGTAACATCAGATGATTCTATGGATTTAGTCAGCAAATATTTGTTCAGTAGTTGTTTTTTTAGTGAGGGAAAACATTGCATGTTAAGTTCAGAGATATATCAAATATTTCAAGAGAAATAAAAAACAGGGGCTCATTTCAAAGGAAGTTTAGCATTTTGGAATGAAAAATCCGTTATTATTTTATTCATGGTCACTAGACAAACGCGAGATGTATAATGGCATGTAATATCAATTTTAATATCATAAATTAATAAATTTGGTTCGTACTTTCATGTTAAGCTCAACTATTCTAAGTTTTAACTATAAAATATGATATTCCAATTTTAAAAAAAAATAGAACTGATTCCAAATGCTCATTAAGATTAGCAAAGACTCTTGTCTACATGTTAACAGAATTGGGCAGCACCTTGCAATAAAATATATTAAGGGTATGTTTGGGAGCTCCAATTCAGTTCAAAATTCAAAAAAATTGAACTCAAATTTTTTCAATTCCAATTTCGAAATATGGAATTAAGGTTCGCAAACACACCTTAAGAGTATGGATAAGTTAAGATCTATATCAATTAAAAAAATGGATCATAAGCATAAAAAGGGTGTTTTCAGACATATACACGTCTGAGTTTTCCCCCTCTCACTTGAATATAGCTAGGTGAAGCTAGTGTGTATCTATACTCTGAGATCTAAGTTGAGAGTTATGGTCAAATTAAGTTTCATCTAGAAATATTACAATAAATGAAATCAAGTTTCATTAAAAAGGAGATAGATGAAATGCCTGTACATTTGTTATATGGTTTTGTTATCACATAGTAGATGTTATTCTTTATGTGCATGTGCGAGAGTTAAAAAATGTTAAAAACCTAATGCATTTAAAACTTAAGTAAAAATAATAAGTTGTGGAAACATTTAGTCATTTGTAAAAACAAAAAATGTTTCTCCTTCAGAAAAATAATTTAAATTGAAGAGATTTATGTGCAGGAAGTAGTGATATAGGGGTTTAATTGTCCACTTGTTGCCTGGCCCCAAAGATCCCAAAAAATGTTGCTACCGAGTTTCATACACGAGAGACAAACCTTGGGATTTTAAGTGATTGTGAGTTATATCAATGCTATATTGAAAATAGGAAAATGTTATATTCAGTCAAAAAATCAATCGAATAGATGTGTGTCAAATAACACAAAAGGACCCTTATGTCCATACAAAAGATGAAATTACAAATGAGTTTTCATTTTTTTCCTGCCAGAAGCCAAGAAAGTAGTCATCCACCTAGCTTGCTATTAAACTCAAATGAAAGCATAATTAGTTGTATCTCAATTTCAAAATGTTTAACTTCATATTCATTTAAACCAAATACTATTACTCTATGGTCAAGGTGCGGAGGGGAAAATCATGGATTCATAGCATTAAAGATGAAAAATGAACAAAACAGTCTAGTGAAGATATTGCTAAATTGTTTCTTTCTTATTTTCAAAATTTATTTTTTGCAGGCAACTATAGCTCATTTGAGTTAACTTCATCAATCCGATCATTCTTCTTGGGAGATTATTTTCCTAAATCATGGGGTACAAATCTTATTTGTCTAGTTCCTAAATCTCCTAATCCCTCTTATTGCAAAGACTTCAGACCTATAAGTCTATGCAATGTTTGCTACAAAACAATCTCTAAACTCCTTAATTCTAGATTGTCTTCCTTTCTCCCAGACCTTATCTAGTTCTTTTAATCAGGTTTTGTTCTTGGGCCACAAAATGATCCATCTTATGGATAGATAGGTACAAGGGGTAATGTGGTAATTTGGATAGACATGAATAAAGCCTAGGACGGGCTCTAATGGTTGTTTCTTATTAAATCTTTAAGGGCTTTTGGATTCTCTGAGATGGTGATGGACTTGATTTAGAAATGTATCTCTTGTACTTAGTACTATATAGTTGTTAATGGTCAAGCAAAACGATTCTTCAAACCTTATAGAGGTTTGAGACAAGGGTACCCTCTCTCCCCTAGTCTATTTATTCTATCTGTTGAATATCTTAGTACAGGTTTACATAATCTTATGGTGAAAGGGGAGGTTAAACCATTTTCTAATCCAAGGAACTGTGATTTAATCAGTCATCTAAGCTTTGCAGATGATCTGATCATTTTCACTTATGGATCTAAAAGGAGTCTAACTAATCTTATGAAGTTTTTGAAGAACAATTAGGCCTGCTCATCAGCAAAGAAGAACCTGGTTTTATAATGGGAAAGAATTCTTCATTGAAAAATGTCAAAGTTGTGGCTAATACTTGTGGCTTCAAATAGGAGAAAATGATCATTAAATACTTAAGGTGACCTTTAGTCAAAGGTAGGAAGAAAGCTTCTTATTTTAAACAAATGGTGCAAGTCATAAATTCCAAAATAAACAATTAGAAATATAAATTCTTATCTATGGGTGGGAGAATTACCCTTATCCAATCACTCCTTCAATTTGTCCCTCTATACTCAATCTTAGCTCTTAGCACTCCTAAAAAGACATTGAGAATTATTAATAGAATTTTTAGTACATTTCTTTGGGGAAACAACAAGGAGTTTGGAAGGAAATATCACTGGACAAGATGGAAGAAGATATCCAATCCCAAATCAGAAGGAGGTATAGGAATTAGGAGCTTGGATTCTCTTGTTTAAGATTCTAATCTTAAATTGGCTTGGTCTTTTAAAATAGGCAATTCACTGTACGCGGCCTTTATGAGGCAAAATTAAAATTCAATGCCTTGTAAAACAGATTCTATGGCAGCTAGAAGAATTAATCAAGCCTGGACTCTTTGTGAAGACAACATTACTTATACAGGAGAAGATCTAGTATGGAAACCAACTCCTTTAGGTAGTTTCTCATTCAATTCATCTTATGATCTTTCTAGACCATCAAAGTTCTCTTCTATTTCCCAATCTTTCATTTGGCATCCAAACATTCCTCCTATTATATCGACATTCTCCTAGAGAATACATCATAATAGTGTGCCTTTGGATCTTAACATTAAAAAGGTTGGAATGTCACTTGTTTCAAGATGTCGTTGTTGTTTCAAATCAGAGGAATTCATCAGCCATCTATTCATCAAAGGTCATATTGCTTGCAAGGTTTGGGATTATTTTAGGAAAATGATGGGCTTTCATCAGGCAACTCTATCCATTCTTTATTTTCTAACTGGTGGATCCATGCTGGAAAATTTCATATCTCTAAATGGGTGCACAAAATCATTCCTATCGTAATTATCTATAAAATTTGTCTCCTTATAAACAAAGCAGTGTTTGAAGGCCTTCAAATGTCTGACAGAAGAATAGTTGACTGTTTGCGTATTTTCCAATTATAGCATAGGAAGATCAAGCATTATATCTGAATGTTTAGCTATTAAAGAGGAGATTTCCTACTGTTTAAATAGAAGATGGAATGATCTTGAAGTTGAATCAGAGTCAGAAATTGCAGTGAAGTGTATCAACAAAAATTTAAAGATTCCTTGGGAGATCAAAGAAGAAATATCCGAGATTCATAAGGTAGCAGGCCAAGTCAACATCAAATTATCCCACATATTCAGATATTCAGACCATATGGTTTATCTTCTTTCAAAATAAGGTTTTAAAACTCAAAAGCATTCTATTTTTACTAAATTTTCAGAGCTTCCTTCCATTATTAAAGGAGCTATCAAGTTAGATGTTCAAATCATTCCTTATATTAGGATTCTTAAATGTAAATAGTTCTCTTCTAGTCTTATTCATCTTGTAATCCACTTAGAGATGGCTATTCTCTCTGTCATCCAATAAATTAGGGGATTTCTTCTTAAAAAAAACACAATTCATCCGAAGTGGAGAAAGTTGTATCAACACAACATTTTCAATAGTTGTGACCGAAAGTGTTATAAGCACCCAAAAGTAAAGTGTGGTTTATGGATCAATATTTTGGGATCTTATAATTCAGTTGCGATGAAACCAAACGAATAAGGTTTTAGAGTTATCTTTCCTTCCCTTGTGGAGTCGGTACTATAGTGGTTAGTAATACTTACAATATTTGAGTTTCTATACTATTCCAATGAGCAAGTCCATGACAAAATACAGTTATTTTCCAATATGAGTAAAAAGTGATATTATATTTTTTTATTTTCCTTTATTTGATGATATAAATGTATTACTATTATATATTTAATTTGTGTGATAGCATATTGTAGTGCCATGATTAGTATTAGGAATAAATTGTGTAGGTTGAGGGATTTCATATATGTTTCTATTAATCCCCATTATTATAATTATTTTTGCCTACTTTTGTTAGGGCGTATCTTGTGATAATTGTGTGATGAAAAAAAAAAAAAAATATATATATATATATATATACCAAATTTAATTGTATGACTTCAAATATAGCCAGCTCCCATTAGGAACAATCCTTAAGGGCAATTTACAGACCAATGTTCAAAAATATATCTTTTGAGCTGAATTTTTTATTTGGTTTTTAAACATTTTCGGAAACTTCAAGAAAATTAAACTCAAAATCACTTTTTTTGCAATTTTAAAAAAATCAGTCAAACTATGTAAGTTTAAAACTGCTTAAAACTAACATATTTTCACCTAATTTTGTTAAAATAGTAAAAAAAAATTGAGTTGATTATTTTTAAGAGGTTCCCTGAAATGTTTAAACATCATAAAAAATCTATTCAAAAAAAAAAATTATTATTTTCTAAAAATAATCTCGTAAACTGCCCTTAAGTAGTGTCCCTTACTAGTCTCTCTCTCTCTCTCTCTCTCTCTCTCTCTATATATATATATATATATATATATATACACACATGCATATGTATGGATGTAAGAATGTATATGTGTGTATGGTGTTTCTGATTATGGGGGTTTAACCCATGGATAATCCACATCCTCAAATTATCATCTTTTTTGGTGTTTATATATAAACCAAACAAACCATTCACATCCAAAGCCAAAATCATGCCATTGATTTTTAGCAAAATGGACCAAAATAAGAAGAATTTGAGGAGTTGAGAGATGGTATGGTGTGTGTTCGATACAATCTGTGTGTATGGTGTGAGAGATGGTAGATTTGGTCTCTCTTTCATTTTTAGGGGGTTTCTCTGGATATGGGGCCCGAAGATGGTGGGTGGAGGCAAGTGTGTGTGTGTGTGTGTGTGTGTGTGTGTGTTAGGGGGAGGCTGATAGGTTTTTATATGAGGTGGAAGTGATGGTGGTCAACAGAATTGTGTGAGATGAGATGGGTTGGAGGTGGTGGAGAGAAATTTGAGGAGTTAGGCTCTGTTTGATGCGTCGAATAAGACAGTCGGATAGGATAGGATAGGATAAGCGCTGGATTGGATAGGATAAGGATTGGCCGAATAAGACTTATTCCAAACCTGAGTTTGGCACACTCCCGACTAAGAAGACAGGATGGGATATAATAATTCAATTATGCGTTTGGCACAGTTCCGAATAAAAAAACAGGATGAGATATAATAATCCAATCATACGTTCGAAATGCCCTGGATACGATTAATTGTCTCCGATTTTTCAAAGATACGCTTATTTTGTATTCAATATTCAAAAAATACAAAAAAATGCTATTGTCATATTGTAAGGACACAAATTTCCAATTGAGTCCTTTGTAGTTTTGGCTCAATTTCGGACAAAAAAGTTTGAGTCATAGGATAGAGTTCTTAACCATCCTTCAAGCCTATAACATACTAAAGTTGAAGACGTAGCGGACAAGTTTAAAGCTTCATCAAAATGCCGAGTTTATTGTGCGTCGTTTCTACGTCAACGACATTTGTTCCATTTACTCCTAAGGTATGAATGAATTACATAATTATATAGGAGCTTAGAACAATTAGTATTGGGTGTATTTTGTTTTTAAACTATTTTTTATTTTCAAAAAGTTTCATTAAAACTTTAAAATAAAGTTTCTGGGCAAAAAATAGAATTTTCAGCTTTCTGGAAGTTCGTTCGAACGAGTTTTTCGTTTGAACGAGAATTTCGTTCGAACGAGGTTTGCCAATGAGATTTCCCATCAGGCCACTGGAACTTCATTAGAAGGGTCATTCGAATGAGACTTCGTTCAAACGAAAATCTCATTCGAACGAGATTTTCGACGGGAAATTAAAATGGCAGTTTTTAACAGTTTTTCCACTACTTTTCCCCACTAACTTTTGACAGGACTTAAGATGTGCAGAAACCAACTTTTTCAACTTAAATTTTTCACTATCCTCCATATCCTAGAGAGAGTTTTATAGAAATTCAATTCCAAGAAGAAAAAGTTTGAGTTTGAGTGTTTATTTTTCAAGAAAAAATCTTTAAACACTTTTGTTTACACCCATAGTTTATTTATTCCAAGTTTTCATATAAATATCTTGCTTGGAGTGTTTTGGCACCGGGTTTACTCTACCATGTTGAAGAGTTCGTTTGGGTTTCCTTCTACATCCCATAAAGAAGAAGTTCTTGTTTTACTGCGGCATTCTCACATGGTAAAAGGCACCATGTGTGGTTGACGGTGTACCTAAAGTCTCATTGGTGAATTCCAAGATTCCGGTGGAGCTCCGGGGTTGTCGACTAGGCGGAGGTATTTACAAGAAGACGCGTCAAGGCTTGAAAGGGGTTGAGTCGAGGAAGTAAGTCATCTGTCTTGTAATTGTAAAATCATACTTAGTATACTTAAGGCTAGGGCCGTCCAAGGTTTTTTCCCGTTGTGGGTTTTTCCTCGTACATCGCGGCGTAGTGGTTATTTGTTTATTTTATCTTTTGCAAAATCACCTAGAACGCATGCATAGGGATAAAAGATAAAATTGGTTTAAATCACTACTTGTTTAATTTGGTGCAAATTAAATTTGGGTATATGTTAATTTAACTCAAGTCGTCGTTTAATTTGATAAAATTATTTTGGCCTAATTTGGTAATACTGAAAATATGACTTAGGCAAATTTTTAGGACTTGGGTTAAATTGGTTTAAGTGAAATTAAAATATGTGTGGATGTAATCTTATTTCCCTTGGTTTAATTGTAATTTGAAAAGAAAATAAAATTAGTTAATTTGTTTAAATTGAACCATCTCGCTTCCGCGTCTTTAAAAGGAAATTACTTTTTATTATAAGAATTTAAAAATTGGGGGCCTTGTGTTCCAACAAGTGGTATCAGATTATTGAGTTAGAAAAGCTTACCCTTTTCACACACACACACACACATATATATATATATATATATAGAGAGAGAGAGAGAGAAGTTCCAATACGGGAGCCTAACTTAGGGACTCATTCAAATGTTTTTAAAAAAACATTTTTTTGTAGGTTTTAAACATTTTAGGGGACCCTTAATAAAATTAGCTTACAATGATTTTTTTGGTATTTTAAACAAATTGGTCAATATTTGACAGTTTTTAAGCAACTTAAAAACTATCAAATATTGAACCACTTTTCTAAAATACCCAAAAAATATTTTGAACTAATATTTTTAGGGGTGCCTGGAATGTTAAAAATACACACATAAAATATTTTTTTTAAATATCCCGCATATGGGGTATATATATACCCAGATTGACTCGTGTTCGTCTCTTCCATTGCATAGTCTAGGTATATTTCTATTGTTGATAGTGTGAGTGAAAATTAATCACAATTAAAAGATTTAAAAATGCAATCACAGGACAAATATGAAAATGCCACATGCACAACACACAAATATATGTGGTTCGGTAAATTGCCTAATTCTACAAAGAGATCCCTATATTCTTATTAGGTTCTCTCAAAGTTTTGAAATTACACCCCCTTGGCCCTGGAGTGTGGACTGTATTTATAGTTATTTACAACGAAAATAGTTGAATTGAATAAGGAACTCCCTTGCCTTGAGATAGGCGCGTGTGGTGATTCCTTGAATATCTCATCAGAGATTTTGGGTAACAGATGTGAGCTAATTGCAGCTAGTGATTGGCTTGTAATTATCCACGTGAGAAATGTTGGTATTTATCCTTGTTATTGGTAAGTTGGGCCAGGCATGCCCCAAGAGCTATTGGGATTGGCCGGCCAGGCCTGGGTCGAGCCCAATTATGGTTTGGCCCCCAAACTTCTTGGCCAAAAGATGTTGGGCCGGAGGATTTTATCCTTATCAAAGGCCCACGTGTTTCGATCATTTTTAAGTGAATTTGAAATGGCAGGTCATACTTGTAAATAAGTTATAAGTGTGGGGATACGCTCATCCAATGAGAAAATGAAGCGCCAAAACTTCTTTGGTTCTTGTTCCCTATTATTGTACACGTTCTTTCAAACTCTATTTTGCTTCCAAACTTGACACCAAACCATTATCTCTGCTTCTAATCCTCTCCTAACAAAAGACTCCAAAGCTTTTTCATTTGCATTCATCCAATTTTGTAAGGCTTTATCATTTTTTTTCATCATCTATTATTTTCGAATCTTCCTTCCTACCTCTGTTTTCTTCTGTAGTAGTTGAATCTTCAAAAAATGTCAAACGTTCTTCATGGAAAAAGTGTAGATGAATTTAGAAAAACTTGTTCTCTTTCATCTTGGGTCATAATCGAATGTACCCCCATGCCAAAAGATGTTATCGTCGTTAATGGGGGACAAGAGATTCACACACTTATTATGGTCTATGGGGACGGACTTTCCCCTAATCCCTCTTTTCCTTGAATTTTTTGAGTTCTTCGAGGTGGTCCCGGCTTAATGTGCCCACAATACTTGGCGTATTGTAAATAGGATGAATAGAATAAATGAGCTTTATGGTACCAGCCTTGGTATCCCAGTGTAGATGGGGCTTGAATGTAATCTTGAGTTTAGAGATAATTTCCCCATTAACAATAGTATTTGGGATTAAGGCAGTGTTGCAGCTTAAAGCGATGGAGCTCAGTAATACAGCTCAATACGATGCATCTTAGTAAGGCACCGTTGTAGATCAAAGTGATACATCTCAGTAAGGAAGTGATGTAGCTCAAGTGAGGTAGGTCAGCGTGGCAGCCCAAAGGGATCTCCAATGAAGAAGCTGGTCGAGAGAGCTGATCCTTTAGTTCTATTATTTTACTTAGCCTTGTTGTATCTCTTTATTTACATTTATCGTGAGTTGTAATGATTATAATGATTCTTAGTGTGTGGTCGAACGGTACTCACGAGAGACCAGGCTTAGCAGGGCCTGTGAGAGCTTTCATGCTCTATCGAACGACCTCACCGTGGGAACTTTAGAGGGACCCGATTTGGAGGATTGAGAAGTGAGGCACCGTTGGGTCTTATCCTTCCCATCTTAGATAGAACTGGTAAAACACCAAAAGGACCCTGGCCATGGAACCTCGAGGGGAGCAGCCTTGAGTTTCATCGGGCGTTGAGTTGTGAGCCAAACAACCCTCTACTTAATGTCACATCTACTTTATGTGATGTCACTAACCAGCTAGGAAATGTCATATCTTCACTTGAGTAAACCACCGTGGTATTTGGGGCTGTCAGATAGTTGATGAGCCACCTCTGTGATGATAGCCCCCTGACACACAGTGGTTAGGAAAAAGGCATGTCTTGGCATTTAATGTTTATGACGTGGAGATAACTAGTGCATCAGGTATTTAATATTTTTAATATAATGTATGAGGGATGTCTTTCACGGGCATTAATGACTGAGTTGCCTCGGGGGTAGTGTGGGGGGATATTTAAGGACCCCAACCACCTCTGGGGAGAGGATGTTCCTTTTGAGAGTTCAGAAGTTATTACTAGAGAGAATATACATTAGAGAGAGATTTATTACGAACTAGATTTTTTACTCACCCACTATTGTCATTTATTACGAAGATTTTAATACCTGACAGAGATCCTTGAGGGTGGTTTGGGTGTTTGGCTTCCTGCCAAGGTGTATCTGGAATGCTTACTTTTTTCTCCCTCCAAAGGAGTTACTTCTGAGTTCATTATTATCTTTTAAGTTATACACGAGAGATTTGTGAGTTCAAACTGAGTTTATCTTCACTAAGTTGTGTTTGCGTGTCTTGTAGTTAAGTGATGGCGTGATTAGTTAATGTATCATTACTATACTCAAAAAGGGGTTACGCCTCCATCTAATCTAAACTACCCTCTTACATTTGGCGACTCCGATGGGGAGACATTCTTCTAAGCAAGGAGTATGGCGCAGGATAACGTTAATCGAAGGCTGAACGTTTGATGACATTTAACACAACAAAGAACAGGTGGCAAGAGAGCTGAAGGCTTCAAGGTATGGAGCCCCTCGACTAGAGGTACCTCCAGTCCAAGCGGCGACAGGTGTCCCAGTGGTGGCATAGGATTCTACGAGCGCTGGGTTGGGACCAGCCCAAGTGGCACTCCCCATGAATAAATTTTATGAGTTTTCGCAAACTCCCATAGCTTCAACGGTGTTGGGAGGATTTGAAGCCAACTCCTTCGTGACATAAGGGGCAGCCCCAACGGCCCCACCAAGTGCAGTCCTAACGAGAACGATCCCGACTAGTATGCCCTATATTTTAAATATAACGGTAGGAACCCCAGGAGTATCAACGGCTCTAACTATGATAATTTCTCCAACTGCAATGGGCACTCAGCCTATGGTCCCGTTGGTCGTCGCTTCAATGGCATCACCCATGGAAGAGATGAGGAAAGCGATGCAGAAGGAGATGCTGAAATTCATGCAAGCCTCATCACAATCCGCGAGCAAGGTAGCTTCGATTTATGATGATTTTCGGATGCCTTACCCCTAGGAATACAACGATGAGCCCTACCCAAAAGATTATATTCCTCCTATCTTTGAAAAATACACAGGAAAGGGTGGAAACCCGAGGGAACATATTAAACGCTTCGTTGAGCACTTGGGGATGCATTGCAATAATAAGAAACTCGGGTTAATGGAATTTTCTAAATCCTTAACCGATAAAGCATATACTTAGTATTCTCACTTAGCCCCCAAGAGTGTTTCCACATGGGAGGAGATGCACGTTTTGTTCGTCCAGAAGTTCATTCTGGCGGAAGATGATTTTACTTTGACCCAAATGGGGAGGGAGAAGCAACGACCCAGGTAAGAAGTAGTGGCTTACGTTCGAAGGTTCAGGGAAAGGTCCCTCGATGTGAGAGAGGAGGCCAAAGAGTCCAAGCTACTACAGATTTGTGCGGAGGGACTACTTCCTGAGTACAACTGCCATCTTATTAACGATACACGTGAGGGGACTTTTGCGACGTTCCTAAAAGCAGCAAGGAATATCTCGTTGGTTGTACGACCAAACCCAGTGGTGGTGCCCATAATGTTCAGCTGCCGATACAACCCGTGGGAGGGAGGTCTCAGTCCCCACAGGTGAGATACATCGAAGGAGCAGATGGGGACAAGGTAGCGAAGAGGGACAACAAGAGGAAGTTCGGGAGAGACAGGGAAGACCCACCACCGTTGACTTGTACAGTAGAAGAGGTTTTCAGTTGTTACAATGCAATGGTCTAAGGAGGAACGGTGTATGAACCAAAGGGCATCCCCGTTGGGGAACCCGACACTGCAACTAGGGCGGATCCCAAATATTGCCAGATTCATCGAAAGATACAATATCCAACGGAGAGTTGTTTCACGCTAAGAAGAATCAACAATAAGTATTTGAAGGCAGGGACGTTGAAAATCCTTCCACAGAATGTTAATAATAACCCACTCCCAGCACATGAGGCCAATCAGGTGGTAGCCTACAATGAGGAGGTAGAGAGAGAAAAAGGGGAGCTAACGACGAAGTAGGAGGAGTTTGAAGAAGCTTTGGAAGATTGTACTAAGGGAATGGCTAACGTAGTGTTAGCTTATGATGAAGCAAGTGATAAAGATGTGAAGGATGTATATAGCGTTGAAGGTGAGGAAGCAGACCAAGCCATAGAATACTGTGAAGTTTCAAAATCCCCAAAGTTTACCTGGTTCTTCGACCAAGTAGGGATACCAAAGGAGAGTAAATTGGAAATAACCCTAGAAATCCTTGACATTGAGAGGAAGAACGCAGTCCCTTCGCTGAGATGGAAGGGACCCATGGCCAGGTTGATAAAGAGGTTTCCGTCGGAGATAACTTTCAGCGACACAGATAGGGTCGTAAGGTTCCCTCATAATAGGCCATTGTATGTGACTGCCAGCATTAACGGGGTTAGCTTTGCAAGGGCTCTTATGGATGGGGGAGCTTCCATTAATATCATGTCAATCAACTCTTTCCACACAGCTAATATTCCGGAGGAAAGGTTAGTCCCCATGCCTTTGGTGATTTCAGGTTATGACAATCAGTCTTCCAAGTCCATTGGGTACGTGAACGTTGGGATTGTGATGGGAAATCTGAGTTCCCATATCAAATCCACGCAATCGAGAGTGCAAATTCCTACCATCTGTTGATAGGAAGAGTGTGTATGCACAACCAAGGGTTAGTTCCTTCGACGTATCACCAATACGCCAAAGAGAATATCAAGGGAATGGAGGTGACCATTAGAGCTACAAAGAGACCCTTCATTATCAAAGAAGCTCAACTAGTATACATAGCCTTTTACACGGAACTATAGGAGGATGTCGGAGTCCTAACGAGAAGAATGAAGGGGGCATGGGTTCCCTCGATCAGAGAAAGGATGGCGCCTTTGAACGAGCAGAATAAATAGGTTGCAAGCAGCAAAAGAGTGATGGTCAAAGAAGCCCATCATATAGTCCCTTAGCCCCAAAACATTTTGAAGCAGCTCAAAGATAGGATGAGACCCAGAGTGGACCCAATGGAGTATGAGGTCCAACGACAAAGTGTGTTGAGCCAATTTTTAAGAGGAAGAGTGGCTGAGGCTTCTAAAGAGAAGAAGAGGAAGGCAGTGGCGACTACCAGTAGACAGTGCAAAAAGGTGATTACTGAAGAAGGAAAAGTGGTGTATCATTTATAATGGTGTGAACGGGTGACCGAAGAAGCAGAAAAGGAGGTTGACCCGATATATGAGTGTTTTTAGTGGATCAATGGGGGCAATGTATGATGATAGATAACTCCAACATACAAGAGTTTATAAAAGATGTTATTGAAGAACCAGATTACATGGAAGATCAACCAAAGCCACAGGCACAAGAGTTGGAACAGTTAAACCTGGCAAAAGAAGGAAAGGATCCAAGGCCCATCTCCATCTCGAAGTATCTCAGTAAGGAGAAACGAGAGGCTTTGGTTAAGTTGATTCAAGAGTTCATAGACATTTTTGAATGGAAGTACACAGAGATGGAAGGGTTGGATGAGGAAGTAAGCTGCCACAAGTTACACGTGATGCCTTCATCCATTTCAATGAAATAAGTAACCAGAATGTACAAGTCTGAGCTTGACTTAAAGATCAAGGAAGAGGTCCAACGCTTACTAACGGAAGGTTTCATCAAACCGATACAGCACCCACTCTGGTTGTCTAGCATTGTCCCAGTGGGTAAGAAAGATAAAAATCAAATAAGGATCTGTGTGGATTTCAGAGACTTGAATAGAGCTTGCCCCAAGGATGAGTTCTCTCTACCCTCCATCGATAGCCTGATAGATGCAACGGTTGGTCATGAGATGTACAGCTTCATGGATGGGTATGTAGGGTACAACCAGATCAAGATGGACCCTACGGATGCAGATAAAACGGCATTTAGAACCCCATTAGACAACTTCATGTACAAAGTAATGTCGTTTGGACTCAAGAATGCTGGGGCTACTTATCAAAGAATAATGATGGCCATTTTCCATGACTTCTTTCACAAGTTTGTGGAATTTTATGTGGATGATTTGGTCATTAAATCGAGGAAGGAGGAGTCATATCTAAGTGATTTGAGGAAGGTGTTTGCTCGGTGCAGAAAGTATAAACTGAAGATGAACCCAGTAAAATGCATCTTTGGAGTAACTAGTGGAAAGTTTTTAGGTTTTGTGGTTGATTATAAGGGAGTACAGATGGACCAAGACAAACAACGAGCGATCTTGGAGATGCCAAATCCAAGAACGGCGAAGGAGTTGAAGAGTTTCCTCGGTAAAGTTTCTTACCTTAAGATATTTGTGCTTGGATTGGCCAAAATGATGCACCCATTGATGCAGCTTTTGCGAAAGAACACGAAATTCAAGTGGGAGGAGGTTCACCAGGAGTCTCTCACTGGGCTAAAAAAACTGCTCATTTTACCACAGATCATGGTTCCCCCAAAGGCATGAATACCGTTGCAGTTATACCTCACATCCACCACGAGGTCCGTTGGAGATCTGCTGGCACAAGATATTGACGGGAAAGAATAACCAATCAACTACCTGAGCAGAATCCTATATAGGTCAGAGGTCAGGTATAGCTTGTAAAGGCATTGTTTAGCCTTAGTCTTTATAGCGCAAAAACTTAGACATTATATGTTATCTTTTACAATTCATATTTTAACCAGATGTGATCCTATTAAGTATTTGATGTCAAGAACTATATTGATTGGTAGGGAAGCTAGGTGGTTTCTCATTCTCTCAGAATATGACTTGGAGTGTGTGGTCCCTCGTGCGATCAAGAGCCAGGCGTACGCTGACCTGTTGGCAATCTTCCCCTCTGGGATGTTTGAGCCAAATAAAGAAAGTATTCCAGGAGATAATTTGCAGGCCAATTATTTAGATGCAAGTGATGAAGAATGGACGATGCGGTTTAATGGATCTTCGATAGAAAATAAATGAGGGGTAGGGGTTATTCTTTTAAAAGGAATTGAGGAGATTTGTCTTTCCTACAAATTAGATTTCCCTTGTTCCAACAATGAAGTGGAGTATAAAGAGTTAGTGTTGGGGTTGCTGGAGGCCCTTCGAAGGGGAATTCGTTCACTTTGCATCAAAGGCGATTTGATCTTGGTGATTCAGCAAGTGAATGGATAATATGCATTGAAACACCTAAGCTTGGCACCATACCAAACAATCATTCATAGGCTCCTCGGCCAGTTCCATCAGACCAAAATTAAGAGGCATCCTTGAATAATGAACCGCCATCTAGACGCCTATGCCATCATCGCTCAGAAAATGATCATGAGGAACGATACAACTACGATCGTGATTCAATAAAGAATAGCTCATTCGATAGTACAGTCAATTCTGCCGATGGAGGAGGACGCTGACTAGAGGGGAGGAATTAAAAAGCAACTGGAATCTGGGGAAGGAGCGATGGAGCTGAGGGAATTAGCCCAATACTTTACAAATCAGGGAAACCTTTACTTCATAAATGCAGGAGGATGGTCATCAAGATGCATCAGCCCAGAAGAAACAGAGTGGAGGTTGAAAAAAACACATGAAGAGCATTACGAGACAACTAAGATACCTTTTTATAGCAGAATTCAAAGGGAGGGTTATTTCTGGCCTAGAATGAGGCAGAATGCAGCATAGCGGCAATGGAAGTGTGAAAAGTGTCAGTTACTCTTCGAGGCGACTGAATGTTATTTTGTTGAAGCTCAACCTGACTGGAGGCAGTCCTATATTGACTTCATTAAAGATGGAGTTATCCCAACAGAGGAGATCGATATGATGGGACTTAAGCGAAGTCCCCGAGATTCTACGTTCAGGAGGGGCAACTTTATCGAAGGGGCTACTTCAACAGTCCATTGCGTTGCATCACAAAGGAAGAAAAAGTTGAAGTCCTCAAACAGGTGCACGATCCAGCTCACATAGGAGGGCCCAAGTTGTATGACCAGTTGATGACATTGGGGTATTATTGGCCAACAATAGAGAAAGACTCTACTGAGTTTGTTCGAAAATTCAAGGCTTGCCAACTTCATGGAAATATGATCCATGCCCCATCGGTGGACCTACACTCCCTAGCAACGCCTTATCCTTTTCATACTTGGGCATTCGACCTGGTAGGGGTAATACATCCTTCTTCGAAGGGGAAGATATGGATACTAGTAGCAATGGAATGCTTTACAAAGTGGGCTGAAGGGATACCACTAAGAAGGGCAACAGCAGGGGTGGTGAAAAACTTCATCAGAGAATACATCATTTATCATTTTGGGATTCCAAAGGTTATCCTCTCAGATAACGAAACCCCTTTCGTCAATTCAAAGGTAACGATGCTCACAGAGAATTACTCTATTGTTCATCATACTTCAACGGTGGCATACCCAAAGGGCAATGGTCAAGCTGAGGCAACTAACAAAACCTTGGTTAATATTTCGGCTAAAACGATGGAGGATTCTCCGAGATTGTGGGATGACAATATACCAGTTGTGTTGTGGGCCTATCGAATAACCAAGAGGAAGCCCACAGGGTATACTACGTTCTCCTTTATTTATGGGGCTGAGGCGATTCTTCCGGTAGAGTTAGAAGTTCCCTCTGCTCGATATTCCTTATAAAGTAACATGCTCTCTCAGAATAGACATGTGCAGTTAGAAGCATTGGATGAACACAGAGATAAGGCGAGGTAGCACTTTCAAATGTATACAAAATAGCTCTCCAAGGCATATGATAACTTGGTGAGACCAAGGAAGTTCATGGAGGGAGACCTCATTTTGAAAGCAGCAGTGAAGCACATCAGGGGGCTTCCGCTACCTAAATTTGCAGCAAATTAGGAGGGACCTTTCATTGTAAAAGAAGCTCATGATTCAGGTTATGCTTAATTTCTAAGATGGAAGAAGAAAATCCATTCAAAATTAATAATAAATGGTTGAAAGTCTATCATGTGTAAGCAATTAAGTATAGACCACTGTTGTATTTAGCTGTTGTTATGAATATACAAGTTTTTATTGTAACTTGAGTGGAGATGGAAGAATTGTAGAACCTCATAATATATGCAAACAGTTATAGCACAAAGAAAGGACCTGGGAAAAACATACATCTTTTTTTTCTTTTTTTCATCCATTCATAAACGTTGGGGCATTACAAAATTAGGAGCTACTTCCCAAGAATTACATAAGAAGAAGAAAAGGAAAATGTATACAAAAATTCATTGGCGTAAGAGGAACCACAGATCTAGAGCAGAGAAAAAATCTCCAAGAAGGCTCAAAGAAGCTGCTAGGCGGGACTGTTGGGCATTAATAAAAACCTCCAATCTCGTTTGTACTTGCGTACTCTCGATGAGGAGTTTCTCTCGTTTCAACTTTGGCAGATGTAGAGCTTTTTCGATGTCCCCCACCTCTTTGTTGACAGCTTCAAGAAGAGGTGCTAGCTCAGCCAACTTAACTTCCTTATCCCATTGATCCTCTTGATGCTTATGTAGCAGTTCCCTTTGACTGTCCAGTCGCTAGCTCTTTAAAGTCTTTAAGTGCGCAATCAACTAGTCAAAACGGAAGTCATCGCGACCCAACTCCCTCAGATAGACCAGGAATTGGTTGAGGAGAGCTCTAGTAACGTTGGGAGTGGGAGTGATGACGATATCAGCAACAACGGTCGCCGTGCCCTGAAGCCTATAGCTCATTAAGGGGATGTTGGAACGCAGGAAATCCACAGTAAACATCTCACGATGGCGGCTTGCAAGTTGCTCAACTACCAAGCGATGGCTGGCAGGCATTTGAGGAGAACGCTGAAGAACCATGAGGCAAAAGTCGTGAGGAGATAAGTCGGGAAAAGGAAGCTCATAACTAGATTCACTATCAGGAACAGCACCAGTCGTGGAACCTTGGTCGTCATGATCATAATTTTCTGAGATAGCGGGTTCCCAATGGGGTGAAGCGATGGGAGAAAGAATTGGTGCAGATTTCTCTTCCACCGAAAAGGATTTATGAGCAACCTGAGAACAGGTAGAAGAAACAATGAGTTCATGAAAAATCTTAACAAGTGTTTTCATTGTTAAGCCACCGTTATAGGTGGAATTTATGAAAAATCTTAACAAGTGTTTTCATTGTTAAGCCACCGTTATAGGTGGAATTTATGAAAAATCTTAACAAGTGTTTTCATTGTTAAGTCACCGATATAGGTGGAGTTTATGGAAAATCTTAACAAGCATTTTCGTTGTTAAGTCACCGTTATAGGTGGAGTTTATGAAAAATCTTAACAAGCGTTTTCGTTGTTAAGTCACCGTTATAGGTGGAGTTTATGGAAAATGTTAACAAGAGTTTTCGTTGTTAAGTCACCGTTATAGGTGGAGCTTATGAAAAATATTAACAAGTGTTTTCATTGTTGAGTCACCAATATAGGTGGAGTTTATGGCAAATATTAACAAGTGCTTTCATTGTTAAGTCACCGATATAGGTGGAGTTTATGGAAAATCTTAACAAGCATTTTCGTTGTTAAGTCCCCGTTATAGGTGGGGTTTATGAAAAATTTTAACAAGTGTTTTCATTGTTAAGTCACCAATATAGGTGGATTTTATGGAAAATCTTAACAAGCGTTTTCGTTGTTAAGTCACCGTTATAGGTAAAGTTTGAAAGTTTGGGAAAGAAGACTTTCTAGATTGTACATTGTCAAGAATAAAAGACAAACAAAGAGAAACGAAGAGAAACTAGCGAAGTACCTCAATAGTGGATGGAGCAAGAACGGGAATAACCAAGGAGGCCATAACGGCGGGAACTGTTGGGGGTAGGCTTACCTCTTCAGAAGCATCAACGACACCCCCAACTAAAGAAGCCTCAATGCCCGGTAAAAATTCTTCGCCAATAAAAGGTACCAAGGCCAATACAGGAGCCGCAATTGAAAAGGACGTTGGACCTCCAAGTAATGCCCCCAACGTTGGTGGATGCGGAGGAACCACCACGCTGGGCAGGAATTTCAACCATGTCCTTAGGAATAGGCAGCCTACCAAGAGAGGAGGGTGGGTCAAGATCTGGAGAAAATTGAAAAAACAAAATAAAGCTAAGTGTTAGAAATGGGGAATGAGTACAGAAGAAGTGAGAAATACCTCTAAGTGTTACTTACCTCAATTATGGCACCAAAGAGGGAAACTATAGCTAGGGGTCTCGTCAGCACAGGGGGAAGAAGAATATTAGCTAACAAAGACGTCATTTCAACCTAAGGCATCCCAACATATTAAAGTTTAGCATGTTAAACAGAAAAATGGGATGGAAAAAAAGACGTGAGACCTAATAAGTAATTGATAATATGTTACCTCGGGGCCACTTTCTGCAGTGGGAACGATAGGCAGAAGGACCTAGGGTTGAGATAATAATTCAGAGGAGGTTGGGGGAGTTGTCTCTGGTTGAGAAGAGATTCCCACAGACTCAACGGAATCCCCCCCCCCCCGGTAGCAGCATCTTTCACACGTTGTGAGGCCGAACAGAGGGAGTAAGTAAGTAAGCCCGATCATAGGGGAACGGGGAGGATTACATCGGTTTGAGAGGAATCGAAATGCCCCCCCACGAAAGGGTTCACAGGGGGGTTAGGTCTTTCTTCTTCAACTTCCTACACCAAAGTGGTTAAGAGATAAACAGATGCAGCTTGCCTTAGAAAACAAATGTGAGTAAGAGCAACAACACACATACATACCTCGGATTCAGAGGGATAATGAGAGGATATAACCACTGGAGAAGGAGGAGAGAAGGCATCAACAGAGGAATCTAGGGAGAAACGTACATCTGGAGTTCATTTCCTCTGGGACTTAGTACCCAGAGTCTTTTTCCTCGCACCCGCAGCGCCAGTACTTCGGGGAACCTTTGAACTCTTCTTCCTTTTTGACCCTGGTTTCGTTGGATCAACCAGGATGGTGGGGAAGGCAACAGAAGGGGTAACGACGGGAGCGCATCATTGAAACTCAGTATTTATTCATTCCACCTCAGCCTGAACCCTCCTTCTCAGCTCTTCATTCATTTCTGCAGACATGGGAGGGGGAACGGGGGTTATGGGGAATGCCTCCAAAGGAGCTTGAGGCTGAGTTTGAGACTTAGATTTTGAGGAACCCCACTCTTGGACTTCCTAGTTTTTTTTCTGGTGGCTGGGAAGGCTCTTTGCCAGTAGCTGCTTCGATTATAGGGGCAGGCTGTTTGGGGGTTGCAACGGTCTTAGGCTTGAGCGTGGAAGTGGGGATCATTGGGCAATAAGGGGGTAGCTTGAGGGGAGAATCTTTAACAATTTTACTCAATGGGAACTCAACTACAATAATGGAGTTGCCTTTGAGACCCAATTCCAAGGCAGAAAAAGAAAGGACAAGGGGATACTGGGGGGGACTTTGTATGAACTCACAAATCATAGCCCGTTGCATCAAACGGAATTGGTGGCATAAGAGGTAGATACGTCCCCTTTCCTAGTAGAACTGGGGAGGATGACTCGACCATCCATAGTAGAGGTCATGTCAAGTACCACTGCAGAAAGGTAGAAGGTGCAAGCCTCAGCAAAAGTAGCTCTCTTATTCGTCAACTGAAACACAGGTCGAGGAGCCCCCTGATCAAACCTGAACTGCCTGCTACACCTATCGGGGTTATAACGTTCAGAAGTATATCCCCATTCAGTGAAGGAAGGAAAAAACCCAGGAGTGAATAAAAGTACCATGGCCTGTGAGGGATCTTCTACAACGGGGACAAAAGTGACCATTCTAGCTGTAGAAGAAAAAAAAATTTAGGTGTGGGCAAAGGTGGATTCTCCGTCTGGCCTCATGACAAAGGAGTTGAAACGGTTAAAAACTCCCATTATCTCCTTTAGAATCTATTTTTTATGAAAGCATAAGAGGCGTAATGCCTTGGCTCACGGGATAAGAGACAGACTTGACAGCAATGGCAAGAAAATGGGTATAGAGGAAACCCGTAAGATAATGGTATTGGAAAAATTGGCCAAGTTGTAACGACCGAGGGACCGTGACATGTCAAGGTGGGTTCAATCCAGCCAAGTATAGAGGTACCCCAAAGAAATGGCAACCAGAGGAAGGTTGATACCCCTGGCCAAACGGATGGAAATATTTATAAGGTCCCTCCTAGGCTGGTCATTGGGTTTCCTAGTCAAAAAGAAATGTGAAAGAAGCACAAGAATATAGGCTGGTAGTTCCAAAGATGTGCCTTTACCTTGGCCCATAATAGCAGTGACGTCCTTCGCAGTAGGAGCTTCGAAAAAATAGCTAATAAGGGGAGTAAAAGTATCCTTGTTGGAAGACCCAGTGCAACTACGGCAAATCCGATCTAACTCAGCTCGTTCAGCAGTCTCTTCAGCATCCAAGGCCTCATCATGATATGTATACTCACCCATGGGCTCAAACCCAAGTAGATCACAAACATCCTCCAATGAAATGGTGAACTCCCCCCAGGTAGCAAATAATGTGTGAGTTGTCACATTCCATCTGAAAACCAACAATTGGAGCGTAGCGTTATGCTTCGAAAAAGTGAACTCGCCACACCAACTGGCTCGATGAAGACCAACTTTGGCAAGAGCTGCAACGTGAGAGATCTGCATATGTGCATTCCAGGTAGAAAAATGAGTTGGCGATCCCCCAGGTGCTTCGAAATAGATCTGGGAGTAAGGAAACTCACCACGGTCCAACCGGAAGCGTAGAGTCCCTTCTGGAGGAACAAAGACCCACTTTGATGAATCTTCATATTCATCACCCAGCAGCAAAGGGTCGTACTTGGATGAAAAGTGGCAGGTCTTGCACGCATCAGAGAACTCATCATCCTTGCCAAAGATGGGAGACCGACGATAAAAACTTAGTTGCTCTCGACGAGCAACATCCAGGGTGGTGGCACCAGTGGTGGCAGCAGGAGTAGCAGGTGGAGTATTGGTGGAAGACATGGTAAGATTGCTTGAAGAGGCCATTAAAAATGACAAGTACAAATAAGAGCTTAGAAAATGCACCAAAGAAATAACAATGAAGTGGCTAGAAAGCGAGGATGATTGGAGAGGAAAAGAAGGAGGAGACAAGCTTGGCAACAATGAAGTCTTGGCAGAGTTTCTCTTGCTAAAGAAGACAGGAGTTTGAAGAAGACGAAGAAAAGAGAAGTGTTTTGAAAAATAGACGTTTGAAATCTCTTAACTCGTCTTTTGAGTTTCCCACCACCACACGTGAAAAGCTGCCTATAATCATTTCAAATGGCCACGTAGCACTTCGGGAAGTGTCTTGACAGCTGAGAAGACAGCACCACATCATCAATGAAGTGACGCATGGGGGATAGAAAGGGTTTCCTTCTATGGAAAGTTTAAGTTTTGGCGCCAAAATTTTTGTCAGACATATCCATTAACTCCTAAAGAATAAGCGGCCCCAACAGTTCAAAAAAGTCACGATGTCCCCTCGCCACAAGTCCAAAAGTTATTTAAATGTGACTCAGCTACATCGGGGAGCATTTCTCCCCTTTCGAACATGGTGAACCATTATAAGGAAAAAACATTATAAGCCACAACGATAGGGTAAGTCCTAACGATAAACTCACCGCCTACAACTATAATCCACAACGGTACAAATAGGAGAATTTCACTTACCAAGAGTCAAAACGAGTATTTGAGAAAGTCAGCAGGTGTATCAGGAGAATTTCAAATAGTCAAGCCAGAATGGTTAAAGCTCAGTGAACAGGAAAAAGTGGCGATATCCCTTCGCCAAAGCACTAATAAGCCGCAGCGCTTCGACTCAGATACATCGGGGAGAATTTTACTTTTTCCTAGAAACGGTAACCACAGTGGTTGTAATGAAAGAAAAGCTACCAGAATTTTTCACGCAGAGAAGGTTCATCGGATTGAGAAGTTTTTGTGCAGACATTTCTTATTCCCACAACAAATATCTACACGAAGGGGAAAATGTAAAGGGGGCTTGAAGTTAATCTTGACTTCAGAGATAATTTCCCAATTAACAATAGTATTTAGGATTAAGGCAGCATTGCAGCTTAAAATGATGGAGCTCAGTGAAACAGCTCAATACGATGCTTCTTAGTAAGGCAGCGTTGCAGCTTAAAGTGATACAGCTCAGTAAGGAAGTGATGTAGCTCAAGTGAGGTAGGTCAGCATGGCAGCCCAGAGGGATCTCCAACGAAGAAGCTAGCCGATAGAGTTGATCCTTTAGTTCTATTATTTTACTTGGCCTTATTGTATCTCTTTATTTTCATTTACATTTACCATGAGTTGTAATGATTACAATGATTCTTAGTGTGAGGTCGAACGGTACTCACGAGAGACCAGACTTGACAGGGCCTGTGAGAGCTTTCATGCTCTATCGAACGACCTTACCATGGGAACTTCAAAGGGACTTGGTTTAGGGGATTGAGAAGTGAGGCACCGTTGGGGCTTGTCCTAACCATCTTAGATACACCTGGTAAAACACCAAAAGGACCCTGACCGTGGAACCCCGGGGGAAGTAACCTTGAGTTCCATCGGGCGTTGAGTTGTGAGCCAAACAATCCTCTACTTAATGTCACATCTACTTTATGTGATGTCACTAAACAGCTAGACAATATCAGATCTGCACTTGAGTAAACCAGTGTGGTATTTGGGGTTGTCAGACAGTTGGTGAGCCACCTCTGTGACGACAGCCCCCTGACACACAGTGGTTAGACAAAAGGCATGTCTTGGCATTTAATGTTTATGACGTGGAGATAACTAGTGCATAAGGTATTTAATGTTTGTGACATAAAGTATGAGGGATGTCTTTCACGGGCATTAATGACTGAGTTGCCTCGGGGGTAGTGGGGGGGCTATTTAAGGACCCCAACCACCTATGGGGAGAGGATGTTACTTTTGAGAGTTCAGAAGTTATTACTAGAGAGAATATACATCAGAGAGAGATTTATTACGAACCAGATTTTTTACTCACCCACCATTGTCATTTATTAAGAAGCTTTTAATGCTTGACAGAGATCCTTGAGGGTGGTTGGGGTGTTTGGATGCCTGCCAAGGTGTATCTGGGATGCTTACTTCTTTCTCCCTCCAAATGAGTTACTTTTGAGTTCATTATTATCTTTTGAGTTATACACGAGATATTTGTGAGTTCTAAGTTTATCTTCACTAAGTTTTATTTGCGTGTCTTGTAGTTAAGTGATGGCGTGATTAGTTAACTTATCGTTACTATACTCAAAAAGGGGTTACGCCTCCATCTAATCTAAAGTACTCTCTTACACCTAGAGACAAGGTATCGTTACACCTGCTCTCATACCACAAAGGGCCTACCTTACTTGAAGGCGAGGAAGGCCAACGGAGTGTTGGTTGTAAACCTCCCTGATTCCAACCATGGATATTCAGATCAGGGGTCTATTGTCAGAAACTATCACCATCCACCGCTCCCTGAGGCCTAAGAATAGACAGGGCTTTCGTGCCCAAATTGGGAAGTGATATAGGGTAATACTTGTTCCTTTAATTGTCTGTATTTTCCTATTATTTTGTGGTATTATTTATAATAATGTTTTTTATTGTGTCTTTGAGTAGCTCGTAAGAAGAACAAGGAGCCTTCCCTCCATAAAATCAAAGTTGTTGACTTATTCAAGGCTTTGAGGGTGAAATACTACCTCTCTAGAAGCGGGCACCCAAGGTCAGTCTCCTTTATCTTGGAGTAAATCAACACTACACGCAGATTTACTGCTCGCCCGATAGACGATATTCCTAAGCTCCCCCTTTCTGATGAGGAAGTTTCTTTATCATTCGAATCCCTTGAAGTCAACTCCATACCAACAGATGAAGAGGACTCATGGATCTCCCTAGGAAGAGGGTTATTCTATTGAATAATGGTAATGATCTCCCATTTTCTCCCAAGGCCAAGTCCTAGAAGAGGACCGAAGGTGAATCCACCAGAGGAAGAAAAGGTAAAGAACGAGGAGGAGGAAAAAGAGAATAGAAAGGCCCTTATGGCCTCTCCTTCTTTGAAAAAAAATATTGTCCCTCCTTCTCTCCCCAAGACCTTTCAGGACGCATCTGTGGCCCATAATCCTTCCTTGGCCCTGGTCTGCTGAGGGGGCAGTGTTCACTGATGCGAGCGACTAAGGATGCTGAGACATGACCAGCTTTCAATTCGTGCTTCCCAAACTTTATCACTGGTGAGGATCATCTTTTTATTTATTTCTACTTTTGGTCTGATCGATTATGATTTGTGAACATATCTAACACTTTTTTATTTATTCTTGTTTTGCATTTGTGGCAGAGTTTACCAGCCTCTTAGATGGTCATGTCGACCAGTCCAAGTTAAATGATAAGTTGAGCGAGGCACTCCTAAAATCCCAGGAGGCCATAGCCCAGGTGATGCGACTCTAAATATGTCTATAGTTCGTGATACTTTTGATTCAAGTGCAAAGCGATCGCGTAAGTAATAATCCAAGAAAGTTGGGCATCGAACTGAGGGACTAAGACGCAAGGAGTGACGACAACTAGAGAAGACAACAAACATAACACTCAACTCACCGAATGGAATGAAAAGATGATGATTTTTTTAAAGTAGCGTCCTAATGAACTAAAGCACTAATTAAATGATGTAAACGAACTATGCTTGCAGGGATTAAAGAAATAAGGTTGTAAACTCTAAGAGATAAGTAAGATTGGGATACACTCGTTCACCGGATATAAGAACGTATCAAGAACTAAAAATTTAATTGAAAGGAAACCTTCAATTCCTTTCAAGCATCACATATATGGGGGAATGAACCCACATGATACATGATCAAGATTAAAATCTAGGCAAGTGATAAGATAATATGTACGCATATCGCACTCTTAAACACTTCGGTTACCTGGGGCAAATGAAGTTAAAAGTCCTATGATGGTTATAAGAACAAAATATCACATTTTAATTATTCATTTAATTCCAGAATATTTTTATATCCATATGAAACACCTGGGGTTGGGTTTATGTACCCCAACCCTTATAACTTAGCCTAACCCGCTAAAAGTGCTAATTATCAAGATTTTTACATTGCATGTATTCATATTCATCATATAATTATAGCTAAGCATGAAAAGGTGGATCAAAACCACTAACTTTATGAATAATACCAGAAAATTAAGTAATCAATGAAGAACAAGATAGAAGAAGACAACTTATATTAAAGAATGGCTTTAAATCATCCAAAATCTAGTGACTTGCATAAGAAAATAAATCTCCTAGGGTTCTCGCCTCCTTCTTGCTCTCAAATTAGGGTAAAAACTCTCTAAACTATATCTAGGATAAAGGAGACATCCAAATAGAACGATATTATAAGAGTTTAAACCATGCACAACTCTATTTTTACAATGATAAAAAAGTAAATTTTGTTAGATCGCCGAACTGGTTTAGGTTGGCCTTAAGTAAGGGGAGAATCAGTTCGCAATTATAGTGCTGAGGCCAAATTTTCAAGACAAACCGAACTGGTGCCCCTTGGGACCAAACCAGTTAGGTCCTTTATTTTTCATTCTTTTCTTTCTTGAATTCTTCTCATCTTCATAACTTCACAATCGGGAATCAAATTTGGGTGTCCTTTCTTCCAACGGGCTCGTGAGATTATGAACTACACCTTCTCTTCAGGTTTCGCATCCGGATTCCAACTATGCAACTACGAATTTTCCCTTGACTTTTCTTCCTGATTTTTGATCTTCATTATGATTTCTTTCTCGCTTTAAAGTGTATTGAATATCTGCACAAAGTAAGAAAAATACATGAAATATAATGTACTCGCAGGAAATCGTTAGTATCAATAATATGAAATAAAATCAAAGAATTAACATCGCACGGGATGATAAATGTATCTAAATTATGGGGATAAATGAGAAGAATTTATGCCGAATCAAACCCCCTAACTTAGATTTTTTATCATCTTGAGCAATGTAAACGAATCATAGCATGGTCTAAACACTTGGAAAACATTCTATTGGGGATAGAATGTATTTTTCGTTGATAATCGATTGCATTTAGCATATACAACAAGCCGTTAAACTCTGAGGCTACCCTAGCCGGACGAGTGGTGTATCGTGAGGGTTTGCATTGAATATACCCACTAAATTCAGTTTTTGACACAAAATATAATCAAAATACTTAGAAATTAACAACTTAAATTCCCCAACAATAGTCACTTTAAATTCATATTCAAGGGTCTCAATTCGGTGTGTGTGTGTGTGTGTGTGTGTGTTCGAAGCCGTGAATTAAATCGCTAACTTTCACCGATTAATCATTACGTTACTTTCCAAAAATTCATTTTAATTCAATTCTCACGGGATACTCTCACAAACGAATCTCTCGAAATGTGGATAATTCCCTCGGTGTGAGTGATTTTTAAGAGTAAAGGTAATGGAACAGGAATTCACGCACATAACTTGAAAGACGAAATAATTTAGGTGAATAGATCTCATCATCGAATTATGGTTATTGAAAAACGGGAAACATCGACTTTTATCCATACCAATTCATCTTTCTTATTATCTTTTCGTGTCTTAACCCTCCATGGGGTAATTAATTTCGCTATTCGGACTCAGTTACGACTTTCTCGGGTTATAAGGTGCACTGATTGAAATGGGAATGGTTGGAAAATTCGGAGTTGAAATTTTTTTTCTTACAATGTCCGTTGGCACTTTTTCGGGCATTTGCTAAAAAAAATCTATTTTTCTCTCTCATACTTTTCTCCTTTTTTCTATTTTTTTATCGTTTTATTTTTGTTTGAGCATTTTTTTTTATTGCCCATTTTTATGTACCGTATGGACTTAATTGATGAATTTTCCATTTTTCACAACTCCTGGATAATTAGATTTTTCGGGTTAATCAAACGAAAAGGAATATCATTTTGGGCTAAAATTGGTTTGCAAAAAGATAGTTTTCACAAGTTTGTATGGCTAATGTTTTTGGGTAACAAACGATGGCCTAATGTCATTTATCCGATTTACTAATTATTTACCATATGCGTCTCGAGATTGAATTAATTTAGAGATATTTTAGCACGTTTTCAAGACGACATCTCACTCGTTTTTTGTAACCGATCAAAATAAAGAAATCGAGATCTTCATCGACTTATATTAACGCTAAAATGAACGTTGATTTAACCATTAACTCAGATTGATTTAATTATTCGGAAAAAGTGATGGGCTTGAAATCTCACTAGGTTTATTAATCTCCAAACTTATTCGTAAAGTCATCAATTTTCACTCAATTTTTCGTTTTTGGTCACTTTCGACTTTGCCCATTTGATTTTTTATAATTTGAGACTTCAAACAAAATTTTGCGACACTTTTGAAGATTTTAAATTCCAACTTTTATTTATTTTGAAGAAAAAAAATTGGATTTTTTCGAAAATTTTCAAATTTATTTTAGGAAATTTTTGAAATTTTCTATTTTGGGGGGGACTTTTTAGCATTTTGAAATTTGTGAGAGTTTTAAAAAGGCGCACGTGTACCCCCCCCCCCCCCCCCAAAAAAAAAAAAACACACACACGCACTAAGACTTTGCATTGTCCTCAATGAAAAAGGACTAAAATTTAAAATCTAAGAAGAGTGCGGAATAAAAAGCAACAAATATCAAAATGCAACATTTGTATTAATCACAAACTACCTATTACAAATAGGAAAGAAGGATAGGATTAAATAGTATTTGCTAAAAAAAATAGAATGAAGCAGACAAATAACTACATAATATGATAAAACACCAACACACGAAAAGGGAGAGCTATTGGGGTGGTCTTTGGGACGTGTTCGGTGCATTGGGGTCCGAGGAAAAAGGATCATAAAAATATATCGGGAGTGAAACATCCTGGCCCATTTGCAAGCGGTGCATCTCCGCTTGTAGACATATCATCATGCTAGTGTATCGGGGGTAGTCGCTTGTGAAAGTATCAAAATGAGCCCCCAATGCATCAATGCGTTCGTACAGCCCCTCCAAGTCGGGCTCATAATTCCGATTCGCTGCCTCATTGTATTCTTTTTCCTCCTTCATCTCGACAACCTCCTCCTCATTCACCGACGGAGGTGGGGGAACAACATCCATTTGCTGCACACTCTGAGTGATGGACTCGTTCCCAATAGCTTTCGAAAGACGGCTTATGGCAATGGGTGAATCGATGCCAGCATCCCTATGAAGAGAAGTGATAAAATGACCATAAGGAAGGGATACCCGATCGTTCTTGTCATAGGCGGACTAAACGATCTCATTATACATAATAGCGCCAAGGTAGATGCAGGAGGTGTCATTGAGGAGATGGTAAAGGAAATTGGCATGGAGGACTTGCAATGCTGAATTGTTGGAGGTTTGGAGGATGGATCCGTACGTGATAAGAAAAGCCAAACACCCCTGCTCGGCAAGCTCCCTACCAAAAATGAGTCCTGCACCCAATTGTAATCGGGAGAAATACGAGCAAGGCATGTGTGCTTGTCGAGGTCGGGCCCCGCGGTGGGATAATCATATTGTGCGAGGGCGGGGACTCGTTTTTCCCATAATTTTTGGATAACCAACTGTCGTGAGAAAGGAACACGTTGGCGGTCGACTCGTGCCTCACAAGTCGAGATATCGATCTTGACAAGAGTGTTGTAGAAATGACGACACTCCTCAGGCCACACTGACTCATCCAAGGTGGCCAAATAGCGGTACCACCCAATGCGGTTGAAGAGGGCAACTAAGTCATTGGGAAATTGGTTCCACGGGACTTGTCACTTGATGTGAAGAATTTAGGCAGCTATGAAATATTCGTAGACCTAATTCCGTTCTTGGATCGAACAAAAAACATCGACATTCCTTTCTTCCAAAACTTCATGGGAGTAGTATTTCTCGATGACAGGCTCGCGGTTAGCCATGTGGTGGATGTTGGGAGTGATTTGTGAAGAGAAGAAATTTGAAAAAGATGGAAGTGGTGGGTTGAATGGTGGAGGTGGTGTGGTATTTATAATGGAGGAGGGGTGGATTTTGGTGGGAAAAGGGAATGGGTGAGGGGAAAGGTTGGAGGGAGATGAAAAGGGGAATGGGTGTGGGTGGATGGATGTTTTGGAGGGTAAAATTTCGGGTGGGAGGAAGGAATGGATGTTGGAATTTAAGAGGAAGGGAAAAAGCGGAGGGGAGATGAATCTTGGTTGCCCAGATTTTTGAACCGGTTCGCACAAGGTCCCAACCGGTTCGCACCATTTAAAATTTTTTTACCTGACATGGCCAAACCGGTTCGACCCTATAAAGAAGGCCGGGGAAAACCGGTTCGCAATTCTAGTATAGCTCCCCAATTTTTTTTCAAACCCTCTCAAAAAGTAAATGTTGTAACACTTCCCACTTGACTCCCCAACCATGACCAACATTTTTCTACCCAATTTTTAGCTAGAAATGCCTCAAAAACTCACCTCGAAAATGCCTTAAGCTCTCACCTATAATGCGACGGTGCTCCTATCCTTTATAACTCATGATTCACGGACCTCTACGAACCTAATCTAACACGACTCACTATGATACAATAAGAATCACCCCATACATGTTGGGGGTTCGACGACATCTCATTCAAGTTCACTCTACCCTGTAAATGAGGTCTGACAACCAAATTGTGTCGGCTTCATCAACGAACGCCTCGAGGTATGGCTTTAAGCATTGTCCATTAACCTTAAACGTGTCTCCACCCTTTGAATTCTCTAACTCTATTGCACTGTGGGAAAACACTTCCTTAATGACAAACGGACTAGTCCACCTAGAACGTAACTAGTCGAGAAATAAATTTAAGTGCAAATTATAAAGGAGCACCTGTTGATCGGGTGAAACTTTTTTCGATGGATAGTGCGCTCATGTGAGAGTTTCATCCGTTCTTTGGATATCCGGACACTCTCATATGCATCGTTGTGTATATCTTCCAACTCATGCAATTAGAGTTTTCGCACTTTACTGACTTTATCTAAATTGTAGTTCAACCTCTTAATTACCCAATATGCTTTATGCTCGAGCTCCATGGGGATATGGTAAGGCTTGCCATAGACAAAGCGAAATGGGGACATCCCGAGGGGGTTCTTATTGGCGATTCGCTAAGCCCATAGCCTATCATTCAATCGAAGAGACCAATCCTTCCAATTAGGACCCCTGGTCTTTTCTAGAATGTTCTTTATCTTACGATTTTCTATCTTAGCTTTCCCATTTGTTTGTGGATGATATGCCATCCCAACCTTATGGAAGATCCCATATTTTCTCATAAGTTTATCAAACAGCCTATTGCAAAAGTGCTTGCCATTGTCACTAATAATAAGCTTTGGATCACCGAATCTAGAAAGTTTGTGTTCTTGAATGAACTTTATCACCACCTTATTATCATTCATTTTATTAGCTATGGCCTCAACCCATTTTGACGCATAGTCTTCCGCAACGAGGATGTATAAAAACCAAAAATAGGGAGGGAATGGACCCATGAAATCGATGTCCCAACAATCGAATATCTCAATGACAAGAATAGGGGTCAACGGAATTATGTCATGTCGAGTGATAGCTCCCATCCTTTGGCATCTATCGCATGATTTACAATAAGAACTTACATTCTATAATATTGTGGGCTAATAGAGATCGCTTTGAAGGATTTTAGCGATCGTCTTATTCGTGGAAAAATGGCCTCCACATGAATCTGTATGATAAAAGCGGATGATGTTCGAAATCTCGTCCTTCGGCATGCATCTTCGATGATTTGGTACACGCAATATTTGAATAAATATGGGTCATCATAAAAGAACATGCGCGACAAAGTAAAAAACTTCCTCTTTTCTTACGGTGTGCAATTGGGGGGAACGGAGCCCGTGACCATGTAATTCACTATGTTCGCAAACCAGAAGAGAGAGGAAGTGGCAAATAATAGCTCATCGGAAAAGTATTTGTCTATGTGTATGGGATCACTAGGTATATCGGACAAAAGCCTAGACAAATGGTCGGCTACAACATTTTCCACCCCTTTCTTATCTTTTATGGAAAGAGTGAATTCTTGTAGGAGTAGGATCCACCTTATGAGGTGCGGCTTAGCATATTTTTTGGAAAGGAGATACTTAAGAGCCACGTGGTCGGTGAAGCATGTAATGGGCGAACCGGTGAAGTAAGAGCGAAACTTATTTATGGCGAAGACTATGACTAGCAATTCCTTCTCCGTGGTGGAGTAGTTAAGTTGTGGTCCGGTTAAGGTCCGGATAGCATAATAGATGACGTGAGGCTTATTATCTTTTATTTGTCCCAAAACAGCCCCAATCGCATAATCACTCGATCACACATAAGCTCGAATGGAAGGGACCAATCCGGAGCTTGCATGATTAGAGCGAAAACAAGCATGCTTTTCAATTTTTCAAAAGAACTTTGGAACTCTTCATTCCACTCAAAGGGGGAGTCTTTCACAAGTAGGTTACTTAAGGGCCTAGCAACAGCAGTAAAGTCCTTAATAAACCTACAATAGAAACTTGTGTGGCCCAAGAAACAGCGCATGTCCTTTAGTCTTAGGTGGGGGAAGATTGGCAATGACGTCTATTTTCACACTATCAACCTCAATACCTTTAGAGGAAATGATGTGGCCAAGAACTATGCCTTTAGTAACCATGAAATGGCACTTTTGCCCAATTCAGTACCAAGTTCTTTTCCACTCATCGGGCTAATACCTTTTCAAGATTAGCAAGGAAATGGTCAAAGGAGGGGTCGAAAATGCTAAAATCGTCCATAAAAACCTCTAGTCCTCTCTCGACCATATCGCTAAAAAGGCTAAGCATACACCATTAAAAAGTTAGGGGTGAATTACATAATCCAATTGGCAAACATTTGTAGGAAACGTGCCAAAAGGACATGTGAACGTCATCTTTTCTTGATCTAGCACATCTACCTCAATTTGGTTTTACCCGGAATAACCGTCGAGAAAGCAATAAAATAGGTGTCACGCTACTCTCAAGAATTTGGTCGATAAATGGTAAGGGGAAACGATCTTTCCTAGTGCCGGCATTGAGCTTCTGAAAGTCAATGAAAATGCGCCACCCGATGGTGGTACGTTGTGGAATAATATCACCCTTTGCATTTTCAACCACAATCATTCCCGACTTCTCACCCACTTATTATCCAAAAATGGAGTAAATGTTGCCCGCGTCCAATAACTTAATCATCTTCACCCTCACGACAGCTTTCATCGTGGGATTCAAACGCCTCTGCATCTCCCTCGAAGGCTTCACGTCCTCCTCAAGGTGGATTTTATGGGTACAAATTATACCCTTCAAATCCGCGATGCTCTAACCAAAAGTACTACGGTGCTTCCTCAAAATAGCTAATAGCTTATTATGTTGCTCTTAACTCAGGCTTGAGGAGATAACGACGGGAATTGTCTCATCGTCTTTCAAATAAGAATATTTTACGTTTAAGGGTAATTTCTTCAATTTGAGGGTGGGAAATTTCTCATTGGAGGGAATCATGCGCGACTTCCTCGGTGGTAATTTCTCGAATCTTGAAACCCAGTTGATGTCTCTCATATCCTCATCACTCGCACTCTCATCTAAAATCTCCCTCAACTCTCTCACCTCTCACTCGAAATTGGTATACGTCCCATCGCTCTCATTAGTCGAAACAAGGCATGCACCTAGTGAATCCCCACTATAATTACCCTCGATATGCTTGTCTACTACCTCCTCTATGAGATCCGACTCTAGGTAATTGATTACCGTGTGAAAAGAGCGCACGTGTAAGTGCTCGGTCGTTGTTTTCATTTCACCGCGATAATACAAACAAACCTAAATTATGACTACACTTGCGAGGCAAGCACATCGGTAAGTAGGGTATCGAAAATCCACAGGGACGAGTTGCTAGAATTTATATAATTTAGTACTCCGAAATAAAAGTGTAAAAGGTGAATTACAAACTACAAAGGAAAATGTGCATAAAACGAAAATGATTATTCTAGGCAAGTGTATTGAAACTAGATTAACAAAGCGAGTAAAAATTATAGGTTGCGTCGAATATCCCTCACCCGAGTTAATTTGTATAAAATGGATACATGGGTCGACGAGTTATTTAGAATGCATCTCGTTTCGACAGTTAATTGAACCAAGGGTTATCACGCCCCTAAATCCGCATAAAAGCCTAATAAGATTTTGGCGTCAACAAATATCTCAGAAATTGAGCACGAAATGTCGTAAGCACGGGACATACATGATATGCCCCGTCAAATATCCTATGCGCAATAACTAGGACAACGCATCCAAAATAGACTCGTAAACACCATCACCAAAGCAAAGTAACGCGTCAACTCGAGTGAGTTCAATTCAAGCACAACCTAACTTAAATTACCTAGAAAGCATCGTAAAAACGCGGTAAATAAATGCGATAAATCTACCTAGAAAGCAAATAAATCAAAGCATGTAAACTAATTAACAAAGCGTGTAAACCTAATTATCAAAGCAAGAAATAAGGAAATACAAACTATATTAATGGAGAGGAAGATGAATAGTGCAACATTCAACCCAATTGGGTGTCAAACCAAGAACAATTGAAGAAGAACCATCCAAATCCCTCAAACCCTAAGTTATTCTAAGCTAAAACTATCTTAAAACGTGTATATCTATTTATTACAACAAAATTGGCTTATATACCAAGTGGGAATTAAATTAGAAAAAAAAAAAAGAAGAAAAGAAAAGGCAAAAAATATCTGCAGAAAATAGGGGATCGAACGATCGACCCCTTTGGTCGATTAATCAATCATTGAAAACGTGGCAAAATACTGAAGGATCGATCGATCAAGCAGGGCAGAACCAAGGCAGCAGCCTACATTCCTTTTCTTCCTCTTCTCCTCCACTTTTGGTTTCATTGTTTTTCCCTCCGCTGAAATTGCCGTAACTTCATCATAAGGACTCGGAATCGTGCACCGTTCATGGCCACGCGAAGCTAGCGAGGAGGGATACAACTTCCGTGAGATGTTGGGCTAGGTGCCCAAGATGTGAAAAGACTAAAATGCCCTTGAACGTGCGATCGCGTACGGAAATCGAGAGGAGTGCATCCAAACTTCACACTTAGCATCCAATTACCTATAAAAGCACAATTAACCCTTGCAAAACATGTTAACATATAAATCCGAGGTTTTCTGGTTAACGAGCATAAATATAGGGAATAAGATACCCGAGGGGGCTAAAATGCGTCCGTTCGGAGGATGAAATACGCAATATTTGCGTATCATCACACCCCCTAACTTACACATTGCTAGTCCCTAGTAATGAAATAGGATGCAACAAGAACTACAAGCAAACAAAAAGCATGAGATAGTACAAAAGTATGGTATAAAATCATAAGGCCACTTTCGTGGGCGATTCGATTGCATTTAGCGTATGCAATAAGCCGTTAAACTCCTAGGTCACCCTAGTGGACGAGTCTCGTCTCGTAAGGGTTTTTAGGGATGGTACCCACAAACATCACGTGGTTTCCTCAAAATATGCCCAAACCAACATGCAACAAGCCCAACAAAAGCGAACAAGATTTCATACGCATTATTAGCACATTGAACGGATTCAAACAAAAGTCCAAATCATTAACATTATAGAATGCACCTCATATAATTGAAACCTTAAAATGTGGAAGGGGAGCGAGCACATGAAAAGTGTGATTTGGCGAAAAACTTATATAAACCAGATACTAAATAAAGCAAGCATACATTCAATCCTCACGGGCATTACACTCATCAAGCAAATTCACTCGAAACAAGGAGGTAACACACGAAACATGCGGGCATAAAGAGTAAATGTAAATGGAAACAAGGCCGCACAAATGTCACAAATGAAGAACGCTATATATAAACTGAAAAACTGTAATCTCAATGAAAGGATACCGCACATTAAAAGGGGCAAAATGCAAAATGGATATCATCGGAAACAAACGCAAAATGCCCAAAAAGGGAGAAAAAAGAAAGAATTTTTTTTTGAATTTTTTGATTTTTCAAAGAAAAGGTTACTAAGTAACTAACCTGTGAGCAAAAACATGGACTAAATAATGAAATGGATAGAATATCCCACACCCCCTAACTTAAAACTTGACATTGTCCTCAATGTAAATTAAGAACCAAATCAAAGAGAGGAAACGAGCGATATTACCCAAAATTGGAGCGATCCCCATAAGAACAAGTCCAAAGAATCTACAAAACAAGTTAGTACCGAGCATAGAAAAAACAAATAACAAAAAGTTAACTAATTACACTAGACTAAATTAAAAAGGAAAGAAAGAATAAAAAGAAAGAAAGTTAACTATATACAACCTACTATTTAGGTTTCACACTAACTGTACACTAGAAGTCTAAATAACTGAGGGTCCACTGCAAAAATGATTTGACTTTGGAGGATAACCGGTGTACCCTCACAAACAAGCATGCCTTCTGAAAAATATGAATTCCGTTTGAACAACGGAAGGCATGTGTAAGGCGTAAGAAATGAACCATCGCCAATTAAAAGTTTTGGAGGGACGATGGGGGGTTTGGATTGAACGGGTGACAAAAACAAGTGGGGACCGAGAAAAGACCAATATCCTCCCAATGATTTTGAAATTCGAATAGGAGGCGGCGCACACAAAGGCATGAATGCGATCGTGGAAGGCGACTCGAGCAAGCACTCCTCATCGATGAAAAGGTTTAAAACATTAAAGTTTGAAACCGAATCATCAAGTACTTATGACGGGGTGATAATAGAGAATGAAAATGAGGATGAAAGAAATTCAAACTCATGAGATGAATCATCATCGCACGAAGATTGAGTTTCGAATGAAATAATATCATTTTCAATGAAATGTTCTTCTTTAGGGGCCAAAGAATAAATCATTTCATTGCAAATAGAAATTACGTCATTTTCATCCTCACTTTCAATAACTATTACGCGAAGAGCAAAGTCTAGAATGGTTTGTTCCAAAGTAGGCACAAGTACCTCATTTGGTTCAAAACATTCCTCGACTTCGAAAGTCTCGGAAGCAAAATCGTCGTCGGACTCAAATAATAAATCCAAATCATGTTCCCACGAACAATTTTCTTCTCGATAACGATTTTCAATTTTCTCATTCTCATACATACGCAAGCCCTCACCGAATGTCATAGGTCGAGGTGCGGATGCATGAAAATGGGAACTTTGAAAATTACCATCGAACTTAAATGAAAACTCATTATTATAGGAATTTTGAAAACTATTCGAATTCATTGCAAAATTAACATTATAAGGAGGTAAAGGCCCAAAATCATTATCATCATCATCGAAATTTCAATAACCCAAATTTTGACTTTCGTTATACTCGCCCAAAGTCATATTTGAATTTGTTATACTTTGGGACTCTAAGTATTCACCGAAAGTCATAGGTTTGTGAGAATTTTGAGAATTACAACAATGATTACGAAAAGAATTGGAATAAGACATGCTTATCCCAAAAATGGCTCGAGTGGCGAATTCCACAAAGTAGGTGCATGTGGGAAAAATTCAAGCGTTTCTAAGAGCTCAAATGTGGAAGTCCTGCAAAAAGGTTAGCAAATAATACAAATAGAAAGAAAATACTATGAAATACTAAATCAAATAAAGTCTAAAACAAACTAGTCCCCGACAACGGCGCCATTTTGATTACCACGTGAAAAGCGCGCGCGTGTAAGTACGTGGTCATTATTTTTGTTTCATCACGATAATACAAATAAACCTAAATTACGACTACACTTGCGAGGCAAGCACAGCGGTAAGTAGGGTATCGAAAATCCACAGGGACGAGTTGTTAGAATTTATATAATTTAGTACTCTGAAATAAAAGTGTAAAAGGTGAATTACAAACTACAAAGGAAAAGATGCATAAAAGGGAAATGATTATTCTAGACGAGTGTATTGAAACTAGATTAACAAAGCGAGTAAAAACCATAGGTTGCATCGAATATTCCTCACCCGAGTTAATTTGTATAAAATGGATACATGGGTCAACAAGTTATTTAGAATGCATCTCGTTTCGACAGTTAATTGAACCAAGGGTTGTCACGCCCCTAAATTCGTATAAAAGCCTAATAAGATTTTGGCATCAACAAATATCCCGAAAATTGCGCATGAAAGGTTGTAAGCACGGGACATACATGATATGCCCCGTCAAATCTCTTAGGCACAATAACTAGGACAACCGAAATAGACTCATAAACGCCATCACCAAAGGAAAGCAACGCGTCAACTCGAGTGAGTTCAATTCAAGCACAACCTAACTTAAATTACCTAGAAAGCATCGTAAAAATGCGGTAAATAAACGCGGTAAATCTACCTAGAAAGCAAGTAAATCAAAGCATGTAAACCTAATTATCAAAGCAAGAAATAAGGAAATACAAACTATATTAATGGAGAGGAAGATGAACAGTGCAACATTCAACCCAATTGGGTGTCAAACCAAGAACAATTGAAGAAGAACCCTCTAAATCCCTCAAACCCTAAGTTATTCTAAGCTAAAACTATCCTAAAACGTGTATATCTGTTTATTACAACAAAATTGGCTTATATACCAAAAGGGAATTAAATTAGAAAAGAAAAGAAAAAAGAAAATAAAGGCAAAATATCTACAGAAAATAGGGGATCGATCGATCGGCCCCTTTGGTCGATCGATCGATCATTGAAAATGTGGCAAAATACTGAAGGATCGATCGATCGACCCTTTTGATCGATCGATCGATCGATCAAGCAGGACAGAACCAAGGCAGCAGCCTGCATTCCTTTTCTTCCTATTCTCCTCCTCTTTTGGTTTCATTATTTTTCCCTCCGCTGAAATCACCGTAACTTTATCATACGGACTCGGAATCATGCACCGTTCACGACCATGCGAAGCTAGCAAGGAGGGATAAAACTTCCGTGTAGATGTTGGGCCAGGTGCCCAAGCTGTGAAAAGACTAAAATGTCCTTGAACGTGCAATCGCATACGAAAATCGAGCGGAGTGCGTCTGAACTTCACACTTGGCATCCAATTACCTATAAAAGCTCAATTAACCCCTGGAAAACATGTTAACGTAGAAATACGAGGTTTTTTGGTTAACGAGCATAAATATAGGGAATAAGATACCCGAGTGGGCTAAAATGCGTCTGTTCGGAGGATGAAATACGCAATATTTGTATATCATCAGTAATCGTCCTCATCACCCTTTTTCTTGGCAATGTTGAACATATTAGTCTCGAGAGTCATATTCTTGAATGTTGGGTTGCATTTTCCCATTTTGTGTATTAATCAGTGTGTTAGCCATAGCTAAAAATGGGTGACCAAGGATTGCGGGAACACGATTACCCAAGGAAGACGAGGGATTCGTGTCCCAAATGATAAAATCTATTGATAAGTAGAAAGTGTCAACTCGGATGATCACATCCTCAACAATCCCTCGGGGTATCTTCACGGAATGATCCACGAGCTGGAGAGTGATTTTCGTGGGCTTAAGGTCGCCTAAATCAAGTTGCTGATAGATGAAAAAAGGGAGAATATTAACACTCGCCCCCAAATCTAAAAGCACTCTCTCAATCTGGCTCTCTCCTATGATGCGTGAAATAGTGGGTGCACTCGGATCTTTAAACTTTGGTGGGAAGTCATTCAATAGAACCGAGCTAACGTTTTGTGATAGCAATATTTTCTTCTTTACCTTTAGGCTACGCTTCACCGTTAGCAAGTCCTTAAGAAACTTTGCATAAACAGTAATTTGCTTGATTGCCTTGAGAAAAGGTAAATTAAGCTTGACTTATTTGAATACTTCTAAGATATCGTCACTGGTGGCTCCTTTTGGGGGAGAAACCAACCGTTCAAGGTAAGGAGAGACATTAGGGGGTCTTACTACCACCTCAAGCCTACTAGTGTCATTGTTGTCTCTCTTATTCAAGGGGGAACCTTTGGCCTCTTTCGCGTCGAGCGAAACCTCCTTGTCTTTAAGCTCATCGTGTGGGGGAGGTGATAAATCGACGACTCTGCCACTACGTAGAGTGGTAACATCTTGACATTGCTCTTTGTTATCATCAAAAGTTGAGCTAACACTATTTTAACCTTGGTAAGGTCTTTGGCCTTGGGCGAGAAACTTTCCCTTCTCTTAGATACTTAGGGAGGATTGCAACTTAGGAAACGATGACTTTAATTCGGTAAAATTTTGGGTGTTTTGAGCATTGATCGTTGAATGAGTTCGGATGAATTGGCTTAAAGTGTCCTCGATATTTCTACGCGGTAGGGTAATATAAGGCGCAGGAGGTGGTGCTTGCATAGGTGGAGCTTGTTGGAACGGAGGGATCAGTGGAGGATTCGGGGAAACATGTGAATTAGGATTCAACGTTACGTGTGGTTGCTCATAATTAAATTCGGGATGGTTCCCCCACAAAGGGTTATAAGAATTCTCATGAGGGGCATTAAAGTTACCCTTAAAATCTCCTACCGCTTCCACTTTCTCTTGCAGCATCACTTTGTAAGCGAGTATCGTCGGGCCTTCCTTCATTGAATGTCCCGCCTCACAAATCACACACACCTCCTTTCTCAATGCTCGAATGGATCCGTATGTGTCTTTCCCCCTAGCCTCGACTACGTCCTCTAGCCTCTTTGATAGTTGATTAATCTGGAGTTTAAGCTCGACTTCCTTATCAAAGTGATAGATACCTGATGTGAAAGGAGTCATGGACGTCTATCTAGGCTTGGGTTGGGTTGGGTACTTGGATCTGATGCATCCCACGCTTGAGTAGTCTCGGGGATATACTTAAAGTGGTCCTCCGCATCGTCCGCGTCTAACACTAGAAACTCCCGGGGGCACATGATTTCAAAGAGTTGCTTGGAATTAAAAGTTAGCCCGTGATGGAAAAAGGACATGAGTCTTCACTTCTCAAAACTGTGGTGCGGGTACATATTAAGTAACTCATTGTAATGATCCTAACATCTATCAAAAGGCTCATTTTCGTTTTGTCTAAATGTTTGAATTTGAGCCCTAATGGAGTTGGTTCGATGTGTGGGGAAGAATTTTTGGAGAAACTTCGCTTGCATATCCTCCACGTTCTAATCGAGTTCGGTGCTAATGACCATAGCCATGTATTAGCTTTATCCTTCAGGGATTAGGGGAAAAGTTTGAAGCACACAACATCTTAAGTGAAAGCTTGGTCATTGAAGGTTTCACACGCCTCCTCGAACTCACGGATGTGGAGGTATGGTTTTTTCGACTCCATACCATGGAATGTAGGGAGGATCATCATATTTCTAAATTGAAACTGTCCCGCATTATACGGGAGTATAATGCATCCCAGAGTTACGATTCTCTTAGGATATAAGAGGTCTCTTATGGGGCAGTAAGGTAAGTCACCCTCACTTGTGTCGTAACTACCCTGTTCCGACATGATATTATGTCCTAAAAATTTGACTTCCCCACCGGATGCTCTAAATGTGTGACTCACTGTGTGACTCGTGATGGAGTTGGGCGGTGTGGGAGGAGAAACCCAGAAAGCTGGTGCGTTTGGGGTATATGGACTCTCGGAGGTAAGTTCAACTACAGGATTTCAGGTACTCTAGGGATTATGGGATTAGGAGGAGTGTTTTGCATTAGGGATGGAGAGGATATTTAATTTTAGGATTTGTTTTTTTATTTTTGTGATTTTCTGATTTTTTTAATTTTTGTAGTTAAATTATTAAATTAATTCAACTAACCTAGAATATCTACTTAATCCTCGTCAACGGCACTAAAAACTTAATGCGACTCTAAATATGTCTCTAATGCGTGCTACTTTCAGTTCAAGTGCAAATCGATCTCGTAAGTAATAATCCGAGCAAGGCGGGTATCGAACTCAGGGACTAAGATGCAAGGCATGACGACAACTAGGGAAGACAGTTAACATAACACTCAACTCCCCAAATGGAATAGAAAGATTATGATTTGCTTGAAAGCAACGTCCTAATGAACTAAAGCACTAATTAAATGATGTAAACTGACTATGCATGCAGGGACTAAAGAAACAAGGTTGTAGATTATATAAGATAAGTAAGATTGGGATACACTCCTCTGACCCTTAATGATTTCACCGGATGTAAAAACGTATCAAGAACTAAATGTTTAATTGAAAAGAAACCTTCAATTCCTTTCAAACATCACATATATGGGGAAATTAACCCACACAATACATGATTAAGATTAAAATTTAAGCGCGTGATAAGATCATTTGTATGCACATCGCACTCTTAAACACTCCGTTTACCGGGAGCAAACGAAGTTAGAAGCCCTACGACTGTTATACGAACAAAATATCACATTTCAATTATTCATTTAATTCCAGAATATGTTCTATATCCATGCGAAACACCTCGGGCTGGGTTCATTTACCCCAACCCTTAAAAACTTAGCCTCACATGGTAAAAGTTCTAATTATTAGGGCTGTAAATGGATATTCAAAAATCCGCATCCGTCCGATATTCGAATCCGAATTTGCGAATATTTATCCGAAAAAATGGAAACGGATACGAATATGGATACTCTATAAAAATATCCGAGAAAATGGATACAGATACAGATAGTACTAGTATCCGACACGAATAGTCCGTATCCGATGCGGAGAATCCATTTTACCGGATATCCGTTTTACCGGATATCCGTATCCGATAAACATATGTTTAAAATATTACTAATAATATTGATATAACTATTACTAATAAAATAATATTAAAAAAACCTTAATCGTTTATTCCCATAAAATAATATTAAAAAAACTTTAATCGTTTATTCCCTAAAACAAAACAAAACACAATACTCCACTCAAAACAAAAACACCCTGAAGTTATATTAGGTATATTATAAAATGTCATGTATTATTATTTTATTGGTTATATTATCATGGAGTTATACTAAAGTTTCAATACACCCTATCACACACAACATACACCCACTAAAGAACATATACTCCACTCAAAACAAAAAAGAACTAATTTCATTTCATTTCTCTTTCGTACAAAACTAGAGAAAAGAACTCCACAAAAAACCCTCATTCCTCCACCTCCACCTCCACCTCCGCCGCATATGCCCGCCGCTGCTCATTAACCTGGCCAACACTTCTCATCAACCCCTCCATTGTGCATCAACTCTATCGCTCCTCCGCTCCACATTCTCTCCTCCCGAAATAGAAAGTTAGCAACAACGGCTACATAAAAAATAAAAATAAAAATATATAACTGCATTTATATATTGTTCATGTGGTTGTTCATTAGTTTCCTTAATTATAAATAAATTTAGGAGAGAAACAAAAAAGTAAAGAGATGATTTTAATTGTGATGAGAACTGAAGTTAACAACAGGAATATTATATATAAAATAAAAATATATACTTATTAAAATAAAAATATCAGTATGTTTTGAAGGCTATAAGGTCTCCATGAGGTTATCATTCTCAATAAATTTTGATTTAATCTAAAAGGTGCATATTTATTTCTACGGTTATGGAATGCTACTGTTATTTTTTTTTATGGATTGAAGCTTATATGTTTGTAAAATATGGATGTCTTTAAGCCATATTATCATTATGGAATGCTACAATTATTATGGAAGCCAGTAGGTAGTAATTTTGTTATATATTTATTTGGATTGGATTGGATTTCATTGGATTGGATATTTAATAGTTATTTTTTTACGATGGCTAAACAATGTAAACGGATACGGATATTATCCGAATCTGAGGTATCCGAGTGGATACGGATATGGATAGTTGTTTTAACTATCCGGCGGATACGGATATTAATACGGATAGTGCATCCAGATAGCGGATACGGATATGAAAAAAATGATATCCGATCCGTATCCGTCTGTTTAACACCCCTACTAATTATCAAGATTTCTACGTTGCATGTATTCATATTCAATATATAATTATAGCAAAGCATGCAAAGGTAGATCAATACTACTAACTTTATGAATGATACCAGAAAATTAAGTAATCAATGAAGAATAAGAGAGAAGAATACAACTTATATTGAAGAATGGCTTTAAATCATCCAAAATCAAGTAACTTGCATAAAAAAATAAATCTCATAGGGTTCTCGCCTCCTTTTTGCTCTCAAATTAGGGTAAAAACTCTTCAAATTATCTTTATAATAAAGGAGATATCCAAATACCACGTTTTTACAAGAGTTTAAACCATGCACAACTCTATTTTTACAAGGATAAAAATGTTAATTTCGTCAGATCGTCGAACCGATTCGGATTGGCCTTAAGGAAGGGACAAACGGGTTCTATATTCCAGTACTGAGGCCAAATTTTTAAGGCAAACCGAACTGATTCCCCTTGGGACCAAACCGGTTCGAACCTTCATTTTTCCTTATTTTCTTCCTTGAATTCTTCTCATCTTCATATCTTCATAACTTCACAATCGGGACTCAAATTTGGGTGTCGTTTCTTCCTACGCACTCGTAACTTATGAACTTCATCCTCTCTTAAGGTTATGTGTTTGGATTCCAGTTGTGCAATTACAAATTTTCCCTTAACTTTGCCTCCTGATTTTTTATCTTCATTCCGATTTCTTTCTCGCTATCAAGTGTATCGAATATCTGCATAAGAAAAATACACAAAATACAACGTACTCACAGGAAATAGTTCGTAGTAATAATATTAGATAAAATCATAGAATTAACATCGCACGAGATGATAAATGTAGCTAAATCACGGGAATAAATGTGAAGAATTTATGTCGAATCACCAAGCTAAGAAGACTTATGAGTGAGAGAAGAAGACTACCATAGAAGCCATGGCCTCGCTGAAGACTAAGAACAACCTGTTGAAGGTTGAGAACACTCACCTGAAGACAGAAAATTCTCAGTTGGCTGTTGAGGATGCCTATATCCCTTTACCCAAAGATGTCAAATTTGGACAAGGCTGGAAGGAAGACTACACTGATGTCGAGATCCAGATTGCCTATGCTCACATGGCTAGTTTTAAGAAGGGTTGGGATCAGGCCTTGGTGAAAACCGGAGTTCTTGTTGAGTCTGAGTTGTTCAGCGAGCACCACTCTGGTTCCCTTCCAAAAGTTGAGAGGATCCCTCCACCAGAAACCCCACTAATCAGGCCAAGGAGGTGGCGACCAAGGGAAAAGAAGTTGAGGCTGAGGAGAAGGTCAAGAAATGAAGCCCTTAGTTTCTAAGGTTTTTTTCTTTTTAGCTTATACTTTTTACTCCTTTCGATTTTTTATAGTTGGACTATAATGGTTTGGCCTATCCGAGTAACTTATGAATGAAAATAGTATTTCCATGACTTTGCGCTAAGTCTACTTATATTACTTTGAATGCCTTCGCTGAATTGCTGTTGAACTGTTGCTTGCCTTTTCTTTTTTTTCATTGTAGTTTATTGTTGACAAGATTTCGCCATTTACCTGCAACTTAGATAATGTACTCGGGCGGGGAGTGAGCGACTAAGCTTGTCGAACATTTGTAACGGCTTATAAAGCCCTGAAGAAAAGGACTTAGGCTTACAAGGACTAGTCCACCTTGGTCGCCAAACTGAAAGATGACCTAAAGGACTTAGAAGATGTGTGATCCTTTATGCAGAAGGAGATAAATGACCTAAAGACCCATCTTATAGAATCCAAGGACGTGGAGGAGGTCGGCGTCCTAGTAGTCCAATCAGAGAATGATGATTTAAAGAAGAGACTTATTGAGGAGGATGACAAGGTCCAGGGGAGAAAAGTCATGATTATGAGACTTAATCATGATGTGAAGAAACTTTGTTACTTGTTCAGAATAGGTCCCCGAGAAGCTTGGGCAGGTAGTTATGATGAGGGATGGCAAGATTTGCTTATGGGTTTATAGGAATCTCAAGACGTTTCCTACAACCACGGTTGGCCGAATGCCTCAAGGATGTCAAGGAACCTAAGGATCCTCAGCTCTAGTACATGTACCACGTTAATTGTCTCACGTACCGATGACCTCCTTTTAGGCGAGATGAGAAATGAGTCCCTTTGCACGTCATTACCCTTCCACTCGTCGGGAGCTACCTGTAAGATCATGACAGCGATGACGAATGCAGGCCTGATCCTGACGATAGTTGGAGGAAATATATCGAACAGTTTTTATCCCACCAACCTTAAACTGTTGTAATCTTTTTTGTGCTTTTTGTAATTGGCACCTTTTGTAATCGGGCATTGTCGAAAAATCAAAGTAATGCCTATTTTACTGCATTTTTCCATTCCATTATGACTCGCATGTGTTATATTTGTCTTTTTTACCTTTTAGGTCATGTCATCGCACTCCCTTAGGCTTATAACAGACAATGGAAAAAATGCACGTGGTTTATGGTCAATCCACCCATGAAGGATTTTATTCGACCAAACAAAGTTTGTTTACATCCTAAGGATCCCCCGTAGGGCTTCCACCTTGCCATGGCAAGTCGTGAGGTCGCATGTTTTGACTGTAACAAGAACCTGAGGACTTTAATTTTAATTGCAATGAGAAAATTTTCCATTGTAATTAAGCTAAAGCCTGGTCGGCACTTCTAGAGACTAATGCCAATTATGAGCCTATTACTTTGGAAATAATGTAAATCAACTGAATAACTAAGAAATTGAGCAGCGAAATAGGGAAAGAAGAGCCTTTTTACATAACTGAAATAATAAATAAGGAGCAACATAAGTTTCGAAATAAAAATTTGCAAAAAACTAAGTGCTAAAAGATAAAACTAAATATAGAACCTCTTGAGGTTGGCCTCATTCCATGCTCTTGGTATCTCTCTGCCCTCCTTTGTTTCTAAGTGTAGGCTCCCTGTAGATTATCTCTGATTACTTTGAATGGTCCCTTCCAGTTGGGCCTCACTTGGAACTTCCTCAGATTGACCTTATTATTCACCAACTGCTGGTGATATGAGGCCAGCATGATCATAGTTTGCTCTCTTCATTCATCGGCCAGGTAAAGTTCAGCTCGAAGGGCATCATCATTCATACCTTGATCGGCCACTTTTCTTCTCATGGTCAGAAGACCAGCTTCAAGTGGAATCACAGCTTTCGTTCCATACGTGAGTGCGAAGGGTGTTTCCCCAATTGGTCTCCTAGGCATAGTACGGTATGTCCTCGTCCACCCAAGCGCCTTTTGCCTTCTCTAGTTTTTTTAAGGCCACCGAGCATTTTTTTTTAGAGGCCACTGCTTGGTCGTTGCTTTGGGGATAAGCCACTAAACTAAAATGGTGCTTGACTTTGTTCTCGTCGAAGAAATTTTGAAAAGGAACCCTTTAGAATTGTGTGTTATTATTGGTTGTGATGGCCCCTTGTATCCCAAAGCGAGTTATGATATTCCTCCCGATGAATCTTATCATGTCTTCATCTCTAATGTTGGCCAGTTGTTTTGCCTCAACCCACTTGGAATCCCTGCTGCAGTAGGTAGTTGTGCCATGATTCCAACCCCCACTGTGAAAATGGCCATAGATTGGTCAATGGCCTTAGGTTGTTGGTCGGTTGATGGATCGTGGGAGAGAATTTTTGGTACTTTTCGCACTTATAAACATAAAGACTTCCATATTTCTGCATATACGGCCACCAATAGCCTTCTTTGATTACTCGGAATGTCAGGGACCTTCCTCCTGCGTGGTTTCCATAAATTCCATCATGAAGTTCATAAATAACTTGCTCAACATTCTTCGGATGTATGCATTGGATGTAGGGGCCTATGAAGGATCTCCTATAAAGTTTACCCCCAGGGTCCAAATGGAAATGGGTAGCTTTCACTCTTGACCTGATGGGCTAATTTCTTATCGTTGGCAGTGTTTCGTTCTGCAAGTATGCTATGATTTGGTTTATCCAGTTGGGACACTTATCGATAGAGAGGATGTGCTCGGGGCTTATTATTTTGTTAATACTGGGCTTGATGAGGAATTCTACTTCGATTGTTATCCTGAGATCAGAGTCTACTATAAAGCTTAGGGATGCTAAAGCGTCAGCATGACTGTTATGCCCCCTGAAAAACTGTTGAACGTGAAACTCCTCAAATTTGGCAATCAACTTGTACACCACTGCAAAGTAGGCCGCTATCCTTCCAACCTTGGCATTGAAATCCCCCCCTGACTTGGTTGGACACCAGTTTTAAGTCACAATAAACATTGAGTCAACTTGCCCCCAACAAATGGGTCTTACGGAGGTCCTTTGTTGAAAGTGAATGTCAAACCTCCTAAGCTCTATCGACCACTTTGACATCCGTCCAGAAAGATCAACTTTACGAAGGACAACTTTCAGGGGGGAGGAAATAATTACAATAATGGAGTGGGCTTCAAATAATGCTTAAGCTTTCGGGAAGCGATCACTAATGCATAGACAAGTTTTTCCAGTGGCAAGTAGCGCTACTCAGCGTCCAGGAGCATTTTGCTGACATAATACACTAGAAACTACTTTCTCTCTTTCTCATAAACCAAGTCCTAGCTAATTGCGTTGCTAGAGATTGCAAGGTAAAGCTAGAGGAGGTACCCTTGATCGAGAATTGCCAGTAGCGAAGGCTTGCTCATGTAAGATTTGATTTCTTCTAGGGTCCTTGAGCACTCGTTGTTCTAGATGAATCATGTTTCCTTCTTGAGAAGTTAAAAAAATAATCGATAACATTCGGAGGACTTCAAAGTAAATAGATTGAGTGCCTCAAGCATCTCCATGAGATTTTGGATTTCGCGTAGTGTCTTTGGCGGCTAGACCCTGTTGATAGCCTCTATTTGATCTGGACTCGGCTCAATTCCCCTCCTGCTAACCAAATAACCCAGAAAATTTCCTGATTGGACCTCAAATGTGCATTTGCTCACATTCAGTTTCATTCAATAGCACCTGAAGATTTCAAAGGTGTTGGTCAGGTATATTAAGTGGTCGTTCTCATCTTTGTTTTTGACGAGCATGTCATCAATGTAGATTTCCATTATTTCCCCCATCTGACATTTGAACATCTTCGCGACTAGCCTCTGGTACGTGGCCCTCGCGTTCTGATACGTGGCCCTCGCGTTCTTACGGTCAAATGGCATGACCTTATAATAATATAGGCATAATGGTGTTATGAACGACGTTTTGTCTTAGTCAGGACCGAACAGAGGAAGCTGATGATACCCCGAATAAGCGTCCAAAAAACTCATCCATTCATGGGCTACAGTGGCATCGACCAATTGATCTATCTTTGGTAGGGAAAACTGTCTTTAGGGAAAGCCTTATTGAGGTCGGTGAAGTTTATGCAGACTCTCCAATTATCGTTGCTCTTACAGACTACGACAGGGTTGGAGAGACACTTCGAAAATTGAACTTCTCTGATGGACCTTGCCTCCAGAAGTTTGTCAACCTCTTTTCCTACTACCTTTTTCTGGGACTGTTCGGTGAAACTTTTGTATAATCGGTTTGAATGTTAGGTTCACGTAGAGGAGGTGACAAGAGATCGCAGGATCAATTCCTAGCATTTCGTAGGGTTCCCAGGCAAACGTATCTATATTGTGTTTCAGAAATGCAATCATCTCCCTTATTTTAGGGTCAATAAGCGTTGTTCCAATTAAAAATTTCCTCTTTGGTCAGCTTTCATAAAAAATAACCTCCTCCGGATTTTCAGCGAGGTGTATCCTAGTTTCCTCCACCCCTAGTCGTGTCGTAGTTTTTATTTTGATGGGGTGGCCCTATCTTGGACCTCCTCTGAAGGAACTTCTTTCTCTTTATTCTTTTTCTACTTGGGTCTAATGGCAGTGATGTAGCATTTTCGATCAATAGCTTATTCGCCTCTTATCTCCATTATTCCTCGATCTATGATACACTTGAACTTCTGGTGGTAAGTGTAAGGGAGAACTTGCATGGCATGCAGCCACCCTCTACCAAGAATGGCATGGTAGGGTGAATCAATAACCACCACTGAAAACTCTATGAGCTTTGAAACACTCCCTACCCTCACTGGCAGGATCACTTTTCCCAACGGCATAGCCATCTTCCCTGTAAAGTCGACCAAGGGAACAGTCGCCTCCTTAAGATCTGATATCTTGAGCTTGAGGTTGAGGTAGAGCTCTAGGTACATCATCTCTGAAGAGCTACCTCGGTCCACTAGTAACTTGTTCACATCCCAGTTCTCAATTCTAAGAGTGATTACGAGTGCATCGTCGTGTGGGGTTCTCACCTTGACCAAATCCTCCTCTGTAAAAATGATATGATTATTGTAGTCGACGTCCTCTGGCCTTCAGCGCTTATCGGCCTGGCTCTTGGCAGGATTTATCTGAAAGGCTTCCATTACGGCTATGACCTTTTTGAGTTCCATTCAAACATCATTTCCTTGAATTTTCTTGAGGTCGACCGCCCCCTATATGATGTCCCATCTCATCATCCAGCACTTTGTCTTATTTTTATCACCATTAGTGATGACCTAGTCAGACTTCTTCTCAATGTATTCATTCAAATGCCCATTCTGAGCCAACTCCTCTAAGTGAGCTTTGAGCACCTTACAGATCTCAGTCTTGTGGCCGTTTTTTTTATGGAACGTGCATCGAAGCACGTTGTTCTTCTTGGTCGGATCCCCTCATATCTTCTTAGGCCACTTTAGGATCTGTTGATCTTTGATCTTAGTCAAAATCTTGTAGATAAGTTCCTTAAAAATCGTGTTGACAGCTTGAAAAGCTTTATAGGAGTCTGTTATGCCCCCATTCCTGGCACCATTCTAAGTCTTGTTCCCTTTCTTGGGATTATTCTCCTTATCGCTCCCTTTGTTTACCTTGGCGCGACCAGTCTCAGCCTTACTGGTATGGACCATGTCCTCCACCTTAGCATATTTCTCAATACGTGACATGAGATCATTAATAGTATTAGCTTCCTTTTTGATGAGGGATTGATACAGCATGAATGTAGGGGTTAGACATATCTTGAAGTATGCCACGACAACTTGCTCCGATAAATCTTTCAACTCATTGAAAACTTCCCAATACCGCTTAGCGTACTCGCGCAAAGACTCAAGCAACTTCTTTCTCATCGTGAGTAGTGAATCCAAGATTCTCTTAGGATGAGATTTGTTGGTGATGGAACGAGTAGTGAAGGATTCGGTGAGTGCCTTAAAGCTCTTGAAGGACTTGTGGGGCAGTTTTTCAAACAATTTCTGGGCAACGTCGCCCAAGCTATAGGGAAAACACGAAACATCAGTGCGTCATTATGACTCCACAAAGTCATAGCCTGCCTGTACTGCCAAACATGGTTAATAGGGTATGTCTTACCATAATAGACCTTGAACCTGGGTGTTGCAAACTTCTTCGGGGGTTCCTCTTCCTCAATAGACCTTCATAAAGGAGACTTTATATGGGTATATGATCAGAGCTCTCCTTGCTAGCTCTTTCGTATACATGGCTCCTCGATGAGCGGGGTGCTGTTCCATTTACTTTCGGACCAAACTTCTTATGTCATCTTTTTGGCGCTCGTTGTCTCGGTGGCACTTCCCTTGATGACTATCATGCTTTGAACGCTCTGGATTGCGTCGGGTGCTCCTTCCTCGACTGCGAGTTCTCCTCGCTTGAGGGTTAGGAGTCCGAGCACGGTGTTTACGGTCCTGACAAAGTTCTCTCTATTTCCTCTAACCACCGCTAAAGGCGAGAATTCTCTTCAATCTGGAGGCGAGTTGCCTCCTCCTTTTGTTGAAGCCTTGCTTCGTAGGCGTCGACTAGCCATGAGATCTGGGTAAATTTAGGCTACCCGTGGCTCTCCTCGGAAGGCTATCGCTCTGAGCGAAACCCTAAATTCTCATCTTTATGGACCCTTAGAATTAACCCTCAGTGGAGCCAAATTATCTCGCATATCTCAAAGTTGAGGTGCACTGTTTGGTTGGTGAGACATCGTAGTTATTCTTTGTAAAGATTACTTTCGTGGAAAGAAATTGGATTTCCACATACGGTGCAAATTGTGAGTGTAAATTAAAGGATGGATATGTCACACGCACAACACTCAAATATACGTGGTTCGATAAATTGCCTATGTCCACGGAGAGGTCACTGTATTTTTATTAGGTTCTCTCAAAGTTTTAAAATACATCCCCTTGGCCCTAGAGTGTGGGATGTATTTTTAGTTGTTTACAACGGCAGTGGTTGAATTGATCAAGGAACTCCCTTGGCTTGAGATAGGCTCGTGTGGTGATTCCCTGAATATCTCGTTCGAGATTTTGGGTAACCGATGTGAGCTAATCGCAAGTAGTGATTGTCTTGTAATTATCCACGTGATAAAGCCGGTATTAATCCTTGTTATTGGTAAGTTGGGCAAAACATACCCTAAGCGCTGTTGGGCTTGGTCGATCAGGTCTAGGTCAGGCCAAATTATGATTTGGTCCCGACAGATAGTTTAGTTTCTTTTCACTTAAAAATAACATGACAGTAAATTAATAAGGCTCGACACCGTAAAAAACTTTACCACCTAAGAGGTGAGATTTTTTTATATTGTCCCTTATGAGATAAGGAGCTCACTTGGGTTAACTTATCCAATCCTAACATATATCAAACATTGAATAGGGTAATTTTATCCTATTTGGACCTCTTATTCGGAGCATCAAACGAAGCCTTAGAGTATTGTTTCAATTTAAGTTGTGGTGTATTTGGATATAAGTTTTGGTTTTATAAAAGTAGAAATGGGATTATGATATTAGTGTTGTTTGGGAGTAGATTAAGAAGGGTATTTTGAAAATTTTAATAAAGTCAAAAGTTGATCAAATAGTCAAATTAAATGTTAACAGAATTTGTCTAAAATTGGGGGTCAATGTCAAAGGTGTAACAGTTTTCAAAATAAATTTAATTGCCAGTGTAGCTCCTTCAAATTCAAACAGTGCATAATAAAATTGTACAAACATTATCCAATTTAATAATAATGAAAGCATTTGAAAATAATCTTAATGTGTGTTGGGAAGGGACTTTTACCAAACTACAGCAACTATTTAACACAAATACCAAAATTAATTTTAATTTGTTTGGCTTTATTCCCATATCCAAATAATTGTGAGGCTCTCCTTCCATGTAATTTTAAAATTGTAATACGTCCCATAACCTTCTAAAACCGTCCATAACTGCTCCGTAATCACACATCTTTCTTTTCGCAGAAACTGACATTTGTCTCATATTTGTTACAATAAGACCAACAACTGAAAAAACAAAAGCGTGAAAGTGACCACAAGTGAATCTTTAAAAATTGGACTAAATACTCAAGATCCCAAACAATTTGTTGAATTTAATTCCATTTTCAATGTTTTGGTAGGGTCATCTCCCATGTATTTCTTAAATTTTATTAAGTCCAATAACCACCTAAAATCATCCACAACTACCTTGTAACCACATTTCTTCCTTTTCGCGGAAAATGGCATTTGTCGCATAATTATTAAAACAGAACCAACAATTAAAAAAGTAAAAAATGAGAGCGGTTACGAATAAATCTTTAAAAGTGTGACTAAATACTTGTGATCCCTGTCAAAAACGCGTCCAAAGTTTTATGTATTTCCCAAACTACCCTTTAAGTCAAACGTCCACTTCTAAAATGAACTTTCAACGCAAAAGTTCATTTTGAAAATGAACTTCCTCCATAAAGTTCTCTTGGAAATGAACGTTTTAACAAAAGTTCATTTTCAAACAACCTTTAGGCATTAGTTCATCCCAACCATAAAAGTTGAGTTTTAAAATGAACTTTTGGGTGATTTAACCCTAAGTGACAAAGTTCATCTTTAAATTGAACGTTTAAACGGAATGCATTTTGTGAAATAGTCGAACTTCAGACGCATTTTGTGAATAAAGGGTGAACAGTAACCAGACTTTGGCAAACGACTCTGGAACCCAATTCATGCAATGGAATTGGAAATAGATTCCCATTTTCTCTTTACATCTAATAGAAATGGTAGTAAAATAATTGCTAAAGAAGATTATAAAAGACGTTAGTGTAATTGTAAGTAATAAATTGTCTCAAAATATTTGGATATGACCACATTTTCTTTTAGATTGTCTACTTGCTTCCACCCCCCTCCCCCACCCCACCCCCCCACCCCCAATGTTATGATACTATGATGGTACTGACTAATGATACTAAGCATGTGTGAAGTGATATGGAAATGTGTTATGGCTCGAATGATGACTGGTTTTCTTTAATTATTCCCTTGTGCATTAGCTGCTATTCAATTAGGCTAGAGATGTGTTTGAGCCAACTAAAAGAAAACTTCTTAACAGAAGGTAATTTGTAGTGTATCCCAATATTCATAATCTTGTCAATCTATGATATGAATGAATCGAAACAAAGTATGACCAAGTTCAATGGAGGTATGGATGTATCTAAACAAAGTATGTGACCAGTTCGGGTACAGGAATGTATCTACCAAGTGGTTGACCAAGTTCAATGGGTGTTATTTAGGTATGATATAATATGTATAGAATACCTTTTTCCTGTAAGAAAATTACTTACGGGATAGCAAATTTGTAGTAATGCTACTTATTGAGGTCGTTAAAAAAGAAAATACTTCTAGAATAGAATAGTTGGCCATGTAAAATATCTGGTCAGAAGCATATAGAGCATATATCCTCTTTTCCCCCCTTTGAAAAACGGATGTAAAGGAAAAGAACAGAGAAAAAAAGTAACGAGATATGAGCAGAAGCAGGAAAAATCTGTCTGTAGAGGAAATCAAAACCCAAAATATTAGCCAAGGGGTAGCCTTTGATGAACAGCTTTACTAACAATTCAATTGCGATTATAATTTGTAAGCTAATGAGTTACCAACATCAACTATACAAATTTAGTCTTTCCGTAATAAAACTATAAATTTATGCTTGCAATTGTACCACACAATGATTAACACTATAGGTTTACATTAAGTCTGGCAATCAATGCTTTGACTATGTCCAATCATCCTCATTCCTATCCTGAAATTTAACTAAAAAATAGAGTTGGTATTTTGTTAAAAATAGAAGCAAACATATACCAAATGCATGTCTATCTGGCCTACCTAACGAACACAGTTTAGAGCCTTAGAGGGCTTTGTGTCCACTTTCTGTTGGGTGAATGGGAAACCTAAATCAGACAGTATTTTAATGCAATTAAATGGAAGAAAACAAATACCAAATGATTCAGTATTGTCAAGTGATTTAAATTCAAACATCTACACTGTTAAAAGAATAACAATTTTTGACACGATAACCCATTTATGGTAATAACCCGAAATGATCCGAATTTGACACGATTAGCTTGTATAGATTTAAGATTACCCAAAACTTATACTCAGATAAAAATCAATGCGACCCGAAAATGACACGACTAACCCGAATTGCCACCTTCAACAAACTATAGAACAGAGTCAATGTCTAAATAAAACTCAGCCACTTGTCCACAAGCTCTCCCTAATCACGCAGGGGGGAATACATATAACGATTCTTCTTTATCTTGGGTGCTTCAGGAGAGGGTAGATCTGTATCTAAAATTAAAAGAATGAAAGGGGGGAAACAAGAGGTAGAAATGTCAATATCATACAACACGTAAAAACATCTATCCGTAGACAATAAAGATGCATAAAACACAGTACAATTTCACCAAAGCAAAGACAGTGTTACCATTACAGAAATCGAAAAACACAAAACCCCACTAGAATCAATGTGGGTGTGATAAATCAAAACCGACTTGTTTTCACCATTGAAACACTAACCAACCACCGTTAAAATGTGGGTGAAGGAAATCGATGGTGGATGATAGAAGGTGATGGATATGGACAGTGGTTACAAGGGTAAAAGGGGTCGAGTGTCAAATGTGTAAGTTAAAATCTATGCGAGAGAATTTAAGTTTAGTCCCTGGTGAATCTACATATTAATGTTTCACCAAACCCCCTTTTTTCCTTTCGTGCCCAAAAGGGCCAATTGATTATGTATTGCCACCAAGGATAAAACATTTAATTACCAATTTATATATAAAATTGAGTGCGTTTAAGAGTGTGACGGGGGAATCGGTGGGAGAAAAGATTTGGAGAAGTTTTACTTTTGCCTGATTTCTTTCCTTGTTTTAACTCTTGGAGTTGTTTTGACTTCCAACTCTTCATTTCTTTGCCTTATTTAAAGGAGTCTTTTGGATTCCATCTCTTCATTTCTTTGCATTATAAAAGAAAGTCGTGGGCAACCTTTTAACATACTTTTGACACAAATTTTGGCAGCAAATATATTTTATATTCCTATTCTTTTTATATACACATTGGCCCTTGAGATTTGTGAGTTCCAACCTTAGATTAGAGGTGTTCTTAGGGCTATTTTGTTGGAGTTTCTTGGAGGAGCTTTTGTAGATATTTTGAGTTGATCTTGAGGATGTGATCGTTGGTTTCTCATCATGGTTTGAGATATGGGGTTTTACACAATATGCTCCTTAAATCTCGCGAGTGTCATTCTCTTTGAATTCTTGTTAATTGAACTCATATTTGAATTGATAAATTCATTGAAATCTGGAAAATAATTGTTGAAATTATTTTGATTCATGTGGTATCATTATATTGTTGATGAGAACGTTGTCATGAGATTTTAATATGGCACGGATGTTGGGCACCCGCCAAAATTCCTGTTTCTCGGGGTATGGCTTGATAAAGCATATATGGATGTGGTGAGGCCTGGTGACCCAGTTAAAGTGTTATTGAGAAATTATAATGATGAAATGCTATTGAGATTTGCATTTTGATTTGAATATTCGTACTTGTGTTGTTACGTTTTATTCATCGCTAACATATATTTGTTGAGCATCTTTCTTGTCGTATTGTGTACTTCCCCATATTTTCTTTTAGTGGCAGGTTAGCATGGATTTTGGGACGCTATGGACCAATTGGGATTATCTTAGCGTGGATTATTTTGGGAAGAATATTTTTGGAAGATTTGTATTATTTTGATGTATAGAGCTTTGGAGATTTGTATTTTTATGCGAGTTAGATAGTTATAATTTTAATTCGAGAGACTTGTTGTAATTGAAGAGATTGAGATTAGCGGATTTTTATTATTGTGGGTTTATTTAGATGCTCTATACCTTGTCACTTGTGGATTTGGATTTATTTTATCGATGAGTGGCGCTCCGTTCGCTCTCCCCGGGCGGGCGAGGTGTCGTCGCGTTGGCCATGGCCGACTATGTCGACCCTGCCCCTGCCGAAAACCCCATGCACGACCACATGCCACCCCTAACATAAAAATCTGCCCACCATACCGGAGTCAGGCAAGGCTCACTGCAATCATCATGTCCCTTCCCCATGATAGTGAACCCTTTCCAGCATGCTACACCTTCAATCCCTTCAACACATAAAAAAAGCTTCAAATCTGGACCCTCATGCCCGAAAATTTCTGATGGCACTGCCACAACTTCAAACTAAACAAAACCTTCACCAAACCCTTCCTCATTGCAGATCCACACCTCCCTCTACCACGTCAGCGTCAAGCGATCTTGGCCGACGTTTGACGAGGCTCGCTAACCCATCCCCGCTCTAGCCGCAGATCAATCTCCCTTTACCACAGCTGTAAATCGAAGCAAACCTCAGCATCACTAGCCCCCAACCGAGTCTTACTGCTGTCAGATGAAGGCCGGAAAACCCCTGACAAACTAGTCGACGTCTTAACAAACCTTTACGAAGGAGTCTGACGTAAATGACGTCAAATGAAAATAAGAAGAAAATATCTCACGTCTTAGCTCTCAAATCAATCTCTATCAAAAATATAAAATACCTCAAATGAGGCTACAAATGGGTATTTATAAGTGTGAGGTAGCTTGGGCTCTAAGCTACTAATGTTCTAATTACACTTATACCCCTAGATGCCACTTGTCCTTCCCACCTCTAAATACTAAACAAAAGAATATACAATTCTTTATTAAAAATAAAAGAAAATAACAAATGACTAAAAATTGGCAATAATGCCCTTATTCACATCATTCTCCCCCAAGAAAGAGTTCGCCCTCGAACTCAAAGGGGAAGACACTCGGTGTCGCCATCCAAGATAGTAATGAGAGCATGCTGGGGTGGAGCCTCCTCTGTCTCCTTTAGATACCCAGGGCCCCCAGAAATTAGGAGAGCTTGGCGTCGTGGTAGAGAACAATCTGAAGCTCGGTGTCCAATCACCCCCACAATTGTAGCATTTGAATGTCACTGGGTGAGGGGGTGCACGAGGTGGAACAGTGGAGGTCGGAGCCGCAGAAGTAGGGGTGGGGACAGGAGCACTAGGGACAGCAGGGGCGCTGGTGGAGTAGCAGTGAAGCGGGCACGAGGTGGAAGGGCGGTCTGATGGAAGGACTCTACTTTGGTGGCATGCTCAACCGCCTTTGCAAGGGTGGGGATGTCACGCAAAGCAAGGTCCCGTTGAATATAACTCTGCAGTCCGTGAATATATCAACTAATCCTCTGCTCCTCGCTCTCGCCTAGGCGGGAGCGAGTACATAGAACCTGGAAACGCTCAGTGTAGTCTAAAACTGAAGTGTCCTGCCTGAGGGATTGGACACGGAGGAAAAGATCTCGCTCGTAAATGGCGGGAACAAAGGTAGCCATCAACTATGCACGTAACTCGGCCGAAGACTGAATGGGAGGCTGGCCCTCGATGACTCGGCGCTGCTCTAAATAATTCCACCACACATTGGCATATCCCTGGAACTTGGTCGCCGCTAATAGGGCATAACGACGACCCTTCAGTTGCTTGTACTCAAATATACGCTCCATCGCGGTGAGCCAATCCATCACAGCATCGGGCTGGAGGTGCCCATCAAACATCGGGAAATCCACCAGAATATCTCCTTGCATGCTCCGTGATAACATCTGGAGGGCTAGATGTGTGATGGCATCACCTCTATGTAAGGCCAAATCACCCCCATCTATCTCGTCATCGCCTGTCGGAGGATCATCAATCGGGGCTCTATGGCACTGCCTTCGAGGCGGTGGATGAAGAGGAGCTGGAGTAGGTGGTGGAGCCTCTAATGGTGCCGATGGAGGAGGGGGAGAGCATATGGTGGTATAGCCTCCACAAAAGGAGGTAGTGGTACTGCGGGAACCAAGGGTTGTCGGAAGGGGCATTGGTCCATCTGATGGCCCCTCTGGTAGCATAGAAAATAGTGATGCCATGTAATAGGCACGTATGGTGCGACCTTTGGACTCAAAGAGTCGAAAGGTTACACATTTGTGCGCCAATCTTTCGAAAGGGGAGGCTCAATGTCCGGGAGAGACAGGAGTCGAGGTGAGAGAGGTCCATCAGGCGATGGGAGTCCAATCCACTCCTGCTCTCGCTAAAAAGTACCTACTGGAGCGGAGTGGGCTGAGTGGACATCCCAAACGGAATGGGGACAGGGAACAATCCTCGAATATCCCGAAGGAGAGAAGGAAGTGTGTAGTACGAGTGGGAGCGAAAGCGTGGGGAAGGCGATATGGGGAGAATGATGATGATCAATAGAAATAGGTGGAATGGGAGGGAAATAATGGGACAAGTGAGGCTCATAATTGCTGAAACTTAAAGGAATTGACGGAAGGGCACCACCAGGAGTGGAGCCTGCGGCTTAATTTGACTCAACATGGGGAAACTTACCAGGTCCAGATATAGTAAGGATTGACAGACTGAGAGCTCTTTCTTGATTCTATGGGTGGTGTATCGAACATTTCTAGGGACCTCTGATCATTGGGTACCTTGCCTAGGTGTTCCACATCGCTCGAATGACTTTCAGGCAACATTTGGGTACCGTTTCATTTTTTGCGCTGGAAACTAAGTGGAGGTCCGAACCGACTGATGTTGAAGAATCAGCGGATGAGTTGTGGTTAGGGGTGAAATGCCACTCGAACCCAGAGCTAGCTGAACAAAATACGAGTCAAAAGGCAAGGTAAGAAAGGATTTAGCTAATGGAGATATTAACTCTTCCGGGAACCAGTAACGCGACTATGTCAAACCAAGACCGATCAATATCCGAACGCAATGGATTTGAACTTCTCCTAGCATAGTTTCCTTGTGAGGATGGTGACGGGGGTAGATCGAGATGTGGAGGAGGTGAGGATCGTAATGAGAGGTGATGGGATTGGGGTTTAGGGTTTGTGGAGGTAAATTGGATGATATGAAGATGCGGGGTGGTGGAAGATGGGGAGATATGGGATGATGGTAGTGTAAATTTAGATCGGGTGATGTATGTAGAAGGGGTCTTCTAAGGTGGTTCTTGGTAATTTTTTAGGGTGGGTGTGTGTTGACTGAGGTTTTCAAAGGTGGAGACATGTTATAGACTGGATCCGAACAAAAGAGGGTATGGGGTGGTGTTAGGGTTTGCCCCTAGTGGTTCTTTGTAAAAAAATTGCCATCGACCACCATTTGGGTGGTCCGATTATGGGGTAGAGGCCAAAGGTATTGCCCGAGGGTTTCCTCCACTGGAACGGGGCTTTTTACTATCGGATCTTAGTTGATTGGTTGGGTCGGTGCCGGAGGTGAGTTGGTGATGGAGATCGAAGGTCGATCGGGGTCTTTTAACGCCGGAAATTGTTCAGACGTACTGGGCGGTACCGAACGAGTGCTGGAAGGGCAAAACAGCGGCGGCTAGCCCTTGTTGGCCACTGTCAGGGCCGGCCTCGATTCATGGATTCTTGCACCGTAGGATCAATTTTCGATGCCGAAATTGACGCAGTCGACCGCCACTGTCACTGCTTCGAATGGGACTAGGGTGAAATTAGGGTTTGCTGAATTTATTTATTTTTGTGGTAGGGGTGTAGAATGTGTTAAATTGGAGGAGGGTTTTGAGTGGGGGTAGGAGCGGTGTGAGGGCGGTTAGTGGTGGCTTCTGGTGGTGGAGGGCATCAATCGCATCCATCCGGGCCACTAAGTAGTTGAGAACCTCCTCGAAACAATCGGTACGAGTCTCCACGGGGGTACTTTCCTCTCGGTCCCATTTGGCATTGTCTATGATTTTTATGTCTACACAACAACAAGAACAACAGGTATAAACAACGTGGCTCTGATACCAAATGACTTAAATGACGTCAAATGAAATCAAGAAGAAAATATCTCACGTCTTAACTCTCAAATCAATATCTCTCAAAAGTATTAAACAAATGGGTATTTATACGTGGGAGGTAGCTTGAGCTCTAAGCTACTAATGTTCTAATTATAATTATACCCATAGATGCCACTTGTCATTCCCACCTCTAAATACTAAACAAAAGAAATACAATGCTTTATTAAAAATAAAAGAAAATAACAAAAGATTCACATCAGAGTCGAATGCTCGCAGTGTGTGTTTTGTAAGTCTCATGAACCAAAATACTCTTTACTGATATAGAAAAAATAAAATAAATAAGCCTCTTGAGCCAAAAACATTTAAATATGGTTAATGATCACCCTAAACCCATGGTGTTTCATCCTAATTAAAGCCCTATTCCTTAAAGTTCTGGAATTCAAACTTTACCGCCTGTAATTCTCTGAAAATTTCTTAAAATTGCAAACCAGTCCCCAGTCTCCCCAATTCTTTCTTCCCACTTTTGAAAATAATATAAAAACTCCTTCAACTTTCAGAACTACACATTCACTCGAAAAATTGCGATACTAGCCCTAAATATTCTAACGTAGTCTATTCCTCCATTGAATTCGTGAATCCATTTGCGGTTAACCCAATTTCACCTGTTGAGGAAGTAGTATCTTCAAAGAAAGTGTTGGGACTTGCCATTTTTTTTAGTGGTCAAAATGTAATTTGCAAAAAAGTCAGGGGTCTAAATGTAGTTTTCAAAGATAAATGATGTTTTGAAAATTTGTTGAAAACATTTTAAAGTAGTTTTTCGATTTTCTGGAAAATTGAAAAATTAGAAAAACTATTTTCGATTTTTTTTATTTGGAAAAACATCAAATTTGAACACATTTTCCAAATTTTCATTTCTATGGTAAAAATTTGGAATTTTTTTTTGGAAAACAACCTTATTTTCTACAAATAACCAGGCCTCTTAGTATTTTAAGATATTGGTTTGCATTTTCTGAAGGTTTAAAAAAGAAAAAGAAAAAATATATATATACAAAACGACGTAGTTTTGTAATCGGTGTATCAAAATGCCTTGTGTCCAAATCGTGCACAAATAGCGCTAAATAGCGTCAATAACGCAAATAGCGCGAAAAAGCGTAAAAAAACGTGTGCCACCTCATCAATCGCGTACGCTATTTGTGTTTTCCGCAAATCAGAGTGGTATGTCTTTTTAAAACATGACTCGTCAATGTGTTCAAGCCAACAATGGTGGATGTGTGGGGTGGCAATGGGTCGTGTCGTGTCGGTTTCGTGCCGAGTCTAATCGAATTCTTGTCAAAATCACCTCTACCCAAACATGACCCATTAAGTCGTTCTTGTGTACCGTGTCGTGTCTTATCGGGTTTGTGTCGTGTTGGGATTGTGTTCAAGTCGTGCATTAACGAATCGTGTCATGTATTTACACTAAATGGCTAAATTCAAACCCGATTCATTAAATTATCGTGTTTAGCAGGTCCACCCGTTAAGCACCCATATTCGTTAAGGCTTCACCCAAACCCGTAAAAAGTCGAGTGGGTCGTGCCGTGTTATCGTGTCGTGTGACAATTTGCCAGTCCTATGTGTGATTGAGGAATATGATGGGCTGCCTTTTTATGAAGAGGTTAAATTTGGCGCTAAAATTGTAGTTGAACAAAAGCGAAGCCATTTTTCCGAGGTATAAAGCCCCGGTATGAATTTATTTCATGTCACATGGTGAATTGTTAACTCAACCTTTATATTTCAAGGTTGTGTCTTGGTAGCTATTTTTGGTGGATATTCATCTTTGTTAGGTTCAAGTTACATTCTTTGTTGTGACAAATCCGGAAGAAGAATTTGGGATGCTGATCCTCGTTGGGGCAACTTTAGGGAGAGGATCTTGATTTTAATGGAATTGTTTGAATGCATTGTGCTTTAATTGCTTGTGAGCAAGTACAAGGGTAAAAATTATCATAAAAAAAAAGTACAAGGGTAAAATTCATGGGAGGATCCCTGTAGAAGAAGGGGAGATTGAGATTGTTCGTGCAACCTCAACATTGTTGATTTTCATCCTTAGGTCGAGGTGCTAGAAGAAGGCAAGAGTGATGAATATTATATTATATATATTATATGTACAATTATCATTAGTTTATTATTTAAGAGAAAATATAGGTGTTAGTGATGCAGGAGCATAGGGACATAAGCGTCCTTTTTGCCATTTCTTTTATTTTAGCCTTTTTAACCCTTTTGTAACTTTAGCATATATAGCCCAAAGGCTCCCATTTGTGTCACATTTGACATTTTGATAATGAGAGTTTAGAGAGATAAATTGAGACCCATTCATGATTTCTTTTAGTTGTGTAATTTAGTTTTATTTTACGCTTCCGCACCGCATTTACATCAAATTGGTATTAAAGTGGGGTTTATTCTTGAATTAAATATGTTCATTGAAGATTGGGACTCAGGCTGGGTTCACCCGGATGGGACACAACCTACACCCAAATTTTTCAACGAACCCCTAACCTTAGAAACTAACCCAAACCCAAACCTGGATGGAGACCCGCCCGCTACCCGAGTGGACAATAAAGGGTCGGTCACCCCCGTGGCTACCGCCCTGCCGTTTCACATAACCCCAGCCCCAATCGACCCTCCCCGGCTCCATTACTCCACTTGGAGGGGCTGAGAACACCTCCTACTACCGGAATCCCACAGGATGCACAAGGACAAACCACTGGCATCAAAAGAAGGGTTGCCCCACTCCTGACCATGCCAGAACCCACTGCCACAGCGTTGGAACCCACACAATCGCCGGTCGGCCATCACCACCACCGACCGAGCCAGCACAACCATTTTTTACCCCAATAGCCCTATTCCTCCTGTCCAAGCCCCCGATCCAACTATATCTTCTTCCTCCCCAATTTTTACCCCTCCATGAAACCCTAATTTTAAGCCCCCTCCAAAACACTAAATCATACCCTTCCCCCTCCAACCAAATTTCTTACCAAAATATTAAAAAAACTAAATCAATAACCTAAGAAACAAACCCTCAACCCGACCCTATCTACAAGGGGTGCTTCTCATTAAGCATACTACATATTCCCTCCCACATACCCCTATCTTCCAACCAATCTATTTGATGGCGTCAAGACTCTTTTTGCTGCACTCAAGCGAGGCTCGCGAATATTTCTACCGCTTATATGCACACCGTTATGATAACGGCCTTAATGGATCCCCAATCACCCCCTCTTAGTGACTATACCTGGATTCACATGAGTTTTTTCTTTACTCGTTATACAGCAAGAGGGACGCTATGTACGATGATTATAGACGGCGGGACTAGTGATAATTTGGTGGCGCAAGAGATGGTAGATAAACTAAAACTTCCCACAGTCTTTGACCACCCCGTGCCATATTGGATGGTTAGGTAGTGGGGTTACACTTGCACCGAGCCGACAGTATTGAGTGGCCTTTTCCATTGGAGACTACCATGATGAGATTTTGCGCACCGTGGTGGACATGCGGGTGTGCCATCTACTTTTAGGGAGGTCGTGGTAGTTTGATCATCGTAGTATGCATAATGGTCGAGCTAATACTTACTCATTTATGCACGAGGGTAGAGACTTTCTCCATCCCATGCGACCGTTCCCGATGACAAGACCCTTCGCCTTAGTAGTCTCGCACGAGGAGTTAGCCATAGAGGCCGTAGAAACGGGGTTATTCTATGCCCTTATCAGTTCCATTACCACTCCAGAGGCGTTTGTTCCCCCACGTGTCCAGATCTTGTTAGATTCGTACACAGACGTATGTACCCCCCCAGATGACCTTCCTCCTCAGGGATTTACAGTATGCTATAGACTTTGTTCTCGGGGAGCAGCTCCCCAACCTTCCCCATTATCGTATGTCACCCACGGAGCATGCAGAACTACGAAGATAGGGCATGGAACTGTGTGACAAGGGTTATATTTGGGAGAGCATGCCTCCTTGTGCGATACCCACCTTATTAGCGCCAAAGAAGGATGGGAGTTGGCGTATGTGTGTTGATAGTCGCGCTATTAACAAGACCACCGCGAAGTACAGGTTCCTTATCCCCAGATTAAAGGATATGCTAGACCAACTCCATGGTAAGAAGGTTTTCTCCAAGCTAGACTTGAAGAATGGTTATCACCAGATTCGCATGAGACCGGGGGATGAATGGAAGACTGCCTTCAAGACGAAGGATGGACTCTATGAGTGGACGGTGATGCCTTTCGGCCTCTCCAATGCCCCATCCACCTTTATGAGGGTGATGACACACATCGTGCGCCCTTTCTTATGCAAATTCGTGGCGGTTTACTTTAATGATATCGTGATCTACAACCGATCAGAGGAGGAGCACCTTGAGATATGGCCCAAGTATTGGAGGTTTTACGAGTCGAGCGCTTCTTCCTCACGTTGAAGCACGCCTTTATGATGTCATCGGTGACTTTCTTGGAGTATGTGATTTTCGACAATGGTGTCAAAGTGGATGATACCAAGGTTCAGGCGACCGTGGATTGGCCCACACCCACATATGTGTCTTAGGTCCGCAGCTTTCATGACCTAGCAGGATTTTATTGGCACTTTATAGTTGGGTTCAGCAGTGTCATGGACCCTATCACGGATTTGATGAGTACTTCTTCGAGCACCGAGTTTCAGTGAACTGCAGAAGCCAATAAAGCCTTCATGCGCGTCAAGGAGTTGATGACGACAGCGTCTATCTTAGCACTGCCTGATTTTGACTAGTTGTTTGAATTATCTTGCGATGCTTGCAAGACGGGAGTGGGAGATGTTCTGAGCCAAAATGGGAAACCAATCGCGTTCTTTAATCAGAAGCTAACAGGCGCTGCGCTCAATTATTCGACATACAAACTCGAGTTCTACGCGGTTGTGATGGCAATGAAATTTTGGTCATCCTATCTCCTTCATAAGGAGTTCGTCATCAAATCAAATCACTGAGGCCTTTTGTTTTCTTCATAGCTCGCGGCGTGTTAGTGACACACGCCAAATGAACCACTTACCTCCAGCGCTACACTTTTCATTTGCTGTACAAGCCGAAAAAGGAGAATCTCGTGGCGGATGCCCTTAACAGGAGGGTGCACGCATTGGTGACTTTTAGGAATCAAGTGTTTGGGTTTGACGAGGTCCGGGACATCTATCCAACGGATATAGAGTTTGGGCCGATATTTGCAGCTTTCCAGAAGGGCAATGGTACTTCAGGAGAGTATCTTTTGCAGGATGGATTCCTACACCATGTGACGACCTTATGTATTCCATCTTATTCTTTGAGGGAGAATCATTTCTGATATTCACGAAGGAGGATTGTCGGGCATTTGGAATAGGCGCGTACCCACGCGATGTTGAGGGACCACTTTTATTGGCCGACGATGAGGAGGGATGCCAACGCCTTCATTCAGCATTGCTACACTCGCCAGACAGCCAAGGCCATCATACCAATGCGGACCTGTATACTCCATTACCGATCCCTGAGAAACCATAGCAGAATGTGTCGATGGACTTTATCGTTGGGTTACCTGATACTTTTGGTGGCCATGATTCCATCTTGGTCGTGGTGGATAGGTTCTCCAAGATGTCGCACTTCATCCCTTGTACGCGCACGGCAGATGCGCCCCATGTCGCTTCATTATATTTCCGTGAGATTGTCCGTTTACACGGAGTTCCACGCAGCATCATTTACGACAGGGATCTACGATTTACCGGGAATTTTTAGCGTACGTTGTGTCGACTTCTACGGACAAAGTTGCATTTTTCGATCGCTTTTCACCCTCAGACGAATGGTCAGACTAAGGTGGTCAACCGGAATGTGGGTGACCTATTGAGACGTCTGTCTTCGGAGCATCCCCGCATGTGGGATATAGTGATTGTCCAAGTCAGTTCGCCTTTAATAACGCCGTCAACCGTTCTATCGGCCTCTTCCTGTTCCAGATTGTTTTGGGACAGTCACCCACTATGCCCATAAATCTTGTCGAGCTTCCACCGACAGTGCCTACATGTCTCACAGCTGAGGAGTTTGTTGCTCGCCTGACTTCCATTCAGGCCGACGTTCGTGCTCGGCTACAAACCACTTATGCCTACTATGAAGGCGCCGCAGATGAGCACCGCCGCTTTGTTTCCTTCCAGCGGGGAAATGTTTAAAAAGGCGCGAGGTGAGACAAGGCGTTTTTGCTTCAGCGAGGCGAGGCATAAGACTCGAGGCGTATTGAGGCGTACGCCTCACCAAAAAAAAAGAGCAAAATAATATTTAAAAAATACTAATAAAATCATAAAAAAATAAAGTAACAAAGAAAATATAAAATAGAACTACAAAAAAAACATCTTTGAAGACTTTCTCACATAGTTAAACATTTTTTTGTTCCCCCGAGATGACTTTTTTACATATTGTCAATTTTATAATATGACAATAAACTAATCAATGCAAAATCAAATTGACCAAATCATTTTTTTAGTTTCATTTAAATTGGATATTTTATAATATGACAATAAATTAATCAATGCAATTTTAAGACAAAAAAAGGAAAAAAGAATAAGAATTAGTAGATTACAATAACATTTTTTTAAGTTAGGTGCAAACTTAGAAAAATGAAGAGCTTTAACCTTTAAAAAAAACAATGAATTTGAAGGAAAAAAATAGATCATCAGTATGAATATATAATTAATTGATTAGTATGTATAAACAATCACTATATATATATATATATATATATATATATATATATATAGGGAGAGGTTCAAAAGCGAATATAAAAGATCAACATTTTAATGAACCTTAACAAAAAACATTTAACACCCAACCAATTTTAATTCCTATGTTGTAAATGGTCCGCGCCGGCGGCAACGAACACGCGTGTGACGCGCCAGCGGCACCGGACACGTGTGTGACGCGTGTGTATTAAAAAAGACGCGTGCCACACGCGTATCCATTGCCGCTGGTGCGGACCAGTTACAACATATGAATTAAAAATGAATGGGTGTTAGGCGTTTTTTGTTAAGGTTCATTAAAATGTTCATCTTTTATGTTCACTTTTGAACCTCTCCCTATATATATATATATATATATATATGTGTGTGTGTGTGTGTGTGTGTGTGTGTGTGTGTGTGTGTGTGTGTGTGTGTGTGTGTGTGTGTGTGTAATAAAATATATATAATTAATAGTTGCACTATCTTCAAAGTATGTATATATATATATCAATTGTCGACATATATTAAAATAACAAAAAATAGACTTCGAGATGGAAAAAGAAAAGGAGTTTTTTTTCGCACCTTGGCAAAAAGGCGTGAGGCGCATCGAGGTGTAAGCCTCGAGGCGCATTAAGGCGTACGTAAGCCTCACATTCAACCCTGAGGCTTAAGCCTCGAGACATCGTCCGCTTTTTTAAACATTGCAGTCAGGTGATGTGGTCATGGTATACCTTCAGAAGGCGTGAAAACAGGGGAAGGGCAACAAGCTTCTTATGCGTCGATTTGGCCCTCTTTCGACTGTCCGAGCTTGTAGGTCGAATGCCTACGAAGTTGACCTTCCTACCAATGTTTAAAAAGGCGTTTGAGGCTTACGCCTCGTGGCTCGCCTCTAGGTGAGGCGGGCAAAAAATGCCTCGAGGCTTAAGCCTCAGGGTTCAATGTGAGGCTTACGCCTCAATGCGCCTCGAGGCTTACGCCTCGATGCGCCTCGCGCCTTTTTGCTGAGGCGCGAAAGAAAAAAAAACTCTTGTTCTTTTTTTTTTTTTAAAAACTGCACTTAGCTTATACTATTTACTATTGTAACTTGAGAGAAACTTTTAAAAAATAATCTCTATGTTAATGAAACTTAAAAAACTGATTTTGTCAATTTGATTTTGTTTGAAATAAATGTACTAAATTAACTTCAATATGAATTTTTTTTTAAAGTTTTCTGTTTTTTTGGTTTTCAACTTAGATTAATATGTTATCTTTAACTAAACAGAATATATATTAAGAAACTAATATATTTTAAAGGTTGCTGTTTTTTTTAATAAACTTAGGTTGATACGTTTTATTATTTTTTTAATAAAATTGCTGTTTTTTTAATCTTAGCTTGAAAATCAATGTTTTTTAATAAATTTGCTTGTTAAGTTGCACTGATTAATTTACTGTCATATTATAAAATAAACAATAAGTGAATGAAGCAAAAAAAATGATTTTGCCAATATGATTTTGCATTAATTAATTTATTGTCATATTGTAAAATAATCAATATGTTAAAATTGATTTTCCCAAATTACTTTTTTTTTTTAAAGTTATCACAGGGGAACAAAAAAATGTCATACTATGTGAGAGTCCTCAAGGATTTTTTTTTGTAGTTTTATTTTATATTTCTTTATTAGTTTATTTTTATGGTTTTATTAGTATTTTTTTAATATTATTTTGTTCTTTTTTTCTTTTCGGTGAGGCTTACGCCTCGCCTCACCTTTTGCCTTTTTAAACATTGTTTCCTGCTGAATTTCGCCTGCACCGCACGTTCAACGTGGCGGGTCCAGTGTTGTTTAAGGCGCAAGGCGCACCCAGGCTCAAAGGTGTCTCTGGAGCCTAGGCGCAAGGCGCGTGCGCCTGATTGAAGCTAGGCGCACTTTTTGAAAAAAATTCAAAAAAAATATTTATTCATTTTTAAAGCAATATATCGATGTTATAATATCATGACATCAATGATAAACTTAATGGGATAATTAAGATTCTAAAATATAACATATTAGCATGTAAAACTAAACTTTAACCAATAAATGCAAGTCTTAAAATATATAAAATAGACAACCATTACCAACAAATTTAAGTTTAAAAATAAATACCAAACTTACAAGAGTTGAGACACAAAATGAAATGTACTGTATTTAAATTTTTCATTGTATTTTATTTCAAATGATATTTTTTTTCCTATGTAAAACAGTAAAACATAAAAACATTAATCTCAGCAAATGGTGTTCTATTGTATTTCAAACGATATTCTTTTTCCTCGCAGCAAACAATACGAAAGGCAGAAAAAAGTGGCAGCAGAAAAAGAAGAAGAAATAAAAGAAAATGCAAAAAGGGGCCGAAAAAAGAAAAAAAGAAAAAAAAGCAGAAAACAGCCATTTGGAGAAGAAATGGGAAGAAAAAAAATACAAGTCTGAGAAGAAAACAGACAATAAAAAAGGCAGAAAAAAGTAAGAAGAAGAAAGAAAAGAAAATGCAAAAAAGGGGGCAGAAAAAAGAAAAAAAAAAGGCAGAAAACAACAATTTGGAGAAGAAATGGGCAGGAAAAAGAAAAAAATACAAGTTTGAGAAGAAAACAGCTATTCGGGGGAAGAAATACGCTGGAAAAAAAAAGCAAAAAAAAAAAAAGAAGCGCGCCTAGTCGTCGCCTGGTGCCTGAGTGCGCCTCGCACCTATTGCCCTCAGGCGCGCGCCTTTTGAAATGCGCCTCGCCTACCCCTCCCCTAGGCGCCTCACCTGCGCCTTAGTGCGCCTAGCGCCTAGGCGCGCCTTTAACAACTATGGGCGGGTCTTTCTCCATTTCAGGGCACCCATGCCCCGCCCATTCCCATTCCTACAACCACAACTCACCCAGTCCGCTCCCATGTCGACGGCATTGAGGGCATTCTAGACTCCGAGCTTGTATCGTCCTCATCGAGAAATTACACGCGTTACGTGGTCCATTGGGTTGGCCGCTCTGAGGTCGAGGATTCATGGATCACAGAGGCCACCCTGCATCATATCGACCCTGACTTCTATCGACAGTATACAGAGTATATAGAGTCTTCTCACGGGGGGAGAATGGTGAAGGAGCATAGGGACATAAGCGTCCTTTTTGCCATTTCTTTTATTTTAACCTTTTTTTACCCTTTTTGTAACTTTAAAAGTTAATTAGCCCACGGGCTCCCATTTGTATCACTTTTGACATTTTAATAATGAGAGCTTAGAGAGAGAAGTTGAGACCCATTTATGATTTATTTTAGTTGTTGTGTAGTTTAGTTTTATTTTATGCTTACGCACCGCGTTTACATCAGTTAGAGTATTAGCAAGATTTTATGTGAATTAGAAGTTTATGGGATATTTTTAGGACTTTGGGACATTTTTGTTATTTTCTTTATTTGGTTGTATTTTTCTTTTAGTAATTGTTTGCTTGGTATATAGGGAAGGAAGTGGCAAAGGCTATTTATTAAGGGTATATTTGTCATTAGAATCATAGCTTAGAGCCTAAGCTACTTCCCCCCTATAAATACATATATTGTAGCCTCATTTGAGGTATTTTATAGTTTGAGAGTTTATTGAAAAAGAGTTGAGACGTGAGATATCTTCATCTTATTTCCGATTTGGCGTTTACGTCAATTGGTATCGGAGCCTCGTTGGCTCCACCTGTTGTTGTAAAAAAATACAAAAAAATCGTAGACAACGACAAATGGGTTTTAAGAGGATCTTGAACCACAAAAAAAAACACAAAAAAATCGAGGGGGTTTTGAACAACCTCTTAGCTCGACTTGACGATCTTGAGGCTCGTCTCCATTCCACCACCACCCAAAACCCTAACCGTAGCCACCAACATGTTTCAATCCACGCTTTCGCAACCACAACCAAAGAAGCTGCCCCATCACCCAGTGTTACACCACAACCAAGACCAACACCACCCTCATTCACCCTTTCACCACCCTTTGTTGTCCCACCAGCTCTAAACCACAACCACAACCAAAGAAGAAGAAGCAACAGATGGTGGGGATGAAATCAAGCCTTAAGGCTCTGATAAAGACAGCAGCAAATCAGGCAGAAAACAACAAAAAAAGAAGCTGAAACAGCAAGATTCAACGTCGGTTTCACCCCCACTGCCTTTATTGTAGATCGACAACCACCATTTGAGTGTATACAGCTAGGCGAAGGCTATAAGAGCTTGGACCTAGGGTTTCGCAACCCTATATGGTTGTTTGACCCTGGTGGAAGTCACTACTGACAGATCAGATCGGGCTCGAAAGAAGAAAAGTCTAGGAAAAAAAGTAGGGAGAAAGAAAGAAGGAAGAACCCGCCAAGGAATGCCCATGGTTCGGCCAGGAGGTTTCAAAACCTCAGCTCTTTGTTCATTAGGGCAACAACTGGAGCCATTTGGGCCAAATGGAAAAGGAAAATAAAAACTGGGCTGTTGGGACTTTTCAATCAATCGGGTTTATCCCCTTATGTTCTTATTTGGGTATCACTTCTGTTGGGACTTTTCAATGCTGATTTGGGGCATGGTAATTTGGAGATTAAGAAATTCTACTTTAGCCCAAATTTGAGGAAAATTTTGAGCCCTCCTCATTTAGGCAAAAATTATTTTTGCGATCCCAAAAATTCTCTTCCCACTTTGACAGCGTATTTTGGCTTAATTCGCATTCTTCTCCAATTTTGAAAGCTCGAGAATGAGCTTGGTTTTAAGAAGGGGAGAATGATGTGAATTAGAAGTTTATGGGCTATTTTTAGGACTTTGTAGCATTTTTGTTATTTTCTTTATTTGGTTGTATTTTTTTTTAGTAATTGTTTGCTTAGTATTTAGGGAAGGAAGTGTCAGGGCTATTAAGGGTATATTTGTTATTAGAATCATAGTTTAGAGCCTAATGTAACAACACGCGTAATTTTGGGCTATTTTAATTAATTTTTGGAAAATGGAGGAAAATAAAGTTTTTGATAAAATTATTTTTATTGCTCAAATATGTTGGTTATTATTTTTAAAGGCGGGAATTTCAAACGGTTTTGAAAACGGAGTTAAAACGGATTTTAAAATAATTTTTAAATGTTTTTAACTCTTGGAGTTGTTTTGGATTCCAACTCTTCATTTCTTTGACTTATTTAAAAGAGTCTTTTGGCTTCCAACTCTTCATTTCTTTGCATTATAAAAGGAAGTCGTGGGCAACCCTTTTAACATACTTTTGGCACAAATTTTGGGAGCAAATATATTTTATATTACTCTTCTTTTTATATACACATTGGCCCTTGAGATTTGTGAGTTCGAACCTTAGATTAGAGGTGTTCTTACGTCTATTTTGTTGGTTGTTCTTGGAGGAGCTTTTGTAGATCTTTTGTGTTGATCTTGAGGATGTGATCGTTGGTTTCTCATCATGTTTTGAGGTATGGGGTTTTACACAATATGCTCCTTTAAATCTCTCGAGAGTTTATTCCGTTGATCTCTTGTTAATTGAACTCATATTTGAATTGTTAAATTCATTGAAATCTGGAAAATAATTGTTGAAATTATTTTGATTCATGTGGTATCACTCATATTGTTGATGAGCACGTTGTCATGAGATTTTAATATGGCACGGATGTTGGGCACCCGCCAAAATTCTTGTTTCCCGGGCTATGGCTTGATAAAGCATATACGGATGTGGTGAGGCCTGGTGACCCGGTTAAAGTGTTGTTGAGAAATTATATTGATAAATGATTTGAGATTTGCATTTTGATTTGAATATTCGTACTCGTGTTGTTACGTTTTATTCGTTGCTAATCCGTATTTGTTGAGCATAATTCCTGTCGTATTGTGTACTTCCCCATATTTTCTTTTAGTGGTAGGTTAGTGCGGATTTTGGGGCGCTATGGAGATTGATTTTAGCGAGGATTGTTTGGAAAATATTTGTATTATTTTGATGTATAGAGCTTTGGAGATTTGTATTTTTATTCGAGTTTGATAGTTATAATTTTAATTCGAGAGACTTGTTGTAATTGAAGAGATTGATATAAGTGGATTTATATTATTGTGGGTTTATTTAGATGCTCTATACCTTGTCACTTGTGGATTTGGATTTATTTTATCGCATTAGCGCTCCGTTCGCTCTCCCCGGGTGGGCGGGGTGTTACACCTAAGCTACTTCCCCCCTATAAATACCCCTATTGTAACCTCATTTGGGGCATTATATAGTTTGAGAGTTTATTGAAAGAGAGTTGAGACGTGAGATATCTCCATCTTATTTACCATTTCGGGTCATTTACGTCAAGATTAGTACTAGTGTTAGTTTAGGAGATTATTATGAATTAAATTGTGGGTTGAGAGGTGAAATCTCAGTCTGTATATTTTATCATCCACTGTGTGCGTACAATGTTTTAAAAGGTGCGAGGCGTAGTTGAGGCGTTTTGTCTCTGTGAGGCGAGGTGTAAACCTTGAGGCGGACCGAGGCATAAGCCTCAACTTTTTTCCAAAAAATCACTAAAAATAATAATTAAACGAGAAAAAAATTATATATATAGCAAAAAAAGACAACATATTTATATATAGCAGAAAGATATTCAGAATATATATATACAAGTCAGAATACACACACACATATATATACATATATATATATATATATTTAGCAGTAAAAAAATTTAGAGAAGGAGAGAAAAACAAAAAAATTCAAAACACACATATATGTGTGTATATATATATATATATATTAGCAGAAAAACAAAAAAAAATACAAATTGGCACATATAAAATAAGATAAACATGGAATAAATAAAACAAAGAGGGGTGGTAAAAGTTTTGAATGATTTAAAGGATGAAGTATAAAGAAATTACCTGCTGATTGAGGATGAAGTACAAAGAAATTATCTTCTATTGAAGAGAACAAAAGAAATGACTTATTGATTGTCGGCTGCTAGAGCTTCAAATGAAGGGTCGGCACAAATAAATTAGGACACTTACGTGACTTTTTTTATTAAAACATTTGACCACCTTTGACCAGAAATTAGCAGTAAAAAAATGAGGCTTAAGCCTCAACCACCTCAAGGGGAACCAAGGCGCCGCCTCGAGGCGAGGCGGGGGCAGAAGGCCTTAAGGCTTACGCCTAAGTGTTTAACTAAGGCTCATGCCTCGGTTCGGCTTTTAAAACATTGGTTGCGTATATACATCAAGTGATATCAGAGCAAGTTCGTTCTTATTAGTAGTAATAGGTAGGTTTATTAGTTAGGGTAAGTACTCGAATTGACCTTTTGATTAACGAAGTTCGTTGTCAATAAATGATCCAAAATAAGCCAATACAAGGGGAGTATCGTTCGTCCATGAACGATCCTACACTTCTTCGTGTTTAAGAAATTCATCGATGTCAATAAACACTTCGGATCACGATCTTTCTCAACAACATGCCAATTGTCCCAAACATTCGTTCCAGGCGGTTCATTCGTGCAAGGATCGATGAGTTTAAAAGGAGGCAACCAGCATCGCCGCCAGTGGTGACCGGGTCCGATGACTCTATTTCAACATAGTTCAAGCTCTTGAAGAGGAATTGGCAGCGAAGAGGATTGCACGCAGGGTCGAGACCATCAAACGGGTACAACAGTCGCCTGGATGGCCTCCGGCTACCTAAGAGGTCCATGGGATTTGGGAAGAAATGCAAGGCAGCCTTCAGCCTAAACCATCTTCACCATACTCCAACCCCTATCCATTTGCAACCCCATGTCGAGCGGGAAAGCGAATGAGAAGATAGATGAGGAAGCGAGGAAAGTCGAAGACTTTATAAGAGCGGGTTTCAGATCAATCAGCGTCGTCGACCAAGGCCAAGGCGACATCGGGGTCAGGACCTCAGGCAAAATCGACGACATGGTGCGACGGGAAGCACCGACGGAGGAGGTCGAGAATTTGGACAACGGAGGCAACCAATGGTTCAGTGTGATGGAATCTACTAGGTTAGGGCTCAAAGTGAAGATGGGTTTATGTTTAAAGGTGGACCTGATATTGTCTAGTTACGCCAAGTGTGATTCTCAAATGTGTTGAGTCTTGGAAATAAAGAACTGGGTGCCCGTTTAAAAATATATGTGATGAGTTGGTGGGTTTGAAGTCTACACATCAAGGGGTGATTTGTGTTCATGGTTCAAAGTCAAGGGTGATACCGCGACGATACGATCGAGTTGACTAGGTATCGGTATCCACCGTTTCGATTCCGAGTTACGAGTTGAGTTTTCAATTATTGATGTGAATCGACCTTATATCGGCTCATATCGATGATAGCGCGGTAGAATCAGCGATATCACAGTAGCATCAAACCATGTCGGTGATATATCGACCGAGATGGTATAAGTAACTAAGCATCGATCACTATCTCAAATTCTAACTTACTCAATTGAGCCTCAATTTTGCATCATGTCACGATTGGAGCAATCGCTTTCAATTCGGTACAGGGTATATGATGTTTTGTGTCACAAATCATTTTTTTAGTTGAATCTCTTATTTCTTTTCTTGTAGTGTTACTAAAGGGGTTATCTTTCATTTAACCTTCTTTTTTTAATTTACTTAATTTGTATTAAATGTATCATTATTCATCTATCCTTAACGTGTATGATTATTTACATTATATATATCCTTAATTAGTAATAGTTACACCTATAACATTCACGAAAAGTATATTATTAAATATATATTGATTTAAACAATATTATGCATACTAAATAATGATACAGAATAAAAAATTAGACAATGTTATGCATACTAAATGATGATTTTGTACTCGTCTAATTGAGCCATATTATTATTTTTATTTTTTTAAACTTTTCTGTATTTTTTTTTCAAAAAAATTGAGTTCTCTAAATAGTGTATAGTTGCGTATCACCCGAGAACGAGATGGAGACCGATACCGAATCAAAAATTGAGCATCCGAGTCATAAACCAATACCGCGACTTTGAACCATGTTTGTGTTTTAGTTGGGCTTCATATATTGGACCTCCTTGTGATACAGATGGAGAATTTTGAATTAATCCCAAACTTTAAACATAATTTATTATTCAGGCCCAAGCAACATGACAAAAATTATTCTGGGTCAAAAAAAATGCCCCAAATATTCAAAGTATTTATAATTTTGGTGTGGGCATTTGCAATTCTTGCCTAACGTGCATGGTCAATCATTTCGAAGAATGGGAGCATAATTCAAAGCCTCAGTTTCGACCCCAGTATCGAGCACCCGATTTTCAACTCGGTATCAATCGCGATATCAGACGATACGCATCGATACGCTATTTAGTAAGCTCAAAAAAATCAAATTCGAAAAAAAATACGATTAACAATGTGAACTAATTAGATAAGTTCAAAACCATCTTTTAATTTGCTAAACATTGTCTAATTGACTATAATGACTTGCGTCGGACTTGTTAGATTCAATATTTCATAATAAATCAGTACTAAGAAAAACAATCTAATGACACAAAAAAATTAATAAAGAAGTTATATAAAATTGAATATAAATGATTACATTGTTTTCATCAATTTGAAAAATGTGATAGACGATCTTTCTGGTTGACCACCATGTAAACAAATGTGATAACTCAACTAGTGTGTACAATTTTTTACAACATTTTTTTACAAACTATTTAACTTTTTTTTTTTGGAAAACGGGGGGGGGAGGATAGTATTGCAATTAGGGATGGCAATATCCCCTGAAATTTCGAGTCCCCGCAGTTACCCGAAAAATCTCCGAAAATTCGGGGATCGGGTCGGGGAGTAAAAAAAATCCCCGAAAAGTTTCGGGTCGGTTTTGGGTATACCCTCGGGTCTCCACGGGGATACCCGAATTATTAATATATAATAAAATATATATATTTACATTAAAAACAATATATAACTATATAAACATCTAAAAAAATAAACCCTAATCAGATCAGTTTACTCACGCCGCTCTCCCTCACTTCACTTCTGAGTTCTCACTCCCCCTCTCCTCTCTCACGCACGCCGCTCCCTCTCACAAACGCCGTCGCCGCTCCTCCCCTCCCCTTCCCTCCCCTCATCCTCACGTCCTCACGCCGTCGCCTCATCACTCCGCTCATCGCCTCATCCTCACGTCTCCACTGTTCCCTTTCCGGCGCTGGTATTTGAGAATCTTGTCTTGTAAAGTAAACACAATATTCTGGTATTTGACAAAGATAAACATTTGAAAAAAAAATTCATTGACATCTTATACCAAATGACAATTTTTCATCACTGTTACTATTTTTCATTGACATCTCAAGGTAAACACAATACTCTGTTATTTTTCATCACTACGCTCATCGCCTCACTTGAAATTCATATGTTGATGGAAATTTTTCATCACTGTTACTATTTTTCATCCGAAATTTCTTATTAATAGTTTTGAACTGTTAACAAAATAATATTCGATTATTTTGATAATATTCGATTGGTATTTCAGACTGAAAAATCTACAGAAAATCCCTTATTGTTTTTTTTTAATATTGAATTGGTATTTGAGACTGAAAACTATAAACCATGTCGGAAATTTTGGAGTTGCACTTCAGTTGTGTTTAATCATTTTTAATTGAGATGTAATTTAAAAGAAACCTTTACTTAGGTGCTTAAAGAGGGATAATATTAAAAAAAAATTAAAATAAAATTCAAAACGGGTTCCCCGCGGGGAACCTGCTACCCGTTTTAAACGGGGATGGGGATCCCGAACCCGTTATAACGGGGAACGGGGCGGGGACGGGGAATGGTTTTTCTAACGGGGACAGGGATGGGGAGTTAAAACCCGACCCCGAACCGACCCGTTACCATCCCTAATTGCAATTACCCACATTAAATGTTTTACAAAATTTTCAGAATTTACAAAATAAAAAATCAATATTTTTCTTTTATATTCAAACTTTTTAAACGTAATTTCTATTATTTCCATTTTTTCACAAATACAAAAAATAATAGTACTTTTCATTTTTTTTTTCATTTTCAGATTTTTAAAATATTTTTTTGTATTTTTCAGATTTTTTTAATGTTTTTAAGTATTTTTTATTACTTTCCAGTTTTTTAAATGTTTTTTGTAATTATCAAATTTTTTAAATATTTTATTTGTATTTTCAGAATGTTTGTAATATATTTTTTAAAACTATTCCAGTATTTTCATATTTGTAATTTTTTTTAAATAAGTTGCAAGTATTTTTTGTCAATGTCTAAAAAGGCGAAAGGGAGGCGAGCCGTTTTAGTCGCGGCGAGGCAGGCGTAAGCCTCGAGGCGTTTGATGCGAAAGAGCCTCACCGGAAAGGAAAAAAAAGAGCAAAATAATATTAAAAAAATACTAATAAAACCATAAAAATAAAATAACAAAGAAATATAAAATAAAACTACAAAAAAAAAACATCATTGAGGATTTTCTCACATAGTTTGACATTTTTTTCTTGCCCCAAGATAACTTTTGAAAAAAAAGTAACTTGAGAAAATCAATTTTAACATATTGGTTATTTTACAATATGACAATAAATTAAGCAATGCAAAATCATATTGGCAAAATCATTTTTTTAGCTTCCTTCACGTATTGGTTATTTTATAATATGACAGTAAATTAATCAATGCAACTTAACAAGCAAATCAAAACATATTAATCTAAGTTGAAAACCAAAAAACAGAAACCTTTTAAAAAAAAGTCATATTGAAGTTAATTTAGTACATTTATTTCAAACAAACTATATATTTATAATTAAAAAAAAATTAAAAGAAGTCATATTGTGTTGAATTTAAAATATAAAACAATTTTTTTTTAAAAGCACCGAATAAAACAAATTACAATTATTTAAAACTATATTTATAATAAAAATATAGTTTCAAACAGTTATTTAAAAAAATTAGTAAATTTTTTAAGTTAAAAAAACAAAAATTTTAAAAAACACTGATTAAAACTCAAGTATAGTGAAAAAACAGTGAAAAAAACAAATAACAGTTATTTAAAACTAAATTTATAATAAAAATATAGTTTTAAACAGTTATCTCAAACAAATAAGAAATGAAAATATGTCCAGCGTGCTTACTAAGGGCAGACGAAGGCCGAAAAATGAAAACCGAGGGTCGGAATGGAACAAATCAATGCCGGAATGAACAAAACAAGGCCGGAATGATCAAATCAAGGTCGTAAGGAAGAAACGATGGTCGTTGTAACGTTTTTTTGGCTTGGGGCTTACGATAAAATGAGGGGATATGATAAAAGTTTTTTTTTTAAAAAATTTAAAGCCTCGGTTTTACGTAACTTAACTTCTTCTCTTTTTTTAACCCCAAAAACAGAGGCGTACGCCTCACAGCCTCAAGGCGCAACGCCTCAAGCAACAAAGGCGGTAGCCTCACCTGTTACCCATGAGGCTTAAGCCTCGAGGCTTTTTTTCCTCCGCCTCGCCTCGAGGCGCGTACGCCTCGGGAGCCTTTTTAAACATTGCTTTTTGTAAGTTGTAATGACACATTTGAATAGAAATTATGTAAATACTTATATAAATTTTAATACATTTTCATAATATTATATATATTTATGCATTTCAAAAAGTTATATTAGTAATTTAATTAATTTACTCAAACATATGTGGTTAAGTTAAATTAGCTCTTATAAAGGGGCCAAGGCCAAATCTGTTAAGCCTACACAACTCATAACTTAATATATCTGCTACTTAAAGAGACATACTTAAAAAGACAGAAGAAACGTGGCAGCCTAATGGCCATACACATATGTGGCATAATAATCTTCAAATTTTGTCGCGGAAAAGTAAACAATACAAGGAAGGAGATAGCAAGATGTGGGATGTGGGCGGAGATACATTTGATTCTTTTGAAATTGAAGGCGCCGAGATATTAGAGGTTGCAAATCTATCACTTGATGAGCCAGAGTTGAATGAAATATTTTTAGGAGAATGCAATAAAGATGTTGAAGATGATGAGGAGTGAGGAGCATTAGAGCACTTAGCCCATTAGCGTTCAAAGTTCTTTTTCGTTTAATGTTTAGAATGGGTTTCATATTCATTTTGGTTGTTACTAGTATAAATTGAAGTTTGATGGTTAGTATGGAATTAAGGCTGATGTTATGTATGGTTTATATATGTTTCTTTACATTTTGATTGTTATTAGTATGGGATTTAGTATTATTATGATGTTTAATGTTTAGAATGGATTAAGTACTCATAATGCTTATAAGTTTAATGTTGTATGCTTATATGTTTAATGTTATTCTTAGTATGAGATTAGTATTAATGTGATATTTCATATTTTTATATATAAAAATAATTATAAAAAATATTTATTTAATGTCGTGTCCCCGTCGTGCCGTGTCCTAATTTGTTTAGATTTGCCGTGTCCTTGTCGTGTCGGACGCGACACGCGTGTCCGTGTCCGTGCTACATAGTATATGCCTAAACAACTATATACACCTTTGAAGTTCACAAAGCCTTATTCGCCCACCAAAAAAATAAAGGGAAAAAAGCTTCACGGGTTTACTCTCCATCACCATGTTCAGCAAAGCTCTCCAATATTTCCTTTGTTTCGAATAATTTCTTTCTCTTCATCTCCGTCTCGTTCTAACTCAACCGAGATTTCACCGCTTCAGATAAATCGGACACTATTTTCCCGATATAACTCGGTATCGCAGAGATATCGGCGATTCAACAATAATCTCATTTCGCTACACGGTTTCGGATTGGCAAGCTTCGATACTAAGTTGACTCGGTCAAAATTTTGAACCATGAAGGGGAGGTTACTACTTGTCAAGCGACTTCAACGTTCAAGGATTTAACACTCGGGTCAAGCTTTTCAAAGGAGAAAATGGTGTAACTCGAATATTTTGTATATTTAATACTAATATTAGCCAATTATATTGATATCTTTAGTATTGATTAGATAATTATTAGGTGTTAGTTACCTATTTTAGCGTTAGTTTTCTATTTTAATTAGATTTCTTGACGAGCAAGCCCTAGTTGATATGATAAATTAAACTGAAGGTTCAAATGAGATTTTAGTTTGTGTTCTATTATTCCGTTGTGTATACATCACAGGATCACCACGTTCTTTCATAAAACGGCTAATGCACATCGTCAAGTGAATCATATTGCCAATATTACCATTGTTGAAATGAATGAGATTGCTTCTAGAATTGTGCCATTTTATGAAAGTCAATACACAAAAGAGCAAGGATGGAGACCCTTATTGGAGGATATGCCTTTTGATGGTATTACGAACAAGAAGTGATGTGGCTCGAACGCCCGTTCTTCGAAAAAGAGGTGGCGAATTGTTACAATATTGTTGTGGGGCCACGACCGGACATCTTTAGTATCGCTTTTGGCAACATTGTTGAGAGGTGATGATACTCGATGTCATTGTTGTTTTTTACGAGTTCTATGGTAAGTGTTGTTTTGAAAGGAGCCTTAATCCCACATCCATTACTTTAATCCCCAAAAAGGGGAATGCTTCTGATATTAGAGATTACCGACCCATTAGCTTAATGAGGAGTTTGTATAAGTTGTTGCAAAGGTGTGAGCATTGAAACTCGCAAAAGTGGTAGATGGCATAATTTTAGATTCGTAGAATGCTTTTGTTGGAGGTAGGTAAATCTTCGAACGAGTGGGAGATTATCCCTGATTAGAAATACCTAAATACCTGGTTCGCAATCCCTATATATTTCTTACATGTTCTTACATTGTCGGTGTCTCAATCGCAATATACTTCTTATTAATTCTTACATTGCCGGTGTCTAGAGAAGTGCATGAATGGCTTCCTCTCAAAGTGGTGGGAAACGAAAACATAAATACCATTGGGTGATGTGGGAGGACAGTTGTAAACCTACCAATCAAGGAGGTCTGGGAATTAAGGACCTTAGAATCTCCAATCAAACGCTTTTAGGCAAGTGGCTTTGGAAATTCCCCTTGAAGGGCAGTTGTGAAAAAGGGTGGTGGAGGCAAGGGACTTGAGGAGTCCATGCAGGGTCGGCATGTTGAAGGCTGTCAGTAAGGAGTGGGCAAATTTCAGTACATCTCTTTTGCGGTAGGGGAAAGGCAGAGGGTGAGATTTTGGCAAGGCGCTTGGTGTAGTCATACACTTCGGTTGACTTGTTTCCCTTGTGAGTAAATCGATTTTAAATTATGTTGATATCATAAGAGATTGATTAGTGTGGAACCCCAAGATTTGGAACACACTTCCAAAAACACTTCCAAGATTGGGAGCTCAAGCAAGTGGATAGTTTCTTTCATGTTTTATAAAGGACTGAGATGCCAAGCGGTAATGGGAGAGATTCTATTGTATTGGAAAGGAGTGACAAATTTTTAGTGGCATCATACTACGCTCTTATTCAAGGATGGACCTCAAAGGTTTCTTTAGATGGGCATTTGGAGGTCAATGGCTCCGATGAAAAGAGCTTTCTTCGCTTGGATGGCGTCAAGAGACGTTATTTTAACGTCCGTGAGTCTCCTAAGGCGGGGTAAAAAGACTGGAGCGACATGCCAATTATTCTTTTTCATATAACATATTTTTTTATAATCAATAAATGACGACGTCAGAGGACAAGTGTCCTCACAAATGGTGGGTGTGTTGACTTTTTGTGAGGACAAGTGTCCTCACAAAAAGACTGGACCAACTGACGTTCATATGGAAATCCAAAATGATATATGTTCCTAGTGTTCCTGGATAATTATCCATGGAATAAAATGCGTTATGTATAACAATTATTACCTTTTTTACGAGCCCACTGAGAAAATGGATTTGCTTCATCATCATGTTCAGCCTCCATGCGCTCAAACTTAAAAATCTCATATTCCAATGCATCCTCTAACAAAGTAGATTTCTTCGACGATGCTTCATCAGGAACGGTTAGGGTTGTCCCTATTGTATTGTTGTTACCTCTTTGGGGACTTGGCAGCCCCTTGCCGCCTCTCTCAGCAGTACTTTTAGATGGCTTACTTGTTCCTTCAAGCACAGGTTCAGCACTGTGAGTTTTGCTCTTTTTCGCTTCTGGGTCCGACCCTTTGTATATACGTTTTCCTGTCATCAATAAAACCCCAACAAAATCCATACGTTTAGTAAAAAAGTTTCAATTAATAGGCAATGGAAAACACTAATGTCATTCAGTTTAGAATTTTGAACCGCGCCAACTCTTAATTAGGGGTGTATCACAAATGGGGCTTTCAGACAACTGCTTTTTGGCAATACTACTGCATTTTATTCAATTATTCACAGCATGAGAATTGAGATGCAAAATCTAAATATAAACAAAATAATACTTTTCCGGTCAACGAACGAATCTTCATTTTGAATAATCAGTTGCTCCCTAGCCAAGTGAGTTGCCATTTCTTCTCTCTCTTGTTATTATAACAACTCTATTATTTTGCACTCTGCAAACAAAAACACCATCGATGAAAAAAATCAAATACATTAAAGGGGATGGATATGAAAATTAACTACATTCTGCAATTCAATCAATATAGTTCAAGAAAGAGAGTATTTTAATATGAAAAGTGAAGAATGAGAGAAATCGAACCTGAATTACGAAATTGAGAAACCATAACTCGGGGGCAAAAGTAACAAATTATGAAACAAATACAGAGATTTGACGAGGCGCCAGGCGTTGGGTAGCGAGAGAAGAGAGGACCACGAACCCTACCTTAATGGGGAGTAGGGATTGTGTGAATGAGGATCCAAAAAGGGGTTTTGTTTTGATATCGGGATTCTGTATGGCAAGAGGGGATTGTAACAAAGAGGTCGTTTGGGGAGTTTTATAATGTGTTTGGGAGTTTCAAAATGGAGAGAAATGGGGAGAAATATTATTGTTTCTATTGTTTGGGAGTTTTTTTAAGAGGGAAAGTTCATATAGTTTTAATCAAATTTTTCTCTTCAAAACATTCTCCCTAAATTGGATGGAAAAGGAGAGAAGAGAAAGTTACCTCTAATTGATAAAAATTGAATGACTCGTATACCCTTTGTAATTATGTGTCTCCATTCACTACTTTACAAGATAAATAAGAACTCCCTATAAATTATACACTTCTCTAGATTATGTGTTCTCGTATCATTCCTAAAGAACGTTCTCATCAATTACGCAGATATGTTCTCTCCTCTGAATTTTTTTAACATCTTTACTTTGTATGCTTTTTAACTAAGATTTTCCATAGCAATTTTCAAACAAAAAAATATAATGCCCACATACATATTTTTTAGCATGCGATTGAAAAAAAATTCATCAACTTCTAAAAATATGTAGCTGGAAAGGTTTTTTTTTATTTTCTTTTGTTGCCGATGAAGATTACAAAAGACCGTAACCAAAAAAAAAAGATTACAAAAGGCAAAGACTTTTTCTTAACATAGTATAGTATGTTGTTTGTTAACAGCAAGCAAGCTGTGAAGAAATGTTAAAAAGCAAGTAAACTTTAGATAAAAAAAAAACAAATAAATAAATAAGATTCACCTTTTATTCTTCCATAAAAACGAAATGACACATTGAATCTCCTCTTTGTTAACACAGCGTCATAATTGATGAAAGAAAGAATCATTGTTTTCAAAAAAAAAATGAAGAAAGTTGGATATGAGATTTTCCTTTTGTGCTTATATATATAATAAAAGGATGAAGGTGGGTGTTTCTCATGTGTTGTTACTTTTCTGCTATTATATTTCGTAAACTGTATTGTGTATGTATATAGACATGAGGATGATAGCTTTGGTACTCATTAGTGTACTATTCTTTGAGTGTTGTCAACTCAGTTTTAAATGTATATTGCAATGCATATGTGAGTTAAATTAGGGGTGGCAATTCGGCTAAATGGGTCATGTTTCGGCCCGCCACGACACGATAAAGTTTTTTCGGACACGAACATGACACGACACGAATTCGTATTTTTTTTAGTTGACATGAACATGACATGAATAAAAAACAACACGGCACGACACGACACGGATATCAGAATTTCTTAAATTTCACCCCTAAAAAACACGATAACACGACACGACACGACTCATAATTCAGACACGAACACGACACGACTTCATGTCAAAAAAACACGACACGAGCACGACGTATCGTGTCAATTTCGGGTCAATTTCGTGTCGTTCCATGTCGTTTCTAAAATTGTCACCCCTAAGTTAAATGGTAAGTAAAAGCATTTAATTAAATACTATTTGCTCCTGCGAAAATAATAGTTAAACAAATATGTGTCATTTTTTTAAAGTGAGGATTGATTGTTATCAATTGTTTATGAGTTTTTTTAATTCAATTTTTTTATATCATTCTTTTTATGTTTGATTTTTTATAACGGATTTTTTTTTACAACATATTTTCTTTTATAACCGAATTTAAGTCATATTTTTTTGTATCATATGCTTCTTATCTTGATCCCTAGATGGATACGCAAGAAAATGTCGATACAAATGAATTGATTATACTCGTAAGGAATTGACAACTAGTTGCGATTGAAGTTATGTGTCAAGTCATTAGTTATGTCGCGTGTCGAAGACTTCGTAGTGAACGACATATTTGGGGTTCAATGATAGAGAGGCAAAAAGTACGGGATGAATTAATGTTACAACTTACCACATCATAACGATGTTGCAATATTATATACATGGGACCACGAGCTTTTATTGGACTTTGTGAAATATTAGAAAAATATGGCGGTCTCCGACCAACACAACGGGTGTCAGTTGAGGAGAAAATTGTTAAGTTCCTTCATATATTGTCAGAAGATACAAGGAACCGTGAAATGTCATTTTTCTTTCGACGATCCGGTGAGACTATTAGTCGTCATTTTCACAAAGTTTTGAGAGCAATCATAGCGTTAGAAGATATATTTTTGCGACAACCAACCAGATAACATGTTCCTCCTTAAATACTCCATAATAAAAGATTTTACCCTTACTTTAAGGTAACTAAAATTATTTGAATATCTTTTTTTATAAGTTTACATAAATAGAACTACATAAAATATTCATGCACCCCATTGTTGTCACGACTGTGTTGGGGCAATCGATGGAACTCATGTTCGTGTCAAAGTGTCCAACACCGAAGCGGCTAGATATCGTGGTAGAAAAGATTTCCCAACACAAAATGTGTTGGCGGCATGTACGTTCGACTTAAAATTTACGTATATATTGCCTGGTTGGGAAGGGACTACCTCTGACTCAAGAATTATTAAAAATTCACTTACGAGAGAAGACAAACTAAAAATACCTAACGGTAATAATTATTTAATGATGGTTGACCCTGATAAAGACATTTTAAAGGAAGTTGATGATGAGCTAGCGAGGGTGACACAATCAATGCCATCGATTTGGATGACGACATTACTATAGAGGGCTTTGGTACTGATGTAGGTGACGGTGTTGACGCGATATTAAATCAAGCAAGGTCTAAACATGACGATGCAACACCTTCAAAGGGGAAAAAAAGAAGGCTTCACATACTGATCAAGAAAATGAGTTGTTGAAAGGTGCTCTTGATAATGTAGCTCATGCAATTAGAGAGGGTAATGCGGTTATTAGGGAATCTCGACCACGTGTTTATTCTGAGTCAGAAATATTTGAAGAGTTGGTGACTATTGGAGTGCACTCGCATATGATCGATGGGGCATATCTTTTCCTCGTAGAAAATCCTGACAAAGTAAGGATTGTATTTGGATGTCCAGTTGAAAGGCGCTTAACAATTCTGGAGAAATTGATGGATGGCGCTCGTCTCATATGATATCAATGACTTGGTTCTTTTTTTAATTTATTTAGATTTTGAACTTATTAAGGATTTATCATATTTGAATATTTAAGTTTTGCCACTTATTATTATGGAATTATTGTGTTGAGACTTAACATTTATTTAATATGTGTGAATGGTTATTTAATATGTCTTTCAATTGATTTAATAATTTAAATAACACATGCTCTTAATTATAAGGTTATAGTAGTAATTCTCAATTATTTCTCTTATTTTCTTTCCTAACTCCCAAACGAGGGGAAGGAAAATAATTTTCTCTCCTCTTATGAACTCCCAAACGACGGAAAGAAATTTGTTTATCTTCTTTTCTTTTCTCTTCTTTTCTTTTCCCTCCTAATAAAACTTTTCCTTCCTTTCCCTCCTATTTAAAACTCCCAAACAAGCCGTTAGAGTGAAGAGAAAGGAAAGAAAAATTTTGTTACGAGAGAAAATAAAATAAGGGTGCGTTAGATTGCCACTATTTTCCATGGAAAACAAAGTTTTTCCAACTATTTTCCATCTTTTTGGGTGTTTGATTAATAGATTTTCTAGGTAATTAGTTTCCATAAAATTTGGTCACGTGGCCCATTTTTCATCAAAAAATGGGAAATCAATTCTTTATTACCCCAAAAGAATCGGATTCCAGGCAAATTTTTTCCAACCCACGTTTCCTTATTCAATTCAAATATCAACATTCTCCTAAAAACCTATCTTCTTCCGATTCAAACTCTCCCTCTCTCATGTCGTGTTCTGTTTCATAAAGACATCTTCCGCCTCCATTGTTCTGCCCAGGTCGGTTCCTCTATATAATTATGTGTAAACATATCTGCAGAAATAGTCACATATTTAATCCCAACTAATCATCCACTGTTGAAACTCACCAACCCTAATTTTATCACTGTTGTAATATTTAGTACTATAGTACTACTGACAGTTAGACTCACATGTCCATGGACTCATCCTCACTTCCCTCTTTTCTTTCTCTCTAAGTTTCACATCTTTACCTCCCCCCCCCCCCCCTCTTTATCTCTCCTCTGAAACAAGACCATTTGGATTCAACAAGATTGTAGAAAAATACCTAATTTTACAACTAGAAAATAAATACAATCAAACATTGCATATAATTATTTTCCATGGAAAATATTTCCATATAATTGTTTTCAATGGAAAGCAATTCTTTTCAATTCATTTTCCAACTTTGCAATCAAACGCACCCTAAGAGAAAGTTAATAAGAGAGAAAATAAAATAAGAGAAGAGAAAGGAGTTTGGGAGAGAAAAGAAAATAATTTTATTTCTTGCGTTTGGGAGTTTAGAAGGAAAATAATTTTTTTAAGAGAAAGAAGGAACAATTCATTAAAAACTTTCCTTTCTCTCCATTTATTTCCGATTTGGAAAGAAAGTTTTTTAGAGAAAGGAAGAGAAAGTTTTTTTAAAAAATTTTCTTTCTTTTCTCTCTTTTTAAACTCACAAACGAGAGAAAGTCACTTTTTTCCTATTTAAAACTCTCAAATGAAGGAAAGGAAATACACTTTCTCTTCCATTTCTTTATTTTCTCTCCAAAATAGAACTCGCAAACGAGGCCAAAGTGTTAAAAGGGGTAAAGGTATTTTTAAAAATAAAAAATAAAAAGTTTTAAACTGTAAAGTTATGTGTAAAAGTGTATTTTTTTAAAGGAAAAAAAGAAAACCGTTTATTTTTAATTTACATTCTTTTTTTTTTGTAAAAAATAGTTAAAAAAGTGTGAAGTTATATTTTTTAAAAATTAAAACATTTTTAAATGATAAAGTTATATATAAAAGGGTATTCTAAAAAAACTATATTAGAGGTTTGTTGAAAAAGCTAAAAGTTTTTTTATTATTATTGTTGATGTCTAGATTTTGATTATTTATTTTGGGCTAATTTGCCAAATTTATGAAATGGAAAAGGAAATACAATGAGAGAAACCCAAGACTTTTACGTGGTTCAGCTCAGGAATGGACCCTACATCCATAAGGTAATATTATTTAGGGTTTCGTTCCAATCTCTCGATTACAATATTAGGGTTTAGCATAAATTTGGGGTGTTAATTCGTGTCCCCCCTTTAGTTGGGGGAAGTGGTGTATTTGTAGTAAGTGGAAAATCAAGAGGTGGAATGCCTTTATAGCTTCAAGTATATACACATTTACACAATAATATGCAGTTGGACGTCTTTTCATGTATATGTGTAAGGTGACTGTTGAATATCTCACGTGTGTCTTTTCATGTGACTGATGGTTCAAGTTCCTAGTTATGGTCGACGGGATGGACAACGAGAGGGTACGTGTGCCGATCAGGTTCTACCTACTGTGGAAAGCTCAATGATAATGTTGACATGTGTGACTACTTTATTGGTCCAGGTGACCTAATTTTTTTTAGGCTACAACAAAAGCCCTAATATTGCATACTTGAAGGTTGAGTGAAAGAATAGAGTATTCATTTTTAGAACTGGTCGACGCCTCGTAAGGGTCATGGTCGATAGCCGACCTCGATGAGTTGTAATTTTTTCTTCTGCCTGTATTGAGGTGGTGGCAATTTTCAAATAACTTAAAAAAGAGCGAACCGACAGAGGGTACGTTGGTCTTTTTATCTTTTCGGGATTTGGGACACCGTCGATAGTCCAAACATTGGCACATTTAATCATTTAATTTTCAAATATCAAGAGCTATCATTGTACCTATAAAAGGCTTATTTTTCCTCCATTTTCCTACTTCTGCAATCTCGAACTTTCCTTCATCCACTGTTGCTTCTCCATCTTACTGCTTTAAGAGTTTCGTCAATGTGCTTGCAACTATAAGAACCTTCCTCCTCTATTTTTTTCTTTTTGAGCTACTATGATAGTTTATATTGTTGACGAAAGTTTATGAAGGAGTTTAGGGAGAAGAGAAAAATCCCAGATTGGGTGGTTATGGAGATGGTTTATGGGCCTTGTAATTTGTGTGCCCTGGATGAAAGTCATTGGTTGCCCACCACATTTATTACTAAATTTGGAGTAAATTTCCCTCCAAACAGTGTTTTTCTAGAGTTTTGTCAATATTTTTTATGTGGTCCCTATTAAAGTGGCCTTAAACAGTTGGAGAGTAGTAAATGGGATTAACTGTCTCACTGAGTTGTATGGAACTCACATGGGAATAAAAGATTAAATGTACTATTATAGCTGGGGGGACCACTGGGGAAAACACCTATTATTTGAAGACACGTCACACTAACAGGGTTCTTGTGGTAAATTTGTGATTCCAATAAGGATTATGGAGATTATGGGATTATTGTAAAGAATTGGAAATATGTTCCCCTTCCTGGAGGGGTAAGGTATACTGGGCCCAGGTGTCCCCAAGAAGGGTGTGGCATAGGTCGGCCTCTTATAATACATTTATGTATTATCTTTATACTTGTTTTCCTTTTGTTGGATTGTCGACTAATATATTATGCTTGCTTTTTGCATAAAGAAAAAAAAAGGAATGCTCAATGGATTCTGAAGTTAATTTTATTGACCTGAAGTTTATCTATCCATCCAATAGAGAATAGGTGAATCCCCTCATAGGTCGGATTAAGGTTTATCAGAGTTTCGTTACTTTTTTATAGCTCGGCCCACAAAAGACATCCCCTTAGCCCTAATTGACTTAGAAGATCTGTATCATCCCCCTCTGTTGCTACGTCTGAGTCTCATTTTCAAGAAGAATGAGATACTGCCTTTGGAAGAACTTCTTCCTCACTTGAGTCTTTTGATTTAACTACTATCCAAGCCACTCCTTCCTCCCTGAGCAAAATTGTCAAGAGGAAAATCCCAAACCTCCTTGGTGGAGCTATGTCTCCCCATCCAACCGAGAGGAAGAAAAATATAGGTGAAAGTTCTTAGCGTTCAGTAATCGTAACAACTAAGGAGATGAAGAGCACTGAGATTCAATTCAAAATATTGATGAAGGGTCCTACCACCCAGCATGAGTTGATTCAAAAGACTCGGGGCGACCTGGTCTCTGCTGAAAATTCCTCTGTGGAAGTGAACCTTGGATTGGCCCGAGAATTAATTAGTTCTGGACTCCTGCAGATATGTTGGAAGCTATTCCCTTGCCTAGGGCAAGGATGTTGGAGAGAGCTAACCACAATCTGGCTCTGGTAACCGTCTAGATACACTCTTATTTCTTAGTTTATCATCCTTTAGACTTGTTCTTTTGCTGGTTTCTTTTAAACTTTAAAATTTACAATTTTTCGTTAATTATGACCAACTTTTGATAAGGGATGACCAACTCAGGGAGTCATCTACTGACTTTGATGAGGCCTTCAAGGGGCTAAATGAGTATTTGGATGCCACCAAGGAAGCCCATAAAAGAGACTAAGAAACGTGGCAGGGCCTGTTAGATGTTGTCGAGAAGAAGAGGACTGTTGTTGAGAAGGTTGCTTCTGATGTTGCTAAGGCCATTACTGAGGTGGAAAATAAGTACCAAGGCCTAAAGACTCTGTAAGGAAAGGAAAAGAGGATGCCTTTACCCGAAGTTGGGATAAAGATTTTACTACTGCGGCCTTGCAAATTGACTGTCTGTATAAAGTTTCCTTTAAGGAGGGTTGGTACGTTGCACTGAAGCAGGTCGGCACTGCTGCTAACTCAAACCTTTTTCAAGAAACACAACCCTAACACCCCTCCCATCATTGATGAGGAGATGAAGGATGAGGAAGGCACTTATTAGTCCTCTATGGTTTTAGAAACACATGTGCTAATTATTTGGTCAGTAGAGGAAGTGGTCCAGGATTATAAGAAGGTGTAAACCTTAAGATCGTTTGATGTTTTTACTTTTTCCTTTGTAATGCCTGATTTCCTTTTGTAATCTTGAACAATTATCCGTGTATGTAATAGCTCATAAATTTTAATAAGACTCTTTGTTGGACATGCATAACTTTGATGTCACTAAACTTATTGTTTAATGTTTATGCCCATATTCGGTCTTTCAGTTCAAATCCAGGAGAGTCGTGGTAGTAGCAGCAGATAGTGACCTTTATAGGAGGAGAGTTCGACTTTTTGGGGTTGGATATAAGGACCTGGACGAAGATGAATTGAAGGAATTTCTCGATTTGGATGCCTCCAACCAAGTTAAAGAAACATATGTTCACGTGTACAGGTTATTTCACCAAGTTGTAGTAAATATTATTGCTTACTATGAGATAATCCTTCAAATATAAGAAGATCATAAAGCATCTCTAGACACTTAGCACTCTGATTACAAATCAAAGTATGCTTGGCTTAGTAGTGATGCAGGTTTTGATAAAAAAACTCAAAGTCATTTTGTCAGCACTTAAGAATAAAGAGTTTGTGTTAAATTACGAATTGACCAGCGCATGAGATGTAGCCAGCTTATTGGAGCGTGAAAATAATTCATTGAGGAATGATCTGGATAGATTGTAGAAATTATCAGGGGACGAAAAGGATGAAGGTGTATCTTTCATAAAGTAGGAGAATGCTAGGCTGAGGGAGGAGATTGAGATTATGAAAAAAACCAAGACTGGACAATCATCTAAATAAATAGTGGTCGTTCGACCTACTATTGAAGAGGAAAGAATAAAGAAAACTCTGGATGACCAGGCAAGCTTGATCAAAAGCCAAACTGTCGCCGTTAAGAAGTTAACTGACATGGTTGATCGGCTAACCTTTCACTTTTACAAGCAACCCAGGGGTCTGGATGGATGGTTATAGTGAAACTTTGGCTCACGTGGAGGATGAGTTAGAGTAAGTGATAGACAAGGTATTTTCGCGGGGAGAGCGTCACCTACGCGCCTGTCGTTTTGAATTCGGCTCACCTGAACTATACAAAAACCTAAATTACGACTACACTCAACGAGTGAGTATAGCGGTAAGTCGGGTATCGAAAATCCACATAGACGAGTTGCTAGAATTTACAAGGTTTAGTATTCCTAAATAAAAGTGTAAAAGATACTTATACAAAAAAAGAAAAAGATGCAAAAAGAGAAATGATTCATCTAAGCGAGTGTTTTGAAACTAGATTAAGAAAACGAGTAAAAACTATAGGTTGCATCGAATATCCCTCACCCGAGTTAATTAGTATAAAATGGTTACATGGTTCGACGAGTTATTACAAATGAGTCTCGTTTCGACAGTTAATTAAATCAAGGGTTGTCACGCCCCTAAATTTGCATAAAAGCCTAATACGATTTTGGCGTCAGCAAATACCTCGAAAATAACGCACGCAAGGTTCTAAGCACAGAGCATACATGATATGCCCCGTCAAATCCCCTAGGCATAATAACTAGGACAACGCACCCGAAATAGACCCATAAACTCCATCACCAAAGCAAAGCAACATGTCAACCCGGAATGAGTTCAATCCGACACAACCTAGACTAACTTAGCTATAAAGCATGATAAAAAATCGGTAAATAAACGCGATAAAACTACACTAGAAAGAAAGTAAATGAAAGCAAGTAAATAAAGCAATAACACTAAATTAGAAAGCAAGAATTAAGAAAATGCAAATTATATTAATGGAGAGGGAAGATGAAAGTACCAATTACAAACCCAAATGGGTGTCAAACCAAGTGAGGAAGAAGAAATAGCTCTCAAACCCCCAAACCCTAACCTAAAACGAATTATCTCTGATATTTACAACAAAATTGGTTTATATAGTACGTGGAATTAAATTAGAAAAGAAAAGAAAAGAAAAGGGAAAATATCTGTAGAAAATAGGGGATCGATCGATCGATCCCTTTGATCGATCGATATATGGTTGGAAAATAAGCCCACTGTCTAAGCTCGAAGGCAAATATCCGAAGGATTGATCGATCGATCCTTTTGATCGATCGATCGATCAAGCAGGTCTCAGCCAAGTTCCCCCCGCTTTGGTTCAATTGGTTTTCTCTTCCGCTAAAATCACCGTAACTTCTTCGTTAGGGATCAAAATCGCACACCGTTCATGGCCACGCGAAGCTTGCGAGGAGGGCTACAACTTCCGTGAAGATGATGGGCCAGGTACCCAAAATGTGGAAAGATTAAAATGCCCTTGAACGTGCAAAAATGTACGAGCTTTAGCTGGAATGCATCTGAACTTCACACTTAGCATCCAAATACCTATAAAATCTTAATTAACCCCTGCAAAGCATGTTAACATAGAAATCCGAGGTTGTCTGGTTAACGAGCATAAATATAGGGAATAAGATACCCGAGGGGTCTAAAATACATAGGTTCGAGGGATGAAATACGCAATATTTGCGTATAATCACACCCCTTAACTTACACATTGCTAGTCCCTAACAATGAAGTAAGATGCAACAAGAACTACAATCAAACCAAAAGCAGGATACGAGTACAAAAATATGGTATAAAATCATATGGCCACTTTCGTGGGCGATTCGATTGCATTTAGCGTATGCAATAAGCCGTTAAACCCCTAGATTACCCTAGTGGACGAGTGTCGTCTCGTGAGGGTTTTCAGGGATGATATCCACAAACATCACATGGTTTCCTCAAAATATGCCCAAACCAACATGCGACAAGCCCAATAATAGCGAACAAGATTTCATACGCATTATTAGCAAAGTGAATGAATTCAAACATAAGTCTGAATCATTAACATTATAGAATGCACCTCATAAAATTGAAACCTTAAAATGTGGAAGGGAAACGAGCACATGCAAAGTATGATTTGGAAAAAACTTATATAAACTGGAAAAATATAAAGGCAAGTATAAATTCAATCCTCGCGGGTATTACACTCATCAAGTGAATTCACTCGAAATAGGGAGGTAACACACGGAATATGCAGGCATAAAGAGTAAATATAAATGGAAACTAGGCCACCCACATGTCACAAATGAAGAACGCTATATGTACAATGAAAAATTGTAATCTCAATAAAAGATATCGCCCATTAAGAGAGGCGAAATGTATTTTCACAGATTATCAAAACTATTTAAACCTTTGAATTACATCTACTTAAGATCACATAGGAGTTAATAGGGTTGTAATGTAGGTTTGGTTAGGGTACTAAATGAAGGCATGTATGTACGGGTTCAAAGTGTTTGGGGATGAAAACTCGGGATAATAGAAAAATACGGGCAAGAGCGAAATTGGAAAACAAGTTCCAAAAAGGCATTGGATATAACAATTGGAGAGTAATCAAAGCTTATTTAACACTATACACAACATATACAAACTTTCTCTTTCTTTTCTTTTCTTCTTTTTCTCATATTTTCTTTTGTGTTCTTTTGCTTTTTGCTTTCTCTTTTCATCACTTTTTTCACATCTCTTTCTTTACTTTTCTCACTCTCACATGCCTAAATTACAATCGCAACACAACAACATTCAATCCCAAGTAACATTCCAAACAAAGGTATGGAAGGTGTATGTATGGTTTAAAACTCCAATTTGGAGTTGGTTATGGGATTTGGGTTATGAAACGAAAGGCTAATATTTAGGCTCAAAGGGGGTGACGAGGGTAAACATATAAGATGAGGTTAAGGCTAATATGGGTGATATAACAAGGATGGCCTATGATCATTTCATAAAGTTTACGCAATTCTCGAGTCAAAACAAACTTTGAAAATCATGCTCAAGTAACATATTTCATAAATGAACTCAATTAATGAATGATCAAATGAAAGAATAAAGAGATTACCAACGACTGTAACGTTTTCAAAGAGGAAAAAATAGTGTATACACTCACAAACGACGAAAGGTACAAAGCTTACTCGGTGTAAGTATATACAATGCAACAAAAGATTACCGAGTTATAAAAATCTTAAACCAAATCAATAAAACAAGAAAAATGCATGTGCTGTTGGGATTAAAGTTTAATTCATGAAGTTATTCATAATATCAATAAGTGAGTACTAAAGTCTAATAACTTCTAAAATCGAGAACATGCATCGTTGAGTTGTCTATTAGATCGGGAAATTGTTGAAATTTATCATCGGAAACAAGGCAAAATGCCCAATAAAGGAGAAAAAAGGAAGAAAATATTTTTGAAAATTTTGAAATTTTCTAAGAAAAGCATAGTAAGTAACTAACATGTGAGCAAAAACATGGATTAAATAAAGAAATGGATAGAATATCCCACACCCCCTAACTTAAAACTTGATATTGTCCTCAATGTGAATTAAGAACCAAGTTAAAGAGAGGGAAATAACAATATTACCCAAAATTGGAGCGATCCCCATAAGAACAAGTCCAAAGAATCAACAAAACAAGTTAGTACCGAGAATAGCAAAAACAAATAACAAAAAGTTAACTAATTACAAGAGACTAAATTAAAAGAAAGAAAAAAGTAAAAAGAAAGAAAGAATAAAAAGCTAACTATATACAACCTTCTATTTAGGCTTCACACTAAATGTACACTAGAAGTCTAAATAGTTGAGGGTCCACCGCAAAAACGATTTGACTTTGGAGGGTGACCGGTGTACCCTCATTCTCAAGCATGCCTTTCGAAAAATATGAATTTCGTTTGAACAACGGAATGTATGTGTAAGGTGTAAGAAAGGAACCATCGTCAATTAAAAGTTTTGGAGGGACGATGGGAGATTTGGATTGAACGGGTGATAAAAACATGTGGGGACGAGAAAAGTCGAATATCCTCCCAAGAATTTTGAAATTGGAATGGGAGGTGGCGCACATGAGGGCAAAGATGCCTTCATGGAAGGCGACTCGAGCGAGTACTCCTCATCTTCGAAAAGGTTTAACACATTAAAGTTTGAAACTGATTCATCGGGTACTTGTGACGGTGTGATAACAGAGAATGAAAATGGGGAGGAAAGAAATTCAAACTCACGAGATGAATCATCATCACATGAAGATTGAGTTTCGAAGGAAATAACATCATTTTCAATGAAATGTTCTTCTTTGGGGGCCAAAGAAGAAATCATTTCATTGCAAATATATATTACGTCATTTTCATCCCCACTTTAAATATCTATTACACAATGGGCAAAGTTAACAATGATTTGTTCCAAAGTAGGCACAAAGTCCTCATTTGGTTCAAAACATTCCTCGACTTCAAAAGTATCGGAAGCAAAATTGTCGTCGGATTCAAATAATAAATCTAATTTATGTTCCCAAAAATGATTTTCTTCCCGATAACGATTTTCAATTTTCTCATTCTTAAGTATACGCAAGCCCTCACCGAATGTCATAGGTTGACGAACGGATACTTGAAAATGCGAACTTTGAAAATTATCATCGGACTTAAACTTAAACTCATTGTTATAAGAATTTTGAAAACTATTGCAATTTGTTTCAAAATTCCTATTATAAGGAATTAGAGGCCCAAAATCATTATCATCATCATAAAAATTCCAATAACCCAAGTTTTGACTTTCGTTATACTCGTCTAAAGTCATATGAGAATTTATAATTTTTTGGGACTCTAAGTATTGGCCGAAAGTCATAGGATTACGGGCATTTTGAGAATTATAATAATGATTACCGAAAGAATTGAAATAAGACATACTTACCCCAAAAATGGCTCGAAGTGGCGAATTCCACAAAGTAGATGTGAGCGGGAAATTTAAGCGTTTCTTAGCGCTCAAATGTAGAAGTCCTGCAAAATATGTTAGCAAAAAAAAATACAAATAGAAAGAAAATACTACGAAATACTAAATCAAATAAATTCTAAAATAAACTCATCCCCGACAATGACGCCATTTGATAGACAAGGTTTTGCCGCGGAGCAAGCGTCACCTACGCACCGGTCGTTTTGAATTCGACTCACCTGAACTATATAAAAACTAAATTACGACTACACTCAACGGGTGAGTATAGCGGTAAGTTGGGTATCGAAAATCCACAGAGACGAGTTGCTAGAATTTATAAGGTTTAGTATTCCTAAATAAAAGTGTAAAAGATACTTATACACAAAAATAAAAAGATGCAAAAAGGGAAATGACTAATCTAGGCGAGTGTATTGAAACTAGATTAAGAAAATGAGTAAAAACTATAGGTTGCGTCGAATATCCCTCACCCGAGTTAATTAGTATAAAATGGTTACATGGATCGACGAGTTATTACAAATGCGTCTCTTTCGACAGTTAATTAAATCAAGGGTTATCACGCCCCTAAATTCGCATAAAAGCCTAATACGATTTTGGCGTCAGCAAATACCCCGAAAATAACGCACGCAAGGTTCTAAGCACGGAGCATACATGATATGCCCCGTCAAATCCCCTAGGCATAATAACTAGGACAACGCACCTGAAATAGACCCATAAACTCCATCACCAAAGCAAAGCAACATGTCAACACGGAATGAGTTCAATCCGACACAACCTAGACTAACTTAGCTATAAAGCATGATAAAAAAGCGGTAAATAAACGAGATAAAACTACACTAGAAAGCAAGTAAATAAAGCAATAAAACTAAATTAGAAAGAAAGAATTAAGGAAATGCAAACTATATTAATGGAGAAGGAAGATGAAAGTACCAATTACAAACCCAAATGGGTGTCAAACCAAGTGAGGAAGAAGAAATAGCTCTCAAACCCCGAAACCCTAACCTAAACTAACCTAAAACGAATTATCTCTGATATTTACAACAAAATTGGTTTATATAGTAAGTGAAATTAAATAAGAAAAGAAAAGGAAAAAGAAAAGAAAAGGGAAAATATCTGCAAAAAATAGGGGATCGATTGATCGATCGATGGTTGGAAAATAAGCCCACTGTCTAAGCTCGAAGGCAAATATCCGAAGGATCGATCGATCGATCCTTTTGAACGATCGATCGATCGATCAAGCAGGTCTCAGCCAAGTTCCCCCCGCTTTGGTTCAATTGGTTTTCTCTTCCGCTAAAATCACCGTAACTTCTTCGTTAGGGATCAAAATCGCACACCGTTCACGGCCACGCGAAGCTTGCGAGGAGGGCTACAATTTCTGTGAAGATGATGGGCCAGGTGCCCAAAATGTGGAAAGATTAAAATGCCCTTAAACGTGCAAAAATGTACGAGCTTTAGCTGGAATGCATCTGAACTTCACACTTAGCATCCAAATACCTATAAAATCTTAATTAACCCCTGCAAAGCATGTTAACATAGAAATCCGAGGTTGTCTGGTTAATGAGCATAAATATAGGGAATAAGATACCCGAGGGGTCTAAAATACATAGGTTCGAGGGATGAAATACGCAATATTTGCATATAATCACACCCCTTAACTTACACATTGCTAGTCCCTAGCAATGAAGTAAGATGCAACAAGAACTACAATCAAACCAAAAGCAGGATACGAGTACAAAAATATGGTATAAAAGCATAAGGCCACTTTCGTGGGCGATTCGATTGCATTTAGCGTATGCAATAAGCCGTTAAACCCCTAGATTACCCTAGTGGACGAGTGTCGTCTCGTGAGGGTTTTCAGGGATGATATCCACAAACATCACATGGTTTCCTCAAAATATGCCCAAAACAACATGCAACAAGCCCAGTAATAGCGAACAAGATTTCATACGCATTATTAGCAAAGTGAATGAATTCAAACATAAGTCTGAATCATTAACATTATAGAATGCACCTCATAGAATTGAAACCTTAAAATGTGGAAGGGAAACGAGCACATGCAAAGTATGATTTGGAAAAAACTTATATAAACTGGAAAAATATAAAGGCAAGTATAAATTCAATCCTCACGGGTATTACACTCATCAAGTGAATTCACTCGAAATAGGGAGGTAACACACGGAATATACAGGCATAAAGAGTAAATATAAATGGAAACTAGGCCACCCACATGTAACAAATGAAGAACGCTATATGTACAATGAAAAATTGTAATCTCAATAAAAGATATCGCCCATTAAGAGAGGCAAAATGTATTTTCACAGATTATCAAAACTATTTAAACCTTTGAATTACATCTACTTAAGATCACATAGGACTTTAATAGGGTTGTAATGTAGGTTTGGTTAGGGTACTAAATGAAGGAATGTATGTACGGGTTCAAAGTGTTTGGGGATGAAAACTCGGGATAATAGAAAAATACGGGCAAGAGCGAAATTGGAAAACAAGTTCCAAAAAGGCATTGGATATAACAATTGGAGAGTAATCAAAGCTTATTGAACACTATACACAACATATACAAACTTTCTCTTTCTTTTCTTTTCTTTTTTTTCTCATATTTTATTTTGTTTTCTTTTGCTTTTTGCTTTCTCTTTTCATCACTTTTTTCACATCTCTTTCTTTACTTTTCTCACTCTCACATGCCTAAATTACAATCGCAACACAACAACATTCAATCCCAAGTAACATTCCAAACAAAGGTATAGAAGGAAAATATATGAAGGATCGATCGATCGATCCTTTTGATCGATCGATCGATCCTTTTGATCGATCGATCGATCAAGTAGGTCTCAACCAAGTCCCCCCTGCTTTAGTTCAATTGGTTTTCTCTTTCGCTAAAATCGTCATAATTTCTTCGTTAGGGATCGGAATCGCACACAGTTCACGGCCTCGCGAAGCTTGCGAGGAGGGATACAACTTTCGTGAAGATGATGGGCCAGGTGCCCAAATTATGGAAAGACTAAAATGCCCTTGAACGTGCGAAAATGTACGAACTTTAGCCGGAATGCGTTCGAACTTCACACTTAGCATCCAAATACCTTTAAATGCTCAATTAACCCCTGCAAAGCATGTTAACATATAAGTCCAAGGTTATCTCGTTAACGAGCATAAATATAGGGAATAAGATACTCGAGGGGGCTAAAATGCGTAGGTTCGAGAGATGAAGTACGCAATATTTGAGTATAATCAGCAAGTTAGAAGACAAGGTTATAAGTGGGCCTAGTTGAATGCCTTTACAATTTTAATGATTCCTGAAAAAGATCCCTTTTGGTACTGACAAGATTCAAGCATACTAAACTACCCAGACCTAACCTTTAAGCTTGATGGTACTTGGATCCCCACTAATTCCATTCCACAAAGTCTTATCGGGAAATAATTGGGTGATTATGGTCTTCATGATGAAGATACTTTTGTTCAGCCTCAGCATTTGGTGGATAGGCCTAGTTCCAGCAGCCGTGAAATACATAAAATTTAAAGGTCCATAGTTCGGCCTTTTGCTCTTGATGTTCCTCCGGAGGGAATGGATAAGGCCTTGGGAAAATGTCTAGTAAAATAGATGATTTACCTTTTATAGCTTTGTAATTTTGAATAAAATTATTTTGTAATGAATTCATTATCTTTTGAATAAAAGATAAAGTATGGTTAACACGTGTTATCTATTTTTTTAACATATGTTATGTGAGTTTGTGGTCTACCAGTGACTCAGTATTGTGATTGCATGGTTGGTTGTTAGCCGACCAATCTCCTTTACTGGTTACCAAGTTGGACGAACCTGAATTGTACAGCCTTAGGTTCTACTGACACACTTTTAGCCACTCAAAAGGATCTTATCATTTTTAGCAAAGTTTTTGAATTAGTCACCATTGGCGACCAAATTTATTGGAATTTTCCCTGACTTGGTCTGGTAAAACTTCTTGTTTTTGACTTTGAGTAATACGGGAAGCTTTTAAAGTTGGGACTTATTATTCATGACTTATCAAATACGAAGTTCTGCCAAAATCTTGGTTGTTTGCTGTGTCATTTGCTCTTTTGAGATTATTACATCTCTCATTCTCGAAAAAAACACAAAAAGGAAGTCAATTGACAATAAACTAATAAATTCTCATTAAGCTTATTAGAATTGCTATATATGCATTGGAAACTCTTAATTTTAAGTTATTGATAGTAGTTCACAAGATGCTCTACATTTCAAGGGTTCTTGAAATGCTCCTCTTCAAGTGTATCTACGCGATAAGTACCTGGTCGAACAACTGCTGAAATGCAATATGGACTACGTCAACTGGCCTCCAACTTGTTTCCCTTTTCAATTACCTTCTTTAAGACATAATCTCCTTACTTCAAATTGCTTGGCTTCACTTTCCTATTATAACCCTCGACATTACGTTATTGATAAGATATACTCAAAGTGTTGTATTTTCTCTTACTTCCTCCACCAAGTCTAAGTCAAGCCTTCTCATAAGATCATTTTTGGTGAAATCATAGTTCAGCACTACGTGACTTGGTAGACCTATCTCTATTGGGACTATCGCTTTTGTTACTAACACTAACATATATGGAGTTTCGTTAGTTGCTATACTTGATGCAGTTCCATAGGACCATAAGGCACCGTGTAGTTCGTTGATCTAGTTTTGCTTTGCATCATCAAGTCTCTATTTTTAAACCATCGAGGAGTGTTTTGTTCGTCACTTCTGTCTGACCATTGCATTGGGGATAGCCATGGGTAGAGTATAGCTTTTTAATTTTAGATTGCACAAAATAATCCTTGAATTCTTAGTTATTACATTGGGTTCCATGGTCTGTGATGTAAGCATACATCATGTCATATCCACATATGATATTATTCCATATAAATTGGTAAACTCTTTCATAAGGCATTTCAACTAGTGGCTCAGCTTCCATTTACTTTGGAAGTAGTCTATGGCAACAACTATGTATTTAAATCTTCCTTTTGACCTAAGTAATGGGCTTACCAAATCAATTCCCCACATAGCAAAGGGCCAAGGGGATGTGATTGGTGTCTAGTCAGACCCCGGTCTTTTATGTATAATAGTAATTTTTTGGTATTTGTCGCATTTTCTAGCATATGAAGAGCAGTTTGCCTTTGTGTTTGCCCAATAATACCCCTGCATAAGTACCCTTTGCTCTAATGATCGTCCGACCGAGTGGGCTCCGCATGATACTTCATGAACTTCTTTGATCAGGTCATTCACTTCGGTGGGATGAACACATCTAAGCAAGAAAACAGTAAATACCCTTTTATGCAGGACTCCTTATTCTAGTACGTAGTTAGACGATTTGTATCTCAACTTCCTTGCCTTCTTAGGATCTTCAGGCAGTAAACCCTTGTTAATATACCCCTTGATTGGATCCATCCAGAAGGGGACCAAATCAACCTCTATTAAGCCAACTTTTTCTTCATCTATGCTTATGCTCGTTAAGACTTCTACCGAAATAGTCCTTCTTAATTTTTTTTCTGGTTGCTAAAGCCAATTGAGCAAAGGCATCTGCTCGGGCATTCTTAACTCTTAGAATTTGAACCATCTCGATTGCCAAAAACTTAAAGAATTTTGCTTTGAGCTTTGGCCAAGTACCTCGTCATAAGTTATCACTTGACTTCATATATTCCGAGTGTTTGATTAACGATCAGTTGAGAGTCACTATGAACAATGGTCTGCTCAGCACCGAAAGACAATGCTAATTCCAGTCCAGTAATCAATGCTTTATAATATGCTTTATCAGTGGAAGCTTAAAATTGAAAACGGAGTGCATATTCAACATCTATGTCATCAATAGTGTTGATAACTAGCCCTGCTTCGCTGCTAGTTGCACAAGAGGATTCGTCTACATGCAATTTCTAGATAGGGATTTCTTTATCAAAATTTCATTCACCTAAGGATCCTTAGAGAATAATTTCTTACTATAATACTCAAATCATTTGGAAATCCCCTGTGCAGTAGATGTTTCTGGTTTGTAAACTTTGGAACTATCTTTCAGAGAAGTTTGTTTCGCGTAGCTTGGCATTGAGCTATCTTCTGAAGAATTCTGCTCGGCATGTATATCCTTAGACAAATTTTGAAAGACTGTTGTTTCTTCATAAGTGAGTTTTGCTATGAAATCTGCCATAACCTGCCCTTTCAACGTTGTTATGAGCTCATAGAGTATATCATATTCTCTTAATTCCGTTGCCCATGCCATCACTCTCCCTGATTTATTTAGTTTATGGATAGCTTGGAGCAATGGTAAATCTGTGTAGAACCATAATAGTATGTTACCGGAAGTAGGGTTTAATGCTCCTTGATGCTTCAACGAGAGGAAGAACTAACTTTTCTAGGCGAGGATATCGGATCTCCGCTCCCCTGAAAGCCTTGGTGGTGTAATACACTTGGTTTAGAACCCCATTTTCCAATCGGACGAGGGCAAAATTGACAGCTAACTCAGTTACAATAAGATACAAGTATAAATTTTCTCTCATGATTGGTCTGGAGAGAAGTGGTGGAGATCCCATATATTTCTTCAACTTGCGAAAAGAATTCTCATGTTCTTCATTACATTCAAAGGTCTTTATGAGTACGTTAAATAACGACAACTATTTATCAACAGCTCGAGAGACAAATCAATTGAGAGAAACTAGTCTTCTTATCAATTTCTGCACGTCTCTCTTACACGAGGGAGATTGCTTCTCAATCAATGATTTTATTTTGTCTGGATTGGACTCAATGCCTCTTTGATCTACGATGAATCCTAAGAACATCCCTTCATGTACGCCAAACACACGTTTGGTCGGATTAAGTTTCATTTGATGCTTCTCAAGCGGATCAAACGTATGGCCTATGTCTTTGATGTAGAGATTGATGTTTTGCTTTTAGTAAACATGTCATCCATAAAAACTTCCATATTCTTGCCAATTTGTTCCTCAAAGACTTTATTTACTAGCCTCTGGTATGCTGCTCCAGTGTTTTTAAGCCCAAATGTTATAATGATGTAACAGTAAGTACTTCGGCCGGTGATAAATGAGGTTTTCTTTTTGTCCTATGGCTTCATTTTAATTTGGTTATACCCCGAATCAGCATCCATAAAGCTGAGCAACTCATGTTGATTAGGCATAAATTCTTCACATTTATCCCTATAATTTCGGTATTTTTATGTTCCCGCGCATTGTAAATAGCTTGAATTTATCTCATATTTATGCTACTAACCCTTTTCGGCAAGTATTTCGTGTTTTGTGTATCTCTTATGTGTTTTACAGGTATTTCATGCAAGTTATTGCGAAAGAGAACTCAAAACAGTGAAAGAAACCAAGAAATGGAGAGTTAAAGGGCATTTTTGTAATTTTGAAGCCTTAGTCCGGAGGTGGGGCCAACTGGAAAGTTGTAGAGATTTCAATTACAATAACTCTAGAAAAAACATCACCTCAATCCGAGCTACGGTGAAGAAGTTATGGTCATTCAAAGTTGAGGAGAAAATGAAGAGAAGTTGAGTAAGAAAAAACGGATCGATCCGTTTTCTACCATAAAAAGATCGATCCGGTCTCAGGCAGACCAATCTGGTTGGAATTTAAAAGGGATCGATCCATCCAATAGAAGCCACTGTATAAGGATAGATTTACCATATCGATCCGGTCTGCATAAAAAAAGGATCGATCCGACCCCCAAAGTTCACTGCATCAGGCATATATAATGGACAAATCCGGTTTGCATAAAAAAGGGATCAATCCGATCATCAAGAGGACCAATCCGAAATATTACCACCGGATCAATCCAGAGTTCGAGATTTGTGATTATCTTCTTCAAGCTAGAGTCTTTCATGACTACAACTCTTGTATTTTTCGTAGTGTATATATTTCAATGTCCTCCCAGACATTAAGGAGGCTTCTAATAAATTTTTAGAGGAGCTTTTTACTTAGTTTTGAAGAGAGAATTTGTGTATAATTTGTTGATTATGCAATAATGTTTGTTAATTTCTTTTCTCTACTCCTTGGTATTGATACTTTATGCATGCTTAGTTTATTTCCAGTAGTTGACAAATCCTTTTCATTATCTAGTTTTAGTTTTACCATGATTTCTGTCACCTGCACCATAGAGACCCTCGTTTTTCTTAATTTCACCATGCTAGGCTATACTTTTAGTGGTTGGGGTGCATGAACCCCACCCGATGTAATTCACCATAATGGGAAATAGACTTTTGAATTAAAATCTTAGATGAATCGTGTTGCGTAACTGTTGCAACCGTCGTAGGACTTTTGATCTCGTTTGCCCTAGGTAACCGAGACGCTTAAGAGTGCGGTGTGCGTATCGGTTCATGCGACACCGCTCTGTTCCTGCCTTTGATTTCATATGGTACGGGCTACGATCCCTCATATATGGAATGCTTAGGATCAATAAATATTGGGCTCATTTAAAATCTTAATTCCGAATCTAGCAACCTACGAAGTGAATTACTAGGGTGTGGGGGATAGTAATCCAACCTCTCGTTCTCATTTCATAGTTAAACTCTTAGTCCAATTATCATCAGCATTTAGTTTAATTAGCGTAGTTTCATTTTATTAGCTCGTAGTTTCATTAGTTGATTTTCCAAAATTTGCATTTAGTCGTAGTTGTTTCCTTCCCCAAATTACCTTTTTGTTTCTTTTAGAGTCTAAGTTAAGATTCATTCATCTTTCCAATATCATCATGAATTCATTCATTCTTTTTCTCTGAGGATGGATGCCTGACTTATCGGGATATTACTTGAGCTACAGGCTTGCACTTGAGCTTACATAGCACGCACATTATAACACATTTTAAGTCGCGTCAAGTTTTTGGGGCCATTGTCGAGGAATCATGTAGACTTAGGTTAGATCGAGTCAATATAAAGCTGAGACAAAAAAAAAATCATCTCTCAAAGGCCTTTAATGCAAAATCCTGAACAAACTCAAACTCCTCAAAATACTTTAACCAGAATCCACGAAAATCCAATTATTGAGTATAACTCTGACAGTCCCCACACGCCTCGCGTTCCACAGTTTTGGGTTCCACCTCCTATCCCTTAGCACTCTATTGCTAGTTACACCCTGAGTCAATCCTCGAGTCACACATCCAGGACACCAAGTGATTATTCCGAGCCATTTGAAGAAGGAGTAATGTCTGACACCCCTAGTTTCGACACTGGAGAGGGAAATCTACCCTATCGTCCCATAATAGACTTACTATTTCTTGTACGAATTGTCACCCCTAGTTGCATTTTACTCCCGTATAATGCCGGTCAGTTCCACTTTCGTAATGGGATGGTACAGATTCTCCCTACTTTCCATGGCATGAATTCGGAGAAACCATACCTTCACATAAGAGAGTTCGAAGAGGCATGCGACACATTTAGTGACCAAGATTGCACATAGGATGTCGTTCGCGTAAATCTTTTTCCTTTTTCCTTAAAGGATAAAGCCAAGACCGGGCTATGGTCTCTACCCCCAAACTCCGTTATTTCCTGGTGGGATATGCAATCCAAATTTATCTCAAAATTCTACCCACCACATAAGACCAACTCTGTCAAGAGTCAAATCCAAGGCTTCCGACAACAAGATAATAAGCCTTTTGACAAGTGTTGGGAACGTTTCCAAGAGTTGGTAAGTGCATGCCCCCATCATAGTTTTGAAAAACACCACTTGATCTATTTCTTCCATAATGGGTTGCAAGTTACTTCCAAATAACTTGTGCAAACTATGTGTGAACGACTATTCTGGGAATTAAACCCTAGTGATGCTGAGGCCCATCTTAAGTATGTTATAGGGACTACTCAAGCATGGGACACATCTGATCCTAATACCCAAGTCCGGCCTAGACAAGCATCGACCACGCATAATGCATTCGGTCTATTCCAATGAGATATTAATACCATTATATACCGTCAATTTGATCAGTTTTAGAGAGATATGAAAGATTTGCTTGATAGCCGATTGAGAGATATCTCTGGATCCAGCCGTGTTGCGAAAGAAAAGGTGTGTGCTATCTATGAGGCGGGTCATTCCACAAAGGCATGCCCGACGATTTTCGCTTACAAATCCATGCACACCGAGAAGGTGGATGATATAGGAGGGTTCAAGGGAAATTTTAACGCCCCGTATGGGAACTCGTACAACCCTTCGTCGAGAAACCATCCTTGTTTTAACTATGGGTAACCACAAGCTGCGATGGACCCATATTCATAGGTTGTCCCACCTCCACTCCCTCCTCAATTCCGGTTGCACCACCTCCTCCAGCTCTATATATTACTCCATCGTGAAGGAACCTCGAGGATACAATAAACCAGGTCATCAACTCTTAGAATGCAACCAATGCTAGATATGATCGCATGCTCGCTGATATGAATGCGAACATCTCCAAGTTGCAATTGGAGTTAAGTATCCAAGAGAAAGGTAAGTTCTCGTCCCAAGGGCAAAGACTACCCCAATATCAATCAAGTGTTATCTCTACATCCCAGGCACATTTTGAGCAATGTACTGCAATTACCACTCTGCGTAGTGGGAGAGTAGTTGATCTTTCACCTCTTCCACACAATGATAAAAAGGAAAAGGAGATTTCACCCGGCACGAAAGAGGCCGAAGATGTCTCCAAGAAAAAGAGTAGTAATGATGACACAAGAGAGCCTGAAATGGTGGTGAAACCTCTTAGTGCAGCCCCATAACCTCAAAGGTTAATTACTCAATTCAAAGAGACCTCCCGGGATGATGTCTTAGACGTTCTTAAGTAAGTTAAGTTAAATTTACCTTTCCTCGATGCCATCAAGCAGATTCGAGCTTATGAAAAAGTCATTAAGGACTTATTGATAGTGAAGAGGAGGCTAAAGGAAAAAAAGAACGTGTGTCTAACATAGAACGTCAGCTCCGTGTTGTTGAGTGATATTCCACTAAAATATAAAGATCTGGGTGAACCCATTATCTCGTGCATTATGGGGAAGAATCAAATAGAAAGAGCGCTAATAGATTTAGGGGCAAGTGTTAACATTCTTCCCTATTCAATTTGTAAGAAACTTGATTTGGGAGCCCTCAAGCCCACAACCATGACCCTTCAACTTGCAGATCGCTCCGTGAAGATGCCTCGCGGAATTATTGAGAATGTAATCATCCAAATTGACACATTCTACTTTTCGATAGATTTTATCATTTGGGACGAGGAGCCATCCATTATCCCAAGCAATCATATCCCCATCATCCTTGGTCGCCCGTTCTTAGCTACAGCTAACGGACTCATTAATACTAGGAGTGGGCGAATGCAATTAACATTTGGGAACATGACCCTCGAAACTAACATCTTTGATAGCGTTAAGAACGAGGGTGATGAGGGTGAATCGCAAGAGACGGATCTTGTGGAAGAGATGGTACACGAGCATGAGAGCCCCCACAAGCAAGAGCCATTAGGGGTGTGCCTTATTTCATCAAGTGAGAGTGGTAGTTTTGACGATGAGATAAAAGTGGGGGAGGTATGTGTAGTGACCACGATTGAGAGCAAGATAGAGCGGTTAGAGGAGAGAAAAATAGTGGAAGCCTTACTGTTGAAGTTAAATCCCTATTGGACTCTTGTAGTCACTTAGACGAAAAATGAACGAAAAGCAAAATTAATAAATTCCTTCTTTGTGACCATCCACCCATACCACTTGAGGTCTCGGAACCGATTGATGAGAAAAGTTGTGTTTCGTTCGACTTAGAACCCGACCCATGCATGCTAAAAATTAAAAGAAATATAGGTGTTCCCTTCGAGCTAGCGCACGCAGGCCACACTTTGAGTCAGCATCACGAGGATCCCTTTCTGACAAGTCAAGACGAGTCTCCCAGTCTTTCCTTTATCTATGGGCGAGGTCTCAACTTGTTCCGATTGTTGGTTTATAATCCTAGGATGAGAGAAACAAGGAGAGCATCGATCCCGTGATTGGGATCGGTTGAGTTGGTAGGAGCGAGAGATAGGTCGTCTCACCCCCGACGCGTATGGGGTGATTTTTGTATTTTTTAGTCATGTGTTGGTGTCATTTAGTGCCTTTTTGCATTTTAAATATTTGCATGTTTTATTGATAGCACTTCTTATTTTGCTTTATTTAGATTTTAGTCCTTTTTGCTTGAGGACAATGCAAAAATCTAAGGTAGGGGGGTAGTCACAAGTGCGTCTTTCTAAAACTTCATAAATTTTCAAAAATGCCCAGAAATTTTTAAAAAATTGAAAAACTTTGAAAAATCCAAAAATAATTTTCTTCAAAATAAATAAAAATTGTAATTGAAAAGCTTCAAAAATGTCACAAATATTTTGTCTCTCGTTGTAAAAATCAAATGCACAAAGCCAAAATTGACCAAAGATGGAAATTGAAAGAAAATTAACGACTTTACAAATAAGTGTGGAGATTGACAAACCCGGTGAGATTTCGAGCCTATTATTTTTCTGAGTTTATAAATCAATCCGAGTTAAAGGTTAACTCAAAGTACTTTTCAGCATGTTAAAAAGTCGTTGATGATCTCTATTTTATTATTTTGATCGGTTACGAGAAACGTGTGATGTGTTGTCTCGAAAAGCGTGCTAACATATCTCTAAACTAAATTAATCTCGAGATGCATATTGTAATATGATTAGTAATCGGATAAATAAAATTACGGCCATCGTTTGTTTACCCAAAAAGATTAGCCATAAAAAGTCGTAAAAAAATTATCCCATTGCTAACCATTTTGAGCCAAATAAGTTTCTCCCTTTCGCTTGACAAGTCGAAAACCCCCAATTGGCCCGGAATTAAGAAAGTCAAAAATCCCAGAAATTAAGTTCAAAAAGTGCATAAAAAGGGGTAAGAAAAAATAGAAAATGCTCAACAAAAATAGCAAGAAAGAAAAGTGTGAAAATAGAAGAAAAATAGAAAAAGAAGAAAAAATGAGCAAACGCCCGAAAAATCACTAATGAACATTGTAGACACCCAATTCTGTTAGCCCCTAAAACTCTCCTTAGGTCCCTAGCACCTCCCTCCATCACTACAAACCCAGGTCACACCCCGGGTACTGACTTAGAAGCCATTGGGCACTCCCAGCCTCCGTTTGACCAAAAGTTAAAGTATTCATCTCGATCGAGACTAAATTAATCTCCAAAGGGCACTGAAACCCCTTTCTAACGGTCCGTCCCGTGCGCAATTTCGACTTACCATGCAGACGAACGACCCATTTCCCTCGAGACTCAATCAGGAGGCCACCGGGCGCTCCCGGGCTCTATTTAACCTAGGTTAGCTCTTCAAATCGACTAAAACTGAATGAATATTTAAATGGAACTGAATCCCCTTTCCAACGGTCCATCCCGTGCGCGATTCCGACTTACGGTACGGACGAACGATCCGTTTGACTCCGAAAGGTCACCGAATGCTTCCAGGGACCGGTTGACCAAAGTCAACTCCCCGAACCTAATCAAACTCTTTGGAATGTTGAAGTACATCTCTTAACCTTTCCAATGGTCCGCCCCCGTGCATGATTCAGGCTTACCATGCAGACGAACGATCCGTTTGCGTCCGAAGTTTCCCCGTCCAATGGACTGACGAATGCTTCCAAGATATATTTGACCCAAAGTTAACTCCCGGACCTGGGAGAAGTCCAAAGGACTTTCAAAGGGCTCTAAATTACCTTTCCAGCAATCCACCCCGTGCACGATTCTGATCAACAGTTTGCGTTCTGCGACCGATTTTCCGAAAAGGCCTGAAAGACACTACCAAATGGAAGGTCCCAAACCCTGCCTATCGGCAGTGTGCCTAAACGCATTTGCCGAACGACAGGAATAGGGCTATGCCGATCATCAATGAACTAGGCCTATAAAAAGGAGGCCCTAACCTCACTTGCAAGAAGAGCCCAGATCTGATAGAAATCACTCTCAACAAATCCCGAAAACCTCTCTCGAAGTCAGCGTGATTTCTACACTCAAATCCCTTTCCAAACTTCACTTTTCATCATTTTTTTCATCAAACTTGGTTAATTCACTACCCTCCATCCTCATCCAAGGCTAAGGGATGCTCTCCAACATTCAAGATCAAGCTCAAGATCTTCAAGAAGGTCTAATTTCCTCAACTCTCTCCTGAAATTCACATAAATTCGAAATATCTTATTTTATTACTTGGCACTCTTATTATCTCATCTTATACATCCTAATATACTTTTTATTTAGTATTATTGCACATCCCTTATTTTCATATAAATAAAAAACCCAAAAAACTAGAAAAAGAGGGTTTACTCCTAAATTCCAAACGAGAATTCTCACACTTTTCTCACAAGTAAAACACTTTTTGTACACACACACACACAAATAACAAAATCCCCGATTGGATCTATGGGATAAAACCCACCCCTCATTTTATATGCGAACTACATGGACTTTGATGCCTTTATAGGCTACGTAGGCGTTTCGGGGTAAAACCCAAGGCTCGTGTCCTATTTTTTACTTTTTCTCTCATTTTCTATTTTCGCTAAACTCCATTCTCTTACACTATATATATATATATATATATATATATATATATATATATATATATATATATATATATATATATTTGTTCTTAGGGGCGTATCATTCCATGTGTGTTATCGTTCCCTCACAGTGATTAACGTAAGGATGATCGCCTAAATCTTATTTCTAATACTTTTATACCTTCCTACGGATGACTCGCTTTACCTCTTCCATGGTACAAGTCCACGATTCCTATATCCACTATATATAGACATGCACACACATCATGTGGAAAATAAAAGGAAAATAACAGAAATCCACGAGAGATCGAAAGGGCAAAATGGGTGCCTAACACCTTCCCATTTCGTAACTTAGCCTCCGGACCCTTCTCGAATCATTTTGGTTTCGTATGCACCAGTATGTCTTTGGATGCTGTCCTTCAGGATGGCTTCCCCTTTTCTTTTGTCTATTTTGAGTAAAATAGACTGGCGACTCTAATCTCTCTACATCTTTCACCTCACCTCAAATGACGCCGGCCGAAGCGCTCCCGAGAGGGACGCACGGGACCTGAGGATCCTCCGTTGCGCGACGAGGATTGGGGATGTCCATAGTGGCGACTCCGCTGGGGATAATTATATGTTTATTTTTTAGGGCTAAACTCTATTTACATGGATGTTATGTTTGCTTATATTATCCCCCTATTTGCATGTTCCCCCTTTATTACTCATGTGTATCCCATGCTTATGCTTCTATTCACATACTTGTAGAAAATTCTCCATGTACACTTCGCACCACGTGCACCTAGGGTCACATATATCCACATGTTGCATGCCCCATCCATACTTGGTGTACCATTTGTACTTGCACTTTGCTCCCTGTTTGGCATAATCAAGAAAGACATTCTCATAAGATAATAATAAGAGAATCATGTATGATTCACAAGACATCACCAAAGAGCATTGCTATTGACCAAATTTTGCCCAGTAACTGGAGGGTCACTTCATGATGGGCGCTGGTCCGGCAGGTCGCTGTTAGCCTAAGCAATATGACTCTCACCTTCCATTGGATAAGTACCTTCGACGTATATTGAACGGTTCCCCCGCATTGTACTGCTTGACCGAAGTCATGACGAGAGGTATATCGCAGGGAATTCATTCACGTACGCCAAGTATATCAAATTCGCTCTCCCATGTACCGTCCACATGCGGTATATAGTGAGGCAATTCACGTACACTCAGGTATATCAAATGGCTTGTCCACACGTGCCGATTGCCTGCAAGAGCAAGACGTATAGCATGGAAGTAATGCCAATGGGGGGAACCCATTCCAATTCACCCAACCAACTACATACCCACATATAGGTGTCAACCCTAGGACACACATGTTAGATGCCTGTTTCAACCCGAAACTCTGCCAAAATTTCGGGTCGGCCTGTCGCCCGAATTTTCACGCATTTTTAAAATAGAACCCTATCTGTGAGTCTGGTCACAAGTTTAGCTATAGCTTTGCATATATTACAGACCCAATTTTTCCAGGCTCGGGTCCCGTCCGACATTTCATTTTGCATTTAGGATAATTAATACAAATGAAAACATAATAATTATAATTATCACGCTGAGATCGTCTCCAAAGGGGAAATTCCCTTTTTCTTTATCCAAAATCCTGAAACATTTCTTTCCTTATAAAAAATCCAAAAACATTTCTCATCTCTCTATCAAAAATCCAAAAACACGTTGTCTTTCCATCTCGAAAAAAATGTCAAAAATATCTTCCCCCTTTTTTTTTCTCTTTCTAAAAAATAAATCCCATTTTGCGCTTTCTCAGGTCGATCGCAAACCCTTGGCCTAGCTTCCTATTGGCTTAGGTCTTCAGTCAAGTCACCCCGGAGTTTCGTCCGTTCTCCTATTACTCCTTCCGAGTCCGGAATCCATCCACTTTCCATGGAGAACACAGATCAAGTACCCGTTGCGCAGTCGGATCTGACGGTAGTTCAAGCTCAACCTCCAAATCGAGGTCCGAGAGATGCAGTGAAACTAGGTTCCCGTTCCTCAAGAGCCCGAGGCCCTATTTCCTCGCACTTTGGATCCACCGGAGCCCATCTGGGTTCTCGAAAGTATCAACACACTCCATGTGCCCCTCCTGCTAATGGGTCGTCGCCTGCCCAGCTTCCGATGCCGAATCTTGCCCAGCATGGGGCTGACTTGCCTATAATCATTAACACGAAAGAAAAAGAATTGAACAAAGTCAAAGACGACCTCAAGATGCTCACCATGAAGCTTGACCAAGTGAGAATCTCAGGAAATTAAATGGAATACACCCATATGTCTCCTTATCCTAAAACAAGGTTACCCGAGAAGTTCAAGATGCCAAATATCGAGAAATTCGGAGGAAGTGGACCCCCGATTGTTCACCTCCGAAGTTATCACTGTTCCATGACTCTACTAGGGGATTCTGAAGAAGTGATGGCCTAATTGTTTCAGCAAACTCTAAAGGATAGCGCCCTGCGATGGTTTTTATCTCTCGAAGAATTCAGAATTCATAGTTGGGAGGATATAACTCGGGAATTCATATTGCAGTACAAATATAATGAAGAGCTTGAGGTCACCTGCCGTGATTTAGAGCTGCTCAAAGAGAACCCTGTAGAATCAGTCAGTAACTTCATCGCCCGATGGAGGAAAAAAGCAGCAACTATGACCAATCGGCCTTTCAAGGAAGAACAAGTCAGCATAGTGAAGAAGAACTTCTTACCCCATGTCCGAGCAACGATGGGAGGACAATACTATCCCCATTTTTGAGCTCTCAGAGAAGCAAGAGTCATGGAAGGTCTTACAAAAATAGAAGTTAACCCAAAGAAGGTGTCCGGACAATTCACCCCCAGAAAATATGACAAGCCTGCCAGTGCCGCAGTCTCAACCATCAACAATATCTCTCAACCAACCACATCATGGGCACCAGAAAGTCGCCTTATCCCAGTTCGAAAGGAATACACCGAGTTTCATGCTTCCCTCTCCAAAGTCTATCAAGCCCTGCTAAGTCAAAACCTTATCAAACCTTTGGATCCCCATCCATTGCCAAATCCACTCCCAAGAGACTTCATGGCAGATGCCCATTGCGCCTTTCACCAAACTACTGTCCATACCACTGACCAATGCTTTCACCTTCGAAACATGATCCAAGGTCTAATTGATCGGGGTACCATCGCCCCATCAGCCAATCCTAAGCCAAACACTACTTACAACCGACTTCCAAATCATACTAATGATATCTTCTTAGAAGAAAACCCATAATTTAATCCCTCAACCCAAATCACACCTATATACTCTCCTAAACCGCTCCAAATTTGGCCATATTTCTTCCTACACCCTACTAACCTCGCTGATCAGGCACTGTCACTCCTTACCAGAGCATGCATCGCTGTCCGTACCCATCCTGAAAGTGGAAGTATGGAATTATCAGAATTCTTAAACCAACTCTTAGAGTTCGGGATGAAATTGCCTTCACAGATGGTCATTGATTGCTAAAGGTTCAGTACGCTGTTCATGAAAGCATGAAAATGGGCCCGAGAGTCAGATAGATGGGTAGTACTAACCGATGAAGTCATATTGGATGATGTGGTCCAGATTATAGCAGAATTCTTCAGGCAAACCAATAACATTTGTAGTATCAGCGAGTTATTAGATACTCTGAAGCTACAGGGGCGCCTGGTCCCTTCACCCTTACACATCCCCACAGAATGGGATGACCTGTATGAAGAAGCCGTTGAAGTTATGGAATGCATCGACTTTACACGGAAAGAGAAAATTGTTGCCATCGGATGGAGGGAAGAATTCGAAGATTTGAATGAAGAGAAAGATTTAGAGAAAATTGGTCCGGTAGCCGACATGTGTGGAATGATATCATTTGAAGAACTCCTCGGATAAATAAACAAGGTAGCAGAACAACCCGAGATTGACGAGGAAACAGGGTTCATATTCTTCCCTTCTTCAGTAAATCATATAACCAGATCAGGGAGGCATTACCAGATCCCAAACTCACTACCAGCCAATGACAAGGGGAAGGGCGTGGAAAACCTTCCTATGTAAAAGATAACCCTCGAGGAGAGCAAGATCCTCGATCAACTAAAGAAAACTCATGCTAACATCACTTTATGGGGGCTTTTCATATCTTCTCAGCTACACAGAAATGCTTTGATCAAGTTGCTCACTGGACCCACAATTCATCCTTCTACCACACCAGAAGAAGCGACAAATTTGGTCGGATCCTTGACCTCTACCCAAATTCTATCCTTTTTCGAGGAGAAAATCCCCAAGATTGGGCCAAACCACAATCATGCACTCAACATCTCCGTTGAAGTTATGGGGAAGGTTGTACCACTCTCTCTTGTCGATAATGGATCCACCCTGAATGTATGCCACTGAGAACCTTCAAATGTTTACGAATGAAAGAAAGCGACCTCGCTCCAACTTTCACTATTGTGCGTGCCTACGATAATACCCGTCGGGAGGTGATGGGATCCATAAAGCTTGTAATAGGAGATGGCCCTATAAACCCCGTCGTTGAATTCTAAGTTATTGACATCCCAACCTATTTAAACCTATTGTTAGGATGACCTTGGCTCCACAGTATCAAGGGTGTGTTTTCCTCACTCCATCAGAAATTGAAGTTCTTCGCCGACGGACGGTTCATCACCATCTTGGGCGACGCTGATAATACCGAGGGTGCAAGTACCAGCAGTCTAATCCTTGAGATACAATACGGGTCAAATGATATGCTCCTATCAGGATTTTGAGTTGAACCATTTCTACTCCCAGCAGGGGGTAACTTCAAAGAAAGGGTTTGTCCAGAATACGACCCTCATGGCAATGTTAATGTGATTCAAATGTTTAGAAACATGCACTTCTTGCCCGAACTGGGGCTAGGACAAAGACAACAAGGTATACTCGAGCCGATTGAACTGAAGAAAGCTTTCTAATTATTGGTACTATAATATCTAGAGCCTCCTCAAGCATGGTAGGTATCCCGACGGTTCCTATAAGAAAGATCGAGCAACCCTTCGAAGATTGGCTACCCAGTACATTATATGTCATAAAGCACTGCTCAAAAGAAACTTCGATGGAACTCATCTGCACTGCATCGTAAGGGCTGACATTGAAAAGAAAATGCAAAAAATCCACAACAGGGAATGTGGACCCCATATGAATGGTCACATGCTTGCCAAGAAGATCACCCGACAGGTCTACTATTGGACCACTATGACCCAAGATTGCATCTCCTATGTCCGGAGATGCCCCAAATGCCAGCAATTCTCTAACCTTCAGCATCTGCCTCCGCACGAATTATACAACATGACCGCTCCCTGGTCGTTCTCCACCTGGGGCATTGACATCATAGGGAAGGTTACACCAAAGGCTTCCAATGGGCATGAGTTCATCCTAGTTACCATCGACTACTTCACTAAATGGGTTGAAGCTGAGTCATACGCAGTACTGAACGCTAAGAAAGTGGCCAAATTCATTAAGAAAAATATCATCTGTCGGTATGGGGTCCCGCACGAGCTAGTATCAGATAACGGGTTGCATTTCGAGGCAGAAGTCATAGAAGTGGTCAATGAGTATGGGATTCAGAGACACAAATCTTCCCCCTACCGACCTCAGACCAATGGTGCAGTAGAAGCCTCCTTTAAGAACCTCAAATCCATCATTAGCAAGATGATCGAAAGTTATCGAGATTGGGCCGACCGAATCCCGTACGCCCTCTGGGGATACCAAACCTCAATTCGAACCTCAACTAGGTCTACCCCTTAATCTCTAGTCTAAGATATGAAAATGGTCCTACCCGTGGATCTGGAAATACCCTCGCTACGCGTCATGCTTAAAAGCAAGGTCGGTGAAGAAGATTGGTGCCAAAATCGTCTTGATGAGCTGACCCTCCTAGACGAAAGGAGATTGAAAGCTCTATACCACATACAAGGCTACCATCGTCAAATAGCACGTTCATTCAATAAGAGAGTCAGGGACCGCGGTGTTCGAGAAGGAGACCTATCCCTCAAAAAAATCATAGAACCCATATGGGACCGCAGAGGGAAATTCAAGCCCAATTGGAGTGGACCATACATTGTAAATAAGATCTTATCTGGCGGTGCTGCCATGCTCACCGACTTAGATGGGGAAGATATGGACCGTCCAGTCAACCCGGACCGTTTCCAGAAGTTCTACCCCTAGTCCAAAATCTCGGCGCGCTACGACTCTTCTCATCTCCCTTCTATTCTACAAAAAAGCTCTTCATTTACCTTACCCAGAACTACGTGGGCCTGATTTTCTAAAAACATTTTCAAAAATGAATTTCAAAACCCTCAGAGATACATATACAGCTCATCACTTCACATGAGCGCAGCCCCCTTCTTTTCATAAAACACTATCCTTTTCTTATCCCTGAGAACGACAATTCATGTTAACATGTACATGAACAAAATGATTATGTATGCCTGAGCGATGAGTATAGATAGCTCAAAATGCAAAAAAGTCATCAATAGGCATAACTAGATGATAAAAAACTTATTTATTTCATTATTTGAAATTTTGGTACAATTACATCAACGTAAGGAGTCAAATGACTTCCCTCAGCATCCTACACATACTTTCCCAAAAAATGAACCCCCACTACTCCTAAACAACCAAAATAACCACAAACAAAACCAAACACCATACAGAGGCTTCACCAAGTCTATCCACAGCTGCCAGAAGAACTGCCTCCATCTCCCACATCCTGGGGTCCCCAGACCTCCCCTGACTGAAGGAAATGTCGCTGATGCTCAATTGAACGATAAGCCCAGACTAACCTTAGAAAAACCATAATACCTCCTTCCAATGTGTCAAAGAAGGTGAGCCATCTTTGATCGGTCTCCACAACTAGCATCTTGGCGACCGCTCTCCTCCATAACCATTTTATATAGTCCCCTGAGACATGCCAAACTCGCCCAACAGATTGATAGGGACGAGTCGAAAAACGTCGGTTCTCCCATAAAGATCTCAGCCACATGCGCATATGCTCCGTCAGGTCCTCCACAAGAAAGAAATCCAGTGTCCGTGGTGGCACAATTTGCTCCCAACCATATTGACGCAGAAACCGCCAGGGAAAGTAGAAAGAGGCCTTCCTGAGGATTACGACGGTAAGATGTCCATGAAATAATAGCCGCTAGTTGGGGGTCCACTAGCATATCCCCAGTCACCAACAAAACTTTTGAAACAAGGCCTAAGATGTCGGCCCCAGCATATCAAGCATTACCCACGTCCTGTGAATGCACGGATCGCAATACCGCCGGAAGGGAAATCATTCCTCCCGTAGCCAATGACAGAGCCACCTAGGCCTTTTTTCAATAAAAAATTTCAAAAAATCTTTTTTTTCCTACTTTCTCTAAAAAAGGAAGATTTTTTTCAACCTAGCCATCGAGGTCATTTTTTACTCAAACATATTCAAAAATTTCCATAAGACACACTCTTTCTACTCTTTCTCAAAATAAAAACTCAACAGCAAACTAAAGTGCATGTAGAGTAAGCCACTAAATCACGATAATAGAATAAAATGTGCATATATTTTTGCATTTTTGAGTCTCTTTTCAGGTGCAAGGCCGCTATATGAAGCATTCAAATGCTAAGTTCCCACAGTCGGCAATGAATCTGCAAGAAATCTGAAAAGAAAGAACCAAAATTGGATGTCACCTCATCTGTCCCATAACCATTTCTCCTAGGTACCAGACATACCCAAACTTGCACATCGCCAGTTGTCGCAACTACACATTCCACCATTTACCCCTGTGTACTGGGTGGCCATCCCTCATGGATAGAAGTCACCTGCAAATCCCCAGCAAGAACAAAAGGATCAACATCTGAAAAAGATCATCATGGAAAAATGGTCTCAAGAAAAGAAGAATTTACTCGACCACCCACCAATTGGCACTGTCCCTTCACCTGCTTGAGGTACCCCAAAAGACTGTGCCAATGTTGATTGGCGCACCTTCATCCATGCCGATCGGCACACCCTTTAAAATTTCATATAAAAAGTCTGAAAAATACTAGAAAATACCGAACAATTCTTAAAAAATTCCTAAAATTGTCAAATTTATTCTAGCACCTTGTTCACCAAGAAAAACATTTTTTTACACCCCCAGTGGAATTCCAGAAAATCATTCTCCCCAACAACGTCTCCAAAGGACACTCTAAATTTTCCCTAGCTACAAAATCCTCGGATCATTCACTCTTTCTCAACATCCGGTAAGAACAGATCATCCCCAGTGGAGTTCCTAAATTTTTTGAAGGAAATGTACACTTCTTTCAGGTCAGAATTGACCTCGGTCTAGGATCGTCACCTCAGTTAGGTCAGAATTGACCTCGATCCTCGGTCTTCACCTCTTTTAGGTTATAATTGACCTCGATCTTGGATCTTCACCTCAGTTAGGTCATAATTGACCTCGATACTCGATTGTAATCTATTTTAGGTCAAAATTGACCTTGGTCTTGGATCGTCACCTCAATTAGGTCAGAATTCACTTCACTCCTCGATCGTCACCTCTTTTAGGTCAGAATTGACCTCAGTCTTGGATTGTCACCTCAATTAGGTTAGAATTAACCTTGATCCTCGGTCGTCACCTCTTATAGGTCAGAATTGACCTTGGTCATGGATAGTCACCTCAGTTAGGTTAGAATTAACCTATGTCCTCGGTGGTCACCTCTTTTAGGTCAGAATTAACCTCGATCGTGGATCGTCACCTTATTTAGGTCAGAATTGACCTCGATCCTCAGTCGTCACCTCTTTTAGGTCAGAATTGACCTCGATCTTGGATCGTCACCTCAGTTAGGTCAGAATTGACCTCGGTCTTAGATCGTCACCTCAGTTAGATCAGAATTGATCTCGATCCCCGATCGTCACCTCTATTCGATTAGAATTGACCTCAGCCCTATATCGTCACCTCAATTGGGTCAAAATTGACCTCTATCCTCGATCATCACCTCATTTAGATCAGAATTGAGCCCGATCCTCTGAATCAGTCATCCACATCCCTTAGGTCCACAAAATTAACCTCCCTCCATCATGTGGTGTCTATTCGATGACCATCACTTGTTCCAAGCTAAACCGTTGAGGGAATCTATAAACACCACATTCTAGGACCCCTAAAGTCTCTCCTTAGACCCCTAGCACTTCCCCTTTCCACCGCAAACCTAGGTCGCACTCCGAGTATGGATCTAGAGGGCATCGGGCGCCCCCAACCCCCATTTGACTCCGATCAACTCTACAGTTAGAGAAAAATCTTTTTGAATCATTGAAGGGCTCCGAATACCCTCTCCAATGATCTGTCCCATACACTAATCGGCATAACGGTTCGGACGAACGAACCATTTCACTATTGAAAATTGATTCAGAGGCCATTGGGCTCCCCTAGGCCCTGAGTTGACCTCAATCAACTTCACCATCAGAGTGAAAGATCTTTAAATCTTTGAAGGGCACTGAAACTCCTTTCCAACGATCTACCCAGTGCGCAAAACAACATAATCGTTCGGACGAACGATTAGTTTTCCCCTAAAAATTGATCCGGAGGCCATCGGGTGCTCCCGAACTCCGTTTAACCAAAGTTAACTCTTTAACTCGAACGGGACTGAATTAATCTCCTAAGGGAACTGAATACCCTTTCTAACGATCCACCCCATGGGCAATTCTGACCTACGGTATGGACGAACAGTCCGTTTTACTCAGAGAGTTCACCGGATGCCTTCGGGCGCCGATGGACCAAGGTTAACTTTTCGAACCAAGTAAAACTATTTAGAATGTTGAAGTACATCTCCTAACCTTTCCAATGGTCCTACCCATGCACAATTCTGACTTACCACACGGACGAACGATCCCTTTTCGTCCAATGATCTCCCATCCAAAAGATCGATATGCGCTTTCGAGCCACATTTGAACTAAAATCAACTCCCAGACCCAGGATCGGTCCAATGACTCTTAAAGGTATCTGAAGTACCTTTATAATGGTATACATCGTGCGTGATTCAGATCAACAGTTTGTGCGCTACGATTATTTTTCTCGAAAAGTTTGCATGAGACTGCCAATTGGCAGGTCTTGAACCCTGCCTATCGGCACAGTGTCAAGGGTTACCTGTATATCGGCACACCTGGGGTAGGATGATCAGCACCCCCTTTTCCCTATAAATAGGAGCCATGACCTCACTCCCAAGGCAGAGAAGAAATCCATTAGCATTAGTGATCTCAGCAACATTCTCTCGAAATCAGCGAAGTTCCATATGAGAAGTTCCATTCAAGATTAAATACCCATCCTTTTCACACCCAATTAGGCAAATATGATTCTCTCTCATCAACATTCAAAGGATTTCATCAAAGATTCAAGCTCAAGCTCCATAGAAGGTCCAATTCCTCCTCCCTCTCTTTTAAATCTCTTTTTTTCCCGCATAAGTTACATTAGATTCATAATCTAGTTTCACTTTAGTTTATATATATTAACATCCACACTTTTATTAGTATATTGCACATACTTTATTTTTCATAAAAAACTGAAAAATAAATAAAAGAGGGTTACACTCGTAAATTCCGAACGGAATTATCCATCACACTTTTTCCAAAACCAAAAACACATTTTCTACACGTACACACATAATAAAATTCAGTTCGAATCTATGGGATAAACTCCGCCCCTATTCTATATTCGAACTACGTTAACTTTGATGCCTTTATAGGATACATAGGCGTCCCGGATTAAAATTCGAGACTTGAGTCTAATTTTCTAATTTTTAAAGTTCTCTTATCCCTCATTTTCATATATAATATGCTTATTCGCGTTTCTTCCAACACATATTATCGTTTTCCAATAATGATCAATAATGCAATGAACGCTCATATTCTATCTTCTACCTTTATTATTATTTTGGGAATATTCCTGTGGATGACCTCACCCAACCTTTTTCATGGTATGGATTGAACGATTCCAATCTCCATTATATAAACACATTCACACACTTCACGGGGATAAAGGAAAATATTAACATTTGCCCATGAGAGACCTAAAGGGAGGGATGGGAGCCTAACACCTTCCCGTTCCATAAATTAGCCCCCGAACCTCCGATCTATTGGTTTCGTATGCATCAGTTTGTCCTTGATGCCACTCTCTCGAAGTGACAACATGTTCTTTTGCCTATTTTGTGCAAAATCTGCTGGTGACTCCATCTCTTTACATTCAACCCACACCGACAACAACCGAAGCACCTTTCGAAGAGAAGGGTGTGAGACCACGGCATAATTCTTTTTCGAGCGATCCTCCTCCTTCTCCCCGGAACGAACGCTGCGCTTGAGATGGCCACAATGTATGCCATGGTTCGCTGGATCAACACTAATCAATTAAGAAACAATAAATCTTAGAGCCACCAAATTTATACACGATTAGGTCCTTACTCTAGTTATAATAGTCTATCATTGTTCCAGGTTACTAACAAATTAGTATTAGATATTTTATAGGAGGAAAAAATTAACCGAGCACAAATAAATTATACCATTTGGGAAATCGAGATGGTAAAAAATATGTAAAGAAGGAACTTATAATTATAGTAGCGATTGGTTTCTTTCAAAGTGATATCCATAATATTTGAGGAAAAATAACAAACAATAAAAGCAAAAACCATTAAAATCAAAGAATTTGTAAAAACAACAATGAAGTGGACGACAAAAACTCACAGATTCATTAATGGGACCGAATATTTTATCAACTTTTCCAATTTGGGTTTTCTTCTGCAGATAAATTGGGGCATTGAAATACGGTATTTTTTGTTAGGTGAGTTTGGTGACTGCATCACCTTCACAAGCATGAACAAATGCCGAAACCACTGCACATATACAAATAACATATCGTAGTTAAGAAATCATCAATATATATATACGTGAGTGAAGATTGGGAGAGAGAGAAGGAGAGAGAGAGAGAGAGAGAGGGAATAATACACATATGACTCTGGATGGAGGGTCTTCATCACGATAACCACCACAGCCTTTGCCGACAAATTGACCACCACTAAAGCCGACGTCACTGCCGTCTCGACCGCCCCTAAATCCCGTGCCTAATTTGGTGTATCTCCCACCATAGCCGACATCCTCACTGCAACATGTTCTTTTTATAAGTTCAATTAAACTAATTCCTTCAAAACAATACAAACTACAAATTTTGTTATTCAATTCATTTTAATTAGTACTTCACTTCATTTTTCTCTAATTCATTAAAAAAACCTAAAAAAATCTAGATCTTGTACAAAAACACAAATTTAAAATAAAAACTACACAAATAAAAGAAAAACCAAAAAACATCACATCAAACAAAACCTAACAGGAAATTGTGTAATGAGTTATTCACTTCAATTTCCTCCAAGTCTCCAAAAAACTATAAATCTTGTGTTCATAAAAAAAAAACAATCGATCAAATCGAGCCAAAATGAACATCCAACCGATCAATACAACAATTTGTCATTCACTTAATTTTAATCTAACAACATGAAAGCATCAGATTGATTAAATTTAAACAGATGAGAGTGCTTGATTTGCAAATTAATCACTTTAACCTAATTCGTCCAAAAACCTAGCAGAAAAGTATATCACTTAACAAAAACACAACTATACAGCAAAAATCACAAAAAACATAAAATTGATCAAATCTAAACAAATAGAAGTTTGTAATTTGTGTTTTTACCTCGACAGCAAGATATTTGAGAACGGCGGCGAGATAAACAAGTGTAGCTGGAAATTGCAATCTAGATTTTATTGATCGTTCTTCTTAGAGTTGAATATATGTGAGGGTTGATAGAACATATTGGGTTAGAAGAGAGAATGCTTTGGGTTTTTCGTTAGGAGGGAAGTCTCCTACTTTTATTTTGTTAGATTTGTTATTAAAAGTTATTTTTGATTAATTATTTGACATGATAAAGGTTATTAGTAACACATATCTTAATTTAGTAATGGTAAATTACTATTAGTAATTGTCACGGTATAATGGTGTTAGTAATCAATAAATTTGTGTGTTATTAAAAGTGCATTTTGGTGTAGTGAGAACTTCCAGTTTGACAGTCCCAAAAGGGTATAACTTTTCTCCAAAGAATCCTATTGAGGGCATGCGATAAGGTGCCAACTTTCTATATCGTAACCCCAAATTATGAAAACAGTTGTAGAATATAACATCAGTTGAGCTAAAGTTATCCACCAGAATTCTAGCGACCCTTGATCTATGTACTCTCATGGTGACGACTAAAGGGTCATCGTGGGGATAAAGCACTCCTCATAGGTCATTCTTAGAAAAGCTAATAATTAACTTATCTTTGTTCATTTTTCTTGGGCGTCCATCTACCTCATCAGATAGGTTGACCAGCCTATTCAAGTAAGCTTTTCTCTCGACCATTTGATCACCACCACTAACGTCTCCTCCTGTAATGAAATGACAGCCAATGGATATCGTTTTTGTATTGATCTCAGGCTCTTGGGACTTCTTCGACAACTGTGGATCATCTTTTAAATCGTTATCCCGACCTCACTTCTTATTATCTCTGCCTTGGAAAGGGGACTTTTATCTCCTTCTGAAGTCTCGAATTTTTGTTCGGTTAACAAATTTGGACAGCTTTTTATGACAAATAAGATTCTTGATTTCATTCTTTAGTGTAATGCAATTATTAGTGTTATGCCCATGATCCTTGTAGAATTTGCAGTACTTAGACTTGTCCCTTATGTTATGAGGGGACTTCAGTGTTACCGAATTTCATCCAGTATGTGGTGCATGCCAATAGTGAGAGGTGTATATTACTCGTACTTCTTAAGTTTCTCATCTTTCTTGCATTTTTATTCCTTTTTGTCAGAGCTCTTATCAGCCTTTTGTACCTAGACCCTGTTTAGCAAACACAACTTTCTCGATGTTCATGATCTTGTCGACCTTTGCCATTAATAAAGTCATAGTTTTAGGGGTATCTTTGGCTAAAGTATAGTACAACTTCTGAGAGAGTAGTCCACTCATCAAAGTAGTGATAGGAGTCTTTTCCTTGTAATCCACTATATCCAATTTTTCACTATTAAAACATGTTATATATTCGCGAGTGGTTTCCCTCGATCGTTGTTGGACGCTCAGCAAATGGGCAATCCTTTTGATAGGTTCGACTCCAAAATATAAATTATTGATGAATAGTTCAGTGAGCTACTGAAGGCTACAAATTTATCCTCGGGGTAAATTATTGTACCAAATATGTGCAGATCCGGTAATAGTACTCGAGAATGCTCAGTAAAGTATCTCATTTGGGATTGAATAAATATCGATTGTTGCCTGACATTATTCAACTTGAAGTATGGGGTCAGTCTTACCGTCATATTTAGGAGTAACCACGGGTGGTTTGAACTTAGATGGCGTGGGAAAATCCACAATGGCCAAAATAAAAGGAGATCCCTTCACAAAGATTCGTTGCAATGGGCTTTTAGATTGGGTTATTCCCCCTAGCGGTCTTTTAATCGTTAGATGGATCATTTCCAAGGGTGGTGTATCGAATTGGCATTAGTTGAAGCATCTTTAGCAGGTTTACCAAGTGATTGTGCTGAGCTCTCTTCCTGAGAAGTTTGCTCAGTTCGTGAGGAACCTAGTACACTTATTTTGGCTCTAATGGATCCTTATCGGCATTCTAACGACCTGAAGGGTCCCTCAAATGGCTCCTATCTCCTCGGGGTCCCAAGTGATTGAAAGCTGAGGCCCTACTTAGCCTTTTCAAGGCGCTTCGTCATTCTTGAGTGAAAGATTTATCGTCGTAATAATCTGTAGACCTGATAGAAGAGGTTCTTATAGGGCGATATGTTCGATATTGTGAAGATCCAGAATATATGGAATGATTTCTCCCATTTCTGGGAGATGGAGGTGTCATTTCCCTCCTAGCAGATGAGGCGAAAATAGGTCTAGCTTGAAGCATCTGAGCAAGCCGCTTGACGGTCTTTTGCACCACTTCTTGTCCTTTGGAAATTTTGAGTAGAATTCCCTATAGGTCTCCCATACCAGTAGTAGTGAATGGACTAAAAGTATAATCTCTAGCAAGACTACTTTTCGGGAGATCAGTCATACTTCGAAGGTGGGAAAAATAGCTTTTGAAAGAATTGGGTAGGAAACAACAATGACACATCGATTTTCCACAGACGGTGCCAATATGTTGATGTCTAAATTTGGATTATTTATTACGGGTTTATTTGCTAAATTTATGATCACAAATAGATGAAATGGAAAAGGAAATACAATGAGATAAAATGCCTATCCCCCCTTTAGCTGGGGAAGTGGTGTATTTATAGTATGTGTAAAATTAAGAGGTGGATTGTCTTTATAGCTTCAAGCATTTACATTTTTACATAATAATATGCAATTGGACGTCTTTCATGTGCATGTGCATGATGACTATTGGATATCCCACGTGTGTATTTTCATGGGACTGATGGTTCAAGTTCCTCGTTGTGGTCGGTGTAACACCTTGTATTTATGATTAATAAATATTTAATTGATTCGGCTAATTTAAATTACATGTATGACGTAATTTATTTGAATTAATTATTATGTGGTTATTAAAATATTAATCGGGAGAGATAATGATTAATATTTATGTAATATATATACTAAATGAATGGTAAACAATTATTTTGTGTAATAGCGAGTGATGGTGACTTGATGGTATTATATCTCACCAAGAGTCGAGTGTAGACTATATGAGGTCGACATAAGAGATTATTGTAGGGTGACTCGAATGGCGATTTTGAGGTCACGGTTGGTTCCCAAAGGATCTAGATAGTCAAAATAATGTACCCGAGGGTAGTAATTGGGTTCCGGAACTTTTTTAGACATACCTAGACCCACACGGGGGTGTTCGGGTCATTTGGCCTTGGCCCATCAGCATAATTTCGGAATTAAGACATTTAAATCTAAGTTATGGAATTAGAGGCAGCCATAACTCAAATTAAAACCCTAGAATTTGAGAGAAGAGAAGAGGAAGAAAGTGAGAAGCTTTTGGGAGCTAAATAAAAAAGGAATTGGGTGTGTTCTTCATCAATTCATCTACTACATCACGTAATCATACCCTACTAATCTAAACAGGCAAGTGGTTATCTTGCTTTCAATTTAAATATATGAAATTCGTGTTCATATCATAGTGGGTGTGATCAAAACCCATTTTGGGGGTGGGTTATAACATGAAATGGGTTTTGGGAAATTAGAGTATTGTGTGAAGATTTAATATTCAATTAGTGATGGAATAATATCAATACATGTGAAAATAATATTTATATTCGAAATCCAAATGTTAGGTTCAGTTAATTGATGATTATGAAATCGAACCTAAGATGAGATTTGGATGAATCGTAATAAACCCAAATCGGGAAATATTGGTGGATGTCATAAATTAATAATGTTTAGAGATTTTTATGATGAGTAAAACTTGTTTTAAGGGTAAATATATGATGGGGGAGGATTGGGATGAATTATGGTTTGAGGTGAGAAAGCTTCGATGGATAAAAATGGTGGAAATGCCGTGGGGAAGAAGAGTTGTCATGTCTCGATCGACGACGCTAGATTTTTTACACTTCCACCTATTTTCATTTATACGACCTTACTTATTTTGGGAACTTTTAAGGTGGATTTAATTGGTGTAGAATAAAATGAAAATATATACCTAGGGTCTTAAGAGATTGATGTAAAGAATTTAAAGCTTAAGGAAGGGTGTGAAGCTTAAGGTAAAATTTTTGTGAAATAAATTCTAAAGTGTTAAAATGAGGACCAAGTGAGTGAGTCCGAGTATTGTAGTAAAGTGACACTACGTTAATAAAATTAATTGATTTGTAATTAATTAAATTTAGAGTCAAGGAAATTGACTCGAAAATTATGGGCTAGTGCTACGAGAGTTAGTCGAATTATATATATATACGGATAGTGTATATATATACTTGTGTGCTTTATAATTCGATGTTAGATATTTATGTGAATACATACCCCTCTAGTGCTATCAATAGAGGTTGAGCGATGTGGATGAATCCCTTGGCTAGTGAATGCAGGGAGAGTATGATCCCCAGGTCATATCGTCCGATATTTTTATTGTGTGAATTATTTTGGGGGTAAGATGTTTTTGGTATGATTCGATCTCATTCTCGATTTCGGTATGAGTAAACCGATTTATGGTAGCCGGGTTAGAGTGAGCATACCTGAGATTATAGCATTTTAGAAACAAGCATCCGATGAGTTATAACTCAGAATGATGGTTACTATACGCGACATGTGTGTGAATGTTGTAGTCTGCTTATACGGGATAAATACATAATGTGTGAATATATTTCATATATAACCAGTGTGAAGGTTATATCAGTAATTAAAGTTGAAGTGATTAAATAAGTTAACTAGTAGAACAACTTATAAATCAGAGTAAAGAATACTCGTGTTAGAGTAACAAGATAGAAAGGCTGTACCAAGGCTAGTTAGGTGGGGTAGCATAACTAGTGGGGTTAGAAGGCAAGCGATAAGTGTGCACATTAGTTAAGGAGTGAGATATATATCAAGAGTGTGCGACACTCTCTTAAATATGAAAAGTATCCATGCATATTTAAATTATTGCATTTTAATCACTTGCTAAAAAATTTCAAAAGGTTTTATTGGGCTCTACCCCGTGTCAAATATTTTCCAAAACAATTTTAGGTCTCCAGCCACAGGGACTCCCAGCTTGAAGATTCTTTCAAGGGATGCGTTGCTGCAGCATTGTGGAGGCTTTCAGAATTTGATGTAGACACTTTAGCTTATTCATTCCAATTTAGGAGTTTGATTTCAATATTTTATTTGGGTGTGTTGCTCCTTTATCAGATTTTATTGGGATTCCGATTTATTTACTTCAGATTATAATTGGATTAATTGTGTTGGGAACCGATGGTTTATTCAGTCTTATTTACTTATATATCTGTCATGGATTGTTCAGACTATTATTGTGTGTGGATGGTTTGGTTAATTTATTTTAACTTTATTTTCGCATGTTGTTAAGTTAATAACAAGATAAAATTTGGCACCGGCTTAATTTAACATAGGTGGTTAATAACTTAAATATTTTTCGACAGTGATGCTAAGAATGAACCATATGCGATTCCTGTTTATTTTGATAAATGATTGATCACCCGTAATTAAATTAGGTGGGGTGTCACAGATGGTATCAAAGTATTAGTTTCTAGTGTCCATAGGATCTGTATGGTTACTACAATTTTAGCGTAACGTTTTTTGGCTTAGATCCCTATTATTAGGAGTATTGCATTCATGATTACGCATTTGAGATTTCATTTTTCTGCTGTTATATTGGTATTATTTGTGAACTCATATAACTCGATCTGTTTTCAAATGCCACCAAAGAGAGAACGACCAATGAGGGCAGCGGCTAGAGCTGATGTGAAGGAGGCTCAGCAGGAGCCACATGCACTGCAGCCACAACCACCACAGGGATCAGTGTTAGCAACAGAGGTGGCCGAGATTATAGCTCATGCAGTTAATCCAACGATGACTTCCATGGCTCTCTATTTTGCCAAGGCCCAACAACCACCGCATCTAGTGGCACCGGTTGTCTTGGCCCACTCGGGGCCGTTAAGATTGGCAGAGAGTTAGAGAGGCTTTTCAGAAGGACCACCCACCCGAGTTCCAGGGTAGCTCAGACGTGATTGCGACATGCCAGTGGAAGAAGGATATTCAATGCCACCTGCGCATGGTTGATTGCAACAACATGAAGAAGCAGATGCTAGACACTTTTAGGCTTGTTAGAGCAACATTACAGTGGTGGGAGTCAACTACCATCGTGGAGCAGAGGGACGCGATATCCGTTACGGAGTTCAGGTTGCGATTTGATCGCAAATACTTTCCGCTAGCCGTTGAGACAGATATGCAGAAGAGGTTTAATGAGGTGACTCAGGGAGATTGCTCAGTAGCCGAGTACGAGGAGGAGTTCACTTGTTTGGCTAATTTTGTGCCAGACGAAGTAAACAAGAAAAGAAAAAAGGTGAAGTTTATGGATGGATTAACCTAGAGGATCAGGCAACATTTGATTGGCAACCCTGCATTGGTGACTTATACATATGTCATTTTTGCAGCACTATTACACTACCAGGACCATCGCTTCCATGTGAAAGGGATCAAGAAAGGAGGTGAGTCTAGACAACTGGCAAAGGTAGGGGAAGCGGTGTTAGCGGAGCACCACAACAGCAGCAGTAGTCAGGCAGACATCAAGGGCAGGATTCTTGGTAGGGGGATTCTGCCAAGAGATTTAAATCTGGGGTTACCGACCCGAGGGAGGTTTTAAGCAGGGTTAGCAGGGTCCTCAGCAGTAGCAATAACACGTTCCTTAGGGACTCCATGGCCAAGGGAACAACAAGGGAGGCCCGCAGGGCCGAAGTCATCTGGGCCAACAGTAGGGGCAACCTCGACAGGGCTAGAGGCCGAGTGAATTTCAGGGGCATTGTTTTGTGTGCGAGGAGATAGGTCACATGAAGAGAGAGTGTCCCCCAGAGGAGTAAAGGACCACAGTAGCAGGGCGAAGTTAGCTCTAGTAGCACCAGTACCACCAGCCCCACTGTAACAGGGGAAATTATAGTATAGACGTGCCTATAATATCCAAGAGGCATCCATACATCAGGCCCCACCACTACCACCACCAGTAGAGGGTACATATCTTATGAAAGGGTGTAATAAGGAATTTATTTCATCTCTTAAGAATGGTGGGAACTTTTAAGGTGGATTTAATTGGTGTATACCAGTAGAGGGTACATACCTCTTAAGAATGGATGTGAAACAAGTTAAGAGATGGGTATTAAGAATTTAAAGCTTAAGGAAGGATGTGAAACTTAAGGAAGAAATTTTATGAAATAAATTCTAAAGTGTTAAAATGAGGACCAAGTGAGTGAGTCCGGGTATTGTAGTAGAGTGACACTACGTTAATAAAATTAATTGATTTGTAATTAATTAAATTTAGATTCAAGGAAATAGACTCGGGAATTATGGGCTAGTGCTACGGGAGTTAGGCACGGGTTAGCCAAATATATATATATATATATATATATATAGTTGTGTGCTTTATAAGTATTAGTGGTAGATATTTATGTGAATACATACCCCTTTAGTGCTATCATTGGAGGTTGTGCGATGTGGGTGAATCCCCTGGCTAGTGAATGCAGGGAGAGAATAATCCCCAGGTCATATCGTCCGGTATTTTTATTCTGTGATTTATTTTCGGGGTAAGATCTTTTAGGTATGATTCGATCTCATTCTTGGAGAAATATGACCACCTCAATTACGTTTGTGATTTATATACCTATTTCGATACGAGTTAACTAATTTATGGTAACAGGGTTAGAGTGAGCATACTTGGGATGATAGGATTTTAGAGATAAGCATCCGGTGAGTTATAACTGGAAAGGATGGTTACTATACGCAACATGTGTGTGAATGTTGTAGTATGCTTATACGGGATAAATACATAATGTGTGAATATATTTCATATATAACTAGTGTGAATGTTATATAAGTAATTAAAGTTGAACTGATTAAATTAGTTAACTAGTAGGACAACTTATAAATTAGAGTAAAGTATACTCAGGTTAGATTAGAAATATAAAAAGGGTGTAATAAGGCTAGTTAGGTGGGGTAGCATAACTAGTGGGGTTAGAAGGCACGCTATAGGTGTGCACATTAGTTGAGAGGTGAGCTATATCTTAAGAGAGTGCAATACCCACTTAAATATGAAAAGTTTCCACGTATATTTAAATTATTGCATTTTAATCACTTGCTAAATATTTTCAAAAGGTTTTATTGGGCTCTGACTCGTGTCAAAATATTTTCCAAAATAATTTTAGGTGTCCAACCACAAGGACGCCTAGCTTTAGGATTCTTTTCAGGGATGCTTAGCTGCAGCATTGTGGAGGCGTGCATGATTTGATTCAGACACTTCACCTTATTCATTCCTAGTTATGAGTTTGATTTTAGTATTTCCTTTGGGCGTGTTGCGCTATTAGACTCTTCAGAACTTTAGTTATTTATCTGATTTTGTTGAGATTCCGATTTATTTACTTCAGATTGTAGTTGGATTAATTGTGTTGGGAACCAATGTATTATTCGATCTTATTTACTTATATATCTGTCGTGGATTTTTCAGACTTTTATTGTGTGTGGGTGGTTTGGTTAGTTTATTTTAACTTTATTTTCACATGTTGTTAAGTTAATAACAATATAAAATTTGGCACCGACTTAATTTAACATAGGTGGTTAGTAATTTAAATAGTTTTCGACAGTGATGCTAAGAATGAACCGTATGCGATTCTTGTTTATTTTGATAAATGACTAATTACCTGTGATTAATTAGGCGAGGTGCCACAGTTGGCAGGACGACCGACCAAAGGGTACATGAGTCAAAAATGTTTTACCCACTATGTAAAGCTCAATGATAATGTTGACAAGTGTCACTACTTTATTGGTCCACGTGGCCTAATATTTTTTAGGCTACAACAATTATTATTAAAAATAGTTCTTGTAGGTGATGAGTTCATACACTTTGAGTATTTAATGCACACAAGTATAAATAAAGTAAAATGCTCAATAAGGAGAGTTCAATAACACATACGACATAAGATGTAAGTGGTTCGACAAATTGCCTATGTCCACGAGGTTTTGGGTTTTTCTTTATTAACTTTATAAGAATGGTCGACAAAATTATAGTATTGCTCGACGATACATTTTTTTAGCCCCCTTACTCATTAGGGCGGGTTTACATTTATAGAGGATCGTGAGAGAGTCTTAACTCAATTGATAGATATCCCAAAGATTTCGAACATATCCTCTATCGAAGCTAAGTTCATGATGGTGAGCACTGATGAGACTTCTTAATGGCTTTGTAAGGACATTTTTGTCCATTATCAATTTGTATGTCGTACGCCGTTACACCGTTGAAGAAACTCAAGATCACATCTACATCAACGGATCCGAATATCAAAGTGTCTTCAACATCATAGCCTCTGCGAGAATGAACTTGGTAAAATTTTGTTTTTACGTTCCTTAAAGTTCATATTTAGTATTGGGAAATTTTTATAAAAATAAGAAGTAAGTTTTTTCAAGCAAAATGAGGCTTTTAAAAGAATTTTAATTTTTCTAGACCTCCGGACAGGTCCGCCTCTATACCGGACCGATCCGTCTTCGGACCGGTCCGCCTATCGACCGGACCAATCCGCCTTGCACCAGAATACCCCGGATCGAATGCAAATCGATGGAGCCATATTTTAAAAGAATCGATCCGAGGTCGAACCGATCCGCCTCCAAGCCAGACCGGTTCGCTTGGGATAAACTCGATCAGATTCGTGTGATATTTTTCCACCTATTCATATTTCCTATATATATAACTATTTCGGTGGTATATTTTTTCAAGTCTTTGAGAAAACGTTTCTAAGAGTACAAACACAACAAGACTTCAATTTTTGATGTACCAAACATCTTTTTGATTCACACAAAAAAATCCCAATTACTTTTGTGAATCTTTTGGAACCCTAGAACACAAACTTTGTTGTTGTTCATCTTTGTGGAGAGATATTTGCAACCGAGGGCTGCGTGTCATTGCTGAGGGGGTCTCTACAAAGTATTAAGGCTGCCTGTCATTGAGGAGAGTTGCGGTTCTTTCTTTGTTGTTTGGGCTGCGAGTCCTTGGAGGGTGCTGCGTGTATTCTCCTGCTGAGTTCAAGACTGCGTGTCTTTGTGGGTTGGCTGCGTGTTGATCCAGTGCAGATTTCTCTACGTAATTGTAAGTTGCGACTTGTATATTAATAGTGAAATAAAGGTTTTACCCGAAAGGTTTTTTTTCCTGAATACTGTATCTCGGCATATTTTTGTGTCAAATGATTTATTTATTTATGGGTTGACACATGCACCTTAGATGCATGTTTAGGGACTCTAATTAAATAAGGGAAACTTGGAAACTTGCGAATTTAATTTAATCAATAATCACAGTAGCACATTTTTCAGGCTTGGACTCTCAAATGATCTTGATCTTGTGGTCCCATGTTAATCATGTGTAAGCCACGTGACTTTGTTAATTCGGTTCCTCACAATAGCCCCCAAAGCTCGCGACTGCTTTGAGATTGGGATTTGCAATGACTTGGTCGACTGGATAGCTTGGTCGAAAGGTGACCTCAATAAGTTGGCGTGCCAAATTTGTTGTCTTCTTCGTCCAATGGAAGTTTTATAAATATGGGAAAATTTTAAACCGTAAATGTTTTGGGGGCATCCTGGTAATTAATTGTATTTAACAACGAATCGTCATTTGATGAGGCATCAAATTCATTTAATCAATACTAGTTCTGGGGAATCGTGAAGAGACTTTTTAGCTTATAATGTGATGGTTCCCACCTTTTTTTCCCTTGAACTTTTATTCAAAAACTTCTTCCTCCGCCTTCACAACTTTTCAACCGTGTTTAGAACTTGTCACTTCCTTTTCCTCAGTGTAAGGATTCCTTTCAAAACTATGTTTACTTATTTCTTTTCCATTTTCCTTTTTGTAATTCCTTTTTAGATTTATAAGAAATGGTATATACTATTGATGAAAATTTGTAAGAGGAATTTATAACCAAAAATCGAATCCCTTAATGGGTGAGAATAGAGCTGGTGATTGGTTCTTGTGACCTTTGCGCTCTTATTGAGGGTTACTAGTTATCCTCAATTTTCATAGTATAATGTGGGGTCACCTTTCCCCTAAATTGCCTTTTTGAACCTTGCTAATAATGAACATAAATTCAAAGTCCCATAAAAAGTTGAATACTATTACCAATTCCCGTGTTTTGGAGTTGATTCACTTGGATCTTCTAGGTTTTACTCTCTCGGAGAGCTTAGGTGGTAAGTAATATATTCTCATGATGGTCTATGACTTTTCTATATATTCCATCATAGGATTCCTTAGATAAAAGTTCGATGCGATTGAGTTCCTTATAACCAAGTGTTGTTCCCTACAAACCAAAATGGTGTCACTCTTAATCGGATGCATAGTAACAATGGCATGGAATTTAAAGAAGCCAAAGTGGATAGATATTATGATGGAGTAAGCATAAAAATGACTTTTCAGTCGTTCTTACTTCTCAACAAAATGGTATTGTTAAGAGGAAGATTTGGACGGTACAAGAGATGGACAAATCCATGTTTCTTAGGAGAAATATGCCTAAAAGTTTTTGGGCAAAGTTAATGAGCACCGCATGACATACAGTGAATAGGGTATATCTTCATCCGCATACACTTCTCGCACCTTATGAGTTATGGATAGGGAAGAATCCCAACCTATCATATTTTTGTGTCTTTAGGAGCACTTGCTACATCTTATGAGATAGAGAGAACCTAAGAAAGTTCGACTCTTAGATCGACGAGGGGATATTTTTAGGATATTCATCGATGAGTAGGGCTTATCGAGGTTTTAACCAGACTAGCTCTAAGGTTATGAACTCAATAAACATCATAATTAGAGATGACGAGACACCGATGTTTGTTGCTCCTATCCTAAAGTGTAAGGATGATGCACCCCATGGTGACGATCCCATCCCTCCTTATGCTATCACAATGGACCCCATTCCTGATTTAGGAGAGGCACCATCTTAGGTTCATATGAGTCACGACCCTTCCACTATACTTGGTGGTCCCACACTATGTGTTAAGACTCTTGATCAACTAAAAAATAAGGTTAGTTATACAGGCTATACCTCCTTAGTCGAGCCTAAGAATATGAAAGAAGAACTCAAGGATGAGCATTGGATTTCTGCCCAAGAATGATGTATGAGAGTTAGTCCCAGGCCTAGAAAGAGTAATGTGATAGGTAACAAGTGGATTTTAAAGAATAAGGTTCTTAAAAATGGTACCATAGTTGCTAATAAGTCTAGGTTGGTCACACAAGGCTACATACAGATCGAGGGTGTAGACTTTGAAGAGATATTCTCTCCTGTTGCTCGGATTGTGTCTGTTCGCTTAATACTCGCTATAGTATGTTATCTGCACTTCAAGTTATATTAGATGGATGTTAATAGTGCCTTTTTAAGTGTCATTCTACATGAGGATATTTATGTGGAATAACCAAAAGGGTTTGAAGATGTAAAGCATCTGAAACACATTTACTATCTTACGAAAGCCTTGCATGGTTTGAAGCAAGCACCTCGTGCTTGGTTTGATATAGTTACTTCCTATCTCTTCGCTCGTGGCTTCATGAGGGGGCGTAAGTAAAATGTTATTTATGAGGAGAGAGTGATGCTATTTTGGATGCCGAAGTCTAAGTAGATGACATAGTCTTTGGATACACGTGCTCCCGCTATGCTTGCATCTTTTAAGAGGAGATGGAGAGTGAGTTTGAGATGAGCATGGTAGGTGAGCTTACATTCTTCCAATGTCTATAGGTTCGTTAGCTTGAGTATTGGATATTCATATCTCAATCCATATATACAAGAGCACCTGTGAAGAAGTTTGGTCCATACTCCGCTAAGCACTCATGCACCCTTATGAGTACATCGACTAATCTTAGCAAAGACACTTTAGGTAAGGACATAAAGAAAACCATTTATCATAGTATGATGTGTAGTCTCCCTTCCTTGACCTTTAGACATCCCGATATTGCCTTTAGTGTTGTAGTCTGTGCGTGATACCAGGCGTCCCCAAAAGAGTCACACTTACTCGCATTTAAACGTATTATCAAATACGTAGGTGGAACTCTATCATACGACATTTGGTATTGTAAGGACACAACTTTCCAATTGATTCCTTTGTAGTTTTGGCTCAATTCTAGACAAAAATATTTGAGTTATAGGATAGAGTTATTGACCATCCTTCAAGCCTATGACATTCTAAAGTTGAAGACTTAGCAGCCAAGTTCATAAAGCTTCATCAAATGCCGCGTTTGTAGTGCTTCGTTTCTACGTCATCGATATAGTTCCATTGCTCCAAAGGTATGAATGCATTTTAATATATATATAAAAGCTTTGAACAATATTTATATGGGTGGAAGTTTATTTTAAACTGTTGTTTATTTTCAGAAAGTATCTTTAAAACTTTAAAATAAAGTTTTTGGGCTGAAAATAGAATTTTTTCTGGTTTTTCGTTCGATATTGTCATTCGAACGAGTTTATCGTTCGAACGAGAATATCGTTTGAATGAGTTTGCCAACGAGTTCCCACATTGGCCATTGGAATGTCGTTCGAAGTGTCCTTCGAACGAGAATGATGTTCGAACGAGAATTCTAACGAGATTTCTAACGACTTCAACTTTTAAACACTGGAACTTCGTTAGAAGGATTGTTCGAACGAGAGTTGGTGGGAACAGTTAATTGGTAGTTTTGAGCAGTTTTTTCCCACTTTCTCGACTTCCTTTCCCCATTAACTTTTGACAGAATTTACGAAGTGCGGGAACAAACTTTTTGAACTTAACTTTTCTTGCTATTCCAACTCCTAAAGAGAGTTTTTGAGTGTTCATATTTCCAAAGAAAAGTTCATTGTTTAAGTGTATATTTTTCCAAAAAAAAATCATAAAATACTTCTGTTTTACACCCAAAGTTTGTTTATCCAAGTTCCTCTCTCTATATACTTTGCTTGGAGTTTGGCACCAATTTAATCTCTACCGTTTGAAGAGAATATTGGGTTTTCTTTTAAATCCCATAAAGAAGAAGATTGTTTGCGTTGACTTACACACTTGGATAAAGGCTCCTTGTTCAGGTGGTGGTGACCAACACAGTCCGATCGGTGGATTCTGAGACCGCGGTGGAGCTCCGTGATTATTCGCTAGGAAGAGGTGTATACAAGAAGGAGCATCGGGGCTTAGACGAAGTCAAGTTGATTGTTGTAAGACTTACTGTCTTGTATTTGTAAAACCGTACTTAGTGGATTTGAGACTAGGGCTGTCCGAGGTTTTTTCCCGCTGTGGATTTTTCCTCGTTCATCGCGGCGTAGTGATTTATTGTTTATTTTATCTTATGCAAAATTCACCTAGAACACATGCTTAGGTAAAAAGATAAAATTTGGTTTAATCACTACTTAACTAAATTGGTGCAAATTTGAAATTGGGTAATGTTTATGTTAATTTAATTCAAGTCATTTCTTAATTTAATAAAATTGGTTTGGCCTAATTTGGTAACATTGAAAACATGACTTAGGCAAATTTCTAGGACTTGAATTGAATTAATTTGGGTTAAGTGAAATTTAAATTGTGTGTGTGTTTTCACTATATTTCACTTTGTGTTTAATTTTAATTTGAGAAGAAATTAAAATTTGTTGTTTAAGTGAACCATCTTTCGCTTCCGCATATCTATAACAAGGAGATTATCTTTTTGTACTAAAAGCATTTAAGAAATTGGGGCCTCGTGTTCCAACAAGTGTTATGAGAGCCAAAACGATAAATTACTTCGTTAAGATCCTTTAAATATTTTTGGCTAAAATGGAATTTTTCCCATTTTTAAAATTTCATATTTTAGATGGTTTTAACTACGCGTATTGGAAAGCGCGAATGAAATCGACACTAAAATCTATCGACGAGAGAGTTTGGTTATCCGTTGTTAATGGGTGGTCCCCATCTACACATTTAGTAGATAATGAGCGTGTTCCCAAACCCACCGATAGATGGAGTGAAAGTGAATTAAACTTTCAAATTTTAATTCCCGTGGTTTAAATGCTTTGTTTAGTGCGATCACACCGGATGAATTCCATCGCATTATGATGTGTAAAACCGCTAAGGAAGCGTGGGATATTGTACAACTCACTAATGAAGGTAAAAGTGTCGTAAAAGCTTCGAAACTCCAAAACCTTACCACTCAATTTAAAACCATCAAAATGAACGAAAAAAAACTTTTGACGAATTTTATGCTAGGCTTTTCAATATTGTTAATTCATCTTTTAATTTGGGAGAGAAAATACCCGACAACCGAGTAGTAAAGAAAATTTTAAGGTCCCTACCCGATAGATTTATTCCAAAAGTGATCATTTTAAATTATTTACCAACTTTAGCCTCTACGAAATTAGAAGAGCTCGTAGTTGATTTACAAACCTATGAACTGGACATGTTTCCATCTAAAACTGAAAAGAAAATAGAAACGGGCGTTGCTTTAAAAGACCGAAAAGATGAAAAATAAGTAGTAGAGAATGAAAGTGATAGCGACTCGAAAAATATGGCTATGTTTGCTAGAATGTTTCGAAAATTTCTTAAATTTAACAAAGATAAATTTAAAAATGTTTTTAAGAAATTTTAAAAATCTATGCATGGCAAAGCCAAGAAGATCCCTAAAACTATTAATGAAAGCTTAAATAGGGACGAGTCAAATAGGTGTTTTGGTTGTGAAGGGTACGGCCATACGGAAAAAGAGTGTCCCACTAAACTTAGGAGAGAGGGTAAGCAACCAATTTATTTTAATGCAACCCTTAGTGATAGTGATTATGAAGAGGGACCCCATTCCCCCACTAAGCCCAACTTTGTGGATTTTATGGCTAGTCATGTGAGCTCCGATAATGAATTTTCTCATGAAGATATACAAACACATGACACTTCCAAGGTCAAAGTTTATGATTCCCTTATTTTTGATGGTAGTGAGAGTGATGAAGAGAGAGAGAATGAATATGATGAGGTTGATGTGAGTGAACTTTAAAATGATTTTTAAGAACTTTATGAAGAATCTATTAAATTGAAAAGAACTAATTTGAAGTTAGAAGCGAGTTTAAGAGAACGTGCCAAGGTCGTTGATGATAGTGCGTTGGTTGAAGACCTTAGGACACGTGAGAGGACTCTTCGAGAGAAGCTTGAGTATATAGAAGGCGAGAGAGATAGCCTTAGAGGTCTAATGGAATATTTAAAAAAGGAGCCTCTTGTGTTTGAAGAAAGAAATGTTTTATTAGAGTCTACTATCTTAGAATTAGAAAATAAACTAAAAGACTCTAGTAACGTCAAATTTGATTTGGAGTGTAGGTCCGAAAAGTTAGATAAAATCTTAGGCACGATCCAAATAAAAAATGACACTTGTGGTTTAGGCTTCTATACTTGTAATGAATCAACTCATAAAGCCAAAACCAATGTTTTAGGAGAATCGCCTTGGAAAGCTTTTAATGATCATTCCTTAGGTAAGTCTTTTCGCCGAGTCTTTAGGTGCTCACATTGTGGTCTCAAAGGTCATCTTCGAAAATTTGGTTTTGATCTTAAACGAGGTCCTAGAAAATCCCTACGTAAGGCAACCAAGGTAGCCAAGATTCCTACCCCCCGAGATAGTCATTCGTCACAGGTTTGGGTTAGGAGATCCGACTTGGTTGCTTTACAAGATATGTTTTTTGATTCTCATTTACTTTCACATGCTTCCTCCCTTGCTAAATCTAAAGGTTGAATGTGTTAGTTTTATTTGCATAATTTAGCTTTTGTGCTTCATGCTATATCATTATGCTAATTGTATGCTTTTTTTAGTCATTTTCTAGTCTATGCTTCATGCTTAATCACATGCTAGAATAATGATTTTTGTTTATCTTTTGTATTATACTTCTTTCATTTTAGTTTGCATTAAATGAAAAATACAAAAAGATTTTTTTTTATCATTTGGGTTTTTATCTCTTGGAAATTTAAGCTTAATGAAAAATTCAAATGATTTTTGTTTGTCTTTTGAGTAAATATTTTTGTTGTTTGGTTTAAAAATTTCAAAAACTCAAAAATATTTTTTTTATGTGTATTTTAGTTTGACACACTCTATGTGGCATACACTTGTGTTAGAATCCCATCTTTTTCGCTTCCATGTGTCTAGAACTTTTGATTTAGATTATCAATCCTTATTATGTTCTTTACCATGCTTACATGGAGTAGTTGGATTTCGTGTTGATATAATGGATTCTATTTTTTATATGCCTCTTTTCACACATGCACGAACTCATTTGATATTTTAACTTCACATATTATATTTGAGCTTTGTGAGATGTTATCCTACCAATCTAGTCATCTACATATTATATGACCTAGGAGGACTAGTGCATGTCAAAATCCGTTGAACGTGAGATTTGTGTGAGATATAAAAAATGATAAATATAAATGTGCATGGGGAAGGGCTCCGAAAGGAATTTTTATTCTTTGCGAATAGTAAGCCACCGTTTGTTTGGACCTAAAATAAATACGTGGTCCAAAGGCCTAAAAATAGAATTATGGCATTAAAAAGAAAAATAATTGCCAAGGCTTACTTTTGTTTGATATATTCATTCAAATATATATGCTTATTGAGGGAGATTGGATGGCATATCAACGGTTTGCACAATGTCCGTTTATCCTAGTTGTACTTTCAATGTCATGACTCTATTGGTTTGTAGAATCATCAAAAGTCTAGGTTTGTATACATTGTGTATGTTTGTTCATTGAGTTCAATTTATATTGTCACATGAGGTTATATTCAAATGTGATGAAGTTTGCAATCAATTGAGAGCTCAGTGAATATGTTTTAAGTGATTGGGTTTAAATTTAATTGTTACTAGTTCACACCCCAATACTTCCGTTTCCATATGACACATTTTTGCCATACGAGTGTGAAAAGATTATCTTAATTTGTGTCATTTGTGAAATTATATCTCTATATATATGCATGTGCATCTTTGGTATATCTAGAGTATGTATATATATATGACATTTTATTTGGTCTTTCCCTTACTTTCTAGTCCATCTATATTTTAATTCATAATTGGTATCTATCTTATTGCATTCTTTGTTGCATCTTAGTTAGTATCCGTTATTATTTGTATGGATTAGTTGTGCTTTTGTTGCCCATATGCTTTCATGTTATTATCACTCTAAGCATTATGTTTAAATTAGTTTGTTATCCTTTGTCTATTCCTGAACAAAAAGGGGGAGAATGATAGGGGGAGAAATGGTATCTATTCCTATTGTAATCGTATCTTAGTTTGGGGGAGTCTATATCTTCTTAGGTTGATCATAGTTGATAAATGGGAGAATTAATTTAGGGGGAGTATTTATTTTAATTGCAGTTAGTATTCTTGATATTCCATGTGCATTTGATAGTTTGCTTAAGTGTGCAGGGATTCTTCTAAATGGCAATGTTCATCATCGGGCAAAGATATTGATCCTTCGGTTGTTTGAGTCAAGCATTGTATTTTTATTTTGTGTGGGATATTTTTATTAGTCTAGTAGAGCTTGACGACCCTTTAGGATTTTTGTTGGTTTTTGTCCCGTAATAGCCAAAGGGGGATATTTGTAAGGACACAAATTTCCAATTGAGTCCTTCGTAGTTTTGGCTTAATTCCGGACAAAAACGTTTGAGTCACAGGATAGAGTTATTTACCATCCTTCAAGCAAAGTTGAAGACGTAGCGGCCAAGTTCATAAAGCTTCATCAAATTCCGTGTTTGTAGTGCCTCGTTTCTACGTCGTCAACATAGTTCCATTGCTCCTAAGGTACGAATGCATTTTAATATTATATATAGGATCTTGGACCAATATTTATATGGGTGTAAGTTTATTCTAAACTGTTGTTTATTTTCAGTAAGTATCTTTAAAAATAAAGTTTTTAGGGCTAAAAATAGAATTTTTTCTGGTTTGTCGTTCGAACGAGTTTATCATTCGAACAAGAATGTCGTTGGAACGAGTTTTGCCAACGAGTTCCCACATTGGCCACTGGAATGTCGTTCGAAGTGTCGTTCGAACGAGAATTCTAATGAGATTTCTAACGAGTTCAACTTTTAAACACTATAACTTCATTAGAAGGATCCTTCGAACGAGACTTCGTTTGAACGAAAATCTCGTTCGAACGAGATTTGGCGGGAACAATTAATTGGCAGTTTTGAGCAGTTTTTCCCACTTTCTCCACTTCCTTTCCCCGTTAACTTTTGACATAATTTATGAAGTGCGGGAACAAGCTTTTTGAACTTAACTTTTCATACTATTCCAACTCCTAGAGAGAGTTTTTGAGTGTTCATCTTTCCAAAGAAAAATTCATTGTTTAAGTGTATTTTTCCAAGAAAAATTCATAAAACACTTCTGTTTTGCACCCAAAGGTTGTTTATCCAAGTTCTCCTCTATATATATACTTTGCTTGGAGTTTGGCACTGGTTTTATCTCTACCGTTTGAAGAGAAGTTTGGGTTTGCTTTTAAATCCCACAAAGAAGAAGATTGTTTGCGTTGACTTACCCACTTGGAGAAAGGCTCCTTGTTCGAGTGGCGGTGACCAACAAAGTCCGATCGGTGGATTCTGAAACCGCGGTGGAGCTCCGTGGTTATTCTCTAGGAAGAGGTGTATACAAGAAAAAGCGTCGGGGCTTGGACGGAGTCAAGTCGAGTGTTGTAAGTCTTACTGTCTTGTATTTGTAAAATCGTACTTAGTGGATTTGAGGCTAGGGCCGTCCGAGGTTCTTTCCCGTTGTGGGTTTTTCCTCGTACATCGCGGCGTAGTGATTTATTGTTTATTTTATCTTATGCAAAATTCACCTAGAATGCATGCTTAGATAAAAAGATGAAATTTGGTTTATTCACTACTTAACTAAATTGGTGCTAATTTGAAATTGGGTAATGTTTATGTTAATTTAATTCAAGTCATCTCTTAATTTAATAAAATTGGTTTGGCCTAATTTGGTAACATTGAAAACATGACTTAGGCAAATTTCTAGGACTTGAATTGAATTAATTTGGTTTAAATTAAATTTTGTAAGGACACAAATTTCCAAGTGAGTCCATATATAGTTTTGGCTCAATTCCGGACAAAAACATTTATTTATAGGATAGTATGTAAATGTAATATTCTCAAGCCTATGAAGTGTTTGTTGAAGACGTAGCGGCAAAGAGTATAAAGCTTCATCAAATATGCCGGTTTGCGTGCCTCGTTTCTACGTCATCAATCATAGTTCCATGCTCCAAAGGTATGAATGCAATTATATATATATAGGAGCTTGGAACAAGTTTATTGGGTGTTAGGTTTTATAAAAACTGCGTTTTGTTTTAAGAAAGAAATTATATAAAACTTTAAATTAAGTTCATAAAGTTTTCTGGGCCAAAAACGAATTTTTCAAACTTTCTGGTCGTTCGTTAGATATGTCGTTCGAACGAGTTTTTTTCGTTCGAACCAGATGTCGTTCGAACGAACCTGCCAACGAGTCTAAACTGGTCTGTCGTTCGAAATATCGTTCGAACGAACTTGTTCGTTCTAACGAGGTTTCCAACGAGATTCTAACGAAGTCCATACTGGTGTGTCGTTAGAAGTCTCGTTCGAACGAGAGTTCGTTCGAACGAAATGTCGTTCGAACGAGCTGTTAGGCGGGAACAGTTTTTAGCCAGTTTTTGGCAGTTTTGTACCCACTTCCCCACTTAGTTTTTAACTAACTTTTTGACAGTTTAATATGTGCGGGAATCACATTTTCCAAACTAACATTTCCATAACTTTTCCAACTTAGTTTATCTCTTAGAGAGAGTTTGAGAGCAAAAAATGGTTTAGGAAAATGTTAATGTTTTGAGTGAGGTTTTTAGAGAAAAATATTTTCATCACTCTAGTGTTTACACCTAATTGAGTTTATCCAAGTTCATATATACATATCAAATTGCTTGGAGTTTGGCACTGGTTTATCTCTACCGAATTCAAGAAGAGAAGTTTTGGTTTGCTTTTACATCCATCAAAGAAAAAGACTTTTTGTTGCGATTCTACCCACTTGGAGAAAGGCTCCATGTACGGGTGACGGTGACCATAGAAAGCCCCATCGGTGGATTCCGAGATCGCGGTGGTGTTCCGAGGTTGTCCGCTAGGAAGAGGTGTCTACAAGAAGAAGCGTCGAGGCTTGAGAGGGATCGAGTCAGTCGTTGTAAGTCTATCTCTCTTATAATTGTAATTCCGTATCTAGTAGATTTGTGGCTAGGGCCGTCCGAGGTTGTTTCCCGTCTTGGGTTTTTCCTCGTACATCGCGGCGTAGTGTGATTGGTTTATTTTATCTTGCATAAATAATTTAGAACGCATGCTTAGGATAATTTCAAGATAAAATTCTGTTTAATTTATCACACTCATTTAATTTGGGACTAAATTAAATATTGGGTAAAGTTTGTTTAATTCTAGTCAGTTGCTAAAATATGGTTTCGCCTAACTTACTAATATCGATAAATATGACTTAGGCAAATTCTAGGACTTGGATTAATGAATTGATTAATTTTGTTGAACCATCATCTTTCTAACGCTTCCGCATTTATCTAAAAAGGAAATTCACGCTTTTACAAATTTAAATTGTGTGTGTGTTTTCACTATATTTCACTTTGTGTTTAATTTTAATTTGAGAAGAAATTAAAATTTGTTGTTTAATTGAACCATCTTTCGCTTCCGCATATCTATAACAAGGATTATCTTTTTGTAGTAAAAGCATTTAAGAAATTGGGGGCCTCGTGTTCCAACAGGTATTCCTTTGATACCGATGATCGATTGTCCACCTATTCGACTGCTAATTGGGCCAGGGATGTAGATGGTTATTGGAGAATTTTGAGTGGGTGTTTCTATTTTGGGAGTGCTCTTGTCTCGTGGTTGAGAGAGAATCAAAACTCCGTATCTTTATCCATGGCGGAGGCTGAGTATATTGCCACTGGAAGTTATTGCACGCAACTCTTATGGATGAAGCAAATGTTAGAGGATTATGGTATTTCACAAGGCACGATGACTATTTCTTGTGATAATACGAGTCCAATCCACATTGCCCATAATCCGGTCCAACATTCGCGCACGAAGCACATTAGGATACGCAATCACTTTATTCGAGACCTTGTTGAGGAGAAGGTCATGTTCTTGAGCTTTGTGAGCACCGATCATCAGTTTGCTGATGTATTCACGAAACCTTTAGATGCACTTTGATTTGAGGATCTTAGGAAATATTTAGGTATTTTCACCATTGACTGAGTTCGGATATTTTATCTAGATAAGGATGATTTTTATGATTATATCTCTTATTACTATTGCTAGATTGTATTACCATTGTGTTATCACTGTATTTATAATTTTCATTTTGATATATTTTTCGAAAAATAGAAAAAGAGTTTTGTTTTTCTTGAAAATTTTTACAAAATACAAAAAAAAAATTAGTTTTTAAGAAAAAATTAAAAAAGCCAAAAAGATTTTATTTTTGATAAAAAAAAATTTAAAAGACAAAATTAGTATTGTAAGTTCTTTATCACCATATATGGAGGAACATTTAAGATGTCCGAATCACTCATTCATTCCATATCCACGTGACGTCAAGACGTCGTTCCATTATTGCGATTAATAATGTGTGGAGTCATTACGTTGATCTTTGACGATTACTTACTGCTTGTTTGACTCCTAATCACCTTTAATTCAAACGTGCACGAACTTGCTTAAACATTGCACTTACTTGTCACTTGTCGAACACCGTGTTCTCATCCCAATTTTGCTTTAAAATAAACCAAATGTAAAAATGAGATAAAAAGTTGTGCATGTAAGAACCATTGTCTGGATATAAGTCATTTTTTTTGAAAAATTTGTTAAATGTTGAGTAATGGAAAGGGGCTACGAAAGATAAAATGTCTTTGCATTAAAATCCAGCATTTGCAATAAAATATCCAAAAAGATGAACGACACATACAAATAGAAGTGCCGGGCCATTTTTGAACATTGATGCTTCGCTAAATATGAGCATTAATTTCTTCAAAAATAATTAAGAGTCTTAGTTATGTAAGATTTTGAGGAAGTTATAAGTTGAAGATTAACGGGTTTGCACAAACTAAAAATTCTCCAACAATATTACATAGTTTTGCCATCATTGGTGTGGGAATCACTTACGTTCTTAATATGTTGATTATGTTAAGTCAATTTCAAATAAGTAACCTAAGGTAGACTTTGAGAGATTTTGTTAGTAATATCTCAAAACTTCGATCACATGTGTTATGATTGTCTATGTTGATTAACCAATTAAAAATGTTCACACCCCTATATTATGCTTTCACGATTCAGGTATTTTAGTGTTAATTCATGGTGTTGTATGCGATGTTTTATACTTGCAAAAAAATAATGACAAATTTCAAAAATAGTTGGTTGATATTTGCCTTTGAGATTATCATTACTTGTTCTTCATTCCAATATCTTTATGATGATATCTTACTTCTTACATGTAATGCATTATACTTCATGTTTAGTTTCTACTCTTTTGTCTATTACGGATAAAAAGGGGGAGAATAAATTAAGGGGGAGTTTTTCATTTTGTGTTTAAAACTCTATACGTCACGGTATCTCCTTGTTTCATGTGTATAGGTTTTAAAGTATTAATGATGAATTCATGGACTATACAGTATTGAAGACAAAGTTGCCCAAGGGAAGAAAAAGTTGCGACCAAAGACAAAGTTTCACTTATGTCATTCAATTTCTAGGGTTTTGGAGGGTATTGGGAATCATTATCATAGAGGTATTTTTTATTGTAATTTGGGTTTCGATTTTATTTTGTATCGAAATAGCCAAAGGGGGGATTTGTAAGAGCAAATATTTTTAGCTTAGGCTTTAATTTGTATTTTGGCGTATCCAGTTACAAATCGATAGATCGAACCGAACTTTAACATCTTTAAGATCGAAGACAACCCTACATCTTAAGAAGGTATAAAACTACGCATGTTCATAATTGTTTTGAACCATATTTGGGATGCTATTTTTATAAAACAAAGGCTGTCATTTAAAAAGAATTTGAAAAATAAAAAATTATTTTTGCCTCATTCAAACGAGATTCATCTCGTTTGAAAAAAAAACTGATTTCGTTAGAAGTCCCTTCTAATGAACTTCTAACGAGGTTCAGACTGCTTGGTATAGCCTTCTCGTTAGAAGCTCATTTGATATAGGCTTCAAACGAAATGAACTTTTTGTTAGAACGCAATGCTTCCTCGTTCAAACGAAAGCTTGTTTTCGTTCGAACGAAGTTAATTCTCATACGAACGAGCCATCTCCTCAAATTTTTTGTCAAACCTATAAATACCTGTTTTGAACTCCATTCTCATAGGATTTTGAAAAAAATGCAATCAACATATATGTACCGACGTTTTCATATTTTTTTTTCACAAAAACATTTTTCAATTCAAAATCTTTACATCCTCCATATAATTTGTTAATCTTTGTGAAACTATAGTTTCAATACCTTATATACACCTTGTGAAGAGCAATATCTATGGCTGACTTCTGAACCATGGGTTCACTACTGAAGATGAAAGGAGGCTGATCAGTGGATACTGAGGGTAGATCGCTACATGTAAATTACTTTGTACTGAGTAGTTTTCTGTTACAAGTTTTAAAGACTCTGCTCGTCCCACTTAGTTTAGCAAAGTTTTTGTAAGTCGTGTATCTGTCAAAACATACAATAGTGCTGGTAAAAGGTTTTACCCTTTTAGGGATTTTTCGTTAATTACTGTGTTGATTGCATGCTTAGTTTAATTATTATAATTAGGACACATTTTGTATGCAAACCTAATTTAATCAAATATTAAAATTTGATAAAAAATAAATTTGTGTGTTGGGACATTTAATTACATAAATCAAATAATTAGTTCATGTGCACTCTCATGGACAAAGGCCACTGTGACACCCCGCCTAATAAGATACCGGGCGATCACTCCAATATTAAATTAAAACAAGAGTCTCATATGGATCATTCTTAGCATCACTGTCGAAAATCCATTTAATTACTAATAACCTATTAGGCCGGTGTCAAAATTTTAACTTTACTACTCTTTTTAACAACTGTAAATAAAACATCCACACAATTTTGCGGAAATGAAACTGAAATGAAATGAAATAACCAAACACTCGGTCAAAATATACAACCATATCGAATGCTGAACTCAAAGAATAAATAAATACAATTGGGCCTTTGGCCCGAGTGTTTATACAGTACCTCTTATCTAGATTACAAGGATAGAAGCGTATACTGAAAGTCCTACACGCATCCACAGCTGCTGCAGCAGACGTCTGACTCGAAAGATGTATCATCCAGGCGTCCCTGTGTCTGGACACCTATATAATATATATATATATATATATATATATATATATATATATATATATATAGTAAGAAGGGAAAAGTAGATAAACGGGTCAGAGCCCGAGTTTTGAAAATATTTAGCAAGTGCATAAATGCCTTATTTTTAGAAAAAGGTTTTATCTCATATTTAAGTTTGGTATCGCACTCCCATGAGATACCCCTCACCTCACCACTAATAGTGCACTCCAAGCGCATCCCTCTAAACAACCTAGTCAAGCTATCCTGCTAAACTAGTTTATCACCCAACCACTATCAACCCTAGATAGTCCAAGCAATGTACTAGGGCTAAACTTCACCCCAATCTCAACGCTATGCCATGTTCGTACGTGGGGTGTCTCGCAAAGCGAAATCCAAACAAGGAACCCCCCCCCCCGATACACTACTACGCAGCACGGTCGATCGTTGAGATCCGCCAGTCCCTCAGTACAGAAAGATATATATATAAATATATATACCATAAGAATTAATAATATAAGAGCACTAAGGATTAAACTTCTCCCCAGTCTCAACACGTTGCCATATTCGTGCGTGGGGTGTCTTGCGAAGCGAAATCCAAACAAGGAAACCCCCCGATACACTACTATGCGGCAAGGTCGATCGTCGAGATCCATTAGACCCTCGGTACTCGATTCATCCATATATATATATACAATTTACCATAACCATCCGGATCTATCTCCCAGACTGAGGATTCATATATCAAGTATTTATCAATACTTTCATTTTTCTCAAAACTTCCCATTTCCCTTTTTATACTCAGGAAATGTAAATATAAAAGCCAATTCATTATCATGAATTGCTTTAACAAATCATATACTTTTAAAAGCCAATTTTATTATCATAAAAATGCTTTTCCGTTTTATATCATCCCATTTCCCTTTTTACACTCAGGAAATGTACCCAAAGCCATTCCCATTATCATGAAAATGCTTTGATCAACCATGCTTCCACATCCCTTCTTCCATCCGGGAGTGTTACCGAAGCCAAACCTTTATCCCATTTCCCTTTTTATACTCAGGAAGTGTAAATTAAAGCCAATTTATTATCATAAATTGCTTTAATAAAACTAAGACCGCCCCTCCGGGTTTCCCCACTGGATGCGCCCCTAAATGGCTATCATCTTCCAGGGCCTATCTATACAAGACAACCTAGGAACCTACCAACGTCGGGAAGCGGCCATATTGCCTGCGGGAAAGTCAAGACCACACCCAGAATCCCCTAACCAGCGCAGTAAACAATAATCTCCCATATGGCCTATAGGACTATAGCCACCCTGCATTCATTAGCCAGGGGGCATCACCATAATGCACGCAACTTCCCATATGATAGCGATTTAGGGAGGTGTGTAACCATACTTTATTAATTATGAAAATCATTTACCTTTTTCCATTTTGAAAAAATTCATCTATATATTTTCAAAATCATTTACATCATATCATATATATACTTTAATCACATAGTATATACATATACCATATATTCCTCCCTGAATATATATAAATGGCCATATTTGCCAAACCATCTATCGATGACCAATAATCCAAAAGATTCTCTCAAAGAATCATAATCATGCATTCATATATGCATGATACTAAACCCAAAGTATTTCTTACTTTAATAAGTAATACATGCTTAAATCCCATCTAAGGATTTATTGGATATCTCCAATTATACCATTTCACACTAGGCGAATATATATCTATATTCCCAATTTATCCTAACTATCTCGTAGGATATGCCCAATCTACCATCGATTATAATTATGCTTCCTATATGCATAATATTTAGGCCTAAAAGCCCATTAAAGCATCCTAGGGATTTACCTCACCCGAACAACCTTAAATTTAGTGGGTTATAGATTTCATTTCCATGAACCCAAGGACTACACCTTGTCCATATGATCCATTAAAAGTCCCCAACATAATTTAGGAACCCTAAACCCTCAAATTCTACAATTGTTCTATTTTCCTCGAAAATATAGTTTAAGGGCTATTCATTTAAAACCCTCACTTAAGCCTCCTAAATTCCTTTAATTAGAGGACCATATAGTCCTAAAAGGTCCCTTAGGTTATCACCTAATCAACCTCAAAGCAAGATGAAACAGAATCTATCCCATCCAAATCATCCTAAAAAAATTGCCAACTTTCAGAAAGGGTCGATCGATCGACCCATGGCTGTCGATCGATCGATCGACCCATGGCTGTCGATCGATCGATGGCTCGATCGATCGATCCCCCATGATCGATCGATCGATCATGGCGGGTAGCTTCTTCTCCGAGAAGCTGTTTCAGCCATGGAAGCTTCCCCCAAGCTTACATCTCCTCACCCAATGGTCTACAACTCAAGACAACAACAAATACACTTATAATACGGGTTCTAAACACCCTAGAACCCGAAATCACCCAAAAATTTAGGTTTAAACCTAAGTTTCTCCAATTATCCAATTTTAGGGGTTTATTCGTTTTAACTCCCGAAAACCCGTTTTATCCACGAATACCCAACCCAAAATCTTTAGGGTTTAATTATACCAAACTACGGTATGAGATATTTATGAAAAAATTGAAATAAAGCAAGTAAACACTTGCCTCGTGGATATAATCCGACGACCTCGAGCCGAATCCCGCGGAGATAGGCCGGAATCTCCCCTTTTCTTCCTCTTTTCTCCTTCCTCTCTCTCTTCCCTCTCTTCTCTCTTATTTCTTTCTCTTTTCTCCCTCTCCCTCTCTTTATAAAGAAAGAAAAAGGGTTGTACCCCTTAAAACCCAAAAACGACTCGTTTACCCAATTACGAGTTACTTTTACCTCTAAAATTACCCGAAACTCATTTTCGACAATCGGACACTCTTTTTCGACTATCTCGGCCATTTCGAGAATCGTAGCGCAGTCGAAATTCCCATCCGAAGTATTTGACCGCAAATCACTATTCTATCACATAAAATTTAAATGCGGGTTTTTCAATTAAAATCTGACATTTTTGGTCACTTTTCTCCACGACGACATATAATTAAATTATTGCGACCTATATGGTCCCAAAAGTAATTACAACATCCATGGAAAATCATTAAATCCTCAAAAATCCCAAAAATCACTATTTCGGGAAATTCCTCAAATCTCCAATTTATATTTAATTATGGAATCTAATTGTCTCCAAAAAGGCGGGTTGTTACATCCATGCCCAACTTTGAAGCCTTAGTCATGGTCCTAATCCGTGACCAGGTTTGAAACCGAAGTTACGGACTTAAGCTGTGACCAAACTTGGTTCAATGTGGTCACAACCCCAATCCGTGACCAGGTTTGAAACCTTGGTCATGGACCTAAGCCATGTCCAATATTCTACACATGGTTCAATGTGGTCATGACCCCAATCCATGACCATATATTTATTAAAAAAATATTAAATATGATCACGGCTTAAGTCCGTGACCATATTTATTTAAAAAAAATATGCGCGGTTCCTATTCACAAATCGGGAGTCCTGCGACTATGCGGTCATTTTTATGAGTTACGTTGGTTACATGTGAGGTATCTCGCCCCTTTTCAGGATGTTTGGGGGTTGCTCGATATTTTTACACACTAGCGGCACGTTTTCAAGCCTAAGTGCGTGCCTATTTATAAATTTCGGTCCTATTCTCAAATTGGGAGTCCCATGATTATGCGGCCAGTTGCTACAAGTTACATTTGTTATAAGTGAGGTGTTCATTCTCGATGTGGAGGTTTTAGGGGCTGTTCAGAGTTTTCACCCACTAACGATACATTTTCAAGCCTAACTCTGCCTACTTGCAAATTTTGGTCCTATTCTCAAATCGGTAGTTTAGTGAGTATGCATTCAGTTGCTACAAGTTATGTTGGTCACGTGTGAGGTGTTCGTACCCCTTGCATGGACGTTTAGGGGTTGTTCGAAGTTTTTGCTCACTAGCAACACGTTTTCAAGCATAAGTGTGCCTATTTGCATATTTCGGTTCTATTCTCAAACCGATATTTCGTGACTAAGCGCTCAGTTGCTATGAGTTACGTTGGTTACGTACGAAGTGTTTATGCACTTACGGGGCCGTTTGGGGACTTTTTGGGATTTTCGCCCACGTGCGAGGTTGTCTTCATGATGGTCAAGCATTGGACGTGGACTATAGCCGTGACCCAACTTGGTTACGCCCCTAGACAGTGTCAACTCCAATTTAATTTATGAAAGTCTATAGCCAGGGAACTGATCACTTATGTTTTTACGCTGGTCACGACTTTGGGTCATGACCCGCTGGTCACGGACCAAGACCATGACCAACTTCCTGTGATCATCCATTTTTTTTTGGTATAGTGATTTGGGGATACATTTTCAAGATTTACTTTAAACAAATAATTATATTGATTTAAAATTACCTATGTTGGTAGTTTTATGTACGGGGTAAGAGAATTGAGTGTGATAATTTTAGCCTATCATGCGATCGTCAAGATGCATATGAGCTTGTATTGTTTTATCTTATATTATGTTTGGTGTTAATTTTATCCTATGCTATATGGAATAAAGTGATCCCACTTATTTTATCCCTACTACAATATTTAACTTAAACTAGCAGGTACCTCGCGCGATGCGCGGGCGTTTTATAATTTTCTTAAAAATCTATTTAATATTATGATAATAAATATGTAGTAAAGATCATTCAAGAAATGAATGTACTCCTATGGAAAAAATATAAAAACGAAGTATAAACATATAATTTTTTTTATGGATGGAGGGAAATTATTTAAAAGAATAAGAAATCATATGTTCTCAAAGTTCATAAGAAAAAAAAGACAACCATTTTTTATGAAAAAAACAGATACAAAAAAATATTTCTCTCTCTCCTAAACCACTAAATCAAAATCATAAAAATATAGGTACAATTAAAATTTATTTTAACTGCATAGAAATTTTAAAAAGAATTATATTAGACTTTTGATTTTACTCGACTACATAAAGACTAAGATATGTATATGAGTTGCATATTTTTTACATACAAACTATATTTATGATATACTAAATTTTACCAACAAATTTATTTAATTACTACTAATATAAAGTCAAAATCTCTCACTGCATCATCAATATTCCACACTATATAAAGATTAGAAACAACCCAACAACATTTATAATAGGCACAATTAAAATTTAATTTAATTGTATAGACTTGGAAAAAATAGATTATAGTAGATTTTTTATACTAATCAACTACATAAACACTAAAGTATGGATATGAGTTGCATATTTGTAACAAATAATATATACTTGCAGTATACTAAATTTTACCATCACATTTATTTAATTACTAACAATATTAAGTCAAAATATCTCACGTTCATTTAATTACTAATGAGTCTTATATTGTGCCTTAAATACACGTGCTTATAATGAGAGAGAGAGAGAGACCTTGCGATTCAAGGTTTGAATAAATAAGAATTTGTTTTTCTTGATTTGTTTTCGAGACGGTTGAGATATTTTTTGATGTTTTGGGTTGTGCACTTTAGCTACTTGGAATTTAAGAGAGACGATGAAATAAAAATGGAACATTGAACATATGGGAATTTGTTTAACTTTCTTATAAAATATTTTTTTTGTAAACTAATCTCTTTTTTATTATCATATATAAGAAAGACATTTTTTTTTAAGAAACCTTGTTTAGAAACGATTTTATACATGTTATTTTTTTTTATTTATAAATATGTTATTAAACTTTTTATAAAATCTTGTTTTATAAGAATACAATTTTAAAAAAAGGATATGTCCAACTATTTCTTTTAAATAACGAAAACAGGTTTTTAAATAACCTTAACACAAAATAATTTTTTTTTGTTTTAAAAAGCTACATCCAACTATTTTTTTTAAACACTAGAAAACCTTTTTTATTTTTATTTTTTCACAATACAATTTTTTATAACATTTTTTTTATAAATTTTATAAACAATGTCAATTTATTTTTTTTATAAAAATTTGGAGCTGTCTTTTAATTACTCAAGACCACAAAAGAGACTGTTAGTTACCCAAAATCATAAGCAGAGAATTCAGGTATTAATTTGCATTTACAACTCCAATATGATACTTCAAATTTATTTAAAATAGTTTTAATAATATAAATAGATAATAATTGATAGCATTTGTAAATATGTTGTGCATAATATTTTATGGTGAATATTTAATTAGTTTGTACATAGTTACTTATGCATTAACAATGAACTATTGCTTATAATCTTACATTTTAAAAAGTTAAAAATGATGATGTAAAAGGACGAACTCTGCATTTGTTGACATAAAAATCACTAAAAAAAACATTATTATGAAAAATATTCACATAGAAGTCCAAAAACTTGTATCTATAAATTATTAAAAATTAAATAACTAATAATAAGGAATAAAAAAAGAATAAAAAGTAACTAAAAATATACGTGGAAGTGAATTCACAATAAATAAAGATAGAATATCATGGGTTCTTTAATTCACAAACTTAAAGCACAAACCTTTATTACATATTCAAAACCCAAATACAGGAAATCATATACAATTAGAAATTATACACTTATCTTGCCAATCGCCATTTTGAAATCATTTGCAAACCAAGAAAAATCCCAAAATGCCTCTCCTGTAACTCCCATTTATCCTCATCAATAATAAAGAGCATGAAACCCTACGCAGCAGTATCAAAGTTGCCACCAATATAAAAAAAGGCAGTAGTGATAATCACACAGACGCCATTCCTCGCATTCCACCTTGTTGTCCTAAGTGATAGTCCCTTTCATTGTCACACATGTATCATGATATCTCAATTTGACCCAATGTTTTTCTCACACAAACTCCACGCAACTTGCAGAAATAAAGATGACAACTTGGTTTTCTAAAAGGCAAAGAAAATATGATTGCCATAAGTGACGGAACGATTTGACCACTGCTCATACATATGCCAGTATATATATCAACAACCCTTATGTAGATCCTGAAGGTGTTTGGTAGGTGAGAGGGTTACACAAAAAGTGTGATGTTGATGAATAGTCATTGGAAGCGGTGTTGAGAGGAATTGAAGCCGAGACGTGAGTTAGCCATCAAAGGAGAGAAATCGTTGGGACAATTGGCTTAATATCTTATTGGGTTGACAATTAATGCCATCCGAAAGAGAAGAAAAATGGAATTCAAGAGGGACAAACGAAATGGCAAATTGAGGAAGAGAGGGGGGGGGGGGGGTAACGGCGTTTGATTAGAAGCCAAATTAGTTTTATATAGCTTTATAAAGATGAAGTGCATTTATTCCAATTAAAACCTCTAATCTATCATTTTAGAGGTATATAATGGATAATAAAGTTTTTAAAATTATATAATGTTAATTATTGGGAATCATTTATAATTCTGTCTCACAAGTATTTCATCGACCACTTCTTGCGAAATCAATTACTTGCAATAAACTACATAAATGAGGAAATCAATGATATACTATTTGAGGCTTATAATTTCAAGTAAATACTACCTATGTGGCATAGATATTCTTTTTATCTGTTGGATAGAATTTTTTTTAAATGCATAAATAAAGTGTTACAAAAAAGTGGATGTCAAAGAAACTACATGAACAAGAAGCATGTGTTGTGGGAATTATACGATGTGTTTCCACAAATTCTACACTATTTTGGAATTCAGTATTTCTTTAGCATTAGGGCTCACCTAAGCATATAGGAGGATTTTGAATCTGATCACACAATGACCATTATAAGCAAAGCGTATGAAAATGTTGTACTCCCTATTGAATAACAATCAAATACTGACTTACTAGATCATTAAAAATATATTAAAAAGCCAAAATTTCCTATTTTTGATGAGTCAATTTGATGATTCCCAGGATCATATTGATGGATTCATTGCTGTAGATGAGCACACTCATGTCCTCCAATAATGGGCAGTTACGACAAAGTAACGAATGTTATAGATTTTGCAAATACTGCTGCTGAAGTTGTGTTGAGGCTTGTGAGTCTAGGAAATATGAATAAAGAAGCGACAAAAGAAATTCAAAATCTTATTTTCGCCTACAAACGTAAATTAAGTTTAGGTAATGAAGTTTTGTTTTGAAGCCATTAATGAGACTTGTTATGCTTATGAATAAATGTAGGCCACTACTTCCGCAAGAAAAGTGATGTCTTTTCACTTTTCAGATTCAGCGTGTCAGTATAACATAATAATGGGAGTTTTCTTTTGGCACATAACACTCTTTCTATAGACACATGATGACTAAATTTTTGTGGGTTTTACATTTTAAATTAGTCCTATATTTATAGGTTTTCAACCAATATGGTGACCCAAATTTTCTGCTATTGAGGGATCATCCGATACAATATAGTTAATCCAAGCGTGTTTTATGTTTCAAATTGTAATAGTTTCTATTGGGTTGATTGGTGCTTTGGGGATGATTTAATGTTGATTTACTCTATTTTTGTAGATTTAAAATTTTTGTTCAAATTAATTATGATGTGATTTTTTTGTGTTTCAAGGATGTGGTTGGCCATTCCGTATGAGATGAGGTGGTGGCTTCTCAAATATTTTAAGGTTTTGAAAATGTTTGTGATGGCTACTATGAAATGGTACCCTATGTAATCTAAAATTTGACTTTGCATTTTAAGTTATTATTTAATTTCCATTGAGTTATATTTATTTAAATTTAGAAATATATCAATTTTTAAGTTTTATGTAGGCAATAAGCTTATGTATAAACCTGCTTAATTTTATCAACTCATAAGGATTCACCGTGTCCTAATGGGACTCGACATAGGCTTAAAAACATGTAGTTAGAGGGCAAAAATCCAAAACAGCCCCAAAAGGCCCCATAAGAGGCACGAACACCTCACGCGGGACCAATGTAACTCATTGGAACTGACCGAATAGTCATGAAACTCTAAGTTTGAGAATATGATGATAATTTGCAAATCTCTAGACATAGGATTAAAAAATTACTGTTATGGGGGAAACCCAAAACCACCCCCAAATCGCCCCGTAAGAGGCACGAACACCTCGCACGTGACTAATGTAACTCATGAAAAGTAATCGTGTAGTCACAAGACTCCCGTTTGGAAAATATGAAGATAATTTTTAAATCTCGATACTTGGGCTTAAAAACATGTTGTTAAAGGGTGAAAACCCAAATCAGCCCAGTAAGAGGCACAGACACCTCTCACGAGACTAATGTAATTGGTAGAAACAGACCACGTAGTCAAGGGACTCCTAATTTGAAAATATAAAACTAATATGTAAATATATAGACTTAGGCTTAAAAGCACGTTGTTAGCGGGCAAAATTCTAAAACTACCCCAAACGGCCCCTTAAGAAGCACGAACATATCGCACAGGACCAATGAAACTCATTAGATATAACTGCATAGTCATTGGACTCTCGCTTTAAGAATATGATGATAATATGTAAATATATAGACCTAGACTTAAAAACATGCCATTAAAGGGTGAAAACCTAAAAATAGCCCCTGAACTGCCCCGTAAGAGATACGAACACCTCATTTGGGACTAATGTAACTCGTAGGAACTAATCGCATAGTCGCGGGAATCCCGATTTAAAAATATGACTATAATTTTAAAATATCTAGACTTAGGCTAAAAAATATGTCTTTAAAGGGTAAGAACTCAAAACAACTCCTAAACGGCCCCGTAAGAGGCATGAACACCTCGTATGAGATAATATAACTCATAGGAGTTGACTGCGTGGTCACAGGACTTTCGGTTTAAAAATATTGCGCTAATTTGAAAATATCTAGACTTGGACTTAAAAACATCCCGTTAGAGGGTGAAAATCCAAAATAACCACCAAACGACCCTATAAGAGACACAAACATCTCGCACGGGACCAATGTAACTAGGCTTGTAAATTGAGTCGGTGAGACCCGAAGCCCACCCATTCGGCTCGATATTGTCAGGTCGAGATTCATTTGCGTTTGAGTCGATTGAGCTTGAGCCAAAAATTTAAGCCCAAATGAAATTCGAGTCGATCTTGAGCCAAACTTTGCCAAGCCCGAATTGGGCTTGAACTTTGAATATATAAATAAACAAATAAATAATTTTATATAACATAAGATATTTATGTTAAGATTGTTTAATTAGGTTTCACTATTTTATTTCATTTACTAAGTTTGAAAAACGGTTAATTTGTCATAATTTATTAGATTAGAATTGGTTTTTGGCATTTGATTTATTAATTTCCCATGTCATGGTAGGTATTTGTTAGTGACCAAATAATATTATATATATGAAATTTAATTGGTCTTTGTAGGTTTTCACTCTTATTTCTCTTTTTTTTTTTAAATTTAAAACATTTCATAATTATATATTTTATTTAATAAAATATCAATTAGATTTTAGTGTGTACATTTTCTCTATGATGGAAATATAAGGGAAAAAACACTAATTCAAACTTTTTAACAAAAGAATTGAAATCGGGCCTGCTCAAAATCGAAACCGAGGCCAGTAATATTTATGAGTGTCAGACTTAGATGGACAATTTTAGTTCTGGCCAAGCTTAGGCTTTAGCGTAGGTAAGATAGTTCGGTCCGAATATGAGAAACTCCAAGCCTGGTTCACCCATTCTAATTTACAACCCTAAATGTAACTCGTAATAACTGACCACGTAGTCATGAAACTCCCAATTTGAGAATATGACGATAATTTACAAATATATGGACTTAGTCTTAAATAACATGCCTTTCAAGGGAAAAAATCCCGAAGCAACCCTGTAAGTGGCACGAAAACCTTGCACGGTACCAAAGTAAGTCATATTCGATAAGTATACACAAATTTTCAACTTGAATACAATTTTTTAAACAATATTTGATTACTATACCATCTTTCTTTTATATCCATTTTTTGCAGGATAACATTTCAACGTTAGCTTTTATCCGTTTGGGACATACGAACAAGTCAATGGTTTATACTAGGGAGATTGTTTATTTATTAGTGTCGACATTTGGGATTGCTATTTTTGATGTGTTATGGCCATGCAAGGTTTTTTGATTTTATTATTTAATTTTATGGCCGTGCGGGCTATTGTAATATTATTATTAAATTTTATGGAGGCGCGGGCTTTACATTAGAGCGTGTTTTATATTAACATGATTTAAAATGTCCAGAAAAAAGAAGAAGCTCTGCCCAATTAACTATTAAGACTTATCATATTTTGCTATTTAATTTGTACATTAGTTTTTATCAATCACAACGTGCTAGATTTGCAATTTATTTATTTTCTTGATGTTTTTGGAAATAATAAATATTTATTTATGACAAATTTATAATTAACTAATTCTCCTGATTTGTTTGCAAATTTTATTTTTTTATTTAGTGAAAAATCATGCACGATTTAAAATCGTACCAAATTATCAAAATACAATCTAACACGCTTTATATGCGTGCCAAAAGTGTGCGAGAAAATAAAAGTTTGACACGATTTTAAACCGTACCAAAAGTGTACCAGATTCAATATCTAGCACGGTCTAAAAGCGTGCCAAAAGCGTATCAGATTAAAATCTTACACGATTTATAACAATGCCAAAAGGGTGCAAGATTATCGAATCTGGCACAATTAAAAGCGTGCCACATTGTCGAATCTAACACGATTAGAAAATCTAGCCCGATCAATTTTGGCACGATTTTAAACCAAGTCAGATTGGGTATGTCACATTTCAAAATATGTCAGATTGTTGTTTTGGTGTAGTGAGAGCCTATGTAGACTCTCCACTTCCTGTTGCTTTTCTTCACGACATGAGGATTTGACAACCACTTGGGGAATTGAATTTATTTTATGGACTTTGCCTCAAGAAGTTTTCCCACGTCCTCATCCATAACTTTATCTTTCTTGGGTTCAGTTAGCCATGCCTTTTGAGCCACCTATGGATTTAGCGGGTCCATGTATAGTTTATAGTACATCACCTCCGGATCTATCCTCAGCATATCGTAGGATCTTCATGAAAAAACATCTTGATTGCCTTTGAGGAAGGCAACCGACTTTCATTTTTCCTATTTTATGAGTGAGCTACCAATCAATAACTTCTTCTCAGGCTAACTGTCATCAAATGTTAACTCCTGCAGAGGTTCTATCATGTGATCGACATGGGAGATCCTGATTTCCTCAACGCGAGGTTGCCCATATTTTTGTTGTTATTTTGAAGACATAAAGCCCTCCACTGGATCCTCTACCTTTTTCTTCATCTTCTCTTGTTTGGATCGAATGGCTGTTATAAAGAATTTTTTGGCTAGGGCTTGATTCCCTCGTATGCCCATGATATCTTTCTCGATAACACACACTATCCTTTTATTGTAGGTTGACGGTAAGACCATCATGTAATGTAGTCATCCTTTGCCGAGGATGGCATTGTAGGGTGAGTCAATATCCACCATAAGGAATTCTATGAGCTTTGAGATCCCTCCAGTTCGAATAGGGAGAACTACCTTCCCTAAGGGCAAAATTACTCTTCCTGCAAATCCTACTAAAGGAATAGGAGCTTTCTGTAAATCTTCCATACGCGGATTCATCTAGTTGAACATAATCAGGCATATGTCCTCCGAGGAACTCTCTGGTCTACCAAGAGCTGATCCACATCCCCGTTGGCAATTTTGAGAGTGATAACAAGGGCATTGTGGAGATGGGGCCTAAATCCTACCAAATCGTCATCGATGAAAATGATGTACTTTGTGTAGATAATGTCTTTTGATCATCGACATTTGTATCTAATGGGATTAGTTGGGTCAATTTGAAATGCATCCACAATTGGTGTGATCTTTTTAACCTCCATTCTGAGGGGTGTTCCCCTTGATTTGGCACTGTCTTGATGACCCATGTATCATCGCGAACTCGTACCTCATGTTATCCTCAGGAACATTATCTATTCACGGATCGCTCACGCACTGTGTTGGGTTCTCCTTCTTCTTAATAAAATCATTCAAGTGGATAGCCCACACCAGCTCCTCGAGGTGGAACTTCACGACTTTAAAGTTTTCAATCTTATGACCGTGATCCTTGTGTTATAAAAATTTAAATGCCGAATTTCTCTTCTTGGGGTCGCTGGATATCTTCTCTAGCCATCTGAAGTATGGTCACACTTTGATGTTGTAATGGATTTTATAAAGTAGCTTAGTAAAAACCGTGTTAAATGCCATAAAGGACTTCTCAGGGTCCTTCTTCTCAGCTCCCTTTTGATTTCCATTTTTCTTCTTGCCTAATTTTTTGGTTGCCCCTTCTTTGTCTTTGTTCTTAGATTATTTCTTTCATTCTCTATCTTGTCCAATTTTAGTCATTGTATCTTCAACCTTGACATACATTTCGATTCTTTCCATCAGGTCATAGATAGTAAGGGTTTCTTATTTGTTCAAGGATAATAGAGAAGTGAAGTGCTAAACAAGCTTATTTTGAAGGATGCTAGCGCGATTTGCTTTATGAAATCCTCCACTTCATTGTACACCTCCCAATACCTCCGGAGTGTCTTTTGGGGCTTCTTCATCGTCACAAGTGAGTCCATCCTTTTATGATGGATGTTGCTGGTGATAAATCTGGCTGTGAAGGCCTCAACCAGTTGCTTGAAGGAACCTCTTGACCGGTAAATCAACTTCTCAAACTATTTATGTGCAACATCCCCTAAGTTGTAAGGGAAAATTCGACACATCATACCCTCATTGGTGTTCCATAGAGTCATTTCTTGACGATACTTCCTGACATGATCCGTGGGGTCCGTTTTTCCATCATAAATCTTGAATCTAGGAAAAGTGAACTTCTTGGGGGGGGGGGGGGGGCTCAAACTCCTCTATAGATCGGCTGAATGATGACTTCATTTGAAAGATGAGCACCCTTATTGTGAGATCCTTAGTGGGACAGATGCCTTTCCACTGTTCTCCTGATAAAATCACAGAGATCCGTTACCCCTATCGAACGTCGGTGCGTGGTTTCCATTCAGGAGACCTTACGTGCGGAGAATCCTCTTTTCGAGGCTAAGTGCTATATCCTTGGTTGTGAGTTCTGCTCGCCTGTGGACTAGAAGTTCATCAGCAGTGGTCGTGCTTGCATTTTTTCTTATGATCCTCCCTTTCTAACTTCTCTAAATGCCGTTGGAGTTCGGCATTTTATTCTAGTTGGAGTTTGTTGGCGGTCTTCTCTTCTCGGAGCCGCTTTTCATAGTTGTTGATGAGTTTTGAGATATAATAGAATCTCTCACCCTTGTCGCTGTTTACCATCCTATTTTCCTGAGGGTGATAATGAATGTATGAGGATCGGTAATACTCCCCAATCTCAGACCTAACCCTCTGCGAGGGAGGGGTAAATTGGTGACCCTTCTGGTCGTCATATTGTCTTGATCTAGACGATATCCCTCTGGATCATAGTCGTGCTATTGATGAACCTCTTGGCCACATGGTTTGGGTTAGGTGAACGATAGGTTTATTCTTAGTGGAAAGGAATTCAACTCATTTTCCACACACGAAGCCGATTGTAAGTGGTGATTTCCTACAGTTTGAATATTCAATGCACACAAGTATAAATAGAGTAAAATGCTCAATAAGGAGAGTTTAAGAACACACACGCCACAAGATGTATGTACTTCGACCAATTGCCTACGTCCACGGGGTTTTGGGTTTCTCTTTATTTGTTCTAAAAGGCATAATTATAGTACTGCTCGACGATACAACTTTTGATCCCATTCTTCATTAGGGTGGGTTTACATTTATAGAGGATCTTGGGAGAGTCTCAGCTCAGTTGATATCCATCCCAAAGATTTCGAACCTATCTTCTATCTAAGCTAACTACCTGGTGGTGCGCACTGATGAGACTTCTTCATGGCTTGGACTCTCAAATGATTCTGATCGCTTGGACCCATGATGAGCACGTGCGAGCCATGCGACTCCGTTAAAAGAAACAGTTTATGTCAAAAGAATGTTTAATACATGATTTTTTTTCTTTAAAAAATATTTTTTTTTATAAGTTTGATAGAAATTTATATATATCAAGTTTTTAACATTTTCCTAAACAATTTATTGTTAAAAAACATTATATATATATATATATATATATATATATTCACACAAAAAGTTTCTTTTAAAAAAATCACGTTTTTATATATAAAAAACTTATTAGATGTATAGTGTAGAAGTATAATAGTTTATATTGATGTATGTAGGGGTAAAAGAGTCTTTTTGGTTAAAAAAGTGAGTCAACTGACGGTCAAACCATTCAACTAACGATTTTCGTCAATTTTGGAGCTCAACAAATTATAATGTAAACAAATGGACCCAAACTCTAAATAGTGAAAACGACTGGGCCCCAAATAGTAAAAGACCTAAATTATTAATGCGGTAGGACTACATCAACATACCACGTGGTGCACCGAGAGCATTAACACTTTTTTTAGCACATGCCATTAGGGGTGTTAACGTTATGGTCCGGATCGGATTAGGAGTATTTTCCCAAATGAACGGACCTAGTCAGCCCTCTCATATAGTTAGACCGAGGTTGACCTTGAGATTATCGGTTTCAATCTATATTGTTCTTGGTCGGTCCTCCATCGAGTGTCGGTACCGATAAATCTTGGTTAAGAATATTTAACCTAATTTGATCCAATTCTAATATTTATAACGGGAGAATTATTTTTTAAAGAATATATTATATTCTTAAGTGAGAAGATATATTTTATCCCATACGCGTACATGTTTTTTTATAAGTACGTATATGTATATAAAATAAAAACCCGCCATTGGGGTCGAACCCGTACACAAGAAGTATACCAAAACCAAAGTCGAAACCCAAATTAGATTCCCCCTACAGCTTAAGGGTACGACACGTGACATTATAAGTCTAGCACATTGGATTGGTTTTAGGTTGATTTTTCCAATGTCAATCTTCATCCAATCCAATTACAATCGATTTTTCAAAACTTCACTCCAGTCCAATCCAATTGAGGAATGAGATCCAAAGTAGATGGATTGGATTGGACCAATTTGGGCGAAATATGCGGATTGGTTTGGATTTTGCACACCCCTCGTTATAGTAATCATCGTGGGAAGATTAAAGGTCGAGTCCCAATTTATCTATTATCGATTGTTGGCATTTTACATCATTGTTCGTCAGCAAGGGCGTCAATAACCAATCCGTTTGCATTAACAATGTTGGTTTTCACCTTCAGCACTCAGGATGAGCTTTTTAAAGAAGGGGAGAGTGACGTGCGCATGGGATAGCCCACGTGGGCCCATTTTAGCACATGTTTATTTTATTTTTAGTATTATAGTAATAATTAAATAATTATCTAGTTAGTATTTCCTCATTTATCAAGGTTTCTATTCATGGGTATTTTCCTAATTAAACCAAGACATTTGCTCACCAAGTCATAAATAAGCCTAATGGCCTGTCTTCTAATAATTTTTTTACTATTATGAATATATAACATTGAATAGTTGATTTGAGAGAGAAATTTGTTTGATTATTTAATTATTATTTGTGTGTGTATTCATGTGTTCGTAAGTCTTCCGTTGCATTTCACATCAGAGAGAGAGAATATACATATATATATATATATATATATATATATATATATATATATATATATATATATATAAGCAACGAGAAAGGGGTGAGAGGACAAAATGCCTTTTCATTTCAAGCCCTAACAAGAGCCCTCACCTTTAATTTCATGTCCATACCTTCGATTCAATCCACGTGCCTCGATTTGAGGAGGCATTGATTGGATCCTACACGTTCAAGATATGAGAGAGAGGAATTGTATCATAGGTTATTCGAACACATACAATAGTTAAATTTCATTCAAACGCATACCCTGTATGGTTATGGTCTGTGCCAGTGGCACCGTTCCATGAAAATTAGATGTAAAGGTAGAAGAAAACTGAATCACATGAAAAAAGTAACAAAAACTGTGTCTAAACTATATTACATTCAGATGCATACCCTTTGGGGTTATGGTCCACACCAGCGGAACAGTTCCATGAATATTACATGCAAATGTAGAAGAAAATCAAATCCCATGTAGGCAACATGCATAATTTGAACGAAAAATTACAAGTCAATATTTAAGAACCATTATCACAAATATTATTACTCCCAACCATTTACAAAAAAGAGTTACATTCAATAGGTGTCCTCAATAATCCATTTACAAATAAATTAATAGTATATTTAGGTAAATTCCTTTTGTTGTTTTCTCATACAAGCCATTTCCTCTATATTTTAAGAACTACGAGCAAGAATAAGTTTCTACAACATGTGACCTCATTTCTAGCATATCAGGTTCTCGAAGACATGTCTTAAGTTGATTTCCTTTTCCTAACTCGTTAATGTAGTGCATAAGCATAACTTCACAATCAACATTGAAATAAAATTTAAACAAAATGTGCATTAGGATTTTGTTAATAGTCTAAAAGCAATGCAATTTGAATTTTTGGTTACTTACGAGTTGTACTATTTTAGGGCAATTTGTACTCTGATAAATTCAAACTCGACATCATATTCCAAAGCCCATTTGACTATGATATTTCCACCTTTTGTAAGATCTTCTACTATGGTCACTGTTTCCCTTTCTCTTACCATTATTCTTGAAATCTTCTTCTTCATTATTAATGGCGCATTTAACTTTATTAATTTGAGGGTTGCCTAACATCAGCCTATATAGAGAAATAAAAGTTAGTGTATATGAAACTAAAAAGTATGTGTAATGTTGCATTTTTTGCATCCTCGAATGGTTTGCAACGTGCCTTATTGGGATGAATTAAATATCACAATTTCCCAAGTGTTCATACATGGGGTAAAAGGTATTTCTTTGCCCAGATTCCATTATTGAGCAAGACTATGTCCTGTTGCATAAACATTATTGAGTAAGACTATGTCCTGTTGTATAAATTTATTACGAGTAGTAAATTGTATGATGGTATTCATCCCAAAGTGTCAAAACAGATTTATTAGGGTATATTTTATGTACCTAACATTAGGTTCTCAATGTGTAGTTCGTTGAATTAACAAGCCCATGTCTCCTCTTACCCTTATCTAGAATTTTTAAAAAGAATAGGATGGTCTGTTGCAAAAATTTATACATGTTAGGGTATTAATAAAGCATGTTAAATGAATGGCATTGTTTTGGCATACTTATGTGGTTTGTGTTGTACCATAAACATGAAATATGACATGGACCAATAATATTGTGACACTTATCATCAGAAGGTGCTCAACTTACTCACTAAACGTGGTCGGCTCATCGTTTCTTTGGTTGGTTTAGCGTTATTCCTGGTCAGCCGGGTAACAAATGAATATTATTAGTTAAAATCACCAAAGCACGTGTGGTTCACATGAGGGAATATGGACAACTCCAATTATGCACACATGAGTTAATGATCCATTCCTCCATCTGATTGTAGTTTAATCATCATTAACCAATGTAAAAAGTTGTAATTACCATACTTATAAAGGCACTCCACCTATCCACATACTCTCTTTATCTTATAAATAGTACACAATCCCACCCGAGGGGGGGGGGGGGGGGGGGGTGAGAGATCAATAGACTTATCACCCATATTGATAAATACCAGAGAGAACTCTGAAAGCTTGTATCCATTTTTCCGATGATTGAATAACAAACACCCGCACAACACTTGTGGACATAGGCACTATATTGGTTTGAACCATGTTCATCTTTTTTCTTTCTTAGTCTATCATCTCTCTCTCTTTAATCTAGATTATTAATCTCTTTATTTGATATTGTTCATTATTGGTATTTATCAGTTAAGACTTATAAATCGATATATCAATTTTAGACGATAAAAAATTGGCTCCATCTGTGGAAGTTTACAAGCCACTTGTTATTTCCTTCTATTTTTTATTCGTAAACCCTTGATTCGTGTCTATGCAGATACTGTTTTGTAATCTTTAGAAATAGGAGAAAATCCAGACAGTAGCCACACAAATAAATCAATTCTACCTCATTACCTGTTAGAATGAGGAGCATATATAGAAGTCTGATGAGCCTGGTTAGGGGCCAGGAAATAATAGATGCAAACACTGTAAGTCGGACATGATAGACTCGAAGGAGAATAAATCACCACAACAGGGGGTGAACATCTAGACAAGAGGGAAAAAATGTTACCTCCTACCCCCTAACTAGAAAGACAATAAGCTTACCTTGATCGGACTATAGAAAACCCAAGGAGTTGAGTTTGGGTTCGCAAGAGGTAGGAAACAGGTATATATACTCCAGATTATAAGAAGATAGGTCATACCATCAGGGGGCTACCTCATCCCTCAAAACCACTCGCTTTGATGATGAACAAACCCTATCTGAAGAGAGGACAAGTGTGCTAGAAAAGTTGAGCAGAGGTTCTACATTTGATCGTCTAGGCCTCGAGCAGTGAGGGGGTAATATCGTTGAGATCTCGTGAGTCCTATGCAATACACAGAAGAATCAATAAGGTCTATCACCAGAGGAACACAGTGTTCAACCATACATGTGACATTTGTGCAAAGGTCGGAATAAGCCGAATAGACTTTCAAGAAATAAGGTTCGGTAGAGAGCCACAACCGGCCAGGTAAATCCATCCCAGATATGGCTGGGCAGGATCACCAGTCTTGGAAAGGGTCGATTCAACATCTAGAAGATTGACTTGGGAAAATTGTTAGGTCAAAAGATCCTTTGCACAAAGGTTTTTTGAAAGGGCCTTCATTCACCGCTTCAATTGTGTGTTATCCCACATTCGTAAAGTTCAAGCTGCCTGTAGTGACCCCGAAGTATGATAGCAAGATTGATCCTGTGTTGCATGTAGAAAAGTATCAGGATGCCGTCGATATTTGTTATATTCCAGATGAAATGTACTACCGGGCATTCTCTAGTACACTCAAAGGATCCGCGCAAATCAGGTACAATAGTTTGCTACGAGGGAAGATTTCAAGATTTCAAAAATTGGATGATATCTTCATTAATAATTTCTACTTTGGATCCAAACCTGATAAGAGGGTAGCTAATTTATTGAATGTTAGATATAAGGACGATGAGACGACTCAAGAGTTCATCACCCATTTCAACAGTGAGAAGCTAGATATGATCGACTATGATGAGAAGACAACCATCATCTACCTAATGAGTGGTTTACTATCGAGAAAACTGTACTGGGAATTAGCTAAAGAGACATCCAGGATGATAACAGAGTTATTAGATAAGGGTGGGAAGATTATATCTGCTAAAAACATTATCAGCTCCAAAGCCAACACCGGCAAGAGCTCAGAGAAGAAAGAGCATAAAGATAAAAAGATTGACAAATCGAAGAGATACGATGTGTATACTCCTTTGGCCATTATGGGAATCGACGAGCCATGATTGTTTCTTACCATCGTTAGTCCTAAATACTATTTCCTCTTCCATATTATACGCTTGAAATTTCTGGCAAACGATCGATAACACAGAGATTAACCGCGCAACATAAGCACATCAACCATCTACACCTGTGGGGATAGGTGACATACATAGAATTTTAATGAGTATTGTAAAGGGACATGAGGTAATGCAAAAAAGCATTAAACAACTAGCATAAACACTAAAGGCTGGACAAAACAGGTTTGGAGCGGATCCCATCACCCCGATCAAAATAAAAACATCATAAAGGAGAGGTAAAATGCTACCTCCAGCCCCCTATAGCGATAAGAGGCATGATTATAGAACGCAAGCTCTAGAAAATCCCAGGAGGATGAACATAGGGTCACGTGACAGTAGGAGTGCATATAAGCATTCTGGATCATAAGAGGACAAGGCATACCATCCCGGGGTTACTTCCTTCGTTAGATCAACTGGGTATGTCGATGAACAATCATTCTATAAAGAAAGGCCCAGTGTACTGGAAAGGCTTAGTAGATGGTCAAGTTTTGATCATTTGGGCCCACATAAAATAAGGGGCTAATTTTCAATAGGTCCAAAAGAATATAACAAGCATCAAGAAGAATCAACTCCGTCAGTTACTAGGGGAGCACAACTCTCAGCTGAATCCAAAACGAGCATAAAGAGATCAACCCAAGTCGAGGAGGTTTCCCACGAAGAGAACTCATCTAAAATCCGAGGCCGAACAGTCAAGACTGTCACAGTTTAAGCTAAGTAAGAGGATCAACCCTGAAAAGGATCCATCTAGCGATTTGAGGAGCATTTAGGAGAAATGTCAAGATCCAAGAACCTTCTACACAAAGACTTTGTGAAGGCATCTCCCTTTATCCCAACTATTGTGGGTTATTAGACACCCAAATAATCCAAACCTTCGGTCACCATGCCTAGGTATGATGGCAAAACCAATCCCATATTACATATAGAGCAGTAGCAAGCCGCTACAAATAACTAATCGATTTCGGATGAAATGCATTGCTAAACATTCTCTAGCATGATCACTAGGTCAACCCAAATTTGGTATAACAGTCTGCTATGCGGGCAGATTTCCAATTTCTAAAAGCTAACCGATCTCTTTATCAATAATTTCAATTTTGAATCCAATCTAAGCAAGAGAGTTGACTATTTAATCAATGTACATCAAAAGGATGACAAGACCACACGCAAGTTTATTACTTGCTTCAACAACGATAAGCTTGAGGTGGTGGATAATAACGAGCAAACTGCTATAATCGCACTTATGAGTATGCTATAGTCGAGGAAGCTATTTTGGGAACTGAATAAAGAGCCACCAAGGATAATAACGGAACTCTTGGCCAAGGTTAAAAAAATTATTAACACCAAGGAGGCCATGGCAGCCAAGGAATCGGATCACCAAAAGTCTTGCTTTAGCAAGAATAATGAAAAGAAGGATCAGAGAGATAAGAATATCGAGAGGCCAAAAAAGTAGGATGAGTTCATCCTTTTAACTATTGACATCCTTACATCCTTGAGGAGATCAGAGGAAATAAAGACCTGAGGTGGCACAGGAAGCTCAAAGCCCTAGCAAATCGTTGATACAAAAGCAAGTACTGTGAGTTTCATAAGGATCACGGTCACAACATAGACAACTACATTGCCCTTAAGAAAGAAGTTAAAAGCTTAATAAGTAAAGGGAAGATATCTAAGTACATGAATAAATATGGCCGAATAAATACATATGAAGAGCATTAGGTTAGAACATGATCAAAATATCCCTATAATAAGATAGACGAGAAGTGGGGATGTGATGATGATTCGAATAACGACATAAATTTGCCAAAGAATTCTAAGGATCTTGTCCATGAGGTCAAGAAGATCGCCTTCGAATGCCATTATTTCTGGTGGGGATGATGGAGGAGGAAGCGAACTTACTGAAATGAAGGATTATCTAAAAGAGAAAGGCTTGCTCTCATATCAGACAGATCCACCAAATAGGCAACGTGGATACTCGTCTAAAGAAGGTGCCTTATTATTAGTTTTTTCAATGAAGATTTACCTGTTGTCTTCTACCTACATGACGACCCCCTAGTCATTACCATGATGATAAACAGAAGCAATGTGTCTAGGATCCTCGTTGATAATGGCAATAGGAAACGTGATATTTTATAATTTCTTCAGAAGTCTGAGACTTACATACAACAAGTCAACACTCTACCACCGCCCACTGGTTGATTTTTTAGGTGAAAAGGTGTACCCCTAGGCGCAGTCGAATTGGAGGTTATAATAGGTTCTTGTCCAACATGCCAAACAGAAAATGTGCGCTTCTTCATCCAGGATAAAAATATTCTCTCAGTGTAAAAAATTATTCTTGGAAAAGTAGGGTTGAAGAAGTTAGAGTCCGTACCTTCTATAGTTCAATAATGCTTAGGTATAGTCAAAAGGATCCAAGTGGAGGTCAGAGAATGCTACTACACCTCTGCAGACTAGACAGAGTAGAAGAGGCTGACTACAACCTACCAGATTGAAATCATAGATCCACGAGATGAGGAAAAGTTAGTAAATGGGAAGGTAGTCGAAGAGATCGAGTCCATTGTTCTTGATGATGAGCACATGGAGAAAACTGTCCAGATTAGTTGGTCTCTGGAGCTCGAACTCAAGAAAAGTATGATTAATTTTCTCAGACAATGAAGAAGTTTATTTTCCTCGAGTCATAAAGACATGCCTAGAATCCATCCAAATTTTATATGTCACGAGGTTAGTATAATGAAAGATGGAAAAACAGTTAAACAGAAGCGATGAGTCTTTGATTAGGAAAAGAATATGGTAGTGTAGGAGAAAGTCCAGAAATTATAGAAGGCCAACTTTATAGAGGATTTCAGATATTCAGAGTGGCTCTCCAGCATAGTGATGGTCTGAAAGAGAAATAATAAATGGCGAATATGTATAAATTTCACTGACTTGAACAAAACATGTCCCCAAAGATCATTGCCCACTGCCCAGGATTGACCAGCTAGTTGATGCAATCTCAATACATGAGCTAATCAAATTCATGCATATTTATTTTAGATATAGTTAAATGAGAATAAAGCCTAAAAATCGAGAGAAAATATCCATCATCACCAGTAGAGGTATTTACTGCTATAACGTTATGCCTTTCGGCTAAAAATGTCGGGGAAACTTATTAGAGGCTAGTGAACAAAGTGTTCGAAGAGCAGATGATTCGGCATAAATATTTCATATTTATCTCCTTAATTTAGGCACTTTTATGGTCATATGCAGTGTAATTAGGATGGATTTATCTTATATTCATGCTACTAACACTTTTCGATAAGTATTTCTTGTTCCATGTATTTCTCTCTTATTTCACAGGTATTTCGTGAAAGTGAATGCGAGGGAGAAATCGAAATAAAGAAAGAAAAGGAGGAAAGAAAGTCCAAGGGAAAGTAATTTTTAAGCCTGGCTCGGGATGTGGAGCCTAAAGAAAAATTGAAGAACTTGACGCCGTGAGAACACTAGAAGAAATGACACCCAATTTTGAGCTACAGTTAAGAAGTTACGAGTGTTTGAAGTTGAGAAGAATCCAAGGGCGTCAGTAATTTTTCCTCCATGAAAATTGGTTTGGAAGCTGAGGGAATCGATTCGAGTAGTGAACCGGTTCGAGGATCAAGCGAACCGATTCGGATTACCTGTTCGCGAAATTTGATATTTATCCTGATTTTTTTAAATAAGAGTTTGTTTTGATTAAAACTCTTTCAAAAACGACCCTAGCTATTTTGTATTATAATTTGACTTGGAACAAATAAGTTTTAACCTAGTTTACAGATATTTTGGCGGCAAGGAAGATAGGAGGCAAGAATAACATCAAGAGATTATTATTTTGTCATAGTTTTGCAAATTTTATCAATATAAGTATTTCTTTTCTCTAATTTCTTTTCAAGATCAATTATTTCTAGGCTATAATTGTTAATTCCTCTACAATAGGGAATATATATATATATATATATATATTTCTTGCAATATTTACGTAACAATGTTTACATGCAACGTAGAATCCATGTGTAGTGTTAAATTTTCCATGTCCGACTAGGTTTTTAGCGGGTTGGAATACATGAATCCGACCTAGGTATTATGTATAGATATAAAACATGATTGAATTAAATTAATAATTAGAGGCTTGATACTTTATCGATACGATTATTGTAAGCCTGTTAATTTCGTTTTCTGTAGGTAACCAGAGTGTTTAAGGGTGCGATATGCGTGTCGACGATTTTTTCATTCGATTTAGATTTATTTTTGACTATTTCTTATGTGGAGTAAAATCCTCATATATATATAGCGCTTAGATGAATTTAAACTCTTCTCTCAATTATATGTTTGATTCTTGAAAGTTTTATATCCTCCATAATCACTGACGGTTCGGGGGATTGTATTTCGATCCTATTTTTCTCATATAAATTAAGATCAAAAGCTTTTAGTCTTTGCATAATTTAGTTAATTTATATTTTAGTTAATTCGCAGTTAATTAAGTTGCATTAGTTATGTAGAATTCTCCATAAAAACTCATCACCTTTTCTTTCCTTTTTTATGAGTCGTTCATTAGGTTTTAGACATCTTTCTAAGTAGTCATCATAATCTTTCCTCTTACTCCATGAGTTCGATACCCGACTTGCTTGGATTATTACTTACGTGATTGACTTACACTTGAGCCGTATTTATATGCATTAGAGACACATTGAGAGTCGCATCAAGTTTTTGGCACCGTTATCGAGACTAGGTAAACATACTAGAATAGGTCGAATTAATCTAATAATTAGACTCCAATTCATAAAAAGCCAAAAAAATGATATAAGAAAAAATTCAAAAAAATTATAAAATCACAAAAGTACAAAAAAAATCAAAAAAATCCAAAAATATTTTAAAAATGTTCTCGCCATCTTTAAATGCAAAATACCCCTCCAAACCTCTATCTCCTCACTATTCACGAAAATCCTACAATCGAGCTCACCTATGATAACCCATGCACCCCAAACTCACCCGCTTTCTGGGTTCCACCTCCTATACCGCACACTCCACCACGAGTCACACTGTGATTCACATGTCTAGGGCGTCCGGTGAGGATATCGAGTCATTAAGTGATAGCCTAATGTCTGATAACGCTAGTTTGGGATGGGTGAGGGTGTAATGCCTTATTCGCCCCATAAGAGACCTCTTATATCCCGAGCGAACCATTACTCCAGGATGCATTATATTCCCGTAAAATGTGGAGAAATTTTATTTCAGTAATGGGATGATTCAAATTCTCCCAACATTACACGGTATGGAGTCAGAAAATCCCTACCTCCACATTACAGAGTTCGAGGAGGCGTGCGAGACGTTCAATGACCAAACGTGCACCCAAGACGTAGTGCGCCTCAAACTTTTTCCCTTCTCCCAAAAGGATTAGGCCAAGACTTTTCTTTGGTCACTAACACCGAACTCGGTAGCAACTTGGAGGGATAAGCAAGCTAAGTTTCTCCAAAAGTTCTTTCTCGCACATAAATCCAATTCTATTAGGGCTCTAATTTAGACCTTTAGACAAAATGAAAATGAGCCATTCGATAGATGTTGAGAGAGGTTCAAAGAGTTAATTAACATGTGCCCACACCACGATTTTGAGAAGTAGAGACTCATCTCCTACTTTCACCATGGGCTAAGCTTAAGTTCCAAATAACTCGTTAAGACTATGTGCCCGGGAGAGTTCTTAGGGTTAGTCGTGGACGATGCGGAGGCTAACTTTAAGTATGTTGTCGAGACTACTCAAGCATGGGACACATCAGATCCAAATACCCAAACCAAAGATAGACACATGTTCACGACTCCTTTTGCACTCAATATTTATTAATTAGCAAAGGAAGCCGAATTAAAGTTTTAAATTAATCAACTAGCCAAGAGGTTAGAAAATGTGGCCGAAGCTTGGGAGGAAGTGTATCCGGATCCACTTGAGCAATAAAGGGGGAGGTGTGCACAATTTGTGAGGTAGGACATTCAACGAAGGAATGCCCGACGATACCTGACTACAAAGTCATGCTCCAAGAACAAGTTGAGGCAGTGGGAGCCCTTAAGGATAATTTTAATGCCCGTCAACGGTTGACCCTTCCCCCTAAAGAGGCCTCCCGTGATGATGTTTTAGACATTCTTAAGCAAATAAAGATTGATTTACCTTTTCTCGAGATGATAAAGAAAATTTCTATTAATGCTAAGTTTTTTAAGGACTTGGTCACGGTGAAACATAGACTAATGGAAACGAAAAATGTATTTTTAGCTCAAAACGTTAGTTCAGTATTGTTGAATGACCTCACGTTGAAATATAAACAACTGGGTGCACCAACCATTCCATGCATCACGGGGAATAATAGAATTGAGAGAGCGCTAATAGATTTATGAACGAGTGTTAACATTCTCCCCTACACTATTTAACGAAAATTTGATTTGGGGAACCTTAAGCCCAAAAAATGACTTTCCAACTCGCAAATCGTTCCATGAAGATACCTCGGGGGATTGTTGAGGATGTGATCATCCAAGTTGACACTTTCTACTTCCTGATAGATTTTATTATTTGTGACACATAGCCCTCCTCTCTCTCGAGTTATCATGTTCCCGTGATCCTTGGCCTCCCATTCTTAGCTACGACTAATGCATTAATTAATACACGCAATGGGCTATTGCAACTCACGTTTGAGAATATGACTCTCGAGACTAATATCTTAAAAATACCTGGCGCATGGGTTACGAGCGCGAGTTATGCGAGACAGATTTCATGGAGCAGGTTGTACACGAGCACGTCGAGGGGTACGACATGAGGGATCCGTTAGGGATGTGTCTGGTTACGATAGGTGAGAGAGATAACATCGATTTTGATCACGAGGTAAGGGAGGCGTGTTTAATCACGACTATCAAGACCAAAAGCGATCAAGTAGACATGAGAAAGAGATAAAGATCTTAGATGAGAGTAAGATAAAGTATTATAACGTTGAGTAATAAAGGGAGTTAAGAGACATGAGCCTAGAATATTTCGATAAGGAATTCAGGCCAGTAGATGATAGCCTCACTGTTCAAGTCCAATTGCAATTGTACTTATTTAGTCACTTAGAGGAGAGCGAATGGAAATATAGGATAGACAAATTCCTTCTTTGTTACCATCCCCCCATGCCACTTGAGTCCTCGAATGCAATCAAGGAGATGACTCGAGTCTCGTTCAATTTAGAGCCTGACCCATGCATTCCCGAAGTTAAGGCAAATCTAGGTTTAACATGCCCTCCAATCTTCATCAAGATAGTCTCCACAAGTCGGGATAAGTATGCTGTAATGTAAATGGGCACCATGAGGACTTCATTCACATCGTTCATTATAAGCCTCGAGGTGTCAAACCTACATATGAATATGATTCCTAGTTGTTTCAATTTTTGGTTTATGAGGTGAGGAAGATGGCGACGAGGAGAATATCTGACCCTATACACGGGTCGGGTGAGAGTTTAGGGGATAGAGAGAGGTTGTCGCACCCCTGACGCGTATGGGGTGATTTTTATTGTGTATTATAGAGTCATATTAGGTTTAAGGTTTTTAGAGGTTAGAGGCTGTGATAGGAGAAGATTAAGAACACTACCACGATGCACAACACACGAGAGAGCGTACGCCATATTACGGATAGAGTTTGAGGTGTCCCGGGGGTACCGAATTATTAGGGGAGTCTTAGGAAGCATTAAAGAGGATAAAAATGAGGTTCATACACTTAGCCTATGAAAAAGGGGAAAAAATCACGTTTGGGTAGTACAAATTTTTGAACCGATTCGCCTGAGGCCCGAATCGGTTCAGATCACCTATAGCCAAATTTTCCCCCCTTTATTTCATTTCTCACTAAATACATTTCACCTCTTTCACCACCCCTCCATTTTAAAATTTCACATTCTAAAAATTCCCTCCACCTACTTTTTCACCACTTTCTCCTTCCTCCGCCATTTCCCACCTCCACCTTTCTAAATTCCAACCAAATCCCATCTCTTCTGACTTATAAATACCCCCATCCCACGTTCTTCAGCACACAAAATATCTCATTTTTTTCCTCACCCAAATTCATCTAAGTCCCATTCTAAGAATTCCAATGGCAAGGAACTACACTAAGTACGACTCCACCGATGTTCTCAACGAGGGGGTCAATCATATTTTTTGCTCGAACTAAGAACGAGATTAGGTTAATTAGTATTTCAAGCCCAACCGCGTCATATTCCTGGAGAGAAAAGTCAAATGGGATGAGCTACCACAAGACGTCACCACACTATTCCAACGTCGTGGGTGGTGCAACTTCCTTAGCACTCCCGATGATACCGTGCATGAGAGGGAGGTGTGCCTTTTCTATGGCACCCTAGCACGAAAGTTAACCACACTCACCGAAGCTTATGTCTATGAGATATGAGTTTTGTTCTCCCTTGTAATCATCTAAAGAAAAATGCGGGAAAAATGGGTAATTCTTCCATAACAATACACCTGCCTCAATATTGGCCTACCCCTCTCCAAAGCCGAGTGCATTGCTTGTATGGTACATGCCCACGAATGGATCTCAGATACCTTTCCTGTGGGTTAACTTTCTGCGAGGGTTTGGTATGTGCACCTCATTACGGGCAGCACAATCCTCCAAATAACCCATGATTCGGTTGTCGGTATCCGCAACGACAAATTTCTATATCACCTACTCGATGATTCAAGTGAAATTAACCTTGCCCGCATTTTCCATAATGAGATTACTCATGTCGCATATGACAACACCGACAAGGTATATCTCCCCTATGCGAGGTTAATTATCGGGGTGGAGTTCTAAATCTACTTTAAAAATCCCCAAACCCATTGGGCACATGTCCACCAAATGAGGGTAGCCCACCCTCCCCCGCGGGTTTTTGAAGATGTCAAAATGTAAGAAGTAGGGGAGGCACCTGTGGTGGGAGGTGAGAAAATGGAGGAGGTGAAAGAGGACTCAGAATATGAACCCGACTTTGATGAGGGTAACTATCATTCAACGATTATTAACCATCGAATTGACGACTTAGAGACTCGATTCGACGGGTTCATAAATGAATATCGTGATGTTTTGCGCAAATATGCACGAGATACAAGCATGATGACACGTATCCAATCAGAGATGTACCATCTCCAAATGGGTCCCAATGCACAACTCTCGAGTTATTTCTATGACCCGTATGCTCGTGACCTAAATGCACCCGACCCATCTCATTGAAGCTCATGTGTTGGTGTTTTCCTTTATTATGTAGTTATTTATTTTGCATTGTAATTCCTATTTGAAAGAACTATGTGATCCCCTATATTATCGCATTGTACCTTGTGTTTTATTGTTAATAAATTTGCATTTTGTTAATTTGTTTTCTTTTATTCCGCAATTTTCTTTTTAATTAGATTTTAGGCCTTTTTGCATGAGGACATTGCAAAAGTCTAAGTTGGGGGGTACATGTGTGTCTTAAAAATTTCACAAATTTCATATTGCCCAAAAAGATTTGAAAAATGTCAAAAAGTTCATAAAAATTAAAATTTTTCAAAAAAGTCAAACATATTTTTCTTCAAAATAAATAAAAATTGGAATTTTAATTCCTCGAAAATATCATTAAATTTTTTGTTTAAAGTCTCAATTTGTAAAAATCAATTGCACTAAGCTGAAATTGATAAAAAATGGAAATTGAGTGAAAATTGACAACTTTACAAATAAGTGTGGAGATTTTTAACCCGGTGAAATTTCGAGCGTATCACTTTTGGCGAGTACTTAAATTACTCCGAGTTAAAAATTAACTCAAAGTTCATTTCAGTGTTTAAATAAGTCATTGGCGATTTCTAAATTATTATTTTGATTGGTTATGGAAAATGAGTGAAATGTCATCTTAAAAATGCGCTAAAAATATCTCTAAATTAAAATTAATTTCGAGATGCATATGGTAAAATAATTAGTAATTCGGATAAATGAAGTTAGGCCATCGTTTGTATACCAAAAAATATCATCCATAGAAAGTTGCAAAAATTTTTATCTTTTTGTAAGCCCAATTGAGCTTAATAATTTTTTTTCTCTTCGTTTGTTAACCCGAATAACCCAATTGGCCCAGAATTATGAAAGTTGAAAATTCATAAATTAAGTCCAAATGATGCATGAAAAGGGGCAAGAAAAAGATAGAAAAAATGCGGAAGAAAAATAGAAAGAAAAAAATGAAAAAGAAAGAAAAATAAAAAAATGAGAAAAATATGAGAAAAAAATAGAAAAATAAGAGAGAATGTGCAAAAGCCCGAAAAAGTGCCAACGAATATTGCAAGGAAATTTCCCAAGTCCAAATTTCCCAAACACTCCCATATTTTACCTAATAAACCTTAAACTCAAAAAATCCTAACCGAGTCCGAATAATGAAATTAATTACCGCCTGAAGAGTTAAAATAAGAAAATATGATAAGAGAGATTGAATGGTGCGAATAAAGGACGATGTTTCCAGTTTTTCAATGACCGTAACCCATTGATGAAATCTTTTCACCCAAATAATTATGTCTTTAAAAATTGTGTGCTTGAATTCGAGTTCCATTATATTTACTCTTAATATCATACACAGCGAGAGAATATAGCCACATTTTGAGTGATCTGTTTGTGAGTTTTCGAAAAGTAGCGTAATGATCAATCGATGGAAATTAGCAGTTTGACTTCGGCTTTGCGAGCACACACACTTTTAAATTGAGATCCTTGAATAAAAATTTAAAGTGATTATTTTTAAGAATTTAAATTATACGATTTAATAATTATTTTGATATTTTTTTATTCAAAAAATGAATTTTGTGGGTAAATTTACTGCAAACCGTCACGAGACACCACTCATCCTACTAGGGTAGCCTTGGGGTTTAACGACTTATTACATACGCTAAAGGCAATAGCTTGCCTGCGAAAAAGGTATTCTATTCCAGAAAATCATTTTGGAAGTGTTTATACCATACTTTTATTCCTTTACATTGCTCAGGACGAGCAACGTCCTAAGTTAGGGGGGTTTGATTCGGCATAAATATTTCACATTTATCCCCTTAATTTAGGCACTTTTATGATCCCATGTGGTGCAATGAGGATTTATTTATCTCGTATTCATGCTACTAACCCTTTTCGTTAAGTATTTCTTGTTTCATGTATTTCTCTCTTATTTTATAGGTATTTCGTACAAGTGAATACGAGGGAGAAAATAGAATAAAGAAAGAAAATAAGAAAATAAAGTCCAAGGTTAAAAATGTAATTTTAGATCTAAAATCCGGATGCGGATCCTAAGAAAAGTTGGATATCTTGAAGACACAAGCACACTGGAAGAAACGACACTCAATTCAGAGCTAGGGTTAAGAAGTTACGAGCGTTTGAAGTTGAGAAGAGTTCTAAGGGAAAATTAGTAATTTTTCCTCCATGCAAACCGGTTTGGAAGTTAGGGGAACTGGTTAGAGCAGAAAACCGATTTGGGGATCAAGAGAACCGGTTCGGATGACCTATTTACGAAATTTGATATTTATCCTGATTTTTTAATAAGAGTTTGTTTTGATTAAAACTCTTCCAAAAATGGCCCTAGCTGTTTTGTATTGTAATTTGACTTAGAACAAATTAGTGTTAACCTAGTTTATCGAGATTTTAGAGGCAAGGAAGAAAGGAGGCAATAAGAACGTTAAGAGATTATTATTTTGTCATAGTTTTGCACACTTTCATCAATTTAAGTATTTCTTCCCTCTGTTTGCCTTAAGATCCATTCTTTCTAGGTTATAATTCTTAATTCCAGTGAAATAGTGTGTATATATATATATATATATATGATTTCTTGCAATATTTACGTAGAAATGTTTACATGCAACGTAGAATCCATGCGTAGTGTTAAATTTTCCATGTTCGGCTAGGTTTTTAGCAGGTTGGGATACATGAACCCAACCTAGGTATTATGGAGAGATATAAAACATGATTGAATTAAATTAATAATTGGAGGCTGGATACTTTGTCGGTATGAGTATTGTAAGGCTTTTAACTTCGTTTTTCGTAGGTAATCGGAGTGTTTAAGGGTGCAATACGCGTGTCGACAATTTTGTCATTCGCTTTAGATTTATTTTTGACTATTTTTTGTACGGAGTAAAATCCTCATATATATATATATATATATATATATATATATATACACACACACACACACACACACACACACACACACACACACACACACTAGGGTATGCCCGTGCCTGAAGGCACGATGACAACTTTCCAAAGTATGAATCGTGGGCAATCCATAAAAGACTTAACAATAAGATCTCCCCATAAAAGACTAATGTTCTTTGAAATAACCTATATTACGAATCTATTAGTTTAAAAAAGTGGCACAATTTTGAAAACCTGTATAATTAAGTCAAAAGGTGTTTTTACAACATAATTGTAAACAATTTTAAAAAATTAGGAGAATAGTAATAGTCCATCGTGAACATCGTATAAACAACAACAATAGTCCTTGTGATAGTCCTCGTCTAAACAACATAATTGATTCCAAAAATTAACAATAGTCCATCTTGGACCTCGTATAAACATCATAATTTAAGTCCAAAAAATTTACCACACAACTAAGTGCAAAGAATTTACAAAATTTGATCAAAATTTCATTTATTTATAGGACTGCCCACCATGTTTACCAAATAAAAATTACTCAAGCAATAATAGTAAATTCCACAACATGAAATTTACATCAATACTCTCATCTCTACAACAATAATCGTTTATATTAAACTTTTAACAATATTGTAATCAAAATAAATTTACAATATGATCTTAATTGAGTATCCCATGTACATCGTTGACAACAATGCGAAGATGAAGAGAACAAAATGTGCAATCCTATTAAGAGTATCGACATTCCGGATGAACGACCGACATGAATGCATCTCATTACTTCATGAAGATTATACGATACGACTCTCCTGATGATAAATAAACTATATCCAAGCCCCCCTTCTATCCCTTGTTCCTAAACATATGGCAATGTATTTTATCATTATATGAGTATAAGAGAAACGCAATTGTTTAAAAATACATCAAATAATTTTTATGAAAAATAGGTATTACAAAATAAAATTTCTAATCAAACATAAACATGTTAATATAAGCCAAATTCATGAGATTTTAAGTGTTTGGATTGGTATAAGGAATGAAATGAATATTTTATACCTGAATAAAAAAGTTGTAACACCTCGCCTAATTAAAATACGGGGTGATCAATCCTTTATTAAATTATAATCAAGGTGAACAGTTGGTTCATTCTTAGCATCACTGTCGCAAAATAAACTTTCCAATTTAAACACCATAAATAATTTAGCTAAGTGTCAAAACCATTTAAAATATTATTTCCATTTTATTAAATCCAATTATGAAAACCTTTAATAAGTAACAGTTTAAGAATCACTCAATTATTTAGACTGAAAATAAACACCCATGAATTTAACCATTCAGATAAACCAATACCAACTTTAAAACTACAAACGAAAAACCATCTTGACAGTAATCAAATCCCAAAGAGTAAAAATACTAAAGATAAATGAACATAATCTCTGACAAATCCAACAGAATGAGGAAACGGGCGACACATGCCCAACTAATTAGAACTGAAATAAGAGTGGAATAAACAACGAAGTCGTCTAAGCAAATGACCCGCATCTCCCACATAAGCTGCAATGCGTCCAGTCCAAAGAACCTAAGCATGACGCCCCTGTGGCTGGGCATTTGTGATATATACAAATATATACAAGAGAGAAGAGATAACAGGAAACGGGTCAGAGCCCGATTGTAAAACAGTTTAAATTTAGTTTAGCAAGTATTTAAAATGCTTACCGGCTAATGTAACAACCATGTTAGTATGTGACACTCTCTTGAGAAATTCTCACCTCTCATCTAGTGTGCACGCCTACCGCACTATTAACCCCAAAAGTTTATTTTAACTTAACTTTCCCATAAGGTTTCATGCTGACAATTACAATGGCTAGGATAATTAATTTTGAAATTAAAGTTCTCACATCTATCTCATTTCATTTTAAAATATTCGAGTGTTGTCAACAAATTCTCAAGCACTTAATAATAAAATCGGAGTATTTATTCATTTCTTAACTACCTTTATGCACAGTAGAACGTTCCCATATTTAAGTAGACATATCAATATTAGCCACTCATATAATATATATATATATATATATACTATCGGCACCCCATATAAGCTCTATGGTGCTGGCATACTCTGTTATCAAGTCCCCGTATCACTCGTACAGGGAAATACTAGTTCGGATCACTCTCGAACTGTATTAACACAAAACATAAACAAATGGAGGCGAAGCATAGTTCCAAGTCACTAAGAGGTCAACACATACCCTCACCTCTCTTAAGACCGTCTGACTATCAATCAAATAGCATGTACCAAGGAATCTTATGTTCTAGGGTACAAGTCATTATCCCCCATAAAGGCCAAATCGAGATAAGATTGTCGCGGTGCGGAAACTCCCCATGATAGCAAGTAGTTCGGGTAGAATTTTACACATATATATAATATATGCACAATCACACAGTCATATATATATATATATATATATATCACTATTCACATTTCTCAATTAGGTGCACCCATGACCCATAATTATAATTATCCATTCTTAATACATTCTATTTGTTTATCCCGTATAACGGACTCGTCTATTTTATTTTCATTTATAGGTTATTCCATACTTACTTCATATCTCTCGAAGTATTCTATCTACCTATGTATAATTTCAGTAGGTACTCTCACTTATTTTCTAGTCTAACTTCCTAACGAGTCTCAATCTTTTATATAAACGTTCTCATAATTACATGTGTAAATCACTCCCCGTTAATCCTTAATTTCATCTTACATTAAATATTTATTGGAGTTTACTAAAACCCTGCTGGTCCTAGTTATATCCCAAAATGTTCGAATAATAATACTCAAAGGTTACTACGCATTTTAATCGGAATAAAGCATAATAAGAGGAATATGCAGTTTTCCAGAAGGGGTCGATTGATCGATGGAAGGGGGTCGATCGATCGATCAAGCCGTTATGGCGAAAACTTCATTAACCCAGTTACGAAAATCCATCTCCAACCTCAACCAAATCTCCATATATGATTCCCAAACTCCCAACAAATGATACTACAAGCACTATATACCCAAATATATGATTTTCTACGTAAAATATGTGAGTTTTCATCCATCATAACGATTTAAAGGGGTAAAATCTACAAAAACTTCAAGAACCCTAATCTTTTCTTTAAATTTCAATTCTTCCAATTCTTTTCCAGGTTTTCTAATTATAAATCCATGAAATTTCGTGGGGTATCCTCTACATACGAATTATATGTCCAGAATATGATTTCTTCTTCTACGACATGTGAATTCTAGTCTCCAAACTAAACTTTCTTTCATGAAACAAGTTCTAAACAACCATAGACTAACATAATTGAGTCATTAACTAAAAGTAAAGAAATATAGATACTTTCCTGGAAATTTAGTTTTTGATTCGTGGAAGAAAGTGGTGTGGTTGTGTTCCCCGTCGCGCGATCTACGATTTGTCGGTGGTGGTGGTGCAAATGGTGGAGTTTTTGGTTTTGAACTCCTTGGAAAGCTTTCCCACTTTTTCTCCAATGGCCGTTCTTTGGTTTTGCTTTTGTTAACCCTAGATGACAACTCCTAGAAGCTGATATAACCTTGGAAAATTCGTGGGTTTAATTGCCCAAAAATACGAAATGTCCAAAACGCCCTCCTGGGATGTTAATTAGGCCTAAAACGCCCCGAGACCCAAACTAAACCATCGGGTATATTATTTTGGCACACTCGAAATGACCATACGGGCGACTTATAATTTATTTTTAATTATACTAATTTAATCCCGACACGACACATACGCGTCCCGATTTAATTTCCACAATTATCAAATTATATACTCGTGATAATTTTAATAAATTCTATTATACATATTACTTTATCCCTTAAGTAATATTCAACAAAATCCCAATAATTACTAACTCTTATCACGTTTGTAAATATTTAAAATAATTTCTGGATTAATATTAAATTAATATCTCAAATTAAATTTAATAAATCCCCAAATTAAGAGTCATAAAAATACGGGGTATTACATACTTCCCCCCTAATAAAATTTTTTTATCTCGAAATTCAAAAAATAAAGCATACCTGGTAAGAATAACTCTGGGTATTTCTCACGCCTGTCTGCGTCACGCTCCCAAGTGGATTCTTCCACATTATGATGCTCCCACTGGACCCGTACAAGTGGAACTTCCTTAGACCTTAATCTCCTTTCGCTATGGTATAAGATAACCACTGGTCTCTCCTCGTAAGAGATGTCAGGTTCTAAGTCAATCTCCTCTATCGCGATGTGGTTATGGGCCATATCATCCCGAAGGTATCATCTCAACGATGAAATGTGGAATACATCATGAATGCGGTGCAAATGCTCTGGCATCCCCAATCTGTATGCTACCGACCCAATCCTCTCGATAATGGGAAATGGTCCCACGTACCTTGGGGCCAACTTTCCCTTATTCCCAAACCTCATCACTCCTCTCACAGGAGACATGCGCAGTAATACTTGGTCCCCCATATTAAATTCTCGAAAAGACCTGTTTGCATTGGCGTAGCTTTTCTTCCTGTCCTGGGCTACCCGAATGCGACTCCTGATAAGCTCAATCCTAGCCGAGGTTTCCTGAATTACCTCTGGTCTGAGCAACTTGTTGTCTCCCACCTCTAGCCAATAAGTTGGAGAATGATAATGCCTTCCATACAATGCCTCAAATGGATTCATGCCGATCGTGAACTGATAGGAGTTATTATAAGAAAACTCCACCAGTGGAAGATGCGGCTCCCATCCTCCTCCAAAATCAAGGACACACATGCGTACCATATCTTCCAACATTTGATTGGTACGTTCTGTTTGTCCATCCGTCTGTGGGTGATAAGCTGAACTCAATCCCAACTCTGTACCCATGGCCTCCTGAAAGCTCTCCCATAAATGCGACACGAAAATCTTGTCTCTATCCGACACAATATCCAGGGGCAACCCATGTAGCCTAATAATCTCGACAATGAACAACTAAGCATACTGGCCCGTAGTATAGTCTGTCCGTACTTGTAGAAAATGATCCACCTTGGTCAAATTATTCACGATCACCCAGATATAGTCGTGACCCCGCTGTGATGTAGGCTGCCCAGTAATGGAGTCCATGGAAATACTCTCCCACTTCCATGTAGGTATCTCCAATGGCTGAAGCAACCCCGACGATCTCTGGTGGTCTACCTTTACCATCTGGCAAGTAGAACACTTGGACACAAACTCATCAATGTCCTTCTTCATCCCACTCCACCAGTACTGCCGCCTCATATCCTAGTACATCTTATCTCCTCCAGGATATACCACAAATTTGGACCCGTGAGACTGTGTCATCACTGCATAACGTAAGTCTTCTCCTTCTGGAACCACCAATATCCCATTAAACCTCAAACCTCCATCGAAACTTACTGAATAGGACTCAGTGCCCTCAGCTAAGAGCCGTATAATATGCTCCCGACAAAATGAGTCTGCTGACTGTGCCTGTATCACCCTCGTAACAATCTTGGGTGTGATTATCATGACAGATATAAAGGAAAGGGCTATCGCGTCCTGGTGACCCATCTCTTTCCACTTCGCTTACTAGACGTATGCTATGTCCCCTAATGCATCATCAACCACGTTAGCTTTTCCCAGATGGTACTGAATTTCGAACTAGTAGTCTTTCACAAACTCTAACCATCTGCGCTGAAGCATATTCAGCTCTCGCTGAGTGACCAGGTACTGCAGTGACTTGTGATCTGTGAACAAGTGAAACTTCTCCCCAATAGATAATGTCTCCATATCCTCAATGCAAAATCGACCGCTGCTAGCTCTAGGTCGTGGGTGGGGTAATTTCTTTCGTGCGGCTTAAGCTTGCGGGAGGCAAAAGATATAGCCTTATCCCGCTGCTGAAGTACTCCCCCGAGTCCCCATAAAGAGGCATCGGTGTACACCAGACACTCCACTCCCGGCTTGGGGAAAGCAAGAACTGGTGCCGAAATCAGCTTATATTTCAGCTCATCGAAAGCCAATTAACAAGCATCATCCCAAACATACGGTACCCCCTTGCAAGTCAGATTCGTCAATAGACTCGCTATTTTTGAGAAACCTCAGATGAATCTCCTCTAGTACCCGGCTAACCCAAAGAAACTACGCACTTCCATCAGTGTCGTGGGCTATCCCCATTCCCTCACTGTAGACACTTTGCTCGGGTCAATCGATATCCCCAATTCTGACAAAATATGCCCCCAAAATTGCACCTCTCATAACCAAAATCCGCACTTCTCGTACTTAGCATACATATGATGCTCTCATAGAGTCTTAAGAACCTACCTCAAGTGCTCATCATGCTCCTCCTCAGTGTGTGAATATATCAGGATGTCATCTATAAAGACGATGACAAACTGATCCAAGAACTCTCCGAACACTCGATTCATCAAGTCCATGACTATGGCTGGAGCATTTGTCAGCCCAAATGACAAGACTTGGAACTCATAGGAACCATATTTCATCAAGAAAGCAGTCTACGACACATCCTGCTCCCTAATCCGTAGGTAACGGTATCCTGATCTCAAATCTATCTTAAAAAAGAAGGTTTCTCCTCTCAGCTAGTCGAACAGGTCATCGATTCGAGGCAATGAATATTTGTTCCGTATCGTGACCTTGTTTAGCTCCCGATAATACACGCATAACCTCAATAAACCATCTCTCTTATTCACAAACAAAACTGGAGCGCCCCAAGGTGAGGTGGTCTTACGAATGAAGCCTTGACCTAACAGTTGCTCTATCTAATCCCATAACTCCCTCATTTTCACTGAGCACGTGCTGTCGGTCGAGTATCTAACATCAAGTCTATGACAAAATCTATCTCTCGGCTGGGGGTAGGCCCGGTATCTCCTAAAATACATCGAAATACTCACGAATGACTGGGATTGAATCTAAGGGAATCACAACCTCCTTAGAGGTATCCTCTTATATGTAATACAAATGAGAGGAAGAGCCTCCCTCTGGGTGAGGCATTGACACCAAAAACATCTCTTGCCCCAGAATGGAAAAGATAACACTCCCACCGAAATAGTCTATCGCGGCTCTGTATGCGGAGAGCCAATCCATGCCACTAATAACATCGTGCTCATGCATCTTTAAGACTAACATGTCTTCTCGTAAAATCAAGCTACCAATCTCTACTCCCACACCCTGGCATATAAAAAAAATCAACGACCTATTCCCCAGTGGCGAGTCTACGCATGTCACAGTGCTCTTTGCTGTGGCTAATAATCTTAAGGCCTTTGTAAAATGAGTATCTATAAAAAAGTGTGTCACTCCAGTATCAAATAAAACCCCACCCATAGTGCCATGGATAGGAAATGTACCCTCAATCACAGGTGGTGCCTGAGGAGTTACATCCTGGTGGACGTTGTAGACACGTCCGTACTGCAACTTCCCCTGCTGTATTGGAGCTACTGGGATGGCTCGTAGGGCTAGTACCTGAGCTGGCACTGGGAGGGAGGCTGGAAAGAGTGGTCTCTGTGGCTCATTATGGGCACCCTGCTTCTATGGGGCCCTATCTTTCTTTGGACAATCCTAGCGCCTATGGCCATTATTGCCACATCCGAAACATTGGCGCCTGAAGTTACCTCCCCTCTATCCCTGCTGACCATGACCCTGTTGGTTATTACCACCCCGCCACTGGCCCGGCTGAAAATGATGTTGTTCCTGATGGCCCTGCTGTTGTCCCTGCTGCTGACGGTGTTGGCCCTGTTGATTAGACTGGCACTATTGGCCCTGCCTAAATCCCCCAAATACCTGTCTAGAGTCACCTGATCGGAACCGCTTGGCAGGGTCCCCCTGATGGGAACTATGTTCACTGTGACGAGTCTGCCCCTGGGCTGCTGGTGCCCCACCAGTACTACTTCCCACTGTCCTGCCCTTTCTGGTTGGACTCTCCTGCTCATTTTCTTTCCTGCAGATGGAAGCGATGATCCTGACAGTGTAACAACGCAGCATTGAGTACATCCTTGTAGGTACTCAGCGATAGATTGCCTATGAGATGCTGGAGAATACTCCAGGCCAATCCATCCATAAACAACAATATTTTCTTCCCCTCTGTGGGTTGGCACTATAGTGAGAAGTCTAGTAAAATTCTCCTCGTACTCAACAACAATCATATTCTCCTATTTCAGATTCAGTAACTTTTGCCTCATCTCAGTCTGCACGGCGGATGGGAAGTATTTACAGTCAAATCGCGCCCAGAACGACTGAATCGTGATGATGTCCCTCTCCTCCAAGGTGGTGGTGGACTCCCACCACTGCAAAGCGGCCCCCAATAGCTTAAAGGAAGCCAACAGCTGTCTCTGTACGTCCGTGTACTCATACATGCGCAGATGCCTCTGGATATCTTTCTTCCATTGGCTGGCGACTATGATATCTGAAATACTTGAGAACTCCGGGGGATGCGCCTTCTGAAAGGCATCCCTAACCCGCTCCCATACAGATGGAAGTTGAGATGGTACTGGCGCCACTGCATGAATCTGGGGTGAAGCCTGTTGCACTACCTCCAATGCGGCATTCACCGCTTGAGCAATAATAGCGGCTACCTCGGTTGCGTTCATCATCCCCTAAGCCGGAGCTACTGGCTGCTTGGCCTGGGCATTTCTATCTCGGGGTGCACGTCTCGGAGGCATCTAAAACGAGAAGGAAGTTTATTAGTCTATAGTTATTATCAAATCTCGAATAGCTGAAGACGTAAGTGTAAATAAAAGAATACAACAATCCTAAAATAGGGCTCTATATCAAGAACGCTAAGCTGGAAGCGAAATAATCCGTACAGATCCTAAAGGACACTAGAACCTGATGCTCTGATACCACATGTAACAACCCGCCTAATTAAATATCGGGTGATTAGTCCTTTATTAAATTATAATCAAGGTGAACGGTTGGTTCATTCTTAGCATCACTGTCGCAAAATAAACTTTCCAATTTAAACACCCTAAATAATTAAGCTAAGTGTTAAAACCATTTAAAACATTATTTTCATTTTATTAAATCCAATTATGAAAACCTTTAATAAGTAATAGTTTAAGAATCACACAATTATTAAGAATGGAAATAAACACCCATGAATTTAACCATTCACATAAACCAATACCAACTTTAAAACTACAAAGGAAAAACCATCCTAACAGTAATTAAATCCTAAAGAGTAAAAATACTAAAGATAAGTGAACATAATCTCTGACAAATCCAATGGAATGAGGAAATGGGCGACACATACCCAACTAATTAGAACTGAAATAAGAGTGAAATCAACAACGAAGTCGTCTAAGCAAATGGCCTACATCTCCCATATAAGCTGCAGCACGTCCAGTCTAAAGAACCTAAGCATGATTCCCTTGTGACTGGGCACCTATGATATATACATATATATACAAGAGAGAAGAGATAACAGGAAACGAGTCAGAGCCCGATTGTAAAACAATTTAAATTTAGTTTAGCAAGTATTTAAAATGCTTACCTGCTAATGTAACAACCATGTTAGTATGCGACACTCTCTTGAGAAATTCTTACCTCTCATCTACTGTGCACGCCTACCGCACTATTAACCCCAAAAGTTTATTTTAACTTAACTTTCCCATAAGGTTTCATGCCGATAATTACAATGGCTAGGATAATTAATTTCTGAATTTAAAGTTCTCACATCTATCTCATTTCATTTAAAAATATTCCACTGTTGTCACAAAATTCTCAAACACTTAATAATAAAATCAGAGTATTTATTCATTTCTTAACTACCTTTACGCACGGTAGAACATTCCCATATTTAATTATACATATCTATATTAGCCACTCATATAATATATATATATATATATACTATTGGCTCCCACATAAGCTTTATGGTGCTGGCACACTCTGCTATCAAGTCCCCGTATCACTCGTACTAAGGAAAATACTAGTTCGGAATCACTCTCGAACTGTATTAACACAAAACATAAATAAATGGAGGCGAAGCATAGTTCCAAGTCACTAAGAGGTCAGCACATACCCTCACGTCTCTTAGGACCGTCTGATTATCAATCAGATAGCCTGTACCAAGGAATCCTATGTTCTAGAGTACAAGTCGTTATCCCCGATAAAGGCCCAATCGAGATAAGACTGTCCCGACACGAAAACCCGTCGTGATAGCAAGTATCTCGAGTACGATTTTTACACATATATATAATATATGGACAATCACACAGTCATAAATATATATAACTATTCACATTTCTCAATTAGGTGCACCCACCACCCATAATTATAATTATCCGTTCTTAATACATTCTATTTGTTTATCCCGTATAACGGACTCGTCTCTTTTATTTTCATTTATAGGTTATTCCATACTTGCTTCATATCTCTCGAAGTATTCTATCCACCTAAGTAAAATTTCAGTAGGTACTCTCACTTATTTTCTAGTCTAACTTCCTAACGAGTCTCAATCTTTTATTTAAACGTTCGCATAATTACATATGTGTAAATCACTCCCCGCTAACCCTTAATTTCATCTTACATTAAATACTTATTAGAGTTTACTAAAACCCTACTGGTCCTAGTTATATCCCAAAATGTTCTAATAATAATACTCAAAGGTTACTACCCATTTTAATCGGAATAAAGCAAAATAAGAGGAATATGCAGTTTTCCAGAAGGGGTCGATCGATGGATGGAAGGCGGTCGATCGATCATCGATCGATCGATGTTCCTGTGTCGATCGATCGATCAAGCAGTTATGGAAAAAATGCATTAACCCAGTTATGAAAATCCATCTCCAACCTCAACCAAATCTCCATATATGATTCCCAAACTCCCAACAAATGATACTTCAAGCACTATATACCCAAATATATGATTTTCTATGTAAAATATGTGAGTTTTCATCCAGTATAACGATTTAAAGGGGTAAAATCTTCATAGATTTCAAGAACCCTAATATTTCCTTTAAATTTCAATTCTTCCAATTCTTTTCCTAGTTTTCTACTTCTAAATCCATGAAATTTCGTGGGGTATCCTCTACATACGAATTAGATGTCTAGAATATGATTTCTTCTTCTACGACATGTGAATTCTAGTCTCCAAACTACACTTTCTTTCATGAAAGAAGTTCTAAACAACCCTAGACTAGCATAATTAATACATTAACTAAAAACAAGGAAAGATAGATACTTGCGTGGAAATTTAGTTTCTGATTTGTGGAAGAAAGTGGTGTGGTTGTGTTCCCCGTCGCGCGATCTACGATTTGGCGGTGGTGGCGGTGCAAACGGTGGAGTTTTTGGCTTTGAACTCCTTGGAATGCTTTCCCACTTCTTCCCCAATGATCGTTTTTTGATTTTGTTTTTGTTAACCCTAGATGACAACTTCTAGAAGCTGATATAACCTTGGGAAATTCACGGGATTAATTGCCCAAAAATACGAAATGTCCAAAATGCACTCCAGGGATGTTAATTAGGCCTAAAAACTCCCCGAGACCCAAACTAAACCCCGGGTACGTTATTTTGACTATCTCGACCCTTCCGGACCCATTGGAGAACTCAAAATGACCATACAGACGACTTATAATTTATTCATTTTTAATAATACTAATTTAATCCCGACACGACCCAGACGCGTCCCGATTTAATTTCCACAATTATCAAATTATTTACTCGTGATAATTTTAATAAATTCGATTATACATATTACTTTATCCCTTAAGTAATATTCAACAAAATCCCAATAATTACTAACTCTTATCTCGCTAGTAAATATTTAAAATAATTTCTGGATTAATGTTAAATTAATATCTCAAATTAAATTTAATAAATCCCCAAATTAAGAGTCATAAAAATACGGGGTATTACATACTTCCCCCCTAATAAAATTTTTTTATCTCGAAATTCAAAAAATAAAGCATACCTGGTAAGAATAACTCTGGGTATTTCACTGGATAAACTTTTGGAGCCGGTGATGGACCATCAGCTTCTCCACAAACATTGGAAAGCTTTTAAACCTGTTTATTGACAGAAAACTCGATTTGCCATTAAAATAGAAAGATAATTAAAAAAATTACAGTATAAGAGAAGTGTCAAAAGAGAAGTATTAGACTTCACAAAACCATATCTAAACCACATCATATCTCGAGTATTCATAAAATCTCAGTTATACACACACACACACACACACACACACACACACACACACACACACACACACACACACACACACATATATATATATATATATATATATATATATATATATATATATATATATATATATATATATATATATATATATTAAATGAAATCTATTTCATTGTAGTTTAAAGAATGTTCTGTTGTAAAAAAGCACCCTAGGCTGCAATCCCTTAATGAAAATGTAAAATAAAGACTAACATCTATATCAGTTGCTTGTACATGTGCACACCTCAAGATGATGACCTATTATCTTTACGTAAAAAATTGGGAGTAAGAAAAGGCCAAATAATACAGTGAATGAAATCATATGCTACCTCAGAAAATAAAGAATGATAAGAGACCTTAATACCTTGCTGTATTTATTTAAATGACCTCTTGATCTCTTCAGTCAATGTTCTCACAGCTACACTCCACGTGTGTCTTCTCGAATCACTGCACAATATTTTATGCATTATTTTCAACTCTTATGGATTTTCTTTCTTCAACAGTCCTCTCAAAACAGACTGCAAATCTTCATCCAATAAGTGATTATCACCATCTACTCTCTAATTGACTCCAAAAATTATTGGCTTGTTTTCCCGTTTGGAAAATATTGATCCAAAAGGGTACTTCTCGGCATCTCTAGAACTAACTGAAGTCACAGTTGGGTTTGGGATGTTTTCTAGATACTCTTCCTTCATTGTAATCTTTTGATCCCAGTACTCGACACATTGATGATTCGGGTTAAGAGCCTCAATATCCTGAATAATGGATGGGATTTTTTCTAGATACTCTGTTGTATATATATTGAAAACCCATTGAAGAATAAAATTCTCTCTTGTACACAAAATCTAAACAATAGAGAACACGTTCCAAAAACCAACAAAACAAACACACAATGAACAATAAAAAGTTTAAAAAACCCACACAGGTAATCGTTCATAAATCCGCAACCCAAAAATATCAAAAACTCTTACCTCATATAGTGCAATGTTCGGTCGATAGTGAGGGGAATTGAGATTGAGTGGACGACATAGTTCCTGGGTTTGGACGTGGGAAAATGGAAGAGAGAGAAGAGAATGAGAGGCGTAGAGAGAGAGGGTCGCATATAGGAGATGGAGAGAGAGGTAGTGTAGATAAGATTGAGATTAGTGAGAGCATGATTGGTTAAAATATACTATTCTACCCTCTTTTTTGAATTTTGAAAAAAAGGGGGAAACAAATTAGAGTGTGTAAAAAGAGGGGGTATCCAAAGTTTTCAAGGGTAAAATAAAGAGTGCAAATTTTTTTTATTTTGTGATGTCATTGTCAAACTTGGGACATACATAAGTTTTGTACTTTATTATATATATATATATATATATAGTGCTTAGATGAATTTAAAGTCTCCTTTCAATTATATATTTGATTTTTGAAAGTTTTATATCCTCCATAATCACCGCTGGTTCGGGGAATTGTATTATGATCCCAATTTTCTCATATAATTTAAAGTAAAATTTTTTCAATCTTTGCATATTTTAGTTAATTCGCATTTAATTAGGTTGCATTAGTTACGTAGAATATTTCATAAAAACTAATCACCTTTTCTTTCCTTTTTTCGCGAGTTAATCATTAGGTTTTAGACATATTTCGAAGTAGTCATCACAATCTTTCATTTAGTCCCTAAGTTCAACACTCGACTTTATTGGATTATTAATTATGCGACTGGATTACACTTGAGCTGTATTTACACGTACTAGAGACACATTTAGAGTCGCTTCAACAGATCGAAAAGAACACGGAGTTATATATTGATGATATGCGCATGAAGAGAAAAAAGGAAGCCGACCACATCAAAAACTTATAAAAAACTTTTGATCATCTAGAAAAACATTATATGGAGCTTAACCTGATGAAATGTGTCTTAGGGGTGAAGGAAGGGATGTTCCTAGGATTCGTTATCAACCAGAGAGGAATCGATGCTAATCTCAAGAAAATCCAGGCAATAATTAATTTGCAGTCCCCAACAACCTAAAAGGGAAGTGCATAGACTAACATGATACATGGAAGCGCTTAACAGGTTTGTATTTAGAGCCAATGATAAATGCCTTCCATTAGATAAAGTGTGAAGGAAAACTTTTGAATGGAATGATGAGTGAGAGACAACATTCATAGGTACTTTGGTTCTACACCTCTTTTCTCTAAACCATTTTTTGGGGAGAAACTCTATCTATATTTAACCATATCAGAATCAATGGTCAGCTAGAATTTGGTATGACAGGAAGAAAGGGTACTAAGGCCCATTTACTACACCAGCAATGCATACCGAGGAGCAGAATTTGGTATCCCAGATCAGAGAAATTAGCTCTTGCACTGATCAAAGCTTTCAGGAGAATGAATCCTTATTTCCAAGCCCACTCGATTGTCATCTACACAGACCTTCCTCTGTGGCAAGTGTGGGTACCCGAAATTTAGAACTATGGGCCCGGACGAGTAGCCCAGTCCTAGCGGCCCAAAGTCCAGGCCCCTCATCTTTTATAATTGATCCGGTCTCCCCCCACGATCCCATGAAGGGAAGTTATAGGGGAAATGGAAAACATGGAGGAACCCATCACCTCCACTCATCTACATGTACATGTATATATTAAACCCTTGGTCCGGGGTAAAAGGACAAGTGGTATTCTCTGTAATCACTCTCCGGAGTATATAGAAATAATATCGACTGCACCACCGTGGACGTAGGCACATCTTGGCTAAGCCACGTACATCCTTTTTTGTGTGATTAGCATATTGTATTCCTTGTTCTCTTCTTGATAATCTTTCTCTCATATTTATTTATGTTGCATAATAATTGCATCTACAATTGGCGCCGTCTGTGGGAATCGCTCATCTTTCCCTGAGAAGAGCCCACGTCAAGATAGGAGTTTAAGATGTCTGGCCACAGCAGCAATGCCCCCCAAGCAAGAGATATTCAAGAGCCACCTGCTCCTCGCAAGATTAGGTCTGAAGTTCGACGTTCGGATCAGAGAGCTCGCCTGGAAAGACCAGCCTCAGAAGAAAGTTAGGGACCAGGGAGGACCACGCAGATATCCAGGTTGATTGATGCGTATGGGGCAAGGCTCCACGAGCAGAGGGAGTTTTCTCACAGATACGAGGCTGAGAATGCTCGCTTGAAAAGAAGACTGGAAATACTAGAAAGGGAGTTTCGTCCTGATAACCGGAGACGCCCATATCGCACTCCTAACCCTCAGGTGAGCAAGTCTCGCAGCCGAGGAAGGAGCTCTAGGCGAGAATCTCAAAGGGACAAAGGAGGCAAGTCATACGACGACCTCCGCGAACAGCTGCGAAGAGCTCGCCGCCACCAGAGCCCTGCTCGCAGCGACGAGCACATACGAAACATGGTCCACAGGGAGATGGACCAGCATCCCGCTCACCACGGAACAAGATCAACTAGAGAGCTCGCGAGGCGAGCTGTCAAAACCCAGATGAAGTCACCTTTCACAAGAGAAATCGAAGAGGAGGAAGCTCCTAAGAAATTTACTAGTCCAAGGTTCAAGATTTACGACGGAAAGACTGATCCCATCGATCACTTCAGGTAATACCGACAGGCCATGACCCTACAGAGTCACTGAGATGCCTTGATGTGCCGTATTTTCCCCTCAAGCCTTCATGATGTAGCACAGAAGTGGTTCGAAAGGCTCCCCCATCGGTCGATCAAGAATTTCAAATCCCTAGCCGAACTCTTTATGGCCCGATTCATTACCAGTAGCTCCCATCCCAAAAGTATGGATGATCTACTGACAATAAAGAAAACGCCTCAAGAGACCCTCTGAGAATACGCGAAGAGGTACTGGGAGTTATTCAATGAGATCGAGGACTGCGCGGAGGAAGTGGCAGTGGCCTCCTTCAAAATTGGGCTCCCTAGTTCTTCCCTCCTCTACCAATCCCTGAGGAAGAAGGAAGCTATGACTATTGATGACCTAATGGCCCGAATTGAGAAATATGCAAAGGTGGAAGACATCACCCACCCTAATACAGGAGAAAACGATCGATCTAAGCTCACTACGAAGGTAGGTGAGAAAACTGAGAACCAGAGGAAAGGAGGAAAGAATGGGGGAAAAAATGGAGGGAACCAGGATGCGCCGAAAGCATTCCAGGCGGTCAACACCGTCTTCAAAGAACCAATTTACAAGGTTCTCGCGAAGATTAAGGATGAGCCATTCATCAAGTGGCCCAGGAAGATGGGGGGAGATCCCTCGAAGATGAACAATGCTTTAAGATGCGCTTTTCACAAAGAGGGAGGGCACAAGATCGAGCACTACAAAGATCTTAAGTCTCGCCTCAAAGAATTATCACAGTCCGGGCATTTGAACGACTTTGTGGAAAAAAGGGCAGAGAAAGTGATTGCCAACAGAGAGATGAGACCCGACAATGTGCTGGAGGATGATGCTGGACACGAGTTCGTTGTAATTCACGGAGTATCTGACGTCAAGCAGATACAAGGGAACTCAGCTCGAATGGAGATGAAAAAACTTACAGCGGTAATGCAGGCTTTTCAAATCAATCCAGTAAAGTCACAGTCAGGAAAGCGTCGACGAGCAGAGGACGTCAACTACAACAAGCATATTGTTTTCACGGATGAAGATTTTATGGGAGTAAGGACCCCACATCATGATGCCCTGGTCATTACACACAGGATAGCCAACTTTGACATCGATAAGCTGTTCGTCGATCAAGGAAGCTCATCCGAAGTAATGTACCTCGATCTGTTCAGAAAATTGAAGTTGAGCGTAGCCGACCTAAAGGAAGCTACTGTTCCTTTGGTCGGCTTCACTGGGAAAATGACCATTCCCCTAGGCAAGATAGTGCTGCCAGTTCATGCTGGGAACGTCTCCAAGATGATTGAGTTTTTGGTAGTTGACATCGAATCACCATACCAGGCCATCCTCGGCAGAGGATGGCTTCATACAATGAAGGTGGTCTCCTCGACCTACCACCAGAAGCTTAAGTATGTAACCGAGCGAGGAGTAATGAAGATACACGGCGACCAAGCGATAGCGAGGAAGTGCTTCATAGCAGCCATCCGACCAAAGCCAGAGAAGAAGGCCGGTCAACCCAGCGAGAAGGTTAAAGAAGGTGTGATACCTTCTAAATAGCAACTAAAGTATGGAAGACCAGGAGTAGAGGAGACCAGGCTCCTCCCCTCCGAGTGTGTCATCGAGGACCTGGTAGAAGTTATAGCCGAAGATGGTGATAGTAGCAGAGTTTTCTTGATTGGAGCATCTCTCACAGATCAAGAATAGAAGGAGTTGACGACCTTGCTGAGACGCAACGTAGATATTTTTACATGGGAACCATACGAGCTGCCTGGCATTGATCCTGATATGGTCTGTCATCAGCTGCACGTCGACCCCACATTCAAGCCAGTAACGCAGAAGGCACGAAGAACTGTACCCGAAAAGGCTAAAGCGGTCGAAAAAGAGGTCAAAAAACTGCTGGATGCAGGATCCATATGGGAAGTACAATTCCCCAAGTGGTTGTCCAAACCAGTAGTAGTTCTGAAGAACAATGGGAAGTGGAGAGTTTGCATCGACTTCACTGACCTCAACAAAGCATGCCCTAAGGATAGTTTCCCCCTCCCGAAGATAGACCAACTGGTAGATGCCACTTCATCTCACGAGCGAATGAGTTTCCTGGACGCATACTCAGGATATCACCAGATCCCCTTGTATGCACCAGACCAGGACAAAATGGCGTTCATCACGACGGTTGGTTTGCATTGCTACAAGGTCATGCCATTTGGGCTCAAGAATGCGGGGGCAACCTACCAGCGGCTGGTCACAAAAATGTTCAAGGATCAAATGGGAGACACAATGGAGGTCTACATGGACGACATGCTCGTTAAGAGCAAGAAGAAGGAAAATTACCTCTCAGACCTATCAAAGACCTTCGAAATCCTCAGGAAGTACCGAATGAAGCTTAATGCAAGCAAGTGTTCCTTCGGTGTCCAGTCAGGAAAATTTCTTGGATACTTGGTCAGTAAGATAGGCATTGAATCTAATCCGAACTAAATCGATGCAATCAACAGGGTACAACCCCCTCGAACAGTCCGGGACGTGCAGAAGCTCACAGGAATGCCCGCTGCCTTAAATCGCTTCATTTCCAAATCCTCCAAGAAGTGCAAGCCTTTTTTCCAGCTTCTAAAAGGGAGCAAACCGATAGAATGGAGCTCGGACTTCTCGCGAGCTTTGGATGAGCTCAAGTCCTACTTAAGCTCTCCACCGCTGCTTGTCATACCACATCAAATGGATTCTTTGTACCTGTACCTCTCGGTATCCAATCATACTGTCAGCTCGACGTTAATATGCGAGGTCGCAGGAATCCAACACCCCATTTACTACGCGAGCAAGGCCTTATTAGACGCCGAGCAAAGGTACCTTCCATTGGATAAGCTCGCCTTTGCACTGGTAATAGCCTCGAGGAAACTGAAGCATTATTTCGAAGCTCATACTATCACCGTCCTTACATCGCACCCCCTTAAGGCGATCCTAAGGAAAGCGGATTTATCGGGCAGATTGTCTAAGTGGTCAGTCGAGCCCGATCGGTTCGACATCCAATTTCAACCAAGGACTGCTATCAAGGGTCAGATCCTCACTGATTTTATAGCCGAATTCACTGGCGAAGAACTCCCCGAGCAAACTCAACCAATAAAGCAAAAGGATAACCCAGCAACAGTGAAAACTTGGAAACTATTCGTTGACGGAGCCTCCAACTCAAAGGGGGCAGGCGTAGGCATTGTTCTCATCACCCCAGAAAACACCATACTTGAGCAAGGAATCAGGCTTGGATTTGCAGCCTCCAACAACGAAGCAGAGTACGAAGCCCTAATAGTCGGTCTCCATAAGGCATAAACTCTGGGAGCAAAACGTTTACAGGTGTTCGGCGATTCTCAACTAGTCTCCAACCAGATAAGTGGAGATTACAACGCGAAGGATGAGAGAATAGCAGCCTACCTCGCCCTGGTGAGAAAACTAATGACAAGCTTCGAAGAGATTAACATCCAGCAGTTTCCCAGAGGACAAAACAGTCATGCCGATGCCTTAACAGTCATTCCCATCGATTTCCTCATTTGTCCAAGCATTAGCCACAACAGCAAGCTGCCAAACGTGGAACAAATACTCCAGGTGGGATCAGCCCCCAGCTGGATGGACCCCTTAAGAGACTAATTAAAGGAGGGCACGCTCCCAGAGGACAAGAAAACTGCCCACCAGATAAGAGTCAAAGCTGCTCGCTTTCACTTGTCCACAGGAAGTGACTTGTATAAAAAGTCCTTCTCCGGTCCCTAACTTAGGTGCGTCCACCCAAGTGATGTCGAGCAAGTGCTGCACGAGCTTCATGAGGGAATTTGTGGAAGTCATGTCGGAGGAAGGTCTCTAGCCTTTCGAGCAATGAAGGAAGGCTATTATTGGCCATATATGCAAAAGGACTCCGCATTATATGTTCGCAAATGCCAGCTTCACGCACCAATGGTCCACCAACCCGCTAGCAACCTAAAATCCCTGACCAGCCCATGGCCATTTGCCCAATGGGGGATGAACATCGTGGGACCACTACCCACTGCTGCCGGCAATCACAAATACCTGTTAGTTACGACTGACTACTTCACCAAATGGATCGAGGCAGAACCATTGGCAAACATCCGAGACGCTGATATGATAAGGTTCATATGGAAGAATATAATCACTCAATTCAAAATCCCCAGAACCATCATCACTGATAATGGGATACAATTCGAGAGTGGCCCCTTTCAGGACTTTTGTAACGAACACGGGACCAGGCACAAATTTAGTTCGGTGGCATACCCTCAGAGCAATGGGCAAGCAGAAGATTCAACAAAACTGTGATCGATGGATTGAAGAAGCGACTAGAGCGAGCCAAGGGCGCATGGGAAACCAAGCTACCCCATGTCCTATGGGCATACCGAACAACTCTTTGGAGAGCAACAGGAGAAACCCCATTTTCGCTAACATATGGCATGGAAGCAGTCATTCCACTAGAAGCGGGTTTGCCGATAATGAGATCCGACCTTGTCGACCAAGGCCAGAATGATGGGGCGTTGCTCGCTGAACTCGACCTCGCCGATGAGCGTAGAGAACTTTCCCTAGTGAAGCTTGCGAGCTATCAGCAACAACTCGCAAAGCATTACCACAAAAGGGTTAACCCGAGAAGATTCCAAGTTGGGGACTATGTTCTAAGGAAAGTCCTGGGCAACACAGTAAGGTCATCAGACGGAAAGCTAGGCCCAAACTGGGAAGGACCCTTTAAAGTAAATAGGGACGACCTGCAAGGTGCATATCATTTGGAAACGATAGAGGGTAGAGAGATACCACGAGCATGGAATGCAGCTAATCTCAAGAAATTCTATTTTTAAGTTCTCAAGGAATTCTATTGTTGAATATTTTTCTTATATTTGTTATGTGAAAGGAACAGTTCATTCCCCTTATTACTAATGAAATAAGTAACTGCATTTTATCACACATCTTTTTCCAAATCACAGGCACGATGATCGATATAGCAGGGGAATACCCCTCCTCAGGTCATCATCATGAAACACGAGAGACCTCTTAGCATTGCCCCTGGCAATATATAAAGCCCTACAGAGGATTCTTAGGCAATGCGACCAGATTTTATACTGGCCATCAAACCTACTTTGGTTGAGCAAAATCCTGACCGGATGAAGACATCCAATACCAGGTGTGTCCTCGCCAATTGCCCTGCTTAGGCCTAAGGGAGTGTGACGACACAACCTAAAAGGTAAAATGGGGCATAATGGTATTTTGGTATTATACTGGACTGGGGGGACACTTGCATGGCAAAAAAAAAAAAGGATTATGAAGCAGCAAGAATATAAAAAGATTGGATGAACACGTTTAGTCGGCAAAATTGCCCAAAACACGAACTTTTCATTAACCTCTTATATTTACAACAGTGATAATACATGTTTAGTCGGCGAAGCTCGCCCAAAGCATTTACATTATCAAAAAAGATAAAAGAATAACAGCTTGTTATATTTACAACAACGATAATACACGTTTAGTCGGCGAAGCTCGCCCAAATAATTTACATTATCAAAAGAAAAACAACATGCAAAAAATTCAAGAAGGTGGAAGCCTCCGAACAAGATAATCTGCCACTCTAGCTCTTCGTCCATCATCAGGAGCAGGGACCAGCTCTTTCATAACCTCATCTGCATCCAACTCTAATAGTTGCCGAGGAATAGCATCAATGGGGATCCATCGATCATCCCTCCCGAATGGGTTGGGCATCAGAGTGGAGGAGGACATATCATGACAATACCATAACATCGAGTTCCTCGGGACCTGAAGCTCTTTCAAGGCACTCAACCACCCTCTGATGAAAGAAATTTCTTCGAACTCGGATAGTCTTGTGGGAGCATATAGCCATCCTTGATCATAACCGTCATCCCACGCTTGTCGAGGACCCTTCTTGAATAAATGCCGCAATCGGGTAACGTCCCTTTGAAGCCCAGAAACAATTACATATGCTCGCCGGACAATATCACAGAGCTCTTACATCTCCTTGTCTCGCTGTTCTTCTACTTCCCTGTTCCTGCCCCTTGTGCTCCTACCAGCTCGCTGGAGGGGAGGACGAGTGGAACCTCGCGGCATAGGATAAGTATGTCCAGCTCACGAAGACGAGGAGCTTTACAGAATCGCTGAAGTAGTGCTCGGCGCATGCTCTCTAAGTTGCAGGACTTCCCTCCTCAGGTTTTCATTCTCCTGCTGCAGGAACTCCCCAACTTGATTTATCTCGGTGGCCTCTAGAAACCTTGCTCTCAGTATATTGACTTCCTCTTGTACAGATGCACCAATGCCTTCCATCTCCTGGATCCTGTCCTTCAGCTTAGCCACTAGCTTGGACTGCTCCTTATACTTTTGGTTCCTTGACCTGAGAGACTTGCAAAGCCTAACAAAGGCCTGACAAACCTGAGGACTGGCATTGGTGCCAAGAGTCCGGCCCAATTGAGATGTGGTAGGAATATACTCTTCTACATCAGTCAACTACAAGACATAAAAGGGCAATGGAAAGAAAAATCAATCTATGCACTGGAAAAAGAATCCTTTTTATTTCATTGATAAAGGTCAAGTACATCGAGCAGAAAATGGAAAAATTACAAGCAGAAGTACAAAAATAGTCCTAAGAGAGGATTAACTAGCAACCTCAGGCTGCCCAGAGGTGGATGGCTGCTTCCCCTTGTCAGCAGCAACAGAGGAATCCCCCTCTATAGGGATGCCCTCATTCGCCTGGGCAGGACTAGCATTGGCATAAGTTGTTTGAGAGGCAAGACCAACACCCTCGATGGCTGGGGCAGGGGCTTCTTCATCCACAGTTGGCCTCGGACCCGGGTCATGCTAGTCGAACAGGGGAGACTCAGCATCAACACCAGAATCTAGGAGGGCCTTGTTCCATCCCTTCTTGAAGTTGAAACGGCTGATGTAGCCTATCTGAACTTTGACGTCTTTATAAGTAGCAGCCCACCCGGAGTTGTATGAATCCTCCTTGACGGTGGCTACCATGGACTCTTTCTCCTTTAGCTGCTCGGTTAGAGCCTTGTTCTCCTCCACAACACCCAGCTTGCTCGAGCAGATAAGATCATAGGCCTGCCTCAGCTCGCTCAGCTCCTTAACGGCCGCATCCCTCTCACGATTAGAATTGATGAGGGCCAGATCAGAGGAAGCTCGAGCGGCATCAGCAGCCTTCAAATTAGCCTCCAATTGAGAACCCCTGACCTCCAGAGTGGACTTCTGCTGCTCCAGCTCGCCATTCATTCTCACTAACTTGTCGCGAGAACGGTAGAGCACGGTGAAGTCAGTCACAAACTGCCAAAAAATAAAAAAGAAATCAAGAAAGAGAAACAACTAAAACTTGTTAAGGAATTGAAAAAGGGAGAGAACCTTACCAAGGCTAGTCTATGGCTAGCTTGAAGGGTCAATTGATCAGACCCCAGTGCTCTCTAGCGATCTACAGGAAGAACTTCCCTCTCGAGCAGCGCAGGTGCCAACTAAGGAGAAGTGGCAACTGAGGCCCCCTCGGGAAAAGCAGACACCGGGACCAAGGCTTGCCCAACCTTCATCCTCGACTCCATCTTCCTCCTCTCTTCCTCTCCATCTTCTCCCTCTCCTCCATCCTCTTTTTTTCCTCCACCTTCTTTCTCTCCTCCTCCTTTTTTCTCTCCCTCTCTCTCACCTGCTCTTCCTCCCTCCTCTTCCTCTCTTGCTCCTGAGTGGAAGATTGAGAACCAGCAGCCACGGCTCTTGAAGAAGACTTTTGTTTCTTCGACCTCTGTTTAATAAGCACATGGTCCTCATCATCATCGTCTCTGATCAGGTTCTTCCTTGGAGGCATCTCTTCACCTGAACTGTTGGAAGTGCTCGACGATCCTCGAGCTTCAGAATCATCTTCAGAAGAACTGCTACTGTCAGAGCTCCCTTCACCCAAATTACTCGCAGCTCCTGCAGGCTCACTCTCAGAGCTGCTCTCCTCTTCATCCAACTGGATAGGCTCAGCAGTAGTCTCTCTAAAAGAATCAAACTCTGGAACACTATCCACAGGCCATGATATGAAGCTGGAGCCTACGTTCTTATACTCGAGCAAAAAGGCAGCAGACCTGGGATGCTCGTCGTCACCCAGAGGCTCCCTGAGATTCCAAGCTTTCACCAACTCTGAGATACGAACCTCGCTGAGAGCAGGCTCCAAATTCTTTGTCCTCTCTGTGGAAGAAACAGCAAAGAGAGGTTAGAAAAGTCACAAGTCAACAAAGGTTGAAATAACAAGTACAATGTCTACCTATATATTCTTCCTCGTAAAAAGGGACAGTGAACCTCTCAGACCTCGACCCTTCAAACTGGGGAGGGAACTGCCAATTCCTAACGAGGAAACCCTCCTGCCAGTTGTCCTTATGGGAATCAGGTAGGTTTACTACCAATACCCTATCAGGATTCCTAGCTTTGAGGTATAAGACACCTGAGCTAGTTCGAGAGAAGGAATAACAAAAATAGATCTCGACAAGTCCTAACCAAGTACCATACAACTGGTTTATTCTATGGACGCCATTTACTATCTTCCACACATTGGGCGAACACTGTGCGGGAACAATAGTAAAATAACCAAAAAAATGCAAAAATAGATCATTAGGGGGAAAAGTAAGTCCCCCCTGGGAGAGCAACAAAACATGGATCCAGTGGGCATCCTCTATATCCCTAACGTTCCTAGGAGGGGAGGCACAACATTCAATATCTACCCACTCAGGAATATTATAGAACTTCCTGAACTCAGAGATTGACCTATTTCCAATCTTATCCATTGAAAAACTCAAGAAAATCTACAAACCAAAGAGAAAGTGCAAAGAAAGGGCACGAGAAACTTACAAAACATAAGTTCGGTTCAAGTGATGAAGAAGCACGAGCTCAAGACGACAAAGAAGCAATGTGAATAGGGATTGAGAGAAGAAGGTACGAGGCGCTAGAGTTTTCAGAAGAAGGAAGAGTACTAGAAAGGCTGAAACGACGGAAGAAAAAGTGGCTATCCCAACAAGCCTTCAATTCTAATCATAGCGCACAAATAGCGAAGCAGGTGCCGCCAAAGTAACTTCACAGTTTTCGAAGAATCACAAACCAGCCATCATTTAAATCCATTGAACCCATAAACATGGCCCAATAAATTTAGGGGCAATTGTGGGTACCCGAAATTTAGAACTATGGGCCTGGACGAGTAGCCCAGTCCTGGCAGCCCAAAGTCCAGGCCCCTCATCTTTTATAATTGTTTCGGTCTCCCGCCACGATCCCATAAAGGGAAGTTATAGGGGAAATGGAAAACATGGAGGAACCCATCACCTCCACTCATATATATGTACATGTATATATTAAACCCTAGGTCCGGGGCAAAAGGACAAGTGGTATTCTCTGTAATCACTCTCCGGAGTATATAGAAATAATATCGACTGCACCACCATGGACGTAGGCACATCTTGGCTGAACCATGTACATCCTTTGTTGTGTGATTAGCATCTTGTATTCCTTATTCTCTTCTTGATAATCTTTCTCTCATATTTATTTGTGTTGCATAATAATTGCATCTACAGTAAGTCCTTCATAATCTTGAGAAAATCGACAGACTGATGGCTTGGGCTGTGGAGATTAAAGAGTATGATATTCAGTCTGAACCCGAGATGGATACAAAGGTCAAACTGTGGCAGACTTTATTATCGAATTCACCTATGAGGAAAAACCAGCCAAGAAGACTTCTTCGGAAGAGTGCTCAGCAATCATGGCAAGTCAGAATTCGATGAAAGAGACCTGAGTCGAAAATGAAAATCGAGAAGACTTCTTTAGAAGATATCTCACAAATCAAGCTAGATGAGCAGACTCCTGCGATCGATAGCACGAACACTCCATTGTCAAACCGGAGTAAGGACGTTCCAAAATCGTCAACCAGACAAGAAGAACTTGCTCATAACCTAGAGCAAGTAAAGAAATTATTCAAACATAGAGAATTAATGGTGGGGGAATTTGAATAAGAGCTTCTTATATGGAAATTATTTGTGGATGGCTCATCCTGCACCATTGGGAGTGGAGCAAGACTGATAACCACGATGCCAGACAAGACATATGTGGAATATACTCTTTGGTTCCAATTTGAAGCCTCTAACAACGAGGTAGAATACGAAGTGCTCATAATAAGATTTAGGTTAGCGTCATCACTAGGCATCGAGTAGATTTTGGCGCACAATGATCCATAATTGGTGTCCAAGTAGTTATTGGGGATATATGAGGCGAGAGAAGAATCTATGATCAAGTACCTAGCCAAGATGAAATGGTGGCTCATAAAATTTCTAGGAGTCAGGATGATCAAATCCCAGGATAGGAAATGCTTGAGCAGATTCCCCTGCTAGGTTAACATCAACCACAAGAATGAAACTATAAAAAACTATCCTTATGGAGATCCTTGCACATCGCAACACTAATAAAGAGAAAATCAATTCCATAGAGATAAACCTCGTACCATCTTAGATGATTCCGATATGGGCTTATATCGATACTGGCATGATACCAATTGACCCTAGAGAAGCAAGGAAACTCCGCTATAAGGCAGCTAACTATGTTTTAGAAGGGGATTTTTTTTCAAAAGGGGATATATTATCTCATCGTTGCGATGTGTTCATCCGATTGAAGTGAATGATCTGATCAAAGAAGTACATGAAGGGTGGGTGCTGCGAGGCACATTTAAGAGGAAGATCACTAGTAAAGAGGGTGGATACATAGGGATATTATTGTCCCACCATAAAGGCGTATTATGCGGATTATTCCAGAATATGTGATAAGTGACAAAAGTATGCCAAAATCCAACGAACTCTAGGAGCCTCACTCACACCGATAAATTCTCCTATGCCTTTCATAAATTGGGGAATAGATTTGTTCTACGCATTACCAAAAACTAGAGGGAGGTTAAAGTAATTGGTGGTTTCCGTGCATTATTTCACTAAGTAGGTGGAGACTAAACCCCCTGTAGAAATGCCATATGAGAGGATCTTCTAATTCATCTGGAAGAACATCATCTGCTATGGAATGCCATATGCTTTCATCACAAACTATGGTACTCAATTTGATAATTAGGGATTTGAGGATTATTGTACCCACTCCAAGATATAAAAACTACATTCTATCCTAGGCCATCAGCATTTCAATGGTCAAACTGAGATAACTAACAAAACTTTACTAGAAGGAATGAAGAAGAGACTGGACGATGCGAAGGAGAAGTCGATCAATGAGCTATATAGTATCCTTTAGGCTTGTAGGAAGATCCCTAGGATAACAACATGTAAAACTCCTTACACGCTGTCTTTTGGAACGAGGCAGTGGTACCAATTGAAATCAACTTTCCTAGTCATCGAGTCCTTAAATTCAACTTGTCACGAAGTGACGTGATGAGGAGGTTAGATCTTGATCTAGTGGAAGAAGTGAGAGAAAATACAACACTAAAAGTAGCAACTTACTGACAAAGAAGTAATCGATTCTATAATCGAATGGTAAGGTCAAGCAGTTTAAAAGAAAGTGACTATGCCCTGAAAAAGGTCATCCAAAAGGGAAACAAACTGGAAGCCAATTGACACGATGCCTATCGTATCTCAAGCGTTGCCTGGATAAAAACTTACCGAATTAAAACCTTGGAAGGAGATCAGTTCAAAAATCAAGGAATGCCGAGCACTTAAGAGAGTACTATCTGATAACTGTTGCTTTGCATTTAGTCATTGTTTTGACAAACTAGGTCTCAAAATCCCTTGAATTACCCCCAATAATTGTTAGACAACTTGTATAGCGGGAAGTACGAGTATCAATCCAACTTTCAATGTGAAGGAACACATTGTACAAATATTTGAAAATTTATTTTTAATTAATAATATATATATATATATATATATATATATATAACTATTCAATGGAGAATTAGTTAATTAATGCTAAAAATCACAAGTGAACTAAATAAACTAATGAAAATAAAAATGATAAGTAATTGATTTTCATAAGTGTTAGGATATCCAAGAGATGGGATTATACAACATATTTAGTTATTTCAATTAATTAATTAATTAATTAATTTAAATATTTCGAAAAATACTCAAATTATAATTTAACTTTCGTTACAATTATAAATGTAATAATATATTTTTAAAAAATTAATGTAAAATGTCACAACTCTTAATATAGATTGATACTCTTTTTAATAAATTACTTGCTAAGATCAATTTATTGAAAATTATATAAATCATTGAACGCAGCACCAAGTTAACACTTCCAAATCTAATGCCATATTTAGGAAAAACTTATCTGTAGTTAGATTCCAAAATTAAATATTAAATTTAAAATGAAATTACTTTACCCTCTCACGAGGCATAATTTGAAATATGACAATTTCATAATTAATTTTCACAGGAATATAACAAGTAAATAAATAAATAAATTAGAATAACATCACATATAGTTTCATCCCACCACTTGAACGGGGTGTTTAGCCTAGCATTCTCATAATATCATACACAATATTTAATAAAATATCAATAAATAGTATGAAATTAAAATAACAGGGATAAAACTACCATACTAAAACAAGTCTTTTTGTTAAATTGATTTCTTCAAGTTGAGTTCAATTTATTTCCATGGATTATCTCACTCGATTACAATAAAAGGAAATAAAGTAGAAGAAATAATCCTATTTTTTTTAAGCCAACACTATTTTTTTGTAATTTTTTTCTTCTGAATTTTGGGTTTCTCTATTTTATGCTAGAGTGTAGAGAGAATGTGTAGAATGTCCGTTCCCTTCCAAATGAGTTGCTGCCTCTTTTTATAATTCACGAATGGTTTTTTGGGTGAGAGATTTTAGGCTATTTGAGTTTTGAATAGGTTTGCTGAGTCAAATGTGTTTGGGGAGCTGAAACGTGCATGTGGGTTTTAAAGGGGTAAATAGGTCAAATGGATGTGGGGTAAATGGGTTTTAAAGTGGTAAATAAGTCAAATGTGTTTGAGAAAATTTTAGGCACTCAAATGATGTGACTCGCGCATCATAAAAGGCAAATGGGGTATCTTTATCTAAAAATGTTGTCAAAGGCCAGGCAAGTTTAGAAAAGTCCTTAATAAAGCGTCTGTAGAAGCCCGCATGGCTTAAAAAAGAGCGAATGGTCTCAACAGACTTAAGAATTAGAAGCACAGAAATGAAGTCGATTTTTGCTTTATCTACTTCAATACCGTCATTAGAGACAATGTGACCTAAACAATGCCTTTTTTTACCCTAAAATAGCATTTTTTCCAATTGATGACCAACTTCTTCTCTTGAGTGAGCTCTAGAACTCTAGTAAGATTAGATAGGCAGTGGTCAAATGATGATTAAAAAATGGGGAAATAATCCATGAAAACCTCGAGATAACGCTCTACCATGTCACTAAAGATACTCATCATACACAATTGAAAATTCACAGATGCATTGCAGAGGCAAAAAGGCATGTGAGGGTAAGCAAATGTACCAAGTAAATATACCAAAAGGACAAGTAAATGTGGTATTTTCTTGGTATTAGGAGCAATGGGTATTTAATTATATCCCGAATATCCTTTTAGGAAATAATAATACACAACGCCCGCTAAACAATCGATTATTTGATCAATGAACATGAGAAATAAGTGATCTTTTCGAGAGAAAGCATTGAGCTTTCGATAATCTATACAAACACGCAAACCAATATGCATACGGGTAGGCATAAGCTCATTATTAATGTTTTTGACAATAGTGATGCCAGACTTTTTAGGCACAACATGAATGGGACTGACCTATTGATTATTCGAGATAGGATAAATGATACCAACATCAAGTAATATTAAAATCTCAGCTCGTACGACTTCTTTTATGCGAGATTTATATGACATTGGGGTTCATGAAAAGTCTTGGGATTTTCTTCCAAATGGATGCGATGACTATAGACAATGGGTCTGCTCTGAAATGGTCCACCCAATAGCGGTGCTATGTGTAGTAAGAATGTGGACCAACTGTTCCTTTTGATCCGGAGTTAATTCGGAAGAAATTAAAATAAGATAATTCCAGTTTGAGCCTAAGAAAGTATATTCAACTAAGAGGGTAAGGGTTTAAGGTCCAAACTAGGTAGGGGCTAAGGAGATGCATCAGACTCAGATGCAGAAACAGGGTCCAGGGAAATATTGGGGCATGGGTCAACCGGGTTATCCACATAATTAAGAGATTCGATAAAGAGGGACTCAAACTGACTGCCCAAGTGGCGATGTCCATCATTGGTGTAGAAGCTAACAAGGCATTCAATTAAGAAATGGTGGATGCAATATCAAAGTCAGATTCAAGGTGAGAAAAACATTATTGGATAGGATCGTGAGGGTATGATTGATCCAATAGGACCAAGGAGTCAATCACACACACCTCATCAATGGATTAGACATCGGCCTCTTATTGTATAAGGTGGAAAATGTTGACTTCAACAGTTATATTTCCAAAAAAAGACTCATAGAACTATCACGCATTTGATGAGAGAAATTATCATATCTAAGAAGGTACGACCCTATACAATAGGAACATTGGTTGGGTTGGGTGCATAAGTGTCTAAAAGGATGAAATCCACATGGTGATAGAAATCAGATACTTTCACAAAATTATCTTTAACTATTTCCTTAGGGATTTTTACAAAACTTTCAGCTAGTTAAAGATTAACGTGGGTGGGTTTCATATTTTTCATTCCTAACTCAAGATAGAGAGAGAAAAGGAGAAAATTGACACTAGGTCCAAGATCAAGCAAGGCCCTAGTGGTAAAATTATCCTCGAGCATGCAATGGATAGTTGTACGACCTCGGTCTTTATATTTCACTATACAATTGCCATGGGTAAGGGACGTTACTTGCTCAGTGACAAAGGCATCACAAGGAACATTCATCCTTCTTTTTATGAATAAACGTCTTTTAAATTTTTTGAGGATGGAATAGAGGTGAGGAAGGGAATGTTGATGTGAACATTCTGAAACACTTGCTTGATTTCATTGAATTCTTGTGGCTTTTTGGACAGGGCCAACCTATGAGTGAATGGTGCTTTGGGCTCATACTTAGTGGTTGTGTCACTAGGGTTGGGCACAAATTTCTCCTTTATTTTATTAGGAAAGAGAACAAAAGAAGTGGGCGTGATGGGATACAGAGGAGAGGAATTAGTCTCACAATTTGAAGTGGAATCAACACCATTGTCAATATGTTTCCCGGACCTAAGGGTAGTCATACCTTTCATATTTTCTTAATAAAAATTGTGGTTGGATGTGGTCTCAACTTCATAAGCGAACTCTTTCCCATTCCCTTTACTATTACCGATAGTCTGAATAGGGAATCAACCTTTCTCTTTTTCAAACTTAAGCTAATTAAAACGTTGTTCAATTCTTTGGATGGCTTGACTCTAGGCCTGAGTAGTTTTTTGATGGATGGAGATAAACTCAGTTAAAAAGGAGTCAAGAGAAGAGTTAAAAGATTGGATTTGAGGTGCCTAGGGAGGGAGAAGAACCAACTCTCGACGAGTATTAATCTGGGAATTATACTCATATGTAATAGGAGGAACGAGGAGAAATTGATTATTAATAGATGATATTCCTCCGGCAGGAACATATTGGTGATTATGTGCATTATGGTGGTGAGACTGTTTTAAAATGAGGCACGTGGTGGTCTTTATTAATGTTGTTGGAAATCACCAACATGATGTTGGGGTCGAGGTGGAGCGGAGTTACCGTCGTATTTATATAAAAAGTAGGGATTTATATGCCCCAAGTGTGACCTCAGCCCAGAGACACCAACCTCGGCCAAGATTATGACCGATGTTGGGAACACGCGATATCAACCCTCGGCCATAGCAAGGTCAGCCCAGGCCGACACTACTACCAGCCTCTCCAAGGGGCATCACAAGGATCAACAGCATTCTCGTATACCTTGGAATGGCAACCTCGGCCATACATAGGCCGAGCTCGCAGGAAGCCACCAGCAACTTCATAAAGACATCAGTCGATACTCGAAACACTCCAGCTCATCCTCCTCCCAGGCCGACCTTGCCCATTGTCTCGGCTGGGATTAGGCCGAGACCTCCATGGAATACTCGGACTGAACATGTACCTAGACTTACCAACCTCGGCCTCCCCCAGGCCGAGGTCATACCCCAGGCACGATAACCGAGCATCTGCTGATATTTGGATAAGGGCACGTGGACACAAATCAGTTATAACAAGATTATTCCCCACACGTGGGGAGAATATTACATCATCATTCTCTACATGTGACAGTGACAGATGGCTTTCCCACATTGGTGAGTCAAACACACATGTGCTCATTGCATGCATGGGGGGTACATTACACCCCCTAGGTACTATATATAGAGGTCATCCTCTACCTTGCAAGGATCCCATATATTCAACCCTAGCTGAAACTCTGTCTAGATACACAGTAGAGAGAGAAAGCTTGAGAGATTGTATCCATGGCCATTAGTGCCTTATTGCAGTAAGGTTATTCACACACACACAGTGGACGTAGGCCAATTTAGGCTGAACCACTTATATCCTGGTTCTCTCTCCTCTTCTGCTCATATCATTCTCTTACCTTTTACATAACTATGATGCCATTATTGTTCTTAGATTGAGCTTGAAAACTCCTTATCTGGTGGTGCTGATTCCGACATCATCATTTTGGCACCGTCTGTGGGAAGAGAAGCTATCTCTTCCTCTTTTTCTGCTTAACCTCACCGCAGACTCTGGTGGTGAACCAGACCTTCCCCTAGCACGGAGCTGTTTCACCATTGAAAGAGGTCCTGTGAGGTACTAAGCTCATCTTCTACTTAAGCTCTATAGTGTTAACATATGGAACCAGACTTACCACCGCCTCTTCCGCCACCTGGGGGTGGAGGGCCTAGTTCTAGTCAGGCACCCCCCAGTCCGAAATGGCAGAGGTAGATGCAACCTTGAGATCTTTAACTGCAACACAATAAGCCATGCAGGAGCAATTTTCCCAACTCAGCCAAACTATGATGAGGCCACCTGGAGTCTCACCGGACATGATCACTCCAGCGGCAGTTCAACCTCATCCTGATGCCAGGGGACCACCCCAGGCACCAATGAAGGACCAGCCTGCACCCCAGTGGATAAGGGACGTTGCTGACCCTAGGCGCTTGCGCCTGGGGAGGCAGGGAAACCCTTACCCAGAGGACAGGTATGAGGATCTGGAGGCGGAAGAAGCCCCGAAAGACTGCTGGGAGCCGTATGAGGTGTCAAATAACACTGTACGACCTCTTAGGCAAAGTCAAGGTTGTGTCGGCCGAAGAGGTGAAGAGGCCCAACAAAGAGGGTTAGCCTTTGATAGGTTGAGTAGAGGGTCGGCCTTTGAGAGATTGGGCCCGATGAATGACCTAAGACAAAGACTGTCGAGATCAAGGAGCGCAGCAGGCTCTCAGAGAGGGAACAGGCAGGGTCGGCCAGACCAAGGCCGACACTGTGAAAGAAGAGGCAGGGAACATGAAGAGGTCAACAGCCGACGTGTCGCGACAGGGGAACCCTCGGTCCATCCCAGGGAGGTGGCAGGGGATAACCTCGGCCAAGTCGATGGCAGAAGACCATGAAATGATTCTATCCAATGCCTTGAGGAGAAGATAGGAAACCTCATAAAAAGCAGGGACCCATTACAAAGGGGTTACTCAGAGGGCTCCCCATTTGTGGCTAGGATAGTGGGGTTCCCAACCCCAGCTAAGTTCAAGCCTCCTACGATGTCTCCCAAGTATGATGGCAGCACAAACCCTGTGCATCATATCGAAATGTACCAGTCGGTAGCAGACATCTACTCGATACCCGATGCGATAAAGTGTAGAGCCTTCTTTGGGACCTTGACAGGGGCAGGGCATAGGTGGTTCACCTCCCTTCCGAAGAACTCAATTGAGAACTTCAAAGGCTTGGCTGAGCGATTCATCCACAACTTCTGCTTTGGGGTGAGGCCTCAAAAGAAGACTACCCACCTGCGGTATGTCAAGCAGGCCAAGGGTGAGAGCCTAAGAGACTACATAGCAAGATTCAACAAAGAAAAGTTGGAGGTCGAAGATTATGAAGAGAACATAGCCATGAACGCTCTTATAGGAGGCCTCTAGAAGGGTAAGCTATTGTGGAAACTGGCGGAAGACCCCCTTAGGTCTATGGCGGAGCTGTTGGCAACTGCAGGGAAAGTAATGAATGCGAAAGAGGCAATGGCCGCCAAGTATGAGGATGAGAACCGCGCCGGTAGTGGAAAGTCCCAAAGTAAGAAAGATGGGAAGAAGAGGTCGGGTGATGACAAGTTCGCTCACTATACACCTCTGACTGTAAGCTGCGAGCACATCCTCAATGAGATTAAGACTGATAGGACTCTGAGATGGCCTGAGAAATTGAAGGCCCCACCATATAAGAGGAACAAAAACCTATGGTGCGAGTTCCATCAGGATCATGGCCATGTCACGGATAGATGCTTCGCTTTAAAAGATGAGATTGAAAAGATGTTGAAATCTGGAAAGCTGAGGAAGTATGTGGATGGTAAGGCTCCAAAGGGTGGAAGAGATGACCCTAAGAAAAGGAGAAATGACAGATGCCGTGATAATGTCCCGGCCAGAAAAGATGATGATTCAGAAGGAGATGACAAAGACGATCCGGATCGTTCGCCAAAAGATGACAACACCCCGGTGAAGAGGATCGGTACGATCTCCTTTGGTATTGGCACCATATGTGGAGGATTTACAGGAGGTGGCACTGAAGTGGCTGATAGGAAGGCTAATGTAGGAGAGGCCAGGTCAGTGGCTAAGCTTGAAGTTGTGAATCTAACATCTTCCGATATAGTGCAGAAGATTAGGAAAGTAGACATGGACACCCTCGTAGTTGGGTTCTCCAGACTCGACTTCAAGGGTATCTTAGCCCCCTATGATGACCCTCTGGACATAACAACACGGTTGCATGGGTGCGAGGTGCAGAGGATCCTCATAGACGGGGGGAGCTCGGCGGACGTAATGTTCTGGCCTTGCTTCAAGAGCCTAGGTCTTAGCAGAGCAAGGCTGGTTCCCTATCATCACCCATTGATAGGCTTCAGTGGTGAAAAGGTCCACTCCTTGGGCATGTATGAGATGGACGTACGGATGGGTGATGAGTGGCCTAAGAGGCTGACCAAGAAGATTAATTTTTTCGTCATGGACGAGAACGTGTTCTCGACCTATAACCTCATCATAGGAAGGGTGGCCCTTAAAGAGTTTAAAGCTGTGCCGTCGACGGTCCATCAGATGCTCAAGTTCCCGACTCCTTATGGAGTAGGGGAAGTGCAAGTTGACTAGACCACAGCGCGAGAATGTTACTTCAACTCGGCCGAAGAGAGAGAAGCCCATAAGAGGGCAACCACCACTTATAGCATTGACACTCTTGACCCAAGAGATGAAACAAAGTTAAAGAAGGGAGAGGCCGCGAAAGAGGTAGAATCCATCGTCCTCAATGAGGACGAGCTGGAAAAAACCGTCCAGATCGGTGAAGCCCTTAAGCCAGGAACCAAGGAAGAGCTGATAAACTTCCTCAGGAGCAGACAGAGTGTCTTCGTATGGAGTCACGCAGACATGCCTGGCATCGACCCTGAGGTGATGAGTCACAACCTCAACGTGACCAGAGATGCCAAGCCTATGAAACAGAGATGAAGAGTCTACTCCAGGGAGAAATACGACATCATCCGAGAAGAGGTAAAAAAGTTGGAAGAGGCCGAGTTCATAAGAGAAGTTACCTATCCGGAGTGGCTTTCAAATGCAGTCATCGTGCCTAAGGCCAATGGGAAGTGGAGAATGTGTGTGGATTTCACTGACCTGAACAGATATTGTCCAAAAGACAGCTATCCCTTACCTCAGATAGATCAGATGGTGGACGCGATGGCGGGACACGAGCTCATGAGCTTCATGGATGCGTATTCAAGCTATAACCAAATCTTCATGGATGCTGAAGACTCTGAGAAGACAACCTTCATTACTGACAAAGGGACGTACTGCTACAAAGTGATGCCCTTCGGTCTGAAGAATGCAGGGGCAACGTACCAACGTCTTGTCAATAAGATGTTCGAAGAGCAAATAGGTAAGACTATGGAGGTGTATGTAGACGATATGCTAATAAAGATCTTGAAAGCTTGCACTCACGTAGCAGACCTTGAGAAGACCTTCGATGTTATGGACTCATACAGAATGAAACTCAACCCAGAAAAGTGTGTCTTCAGAGTAGGAGCTGGGAAGTTCCTGGGATTCATCGTTAACCAAAGAGGAATTGAAGAGAACCCTGACAAAATCAAGGCATTACTTGACATGAAGACTCCTAGGAGTATCAAGGATGTCCAGAGACTTACCGGGAGAGTGGCTGCCCTTAACAGGTTTATTTCTAGGGCAACGGAAAAGTGTCTTCCATTCTTTAAAGTTCTAAGAACGGCCTTCCAATGGGACGAAGTGCGTGAAAAAGCCTTCAAACAACTCAAATCTTACTTGGGATCCCCCTTATTGCTATCTCGACCCGTCACAGGAGAAAAGTTGTATGTGTATCTGGCAGTCTCCAAATCAGCTATCAGTGTGGCCATAATACGGGAAGACGATGGAATCCAAAGGCCTGTGTATTTCAATAGTAAATCCCTTTAAGGGGCTGAACAGAATTACCCTCGCATGGAAAAGTTGGCCTATGCCTTGATACATGCTTTAAGAAAAATGAAGCCCTACTTCCAAGCTCACTCCATGCTAGTACTCACTGACTCCCCACTAAGATAGGTCCTGCATAAACCTGAGAAATCCTGGAGGTTGATGACCTGGGCCATCGAGTTGGGGGAGTACGATCTTGCCTACCAACCTAGGACAGCCATCAAAGGGCAGGCCCTTGCAGATTTTGTTGTTGAGTTCATATGGGAAGAGGCTGAGGCAGAGAAAGGCCTGAGGGGCATAGCAGAGACAAACCCCAGTGTCTTCCGAGAGGAGAAAGAGACGACTCCAAGTGTCTTACGAAATTTGGAAGAGGTCGCATCCAAAAAAGTTATGAGCAGAATTATGGAGGACGAGGAGGATCGATATCTCTTCAAACAAGGAGTCATGATAGAAAGAGCCTTTTCATCAGATACAGACGTCTGGAGCCTCTTCATTGATGGATATTCCTGCGATAGTGGAAGCGGTGCGGGGTTGATACTCTCGGCTCCGGATGGTGCGAACATTGAATACGCCCTAAGGTTCAACTTCCAGGCCTCGAACAACGAGTCCGAGTATGAGGCCATGATAGCAGTTCTCTTATTGGAAATAACTCTTCGCGTAAAACGACTCCTACTCCACATCAACTCAAGATTGGTTGTCAATCAAGTACTGGGGATCTATGAGGCCAAAGATGAAAGGATGGCCAGGACTTAAAGAGAGTAAGAAGGTTGTTAGAATATTTTGAAGAGGCAAAACTGAAGAGAGTGCCTCGACTAAGTAACAATCACGCAGATGCATTGGCGAGGCTGGCCTCGGCAATGAAGACAGATGTTAGAAGGACCATTCCGATCGAGGTCTTGAGAAAGGCAACCATCGAGGAAGAAGAGGTATGTAACCTGTGTCACAATTTGAACCTAGGAGACTCATGGATCGACCCCCTTATCAGGTATATTAGAGGCGGAGAGCTACTTGAGTCCAAGCTAGAGAGGAGAAAATTAAGATATAGGGCTGCCAAGTTCTCGATGATAGGAGACGTCTTATACAAAAAGGGATTTCTGTTGCCTCTCCTCAGATGTGTGCATCCCATAGAAGTTCCTCGGGTCTTACAGGAGGTTCATGAGGGTTCTTGCTCTAGCCACATAGGGGGAAGACCCTTGGCCAAGAGAATCATCACTCAGGGGTACTGGTGTCCAACTTTGTCCAAGGACGCCGCAACTTACGTAAAGAGGTGTGATAAATGTCAAAGATTCGCCACTATTCCTCATCAGCCCCATCAGCCTATGACGTTAATCACCGCTCCATGGCCATTTGCAGTATGGGGGGTTGACTTAGTAGAACCCCTACCAAGAGCCGCCAATAACTATAGATTCTTGATAATTGCCATAGACTACTTCTCAAAGTGGGTGGAGGCAGAGCCGATGATAACAATCACATAGCAGAAGACCTTCCAATTTATTTGGAGGAATATTATATGCAGATATGGCCTCCCAAACACCCTCATCTCGGATAATGGGACCCAGTTCAAGAACTCCTCTTTTGAAAAGTATTGCCTAAGAGTAGGGATTAAGCAATTCTTCTCATCTTCTGGACGACCTCAGGCAAATGATCAGACCGTGGTCACAAACAGAACTATCCTGGATAGAATCAAGAAGAGGTTAGAAGATGCGAAGGGAAGATGGAATGAAGAGGTCTATGCTGTGTTATGGGCCTACAGAACCACGACAAGGACACCAACAGGGGAAACCCTGTTCATGCTGGCACATGGCTCAAGGGTCGTCATACCAACGGAAGTAGGACTCCCAACTCATCGGATTCAGACCTATGACCTTGACAATAATGGGGAAGAGAGGAGGCTAGACCTAAATCTTATCGAAGAAAGAAGAGAGGACGCAGAGGTTAGACAAGCAGCCTACCAGCAGAGGGCAGCGAAATTCTACAACCAGAGGGTGAAGTCAAGACCCATTGCAGTGGGAGACCTAGTGCTAAAGAAGACCCTACAGAAAGAAAATAAGCTTCACCCAAACTGGCATGGCCCTTACAAAGTGACAGAAGAGGTTGTGCCTGGCAATTACAGGCTAGAAAACCTAGAAGGAGAACCTTTCACTAATCCATGGAATACTGATCACCTAAAGAGATATTACATATGATGTTGCATAGAGTTTTATGTAAATGTACCATCTTATTATGAAGAGGTTATTAATAAAGATCAGTTCCTATGACAGTTCTTACTTCATTCTTTGATCATAGATTAATTATGGGGATAACATCCTAGGTTATGACCTCAGCCTTTCATAACACCATTCAGTGGTGACGAGGTCTGAGGTCAGACACCATAATGGGATGACCTCAGACCCTTAACATCATTAATTTGGTGAGATTAATTATGAGGATAACATCTTAGGTGATGACCTCAGACCCTTACAACATCATTCAGTGGTGACGAGGTCTGAGGTCAGACACCATAATGGGATGACCTCAGACACATAACATCATTAAGTTGGTGAGATTTATTATGAGGATAACATCTTAGGTGATGACCTCAGACCCTTACAACATCATTCAGTGGTGACGAGGTCTGAGGTCAGACACCATAATGGGATAACCTCAGACACATAACATTATTAATTTGGTGAGATTTATTATGAGGATAACATCTTAGGTTATGACCTCAGACCCTCATAACACCATTCAGTGGTGACGAGGTTTGAGGTCAGACACCATAATGGGATGACCTCAGACCTTAACATCATTAATTTGGTGAGATTAATTATGAGGATAACATCTTAGGTGATGACCTCAGACCCTTACAACATCATTCAGTGGTGACGAGGTTTGAGGTCAGACACCATATTGGGATGACCTCAGACCCTTAACATTATTAATTTGGTGAGATTAATTATGAGGATAACATATTAGATGATGACCTCAGACCCTTACAACATCATTCAGTGGTGACGAGGTCTGAGGTTAGACACCATAATGGTATGACCTCAGACCCTTAACATCATTAATTTGGTGAGATTAATTATGAGGATAACATCTTAGGTGATGACCTGAGACCCTTACAACATCATTCAGTGGTGACGAGTTCTGAGGTCAGACACCATAATGGGATGACCTCAGACCCTTAACATCATTAATTTGGTGAGATTAATTATGAAGATAACATCTTAGGCGATGACCTCAGACGTTCGTAACACCATTCAGTGGTGACGAGGTCTGAGCTCAGGACCATTGGTTGAGTTTAAACAAGACACCATTACAACGAAACTAAGAATGAAAAGCATCACATGACATTCAATGAAAAGAAAGTGAAGATGGTCCTCCTCAGCGGTTGGTATATATTCAGAAATAATAAGATGTTCAACGATTATAGACAAGTTCCATAATGCAATGAGTTACAAACAATGATAAAAAAATCCTCTAAGCGTTTGAAGGGGGAACGTTGACATCCTCGGCTTGATTGGTCACCTCGGCCGCATCATCACGATGGTCTGCCTCTCCAACATCGGTGCCCTCCAACGTAGAAGTCTCGGCAGGAACGACAGCCTCTTCCTCAACCTCCTGAAGAGCCTGGGAAAACTGAGGATCAGCAAAACCGAGACCAACGAAATTAGAGGCCTTCAAAGTGCCAGCCTCTCTCTCCCTGACGTCAGCCCATTTAATAGTGGCTTTGATACCTCTTTCAAGGTATTCAAATTCGAAGCCCATGAACTCATCAGAGGACTTATAGTCAGCAATTATCTTCTCGAAGGCGTCATCAAGGGCGAACCTAACAGCTGAGTTAACTTTCTGCTGCTGAGTGTCGTCCTTAGCCTTCAGAGCTGCAGCGTGATCCTTTCCGAGATGGGAGATGTCCTTCTCCAACCCCTTCACCTTATTCTCAGAATCCTTCAGCTCAGATTTGAGACGGTCAATCTTCGCGTTCAGAGTGCTCTGGACCTTCTTGGCCTCTTGCCCATTTTGGATGAGGGGCAATTTCCTCAGAGTCCTGTTGGATAAGTGGTGCATAGCTCCCAGGCCCTGCATATTTTGTGATAACGAATGAGCTGGATAACAATCAGATGTTACACTTGGGTGAAGAACAATCAGAAAGGTCAAGTCATACCTGAATGGATCTGTGAATGCCGAGCTCAACCAGCAGTTGGGTGTCCATTGAACTGAAGAAGCGTTTGTCAGCCTCGATCATTGTAGAGCCGAAGGCATCTAAGGCCTGAAGACTGTGGCCGACTATGCTGTCAGTTATTTTCAACTAATCTAGACGAGCCCACAGGGCGTCAGCTAAAGAAATGGGGATGGCGGCGTCAGCAATCTTCTTCTTCGGCCTCTGATCCTCAGGGGAATGACCTTCTGGAGCCCTCTTCTTTGTGGCAGGGGGCTTAGAGGCAGAGGGAGCTGGGGGAGGACCGTTAAGACCTGCTTTCTTGCCAGTCTCATTAAGCTGGGTGCAGCCATCTCCCAAAGCTCGTCCGAAATGTCCTGTGGTCGCTCTGTAAAAAATTAGTTGATCTGAGTTAGATAATCATATATGAATAAACTCAGAGGTTAAACTTAAAAATAAAAATGCTTACCAAGCTTGGTAAGGGGACTTCCACCTAGACCTGTCCCAGAGAGGAAGTGGGGAGTCATCAAGTGCTCAAACCTGACGAACATACCATGTACCCCTTGATCTTGAAGGGATTTCACCTTCTGAAGGTTCGATGGGCTCAGACCAGGGTCAGCCCTCGCAGACATTGTGACTTTACCCCACCTCAGGGGCATCCTCGGCTCTAGAATTGATGAGGGAACACATGGGCCAAATTCCCATGGCCCAGAAGCAAAGAAATACCGAGGCTTCCAATTATGGTTGGAAGTCTGAGTTACTTGAAGCATTTTATTCTCAGGCTTCTGAGATACAAAGTGGTAGTAGCTCGGATGATTTTTGGCCGAGGAAGGGACATAGCAACCTACGAAGACCTGAACTGGAAGGTCTGAGTGGTGGACAACCTTCCATAGGACTATGGACCCTATTATGACTCTCCAAGAATTAGGGGATAGTTGAGAGGGGGCCAAATTGATATAAGAGAGGATGGATTTGATAATGGGGTGAATGTTAGATAGAACCCCAACTTGAACATCTGCTCGTACAGGCAGATATCGCCATCTCGGCCATGATAAGCCCTCTCCTCCCTCAGAGGTCTCCTAAGCTTTATTGAGGGACTGATAGAATAAAGATATCTGAAGCAGAGAAGGTCTACCTCAGTAATAGTACTCTCGATCTCGGCCGCCTCAGAGACGTCAACATCGCTCTCAGCCTCATCATCATCATCCAACTCAATGTCGGCCGGAGCAGATGTTTATGGGTTACTCGGGAACCTCTGAGCGAACTCGATCCCAGTGAAGGCCGACAGAGGAATGGAGTCAAGTGGTGGTGGTATAGCCACACTTGGCTCAATAATTTCAACCTCTGAGGAAGAGGCTGAGGTGCCTGAGTGATTATGGGACGAGGCTCGGCTGGAGACCTCGGCCTCATCAGGCCGAGGTGTGAAGTCCATGGCCTCCTGAAAGGAATCCATAGACATGGGGTCTGAGGTAGAAGATTCAGACTCAGACATTGGTATGGGACCAACAGGAACCTCTGTCTAATAGAAAAACTCTGGGGGTCAGGATATATCACCTTCAGAGGTGGTGGAAATATGGGTCTAATGGGAAACTCTTGTGACCTACGAGCCTCCTCCTGTGCTCTTTATATTTGTCTAATATTTTCTATAGTATTCTCTCTAAGGGAGGGGAACTCCTCAAGAAGCTGATATATGGGTCTAAGCATCAGAGGATGACACTACAGTTAGGATTCCTAAAACCAGAAACAAGTTTAGCTAGTGAAGTAAAGTAGTAAAAGATCAAACTACCTAAATGTGGCAAGAATTATTCGCCTGAAATAATGGTGATCTCGGTGGGAAACTCAGAAACTCGCCGAAAAACTCGAAAATAAGGAGACTTGCAGGAAAAATGAAGGAAAAAGTGTGGCGAAGGTTACCTGAGGATGAAATAGTGAGGAAGAGACGAGAAGACGCGAGAAAACCACCATCCAAAAGCTTCAGCAAGGATCTTTCTAGAGAGAGAAACAGCAGGAACGAGTTGACTGGAAATGAGAGAAGTGATGAAGAAGGAAGGGAAATAGGGTTCAAAACCCTTAAATACTCAGGCACAATTCCCAAGGCCCATCATTGCCTTGGGAGCCCCAAAGGGCGGTTAAAAGCACACGTCCACCTAGAAAGCATACTTCAGCATTGGACAAGTGTCAAATAAGTATTGGCTCGTAATAGACAGGCCTCGGAGGTATGATAATCCCTTGGACACCTGCTCCCACATATGACTAAGGGCTGGGGGGTGATTGATATGCCCCAAGTGTGACCTCGGCCCAGAGACACCAACCTCGGTCGAGATTATGACCGACGTTGGGAACATGCGATACCAGCCCCCGGTCATAGGAAGGTCGGCCCAGGCTGACACTACCACCAGCCTCTCCAAGGGGCATCACAAGGATCAGCAGCATTCTCGTATACCTTGGAATGGAAACCTCGGCCATACATAGGCCGAGCTCGTAGGAAGCCACCAGCAACTTCATAAAGACATCGGTCGATACTCCAAACACTCCAGCTCATCCTCCTCCCAGGCTGACCTTACCCATTGTCTCGGCTGGGATTAGGCCGAGACCTCCATGGAATACTCGGACTGAACATGTACCTAGACTTACCAACCTCGGCCTCCCCCAGGCCGAGGCCATACCCCAGGCGCGATAGCCGAGCATCTGCTGACATTTGGATAAGGGCACGTGGACACAAATCAGTTATAACAAGATTATTCCCCACACGTGGGAAGAATATTGCATCATCATTCTCTACATGTGACAGTGACATATGGCTTTCCCACATTGATGAGGCAAACACACACATGCTCATTGCATGCATGGGGGGTACATTACACCCCCTAGGTACTATATATAGAGGTCATCCTCTACCTTGCAAGGATCCCATATATTCAACCCTAGCTGAAACTCTGTCTAGATACACAGTAGAGAGAGAAAGCTTGAGAGATTGTATCCATGGCCATTAGTGCCTTATTGCAGTGAGGTTATTCACACACACACAGTGGACGTAGGCCAATTTAGGCTGAACCACTTATATCCTGGTGCTCTCTCCTCTTCTCCTCATCTCATTCTCTTACCTTTTACATAACTATGCTGCCATTATTGTTCTTAGATTGAGCTTCAAAACACCTTATCTGGTGGTGCTGATTCCGGCATCATCAGGGATGATTCCTATTATCAGGAGTGTAAGTAAACGATGGGGGGGGGGGGGTTCTAACGAAATTAAAAGCATATGCCTGATCTAAGGTGGGCTCGGGATCCTCTTGAAGAATGGGGCAATAATGAGATACATATTCATGACTTGGACAAACACCACAAGAAGAGGAGTTAGACTCATATTGACACTTATCATCGTTTAGATAAATAGGCTTTTTGTTATAGTGAACAAGCAAGTGCATCAACGATCTTCATCATCACCCTTAAACCATTTATTAACGTTTAGAGATCAGGGTCGTTATTGAACTCATAAGTGTGCCAGTGATGTTGGTGTTCTTGGGAGAAATCATTAGTTCCCTCCCAGTGTTAGGAGTCATTGCCTAATTCTTGGAGGAAATTGTAGGCGACAATGGGTGTTAAATGCATGAATTTGCCTTTCTATATCGACTCTATCATGGTAAGAGAGGCGGGAACTATGCCATTATAAAAACTATGGACCAAATGACTCTTTTCAAAGACGTGATGAGGGTAGTTGTTTATAAAACCTTGGAATCGACTCCAAGCTTCACAAAATTATTCATGAGGTCGTTGGCGAAAGTCCGGTATGGCTTGGCGCATTTCATTTGTTTTTCTTATGAGATCGAATTTAGACATGAACTTATTAACTAGTTGTTCCCACTTAGTAATGGAATCTGGTGGCAATGAATGTAACCACATAGATGCATTATTATGAAGAGAAGGCGGGAATGACCAAAGACGAACATTTTTTTCATCTAAATTTTAATTTTTAAACGTAGCATAAATAATTAGAAATTTGTGCAAGTGAGTGTAAGGAGGCTCACGCTCGAGACCATGAAAGGTAGGTAACATGGAATTGGTGGTAGGTATAATTTCAAATTGGGCGGCATGTGAGGGTGGAAGAACGAAAGATGATGGAGTACTAGCCGTTATCGGAGCAAAATAGCCCTTTAAGGCACGTTCGTCAGCCATTGTAGGTGGAGTAGTGAGGGACTTAGACGTTTGAGAAGAAATGAAGCTAGTATAGAGGTTGTGAGGAGGAATATCTAGGTAAAGTAGGGGTTATCCCAATTACGATGAGATTGAAGGGTTACAATGGGAACGTGTTAAACGATGATTAACACGTTTCTAAGTGGACATAAAAAATGATTTTTTTTTGGATTTTTGGTTTGAAGAAACGGAAAAATAGTTTTGACGTTGTTAGGATTAAAGAAAAAGAAAGTAAAATAAAATAAAAAATTCATATATAGTTTGAATTTTGAAAGAAAAATATTGGTGGATGATTTTTGATTTAGGAAATAAGAAGAAAGAAAAATATTTTTGGATTTTTCTAAGCAAAAATAGGGGAAAACTGACACAGAGATTGCAAAAGACGAATCTAACAAACTCGATTCCCAAAAGATGAAATTGAGAACACACAAGAAAGGATTGAATCCAAACTATCACATAATTAGTTGTTAATATTTTTTTTAAGTGAAGGGGTAGTTAAACTTTAATTAATTGCGGGCAAGAAAAATACAGAGCAAATGCATGGCCTTATGCAAAATTTTTGTTCTTACTTTGGCTTGTTAGTTGGTTAATTTTAATTATTTAAGGGCTAGGGTAGCACAAAATAAGATGAGCGATTGAGTTGGGTAATAAAATCCCTTATTGTTGCAATGATCGGGTGTAAGGATTAGGTTAATTAATTCATCGCACCATTCAAAATAAGAGAATACATAAAATAAAATAATAGAGGAGCGTATAGTAAAACAAAGAAATGATATCACTTATCGGAGATTCACGGGGGATAAAGAAGGATACCTCCCATGGATGTTACACACGTGGGGTGAAGATTGAGTTGAGTCGGAAGAGGGAAAGTACACCTTACTTCAGTTATCCCCGGGTGTCACACGGATCCAAAATAGAGAGGCTTCAATTCCACTCCAACAATGCCCTCTCTCTATTTTTTCCCGTTTCCCTTTTTAATTTTGTTTGATATTTAAAGTAAATAATTATTACAAATAAAATGGTATTTTAAATATACCAAAATAAATACAGCTTTTCAATAAACCCTAAAACAATCAATCTAATAAGAAAAATGGATGCAATAAAAAAATGAGATACAAAAATAGGCATGTAGACATTCTATCCTAGGACCCCCCTAAGAACTTCCTTAGGTCCTGAGCACTCACTTGTTCATCACAAACCCTAAGTCATACTCCGAGTACCGATTTAGAGATCATTGGGCACTGAATCCCCTTTCCAACGGTTTGCCTCATGAATGAATCGGACTTACAGTTTAGACAAATGGTCCGTTTACTACCGAAAAATTAATCTGAAGGCTGCCGGGCAATCCTGGGCCCCGTTTGGCTCTAATCAACTTTCCAAATAAAGCTCATGAATCTTTGATAGGCTCTGACTACCCTTTTGAGTGGTTCGCCCCATGTGTGATTCTGACTTAAAATTCGGATGAATGATTCCTTTTACCCTAAAAACTGATCTAAAGGCCACTGTGCACTCCTGAAGACTCCGATGAACTCGCCAGCCTGAGAGAACCTAAATAAAACCTTGAAGGGCACTAAATACCATTTTTAACGATCTACCCCGTGTGCGAATCCACCTTACGATACTGATGAACGACCAGTTTTACCTTGAAGGGTCACCAGGCACTTTCGGGCCCTGGGTACCTTGATCAACTCTCCTAACTGGACAAAGATGAATGGAATCTCGAAGGTCTATGTATCCTCTTTCCAATAGTCTGCCCCATGCACGATTCTGACTTACAATGCCGACGAACGATCCATTTTCCTCCGTAAAACTTCCTGTTTAATGACTAACGGGCGCTTTTGGGCCCCATTTGACTTCGGTTAACTCCTAAATCCGGGAGGGGCTCATGATTTCTTGAAAGGATCTGAATACCCTTTCTAACGATCCACCCTGCACGATTTTAATTTACGGTTCAAATTCAATGACCTTTTTCAAAAAATCTGTCCCAGGTTGTTGAATGGCACCCTCAGGACCCTACCTATCTACAGTGTGTCCCAAGGTGATGTGCCGGTCGGCAGGAATTAGGTATGACTATGGGAACCTCCCTTGGACCTATAAATAGAGGCCGTGATCTCACATTAAAAGGACACCCCTAAACACCCCTCTCAGCAATTCAGAACATTCTCTCGAATTCAAAGCTGTTCTTCCTTCTTAAAAAAAGCCCATTTCCCACTTTCTTTCCATCCCTTTCATACCCCATATTGAAAATTCTTTCCCTCTCCTCATACCACCATCCCCTCATCGCAAGATCAGTGCATCTACAACCAAAATTCACCTAAACTCTTCAAGAGGAGGTATAATTTCTCACCCTTGCTTTTAAATTCTCTTATTTTAGCATTTGATGCTTAATTCTACTTTAGTGCTTTATCATATAACATCTCATACAATAATATCAAGTTTAATTGTTAGTATTAATAAATACTTTATTTTCATATAAAAAACCCAAAAAATATGAAAAGAGGGTTTACTTGTAAATTCCAAACGGGGAATTCTCATCACATTTTCTCACACTAAAATAACTTTCTCATACACATACATATAACAAACTCCCCGGTTGGATTTATGGGTTAAACCCATCTCGTATTGTTTTCAAACTACGTGGACTTTGATGCCCCCTCGGGCTATGTAGGCATCATGGGTAAATACCTAGACTCGAGTCCTCACTTATATTTATATCTGTTATTTTAATTACACGGATTTGATATTTTTTCATGCTTGTGTCTTGTCCGATATACACACTCGTTCTTCTATAACGACTTATGATTCGAGAAGCACTTACATCATATTTTGAATCATTATTTTGGGAACATTCCTAAGGATGAACTCATTCCGTCTTTTCCATGGTGCGAGTTGACCGATTCCATTCTCTATTTATATTATACTCATAAGTACACACTTCAGGGTGTCTAAAAGGAGGAGATTAACACATGCCCATGAAAGACCTAAAGGGAGCGATGGGTGACTAACACCTTCCCATTCCTTAACTTAGTCCCCGAACCTTTGAGCTACTTGGTTTCACAAGCATTAGTATTGTCCTTGATGCCATTCTCTTGAGGCGGTAACATTTCTTTTGCCTGTTTTATGCAAAATAGGATAGAGACTCTATCTCTACACATTACCCCACACCGAAGATGGGCAAGATACCTGAAGAAAAGGGCGAGATCCCCCACGCGCTCGACCCCTAGTGGTCAAAATGCTGGGGACAATTTTTTAGAGGACTAGACTCTAATTTTTCATGGGTGTTATTCTTTTTCGCATGTGTTCGTATGCAGCTACCTGTATGTTCCCTTCATGTATATATCACTCTTTCACTCACTTGTACGCTTCACACATACTTGTATATACTCTCCATGTACACATCACACACTTACACTTAGTTTCACTCCAATTCAAATACTTCACACACCACTTAGAATGTCCATGCTTAGGCTTCACTAACACGCACCCACACTTCCTACACTTGTATATATCCATGTTCATTAACACCTGTCACACACCACTTAGAGATAATCCATGTATAGTTTGACTATCACACATACTCACTTATAAATAATCAACATGTCACTTAATTACATGTGTATACGTAGTATAATCTTCACGCTTGATACAAGATTTACTTTTTATAACACTTGTATATTCCCCCTCATTAGTGTAGTATACCTTTACTCATCATGCAAAATATATATATTCTCTCTCTCTATAATATATTAATTAAGACTCATGCATTTTTGCACACTACATCACCAAGAGCATGACTATATTACCCAAAATTTTATCCCGTACTGGGGGGTCACTTTGTGTTGGGCGCTGGCCCTATGGGGCACAGTTAGTCTAAGTGATATGACTCTCACCTTCCATTGGCCTCGTACCTTCGACGTATATATAACGGTTCCCCCCGCATCGTACCGCTTGATCGAACTCATGATGGGAGGTATATAATAGGTAACTCATTTACGTACGTCGAATACATCAAATTCTCTCTCATACTTACTGTCCCCACGAGGTATATAGTGAAGCACTTCACGTACACCGATGAATGATTACCGTTATAGGCTACAGATATATCGTGGAATTCATGCCAAAGGGGGGAACGTTTCCACTAGACCAACAATTGCATAAAACTCTTATAGGCGTCAAACCTAAGGCACTCATATTTAGTTTTTAGGTTATAATGCAAAACTCTGTCAAAATTTCGGATCGGCACATCGCCCGAATTCTTGCGCTATTTTGCCTTTTTTCAAAACAGGACCCTGTCCCTGAGACTGGCAACAAGTCAAACCGTTGTCTTATAATTTTTTTTAATAATATCTTATTTTCTTAGGCTCAGGTCCTGTCCGACATTTTTTTTGCAATTAGGCAAACCTAATACAAGTGAAACCCTGATAATAACATTATTAATAATAATAATAATAATAATAATAATAATAATAATAATAATAATAATAATAATAATAATAATAATAATAATAATAATAATCATGATGATGAAATTTCTCTCCCTTTCTTTCCCTTTCATCTCTTCCAAAAACCAAAATACCAAAAACCAAAATACCAAAAACCTTTTTCCTCTTTATCTTAAAATCACCAAAAACCTTTTTTTCCAAAAAATACTAAATTTTTTCCCCTCATTCTTTCAAAAATAAATTCGAACCATTTTCCCTCTCAAGGAAATTGCATACCTGACCTGGCCTGGCTCCCTATCGTCTTCGATCTTCCATCAAACCGCCCCAAAGCTCCATTGGTTCTTCTGCTACTTCATTCGAGCTTGGGATCTACCTTCACGAGCTCTTCATGGAGAACACTAACCAAGCACCGAATGTTCAACTAGATCTGATGGTCGAGCCTAGATAACCACATAACCCGAGGTTCTTTTCCCTCATACATCCCGAGCCTGTCTGAGTCCCAAAAGAATATCATCACGTTCTGCGTGCCCCACCCGATAATGGGTCGCCACCAACTCAACTCTTGATCCCTAACCTTGCCCAACTAGGGGCTAATTTACCAGCACCAATGGTTCCGAAAGAGGAAGAACTGAACAAGGTCAAGGAAGACCTTAAATTACTATAAAAAAAGTTTGACCAAGTCAAAATATTTGGAAACTACATAGACTATGCCCATATGACCCTTACCCTAAGGCTAGACTGCCGTACAAGTTTAAGATGCCGGACATTGAAAATTTAGGGGGGAAGCGGTCCCCCAATTGTTCATCTTCGAAGCTATCACCGAGCCATGACCCTCTTTGGTGCCTTTGAAGAAATAATGACACAAATGTTCCATCAGACATTGAAATAAAGTGCCCTCCGATCGTTTCGGTCACTTAAATAATCTAGGATCCGTAGTCGGGAGGATATCGCCTAAGAGTTTATATTCCACTATAAATACAATGAGGAACCAAAAGTTATAGCCGAGATCTAGAGCTACTCAAGCAGAACTCAAGGGAAACAGTCAGTAACTTCATAGGGAGGTGGAGAGAGAGATGCCACTATGATAAACAGGCCATCTGAGGAGAAACAAGTCAGTATTAGGAAGAAGAATTTCTCGCCTCATCTTCGAGAATCTACGGGAGGACAATATTACGCTAAGTTTTGAGCCCTTCATGAAGCTGGTGTAGAAATTAAATAAAGCATGACCAAAATTGACTTTGAGCTAAAGAAAGTTATCGATCAGTTCATTCCCTAGAAATATGAAAAAATTGCCAATGCTATGGTTTCAGCTATTAATAACATCTCCCAACCTACAACCTCTTAGGCACTGAAAGTTGCCCTACCCCTGCCAGGAAAGAATACACTGATCTTCATGCTCCCTTATCTAAAGTCTACCAAGCCTTATTGAGATGAAATCTAATAGAACCCCTAGATCCTCATTCACTACCAAGCCCACTTCCCTAAAACTTTAATCATGATGCCCGTTATGATTTTCATAAATATGTAGGCCACACTATCGACCAATGTTTCCACATTAGAAATGTGGTCCAAGGCTTAATTGACCGGGGTATCATCGTCTCACCATCCAACCCTAAACCCAATACCACTCATAACCTATTCTCAACACATACAAATGCTATCTTCATAGAAAATAACCCAAAATTGGACCCGTCCACTCAAATTATGCCCTGTAAAGTGCCCACTATCACCACAGTCTCACTCAAACCACTCAAAAATAACCCCTCATTTCTCTTGCACCTGGTATAATTTTTTGATAGAGATTTATCACTCCTCACCAGGGATGAATTACCGTTCGCACCTAATTTGAGGGAGGAATCATGGAGTTACCACTTGTGTTAAACCAACTTTTGGAATTTGGGCTGAAATTGCCCACCGAGTCCATTGATGGTTAAAGATTCAGCGATTTGTTCATGGAATCTCGAAAGTGGGCTTAGGAGTCCTATGAATGGGTAGTCCCAGTTAAAGAAATTAGTCTAGATCATATAGTACATATCATGGTCGATATGTTCAAACAAAAAAATGAAATCTGTAGCATTTCTGATTTGCTCACCACTTTGAAGCTCCAGGGACGGTTGGTCCCTTCACTTTTGCACCTTCCCGATGAGTGAGAGGATTTGTATGATGAAAATGTTGAAGCGATTGAATGTATTGACTACTCTTGGGAATAAGATATAGTTTCCACTATATGGGGAGAATATTTTGAGAGTTCAAATGACGAGTCTAATAACAAAAGCTTCTATACCTGGCCCAAAGATTGCCGACATGAAGTTCAACCACTCACTAAAGAAGCAAAGCCAACTACTTAGAGTTCTTAAGAAAGTGATTTTGAAGACTTATTCGACCTAAAGACACTGGGGCTGAGCCTATGCATGATCCGTTCAAATGCTGCCCCGTCATACCTGTCTATCTACATCAAAGCTGCCAATATGCATCTTTTCAATTGGAATGCCAAGACAGCACAAATCTAACCTAACCTTGATGTTCATCCCATTAAAATCTCTTCACCCATTGTTAATTTTCATTTTTCTCATATTAATGTTACTGAGACCTCCTTTGACGAGGTTCTCAATGTTATATTTCCTAAAAATGAAATAAACGAAGATTTTGAATATTTTGTTGTACCTTATATTAATTTTCTTGATTCTAATCAAACTCTTGATGATGATTTTGTAAATGAATAATTCTTAACCAATATTAATAAGGATAATATCAAATAACACAACCACGTTCAAATTAATGATGATGAGATTTATTAATTTCGGTTCTAGTAGCCACAAATGCGAGATCAGGATAAGGTCCACCTTTAACGAGCATGAGTGCACGCAACTTGAAGAACTACTGAAAGAATTCAGGGACATCTTCGCATGGTTATGTGATGACATGCCTGATATTGGCCCAAAAATTGCTGAGCACGAAATCCCTATACTCCTAGAATGCAAGCTGGTCAAATAAAAGTTGAGAAAACCCTGCACCGAATGGTTATTTAATGTCAAATAAGAGGTGGTCAAGCAATTAAACTTGGGTTTCATTCGCATGGTCGAATACCCAACATGGCCCGTAAATATCATCCCCTTGTCGAAGTCGGGAGGAAAATTACGCATGAGCGTTGACAACTGGTATCTGAACAAAGCATCCCACAAGGATGATTACTCCTTACCTAATATCGACATGATTGTGGATAACACAACTAGCCACGCCCTCAAGTTATTTGTTGATAGCTTCTTAGGGTATAAGTAGATCAAGATGAACCCTGATCATTAGGAAAAAATGCCTTCATCACCCCATGGGGAACTTTCTACTACACTGTAATGCCGTTCGGGCTCAAGAACGCTGGGGCTACCTACCAAACGACTCCATAACTATCCTGCATGACCTTATTCCCAAGGAGGTTAAAGTCCATGTAGACGACATGATAATCATATCCAAGACTCAAGAAGGTCATATTCTCACCCTCCGAAAGTTCTTTGAATGACTGCGGTGGTAACAGATGCGAATAAATCCATAGAAGTGCATTTTCAACATCACGAAAGGAAAACATCTAATATTCATGGTCAGTGAAAGGGGAATTGAGGTAGACCCTGCCAAACTAAAATCTATACTTGATATTCCACCACCACGAATATAGAAAGAAGTTTGAAGATTCCTGGGTAAGCTACAATACATTAGTCGGTTCATCAGCTAACTGACTTCTATATATGAACCCATTTTCAAACTCCTTCAAAAGGATTTGACTAAATTCTGGAATGAGACCTGCTAAGAAGCCATCGAATCAAGCAATACTTCACCTGACCTCTAGTACTTATGCCTCTGCAGCCTCGTCTCCCCTCCTCTTGTAGTTAACTGTAATAAATATCGTAGTAGGGCCTTTATTATCCCAGTATATTGAAGAAACCAGTAAAGAAAGAGCCATTTACTATGCCAGTAAAAAATTGGCGGAGTACTAAGTCAACTACATCGCTTTAGAGAAAGCATGTTTCGCCTTGGTCTAGGTCACATAGAAATTATGACATTACATGGTTGCTTTCCCCATCAGACTAATATCCGTAATGGATCCCATAAAATATCTGTAAGAGAAGCCCTCTTTGTCTTGTCGAATGCTTCGTTGGTTGATGCTGCTATCTGAGTTCGATATTGTGTACATTACGTAGAAAGCTATGAAAGGGAGAGCCATCTACGACTACCTTACTGATTTCCCCATAGAAGTAATCGATGTCTAGGTCTCTGAATTCTCTAATGAAGATATTTTTTGCACCTTTCAAGAGGACATTAGATGGCATATATATTCTTCAATGGAGCCGACAATAAGAAAGGATATGGCATTGGGATACTTTCGATCGCTTTTGATTACTCTCACACTCCCATTGCCATTAAACTAGACTTTCCATGCACCAATAACATGACTAAGACTAAGTACGAGGCATACACCGTAGTTCTCAAGACTGTCCTCAAGAGAGGTCTCAAGAACTTAAAAGTTTATGGGGACTCTGTCCTCATCGTTGGTCAAATCCTCAGAAAATGGAAATATTAATACGAGAAGCTCCTACCCTTCCATGACCATCTTGAATAGATGGCCTCCTAATTTGATGATGTCATATTCCATTACCTACCCCGTGCAAAGAATAACCTGATTCACACCATACAATCTTGGCCTCTATGGTCGACAAGCTTGAGGGAATAACAATGGCCCATTTCCTAGTTTAGAAGGAAGATATGCCCACTCATTGATACCACATTGAGCTCATCACTGAGGAAGATTTAAATATGGATGAGTTATGGTACAATGACATTTGGCTCCTCCTCAAACATGGTAGGTATCCCTAAGACGCAGATAAGAAAGTCCATATGACCCTTCGCAAGCTGGCTGCCTAGTATATCATCTGTGATAAAGTGTTGTTCAAGATAAACTTTGACGAAATCCATTTGCATTGCATAACAGGATTTGATATTGAAGAAAGGATGCAGAAGATCCACAGTAGGGAATGCGGGCCCCATATTGACGGTCATATGATTGCTAAGAAGATCATCTGCTAAGTGTATTACTGGACCACCATAGTTCAAGATTACACTGCCCAGTTTGAATATGCCTCAAATTCCAATAATTTACCAACCTCCAACACTTACCTCCTTGGAAATTATACAACATGACCTCTCCCTGTCCATTCTCCACCCATGGCATCGACATCATAGGGATGGTTAAGCCCAAAGCCTCCAATGGTTACTTCACCAAATGGGTCAAAGCTTAGTCACACACAATGTTGAATGCTAAGAAAGTGTCCAAATTCACCCGAAAGAACATCATCTGCCAATACGGGGTTCCCCATGAGCTAGTATCAGATAACGAACTCAACTTCAAAGATGGAGTTCAGAGACAAAAATATTCTCCATACCGACCCCAAACCAATGGTGCTATCGAAGCCGCCAATAAGAGCCTCAAAGCCATAATACACAAGATGACCGAGAGTTACAAAGATTGGGCCAATCGGATCCCATATGCCCTCTGGGGCTACCGTACATCAATCAGAACACCCATTAGGCCTACCCTTTATTCTTTGGTGTACGACGTGGAAGTAGTCCTACCCGTTGAGATAAAAATACCCTTACTACCCGCCATGCTCGAAAGCAAAGTCAACAAAGAAGACTGACATCAGAGCCTCTTAGATAAACTATCACTCTTGGATGAAAAGAGGCTTAAAGCTCTATACCATATACATGGGTATCATCGTCGATTTTCATGTTCATTCAAAAGAAATATCAAGGATTGTAGTGTCCAGGAAGGTGAACTTGCCCTCAAAGAAGTATTAGAAACCGTCTGGGACTCTAGAGGGAAATTTAAACCGAATTGGAGTTGCTCCTACATTGTGAAAATGATTCTTTCAGGCAGCGCCGCTATGATCACAGATCTTGACGGAGAAGAAATGGCATGCCAAGTCAACCTGAACCGTCTCTAGAAATTTACCCTTAGCTCGAAATCTTAGTGTGCTACGAATTTTCTCATCGACCCTTCTATTCTTAAAAAAAATCAATTCCCCTAACTTGGAACTATGTGGGGCCTGATCCTCTTTTAAAGACTTTTCTTTCCAAAATAAAACTCATGAATTTTTGCAAAACCCCCAGAGGTACGTAGGCAACCCATATGCCATACATGGGCTTGGCTACTTTCTTTTTAAAAAAATGCTATTCTTTTCCAACCCCAGAGAATGGGAGTCCATACATTAATTACATGAACAAAAGGGTTATGTATGCCTTAGCGATTGGTATAGATAATTCAACTGCAAAACTCATCAAGGGGCACAATAAATCATCAAAATGATTTCTTATTTTAAATGAATGAATATAGCCCAGTTATATGAAGTATCAGTAAAGGGAGTTAAATAAACCACCCCCTCTCATTGGCCATGAACATACCTAACCCTACCAAATCTCCCCACAAAAAAACCTAAATCACCCAAAATACCCCAAACATAGATTTTAACATACTTTCCCTAGCTTCAAAAATACTGCCTTCAACTACCCGATGGACCTGCTCCGTGGTCCCCAAACTTCCCACTCCTAGTTCGCACTCCGTATGTGCTCTATAGAGCGGTACACCCTGACAAGCTTCGCTAAAACCACAACACCTTCCTCCATAGTGTAAAAAAAAAAGTCACCTTTGTCCAGTCTCTTCCTCCGTGATATTTTCCACAACCCGCTTCCATAACCACTTCAGATTGTCCCCAGACACATGCGAAACCCCCCTACAGATTGTTACGAATGGGTTGACGGTCAACGGCGCTTCCCTAAAGAGTCCAACATCATATGTAGTTGCTTAGACATCTCCTCCATCGAGAACAGGTTCGTTATGTGAGTGAGAATAATTTTTTCTCATCCGACTTGGCACAAAATACACCAGGGGAAATAAAATGAATTCGGGCAAAGGCCAACTAACCTCATATACCGATAGTCTCCGAGCCGCAAAATAGGCAGCAAGTCTCCCTATCATGACACAGACTAATGAAGGGATCGGGCCTCATATTCCACAAACTAGTTGACCCAGTTCTCTAATGATGGGTCAAAAATAAAGAATAAATTAGGCCCGCCCGCCAAGGGATACTCAGGAGGGACCGCCAGATGGAAATTCTCCACAAGCCACATGAACAACATTATCGGGGCTCCCCCTTAGAAAGTCAGAGCGACCATCCTTCCAGGAATTTAGGCCATTTAGGGTCTCAGCTATCACCACTATAGCAGGATTATGGCGGTAGGACATCCATGTCATTATCACAGCCACTTGGGGATCAACAATCAAGTCCCCTATCACCAGTAATAGCCTTGAACTAAGGCCCAAGGCAATAACTCTGAAAAATACAGCATCCTTAAAACCCTTCTGGCGCAATGAATACTTCACCACCAGAAGAGAAATGGTCCCTTTATTAACCAACGATCGAGCCGCTGAAGGAGAAAAGTAGAGCAACTCAGCCAGAAGTGCTCGAGGAGAATTAGAAAAATCAGGCATTACCGCTGCAACATTAGGGCTAACCCCTAATATTGTTGAGAATACCTCTATCCTACATTTATAGTAAAGCAGAACCAAAGCCTAGAGCTGATTTGACTTGACCCCTATGACGATAGCCAGGTTAAGGTGGCAACCCCTCCCTTTAAAAAAAAAATCTCCTTTTCTCCTTTGGCCAAAAAATTAATTTCTAAAGCACATTTCTCAAAATAAATCCCTTTAAAGGGAAATTCTCTTTAATCAAGCCTCCAAGGCTTTCCTCTATTCAAAAATTCCAAAAAACAAACTTTCCCTACTTTTTCTATAAACAAAATCTCAACAGCAAACTAAAGTGCATGTAGAGTAAGCCACTTAAATAAGATAATCAAAAGATGCATCATTTTTGCATTCTTGACTCTTTCTTTTCAGGTACAAAGCCTCTCAATCATGAACACAACATGATTAATGCAAAGCTCTCCCACAACACAATAATGGATCAAAAAAAAATCCTGAAAGGAAAGAACCAGAGATAGATGTCACCTCCTCCTCCGCAATCTGCTTCATCCTCAAGCCACATCAACCGAAACTTATGAACCAGCATCCCCCTAATTTGCAAATGCATACCTATAGCCAATGCCCAGGGGTAGAAGGTCACCTGAAGTCCCCAACAGAGAATAAATATCTACTCAAGGAAAAAAATTCCAAAAAATGTCGAAAAAATCTAGAAATTGCCCAAACAATTTCCTAAAATCCCTAAAAAATTTAGAACATTATTTTCCCCAAGAAAATCATTTTTGGAAGTACAAAGCCCCTCACAAACTCTCAAAACACCAGTAAAGATCCAACTTACACTCTTATCCACAAACTACTCCACAACAGAGTTGATGATGTGCTTGCATCCATTTCCGAGCAGAAAATACAAATATATTCCCCAACGGAATTTCATGACAACATATTCCCCAGTCAGAGTCCCCAAGATACTCCCAGTAGATTTTTTCCCTAACGGAATTTTAACATACTCCCCTAGTAGAATTCAAAGATAAGCAATTTTCTTCCCCTACAGAATCGCAGGGTGCGCCTTCACCATATAATCCAACTTTCGGCCCTCAGAATTGGTCGTCACTATTACTTTAGGTCCTTAGAATTGACCTCGGCCCTCAAAATTGGTCGTCACAACTTCAGGTCCTTAGAATTGACCTCGACCCTCAGAATTGGTCATCACAACTTTAGGTCCTCATAATTGACCTTGACCCTCAGAATTGGTCGCCACAACTTTAGGTCCTCAGAATTGATCTCGACCCTCAGAATTGGTCGTCACAACTTAATATCCTCATAATTAACCTCGACCCTCAGAATTGGTCGTCATGACTTCAGGTTTTCAGAATTGACCTCGGCCCTTTGAATTGGTCGTCACAACTTTAGGTCATCAAAAACAACCTTGACCCTCAGAATTGGTCGCTATAATTTTAGGTCCTTCGAATTGACCTCAGTTCTCAGCTTTGGTTAATATAAATTAAGATCCCCATAATTGACCTTGGTGCTTAAAATTGGTCGTCACAACTTTAGGTCCCCAAAATTGACATCGGTGCTCAGAATTGGTCGTCATAACTTTAGGTCCTCAAAATCGACCTCGACCCATTGAATCGGTGATCCTTGTTCCTTTAGGTCCTTAGAATCAACCTTAACCCACTGAATCGATTATCCTCACCCCCTTTGGTCCTCTAAATTGACTCGACCAACTAAATTGGTCACCGTAGCCCCTTAGGAAAAATATTAAACACATCCTCATTCTTTTAGGTCCTCCAAATCGACCTCGACCCACTGAATCGGTCATCCTCATCCCCTTTGGTCCTTCGAATTGACCTCAACCTGCTGAGTCGATCTTATTTATTCTCTAGGTCCCTAGAATTAACATAAAAACCTTTTCCTCAGTGCCGATGGGGTGTTTATTATTCGAAGGCATTCACTTGTTCTAAGCTCTCTCATTGAGGGGATCTTTAAACGCTGATCATGTTGGAAACCGAGTGTCCGTTTAAATACGCTAGTCGTTGTTATCGGCTTCCAACCACAATACAAAAAAATCCTAAACTTTAACTACACTCTTATGGAGTATAGTGGTGAGTCTGGGTATCGAATCCACAGGGAACTAGAACGATTGAACGTGACGACAAAGGTAAGACCATTAACGCTAACTTGACTCTAAAAAGAAATAAAAAGAAGATGATTGAGTGAGAAAGGATAAAGGGAAAAATAAAGAAGTTAACTAAAATTAATTGGAAAATTAAGGTAGGGACACAATCCCTCAACCCTAGAGTATTGATGGTATAAAACTAATCGTAAATTTAAGTGGTTAATTAGACCTAAAATTTAGTACTCCCAAGCATTACGTTTATGAGGTTCAAGCCTGCACCATACTTAATCAGAGGACGAGTAAATCGGTATTGCGATAGTTACACTCGAATTGCATTATGAAGCATCCCAGTTATCCGGAAGCAAACGAGATACAAAGATCTACAATTGTCGCGATTCTATGCAATACGGTCATAATAAACCACTAAATTTAGAGGATTAATTTTATACACATGAAACTACCAGATCAGGTTGGGTTCATGCATCCCACCTTTAAAAACCTAGCCTAACATAGTGAAGTTAATGCAAACTACATTTTCTACGTTGCATGAACTCATAATTGCTTGGAAAGAGAGATGAAATATGAGAAATAATAATAAGTACTGGAAATAAAAGTTACCGTGATTGAAGAACAAGAACATGCAACAAGAAATCAAAGATTGAAGAAAAACTAGAAAAGCTCTTGAATGAAAGGTGCAAAATATGTAAATTCTTCTCCTAGATGTTCCTACTTGTTATGGAGCTTTTACATGAATGAAATCTAAAAAAAAAGAGTCCTAATGACTAAATATATAGGCTAGAGGTAGTTTTAAGAGTCCCTAAAACATAAAACTCTTTTGGCTAAAAGATAAGCACAAAATAAAAATCCCGTATCTAGCAATTTGTCACACTTAGAAAGTGTGACTAATTTTATAATGGATCTGGAGCATGAATAATGACTGGATCGGTTCTTTTAATTTTCATCAACTTCGATCCGTCTTCGGTCTGGGGTTCACTGGAACTTTGCATTTCGGATCGGCCTGATTTTTCTTTGACTTTTTCTTCCATTTTTGACTGCTCATAACTTTCACACCGAGACTCCAATTGAGGTACCGTTTTTTCCAGTGTTCTTGTAATTGAAAGATCTTCAACTTTCCAGTTGGCCCCACCTTCAGAATAAGGCTGAAAAATTATGAAAATGCCCTTTAACTCCCCGTTTCTTGGTTTTCTTTCACTATTTTGAGTTCTCTTTGGCACTAACTTGTATGAAATACCTGTAAAACACATAAGAGATACACAAAATCAGAAATACTTCCCAAAAAGGGTTAGTAGCATAAATATGAGACAAATCCAAGCTATTTACACTGCACGGGATCATAAAAATATCGAAATTAAGGGGATAAATGTGAAGAATTTATGCCTAATCAGACGTCCCATCCTAGGACCCCCCCTAAGCACCCCCTTAGGTCCCTAGTACTCACTTGTTCACCGTAAACCCTAGGTCATACTCCGAGTACTGATCTAGAAGCCATCGAGAGTTTTCGAGCCTCATTTGACTTCGATAAACTTTCCCATCGAAATCGAAGCTTAATAAATCATTGAAGGTCACTGAATCCCCTTTCCAATGATTTTCCTCCTGCATAAATCTACCTTACGATTTGGACGAACGATCCGTTTTACTAATAAAAATCAATATGGAGGCCACTGAGCACTCGTGGGTCCCGTTTGACTCCAATCAACTTTCTAACTCGAGCGAAAGTTCATGCATCTTCAAAGGGATCTGTATCCCATTTCAAACGGTCTACCCCTTGAGCAATTTAGACTTACGGTTCAAATGAACAATCCATTTTACATCGAAAATCGATCTAGAGGCCACCTGGCACTCCCGAGCCCAATTTTGACTCCTATAAACATGAAAACTTGAGAAAACCTAAATGAAACCTCAAAAGGCATTGAATACCCTTTCCAATGATCTGCCCTGTGTGCGAATCAGCCTTAAGTTACGTACGAACAACCTATTTTATTCGAAGGGTAAGCAAGTGCTTTCGGGACCCGTTAACCTTGGTTAACTCTCTAAAATGTAAAAAGATAAATGGAATCTCTAAGGGCTCTAAATCACCTTTCCAATGGCCTACCCTGTGCGTAATTCTGACTTACGGTGTGGACAAACGATCAATTTTCCTCCATAAAAGTTCTCGTTTAATGATTAACGGGTGCTTTCAGGACCCATTTCACTTCGATCAACTCCCCAACTCGGAAGTGGCTCATGATTTCTTGAAGGGCAATGAATACCCTTTCTAAGGTCCACCCCCTACATGATTCTGATTTACGGTTCACATTTTATGACCTTTTTCGAAAAATCTGTCTCAGGTTGCCGAATGACACCCTCAAGACCCTGCCTATTGATAGTGTGTCCTGAGGTGCTGTGCTGGTCTGTAGGAATTGGGTATGCCGATCAGCACCCCTTGGCCCTATAAATAGATTCCATGATCTCACATTAAAAGGACACCCCTGAACATCCCTCTCAGCAATTCAGTGAACATTCTCTCGAATTTAGAGTTGTTCCTCCTTCCTAAAAAAGCCCATTTCCCACATTCTTTCCATCTCTTTTGTAAGGAAAAATTTCCAATTGAGTAAATTTGTAGTGTTGGCTGAATTCAAACAAAACTATATGTGTCGTTGGATAGAGGTTGTCCCTTCAAGCCTACAACATTGATGTTGAAGACGTAGCGGCCAAGATAAATTGAAGATATCATCATTGCCGAGGTATGAATGCGTTAATACATATAGGGACTTGTAAATTTATTTTGGGTGTTAGTATTTTTGTTAAATTTTTTTTGAATTCATATTATCTAAAGATTTTGTTCTCGGACACATTTCCGTCGAAAAATCATAACTAATTAAAAAAAATCAAAAAAATACGAAACTGGAGGCCACGCTTCGTATCGAAATTATCTAAATTCATGGCTTGAAATCTCATGAGAAAGGTCGTTCGAACGAGATTTCGAACGATATTTTTTCTTCTGAAATCTCGTTAGAAATGTTGTTCAAACGATCCTAGAATGTCATTCGAACGAGATTACATTTTCTGAGCAGTTTTTTGTCAATTTTCTCTAAAACTCCCCACCAACCCACTTTCTTTTTACCTGATTTTAATAGTGCAGGAGTAGATTTTTCTAAGTGATTTTTTCCAGATTTTCAAGTGCTCTTGAGAGCCAAAAACTTTTCTAAGAAAACTCCCTTAGTGTTTGTTTATCAAAAGGAAATTATCTTAAGAAGAAAACCAAGTTTTACACCCATAGTTTTTGTTTAATCCAAGTTCCTTTGCTTGGAGATTGTTTGGCACCGGGTTCTTCTCTATCCATCAAAGGAGAAAGTTTGGGTTCCTTCTCTACCCCAAAAAGGAGATCGTGTTTGCTACGGTGTTCTCATACGGTGAAAGGTACCGTTCGTGGGTTGACGGTAGGTGTTCCCCTTTGGTGGATTCCAAGGTTTCGGTGGACACCTGAGTTGTCAACTAGGTGGAGGTTGAAGAACGAAGGAGCGTCAAGGCTTGAAGGGAGTCGAGTCGAGGAATTAAGTCTCTTGTCGTGTCTTTTGTAAAAATACCATACTTAGTGGACTTGTAAGCATGGCCGTTCGAGGTTTTTTCCATTGTGGGTTTTCCTCATACATCGCGACGTAATGTGATTGTGTTTATTTTATCTTACAAACTCAAATAGATGCATGCTTAGGTCTAATCAAGATAAAATCTGGTTTAAACACAATTAGTTTAATTTGGGTTAAGTTTAAATTTAATTTAATTCAAGTTAGCATTAATTTAATTTGATAATATTCATGCCTAGTTTGTTTAACTGGAATTGGATTGGATTTTAATTAAGTGAAAATTAAAATGTTTGTGTAGTTTAATTTCACTTTAATTTTAATTTAATTTTTCATGTGTTTGATTGTGCTTTTAAAGTACAGAAAATTAAATAATTTTTGAAAAATTAAAATTTGGTATATCATTGAGCAATATCATAATTTGTGTTTAAAATTTGGAGGCTTTCGCTCCAACATCTTTCACACCACAAATAGAAAATTCCTTCACTCTCCTCATACCACCATCACCTCAACGCGAGATCAACGCATCTACAACCAATATCCACCTCAAGTCTTCAAGAGAAGGTATAATTTCTCACCCTTGCTTTTAATTCTCTTATTTTAGCATTTGTTGTTTATTTCTAATTTATTGCTTTATCACATTACATCGCATACATTAATATCAAATTTTATTATTAGTATTAACACATATTTATTTTCATATAAAAAATCCAAAATATAAGAAAAAGGGGATTTCTTGTAAATTCCAAATAGGGAATTCTCATCACATTTTCTCATACTAAAACACCTTTTTCCTACGAACACATATAAGAAAGTCCCCTGTTGGATTTATGGGTTAAACCCCACCTCGTATTATTTTCATACTACATAGACTTTGATGCTCCCTCGGGCTACGTAAGCATCTTGGGTAAGTCCTTAGACTTGAATCCCCAAATATATATATTTGTTATGTTATTATACATGGATTTGATATTCTTGCATGGGTGTCTTATCCGATATACACACTCGTTCTTCTAGAACGACTTGTGATTCGGTAATAGCTTACATCCTATTTTGAAACACTTCCGAGGATGAACTCACTCCGTCTTTTTTCATGATGCGAGTTGAACGTTTCCATTCTCCACTTATATTTATACACATACGCACACACTTCACGTAATTTAAAAGGAGTAAGATTAACACATGCCCATGAGAGATCGAAAGGGCGGTATGGGTTCCTAACACCTTCCTATTCAATAAGTTAGTCCCCGAACCTTTGAACTACTTGGTTTTGCAAGCATCAATATTATTCTTGATATCGTTGTCTAGATGCGACAACATTTCTTTTGCCTATTTTGTGCAAAATAGGTTGGCGAATCTATCTCTACACATTATCCCACACGGACGATGGCCGAGCTCCTCGAGAAAGGTCATGAACCACCCTACGTTCGACCCCGGAATGGCCACAAGGCACATCAATTTTCAGCTCAAGAAAGCAGTAACGGTGCCATTTGATAACTGATTTTTACATATAGTAGTTGTTTTGAAAATCTAAGTCTCAAAATCTCTTTAATTTCCTACAATAACTATTAGACAACTTGTATAGCGGTAAGTAAGGGTATCAATTCAACTTTCATGGTAAAAAAACATATAGTGGAAATATGTTGGTGTAGAAACACTCTGATACCACTTGTTGGAATGTAGGTTCTTGTAAAATTCAAAATTGTAATTTCAAAAGGAATGGTTCACCGAATTTTTGAATTTTGATTTCCAATTTGAAAAGTATTGTTAAAGAATATGGATATGGTTCTAGAAATACAAATTTCGAATTTACTTTAAATTAATTTTCTCTTAAATAAGAATTAATTCAAGCCTTAATTTATATGAACCAAATTAAACGAATTTAATTCCAAATTGAAATAACATAAAAATGAACCCCCCAAATTAATTAGGCACCAATTAAATCATTTTTGTGGTTAAACCAATTTTATCCTTGTAACCTAAGCATGCATCTAGGTGTGAATTTGCAGGATAAAATATTAAATTACAATGCTGCGATGTACGAGGAAAACCCATAACGGGAAAAACCTCGGACGGCCTAGCCACAAGTCCACTATGTACGGAATTACAAAAGGACACGACAAAATACTTACACAACGACTCGACGCCCTTTCAATCCTTAACGCTCTTCGTTCCTTCAACCTCTGCCTAGTGACAACGTAGGATTCCACTAACGTCTTGAAGTCCACCAATGGAACACAACTACCGTAACGCATACGGAGTCCACCGTATGAGAACCAAAAAACACAAAATCCTCAGCATAAAACAATTATTCAATATTGTAGAGAATGATAAACCTCGGTGCCAAAACTTGATATCAAACATATATCATGTAGAATCTTGGATCATAAACAATTGAGTGTGAACATTGGTTTGTATTTGATAAAAAGTAATCATAAATATTAACAAACATCTAAGAAAATTTCGTAAGAGTTTTTTTCACTTTAAAGATTGGAAAAAGTCACTTTGAAACTTGCAACTCAGACTCTTTAAATTGATGTATAGGAGTAGTGGGGAGTTGAGGAAAAAATTACCAAAAATATGATTTTTTGAGTTTCCTCCCTGTTGATACCAAAATTTATGACCCTATGTGGACCAATTACAAGCCAGCATGTGTCATCCAATGTGACACAAGTCCAAGTCATCCTGATACAAAAACCCAATAAGCAAGGAAGCTCGACCAACAAGGAAGCTCGACCAAAAATGAAGCCCGATTAATAGAGAAGCCCGACCAATAATGAAGCCCGCCAATTGGGAAGCCCAACCAATAACCTGTATTGCTAAAAAAGCGGTAATATTCTTATAGCCTGTATTGCCAATGAAGTGACAACATTCGTATATTTAATTCTCATTATATATTGATGTAAATGCCTAACGAATGAAGGCATTCCATCCTTTCACATGACAACTATCAAGACCCCTTTTGGGCTTTAAATACATTGTATCACCCTCATTGCAAGGGACTGAAAAAATAACTCAAGGCAATCAATACATAACAGTGGACGTAGGATATTCCATTGAGCCGAACCACTTTAAAATTTCTTGTGTCTTGTTTGTTTTACTTATTTTATTCGTGATCAATTAATTAGGCCTAGTCTAGTTTTTTGCATCAACAGATTGGCACCGTCTGTGGGAACGTATTGCTTAACGTTTTTACTCATTCATCATCCACGGCTGAAATTCCTGAATCAAGCATAAAAAATGAGGGAATTCTGCCTATTCCCTCTGTCCATCCAAATAATAATGATTTTATAGGAATTTTGGCTAGCTTGGCCAAGGGTCAAGAGGCTATGCAGGATACTATACGACAATTGGCTCAAACTTTACAAACTGGAGTTCCTGCATAATTTAATCAAAGGAATATGTCATGCCGCCAATAAGGAGTGTTAGGAATAGCCGTTCCAGAACTTCTATGGATCCTTCATTTCTTCCTGGAGAAACTTCTTCTATCATGATTATTAATTCCACTGACGGATAATCCCTCATCCCAGAAATATTGAGTGCCTTAGAAAGGATAAATAGGGTGTCTCCTTTCGATTGTTTAGGAACCTAGGTAAATGTCCTACGGGTTGCGTTGGGAAATATTCGATGACCAAGCGATTTAAGGGAGGGTTCAACCCAATCCAGATTAAGCACCCGACGAACTGATCGGTCCAGTAAAAAAAGGGTTCACAAGAAGAAAGGTTAGAACGATCAATTGGTCGGCATAAAAATCCACATCCCATAGATATGGTGCTGGCAGTGATGCTTGGAAAGGTTCCATTCAGCGTTTGGAAGATAGATTGGGGGAAATGGACAAGGCCAAGAATCCTCTCCAGAGGAGTTTTATTAATGGATCCCCTTTTGTGTAAACCATCGTAGACTTCCCTATGCCGACCAAGTTTAAAGCTCCAGTGGTCACTCCCAAGTATGATGGGAAGACTGATCCAGTTCTTCATATAGAACAATACCAAGAAGCGACTGATATCTATGCTGTTCCTGATGAGATGAGATGTAGGGCATTTTCAGGAATAATTACTAGATCTTCTCAAATCTGGTATAATAGTCTTCCTCGAGGGAAGATTTCTTGCTTTTAATAACTTATCGAGCTATTCATTGGTAATTTTTGCTTTGGAGAAAAACCAATGAAGCGAGTAGCTCATTTTCTTAGGGCAAGACAAAATATGGGAGAAAGTACCAGGGATTACATCACTCGTTTCAACAACGAGAAACTGGAAGTCATTGATTACGAAGAGAAGACTGCAATCACTACCCTCATGAGCGGTATTATACTTTGGAAGTCGATCTAGGCTTTCTCCCTGACAAACTGTATTATACTTTGGCAAAAGATCCCCAGAAGATGATGAAAGAATTGATGGGCAAAGCAGGAAAGATTATGAATGCCGAAAAAGCTATGGCTGCCCAAAATAATTCAGATGCAAAAGCGGAATCAAAGATAGAAGGAAAGTCAGAGAAGAAGGAGCACAAGAATCATAATGAACGCAAGAGTTCTAAAGTAAAAGAAAGCCTAGATCGACTCAGGAAATTTACCAATTACACTCCCTTAACAGTGGGTATACATCATGTATTGGAAGAAATTAAGCACAATAATAATTTAAGTTGGCCTGAAAAATTAAGGTCACCTACTGATAAGAGGGATAAGTCCAATAATTATGAATTTTACAAAGATCATGGTCATACGACCAACCTATGTATTGCTCTCCAGAATGAGATAGAAGCACTCATCTGAAGAGGAAAATTGGACAAATTCATTGATCGGTAAGTTGGTGGAAGAACTGTAGGTAGAGGTCGACAAAGATCTAAATCACCAGTTAAGCTCAGAGAAGATAAGAAGAGGAACCACGACGAGGATATAGAAGATGATCCAAATCCTCCTAAGAAGCCTAGACAACTGGAATGCAATGTATTTACACTCAGTTTTGGATATTTCAATTTCCACATGATTATAGGTGGCGATTCAGGAGGAGGAGATCATACAGATGAAAGGAAGGCTTACCTCAATGAGGCTCAAGCTTGTTCCTATATCCAGCGAATCAACCTTGTCGACGAAGATCGACCAAGAAAAGTTAACAAGGATAAGCTCGTAATTGGATTTTCTAAGAATGACCTATCTGGAGTGTTATATCCTCATGATGATCCTTTAGTGATCAGAGTTAGGATGAAAGAAGTATTGGTGGCAAGAACATTAGTGGATAACGACAGTTCGGCACACATCATGTTCTATCCCTATTTTGATAGTTTTGGGTTTAAAACTCAGTCAATTGGAGCCTTACCACAGGCCACTCATTGGATTCTCTGGTGAGAAAGTATTTCCATTGGGAACAATCAAGGTAGATGTGTTGATCGGGACATGGCCGGCGAGCAGGACAGAGAAAGTGATATTCTTTATAATGGATAAAAATGTTCATTCTGCCTATAACATGATCATGGGAAGAGTTGGTATGAAGAAATTCGAAGCTGTACCTTCTACTATTCACTAATGCCAGAAGTTCCTAACCAACTTTAGAGTAGAAGTAGTAAAAGGAGATCAAAAAATAGCTCGGGAATGCTACTATTCATCTGTCGAGGAGGAAGATATGCTAGAAACAAATAGGAAAGTAACAACTTATCAAGTGGATATATCTGAGGCGAACAAATAATTTGAGGTTGAAACCTTAGATCCAAGAGACAAATCTGAGCTTATAAAAGGCCAAGTGATGGAGGCAACAAAAATCATTGTTTTGGATGATGATAAACCATAATGAATAACTTAAATAAGAGCATCATTGGAACCGATTCTCAAGTAGGAGTTGGTGGCCTTCTTGAGATAAAGAAATGGTGTTTGCGTGGAGCCATGAAGATATGCCTGGCTGAGACCCAAATTTCCTATGCTATGAGCTTAATGTTAATAAGGAGGTTAAACCTATGAAGCAGCGAAGAAGAGATTTTAGCCCATAGAAGAACCATGCTATACATGAAGAAGTGGAGAAGCTTCAAAAAGATTCCTTTATTAAACATGTTAAGTATCCAGACTAGTTGGACAACGTAGTTATGGTCAAGAAGAAAATAATAAGTGGAGGATGTGTGTGGATTTTACTGACTTGAACAAAGCATGCCAAAGGATCACTTTCCTTTGCCACGAATTGATTAACTGGTGGATTCTACTTTGGGTCACGAGTTGTTGAGTTTCATAGATGCTTATTCTGGTTATAACTAGATCAAAATGAATCCAGAAGACAGAGAAAGTAATTCCTTTATTACTCCTCGAGCAACTTATTAATATAATGTTATGCCGTTTGGTTTGAAAAATGCAGGTGCCACTTATCAATTACTTGCGAACAAAGTATTTGAGGAGCAGATAGGCACAAACATGGAAGTATATGTTGATGATATGCTCACTACGAGCAAAAAAGATGCTGATCATATTGCCGACCTCAGCCAGACATTTGATCAATTGGAAAAGCACGAGATGAAGTTAAACTCCACCAAATGCGTCTTCGAAGTTCAGGAGGGAATGTTCCTCCGGTAGATATTAAATCAAAGGGGAATTGAAGCTAATCTATATAAGATCAAAGCCTTGATAGAAATGCAATCCCCGACCTGTAAAAAGGATGTTCAAAGGCTAACAGGGAGTGTAACATCACTCAACAGGTTTGTATCCCGAGCAATAGATAGATGTTTGCCATTCTTTAAGGTACTCAGAAAAACCTTTGAATGGAACGATGAATGTGAAAAATATTTCCTAGAGTTGAAGAAGTACTTAGGAGCACCACCACTACTCTCTCGATAAGCATTGGGAGAAAAGCTGTAGCTATATTTGGCAGTTTTTGAGTCATTTGTTAGCTCTGCCTTAATTAGGGAGAAAAATGGAGTTCAAAAGCCAATTTATTACACTAGCAAAGCTTTTCGAGGAGCGAAAGTCAGATATCCCAAACTAGAGAAGTTAACATTGGACTTAATTGAGGCTAGTAGACGCATGTAGCCATATTTTCAATCTCACACCATAATGGTATACACTAACATGCCACTGAGGTAAGCTTTGCATAAGCTAAAAAAATTTGGGAGATTGATGTATTGGGTTGTGGAGTTGGGAGGATATGATATTGTGTATAAACCAAGAACTTCTTTAAAAGTCCAAGATGTGGCAGATTTTATTGTAGAATTCACTTACCCAGAAGTCCCCGAGCCATAAGGGGGCCTGATCAAGCAATATTCAGGAGGCAGCGACCCTACTAGAGATACGCCCGATCAACTCCAAGCAGGTGAAACTGTAGAAAATGATCAACCAAAACCGTCTAGTGGAGTACAGGAGATGAAAAATAACTATGATGAGGTGAAGGATAAAATCTTCCATCAAGGGATTCTGACAAGCCAAGCGTTTGACAACAATATCCCCATATATAGTCTGTATGTTGATGGGTCATCTTGTGCAACTAGATGTGAAGCTGGAATCATTCTCAATACTCCAGATGAGCTAGATATATAGTACACTCTAAATTTCCAATTTCAAGCCTCTAATAATGAGGCAGAATATGAAGCCGTGATTGTTGGTTTAAATCTAGCTAAATCACTGAATGCCAAGCAAGTGGTGGTATACAGTGATTCACAGTTGGTGGTAAATTAGGTGTTGAACTTATATGCAGCTAAAGGAGAACTGATGTACAGATACTTAGCTGAAGATTTAGAGATAATTGACACTTTTCTAGTCGTCCATATGATCAGAATTCCAAGATTGGAAAATGCCCAAGTAGGCGCACTTGCTCGGCTAGCTTTAGCAACCAGAACTGAGTTGTGAAGAACTATTCCTATTAAGCTACTTGCTAATATGAGCATTGATGAAGATCTGATGGTTAATTTTATTGTAGTTAATATGGGGACATCTTGGATGGATCCCATAAAAGCATATATTAAAGAAGGGATTCTTCCAACCGACCTGATTGAAGCTAAGAAGTTGAAATACAAAGTCACAAAGTATGTGCTAGATGGTGGTGTGTTATATAGAAGAGGATTAACTTCTAGTCTACAATGGTGTGTACATCCATCTAAAGTGAAGGATTTGATTGAAGAAGTCCATGAAGGGTCCTGTAGAGCCCCTATAGCACGATGAACGTTGTTACGAAGAATCCACATGCAGGGGTACTACTGGCCAACTATACGAGCAGATTGTACAGCTTTTTCCAAGAAGTGTGATAAGTGCCAAAGGTTTTCCAGCATATGCAAGGCTCCATAAGATCTCTTAACAACAATTACTTCACCTTGGCCCTTTGATATATAGGGAATTAACTTGGTTAGGCCCCTACCGACAACCCGAGGAAAGTTCAAGTACCTGGTTGTAGCGGTTGATTACTTTACTAAGTGGGTGGAAGCTAAACCATTGATCGATATATCCTATGAAAAGGTTTATCAATTTATTTGGAAGAATATCATATGCAGGTATGGCTTGCCTTACACCTTTATCACTGATCATGGCACACAACTCGACAACAATTAATTTGCTGCTTATTGTGCCCAATCCAATGTCCAAAAAATCCACTCTGCTCCTAGCCATCCTCAAAGTAACGGCCAAACAAAGGTAACTAACAGAACTTTGCTGAGTGGGTTGAAGAAAAGGCAGGAAAATGCTAAAGGGAATTAGATCATTGAACTGCATTCTGTCTTGTGGGCTTACCGAACAACTCCTAGAATATCAACTGGATAAACTCCATATATGTTAGCATTTGGTACTGAAGCAGTAATTCCTGCTGATCTAGGTTTACCTATGCACAAAGTTCTTAACTTCAACAACACACTCAGTAATTAATGATAAGGCTGGACTTAGACATGCTGGAGGAGATACGTGAAGTTATGGCTTTAAGGAAAGCAACCTATCAATGACGGACTGCACGCTTCTACAACAAATGGGTGAAGCTGAGAAACTTAAAAGAGGGTGATTATGTTTTGAAGAAAGTGATTCAAAAGAATAATAAATTGGAAGCCAATTGGAATGGGCCTTATCGTATCATTGCAGTCTTCCGACCAGGAACATATCGAATTGAGACTTTGGAGGGTGAAGAATTCAAGAACCCATGGAATGCAGAACACTTGAGGAAATACTATCAGTGATGTAATCATGTTGTATTAAGTTCATTTCAGTATTAATGAGAATGAGATTTCCCCAAAATTATTATTTTTTTCAGAGTACTAATGCTATACACTACATTAAACATGCACCTACAAAAATACCAACAATGTTGGTCGACAAAAACAAAGGCACCAACAATGACCACCAATATAGTTGGTCGGTATCAATAAAAGCCACCAATAAAATTGGTCGGTATCAATAAAGACCACCAACAAAGTTGGTCGGTATCAATAAAAGCCACCAATAAAGTTGGCCGGTATCAATAAAATCCACCAAAAAAGTTGGTTGGTATCAATAAAGGCACCAACAAAGTTAGTTGTCAAACATATAAAAAACCACGCAAGGCAAAATTACAACTCCCTAATTCTTGGTTAACGAAGACTCGGATGAATAATTTTCATCTAAACTAGGCTAAAAGATGGACAAATGTTCCACTCACGCCTGGGAACTGAAGTAACTAATGCAATTACCTAAAAACTTTAGGTACATTAGTAGAACCATGGTGATACATTGGTAATTGATATAATACCTAGGATAAGCCTAAGGATATCAATAGAACCGGTGAAAAACTAAAGATTAACTAAAAGTTGATCCATTCATCGTCAAAGACTAAGAAGACATTCATATATGCAGAGATTAACTAAAAGTTTATCCGTTCATAAAATAAACTTGTCAATAAATCAAATGATTACATTTTGTTTCTTAAACATGCGAAAATAAAATACAAAGCAGTATTCTACAAGTTATTTTCCTTTAGCCTTAGAAATAGGATCCTTGCCAGCTGGAGGATCATCCAAAGTAAAAGAGGAGTTGATAAAGTTAAAGTTATGAAGCATCTTGGTATTTCTGCTACTAAGATGATCAAGTAGATGAGGAGGTCGAACGATCTCTAGTTCATCATGTAGCTCATAATATTCTAAGTATTTTGAAATCAAGCATTGAGGAATACGCTGGACATGAATCCAGTTAACATCTAACTTGAATGGAGGATTGTCAAGCTCCAACAAGCCTGGGTTATACCAATCCCAAAAAGAGTAATTCTGATCTACTTTTATCACAGTTAAAGCGTTCATCCAACCCCATTTATTGGATTTATTCTTGGCTTGTTGAAGTTTATCGTCAAAATGTCCCAAAGCTTCATTATACCCATCCATACAAACTTCTCTTGGACGCTTATTGAATTGAAAGGTTAATTTATCAACCTGAGCTTGCAGTTTCTTCAGTACTCCATCCTTAACCTCTAATTGGGAAGATTGAGTGGATAATTGTTCAGACAAGGTCTGCAGCTTCTGGGACATCTTAGCAATAGCCCAGTCTTTTGCTTTTAACTGTGCAACTTGATTAACAAGGGCCTGCTAGGTCCTAACTTATTCTGTAGTTCCTCAGCCAGGATTATTTCTTGCTTGGGATGAGGATGTAGGCTTAATCTTTTTTAAAGATTCTAACTCATATCTTCATGTTACGTTTTCAGCCTCTAAAAAGGAGCAACCCTCACTAGTAATAGCAACAACAGCTCCAGAGGTAGACTTCAAAATATTCACTTCATCCCTCAAATTATTATTCTCCTCTTTCAGGAGTTTGGTAATGGTACTAGTTTCTTCAACTTCAAGCTTAAGTAAAGCTTCCTTTTTATTGTAACAGACCCTAACCTACACTTAAGCTTCAATATTTCTGCTCGTAGCTCAGATCCAACAGCGCAGTAGATTCTTTATGTTGTTCTTAAATTTCTTCCATCATCTTATAGTATGCAACATTATTTTCTACTGCCCGATCAAGTAAGTAATTTAAATACTTATAGGCTTCTTTAGCCTACTCTGATACATTATCATCGAGCAACTGAATAATTTCTTCTTCGAACAAGTCCGTATGCACTGATTTGAAAAAAGCATTGCACTTCCTTAGTAGCTCGGTATCATTGGAAGATAGTTGTTCCATCTTCGCTATAAACTAGCAAAAAGAAATGACCGACAATCAACAACAATAATGGAGAACATGTATAATCAACAAGAGATAAAAAGAAACAAAAGGTTCTTTTAGTGATAATAAAGAGTTCAAGTACAATAAAAATAAGGAAAAAAGAAAGAAAAAGGAAAAAGGGTAAATCCCTAATAACTTTACATCTTCTCCCTATCATTCTTAACCTTCTTGTCCTTCTCAGAAGAAGGGACTACGGACTGGTTTTTCTCAGTTTGCTCAGCTGAAGGAAGAGAAAGCTCAGAAATTTTAGGTTGGTCTGCAGCAGATTCAACCACTAGGGAAGACTCTCCAGAACCAGTTTCATCTTCAACCTCATCCTTAATGACTAAAGGAGGGCCATAAATATATCTCTGAAAAAGTTTAGTGTCTTCAGCTGTGTTCAGCTCCTGAAGGGAAGTAACCCAACCATCTCTGAAACACTTTTGTTTGCATACTCAATTTGAGCAAAGGACGTAGAAATGGCTTTATTCCAGCCTTTGTCCCAACCAACACTGAAGGAGGCCTTCACATCAGACTTTTTCTTAGATCTGGCAGAGGATATAAGCTCTTCAGCTACCTTTGCCATGCTCTCAGCTTCCTCTGCCCTGTGCTCCACTTCATCTTCCTTGCGCTCAACTTCCTTAGCCTTATTCTCAACTTACTTTGCTCTGCGCTCCGCTTCAATGGAATTTTCATTAGACTTTTGATGAGAAGTTTCAGCCGTCTTCAGTTTATTCGCCCAAGTACTCTTCTCAGTCTCCAAGTCTTGCTGAGATTCAAGCAGAGACTTCTTCAAGCTAGATTATTCTTCCTCCACATCATTCGAAGAAGAAGCCCTAATTGCATCATCCTTCTCCAACATATTATTAAAGTGTACTAAGAACTACAAGAGATGAAGATCAAGATGAGTATATGAGAAATATAAAAGATAACTAAACCAAGAAAATGTAAACCAATTACTGATGCAAGGCTCTGAGCAGCCAATTCAGAAACCCTCGTTCGAGGGATCGTGATATCCACCCCCTGTGGTCTGGAAGAGTATTAGATTTGATCCACTTCTTGGCCAAACCGGGATTAATAACTGTTGGAGGAACAACATCAGAAGAGGGTAATTCAACCAAGGACAGTTGATCAGTCATCTAGTCAACCTGCTTCTTTTTATTCCCTCTCCTAAGTCTCCTCAAGGGAACTTTAGCATCTTTGGGGGCTGGGTCATTGGGAATTGGGGACTTCATAACATCCCCTGTTTTCTTCTTGGCTCCTTCAGTAGGTGCTTGGGAGCCAGAAGTACTACCACTGAGAAGGTCAAGAAACTTTCTCTTCATGATTTCAGATAGAGCAATGTCAGAATTAATAGTAACCTATTGATCAAGATCAATTACCAGAATAAGAGAGGCAACATGTCTGACAATAAAGGAAAAAACAGTGTTTCTGTATTAAAGCAGATAGGAGGATGACCTAACATGCTCCTTAATAACTACATTGTGAAGTTTCCAGATAAACTTCAATTCTTTCAACTTTACTTCACTCTCTTTGGGGGACTTTCTTTTTTGGTTAAGTGCAATTCAATTTAAAAAGCAACAATCAGTATGACATTTTATCAAATATAAACAGGGCAAAATTACTAAAACATAAAAAAATTATTCCATTTCCAAATAGTGGACATCTAGGTCCTTGATATTTAACGCCTCCAACTAAAGGGGCATGTTTCAAATTTCTTCCAACTACCCCATGATCAAAATAACCCCTATTAGAATCAGGGAGGTTAACTACTAAAGCTTTAGTAACTGCCATAGTTTTTAAATAATAAGTAGTATCACTCGTTAACCATTTATAACAAAATATTATTTCTGGAATCCCAAGACGGGTTCCATAGATTTGATTTAACCTATATACTCCATTCACTACTCTCCATGTGTTAGGAGCCACTCTTGTAGGAACAATGTAAAAAATATTGACAAAACTCCAGACACAGGGGATTGGGAGGAAATGTGACCCCACATTCAGCAATAAAGATGTAAGCTAACCAATGGCCTTCAGCAAGAGAGAAAAAATCAGAAGGAAAGGTGGGATGTTCCAGTACAACCCAAGATGGAATGTTAAAGTCAATTCTGAATTTATCAAGAGACTCGATAGAATAAACCATGATGAAGAAAACAAAGAAGAAGAGAAGAAAAATTCTTATAAAAGAGAGGTAAAGGATGATCGAAGTTTTACCACCCTTTTTATAAGTCGCCTCGAAAACTGGGAAAAGTAATGATTAAAGAGAATGATGGTTGGGTTTACGGTGGCTAACGAGGGAAAAGATGGAGATACCCCAAAAATGTTCGCTAAAATTTGAAATATTTACAAAATTACCATTCGCGCTAAAAAACTATCAATTAAGTGGACAAATTTCACAAGCCTGGAAGTTCTGCAGCCGACCAAGCAACACAAACTAGGGTTGAAGCATAATATTCCACACTTTCGCATCAACTCCAAGTATGAAATATTGTGGGCTTCTGTTGATACCAAAATTTACCACCCTACGTGGACCAATTACAAGTCAACACATGTCATCCAATGTGGCACAAGTCCAAGTTAGCCTGATACAAAAACTCTACGAGCAAGGAAGCCCGACCAACAGGGAAGCCCGATCAATAATGAAGCCCGACCAATAGGGAAGCCCGACCAACAATGAATCCTGACCAACTGGGAAGCCTGACCAATAACCTGTATTACTAACAAAGCGACATCAGTCTTACAACCTGTATTGCCAATGAAGTGACAGCATTCATATATTTAATTCTTATGATGTATTGATGTAAATGCCTAATGAATGAAGGCATTCCCATCCTTTCACATGACAACTATCAAGACCCCTCTTGTGCTAAAAATACATTGTATAACCCTCATTGCAAGGGATCGAAAAAATAACTCAACGCAATCAATACATAACAGTGGACGTAAGCTATTCCATTGAGTCGAACCACTTTAAAATTTTTTATGTCTTGTTTGTTTTACTTATTTTATCTGTGATCAATTAATTAGGTCTAGTCTAGTTTTTTGCATCAACACCGCCAATCTCTTTAGAAGGTTCGTCAAACAATACTTTTATTGAGAAATCAGTCCAGAGAAAAAAATCTGGTTAGAATGTCGTTCGAATGAGCTTTTAATGACAACATCTTATTAGAAGTTCGTTCTCAAGAGACTTCGACGAAAATATATAATGACATATTTTTCTTTCTAAAATCAAGGATTATAAAACCATTTTAATAAAATTCAAACACCCAATAAATAAATATCCAAGACTCAACATAAAATATGCATTTATACTTGAGAGATCCTTGGCATGTTGATGACAAAAAATGGCACAAAATACGACATATGATGCAATTTCTTTGACTTGTCCGCTACGTCTTCAACAAACATTTCATAGTCTTGAAAAGTTGCCAACTAGACTTCTATCCTACGACTCAAAGTGTTTTGTCTGGAATTAATCCAATACATACAAATTGACTTAATTGGAAATTTATCCTTTCAAATCTCCACCCTTGGCTATTCCGGGGCAAAACCAATAATAAAACCATATGGACCGTCAAGCTCATCTAAAAGACTCAATACCACATAAAAGGAAAAATTATATATGCTTGACCTATACATACTTTTAGAATCTTTGCTTGTATTAAAAATCTTCCATTAAAACTTTGCTGCATGAACCTGCACACTTAAACACACCATAAACGCATAGAGAACATAACATTATAAATTGTATTCTTAAATCCTCCCAATTTATCTAACCATGTCTACCTAAGAAATGACGTCTCCCCTAAGTTAGATCTCCCCAAATGAAAAGAGTTGGATACCATAATTCCCCCTTTTTTTTCCGGAGTAGACAAAGATTAAGATTCTTAAAATAATTTATTTCTCCCCAATTAAATCAATTCCTCCCTAAATGAAACAAGGGATAAGCATAAAAGGAAAAACAATTATATCATGCAATAGTGTATAGTGACAAAAGTACAACTAATCCACACAAAGAGAAATAAATACCAATTAAGATGCGATAAAAAATGATACCAACTAGAATGTACTACGATAAGTATGGTATATCAATGAAAAGTCGCAACAAGATAAACATTGATATGAACACATCGCATAAAAGGTCTAGATGTACAAGCAAAGACTCAAAACAAACTACACTATATATATAAATATACATAAAAATATCAATAAAGCGTAAGCACACACATATATAGGTATACATACCAAACTAGACACTAAACACAATTAGCTTTTCACACTCATATAACATAAATGTGTTTAAACCAAATGTAGTAAATGGAGTCAATGTGTGAACAAGAGACAAAAGAGTTATGACCCAATCACTTAAACATGTTCAAGGAGTTCTATTTGATCGCAAAGATTTATCAAACTTAATTTTAGCCTTATGTAATAAGATAAAGTGAACTCAAAGAACAAACAAGCATAATGCACACAAATCTAGAAAACTGATAATTCTATAAATCAACAGCGTCATGAAAAAATAATCATATCTAGGATTCATTATGCAAATCCGTTGATCTATAACTAAAAACCCTCAAAAGATAAACATATTACATATTTTCTTTTCTTTTCTTTTCTCAATTCTTTTAAAGTTCTTTCTTTTAAAAGATCAAAATAAATTAAACTATGTTGGCCTTTGGAATGTTTTCTACTTTTATTTCCTTTAATCTCTTTAACAGGATCTTGCCAATGGTGTCTTTACCGCAAAGGAGATATGCTCCTTTCGTATCCATTTTTCCATGCACCCTAATCTATTTTCTAAATAAATCAAAATACATCTCACGCGCAACGGTTCTTACATGCACAAATCCCCCATAGTCATAAAACATATAGATGACAAAATTAATGAGAGAACATCTCACTTAGTTTAATATAACATGTGAAGCTAAAGTTTAAAAGAGCTCGTGCATGTGTATGAGGAGGCGTATACAAAGAGAATTTATTAAGTCAATCAAAGTCAACCTACTCCATGCAGCATGATAAAGAACAGTTTAAGAATTGAAATTCATAACCAAATGTTCTAGCCACGTGGAAGGTGGAGTGATATTGGATTCAAACACAAGGATATGACACACAAAATGTGTAAAACTAAAGTACACAATAATAAATATTTTTGAGTTGTTAATTTTTTTTAAACCAATTTAAAAAATAACTCCAAAGACAAATAAAATATGTTTGTAGTTTTCAATAAGACTCAATAAATGAAATATCAAAATATAAAAGTTACTCATATGATAATTCTAGAAAAATATATATAATGAAGCATAGACTAGAATATGACAAACAAACATACAACTATCAATAATGTATCATGAGGCACAACTAGAGTATGTCAACAAATCTAACACAATCAACTTTTAGATCTTGCATGGGAAGTATCATGTGCAAGAAAATGAGAATCATAAAGTTTATCATGTAAAGCCTCCAAATCGGATCTCCTAACCCATATAAGTGTAACGGGACTCTCTCTGATTTTGGCGACTTTAGCGACTCTACCCTTAGACTTCCTGATACTGTTTCTAAGATCAAAACAAAACCTCCTAAGGTGACCATTCCTATGACAATGTGTGCAAGTAAAGACACGTGGAACGTTACCTAAGGGTTGACCTTTTAACATTCTAATCAATGATTGATTCTCTCAAAATCATAGTTTTGGCTTTATTAGCATAAGCATTTTGAGTATCGAAGCCAATACCACACTTGTTATTTTTAATTTGGACAGTGACTAAAATTTTATCAAACTTCTCTGACCTACACTCCAAATAAAATTTGACTTGACTCAAGTCTCTCAATCTCTCTTCAAGTTCCACAATCCTAGACTCAAGTAAACTCTTAGTCTCTTCAAACTCAAGAAGCTCTTTCTTCATAACCTCCATTAAACCTCAAAGACTATCTCTCTCACCTTCAACATACCCCAGCTTCTCTCAAAGAGTCCTCTCACATGCTTTCAAATATTAAATTAAAATATTCTCATTAATACCTACTACACGTTCTTTCATCCTAGCTTCTAACTTCAAGTTTACCTTTTTCAATTTCAATGATTTTTCATACAACTTACAAAAGGCAACTTGGACTTCACTCACTTAATCTTCCTCCTTCATTCTTACTCTCTTCTCATATCTCTTTACCATAAAACCCTTGGGAGTCACAAATAGTGGCCTTTGAAGTGTCATGGAAACAACTATCTTCATAGGAAGATTTCTCATCAAAACTAGCATGACTAGTCATGAACGCTGTGAAGTTGTGCTCAAGGGGGGAATCGGGTTCCTCTTCCGGTTCACTATAACTAAATGTTTAATTATATGCAATTGGTTTCTTTCCCTCCTTCCTTAGTTTAGTGGGACACTCGGCTGCCCTATGGCCATAACCTTTACAACCAAAACACCTATTCGACTCATCCTCTTAAGATCATCATTACGATTTTTAGGGATTTTCTCGACTTTGTTATACTTAGACTTATCAAAATTTATAATCATTTTTAAGTTTCTCTTTATTAAACTTAAGAAATGTTTAAAACTTCTTAACAAACATAGCCATATCATTAGAGTCGTTGTTAAACTCATCATCCGAAACACGTGTTTCCTCCTTTTGGGCTTCCAAAGCTATGCCCTTATCTTTCTTCTTCACATCCTTAGAGGTGAACATGTTAAGTTAAAAGGTTTGTAAGTCAACTACAAGATCTTCAAGTTTATAGAGTTTAAATTTCCTAAGAAATTTAAAACGGTCACTTTTGGATTAAATCTTTTGGGAATGACCACAAAATTTTCTTTATGACATGGTTATCGGGTATCTTCTCTCCCGAGTTAAAAGATGAGTTAACTATGTCCAATAATATAGCATAAAAATCATGAATAATTCATTCTCATCCATTTTAATAGTTTCAAATTGAGTGGTAATGTTTTGAAGTTTGGAAGCCTTAACAACACTCATAATATCACGTGTGAGTTGGAGTATGTCCCACGCCTCTTTAGATGTTTTACGTGTCATAATTCGGTGGAACTCCACTGGTGTGATCGCACTAAAAGTGCATTTAAACCATGCGAATTATAATTTGCAAAGTTATACTCATCCTTATTCCATTTTTCTTCGGGTTTAGGAATACAAACTTCTTCTTCAAAACCCGTTGTTGGGGACCACCCTCTAACAACCTCTTGCCAAGCCTGCCCATTTAAAGATTTAAGTGCTGACCTCATACGCGCTTTCCAATACACATAATTATAATTATAAGGACTTGATTTCCATAGTTCGTAGTTTACATAGAGTATGTCGTATACCACTACAATCGTCGAGAGAATCTCACGTTCATTACTCATGAAGATGGATCCGAATTTGAAGCATCTTCAGCATATGCGAGACATGGGGTATAACTTCATATAGAATGCATTTAAGTTTCATAAATGTTTTATTTCAATATTGGGATACTTTTTGAAACTTTTTCTAACAAAATGAGGAATTTTTTCTAAGTCAAAATAATTTTTCAAGACCTATAGGCAAGCATTTTAAAATAATAATTTTTCACTACTGTCATTCAAACCATAAGGTAATGTCATTCAAATGACTGCTTCTAATGACATCACATGTCATTTGAATGGTCGCTCAAGGGTCATTTCTTATTTGCTTCAAACGAACTCGCACGGTTTTGTGTTTTTAAATGTCATTTTTAAGGTCATTAGTAACAACATCTAATGTCATTCAAACGAAACGAACATATCGTTTGCACGACTTCTAACGACATGAGACACCTCAGGATTTTTGTTTAGCTATAAATACCTATTTTGAAGACCTTTTTCAAAAAGACTTTTGATACACGATAACTCCTTTTTGGTAGACCTTTATTCTTCATCTTTTAGGGTTAAAAACCTAGTTTTTGATTCACTAAAACATCCCAATTCTTTTGTGAATCATTTGTGGAACCCAAAATACTTTTGTTGAAGTTTATCATTATGGAGTGCCATCATTGGTAGTTCTTGCAGGAGCTTCTTACTTATGACTGCATTCATTGAGGTTCTCGAGGGGATCTTTGCTAGTTCTAGGATGCGGTCTATGTGGATTTGCTGGGGTGAATTCACTGCAGATTTTTTTGTGTAATTACAACTTGCGATTTGCATTATATAGTGAAATAAAGATTTTACCCGAAAGTGTTTTTTCCTAAACCTTGAGATTTGTGATGTTTGATTTGCATATTTGATTTATATCACATAGATGCATGATTAGGGTTTAATTAATTTGATCAAATATTGACTCTAATTAAGTAAGTTTAAAAATTAGAAATTTGCTAATTAAATGAATTAATCGATATCATGCATTCACAAATTGGTATCAGAACTTTAGCTCAAGATTTTTTTACAGTTCACAAATTGGTGTCAGAGCAAGTTGCTCTAAATTATCGAGTGATTTTTTTCAGTAATTTTTTTGTGACATCGATTTTTTTTGAAAAATTTGATTTTGAAATTTTTTGCAATCTTTTCGATGGAGAACTTATATAATCGGCTGCCCATCTTTGATGGTACAAATTATGCCTATTGAAAAGCCCACATGAAATCTAGTTTAAAATCTATTGATGAGCGTGTCTGGATTATTTGTTAAAGAGGGTGGACTCCTCCCACTATCACCGTCGATAATGTCACCAATCCTAAACTTGTGTTGGACTAAACTAAGGATGGTTTTAAATGGAGTAATTTTAATTCCCGTGGCCTGAGCGCTATTTCTGGAGCCGTCACCCCTGATGAGTTCCGTCGTATTATGATGTGCACCACGTCTAAAAGGCATGGTATGTCCTCCATTTGACACATGAGGGTACCAATGCAGTCAAGGCGTCTAAGTTGCAAAATTTGACCACCCAGTTTGAGACACTCACCATGTTAGAGGCAGAGTGTTTTGATGAGTTTTATGCTAGGTTATCGGACATAGTCAACCCGAGTTTTAATTTGGTTGATAAAATTGAAGAGACGCGGGTTGTTAAAAAGATTTTGATGTCACTTCCATCCTGTTTTATTCTTAAAGTCACTGTTTTAATACCTTTGGGGTTATTACATACATTTAGGTTAGAAGAAGTCGTATAAGACCTTCAAACTTATGAGATAATTATGTTTTCTAAAACCGTTAAGCCTAAGGATAGAGGTATTAAGGCACTATATAGAAAAGTGAGGAAGTGTATATAAAGAAAGATAAAAATAAGAAAGATAGAGTTTGTGAGTCCGAGTTTGAAGAATAGTTTACTTTGACGATGTGACCATGTTTGCTAAAAAAAATTTCTCAAATTTTGAAAGAAAATTATTCCAATAAAAAGATGTTTGAGAAAAATTAAAATAAAGAAGAGGCCAAAGAGAGCGGTGATGAAGAGGAAGATGCGAGATTTTTTGAGTGTGAGGACAAATGGCACAAAGCGTTTGAATGTCCCACCATGCTAAAGAGAAAGGGGAAAAAGCGTTTAGAGATTTATACGCTGAGATCTTGAAGATGAAGAAGTTGAATAAAGAGTTAGGTATTAAGGTGTCAGATTTGGAGAGAGAGAGATAGAAGTTTTGAGGGGATGTGAGGCGTCGGCGAGTCAACTTGAGAATGTGAAGGCGTCTTTAAGTGAACAACTGATCGTCTTAGGCTGGAAAAAGAGTGAACTTGAATCCCATGTGTCCCAACTCGAAAGAGATCTCGAATGTGACCGGGAGGTAATGGTTACTATAGAGGATACATCTAAGAATGTAGGAAAGATGCTCCTCGGTCCTAGTTTGGGAAATGTTGAGAGATTAAGAATAGGTCATGACGGTGCGTCTACTTCCCATATTGCACCCGAGTCGATTTTTGAGTTTGTGATAGACCCATATGTCTCTCAACCTAACGCATCTAGGCGTTCGATTCCAAATAGGAGAGTGCATCCTAGATGTTTTGTGAGAGGTGTTCCTAGGCCCTTGTATGTTTGCACCCATTGTAAGAAGAGAGGACACCTTAGGGAATTATATTTTAAGTTGGGTAGTGTGTTTCATCGGTTTTTTCCACGTGTTCCCCACACACACTCCCACACATTATACTTTGCATGATCCTTCGCATCACATGAAGGAGTTTGCACACATTCGAGAGCAAGTTAAGTTTTTAGTCAAAACTTCACATGATTTGATGGATTTTTCATAGGATGTCACCACCTTTGGAAAACTCCTCCGCACCTAATGGTTGAGGTTTAGACTTGTTTGCTAGCAGAGGATGATATTTTATGCCTATTGCTAGTATGTAAAACTTTTGTATTTATTTTTTCCATTCTTGATACATTTTTTCAAAAACTAAAAAGATTTTTGCTTTGAAATTTTTTGGAAACAAATACAAAAAGATTTTTTTATTTTTTGAGATTAAAAAATTGAAAAAAGCCAAAAAGATTTTATTTTGATAAATTTTTTGAAAAAAGATAAAAATATTTTTATATTTCATTTTACACCGTTTATGGATGAATATTTAAGATGACCAAGTCACAATATCTTTCCATATCCATGTGAATATTTGGTAGTGTTTTGAGATGATATATCATTTCATCCATGTGCTTTATAATATTTGAATTCATTAAGATGAGATTTGGGATTACTTTCTACATGTTTGACTCATGACTTCCTTTAATGCACACTTGCACGAATTTATGTGATTATTGTGCTTGTCTATCGTATGTTGGTTGAAGTATTTTCATCTCAATCCTATCTTTAAAACGAACCAAATGCGATAAAACTTGACAATAAAAGTAGTTCATGTAAGAACCGTTGCCCGTGAACAATTTGTTTAATATGAAAAATGATGACTGTATATGGGAAAAGGCTAAGAAAGGAACAATTTTCCTTTGCGATAAAGCCACCGTTTAAATTGGGTAAAAAAGTTTGGCATTGTAAAAAGTAAAATATGATCATTATTATTTATGAGGGAGTTTGGTTGGAAATAATTAACGGGTTTTCATGTCCTGACAAAGTTTTGAAAAATCATTACATAATTTTAGACATTATTGGTGTGCAAATCATTTTAGACTTTGATTTGTAGATTAGATTGAGTCGATGTCATTTGAATTCAACAATTTTTTACACCTAACGACGATTTTGAGTTCATTTGTTAGGAGTTTCCATATGCATCATGCACATATGTTATGTATGTTTGGGTTGATTTAACTATTGAATATGTTCACACCCATTCACTCCATTTCCATGATTCGGTTATCTTAGTGTAAATTCATGGTGTGTGTTATTTTTGTAAATTATCTTTGCTTAAAAAATTTTAAAAATAAAAAAAGATTGTGGTACCTTTTGAGTTATCCTTGCATGAGTGTAATTGTTTTAGATTTACTATGCTTGTTGTGACACTCCATGCTTATTTTATTTATTCTTTTCCTTGTCTATTTTGGACAAATAAAAAGGGAGAGAACCAATTATGAATTATGGGGGAGTGACAGTTTGAATTGTGGGTTAGATTTGATATTTTATTGATTTGATTTGATTTACATTTATCTCAGTTCAAACTTGATACGTCACTAAGGTATTTGTTTTGTTTACTGTGTGTAGGAATTTGATGATCATTTGTAAAGCACACAAAAGAAGAGCAAGGAAAGCAAAGGGATTTGATTTGAAGAGATTTCAAAGTTGAAGATTTTTGAAGAGTTTGAATACTTGCATTTTTAGTACCTTTTCACGTTTGGGTTCATGGGAGGGTATTAGATTTGTATAGGTATTTGATTAGTAATTCGGATATTTTTATTTTGTATCAGCATACACATAGGGGGAGATTTGTAAGGACTTAATTTCCATAGTCCATAGTTTACATAGAGTATGTCGTATACCACTAGAACCGTTGAGAGAAGCTCACGTTCATTATTCATGAAGATGGATCTGAATTTCAAGCATCTTCGACATATGCACGACATGAGGTATAATTTCATATAGAATGCGCTTAAGTTTCGTAAATGCTTTACTTTAGTATTGGGATAATTTTTGAAACTGTTTTATAACAAAATGAGGCATTTTTCCTAAGTCAAAATAATTTTTCAAGACCTGTAGGTGAGATTTTTAAAATAATCAATTTTCGCTCCTGTCATTCAAATGACAAGGTAGTGTCGTTCAAACGACATTGAAATGTCATTCAAACGACATCACATGTCATTTGAAGGGTCGCTCGAAGGGTTATTTCTTGTTTTCTTCAAACGAACTCGTACAATTTTGTGTTTTTAAAGTTCGTTAGTAACGAAAACATCTAATGTTGTTCATACGACATGAACATATCGTTCGAATGAATTCTAACGACATGCGCCACCTCAAGATTTTGTTCAGCTATAAATACCTGTTTTGAAGACCTTTTTCATGCAGTCTTTTAATACATGAGAACCGGTCTTTGGCAGACCTTTAGTCTTCATCTTTTTGGGTTTAAAACATATTTTTTGATTCACCTAAACATCCCAATTCTGTTGTGAATTATTTGTGGAACCCAAAATACTTTTGTTGAAGTTCATCATTGTGGAGTGCCATATCTATTGCTAAATTGGTAGTTCTTACGGGAGCTGCTGTGACACCCCCTTATTAAAATAAGAGGTGGCTTGCCCGCTACTCCAATAAAAATAGTAATCTTAAATGGTACATTCTTAGCATCACCGTCGCATAATAATAATACGAGACAACCACCAAATATTTTTGAAAACGGATGTCATATATAATTATGCAAATTTGATAAAAGCAATTTCCATCATCCAGTTTATAACAAAAGGTTGATATATATAGATACATAATAGTTTAACAACAATTCTATAAAGCATAACCGAATAAGCTGTCGGTTAACAGGTTAAATACAAAAAAATTACACCAAGTATGACAGTATGTACTAATACTAAACTTGAGCAATACGCACGAATATACTGACGGATCATGTCTAGAGTATCAAAAGGAAATTATGCGTCGACTACAAAAATCCTACAACATCCGCAAAATGCCGTAGCTCCTTAACACTGGGAAGGAAGGTCAAAGAGGGCACCCATGCGACAGAGCGCCTGAACATATATAATAACCACACAGGAAGAAGAAACATAAACGGGTCAGGGTCCGGTTTGATATGATATATATTTGAATAAAATGCATGGCAGTTATTAATGATAACTTTCATAAACAAGTTAAATTCGCTATTCATTCCAGGAATCATCCTCACCTCTCTCCTAAGTGCACATCCTAACGCGTATAATTCATGTGAAGTTAAACTACCCATCTACTTAATAGGAGTAACCTAACTATATTCCACATGCCAAGTTTACCAATTTAAGATATTTTCACAAGTCAATAATCATTAGGGACCATATGAAATTAAAGTTGGTTCATAGTTTCCTTAAATTAATTAATCATTCGTGTAAAATACCATTTCCTTGTGAATAGTCAAAATCGTAATATAACGATTCTAAGACCATCCTTTCGGGAGTCACCCCACTGGATGCACCCCTTAACGCTATCATCTTCCAGGGCCTAAAATCAAGACCACCTAGGAAGAATAAATCGCAACGCGTGTAAAGCGGCCATATTCCTTCGATCGTGAGTCATAACCATACCCGAAATTACCTCACTTCGAACGAAACAATCATACAATGTAACAATCGGTACAAGGGCCTGAGGACTATACTCTCCTTTAATTATTATCCAGGGGATTCACCTCTTCGCGTAACTTCCCCTATGATAGAATTTAGAGAGGTATGTATAAATGTGCCGTAGTCACAAGACATATTAATTTAAACATACGATTTTTTTTCCGAACCCATATATGCATACGAATCGGGCTAAAAGAGATAATTTCTATCATACTAACCCCCAAAGGTCCAACACAACACTACCCAACTCTATACTAGTCCTACACTAGTTTACTAGATGAAATGAGATATTATACCCTTATAAATAATCCTCGAAATAAGCCCAGACACTCCCTTACTATCCTAGAGTACCACTCTCGTTATATGAGGTCATAATACTTCTTAATACATTCTACGAGAAAGTTCCTAAGCCTTAAACCTAAAAGAAAAGGAGTAGAAACCACGTTGGAAAATTTTTAAGATAACAAGATTTTCGAATCGATTTGCCTAGAGCCGAATTGATTCACCCTTGAAAGTGAATCGATTCGCCTATAAGCGAATGTATTTGGTTGAGAAAACCAACCTTCTGTCTAAGACCGAATCAATTCGGCCTTAACCCGAATCGATTCGGTTCCTCAGACCCGTATCCATTATTTTAGAGAATAGATTCGCTAAGGAAGGCGAATCGATTCTCCCTGGCCGCGATGCCCAGTTAGGGCTACGGGTTGATATAAACCCTAAATCCCCTAAATCTCTCTTCTTCCACTACATCCAATATCATCCATTAATAAATTCACCAAACCATTCCTACATAATAACCCACCAATATATCCAACTCTAATCATGTCTAAATCAAATACCTAAGGGTTTAAACACCAAAATCATCTATAACCATTTTTGGTTCAAACTCAAGAACACAAACCATAAATGAAATTTATTCAACACAATCATATTTTTATGCAAGTTTAATAACTTGCCTCAAGATTGTACTCTCGGATTCTTCTTCGTAGCAACGATTCGAAGTTTGAAATGATAAAATATCCTCTTTTCTCTCCTTTCTCTCAAGCTCTCACTTGTCTCTAACTTTATAGGTTTAGAAATGCACTAATGAGATATAAAATGCTCTTGCAAGAGTAAATACCCAAAATGTCTCCAATACATTTAATCCAACATTAAATGCTACTGCATACTTAAAATGACTCGTAACATCATATTTAAGTTATAACTAGCCAAAATTACCCCGAACCCAAAAACACACCTGACACTTATTATGACTATCTCAATCGTTCCCGGACTAACCGTGCCCTCTGAACTGACATTCGAGATATCATTCATTAATTCTCATTCCAATCTCATATTAACTTTCTAATAATAATTCCATTGGAATATAAACCATAACCGTCACTTAAAGCCCAACGACGAGACATAGTCATCGTATTACATTATTTACATTCGCGTAACGGTAAATATGCAATATTTATAAATATTAATTATTTAATTACTTAAATTGATATTTATTTCCATTTCCTTTATTTTATATAACCAACCCACATGTCAATTTAATATAAAAATAATTACTCAAAAGTAAAGGGTATTACATACTCCCCCCCCCCCCCCCCCCCCCCCTCACAAGGGAATTTTGCCGTCAAAATTTAGGCTTACCTGGTAAAAAGAGATGTGGTTAGTTTTCTCGTATATCGTCCTCTCGTTCCCAAGTTTATTCCTCGGCATTGTGGTGTCTCCGCTGGACTTAGACCAAGGTCACCACTTTCGATGTTAATCTACGCTCACCGTGGTTTAAAACGGCAATCGGTTGTTCCTCAGAGGAAATATCGGGTTGCAACTCAATATCGTCTAACGGAACATGCCAATGGTCTCCTTCACATAATTTATACTTCTTTAAAGATGAAACATGGAATACATCATGAATTTTTCGTAGGTGTTCCGGCAGAGCAAGCTGATAAGCTATGGGGCCTACCTTTGCAATAATGGGAAAATGACCTACAAAGCGTGGCGCAAGTTTGCCCTTTTCCCAAATCGCATCACACCTTTCATCGGAGATACCCGCACTAAAACTTGATCCCCCACTTCCAATTACACATGCCTCTGATTTGCATCGGCCTAGATCTTCTGGCGATCCTGCGCAATCCGTATGCGATTTTGAATGAGCTCAATCATCGAAGAGGTGTCTTGAATCATTTCAGGTCCAAGGAGCTTATTGTCTCCTACTTTGAACCAATAAGAACACGGTCGACCATACAATACCTCATACGGTGCCACACCTATTGTGAATTGTTATGAATTATTGTATGCGAATTCGACTAACAGAAGGTATTGTTCCCATCCTCCTTTAAAATCAAGTATGCACATTCGAAGCATATCCTCCAACTTTTGGTTGACCCTCTCCGTTTACTGATTTGTTTGTGGATGGTCTGATGTACTCAATCGCAATTCAGTCCCCATCGCCTCTTGGAAACTTCGCCAAAAATGGGATACAAAAATTTTGTCTCGATCCGAAACTATATTGATAGACACCCCATGAAGTTTCACAATTTTTGTAATAAAGAGATGGTCATAACGCGTCATATTGTAATCAGTCCGTACCGGTAGGAAGTGTGCCGATTTAGTCAAACGATCTACAATTACCCAAATAGAATCATGACCACTTTGCGATGTTGGCAATCCTGTGATAAAATCCATTGAGATACTCTCCCATTTCCACACCCGTATTTCTAATGGTTGCAACAATCCAGTTGGCCGCTGGTGGTCCACCTTCACTAATTGACAAGTGGCACATTGGGAGACAAATTAAAAAATGTCCCTTTTTATTCTCGCCCACCAATATTGACGACGCATGTCTTGATATATTTTGTCCCCGCCTGGATGCACTGCAAATTTTGAACCATGGGGTTTCATCATGATAGCATGTCTCAAGTATCCTTCGCCCAGAACTATAAGTCTTCCATGGAAACGTAGCCCCCCCTCAGAACTAATCGAGTAGGAATGAGCTCCCTCAGTTCGCAATTTTCGTACCCAGTCTTGACAGTCTTTATCCCTTCCTTGAGCTTTTACCACTCGCATCACTATAGTAGGTGTAACAGTCAACACCGACATGCATGCTCTTGCTACCGCATCATCTTGGACAACTTCTTTCAACTTGGCTTTCCACACTTCCGCTAGTTGTCTCACGGGTCTTCGACTCAGCGCTTCAGCTACCACATTTGCCTTGCCTGGGTGGTAGTGAATATCGAATTGATAGTCCTTTATGAAGTCCAACCACTGACGTCGCTGCATATTTAGATCTTTCTGTGAGAACAAATATTGTAACGACTTGTGGTCCGTGAAAAGACTAAATTTCTCACCGAGGAGGTAATGCTTCCATATCTTCAAGGCAAACACCACTGCGGCAAGATCTAAATCATGTGTGGGATAATTATTTTCATGGGGCTTAAGCTTGTAAGACGTGTATGCAATGGCCCTATGCTCCTGTTGTAGCACCCCCCCCAATCCTTGTAGAGAAGCGTCCGTGAAGACCAAATAGTCAACTCTCGATTTTGGAAATAAGAGTACAAGAGTAGAGGTCAATTTGTCCTTCAGCTCTTCAAAATCTAGCTGACATGAGTCATCCCAAACAAAGCGCACTCCTTTCCAGGTAAAGTTCGTTAAAGGGCCCATAATTTTGGAAAAACCCTTAATAAAATGATGATAGTATCCCGCCAAACCAAGAAAGCTACGAATCTCAATTGGCGTCGTGGGATGATCCTATTCCCTCATCGCTGTAACCTTGTTCGGATATATAAAAATTCCCTCAGCCATCATGATATGCCTTAAAAATTGCACTTGCTACAACCAAAAGTCACATTTCTCGAACTTGGCATAAAGCTGATGATCCCGTAGTGTATGCAGAACCAATCGCAAGTGCTCAGCATGATCAGCTTCAGTAAAAGAATAGACTAGAATGTCGTTAATAAACACGGTGATAAACTGGTCTAGAAAGTCCCGAAACACTGGATTCATAAGGTCCATAAATACTACGGGAGCATTTCTTAGCCCAAAGGGAATGACCAAAAACTCATAGGACCCATACCTTGTCAAGAATGCGGTTTTTGACACGTCTTGCTCTCGGATTAGCAACTGGTGGTATCCTGTCCTCAAATATATTTTAGATAAGTATGACGCTCCCCTTAGTTGATCAAACAAGTCGTTGATTCGAGGTAACAGGTATTTATTTATGATGGCTACCTTATTCAATTCACGGTAGTCGATACATAACCAGAGGGAATTATCTCGCTTTCTTACGAATAGTACAGGGGCACCCCAAGGTGATGTGCTATGCTGAATGAACCCTTGCCCAAACAGTTGCTGAATTTGATCTCTTAAGTCTCTCATTTCTAAAGGAGACATATGGTATGGAGCTCGCCCCGGCACTAAGCCAATTACGAACTCAATCTCACAACTTGGAGGTAAGCCAGGGATCTCTTGAAAGACATATTTAAATTCCCTAACAATAGGAATTGAGTCTAAGGAAATCACAATTTCTTATAAGGTCTCCTCCTTCATACGATACAAGTGGGTGCTTGAACCTCCCTTCATAAGAGGCATAGCCAACAAAAACATTTCTTACAGTAGAATGGGAAAAACTATGCTCTTCCTAAAACAATTTACCACGACCCGGTACTTCACTAACCAATCCATTCCCAAATTAACATCATACCCGACCATATCCAGGATGATTAAGTCATCCTCAAAGTGCAATATACCAAGGTCTATTACCTCCCCTTTATAAATAAAAAATATAAGTGAACCATCATCCCTAGAAGACTTAACGCTAGTGAAATTACTTTTGGCAGACTTAAATAATCCCATCGAAAGAGCAAATTGCCTAGCAATAAATGAGTGTATGGTGCCAGTGTCAACGAACATACGACCTAGAAACCCCTGAATGGGAAACTTACCCTCAATAGTTGGCGGTGCTAAAGGTGTTGGAGGAAGCAAAGCGTCTTGGATATAGTCCATACGTCCAAACTGAAGTTTTCCCTATTGTAATGGGATGATGGGAATAGGTGCTGGAGGTTGTTGCTGTGCCTGGGGATTCTGAGGGCCTCCTGGCAATTGCCCACTATTCAACTGTGGACAAGATCTCTTAATGTGACCTATCTCACCACACTGAAAATAATGGCCCACAAAGTTCTCTAGGTGTCGACCCCGATTGTTGCTACGAAATTGCCCCGCACCTTGGCCCTGCTGGCCTCGACCTCCATTATTCCCCCTACCAGCTTGACCCTATTGGTCCAACTGCTGCTGTTTCTAAGAACCTTGTTCGTGCCTAAAACCACCTCCATCGAACTTGAAACCCACAAAACTGCTTCTTAGCCGAGTCCCCTGGTTGGAGGTCCCGCTCTTTCTATTTATTCTAAGACTGCTGTGGTGGTGGTTTTGCTCCACTGACACCATTCCCTCCTTGTTTACAAGATTGATTAGAATCTCCTATCTTCTTACTCATTTTTAAATGAAGGCGATGATCCTTGCAATGGAGTAAAGATGCATTCATCTCATCGCCAAAAGTTTATAAAGCTGGGTTCCCTAAAAAATGTTGCCTTATCCTCCAACTCAAACCCCCAACAAATTTTGAAATCCTCCTTTCTTCTGGATTTACCTCATCCGGCACAAATTTTTTCAAGCGAGTAAATTCTGCTTCATATTCCGCTACTATTCGCTCTCCTTGACTAACATACTGTAGCTTTCTCCTCATGTCCTTCTGGACTGCTGGAGGAAATTACTTTCGGTTAAATAAAGTCTATAATGCCGAGATAGTCATGGTATCTCTTTGTTTCGGAGTGGTCACCGAATCCTACAATTGGAGAGCATCTCCCACTAGTTTAAAAGTGGCGCGAATCTGTTTTCGCTCTTTGCTACATTCCACCATGCGAAGATGGCGTTGAATATCCTTCATCCATTGATTTGCAACAATCACATCAGCGCCACCCTAAAATTTTAGAGGGTGACCTTTGATGAAGGATTCTCTAACTCTTTCCCATGCGAAAGGTACCGTATGGGCTTGAACCACCGATGCTACCGATTATCGTACTTGGGGAAATTATTGTGCCATAGCGGTCATTGCAGCGTTTACCGCCTGGGCCACATTATTAGCCACCTCCATCGCATTTATAGTGCCTCGCAGTGGTGGGGACTCTACATCATGTTCTACTCGATTTACCCTTGTTGGGCGACCTCGTCTAGGCGATGTCTGGGATAAAAAGTAACTGAATCAATATACAGTCAAAATATTTTATCCTTGCGGGAAAAACCATAAACGTAGATAAGCAAAATAGTCCTAATAATAGGGTTCTATATCAAAGAACTCTACGGTAGAGTGTGATAAGTCCGCATAAATCCTAAGGACTCTTGAACCTGATGCTCTAATACCATTTGTGACAACCCGCTTATTAAAATAACAGGTGGCCAACCAGCTACTCCAATAAAAATAGGAATCTTAAATGCTCCATTCTTAGCATCACTGTCGCATAATAATAGTACGAGATAACCACCAAATTGTTTTAAAAACGGATGTCATATATAATTATGCAAATTTGATAAAAGCAATTTCCATCATCCATTTTATAACAAAAGGTTGATATATATATATATATATATATATATATAACAGCTTAACAACAATTTTAGAAAGCATAACCGAATAAGCTGTCGGTTAACAGATTGAATACAAAAGATTACACCAAGTATGACAGTATGTACTAATACTAAACTTGGGAAATGCACCCGAATATACAGACGAATCATAGCTAGAGTATCAAAAGGAAATTATGCGTTGACTACAAAAATCCTACAACATCCGCAAAATGCCATAGCTCCTTAACACTGGGAAGGAAGGTAAAAGTGGGCGCCTACGTGGTGGAGCACCTAAACATATATAAGAATCACATAGGAACAAGACATATAAACGGATCAGGGACAGGTTTGATATGATATATATATATATGAATAAAATGCATTATAATTATGAATGATAACTTTCATAAACAAGTTAAATTCGCTCTTCATTCCAGGAATCATCCTCACCTCTCTTTTAAGTGCACATCCGATCGCGTACACTTCATGTGAATTTAAACTACCCATCTACTTAATAGGAGTAACCTAACTATCTTCCACATGCCAAGTTTACCAATTTAATATATTTTCACAGGTCAATAATCATTAGGTACCATATGCAATTAAAGTTGGTTCACAGTTTCCTTAAATCAATTAATTATTCGTGTAAAATACTATTTCAATGAAAACAGTCACAATCATAATATAACGGTTCTAAGACCATCCTTCCGGGAGTCACCCCTCTGGATGTGCCCCTAAATGCTATCATCTTCGAGGGCCTATAATCAAGACCACCTGGGTAGCCTAAATCGCAACACGTGTAAAACGGCTATATACCTTCGATCATGAGTCATAACCATATTCGTAATTACCTCACTTTGAACTAAGCAATCATACAATGTAACAACCAGTACAATGGCCTGAGGACTATACTCTCCTTGCATTATTAGCCAGGGGATTCACCTCTTTGCGTAACTTCCCCTATGATAGCATTTAGAGAGGTATGTATAATGTGCCGCAGTCATAAGACATATTGATTTAAACATACGATTCTTATTTTCGAACCCATATGTGCATATAAGTTGGGCTATAAGAGATAATTGCAAACATACTAGCCCCCAAAGGTCCAACAAAACACTACCCGACTCTATACTAGTCCTATACTAGTTTACTAGACGAAATGAGACATTACACCCTTATAAATAGTCCTTCAAATAAGCCCGAACACTTCCTTACGATCCTAGAGTACCACTCTCCTTATATGAGGTCATAATACTTCTTAATACATCCTAACAGAATGTTCCTAAGCCTTAAACCCAAAATAAAAGGAGTAGAAACCACATTGGAAATTTTTTATAAGACAACGAGATTTTCGAATCAATTTGCCTGGGGCCGGATCGATTCGCCCCTGAAAGCGAATCGATTCGCCCAAAAGAGAATCGATTCTGTTGAGAAAACCAATCTTTTATCTAAGACCGAATCAATTCGTCCTTAACCCTAATCGATTTGGTTCCTCAGACCTGTAGCACCATTTTAGCGAATCGATTCGCCCTGGTCAAGATGCCCAGTTGGGGCTACGGGTTGATATAAACCCTCAATCCCCCAAATCTCTCTTCTTCCATTACATCCAATATCATCCAGTAATAAGTTCACCAAATCATTCCTACATAATAACCGACCAATATATCCAACTCTAATCATGTCTAAATCAAATACCTAAGGGTTTAAACACCAAAATCATCTATAACCATTTTTGGTTCAAACTCAAGAACACAAACCATAAATACAATTTATTCAACACAATCATATGTTTATGCAAGTTTAATAACTTGCATCAAGATTGTAGTCTCAGATTCTTTTTCGTAGCAACAATTCCAATCTTTAAATGACAAAATCTCCTCTTTTCTCTCCTTTCTCTCAAGCTCTCACGTCTCTCTAACTTTCTAGGTTTAGAAATGAACTAATGAGATATAAAATGCTCTTGCAAGAGTAAATACCCAAAATGTCTCCAATAAATTTGATCCAACATTAAATGCTATTGCATACTTAAAATAACTCGTAACATCATATTTAAGTTATAACTAGCCAAAAGTACCCTGGAACCCAAAAACACACCTCACACTTATTTTGACTATCTCAACCGTTCTCGGACTAACCGTGCCCTCTAAACTGACATCTGGGACATCGTTCATTAATTCTCATTCCAACGTCATATTAACTTTCTAATAATAATTCGATTGGAATATAAACCATAACCGTCACTTAAAGCCCAGCGACGCGACATAGTCATAGTGTTACACTATTTACATTCGCGTAACGGTACATATGCAATATCCATAAATATTAATTCTTTAATTACTTAAATTGATATTTACTTCCATTTCCTTTATTTTATATAACCAACCAACATGGCAATTTAATATAAAAATAATTACTCAAAAGTAAGGGGTATTACAGCTGCTTGTTGACGACTGCGGTCATTGAGGTTCTCGAATAGATCTTTGCTGGTGCTATGTTGTGGTCTATGTGGATTTGTTGCGATGAATTCATTGCATATTTTTCCGTGTAATTGTAAGTTGCGATTTGCATTATATAGTGAAATAAAGGTTTTACCCGAAAGGTTTTTTTCGGAACCTTGAGATTTGTGATTGCTTGATTTATATCACATAGATACATGATTAGGGTTTAATTAATTTGGATTAAAGATTGACTCTAATTAAATAAGTTTAAAAATTAGAAATTTGCGAATTTAAACAATTAATTGATATCAGGCATTCACAAATTGGTATCGGAGCTTTAGCTCGGGATTTTTTTTTACCGATATCACGCATTCACAAATCGATATCACACATTCAAAATAATTTAGTGTATCTTCTTTGATACCACTTATTGGAATGTAGGTTCCCAAAAAATTCAAAATTTTAATTTCAAAAGGGATGGTTTCCTGAATTTTCCGAATTTTAGTTTTCAATTTGAAAAGTATTTTTTTACAAATATGGATTTGATTCTAGAAATACAAATTTCGAATTTAATTTAAATTATTTTTTCTTAAATAATAATTAATTCAAGTCCAAATTTATACGAACCAAATTAAACGAATTTAATTACAAATTGATATAACATAAAAATGAACTACCCAAATTAATTAGGCACCGATTAAATCATTTTTTTTAGTTAAAACCAGTTTTATCTTTTTAATCTAAGCATGCATCCAGGTGTGAATTTGCTAGATAAAATAAACAACCACAACGCAATGATGTAAGAAGAAAACCCACAATGGAAAAAATGTCAGACGACCCAGACATAAGTCCACTAAGTGAGGAATTATAAAAGGACACGACAGAATACTTACACAACGACTCGACTCCCTCGCAATTCTTGACGCTCTTTGTTCCTTTAACTTCTGTTTGGTGACAATGTAGGAGTCCACCAATATCTCAGAGTGCACCGATGGGGCACAACTACCGTCACGCATACGGAGTCCACCATTTGAGAACCAACAAATACGAAATCCTCTGTAAGAAATAATTCTTCAATAATGTAGAGAATGATAAACCTCGATGGTAAAACTTGATCTCAAGCATAAATCATGTAGAATCTTGGTTCATAAATAATTGGGTGTAAACATCGGTTTGTATTTGATAAAAAGTAATCATAAAGGATTAACAAAAATCTAAGGACTTTTTACAAGAGTTTCTTCACTTTAAAGATTGGAAAATGTCACTTTGAAACCAGCAACCTCGTACTCCTTAAATGGGTGTATAGGAGTAATGGGGAGTTGAGGAAAAAACTGCCAAAAAAATGATTTTTTGAGTTTTCTGCCATTAGAATATAGTTCAGATGAGACTTCTAACGAGAAATCAGCCCAAAGAAGAAAAATCTCATTAGAAGGTTGTTCGAAAGAGCTTCTAGCGACAATATCTCGTTAGAATTTTGTTCTAATGAGACTGCTAACGACAACATAAAATGACAGTTTTTTTTTTTATAAAATGAAGGATTTTAAAGTCATTTTTAACAAAATTCAGACACCCAATAAATAAATATCCAAGGCTAGACATAAAATATGCATTCATACCTCAGAGATCCTTGGAATGTTGATGACGAAACATGGTACGAAATATGGCATAGGATGTGATCTCTTTGACTTGATCGCTACGTCTTCAATGAACATGTTATGGGTTTGAAAGGCCACTAACTCAACTTCTATTCTATGACTCAAAGTGTTTTATATGGGTTAAGCCAATACATACAAATTGACTCAATTGAAAAATTTTCCTTATAAAATAATTTCAAATTTATTTTTAATTAATATTATATATATATATATATATATATATATATATATATATATATATTTAGAGAGAGAGAGAGAGAGAGAAAGAGAGAGAGAGAGACTCCAGTGCATACTAAGTTTTCACATCTACTGACGCACACCTATTTTTTTAAAATATTAAAAAAATATATTTGAATTGATTTTTATGTGATATTCAAACATTTCAACGGACCCATATAAAAAAAATCGGCTCAATTTTTTTTGATATTTTAAAAAAATCGGCCAAACTTTTGCAACTTTTAAGTGCTTTAAAAACTATGAAAGTTTGACTGATTTTTTTAAAATAGAAAAAAAAAACGTTTTTTGAGCTGATTTTTTTAATATGGGTTCCTTGAAATGTGTAAATATCACACACAAAAAATCAACTAAAAAATATATTTTTTACAATTTTAAAAAAATAATGTACAAACTTAGTGTAAACACGAGCCTCTCTCTCTCTCTCTCTCTATATATATATATATATATATATATATATATATATATATATATATATATATATATATATATATATATATATATAACTATTTCAAGGGAGAATTACTTAATTAATGCTAAAAATCATAAGTGAACTGAATAAACTAGTGAAAATAAAAATGATATGTAGTCGAGATTTACAAGTGTGAGGATATCCAAGAGATGAATTACACTACATATTTAATTATTTTAATTAATCAATTTATTTATTTAAAATATTTGGAGATAATATAAAAATTACAATTGAACTCTCGTTTCAATTATAAATTTAATAATATCTTTTTAGAAAATTAATTAAAATGCCACAACTCTTAAAGTTAGATTTATATTCTTCTTAATAAATTACCTGCTAAGATCAATTTATTAAAAATTACATAAATCATTGAATGCAATACCGAGTTAACACTTCTAAATCTAATGCCATATTTAAAAAAAATCTATCTCTAGTTCGATTCTAAAATAAAATATTAGATTTAAAATTAAATTGCTTTTCCCTCTCTTGAGGCATAGATTGATATATGATAAATTCACAATTGATTTTCATAGGAATATAACAAGTAAATAAATAAATTAATTAGAATAACATCATATACGGTTTCATCCCACCCATTGAACGAGGTGTTTAGTCTAGCATTCTCATATTAGCATACATAATATTTAATAAAATGTCAATATAAGGGATGAAATTAAAATAAGAGGGATAAAAATACAATATTAGAATAAGTCTCCTTATTGAATTGATTTCTTCAAGTTGAGTTCAACTGCTTCCCAGGAATTATGTAACTCGATTACAATAAAGAGAAATAAATTAAAAGAAATAATCCTAATTTTTTGTCTAAGCCTACATTTTTTTTGTTAATTTTTTTGAATTTTTGGTCTCTCTATTTTATGCTAGAGTGTAGAGAGAATGTGCAAAATGCGAGTCCTCTTCTAATTGAGTTGATGTCTCTTTTTATAATTCACGAATGGTTTTTTGGGTGAGAGATTTTAGGAGATTTGAGTTTTGAATAGGGTTGCCGAGTCAAATGTGTTTAGGGGGCTGAAATGTGCATGTGGATTTTAAAGGGGTAGATGGTTAAAATTGGGTATTTTGGTGTAGTTGGTTTAAATGGGTAATGGGCCAAAAATGGGATTAATGGTTTTATTTGGGTTAAGGTCGCATGGGTTTGGTGGGTTTAAAGGGTCAAAGAGGGTTTGGGTTGGTGGGGATCAAATGGGTATGGGTTGTCTAGATCTGTGGGTTGGTTTCAGGTTTAGGGGATATAAGGGGTTTCGAGTTATGGGTTGTAGTAGGTGGTGATCCGCAATTTGGGTCATTGGTCAAGGTTCCTATCTTGGAGCAGGTGGAGGTGTTGTTCAAGTGGTTGGGCTGCAGGAGTTGGGTGTGGAGGTGGCCGGCGGCGGGACATGCCGTTAGGAAGTGGCTTGTTAGGGTGCCAAAGACCCAAAAATATAAAAAACACAAATAGAAAAAAAATAACACTAAAAAAATAAAATAAAGAAAAATAGGAATAATATACACCTAAATATATATAAACAATAACGTATTACTATGTATAAAATGACACACACAAACACAAATATATAGTATTTACATAAAATAATAAAACAATCAAAGTAAAAACAAAAATAGTAAAAAATATAAAATAAAAAGAAATTAAATGACACGAATAATTATAAAATATTTATAAAAATAATGATGATAATACAAAACACACACTGGAAAATATATGGAACGAGGCTCGAGATGGTCTATGCTTGGGTTTGGGCTTGGGTCTTTGGTATAGGACTGAGTTTAGGCTCATTTAACTGGATCAGAGTGCCACATTTTCCATGAGATAACGCTTTTTAAGACTGCAAATGCAAGCAAACCTACAAAACAAACAAATACTAACATAAGTCCAATTTTACTGAGAACTAGAAATTAAAATGCATCTATTTGGGTATAAATTTAACACTTTTGGGTTCTTATCACTATCACTAATGTAATGACAAGTTTTTATGCAGTATGTAATTCTTGTTTGCTATGAATAAAAGTTCCATCCCGCTCGAACGATACTATCGCTCCTTTTTGTTTGTTTATTTTGTTAGCATGGGATATGTACATATCCCTAGAAACATTCATCATCAACACACTAATCTCATGTACAGTCTTATTATGCGCCAGACAGTGAACAAGATGAATTAACATAACATAAACATCGTGTATGACTTACTTGGACAAATAAGTCACGAACAAGAAGTTCAACTTCATGTACGATCTCATCTTAGGAAAAATCACGAACAAGAAATAGTCTTACCAAGTAAAGGGAATCCATGCTTTAGGGACACTAAGATCCAACCATAATCCAACGCAAGAATAACTCCCAATAAACTTTGGTTGATTCAAGTAATCAATGTTGACACATAGTCATCATGACGAGCTTCATTCTTAAGACTAGTAAGCTAGAAAAAAAACTAGTGAACTTAGGTCCGGACAACTCAGGTTTACTAAAAAATAGGTAGCTAACAAGGCAGATCAATTTGACTGAAAGCTGATCATGTGATTGTAAGAATAAAATATAAACATGCATATTCCAAACATTAAAGCAGTTAGTAAGATGAAATGGCAAACAAAAATAGTACGCTGCTAAGTACCCATAAGACTCATTTGCATGGAAAGTTTTAAAGAGGAAGCATTATATAAAAAGATAAAGATGAAAGAGATGCATCATAAAGTTACATAATGTTTGATGAAAAGTTCAAAGGTTAGACATCATAAAAGATTCACAAAAATTAAACAAGAAGATGGCTTATGTCATAGGAGCATGCTCATTATCGACCTCTGACATCTGAGTATCCATGGCAATTATTAAAGCGTTGGCAGGAGCAATATCATCGGTGATAGGAGTTGTCTTCAGGATGGAAGTCTAGACGCCACCTTCAATATCTTCAGCAATCGGTTTGTCAATAACCATTATCTGCTCGGTGTACAAGGATGCGGATTCATTGTTATCACCTTCCCACTTACTCACGACTCTTACTATGTAAGGTTAATGTGTCATCACCCTATTATTGAGCTCTTCATACCCATCAAGGAAAAAACAAACGCATTTGACGTTGTAGTCGGTAGAAGACTTGTACTTAACCACGCCTACCTCCTCATCAGTAGCTAAAGATTAAATAGCTTGAATGAGCTCCTAAGTCGGTCAAATTATTATCCGGTTGGTTGTCTCCAGTTCTTGATTGGATGCGATCAAGTCACAATTTTCCTTTTTTAAAGCCTCCTTTAGACTATTGAGCTTGGTGTCATCAGTGTCAACCTTATCTTTCAATTTACGATTGTCCTCCTCAGCCTTGCTTAGGGAGATCATCTTCTCAACTAACTGACCGTCCCTCTCTTGGAGCTCATCACAAGATTTTTTGAGACTGATAAAAGATTGCTTCAGGTCATCCTTCAACCACTGGTTTTTCCAAGCAAGCTCCTCATAGGAATAACTATTGGTCATGTCCTTATCCTTCAGATAAGTTGAAGCTCCAATAATATGGGCTATTAAAAGGAGAAAAATTTGCAAATAAGATGAGAAGATAACACGAAGATGAATGTAATATTAGAAGAGATCACTATAAACAGTCGATGCTGAATATTTCTTCATAAAGAGTCTGGGTTGTAACCCCTCAAGAACTCAAAGTCCTTGATGTGGCCATGATACCCAAGCAGATAAGTGGTGTTTTTAGCATGACAGAAGATGGAGTCCGAGTCAGCCCTCAACTCCTCAGAATAAATTCTATGTGCAGGATCAAACTTGAACTCGTCTAACTCACCATAGAGAGGAGTAGATCCTTGGCCATGCACGGGCCAACACAAAGGCCTAAGATCATCTACACGCGGGGAGTTATTATCGTTTTGACTAGTGGGGGATTCAAGGGGTGTTTGGTTCCCAACAGAAGTTGCATAAGAGGATATTACGACCTTGCCTTTGGACTTAGCTCAAGCAAAGAAGTCCTCTTCGACTTTATTCCGAGCATTCTACTTGGCATTCCTTTTTTCTTCGGCATCAACTTTTTTTTGGGCCTCAAACTTGCTTCTTATTTTCTTTCAGCCTTTTTTGGGGAGCAATTTCGATAGCCTTACGATTGATGTTTCTCGATGCCATCCCTATGGTAGATTCAATCTTTTAACACGAGGAAGAAAATGTGGAACATGTAAAAGATTTGTGTTTATCTAGTTCAAAACTCATAAATGAAGGACAGAAAAAGTAAAGGAGAAGGAAACATTACCCTCTAACTCCTTCCTTATCAGCCTGTTCATCTTTGAAGTTCTACTCGATCTGGCTAGAACCACCTTAACTAAAAGAGCTCGTACCTCTGTAGGGATGGCAGAAAAAAGAGGTGTATAATACTATGCTTTGATGAATTTATCAGAGTGAACAAGTTCTCAAACTTCGAGGGCTTGGGCATATAGTAAGATTCCACTAAGTCTATAAAGGAAGCAAGAAGCTTGGGGGTCTTCTTTATTGAAAGGTAGAAATTATACATAAGTACAGTCTGAGCAAGGGAAATAAGAAAAATTAGAAGAAACTAGATATTTAATAACTCTACTCGATCGAACCCTTTCGCGATGGATCTTATAAGATATGCCCTCCTCATTCCTCCTCATTCCAAGTCCCCTTTCATGAAAACAAACTGGTTCTTCCAAGCATAGTTGCCAGTTTGAACTATATGAACCATCCTCTGGTGGGATTTTATGGGGAAAAAAGAGTAATACTAAGGGGCTTTAGCATTATCCTTGAAGCCATAGATATGACGAAAGATTTACCCTGAGAGGTCGAAACCACTGTTCTCTTTCTAGAACATAGTTGAACCCAAAATGGTCCTATAGGAGTTAGGGGAAGTTAGGTAAGTGTAACCCCATATCCCTTTAAGATATACCTACTAATGGGGTGAAAAGGTAAGCAAAGACCAATTTGGAGGGCCTGCAGAGAGAGGCAAACCTCGTCAAAATTATGGCGATCATATACTCTCTCATCATAGTCTCATAGCCTGGTTACGATACTAATAGGAATCCAGTATTTATCTCCTGGGGCATCTAATTATTACTCAAGCACATCACACCCGTGCCTCATTACATCTGTGCTAGAAGGATCATAGGAGTCACCAGACCTTCTACTTGAGTCCTCCTCACAAGATGACATTTCCTCAGGAAATGGGGAAGTTGGGGGATCGTTCACCACTAATGTGATCACAAGGCTATCCAAGTCTATGATAGATATATTAAAGACAGTGTTAGGCTAGCACTAGCTGGGGGTAGCTTGATCATAAGTTTTAATTCCCACATACTCAGTTCCTTCAAACTCTGAATTTAACAGTGGAAACACTGAGCTACCAGAAGACGTTGCCTTAGGGGTACAATTTGGGTACCCTGCTTCATCTTCTGGGTGGATAACTTGCAAAGGTTGTAAAACCTTGTAGCAGTAATTTTGGGGCACGTAGGCTCTAATTTAGCCCAAATCTCAAATAATGATTGGAGGTGAGGAGGATATCTCATCAAGGTAAAAGAAAATGGAGTTTTGGCTGGGCTATAAAAGCTAAGGGATTACCCAGACGCAGGAAGTGAGTAATTGGGCAAAAACAAAGCCTAAAAGAACTCAGAAATGGCAGAAGCCTAGGCGAACTAACTCAATCCCCACCTATAATGTTTAAAATTCTTCAGCAACCACCAATAAAAAGTTCACACCCTAACAAAGTAATATATTAGGAACAGAACCCCAAGTGGATTCCCTTCAAAAAGAAGAAAATCCATAAATTTATAGAGAGAAGAAAGAGAAGCGTACGTGAAACATTCTAAAAGAACAAGGAAAGATGAGCTTTGGGGAGAAAAAGAAAGAATTAAATGATTGAACGGATACCAACTATGGTGTAAACAAGGTTTGAATATGAAAGTGTTGTGGAAATGGGGTTTCTCTCTCTCTCTCTCTTCAACACACGTAATAGAAGTCAAAATTTTTTAAGAAAGTTACATATGATTTAAAATGGACATTTGTAAGGACATTTTTATCATGTCCAAAACGTTTCATTTATGTATGTCGTGCGCCGCTATATTTGGCACGTCTCTACACGATCTCACATGACGGCCTCAATTCAAATTTCGGGAATCAGGCATTCAACATCTCCATCATGTGTCCCACATCTGCCTCAATGACTTCACGTTCCATGAGTTTTAGGGACTTAATGTAAGTGGTACGCAAGAGAAGTAAAAATAGTGAAAGAAGGCAAGATATGGAAGTTCAAGGGAATTTTGGTAATTTTACATCCACCTTTCGAAGGTTCAGTTAACTGGAAAGTTGAAAAACTCACCACAACGAAGATAATGGAAGAAGAAGCACCTCAATCCGAGCTAGGATGAAGAAGTTATGGCACTTTGAAAATAGAGAAAATTTTAAGAAAAACCCTTGGAAAAATGCTAAGTGTTTAAGCCCCAAGTTCCAATAAATTTTTGCAAACCGAAGGCCAAATCGGTTCGGGGGGCAAACCGATTTACGGTACACCCGAACTGGTTTGAGGTACCTAACGCTGGCAAGAGTCCCAAAGTTTTAAAATTTATTTTGGATTCCTATAAAAGCCAACTTCGGAGGAGTTATTTCATAAGACTTGGAGAGACGATTTTGAGAGTTCTAATTGCTCTACTATTCATATTTTTGAGTCCCAAGACTCATGTTTTGATTCACACATCCTTGCCAAAGCTTTGTGAATCCTTTTGTAACCCAAGAACACAACCTTGTGTTTGTTCAACCTTTGTGGATAAGCTGTCTTTCTTCATCATTGCTGCTCACCTGGAGTTCCCGAGGGAGATTCCAGCCACCGACTACAGAACCGACGCCTGCGAGTATTTTTGTGTCACACTGTATTTTTACTGTAATCCGTGAAATCGTTCCTTAAAAAATTATAGTGAAAATAAAAGGTTTTGCCCCTTTGGGGGATTTTTCCTCACATGTGTGTGTTTGAATGTTCTTGCTTGATTTTATCATCTTCAATCACACCTAGATGCATGTTTAGGACTTAATTGATAAAAAGTGAGTTTAATTAAATAATTTCTTTATTTGAATGCAAGAGCACTCCTTTCAACATTTATACCCCCCAAATGGTGGAAACACTATAATCATGAGGCACTACATTATATATAGAAAAGCAAAAAGATTTGTCAATTTAAACGTGCACGCATCGCTCCAGACATGCGTAATGATTACTCCACTCCCCAAAACCCAGTGTACGACGTGTCAAGTCCCTTCATTAGCACAATAATATTACAAGTTTTTTTTCTCGGCCTGAGCCGAGCAGAATCCATGGATGACCTTTATCATGAAGGCCGATGATGTTTTGCTCAGTTGACTTGCTCAAGATCTACATTGAAAACACTCCCTACAAACAAACACTTTGAGGAAAATTTACCTCACTTCTTCTTATCGCCAACGAAGTCTCGAGGGCTTTTGCTGTACCATAAATATGTTACACCACATGGTCCTCTTAAAAGGCAACATGTGTCCTCAGTAAAGATAGAAATAGAGGTCAACTTCATACTTAATCTTCTTGACCAAATACGATGAGGTCGACTTAGGTATAAATGTGCTCGGCCCTGCCATTTCAGTGACTATTCCACTACTGTTAATGCGGTATTAAATGACAACATTAATTAGCCCCATCACTACCAACCTCGATCCAACTTACACAAGTGGAGGAATATCAACATTCATCATTATCCTACTTATGCACGTGGGAAGTTATATGATATCTCACCTACATCATGCTGTAATAAATTCGCCCTTATCTATACCCCTAAATGTAAAAGGTGTAACTGCCTTATCTATAAAAGCAGTTCACCTATCTCGTAAAATTCTCTCTCTATGAACAACCTATAAATAGTTCTCTGTCCCAAGGTATAAGGAATCCAAAATTATTCTACTAGACAACTATAGGTAGACCCTAGGGAGAGAACTCGCAAGAGCTTGCTTTTCCAACTTTCATGGATGTTGCCCAGTAATATACAAAGAATCAACACTATACTTATAGACGTAGGTACCATAGTGGGATGAACCACATAAATTCATGTTCTCTTTTTTTGTCTATAATCTCATTCCATTTTTCCCAATTCAACAAGTGTATAGTTATAATTTCCTTGTATGTTATTATTTATATTTGGAATCTACCAGCTTAGATAGTTAATTTTATAAACCAATTTTAGATGATAACACTTTCCATCACATTCTTGAAGATATTTGTGGAAGAAAAGACCTAAAATGGACCGAGAAACTGAAAGCACCAACGAACAGAAAGGACAGGAGCAAGTATTATGAGTTCCATAGGGATCATGACCATAACACTGACAATTGCTTGGCCCTAAAGAACAAGATATAAAATCTAAAATGGAGGGGAAAATTATCAAAGTTTGTGGACAGAGGAGGATGAACATATCACAATGAGGAGAAAAAGCTTAAGAGGCGGTCGGAGTCCCCTTGTAGGAAAACTGAGGGAAAAAAGGCAAGGGACGATGATTCAGAAGATGATCGAGACCTTCCCAAGAGAACCAAGGAGCCTGTACATGAGGTTAAAATGATTTATTTTGGGTGTAACTTTATTGTAAGAGGAAATGCTAGAGGTGGAGACTAACATGCGAAAAGAAAAAGCTACCTCAATGAGGCAAAGGCCTGTGCTTACATTTGGCAGATCAACCTGACCAGTACCATAGATACCCGTCCTAGTAACGTAAATAAAGATCATCATGCTGCCTACTTCTCCAAATATAGACTGTTCAACATGTTATATCCATATGACTATCCCCTGGTCATCTTTATAATGGTAAATGAAAGAAAGTTTGTAAGAATTTTGATCAACAAGGGTAGTTCCGCTAATGTCTTGTTCTACAACTTCTTTAAGAGTTTGCAATTGAGGGACAGTAATCTTGAAGTCTATCACAGACCACTCATCAATTTCTTAGTAGAAAATGTATATAATTAGGTACAATTGAATTGGAAGTTATGATCGGCACGTGTTCCACTTGCAAAACAGAAAAAATCTATTTCTTCATCATAGACAAGAACACCCACTTAACATAACCTTAGCTTTGGCAAGGTAGGGCTGAAGAAATTTGAAGCGGTTCCTTCCATTATACATCAGTGCATATTGTTCCTCACTCATTATGGGGTTGGGTAGTAAAAATAAGTCAGTTAGAAGCCAGGGAGTGTTATTATACCTCAGCCGACTAGGAGGAATAGAAGAAAATAATAACGACCTAACAAATTAAAACACTAGATCATCGGGACAAGGAAAAATTGGTTAAAGGGTATATCCTAGAGGATATAAATTCAATTATCTTGGATGATGAGCACCCAAAGAGGACGGCTCAGATCGACTCATCACTGGATCCTACCCTTAAGAAAGACTTGGTTGATTTTCTTAGGCAATGGGGGAGCGTGTTTGCTTGGAGTCATAATGACATGCCAAGGATTAATCCAAAGTTCATTTTTCACGAGCTAAGAATATTCAAGGATGAGAAGCCGGTCAAACATAAATGACACGTCTTCATCCATAAGAAGAATATGACCGTAAAAGAATAAGTAGATACGTCACAGAAAGAAAACTTCATATAAAATGTCAAGTTTCCAGAATGGCTCTCTAATGTGCTGATGGTAACTAAGAGGAATAACAAGTGGCGTACGTGTGTTGACTTCACCGACCTAAATCAAGAAAGCCCAAAGGACCACTATCCTTTGCCCAAGATTGATCAATTTCTTGAAAGTATCCTCTAATCAAAACCTTTCATACCTACAAAAATATAACAAAACTAGTGTAGAGCGGTAGGTAAGGGAATCAATCCATATCTATAGGGTGAAACATATAAAAGAGGCATGCAATTCATTTGTTTATTTATTTTCTTTTTGATTTTTATGCTTTTTCCTTTTTTTAGCTTTTTCAATATTAAAACAATTGTTAGGAGTGGTGAAATAAGACTAAACTAAAATCAAAGATCTAAAGACTAACTAATTAAAAAGAATAAGTGAAGATACTAATTAATTCTAACTAAATAAAAATCTAAAATATGAGATGTGTGAGGAAATAAAAGTGAGGACTAACAAGGGATAGGATGACACCATATATTATAGTTAATTAAAATTAATTAATTCATTAAAATTAATTATCCTAAGTTAGTATCAAAATCACAAATCAACTCTCGTTGCAAATGTAATTTTTATAATAACATTTTAGAAAATTAATTTTAACACTCCTACAATTCTTGAAATGTAGATCCAAACATGATCTAATAAATCACCCACTATGATCGATCAATTAAACTAGTTTAAATCATAAAAGTAAGTTTAGAGTTGAAATTAAATGAATAATACCACACTTGAGAAACCCCTATCTCTAGTTCGAATCTAAAATGGGTATTATAACTAGAATTTCGATTTTCTTTTGAAAATCATTTATCCTCTCTCGAGGCGTAAATTAAAAATGTAAGAGTGAAAAATTAATCAACAAAGGGACATTTAATTTAAATTAAGTAATTAAATTAGGATTAGCATCAAATAATGGGTCACCCTACTCCTTGAAAGGGGTTTTAGCATAACATGATATTAAACATGATGAATAAATAAACAAAGGCATATAAAATAATAGAGTAGAGAAAAAGAACAAATCTTCAACAAGTCTCCTTGAAATTGACAATTTGAACTCTATCTTCTTCAATACAAATCAAATCACTCAAAATTAAATCTCACCAATTCTCTAAAAAAAATAAAAATAAAACTATTTACAAAATGTTTTTTTTTTCCTAATTTATTTTCTACTCTAAACTATCTCTTTTCTTCTACAAGTCTCTCTAGATGATCTCCAAATGAGCATTTGGGTCTTCATTTATAGTGAGGCATGTGGAGCTAAGGGCAAAAAATGGGAGGAGAAAGGTGTGCATGGAAAGAATGAGGCGAGGGGAGCTGATTTGTTTAAGGGTAATTTGGGTATTGGGTTAAAAGTAGTTAGTTGGGGGTAAAATGGATATATGGGGTTAAGTTGGTTTTTAAACATGTGTTTAGTTAGTTTAGATTTTATTTGGTTTGGCTTTATGCAGGAGAAGAAATCGATTTTTGGCTCATGGGTTGGAATTTGGATGAAATGGAGGTTTGAAGTTGGAAATGAAAATGGGTTTTCAAGCCAGTTTTGGAGTTTTGGGACGTCGGAGGTCGTGGGTTATGGTCGGAGGATAAGGGTAGAGGTCGGATGGGATAAGGGTCGGAGCATCCAGGTTCATAGGCAGTGGTTTAAGGGTTCTGGGTTGTTGGGTTTTTGAGTCGCGTCTGCTGGATTTCGGATGGAAATGGTTGAACAGCGGGTATAGGCAGCTCGCCGGAGCTCCGGGTTTGGTACGGTCATTGTGGCTTCGGGTATGGGGAGTTGTGGGCGACGACAGGGGCTGGTTCCTGGTAAGGTTTAGTTGGGATGGTGGGGTACGGGTTTTACAAGTGAGTTAAGGAATCGGGTTAAAGGTTATGGTAATAGTGGTAGTGAGATGATTATGGTGGAGTAGGAGAGAGAAAATGGGTTTAAGGTTTGGGTGTGCTAACGGAGGTGAGTGAGGAGAGATAAAGTGTGTGTGGGTTTGTTGGAGAAGATGAAGTAGGGGATGATTTAGTGTGTGAGGGTGTATAGTATTGGTGTGTAGGTGAGGGGTTAGTTAGGCGTAGGTGAGAGTGTAGGTTAGTGTGGTGTGTGTTTGTTTAATTTGTACCCTAAATAAAATAAAATAAGAAAATAATAAAAATAAACCTAATAAAATAAAAACAAATAAAATAAAAATAAAAACTAAACTAAACTAAAAATAAAAATCAACTAAAAATAAAACTCACTAAAAAAATAAAAATAACACTACACACAATACAAACTCTAAAAACTAAACACGACTCAAATAAAAACTAATAAAACAAAACAAAACAAATAATAATAATAAACTAACTAAAAACTAAAAACAAAAAAAAGGAAAACAAATACTCGACGCACTAAAATAAAACATAAAAACTAAATCCTCTAAAAAGAAATAAAATCTATTAAAAATAAAACTCAAATAATAATAAAAAAATAAAAACTATAAAAGAAGTAAAAATAAAACCTAAAGTCCTAAAAATATAAAGTCTAACAAAACTAAAAATAAAGATTAAGATGAAAAAAATCAGAAATAAAAAGAAATAAAACATAAATTCTCAAAAATTATAAATAAATCCTAAAAATATAAAAGACTCAAACTAAAAATCTAAAAAGCACAAAATAAACACAAACGGGCTCGGGTGAAGGTTTGGGCGAAGTTTAGGCTCTGTTAAGGTTACGGGATTGGGGAATTAGCTCCATAAATCGCGCATTTGCCTTGAAATAAGCGTCGACATTCCGCAAACGGCAATCAAGCCTGCACATTAAACATTTATGCATATAAGACCCAAATTGCCTAGAATTAGCAACTAAAAACAATCCATTCCGGGTTTAAAATATACACTTTTGGGTGCTTATCAGTGGACACTACTTCAGGGCATGATTTGCTCAACTTTATAGATACTTACTCAGGATACAACTAAATCAGGATGAAACCAGAATAACGAAAGAATTTATCATAGGTCAAGGTACCTACTGCTACAATGCTATGCCTTTTAGCCTAAAAAACATTAGAGCTATATACCAGAGGCTGGTAGACAAAGTATTTGAATATTAGATCGGTAGAAACATTGAGGTGTATGTCGATGATATGCTCATAAAGAGCAAAATGGACCCCGACCATATTAGAGACTTGGGGTAGACATTTGAACGATTAGAAAAATACTGAATAAAGCTCAACTCGATAATATGTGTCTTCGGAGTAAGAGAAGGTATGTTTCTCTTCTTCATAGTCAATCATATGAGCATTGAGGGCAACCCATATAAAATTCAAAAATTGATCAACTTGCAATCCCCGATGAATAAAAAGAAAGTGCAAAGGTTAACTAGACGAGTGGCTCCATTAAACAAGTTTGTTTCACGAGACACTAAAATATTCCTATCCTTTTTAAGGTATTACGAAAGACATTGATAGGAATGATAAATGTGAGGCCACAATCCTATAATTAAATAAGTATTTGGGGTGTCCACTTGGTTTTGTCTTAATTAGTAGTCTAGTCGGCATTAGTTCGATAAGATTAAAAATGAAAAAAACTATTTACTATACTAGAAAAGCGTACAGAGGAGCAGAGATCTAATACCCAAGGTTGTAGAAATTAGCGCTGGTTCTGACTATAGTCGCCTGGAGTATACATTCAAGCTCATACCACCATTGTCTACACATATTCGCCTCTACACCAAGCTGTTCACAAGCCTAAAAAATCAGGCACATTGATGTCTTGGGCCGTAGAACGAGGAGATTATGACATCTAATATGAACCTAGGATGGCCATTAAGGGCCAAGTCATAGTAGATTTTATAGCTAAGTTCACGTATAAAGGGAAAACTACTGAACAGACTTTTACGAAAGAGAGCTTAATAACAAAAGTGGCAAACTAGAATTCTTTAGAATAAAGCTCAGTAAAAAAATGGAAAGAGAAGACTTCTTTGAAAGAGAGCTCACTAAACAAACATACTTCCACGGGAGATAGTTCTATCATAAATCCAATCGACCAGAACATTGACATACCAATATCATTAGCTAGGTAAGAAAAATTTGCTTGCGATTTAGGGCAAATGAAGAAGCTATTCAAATATGGTCAACTGGTCGACAAATTTTTTACAAAAGAAATACTTTTTCTAGAAATGTTTCTAGATGTATCATCCTATGCCATGAGCAGTAGAGCATGATTAATAATCACAACGCCAGATTATATCGATGTGGATTATGCTCTCAGGTTCTAATTTGAATCCTCAAACAAAAATAAAATAAAATAAAATGTGAAGCAATCATAGCAGGGTTTGGAATGGCATCATTCCTTGGCATCGAGAAAATAGAGGCATACAGTGACTCTCAGGTCATAATAAACCAAATGTTAGGGGTCTACGAGTGAATAAAGGAGTCAATAGAGAAATACCTACATAAAGACAAGGGTTGCTTGTCAAAGTGCCTAACTATTAGGATGGTAAGAATTCCAAGGGTTAAAAATGACCAGACATACACACTTATTCGACTTGCATCCGTCAAAAGAAGAAAACTCAGGAGAACAATGCCTATAAGAAATCTTCATGCACACAAGCACTGATGAAGAAAATGCTACCTTGATAGAGCTGGAACTGGGACTCTCTTGGATTGATCCCATAAGAGCATAGTATCAGTAAATCCTAAAGGCATAAAAAAGACTCCAATATAAAGAAATAAGGTATGACATAGGAGGGGGGATCCTATACCGAAGAGGGTTCATCATATCATTGCTCAGGTATATCCACCCAAACGAAGTCAATGATTTGATAAAAGATGTACATGGGGGTTCTTGGGGATAACATTTAGCAGGGAGATCATTGATAAAGCGAGTGGGCACACAAGGCTATTACTGGCCCACCATGAAGGCATCATGTGCGGACTATATGAAGAAGTGTGTTAAGTGCTAGAAATATGCCACCATCTATAAAAGTTTGGGAGATTCTCTTATGACGATCACATACCCTTGGCCATTTATAATATGAGAAATAGAAATGTTAGACCTTTAACCAAGACCAGAGGTAGGTTTAAATGCGTGGTCATCATAGTGGAGTATTTACCAAATGGGTGGAGGCTGAGCCCCTAATGAAGATGATGTATGAAAAGGATCTTCCACTTTATCTGGGAGAATATTATATGCTGTTATGGGATGCCGCATGCTTTCATAACCAATCATGGCATGCAATTTGATAATTAGGAGTTTGAGGACTATTGCATACAATCTAAAATCCAATGCTACCTTCTATACTCGACCATCCACAATGCAACGAGAAAACAAAAGTAACAAATAAAGACATGCTCGATGGAATGAGGAAGCTACTCGATGATGCTAAAGGAAATTAGATTAATAAACTTAGAGTAATCTTTGGGCATACATAAGAACACCGAGAACAACAACAGGCGAGGCCCCTTATATATTGGCCTTTGAAATGGAAGTCTTGGCCCTACAGAAATTGGCCCTCCAAGTCACCATTTCCTCAACTTCAACTAACCAAAGAGCGACCTAATAGAAGAGGCCTTGATCTAGTAGACGAAGTCATAGAACATGCAACACTTTGGGTGGAAAAATACAAATAACAAATTTCTCATTTTTACAACAAAAAAGTGAAACTTAGCACCTTGAAGAAAGGAGAGCACGTGCAGAAAAAGGCCATTCAAAAAGGGAACAAGTTGGAGCCTAACTAACATTATCCATATGGAGTAACTGTTCTTATTCGATAAGGGACTTACCAAATTGAGCCACTGGAAGATGAATAGTTCAAGAATTCTTGGAATGCTTAACACCTAAGGAAATACTACAAGTAGTAGAGAACATCTAATGCCTTATCATATCTTGTAAATAAATGTTTATTACTCAACACTGTTATTTCTTTTTACATTTTTCGTCGATATAGGATAGATATGCTAAAACAATTCTCCCATAACACAACAAACTAAATAACTTCATATATGACCCCGTTAAGAGGTCGCGAACAAGAATTTTTACTTCATTTATGATATGTCCCTAGGGTAGACTAAGAATAAGAAGTTCACCAAATTTAGAAAATTCCTTACAGTTATATGGACGACAAGATCTGACCATAGCTGGATAAATGCAAGGATAGTTCCTAATGCATTCGATCATCTTAGACAACTAACACTAGTATTTGGTCAGGACGAAAACATTCGTCCATACTACTAGTAAAGGGCATTAGTAAAACTTAAAACTAGACAACCCAAGTTTTTCTAACCTTAGTAACTAGTAATGCAGATCATTCAGGAAACAAGCGACAGTGTAATCATAAGACTGAACTACACTCATCAAGATGACGTGACTTAAAAGCATAACAATTTGGTTACATCTACTTGTGCAAAAGAAACTCAAGTAAAGAGAAGAGAATAAAGAAAACATGAATATAAATTTCCATTATAATTATGAAAGGTCACAAAAAAGCATCGTGCAAAAAAATTATCATTTGTGATAAGGGGTTTTCTTGCTTGATGAACCTTCAAAACCAACATGAGAAATATTTAAGGCTTGAGGAGTAACACTCATTCTTAGGTCTCTGATATTAGACAATCGCTGGAATTTGCTTTATTTACTAGAGGTAGAGGTTGGTGTAGGTCTTTATCTCCATCAAGACCACATCCCCCAGGGATTTTTCTTATCAGAATCAATGGAATGGCGTCCCTAGGAATCCATGAGGCGTTAAGGTTGAAAGGAGGGTTAGGAAGTTCCAGGCAACATGAATTATTCCAATACTTGTGGCTGTCATTATCCTTAGAAATTTTCACCACCGCAAGAGCATTGACCTAATCGTATTTATGGCCAACATTTTAGCATGGCCAAGCTCTGTGTCATATGCATTAAAGCCTCATAATAGTGAACCATATAGAAACTATGAGTTGATTATGAAATTGATGTGTGAGGAGATCGACCTTCTCGCTCAACCTCTTGATAGTCGATAATTGGTTCTTAACAGTCGTTGCTTGGTCTGACAGAATCTTCTCAGTCCTCTCTTCTTCAACTAATTGTGAGATCTTTCTTTGTTGCTGAGAAGGTTGACCTTTTATTTTCTTTATTTTCTTCAACACTTCTTTGAGGTGAGCATTTCTAACAATTGCATTTTTTACGTAAAGGTTTGCCAGACACAATATGCCAAAGATGGAGCTTGTCTAACAATCTATATCATTCTCAGCTTCATAATCATAGTTATAATAATAACACATTTGAATCTTTAAAATCGACATGTACCATAAACCATTTAAATAAAAATTGATAATAAATAAGTTCAACACCCAACAAGTAATAAAAACCTCGAACATAGGTATAACTAATCTAAAAAAGATTGAATAATAAACTTTGGTCTTGTGCCCATACAATATTTGAAATAATAAAAATATCTGGAAAGGAATTAACACCTAAACTAGAGTCAAATGATTTGAAATAACTGATGAGCAAATTTGACCGCAAGTATGATCTCTTGTCAGCCTTACCGTCCCTATCTAGGCAAAACCTAGGGGAAAACATTTTATAATTTGGGTCAGTGCCCTAGAGTTGCAAGAATTATCTTATAAAATCAAAATGAAATTGTGCAGTTAATTCACATTATGCACCTCCCACCGGCACTCACATACATTAAGTATCTCACCTTTCATCTATGTGCAATACTATAGCATATCAACCCAAGTCCTAATTATGCAGTCTGATAATTACCATAATAATATAATATTCAAATCGTCTAACACAATTCATACCCTGAATCTAATCATCTATACATCTGATTCTAGTCCCAAGAGTAAACCCCACGATACTAACCACAAGAAATAACATATCATCCATTATGCATTTTATGTAGTATTGGGTTGATTATCAATTGTCTACATCATTAGAATACAATAATTGATCTCAATTGATTTATAAAATTATTTATGTTCTTATATATATATGACACATAAAGGCATATACCTTTAGTGTCTCCTTCCTTCTCTATATGAAAGTTTGAAGGAGTCCCTCATCCAAATAAACATCATAAAACACACACAAGTGGGGAGGCCCCTACGCAGTACAGCATCACATGGTTCATATCCCCGACGGTGACAATGGATCCCAGCCTCTATACCTACCTTCTCGTAAGTGGCGCTTCCACGTAGGACCTAAATAATTACCTAAACCACACCTTGCCCACTGTTTTGACACGTGTTATGGTCCCAAGACGTACTCATCCCCGACCGATAAGACGTCCATACACATGAGTATGTTCACACAAAGAAATAGATACATATTTTAACACATAATACGTATTGGTAACTAACCCTACAAATACTCCAAAGAAGTCTCATTAATCTCCAATTAATATTCCCACGCTAAGAATTAAACATTCAGTTAATTGTCAAATTCCCCAAATAAAATAGTGACATAAATACTTTCTTAATAAATTATCCACTCACTTGGATGACCTCTCACATACTCGCTTAAGTTCATAAAAATCACTCGAACCATTCCCCGGTCCTACCCTGACCCAGGCCCATAGGCTGAATCGATTCGCCTTCAGGGCCGAATCGGTTCACCCCTAGATCGAATCAATTCTCCTTGGAGGTCAGATCGATTCTCAGATGAGTAATAGCCCATAACTGTTACAATTCTTCTATATGGGATTCATTCTTCAAACTCCAATTTTGATCTCAAAGCCTTGCCCATTTATAAAGATATAAATCTATATTCTTCATGATCTAATAACACTATTTAGATTGTTAATTAACATAATTAACATAATTAACATAAGATTATACTCCCGAAATACCATAAATTAACCCAACCATTAGAGTCATCTAGCCCAACTTCTAATCATATTTCCTATCTAACCATTCTTAGAATTAAGGGATCAACACATGAACTATAATCATTGGATATAATCATCGCATTATCAATCCTATATAACATGAATTACAAGTCACAATTCCTAATTAATATTATACCAATTTTCGGGTTTGTCACCAATCATTTAATCCATAAACATCATTGTTTCAAATTTGTTTTTCAAATTTATAAAGTTCATTCCAATTATTCAAATCACCATTTAACTAACTAACCCATAAATTATTATGATAAATACACAAGTGAATAAAAAAAAAATTGTAAATTGACTTAGCAAGAGAGTTCTTGCCTTAGATTGTCGATTGGGGATCTCCTCGTCTTGGATCCTTGATCTTCCTCCCTTCTCTATCGTTAGTAGCCTCTCCAATGGTGTGGGGATGCTAGGGTTGTGTTGTGGTAGATGGGAATGATTTCTCATTTAGTTAATTACCCTATTATACTCACTAATCATGAGTTACCTATAAACCCCCACCTTTGGGGCCCGAAACAAGCACGAAACCATACCGGGATTGGCCCAATAACTCCGTTAATTGTATACCTATGACATCAAACTAATTTTATATGTCTAAAATACCTAAACGAAAATGTGCCCAAACTATATCTACCAAATTTACACATTTTTTTTATGTTGAAACACCACACAAAATAATTTAATTAACATGCAATTTATTTTCTACGAGTAAACATAACATGCATAAATGAATCATATAAACATGAAATTACATCTAACAAGTTTATTAATGAATTTATTTAATTAAATTCTACCAAGTTAATTTAAATTCTACTAATTTAATTTATTATAAAAATTCGGGGTGTTAGATTCTTCTCACTAATAACTAAATTCTATCCTTAGAATTTGAAATGTACCTAACTAGAAAAGCTTCGGATACTTCTCGCGCATGTCTTCTTCTCTCTCCCACATCGATTCATCCTCATTGTGGTGTTCCCACTGCACACGTACCAAGGGAATAACCTGGGAATGAAGTCTATGCTCCCAACGGTCCATAATATCTATGAGTTTCTCCTCGTAAGTCACATCAGGATGAAGCTCTATCTCTTCTAGGTCTGTGTTAGTAGGCTATCACATTGCTAAGAATTCTTGGTAATGCCAAAATATGGAAGATGTCATGCATCCTCTGTAAATGATCTAGTAATGCCAACTGATATGCCATTAGTCCAATCCTCTCGATAATAAGGAACGGTCCAATATATTGAGGATCCAACTTCCCTTTCTTTCCAAATATCATCACACTTTTCATGGGAGACACCCTAATCACCGACCTTAAAATCCAAATGTCTCATGTTTGCATTAACATAACTCTTCTGTATGTCCTAGGCAATCTGAATCCTAACTCGAATCATCACCACCTTCTCTAAGGTATCCTGAATGAACTATGGTCCGATGAGTTTGTTCTCCCCCACCTCCAACCAACACGAGGGTGAACTACAAGGCCTCCGATATGAAGCCTAAAAAGGTGCCATCCCAACAGTAAACTGGTAACAGTTGTTGTAAGAGAACTCCACCAATGGTAAGTACTTCTACTAACTACATTTAAAGTCCAAAATGCACATCCGTAACATATACTTCAACATTAAATTTACCCTATCTCTAATCATCTATTTGTGGGTGGTACTAGGTACTGAACCTGAGCTTTGCCCCCAAAGCCTTCCTAAAACTCCTCCAAAAGTGGGACATATATGTCCTATACCTACCCGACACAATATTGAACAGTACCCCATGCAGTTTCACAATCTAAGTAAGGAAAAACTTAGCGTATTGTTCTGAAGTATAGTCTATCCAAACTGGTAAAAAGTGAGACACTTTTGTCAAACAGTCAATAATAACCCAAATAGAATTATGTCCCTATTGTGACATAGGTAATGCTATAATAAAATCCATGGAAATTCTCTCCTATTTCCACATCATAATCTCAAAGGCTATAGAACATCTGCAGGTCAATAATGATCCACCTTCACTAACTGTCATGTGGAACCTTGGACAGAATATTGTCTATGCCCTTCTTTATGCCTGCCTTCCAATACTGGCGCCTCATGTCCTGGTATATCTTATTCCCACCGGGATGTATCATAAAATGTGACCCATGAGCCTTTGTCATAGTGGCTCACATCATATCCTCGTCATATGGAACTACCAACCTACCTTGAAATCTCAATCCACCATCTGAGCTAATCGAATGGTGTTCTGCCCCTGCTAAAAACTGCTTGACTTTCTCCTAGAAAATCTGGCCCCTTGATTGTGCCTTCACGGATCGAATGATGATCTTGGTTGTGATAGTAAGAAACTCCATAAATGCACATGACAACTCATCATCTGTAGGAAGAGATTCCACTTCGCCTTTCACATTGCCACTAACTCCACTGTTAGCTTATGGATCAAAGCATTCTCCACTAAATTTTCCTTCCCCGTGTGATACTGGATATCAAACTAATAGTCTTTCATAAACTTTATCCATCTCCACTGTCTCATGTTCAACTCTCTTTTTGTGAACAATTACTGCAACCTCTTATGGTCTGTGAATAACTAAAATTTTTCCCCATGAGATAATGCCTCCAAATATGTAAAGCAAACACCATGACTACTAACTCCAAATCATGGGTGTGGAAATTCCTCTCATGAGGCTTAAGATTTCAAGAAGCATAAGCTACCGTCCTCTCCTTCTGCATTAACACCCATCTAAGTCCTCACAAGGATGCGTCTGTGAAGATGTTATAGTCAATCCCTCCACGAGGCAAAGCAAGTATTAGAGGCAAAGTCAATCTAACCTTCAGCTTATCAAAGGCCTATTGACATGCATCATCCCAAATAAATGGTACACCCTTCCTTTTCAAGTATGTTCGAGTCTCGACTATCTTCGAGAACCCGTGAATGAACCGACGATAGTACCCCACCAATCCCAAAAAAATATGCACCTCTATGGGTGTAGTGGGTCTCCCCACTTTATCACTACAAAAACCTTTCTCGGATCCACTGATATCCCCCTCTTGCATACTATATGGCCTAAGAACTGAACCTCTCGTAACCAAAAACCACATTTCTCGAACTTAGCATAGAGCTGATGGTCCCTTAATGTCTGCAATACTACTCGCAAAAGCTGTACGTTCTCCTCTGCAGTCTGAGAATAAATAAGTATATAATCTATGAACACAATGATGAACTAATCTACTAAGTCCCTGAACACCCTATTCATTAAGTTATTAACATTTTTGTTGCCTTAATTAGGCCAAAAGGAATAACTAAGAACTCATACAACCTATATCTCGTAAAAAATGTCATCCCCAGGACATCATGCTCCCTAATTCTCAGCTAGTGACACCCTGATCTCAAATCATTCTTAGAAAAATACGTTGCACTCCTCAGCTGGTTGAATAGGTCATCAACACGGGGAAACATATACTTGTTCCATATAATGACCTTATTCAACTCCCTGTAATGAATGCAAAGTCTCAACAATCCGTCCTTCTTCTTAACAAACAGAATGAGGGAACCCCAAGGAAAAGTACTCCCTTGAATAAATTCCTGGCCCAGTAACTGCTGAATCTGATCTCTAAGCTCCCTCATCTCTAAAAGAGACATATGGTATGGTGCACGTGTGATGGGTCTCTGCCCGAAATTAAGTCAATTACAAACTCGATCTCTCTGCTAGGTGGCATCTATGGATCTCTCCAAATATATAAGAAAACTCCCCAAGAATCAGGATGGAATTTAGTGAAACAATGACCTCTAAGGAAGTCTCTGGCTCAATTTAATACAAATACGTGCTTGACTCTCCCTCGTGGTGCAACATGGTAACTACGTACATCTATTTCCCTATGAATAGCAAATCGACCATCATAAAACCTAGATCATAAAACCCCATCCTAGTACCCCTCCTAAGCATCTCCTTATGTCCCAAGCACTCATCCATCCATTATAAAACCTAGATCATACTCCGAGTACTGATCTAGAGGCCACCGGGTGCTCTCGGGCACCGATTGACTAGGTCAACTTTCTAGACTGAGAAAAAGCTCAATAAATTTTCTAAGGGATCAAAAAACCTTTCTAAAGGTCCATCACGTGCGTGAATCGACCTTATAATTGGAACGAATGATTCATTTTACTTTGAAACACAAATCTGGAGGCTACCATGCACTCTTGGGCCCTTTTTGAACTCTGGTCGGCCTTCTCGCTTGAGTGAAAGCTCAATGAATATTCAAAAGGCTCTGAATCCACTTTCCAATGGTCAATCCCATGAGCGAATCTACCTTACAGTTCGGACGAACATACCATTTTACTTCGAAAACTGATCTTGAGACCACCAAGCACTCCCGAGCCCCGATTTACTCCGGTCATCTATCCATCTTGAGTGAAGTTGAATGAAATCTCAAAGGTAACTGAATACACTTTCCAACGATCCATTTCATGCCTAAATAGGCCCTATGGTTCAGACGAACAATTCATTTTCCTTCGAAAACGTCCTTTCTAGAGACAAACGGGAGCTTTCAGGCTCGGTTTGACCTTGGTCAACTCCCAAATCTAGGAGTGGCTCAATGGATTCTTAAATGGATACGAACACCCTTTTCAACGGTCAACCCCGTGCATGATTAGAACTTATGGTTTGCATTTTATGCCCATTTTTCCAAAAAACCTTTTTCGGACTGCCTATAGGCACTCCATGAACCCTGCCTATCAGTAGTGTAGCTAAGGTGCTATGCCGATAAGAAGGTCCAATCCCCTTCCGATCGGCACCCCCTTTGGGCCTATAAATAGAGGCCATGAACTCACTTTGAAAGGCACCCCTAAACACACCTCTCAGCAATTCAGAGAACATTTTCTCGAATTCAGAGATGTTTCTTTTCATAAAAAAACCATTTCCCCACATTCCCTTCCATCACTTTCTTACCTCACTTGGTAATTTCCCCTTAGGTTTCCATACCACTTTCATATCATTACAAGATCCACATATTTACATTTCAATGTCAACATCCAACATGCATAAGGAGGTCAAATTCTCCATCCCTTTCTCTAATTCTTCCATTTTAGTTTTATTTACTTATTTAATATCTTTATTCATTACATCACATCCATTGAATCCCAACTCTTAATTAGTAGTATTTGCACATAATCTATTTTCATAAAAAAAAAGAGAAGAAAAATAGGGTTAATTCATAAATTCCCAAAGAGGGATTTCCATTTCACACTCTCACTCTTAAAAGACATTTTCTCTACACACGCACATAAGAGAAATCCCCCATTTGGATTTATGGGTTTAACTCCACCCATATGATATTTTCAAACTACATAAAATTTGATGCCCCTTGGTCTACGTAGGCATCTTGGATTAATCCCATAATTTGAGTCCTCCCTTAATCATTTTTGTATATTTCTTTCATGTTTTATATATATTCTTTATGAATTTCTTATTCTTACATGTTTGTGTATCGTCCAATGAACACATTCACTCTTCCATAGTGGCTTGTGTTTCGGCAAACAGTTATATAATGTTTTTAATTATTTTTTGGAACACTCCTATGGATGAATTCACTCCTTCCTTTTCCATGACGCGAATTGAATGATTCCATTCTCAACCTATATTATACACATATGAACACACTTCACGGAGTCTAAGAGGAGAAGATTAACATTTCCCCATGAGAGACCAAAAGGGTGTGATGGGTGCCTAAAACCTTTCCATTTCATAACTTAGTCCCCGAATCCTTAAACTATTTGATTTTGCAAGCATCAGTATTGGCCTTGATGCCGTTCTTTTGAGATGGCAATATTCTTTTGCCTGCTTTTGAGAAAGATATACCGATGACTTTACCTTTAGACCTTACCCCCTACAACGATGATGCCCGAGCTCCTTGAGAAAGGGCACTACCTCGCCTGAACACCAGAGGGACTCCGAAAAGCCCCGGGATGGACACAGTGGAAGCTCGACTGGGGACCTATTTTAAGAGGATTAGACTCTATTTCTACATCGGTGTTACTCTTTTCTACATCTGTGCATACGCTCCCACCTGTATGTTCTCTTTACTCCTCTACTTGTTTTTTGTACATCTACCTCATGATTATATCTACTGTGATCCCTTATCGTGTGTATATATATATATATATATATATATATATATCACTTATACACTTCACACACTTGTATATATTCTCCACGTTCACTTCACACACCTAGACTTATGTATAGATTCACTTATACTCACATTGTTCCACCCACTACTTAGATTATCCATGCTTAGATTCACTAAGCGCACACCCACACTTCTCACACTTGTATATATCTCCATGCTCACTTACATGTCTCACACAACACACATAGTTGATCCATGTAAGTCTCACTACCACACACTCACTCATTTATATTCACATGTCACTCACTCATATGCATATATACCCACACTTCCCTGTCAGTATGATTAGTATAGTTTTCATTAGTGTAGTACTCCCTTTACTTAGCATGCAAATAAAAACATCTCTCTCCATAATATACTAATTAAGACTCATGCATTTTTGCACACTACATCACTAGATCATGGAAATATTGACAAAAAATTTGGCTCGTATTGGGGGGTCACTTTGTGTTGGGTGTTAGCTTCACTGGAGCGCGGTTAACCTAAGTGATATGACTCCCCCCTTCCATTGTCCTCATACCTTCGATGTATATCGAGTTGTCCTTCCCGCATCGTACCGCTTGACCGAACTCACGATGGGAGGTATATAGCAAGGAAGTTGTTAACGTACGTCGAATATATTAAATTCTCTCTCACACATACCGTCCCTATGAGGTATATTGTAAGTCAATTCACGTACACTCAGGTATATCAAATGGCTTGTCCACACGTACCGATGAATGATTGTCCTTATAAGCAAGAGGTTTATCGTGGAAGTCATTCCAAAAAGGGGAACCATTCCACTAGCCCAACAAATGCATAAACCTCACATAAGCATCAACCTAGGGCACTCATAATTAGTTTTTCGGTTACCATACGAAACTCTACCAAAATTTCAAGTTGGCGTACCGCCCGATTTTTTGTGCTATTTCGAACAGGACCCTATCCGTGAGCCCGGAAACATGTCAAACTCTGTCTTACATATTTTTAAACCCTATTTTCCCAGGCTCGGGTCCTTTTCAATTTTTTTTTCTTGAATTTAGGTAAACCTAATACAAGTGAAAACCAAATAATAATAATAATAATAATAATAATAATAATAACATCAATAAACATAATAACAATAATAATAATAATAATAATAATAATAATAATAATAATAATCATAATCATGCTGCGATTTTTCTCTTTTCCCCTCATTTTTTAAAAAATCAAAATACCAAAAACAAATTTCCTCCTTCTTTCACACATACCAAAAATTCTCCTTTTTCTTTCAAAAATAAATTCGAATCATTTTCCCTCTCACGTCGGTCGCATACCCAATTTTGGCTTGGCTCCCTATTGTCTTTGATTGTTCATCAAACCGCCCCGAAGCTCTGCTTCTTCTTCTGTTACTTTGTCTGAATTTGGAATCTACCTCCATGGGACCTTCATAGAAAACACCGACCAAACACCAAATGCTCAGCCAGATCTGATTGCCATCTTTAGCCCAACTTAGTTCCAAGATTGACAACCTTCAAACCGATGTCCAAGAAATGCAGCGACACCGAGCCAAAATTCCCGAAGAACCTGAGATACTCTTTCCTCATGCTATGGGTCCATCTTCCTCCGAGCCTGTTTGGGTCCCAAAAGAATACCCACATGTTCTGCATGCTCCACATTCTAATGGGCTTCCACCAACTCAACTCCCAATTCCAAACCTTACTTAACTAGGGGTTAATCTTCTAGTACCATGGATCCCAAAGAGGATGTTAGAAATGACGACCCCCAATTTTAAAATCTTTCACCTTAAAAATCAATTTCCTTTAAATGCGGAATAAGGATGGTTCAACCCAACAATTTAATTTTCCAAATCTTATTGATTTTCTTTTCTTAAAAAGATGAAAAAGTAAATTAAACACAAATTTTAATTTCTAAAAGCAAAATTAAAATTAAACCGAAATAAGTGAATTATGATGAACACACACATACACTTGAAATTCACTTAAACCAAATTAATTTAACCCAAGTCCTAGAAATTTTCCTAACATTAATTAATTCAATTTGCAAATTAGGCCAAACCAAATTTTATCAAATTACATTAATTAGACTTGAATTAAATTAAGTTAAATATTATCCAAATTTTAAACATGCATAAAATTAAACAAGAGAAGCGAATTAAACCATATTTTATCTTTTCATCCTAAGCATGCGTTCTAGGTGATTTGTAAGATAAAATAAATTCACAACCACTACGCCGCGATGTACGAGGAAAACCCACAATGCGAAAAAACCTCGGACGACCCTAACCTTAAGTCCACTAAGTATGGTATTTTTACAAGTACAAGACAAATGACTTACTCAACCTGACTCGACTCCCTTCAATCCCCTGACGCGTCTTCTTGTACCAACCTCCACTTAGTCGATAATCCCGAAATCCACCGGAACCTTGGAATCCACCAATGAAGCTTTTGGACAACTGTCAATCCTCGCACAATGCCTTTCACCGTGTGAGTATGCCACAGCAAAACAACAAACTTCTTCTCTATGGGATGTAGAAGTAAACCCAAACTCTTTTCTTCTTTGGTAGAAAAGTGAACCCGGTGCCAAACAAACTCCAAGAATATATATATATATATATATATATATATATATATATGTGTGTGTGTGTGTGTGTGTGGTACTTGGATTAAACTAATGTGGGTGTAAACAAAAGTGTTTAAGAATAATTTTCATGAAAAACAAACACTCAAAACTTGAACTTTTTCATAAAGGGATTAAGCTCTCGAAAACTCTCTCTAGAAATTGTAGAAGATGAAAAAGTTGGTTTTCAAAGTTGGTTCCCATACATTTTAATTATGGCAAAAGTTAGTGGGACAAAAGAAGTGGGAACATGGAGAAAACTGCCAAAATATTTTCCCGCCAAAAATCTTGTTCGAACGAGATTTTTATTCGAACGAATTCTCGTTCGAACGACCCTTCTATCGAAGTTCCAGAGGCCAATTGGGAAAAGTCGTTGGTAAACTCGTTCGAATGACATTCTCGTTCGAACGACAATATCGAATGAAATCCCAGAAAGTTCGTAATACAATTTTAAGCCCAAAAACTTTATTAAAAGTTCTAAAATTAACCGTCTGAAAATAAACTTCATTTTAAAATAAAATTACACCCATTGAAAAAAAAATTCCAAGCTCTTATATATATATGTAATGCATTCATACCTTAGGAGATATTGGAACTAAGTTGATGGCGTGAAATGAGGCACATGTAAACCGACAATAATGTTCTCTTAACACATTCAACTTTCACATGTCATAGGCTTGAAGGATACACAAGAACGCATTCTGTGACTCAATTGTTTTTTTTTCGAAATTGAGCCAAAACTACATTAAGACTCAATTGGAGACTTGTGTCCTTACAAATCTCCCCCTTTGGCTATTATGGGAAAAAACCAAAACAAAATCCTAAAGGGCCGTCAAGATCTACTAGACTAAAAAACATCCCACCCGAAAATAGGAAACTTGAGTCAAGACCCAAGGATCAATAGATTTGCTGATGAAAGTTGCCACTTAGAAAAATTCCTGCACACTTAAGCAAACTCTCAAATGCATAGGGAGTATCAAAGATTTAAATGCAATGAATTTAAATACTCCCCCTAAATTAATTCCCCTTTATCAAATGTGATCTACCTAAGAAGGTCGCGACTCCCCCTAAGATAAATCTCCTAAACAAGATATGATTATAACAGGATTAAATACCATTTCTTCCATTATCATTCTCCCCCTTTTTGTTCAGGAATAGGCAAAGGATAGAAGAACTAATAAACAAGATGATGCATAAGGAAATAGGACCATTAAGGCATATGGGAACCTAGGAGGACTAGTGCATGTCAAAATCCGTTGCACGTGAGCTTTGTGAGATAAAAAATTATATATCTAAATGTGCACGGGGAAGGGCTCCGAAAGGATGAATTAAATCCTTTGCGATAGTAAGCCACCGTTTATTGGATCTAAAAGAAATACGTGATCCAAAGACCTAAAAACATAATATTTGGCATTAAAAAAAAACAATTGCCAAGGCCTATGTTTGTTTGATATATTCATTCAAAAACAAAAGAATATATATGCTTATTGAGGGAGAATTGGATGGTATATCAACGGTTTGCACAATGTCCGTTTATCCTAGGTGTCTTTAATGTCACGACTCTATTTGGTTTGTAGAATCATCATCATGTTAGGCTTGTATGCATTGTGTATGTTTGTTCATTGAGTTCAATCTTCATATTGTCACATGAGGTTATATTTAAATGTGATAAAGTCTACAATCAAATGAGAACTCCGTGAATGTTTATTAAGTGTTTGGGTCTAAATTTAATTGTTGCTAGTTCACACCCCAACACTTACGTTTCCATATGAGACATTTTTACCATACGAGTGTGCAAACTTATTGTATTTTGTGTTATATGTGTGTTTATATCTATATATATACGCAAGTGCTTCATTGGTATATTTATAGTTTATATATATATGATATTTGTTTGTCTTTGCCTTGATTTCTAGTCCTTCTATGCTTATACTTCATTTTTAGTATCTATATTGGATTAGTTATGCTTTTGTTGCTCATATGATTTCACGTCTTATCACTTTAAGCTTCACTGTGTTTATTAGTTCTATATCCTTTGCCTATTCTTGAACAAAAAGGGGGAGAATGATAGGGGGAGAAATGGTATCTAATCCTATTGTAATCGTACCTTAATTTAGGAGATTTAACTTAGGGGGAGTCGCGACCTTCTTTGGTAGATTGTTTTGATAAAGGGGAGAATTAATTGTGGGGGAATATTTATTTTAATTGCATTTAATATTTTGATATTCCCTATGCGTTTGATAGTTTGCTTAAGTGTGCAGGAATTCTTCTAAAGCGGCAACATTTAATGGCAAAGCCTTTGATCCTTGGGTTGAGCCAAGTTTGGGCGGGTTATGTTTTGAGTCTAGTGAGCTTGACGGCCCTTTAGGATTTTTGTTTGGTTTTTGTCCCGGAATAGCAAAAGGGGGAGATTTGTAAGGACACAAATTTTCAATAGAGTCCATATATAGTTTTGGCTCAATTCCGGACAAAAACATTTATTCATAGGATAGTATTTAATTGTAATATTCTCAAGCCTATGAAGTGTTTGTTGAAGACGTAGTGGCAAAGAGTATAAGGCTTCATCAAATATGCCGGTTTGCGTACCTTGTTTCTACGTCATCAACCATAGTTCCATGCTCCCAAGGTATGAATGCAATATTATATATATAGGAGCTTGGAACAAGTTTATTGGGTGTTAGGTTTTATAAAAACTGCGCTTTGTTTTAAGAAAGAATTAAAACTTTAAATAAATGTTTATAAAGTTTTCTGGGCATAAACAAGAATATTCAAACTTTCTGGTTTTTCGTTCGATAGAGTCGTTCGAACGAGATTGTCGTTCGAACGAACCTTATGTTCGAACGAGATATCCAACGAGATTCTAACGAGTTCAATCTGGAACGTCGTTAGAAGTATTGTTCGAACGAGATCTCGTTCGAACGAGATGCCAGGCGGGAATAGTTTTTGGCAGTTTTGCACCCAGTTCCCCACTTGGTTTTTAACCAAATTTTTCAGACTTTAATATGTGCGGGAAGAACATTTTCACCTTAACATTTTCATAAATTTTCCATAACTCTTCATCTCTTAGAGAGTGTTTTGAGAGAAAAATTATTTAAGGAAAATGTTCATGTTTTGAGTGCTATTTTTTCAAGAGAAAATATTTTATCACTCTTGTTTTACACCCAAATGAGTTTATTCCAAGTTCTCATATACATATAACTTGCTTGGAGTTTGGCACCGGTTTATCTCTACCGAATTGAAGAAGAGAAGTTTCGGGTTTTGCTTCTACCTCCCACAAAGAAAGAAGAAGTGTTTTTATGTTGTTTTACCCGCTTGGAGAAAGGCTTCATGTACGGGTGACGGTGACCATAGAAAGTCCTATCGGTGGATTTCGAGACCGCGGTGGTGTTCCAAGGTTATCCGCTAGGAAGAGGTATCTACAAGAAGAAGCGTCGGGGCTTGAGAGGGATCGAGTCGTGTTTTGTAAGTCTTTCTGTCTTGTACTTGTAATTCCGTATCTAGTGGATTTGTGGCTAGGGCTGTCCGAGGTTGTTTCCCATCTTGGGTTTTTCCTCGTACATCGCGGCGTAGTGTGATTGGTTTATTTTATCTTGCAAAATAACGTAGAACGCATGCTTAGAATAATTCAAGATAAAATTCGGTTTAAATTATCACACTCATTTAATTTGGTGCTAAATTAAATATTGGGTAAAGTTTATTTAATTCAAGTCATTTGCTAAAATTTGGTTTCGCCTAATTTGCTAATATTGATAAATATGACTTAGGCAAATTCTAGGACTTGAATTCCTGATTTAATTGGTTTAAGTGAAAATAATATTTGTGCGCTTTATTTAAGTTTCATTTTATTTAATTTTAAGAATATTAAAATTTGGAATTTAGTATTAAGTTGAACCATCATCCTTCCTAACGCTTCCGCATCATCGATTTACATATAAAGGAAATTATAATTGTTTCAAATTGGTATCAGAGCTTTGATTCATAAAAGCTCGCACCTTCAGGACTAGCTACCAAGGCAAAGACTAAACACAATATAATATCATATATATGTATACACATTCGATATAAAATATATACAAGCACACACACACACACACACACACACACACATATATATATATATATATATAACCACAAATGGCACAAAATAAATTAACATGAGTTTTTCACACTCTTATAGCATAAATGTATCATATGGAAACGAAAGTGAAGGGGTGTGAACAAGATACCAGTGACTTAACACCCAATCACTTAAAACATGTTCACGAAGTTCTCATTTGATTGCAAAATTTTATCACATTTAGATATTGCCTCATGTGACAATATAAATTGAACTCATTGAACAAAGAAACACAATGCATACGAGCCTATCACGTTGATGATTCTACAAACCAATAGAGTCATGACATTAAAAGCGCAACTAGGATAAATGGGCATTGTGCAAACTATTGATATACTATCCAAACTCCCTCAAAATAAGCATATTAATTTTTGAATGACTATATCAAACTAAACAAATAGGCCTTGGAAAATATTTTCTTTTAAAGCCATTATTCTTTTAGGCCTTTGGACCACGTATTTCTTTTAGGTCCAAGCAAACGGTGGCTTACACGCAAAGGATGATATTTCCTTTGGGAGCCCTTCCCCGTGCACATTTATATATATAATTTTTATATCTCACACAAATCTCACGTGAAACGGATTTTAACATGCACTAGTCCTACTAGGTCACATAATACGTTGATTACTAGATTGGTAGGAGAACACCTCATAAAGCTCAAATAGACATGTGAAGTTAAATTTTAAGTGAGCTCGTGCATGTGTGAATTGAGGCATATAAAAATAAAATCTATTATAGAAACACAAAATCCAACTACTCCACGTAAGCATGGTAAAGAACATTTTAAGGATTGACAATCTTAACCAAAAGTTCTAAGCCCATGGATGTGAAAAAGAAGGGATTCAAACACAAACATATGCCACAAAAGATGTGTAAAACCAAAATACACACAATACAAATCTTTTTGAGTTTTTTGATATTTTTAACCAACCAAACAAAAATATTTACTCAAAAGACGAGCAAAAAACCATTTGTATTTTTCATTAAGCCTAAATTACTAAAACGGTAAAACACAAATGACAAACACAAATCTTTTTGTATTTGTCATTTAATGCAAAAAAAAAAAATATAATACAAAAGACAAACAAACATCATAATTCTAGCATGAGATATGTGATAAAGCAATGTCTAGAAAATGATAAACATGCAAACACCTAATAATGATATATAATATGAAGAACAAAAATCTAGAGTATACAAATAACTAACACATTCAACCTTTGGATTTAGCAAGGGAGGTATTGTGTGAAAGTAAATGAGAATAAAAAATCATATCTTGTAAAGCTACCAAGTCAGATCTCCTAACCCAAACTAATGATGAATGACGATCTAGGGATATAGGAATGTTGGCTCCCTCGGTTGCCTAACGTTGGGATTTTCTAGAAAATCTTTTAAGATCAAAACAAAATTTCTTAATATGACCTTTTCGACCACAGTGTGAACAAGTAAAAACACGTCAAAATTTGGTACCTAAGGTTTGATCTCTAAAGGCTTTCCTAGGTGATTCTCCTAAAACATTGGTTTTGTCTTTATGAGTTGACTCATTACAAGCACTGTTCTAAAAAACCCGCCTAGGCTCCGCCTATGCTTGAGGCTTGGGAGAAACGCCCCGCTTTAAGATTTTGACGCCTTATGCTTGGTAAAACCCTTAAGGCATTTTTTTTTCTCTAAAAACAACAATGATTTAGTGAAACGATATCGCCTTTTAAACATATTTTTGCAAACCGGACCATTATCTCATCCAAAATAATCAAATAGTATTTTTATTTGCAAATATTCAGACATATTTTTATGATATGTACAATTTTAGTATTTTAATATCCTTGTTGTGGTTAAAAAATATTAAAAAGACCTAAACGCCTTTTCACGCCTTTTTACGCCGAGGCCCGCCTAGGCTTCTAAGGCTTAAGGCTTGGCCTCCACGCCTCGATCACGCCCCGCGTTTTTTAGAACCTTGATTACAAGTATCGAAGCCTAAACCACACGTGTTATTTTTAATTTGGACCATTCCTAATATTTTATCTAATTTCTCCGAACGACACTCCAAATCAAATTTGACTTTACTAGAGTCTTTTAGTTTATTTTCTAAATCTACAATGTGAGACTCTAATAAAACATTGCGCTCTTCAAACGCGAGAAACTCTTTTTTCAAGGATTCCATTAAACCTTTAAGGCTATCTCTGTCGCCTTCTCCATATTCAAGCTTCTCACGAACAACTCTCTCGCGTGTCCTAAGGTCTTCAACCAACACACTATCATCAACGATCTTGACACGCTCTCTTAAACTAGCTTCTAACTTCAAATTTGCTCTTTTTAATTTAATAGATTCTTCATATAATTCTTGAAATACAAATTGAAGTTCACTCTCTGCAACCTCCTCATCACGTTCTCTCTCTCTTTCTTCTCCACTCTCACTACTATCATTTCTTATGGATTCACAAACTATGGCCTTGGAAGTGTCATGTGTTAAAATTTCATCAATAAAGGAGTGCTCACTTTCACTCACATGACTTGCCATAAAACCCACAAAGTTGGGCTTAGTGGGGTCATCGGGTCCCTCTTCCTTATCTCTATCACTAAGGGTTGCATTGTAGGAAATTGGTTGCTTACCCTATCTCCTTAGTTTAGTGGGGCACTCTCTCGCCCTATGACCATAACCCTCACAACCGTAACACCTATTAGACTTGTCCCTATTAAGATCATATTTTTGAACTGTAGGGATCTTATCAGTTTTGTCATGCTTAGAGTTTTCAAATTTCTTAAAATCATTTTTATATTTGGTAAACTTGAGAAATTTTTGAAATTTCTTATCAAACATAGCCATCTCCTCCGAGTCACTATCACTTTCGCTCTCTACTACTTGTTTTTCTTCCTTTCGGGATTTCAAAGCAACGCCCTTATCTATTTTCTTTTCAGTTTTAGAGGGAAACATGTCTAGTTCATAGGTTTGTAAATCACCTACGAGCTCTTCTAATTTCATAGAGGCTAAAGTGGGTAAAGAATTTAATACGACCACCTTAGGAATAAATCTATCGTGTAGGGACCTTAAAATTTTCTTTACTACTCGGTTGTTGGGTATTTTCTCTCCCAAATTAAAAGATGAATTAACTATATCGAAAAGTCTAGCATAAAATTCATAAAATTTTTCTTTTTCATTCATTTTGATGGTTAGAAATTGAGTGGTGAGGTTTTGGAGTTTAGAAGCTTTTATGACACTAGTTCCTTCATGAGTGAGTTGTAAAATATTCCAAGATTCTTTAGCGGTTTCACACGTCATAATGCGTTGGAATTCATCCAGTGTGAACGCGCTAAACAAGGCATTTAAACCTCAGGAATTAAAATTTGCAAGTTTAAATTCATTCTCACTCCATCTATCTGTGGGTTTGAGAACACGTTCATTTTCAACTAAATATGTAGGTGGGGACCACCCGTCAATGAATGACAACCAAACCCTCTCATCTAGAGACCTAAGTGACGATTTCATACGCGCTTTCCAATACGCGTAGTTGGAACCATCGAAAACAGGAAATTTTGACAATGGGGAAAATTCCATTTTTAGTAAAAAAATTTTAAAAAGACCTTAACGCAATAATTTAGCGCTCCGGCTCTGATACCACTTGTTGGAAATGATGACCCCCAATTTTGAAATCTTTGACTTTAAAAATCAATTTCATTTAAATGCGGAATAAGGATGGTTCAACCCAACAATTTAATTTTCCAAATCTTATTGATTTTCTTTTCTTAAAAAGATGAAAAATTAAATTAAACACAAATTTTAATTTCTAAAAGAAAAATTAAAATTAAACCGAAATAAGTGAATTATGATGAACACATACATACACTTGAAATTCACTTAAACCAAATTAATTTAACCTAAGTCCTAGAAATTTTCCTAACATTAATTAATTCAATTTACAAATTAGAAAAAACAAAATTTTATCAAATTACATTAATTAGACTTGAATTAAATTAAGTTAAACATTACCTAAATATTAAACATGCACCAAATTAAACAAAAGAAGTGAATTAAACTATATTTTATCTTTTCATCCTAAGCATGCGTTCTAGGTGATTTGTAAGATAAAATAAATTCACAACCACTACGCCGCGATGTACGAGAAAAAATCCACAACGGAAAAAAACTTCGGACGACCCTAGCCTTAAAGCCACTAAGTATGGTATTTTTACAAGTACAAGATAAATGACTTACTCAACTCGACTCCCTTCAAGCCCCTGACGCGTCTTCTTGTAACAACCTCCACTTAGTCGATAATCTCAGAATCCACCAGAACCTTGGAATCCACCAATGAAGCTTTTCGACAACTGTCAACCCTCGCACAATGCCTTTCACCGTGTGAGTATGCCGCAACAAAACAACGAACTTCTTCTTTGTGGGATGTATAAGTAAATCCAAACTCTTTTCTTCTTAGGTAGAAAAATGAACCCGATTCCAAACAAATTCTAAGAATATATATATATATATATATATATATATATATATATATATATATATATATATATATATATATATATATGGTACTTGGAATAAACTAATGTGGGTGTAAACAAAAGTGTTTAAGAATAATTTTCTTGAAAAACAAACACTCAAAACTTGAACTTTTTCATAGAGGGATTAGGCTCTCGAAAACTCTCTCTAGAAATTATAGAAGATGAAAAAGTTGGATTTTCAAAGTTGGTTACCGCACATTTTAGTTCTGGCAAAAGTTAGTGGGACAAAAGAAGTGGGAACATGGAGAAAACTGCCAAAATATTTTCCTGCCGAAAAGGTCGTTCGAACGAGATTTTCTTTCGATCGAATTCTCATTCGATCGACCCTTCTAACGAAGTTCTAGAGTCCAATTGGGAAAATTCGTTAGAAAACTCATTCGAACGACGTTCTCGTTCGAACGACGTTCTCGTTCGAACGAAATCCAAGAAAGTTCATAATTCAATTTTAATCCGAAAAACTTTTTTTAAAAGTTCTAAACTTAACCTTCTGAAAATAAACTTCATTTTAAAATAAAATTACACCAATTAAAAAAAATGTTCCAAGCTCCTACATATATACGTAATGCATTCATACCTTAGGAGAGATTGGAACTAAGTTGATGACGTAAAACGAGTAACATGTAAACCGACAATGATGTTCTCTTAATAAGTAGGAGGCGGCATCTTCAACTTTCACATGTAATAGGCTTGAAGGATACACAAGAACACATCCTATGACTCAATTATTTTTGTCCGGAATTGAGCTAAAACTACATTAAGACTCAATCAGAGACTTGTGTTCTTACAGAGGAGGAGATGAACAAGGTCAAGGATGACCTCAAACTGTTGTCAAAGAAATTCAATCAGGTCAAGATACCTAGGAACTACATGGACTACACCCATATGTCTCCATATCCCAAATCCAGAATGACAAAGAACTTGAAGTTTCCAGACATCGAGAAGTTCAGGGGCAGCGGATCCCTAATTATGCACCTTCGAAGCTACCATCGAGCCATGACACTTCCTGGTGCCTCTAAAAAGATAATGGCCCAGATGTTTCATCAGACCTTGAAAAAAGTGCTCTTTGATGGTTCCTATTCCTCGAATAATCCAGGATCCAAAGTTGGGAAGATGTTTCTCAAGAATTCATGTCTCAGTACAAGTACAACGAAGAGTTATAGGTCACTTACCGGTACCTAGAGCTTTTCAAGCCAAAACCCTGACGAATCAGTTAATAGTTTTATTAAAAGGTGGAAAGAGAAAATGCCATCATGACCAATAGGCTCTCCAAAGAGGAACAAGTCAACATTATAAAGAAAAATTTATTACCTCATCTCAGAGAATTTATGAGAGGATAGTATTACCCACACTTTTGAGTCCTCCAAGAAACTAGTGTTAAAATCGAGGAAAGTATCACCAAAGTGGAATCTAAACCGAAGAAAATTGGTCAGTTCACCCCCCTAAAATATGAGAAGCCTGCTAGTGATACTGTCTCAACTATCAATAATATTTCATAACTCGCTACCTTGTGGGTCCCAGAAAGTCACCCTAGTCCTATCAAGAATGAGTAAAATGAGCTCTATGCTCCCCTATCCAAAGTTCACCAGGTCTCTCTAGCTCGAAATCTCCTCAAACCCATGGAACCTCATCCATTAACGAACCCACTCTTTAAAAACTTCAAGACTGATGCCCATTGTGACTTCCACCAATCCTCCAGACATACCACAAACTAGTGTTTCCACCTCAGAAATGTGATTTAAGGTCTTGATAGATTGGGTTATCGTCGCCCCACTAACTAATCCCAAACCTAATACCAGCACAACCAACTTCTAGCACATACAAATTCCATATTCTTTGAATGCAATTATAAGTTTAAACCTTTTACCCAGATCATTCCCATTAAAGCATTCATCATTCCCACAGTCTCACCCAAACCTCTCAAGGTTTGTCCATCTTTTCTTCTACACCCTACATGCCTCGTGTATCGTGCTTTGTCACTTCTTACAAGGGCTTATATTGCCATTCGTAACTAATCTAGGGGGGCATGGAACTACCTGCTTTGTTGAGCCAACTCTTAGAGTTTGGGCTAAAATTGACCATCGAGATGTCTGTCGACTATCCAAAATTCAATGCCCCATTAGATCCTGTTGATGAATTCAGTCTAGATGATGTGGTACAGACCATGGAAGATATGTTTCGCTGTACGAAAGAATTTTGTAGCATCTATGAGTTCCTCACTGCTATGAAACTCTAGGGTCGATTGATCCCTTTACTCCTATATTTCCCAGATGAGTGGAAAGACTTATATGATGAAGTCGTTGAGGTTATTGATTCTATTGATTAATGTTGGCAAAAAGACATAATAGCCACTGGATATGGGGGTGAATTTAATAACTCAAATGATAAACTGAGTTTTGAAGAAGCCAGTCCAGTTTACAGTCTGTGTGGAATTATATCCTTTGAGGATTTATTAAAAGAAATCAGCAAGGTATCCATTCGTTCCGAGGTGGATAAAGCCAAAGGGTTCTTATTTTTTCCCGTCTCTATGAACCACATGACCAGATCAGGGCGATAATACAACGACCCAAGTCCTCATTAAAAAATGGTAGACATATGAAAGGAAATTGTCGAAGAAATCCCTGTACCAAAAATAATTATTGAAGAAAGTAAAGTCCTCGATCAACTCAAGAAGACCTAAGCCAACATTACCTTATGAAACTCTTCATGTCCTCCCAGCCTCACTGAAATGTTTTCATAAAACTCCTCATCGGATCGACAATTTCTCCCTACACTACTCCTAAAAAATTCAAAATATGGTCGAATCCTTGACCTCTTTTAGAACCCTCTCCTTTTTCGAAGAAGAAATCCCAAAGTTCGGCCTTGATCACAACTGTGCTCTCATCATATCCATCGAAGTATTAGAAAAAATAGTCCCACTATCACTTGTCGACAATGGATTTTATCTCAATGTATGCCCACTCAGAACCTTCAACTGTTTGGGATTAAAAGTCGGTGATCTCACTCCCACCTTTGTCACCGTGCATGCCTATGATAAAACTCATCGAGAAGTAATATTCTCCATAAAACTCACACAAGGGGATGGCCTTATAAATCCTATGATAGAATTCCAAGTCATTGAAATACCTACTTGTTTCAAACTGCTCCTTGGTCGCCCTTGGCTCCACAACATCCGAGGAGTATCCTCTTCTCTTCATTAAAAATTGAAGTTCTATGCCAAAGGTCAAGTCATCACATTTTGAGGGATGAAGACAGTACAGACAATACTAGCACCAACCACTTAGTATTGGAGATTCAATATAGGACTAATGACATGTTTCTATCTGATTTCAAGATCGACCCACTCCCCGTCCCAACATGAGACAACTTCAAAGACTGAGTCTCTCCAGAGCACAGTTATGGCAATGTCAATGTGATTTAGATTTTTAAGAACATGCATTTCATGTCCGAAATGGGGTTAGGATGATGCCAGTAAGTAATCCCTAAACTCATGGTACTGAAAGAGTCCTTTCCCCCATGTGGCTTGGGTTACCAACCTTCACCAGCTGAACTCAAAGCACTCCGTCGATTGCGATCGAAAATGAGCTTAGAGAACGAAAGGACTATTTCAGGAGACTCTCTGAATGGAAGATTTGTCAAGGAGGGTGAAGACTTCCCCTTCTATGGGTTCTCAGAATCGTGGTATGATCCAATTATCAAGAAGATGAAACCAGGTCTAGGAATCTTCTTTTAAGATAAAACACCCGGGCCAAAAACTATAAACATGAGGTACAACCTCTCATTGAGAAAACTATGAAAATTACTGAAGGGTATGAGGAAAGTGACTTTGAAAAATCCTATAACCTACAAACACTGGGGCTTAGTCTTTGCATGATTTGCTCAGATGACACACCGCCAGACCCATCCGCTCATATCACCATCATTGATGTGCCTTTTCTCAACTAGAATGTAGTACCAGTCCAGCCTGCCCAAATTCAACTCAACCCTGTCGTTTACCCTATCGAGTCTCTTCACCTACTCCCATTTTCCTTTTTCCTGATATGAATGTAATAGAGACCTCTTTTGATGAGGTTCTCAATGTTATTTTTCCTGAAAATGAAATAAATGACGATTTTGAGTATCTTGTTGTGCCTTACATTAATTATGTCGATTCTAATCAAACCTTTGATGATAATGATTTTGTAAATGAACAATTCTAAAGTGATATCAATAAAAAAATAATAAATAACATAATTGCGTTAAAACTAATGATGATGAGACCGTTGTTATAAATCTCGATTCTAGTAGCCATCAATGCGATATTAGGATAGGGTCCACCCTTAATGAGCATGAGCGGGCGCAATTTAAAGAACTACTGAAGGAGTTTATGAACATCTTTGCATGATCCTATGATGACATGCTCAGTATTGACCTGAAAATAGCTTAACACGAGATCCTAACATTCCCTAAATGCAATCCAGTCAAGCAAAAATTAAGAAAACTTTGAACCGAATGGTTGCTTAAAGTCAAAGAGAAAGTGGTCAAATAAGTAAACGTGGATTTTATTCGCATGGTTGAATACCCAACATGGCTCCCCAACATCGTTCCCGTGACCAAGGTGGGAGGCAAATCCCGCATGTGTGTTGATTACTGGGATTTGAATAAAGCATCCCCAAAGGATGATTACCCATTAACTAACATCGACATGATCGTGGACAACACGACTATCGAATCCCTCAAATCATTTATCAACTAATTTGCTGGATATAACCAGATCAAGATGCACCCTAACCACAAGGAGAAAATCTCCCTCATCACCCCATCGGAACCTTCTTATACACTATCGTGCCATTCAGACTCAAAAATGTTGAGGCTACGTATTAAAGGGCTGCCATAACCATTCAGCACGACATTATTCATAAGGAGGTCAAAGTCTATGTGGATGACATGATCATAAAGTCCAAGATGTGGGAAGGTCATATTCTCGCTTGATAAAAAGACTTTTTGCGTGTATTTTGTCGTTGCTTGAAAAGTCCTTCTAATCAAAACCTTGAATTACCTACAAATAATAACAATCTAAAGTGTAGAGGTAAGTAAGGGTATCAATCCACTTTATAGGGAGTAAAGCAAATGGATCAAATTCAATTGTAATTCACTTTTTATTTTCTTTTTGTGCTTTTTCACCTTTCTATTTTTTTTAGCTTTTTCAATATTAAAACAAAAGGGGTGAGGTGAGATCTAAACTAAAATAAACTAAATGTAAAATGATAATAACTAACTAGAAAGTAACTAAAATGAAAATAAAGTCTAACACTAAAATAAAAGATAAAGTGAGGCAAATAATTGTGAGAACAATCAAGGAGTGGGATTACACCACAAATTTTAGTTATTCTAATTAATTAATTTAATTATTTGAATTCTCCCAAATTAATATCAAATTTACAAATCAACTCTCGTTGCAAGTGTAATTAGAATAGTAATCTTTTAGAAAATTGAAATTAACACCTCACAACTCTAGAAAATTAGATCAACACTCCTTTTAATTAATCACCCGCTAGGATCGATCAATTAGAATTTATGTCAATCTTAGAAATTAAATTTAGAGTTGAAATTCAAATGATAATACCCCACTTAAGAAACCCCTATCTCTAGTTCGAATCTAAAATGGGTATTATCACTAGAATTTCGATTTTCTCTCGAAAATCATTTACCCTCTCTCGAGGCGTAAATCTAAGGGTGAGGTATCAAAATTAACATTCAAAGGGATATTTCAAGTAAGCAAACTAATTAAACTAAAATAATATCAAATAAGGGTTTCACCCCACCCCTTGAAAGGGGTTTTAGCCTAACATGGTATAAAATATGACAAATTAATATTCAAAGGCATAAAATAATAAAAGAAGGGAAGAGAACAATCAAACCAAATCTCTTCGATTATGTTGAACTCCAATCCTTGAAATTGAAGCATACACCTCTTAATTGATGTTCCAAATGATATGAAATCAACTATCCACTCAATTAATTATCTAACAATATTTAATCTCACAAATATCTAAAAATAAAAATGAAAAACTATTTACAAAAATTTATTTTCTAAACTAAACTATCTCCCTCTAGAATTTTCTCTCTACAAAGCTTCTCCCTAATCTAGAATTGCCAACAAATGGGTCTTCTTCTTCATTTTATATGCAATGGAGCAAAGGGGTACAATTGGAAATTGGTTAGGGTGTGCACATGAGGGGTGTGAGGTCATGTGGGTGAGGTTGGGGAGGATAAAATCTGATTTGTTAAATGGGGGTATAATGGGTATTGGGGTTAGAAAGGTAGTTGGGGGGTATTTTGGTAAAATGGAGACAAGTTGGTTAAATGGTTTTATGCCACATGGGTTTTAGGTTGGTTTTGGGTTTTGGTTTGTTTGTGCAGATCGTGGCTTGGTTTAGAGATGGGGAAATGGGTTTTGGTTTGGAATGGTGTTGAAATGGGTTTGAGTTTAAAGAAGGGTTTGTAGTGGATATGGTTGGTGAAAATGGGTATGGAGTTGAATGGCAGTTGCCACGGCCGGAGATGGCAGCAGGGGGCTGGAGAGAGGTCGGAGAAAAGGGGCGGTCGGCGATAGGTGGTTCCGGTGCAGGTCGTTGGAACGACGCCGGAGGTGGTAGTCGGACAGAGGTTGCGCGCGCCGACGGCAAGGAGGTACCGCCGGAGGTTGGTGGGCGTCGGTTTTAGGACTAGCCGGATTCGGGCAGTAGCGACCGGAGAGGGGCGGCGGTGCCGGGCAGCCATGGGAGGTGGTGGGTATTTAGTTATGGAGGATAGAGAGATGAGGGTTTGTTGGGTGGTGTTTGGATGATGATGGATGTGAGAGAAGGTGAGTAGTTTGGTTATGGAGGAGAGAGGAGAGAGAATGTTTGTTGGAAGAAGATGAAGTGGAGGGATAAGGTGTGGATAGGGTGTAAGAGAGTTATGGTGAGGGGTAGGGTGTAGGATAGGTTAGTGGGTGTAGGATAGGTTAGTGGGTATAGGTGTGTAGTGTGTGTATTAGTTTGGACCCTAATAAAACTAAAAAAATAAAATCTAAGTAATAAAATAAAACTAAAAATCTAAAAATTAAATTACTATACTAAAAATTAAAATCAAGACTCAATAAAAATAAAACTAAAAAGAAATAACAATGTAAATCTATTAAACTTAAAAACTAAAGTCCTAAAAAAATAAAATGTAACAAAACTAAATTCCTAAAAACTAATCCTAAAAAAATAAAATAAAATAAGAATAAAACTAAAACTAAAAACTTAATAAAATAAAATTATATTAATAAAAATAGAAATAAAATATAAAAATAGAAGATAAAACCTAAAAATTCTAAAATAATCCTAAAATTAAAATGACTCAAATTAAAAATCTAAAAAAATAATAAAAAGACACAAATAAAACACACACAGGCTTGGGGTAAGTTTGGTCGAGGTTTAGGGTAGGCTAGGGTAAGGTTACGGGTTTGGTATTTAGCTCCATAAAATGCACAATTGCCTTGAAATACGCATTTAAACACCGCAACTTGCATTCGACCTGCATAATAAACATTTAAGCACATAAGACCCATATTGTCGAGAATTAGCAACTAAAGTATGTCTATTCGGGGTATAAATTGTACAGTTTTGGGTGCTTATCACACCACCCCCAAACAGAGCGTTGCTAGTCCTCGAGCAATAAGATAGAGAGAAAGAGAAAGATAAGTAACCAAAAGTGTACCACTTTCGCGGGCACTTGCGATTGCACTTAGCATGTGCAACAAGCCTTTAAACCTATAGGTTTCCCTACAGGACGAGTTGTGTCTCGTGAGGGTTTGCAGGGAATATACCCACAAAATTCTTATTTGCAAAAATTTATTGAAAGGCAGTCAATCTCTTATTAAATGTAGAATGATCGCACAATCCATCACATGAGAAAATATTTTCAGACATACAAGCTAGAAGCGTAAAAAGTTTAGCTAAGTAAATACTCAAGGCACATCCTTCCTAGAACTCAACGTGTGTAGTGTGAATCAGTCAAAACGCGTCGAGTATCATAAGAGTAATTCCTAGATTGCCTTGTCGGAATCAACGCTTCAACTTCAAATCTCACTAGATATATCTCTCTCAAACGAACTCTTGAGATATGGGTAAGTGTATCGCTCTTGTGTGTGAGGAGGTGAATAAATGTAAGCACGTTCAAACGTCTCACACACATATATGAAAGAACGAACATTTTGAAAGAAAAGTGATCTCATGAAAGAAATGCTAATCACTATAGTGAGAACGTCGAGTTATTCACCACGTTGACTTTCATTCGCCCGAACACTAAGGGGAATATGTATGTATGTGGGTGAGGGGGTAAATGAAATGGGATATGTGGGATGTGATGAGGTAGGATAGGATGGGATGATGATATGATGGATGGATGGTGGATATGCGATGTGAAATGGATGAAAAATGGATGCGAAAGAAGAGTGTATACACTTTAGGCTCAAAAATGTCTTTATTTAAAAACTAACTACAACTCTCTTTCTTTTATTTTCTCTCTTTTTTTTTTTTTTTGCTATTTTTCTTTTCTTTTCTTCTCTTTTTTTTGCTATTTTTCTCTTCTTTTTTTTCTTTTTCTTTTTCTTTTTTTTTTCTCGCTTTTCAAACTAACACTGAAGACATTTACATTTGAAATCACTCTTTTATTTGAAATGATGATGGATGATATAAATGGAGGTGATAGGTGGGTGTGTGGTGAAATATGTGGGAATTTGGAAGAACATGGGAATATAATGGGTGAAGTGAATGGAAATATGATATGGGGGAAAGTGGTAGGTGTATGGATGAAAATCCTAGTGATCGGGAAAAATATCAAGACACGCATTTCTTACAACTCGAAAGTGATGTCATTCTCAGTGATCAAGCCAAAAAATGAAGAATAATGAGATCATACAACAATTTAAAGTGCGGACCCAAACGAAGTTGAATCAACTTATGACTCGGAGATTGCGTAAGACACTCAAAAAGGGTGAAAGGCACAAATCTCACAAGCTAAAGTCTCTACTAGTGATCCTTAAGGTTCGCTTTAGAATTGTAGTACTCCTCAACTCTAACCGTAATGACGTGATAAGTGCACAAATTTTGTTGAGTCTAGAAATTCATGGTGCAAAATGCCTTGTTATGTATTACATAAGCCATTTAGAAAAAATATTCTCTAGCTTGATTCCTAGACTTTTGAAAGATGGATGATTGAAAATTCACATCAATGAGTGAGATGAAAGAAACTGCACGAAATTTTAAAAAAATCAGGTTTAAAAATCAAAATTTTTCAAAAGAGGCACGATTTTGATAAAATTCCCCACCCCCAAACAAAAAGGAACATCATCCTCGATGTTAGGTAAAATGATTTTTAAAATTGAGAGCATAAGGTAGGAAAGAGATTACCAGAATGAACCGCTAATGAAGTGGACAGATGTAGCCAAGAATAAACCTAAATAAAAGATGTACAAGTCTATAAGCATGATAAAGCATAGGGTGATGTGAAACACCACCCCCATACAGGATGAGACTAGTACAAGAAATGCGGGCTGCCTCCCGGTAGCGCTAAGTTTAATGTCTTCAGCCCGACCGAACCATTCTCACCCTAAAGATAGGATCTATGAAAGCGCAGGGTGGCAGAAGAATCGGGTGATGAAAATCACCCCCAAACAAGACTGAAGCGTCAGTCTTGCTGGATAGAGGTTAAAACGGGTCAATGCACCTGTATGGCAAAGTGCATCACACGATCCAAAGCATCGTTGGACCATGGGCGGGTGGGAAAAAGGGTAAAGGTGAAGAGGCATCGGTCTCGAGCCTTGTTGAGCGTAAAGGTGAGGGCAACTAGGGCCCTATAAGCATGGTGCTCAAGTTGGTGAGGAAGGCAAAAGGGTGTGGAGATTGTAATGGGATGGGACTCATAAAAATCACAGGACCGTTCTATGAATGGGCGATGGTAATGGTCGCGCCGTGACACGCCAGGGAGTTGTTGAGAAAAATCAACACCACAAGGGAGTGGCGGGCATGGAGGAACAAGCTCGGTGTCACGGTGGAGAGTAGCACAAAAAATACTCTCGTAGATGGTGGATGGTTTTAGGTGAGGATCTAAATATGTAGATGGAAATATGAAATGTTCAAAATCATGATCCAAACCAGGTGGTGGGGTGGAAAAGATAATGGGTGGTTCGGGTGGGACAAATGGTGTATCGGGTGGGATAAATGGTGGAGGAAGATGATCGAACTCAAGCGTGGGAGACACACACTCATTGGGAGGAGTAAAGGAATACTCACAAAGGAGTGTGGTTTCTAAAGATGGAGTGATCAACTTCTCCAAAAAGGTAGCATCGGTAAATGGGGTGGGTGGGTAAGACGAGGCACCAAGATCGGAGATAGAGGAATCGATAGAAATATAGGGCTCAATGGGAGTCATGCATGGTGGGACATCATCTAGATCCGAATAGTTAGGAACTATCACGGATTCTATCTCGGGAAAATGGTGAGCACTCGTAGCCGGAGCTAACCTAGGATAAATTGGTTCCGCGGGAACACACACGATGGGCTCAATAGGTATAGACTCGGGCATTATTTTGGATTCAGCGGGAGTGGGAAGGTGAATGGGAATAGGAACCGCAAGGTGAGGTTCATATGGACATGATGGGGTTGGATCAGGCTCACTATCGAAAGGTAAGTCAACACAATTGTTGACTTGGGACCCGGACCATGGAATGGTCTCAACTTCAAGATTCTCGGGGTGGTAGGGTTGGTCACACTCAAATTCTGTGTCACAAGGGGACACATCATCGTCACACTCGGTGGCAACGATGGGTGGGGTCATGGGAATATCCGACTCTCGCGCACACTCCAATTCATTTAACCTTTGTTCAAGCCTTTGGAGAGCTTGAGTTTGAATTGCTTGCTCTTGCTCAAGTATGAACTTTTGCAAGAGGGTTTCGAGAGTGGATGTGGATGAAGGTGTTGGTGGAATGATGGGTGGTGGTTGTGGGTGAGGTGGACACAACGCGCTATAATCAGGACTATATGGAGAATACTCAAATGAAGTGTGTGGGGTGGGGCCAAGTGCATCATACACGAAAGGACCGCTTTCGTGATGGACAAATGGTTGATGCGCATGGGGTGCGTAGTGAGGAAACTGATCATGACTAGGTGCACAAGGTTGCCATGACGACTGTTGGAACGTGTGAGGATCCACAACATCGGGCTGGGATACGTATTGCGTGGAAGGGTGATCAGGCCTCCACGAATAGCTCGGGGACTCACACAACTCGGGATTAGGTATAGCAGGGTAGTAGGCCGAGGTGGGTTCCGAAACAGTGTCATATGGATACACATGTTCCATGGTGGGTTTGTATGGATATGACAAGTATGGACACATATGGGACATGTGATCGACATTACAACAGTGGGTGCACAACAAAGGAGGAGGCACGGTGACACTTGACACCAAGGGTGATGGAATAGGAGGTGAGTACATAGATGGGTCAAGAGTACCAATGGTACTCGTGAGAGAGGTGAAATCATGAAGAATATCATAAAGAGATCGCTCGGGACCACTCTCACACGTGTCACGTGTCAATGGAAAATGACCAAAGTAGTCCCGTAAAGGACGTTCTTCGGCCATGAGGGGAGAAATATTTTTTTGATTTTTTGAATTTTTTCTAAAAAGGAAAGAAATAAAATATTTTTGGATTTTTTCTAAAAAGGAAAGAAAGAAAATATTTTTGAATTTTTCTAAAATGAAAGAAAGAAAATATTTTTGGATTTTTTTTTTTGAAAAATATAGGAAGAAACATATTTTTGGATTTTTGGATTTTTTTTTTTTGAAAGAAAAGGTGGGGAAAAAAAATATGGACTCTTTGAATTGGATGGACTAACTAAAATCGACTACCGAAAAATGGAATTGGACACACACACAAGTCAAGAAAAATTCCTAACTAGCACATAGCCAATTTTTATCTTTAAATTTAGTGAATGGGTAGTCAAATTTTAATTAAGTCCGTGGGCGATAAAAGTCACGGAAATATTTTAGTGATCTCCTTTGCAAAATGTTCTCCTAGTGGGCTACCTAGTTGATTGATTTTAAATTTAGTGATGGCTAGGGTAGAACACAATGGTAAGCGAGTGAGTCGGGTGATGAAATCCCTTCTCGTGAGTGACCGGGTGTAGGTCTTAGTAATTTAATTCATCACACCATTCAAAAAATAAATGCGAGAATAAAATCACACAAGAGCACACAAGTACACACAAAAGAATTGACTCGCTAACAGGAGAGGCGCGAGGGTTTAAGAAATATACCTCCCACGGTTTTTAGGCCGTGGGGTGCCGAAAAATTTGAGTCGACCGGGGGGAAAATACGCCAATCTCAGTCGTCCCCGGGAGTCCTACCGACCCAAGGTAGAGAGGCTTCTAAATCCACGCCAATGGACGCCCTCTCTCTACCTTGTCCGGTTTCCCTATCACACTTGGCTTGAATTATTACAAATTTAAATGAAAAATAAATGGTGTCCTATGCACCGCAATACAAGCCAAGATAAAAATTCTAATACAAGCCTTCTAAAAAAAATATAAAAATGGTACTAAAATGAAAAAAAAGAAAGTACAATACAAGTGAATCACAAAGTGGAATCCGCTCCAAGCTTCACAATCCCAAGAATGGCAACGACGCCATTTGATAAAAAGACTTTTTGCGTGTATTTTGTCGTTGCTTGAAAAGTCCTTCTAATCAAAACCTTGAATTACCTACAAATAATAACAATCTAAAGTGTAGAGGTAAGTAAGGGTATCAATCCACTTTCTAGGGAGTAAAGCAAATGGAACAAATTCAATTGTAATTCACTTTTTATTTTCTTTTTGTGCTTTTTCACTTTTCTATTTTTTTTAGCTTTTTCAATATTAAAACAAAAGGGGTGAGGTGAGATCTAAACTAAAATAAACTAAATGTAAAATGATAATAACTAACTAGAAAGTAACTAAAATGAAAATAAAGTCTAACACTAAAATAAAAGATAAAGTGAGGCAAATAATTGTGAGAACAATCAAGGAGTGGGATTACACCACAAATTTTAGTTATTCTAATTAATTAATTTAATTATTTGAATTCTCCCAAATTAATATCAAATTTACAAATCAACTCTCGTTGCAACTGTAATTAGAATAGTAATCTTTTAGAAAATTGAAATTAACATCTCACAACTCTAGAAAATTAGATCAACACTCCTTTTAATTAATCACCCGCTAGGATCGATCAATTAGAATTTATGTCAATCTTAGAAATTAAATATAGAGTTGAAATTCAAATGATAATACCCCACTTAAGAAACCCCTATCTCTAGTTCGAATCTAAAATGGGTATTATCACTAGAATTTCGATTTTCTCTCGAAAATCATTTACCCTCTCTCGAGGCGTAAATTGGGGAGGATAAAATCTGATTTTTTAAATGGGGGTATAATGGGTATTGGGGTTAGAAAGGTAGTTGGGGGGTATTTTGGTAAAATGGAGACAAGTTGGTTAAATGGTTTTTTGCCACATGGGTTTTAGGTTAGTTTTGGGTTTTGGTTTGTTTGTGCAGATCGTGGCTTGGTTTAGAGATGGGGAAATGGGTTTTGGTTTGGAATGGTGTTGAAATGGGTTTGAGTTTAAAGAAGGGTTTGTAGTGGATATGGTTGGTGAAAATGGGTATGGAGTTGTATGGCAGTTGCCACGGCCGGAGATGTCAGCAGGGGGATGGAGAGAGGTCGGAGAAAAGGGGCGGTCGGCGACAGGTGGTTCCGGTGCAGGTCGTTGGAACGACGCCGGAGGTGGCAGTTGGACAGAGGTTGCGCGCGTCGACGGCAAGGAGGTACCGCCGGAGGTTGGTGGGCGTCGGTTTTAGGACTAGCCGGATTCGGGCAGTTGCAACCGGAGAGGGGCGGCGGTGCCGGGCAGCCATGGGAGGTGGTGGGTATTTAGTTATGGAGGATAGAGAGATGAGGGTTTGTTGGGTGGTGTTTGGATGATGATGGATGTAAGAGAAGGTGAGTAGTTTGGTTATGGAGGAGAGAGGAGAGAGAATGTTTGTTGGAAGAAGATGAAGTGGAGGGATACGGTGTGGATAGGGTGTAAGAGAGTTATGGTGAGGGGTAGGGTGTAGGATAGGTTAGCGGGTGTAGGATAGGTTAGTGGGTATAGGTGTGTAGTGTGTGTATTAGTTTGGACCCTAATAAAACTAAAAAAATAAAATCTAAGTAATAAAATAAAACTAAAAATCTAAAAATTAAATTACTATACTAAAAATTAAAATCAAGACTCAATAAAAATAAAACTAAAAAGAAATAACAATGTAAATCTATTAAACTTAAAAACTAAAGTCCTAAAAAAACTAAAATGTAACAAAACTAAATTCCTAAAAACCAAGGTTCTAAAAAACGCGAGGCGTGATTGAGGCGTGGAGGCCAAGCCTTAAGCCTTAGAACCCTAGGCGGGCCTAGGCGTAAAAAGGCGTGAAAAGGCGTTTAGGCCGTCTTAATATATTTTAATATTTTTAACCATAACAAGGCTATTAAAATACAAAAAATGCACATATCATAAAAATATGTCTGAATATATGCAAATTAAAATACTATCTGATTATTTTGGATAAGATAATGGTTCGGTTTGTAAACAAATTCTTTAAAAGGCGACATCGTTTCACTAAGGCATTGTTGTTTTTAGAAAAAAGTGCGCCGTAAGGGTTTTACCAAGAATAAGGCGTGAACAGCGTAAGGCGAGGCGTTTCTCCCAAGCCTTAAGCCTAGGCGTGCCAAGGCGGAGCCTAGGCGGGTTTTTTAGAACAGTGCTAAAAACTAATCCTAAAAAAATAAAATAAAATAAGAATAAAACTAAAACTAAAAACTTAATAAAATAAAATTATATTAATAAAAATAGAAATAAAATAGAAAAATAGAAAATAAAACCTAAAAATTCTAAAATAATCCTAAAATTAAAATGACTCAAACTAAAAATCTAAAAAAATAATAAAAAGACACAAATAAAACACACACGGGCTTGGGGTAAGTTTGGTCTAAGTTTAGGGTAGGCTAGGGTAAGGTTACAGGTTTGGTATTTAGCTCCATAAAATGCACAATTGCCTTGAAATACGCATTTAAACACCGCAACTTGCATTCGGCCTGCATAATAAACATTTAAGCACATAAGACCCATATTGTCGAGAATTAGCAACTAAAGTATGTCTATTCGGGGTATAAATTGTACAGTTTTGGGTGCTTATCACCGCCCTCCGAAAGTTTTTCGAGCGACTGCGACAGTACCAGATGTGGCTAAATCCATAGAAGTGTGTTTTTAGAATCACAAAAGGAAAACTCTTTGGGCTCATGATTAGTGAAAAAGGAATTGAAGTGGACCCTACCAAAATGAAAGCCATACTTGAGATGCCACCACCCCAGATGGAGAAAGAAGTTCGAGGATTCCTTTGTAAATTGTAAAACATCAGTCAATTCATCAACCAACTGACCTCTGTCTACGAGCACATTTTCAAACTTCTCCGTAAGGATTCAATTAAAGTCTAGAATGAGGCATGGCAAGAATCCTTTAACCAAATCAAGAGATACCTCACCCGACCTCCGGTGCTCATGCCTCCATAGCCATATCTCCCACTCCTATTATACTTTACCGTTAGGGATACCACATCAGGGGCTTTGCTAGACCAATACATCAAAGAATATCCTAGGGAGAAATCCATGTACTACACCAGTTGGAAATCGACCGATTATAATGTCAACTACACTTCTTTGGAGAAAGCATGTGTCCCCCTAGTCCAGGTCACATAGAATCTACAACACTACATGCTTGCCTTTCTTATCATACTAGTAACCCTAATGGATCCCATGAAATACCTTCCAGAGGAAGCCGCTCTGTCAAGTTGAATGGACCATTGATTGATATTGATAGTTGAGTTTTAAATTGTGTACAACATGCATAAAGCCTTGAAGGTGAGGGCCATCTCCGATTATCTTACCAATTACCCCTGGAAGGAACTAATGTTTGGGTTTCAAAATTCCCAGATGAAGACATTCTCTACACCTTTTAGGAGGATCTTAGATAGGATATGTTCTTTGATGGAGATACTAACAAGAAAGGATATGGCATTGGGATACTCCTGATTTCCCCTGATGACTCTCACACCCCCATTGACATATTTTTGGAATTTACTTACACTAACAACATGGATGAATATAAGGCATGCACTATATGACTCAAAATCATCTTTAAAAAAGGAATCCGTCACATAAATGTCTATAGAGACTCTGTCCTCATCATCAACCAAATCCTCAGAAAATGGAAAGTTAAAAGATTAAAAGCTCCTACCTTTCCACGTTCATCTAGAAGAGATGGAATCCCAGTTCAAAGATGCTACCTTTTACTACTTGCCTCGTGCAAAGAACAGTCTAACTAACACCCTTGTAACCTATCCTCCATAGTGGATATGTCCGAGGGAATAATAATGACCCCTTTCCTGCTACAAAAGCAGGCTATGCCCACTCATTTCTACCACATCGAACTTGTCACTGAGGTAGACTCTGACATGGATGAATTATGGTACTATGACATTTGATGCCTCCTTAAACATGGTAAGTATCCTTACGATGTAGATACGAAAGACCGTATGATCCTTCATAAATTGGCTGCCCAATACATCATCTGTGACAAAGCGGTTTTTAAGAGAAACTTCGATGGAACCCATTGGCATTCCATAGCAGGGGATGATATTGAAGAAATGATGCAAAATATCCACAACGGGGAATACGGGCCTCACATAAACTGTTACATATTTGCCAAGAATATCATCCTTCAAGGGTACTATTGGACCACCATGGTTCAAGATTGCATTTCCTATGTTCGAAGATGCCTCAAGTGCCAACAGTTTGCTAACCTTTAATAATTACCTCCCCAGTAATTGTACAATATGACCTCTCCCTGGCCTTTTCCACCTGAAGTATAAACATCATAGGAAAAGTTACTCCCAAAGACTCTAACGGTCATGAGTTCATCCTGGTCGCCATTGATTACTTCACTAAATGGGTCAACGCTAAGTTATACACAGTACTGAATGCCAAGAAAGTGGCCAAGTTTCTCAAAAAGAACATCATTTGCCAATACAATGTTCTCCATCAGTTAGTATCATATAATGAAATCAACTTTGAAGCCAAAGTCACAGAACTGGTTGATGAGTAAGGGATTCAGAGACACAAATCGTCTTCCTACCGACCCCAAACTATTCGTGCCGTTGAAGCCACTAACAAAAGCCTCAAAACCATTATCAGCAAAATGACCTAAAACTGTAGGGATTGGGATTATTAGATCCCATACACATTTTGGGGATACCGCACTTCAATCAGAAAAACTACTGGGGCTACCCCTTATTCTTTGGTATATGGCATGGAAACAGTCATATCCGTTGAGCTAGAAATACCTTCCTTACGTGTTATGCTCGAAAGTAGGGTCAACAAAGAAGACTGACATCAAAGCCGCTTTGACAAACAATCACTCTTGGATGAAAAGAGAGTTAAGGCTCTATACCACATATAAGGGTATCATCACCGAATATCATGATCATTCAATCAAAAAGTTAAGGATCGCGGTGTCTACGAAGGGGACCTTTCCTTCAAAGAGATAGTAGAACCCGTCTGGGACCCCAGAGGGAAATTCAAATCAAATTGGAGTGGCCCCTACATTGTGAATAAAATTCTTTTAGGCGGCTCCGTTATGCTTTCAGACCTCAGCGAAGAGGAAATGTTGCGTTCAGTTAATCTGGTTCGTCTTAAGAAATTCTACCCTTAATTCGAATTATGGGCGAGTTATGACTCTTCACATCCCCCTTATATTCTGAAAAAAATATTCATTTCCCCATACCCAGAACTACATGGGACCTGATCCTCTCAGAAAATGTTCTTTTTAAGTTTGAAACTCATGAACTTTTCAAACCCCCAAGAGGCACGTAGGCATCCCATACGTCATACATAACCACGACCCCCTTATTTTTCACAAATGCTATTCTTTTATACTCCCAAGAACGATGGTCCATATCATCATTCACATAAACAAAAGGATTATGTATGCTTAGTGATTGGTACAAATAATTCAAAATACAAAACTAATCAAAAGGCATAACAAAATATGATTAAAATCATTTTTATTTCAGCCAAAGGAAACATGACAGTTACATAAAGTATCAGTGAAATGAGTCAAAACAGACTACCCCTTCCACTAACACAACCATCCTATAAAACCTACCCAGTTACGACTAGCTTTGAATAAATTACATCTATCCCCACAGAAAAACCCATATTACCCAAATCGCAAATTAACCCCAGCTTCATAGATACTACCCTCAACTTTACTTATACTGCCTTTAACTGCCAGACGGCTCTACCTCATCATTAATTCCTACCCCTGGAGGTCCCTAGGTCTCCCAATCATTATTAACACTCTATATGCGATCCATGCAGTGATATGACTTGATGAGTTTGTCCGAAACCACCACACCCTCCTCAATTGTGTCGAAGGAAACAAGACACCTTTTCCCAATCTCTTCCTCCATAATTTTTCCCGCCACCTGCTTCCATAACCACTTCAGGTATTCCCCAGACACATTCCAAACCCGTCCCACAGATTGCGATGGACGAGTAGATGGACAGAGGCGTTGCCACAAGGGTCCCAGCATCACCCTCCTCCACAGGAGAAACTATTTGTACCCACCCATCTTGACGTAGGAGTCGCCAAAGGAAATAGAAGGAAGTCTATCATAGGCCAACTAGACATACATATTGGTACTCTCCTAATTACAAAATGGGTTGCAAGTCTCCCCACCATGGAACTAACTAATGAAGACATCAAGCTCCATTCTCCACACATCAGTTGATCCAATTTCTATTGAAGGGCCGAAGCCGAAGAAAGGCCAAACAAAAAAATTAGGCACACTCGACAAGGGATACTCAGGAGGAGTTACCGAAGAAACCTTTCTCTAAGCCACATGAATAACATCACAAGTCTCCCCCTTAAAAAATTAGAACGACCCTCTTTCTAAGCACTGAGACCATTGAGAGTTTCTCTAAACACCACTACCACAGGACGATAGTGATAAGATATCCATGTCACTATTGTGGCCACTTAGGGATCAACCGTTAAGTCCCCTATCACCAATAATAGTCTCGCAATCAGGCCCAAAGCAACATCTCTAGCAAAGCTAGCATTAACAAAGTTCCTCTGACGCATCGAGTGCATAACCACCAGAAAAGAAATGATCTTTCCTCAAACGAATGGTCGATCTGCCAAAGCGGATATATGAAGTAACTCAGCCAGAGACACCCAGGTAGAACTAGAGAAAATAGGCATAACTAATGCAACACTGGGGCTAATCCCTAATATTGTTAAGAATTCCTCATAGGTAGGACAAGCTTCATTCCGGCCAAATCGAAAGACATGATCCTCAGGGTACCAAAATTGTACCACTATTGCTAGCAAATTCTAGTCTATGGCCCGATTTCACCATAAAGAAACTCAACACAAGCTAAAAGTGTTGTAGTCAACATGATAAAGGCACAATGCCTATAAACCTTCGAGATAAGAAGAAAATTATTCTTACATTGGAAGATCCATTTGGAGAAAAGATAAGGAAGACACAAGAGAATAAACATGGATGTTTGTGAAAAGACATATCCCTTAACTCTTCTTCTATACCAAAAGATCCTTGCAAAAAACAAATGCTCGAGAATCCCATTTAACCCTCTGCCCTACAGAAATAAAAAAGTATGCGAAAAAGAACAATCAAAGCTTAGGAGTGATTTGACTTGACCCCATGCCGATAGGCAGGTCAGGGGATATGCCGATCGACAACCCCCTTTTTTTAAAAAAAAATCTTTTTCCTTTTTTGCTCAAAACTCAAAAATCTTGAGAAATATTAACCCCTAAGTTAATCATTTTTACTCTCCTTTTACAAAAGTAAACATTTTCCCTTTTACTATGATTTTCATATTTATATATGTCGTTGCATAGAATAAAATAATCTCAGTAGAAAATTAAAAAGTTCATATAGGATAAACCACTAAATCAAGAGAAAAATATATAAAAGAAATGCATACTTTTCATATATCCTTGCCTTGGCTTTATTACATTTGCAGGAATAAAGAAGAAAAAAATGAAAAGAAAAAATACAATGGGACTTCGCCTAAACCCATAACTATCCCCTCAACACCTCACCCTCCACGGCGCACACGTTTTCCTCGGCGACGGGCGGTGGACCCTCCACTCCCAGAGACGGAACCCTCATCTGAGGTGGCAGATGGCACCACATAGAAAGGAGTCGACTTCTTAATATAACCAGACACTGAGGCCATCTAGTCCTTGATATCCAGCATCCAATTCTTCGGCACCCACACATACTACAAAGAAAAAAGAATAGAGTAATAAGAGGCAAGCAAGTTAGTGAGGAGCCAAGAAAATAAAGCAGAAAATGGAACAAAAAGAGAGAAGAAAGAAGTATACCTCAGGCCTAAGGGCCTCATTCGTAAGCCCCATCAACCCAAACACCTACATGTGTGGATAGTGTGGCACACTCAATGACTCTTTGCTAATCAACCATAAATTATAAGAGGGAGGAGTGCCCCGAATGAGCGGAGACTCATCTATTGCCTTCGCTGCTCACGTACCACCACCCGTGCTATGCGCCTATGCCACCAGCACATTAGTGACTCTCCCCGAAGCAGTGGTAGGAGGAGGCATATTCTCCATGTCATAAATGGAGGAGGGCATCAACCATCTGGTCACAAAGTCCAGATAATTATAACCCTCCTTTGTATCCGTATAATACATGTAGGGCTCCCCTATTATCAATGCCTCCCTGACCTCATTAGATATCTCCCTCACCCGCCTCATGTACATCTATGGAACCGACGGTGGGAACACCACCTCTTCCTCTACTATCTGCCTCACCACCCTCTCTTTTAGGTACCAGATGTACCCGAAATTGTGCGCCATCATCCGTCGCCTCTGCGCATGTAAGCCTGTAGACCTCATATCCCTTAGAGTTGCCCCCAAGGGTAAAAGGTCACCTACAACCCCCAGTAGAGAATTAGTATCCAAGAAATAAGGATGCCATAAAGAACTTAGAAAAGGATAAAATTTGAGTTGATCGCTCATCAGGTCATTCAAGGCCCACCGCACGTCCTTCAAGGACAAAGATTGGTTCGATTATTGGTTTGACTTTCTCCATCCAAACATTTGATAGATGCCCCTCAAATCATCATCTTTTAGAGCCATCAACCCTGCGTTGTTCCCAATTACCTCACAGAACCACGTCTGTAAAAAGACAAAAATAAACAAAGATAATTAAAAAGGACTGCAAGAAAATACAAAAAGAAAATAAACCCAAAAATTACCTCCAGAAGGTACATGCCTCTCTCAAAAGTTTGTCGACAGCACCGACTGAATACATCCAGGGACGCATAATGGGATGCCAAAGTGAAGCTTACTCAGTCATACTTAAGGAGATAAAAAATATTCCCAAATATGGCAAGAACCAAAGATGGACGACGTCGCCACTCGTCGCCGCCAAGAAACCCCCAAGCAGACTTAAAATAAATAAACGGGTTGTTTGTATCACTTGCCACCCATTCGTCATATCCACATGTCTCCTCAATAGTGCCTCCCTTAAAAAATATATCTGGTTAAAATCCCCCGACACAATTCTACCCACATCCCTCAAAGTCGCCTGAACTGCCTCCGACGTAACCCTGAAAGTGAAGTCTACCACAATTTAGAACCTCTTGCAATCCATCCCCGTCAGCCTCAGGACATTAACGGGGGTAACGATCATCTCCCTAAACTCGATATGGAATGTGTGGGTAGTGTCACACCATCTCTCCCCAAGATCACATAACACCATAGTGGAATGTGACGTCTCATCCAAAGCCTCCACCAATGGGTTAAGCTGGACATACGATACCATCCAATGCATAGCCCATGGAAGCTTGTCCCAAACATCCTTCCACCCAGTCATACCCTAGGTTCAAATGCCCAAAGGAGCTATGTCAGTATATAATAAGATAAAAGAAAAACTCTTCATTAGAATAAGGAGAAAAGGGAAAAATGAATTGGAAAACCAAAAGTCACCATACTTACATAGCGATTAGGGTTCTTCACCCTGGACGAACGATGGTGAACAGGCTCGTGCAACAAAGTACCCTCATTAGCATTTGTTTAGAACAAGTCAAAATAATTCTCATTACCCAGCGCAAGGGGCACCACAAACAACCATCTTAGGCTGACCCAATCATCAACAATCACCCAATTATTATTGCAAACATTACTTGAAGCACGAGCCACTGGAAACTATGAAAGAAAAAGGATTTTAAAATGAATCTTAAAGAGAGAAAGTAAAAGATTCAAATACTTGAAGGTGTGAAAAAGAAATAGGGGTCGCCCTTTTATATAGAAGGTTAAGTGGCCTATCGATCGGTAAAACCCTGCATATGTCAGTTAGCAGCTGCCTTTTTCTCTTCCCAAAAAAGCCCAGGAGTCTGTGCCTATACCAATTGGTGCCTCCCCAGTCCTGCCTATCGGTGGTCCCCTTCAAATTTCATCCATAAAATACCAAAAAAATCCAAAAATTACTCGAAAAATCCCAAAAATTCTCAAAAACCCTAAAAAAATATAGAACATTATTTACTCTTGAGAAAATTATTTTTAGAGCACCAAGCCCCTTACAAATTACTAAAATCCCCTCTTGGATTAACCTTACATCAGTATATTCCCAGCGGAACCAATGATGTCCCCACATCCAAGTCTACTGCAATTCCCTAATAGTAACCACAAACTTACATAGTCCCCAGCGAAATCAAAAGTGTGTGAGCACGCAAAATAATTCATGCATTCCCAGTGAAACTATCACCCATATCTTAACCTTAGGTCTTCAAAATTAAACGCGGCCCGCATAATTGGTCATCACAACTTAAGTTCCTTAGAATTGACCACGACCCGCACAATTGGTCGTCCCTACTTTAGGTCTTTAGAATTGACCTCAACCCGATGAATCGGTTGTCATATCTTTAGGTCCTCAGAATTGATCTCGACCCACTGAATTGATCTCACAATCTTACGTCCTCAGAATTGACCTCAGCCCTTAGAATTGGTCGTCCCTACTTTATGTCCTCAGAATTGACCTCGACCCGTCGAATCGATCATCTTAACTTTAGGTCCTCATAATTGACCTCGGCCCACAGAATTGGTCATCACAACTTTAGGTCCTCAAAATTAACCTTGGACCACAGGATTGGTCCTCACAACTTTAGGTCCTTCGAATTGACATCGGTCTTTAGAATTGATCATCATAACTTTAGGTCCTCATAATTGACCTCGGCCCGTAGAATTGGTCATTATAGTTTAAGGTCCTCAGAATTGACCTCGATCTCAAATTGGTAGTCACCACTTAAGGTTCTAAAAATTAACCTAGGCTCGTAGAATTGGTCATCACAACTTAAGGTACTCATAATTGACTTCGGCCCTCAGAACTGGTCGTCAAAACTTAATGTCCTCATAATTGACCTCAACCCTCAAAATCGATCGTTATAACTCAAGGTCCTTAGAATTGATCTCGTCTCACAGAATCAGTCACTCTCATCCTTAAGGTCCTCATTATCTCCCTCTACCCTCTGAATCATTTCCCTAGACCCTTAGGCTCGGAAAATCAACCTCAATACCTCTTCGACCCTCTGGATTGATCATCCTCATCTCCTTAGGTCCTTAGAATTGGGCTCGACCCACGAAATCAGCCACCCTCATCCTCTAAATCCTTATGATTGACCTTGACCAGCTAAATCCATCATCCTTTATCTTACCAGACCCGCAAATAAGTCTCACACCCTTAGGTTCATAAAATTGACTTAAAACCCTTTTTCCCCAAGGTCGACGTGGTGTCTATTATTCGACGAACTTCACTTGTTCCAAGCTTGCCCGTCGAGGGTATATGTATACACCCCATACTAGGAACCCTCCTACGAATATCCTTAGGTCCCTAGCACTCATCCATTCACCATAAACCCTAAGTCATACTCCGAGTACCAATCTAGAGGCCACCAGACTCTCCTGATACCTGATTGACTCAGGTCAACTTTCTCTCCCGAGAGAAAGGCCAATGAATCTTCCAAGGGGTCTGAATCCCCTTTCTAAGGGTCCATACCATGCGTGAATTGGCCTTATGGTTCAGATGAATGGTCCATTTTACTCCAAAAATTGACCTGGAGGACACCGGGAGCTCCCAGGCCCCGTTTTGACTCCAATCGACTTTTTTGTTTGGGTAAAAGCTTAATTAATCTTTGAATGGATATTAATCCCATTTACAATAGTTTATCCCATGCACGAATCAGTCTTATGGTTCGAATAAATAATCAATTTTACTCTAAAAACTGATCTGGAGGCAATCATCCACTTTCGAGCCCCTTTTGACTCTGTCAACTGTCCAGCTTGAGCTAAGCTCAATGAATCATCGAAGGGGTATGAATTCCCTTTCCAAACGGTGCATCCTTTGTGAAAATTAGCTTTATGTTTTGGACGAACGATTCGTTTTACTCCCAAGGGTCATCGGACACTTTTGGGCCTTGACCTTGGTACCCTCTCCAAATTAAACGAAGGTACATGAAATATAAAAGGGCACTGAATACAATTTCCAATGATCCTTTTTCCTTCAAAAATTTCTTGTCTAGAGACCAACGGGCGCTTTTGGTCCCCATTTGACTTTGGTCAACTCCTGGACCTGGGAGTGGCTCAATGGATTCTTAAAGGGCTCTGAATAACCTCTCCAACGATCCACCCCATGTATGATTCAAACTTACGGTTTACATTTTATGTCCATTTTTTGAAAAAACTATTCCGGACTGCCTATAGGTACCCAGGACCTTTCCTATCGATAATGTACCCGAGGTGCTATGCCGATAGGTAGCCCAAGTCCCTATCGATCGGCATCCCTGAGACCTATAAACAGAGGCCATGACCTCACTTTGAAAGGAACCCATGAACACCCCTCACTGCAATTCAGAGAACATTCTCTCGAATTCAAATTAGTTTCCTTTGGTATAAAAAACCCATTTTACCACATTCCCTTCCATCACTTTCTTATCTCACTTGGTAATTTCCCCTTACCTTTCCATACCACTTTCATATCATTGAAAGATCCACATATTTACATTTCAATGTCAACATCAAGCATTCAAAAAGAGGTCAAATTCTCCTTCCATTTCTCTAATTCTTCCATTTTAGTGTTTTTTTACTTATAATATTTGTGTTTCATTACATCACATCCATTAAATCTCAGTTTTATATTTGTAGTATTTGAACACAATCTATTTTCATAATTAACCCAAAAATAAGTTTATCCATAAATTCCCAAAGAGGGATTTCCGTTTCACACTCCCACTCTTAAGACATATTTTCTCTACACAAAACGTAAGAGAAATCCTCCATCTGGATTTATGGATTGAACCCCACCCCTATGATATTTTCAAACTATATGGACTTTGATGCCCCTTGGGCTACGTAGGCATCTTGGATTAATTTCGAGATTCAAGTCCTCCCTTATTCATGCTTATATGTTTCTTTCATGTCTTATATGTACATTCTTTATGAATTTCTTGCTCTTACATGTTTGTGTTTCGTCCGATGAACACATTCGCTCTTCTATATAAGCTTGTGATTCGGCAAACACTCATATAATATTTTGAATTATTATTTTTGGAAACACTCCTACGGATGAATTCACTCCGTCCGTTTCCATGATGCGAGTTTAATGATTCCATTCTCCACCTATATTATACACATGTACACACACTTCACGGAGAAGATTAATATTTGCCCATGAGAGACCCAAAGGGCGGGATGGGTGCCCAACACCACTCTATTCCGTAATTTAGTCCCCGGACCCTTGAACTATTTGGTTTCGCAAGCATCAGTATTGGCCTTGATGTCGTTCTCTCGAGGTGACAAAATTCTTTTGCTCGTTTTGAGAAAAATAGGATGGCAACTCTACCTTTACACATTATACCCCCACAATGACGATGGTCGAGCACCCCGAGAAGGGGCTCAACCCCGTACGTGCGCCGTAGGGATTCTGAAAAGCCCTAGGATGGCCACATATGGGAATATTTTTCACTTAGTTAATTAACCAATTATAATCACTAATCACAAGTTAACCATAAACCCCCAACTTTGGGCCCCAAACAAGCCCAAAACCATACCCAAATTGGACCAATAACTCCCTTAATGACATACCTATGCCCCATACCTAATTTTAGATGTCCAAAACACCTAAACTAGTCCCCAAATCATCCCAAAATGTGCCCAAACTATATCTACCCTATTTACACATTTTTATTATGTTAAAACACCACATAACAATAATTTAATTAACATGCAAGTTATTTTCTATGAGTCAACATAACATGCATAAATGAACCATATTAAAATGCAATTACAACATGCAATTTAGTCACAAATTTATTTGATTAATTTCTACCAATTTAATTTATCATAAAAATGGGCATTGCAACATCCTCATCTTTCAAAAATAAGGCACCTTCATTCTGATTGGTAAGCCCAAATTTCGTTAAACCTTCAAGCTCAGCCCGAAGGGCATTATTCCCTTGTTCAATCATTGTAGCAACTTCTCTAGCACCAGTTAGTTCAACGTTGAGAACAAACTCTTTCTTTGAATGAGCCGGTACCAGATAAGCTACTTCTGGTCAAACCCACGGCTCTTTTGCAGGTCGGCCAACTTCTTCTCATGGTCAGCTTGAAGACTTCCCATTGATTCTTTGTGGCTCTATTGCGTAGAAAAGATCATATCGAGGTAAGCAAAATTATTTATAACCCCTTGGTTAAAACGATGATGTAGATTTAGGTATGACTGCTTAGCTAGAGAATATGCATCTAGCCCAATTAGTTCTTTAAGTTCAACCTCTTCAACCTCACTATAGACGGTGCTGAACAACCGACTACGTTTTTCCTAAAAATCAATTTGAGCAGTGACCAAAGCTATTTGTAATTAAACTGCAAAGTAAGTGGTCAGATATAAGTATTTGTCGAGAAAAAAATAACTTTGTAAGAATTAAAATGAAGAAGCTATATATGAAACAAAAGTTTTATTCCATCATCAAGGAAGGATTAAATTAGAGCAAGCCCCATACATTGAAATGAAATATAAAAATTAACAGGACAAAATCAAATGCTTTTAAGCCAACTATAGGTATTGACTTCCGTACCTTTTTCTTATCAGTAGAATCTTGACCTTCACTCTGCTCGACGACCACTAATTGCTCATTATTTACAGCCTCACCATCTTCCTCTTTATCATCGTCATCCTCCTCATCTATCTAGGAAAGAGTGCCAGGGAGGTTTAATTAAAAGAGCATAGACCCTTTAGCAGTGCTAACTTTGGTGAGCAATTTATCCCAAACATTTTAGAAGAATACCTTCTTCAAATAGTCAATTTGCATGGAAGCATTGGAAAATGCCTTATCCCAACTTTGGTAAAGGATTCCTACTTAGCCTTGGCAACAGAGGCCAAAGCTTATTCGACTTTACTCCTCGCTTGCTTTGCCTTGATCCGGGCATCTTCAGCCTCCTTTCTTAACCTTTCGACAGTAGCGATAGCATTATACGCCACTACCTTTTCCTCTTATAAGTCATGGAATCCCTTCTCCAATTGCTCTTGATACATTATTTGGGTCTCATTAGCCCAACAAGCATCCTCCAAAGACTTTCAAAGCTCATCAAAGGTGACCTTTGCATCAAAAGATGATTATTTTATTTTGTTATTCCTCACCAAGAGCTGCTCATAGTATATCAGGAACTATAAAATAAATAGGCAAAATGGGACATTAGCAAAGAGTAACAAAATGAATTTAAAGATTGAATAATCAGTAATTAATTTATAAGGGCCAAGTTATGGTTAGATCGCTCCAATAACCCGATGTGAAGGATAGAGGATACAATCGCTCGGTCGGTAGGAAAGACCCCAATGCTAATAAAGCTATGAGCAAGCTCAGGGCATACGACCACAGATTAAGTAGTACCCTAGCCTTTATCAGTAGTTTTCCTCCCCACAATCTTAACTGGAGGTGAGGATCCGTATTTATCCTCTTAGATAAAGGCTTATGTACCCCGAAAGAGCTATCCAAGACCCAAAGGTTGCTAGAGCCTCTAGCATCAAATTTTTTTCTTGTCGAACGAGACGGAGGAGGCAATTTTATGCCGGTATGAGTGGCGATTAGATTTGTGACCTTTTGCTTCACTATTTCGCCTAAATGGAAATTGGTTAGCACTAGTGCTATGTCCAGAGGCTCAAAAGATGAATATCGGCTTTCTGCCAAAAAATTATCTACTATTATTAGAGAGGAACCTTAACCAAGTTCGGAAGATTCATAGGTTGAGGCTATTGGGTTGTAAAAAAGAATGGGTGCAAGTTGTATCTACAGTCTGGCTACAAAATAGGTCATAATACTTTTATATCCAAAAAAATGCTACCGACCTAGGATGGTATCCAGTACTAAGCCTTTTTTGGATTGACCACATAGTTTTCAAAATGGTAATAAAAAAAAAATATAACTAACACAAAAATATTTTAAGTTTGCATCCTAACCTATTCTCAGGCCTTCCTGAGGGAATTTGGGACCATCATATGCTTCACCCTCAGGAAGAGGCACAAATTGCCAACTCTTCACAATTAGACCATGATCTCAATAATCCTCATTAGAACCAGGGAGGTTCACAACAAAGGCTCTATTTGAGTATCTTGTCTTCATATAATAAACATTTTTGTTAGTAGTAACCTAGTGGTATCTGTACATTAACTCTATTATTCCAATGGGTCCCATACAATTCATTAATGCGGTTGACCCCATTAACAATCCTGTAAGTATTTTGGATAACTTGGACAGGGGCTACATTAAAAAAATAGTAAAATTTTATAAATAAATGCTTTGGGGAAAAGTGAACCTCACTCAATGATAAAAATAAAAGGTAACCAATGACCTTCAGGTTGGGCAGAAAGGTCACATACCCCATTTAGTAGTTTGTAATACCCCATAATTTTAAATGACATTTAAAATGGGTTATATTTTAAATTAATGGATTAATTGGGTTTTATTATTAATTAATTCATTCGGGTTTTATTCCGGACTGTGGATATTAAAATGGATGATTCTGAATATTACTTAAAGATATTTAGGTAATATATGAATGTGATGTCATTGATATGACGGTGTGATATAAAATCGGTAATTTGAATTTTTAGTCAGACGCGGTATGGGACGTGTCGGGACTAATTTATTAAATTAAAAAGTAATTTTTTTATTGACCTCATAGTCATTTTGACTGCGTCGTTGCATCTGGAAGGTTCGAAATAGTCAAAAAAGTCTATTTGGATGTTAATTTTGAGTCTCGGGTCATTTGGAAATGAATAGACAACCCGAAAGGGCATTTTGGTCATTTTTCTAGGGGGGATGAATAGTGATTTCGGATTTTGTCCTATTATAAGTATTGGTAGATTAAGTGTATGTGGGTTATTCATCTCCTCTACACAAAATAGAGAAGTCATCTTCCTAGAGAGAGTGAAAGGGTGCTTGGGAAGGGAAAAACCTACTTGGGAAGGAGAATAACAAGAACTAAGGTTCACCACCACCAACCACCACCGGAGTTTGACCGGAGAAGGAACAACCAAGTGAGATATACTACACAAAAGGATCAGACCTTCAGTAAAGGCAAGTGTTTGATAATGGAAATTTAGGTTCGTATATTGTCCATGTTAGAATAGTTATGAAAAGAGAAGATTATTCATATTTGGAAGAAACAATGGAGCTATTAAATGGATTTCTGGAAACTGAAATGATATAGGAATTAAAATCATGTTTTAGGTTGATAATAATCCACGAAATAACCATGTATCTGTTGAAGAAAAATTTGAAAACCATTGATGTGTTCTTGAAGATGATATGTTAATAATTTTCTGGAAATAAGGCGATAAACATGCTTTTTAATTCAATCCTTTGATGATTTTTAGATGTTTAGACTATTGGAAATCGTTCATATATGTTGATATATCATGTAGTAAAGATTGTAAGTCATTTGGGATGTTTATATGAAGGTTTAAATGATCATAAGTTGCTAAACCCGTAGTTGCAGAAAATGCAGAAAACCAGGCTGTGACCTGAGGGATCGATCGATCGACCCCTGCCTTCGATCGATCGACCTCCCCAGAATATGTAAAGTTGCTTCTTTTTAAATGTTTATTCTTATTCCCAAACCTTTTGTGGATCTTTGGTGATTATTATTTGGATATTATGGGACTTAGAAAATATCAGTAAACCCTTGATAAGATTTGATTTAATTTGATTTGGATTCAAGTGATTAAAATGATGAAAATTATATTGAATGGAATTTAGGTTGATAGATTCATTTGTTAAATTCCAAATGGAGATGTATGAGAATTAAAGATAGGACCAGTAGGGGTGATTGAATATAACACCTGGGTATCCTAAAGTTTACAAGATGGTTTAATCCTAAGTGAAAGAAGATGTGTTTATAAGAGATTCGAAACTATCGGTTTTAACCTTAATTAAAACGAGAGCTAAACTCGTAGTAATTCGGGAGAAATAATGTTATGGACCAGTAGGATATTAGTGACTTCTTACTGAATATATGTTGAGGAAAAACCTATTTGAATCTTGTGTATTGAGTGAGGGTAGCCTTAGGGTTACAATTTGAACATCAAGGACTGAGTTTAAGCTCATTATTAATTTCGCAAGGACTGAGTGTAGTACAAGAGCGTAGTGGTATGGATCCTGGATAGAGATGGGAGTTTAGAACACATTTGGTTGAAAGAGGGTATGAGGTTATCCCGATCGCATAGTTGAAGTTTTCGAACCTCCTCGATCGATAAAGTTAAGTAGTAGTGTATTGGAGGGGTTCCTTGTTTGGATTTCGCTTTGCGAGATGCTCCGCGCATGAACCTCAACGACGTCGGGAGTGGAGAGATGTTATAGGTTGCGAGGATAATTAAATTATGAAGTAAAGGTATGATATTTTAATACGTCGAATTTAAAAGAGATATAATGCTACGTATGGGAATTATCTTAGGGTAGTGATATTTCCTTATTGATATTATATTATAGGTATGATAATGCCTATTGGATTAATTGATGATTTATGTGTATGACATACCTAGCTTACTTGCTATCGGTGGGAGGTTTGCGCGTGAGGGTAGTCATATCCTGATGAATCCATGGGATCTTTGATTTGTCGCTTGAGAACATAGGTCTATGAAAGACTTATCGGGGAGTTGATAAGTCCGCTGACTGTGGGTACGTAGGTATATGCGTGACCCATGGATACGCGAACTATGTTCGCCTCCAATGTTTGTGTTTTTGTTTATGGTTCGAGGAATCCTTACCGAACCTTTAGTCCCCTATTCGGCGACCTGCGATGATGGGACATGATAACAGAGTAATGCATTGCACCGCAGCTGTGACTCGGGGTGTTGTATTATATATGAATATATATATAATGAATTAAATGAATGAATGAATACTTATTATGGTTAAATATATCTACGGTGATAATTGTAGATAACGGTGAATTGAGAAAATAATGAAATTAAGTTAACGAATGTTTATGCTTATAGAATTGAAAAGCTTAATTCATATTAATGAGAAATGATTCATGTTAATGATAAACGATGAGAAATGTAAATGATTAATAATGTGACGTATGGTATGGGACATACGGGGATTATGATATGGGAATGGAATTATAATATGGAGACTAGAAAAGAGGAACCATTAACTAGGAAGTTAATAGGAAACGTTAAGTGTGAACTCTAGTTGAGAGGTGAGAATAACAAGTGAGAGTTGGATCTAACATGTACATAATAAATGCTTTATTTCACTTGTTAAATACTTGCTATTTTAAAAATCCTCTACACATTCAGTCTCTGACCCGTTTCCTTGCATATTTTCTTTTCTATTGTATCTTCTATATAAGGTGTCCAGCAACAGGGAAACCAACCTTAGCGGATTACGATAAGCTATGGAACTATGGAGTTTTGCTTAGACGCTTATCTTCATTTGATTCACAGTATTCTTAGTTATGGCATGTCGCCCAAAGGATTCAGTTATCTTTTCTATCAGGGTTAAACACTACTGTATTCGGGTATTTTTAATACATTTAATATTGTTGGGATTACTGTAATGGATCTATATTATTTGGGAATGTTTATTCCAATTGCATTTAAATTCTTTTGTGTTATCTATTTGGTTATCAGTATTGTAGAATAAAATGTGTTGTGTTATTCTTGAACTGGAAATGGATTTTGTTGAATTAAAATTTGGAAAGTTTTTAACACCAGCTTAATTAGGTATTGGGTGAGTTGTAAATATTTTCGACAGTGATGCTAAGAATGAGCCAACTGTATAATCTGTTTTAATTTGGTATGGGACTGGCCACCCAGTATTTAATTAGGCGGGGTGTTACATAGTTCAATTACTATCAATGAAGGGATTCCATATGTATCCCTAAAAGCTTTTAATAAACTCTCATTAACACTGTAAACCATGTTTTCATAAGAAAATGAAAGTATCATAAAGGAAAGTGAAGAAGCAAGAGAATATCCTTACATTGAAAGATGAAAAGCACTCGCAAATGGCTGAAGGATTTAGAGGCGAAGAAAGGATTTAAAATGAAAAGTGAAGTTTGAAAAAAACGTAAAAATTGACGTTTATCAACTTAAATAGTGCCCTCACGGTTACCCAATTCTAATGATGGTTAACGATACTTGACATTTCGTTTTAAAGGTGGCTAGCCATCAGAGGTGGTTTATTACCAGCGTACCCCTGAAGTGCTTCGCCTCTAAAAATTTACCCGTATTTACAAAATTGCCACTGAACTGGGAGGACAAAAAGTCATTGTAGGCCAACTACATGAGATCACCCACTATTCAATCTTATCTGCCGACCAATACTGAAGAAAAGATAAGCGACTAGACCTCAATGCAGTTTTCCCACTCTTAACCACTGCTATAGTTAAAAATGGATTCAAATCGTATATTACCTATAATAAACCAATTAAAGATGATAGACAACAAATATGTAATGTATATGTAATAAATAAGAGAAAAGAATGAGGATAATAGGATTAACACTAAGATATAGGTGGTTCAGCCCTTAAGAACGGGCCTACGTCTATAGGATTTTTTGTTGCTTTCATATAGTAGATTTATACCATATAATGTTATAGTAATTAGTTTTTAGATAGTAGAGATGTTTGAGTATGTTCTTAGAAGTTTGTGTGTAGAACCTATGGTCCCCTTATCCATGTGCTGGGATTTAACCTTTTATAATGATTTCGGTAGAAGGAAAAGGTATGCTAACCAGAATGGTCCAAATAGGAGCATCTTGGATTAGTGGAGCACTTCCTGAGTTATTTAGGGTTTCTCCCATTAAATGGGGAATGTGTCACATGCTGACTGCTTAACAAGCCAGATAGATATTGTTGGCCAATTGCTAAAGTTCCAAGCTGTTAATATGCCTTAATGGCATATACTCAGTTGAGGGTACAGTCAAGCTCATGGTTCAATCGATCTTATTCTTTAAAATATCTTTTTCTAGGGATGAATTTTACAGATCAAATTACGCAAACGTTATCGGTTATCTCTCTAATCAAATATGAATTTATGAGATATTGCTTACCCACCTTCGCCCACAAAATTGGAGAGTGGAACAACCTCCCATAAAGAGCTTTATAAGGAGCCATTTCGATGCTTGACTGGTAACAACTACTGTAGGAAAACCCTACCAGATGCATATTCTCTGCCCAACTACTCTAAAAATCGAGTACGCAAGCTCTCAATATGTCTTTCAAGATTTGGATGGTTCTTTCCGATTGCCCATCAGTCTCAGGGTGATACACTGTGCTCATGCTCAACTCGGTGCCCAATTCCTGCTGAAACTTCTTCTAGATTCGGGACACAAATTGAGGATCCCTATTCGAAACAATCGAGAGAAGAACACCACGAATCCTGACTATCTCTCGGACATATAACTTCACTAGCTTAGCCACATGTCTATGACTTTAATTGGCAAGAAGTGTGAAGACTTCATGAGATGATCCACTTAACTCATTTTGTGTCATGACCGCGTTTAGACCATGGTAAGGTTGTGATAAAGTCCATCGTGATATGATCCCACTTTCACACTGCTATGGATAGTCATTTTAAAAGCCCTGCTGGCCTCTTGTGTTCTTCCTCTACCTGATAGAAGGTGTATCACTTGGCTACATAAGTTTTCATATCCCTCTTCATGTCGTACCATCAAAAATCTTTGACTTGGTCCTTATACACCTTCATAGAACCACAATGTATGCTGAAGTGCGAGTGATAGGCCTCTGCTATCACCTCGTCATGAAGATAATAAATTATCATGACAATCAACCTACTCTTGTGTCGCATACCGTTATCCTTATCCATGGTAAGGGTCGAACACTTCATCGCTCTAAAGATGGTCACAATAATGTGCGAACTTAGGATCACATGACTGTGCATCTAGAACCTTCTACTAAATAAGTGGCCTAGACGCCACACCCTAAAGATACGACCTATTATAACCCCGCTAGACATGTAGATCAAACTTCTGCAGTTTGCTAAACAACTTTGCTCGATGACACTTCATTGCTGCCAGGATAAGGCTAGACTTTTGACTAAGAGCATCGGCTACCACATTGACCTAGATGGGTTGATACTCTAAGGAAAAGTCACACTCTTCCATTAATTCCATCTATCTTCTCTAACGAAGATAGAGGTTGAACCGTGTGAAAATATACTGGAGGCTCGTATAATAAGAAAACACCTTAAATCGTTCCCCATATAGGTAGTAATTCCTCTCATTTTCCTTTAACTGAAGGGATGAATAAGTGACTCTGTATCAATACTGAGCCAAGTCTTAACCCAAAAGCATCATAATACACGATGTAACCCTTGCCACACTCTGGAAGGATAAAAACGGGTGCAAAAGTGAACCTAACCTTCAACTCTTGAAAGGATGACTCATAATTCTTGGACCACTCAAAGTGCACATCTTTCGAGTCAACATGGTGAGGGGAAACAGAACCATCAAGGAATTTTATACAAACCTATGGTAGTAACCAGCCAAACCCAAGAACTGGGCAGCACTGTGATTATCTTTGGCCTATCCCAAGTCAGAACGGCCTCGACCCTAGAAGGGTCAATGAAAATTCCCTCTCCAAAAACCACATGGCCGAGGAACTTAACCTCATTAATCCAAAATTCACATTAACTGAACTTCGCTTACATCTTATTCTCCTTCAGCTCTTGCAATATTGTGAGAAGTTTCTCATCATGGTCCACATCCAATGCCGAGTACAACAGTATATCATCCACAAATACCACTACAAATCGATCTAAGTAACGGTGATAGTTATAGTTTATCAAATCCATAAACATCATCGAGGCGTCAGTCAAACCGAAAGGCATTACTAGAAATTCATAGTGACCATATCGAGTTCGAAATGCTGTCTTAGGAATGTCCTCCTCTCTCACGCATAACTGATGGCATCCGGACTAGAGGTTAATCTTCGAAAACCTTCCCGTCCCACGTAACTGGTCGAAAAAATCATCGATACGGTCATAGAGTACTTATTATTCATTGTTACCCCATTTAACCACTTGTAATTGATGCAAAGTCATAGAGAGTTGTCCTTTTTCTTGGAAAATAGGACTGGAGAACCTTAAGGGGACACACAAGGGAGGATAAAGCTCTTGCTAGTCAACTCCTCCAACTGAACCCAACTCCTGCAATTTTTTTCTCGTACTTCCTAAAGGTAATTGTAGAGTTAGATAATAATATATAAAATCAAATAAGAATAATTCAGTTACTTATGTAGCGACTTACTCCCTCTAATAGTTAACTTCATTTTGTGATTAGAATTATAGATTAGTAATTCTCACCTCGTTAGGGTTCCAATGTAACACCCCGCTTAAAATAATAATGGGTGGCCCGCCCTATACTACATTAAATCAGGAATTTCAGATGGTTCAGTCTCAACATCAACTGCCGGTACTATATAATATAGGACTAACTACCCGATATTATATAAGAGAGATGTTAAATAATTTAAAACATGCAACAAACCAACACTATAACTACTAATAAGTAAAAGATAGATGCGTACTAAAATGATGATAAATAAAGGGAATAACTACAAATGAGTATGCTCTCAGGAAATAAACCCGAATAAGCTGTCGGGTCACAGCCAATACAATAGTTGAAATGGAAATAAATGTAAACATATATAAACATCTCTTGGGTACAAACCCAATATACAACATGAATCCTACCTATTATTTTAAAAGTAGGAGGCGACTACCAGATACATCCCGCAACAGTCCGCACCTGTCACGGCTCCCAAGACTCTGGATAGAAGGTCATCCGACATCCATGCGGTAGGACACCTGTAGTAATATATATATATATATATATACAAGCAGGAGGGAAAAGTAAACGGGTCAGAGCCCGAGTTGTGAAAATATTTAGCAAGTGTGTTAACCGTGCATAATAAATATCGATGCATTCTTTCATAATTAAGGTGGAATCGCACTCTCGTGGAACCCCAACTCACCTCTCATCTAAAGGCGCGCACCTATTCGCGTCCTCAATTTTATTAGTTAAATTAGCTCTGTTTTTATTAGGATAACCTAACTTATCATAGGCCTAGCCTATACCCACGAGATCTACCTTCCTATCATACCCCAAGAATCCACCCCCTTTTTCTAAACACACTTAAGTATTTATTTTCAATCATATGTGCCTTATTAGGCTTAGTGGATTCCGGTTTATACTTTAACCATATATAATTTAATAAGTTACCCAATATGTATTTGGGTTGAAATATATGATTTAAATTTCTAATTAATAAGCAGGCGAAATTATTATTGACACAACTTCCGTCCAATTTCAACGCTGCGATGCGTTTCGTGCGTGGGGTGTCTCACAAAGAGAAATCCAAACAAGGAACCACCCCGTTACACTACTCCTTGTCAACGTCGATCCTGGAGATCCATTATGCCACACATAAATATCGACAGAACTTCTCTCTACTCTCAACAATGTACTACATTTCGTGCGTGGGGTGTCTCGCAAAGCGATATCCAAACAAGGAACCGCCCCGTTACACTACTCTTTGACAATGTCGATCATAGAGGTCCATAATGCCATACATACCATATACTACTACTAAATTTTAAACTACAATACGGAAATAACTATAAATCTCCAATAATATCCTTGGGATGATGTAACCGAAGTATTCCTTAAAAGCGATACATCAACCCCCATCAATCTAGTACATCATAATCATCCAAGATGTACACAAAGTTCCCATATCCTTTCATCTCTATATATATATATATATATATATATATATATATATATATATATATATATAGGCATTTCATTTTAACCATATATATATACACACCATCATCCAATCCCATGACCATGTATACATACCATATATGAAGTACCAAGGCCATGCACAAATAAATACCCGGCTATATATAGCGCCGATAAACTGCATCAATGCTATCATCTTCCCAGTGCCCGGCTCACGTAGCAATACTGGGGCCACCATGGTGGGACTAAACGACACCCATGTCGTGGTAAACTCACGCACACGACGTCCCGGGAAGCGGTCATAGCTCCAAACCGGCAATGAGACGAAACATACCCACCACGTCTCATCTCAAAAATACATATATATATCATATGATTAAACATTAAACCATCATATACGGTTTAAGTATCCATACCACATATGTCCACATCGTAAATATATCCATATTTTCATATCTATATAGATATATAAACATATATTCACATATCTTTATATATGTATACGAGCTAATCTTTGTTCACATGTATAAGATATCTATATACACTCGGCTATAAGTATATAATATCCTCAATATACAAGCCGTCACCACAAACTCATTTAATTTACCTCGATATATGAATACTATCCCTCACTTGAAACATATTCAATCATTTTTCCTATGATGAATAGTCTCCCAAAACCATATGTATATATCTATACATATATATTCAACATTAGGGTTATCACCCAAGAGTTTGTGTAGGAATCCATCACTACACATTTCACCTCTAAATGTGAAAGTACATAATTTCCTTTAGTACTATTTAACCATAGGCACACACATGACTTAGTAGTCTAAAACCTCAAACTATTCCAACCTCATCTCAAGTATTGGAATCTCAATGGTCATATCCCCATAATTACGTGTAAACTATCCTAACTAGAATTTATGCTACCGCTTATTCTAGTCGATAGTATAATCCCAAACATTCCCAAATTTCACCTATGGTTCAAATAAATCTCAAGAACCCTTACTCCTATTGAGTTATCAATTGTTCCTTAATCTAAACATTTCTAAGGATATGGGACCCCTCACTTTTTAAGAGTATGCGACCACTCTTTTCCATTTGGCCCCAAATTGTATCTTAACAATATCCTATCCTTATAAGGTTTTGACATAAATGTCGGCCTAAAAATTTCACAACATACATGGATATTTCTTATCCAATTATTCCAAGAGGTCCCCACTATCATATACTAAGTGAGAGACCCCCTATAAGTCTCCAAAGCATCTCTCACTTCATAAGAGAAAACCTTAAATTAATAAACCCAACCAAAAAGGGGTAGAAATCATCCTAGAAAAACCTCATAAAACAACTCATTAAGGAGGCCCCTAAGAATAAACTCCAAAAGAAAAGGGAAAGAAAGAAATCCCAAATTTTGGACTAAAAATAGGGGACCGTTCGACAGCGGGTCCAAATTTTGCCTACGAAGAAATGCAGTAGGCTTTTTCCTTAAGGCGCGGTCGACCGGTCCCCAGGCCGCGGTCGACCGGCCATACCAGATATTCTGGCTGATTTCCCTTTCTCAAAAAACGCACGAAATTAATACCTTAAAACTTTCCTTCTAATCCCCAAAATTTTGTCAAATCATGATTCTAAGCCCATTAATCAACCCAAAGTTGATCCCAACCATTTCTAATCCATTAAATCCATATTTAAACATTGATTTCAAGATTAAACCTAAAAATCTAGGTTTTGATGTTAATACCCAAAAATCCATTTCTTTAACCCACAAATTATGAAATGAAATACACAAATAGCTATTTAGCAAGATTAAACACTCGCCTCAGATTTGTAGAGGTTGGATCATCCTCGATGTCGCGTTTAGGCCGAAAATCCCAAGCTTTTCTTTCTCTCTCTCTTCCTTTCTTCTTCTTTCTCCCTCTAGGGCTTTTTCTCTCTTTCTCTCAAATGAGAAATGGCTTCATCCGTAAGCCACTAATCCTTTTAAAACAATAAACCCAATTTAAGCGTTAATACACAATTTAAATGACCCGTTTACTCCAATTCGAGTCAAAATAACTTAAAAACATTCCGGAGCCGAAATAAAACCCAATGACAGTCATTTTGACTATCTCGACCCTTCCGGGATCGATGGTACACTCAAAATCATCATCCAGAATACTTTAAAATATTCTCTATTTTTGGGCCTCAATTCCCATTTTTTTTTAAATTCTCCAATTTAATTAAATTTTATTTTTCCAAAAATTTAATTTCCCAGTCTCAAAAGTCTTGGGGTGTTACATCCAAATGGCAGTTCATCCCGCGATCATATAGGGATGATTCCATAGTTATGAATTCTTCAGCAATTGACCCTTCAATATACCGTGTATTCTTATTGTAATATTCAAAGGTTTTCATCAAGTGCTCAAAAGGATACATGTAGCGATACCTAAAACGACCACACATTAAAGCCTCATCACATAAATTCCCAAACAAGTGGATGCTGATGTAGAAGAATGACGAAGGATAATATTTCTCTAATACATAAATACCTCAGCTAAAGTTGATCTTGAAGCTCTAATGTGCTTCCTATTTACCACTTTTTCACAAAGTAGGGTAAAGCACAAACTGATTTACATAATTATTCGACGAAAAACTATGTTTTTAGAGAAGCAATGTCGTATAGAGTTAATTGAATGATGACATGCCAGTCGTGAGACTTTTACTGTTTCAGGCCATCTATTTGGTAGCTTACTACCATGCACAAATTATTGGAATAACCATTCAGAGTTTTTAATTTGAACAACGTGTCTAAGAGGATTTTTTTCTCACTAGTAGTCAAAGCGAAAGAAGCCGAGGGATAAAAATTCTTTCTAATATAGGATCATTTTTTTACCACAATTTCTTCTTTATTTTCATATCTTGTAGATCGTGGCATGCCCACTCTCCATCTTTTGAATAAGATCCACCCATATATGTTCCTATTAGATGTTCCCTAACATACTTCTCTATGTGCATCACATTAATTACTTGCCATATATCTTTCCAATACGATAAGTAAAAAAATATTGATCGTTTGGACCATGCCTTTGTTTTACTAGGGTTGTTCAGATCCCTCTAGATTTACCCTTCAAGTTTATAAATTTAAGTTATTTTCTTACGTATTTATTTTTTGTAGTCAGAGCCTTCACCTTCTCCATAATTTACTAACCAGAAAGACGAGCAGGTTTCGTCTTACGCTCTTGACTGACAGGTAAGAAGTTAGACTTTTCGTTCCTAAAAGAGTGACTAGTTGGTAGAAATCTATGCTGACCCATATAACTCATCTTACCATTATGAATTATCCAAGTTGATTCAATTTCATCCCCACGCATGGTACATCCATAATAACCATAAATAATGCAACCGAACAAGGTCCCATAAGCACGAAGGTCGTGTATCACCCACATCACTAGTGCCTTAAGTGTGAACTCTTCACCCTTATGAAAGACAAATGACGTCATGCCTTTATCCCATTACTCTTTAAGTTCTTCCATTAATAGGGCTAAGAATATGTCAATATCATTATCGGGAGCCTTCGGCCTTGGGAACAATAAACATAACAATGTGACATCCACAGTATAAGAGGAAGACTTAAAGGCACCATGAGAACTGGACAATAACTCTGATTAGTACTTAAATTACTAAAAGGGTTAAGCCCATCGGTTGATAATGCAAGACCGATATTGCACGGTTCCTTTGAAAATTCATGGTTTCATACGTTTGAAAGTTTTCAAATGATTGAATTAACCGGATGATGCATGCGATACTAACCTACCTCGCATTGAGCATGCTATGTCATGTCCTCTACTATCTACAGTACAGTGAAAAATAATTTTAACTGTGTCTTGAGTGGAAAATACGTCAAAACCTTTTGTGGAATTTCTGACCACTTGTGATATTTTGCAGTCTCAATTTTTTTATTCTTATAAGGCATATATCTAGGCTCACTAGATACATGACACCCATCCTTCTATTCTTGCTCGTTATGGTACAATATGAAATCATACATGTATACATGAATAGATTTGTACTTCATACCCAAACCCTTCAAGATCTAGTTTATGTTAGGATAATTATCATGTAACATGTTCTCTTTTATAAGAATATCTTTAACCCATTTAAGAATTCTTGTTACACAGTTGCTCGACAAACCAAATTGACTCTTCAAATTATGAAAACCGATCAATATATACAATACCGAATGATCTTCTTTGTAATTTTTATGCAAAGGTCGAGCTTCATCGCCTTTCACCTGTATGTATTCTCGATTTTTGGGTAATTAGACATCAACTTGTCCATTGACTTGGTCATACTACTCATTATCCATATCTATAGGATGGTGGTTTTTATCAAGGTGGACTCCCTAAGCATCATTAATTAGGTCGTTCAAAGGATGATATGCTGGCGAATTGTTCACCACTTCCACTAGGTGGGGTTCTTTCATGCGGGCATGTACTGATAATTCTTTCGAAACATATGTTACATTATTTTCCCCATGGAATGTCCATATCTTATAGTCTTGCATCATACCCCACGTTAGTAAATGCAATTCAATGTCTTCCAAAGACTTAAATTTTCCATTTATATAATGGTTACACGGACACAGAATCTGATCACTATTAAGATTTATATTTGAATATTTAATGAATTCTCATACGACCTTTACATGATTATTAGATACTTTGTCACTCTCTCCCATTCACTCTTTGTATTGTGCGAAAGCCATTAAGTAGTTATCAAAATTAAAAACAAAATTAAGGCAAATTCATTCAAACCAAACAATATTATAACCATGTTCTTTAAAATATTATAAATGTTTTTCAAAAGAAAACACTGTTCAATGTGTAAACTTGACCAAAAAATTAATTAGCCAAGTAATAAAACAACTTGCATAATTATTGAGTAATGTCCCTTCCCGGTAGTCAATATACGCAGGCTCATCTTCACAACCAGAGTATATTTTATCAACCAAAATTTAAGCTTCACCCATCACCAAAGGCCGAGTGTGGACAAGTGTTCCAATAATGAAGGAAATGTTCGTAAGAGGCATTTGGGAGGAAAATTTCCAAGGGTAGGATAGTGGAATGTTTTAGGCATCTCACAGGGGCTAACTCTATTATTGAGTAAAGAGTCGGACCAACCCGTGGATTCATTCGTCAGGAACTCCATGTCCTTTCGAAGCACTGACACCTCTATTTTCGTCTAGGCACCTTCTACCTACCCCCTTGCCACCTCACCCCTCATTGTAGATATCTCGTTCAATAAAGGTGAATTATTATGTAATTTGGTATGCATATGTGAGCCTACACCTATTGTCCTCCCCTTATGGTCCCTCCCAATCACCTTGATAAGGTCTTCTGATGAATGTCATAGGGTATACAGTCACACTGACTACTGGAGATGACATTTTTCATTTTCTGTAAGATGATATTATATTTAGGACTACGATTTTAACAATAACAATATTATAATGTGTATATATATGATAACTAAATTCAAACTCACCAAAGTCAAAGAAAGTTTGTCTGGGAATTTATTGGTCCCTTTTTCCATCGGGCATGCAAGTACAACTTGACTCGATTAGCGTCTTTGTCTTCTTTTGGAGTCCCCTTTATACGTTTCGATAATTCACCCTAAATATCATCATAAAGGTTTTCCTCGAATTTTTGGACACCAACCTTTTTTATCCGTTCATCTTATTTCTTACCCTCTCATTAATGTTTTCCTCCTTAGCCTCATTCTCCAAGAAGTTGTGCCATTAGTCTATGTCACACCCCGCCTAATTCTGGCGTCGTTCACCACCCAAACTATGCCGGGCGTGAATAAATAAATACCATTCTTAGCATGAGATAGATATGATACATAAATAAACCAGTCCATAAGATACATAATTGAATCAAACTCAAATGCTCATAAACAACTAAGCGATAAAAGATCCATCACAAGCTAACTCCAATAATCCATTCTCCAATAAGGATTAAAAAAAATCTGAAATAATCCCAAATAAATCCTTTAAACAACTTTGGAACCGAATGGCCTAATAAAACTCAAATGAAGTCTCATAATTAAATACGACTGGAAAAGAAAGTCTAACTAAACTATGCCATAAAATGAATAACTCCTGTAGCACCTCCAAATGATACTCCGATAAACTTATACAGCTTCTCCAATTCTAATCCTGAAAAAGATTAGTCAACGCATGGGTCAGAGCCAAAGCCCCGAGCAATAATACACACTACTCCCCTCAAATAGGATCCTTGAATCCAGACAGTAGCATTATACACAATAAATATCACAATGGAATATTTTAAATTAAACGGGATAATTAAACGCGAAAATTATAAATCACTAACTACCCACAAAAATCCCATTTATAAAGGCACACCAATATAATTTTAAATTCCCCAAGTCCCACGATGTTAATTTAATTAAATTAACCACCTTTTATTATAGTTCTCACTTTTTATTAAAGAGTCACACTTCCCCTTGTCAATCGCCCTCTGATCCGTTTAAACTGTCGCACCTGACACATGACAAGGTTCCACACACGACACGACATAAATCGCCCTCTGTCCCGTTTAAACTGTCGGCCCCGACACATTATGTCGCCACAAATTTTAATACCCATTTTTATCTTAGGCATTAATTCTTAATTTCTCAATTTATAATCACACCACCCTTTTAATCGATGTGAGATCCTCAAAATACCCCTTAGTCCCATACCTAAGGGTTCCCAAGTTATCGATACGTCCTAACCTATGTATAGGAGGATTTTCTAACATAAATCTTAACTTAGTCTCGTACTTAGACTACCGTAACGACGATAAAGTAATAAAAATTAGCCCACCCTCAAGATGATAAAAACGCAATAATCTACCCTCACTAGTCCCATACCTAGAAGGCGTAAATCATAAAAGGTCTACCCGCTAGTCCCATACCTAAAAGGCATCCTAAAGTATAGGGAGAGAAAAATTATCCAACAACCCGTCGTCACAAAGGCAATATAATAATACCAAGAAAAGTCACACAAATAAGCATAATTAATCAACGTATAAAACTACGCATGATAGTCCAATTCAATTAAACCTTTAATTAAATTATCACAACGTCAACAATACCCAAATAATCTCATTTAATTATTTGAATTAAATATACCAACTTTTCATCATATATACATCAAAACCCAAATTTCGTTATCTCTACATGTATTACATGAGTTATACGCACCCAAAAGTTATTTATTTTAAAACTAGGATTTTTCTACATGAAACCTACACCAATAAAATCCAAAATCACTCATTAATCCTACGTACCCAAAGGGTAATGAATATTATTGAGATTAAAATATTATATAAAAATAGCCCCATAATTAGTGTCCACTTTTTCTAATTAAGTTACTAATTATTTTTAAGAAAACGTGTAATTAAGTGTTTATGCGACATTTAAAACACATAATTTTAAAGAAAAAGAATAGAGTATTCATACCTTTGAAGATTGTGTTGAAAATATGATTAGAAATATGGATTCCTCTCAAAATATTTACAAAGAAGTGTTCTTGGGCCAATCTTGATTAAACCCCAAATAAGTCCTCAAATCTGGTGAAAAAACCTTGATTATGTTGGAGGTTGATGATTATGGTTGAGAGGAAATATATTTAGAAGTGTTCTCTGGTAAAAACCTTGAGAAAAAGTGATTATGTGAAGTCCCCCCACGAATTAGAGTCATTATATAGTCATTAAAAAGCCTAAGCCTAATAGAACTCTAATAAGATACAAACACTAAAAAATTTATTCCGGACGATCGGACCGTTGGAATTAGATGAAATTTTAAAGAGAATTATCTGAAGATGAGAGGAAGCTTCAAAAAAAAATTTAGCTCGATCAGACAGTTCAATATTTTTAAATATTTTTTAGACAGTTTTATGCTCCGAGGACTCTTAGAGAGTTTTATGTTTTGAGGACTCTTTTATATAATAAAAATGTAATTAAAACGCTATTTTAATTCCGATTCCAATTCCGTTTGAAAGTTTATTTTTCAAATATAAAAACCAACATTTTAAATTATAAAATCCAAAATTTTATTTTTCTCCGATTATTCAAATTAACTAATAAAAACACGGGGTATTGCATACTTCCCCACTAGCAAAGAATTTCGTCCTCGAAATTAGACGAATCATACACATCGTGTAAATCTCGCAAAAGAAAAAATGGCTCACCTATGCGTAACCGTAGAATGCCATAATTGGGCACCCATACACCCAATTCTAAGCGTACCTATCCCACGAGCAACAAAATAATATATATTGCCTATATACATACACCTAACTATGAAAATAACGGCGTGCCACACGCTCCCATAAATTCCCACTCGATCCTATATCCGAAAGTCATCAAAATGATAACATCCTCAAATTAAATCTCAACATCAAAACTCGATACATATGATACCTAATATCTGCACTAAAATCTCTAAAATAATTATCGTCTCCAAAATCCATTTCAAGGATCCTCACATTAAGCCTACTAATTCTAAACTCAATGCCTACGACTCCCTTAGCACAAAGCTTCACATCTCCAAGAAACACATCTAACACGTATGCTGGACCCTCTACCTTAAGGAGTACGAATCAATAAAGGGAATCAAAGATCGGCAACCCGGAAGCAAAATAGACTCATAACCTACGAGACCTAAGACCATGCTTTGATACCATCTGTCACACCCCACCTAATTCTGGCATCGGTCACCACCAAAACTATGTCGGGCGTGAGTAAATAAATACCATTATTATCATGAGACAGATATGAGACATAAATAAACCAGTCCATAAGATACATAATTGAATCAAACTCAAATGCTCATAAACTACTAAGCGATAAAAGATCCATCACATGCTAACTCCAATAATCCATTCTCCAATAATGATTAAATAAAATCTGAAATAATCCCAAAATAAATCCTCTAAATAACTTTGGAACCGAATGGCCCAATAAAACTAAAATGAAGTCTCATAAATAAATACGACTGGAAAAGAAATTCTAACTAAACTATGCCATAAAATGAATAACTCTAGCAGCACCTCCAAATGATAACTCCGATAAACTTATGCAGCTTCTCCAATTCTAATCCTGAAAAAGATTAGTTAACACATGGGTCAGAGCCAAAGCCCCGAGCTATAATACACACTACTCCTCTCAAATAGGATCCTTGAATCCAGACAGTAGCATTATACGCAATAAATATCACAATAGAATATTTTAAATTAAACTGGATAATTAAACGCGATAATTATAAATCACTAACTACCCACATAAATCCCATTTATAAAGGCACACCAATATAATTTTAAATTCCCCAAGTCCCATGATGTTAATTTAATTAAATTAACCACCTTTTATTATAGTTCTCACTTTTTATTAAAGTGTCACACTTCCCCTTCGCCCTCTAACCCGTTTAAACTGTCGGTCCCGACACATGACAAGGTTCCACACACGACACGACATAAATCACCCTCTGGCCCGTTTAAACTGTCGGCCCCGATACATTATGTCACCACAAATTTTAATAGCCGTTTTTATCTTAGGCATTAATTCTTAATTTCTCAATTTATAATCACTCCACCCTTTTAATCAATGTGAGATCCTCAAAATACCCCTTAGTCCCATACCTAAGGGTCTCCAAATTATCAATACATCCTAACCTATGTATAGGACGATTTTCTAACATAAATCTTAACTTAGCCTCGTACTTAGACTACCGTAACGACGATAAAGTAATAAAAATCATCCCACCCTCAAGATGATAAAAACGTAATAATCTACCCTCACTAGTCCCATACCTAGAAGGCGTAAATCATAAAAGGTCTACCCGCTAGTCCTATACCTTGAAGGCATCCTAAAGTATAGGGAGAGCAAAATTTCCCAACAACCCGTCGTCAAAAAGGCAATATAATAATATAAAAAAAAGTCACACAAATAAGCATAATTAATCAACGTATAAAACTACGCATGATAGTCCAATTCAACTAGACCTTTAATTAAATTATCACAACGTCAACAATACCCAAATAATCTCATTTAAATATTTTGAATTAAATATTCCAATTTTTCATCATATATACATAAAAACCCAAATTTCATCATCTCTACATGTATTACATGAGCTATATGCACCCAAAAGTTATTTATTTTAAAACAAAGATTTTTCTACATGCAACCTACACCAATAAAATCCAAAATCACTCATGAATCCTACGTACCCAAAGGGTTATGAATATTATTGATATTAAAATATTTTATAAAAATAGCCCCATAATTAGTGTCCACTTTTTCTAATTAAGTTACTAATTATTTTTAAGAAAACGTGTAATTAAGTGTTTAGGCGACATTTAAAACGCATAATACTAAAGAAAAAGAATAGAGTATTTATGCCTTTGAAGATTGTGTTGAAAATCTGATTAGAAATCTAGATTCCTCTCGAAATATTTGCAAAGAAGTGTTCTTGGACCAATCTTGATTAAACTCCAAATAAGCCCTCAAATCTGGTGACAAAACCTTGATTATGTTGGAGGTTGATGATTATGGTTGAGAGGAAATATATTTAGAAGTGGTCTCTGGTGAAAAACTTGAAAAAAAGTGATTATGAGAAGGCCCCCCACTAATTAGAGTCATTATATAGTCATTAAGAAGCCTAATCCTAATAGAACTCTAATAAGATACAACCACTAAAAATTTTATTCCGGACGATTGGACCGTTGGAATTATATGAAATTTTTTCAGAGAATTAGCTGAAGATGAGAGGACGCTAAATTGTTTTTTTAGCTCGATCGGACTGTTCAATATTTTTAAATATATTTTTAGAGAGTTTTATGCTCCGAGGACTCTTACAGAGTTTTATGTTTTGAGGACTCTTGTATAATAAAAATGCAATTAAAACACCATTTTAATTCCGATTCCAATTCCGATTGAAAATTTATTTTTCAAATATAAAAACCAACATTTTAAATTATAAAATTTATAAAATCCAAAATTTTATTTTTCTCCGATTATTCAAATTAATTAATAAAAACACGGGGCGTTACAGTCTGTGGGCATTTCAATATTTTAGGGAACTTTGCCTTTCGGCGCTACAATATTAGAAACTCTTTCCTCGTTTGGGAAAAAATTCTTCTGAAGGTTCCTTCGATAGGTTTTCAAAGCACCAACTACTTTGGAAAGAACATTTAGCTTCGAACCAGTTGGGAATGTAAATGTATTATTATTTTGCTCCCAAACGTCATCCTTTAAGGAAAGATCAATCTTATTCCAGTTGTTTGCGCCTCCGATGCCTATAGTCATCTTATTGAGAGACAAAAAATGTTTTTTTTAAAAGCTGAATGTCACATTTATCATCGGTTGGATTATCCCCACCAATGAAGAACCCAATGTGCTTCTTTGGGTTAACTTTGAATCCCTCGATAGCAGCAGTTGGGGTGTCGAATTAATAGGGGTTTCTTGAGTTTGATGACTCATAGATGGAGTAGAATGAATATTCCACGGAGTATAGTAATGGTATCCAACAGGAGATGATAATTGATCTTGAGGTGTCGGAGAGCGCACAGTTAGTGGTGTTCCGCTATTTTGTTAATTTTTGTCTTTTCTCTTCGACATTTCTTATATTAAAAAGAAATTAGTAAAGTATGTAAGAAAATAAGATTTACGATTTTATATATATATATATATATATACACACACACACACACACACATATATATGTATATATATATATATATAACTTTTTAACGGCTTTTAAAACATGCTCGATGTGTTTGATTTCTATCCAATTAGTATTACTTTTTAAATATTTATGAAAATTTGCACGCGGGCAAGTGGGAGCAAGCGTGTCTATGATTGGAGTATAAAGGTCCGTGACATTTACTAGGAATACTTTCATCTTCAACTTATCTGCAAACTCATTTTTAATATGCATGAGTCGCGAGACGCCACAATCTGGGTGATTGGTCTCTTTACAAAATTGTATCCACAAAGGATAAATATTTTTTTTCAACATTTTATAACAGTGTCACTAATGTCAGTACCCTGTTGGGATTATGCAGGCAAAATATATTCTTTACTGCCTCATCCCAGTATTCTGACAATGAAAATATGATATGATTGAATATGTAGGCTTGAAAGAGATCAACTCCATGATTTGTAAGGTAATTAAATTTGTCAATTTTCCTATTACCATACTTATAAATCGGAGTTCCCTCTATATAACATGCACTAACAAATTATATTTTAGTTCTGTCAAATTGCACCCTCTCGTACACTTGTTTTACGTAATTAGTACCATGACTCGTTTTTCCTGAGAAAATATATTGAAGGGTGTAAATATGAGTCGTAGATGTAATGTCTCTAATTATTCCTGAACAAATTATTATTTTCATCGGATCATTTAGACACGAGTCCAATTTAAGTTCATTTTAATTTAGTTAAATACAAAATTACTATATGTTCACTATTTGTGCAAGCCCTTCCACCAATTTGTGTTCACCAAAACACCAACCATTTAAGGAAGGGTGAACACAGCCACAACAAGTACTAAATGACTTTATTCTAAATTGTCTACTTGATTGATTTGCAAGAACATAATCATAGAACATGATATATCACATACAATTCTATATCAAGGGTTTCATATACAATTTCAAATATTAAATAAGGCCACATTTCAATATAGAACATGTTAGAATAATCAAACATGCACACATAAACATACAAACATACAAACATTTGCTATGTATACACAGGGATGAAATCAAAATTTAATCTCAAGGGGACGATAGATTATGGATTTTTTAAAATAATTTATAGCCTTGTGTATGACACAATGAGAAAATCTAATTATATATGGTATGAGGTTAAGAGCTGCCTTAATAAATTTATTATGATGGCAAAAAGGTTTGTTTCATAAAATTTGTGGCAAAAGTTCTCCTCAGAGGTATTATACATTAGGAGACACTACCATACAAAGGAAACAAGGGTTAAAAGTGGGTAAGGTGTTTGAATGGGAAATAATTAACTAAAACGGGTTTGTACAATTGTTTGGAATTTAAAATTAATATGTGTACCAAAACTTAATGGATTAAGTGGGTGGTGAGACTTACCACTTTGAAAGATACAATTTAATAAATTTCTAAACTTAAAAAAGGTGGCTACTATAGAATTTTGGAAAACTTTAGAGGGGGAACAAAAACCAATATATCTAATTTCCTATGATGAATTTCATAACAATAGCCCATGTATATAACAACACACACACACACATGTAATAGACATGCACGCATAAGCTAAAATACACATGCACACTGAATCGTGCAAATATACACATACATGCGTGCATACACACACACTGAATCACATGCACGTACACAAACACACACATTGAATCATGTGCACACAGACTGAACACGCATGCACTAATATAATGAAACAAATGGAGAGTTAGGGTTTTGCAGAAAAATATACCTTGTGTTGAGAGAGAGAGGCTGTCGAAAAATTAAAGGAGAGAGAAAGAGTATGGCCACTAGTTTCATCGAGAGAGAGAGAGAGAGAGAGAGAGAGAGAGAGCGTTTCATGACATGTGAAGTGAAATATAAAGAGTTCTGATTTAATTTATACCTAAAATGGGGTCACGGTCCAAAACCGTGACCCATTCTCTGACCCCTTAATGAGTTAAACATGGTGACAGTTCTCGATCATGACCCCATTGGTAACCAATTGAAAGCTTGAGAAATGCTAATGATTATATACCATGACCTAGTAAATGTGACAATTCTGAAATCAGCCACTGTATATTGTTAGGGTGGGTTACGGTTTTGGACCTTGACCACTAGTGTGACCAAAAAAATGGGGAACTCGACGCCATAATGGATTATAGGTGAGTCACAATTTTGGACCATGACCCCTTTGGTCACGACTCCTAACTATGGCCAGCGTTTTAATAAGGTCACCCAACTGGTCAAATGGTCATGGTGAATACCTAAGGGTCACTGTTTTGGACCGTGACCATCTGGTCACGTTTTTGTACTGTGACCCATTTACAGTCACCATTTTTCATTTTTGGCCTAGTGTTTACTATGCTTAAACGTGGCTCCAATAAGTATGTACCAATTTTCCCATAATTTCAAAACGTTAACATTTGGCAACCAGACCTCACCAAATTCGCACCAACACCTTGATTTAATTTTATAAACACAATAATGCATCCAAAACATATTTTATAGATGCATTTAACAACATAACAAATCATTAGGGGTGGACATAGGCCCGAGGCCCACCAATCCCCCCTAGTCCACCCGTAAAAAATAGGGTTTAAGTAAACTAAATAGGCCAACGAACCGGGCTTGGAAAAATTTATAGATTCAATTTTTTCCTAAGCGAGCTTGGGCATGTGCTCGTAGGCTCTCTTGAACCCGGCCCGACCCGAGAATTGTATAATATATATTAGTAGTTTGGTTTTTATTCCTTTAAGATTAAAATGTAGAAAAAATAATATAAATGGGGAACATTTAGAAATATTAATTTTAGGCCTTATTCACTCCTAATCTTGAGAGAACATTCTAAAATTAATTTTTTAAATAATAAAATAGGTCATAAATTTTTAAATAATAAAATTTAGGTAAAAAAAGTTTGTGTTCGGGCCTGGGCAACAGTCCAAGGCACGAAGCTTTAGGATTTGGTCGGGCTTGGTATTATACAATGATGCTCGACTCGGGCTTGGGCGGGCCCTGGATAGATTAATTTTTTATAGACCCGGCTCGAGCCTGACCAGGCCCGCCCATAGCCACCCTCACTAATCATATACTCTAAACATGTTATAACCAATCATAATATAAATTAGAATTCAATGAAACTAACATATATATCACTTAAGTATGAAATTTCCAAATGTGATAATTAAAATATTAAACATCCACTATCAACCTTATCAATCATAACTTATATTTGATAGTGCAACTAACAGGTCTGATCATAATTTAGGGCATCATAATGAAGCAAACCAATGCGTTCTTCCTTCATATGTTTGGTTCTTTTTATTCCCATACTTAATCTCCTAATCTCCGGTTCCCACTAACTAGGAAGGATAATCAGTCGTGAGGTGACTAGGAAACTGCCCACAACTTTCTCCCTCCAGGTGTTTGGGTCACGCTATTCTCACACTTAATCTTCTAACCCTCATTTCTCGTTAACCAGGGTGGATTGCCATTTATGACAGGGCCAAGAAAATCCCATAGAAATTTCCTCCTCTAGGTGTTTGGTTCACGTACTTTCCACACTTAATATCCTAACCTCGATTCCCGATAACCATAAAGGATAACTAGTCATGAGGTCACCTAAAAACCCTCATTTTTTTCTCCCTCTCAGTGTTTGGTCACGCTATTCCCACACTTAATCTCCTACCCCTCGGTTCCCATTAACCAGGAAGGATAATTGATCATGAGGGGGGTTAGGAACCCCCCTGAATCTTTCTCCCTCTAGGTGTTTAGGTCACGTTATTCCATACTTAATTTCCTAACCCAAGGTTCTCGCTAATCATGAAGGATAACTAGTCATGAGGTGAATAAGAAAAACTCGTGAAGATTTCTCCCTCCAGGTGTTTAGGTTACACTATTCCCATACTTAGTATTTTAACCCCCGGTTCTCACTAACCAGGAAGGATAACTAGTCGTGAGGTGACTAGGACCCCCAAGATTTCTTCCTTTAAGTGTTTGGGTCGCTCTATTCCAACACTTAATCGACTAACTCTCGGTTACCGTTAACCGTGAAGGATAACCAGTCATGAGGTGACCAGAAACCCCTCGGGGATTTATCCCTCCAAGTATTTGGGTCCTGATATTCTCATAATTATTCTCCTAACCCCCAGTTCCCGCCTACTAGGAAGGATAACCAGTTGTGAGGTCACCAGTAACCCCTCGAAGCTTTCTCCCTCTATGTGTTTGGGATACGTTATTCCCACACTTAATATCCTAACCCCCTGCTCTCGCTAACCAGGAAGGATAACAATTCGTGAGGTAACCAAGAATCTCTCCCCCCCCCCCCCCCCGAGCTTTCTCCCTCCAGGTTTTTGGGTTATGTTATTGCCACATGTAATCTCCTAACCCTCAATTCTTGCTAACTAGGAAGGATAATCAGTCATGAGGTGATAAGAAAACCCCCCGAAGCTTTCTCCCTCCCCGTGTTTGGGTCACGCGATTCCCACACTTAATATACCACCCCTTGGTTCTTGCTAACTGAGTATGATAACTAGTCGTCAGGTGATTTGGAAACCCCTGGAGATTTCTCCCTATGGTGTTAATGTCCTATAATATTATCATCAAGATATGTATATGCATGTGATGTATAAATCCGACCTGCCATCATAATATTCCCCCAACTAATGTATTCATATTTTTACATATCCCTGGTCCTATACTTAGGGGTGCATAAAGGTTTGTGTTCCCTCTCTCTGGACTAAGCCATCACCCCCTCCGTTTTATCCTAACTCTTGTTGCTTATTATCATAATACCACTAATACCACATCAATATTACTACTTAATAAATATTAAATATTATTATTTTTTATTATTAATATTATCGTTATTCTTACCATACCACACCAAAACCATATCATTTCCTCTCTTTACGTTACCCCCAAAAAATATACCTCCCCATCTATCATTCTTAATCATCATTAGTATCACATTAATCTCATTAGCATATCATTATTTTTATTATAAATGTATTCATCAATTTTATTATTATCATCAACAACATCATTTTCGTTGTTATTATTATTAGTATTATTAATATCACTAACACTATCATGTTAAATATTGTTATCACGTTATTATCATATCACTATTTTTACTATTATTTTCATCATTGTCATCACATTACTATTAGTAATATCATTATTTTTACTATTATTATGATCATTATTACTTAATATCACATCGCTATTTTGTCATTATTTTACTATTATTATCACAATTATTATTATTATTATTATTATTATTATTATTATTATTATTATTATTTATATCATTATTTCTACTAATACAATTATCATCACTATTACATTATCATCATTATTGGTATTATATCATTTACTATTATTACCATCATTATTATCACTATACTATCATTATTTTATCATTTATCATTTTCATTATTGACTATCATATATATTTTCATCATCACCACATTACCGTCATTATAAAATTATTATTATCACCTTATTATTATAATATCATTTTTACTATTATATTATTACTACTATCACACCATCATCATTATATCATTACTATTATGACACCATTATTTTTACCATTATTTCACCATTATGATCCCATTATTAAAATTATCGTATCAATATCATCACTATTTCATTCACAGTATTAATATTCTATTATATCTTCATTATAACCACCACATCATCACCCCACCATCATTATTTTTCATTTTATCAACAAATTTTGCTAATACTACCATTAATATGATTAAATTTTTTTATTTATTTATCGTCCATCATTATTATTACCACATTACCATAACAACATTTATCGTCATTACCATGCCAAATTACATCACATAAAACCATTCATTCCCTGCTAAACTTTTGAGGCCACACCCTATTTTTTTCATAAAAACAATTCCTCCGATTTATACATGGTTAGGGTTGTTATATTTTATCACTTTTAGACTTTATCATTTTTTTCATTTATCATGTTAAAAACAAGAAAAATGTCCAAAGCAACATATCTTTTTAAAAAAACATATAAACATGCAAAAAATAACATATACAAATACAATAACCAAAAACATGTGACGAAAAGTAAAAGCAAAAAACTTACACATTGAGAATTTGCATGACGCTCCCCAACCGTACAGTGGTTCTCGCATTCCTGCAAGAGCACATCAGTGTCCTTTGCAAAGGCCGATAGTGGGACCTCATACACTAATACAATTGCCCGAACACCACGTCTTCGCCCCTTCAATCGACCACTTCCCAATCATCCTCATGAGGGGCCACCTCTTAGATCCCCGGGACCCATAATTAACACCTCCAGCTAGGCTCCATGTCCGCAATAACCTCTGCTGTCATCGCTAATCCATCGCTTCCCAAAACCGAATTCAACTCAAATACATTATCCCCCTCCTCCAAAATGGGATGAAAAGGGTCCATAGCAAAGGTATAACAGTAGAAAATAATCACAAAATGTCCTAACACTTGTAAGTGAGTAGAGAAAATGAGAGAGATAAGGAGAATGTATGGGTGAAGAGAAGAAAAGACTATGTTGACCGAATTTATAGGTTTGGGCAACTAGAACATCTTCCAATAGTTAACCGATGGATAATTTGTAATACCCCATATTTTTATGGCTTTTAATTATGAGATTAATTAAATAAAATTTCTTTTAATTATGGGATTAATTAAATTAATTTGGGATGATTAATTGGAAATTAATTCGGATTTAAATAACTAGCGAGATGAGAGTTAGTATTTGACTATGATGATAATGTTGAATATTGCTGAGTGATTATGGTAATACGTGATTATTGAATTTATTAAAATTATCGTCAATTGAAAATACGGCAGTTTCGATAATTTAGTTGGGACGTGTGTGTTAGTCGTGTCAGGACCCAATTTAACGAATTTAAAATTATTTTATTTTTATATCATTTGTATGATCATTTTGAGTGTGATAACGTATCCGGAAGGGTCGAGATAGTCAGAAAACACTAGCCGGGGGTTTAGTTTGGGTCCCGGGGTATTTTTAGGCCTAACCAGCAATCCGGGAAGGTATTTTAGTCATTACTATTTTTAGTGAATAAGGACCTACGAATTTCAGACTGATATTATCATCCAACACTTGAGTCCCTTAGGGTTTTCATAACCAAAAAACATCATGGCAGTTAGAGAAGAAGGGAGGGGAAGTTCCAAGGGTTTTCCATGGCCATAACCACCACTTAGAGGCTTTATGGCATATACTTTACAAGATAGTTTAGGTTTGATGTCAATTTATGAATAATGGCAAAAACATGAAATTGGAGACTTAATAATTGATATGGGGTAGGTTTTCATGTAGTGGTGATTCTGGAAATGTTTAATGAACGAAATTATAAATTAAGGGTTAAGAATCATGAAATTTAATTGCGGATTATCATGATTATGGAAGAAGTAGTGAAGAATTAGGGTTGTAGTGAAATTGATTACTTTTGATCCAAGAAAACAATGTTATACTATAGTTTAATGATTCTTGAACGTTAGAACTTGTGTATACATGTTGGCTTAATGATTGATAAACTTTCTTGGAAGATTGGGACATTGTAATGGAGTATTTAGGGTGTAAAGGTAAAACCCGTAACTGTTTAAGAGAAATCTGAGCAAAAATCTACTTGATCAATTGATCGATCCAAGAATGTCGATCGATCATTTTCTTCGATCTATCGACCTCTCCTGATTTTTGACAATTACCCCTTTAAGGTTTAATGAAAATTCCAAAGTCGATATTGATTCTTTGGGTGATTAATATAATATTGTGGGACTTAGTTAAGGTCAGTAGGGTCTTAGTTATTTCCCCAAAAATGTTATAACTTATGGGATTAAACGTTAAAATTATGAGCAATTACCAAGTGAGGACGGTTTGAAATCTTTCGATTTGGGACTGAAAGTAGAATAAAAGACAATGTAAGGGTATGAACACCAGCAAAGATATTTTATATTTGCTGAGATAACCTTAGGAATAAATGGGAGACCTAGTATTCACTTGGGATAGGTATAGGTACCCGAATCCGTATGACGAGACTTGTTGTGTTAAATAAATATAACGTAGAATATTCGAAACGTAAATATTGTGGGTGAGACTTAATATATCGGGGAGGAGTATACCTATATTGAAATTGTATATATACTGGTTGTGTGATTTCCTAGTATATGGATTATTGTGTGTATAACATACCTACCATACTTACTATCACGGGAGGTCGTTCGTAATAGGATAGTCAGGTCTCGATGTGACCTTTGGGGGGACTTTAGATTGATACCTCAGAACATAGGACTTAGAAGGGCTTATCGTTGAATGGATAAGTCTGCTGACCTTGGGAGGTATGTATGTGCGTGACCCATGGGTATGTGAACTATGTTCGCCTCCACTATGTGTGATTTTATTGAAACGGTTCCTGAGTGATTTGGAACTTGTGATCCTCATGTGCGTGATGTACCGAGATTCGATAGAAGAGTATGAGGGCATCGTAGGTTCTATCCTTGTGGGGTGTCTGATGTGTATATGAGATATTATACTGGTGCATATACATATACTTGTGATAGTTCTGTTGTGTTGCTTAGTAAATGTGAATAACTAAGATATTGTAATGGACTAAGAATATGAAAATTTAATTAACACTTGAGGTAAGTAATTTAATGAACGTGAATATGGGTTATGAATATGTTTTATTTGGGTGTTACGAGTAGATACCCTATGTTAGAATGAGAACGCAGGAGTGGTACAGACTAGTTAGCTAGCGCTGTAACTAGGATGGGTTAAGGGTCTACGTTAGGCGCGCACATTAGTTGAGAGGCGAGAAACTCACGTGAGAGTATGAAACTAACATGTTTATTATATGTGTTGTTTAATATTGTAATTAAAACACTTGCTATATTTTTAATCTGTTTTCACCTCGGGCCCTGACCCGTTTGCTTCCAAATATATCTTTCTTGTAAAACCTTTAAGGTGCCCAACCACAGGGATTCCAAGCATAGGATTTCCATTATATTATTGGCATGATGTAGCTGCGGTGAAAGTTACAGGTTCTCAGTATTAGACGCCTTCACATTTTGTACTTGATTCTACTCAGGGTTACTCATCTGTTAGGGCATGTCGCCCATTTCCATTTAGAGATAGCATTTTGAGACTTTTAGTTTTATTTCAGATGTTGGTTTATTTATTCAGACTCATGTATCGAAACTTTATTTTTACTCTAGTATTATATTGGAGTGTTTACTCCAGACTCTATTTATTTCATTTCGTTGATTATTCATTTAAGATTGTTTATGAGAATAATGGTTGTTGACTTAATTACTTTGATTATGCAAATTGAATTAGTAAAATTTGGCATCTCTCTTTTTAAATGTTAGGTGGCTAGTAATAAATTAAATTTTTTCGACAGTGATGCTACAAGTGATCCAACTTGATATTCTGTATTAATTTAATAAAGGAGTAGCTACTCGGTATTAATTAGACGGGGTGATACATGTGGTATCAAAGCATCAGGTTCTAGTGTCCTTTAGGATCTGTGTGGCTTATTATGCTTCCAGCGTAGCTTTCTTTGATAAAGAGCCCTTTGTATAGGATTGTTGATTTCTTTGGTGAGGTTTCGTTCTCCTACTACAATGTATATGATAGTGAATCTTATTTGCATTCGGGTGTGTTAGTGTGCGGAACAATGCATTATGTCATGCGAGTTGGGTGGACAGCAGGAGGCAAAGCTCAGTTGAGGTTATAAGGTATATTCAAGAAAGATGACCGTAGTTGAGGTCACCCCGATTATGGAATGGAGGGCCAAGACGGTAAAGACGGTTAAGGCACAACATATGACTTGAGGTATTACTATAGTAGAAAGTGGGGTCGTATTAGACCCACCCAATAAGGTTGGATTAGGAGAGAGTCAGATGAAGTATTGAAGAGAACCAGCAGTGGAAATTCTAGAAATGCGGAAATGGCGTGTGTTAGGTAATGAAGGTAAAATATCCAAAGGCTTGGGTATATATCGGAGTATGGAAAATCGGGAGTGAAAATTTAGGGTAAGATTTTTCTTGGCTCTTTAGAGTGAAGTTTCAATGGTAAGAGGCAACCACCACACTTAGAAGTGGAATGTTTTGTCAAGAGAAGGCGCGTAAATATGGTTTGACCATAAGTTCTTTCATCAGATGTTCAGGATAAGATGAGAACGTTGTTCCGAACTCACACAAAAGAGTCGGACATAAGTCACTTTGTGAAGAGAAATTTAATTAATTAGCGAACCTTACACCGGATGAAGTAGGTACAATGGAGAAGAGGAAATTAAAGGGAAAAATTAACTTACAAGAAGAATTGCTAGCACTTCTGATTAATTCTTCTTGGACGGTCAATGAAGATGGTAACCATGTCGCGTTTGGTTAGTATGGAGGTAAATGATTCCTTGTGTGGGGAGTTACAAGTGTTGAAGAATTTAGTTAGAGAGTAAGACTGGGGGGAAACGGTGTTGGTGAAGCACCCCAAGGTGGAGACCCACTTAAATGATTCGAATAGCTGAATTTTTACCAAGCAACGATGATTTAAGTAAGAGTGGTTGAATCCAGTAGCATGTTCATTAGGGCCATCAAAGCTAAAGAAACAATGGAGGTAGTCATCAGAGTCGAGACTACCAACGTTCGAGAGAAGGACAACCTTAACATGGTCAGTGTGATTGGAGATAAGTGGAGTATGTGTAAAGGTATTTTGGGGGGAGTAAAACCCGTGCATTAAATTTTTTTTGAAGCGAGTAGAGGAATAAAGGGTATGGTTCCTAGCAATAGTTATAGAAATTTTCAGTTTGGTACGGACAGGTGTGTTAAGTCCATTAAACATTTGGGCATCCAGGGTGATAGGCAAGATAGAAGTATGAGTTATATCCTCAGATGATGATGTGTGTTGTGTGTGTCAGGAACGAGTTACTACATTCTTATTATTGCTATGTTCACATGGGAGTCGAGTTTAATGCGTATATCGGCAGTGTTATTATTTATGTGAATATTTTCCCTAGTATAGTGGGATTACCTTCTGTGTTATCCGCGGAGGATGAATGGGTGTAATGATAGTGGTATATACTTTATTGAGATTACTCGTTTTAGTGATTTGTTATACGAGTATGATGTTATCCTAATTATGGTTTTATAATATGCTTAAATCGATAGTGTGCAGATATTATAAGTCTATCAGGGTTACTACCTTGGTGTAGAATGTTTTATTCTGGCAAGGCCCCATCTACGAGAGGGCCGAACTCGCGTTTATATATTTTTATATATGTATATATATATTGTTGAGACTTCGAAAGTATAATGGTCTCGGATAATTATTTTCGATATGTGTAGGGACTTTATTGATATGATTCAGAGTGTATTTGGTTTATTGTTCAGCGAAAAGATTTAGCTGGTTATTATAATTAACGCTCAGGATGTGGTAATAAGAAGAATGCATTGTTATATCACCTTTTAGAGATGTGGAAGTTAATACTCATAGTTGTATGTCTGGGATGGGATTTTGAGAGCCCAGATTATATTTTCATGATGTTTATGGAAAGTGATTACCATCAATGTTAAGAGACAGTGTCTTTCGGAAGGAGTTCCTTGTTTAAGTGTAACTGGGGATGGAGATATAACTTTGTTGTCAAGAGATAGGAATATAGGGGTACATGTTATGGACTGAGGGCCTAACTAATTCCAATGACCAGCAATGCTAGGTAGTAGTGCATCGGGGGTTCCTTATTTGGATTTCTCTTTGCGAGACATCCCACGCATGAAACATAGCGTAAGGTTGGTAGTAAGGAGATGTTTGGCCATTCGTCCATGATTTGGGTACCTCGATTGTTAGGGAAGTATATAGTTATAACGGGAAGTTAAAGAAGAAATTACGATATAAGGCCAGTTGTGTGGTGAGGAAGTATTGATAATTTTGTTTTATTTTGGGCGGGTTGAGGGATGAAATGATGTTTAGGAAAATTTAGAATTTTGAATTCAGGGGTGATTGAGAATACCCAAATTGGTGTAGCCACGTTGCAAATGCAGGGACAATAAAGAGTTTGGAGTACTTATGAAGCGTATGTGATGTTTAAAACCCGTTTGCACGATGTATAGGGTGCATGGACACCTCGGTTTGCTAGTGTCAGGATCGTCAAAAGAAGAGACATAGATGGGTGAAGTTCTTACTTGTGGAAATAACGAAGTGGAAGTGGTAAAGTGGATTAAGCATCGTGAGAAGGACGAAAATCTATAGATTCATGTGAAATTAGAGTAGCATGTCCAATATTGGTTGAAGGGCAGTGGGAAGCCATTTAAAAAGGGGGTATCCCTTGAGAATACAAATATTTAACTATTATGGACAATTTAGAGCGGAGTTCCACCCAATCGAATGTTGAGGGTGGCTTATGCATAAATAGAGTGAAGATGTCAATAAGGTATAAAGAGTCCAGATGTGCACAACGTGGTGAATAGTGCACGAGCCAGAACTTTTGGTATACGCCAAAGGAAGAAGAGGGTTATTAAGTACCACTTAATGGGAGGAGTTATAAGTGAAAGTCGGTGTTGAGCGAGACATAATTAGTAGCACCACATGCACCACTTATAGGTAGAAATCGGTTGGAGTAAGGGTATCAATCAGAAGCTTGGTGTTGAGCCGACGATTCCAGTAGCGGAAGAGTCAAGATGGTAAATTTCTTTGATGTGTTACAATCATAAAGATGAGTAACGAGTTCCTTAGATTGTATGTAACGGATTGTCAAAAAGGAAAGAAATTTTTATATTCGTGGGTGATTTACACTATTAGATAATGACCACGCCGGTATGAGGTCCTACCCAGTATTAATCCGAACGAGGATGAAATACCCGAAACCCACCTTCAATATGGGGTATAAGGTAGTAGTGGGAAAATTTTCATTTTGAGAAAGTTGGATCACCTATAGCCCGAGGAATAAGCACAAGGCAACTAACGACTGGTGGAACTGTATGAAAGTAATTTTGTATTAATTGCGATTATTTCATTTTTTTTAGTAAGTGAAGTATAATATGATAATGGGGAGAGGATATTACCTAATAGGAAAGTTGTGCGAAGGCACCCGTACCTATTTATAAGGGACAAGGTACTTGCTGAGGTTTAGAGTGGATAAACCTTAACATTCTTCCTCTGGATGCTTATAGGTGAGCAAATTATCGGAGTTTTTGATCAGTCAGAAGTTGGAGTCTGATAACTATAATGGGTTAATCACTAACCATTTGAAGTGACTTCCCTTATGTAAAAGTCACAACATTGGGAACAAAGATTCAAATAACGGACAAGAGTAGTCTGATGTTTTATGGTTGCTCCCAGGAGGGGAGTTTTAAGTTTAAATAAAGACGGGAGTTGATACGAAGTGAGGTTCTAACTCACAATAATATTGAGATAATATGGCCAATGATGTGTAGGCTATTCTTATTCGAATGTTTAGTAAGAGCACAACGTGAGGTGAAATTATTGAGGTGTAACCCCATAACTGATAAAGTGTCAAGATTGTTCAACGAGCATTCTTATTCGAATGTTTAGTAAGAGAACAACGTGAGGTGAAATTATTGAGGTGTAACCCCATAACTGATAAAGTGTCAAGATTGTTCAACGAGCTTGTTGTGAAGTGAGGATTGTAGTGATTGAGCCTTTCTTTGTACTTTGTTTTGAGTACTAGAGGATACCTAATTTTTCCAAGTATGCCTATTTTTTCGAATTTCGGGACGAAATTTTGTTATTAGGGGGAAGTATGTAATACCCCGTATTTTTATGGCTTTTAATTATGAGATTAATTAAATAAAATTGATTTTAATTATGTGATTAATTAAATTAACTTAGGATGATTAATTTGAAATTAATTTGGATTTAAATAACTAGCGAGACGAGAGTTAGTATTTAACTATGATGATAATGTTGAATATTGCAAAGTGATTATGGTAATATGTGAATATTGAATTTATTAAAATTGTTGTAAGTTGAATATATGACAATTTCGGTAATTTAGTTGGGACGCGCGTGTCAGTCGTGTCAGGACCCAATTTAATGGATTTAATAGTATTTTATTTTTATGTCATCCGTATGATCATTTTGAGTGCGCCAACGTATCAGGAAGGGCCGAGATAGTCAGAAAACACTAGACGGGGGTTTAGTTTGGGTCTCGGGGCATTTTTAGGCCTAACCGGCATCCCGGGAGGGTGTTTTAGTCATTCTTATTTTTGGTGAATAAGGACCTACGAATTTTAGACTGATATTATCAGCCAACACTTTAGTCCCTTAGGGTTTTCACAACCAAAAAACATCATGGAAGTTAGAGAAGAAGAGAGGGGAAGTTCCAAGGGTTTTTCATGGCCATAACCCCCACTTAGAGGCTTTTGCACCACCGTCACCACCACCTGATAGATCGAAAAGCAAGGATCGTCCCCATACCGTCTACTTCATTGGATCAGAATATCTATTTCAGGCAAGTGATTTATCTTGCAATAATTTATGGTATATAATTTACATAATAGTTTAGGTTTGATGTCAATTTATGAATAATGGAAAAAAACATGAAATTGGAGACTTAATAATTGATTTGGGGTAGGTTTGCATGTAGTGGTGATTCGAAAAATGTTTGACGAACGAAATTATAAATTAAGGGTTATGAATCATGATATTTAATTGAGGATTATGATGATTATAGAATAAGTAGTGAAGAATTAGGGTTGTAGTGAAATTGATGACTTTTGTTCCAAGAAAACGATGTTATACTATAGTTTAATGATTCTTGAATGTTAGAACTTGTGTATATATGTTGGCTTAATGATTGGTAAACTTTCTTGGGAGATTGGAACGTTGTAATGGAGGATTTAGGGTGTAAAGATGGTAAAACCTATAATTGTTTAAGAGAAATATGGGCAAAAACCTACTAGATCGATCGATCGATCCAAGAATGTCGATCGATTGATAATTTTCTTCAATCGATCCAACTCTCCTGATTTTTGGCAATTGTTCCCCTTTAAGGTTTAACCAAAATTCCAAAGTCGATATTGATTCTTAGGGCGATTAATATAATATTGTGGGACTTAGTTAAGGTCAGCCGAGTCTTAGTTATTGCCTGGAAAATGTTATAACTTATGGGATTTAACGTTATAATTATGAGCGATTACCGAGTGAGGACGGTTTGAAATCTTTCACTTTGGGACTGAAAGAGGAATAAAAGACAATGTAAGGGTATGAACACTAGCAGAGAGATTTTATATTTACTGAGATAACCTTAGGAACAAATGGGAGACCTAGTATTCACTTGGGATAGGTATAGGTACCCGAATCCGTATGACGAGGTTTGTCGCCTTAAATAAATATTACGTAGAATATCCAGAACGTAAATATTGTGGGTGAGACTTAATATATAGGGGAGGAGTATACCTATATTTAATTTGTATATATATTGGTTGTGTGATTTCCTAGTATATGGATTATTGTGTGTATAACATACCTACCATACTTGCTATCACGGGAGGTCATTCATAAGAGGATAGTCTGGTCTCGATGTGAACTTCGGGGGGACTTTAGATTGATACCTCAGAACATAGGACTTGGAAGGGCTTATCGCTGAATGGATAAGTCTGCTGACCTTGGGAGCGTATGTATGTGCGTGGCCCATGTGTATGTGAACTATTTCGCCTCCACTATGTGTGATTTTCATTGAAACGGTTCGTGAGTGATTCGAAACATGTGATCCTCACGTGCGTGATGTACCGGAATTCGATAGCAGAGTATGAGGGCATCGTAGGTTCTATCCTTGTGGGGTGCGTGATGTTTATATGAGATATTATATTGGTGCATATACATATACTTGTGATAGTTATATTGTGTTGCTTAGTAAATGTGAATAACTAAGATATTTTAATGGACTAAGAATATGAGTATTTAATTAAAACTTGAGATAAGTAATTTTATGAACGTGAATATGGGTTATGAATATGTTTTATTTGGATGTTACGATTACATACCCTATGTTAGAATGAGAACGCAGGAGTGGTGCAGACTAGTTAGCTAGCGGAGTAACTAGGATGGGTTAAGGGTCTACATTAGGCGTGCACATTAGTTGAGAGGCAAGAAACTCATGTGAGAGTACGCAACTAACATGTTTATTATATGTGTTGTTTAATATTGTAATTTAAAAACTTGCAATATTTTAAAACTGTTTTCACCCCGGGCACTGGCCCATTTGCTTCCAAATCTATCTTTCTTGTAAAACATTTTAGGTGCCTAACCACAGGGACGCCAAGCATAGGAGTTCCATTATATTATTGACGTGCTGTAGCTGCGGTGGAAGTTACAGGTTCTCGGCATTAGACGCCTTCACATTTTGTACTTGATTCTACTCAGGGTTACTCATCTATTAGGGCATGTCTCCCATTTTCATTTAGAGATACATTGTGAGACTTTTAGTTTTATTTCAGATGTTGGTTTATTTATTCAGACTCATGTATCAGGACTTTATTTTTACTCTACTATTATATTGGAGTGTTTACTCCAGACTCAACTTATTTCATTTCGTTGATTATTCGTTTGATATTGTTTATGCGAATAATGGTTGTTGACTTAATTACTTGAATTATGTAAATTTAATTAGTAAAATTTGGCATCTCTCTTTTTAAATGTTAGGTGGCTAGTAATAAATTAAATGTTTTCGAAAGTGATGCTACAACTGAACCAACTTGATATTCTGTATTAATTTAATAACAAAGTATCTACCCGGTATTTAATTAGACAGGGTGTTACATAATTGTTCATTACCCACCTTCAAACGATCGTTTTACACCCTTTTACTTTCCAAAAATTCCACTCCCCCCCTAAAAAAAATTGACGCGACTGAAAATGTGTCTCAGAAATGCTTTCACTCTAGGCTCAAGTGTAAGCCTGTCGCTCAAGTATTAATCTGACAAGTCGGGCATCGATCCTCAGGGAAAAAGGACAACGAAGTTGTGACGACGGGAAAGACGGAGGAATCCTAACCTTGACTCTAAAAATAACGAGAAAATGATTTGATTTTGGGAATGATTATAACTAAATACAAATATGAAATTATAACAAAATTGCAACTACACCGACTTACCCAAATTATGAATGAAGGATGATTTGACACTTGTTGTTTTAAATGATGAGAAGAATAGGACGGGAATACAATCCCCCAACCCTTGTGTAGTGCATTGATAATATTAAACATAAATTTATCTGATTGATCTGACCCGAAATTTAGTACTCCCAAGCATTATGTATACGAGGTTCAAGCCCGCGTCATACCTAATCTGAGGATGAGTAAATCAGTATCGCGATAGTGACACTCAAATTGCACTCTAAATCATCACGAGTACCCAGAGGCAAACGAGATATAAAGATCTAAAATTATTGTGTAACTATGAAATACGATCATAGTCAATCAATAAATTCATCGGATCAATTTTATACACATACACATCAGGTTGGGTTCATGTACCCCGACCTTGGAAAATCTAGCCTTACATATTGAATTTAATGAAAACAATGATTATGTGCAGGAATTCATAATTGATCTAAGGAAAATGATAATTAGATGTAGAAACGAATGAGAAATAAAAATTACTCACTAAAATTATCCAAACAATAAATGCAACAAAGGATGAAACTGATACTCACAAAAATCGCTGAATAAATCTTCAACTGTTTGAAATAAAACTGCAATTCTGAGCTAAAACTAGGGTTTTTGGAAAAGAATAAGGAAACCCTACTAATTCTTCGTGTCTATAACAATACTAAATTGGGTCTTAAATACCCTACAATAATATCGAAATCAACTGCACTAGGAGTCTTTTTAGGAAGAGAAAATATTTTCAGATCTCGAAGACCGGACCGGTCCGGGTCTTAGGCGGACCGGTCTGCCCCCAAGGCGGATCGGTTCCTTTTATTTTGGGGCAAACCGGTCCGGGGGCAGACTGATTCTTTTTATTTTGGCCCCCTTCGGTTTGCATGCGATCCGGGATCTTCTGGAGTTTGGCAAGGCGGACCGGTCTAACTATTTGACTTTCTGTCTCATCTTTGACTACTCATAACTTTTATTCTGGGATTCCTATTGGGGTACCGTTTCTTCCTTTGTGCTCGTGAATGAGATGTCTTGAACTTCTCTTTCGGTACCTCATCCGAATTCCGTGTAGAAATTATGCTTTTGCCCTTGAGACTTTTCCTTCTTTCTTTCTTGATTCTACTGATTTGCTTCTTTCGTTTCTTGACATCAAATACCTGCAAAATCACTACAAAATACCATAAACTCGGTGTACTCATTAGGATCAGTCAGTAGCACAGTTATGAGATAAATCCAACTCAATTACGTTGTTCGAGGTGGTAAAAGTAACTAAATCAAGGGATAAATTAGGAAGAATTTATGCCTAATCAAACCCCACTAACTTAGAACTTTGCGCGTCCCGAGCAATGTAAAAGAATCCTAGCATGGCTCAACTTAAAAAAAAAATCATTTTATTGGGAAAAATACCTTTTTCGCGGGCAAGCGATTGCATTTAGCATATGCATCAAGCCGTTAAACCCCTAGGTTACCCTAGTAGGATGAGTGTTGTCTCGTGAGGGTTTGCAGAGAATATACCCACAAAATTCGACTCAAAGAGAATTCAACATATGAAAAAATTGTGCAATTCAAACTTTTCTAGAAAATTGTCATCATCAAGTCATATCTACAAGTCTCAAACCGTGGTGTGTGTGTGTGTGTAGCTAGAAATATACCCGCTAATTTCCACCGATTGACCATTACGTTACTTATCCGAAAATTCGTTTTGATTTCAATTTCTCACGGAATGCTCTCACAAACGAATCTCTCGGATTATGGCTATTCTCTTGGTATGCGTGATATAAAGAGTAAATGTAATGGAAGCAAAATCATGCATACGGTTAGAAAGACGAAAATTTTGTGGTGAAAGGACCTCATCGAAGGATTACAGTTTTAAAAATGGGAACATTGCTTTTATTTCGCGCACTTAATCTCCTCTATTATCTTTTGGTGTATTAGCTCTCCACGCGGTAACCAATTTCGCAATTTAGACTCGGTTAGGACTTTTTCGGATTTTAAGGTATATGGGGTACAATGACAATTGTCGGGAAGGTTGGAATTGGAAAGGTCATTAATGATGTCCATTTGTGCTTTTTTCGGGCTATTGCTCATTTTTTTTATTTATTTTTTGTTGAGCCTATTTATTTATTTCTTGCCCCTTTCTATGCACTTTTCAGACTTAATTTCTGAATTTTCTCATTTTTCACAATTCCTGCTGTTTGGGTTTTTCGGGTTATCAAACGAAAGGGACAATTTGTTTGGCTCAAATTGGGTTACAAAAGGGGTAATTTTTCGCTACTTTTTCTGGCCAATATTTTTGGGTGACAAACGAGGGCCTACTTCATTGCCCCAAAATGCCAATTGCGTTACCATATGCGCTTCGAGATGAAATTAAGTTTAGATATCAATTTGGCACCTTTTTTTCAAAGCAATATTACACTCATTTTTCAAAACCGATCAAAATGAAAGGATTGAGATCCTTGACAACTTTTTAGGCACTGAAAAGAACTTTGAGTTAACAATTAACTCGGATTGATTTAAAAACTCGTAAAAAGTGATAGGCTCGAATCTCACTGGGTTTGTTAATCTCCACACTTATTCGTTAAGTCGTCAATTTTCGCTCAATTTCCATCTTTGGTCAATTTTGGCTTTGTGTACGTTGAATTTTACAACTTGAGACTTCAATTCGACGTTTAATGATATTTTTGAAAATTTTGAATTCCAATATATATTTATTTTGAACAAAAATATTTTTGGGTTTTTCAAAATTTTATGATTTTTTTTGGGCATTTTGGAAAATTTGCGAAGTTGTAGAAATACGCACTTGTGACCCCCCCTAACTTAGATTTTTGCATTGTCCTCAAGAAAAAAGGACTAAAATCTAACTCAAAGCGAATAAAAAGTGCAGAAAAATAAAACAAACAAATAGAGAAAATGCAGTTTTTATTACAACAAGGCTGTGTTACATGTGCAGGGGAAATCATACAACTGTGAACAGGAAAAAAAAGAAAATGCTGCCAACACCATATAAAGCTTCACCGGGGTGGGGGATGGGAGGAACCGGGCGCGTTGGGGTCATAGGGGTTCTGGTAATAGGAAGGTAGTGGCTTATTAGGACCCCCTAAGCACCGATAGATGTCCGCTTGGAAGCGGAGAACGATGCTCATGTCGCGCTCGCAGTTGGTCTCGAGCACCGACATACGCGCGGGTAGGTCCGTGCCCTCCCACTCGAAATCTGGGTCGTCCTCCTCGTCTGCTGACTCTTCGTCTGGACTGAGATCCCCCATCTCAATGTCTTCACCAGCTGCCCCTATGTCTTCCTCTTTTTCGCTTGAGGCAGCCTCCTCTTCGACATCATCACCCCGCCGAGCCTGGAGGACGGCTAGCTGTTTGACGCTTTTGGTGCGGGTCCCTTGTCCGAAAGGACCGGGGAGGAGCGTAAGGTCGCTCGGCGCCTCAATGCCAGCATCCTTAAGGATGTATGTGATTAATCGGGCATAAGGAAGTGGGGTGACACCCTTCTCATCCAAGGATGCATTGATGATATCCGCGTATAAGGTGCGGCCCAAATGGATGGAAGTTTGGGGGTCGAAGAGATGATATGTCAAGGTAGCTTTCCGGGGTCGCATGGCAGAGTCATTGGACGTTTGTAATAGGTTGGAGTACACAATATGAAATGTAAGGCGCACCTTCTCGTTGAGTCATCCAACGGCGATGGTTTGCCCCGCCCAAGCCACGTTCGGTGCAATGCGGGCCATGATAATGTCCTTGTCGACCGGTGGGGCATTTTGGGGATAAGTGAATTCTTGGACATCCGGGACATCAAACTCGGCCAACTTGGTCGTGAGACTGTCCAAGGAAAAGGGTATGGGAGTCCCATCTATGAAAGCTTTGGCCTCGAATTGGCCCGTCCGGACGAGTGTACCATAGAATGAGCGAACTTCGGTTGCCCAAACCGCTTCGTGAGGTTGGTTGAGGAAATGTCACTAGCCCCGGTCCATGAAAAGGGCGGTGACGGAGTTGGGCAGAGCTTCCCATTGGACCGCGCGCTCCATATGGAGTTTGAGGCCCATATCGAAGTATTGAGCGCACCATCGCTCCTCTTGGAGTGAGCGGTATTCACCGTGACCGGAGGGGTGGATCACGGTGGAGTCATATTTGGTGGGGGCAGCACGGGGGGCCATGGAAATAGGAGGGAAGTAGTGCTGGAAAAACTAGAGAGGAAGAAGAGAGTGTTTGGGTTGAAGGTGTGAGGAGAAAGGGAGGATTGGAGGTGTATTTATAGTGGAAAGGGGAGGGGAAGGGTTGGTTTTGGAGGGAAAAGGGGATGAATTTGGGAGGGAAAGGTTGGGTTTGGGAAGAGGAAAAATGGATTGGAGGGAATGAATGGGATTGGGGGGAAAGGGGGGTGAATCTTGGGAAGAGGAGGAGGCAGGTCTGCAGAAGGCGGACCGGTCCGGCCTTTGGACTTTTCAAACCCTCGATAGGCAGACTGATTCCTTTAAAAATAAAAGGAACCGGTCCAGTGTCAGACCGGTCCGCCTGAAAAAGGAACCGGTCCGCCCCAGGGATGTTGGGCTGGACTTCTTTTACTTCGGTTTCAAGCTCTCTTCTTCAAAAATTTTCACTTTCCCGATATCCTCTCTATCCAATTGAACTATGACCCTCTCGATTTCACTGGTCAACACCCTTTGACTCAGAATTCCCAAAATACATGAATGTTTCTCCCGAACGAAACCTAGTCCTAATGACTTTCAAAACACACACGACTCTCACCCCATACGCGTCGGGAGTGCGACGACCTCACTTCAACAGCTCACTCAACCCCGTAAACGGGGTCCGACAACCAGACGGTGTCGAATTCTTCTGCACATGCGTCTATATATGGCTTTAGGAGTTGTCCATTTACTTTGAATGTATTTCCCCCTTTTAAATCGTCTAGTTCAACAGCTCCGTGGGGGAAAACATTCTTCACGACGAATGGGCCAGACCAACGTGACCGCAACTTGCCTGGGAAGAGGTGAAGCCGAGAGTTGTAGAGGAGAACTTTTTGCCCAGGGAGAAAGTCTTTTCGTCGAATGATGCTATCATGAGCGAGTTTCATCCTCTCTTTCGAAATTTTGGCATTCTCATACGCATCATTGCGTAGTTCTTCTAACTCATTCAATTGAAGCTTGCGGGCTTCACCGACCTTGTCCATGGCATAATTCAATTGCTTAATCGCCCAATACGCCTTGTGTTCGATCTCAACAGGAACATGGCAAGGTTTTCCATACACAAAGAGGAAAGGGGACATGCCGAGTTGATTCTTATATGCGGTACGATAGGCCCATAGCGAATCGTTCAATCTAAGGGACCAATATTTCCGGGTAGGATTGACGGTCTTTTCAAGAATGTTCTTAATTTCCCGATTTGCTAACTCAGCCTTTCCATTTGTTTGTGGGTGATATGTCGTTCCAACCTTGTGAACGACACCATACTTTCTCATAAGCTTCTCGAATGGCCTATTACAAAAGTACGTACCATTATCGCTGATTATTGCTTTCGGTGCACCGAAGCGGGAAAGGATGTGTTCCTGCAGGAACTTTATCACCACTTTGTTGTCATTAGTCTTGGTAGCTATAGCTTCCACCCATTTATAAACGTAGTCTACCGCGACGAGGATGTATAGGAAACCAAAGGATGGAGGGAAAGGATCCATGAAGTCAATACCCCAACAGTTGAATATCTCAATGATGAGTATAGGGGTAAGAGGCATCATGTCTCGTCGAGTGAAGGCTCCCATCGGTTGACACCTGTTGCATGATTTGCAAGCATCGTTCACATCCCAGAAGATTGTGAGCCAATAGAGGCCGCATTGCAGAATTTTAGCGGTCGTCTTTCTCGTCGAAAAATGACCTCCACAAGCTTTCAAATGACAAAACTTGATGACTTTTGGGATTTCATCATCCAGTACACATCGTCGGATGATTTGGTCTGCACAGTATTTAAAAGGGAATGAATCATCGTAAAAGAACATGCACGACCAAGTAAGAAACCTCTTCTTATCTTGCGTTTTCCAGTCGGGAGGGACGACTCCCGTGACAAGATAGTTCACTATATCCGTAAACTAGGGATATGAAGAGGTAGCGAAAAGCTGCTCATCCAAAAAATATTCGTCTATGGGTACGAGATCACTAGGTACGTCAGACGAAAGCCGAGATAAATGGTCGGCAATGACGTTTTCTACTCCTTTCTTATCTTTGATGGAGATATTGAACTCTTGTAGGAGTAGGATCCACCTTATGAGGCACGGCTTGGCATCTTTCTTCGCAAGTAGATATTTCAACGCCGCGTGATCGGTGAAAATAGTAATAGGAGAACCAATGAGATATGACCGGAACTTATCAAGGGAAAAGACTACCGCTAGAAACTCCTTATCCATGGTAGAGTAGTTGAGTTGAGGTCCGATAAGAGTCCGACTGGCATAGTAGATGACATGAGATTGCTTATTTTGACGTTGTCCTAAAACAACCCCGATCGCATAATCACTGGCATCACACATAAGTTCGAATGGTAAGGACCAATTCGGAACTTGCATGATGGGGGTGGACACAAGCATGTTCTTCAATTTGTCGAAAGAACTTTGGCATGCTTCAGTCCACTCAAACGGGGAGTCCTTCATGAGTAAGTTTTTTAAGGGCGTAGCGATGGCGCTAAAGTCCTTAATGAACCTTCGATAAAACCCCGCGTGACCCAAAAAGGAGCGCACGTCTTTCAGTGATTTCGGTGGGGGAAGGTCAGCTACGACATCTATCTTTGCCCTATCAACTTCTATTCCATTGGATGATACAATGTGGCCAAGAACTATTCCCTCGGTGACCATGAAATGGCACTTCTCCCAATTCAGCACTAAGTTCTTTTCCACGCATCGGGTAAGTAATTTTTCCAGTTTTTCTAGACAATGATCGAAAGAGGTGCCAAAAACGCTGAAATCGTCCATGAACACTTCGAGTCCTCTCTCGACCATGTCGCTAAATAAGCTCAACATGCACTTCTGAAAGGTCGCGGGTGCATTACACAAGCCAAATGGCATACGTTTGTAAGCAAACGTGCCAAAAGGGCAAGTGAAGGTCGTCTTCTCCTGGTCAAGTACATCGACCTCAATTTGGTTATACCCGGAATAACCATCAAGGAAGCAATAGTAAGGGTGGCCCGCTACTCTTTCAAGCATTTGATCAATAAATGGCAAGGGGAAATGGTCTTTTCTGGTTCCCGCATTGAGTTTCCGGTAATCAATGCAAACGCACCACCCGGTGGTGGTACGTTGGAGAACTAACTCTCCCTTGGCATTGTCAATCACAGTCATACCCGACTTCTTTGGGACGACTTGAATAGGGCTTAACCACTTGCTATCCGAGATTGGGTAGATGATCCCGGCATCCAATAATTTGATTATTTCGGTTCTCACAACTTCTTTCATGTTGGGATTCAGTCTTCTTTGCATTTCTCTAGAAGGTTTGACATCCTCTTCGAGATGGATCTTATGAGTGAAAATTAAAGGACTTATCCCCTTCAAATCAGCTATGCACCAACAAAAAGCACTTTGGTGCTTCCTCAGAATTTTCAATAATTTACCCTCCTGCCCTTCATTTAGGCTGGAGGAGATAACAACAGGAAATGTCTCATCCTCTCCTAGATATGCATATTTAATATGGGCGGGAAGTTTCTTTAACTTTAGGGTTAGAAATTTGTCACTGGAGGGAACCATGTGCGTATCCCTCGGAGGAAATTCCTCGAATCTTGAAACCTAATTAACCTCTCTCACATCCTCGTCCGACTTACTCTCATCGAGTAGCTCGCTCAATTCTTTAACCTCCCTCTTTAAGGCGGTGTATGTCCCTTCACTCTCGCATCTCACCGCTAAACGTGATTCTAAAGTGTCGCTACAGTAATTCTCCTCAAAGTACTCTTCTACTATCTCCTCTATGAGGCTCACCGCGTGAAGATCATCTTCCTCCCCTGCATTTTGGGCTATGTGGAAGATGTTGGTATCCAAGGTCATGTTCCCAAATGTGAGTTGCATTCTCCCATTCCTAGTATTGATGATTGCGTTAGCCGTAGCTAGGAAAGGGCGCCCAAGGATGATGGGAACATGATTACTCGAGTGGAAGGAGGGCTCCGTGTCCCAAATGACAAAATCCACTGGAAAGTAGAAAGTGTCAACTTGAACGATCACGTCCTCGACTATACCTCATGGGATCTTCACTGTTCGATCCGCTAATTGGAGAGTGACTTTCGTGGGCTTGAGGTCGCCCAAGTCAAGTTGCCTATAAATGGAGTAAGGGAGTATATTTACGCTTGCTCCCAAGTCAAGTAAGGCTTTTTCGATTTTATTCTCCCCAATGATGCAGGATATGGTGGGTGCACCGGGATCTTTGAATTTAGGCGGGAGTTCATTTAGTAGGACGAAGCTCACATTTTGTGCTAGAAAGACGTTCTTCTTCACTTTCATCTTTCTTTTAACCGTCAGCAGGTCTTTGATAACTTTGCCATACGCTGGAATTTGTTTAATGGCCTCAAGGAAAGGTAAATTAAGCTTGACTTGCTTTAGCACTTCTAGCACGTCATCACGTGGGTTTCCTCTATGGGAGGGAATCAACCTTTGAGGAAACGGTGCTGCGGAAGGCGGTTTCACTACTACCTCTGGCCCACTAACACCTTCTTGGTCACTCTCATTCAAGGGGACATCTTCGGCCTCTTTTGTGCCGGGTGAAATCTCCTTGGCTTTCGTTGTGTCGAGTGGAGGAGGTGATAAATCAACAACTCTCTTACTATGAAGAGTGGTTACATCTTGACATTGCTCCTGATGTTCAGTGGAGGTGGAGCTAACGCTAGTTTGACCTTGGGGAGGTCGTTGGCCTTGGGCAAGAAATTTGCCCTTCTCTTGAACACTCAATGAGGATTGTATTTTAGACAGATTCACATTTATGTCGCCGATCAGATGATCATATTTGGCATTGGTTGCGGTTTGGTTTGCAATGAATTGATTCATGGTATCCTCGAGAGTTCTTCGCTGTGGTGGAATATAATTTTCTTGAGGTGGCGGTGCTTGCACATGTCCTTGCATGTGTGGAGCTTGTTGAAAGTGTTGTGGTAGAGGAGGGGCAACATGAGAAGGAGGGTTCATTACGGCATGTTGTTGCCCATAGCTAAAACCGGGATGATTTTTCCAAGAAGGGTTATATGAATTCACGTTCGGGGCACCGAAATTGCCCTTAAAACCTCCTACACCACTAACTTTCTCTTGCAGCATTGCTTTGTAGGCGGGTATCGTTGAGCATTACTCAGTTGAATGTCCCGCCTCGCAAATAGCACACACCTTTACGACTGGGTTTGGAATGGGTCCAGCTGGTCCTTTTCCATATATCTCGCACATATATCGAAATCCTATCTCAAGAGTCTCTAATCGGCTATTTGTAATAAAATTCTTATCTACATGGAATAGCCGGATGCTAACGGAGTAGTGGTCACTTGTCTATTTTTATTTTGAGTGTTGGGATCAAAAGTGTCCTAGGATTGGGTAGTCTCAGCGACATACCTCAAGTGAAGCTCAGCATCCTGGGAATCCAAATCGATAAACGGACCACTTCCCATTGTTTCAACAAGTTGTTTGGAGTTAAGATTCAACCCATTATAGATAAAAGAGATGACTTGCACTGAATCAAATCCATAATGGGGGCATGAAGCAACTAACTCATTGAAACGTTCATAACATCGATGGAAGGACTCATTTTCAGCTTGTCTGAATGCTTGAATTTGAGCGTTTATGGAGATTGTTCGATGTGGTGGGAAGAATTTCTTGAGAAATTTTGACTGTAGCTCATTCCAGGATGGAATCGAGCTTGGAGGTAAAGACCATAGCCAGGCCTTAGCTTTATCTTTGAGCGAGAAAGGGAAGAGTTTGAGGCGGATTACCTCTTGTGTGCAGGTGTGATCATTGAGAGTATCACACACGTCCTCAAATTCCCTAATATGGAGGTATGGTTTTTTAGAATCCATACCATGATAATGCGATAGCATCTGGATCATCCCATTTTTGAAACGGAATTTCCCGGCATTATACATGAGTATAATGCATCCCGGAGTGACAGTACGCTCGGGATATAAGAATTCTCTAATCGGACGGTATGGGGGCTCTTCCTCACCGGTGGGTGCACTGCCGTGTTGTGACATATCTCCTTCACTTATTGACTCGGTGTTCTCACTGGGCGTTCTCGAAGTGTGTCCTAAGAAAGGGAAGGGAGTGTTATCGGAGAGTGAGTGCGACTGTGTGGGAGGTGGGATCCAGAACTGTGGGGCGTTTGGAGTGTGGGGACTATCAGGATTATACTCAACAATTGGATTTTCGTGAATGTTGATTGGAGTATTATGGGGTGTGGGAGTGGTTTCAGAATTTTGCATTAAATCTTAGGAGAGATGATGGTGAGTTTTTTTTTTTTGGAAATTTTTGGTCAAAGCTTTGGATTGACTCAATCTGATCCTAAGTCTACCTAGTTCCCCGGCAACGGCGCCAAAAATTTGACGCAACTGAAAATGTGTCTCAGAAATGCGTTCACTCTAGGCTCAAGTGTAAGCCTGTCGCTCAAGTAATAATCCGACAAGTCGGGTATCGATCCTCAGGGAAAAAGGACAACGAAGTTGTGACGACGGGAAAGACGGAGGAATCCTAACCTTGACTCTAAAAATAACGGGAAAATGATTTGATTTTGGGAATGATTATAACTAAATACAAATATGAAATTATAACAAAATTGCAACTACACTGACTTACCCAAATTATGAATGAAGGATGATTTGACACTTGTTGTTTTAAATGATGAGAAGAATAGGACGGGAATACAATCCCCCAACCCTTGTGTAGTTCATTGATAATATTAATCATAAATTTATCTGATTGATCTGACCCGAAATTTAGTACTCCCAAGCATTATGTATACGAGGTTCAAGCCCGTGTCATACCTAATCTGAGGATGAGTAAATCAGTATCGCGATAGTGACACTCAAATTGCACTCTAAATACCCAGAGGCAAACGAGATATAAAGATCTACAATTATTGTGTAACTATGCAATACGATAGTCAATCAATAAATTTATCGGATCAATTTTATACACATACACTAACACATCAGGTTGGGTTCATGTACCCCGACCTCGGAAAATCTAGCCTAACATATTGAATTTAATGAAAACAATGATTGATGTGCAGGAATTCATAATTGATCTAAGGGAAATGATAATTAGATGTAGAAACGAATGAGAAATAAAAATTACTCACTAAAATTATCCAAACAATAAATGCAACAACGGATGAAACTGATACTCACAAAAATCGCTGAATAAATCTTCAACTATTTGAAATAAATTTGCAATTCTTAGCTAAAACTAGGGTTTTTGGAAAAGAAGCAGGAAACCCTACTAATTCTTCGTGTATATAACAATACTAAATCGGGTCTTAAATACCCTACAACAATATCGGAAGTCAACTGCACTAGGAGTCTTTTTAGGAAGAGAAAAGATTTTTAGATTCGAAGACCGGACTGGTACGGGTCTTAGGCGGACCGGTTTGCCCCCAAGGCGGATTGGTTCATTTTATTTTGGGGCGGACCGGTCCGGGGGTGGACCGGTTCTTTTTATTTTATCCTCCTTCGGTTTCCATGCGATCCGGGGTCTTCTGGAGTTTGGCAAGGCGGACCGGTCCGGCTATTTGACTTTCTAGCGCATCTTTGACTGCTCATAACTTTTGTTCCGGGATTTCGATTGGGGTTCCGTTTCTTCCTTTGTGCTCGTGAATGAGATGTCTTCAACTTCTCTTTAGGTACCTCATCCGAATTCTGTGTAGAAATTATGCTTTTGACCTTGAGACTTTTCCTTCTTTCTTTCTTGATTCTACCGATTTCCTTCTTTCGTTTCTTGACATCAAATACCTGCAAAATCACTACAAAATACCAGAAACTCGGTGTACTCATTAGGATCAGTCAGTAGCACAGTTATGAGATAAATCCAACTCAATTACGTTGTTCGAGGTCCTAAAAGTAACTAAATCAAGGGATAAATTAGGAAGAATTTATGCCTAATCAAAAATCAAGCACCTCATTTATCTCCCAAAAAAAAGATTCCTTTCAATTTCGATGAAGAGTATCCCCACGCGCACACTCTTAGTCGATCGTCTCTAACTACACCTCGAATCGCAATCAAGGTTTGAGGATGATTCGGCCTATAACAAATAATCCTCAGGATCAAATTTGAAGGAACCCTCATAAAATGCTAGCTTTAAAACTTACACATAGGTTAAAAACATAAAGAGCAAAAGTATGCAAGACCAAAATGCTAATAATCAAATATCAAATAATCCAATAAATAATAAACAATCCCTCTAGGGACTTTAACCAACTGATCGATTAAAGTCAATAATCGATGAGTTATCCCCTTCAAAACTCATCATTATAAATTCTTTGGAGATCCATTCCCACCCCTACACATGGAACTAGCCAAAAGTAAGGGCCCAAGACCTTTAATCAATCAGTTAAAGTCCTGAACCATATCCCTATAAATAGATGTCCCAACCAACCTTCAAAAGAATCTCCAAAACTAAGATTGATTCGGTTTACTATCTCTTTTTAACCCCAAGTGCACGAGATACTAGAGCTCATTCTGAAAAAGTCTCAAAGAAGCTTGTACTTCATAAAAGTCATTTTCCCCTCAAGAAAAGCTCATACTTACACAGAGTCACTTCCAAAAGAGGTTTTTACTTCTAAAAAGTTGCCTCAAATAGAAAACATATTTGAAACATTGCATGGATTCTAGGAATACCAAAACTTCTAAACAAAGTTCTGCACGATTGAAAACGGACTTCTTCCCACCTCGGACACCATATATATATATATATATATATATATATATATATATATATATATATATATATATATATATATATATATATATATATATATATATATATATATAAACCATACATACTTGTTTATCTTCTTTAACCCATGACCCATTTAAGGGACCATGAATCGAATTTACGACATTTATATTTGTTAAGCTTGGTTTTTAACCCTGCACCTCTATTTGTGTCTAGAATTGACACACACATATGCTAAAATAATACAAATTAAATTCCATGATTCCAAAATAAAAAAAATGAAAATATAATTTCCAAAACGGTCTGAGGAAAGTGCCATTGACCTGTGTAGCCGAACTTTGAAGGCTAAAGTCTAAACTTCAGTTACTCTCACCACTTCTCTGAGCGAACGAAATCCGTCCCTGCAATGGCATGATGAATATGTGTTTTCATATAAATACTTTTAAAACATCATCTTTTGATCCAACACAATGAAAAGGCTATATTAAGGACTAAGCTCTATGAATATTGGACTGTGTACCTTGTATACTTTCTATCCCATTGCCTACATATGTAACTATATTTCGTCTATTGGAACTACATTGGCTTTTGATCTCAAGTATCCTTTGGTAAGTAGGCGATATATCGAGCTTAACACATGAAGCCCAAGTCTAATAATATGTTTCTAGGCATATTATTTCTTAGGGATGCCTTGTGATACCCCGGTCCTAGCTTATAGGTCACCCATAGGTCAATTCTAAATGGACCAGATGCGTCAAGTGTGAAGTGATGTGAATAACCCAAAATAATATTTCTACTTCATTTATCTAATTTAAAGTACCAATATTTAACATACACTTCTGTTTTCATATAATATAAAGTAACTAGCCAAGTGACGAACCCAATAAGGTGCATTCTAGGTTTAAGTAATCGGAGTTACTAGTGTAAAGAGGGTAAGAAATACTGTCAGTATAACACTCTCAAATACGAAATTATATTTTTCCTGTCGTAACAAAGAAGGGATGTAAGCCTATGCCCAATGGGATTCCTAACCAAATACAATATAGAAATGAATGTTAGGAAAATAAACCGATGCTATGACATAGTGACACTAGTGTATATATATATATATATATATCGTGGTTAGATTAAGAAAAACACTTTCTTTATCACTTCTTTGAAAAAGCATTATCTTGTTTCACAAATATGTTAATTTTCTTAGTTTTCTTCCAACACACACATAACTAAAGTTTAAAATGATCATTTGTATATCTTGACCTAACTAATCTTAAAGTACACCTTTTAAGAACACATTACCATGTTAACATGGGTTATGTCATTTGTTCATCCACCTTTTATCTTTGTTATTACTTTAAACTTATCTTTCCATGGAATTTATTTTGTTTACCTTAATTCCATTTAAGTCCATCTTAAACTTTCTCGGTTTGCACCTGTATTCATTTATTTTCATTAACCATTTATGGAATTATTACCAAATTCCATTTACTTTACTTTTTATCAAAAATTTTACTATATCCCATTTGTATTAACGACCTTTCACTAACTGCACATGCATTATGCTTTTATTATGCAGTTGACCGTATCATGAGTGTTATACGTCCTTTTCATCGTCTGTCACCATGTTGCAATATGTTCATGATCATTGGTTTGGGGTTTAAGCATTAAGTTGCACCCTAGGGCTCCAGGCCCTTCTTAAATTTTTTTCGTTCTCCTTTGTAAAAATTGTTTCACTTCACATTAATTACTTTTTTTTCTTGCGACCTACCCACCTTTTTATCAAAATCCCTGGCTTTCAGCCGTACTTTTATTTTCAATAAATGAAACTTTTATTTACTTAGTGTTACTTAATTGTTTCACCTGGCATGAAGGACAAATCCAAAGGTAAATACCACTTTGTCATCCTTATTATACACTGTGAACACATTTTACCATTTAGTCCTTAATACACATTTTAGATGTATTTTCAACATCTTTACCTTTGCAAAACTTTATCCCATTTAGTGTTCCTTTAAGTATTTTTATCCCATTTAGTGTTCCTTTAAGTATTTTCAAAACCTACATGTATTTTAAGGACGATGTTCAGCATTTAGTGTTCCTTTAAGTATCTTATATAACAAATCCCCCATTTTTTTATTCACAATTACAATATTTGGGACAAAATTAAGATTTCGTTCTCTTTGGGGTTTATTATGTAAATATTTCTATTTACTTCTTTTACTTACAATTAATACTTTAATTTATAAATGTTCAAAGTTTTACCATTTGAAACCATACTTACTATAGTTCACTCCATGCCCATTTAAAAATGTTTATCAACATTTTCATAATTTCTTTCAAGTTAAATTTACGTTACTTTATGTAAACAACATTTTAAAAATTTTCCCCAAATATTTTCATGTAATTCAATCCCTTTTTACTTATAATGTCATTTCAAGAAGTAATATATTTTTATAATATTTTTACTCATTACATTCATAAAAAAAATTATCCAAAGCATTTTATTCCCACATTTTCATAAGTGTTTTCTTGAAAACATAAATTTTTAGACATTAGTTGGATTTTTATTTTATAAAAATCAACACACTATATTCTAAAAATTTGCAAATTGAAACTATATTCAAGACTCAGTTTTAATATTTCTTATTCATGGGAGCTATTCCATAATTTCATAATTGTTCCCATTTTATAGTCTAAAAATTTAATAACTAGAAAACCATGTGTTAAACCTATTTTAACACGTTATTTGTAAAAATATTATAGCATAAATTTCATAAATAAGAAGCATGTATAAAACCAAATATATATACACAAATATATAAAAAACATGCATAATATATTTTCAGAATATAATATCATAAAATAAATCCCACTTCAAGGAAAAATCCACCAAATAATATGGAGAAAATAAGTTCCAAATTCTCAAAGAAATATCAAACTGTCCTTTATTAGTGTCCATCCCAACTCCAACAAAAATATACTGCAATTCTCTCTTAACACACCCTTAAACTTCCTCAATTTGGTGTGTTTATTCATCATTTTATGTGGCCAGTAGAAGGTACTTTTATTGGATATTTAGGACCTATAAATAAGATTGAGAGAGTTTGTATGAAATTTGGTCTAATATGTGTAGATGGAAGAGATGACTTTTTATCTTATATAGACTCTAAGAATGGTCCAAAGGTTTTAACACTGAAATTCTCTTAAATGGTGCTGAGCCCATTTGCAAGGCATCATCCTTTTTCTTATTTTAATCCCTACCACTAACTTATACAACTTTTATAATATATATAAACAACCTCACATGACACAAGTTTGTACATATAGTATTCTCTTATACAAGCATGTAGAGCTATCTTTAATATTACTAACCAAATTTTTAAACAACATAGTTGGAAACTTTATATTCTTTGTTTTACACGGTTGTAACTTATGAAGCCAAAACAAGTGAGTACCAATTGTATTTTCGAAAGCTTTACTACATAATTATGTGTATCTTTATGTGTGTAAAAATATGTGACTTGTAAATAAAAGAGTGAGATGCAGTCCCACCATTTGTTTTGCACATCCTTTTCTTTTCATTGCTTTCTCCTTGTTAAATAACGAACCCACACATAAGTAAGCCATTCTTCTTACTGAGTTGTATTTCTTTATATTTCACGTGGCTAAAATAATTCGATAATTAACCACTAACATATACTAATATAAATACAAATATAGTATCGGCCTTATAAAAAAAGAGATAGCTGCCCACATTATTATAACCCAGTATATTGATATATATACACATGCATTACACACATGAAATCACACCTACATATGTTTAATTCGTCCAAGACCAAAACTAGTTAAAGTTGATACCAAAACCTTTAACCATCTCCTATAACTATGTATTGACATGCATATAAAATAGGTATACGTATATGATATGTGCTAAGCTACATATACCCAAAAAATATAAACTAAAGTTATTTCTTCCCAAAAATGAATTCTCAGTCTTAATAGTATTTTTCTATAAAAATATATATATATATATATATATATATATATATTTTTTTTTATCAAAATGAAGCTTGTAACCCATATACAATAATAACCTTTAAAACAAGATTACGACACTTATTATATGTTACTAACACAATACGAGTGGTTCACGTACTTTTATTTATTTTCGTTTAAGGTCAGTTATCGTATTTTGACCATTAATTATCCTTTTTATGTCTGCGCGTCATGCATGTACCAAGTCAAGCCCGACCACGACATGCGATTTCATATTTATCATATTCAACCTTTGTATACTACATATATATTTGTACATGTAAATTTTTACGTGAAACTTTTGCTTTAAACATAAATTATACTTTTTGACAATTATGCGACCCATGGAGTGCAACACGTGTGAGTATTTTACTTAAACCTTTCGCGCGACCCAAAAAATTACTTTATTTATAGAAATTCACTCCGTGCCAAACTTTTCATAACAATATTATTTGAACCATTTTCGAAGTTACTATTCACCCAAATTACTATTCATCCAAAAATTACGATTTGACTTACTCATTCAAAACTTATTATTCAAGGGTCGAGGTATTACAAGCTTCCATCCCAGTTCAAATCCCTTTCCCCTCTTAGTCCATCCCAATACCAAGATAAGTGTTTTACTTTGCTTATCAATAATCGAACATTACATCCTTGATGCCACCTCCCCCTTTCTTAACCCAACTCCTCCCACTTATTATACCTCCAAACTAGTCTGAAGAAACACACCTTTTGGCTAGTGATGGATCGACTATTATAAGGTTATGGGCCAATGTCAAAAATCTTACAGTTCAATCCCATTTTTCCCTTGCATATACCATCCCTTCCCCTTTCAAGCCAAGTCTTACACTAGCACACACATCATGTTTGAACACTGTAAAATCAAACTACATAGGCTTTGATCCCAAGTCTCCTTAGGTACATAGGTGCAATATCGATTCCTTCTCATGAATTTGATCCTAGACAATATATCTCATGATATGTCATCTCCATCGAGATACCTCATTTCTCATATAAAATCAAAAAACTATATCAAAATATAATCTCCCAAACATCCCTAATAATGTTCAAACACATACAAACGTACAAATATGTATACACTAATAAAAAACAAAGATGCATCCATCTCTTATATATTTTTTTCAATCTCTACTTAAAACACGAATGATATATCAAACCATCTAAAAGTCAAGCTTTATCGCACACTCACATTCACCATAACGTCCACCCGTTATACAATGATCAAAATCATATACGAATGATATATCAAACTATCTCAAGGCCAAGCTTTCTCGCACACTCACATTCACCATAATGGCCACCCGGTATACAACGCATAGAGTCATTCACAAGTACCTTTGTGTACTTGTATCGATTAAGTGATGTTCTTATACCTCTCACTTATATCGTTTTTCTACCTACGCATCTATCTATAAATTTTGAGGGACCCTTACGCTAAGGTCTCTAAAACGTTTTAAAATAATTATAAAGTAATCGATAAATGTAAAGAGGAATAACAAGAATAAAATTAAGGAACCATATTTAACAAGTGGGGTGCCTAACACCTTCAACACTTGTAACCCGGTTCCCAAACTCACATAATAGGGATCTCTAGACAAACCACATACTCTAAAACCTACCTTAGGATTAGCCCGAAATGGCTAACCAGAACCTTTTTGTTTATTTTATATAAAATAAGTTGGTGATTTTGAACACCGACACAACATACCAAAAAGAACCTAGACATGGCATTAAGCCTGATCGAGGTGCAAATCGACCAAGAGGTCGAACCTCGGACCGATAACCCGACCTCGGGGGGACGAGTCGAAAGGAAAGGACAAACACTCTTGTGTCCTCTTGACGAACGAAACACAAGTTCCCCTCCGAGCTCTACGTTGACGTGACATACCGCTCGAGGCCCGCAATGAGACAATCGACCTTCATCACAATAGATGTCCGTCATAATGAATTTTGAGAATGAGTACGAGCCTATCCCTATTCTAAGGGAGAGTCCGAACTGTCGTATAGACACGTGACACATCGTTGGTGTTTATTATTTTATCCTCCTTCAAAACCTTAGCAAATGAAAAACAAAAGTTAATGCATGATATTTTAAATACCCAAACAAATAATTATACATATAATATAATAATAGTAAAATGCAAGTCTCTCAATCATGTTGTGCCACATGTCGCTCATTAATTCTCTCTTTACTTTCCCAATTATCTCTTCCTCTTCTCTCAGCTCTCTCGAGGGCCATTTTATTTCTCTCACATGACGTTTATTGTTCACATTTCCATATTATGTTTCATATCTTTTCTTTTTATATATGTTTTGATAGTTTTCATTTTTTTATTTTTTATTCATCAAATCTAAAATAATATAAGTATAATGAAATACCTTCAACAATGATATTACATGTGTTCCTCATAAATGCTATAAATAATATTTTATTTTATTTATTATATTTATTTTTCTACATTAGTCAATAATTACTATTCCTCCATCTATTATATATATATATATATATATATATATATATATATATATATATATATATATATATATATATTAGAATTAGTTTGTCGTGCCATGCATTTACCTTATTTTTTTAGAATTTTTAATATAACAAATCTCCTATAATCATATCATTACCGTATAAATTAGTTCTTACTTTTGTACAGTCTTTTTATATCAAATGTTAATTTTTGTATACTATAAATATAATATTATGTTTTTATATATTTGATATTACTTAAATTTAAGTGCCAATTTTTTAATTCTCCTTAATTAATTATTTAAAAATTATAAAACGCTCGTATACAAACTTGTATAAAATTACAATACACACCACTGGCATGTGTATAATTAACCCATGTTTCACCTATGCCACTAAAAGTTCAATATCTCCTTAGATCTATAATTTGTAACTGTTGATTCACTTACGAGTTTTATAACCCCGCACGATGCACGATCGATTTATAAAATGTTTCAGAAAAACATATGGATATTACATAGATGATAAATGAAAATGCATCGTTAAAATATAAATTATTGTTAGGGATGTAAGTACTTAAATTAAAAATACATCGATAAAAAATCATAACGATATTATCGTTCAAATAAGGAAAAAAATTATAGTGAGGAAAGTAATTACTTTTATTACAATGTTTTAAAATCAACATATTATACGGTAATTCACTCTCAAAATGAGAAGTATATAATCGACAATACTTTTTTTAGGGTGAGAGAGAAACAAAATTATTGGACAAAGTGTGACCTGAAATTATATCACTTGTATATTTTCTTATCTAATTTTCTCTCCATCAACGACTTTGATGGTTGTACTCATTCAAGATTAAGTCTTAGAAAACTATCTTTAAACTCAACAGATTTGAAACAACATACTTATGTAGAATTAAGAAAATTTATATTTTGAATTGAATTTAAAAACCTCTTTGTAGGGTTCTAATAAATACCATATATATTACAACGTGCAATTATAAAAAAAAGCCATGATTACTTTGATTCGATAAAAGGAGACTACTAAACTATAGTCATATAGGTTATTCCTCAAAAATAATCTCTAAATGTAGTTTTTTATCGGTGAGAGGGAGCTTTAGGATGTGAGGAAAACATGAATTAAAAATATAAAACGTGCATGAAAGTAACATTTATGATATATTTACTATAATTATCTTTATAAATTAAGTTAGATATATGCTGACATGTTGAACTTTAAAAAAGATGGTAAGACATTTATGCTTAATGTAGGAGAGATATTTATTGTGGAGAATACACAATAGAGAGGTGGCTATCTTATTATAGAATTAATGATTGACACATGGCACAATTCTAGTAAGAGCCTATATATATATATATATATATATATATATTATCCTTGCGCGATGCGCTGGCAGTTTGACGAATATTATTAAAGAAACTTAAAATGTAAGAAATATAAGAATATAAGTCAGTACAACACATAAAAGTCATTTTTATAAATACATAAAAAAAACATATTCAAAGAGTAAACTTACCACTTAATCTAGATATATATCATAGAGGGAGAGTTAACCATAACTCAGCCTTAAGGTTTATAATTGGTTAATAATCTTGTGTTACAATTTGTTACCTTCTTCACTCTCTACGATTTTTTTTTTAATTTGTTCCAAAACAAATTCCTACCAGCAAGATCGATTGCATAATTGTCATGTAGTTCTTTCTAATAACTGAGTGATACGAAAATTTATAAGTGAACATTTTAAAATATACTAACAAAGTAACACACTTTTCAGTTTTAATAACTAAGAACCTTTATATAGGGGCACTGAAATTTTATTAAATATTTAATTAACATGAAATTATTTAAGGGGATTCGACATGGTATATAAAATCTTACTTTGTGTTACTTACGTTAAACTATGAAACCAAAGATAATTTGTAACACATAAATAGATAATAACAAATTATAAAAGAACATACAAAATATACAACATTAAAGCTTGTGAGCAGAACAGTTGAGGACCTTAATGCTTGGTTTGTAAATATTAGAAGTGGGTACAAATATATAAACAAACATTTGATAGAGCCTATAACTGATTTCCTCTTTATTCAAGTTAAATAGATCAAAGGGAGAAAAGACAACAATTAAAGGAGCTCAAACACTTGTTGTAAAAACATGTTATATTGTGGTTGATTTCAATAACTTCAATTAAACTGTTAATCTGTAAACAATACATATATGATTCACGTTTATTACTAACCACCAGTATGAAAAACATTATTCAACCAACAAATATGTCTGGAGATGATCTTGTACTTAGGCATGTACAACTTAGTATATATGGCTACATGGAAACCATAAGGAAATTAGACATACCATATAAAAAATCTTCTATAACACCCCGTAATTCTGAGGACTGAGAATTTTATTATTTTTGGGAGAAATAAAACTTATTTAGATTGGAGAATTTTAAATTTATAATTTGGAGAGTTTATTTGAATTAAAGGAATTATTTAATTCTGACGAATTTAAATTTAATTATTTGGATTGTTGTTGTGTTGCATTTTTGAGGTCGAAAATCAAAGGATATTATAAAGTATTTTGGATGACAATTCTGAGTACACGGTTGAGTCCAGATAGGCCGAGATAGTCGAAAAAGAGTACCCGAGAGTAGTAATCGAGTCTTTGGATAGTTTTGGACATAACCGGGCCATCACGGTGTAACACCCCGCCTAAAATAATAACGGGTGGCCAACCCTATACTATATTAAATCAGGAATTTCAGATGGTCCAGTCTCAACATCAACTATCGGTACTATATAATATAGGACTAACTACCCGATATCATATAAGCGAGATGTTAAATAAATTAAAACATGCAACATAACACCACCCAACACTACAAAATTTCTAATAAATAAGAGAGATGCAAGAAAGAACTATAAGAAATGAAGGGTATCACTATACATGAATATGCCATAAATAAATAAACCCGAATAAGCTGTCGGGTCACAACAAATACAATAACTGAAATGGAATAAATATAAACATGTCTATAAATATCCCTATGATACAAACCCGATATACAACATGAAGCCTACCTAGAATTTTAAAGATGTAGGAAGCGGCTACATGAAACATCCCGCAACAGTCCGCACCTGTCACGGCTCCCAAGACTCTGGATAGAAGGTCATCCGGCATCCCTGCGGTAGGATACCTGTGGAAATATATATGTATATACAAGAAGGAGGGAGAAGTAAACGGGTCAGAGCCCCGAATGTGTAAAATATTTAGCAAGTGCGTTAACCGTGCATAATAAATACAGGTGTACTTAATTTCATAAATAAATTGAGACCGCACTCTCGTGGAACCCTAACTCACCTCTCATCTAAAGGCGCGCACCTATTCGCGTCCTCAATTTTAGTTAAATTACCCCAATTGATTTTTAGGACAACCTAACTTATCAGGTCTAGCCTATATCCACGAGAGCTACCTTCCCGTCATAATCCAAGGATCCACCCATTTCTAATCCTATTAGATTATGATTACAACAATTATGACATAAAAGGCTTAATGACTTACCGATTAATAATCCCATGAATTATAATTATCATAATTCCTAAAACATTACCCCTATACATATACATATATATATATATATATATATATATATATATATATATACCTATATAGGCTAAAAACGTAGGAATGAATATACTTAATAATATGCACATGGAATATTGGCAAGACTTCTCTTTAATCCCAAAATTGTACTACGTTTCGTGCGTGGGGAGTCTCGCAAAGCGAAATCCAAACAAGGAACCGCCCCGTTACACTACTCCTGACAAGGTCAAGATCAGAGATCCGAGATGCCACCTATGGAATTACTTCTCTCAAATCTCGACATGGCACTGCGTTTCGTGCGTGAGGTGTCTCGCAAAGCGAAATCCAAACAAGGAACCACCTCGTTACACTTACTCCTGGGCAATGTCGATCCTAGAGATCCATAATCCTCAACATACAAGTATATACTAACATTACTAATAAACTATAACTCCTAAAGAAAGAAAGAAAGAAGAAAAGAAAAGAAAGAAAACAAATAAGATAAAATAAAAGAACCTCCAATAATATCCTTGGGATGATGTAACCGAATAATACCTTATGTGCGATACATCAACCCCCATCAATCTAGTACACCATGATCATCTAAGATGTACTTCATAAAAGTCCATATCCTTTCATCTATCGGATATATATAAATATATATATATATATATATATATATATATAGGTATTTATTTCTAACTGTATATATATATCATCATCAATCCAATAGCCAAGTGTACATACTACATATGATGTACAAGGCCATGCACATAATATACCCGGCTATATATATCGCCGATAAACTGCATCAGTGCTATCATCTTCCCAGTAGCCCGGCTCACGTAGCAATACTGGGGCCACCGTTGTGGGACTAAACGACACCCATCTCGTGGCAAACACATGCACACGACGTCCCGGGAAGCGGTCATAGTTCCAACCGGCAATGAGACGAAACATACCCACCACGTCTCATCCCAAAAATATATATCTATGAGAGTGCAGCAGCAGCGGAAATATTGCGACTTCTCAAATAAAAACCAATTTTAATTAAATTCCTTTTAACCCAAATTAACCCTAAGCATGCAACTAGGTGTGATTGAAACAATATGAAATCATGCAAGAATTATTCAACACACAAAGTTTAAGGAAAAATCCCCGAAGGGCAAAACCTTTTATTTCTAGAACTTTAAAGAATTTACAAGACCATTGACTTACATACAACCTGATAATCGCCCACAAGTGTAACGCACGGTGTCTTCGGTAAACCTTCAAAGCAACGGCTAGAAATAGTGTGACACAGAAACACCCGCAGGTGTCGGTTCCTATGTCGGCGGCTGGAATTTTCCCTTTCCAGGAGGGCAGCAATGAAGAGGAAGAAGCGGTCCACTTCACAAGGGTTGAACAACAGTAATGGTGTTCTTGGGTTACCAAACTTTGATTCACATAGATATGGAAGATGTGTGAATCTAAAAACCTAGAATCATAGGACTCAATAGGTGAAGACTTTAGGGTTGATATGCTCTGATAATCGTGGGAAAGTCTTAAGAAAACCAACTGCTGATCGTGGTTTAAATAAGGGATCGAAACCCTACAAAATCGGCTGCACGATCTGGCAGTGATTATCCTCGCCGGATCGGTCCGATCGATGAGGCGGATCGGTCCGGGTAAGTCGGATCGGTTCTTTTTCTGAAACCGGATCGGTCTGGTTGGCATCGGATCGGTCCGGGACTTTTGCCTTCATCGGTTCGCTATGGATCCGGTGGCTACTGGAGTCTGACAAAACGGATCGGTCCGGTAGATGGTCGGATCGGTCCGGTAAACCGGATCGGTTCTTTTTCTGGACCGGATCGGTCCGGCCAGGTCTGATTCCCAAATTCTTTCTTCTTTTGATCTTCGGATTTTGTTGATGACGATGTGATCTTTTCAACCAACAATCTTATAACGGCGTATGACATAACATATACATAAAGATGGACAAATTGTCCTTACAAATCTCCCCCTATGTCTATGCCGGAACAAACATAAAAAATCCGAATTATCAAATATGAAATTTCCTATACAAATCTACCCTTCCATGAACCCAAAACTGAAAGAGTACAAGTGAATAAGACTGCATCGTTTGTTCTTCAATTCTTCAGGAATCTCAAAGCTTTTCTCATCAGGGTGTGCAATTCAGAGATCATCAAGATAGTGCCTACACACATGAGATAAAGCAAAATACCAAGTGACGTATCGAGTTTTGAAATGAGATAAACATAAGCATATATATCAATGTAAGATGATATTCTCAGAATTTCAAAAACTCCCCCATAATCAGATAATTCATTCTCCCCCTTTTTACGATGTCCCCAAATAGACAAATGAGAGAAATAAATCAAGCAATCAAGTACCGGGATGTCACAAGGCATAAAATCACACCATGAATGAACATAAAACAACCAAGTCGGTGAAAGCGTAAAAGAATGGGTGTGATCAAAATTCGATAGGAAAATCAAAGCATACAAACATGACATATGTGCACGATGAATATTGGATATTCCTAACGAATGAACTCAAATGCTTCCTTTGGTGTAAACGAGTGACAGTATAAGATATTGACTCAATCAAATCATCAAATCAAAGCTCAAAGTGATTTCTACACCAATAACGTCCAAAATGATTTATGCTTTTTCAGGACTTTCAAGGAAGTGCAAACCCGTTTTTCAATCTCCAACCAAACTCCCTTAGATTTATATTATGAATAGAGGTATACTAAATTCTCAAACTTTGGAGAATTGATGGTGAAACCTAAATGGCCCATATATGGCATGTATTACTTTTTATTGCCTTTCAATTTTTTTCGGGCTCTTTTAACCTCTTAGGACCTCGGATATTACAATTCCTCCATTTTTTAGGTCCTTTTTAACGGTGGCTTTTGCGCAAAGGATTAAAATCAACTTTCGCAGCCCCTCCCCGTTATGCAAATATGCGCACAGTCTCACCAAACGGTTTTTACATGCAATCCAATCTTGTCAAGTTTTATCGCATTTTATACATTGTATAGACAGGATTGAGATGGAAACACTCAAGCCAACATGTGATAAGACAAGCACAATAATCAAACAAATCCGTGCATGTGTGCAATAAAGGAAACATGAGTCAAACATGTAGGAAGTAACACTTAATTACATCTTAATGACTCCAATCATTACAAAGCACAAGGATGAATTGACCTATTGTCTCAAAACACTATCAAACAGTCACATGAAAATAATGGAATGATGTTGTGACTTGGTCATCCAAAGTGTTCATCCATAAACGGTGCAACCAAAAAAAAATCTTTTTGTATTTTTCAAAATTTTTCAAAAAAAATATATACAAAAAGTACATATGTCATAACACTAGCAAACAAGTATAAAACATGAAACCACAACTAGTGTATGACAAACATGCAAACACAATCATCTATATGATATGGCAAGTGAAGAATCATGTGCAAGCAACCGGGAATCAACTTGTCTAAAATCTAGTGCCTCTAAAAGTGATTTTCTAACCCAAATAGATGTGAAACATCGTGTGGGGGCTTTGGAAACCACGGGAACACTAGATATAAACTTCCTAGGACTTCTTCCAAGATCAAAACAAAAACGCCTAAGGTGACCTTTCCTACCACAATATGAACATGTGTAAACGGGTGGAATGACACCTAAAGTGTGATCTTTTCTAACATCCTTGGACTTAGTTGACCCTCTAAAACAAATAATGGTTTTGGCTTTAGCACTAGAAGTATGAGAACAAGATGAGCCATTACCATCACTATCAAACCTACTTGAGTCTGTCAAATTATTTTTTAACTTCAAAATTTTTGACTCAAGCAAAGAATTAGACTCTTCCAAAGATAGGGATTTCTTTTTCAAATTATCAATTAAACTTAACAGTTTATCACGCTCCCCCTCAATTAAAACAAACTTATCCCTAAGAGTCTTTTCACGTGCCGTAAAATCATCGATTAATTTTTTATCCTCGACGGCACAAACGGGAACCCTAGAATTTTTTAAGTCCTCTAATTCCTTCTCTAAAACAAGGACTCTCCCATCACTCTTCTTTTTGGCAATTTTCAAAGAATCAAAATCAATAAACAAATTACCAAAGTGCTCACGACAAATATCATTTTGAGTTTGAAACTCTTGCAAATATTCAATCTTACTTTTAAAGAGAGAATTTTCTTTTTCCAAAACGTTAATTCTTTTGCAAAGTTTCAAATTCAAACTTTTTAAATTTTCAGCATGGTCGTGAACTTTATCAAAAATAGGCTCCTCATTAAATGGGCGTTCCATTAGAAAAATTGCGATTTTTCACAAAACTGATTTTACAAAAAAATTCAATATCACACGATTTTGCGGAAAATAGGAATACGCAATAAATTAGCGCAACCTGCTCTGATACCAATTTGAGAGTGCAGCAGCAGCGGAAATATTGCGACTTCTCAAATAAAAACCAATTTTAATTAAATTCCTTTTAACCCAAATTAACCCTAAGCATGCAACTAGGTGTGATTGAAACAATATGAAATCATGCAAGAATTATTCAACACACAAAGTTTAAGGAAAAATCCCCGAAGGGCAAAACCTTTTATTTCTAGAACTTTATAGAATTTACAAGACCATTGACTTACATACAACCTGATAATCGCCCACAAGTGTAACGCACGGTGTCTTCGGTAAACCTTCAAAGCAACGGCTAGAAATAGTGTGACACAGAAATACCCGCAGGTGTCGGTTCCTATGTCGGCGGCTGGAATTTTCCCTTTCCAGGAGGGCAGCAATGAAGAGGAAGAAGCGGTCCACTTCACAAGGGTTGAACAACAGTAATGGTGTTCTTGGGTTACCAAACTTTGATTCACATAGATATGGAAGATGTGTGAATCTAAAAACCTAGAATCATAGGACTCAATAGGTGAAGACTTTAGGGTTGATATGCTCTGATAATCGTGGGAAAGTCTTAAGAAAACCAACTGCTGATCGTGGTTTAAATAAGGGATCGAAACCCTACAAAATCGGCTGCACGATCTGGCAGTGATTATCCTCGCCGGATCGGTCCGGTCGATTAGGCGGATCGGTCCGGGTAAGTCGGATCGGTTCTTTTTCTGAAACCGGATCGGTCTGGTTGGCATCGGATCGGTCCGGGACTTTTGCCTTCATCGGTTCGCTATGGATCCAGTGGCTACTGGAGTCTGACAAAACGGATCGGTCAGGTAGATGGTCGGATCGGTCTGGTAAACCGGATCGGTTCTTTTTCTGGACCGGATCGGTCCGGCCAGGTCTGATTCCCAAATTCTTTCTTCTTTTGATCTTCGGATTTTGTTGATGACGATGTGATCTTTTCAACCAACAATCTTGTAACGGCGTATGACATAACATATACATAAAGATGGACAAATTGTCCTTACAATCTATATGTATAATAATCACAAGGGACGACTATGACCTGGGGAATATCCACACCCTGCATTATAAGCCAGGATGCTCACCCTCTACGCGCGCAACTTCCCAATGATAGCATGAGCGGGGTATGCTTAACCAATCAAGTATATGTATTATTCACATGCACAATATATATACATCCATATGATCCAATTATAGGATCAAATAATAAACCACCATATACGGTTTAAATAACCATACCATGTATGTCCACAACATAAAGATATCCATATATCTATATACATATATATCTCTCTCTCTCTCTCTCTATATATATATATATATATATATATATATATATATATATATATATATATATATATCAACACATATTCACATATCCTTATCTATATATATAAACTAATTCTCGTTCATATGTATAAGATATATATACCTGGCTATAAGTATACATAGTCCTCGATATGCAAGCCGTCACTACCATTTCCATTAACTTTACCTCGATACGTGAATATAATCCCATACTTGAAACATATTCGATCATTTTCCTATGATGAATAGTCTCCCAAAACCATGTGTATATATCTATACCTATATATATTCAACATTAGGGCTATCACCCAAGAGTTTGTGTAGGAATTTTTCACTACACATATCATCTATATCTCCGAGTACATTAAAGAATCTAGTAATCATTTTGACTATCGGTATACATATAACTAATAGTCTATCAGCCTCAAGCTCATTCTTTTAATCATCAAATAATCTCATTTCCCTCGATTTCGATTATGGTTCGATCACTTTTGTGAATACCCTAGTCTGAGATCTCTCTAAGAGTTCCTAGCCTCACATCACATCTACACCTACTTTTAATCTACAATTAGGATTCCCAATCCCAAAGGGTTTCCCCAAAATCTCTATACATAACTCCAAATACATACATGGATACATTTCTCCCCAAATTACCCTAAGGAGTCCCTAAAACCCTAATGTGTGAGAAACTCCTTATGTGTCTCCAAGAACATATCTCTTACATCATAAGAGAAGGCCCCAAATCAATAAACCCAACCAAAAAGGGTTTGAATTCACTATGGAGAAAATACCTCAAAATGCCCTGTTTCCGAATCGATTCGACCCTGTTCCGAATCGATTCGGACTAGCGAATCGATTCGGCCTTCAAGGCGAATCGATTCGGGTCCAAAGACCTGGGCTTCTGCAATAGGCCGAATCGATTCGGTCAATGCAGACCTGCTAATTTTACCAAACCGAATCGATTCGCTTAAGGGGGCGAATCGATTCGGACCTGCAATTTTTGAAGGTTTCATCTGTTTCTTCAAAACCTACGAATTCTAAACCCTAAATTTCTCATTCCAACCCCCAAACCTTCATCAAATCATGATTTTAAGCCCATTAACCAACCCAAAGTTGATCCCAATCATTTCTATGTCATTAATTCTCAATTTAAACATTGATTTCAAGATTTAAACCTAAAATCTAGGTTTTGACATTAATACCCAAAAACCATTTCTTTACCCCACAATTTATGAAATGAAATACACAAATAGCTATTTAGCAAGATTAAACACTTGCCTCAGATTTGTAGAGGTTGGATCATCCTCGAGGTTGCGGTTGGGCCGGAAATCCCAAGCTTTCTTCCTCTCTCTCTTCTTTTCCTTCTTCTTCTTCCTTTTTCTTTCTCTCTTTCTCTATTTGAGAAGGCTTCATCCGTAAGCCTTAAATCCTTTAAAACAGCAAACCCAGTTTTAAATGTTAATACACACTTTAAATGACTCGTTGACTCCAATTCAAGTCAAAACAACTTAAAAACATTCCGGAGCCGAAATAAAACCCAATGACAGTCATTTTGACTATCTCGACCCTTCCGGGATCGATGGTACCTTCAAAAATATCATCCGGAATACTTTGAAACGTCCTCTATTTTTGGACTTAAATTCCCAAATTTTAAAATTCTCCAATTTAATTAAATTTAATTTTCCCAAAATTAAATTTCTCAGTCTCCAAAAGTCGAGGGTGTTACACACGGGAGTGGTCAGATCATTTGGGCTTGGCCCGTTAGGCTAAAACGTGATTTAGTATAAGGAAAATATATCTTAGAGTATTGAACGACAGGAATCATATTCCAAACCTTGGGTTTCGAGAGAGAAATAGAGGAAGCACTTTGGAGAACTTTTAAAGACAAATCAATAGAGGAATTTGGGTGTTCTCCATCAAACCTTACTCTCCCTCAATGGATCAGACTCTACGAATCCAAAAAGGCAAGTGGTTAACTTGCTATGCTTTTAAATTTAGTGATAATCAATTCATATCATAGTGGGTGTATCAAAAATCCTCTTTTGGGTGTGTGTTGACAATTAAAATGGGATTTTCTTAATTATAGTAATGTGTGTAGATTGATTACTCAATTGATGTTAGATTATGATATGGAACTGTTGGAATCAGATTGTAGGTGTAAATTGGTAAGTATTGATGACAGACTTCGAATCAGGATGATGAATTGAAATCGGTGGAATAAAACCCAAAAAATACCCAATTTGGTAAACATTAGGTTTATGTAAATTAATTGATGATTCAAGGTTTCTAGGCTGTTTAGATACTACTATTTCATGAATTGAATGTTGATTGTGATTTGGTAAATGTTTGGGAGAGAATTAAAAGCTCGAGGTTTCAAAAATGGGGGAAATAGAATCGAGGAAGAAGATGGATATTTGGTCGATCGATTGATCGACCTAAGGAGTCGATCGATCGACCCCTTCAGTTATTGTAAAACATGAGATTGTAGATATTTTTATCACTATTGTGTGGGCGCCGACCTCGTATTTTTTCTAATTCTTTTTATATTTGATATGATTTTTCTACGAAAGTGTGCGTGAGACCGACATCTTTAGGAAGAAATAAATTTGGGTTATTTGGAGATGTCTGTAGATGAGTGAAGGACTTTGGATAACTATTAAGATACGGACCAAGTGAGCGAGTCCGGGTATATTGGTTGAGTGACACCGAGGTAATAAATTAATTGACGCATAAATAGATTAATTTAGAGTCGGACCATAGACTCAAGAAGTTAATAAATTAATTAATGAGCAAATTAATTAAATTAGAGTCGGACCATAGACTCGGGGAAAATATAGGCTAGTGCTACGGATTTTTGTACACGATAAAGACGGGATTTAAAATATATATATACGGTGTATGATAGTGTATATATATTGCATTCTTATAAATATCAGTGACTAGATATTTATTTAAATTATATACTATAGTGCTATCAAGGGAGGTTGCGCGATGTGGGTGAATCCCCTATCTTGAGGAGTAGGGAGAGTATATCCCCAGGTCATAGCGTCCAATTTTAGAGGTGGGTCATTGATATGATGTCCTCATACTCAGGGGAATATGACCGCCTCCATTACGTTTATTATTTACATTTCGATTCGGCAGACCATAGTTGTGTAACACCCCACAGTTTTAGGGATATTTAATTTACATAAATGGGTATAATTTCGAGATTTGAGGAATTTCTCTGAGAAATAATTTTTGGAGTTAATGAGGGTTAGATAATTTCCGATGGGTGTTACATTTACTTTTAGGATTAAGTAAATGAACTGGACTATTTCAATTACATGTCGCAATTGGGTAAAGCAAAAAAAGATAATATTTTAATTGGAAAACCCGCATTGAGATGTATTGAGTTTAATTAGTGAATTGTATTTAAGTACCTCGGATGGATATTTCGAGTACGCGATTGGTTTCGGAGTGGCCGAGATAGTCAGAATAGAGTATCCGAGAGTAGTGCTTGGATTCCGAGAATTTTTAGACCAGTAGGGACTCGTAATTGAGTAAACGAGTCATTTTTGGGTTTATAAGGGATAAACCCTTTTCTCTCTATATATAAGGCACGAGAGAGTGGGAGAAAGAAATAAAAAGAGAGAAATGAAAAAGGATAAGAAAGGAAGAGAGAAAAGAGGAGAAAAAAGGGGATTTCCGGCCAAACTCCACGGGATTCGACTCGAGGTCACCGAATTTTATCCACGAGGCAAGTTTTTACTTGCTTTATTCTTTCATGCATAAATCTCATATCTTAGTTGGTAATAATAAACCATAAAGATTTTTGGGTTGGGTTTTCATGAATCAAACGGGTGTTTCGGAAGATTTAATGGATAAAACTCGGTTAATATCTAAATTGAGAAAGTTAGAAATGTACTGAATTTAGTTATTGATTCTTAGTTGTAGGATGATTAAAACCTATTTCCCTTGTGTATATATAGTTGGTTGTGGTCATATGTTGGTGGGAGAAACGATAAAAACCTTATTTGTGTGTTAAGGGCCGAAACACGGGCTTGGAGAAGAAGCTTCCATATTCGATCGATCGATCGATGGCCAAGGGTCAATCGATCGACCCTACAGAATTTTAGGTAGTTTTGGCTAGTTTAGTTTTTATGGGATAAATTCCAAATTTAAATTGTTTTTAGCTTATTCATTTGAGGAAATAAATATCCTTTTAGGGGAAATCAATACCTATCCATTTAAGGAAATTCATTTGGACTAGGAGGGTGTAAAAATCGTGTGACACTTAAGGTGTAGTTTTGAGGAAAAATAAATCGTGGAGTTAGATATTAGGGATTCCTAAAAATAGAGTAGGGACCACTAAATTATTTTCGAGTGAGATGTATGCCTTGGGTTAATTGAATAAAGTCGAAGGCTTACTAAATTAGTGGTGTTCTAAATGAGGAACACTAGGGGTACTATTTCGGCGGACGATTATATATACATTATGCGAGTAGAAAAATATTTATATACCGTCTATATGTTTGGAATAAATCCTAGGATGCGATTGGGATGGAAATGGAGAAGAGAGGCTAGAGTTGCATGAACGGCTATCCGGGGTTGGTTGTTGACTATGATTATAGGTAACGCGATACCTATAAGACTAAAATAAGTTGAGAGTATACTTATTTGATTATTAAAAATTGATATATTTGGGAATATATCTTTATATATATAAATTCTTAAACGTGATTAAGGTGGGAGTCATATTTCAAGTGATAAAATACTTATCGGTTTGGTATTTTAAGTTTGCGAATACTTATATACTATTACGAATGGGAACATTCGGGATTAATGGCTATCACTAAGAAAGTTTGGCAATTATAGCCATATTTATATTGGTAAGCGATATTATAAATATATATATGGAAGTTGTTAAAGTATATATATATATATATATATATGTGATGTTATGAATAAATATATCTGTATGTGATTGGTATATTTATATCTTAGAGGCTGGATCCACGGGCTTTCCTTTGGCGTAGGGTTGGAACATCCAAATTATATATTTCTCTAGTGCGATCTGAGGAGGTTGCGCGATGTGGGTGAATCCCTGGATTGAGGAGAAGGGAAAGTATGTCCCCAGGATTCGGATAGGCACTATGAGACTGAATCCTCGAGTTATAGCTCGGTGGGATGGTTATTATGCTTGTGATTATAAGAAGTATAATTATATTCGTTGAGATATGATATATATATATAAGGTTAAAAGAATAATATGGTATTATTCCCTTTTCGGTAGATATATATATCCCGATCTATATAAAGATGAATAAGAGGTTATAGTGAGAACTATATATATTTGTATATGAGTTTTATATATGGGCGCTATGGGCTGAGGGCCTAATGAATTACGGCGATCAACATTGCCTGGTAGTAGTGTATTGGGGAGGTTCCTTGTTTGGATTTCGCTTTGCAAAACACCCCACGCACGAACGCAGAACAATGTTGGGAATGGGGAGAAGTTTACCCCTTAGTACTCGGGTATTGGAATTTTTAGATGATAGGTGAACGGATTAGTTAGGCAAGATAGCTTAACTAGGCTAATTTAAAAGAATGCGATATGTGTGCAATACTAGAAGAGGGGTGAGGTATATTTCAAGGGAGTGCGATACCAATTTAAATATGAGAGAAATCATATTTTAAAAATAAATCATTTATGCACTTGAAAAATATTTTCACCACTCGGGCTCTGACCCGTTTATCTATTTTTCCTCTCTTTTGCTATATATATATATATATATATATATATATATATATAGGTGTCTAGACACAGGGACACCAGGATGATGATTCCTTCGAGTCAGACGCTTGCTGCAGCAGCTGTGAATGCATGCAGGTTTACTGTAGACACTTATATCCTTATAATCTAGATAGGAAGTATTGTAGAAACATTCGGGCCGATAGCCCAATTGTATTCAATTATTCTTTTACCGCATTTTGATTTATGGCTATTCAATTTGGTTGTATTATGTTAAATCGAGTGTAAGGTTATTTTATTTAATTTCAGTTTCATATATATAAACTGTGTGATGTTTTTACTTTGAATGGGTTATTTAAAAAGATTAATTAAATAAAAATTTTGACACCAGCCTAATAGGTTATTAGTAATTAAATTTATTTTCGACAGTGACGCTAAGAATGACCCATATGAGACTCCTGTTTTAATTTGGTGTAGGATTGATCGCCCAGTATTTTATTTGGCGGGGTGTCACAGATGGTATCAGAGCATCAAGTTCTAGTGTCCTTAGGAATCTGTGTGGATATACTACGCTTTCGGCGTTGCCTTCGATTTGATATAGTACCTTAGGATTAGGATTGTTGATACCTATAATGAGATTTCATTCTACCATTATTATGTAAGTTTATAGTAAATCTTTTGCGTGCTCGTTCGATACTCGTGTGTTGCTCGAGGAAGGGCGACCAGGGAAGGTCGTGATGAGGGCAGCAGAAGGCGGGACTTATTTGGAGTGGTTAGTTGAAGTCGAAGACTATGACCGCAGTAGAGGCCACTCTCCTTATGGAATTTGCTAAGAATTATTGCAACGACTACTAAGGTATAGTAGTTATAACTATTCATGTACCACTATAGTAGAAAGTGGTGAGTCTGGGAAAAAGTTTGAAGGGGGTCTTCGATGAGGACCATATGTTGAAGTTTAGTCATGTGAAGGCAGTATGGCATTACTCAGTAGAATCAGAAGGCTCAGGAGCTTGGTCTTAGAGCAGGGTAAGGAAATGCCCAAATGTGAAAATTTGACTTTCACTCATGGGAGAAATTTTAAAATGGTGGGAACGGTAGTCACCATGTTTAAGAGAGCATGCTATTTTGCTCATAAAGGGATCTTATGGATGGTTTTAATCGCGAGTTCCCATGAATTAGGAGGAATGAAAAGAATTCAGTTTTAACTTATTCACATAAGGATCGATCAGAGACCAACAGTGAATCAAGAGTGATATGGAGAAATGAACCTTGTACCGAGGTAAGGTAGGTATGATGAAGGGAGAGTCCTTTAGATACTTATAACCTTCATGATAGGCTCACTAGAAAGTGTTCCTAACACTTATGGAGAATTTGTGTTCGGGTCCCCCATTGGTGAACATCCACTCGGGGATTTATTGAAATAGGGTTGTTGAGACTGGTAGTGGAGTCTCCTTTTGACGAAGAAGTTAAGGGGAATATTGAATGTGATTGTCAGGATCGAGGCGATAGAGTCTGAGATGCTTATAACCTTAACATGGTCAGGGTGGCCAGAGATGGGGAATGTTGCAATGTGGAGTGTACAACCACATGCTTTGATCATGCTCGGTAGGAGTTCAAGGACAAGAATAGGGTGCCAAAGTTTTTGTTTCGGTGAGGACAAGAGTATCAGGTCCACGAACCATCTGGAGTAGCTAGGGAGGTTGACAAAGCTGTTGTTATGAGTTTCACCTCAGATGGAGGAGGTATATTTAGTGTGACTAGATAGAATCGCGGTATTTCGCTAGCCCTAGATTCGTGTGTGTAATTTGAGCTTTCTGGCGCTATCGGTAATATTACATAGTGTATATCTATATATTTTTCCGCGGTAGTGGGGTTCTATTTTGAATTGCATCTGGTTTACACTGTTTATTTTGTATGTGTTATACGAGTATGGTATTATTTTGAGTATAATATGTTCTTCGTTGATCGGAGCGATAGCAGGCCAATGATTACAAGACTATCGTGATCGAGGTTCTAGGGTGGAACAGGTTGTTGTTGCAATATCTCACCTGGATACAGTTGAATTCGCCTTTATTATATGTATAGATGGAACTTCAGTGATCATATGTTTCACTATCATGACTCGAGTGCGTGGCGACCTTATAGATATGATTTAAGGTATGCAGGTTTATTGTTGAGCTGTGAGTCTAAGCTCATTGCTGTTTGCGCTAAGGACTTAGGGCTAGTACAAGCTCTTAGTGGGGTGACTCTCTCAAGGAAATAGGAGTTCATACCACATTTTGTCGATAGGTGGGATGGGATTAACCTAGTGGCATATTTGAAACTAACAAACCTCCACGACCGATAAAGTTAAGTAGTAGTGTATAAGAGGGGTTCCTTGTTTGGATTTCTCTTGCGAGACGCTCCACGCATGAACCTTAACGATTTCGGGAGTGGAGAGATGTTATGGGATACAAGAAAGTCAATTTTGACGATAAGCCACCTAGTGTAGAGAAAACACTATAGGCTGAGAGCCATAGGATGATTTCATGCTTATAGAGATAGAAGTGCTATGGAAAAGCACACAAATGGTTCTCTCATCGCAAGTATGTGGTTGAGGCAAGGTAAAGGAAATTGATTTAGGTTTTGTAGCCAAGCCTTGATGAAAAGGAAAATTTTGGAGGTAGTATGTTTTGGGTATAATGTTCGTAATACTTTTGCAGAGAGTAGGCACCCCGATTAGTTAGACTTTCCATTTCGCCACGATGGAAGGACATAGTGGTAGAATAGCATTAGTAGGTTGGCGAGGTAGGATTTAGAACTTCCCGCTGGTGTGCGTTTGGCCGTCATATCTCGACGACCGATGATGCGAGGAATTTGTGTAACGGGAGGGTTCCTTGTCTGGATTTCACTTCGCGAGATGTCCCATGCATGAAATCGAATGAATGCCGGAAGTTGAGAGAGGTCTTGGGCCCTAGGGATATAGTTTGGATAATACTCATTTCACGTGCGTAGGAAACACACCGATCTTAGGTTTACTAGGAAGTAAATCAAGTAGGACTAGTGGTACCGATATTGGAAGATTGTTGGGACTTAATCACAAGAAGATTGGTGGCTTAACCTTGAGAAGGATTGGATTTCCAGGTAAAGGAAAAAAAATTGAATTTTGGATTTTCAGTTTAGGAAAACCCGTGTGTTAATACCAGACCGAGGAAGTAAGGCCCATTATTAGAGATATATTTACATGTGTGACATTTACAATGGTTGTGCATATAGGCACAGGTCAAAAGATGTATGGGCACCTTAGTAAACTAATTTTATATACCGCCTGACATAGAAGGGGGCTTAGTATATAAAATGGAAGATTATTTCGTGAGGCAGTGATAAATGGATATGGAGTGTGTTGAATGGAATGTCATAGGAGGTACGGGATAATCCAATTGTATAGGCGTAATAAGAGGTAGCACACCCAAGATAAGCGATGAGACTGACGAGAATAGTCAAATGCTAGTGTAATCTCCCCTTTGAGGGAATTTATATGTCCCGATGTAGATGAGTGGACTCTTAGAATAGCGAATCTATGATGGGATCGATAAGTTAAAGCAACGGTTATAGGCTCATTTTCTTTACATGTGGTTATAGAAGCACTAGGTGCGATGTGATGTTAGAGTCACCCTTACGACCGAGGTAGAGATTTAGTTAAGCTTATGGTTAAACTAGTGCATTATAGTATAAGCCTTAAGATAGTTGGATACCTAGAACGAGTGTATGGTTGAGTTCCATTGGATTAGTACCATTCCACTTTTGTGCGTTAGGATGTGGAGTGATTCGCGATCATAAATTGGTAGTATCAGTTGTATCCGAATTTCGAGGGCGAAATTCCGTTGTAAGGGGTGGAGTATGTAATACCCCGCACTTTTAGCGATATTTAATTTACATAAATGGGTATAATTTGGAGATTTGAGGAATTTGTCTGAGAAATAATTTTTGGAGTTAATGAGGGTTAGATGATTTCCATTGGGTGTTACATTTACTTTCAGGATTAAGTAAATGAGTTAGACTGTTTCAATTACATGTCACAGCTGGGTAAAGCGACAAAAGATAATATTTGAATTGGAAAAGCCACATTGAGATGTATTGGGTTTAATTCGTGAAATGTATTTACGTACCTCGGATGGAGATTTCGAGTGTGCGATTGCTTTTGAAATTGCTGAGATATTCAAAATAGAGTATCCGGGAGTAGTGTTTGGATTTCGGGAATTTTTGGACCAGTAGGGACTCGTAATTGAGTAAACGAGTCATTTTTGGGTTTATAAGGGATAAACCCTTTTCTCTCTATATATAAGGCACAAGAGAGTGGGAGAAAGAAAGAAAAAGAGAGAAAGGAAAGAAGGGAAGAAAGGAAGAGAGGAAAGAGGAGAGAAAAGTTTTCCTACTTTATTCTTTCACGCATAAATCTCATATCGTAGTTGGTAATAATAAACCATAGAGATTTTTGGGTTGGGTTTTCGTGAATCAAACGGGTGTTTCGAAAGATTTAACGGATAAAACTCGGTTAATATCTAAATTGAGAAAGTTAGAAATCTATTGAATTTAGTTGTTGATTCTTGGTTCTAGTATGATTAGAACCTATTTATCTTGTGTATATATTGTTGGTTGTGGTGATATGTTGGTGGGAGAAAAGATAAAACCCTTATTTGTGTGTTAATGGCCGAAACAGGGGCTTCGGAGAAGAAGATGCCTTGTTCGATCGATCGATCGACGACCAAGGGTCGATCGATCGACCCTACAGAATTTCAAGAAGTTTTGGCTAGTTTAGTTTTTATGGGATAAATTCCAAATTTAAATTATTTATGGCTTATCAATATCAGTAAATAAATATTCTTTCAGGGGAAATCAATACCTATCCATTTAAGGAAATTCATTTGGACTAGGAGGGTGTAAAAATCGTGTGACACTTAAGGTGTAGTTTTGAGGAAAAATAAATTGTGGAGTTAGATATTAGGGATTCCTAAAAATAGAGTAGGGACCTCTAAATTATTTTGGAGTGATATGTATGCCTTGGGTTAATTGAATAAAGTCCAATGCTTACTAAATTAGCGGTGTTCGAAATGAGGAACACTCGGGGTACTATTTCGGCGAGCGATTATATATACATTATGCGAGTTGAAAAATATTTATATACCGCCTATATGTTTGGAATAAATCCTAGGATGCGAATAGGATGGAAATGGTGAATAGAGGCTAGAGTTGCATGAGCGGGTATCCGGGGTCGGTTGACGACTATGATTATAGGTAATGCTATACCTATAAGACTAAAATAAGTTGTGAGTATACTTATTTGATATATTTGGGAATATATATATATATATATATATATATATATATATCCTTAAACGTGATTAAGGTGCGAGTCATATTTCAAGAGAGAAAATACTTATCGGTTTAGTATTTTAAGTTTGCGAATGCTTATATTCTATTACAAATGGGAACAATCGGGATTAATGGCTATCGCTTAGAAAGTTTGGCAATTATAGCCATATTTATATTTGGAAGCGATATTATAAATATATATACGGAAGTTGTTAAAGTATATATATATGTGTGGTGTTATGAATAAATATATCTGTATGTGATTCGTATATTTATATCTTAGATGCTGGTTCCACGGGATTTCCTTTGGCGTAGGGTTGGAACAACCAAATTATATATTTCTCTAGTGCGATCCGGGGAGGTTGCATGATGTGGCTGAATCCCCTGGCTTGATTAGCAGGGAGAGTATATCCTCAGGTCATCTCGTCCGCATTCGAGTACGATGTGTGTGTACTCCAGTTGCATAGGGAATATGACCGCCTCCCCCGTTGTGTATATTTTACCATTACCATGAGAGAGTCTGGCTTGGTACCGAGGTATAGTGAGTAAACTCGGATTCGGATAGGCACTATGAGACTGCATCCTCGAGATATAGCTCGGTGTGATGGTTATTATGCTTGTGACTCTAATAAGTATAATTATATTCGTTGAGATATTATATATATATATATATATATATATATAAGGTTAAAAGAATAATATTGTATTATTCCCTTTCTGGTAGTTATATATATATTCGGATCTATATAAAGATGAATCAGAGGTTATAGTGAGAACTATATATATTTGTATATGAGTTTTATATATAGGCGCTATGTGATGAGGGCCTAATGAATTCCGACGATCAACATTGCCTGGTAGTAGTGTATCGGGGGGATTCCTTATTTGGATTTTGCTTTGCAAGGCACCCCACGCACGAACGTAGAGCAATTTTGGGAATGGGGAGAAATTTAGCCCTTAGTACTCGGGTATTAGAATTTTGAGATGATAAGTGAACGGATTAGTTAGGTAGGGTAGCTTAACTAGGCTAATTTAAAAGAATGTGATAGGTGTGCACTACTAGAAGCGGGGTGAGGGGTATTTCATGGGAGTGCAATACCAATTTAAACATGAGAGAAATCATATTTTAAAAATAAAGAATTTATGCACTTGCAAAATATTTTCACAACTCGGGATCTGGCCCGTTTATCTGTTTTCCTCTCTTTTGCTATATATATAGGTGTTCAGACACAGGGATGCCTGTATGATGTTTCCTTCGAGTCAGATGCTTTCTGCAGCAGCTGTGGTTGAATGAAAGTTTACTGTAGATGCTTCTATCCTTGTAATCTAGATAGGAGGTAGTGTAGAAACATTCGGGCTGATAGACCAATTTTATTTAGTTATTCTTTTGCCACATTTTGATTTAGGACTTTAGATTTCATTTTATTACGTTAAATCGAGTATTCAGTTATTTTCTTTCATTTCAGTTTCATATATATAAACTGTGTGATTGTTTTACTTTGAATGGTTTGTTTAAAAATGCTAGTTAAATAAAAGTTTTGACGCCAGCCTAATAGGATATTAATAAAAAAATTGGTTTTCGATAGTGATTCGAAGAATGACCCATATGAGACTCCTAGTTTAATTTTGTACCGAATTGATCGCTCGGTATTTTATTTAGTGGGGTGTCACAGATGGTATCAGAGCATCAGGTTCTAGTGTCCTTTGGAATCTGTGCGGACGTACTACGCTTTCAGAATTTCTTTCAATTTGATATAGAGCCTTAGGATTAGGATTGTTGATCCCTCTTGTGAGATTTCGTTCTCCCACTATTATGTAAGATTAGAGTAAATCTTTTGCGCGCTCATTCGTGATTCGTGTGCTGCTTGAGGAAGGGCGACCAGGGAAGGCCGTGATGAGTGCAGCAGAAGGCGAGACTTATTTGGAGCGGTTAGTTGAATTCGGAGATTAGGACCGCAGTAGAGGTCACTCCCCTTATGGCATTTGCTAAGAATTATTGCAACGACTACTAAGGTATACTAGTTATAACTATTCATGTATCTCTATAGTAGAAAGTGGTGCTAAATTTTAATTACCCAGCGAAGTCAAGTCTGGGAAAAAGTTTGAAGGGGGTCTTTGATGAGGACCATATGTTTAAGTTTAGTCATGTGAAGTCAGTGTGGCATTACTCAGTGGAAGCATAAGACTCAGGAGCTTGGGCTTAGAGCAGGGTACGAAAATGCCCAGTTGTGAAAATTTGAGGAAATTTTTTTCACTCGTGGGAGAAATATTGAAATGGTGGGAATGGTAGTCACCATGTTTAAGAGAGCAAGATATTTTTCTCATAAAGGGATCTTATTGATGGTTTTAACCACGAGTTCCCATTATTTATCAGGAATGAAAAGAATGCAGTTTTGACTTATTCACATAAGGATCGGTCGGAGGCCAACAGTGAATAACGAGTGATATGGATAAGTGAAACTTGTACTGAAGTAAGGTAGGTACGATGAAGAGAGAGTTTTCAAATACTTATAACCTTCATGATAGGATCACTAGAAAGTGTTCCTAACACTTATGGATAATTTGTGTTCGGGTCCCCCATTGGTGAACATCCACTCGGGGATTTATTGAAATAGGGTTGTTGAGACTGGTAGTGGAGTCTCCTTTTGACGAAGAAGTTAAGGGGAATTATGAATGTGATTGTCAGGATCGAGGCGATAGAGTCTGAGATGCTTATAACCTTAACATGGTCAGGGTGGCCAGAGATGGAGAATGTTGCAATGTGGAGTGTACAACCACATGCTTTGATCGTACTCGGTAGGAGTTCAAGGACAAGAATAGGGTGCCAAAGTTTTTGTTTCGGTGAGGACAAGGAGTATCAGGTCCAGGAACCATCTGGAGTAGCTAGGGAGGTTGACAAAGCTGTTGTTATGAGTTTCACCTCAGATGGAGGAGGTATATTTAGTGTGACTAGATAGAATCGCGATATTTCGCTAGCCCTAGATTCGTGTGTGTAATTTGAGCTTTCTGGCGCTATCGGTAATATTACATAGTGTATATCTATATATTTTTCCATGGTAGCGGGGTTCTATTTTGAATTGCATATGGTTTACACTGTTTATTTTGTATGTATTATACGAGTATGGTATTATTTTGAGTATAATATATTCTTCGTTGATCGGAGCAATAGCAGGCCAATGATTACAAGACTATCGTGTCCGAGGTTCTAGGGTGGAACAGGTTTTTGTTGAAATATCTCACCTGGATACAGGTTGAGTTCGATTTTATTATATGTATAGATGGAAATTTGGTGAGAAGATGTTCATTATCATGATTCGAGTGCGTGGTGAACTTATAGATATGATTTATGGTATGCATGGTTTATTGTTGAGCTGTGAGTCTAAGCTCATTGTTATTTGAGCTAAGGACTTAAGGCTAGTACAAGCGCTTGGTGGTGTGGCTCCCGCAAGGAAATAGGAGTTCATACCACGTTTTGTCGATAGGTGGGATGGGATTAACCCAGTGGCATATTTGAAACTAACGGACCTCCACGACCGACAAAATTAATTAATAGTGTAGAAGAGGCATTCCTTGTTTGGATTTTTCTTGCGAGACATTCCATGCATGAACCTTAAGGATGTCGGGAGTGGAGAGATGTTATGGGATGTAAGGATGTTAGTTTTGACGATATGTCACCTAGTGTAGAGAAAACACTATAGGGTGAGAGCCATATGATGATTGCATCATTATGGAGATAGAAGTGCTATGGAAAATCACATAAATGGTTCTCTCACCGAAAGTATGTGGGTGAAGCAAGGTAAAGGAAATTGATTTAAGTTTTGGTGCCAAGCCTTGATGAATAGGTAAATTTTGGAGGTAATATGTTTTGGGTTTGATGTTCGTAATACTTTTGCCGAGAGTAGGCGCCCCGATTGGTTAGACTTTCCATTTCGCCAAGATGGAAAGAGATAATGGTAGAAGAGCATTAGTAGGTTAGCGAGGTAGGATTTAGAACGTCCCGCTGGTGTGGCTAAAGCCATCATATCTCGATAACCGACGATGCGAGGAAGTAGTGTAACGGGAGGGTTCCTTGTCTGGATTTCACTTCGCGAGATGTCCCACGTACGAAATCGAGTGAATGTCGGAAGTTGAGAGTGGTCTTGGGCACTAGGGATATAGTTCGGATAGTAATCATTTCACGTGAGTAGGAAACACGTCGTTCTTAGGTTTACTAGGAAGTAAATCAAGTAGGACTAGTGGCACCGATATAGGAAGATTATTTGGAGTTAACCACAAGAAGATTGGTGGGTTTACCTTGAGAAGGATTGGATTTCTAGGTATAGGAAAAAAATTGAATTTTGGATTTTCGGGTTAGGAAAACCCACGTGTTAATACCAGACCGATGATGTAAGTCCCATTATTAGAGAGAGTGTTATGTGTGTGACGTTTACAATGGTTGTGCAGATAGGCACGGGTCAAAAGGTGTATGGGCACCTTAGTAAGCTAATTTTATATACCACCCGAAATAAAAGGGGGCTTAGTATATAAAACGGAAGATTATGCTGTGAGGCAGTCATAAATGGATTTGGAGTGTGTTGAATGGAATGTCGTAGGAGGTACGCGATAATCCAATTGTATAGGCGCAATAAGAGGTAGCACGCCCGAGATAAGCGATGAGACTGACGTGAATAGTCAAACGCAAGTGTCGTCTCCTCTTTGAGGGAAATTAGATGTCCCGATGTAGATGAGTGGATGCTTAGAATAGCAGATCTCCGATGGGATTGACAAGTTAAAGCAACGATTATAGGCTCATTTTCATTACATGTGGTTATAGAAGCACTAGGTGCGATGTGACGTTAGAGTCACCCTTACGACAAAGGTAGAGATTTAGTTAATCTTATGGTTAAACTAGTGCATTAGAGTATAAGTCTTAAGATAGGTGGATACCGAGAACGAGTGTATGGTTGAGTGCTATTGGATTAGTACCATTCCACTTTTGTGCATTAGGATGTGGAGTGATTCGCGATCCTAGGTTGGTAGTATTGGTTGTATCCGAATTTCGAGGTCAAAATTCCGTTATAAAGGGGGGGGGGGGGGGAGTATGTAATACCCCGCACTTTTAGCGATATTTAATTTTCATAAATGGGTATAATTTGGAGATTTGAGGAATTTCTCTGAGAAATAATTTTTGGAGTTAACGAGAGTTAGATGATTTCCGATGGGTGTTACATTTACTTTCAGGATTAAGTAAATGAGTTGGACTGCTTCAATTACATGTCGCAGTTGGGTAAAGAGACAAAACATAATGGTTTAATTGGAAAACCCGCATTGAGATGTATTGGGTTTAATTATTGAATTGCATTTAAGTACCTCAGATTGATATTTCGAGTGTGCGGTTTCTTTCGAAATGGCCGAGATAGTCTGAATAGAGTATTCGGGAGTAGTTTTTTGATTCCTGGAATTTTGGACAAGTAGGGATTCGTAATTGAGTAAATGAGTCATTTTTGGGTTTATAAGGGATAAACCCTTTTGTCTCTATATATAAGGCACGAGAGAGTGGGAGAAAGAAAGAAAAATAGAGAAAGGAAAGAGGAGAAGAAAGGAAGAGAGAAAAGAGGAGAGAAAACGGGATTTTCGACCACACTCCGCGGGATTCGACTCCAGGTCGTCGAATTTTATAAAAATCTTAGTTGTGTGTTAATTACCGAAATAGGGGCTTCGAAGAAGAAGCTGCCCTGTTCAATCGATCGATCGACGGCCAAGGGTCGATCGATCGACCCTCAGGATTTCAAGCAATTTCGGCTAGCTTAGTTTTTATGGGATAAATTCCAAATTTAAATTATTTTTGGCTTATGCATTTATGGAAATAAATGTCCTTTTAGGGGAAATCAATACCTAACCATTTAAGGAAATTCATTTGGACTAGGAGGGTGTAAAAATCGTGTCACGCTTAAGGTGTTGTTTTGAGGAAAAATAAATCGTGGAGTTAGATATTAGGGATTCCTAAAAATAGAGTAGAGACCTATAAATTATTTTGGAGTGAGATGTATGCCTTGGGTTAATTGAATAAAGTCCAGGGATTACTAAATTTGGGGTGTTCGAAATGAGGGACACTCGGGGTTCTATTTCGACGGGTGATTTTATATACATTATGCGAGTAGAAAAATATTTATATAACTCCTATAAGTTTGGAATAAATCCTAGGATGCGAATAGGATGGAAATGGATAATAGTGGCTAGAGTTGCATGAGCGGCTATCCGGGGTCGGTTGACGACTATGATTATAGGTAACGCGATACCTATAAGACTAAAATAAGTTGAGAGTATACTCATTTTATTTTTACAAAATGATATATTTGGAAGTGTATATATATATATATATCCTTAAACGTGATTAAGGTGGGAGTAATATTTCAAGTGAGAAAATAATTATCGGTTTAGTATTTTAAGTTTTCGAATACTTATATACTATTAAGAATGGGAACATTCGGGATTAATGTCTATCGCTAAGAAAGTTTGGAAACTATAGCCATATTTATATTGGGAAGCGATATTATAAATATATATATATGGCAGTTGTTAAAGTATATATATATGTGATGTTATGAATAAATATATATGTATGTGATTGGTATATTTATATCTTAGAGGCTGGTTCCACGGGATTTCCTTTAGCATAGGGTTGGAACAATCAAATTATATATTTCTCTAGTGCGATCCAGGGAGTTTGAGCGATGTGAGTGAATCCAGAACAGGGAGAGTATATCCCCAGGTCATCTTGTCCCGCGTTGGAGTGCGATGTGTGTGTACTCTGCTTGCATAGGGAATATGACTGCCTCCACTGTTGTGTATATTTTACCATGACCATGAGAGAGTCTGGCTTGGTACCGAGGTATAGTGACTAAACAAGGATTCAGATAGGCACTATGAGAATGCATCCTCGAGTTATAGCTCGGTGGGATAGTTATTATGCTTGTGATTGTAATAAGTATAATTATATTCGTTGAGATATGATATTTATATATAAGGTTAAAAGATTAATAAGGTAATATTCCCTTTCCGGTAAATATATATTCGGATCTATATAAAGATGAATCAGAGGTTATAGTGAGAACTATACATATTTATATATGAGTTTTATATATAGGCGCTATGTTCTGAGGTCCTAATGAATCCCAACGATCAATATTTCCAGGTAGTAGTGTATCATGGGGTTCCTTGTTTGGATTTCGCTTCGCGAGATACACCACGCACGAACGTAGAGCAATGTTGGGAATGGGGAGAAGTTTAGACCTTAGTACTCGGGTATTAGAATTTTGAGATGATAGGTGAATGGATTAGTAAGGCAGGGTAGCTTAACTAGGCTAATTTAAGAGAATGCGATAGGTTTGCACTACTAGAAGAGGGGTGAGGGGTATTTTTTGGGAGTGCGATACCAATTTAAATATGAGAGAAATCATATTTTAAAAATAAATCATTTAAGCACTTGCAAAATATTTTCACAACTCGGGCTCTGGACCGTTTATCTATTTTTCCTCTCTTTTGCTATATATGTATATATATATATAGGTGTCCAGACACACTGACGCCTTGATGATGATTCCTTCGAGTCAGACGCTTGCTATAGTAGCTGTGGATGCAGGCAGGTTTACTATTGACGCTTCTATCCTTGTAATCTAGATAGGAGGTACTGTAGAAACATTCGGGCCGATAGCCCAATTGTATTCAGTTATTCTTTTACTGCATTTTGATTTACGGCTATTCGATTTGGTTGTATTATGTTAAACTGAGTGTTCGGTTATTTTATTTCATTTCAGTTTCATAAATATAAACTGTGTGATGGTTTTACTTTGAATGGTTTGTTTAAAAAGATTAGTTAAATAAAAATTTTGACGCCACCCTAATAGGTTAGTAGTAATTAAATTGGTTTTCAACAGTGATGCTAAGAATGACCCATATGAGACTCCTGTTTTAATTTGGTACATGATTGATCGCCCGGTATTTTATTAGGCGGGGTGTCACAAGTTGCCTCGGAACTCCAGGTGGGACTGAGTAGCCTGGGTTGGTAGCACTTTAGAGAATACATCTGGTGAGGTATTTCTCGAGAGGATGGATTATATATATATTCAACATATGTGTGATTGTTGTAATATAGCTTTATGTATATAATGGGATGAATAATTATATACGCTAATTTAATACATGAAGAAAATTGTATTACTAATATAACTAGTGAATGTTTTATGGATTTCAAGGAAAGATGATTAGTTAAGTTAAGGTGATTATTTAAGTTATAGTGAAAAATAACTTATAATTCATATTAAACATACTCGGGCTAGAGTAGTGTGACAGGAAGAAGTTATAACAAGAACTAGTTATGGGTTAGATGACTAGGTGGGTTATAATGAATGCGTTAGGTGTACACACTAGTTTAGGGGTGAGTTTGTCCTCAAGAGAGTGCAACACTAGCTTAAATATGAAGAGAATTCATGAATTTTAAATTATTGCAAGTTAATCATTTGCTAAATATTTTCAAAACGTTTTGGGTTCTAACCCTTGCTATCAAATATTTTCAAAAGTTTTTAGGTGTCCAGCCACAGGGATGCCAGGTGTGACTTCATTCCAGGGATTCAAATCTGGAACATATGTGGATGTTGTAGGATTTGGATAAACGCATCTATTTTTCTATTTCTAGTGTAGGAATTCATATCAGTCTATCTCGAGCATGCCACTCACAGTTTTATTTAGTTGCTTTTCAGATTATATGGAATTTATTACTCTCTATTAGTTTGGTTGGTTTTGGATTTGGCCGGTGGTTTATTCGGCAAGGCTTTTATTATTATATGTGATGATTAATTCTATCAGCATTGGATGTTTTATTTTATTTCCACACTTATTTTACCTTGGATTAAAAAGATAAAATTTGACACCAGCTTTTTGAATACTAGGTGGTTGGAAATGTTTTAAAAAGTTTTCGACAATGATGCTAAGAATAAATCGGGTGAGATTTCTGTTTAATTTGGTATAGGACTGATCACCCGATATTTTATTAGGCGCGGTGTCACATCTTCCCAGCTTTACACAATGCTTGGGCATATTAAAAGTGGAACTCAAAATTGAGAACATTTGTGCATTATCTATTTCACTTATTTATAATATTTTACCTATATATAATAAAATATAAAATGAATATCTGAGAATCAATTCAAATTTTCACAAACATATTATATCCATAGAGAAAAAACTTCATCTAAGATACTCGAAAATGATTTAAATCCATTTTTCTATGAAGAATCAACATGATATTCAACTCTTTTAATAAGAAGAGGAAGTTCTCTAACAGGTCAAAAAATATAAATTTGAAATAAGAATAATGAAAAAAATATAAGATGTCACTAATCTAAAGAAGAAAATCTACAGTTATGAAAGTCCTAGATAATTTTCTAAAGCTCATCACAATAAATAATTACCATTAAATGATGTAAAGAATTAACAAAGAAAAGGGAAAATAGATCCAACCTAATTATCCTTAAGGAATTTAACACACCCCAGGAAAATCAGTCATTCCTGAAGCATTTTTGCAAATCTGAAAACGACAGCGGGGTACAAAGATTTAAATGAAAAGAGGAAGATAGAGGACCCGTCATTTGGGTGGTCTAATAGAAACATATGATTTAAATGCATAAATGGAAGAGAGAAAGATTCTTTGTTTTCGCAATTGAGAAGTAAATGGGCAAGGCAGAATAATAGATTGAAAGGACCTGTAAATAAAGGTGAAATGAAGATTGTCTTCATTATTGCTTCATTTTGAAGCCACGTAGCAAAGCCACAATTGAGGACACCATTTATATGCATATGTGTGTGTGTGTGTGTGTGTGTGTAATTAATCAAAATAAATGAATTTCAAAAAGCAAGTAATGAAAGATATAAAAATTTCCACACAACACAAAGATATACGTGGTTCAACAATTGTCTACATTCACATAGTGGTTTCTGAATTCTTATTAATATCTTGCAAAGTTTGAAAATTACATCCCCATTAACCCTAAGGTAAAGGTTATATTTATAGTGGTGTAAAGTAGTTGAGTTGTTTAAGGAACACTTCTAACATGTTATTGGCTCGTGTGGTGAATAATGATTATTTCACCCAAGATTATTGGTAACCAAATAAGGATATAAATATTTAAATGATAATAGTTTGTATTTATCCTTGTGATAAAGGTTTGTTATCACCCCCCAAATTATAGAAAATAATAATAATTAAAAATCAATTATATAATTTGGATATGAGACTGTGCACTCAGAAAGTTGTCAGATATTAATTGGTAACATCATAGATACAATACTATATTAATATTACATACAAGGTCATAATACATAAGAGGTTTTAAGTTACATATTTTCAACCAGATACTAGGGAATATAAGATGTCTAGAGAAGGTACGTCAATTTTTCTTTACATAAGGAAATGAAAATTTTAATTAAGCAAGCCGTTTATCCCAAAATACGCTGGACTATAGCAAAACGAACTTAGAGACTTAATCATACACGAAACATGAAAGGAAAAAAAGCGTAGCATCATGAGTAACTCAACCCAATGAGAATACACTTCTGCTCAAAATTCATCTGCCAAGTATAATATTAGTAATGATTCATATTTCATATGTCAATTAATAAAATTTGCATAAATAAACTTAAGCAGTGATAAAACATAATCAAATGATTAATGATTTATTTTATCATTTCCAATTTATTGATTCTAAATTTTATTCGTAAGAATTAACAAAATATTACAATAGGTACACTAGAAACTTCTAATGTACGTTACCCTTAGGTCATAACACATACGCCAACTTGCATATGTGTATACCTATACCCACTAGACAACTTCTAGTGGTATATACTATATTAGGGCACTAAGTAGAGGATTTTCTCAATCCCACCCAACTTACGAGGAACCTCAAGTTCGACAACAACAATAATAGGTTATAATATGTCACAACTTAATTAACGGTCTCAGCCCTTGGTATAGCCAACTTGCATATATTCATTTAACAACTTGAATAAGGTTAAACACACATGACATTAATTTACTCGATACAAGAAATTAACTAATATTTTCCTCAATTATTTTGATGTGTTATAACTCACGGGCTTACTCCGATAAAATATTGGTGTTATCATGACATCATAATTTCATATTAAAGGTTCATTTAAAAATTCATTGAAATACTCACCAAAAATAATATGTCTGACATAAAATTTTATTTATAACATCACATAATTATTCCACTTATTTCGGGATGATCTTTTCATGCAACCTAAATTATATGAATTACTATTACCACTAATAAATTTGGGACAACAATTTAACACTAACTTTAAAATATTATTAAAATTATTATATCTACTTAATTTGATCCCAATAAATTATATAAGGTTCTCATGTGAGTTAATATATTACATAAAAAAATTTAGACATAAATAATAAGCCTAAAAATTTAAATAAATTTAGATATAACTGTAACACCCCGCCCGCCCGAGGAGAGCGAACGGAGCGCTAATGCGATAAAATAAATCCAAATCCATAAGTGACAAGGTATAGAGCATCTAAATAAACCCACAATAATATAAATCCACTAATCTCAATCTCTTCAATTACAACAAGTCTCTCGAATAAAAAATACAACAACTAACTCGAAAATAAAATACAAATCTCCAAAGCTCTATACATCAAAATAATACAAATCTTTCCCAAACAATCCTCGCTAAAATCAATCTCCACAGCGCCCCAAAATCCGCTCTAACCTGCCACTAAAACAAAATATGGGGAAGTACACAATACGACAAGAAAGGTGCTCAACAAATATATGTTAGCGATGAATAAAACGTAACAACACGAGTACGAATATTCAAATCAAATGTGAATCTCAAAGCATTTATCAATATAATTTCTCAACAACACATCAATGGGTAACCAGGCCTCACCCCATTCACATATGCTTTATCAAGCCATAGTCCGGGAATAGGAATTTTGGCGGGTGCCCAGCATCCGTGACATATTAAAATCTCATGATAATGTGCTCATCAACAATATAATGATACCACATGAATCAAAATAATTTCAACAATTATTTTCCAGATTTCAATGAATTTATCAATTCAAACATGAGTTCAATTAAACAATATTTCAAAGAGAATGACACTCGCGAGATTTAAGGAGCTTATTGTGTAAAATCCCATACCTCAAACCATGATGAGAAACCAATGATCACATCCTCAATATCAACTCAAAAGATCTACAAAAGCTCCCCCAAGAACCTCCAACAAAATAGCCCCAAGAACACCTCTAATCTAAGGTTGGAACTCACAAATCTCAAGGGTCAATGTGTATATAAAAAGAAGAGGAATATAAAATATATTTGCTGCCAAATTTTTTGACAAAAGTAAGTTAAAAGGGTTGCCCACGACTTCTTCTTATAATGCAAAGAAATGAAAAGTTGGAATCCAAAAGACTCCTTTAAATAAGGCAAATAAATGAAGAGTTGAAAGTCAGAACAACTCCAAGAGTTAAAAACATTTAAAAATCATTTTAAAATCCGTTTTAACTCCGATTTCGAAACCTTTTGAAATTCCCGCCTTTAAAAATAATAACCAACATATTTGAGCAATAAAAATAATTTTATCAAAAACTTTATTTTCGTCCATTTTCCAGAAATTAATTAAAATAGCCCAAAATTACGCGGGTTGTTACACTTCCCCACTAACAATGGAATTTCGCCCTCGAAATTCGCCGAATGCCTAACTCTAAAAAGTCAGGCCACTACACTAACTCCGAAAATAAATCACGTCTCCCAAAAATAAATTCCCCACCTCTAATCTCAAAACCTATCACGAATATCACCTAAATTTTTTTATCTCTAAAAATTATTATCCATGCAATGAACCCAAAATCCAAGCCTCGAGGGTTGCCGTATACCTAAGCTCTGATACCATTTGTAACACCCCGCCCGCCCGGGAGAGCGAACGGAGCTCTAATGCGATAAAATAAATACAAATCCATAAGTGACAATGTATAGAGCATCTAAATAAACCCACAATAATATAAATCCACTAATCTCAATCTCTTCAATTACAACAAGTCTCTCGAATTAGAATTACATCAACTAACTCAAAAATAAAATAAAAATCTCCAAAGCTCTATACATCAAAACAATACACATCTTTCCCAAACAATCCTCGCTAAAATCAATCTCCATAGCGCCCCAAAATCCGCGCTAACCTGTCACTAAAACAAAATATGGGGAAGTACACAATACGACAAGAAAGGTGCTCAACAAATATATGTTAGCGATGAATAAAACGTAACAACACGAGTACGAATATTCAAATCAAATGTGAATCTCAACGCATTTATCAATATAATTTCTCAACAACACATCAATGGGTAACCAGGCCTCACCCCATTCACATATACTTTATCAAGCCATAGCCCGGGAATAGGAATTTTGGCGGGTGCCCAACATCCGTGCCATATTAAAATCTCATGACAACGTGCTCATCAACAATATAATGATACCACATGAATCAAAATAATTTCAACAATTATTTTCCAGATTTCAATGAATTTAACAATTCAAACATGAGTTCAATTAAACAATATTTCAAAGAGAATGACACTCGCGAGATTTAAGGAGCATATTGTGTAAAATTCCATACCTCAAACCATGATGAGAAACCAATGATCACATCCTCAAGATCAACTCAAAAGATCTACAAAAGCTCCTCCAAGAACCTCCAACAAAATAGCCCCAAGAACACCTCTAATCTAAGGTTGGAACTCACAAATCTCAAGGGCCAATGTGTATATAAAAAGAAAAGGAATATAAAATATATTTGCTGCCAAAATTTGTGCCAAAAGTAGGTTAAAAGGGTTGCCCACGACTTCCTTTTATAATGCAAAGAAATGAAGAGTTGGAATCCAAAAGACTCCTTTAAATAAGGCAAAGAAATGAAGAGTTGGAAGTCAAAACAACTCCAAGAGTTAAAAACATTTTAAAATCATTTTAAAATCCGTTTTAACTCCGATTTCGAAAGCGTTTGAAATTCTCGCCTTTAAAAATAATAACCAACATATTTGAACAATAAAAATAATTTTATTAAAAACTTTATTTTTCTCCATTTTCCAGAAATTAATTAAAATAGCCTAAAATTACGCGAGTTGTTACAATAACATGCTGTTAGAAGTTTTAACACGAATTTTCATATTTATATACTAAACTTCAAAATTTCATATCTCACTTATTTATTATCGAAAAATTACGATTTTAGTGTCCAAGGAAAGATAATTTTATGATCTATCCAGTAAAAATATAAAAAAAATTCAAAAAAATAGTTTACTTGGGCCGAAATTTAAAACACAACTCGTCATACTTCAAATTTTCACGAAAAATGCACAATTTAGATGGGGCTGAAATTTTAGTATGTTGATTCACAATATCTTTGGTTCTAAATTTATTATATAAGAATTTTTGAAGTTAAAATAGGTGGGTGTTTTTTTTGTCTGTCTAAGTAGCCATTAAAGCCTCAATAGAGCTTTCTTGGTTACCCATTAGTAAGACTATACTTAAAAAAAGATGAGTTGAAAGGAGAAAATAATTTTCACCTAAAATAATTTAAAGTCCTCTATATATTTTCTTCTTTGGTCTTACTTTCTTTTTCTTCTTGTTCTCTTTATCTTCTTTTCACCCTCTCCCCTTTTCCATTTGTTTTGTTAGAGTAAATTAGGAATTGTATTACTTTGGCTCATAAAAGAAGATAAACACTTTGCCAAAACCATGAGTTAAGGGTTATATTGCATGGTGGTTTCAAAAAGGGGTGGAAAAGTGTTGGAGACCTGTCCTATAATGCTAGACACTCATCTCTTTTAAACTTTAAAGTTTTCCATTTTTTTTACATTCATCTTTGAAAATTTTTTCAAAAGTCCCACCGCTAATTATGTATGCTTCTTTTCTTTTATTTTTTTTTGAAAAAAATAGTACAATTATATATATTTATTAATATAGGTGATTAAATTCAAGGTTTTACTAAATGTGTCACGTCACTAATATTTTAAATGAAAATAATTTAACAATATTCTATTATTTCGGAATCGGATCCCTACATTCTATCCCCTTTGAAAGGATTTTGTCCACGAAATTTATGTACCTAGTTATTGAAGAGATTTGGATATCTCTCTTGCATTTTTACTCAAGTTCCCACGAAGCCTCGCTTTCATCGTGATGAATCCACTACTCTTTAACCAACGCAATCTCATTCGTCCGTAGATTCTTCATCCTTTGGTCAAGGTTGCAAACTGGTTTCTTAATGTATGTGACATCTTCATTCATCTCGATATCATTGAAATTAATAGCGTGGGAAACACCGTGCAAGAACTTTTTTAACATGGAAAGGTGAAATACATTATGTATCATTGACAGATTAGGAGGTAGTGCGAATTGATACGCCACCTTTATGACTCTCTCTAAGATCTCGAATGGTCCGATGAACCTCATTGATAACTTTCCTCTCTCATTCCCAAAGCGCAACACACCATGAGTTGGTGAAACCTTTAGCAACACTTTATCACCGACCTTAAATTTTTGGTCCCTTTTTCCCACAATCTGAGCAGCACTTTTGTCTGTTATGTGCTGTAAGCAAACGATCCCTTATAATTGTAACTTTGTGAGTAGTTTCACGAACTAAGTCAGACCCAAGTAGTTTCCCATCTCCGACTTCTGCCCAGTAAATTAGTGATCGACGTGGTCTTCCATATAAAGCTTCAAACGGATCCATGCAAATGCTAGAATGGTAGATATTATTATAGGTGAATTCAATTAATGGCAAATGAGTCTCCCATGTGGTCTCAAAATCTAAAACATAAGCCCGTAACATGTCTTCCAAAATTTGGTTTACCCGCTCAGTTTGTCCATCTGATTGTGGGTGAAAATCAATACTGAGATTCAATGATATACCGAATGCCTCTTGGAAACTTTCCTAAAAATGAGAAGTGAAACTCTGATCACGATCTGAAACGATATAAATTGGTGGCCCATGAAGTCTCACTATTTCCTGAATGTATAACCTATTCATGCGATCTTCATAATACGTAATAGAGTAAGGGATGAAATGAGATGACTTCATTAAATGATCTACAATAACCCATATTGTGTCATGACCCTACCTCGATATTAGAAGTCCGATGATGAAGTCCATGGTCATGTGCTCCCATTTGTACTCCAGAATATGAAGTGGTTGTAAAAGTCCTACGGGTCTCTGGTGTTCCGCCTTCACTTATTGACACGTATAACACTTTGACACATATTCAACAATGTCACGCGTCATGCCTTCCCACTAATAGTGCCTCTTAATATCCTTGTACGTCTTTGTGCTACCAGGATGGATTGTATATCTCGAATGGTGTGCCTCCTTCATAATTTCTTACTTTAGGTCATCCACGTTAGGAACGCAATACTTCCATGAAATCTAAATCCTCCATCACTTCCAGCGCTCCAACTAGTTGGTTCCCGTGCTACCACTTTTATGAATTTCAATTGTAATTTATCATCTTGGCCATGTGCTTGTAGGATTTTGCTGATCAATGTTGAATGAAGCATGAGGTTACAAAGATAAGTCCCAATTTTATGTATCGATGATTGGATGTCGAATTCTACTAGAGTTTCAATCATACGCCATTCTTCCACCATCAGAAGGGTAACGATACTAGGCAGCTTACGATTCAAGGCATCAACGACTATATTGGCCTTTCCTGGATGATAATAGTGGGTGAAGTCATAGTATTTTAGACTCTCCATCCACCTTCGTTGCCTCATATTCAACTCATTTTGGTAAAATAAGTACTTTAAACTATCAAAATTTTCACCATACACATAGTGTTTCCATAACTTTAGGGCAAAGATTATGGCTACAAGTTAAAAATCGTGAGTGGGTTAATTCTTTTCATGTGGCTTGAGTTATTATGAACCATAAGCAACTACTTTACCATCTTACATCAAGACACTTCCTAAACCTTGGTAAGAGGAATTAATGTAAACAACAAACTCCATCCCACTCTTTGGGATAGTGAGGACTAGTGTAGTTGTTAATTTTCTCTTTAACGCCTGGAATGTTCTCTCATATCCATCATCCCAAATAAAATTTACATCCTTGTGGGTTAGGCGGGTGAGTGGTGAAGCTATACGAGAAAACCCTTCAATAAATCTTTGGTAGTTTCCTACTAAACCAAGGAAGCTTCGGATGTCCGTAGGTGTCTTCAATTATCCCACTTCAAAACTACTTCAACCTTGGAAGGATCCATCAAAATACCATATCTGGACACCATATGATCGAGAAATTTAACTTGGGGTAACCAAAACTCACACTTTTCTAGTTAAGCATGCAAACAGTTCTTTTGTAACGTCTGATGTGTAATGCGAAGATGGTGCTCGTGGTCCTCCATTGATTTTGAGTAAACCAAAATATCATCAATGAAGACAATAATGAATTGGTCTAGGTAAGGGAGAAATATTCGATTCATCAAATCCATAAATGTAGCTGGGGCATTTGTTACTCCGAAAGGCATATCTAAAAATTCACAGTGTCCATATTGTCTTCGAAACTTCATCTTCGAAATGTTCACATCCCTAACTAAGAGTTAATGGGACCTAGATCTTAAATCAATTTCTAAAAATACTTCTGCACCTTGAAGTTAGTCAAATAGGTCATCAATTTTAGGCAACGGGTACTTGCTTTTAATGGTGACTTTATTTAGCTGGAAGTAGTCGATACACAGTCTGAGGGACCCATCCTTCTTTGGTACAAATAAAACATCGACTCCCCAATGAGATACGCTTGGTCCGATAAAACATTGGCTTAATAATTATTCAATTTTCTTCTTTAGTTCTAATATTTCCTTAGGTGACATGCGGTACGGTGCTAGGGACACCGAAGAAGTGCCAGGAATAAGGTTTATGGAAAAGTCAATATCCCTCTTTGGTGGAAATCCAGGGATTTTCTAGAACACATCAACAAACTCACATACTAACGGGATTTGAGTAATGTCTACTTCCTTATTACCATACTCGACCCTCGATCAAATCATCGTATGGGCAATCATGATAAAAAGTAAATGGTGCTTGGTCTGGATGGAAAAGGATATTGTTTTCTCAAACCAATCTAATATGTCATGGTAGGTAGTGAGTCAATTTATTCCTAGAATAACATTGAAGTGTCCCATCATAAGTACTATCAATTCAGCTGGCATTTTTCTACCCTTAATGCTCACTGTATAATCCTTACAGACTAGGTCAAGGGTTATAATTTTACCTAAAGGGGAACTGACCACTAAAGGTGTGTTTAAATGACGAGGCACTAATCCTAACATCTTTACAAAAGTATATGAAATAAAAGAATGTGTAGGACCAATGTCAAATAGAACCTTTGCACAACAATTAAATATATATACGTTAACTTCAACCCCAACTTGTTCTCCTACTATTGCATATACCCTTGCTTGACCAGCTTATTGTATTTGGATTTTTTTCCTTAGTTTCTTACAGTCTTTAATATGATGATCCTTCTATGCATAATTAGAATAAACCCCTCCTGGCACATGCATCTTTGTACAATCCCTCATTAGGTGTCTTGTTCCTCCACAATTATAACACTTATGCAGACAAAGTTTCCCTAACAGTTCCATTATTTGCCATATGCTTCTTCCATGCATGTTGGTTGTCCTTAAAACTCTGGTTTCAACGTTGCATTATTTTTCCCTTGTTCTTGGCCTCCATTTCTTTATTTTATCCTAGATTGTTAACCTCAAGGTTTAGAGATTCATTGACTATTTCCTCGTATGTATTTAGCCTATTTTCGATCACCATTCGTCAAATTACTGGAGTTAATCCCCATGCAAACTTGCGAGCACATCGTTTTGGAGTACTAATTGATTTCGGTACAAATATTGCAAGGTCTTCAAACTTGTTCTAGTACTCATCAATCATTATTGATCTTTGCATTAATTTGACAAATTACATTTCTCTCTTCTCTTTATCTATGTATGGTAAGTACTTATCTAAAAATTTCTCCTGAAACATAGTCCAGGTTATGGTATTGGCAATCTTAATTCCCATCGTAGTCTTCACCGACTTCCACCAATTCTTTGCCTCCGCAGATAATTGAAATACTACCAACTTCTGTTTTTCAATTTCGAAACAATCCATAATCTTAAAGTTCCATCTATTGGATCCATCCTTCCACACTGACCGGGTCTGCTATGACTTCAAACTTTCCTGGTTTGGGTTTCTTAAATTAAGCTAAAAATCTTATTAGCCTATCACCATCTACCACATGACCAGCTCGATGGTAATTTATTTGTTCCATTTGTTGAACAAACAACCTTAAAAGAGTGTTTTAGTCTCCCGTACTTATTCCCTCTGCCATTATCTTAAATTGAAAGAAATAAATAGGTAAGGCGGATGTCTTTATATTTCTTCTATAATAACCCGTTATAATTGTTATATTGTTGGTTATTAGTAAAAAAAATTCTAAACAGATGACATAAAAGTAGTATCATGTACTGCTTATTTATATCATATAAGACAATGTACATAATTACAGGAGTTGGTTTACAATTAGTTGCTCATACAATATGAAACAAAAGATACACAGGAAGCCTAGGTCATATATATAAGCCCTTCCATATAACTTAACAAAATTTTGAGCAACCTAGAAAATATGAAAATTCTACATTAACTCCTCAAAAATACATACAAAAAGAGAAGCACTATCATGTTAACCCAAACTCCCCCTAACTTCAACTCAAAGGACTAATTGTGGATTCCTCTGTATATACTGAGGATGCATAATAGACTGAAATGGTCTACTCTAGAGAATCACTTAGGTGTATTGGTACATCTGGAAGCATTTGCTCGGGTGGTTCAACATGAAAAACTGGTTCAGGTGGTACATCAGGCTCCATAGGATCAATGGCTACAACGGGTACATCAGGATAAACTAGTGGAATAGGGTCAACGGGAGCAGGTGCCCATACGAGGGGCCACACAATACCACCCTCATCTATGACTCTCTGCAGTACGCCCTGGTATCAAGCTGGGTACTGATAAGGGTAAGCATAGATGAAGTAACCCTCATGAGAGACATATCATGATGATATACTAATTCTCGTTGCATCTCAAGTGTATACTACAACCAAGTGTTGCCTATATCAAGGGCATCCTGAAATACCCTCTACTCAGCCTGCTCATCAATCAAATCAATGTAAGCCCCCATATCTCGAGGCTGAAGGCCAAAGGCCGTATGGACTAGATCATTATCCCATACTCCCGGATCCAGAAGTCCCTGCACGTATGATTGAGCGTGAAAAGTGGTGTGTGTTAAATGCCGATCGTTGTTTTTTGTTCACCGCCTCAATACAAAAACCTAAACTTATGACTACACTCAACGGGTGAGTATAGCGGCCAAGTCCGGGTATCAAAAATCCACAGAGACGAGTTGCTAGAATTTATAGGATTTAATATTCCTAAATAAAAGTGTAAAAGATAAATATTAAGAAAAAGGAAAAGATGCAGGTTTTAATACTCCTAAACAAAAGTGTAAAAGATGATTATACACAAAAATGGAAAATATGCATAAAAGGGAAAGATTAATCTAGGCGTGGAAAAATAAAGCTAGATTAACAAAGCGAGTAAAAACTATAGGTTGCGTCGAATATCCCTCACCCGAGTTAATTAGTATAAAATGGTTACATGTGTCGACGAGTTATTACAAATGCGTCTCATTTCGACAGTTAATTAAATCAAGGGTTGTCACGCCCCTAAATTCGCATAAAAGCCTAATACGATTTTGACGTCAATAAATACCCCAAAAATTACGCACGCAAGGTCATAAGCACAGAACATACATAATATGCCCCGTCAAATCTCCTAGGCGTAATAACTAGGACAACGCACTCGAAATAGACCCATAAACTCCATCACCAAAGCAAAGTAACATGTCAACCCGGAATGAGTTCAATTCGACACAACCTAGACTAACTTAGCTAGAAAGCATATTAAAAACGTGGTAAATAAACTTGATAAAACTACACTAAAAAGCAAGGAAAGAAAGCATGTAAACCTAATTATGAAAGAAAGTAAATTGACTACAAAGAAAGAATTAAGTAAATACACACTATATTAATGGAGAGGGAAGATGAAAGTACAACTTACAAACCCAAATGCGTGTCAAACCAAGTGAGTAACAAGAAATGAGTTCTCAAACCCTAAGCTATTCTAACCTAAAACGAATTCTCTCAGAAAATGAAACCAAAATTGGTTTATATAGTAAGTTGGAAAAGAAATAAAGGAAAAAGAAAAGAAAAGAAAAAGGCAACAAATATCTGCTACTCGCAGTCGACCGACCGCAGGGGCGTGGTCGATCGGTACTCTGTTTTCTGCAATTCTTTGGTCTATGAAGAGGGGGAAAAGGTTACAAACGGAAACGACCATAACTTCATCGTCCGGACTCGAAATCGCGCACCATTTGCATCCACGTGAAGCTTGTTCAATGAACTACGTATCCATGGAAATTTCATAAGTAGAACATGAAATGTGAATTGACTAAAATAACCTTGAAGTAGCATTTGACGATAAAACTTCTCCGAAATGCAACGGATCCTCACTTTTAGCGTTCAAATACCTACAAAAGCACAATTAACCCGTGAAAAGCATGCATATATCCAAATCCAAGGTTGTCTCATTAATGAACATAAATATAGGCATTAAGGACCATAAAAGTGCTAGAATACATAAAGATATAGGGCGAAAATATGCAATATTTGATACGAATCAACGTATCATGAACAAATGATTAAATACGTATAAATCACTTAGACAATCTTACCCAATCTAAAACAAACCTTATAAGAATATCTATCAACTCTACGATGAACCTAGGCTCTGTAACCGAGTCTGTCACACCCCAAATTATAGAAAATGGTAATAATTAAAAATCAATTCAATAATTTGAATATGTGACTATGCACTCAGAAAGTGTCAGATATTAATTGGTAACATCATAGGTACAATACCATATTAATATTACATACAAGGTCATAATACATAAGAGGTTTTAAGTTTCATATTTTTAACCATCTACTGGGGAATATAATATGTCTATAGAAGGTACGTCAATTTTTCTTTACAAAAGGAAATAAAAATTATAATTATGCAAGTCGTTCATCCCAAAATACGCTGGACTATAGCAATACGAACTTAGAGTCTTAATCCTGCGCAAAACTTGAAAGAAAAAACTGCGTAGCATCATGAGTAACGCAGCCCAATGAGAATACACTTCTAGTCAAAATTCATCCCCCAAGTATACTAATACCAATGATTCATATTTTATATGTCAATCACTAAAATTTGCATAAATAAACTTAAGCAATGATAAAACATAATTAACGATTTAATTGATCATTTCCAATTTATTGGTTCTAAATTTTATTTGTAAGAATTAACGAAATATTACAACAGGTACACTAGCAACTTCTAATGTACGTTACCTTTAGGCCACAACACACATGCCAACTTGCATATGTGTATACATATACCCACTAGACAACTTCTAGTGGTATAGACTTATTAGTGCACTAACTGTAGGATTTTCTCAATCCCAACCAACTTTAGAGGCAGGTTCGACAACAATAGTAATAGGTGATAATATGTCACAACTTAATTAATGGCCTCGGCCCTCGTATAGCCAACTTTCATATACTTATTTAACAATTTGAATACGGTTAAACATATATGGCATTAATTTACTCAATACAAGAAATCAACTAATATTTTCCTCAATTCTTCTGATGTGTTATAACTCACGGGCTTACTTCGATAAAATTTTGGTGTTATCATGACATCATAATTTCATATTAAATGTTTATTTAAGAATTTAGTTAAATACTCACCAGAAATAATATGTCTAACATAAAATTTTATTTATAACATCACAGACAATTATTCCACTTATTATAGGATGGCCTTTTCATGCAACCTAAATTATATGAATAACTATTACCACTAATAAATTTGGGACAACAATTTAACACTCACTTTAACATTTTATGAAAATTATTATATCTACTTAATTTGCTCCCAATAAATTATATAAGGTTCTCATATGAGTTAATATATTACACATAAGAATTTAGACATAAATAATATGCCTAAAAATTTAAATAAATTCAGATATAACATGCTGTCAGCATTTTTAAGACAAATTTTTAAATTTATATAGTAAACTTAAATAATTCATGTCTCACTCATTTCTTATAGAAAAATTAAGATTTTTTTGTCCAAAGAAAGATAATTTTATGCTATCCAGTAAAAATATATATAAAAAAAATCAAAAAATGGTTTAATTAGGTCAAAATGTAAAATACAACTCATCATACTTCAAAATTTCCAAGAAAAATACACAACTTAGATTGGGCTGAAATTTTAGTATATTGATTCTCATTACTTTATGGTACTAAATTTATTATTTAGGAATTTTTGAAATTAAAATAGGTGGGTTTTGTATGTTCTCTCTCTAAGTAGCTATTGAGGCTTCAATAGAGCTTCCATGGCTACCCATTACTAAAACTATACTTAAAAAAAGATAGTTGAAAGGAAAAGAAAATTCTCACCTAAACTGAGTTTAAAGTCCTCTCTATATTTTCTTCTTTGCTCTTCCTTTATTCTTCTTCTTGTTGTTGTCCTTATCTTCTTCTCACCCTTTACCCTTTTTCCTTTGTTTTGTAAGAGTAAATTAGGAATTGTATTACTTTGGCTCATAAAAGAGGATAAATACTTGAGGATATTAGGAGTTATTTTAATTTGGCTCATAAAAGAAGATAAACACTTATCCAAAACCATGAGTTTAGGTTTATTTTGCATGGCTGTTTTAACATGGGGTGGACAAGTGTTGGACACTTGTCCTATAATGTTAGACACTCATCTCTTTTAAACTTTTAAACTTTTAACTTTTTCTTTTTGTTTTTGACATTCAACTTTGAACAAATTTTTAAATGTCCCACCTCCAATTTTATATGCTTTTTTTTTTGAAACATCTGTGCAATTTTATTTATTTATTATTAATATGTGATTAAATTCAAGGTTTTGCTAAATGTGCATGTCACTAATATTTTAAATGAAGATAATTTTACAATATTCTACTATTTCGGAATCGGGTCACTACATTTGTATTAATATCTTTATTACTGGACCGGCCTAAGGTAGCATGGTGATCCTGTTGGGCTTACTCAGACAAGCCGAAATTGAGCTTTTATGGTTTAGACCCCACAATTACCCCTAAAATGCTTGGCCAAAATTGAGCTAGAGTTGGGCCAAAGAATTTAAAATCCTTTGTAAGCCCAAAAATTTGATCCAAATATTGTTGAAGACTGTTGGTCGAACATTTTCATAAACAGTTAAAAATCGGTGGGGTATGATGGTTATTATGAGAAATATGAACCACAAAAAATCCCACTCTCGACCCTCGTTCCATATGATTGTCTTACATGAAATTCAAAAGTCACTTTTGTTTCAAAATATGTACTCGTCACTTTGCTTCTCCTTGGTTTCTCAAAATGGCTTCGAAGTTCCTATTTGCTTTCATTGGCCCTGTAAGTTTTTCCCTGCTCCTTCTTGTATCTTGTTCTTTGTATTCTCTTCTTATAACTTCTATCACTTTCTTCTTTTGCGATTCTTCTATTTCTGGCGCAAATGGCGAACACTCTTTATGGTAAAAACTTAGAAGATTTTAGGAAAATTTACTCCATTGCTCACTAGGTTATGATTGAATGTACCCCCACGCCTAGAAACTCTATTGTAGTAGATGGAGGCAGTGGATCCATATCTTAGCTACAGTTAATGGGGGACTATCTTTTCCCCCAAACCCATTTTTTTTAGAGTTTTGTGAATATTTTGAGGTGCTCCCAGCTCAGTGTGGCCCCAATACTTGGTGTATTATCAATGTGGTGCACAGAACCGATGAGTTATATAGGACCAACCTTAATATCCCAAAGATCAAGTACTATTACTCTTGGACTCACACCACTGATGGCCTTACATACCTGAAGGTGAGGAAGGCCAACAGGGTCCTGGTAGGGAATCTCTTGAGTACCAATAAAGGATATTAGAATCAAGGTTCTATTGCCAGGAATTGGCAATATACACCCCTCCCCACAGGCGAAGAATATGTTGGGTTCCTGTGCCTAGCATGGGGTGATATAGGTTAAAGCCTACTCTTTATATACTCCTTTTTTTATTTTCATGTTCTGAATTATCTTTTACTAATTGAATTTCTCTTTCTTGATTCTATGCAGCTCGCTCAAAGAAGAAAAAGCCTTCTCTTCCCATCTCCATAGGGTTGGGTTATTGAAGGCTTGGAAGTTGAGGGAATTACTTATTGGGGATTATCCTCACTCAGTTTCATTTCTTCTGAAATATAAGAACACTACTAGTAGCTTTACTGTTCACCCAGTAAATGATAATATTGACCTCTATTTACCGACCGAAGAGGCATTTATCTATTTTTTTAAATCCCTTGACATAGACTCCATCCTTATTGACAAGGAAGATTCAATGGTTCCCAGAAATAGAGTATTATTGATCAATGATGATGTGAAGAGTGTCCCCTCCTCTCATAAGATGAAGTCCTTGAAGAGGACTGAGACTGAAAGTCCCAAGTCCAATGACCATGATTTGGTCGTTAGGGTGAAAAAGAAGGGTAAAGCTCCTATGGTCCCTTAGTTCTCCAAAAAGGGTGGTCTCCCCCTCCTATTAGGTCTTCACAGACCATATATGTGGCCAAGAATACCTCCTTAGCTTATGTACTTTTAAGAGGGGTTGTGCTCGTAGCTGATCGCAAGTAGCTAAAGCAGCTCTCCCCTAAGCAAATAAAAAATCACGATTCCCAAACTTTGTCACTGGTAAGGAACTTTCCTTTACTTATTTCCCTTTTACTTATTATTTTTAACGTGAGGTAGGCTCGTATAATACTTGCTTTGTTTTTCTATTTGCAGTTTGTGGAAGATTTTTTCCAACTCTTAGATGGTCGCCTCGACTAGTTCAAGGTTAATGATGAGCTCAATGGGGCTCTGAGAAAATCACAGCAGGCCATAAACAGTGCCTAAAAGGCCCATGAGAATGAGAAGAAGTCCATTAGTGATGATATGAATGCACTGAATACCAAGAACAAGAAGCTCGAGGTTAAGAACTCTCAACTGAAGGTCGAACAATCTCAAGTGGACAAAGAGGTGGTCGTGTTTCCTGTGACCAAGGAGGCCAGTTTTGATAAGGCCTTCACTAAGCCTATGAGGGTTCCAAATGCCAGGTGGCGTACATTCATAAATCCAGTTTCAAGAAAGGCTAGGACACAACTTTGGTGAGGTCTAAGGTCCCAACTAATTTCGACCTCTTTAGCGAGCATTAACCTGTCTTTCCATCAAAGATTGAAGATGAGGATACTAAGCATTCCCAGCCAACCAGACTGAGGATGTGGCGACCCAAAGCTAGGCTACATAAGTTGAGGAGAAACTAAAGGAATAATTGCACTTTATCTTAGGACTTACACTCCTTATATATTTTCCTCTTTTCTATTTATAAGTACCTCGCCCATTTGGCAGTATATTAATGAAAGAACATTTCCCTTAAAAATTATACTATTTGGATGTCTTTACTAAATTTTCTCCTTTATGTTTGTTTATTTTCCATAGTCTATTTTCAAGGAGATTCCCTTATTTGCTAGAAACCTGGATGATTTAGTTGATTAGGATACAAGTGATCTCGCTTATCGAGATACAAGGCCTTGAAAAAGATGACTAAGGATTACAAGAGCTAGTTAGTCTTGGTGCCCAAGTTGAAGAATGACCTGAAAGACTTGGGAGACATGGGCTCTTTGATGCAAGATGAGATAAATGACTTGAAGGCCCAACTTATTGGAGCAAAGGATGTAGGAGAGGTCGGTGCCCTACTCCAATCTGAGAGTGGTGAGGTAAAAAATAAGCTCACCGATGCCAATGAAGATAGCCAAAGAGATAATGTTATAGTGATGGGAGCTGGTCGTGATTTGAAAAAGCTTCGTTACTTATTCAGGATGGGTCCTCGAGTGGCCTGGTCGACGAGATATGATGAAGGTTAGGTGGATGCTCCAGTAAAATTGCAGGAGGCCACTATTATGGCCTATCAACATGGTTGGTTGAACTCCCTAAAGGTTATGAAAGATCCCTAATACTCTCAGCCTTAATATATGTACCAAGTTGACTATTATGTGTATAGGTTCCCTCCCTTTGATCGCAATGAGAACTGGGTTCCCTTGGATTCCATATCTCTTCAGCTCGCTGAGAGTTATCTGGAGGCTCATGATAGCGATGATGAGTACCGGCCAGATCCTAATGACAGTCGAAGTAGGTCGATCACAAAATTTCTTTCTCTTCCACCATAGACAATTGTAGTTTGTACTGTTTGCAATGATATTTTGTAATAGTCACTTTTTGTAACTTACCAATCTCGGTCATTTTTTAATTCGTTTATGCTAAGCATGTGTTATACTTATCTTATCTTATCATTTAGGTCGTATCGTCACACAACCATAAGCCTGGAATAGACTATGAAAAAAAATGCACCTGATATAGGGGCAGTCCCCCCTTTAAGATTTTATCCGACCAAGTTGAGTTAGTGCAGTGCTTGGGGATCTCTCGTACGGCTTTGAATTGTCTGGGAAATTCATGAGTTCATTTTTATTTGTACTAACAAAGACATGAAAACCTTAAGTATAATTGTCATAAGCAAGTTTTCCATTGTAATTAAATTGAAGTCTAATCGGTGATTGAAAATTAATGCCAATCGTGAGCCTCTTACTTTGGAACAATATAAAGTAATTGAATACTTAAGTAATTAAGCAAATAACTAGGGTCTTTATTAATAACTTGAATGTGAACTACGAGAAAAATAATTTTTGAAATGAAAATTTATAAAAACTTAATATTTTCGAAATAAAACTTCTTGAGGTTGGTCGCGTTCCATTATTGGGGTATTTCCATGCCATCTATTGCTTCTAAGCTATTGGCTCCTTGAAAATTGTCCCTGGTCACTTTTAACGAACCTTCCAGTTGGGCATTAACTTGCCGTCTGATGGAATTTTGGCACTATCGAAGACTTTCCTGAGGACATAGTCCTCGATCTGAAATTTCCTTGGATTGACCCCTCTATTGTATTATTTTGTATATTTTTGCTGGTAAGAATCCAACTTGATCATGGCTTATTCCTTTTGTTCTTCTTCTAGGCTAAGTTCAGTGCAAAGGGATTCATTATTCAGTCCTTACTCGATAACGTTTATCCTCATGGTCGACATACCAGTTTCGTGTGAAATTACGGCATCCATCCCATAGGTAAGGGAGAAAAGTGTTTCCTCGGTTGATCTTCTCGTCATGGTGTGATATGCCCAGAGGACGTGAGGGAGATCGTCCACCTAAGTACCCTTTTCTTTTTCTAGCATCTTTTCTAAGCCATCAAGCATCGTCTTGTTAAAGGCCTCTGTTTGTCCATTGCTTAGGGGGTATGCTACAGAACCAAAGTGTTGTTTGGTTTCATACTCATCGTAAATACTTTAAAAAGGCCCATTCTCAAATTACGTGCCATTATCCCTTATGACTCTCCCGTTTACCCTAAAGCGAGTTATAATGGTCCTCTAGATGAAACTGATCATGTCGAGATCTTTAATGTTCGACAATGGTTCTATCTAAAACCACTTTGTGAAATAATATATGCCGACCAATAAATATTTTCAATTCTAATATGCGGTAGGGAGTGGACCTACAATATTCAGTTCCCATTGTGCAAATATCCATGGGATCGTCAAAGGTCTCAAGGCGTTGGTCGATTGTGGGAGCATGTGGGAGAATCATTGCCTCTTTTCACACTTACGAGAATAAATACTTTCATCTTTATACATATATGGACACCAGTAGCCTTATTTGATTCCTCTAAATGCCATAGTCCTTCCCTATCCCTCCGTGGTGTGACACCCCACCTAATAAAATACCGGGTGATCAGTCCTATACCAAATTAAAACAGGAATCCCAGTTAGATCATCCTTAGCATCACTGTCGAAAACTTTTTAAAACTTGCTAACCACCTAGTATTCCAAAAACTGGGGCCAAATTTTAACTTGTTAATTAAACAAAATAGTACCTGCGGAATTAAATATAAACCATTCACACAACTGAATAAAACTCAACTGCATAATTAATTAAACAATTTGCCGAATAAACCATTGGCCACCAAAATGAAATTCAATACAAACATCCAACACCTGAATAAGTACATCTGAAAACTTTACTGAGAAGCATGGGAGACGAGCCCTAATTAAAACTGGAGATGATAAATGATTCCTACTCTAGGAATGAATGAACGATGCGTCTAATCCAAAATCCTGCTAGCATCCACATATGTCGCAGCTCCGTGTCCCTGGAATAGAATATCAATCCTGGCGTCCTTGTGGCTGGACACCTAAAAGGGTTTGAAAATAGTTTTATAGCAAGAAATTAGAACCCAAAATATTTTGAAAATATTTAGCAAGTGAATTAACTGCAGTAATTTAAAATGCATGAATGCGCTTCATATTTAAGTTAGTGTCGCACTCCCTTGTGGACATTCTCACCCCTCCACTATAATGCACACCTAACGGTTACCTTGACCCTCACCTAGTTGTACTACCCCGTCCAACTAGTCCTGGTATAATCTCCCCTTGCCATACTACTCTAACCCGAGTATAATGATTCTTGAATTATAAGTTATCTCACAATTAACTTAATTAATTCATCTTAATAATAGCATATAACTGTGTCACAAGTTATATAAAGTAAATACAACACATACTGTATTGTTACCCGCATATAATATTGAATACCATTATATACATAGCTTTACTAAAACATCCACACATATAATATACGTATATCCATCCCTCTGAGTATACCCTCACCAGATGATTCTCTCTAAAATGCTATCTCAATAGGTGTGCTCACAAAACCTAGTTTCCCAAGTTGGAATCGCTCACCAACTTGGACCAAAATATAAACGTTGTGGGGCGGTCATATTCCTTCCCTGAAAGTGAGATAAATCCCTCACCCATATATACCGGACGCTATGACCTGGAGATATACTCGCCCTACTCCTCAAGCTAGGGGATTCACCCACATCGTGCAACCTCCCTTGATAGCACTAGAGTATATAAATTGAATAAATATCTAGTCACTGATATTTAATATCACACACAATATATACACGTATATATATACTATCACTATACCGTATATATATAATTTAAACCCCGACTTTATCGTGTAGTCAAAATCCCGTACACTAACCTATAATTTCCTGAGTCTGTGGCCCGACTCAACATAATTAATTTTCTCACTTAATAATTTACCATCTTCCCGAGTCTATGGTCCGACCCTAATATAATTAATTCACACCTCAATTAATATAATACTTTCCTTGAGTCTGTCATCCGACTCTAATTAAATTAATTAACACACCTATTAATTTAATCCTACCCGAGTCTACAATCCGACTCTAAATAAATTAATTATTACACCCATTAATTTAATACCTACCCGAGTCTACAATCTGACTCTAATTAAATTAAATATCACACCTATTAATTTAATACCTCCCCGAGTCTACAATTCGACTCTAATTAAATTAATTATTAAACCCATTAATTTAATATCTACCCGAGTCTACAATCCGACTCTAATTAAATTAATTATCACACCTACTAATTTAATACCTACCCGAGTCTACAATTCGACTCTAATTAAATTAATTAACACATCTATTAATTTAATACCGATCCGAGTCTGTGGTACGACTCTCATTGAATTAATTTACACATTAATTAATTAATACCTTTCCCGAGTCTACAATCCGACTCTAAATTAATTAATCACAACATCAATTAATTTAATACTTTTTCGAGTCTACCTTCCGACTCTACCTTCATTAATTAACACATCCATTAATTTAATAACTTTGTGTCACTCAACCATTATCCCCAGACTCGCTCACTTGGCCCATACCTTAATATTTCCCGATTCTATGTTCCTATCACAAGGAAACATACAATAGGCATTCACAACCTAAGTAATCCTATAAAACAGTAGGTATTTACACAACCCAATTATTCATACTTGTACGAAATATATTTCTCTCTAATATTCACCGTACTTGTTTGCTTTACGAATTTATTTCACATTCGTATTAATTCAAGTATTCACACAAATCTAAGGGTCCTAGTTACCCCTTGTTATATCAATTCAGTAGTTACCCTTGTTAACCCACTGACCTAACTAATTTAAGCCCGCTCACGCTTTTCTGTCATTATATTCTTATCATCTCGAATTAGAGTACGTCACAATCAAGCCTATGAATCTCCACTTTAACTCTCTCACAAAATTAAAGTCTAACACTCAGTCATAGAACTAATTCCATATCATTATTCCATCAATATATTTCATCAAGGTCCCAAACACTTCCCCGATAAAATTTTAGACATTTGAGGCTTAAAAAGAAAAATCTCAAATTTTCTGGCAGATTAAACACCCTCTAGTAAAGTTTCGATTTCTCCCTATACAGAACTCCGATTGACCTAATTCCAAGTTCATTGGATAGCTAAGAGGAATACCTTTCCAATAATGTATGGTTCACACTCTAATTCAAAGAAAAATTTAAATCGCACACGTTTAAAGTCACGCCAAAATTCTGGCATATTATTATGTTGACAGATCAAACACCCGGTAGTAAAATATAGATTACGCCATCTACAGAACTCCGATTGACCTGATTCCAAGTTCATTGGATATCCAAGAGAAATACCTTTTCAGGATTGTATGGTTCACACTCTAATTCGAAGTACAACTCAAATGAATTACGTTTAAAGTTGTGTTAAAAATTCTGGCAGATTGACATCTTGTGTTCATCAATTAAACCCTAAGTCATTCAAAATTCATGTTCTTCATCCAAGAACTCATAAAGATTCCATGTTAATCATCAAATATATTCTAATTTCATTTTATCTTTACTTAGGGATATATAATACGCCTATTTCTTACTTTGAATCTCAGCCAAGTATTCCATTAACAAAATCCCATTTTTGTACCCATTTATCCCCAAAACGGATTTTAGTATACACATCACTAAAATATGTATTAGATATCACAATTTAGGAGTAAAAACAGTTAACCACTTGCCTAGAGTTACTCTTAAGGTCTGATCTGTTGTTGATGTCCCTTAACTTGGCTCCAATAACCTCAACTTTGCTCTTGATTTGCTTTCCCCCAAATCCCCCTTCAAACCCTAGGTTTAAAGTTATGTTGGCTGCCATTCCTTAATCTCTCAATTAGGTTAAAAACCCTTAATCCCGTTTTTAGCCTAATGGGCATAATTATAATAGCTCAAATCACCCTGTGTGGGCCCGGCTATGCCCAAAAATGCTCCGAGACCCAATTACTACCCCCGAGTACTCTTTTCTGACTATCTTGACCCATCCGAACACAACCGCGCACTCAGAATTGACATTCGAATTAATTTATAAAAATCCTCATCTCACACCTAATTTAGTCTATACCGACTCCCGGCTGGGATAAGTGCATACCTCGTCATTAATACCCGAAATGACGTAATTAAATTATTACTATTCACTTAGTAATTAAATTTCCCTAAACATTAACCATTCACTCCCCGATTAATATTTAAATATATATATTGCCATAATTAATTCAATTAAAATTACAACACGCCAGTAGTTTAAAATTCCTGAATTAATTAAATAATAAATGCACAAAAATACGGGGTGTTACACGTGACCCCCATAAATTCCATTGTGAAGTTCATAAAGATCTTTATCAGCATCTTTTGGGTGTACGCACTGAAGGTGGATCTCATGTAATGTTTTTTCTCAGGTCCTAAGTAGAAGTGAGAAACTTTCACCTTGACTTGATGAGCTTGTTTTTTGTTGGCATTTGGTAAGAATGAGATGATTGGATACATTCATCTTAGACCCCTTTTAATGGAAAGAACATGCTCAGAGGCCATGACTTTTTCAATGCTAGTCTTGGCAAGGAACTCCATTTTAATTGTTCTCCTGAGATCAGAGTATACTGTTGAGCTTACGGTTGTAAAATCGTCTGCATGACTGTTGTGTCCCTAGGGGAATTATTAAACGTGGACTTACTCAAACTTTTATATCTACTCATGCACCACTGCTATGTATGCTTCCATTCTCTTATCATTGGCATTGAAATCTCCATTGACTTGATTGGACACCAACTTTGAATCACAATGTACTTTGAGTTGACTTTCCCGAGTAAATGAGCTTTATGAAGTTCGTCTATAAGTGCTTTATACTCGACTTCGTTATTGGAGTCTTCAAAACCTAACCTAATCCCTGGCTCGGTAGTTGCATTTTCTAGCGTCAAGGACAATCCTTACTCCTGCCCCCTTGGAATTAGAGGCACCATACACATACATCATCCAACTCTTAAATTGGTCATGCTTGCGATCTTTTATCTACTAGACCATCTATTGATCGATAGGGGCATCTCATTTAAATTCCTCTATAAAGTTGGCCAATATCCGCCCTTTGACTGTTGTCCTTGATTGAAAGTGAATATCACATCTCCCAAGTTTTGTTGACCATTTATACATGAGTTCGGATAGGTCATCCTTGTGAAGAACAGATTAAGGAGGAAGAGGTGATGACGGTGATGGAATGAAACTCAAAGTAGTGCTTCAGTTTCTGGAAGCTATCATCGGCGAGTAAGCTAATTTTTCTAGTGGTAAGTAACGTTGCTCGACATCCGGGATCATTTTGTTGGAACAGTAAACGGGATTTATTTTGCATTTTTCTTATAGACCAAGGTTGAACTAACAACTTGGCTTGAGACTACAAGGTAGAGGTAGATAGGGAGATCAAGAATTTCCAACAATAGTGGTTTGATTAGGTAAGGCTTGATTTGCTCGAGATCCCTTGAGTACTCATCGTTCCAGGGCGAGCCATGTTTCCTTCTTGAGCAATTGAAATAATGGTTGGCAATGCTTGGATGACTTTGAAATTAATAGATTAAGTACTACGAGCATCCCAATGAGATTTCGGATCTTGCGTAATGTCTTTGGTAGCTAGACGTTATTTATAGTCTCTATCTTACCGGACTTCATTTTAATTCCCCCTTTTTCGACCAGATAGCCTAGGAATATCCCTGACTAGACTTCGAATGAGAACTTGCTCACATTGAGCTTCATCGGGTAGCACCTGAGGATTTCAAAGTGGTTTGACAAGACTTTGAGGTGGTCCTCTTTACTCCTACTCTTGATGAGCGTATCATCATTGTACACTTCCATCGTTTCCCCCAATTATTTCTTGAACATCTTTATGACCAATCTCTGGTACGTGGCTACAATGTTTTAAGGTCAAAAGGTATAAATTTTTAATAGTTCAAACCCAACGCTGTTATGAACGAAGGGTCGTCTTCGTCAGGAATTAATATAGTAATCTGGTGACACCCCGAGTAAGCGTCCAAAAAACTCATTCGTTCATGGGTATAGTGGCATTGACCAGTTGGTCTATCTTTGGCAAAGAGAAACTTTCCTCAGGGCAAGCCATATTAATATTAGTAAAGTATATGCAGACTCTCATCCTACGTTGATTTTACGAACTACTACTGAATTTGAGAGCCACTTTGGAAATTAAACTTATCTGAAGAACCTTGCCTCCAGAAGTTTCCCTACCTCTTTTTCCACCGCCTTTGCCTTCTCTAGGGCTGTGTGGCGAGCTTTTCTTACGATCAGCTTAAATGTTGAATCTACGTGAAAATGGTGACAGATGACTGCGATATCAATCCCTGATATATCATAAAGCTCCCATGCAAAAACTTCTAGTTTTTGCTTTAGAAAGGTGATCAACTCCATTATTTCGAGGTCGAACAATGTTGTATCAATCAAAAACTTCCTCTCTAGTCGACTTCCATTAAAAACTACCTCTTCCATTTTTTTACCACACTATCAGCAGGGTGGATCATGGTTTCCTTCACTTCTGGTCTGTCGTCCCTTAGTTGCTATTTCGAAGGAGTAACCCCATCTTAGGACGTCTCCATAAGGACCTCCTGTCTTTCTTTTTCTTCTTCTTGGGTCTAATAGCAGTGATGTAGCATTTTTGAGCAATGGATTGGTCTCCTATGATCTCCATTATGCATCGATCAGTGATGGACTTGAGTTTATGATGATAAGTTGAAGGGATGGCTCTCATAAAATGAAGCCAACCTATGTTGAGGGTGGCGTGATATGGAGAATCGGTGTCGACCCCAAGAAACTCAATGAGCTTTGACATGTTCCTTACCTTTACTAGTAGGACTTCCTTACCTAATGGCATGGTTATTTTTCATACACTGTCGACCAAAGGGACACTCTCCTCCTTCAAATAATACATTTTAAGTTTAATCTTGTGGGAGAGTTCCAAGTAAATCACCCGTGAGGAACTCCCCTGATCCACCAGTAACTTGTCCACATCCCAGTATAAAATTATGAGAGTGATTACTTGTGCATCGTGGTGTGGCGTTCTCACCCCGACCAAATTTTTCTCCATAAACACTACGTTTTGGGTATAACCCATGTCCTCCGATCGTCTACGCTTACCAACTTACCTTTTAGAAGGATCTATGTGGAAGGCCTCCATCATAGTTGTGACCTTCTTGAGTTACATTTGAACTACATTTACCTTTCTATTTGTGGTCAGACACCCCATGTATCACCCCAAACTTATGTCCTACCTCATCGTCCAAGGCGTTGCCTGATTTTTTATCGCCATTAGTGACCACCTGATCTGACTTCTATTCTATACACTCGTTCAAGTTCCCTGTCTAGGTGTAAGGCCCTAAAACACGATTAGTAAGGTTAATTACATGATTAGGTATAATTTATGAGTTCTAAGTTATAAATTGGTTATGTGTATTAAACATTTTAATTATCATGTTTAGGGAATGCATACTCATGTGAAATGTATGTTGTTTACATTAGATGCGAATCGAACTTATGATTAGGGATAAAATGTTTAAGGCATGTAATTAGTTATGTGGTTAAATGCATCAAGAAAATATGTTTCTAAATGCATCATTACGTTTATAAAAAGTAAACTTGAGTGTTGGTGCGAAAGTGGCGATGTTTGGTCGCCAAATGTGAAAGTTATGAAATTTTGAGTAAATAATTACTCTTCTGTTCGAGCACAAATTAGGTGTACTAGTTTTATGATTTTTGGAAAAAAAATATGAAATTTGTAGATGTTTAAGTTATATACTCATAGACACAAAGTGGGAGTAAATAGGGGCCCGAAATAGTGAGTTATGGTGATTTTACAAGGCAGGACAAATCTGTCATTAACGGAATTATCCTATTGGACCCCTTGCCCAACGAATCACACAATACCACCTTAAAGTGGTTACATAGACACGTTTTTAAGCTTATAAGGAGTAACTTATCATCTTTTTCATTTCCTATTACAAGATTGAGGAAAAAAATGCTTATGGAGAGAGAAAAAGAAAGTTAAGAATTGCTTTGAAAATTCACCATAAATCGAGGAATTCTCGTAAGGTAATTACATCTTTATTAAAGTTGATCACATGGATGAGTTCTACACTTGGTATATTTTTGTTTCTGATTTTGTTTAGTATTTTAATGATACCCATATTTCCTAAGTGTATTAAAATAAGGATGGGTTAAGAACATAAGTTAGAAATGGTACTAGGATCGTAAATGCATACTTTAATGTCCTAGATTTACATCATTCTTCGTAAAGAATTTTGATTTAGAAAATTCATGCTTATGATGTATATATCTGCTAAAACTTATTTATTATATGTTTCCATGATTTATACTCAAGGTGGAGGTTATGTATTCATAAAAATGTTAAGTTATGCTTTAATGTTCTTTTTCGACCTAGTTGTGCTAAAAATGGTATAAATCATGGAATACTTATTGGAATTGAGTGATTCCAACTAGAGGGTAAAATAGACTCATACATGTATAACATAACCGAAAATTGTGTAAAAATATGAAGTAATTAACCTTTGCTGGTAGTTTGAAGTTTTGGTTTAAAATCTTCCCTAAAGGAGCACGAATGCATAACAGGCGTTTGACGTTTTGCTCGACCTAGAAAATGAGCCCTAAAAATTATGAACATTAATTTTATATTATTCAATTTGTTTACTGATATTGAGTGGAATATCATGGAAATTTATATTGTATAAAAATTACGAGAATTCTAGGAAGTTGAAGTTGTGTTGTTGTTTTTCTTGAGAAACGATTTGGAAAAGGTTGTAATAAAATGGGCATAACTTTGTCTAGCAAATTCGTAATTCAATTTCGTAAATTTTGTTAGAACCCTAATTGATTGGGAGTTATAAAAAAGTGAAGTATCATATTTAATTCCTCCATAGTTATTTCTGATTGATCAAATGATGTGATGTATTACTAGGTTTAATGTTAATTGGTGTATTCAGATACTAATGATGTCGACTTGTTAGGTGGGGAAGCAGCTAATACTATCATACCAAGGAAGTAGTTTTGTATTAATCTTAGCACCAAATCCAAGGTGAGTGACCTATCCTATGATATATATATGATTATATGTTCATATAGAAATGTGTAGTTCAATACATGTGTTAAAATGCTTATGGGAGTGATGTTGTATTTAGGAAACATATGCATATGATTAAAATGTCAAGTGACGTTATTTAATGTTATGGACTGTGGCGGGTACTTTATCTAATGTTATGGACTGTGGTGGATCCTACAGTATGTGACAATCCTATTAATCCAACTTAAAGGTTTGTGTACTCGGGCCTAATAAATGGATGTGGTGGTCCCCAATAACTGTGGTGGATTAATTAGACTATAGCGGGTCCAGGCTTATAAAGGTTTCACAATTCCTGTTGGGTTCTAGCATTAGAACAAAATAAAAATGGTTATTCAATTTGGTTATAGGTGTGGTATATGGTCATTCACTAAGTTTATATTGCTTACACTCCTGTAATGTTATGTTTCAGGTATGTCTATCATTTGGAGTTCACTGCCAAGTTAGGACCTTAAAATGAGGGAGTGACGAATATCTAATATGGGTTGTATATCAAAAAGGTTTTTATGTCAATGTGAAACAAAGGAACTTGTATATGTAAAGTTGCTTAGTACTTGTAAGTTATATGTACAGGTAGTTATGTTTTCATCTAAACATGCCAAAAAAAATGTTGTGCTATTTTGTGAGAGATTTACAGTAAAGTATTGTTTATGGGAATTTATCTCTAAATAAAAGGATGATTTTAACTTAATTAAGTCGGGGCACGACAACTTGGTATCAGAGCGTGGTTATTAGGTTCTGGATAGGGTGTGAGGGTCTAGATTGACAGTTGACACTAGAAAGTGAGTTTGTTATGCATCTAGATTTTGACTAACAATGTTGATATTAAACTACTGCTATTGTATTTTGTTTAAGTGAATTATATTGCAGTGAGTGATGGATCCACACTAGCCGCATGATGGAGTAGAGGGTGAGGCATCTTATGTTCCTAATAGTCAGCAAGGACATATAAATATTCAAGTGGAGGAACTAGAGGTGCAACAACAACCTATTCATGGCATGGGAAGAATATTACGTGCTTTGGCACAACTTATGGAACAAGCAAGAGGTGGATAATATGGTAAGGATAGGGAAAAATTGCATGAGAGGTTTATTAAGTTAAATCTGCCAGCATTTATTGAGACTACTGATCCGTTGGTGGCATAGGGGTGGATTATAAAGATGGAAACAATATTCAAGGTGATGGAAGTACGAGATAAACAAAAGGTTTTGTTAGCAACCTTTAGGTTAGAGGCTGATGCAAAGTTATGGTGGGATGCAACAGAAAGGTTAATTACTACAATGGGGGAGTGGTGCCAATAAATCCTCCATAAATTACATGGGAGAAGTTTGTGAAGGTGTTCTTTGAAAAATATTTTCCAAGGCTTTATAGGAAAGAGAAAGAGGAAGAATTTATCACGTTCAAATAGGGGAACCAAACAGTGGCAGAGTATGAAGCTTTATTTATATCCTTATCTAGATTTGCACCTGACTTGGTGAGGACGGAAGAAAGTAAATGTGATCGTTTTCAAATCGGGCTGAGTGTAGATATAAAAAGCATGGTTGCTAATATGAAGATCACGGATTATGTGGACTTGGTGGATAGGGCCATGGTGTTAGAAAAGTCAATAAAAGAAATCCAAGTTGAACACTCGAAGAAATCTAGACATGATGGTATAAGATCATATGAATGGGAGAAGGGAACCTCAACTCAGAGTGTAGCACGAGGAGTACCTAAGGGCCAAGAATTTAAAAATAATAGAAGTGCACGTGGAAGATTTTAAGCTCGAGGTGGAAGGACTGGGATGAATCAGTTAGAAAATGCATCTGTGTTGGTACCGCGGGACATATTTTGTTATAGATGTGGTGGTCAAGGGCACATGTCTCGGGAGTGTACAATAGCTGAAACGACACCTTTATGTTTCCATTGTCATCAACCAGGGCACTTAGGAAAGAATTGTCCAGCGATGGGAGCTACAACTTCAGTGGGTAGTGTAACAGTAGGAGATAGGATTTCTACACCGAAAGTACACAGGGGAGGTAGAGGAGGCATGTCTTAAAACCAAAGCCAAGGCAGAGTGTTTGCACTGACACAACAAGATGCACACGCTATGCCTAACGTAGTGACAGGTACACTTCCTATTGGTGATAAAGATGCTTATGTGTTGATAGATCCTGGTTCTACACATTCTTTTGTGTCTTTACTTTATCTGTTGCATCTTAATAAACCATTATCATCATTAGATTCTGGTTTAGCTATTGTTACTCCAGTGGGTGGTTGATTTTTATTGAGAGGGTATATAGGGAGTGTGTGGTGCGAGTGGGTGAAAAGAATTACTAGTTGACTTATTACCTCTCGATATGCGTGACTTTGATGTGATACTGGGTATGGATTGGTTAGCCTCATATCATGTATGTTTAGATTGCTTTAAAAAGGAGATAGTGTTTCGGTTACCGGGTGAACCTGAATTTAAATTTATTGGGGAATGAAATGTCACTCCAACTTGTTTGATTTCTGCTACAAAATGTTATGAACTCCTAAGGAAAGGATGTGAGGTTTATCTTGCCCATGTGGTGGACATATGACAAGAGGCTGGAAAACTATCAGATATACCAGTAGTTAATGAGTTTGCAGATGTCTTCCCAGAAGAACTACCAGGGTTAGCACCAGACCGTGAGGTAGAATTTGCGATTGAGTTGGTACCAGGCACCACACCAATATCTATTGCACCATATCGTATGTCACCTACATAATTAAATAAGCTAAAAATAAAGTTGCAAGATTTGTTAGATCATGTTTTTATAAGGCCTAGTGTATTACCGTGGGGAGCCCCAGTATTGTTTGTGAAAAAGAAAGATGGAACCATGAGACTATGCATCGATTATCGTCAATTGAATAAGGTGACTATCCATAACAAATATCCACTACCCCGAATTGATGACTTGTTTAATCAGTTACAAGGAGCCAAAGTGTTTTCCAAGATCAATCTCAGATCCGGATATCATCAATTGAAAGTAAGAGACTGTGATATTTCTAAAACCGCTTTTCATTCTAGGTATGGACATTATGAATTTCTTGTCATGCCATTTGAGTTAACAAATGCACCAACTGTATTCATGGATTTTATGAACTGTATATTTCACCCATACGTGGATTCTTTTGTTATCATCTTCATTGATGATATTTTGATATATTCTCGTAGTAGGGATGAGCATGAACACCACTTGCATGTTATTTTACAAACCTTGCGAGAGAAGCAGTTGTATGCTAATTTTTCTAAATGTGAATTTTGGCTAGAAAGGGTAGTATTTTTGGGGCATGTTATTTCTGCTGATGGTATTTGTGTTGATCCTAAGAAGGTAGAAGAGGTGATGAATTGGGAAAGTCCAACTAGTGTGACAGAGGTATGTAGCTTTTTGGGATTGGTGGGTTATTACATGAGGTTTATACTAGGGTTTTCTTCTATTGCATTGCCATTGCCTAAGCTTACCAGAAAGGGGAAAAAGTTTTTGTGGAGTGGTGATTGTGATAAAAGCTTTAAAAATTTAAAGGGTAGGTTGACATCTGCTCCAGTATTGACAATCCCAACAGGTACAGAAGGTTTAGATATTTATAGTGATTCTTCGTATCAAGGACTTGGTTGTGTGTTAATGCAGCATGGAAAGGTAATTACTTTTTCTTCTCGACAATTAAAGATACATGAATGCAACTACCCTACACACGATCTTGAGTTGGCTACAGTAGTTTTTGCATTAAAGATCTAGAGACACTACTTATATGGTGTTAGTTGTGAAATTTTTACTAACCATCAAAGCTTAAAATACTTGTTTACTCAAAAAGACTTGAACTTGAGGCAAAGAATGTGGATGGAACTTATAAAAGATTATGATTGCACGATACATCACCATCCAGGTAAAGCTAATATTGTTGCTGATGCTTTGAGTAGAAAATCTCTAGGCATAGTATCTTGTATTTATTGTATTCGAGTTGACATCCTGAGAGATTTAGCTTTAATGGGGGTGGAATTAACTTTGAATGAGTATTATGGAATAGTAGCACATTTAAGTATTAGACCCACATTGATTGACTGGATAAAGCAAGCACAGACAGGAGATACAGAATTGGAGAAAGTTAGAGATAATATGAAAAAGGGTAAAGCAAATGAATTTTCTACTCAGGATGATGACATTGTTATGTACGAAAACCGTTTGTGTGTACCTAATGTGCCTGATTTAAGAAGAACAATTTTAGAGGAAGCCCACTGTTCTTTATATGCTATGCATCCAGGGAGCACGAAACTGTATAGATATTTGAAATAATGTTATTGGTGGCCAGGAATGAAACACGACATTGTAGATTTTTTTGCTAGATGTCTAGTTTGCCAACACGTGGAGGCAGAGCATCAGAAGTCAAGTGGTTTACTACAGCCATTGCCTATTCCTAAGTGGAAATGGTAACATGTTACTACATATTTTGTTGTAGGTTTACCAAAATCATCCCGAGGGTTTGATTCTATTTGGGTTATCGTTGATAGGTTGACTAAGTCTGCACATTTTCTTCTTGTTAAAGCTACCTACTCCATGGATAGATATAGAAAAATATATGTGGATGAGATTATTATATTACATGGTGCACCTGTATCTATTATTTTTGATCGAGATCGTAAGTTTACTTCTCACTTTTGGCCTAGTTTACAATAAGCTTTGGGGACTAAATTGAAATTTAGTACAGCTTTTCATCCTCAGACTGATGGGCAGTCAGAAAGAACGATCCAGACACTCGAAGACATGTCACGAATTTGTGTATTGGAGTACAAGGAAAGTTGGGATGAACACTTGCCACTAATAGAGTTTGCTTATAATAATAGCTATCATTCGAGTATTGAGATGGCTCGTTATGAAGCTTTGTATGGGAGAAAATGCAGAACTCCAGTGTGTTGGACTGAAGTAGGAGAACAAAAACTACTTGGGCTAGAAATTGTACAACAGACTACTGAAAAGACAAGTCTTATCCATAATCACTTGAAGGTGGCACAAAGTAGACAAAAAAGTTATGCCGACAACCGAAGGAAAGAATTGAAATTTGAGGAAGGTGATCGAGTACTCCTACATGTTTCTCCTTAGAGAGGAGTTATGAGATTCGAGAAGAAGGGAAAGTTAAGTCCCAGGTACATTGGCCCTTATGAGATAGTGAAACGGATTGGAGCTGTAGCTTATAAATTGGCGTTACCACCAGAATTTTCCCGGATACACGATGTTTTTCATATATCCATGTTACATAAGTATGTTCCCGATCCTTCACATGCGTTTATTTCACAACCGATAGAGCTTCAAAATGACTTAACCTATGTGGATGAACCAATTGCTATTGTAGATCGAAAGGAGCAAGTGTTACATAGTAAAACCATTTCACTAGTTAAGGCGATGTGGCGAAGTCAGAATGTTGAGTATGCCACTTGGAAAGGGGAGGATAACAAGAAGAAGCAATATCCTCACTTATTTGGTAAGTTTCTTATGTGTTAAATTTCGAGGATGAAATTTTTATAAGAGGGGCAGAATTGTAAGGCCCTAAAACATGATTCGTAAGGTTAATTACATGATTAGGTATAATTTATGAGTTATAAGTTATAAATTGGTTATGTGTATTAAACATTTTAATTATCATGCTTAGGGAATACATACTCATGTGATATGTATGTTGTTTACATTAGAGGCGAATCGAACTTATGATTAGGGATAAAATGTTTAAGGCATGTAATTAGTTATGTGGTTAAATGCATCAAGAAAATATGTTTCTAAATGCATCATTACGTTTATAAAAAGTAAACTTGAGTTTTGGTGCGAAAGTGGCGATGTTTGGTCGCCAAATGTGAAAGTTATGAAATTTTGAGTAAATAATAACTCTTCCGTTCGAGCACAAATTAGGTGTACTAGTTTTATGATTTTGGGAAAAAACAAAATATGAAATTTGTAGATGTTTAAGTTATATACTCATAAACACAAAGTGGGAGTAAATAGGGTCCCGAAATAGTGAGTTATGGTGATTTTACAAGGCAGGACAAATCTTTCATTAACGGAATTATCCTATTGGACCCCTTGCCCAACGAATCCCACAATACCACCTTAAAGTGATCACATAGCCACGTTTTTAAGCTTATAAGGAAGAACTTATCATCTTCTTCATTTCATATTACAAACTTGAGAAAAAAAAATATGCTTATGGAGAGAGAAAAAGAAAGTTAAGAATTTCTTTGAATATTCACCATAAATCGAGGAATTCTCGTAAGTTGATCACATGGATGAGTTATACACTTGGTATATTTTTGTTTCTGATTTTGTTTAGTATTTTAATGATACCCATATTTCCTAAGTGTATTAAAATAAGGATGTGTTAAGAACATAAGTTAGAAATGGTACTAGGATCGTAAATGCATACTTTATAGTCCTAGATTTACATCATTTTTCGTAAAGAATTTTGATGTAGAAAATTCATGCTTATGATGTATATATCAGCTAAAACTTGTTTATTATATGTTTCCATGATTTATACTCAAGGTGGAGGTTATGTATGCTTAAAAATGTTAAGTTATGCTTTAATGTTCTTTTTCGACCTAGTTGTGCTAAAAATGGTATAAATCATGGAATACTTATTGGAATTGAGTGATTCTAATTAGAGAGTAAAATGGACTCATACATGTATAACATATCCAAAAATTGTGTAAAAATATCAAGTAATTAACCTTTGGTGATAGTTTGAAGTTTTTGTTTAAAATATGCCCTAAAGGAGCACGAATGCATACCAGGTGTTTGACGTTTTGCTCGACATAGAAAATGAGCCCTAAATATTATGAAACATTAATTTTTTATTATTCAATGTGTTTACTGATATTGGGTGGTATATCATGGAAATTTATGTGTATAAAAATTATGATAATTCTAGGGAGTTGAAGTTGTGTTGTTGTTTTTCTTCAGAAACGATTTGGAAAAGGTTGTAATAAAATGGGCATAACTTTGTCTAGCAAATTCGTAATTCAATTCCATAAATTGTGTTAGAACCCTAATTAATTGGGTGTTATAGAAATGTGAAGTTTCATATTTAATTCCTCCTTAGTTATTTCTGATTGACCAAATGATGTGATGTATTTCTAGGTTTAATGTTAATTGGTGTATTCAGATGCAAATGGTGTAAACTTGTTAGGTGGGGAAGCAGCTAATACTACCATACCAAGGAAGTAGTTTGGTATTAATATTAGAACCAAATCCAAGGTGAGTGACCTATCCTATGATATATAGATGATTATATGTTCATATGGAAATGTGTAGTTCAATACATGTGTTAAAATGTTTATGGGAGTGATGTTGTATTTAGGAAACATATGCATATGATTAAAATGTTAAGTGGCGTTATTTAATGTTATGGACTGTGGCGGGTACTTTATATAATGTTATGGAATGTGGTGGGTCCTAAAGGATGTGGCGGTCCTATTAATCCAACTTAAAGGTTTGTGTACTCGGGCCTAATAAAGGGATGTGGTGTTCCCCAATAACTGTGGTGGATTAATTAGACTGTGGCGGGTCTAGGCTTGCAAGAGTTTCACAATTCCTGTTGGGTTATAGCATTAGAACAAAATAAAAATGGTTATTCAATTTGGTTATAGGTCTGGTATATGGTCATTCACTAAGATTATATTGATTACACTCCTATAGTGTTATGTTTCAGGTATGCCTATTGTTTGGAGTTCACTGCCTAGTTAGGACCATAAAACGAGGGAGTGACGAATATATAATATGGTTTGTATATCAACAAGGTTTTTATGTCAATGTGAAACAAAGGAACTTGTATATGTAAAGTTGTTTAGTACTTGTAAGTTATATGTACAGGTAGTTATGTTTTCATCTAAACATGCCAAAAAAAAATCTTGTGCTATTTTGCGAGAGATTTACCGTAAAGTATTGTTTATGGGAATTTAACTTTAAATAAAAGGATGATTTTAACTTAATTATGTCGGGGTGCGACACTAGGCCAGTTCCTCTAGGTGATATTTAAATGATTTGTAATTCGCCATCTTATGTCCGTTTTCTTTATAGATCGTGCACCGAAGTGTGTTATTCCTCTTGGTCAGAACCTCTCCTATATTTTTTTAGCCATTTAAAAACTACTGGTCCTTGATATTCCCCAAGATCTTATAAAATGGTGTTGATGGCTTGAATAGATTTGGACGAATCCGCATTGCCCCCATTCTTTGCACCATTTTGCTTCTTGTTTCCCTTTTTAGGGTCGTTCTACTTGTCATTGCCTTTATTCGCCTTAGTGGGACTAGTTTCTACTTTGATGGTATGGACAACGTCCTCCACTTTGGTGTACTTAATAGTACATGACATAAGGTCATCGATGGTGTTCGTTTCTTTTTTAGTGAGGGACTGGTGCAACATGGAGGAAGGGGTAAGTTGATCTTCAATGACGTTATGATGACCTACTCCGAGAAATCTTCCACCTTATTAATAGTCTCTGATGATGCCTCAATCAGCACCACCAGATAAGGTGTTTTCAAGCTCAATCTAAGAACAATAATGGCAGCACAGTTATGTAAAGAGGTAAGAGAATGAGATGAGGAGAAGAGGAGAGGGCACCAGTATATAAGTGGTTTAGCCTAGATTGGCCTAAGTCATCTGTGTGTGTGAATAATCTCACTGCAATGAGGCACTAATGGCCATGGATACAATCTCTCAAGCTTTCTCTCTCTACTGTGTATCTAGACAGAGTTTCAGCAAGGGTTGAATATCTGGATCCTTTTGCAAGGTAGAGGATGACCTCTATATATAGTACCTAGGGGGTGTAATGTACCCCCTCCCCCCCATGCATGAAATGAGCATGTGTGTGGTTACCTCACCAATGTGGGAGTGCCATCTGTCACTGTCACATGTGGAGAATGATGATGCAATATTCTCCGCACGTGTGGGGAATAATCTTATTATAACTGATTTGTGTCAACATGTCCTTATCTGAATGTCAGCAGGTGCTCAGCAATCGCGCCTAGTGTATGACCTCGGCCTTGGTGAGGCCGAGGTTGGTGCGTCTTGATACCTGTTCAGTCCGAGTGGTCCACGGAGGTCTCGGCCTAATCCTAGCCGAGACATTGGACAGGGTCGGCCTGATATGAGGTTGAACTGGTGGCTTGATGAGGTTGCTGGTGACCTCCTGTAGGCTCGGCCTATGTATGGCCGAGGTTGCCATTTCAAGGCATATGCGAGTGCTATTGATCCTTGTGATGTCCCTTGGAGAGGACCGTGGTAGTGTCGGCCTGGGCCTACCTTGATATAGCCGAGGGGTGATGCCGCGTGTCCAAGACATGCCCAATGTCGGCCATAATATCGGCCGAGGTTGGTGTCTCTAGGCCGAGATTGGTGTCTCTAGGCCGAGGTTACACTTGGATCATATCAATCACCCCCCAGCCCTTAGTCATATGTGAGAGCAAGTGACTAGGTGATTACTACACCTCCGAGGCCTGTCTGTGACAAGCCATTACTTGCTTGACACTTGTCCAATGCTGGAACATGCTTGCTTGGTTGGCGTGTGCTGTCAGCCGCCCTTTGGGGCTCCCAAGGCAATGATGGGCCTTGGGAGTTGTTCCTGAGTATATAAGGGTTTTGAACCCTTCTTTCCTTCTTTCTTCTTCATTTCTTCCATTTCAGCCGCTAGCGTTTCTGCACTTTTCTCTCTTTCTAGAAAGATCCTGGTTCAAGGCATTTGGGTGGTGATTCCTCGTGTCTTCTCCTCTCTTCCTTACCATTTCATCCTCAGGTAAGGTTTACCATACTTTTTCCTTCATTTTTCCTGCAAGCACCCTTATTTTCATACTTTTCGGCGAGTTTCTTAGTTTTTCGGTGAGACTGCCATAATTTTAGGCGAGCTGTTCTTTGCAAATTTAAGTAGTTTGATCTTTAGACTCCTTTGCTTTATCAGTTAGCCTTGTTTGTAATTTTTGGAGTTTAGGAAAATCTCTAAGTGTAGTGTCGTCCTCTGATGCTCAGACCCTTATATCATCTTCTTGAGGAGTTCCCCTTTCTTAGAGAGAAGACTTTAGAAAAGATTAGGAAAATAGAAAGAGCACAGGAGGAGGCCTGTATATCACAAGAGTTTCCTATTAGACCCATATTTCCACCACCTCTGAAGGTGATATATCCTGACCCCCCCGGAGAACTTCTATCAGACAGGGGTTCCTACTGATCCCATACCTATGTCTGAATCTGAATCTTCTACCTCAGACACCAAGTCTGTGGATTCCTTTCAAGAGGCCATGGACTTCACACCTAGGCCTGATCAGGCCGAGGTCTCCAGCCGAGCCTCGTCCCATAATAACTCAAGCACCTCAGGGTCTTCTTCAGAGGTTGAGATTCTTGAGCCGAGTGTGGCCATTCCACCACCAATTGACGCCATCCCTTTGTCGACTGTCACCGGGGGGAGTTTTCTCAGAGGTTTTCGAGTAACCCATCAACATCTGCTCCGGCCGACAATGAGTTGGATGATGATGAGGTTGAGAGGGATGTCGACGTCTCTGAGGCGGTCGAGATCAAGAGTACTATTACTGAGGTAGACCTTCTCTGCTTCAGATATTAGTATTCTATTAGCCCCTCAATAAAACTTAGGAGACCTCTGAGGGAAGAGAGAGCTTATAATGGCCGAGACGGGGAGATCTTCTTGTACGAGCAGATGTTCAAGTTGGGTTTTCGTCTGCCCATTCACCCCATTATCAAATCCATCCTCTTTTACATTAATTTGGCCCCCTCCCAACTCTCTCCTAATGCCTGGAGAGTCCTAATAGGGGCCATAGTGTTATGGAAGGTTGTCCACCACTCAGACCTTCCAGTTAAGGTCTTCGTAGGTTGCTACGTCCCTTCCTCGGCCAAAAATCATCCGAGCTACTACCATTTTGTAGCTCGGAGGCCTGAGAAGAAATTGCTTCAGGTGACCCAGACATCCAACCATAACTAGAAGCCTCGGTACTTCTTTACTTCAAGGCCATGGGAGTTTGGCCCATGTGTTCACTCGTCCAATCTGGAGCAGAGGATGCCCCTGAGGTGGGGTAAGGTCACCATGTCTGCCAGGGCCGACCCTGACCTAAGTCTACGAAACCTCCAGAAGGTGAAAGCCCTTCAAGATCAGGGGGTAAATGATCTATTTATCAGTTTTGAACATCTGATGACTCCCCACTTCCTCTCTGGGACAGGCCTGGGTGGAAGTCCCCTTGCCGAGATTGGTAAGCATTTTTGTTTTACAAGTTTAACCTCTGAGTTTATTCATATCTGATTATCTAACTCAGGTCTACTAATTTTTTGCAGAGCAACCAAGGGATATTCCAGACGAGCTTTGGGAGATGGATGCACCAAGCTTGACAAGACTTGCCAAAAGAGCAGGTCTTAACGCTCCTCCCCCATCTCCCTCGGCCTCTAAACCCCCAGCCAAAGAGAAAAGGGCTCCCGAAGATCATGCCCCTGAGGATCAGAGGCCGAAGAAGAAGACCACTAAAGCTTCCATCCCTATCTCTTCAGCCGATATCCAGTCGGCTCGTCTGGATCAGTTAAAGTTAACTAATAGTGTGGTCGGCCACAGCATGCAGGCCCTGGATGCCATCGGCTCTGTAATAACCGAGGCTGACAAACGCTTCTACAGGGCTATGGACACCCCCTTGCTGGTTGAATTCAGCCTTCATAGAGCCGTTCAGGTATGATTTGATCCTTCTTTAGAAATTCTTCCAAGTGTAACATCTGATTCTTCTTCATCTTACCCATGATCACTGAATATGCAGGGCTTGACCGCTATGCACCATTTATCGAACTGGACTCTGAGGAAGTTGCCTCTCATCCAAAAGGGGAAAGAGGCCGAGAAAGTTCAGAGTACTCTGAACGCAGAGATAGAGCGCCTCAGGTCTGAGCTGAAGGGCTCTGAGGAGAAGGTGAAGGGGTTGGAGAAGGATATCTCCCAGCTCGGCAAGGATCATGTTGCTTCATTAAAGGCTAAGTATGACGTTCAGCAGCAAAAGGTCAACTCAGCTGTCAGGGCCACCCTTGAGGACGCCTCTGAGAAGATAATTACTGACTACAAATCTTCTAATGAGTTCATGGGGTTTGGCTTTGAATACCTTGAAAGAGGTATCAAAGCCACTACTAAATGGGCTGACATCAGGGAGAGAGAGGCCGGCACTCTGAAGGACTTTGATTTCGTGGGTCTCGGCTTTGTTGATCCTCAGTTTGCCTAGGATCTTCAAGAGGTTGAGGAAGAGGCTGCCGCTCCGGCCGAGACTGCTACATTGGAGGTCACCGAGGTTGGAAGGGCAGACCATTGCGATGATGCGACCGAGGTGACTAATCAAGCAGAGGATGTCAACGTTCCCTCTTCAAACCTTAGGATTTTATGATCATTATTTGTAACTCATAGTATTATGGAGTTTCTGTAATTGTTGAACATGTAACTTTTGAATATATATATCAACCTCTGATGAGGACCATCTTCGCTTTCTTTTTATTGAATGTCATGTGATGCTTTTCATTCTTAGCTCATTAATTTTCATTCTTAGTTTTGTTGCAATGATGTCTGCTAAAAATAAATTTGTAATGAGCTTCAACCTCTGAGGCCCTCTTTCTAAGCTTGTCTTTTTGCAATGGCCTTGTTTAAACTCAACCAATGGTCTTGAGCTCAGACCTCGTCACCACTGAATGGTGTTATGAGGGTTTGAGGTCTTCACCTAAGCTGCTATACCCATAATAAATCTTCACCAAACAAATGATGTTATGAGTTTGAGGTCATATAATTTATAGTGTCTGACCTCAGACCTTGTCACCAAATTATGATGTTATAAGGGTCTGAGGTCATCACCTAAGACGTTATCCTCATAATGAATCTCACCAAATTAATGATGTTAAGGGTCTGAGGTCATCTCATTATGGTGTCTGACCTCAGACCTTGTCACCAAATTATGATGTTATAAGGGTCTGAGGTCATCACCTAAGATGTTATCTTCATAATGAATCTCACCAAATTAATGATGTTAAGGGTCTGAGGTCATCTCATTATAGTGTATGATCTCAGACCTCGTCACCACTGAATGGTGTTATGAAGGTCTGAGGTCATCACCTAAGATGTTATCCTCATAATGAATCTCACCAAATTAATGATGTTAACGGTCTGAGGTCATCTCATTATTGTGTCTGACCTCAGACCTTGTCACCAAATTATGATGTTATAGGGGTCTGAGGTCATCACCTAAGACATTATCCTCACAATAAATCTCACCAAATTAATGATGTTAAGGGTCTGAGGTCATGTCATAATGGTGTCTGACCTCAGACCTTGTCACCAAATTATGATGTTATATGGGTCTGAGGTCATCACCTAAGACGTTATCCTCGTATTGAATCTCACCAAATTAATGATGTTAACGGTTTAAGGTCATCTCATTATGGTGTCTGACCTCAGACCTTATCACCAAATTATGATGTTATAAGGGTCTGAGGTCATCACCTAAGATGTTATCCTCATAATGAATCTCACCAAATTAATGATGTTAAGGGTCTGAGGTCATCTCATTATGGTGTTTGATCTCAGACCTTGTCACCACTGAATGGTGTTATGAAGGTCTGAGGTCATCACCTAAGATGTTATCCTCATAATGAATCTCACCAAATTAATGATGTTAAGGGTCTGAGGTCATCTCATTATGGTGTCTGACCTCAGACCTTGTCACCAAATTATGATGTTATAAGGGTCTGAGGTCATCACCTAAGATGTTATCCTCATAATGAATCTCACCAAATTAATGATGTTAAGGGTCTGAGGTCATCTCATTACGGTGTCTGATCTCAGACCTCGTCACCACTGAATGGTGTTATGAAGGTCTGAGGTCATCACCTAAGATAATATCCTCATAATGAATCTCACCAAATTAATGATGTTAAGGGTCTGAGGTCATCTCATTATGGTGTCTGACCTCAGACCTTGTCACCAAATTATGATGTTATAAGGGTCTTAGGTCATCACCTAAGATGTTATCCTCATAATGATTCTCCACCAAACAAATGATGTTATGTGTCTAAGGTTATCTAATTATGGTGTCTGACCTCAGACCTTGTCACCAAATTATGATGTTATAAGGGTCTGAGGTCATAACCTAAGATGTTATCCTCATAATTAATCTCACCAAATTAATGATGGAAGAATGAAGCAAGAACTGTCATAGGAACATATCTTTATTAATAACCTCTTCACAATAAGATGGTACATTTACATAAAACTCTATGCAACATCATATGTAATATCTCTTTAGGTGGCCAGCATTCCATGGGTTAGTGAAAGGTTATCCTTCTAGGTTTTCTAGCCTATAAGTGCCAGGCACAACCTCTTCTGTTACTTTGTAGGGGCCATGCCAGTTTGGGTGAAGCTTATTTGCTTTCTGTAGGGTCTTCTTTGGCACTAGGTCTCCCACTGCAATGGGTCTTGACTTCACCCTCTGGTTATAGAATTTCGCTGCCCTCTGCTGGTAGGCTACTTTTCTGACCTCTGTGTCCTCTCTTCTTTCTTCGATAAGATCTAGGTCTAGCCTCCTCTCTTCACCATTGTTGTCAGGGTCGTAGGTCTGAATCTGATGAGTTGGGAGTCCTACTTCCATTGGTATGACGGCCTCTGAGCCATGTGCCAACATGAACGGGGTTTCTCTTATTGGTGTCCTTGCTGTGGTTCTGTAGGCCCATAACACAACGTAGACCTCTTCAGTCCATCTTCCCTTTTCATCTTCTAACATCTTCTTGATTCCGTCCAAGATAGTTCTGTTTGTGACCTCGGTCTGACCATTTTCTTGAGGTCGACCAGGAGATGAGAAGAACTGCTTAATCCCTACTCTTAGGCAATACTTTTCTAAGGAGGAGTTCTTGAACTGGGTCTCATTATCCGAGATGAGAGTGTTTGGGAGGCCATATCTGTATATGATATTCTTCCAAATGAACTGGAAGGTCTTCTGCTCTGTGATTGTTATCATCGGCTCTGCCTCCACCCACTTTGAGAAGTAGTCAATGGCAACTATCAATAATCTATAGTTATTGACAGCTCTTGGCAAAGGTCCTACTAAGTCAATTCCCCATACCGCAAATGGCCATGGAGAAGAGATTGACGTCATAGGCTGATGGGGTTGATGAGGGATAGTGGGGAACCTTTGACATTTGTCGCACCTCTTCACATAGTCTGCAGCGTACTTGGACAAGGTAGGCCACCAGTATCCCTGAGTGATGATCTTCTTAGCCAAGGGACTTCCCCCTATGTGGCTAGAGTAAGAACCCTAATGAACCTCTTGTAAGGCCCGGGGAACTTCCATGGGATGCACGCATCTAATGAGAGGCAATAGAAACTCCTTTTTGTACAAGACATCTCCTACCATTGAAAACTTGGCAGCCCTATACCTCAACTTTCTCCTTTCTAGCTTGGACTCAGGCAGCTCTCCCTCTCTTAGGTATCTGACGAGAGGGTCGATCCATGAGTCTCCTAGATTCAAATTGTGACAAGGGTTACATAACTCTCCTTCCTCGATGGTTTCCCTTCCTAAGACCTCGATCGGAATGGTCCTTCCCATATCTGTCTTCATTGCCGAGGCCAGCCTTGCCAATGCATCAGCGTGATTGTTACTTAATCGAGGCACTCTCTTCAGTTTTGCTTCTTCAAAATATTCTAACAACCTTCTTACCCTCTTTAAGTACGTGGCCATCCTTTCGTCTTTGGCCTCATATATCCCGAGTACTTGATTGACAACCAACCTTGAGTCGCTATGGAGTAGGAGTCGCTTTACTCGAAGAGTTGTTGCCAATAAGAGACCCACTATCATGGACTCATACTCGGACTCGTTGTTTGAGGCCTGGAAGTTGAATCTCAAGGAGTATTCAATGTTGGCGCCATCTGGAGCCGAGAGTATTAGCCCCGTACCGCTTCCACTATCGCAGGAGGAACCATCAACGAAGAGGCTCCAAACGTCTGTATCTGATGAGAAGACCCCTTCTGTCATAACTCCTTGCTTGAAGAGGTATCGATCCTCTTCGTTCTTTTTTATTCTGCTCTGGGTTTTGCCCGAGATGACCTCTTCCCAATCTCGGAAGATGCTTGGTGCCGTCTCTTCTGGATTTCGGAAGACACTACAGTTTGTCTCTTCACCGTAATCTAGGCCTTTCTCTGTCTCGGCCTCTTTCCAAGTGAATTCTGTGACAAAGTCTGCGAGGGCCTGCCCCTTGATGGCTGTCCTAGGCTGGCAGGTAAGATCATATTCTCTTAGTTAGATGGCCCAGGTCATCAATCTACCGGACTTCTCAGGTTTATGCAGAACTTGTCTTAGTGGGGAGTCAGTGAGGACTACCATGGAGTGACCTTAGAAGTAAGGCTTCATTTTTCTTGAGGCATGTATTAGAGCATAAGCCAACTTCTCCATACGGGGATAATTTTGTTTAGACCCTTGAAGGGCCTTACTGTTGAAGTACACAGGCCTTTGGATTCCATCCTCTTCTCGTATGATGGTCGTGCTGATGGTTGATTCAGAGACTGCCAGATACACAAACAACCTTTCTCCTGCGATGGTCCGATATAGCAATAAGGGAGACCCTAAGTAGGACTTGAGTTGGTTGAAGGATTTTTCACACTCTTCGTCCCATTCGAAGGCCTTTATTAGAACTTTAAAGAATGGAAGACACTTGTCCGTTGCCCTAGAAACAAACCTATTAAGGGCAGCCACTCTTCCCATGAGTCTTTGGACATCCTTGATACTCCTAGGAGTCTTCATGTCGAGTAATGCCTTGATTTTCTCAGGGTTCTCTTCAATTCCCCTCTGGTTAACGATGAACCCTGAAAACGCGGATGGAACCCCAGTGTTTAATTTTCCTAAATTAAAAATATTTCCTTATTATGTAAATCGATGCGGAAGCGTTAGGATGGATGGTTCAACTTTAAAACAACAAATTTTAATTTCTTAAACAAATTAAAATTACACCAAGTGAAGTAAAATTAATCAATTAATATATTCACTTAAACCAATTAATTAATCCAAGTCCTAGAATTTGCCTAAGTCATATTTATCAACATTAGCAAATTAGGCGAAACCATATTTTAGCAAATGACTTGAATTAAACAAAATTTACCCAATATTTAATTTAAGTCCAAATTAAATTGAGTGTGATAATTAAAACCCAATTTTATCTTGAATTATCCTAAGCATGCGTTCTACGTTATTATGCAAGATAAAATAAATCAACCACACTACGCCGCGATGTACGAGGAAAAACCCAAGACGGGAAACAACCTCGGACCGCCCTAGCCACAAATCCACTAGATACGGAATTACAAGTACAAGACAGATAGACTTACAACGCACGACTCGATCCCTCTCAAGCCTCGAAGATTCTTCTTGTAGACACCTCTTCCTAGCGGATAACCTTGGAACACCACCGCGGTCTCGAAATCCACCGATAGGACTTTCTATGGTCACCGTCACCCGAACATGGAGCCTTTCTCCAAGTGGGTAAATCAAAGTAAACAACTTCTCTTCAATTCGGTGTAGAGAAAACCGGTGCCAAACTCCAAGCAACTGATATGTATATAAGAACTTGGATAAACAAAATGGTTGTACAAACTAGAGTGGTAAGTGAAATTCTTATTAAAAATTAGCACTCAAAACATGAACATTTTCCTTAAAAAAATTTGCTATCAAACTCTTTCTAAGAGATGAAAATGGTATGGAAAAGTTAGATTGGAAAATGTTGTTCCCGCACATAATAAAGTCTGAAAAGGTTGGTTAAAAACCAAGTGGGGAAGTGGGTGAAAACCTTCCAAAAACTGCCAATAACTGTTCCCGCCTAACAGCTCGTTCGAAGGACATTTTGTTCGAACGAAATCTCGTTCGAACGAGACTTCTAACGATGTTCCAAATTGAAATCGTTAGAATCTCGTTGGATATCTCGTTCGAATAGAAGGTTCGTTCGAACGACATATCGAATGACATTTCATAGGCCTATACTGGAACCTCGTTGGCAAACTCGTTCGAACGACATCTGGTTCGAACAAAAAAACTCGTTCGAACGACATATCTAATGAACCACCAGAAAGTTTGAAAAATTCATTTTTAGCCCAGAAAACTTTATAATCATTTATTTAAAGTTTTAATTAATTCTTTCTTAAAACAAAACGCAGTTTTTATAAAACCTAACACCCAATAAACTTTGTTCTAAGCTCCTATATATATATATAATTACATTCATACCTTGGGAGCATGGAACTATAGTTGATGACGTAGAAATGAGGCACGCAAACCGACATATTTGATGAAGCTTTATACTCTTTGCCGCTACGTCTTCAACAAACACTTCATAGGCTTGAGAATATTACAATTACAAGCTATCCTATGAATAAATATTTTTGTCCGGAATTGAGCTAAAACTATATATGGACTCAATTGGAAATTTGTGTCCTTACAAATCTCACCCTTTGGCTATTCCGGGAAAAAAACCAAACAAAAATCCTAATGGGCCGTCAAGCTCTACTAGACTCAAAACATAACCCACCCAAACGTGACTCAACCCAAGGATCAAACGCTTTGCCATTGAAAGATGTCGCTTTAGAATAATTCCTGCACACTTAAGCAAACTCATCAAATGCATAGGGAATATCAAAATATTAAATACAATTAAGTAATTACTCCCCCTAAATTAATTCTCCCCTTTATCAAACAAATGACATACTTAGAAAGACGTCTCCCCCTAAGATAAATCTCCCCCAAACGAAGATACGATAATAATAGTATTAGATACCATTTCTCCCCCTATCATCATTCTCCCCCTTTTTGTTCAGGAATAGACAAAGGCTAAAGCAAGGCATATGGATAATAAAAGCATATGGACAATAAAAGCAAGGCAAAGACAAACAAATATCATATATATAGATATATACTAGACATATACCAATAGAGTACTTGCATATATATATATAGATATAAACACACACATGACACAAAATACAATAAGTTTGCACACTCGTATGGCAAAAATGTGTCATATGGAAACGGAAGTGTAGGGGTGTGAACTAGAAACAATTAAATTTAGACCCAAACACTTAATAAACGTTCACGGAGTTCTCATTTGATTGCAAACTTTATCACATTTAAATATAACCTCATGTGCCAATATAGATTGAACTCAATGAACAAACATACACAATGCATACAAGCCTAGCATGATGATGATTCTACAAACCAAATAGAGTCATGACATTAAAGACAACTAGGATGAACGGACATTGTGCGAACCGTTGATATACCATCCAATTCTCCCTCAATAAGCATATATATTCTTTTGCTTTTGAATGAATATATCAATCAAACATAGGCCTTGACAATTGTTTTCTTTTTAATGCCAAATATTCTATTTTTTTAGGCCTTTGGATCACGTATTTCTTTTAGATCCAATAAACGGGGGCTTACTATTGCAAAGGATTTAATTCATCCTTTCGGAGCCCTTCCCCGTGCACATAATTATTTATCATGTTTTCATTTTTCACACAAATCTCACATGCAACGGATTTTGACATGTACTAGTCCTCCTAGGTCATAGATATGTAGATTACTAGATTGGTAGGAGAACACCTCAAAAAGCTCAAATATAACATGTGACATTAAGATTTCAAAAGAGCTCGTGCATGTGTGAAAAGAGGCATATAAAAATAGAATCCATTTAAACAATACAAAATCCAACTACTCCATATAAAACATGGTAAAGAACATTTTAAGGATTGACAATCTAAACCAAAAGTTCTAGCCACATGGGAGCGTTAAAGGAGGGATTCAAACACAAGTATATGCCACTTAAAGTGTGTCAAACTAAAATACACACAAAATAAAATATTTTTGAGTTTTTAACATTTTTAATCAAAAATAAATATTTACTCAAAAGGACAAACAAAAATCATTTGTATTTTTCATTAATCGCAAATGAAATAGATAAAACACAAATGATAAACAAAAATATTTTTATATTATTCAGTTAATTCAAAGAAAAGTAATATAATACAAAAAGATAAAAAAGTCATAATTTCTAGCATATGATATGAAATGAGGCAATGACTAGAAAATGACTAAACAAGCATACATTTAGCATGTGAATATAGCATGAAGTACAAACGCTAAAGTATGCAAACACTAACACATTCATCCTTTAGATTTAGCAAGGGAGGAAGCATGTGATAGTAAATGAGAATCAAAAACCCTATTTTGCAAGGCAACCAAGTCGGATTTCCTAACCCAAATTAATGAAGAATGACTATCATGGGGTGTTGGAACTTTAACTACCGTGATTACTTTACTATGGAATTTTCTAGGAATTCGTTTAAGATCAAATTTTTTTTTCCTAAGATGACCTTTTCGACCACAATGTGTACAAGTAAGAACATGTTGAAAATATTTTCTTAAGGAGTGATCTCTAAAATCTTTCCTAGACGATTCTCCTAAAACATTGGTTTTGGCATTATGAGTAAATTCATTACAAGTATTGAAGCCTAAACCACAAGTTTCATTTTTAATTTGGACCGTTCCTAACATTTTATCTAGTTTGTCCGAACGACACTCCAAATCAAATTTGACATTACTAGAGACTTTTAATTTATTTTGCAATTCTAAAATATTAGACTCTAATAAAAAATTGCGCTCTAATAATTGCAAGAAGCTCCTTTTTCAAGGATTCCATTAAACCCCTAAGGCTATCTCTTTCGCCTTCTACGTATTCAAGCTTCTCTTTAAGAGTCCTCTCATGTGTCCTAAGGTCTTCTATTAAAGAATTTTCATCAACGACCTTGACACTCTCTCTTAAACTAGCTTCTAACTTCAAATTAGTTCTTTTCAATTTAATAGATTCTTTATAAAGCTCTTGAAAAGCATTTTGAAGTTCACTCACATTAACCTCTTCTTCATTTTCACTCTCTCTTTCTTCTCCACTCTCACTATCATAAAAAACAAGAGAATCATGTACAATGACCTTGGAAGTGGCATGTGCTATCGTTTCATCAATAGATGAGTTCTTACTATCACTCACATGACTAGCCATAAAAGCCACAAAATTTTTCTTAGTGGGGGAATCGGGCTTCTCTTCCTTATCACTATCACCAAGGGTTGCATTATATGCAGTGGGTCGTTTACCCTCTTTCCTTAGTTTAGTGGGGCACTCATAAGCCCTATGGCCATAACCTTCACAACCAAAACATTTATTAGACTCGTCCCTATCTAAATTGTCATTACTAGTTTTAGGGATCTTCTCGGCTTTAGAAATCTTCTCGCTTTTATCATGTTTAGAAGTATCAAATTTCTTAAAATCATTTTTAAATTTATCTTTGTTAATTTTAAGAAATTTTCTAAATTTACGAGCAAACAAAGCCATGTCTTCCGAGTCACTATCACTCTCGCTCTCTACTACTTGTTTTACCTCGTTTCGGGCTTTTAAAGAAACGCCCTTTTCGATTTTCTTTTCAGTTTTAGAGGGAAACATATCTAGTTCATAGGTTTGTAAATCACCTACAAGCTCTTCTAATTTCTTAGAGGCTAAAGTGGGTAAAGAATTTAAAACGGTCACCTTTGGAATAAATCTATCGGGTAGGGACCTTAAAATTTTCTTTACAACACGGTCGTCAGGTATTTTCTCTCCCAAATTAAATGATGAATTAACAATATCAGAAAGTCTAGCATAAAATTCATCAAAAGTTTCTTTTTCATTCATTTTGATAGTTTCAAATTGAGTGGTGAGGTCTTGGAGTTTTGAAGCTTTAACGACACTAGTTCCTTCATGAGTTAATTGTAAAATATCCCAAGCTTCTTTAGCGGTTTCACACGTCATAATACGTCGGAATTCATTCGGTGTGACAGCGCTAAACAAGGCATTTAAACCACGGGAATTAAAATTAGCAAGTTTAAACTCATTTTGAGTCCATCTATCAGCGGGTTTGATAACACATTCATTTTTAACTAAATAAGTTGGTGGGGACCACCCGTTAACAACAGACATCGAAACTCTCTCGTCAATAGATTTTAGTGCCGATTTCATTCGCGCTTTCCAATACGCGTAGTTTGAACCATCAAAAATAGGAAATTTTGAAAATGGGAAAAATTCCATTTTAGCCAAAAATTTAAAGGATCTTAACGAAATAATTTATCATTTTTGCCTCTGATACCAATTTGAAAATGCGGATGGAACCCCGGTGTTTAATTTTCCTAAATTAAAAATATTTCCTTGTTATGTAAATCGATGCGGAAGCGTTAGGATGGATGGTTCAACTTTAAAACAACAAATTTTAATTTCTTAAACAAATTAAAATTAAACCAAGTGAAGTAAAATTAATCAATTAATATATTCACTTAAACCAATTAATTAATCCAAATCCTAGAATTTGCCTAAGTCATATTTATCAATATTAGCAAATTAGGCGAAACCATATTTTAGCAAATGACTTGAATTAAAAAAACTTTACCCAATATTTAATTTAAGTCCAAATTAAATTAAGTGTGATAATTAAAACCCAATTTTATCTTTGAATTATCCTAAGCATGCGTTCTACAATATTATGCAAGATAAAATAAATCAATCACACTACGCCGCGATGTACGAGGAAAAACCCAAGATGGTAAACAACCTTGGACGGCCCTAGCCACAAATCCACTAGATACGGAATTACAAGTACAAGACAGATAGACTTACAACGCATGACTCGATCCCTATCAAGCCTCGAAGCTTCTTCTTGTAGACACCTCTTCCTAGAGGATAACCTTGGAACACCACCGCAGTCTCGGAATCCACCGATAGGACTTTCTATGGTCACCGTCACCCGAACATGGAGCCTTTCTCCAAGTGGGTAAATCAAAGTAAACAACTTCTTTTCAATTCGGTGTAGAGAAAACCGGTGCCAGACTCCAAGCAATTGATATGTATATAAGAACTTAGATAAACAAAAGGTTGTACAAACTAGAGTGGTAAGTGAATTTCTTAGTGAAAATTAGCACTCAAAACATGAACATTTTCCTTAAACAAATTTTCTCTCAAACTCTTTCTAAGAGATGAAAATGGTATGGAAAAGTTATATTGGAAAATGTTGCTCCCGCACATAATAAAGTCTGAAAAAGTTGGTTAAAAACTAAGTGGGGAAGTGGGTGAAAAACTGCCAATAAGTGTTCCCGACTGACAGCTCGTTCGAACGACATTTCGTTCAAATGAAATCTCGTTCGAAAGAGACTTCTAACGACGTTCCAGATTGAACTCGTTAGAATCTCGTTGGATATCTCGTTCGAACAGAAGGTTCGTTCGAACGACATATCGAACGACATTTCATAGCCTATACTGGAACCTCGTTGGCAAACTCGTTCGAACGACATCTGGTTCGAACGAAAAAACTCGTTCGAACGAGATATCTAACGAACCATCAGAAAGTTTGAAAAATTCATTTTTAGCCCAGAAAAATTTATAATCATTTATTTAAAGTTTTAATTAATTCTTTCTTAAAACAAAATGCGGTTTTTATAAAACCTAACACCCAATAACTTTGTTCCAAGCTCCTATAAATATATAATTACATTCATACCTTGGGAGCATGGAACTATAGTTGATGATGTAGAAACGAGGCACGCAAACCGGCATATTTGATGAAGCTTTATACTCTTTCGCTCTACGTCTTCAACAAACACTTCATAGGCTTGAGAATATTACAATTACATGCTATCCTATGAATAAATGTTTTTGTCCGGAATTGAGCCAAAACTATATATGGACTCAATTAGAAATTTGTGTCCTTACAAACCCCAGGAACTTCCCAGCTCCTACTCCGAAGACACTCTTTGCCGGGTTGAGTTTCATTCTGTACGAGTCTATAACGTCGAAGGTCTTTTCAAGGTCCGCCACGTGAGTACAAGCTTTCAAGCTCTTCGTTAGCATATCGTCTACATACACCTCCATGGTCTTACCTATTTGCTCTTCGAACATCTTATTGACAAGGCGTTGATACGTTGCCCCTGCATTTTTCAGACCGAAGGGCATCACTTTGTAGCAGTACGTCCCTTTATCAGTAATGAAGGCTGTCTTCTCAAAGTCTTCAACATCCATGAAGATTTGGTTATAGCCTAAATACGCATCCATGAAACTCATGAGCTCGTTCCCCGTCGTCGCGTCCACCATCTGATCTATCCGAGGTAAGGGATAGCTGTCTTTTGGACAAGATCTATCCAGGTCAGTGAAATCCACACACATTCGCCACTTCCCATTGGCCTTAGGCACGATGACTGCATTTGAGAGACACTCCCGATAGGTAACCTCTCTTATGAACTCGGCCTCTTCCAACTTTTTGACCTCTTCCCGGATGACGTCGTATTTCTCCCTGGAGTAGAATCTTCGTCTCTGCTTGATCGGCTTGGCATCTCTGGTCACATTGAGCTTGTGGCTCATCACCTCAGGGTCGATGCCAGGCATGTCTGCATGACTCCATGCGAAGACACTCTGCCTCCTCCTAGGGAAGTTTATCAACTCTTTCTTGGTTCCTGGCTCTAGGGCCTTACCGACCTGGATGGTTTTTTCCGGCTCATCCTCATTGACGATGATGGATTCTACCTCTTCCGCGGCCTCTCCCTTCTTCAACTTTGTTTCATCTCTTAGGTCAAGAGTGTCAATGCTATAAGTGGTGGTCGCCCTCTTATGGGATTCTCTCTCTTCGGCCGAGTTGAAATAACACTCTCGCGCTGTGGTCTGGTCCCCTTGCACTTACCCTACTCTATAAGGAGTCGGGAATTTTAGCATCTGATGAACCGTCGATGGCACAACTTCAAACTCTTTAAGGTCCACCCTTCCTATGATGAGGTTGTAGGCCGAGAAAAAGTTCTCGTCCATCATAAAAAAGTTTATCTTCTTGGTCAGCCTCTTAGGCCACTCATCACCCATGCGTACGTCCATCTCATATATGCCCAAGGGGTGGACCTTTTCACCGCTGAAGCCTATCAATGGGTGATGATAGGGCACCAGCCTTGCTCTACTAAGACCTAGGCTCTTGAAGCAAGGCCAGAACATCACGTCTGCTGAGTTCCCCCCGTCTATAAGGATCCTCCGTACCTCGCAGCCATGCACCCTTGTTGTTATGACCAAAGGGTCATCATGGAGGGCTAAAATACCCTTGAAGTCGAGTCTGGAGAACCCCACTACGAGGGTGTCTATGTCTACCTTCTTCCTCTTCTGCACTATATCGGAAGACGTTAGATTCATAACCTCAAGCTTGGCCACTGGCCTGGCCTCTGCTACATGAGCCTTCCTATCAGCTACTTCAGATCCACCTCCTGCAAATCCCCCATATATGGTGGTAACACCAAAGGGGATCGTACCGAACCTCTTCACCGGGGTGTTGTCATCTTTTGGCGGAAGATCTGGATCGTCTTCGTCATCTCCTTCTGAATCATCGTCTCTTTTTGGCAGGACATTGCCGCGACATCTGTCATTTCTTCTTTTCTTAAGGTCATCTCTTCCGCCCTTTGGAGCCTTGCCATCCACATACTTCCTCAGCTTTCCAGATTTCAACATCTTCTCAATCTCATCTTTTAAAGCGAAGCATCTATCCGTGATATGGCCATGATCCTGATGGAACTCGCACCATAGGTTTTTGTTCCTCTTATGCGGTGGGGCCTTCAGTTTCTCTAGACATCTCAGCGTCCGATCAGTCTTAATCTCATTGAGTGTGTGCTCACAGCTCACAGTCAGAGGAGTATAGTGAGCGAACTTGTCATCTCCTGACCTCTTCTTCCCCTCTTTCTTGCTTTGGGACTTCCCAGTGCCACCGCGATTCTCCTCTTCATACTTGGATGCCATTACCTCTTTCGCATTCATTACTTTCCCTATAGTTGCCAGCAGCTCCGCCATAGACCTAGGGGGGTCTTTCGCCAGTTTCCACAATAGCTTCCCCTTCTGGAGGCCTACTATAAGGGCGGTCATGGATATGTTCTCTTCATACTCTTCCACCTCTAATTTCTCTTTGTTGAATCTTGCTATGTAGTCTCTTAGGCTCTCACCCTTGGCCTGCTTGACATACAGCAGGTGGGTAGTCTTCTTTTGAGGCCTCACCCCAAAGCAGAAGTTGTGGATGAATTGCTCGGCCAAGCCTTTGAAGTTCTCAATTGAGTTCTTCGAAAGGGAGGTGAACCAACTATGCGCTTCCCCTGTCAAGGTCCCCGATAAGGCCCTACACTTCATCTCATTGGGTATCGAGTAAATGTCTGCTGCTGACTGGTACATCTCGATATGATGTACAGGGTTAGTGCTGCCATCATACTTGGGAGACACTATAGAAGTCATGAACTTAGCTGGGGTTGGGAACCCCACTATCCTAGCCACAAATGGGGAGCCTTCTGAGTAACCCCTTTGTAACGGGTCCCTTATTTTAATGAGGTCTCCTATCTTCTCCTCAAGGCGTTGGATAAAATCATTCCATGGTCTTCTGTCATCAACTTGGCCAAGGTTATCCCCTGCCACCTTCCTGCGATGGACCGAGGGTTCCCCTGCCACGACACGTTGGCTATTGACCTCTTCCTGTTCCCTGCCTCTTCTTTCATAGGGTCGTCCTTGGTCTGGCCGACCCTACCTGTTCCCTCTCTGAGAGCCTGCTGCGCTCCTTGATCTCGACAGCCTCTGTCTTAGGTCATTCATCGAGCCCAATTTCTTGAAGGCTGACCCTCTGCTCAACCTATCAAAGGTCGACCCTCTTTGTTGGGCCTCTTCACCTCTTCGGCTGACATAACCTTGACTTTTCCTAAGAGGCCGTACAGTGTTATTTTACACCTCATACGGCTCCCAGCAGTCTTCTGGGTCTTCTTCCGCTTCTAGGTCATCATACCTGTCCTTTGGTCAAGGATTTCCCTGCCTCTCCAGGTGCAAGCGCCTAGGGTCAGCAACGTCCCTTCTCCACTGGGGTGCAGGCTGGTCCTTCATTGGCGCCTGGGGTGGTCCCCTGGCGTCAGGATGAGGCTAAACTGCTACCGGAGTGATTATGTCCAATGAAACTCCAGGTGGCCTCATCATAGTTTGACTGAGCTGAGCAAATTGCTCCTGCATGGCTTATTGTGTTGCAGCTAAAGATCTCAAGGTTGCTGCTACCTCCGCCATTTCGGACCGGGGGTCGCCTGACTGGAACTAGGCCCTACACCCCCGGACGGCGAAAGAGGCGGTGGTAAGTCTGGTGCCATATGTTAACACTATAGATCTTGAGTAGCAGATGAGCTTAGTACCTCACAGGACCTCTTCAATGGTGAAACAGCTCCGCACTAGGGGGAGGCCTAGTTCACCACTAGAGTCTCCGGTGAGGTTAAGCAGGTAAAGAGGAAGAGATAGCTTCTCGTTCCCACATACGGCGCAAAAATGATGATGCCTGAATCAGCACCACCAGATAAGTTATTTTCAAGCTCAATCTAAGAACAATAATGGTAGCACAGTTATGTAAAAAGGTAAGAGAATGAGATGAGGAGAAGAGGAGAGGGCACCAGTATATAAGTGGTTCAACCTAGATTGACCTACGTCGACTGTGTGTGTGAATAATCTCACTGCAATGAGGCGCTAATGGCCATGGATACAATCTCTCAAGCTTTCCCTCTCTACTGTGTATCTAGACAGAGTTTTAGCTAGGGTTGAATATCTGGATCCTTTTGCAAGGTAGAGGATGACCTCTATATATAGCACCTAGGGGGTGTAATGTACCCCCCCATGCATGAAATGAGCATGTGTGTGGTTACCTCACCAATGTGGGAGTGCCATCTGTCATTGTCACATGTGGAGAATGATGATGCAATATTCTCCCCACGTGTGGGGAATAATCTTGTTATAACTGATTTGTGTCAACATGTCCTTATCTGAATGTCAGCAGGTGCTCGGCAATCGCGTCTAGTGTATGACCTCGACCTTGGTGAGGCCGAGGTTGGTGAGTCTTGATACCTGTTCAGTCCAAGTGGTCCACGGAGGTCTCGGCCTAATCCTAGCCGAGATAATGGACAGGGTCGGCCTGATATGAGGTTGAACTGGTGGCTTGATGAGGTTGCTGGTGACTTCCTGCAGGCTCGGCCTATGTATGGCCGAGGTTGCCATTTCAAGGCATATGCGAGTGCTGTTGATCCTTGTGATGTCCCTTGGAGAGGCCCATGGTAGTGTCGGCCTGGGCCGACGTTAATATAGCCGAGGGGTGATACCGCGTGTCCAAGACATGCCCAACGTCAGCCATAATATTGGTCGAGGTTGGTGTCTCTAGGCCGAGATTGGTGTCTCTAGGCCGAGGTTACACTTGGGGAATATCAGTCTCCCAATAATTCTTGGCATACTCGTGTAGGGTCTCTTATGGCCTTCTCTTGATGGTTAGTAGGGCTTTGAGAGGCTTCTTATAAAGAGAGAAGTGAAGGCCTAGGCGAGGGCCTTGAAGCTCTTAACTAACATATAGGGTAGCCTCTCAAAAAATTTCTGGGGTACATCTCCCAACCTGGAAGGGAATATATGGCTCATGAGAGCATCGTTATAATTCCATAAGGTCATGTCCTGCATATACTGCCAAATATGATATATGGGGTCTGTTTTTCCATCATAAGTTTTTAACCTCAGGGTGCCAAACTTCTTCGGGGGTTCCTCCTCCTCAATGGCCCTTGAGAAAGAATACTTCATCTGAGTAATTAGAGTCCTTCTTGCTAGCTCTTTTGTAGATATGGCTCCTTAGTGTGCTGGGTGTTGGTCTATTTCCCTCCGGACCAAGCTCTTTATAATATCCCTATGTCACTCATTATCATAGTGGCATTTCCCTGGGTGGACCCCTTATTCTTAACGGTCTTGTTCATGCCCAGTGCTCCTTCCTCGGTTGCAGGATTTACTTGCCTGAGGGCTAGGAGTCCGACACAACATTTTTAGTTCTCCTGATGGAGTTCGCTATCCATCTTCTCCAATCGTCACTGAAGGAATGAATTATATTCAATCTGTAGGTGAGTTTCCTCCTCCTGATGTTGAAGTCGCGCTTTCTATGCATCAACCAACCGTGAGATCTGGGTTGACTTAGGTTGCTCATGGCTCAACTCGAAGCGCTAATGCTCCGAACGAAATCTTGGATTTCTATCTTGGTGAACTTCGGAACTGACCCTAAGTGGAGATAGGTCAACTTGAAAGTCACTAAGTTGGGGATCACTGGTTGGTCTGCGAAATAGTTATGGTTATTCTTTCATATGGGTTGCTTTCGTAGAAAGTAAAATCGATTCCCATAGACAGTGCTAATTTTGAGCGCAATTAATCACAATAAATTAATTTCAAAAGGAAAGTAATGAGAGAATATAAAAATGCCTACACAACACAAAGCTATACGTGGTTTAACAATTGCCTTTATCCACGGAGGGGTTTCTGAATTATTATTAATATCTCTCAAAGTTAAAAAATTATATCACCTTTGACCCTAGGGTGAGTGTTATATTTATAGTGCTATAAAGTGGTTAAGTTGTTTAAGGAACTCTTCCATCTTATTATTTTCTTGTGTGGTGACTCTAATTATCTCATCCGAGATTGTTGGTAACAAACTAAGCCTATAGATACTTAAATGATAAGTGTTTATATTTATCCTCATGATAAACGTTTGTGTTAATCTCTTTATTATTGGACCGGACGAAGGTAACGTGGTGATCATGTTGGGCCTGCTCGGACCATCCAAAATTGGCTTTTATGGTTTGGACCCCCAATATATACATATATATAGCTAGTTCAGTGTGCACTCTCTTTATAAATAATATATGCATGTCTCTATATCCAAAATAATTAATGCAAACATAATAATATGTATATGAGAAGAGGGAGCGGTGGAGAGTAAGAAATTTAAATATAAAGATAAAGAATCTAAAATAGCAACTTGTGAAATGCAAGGTCGCTTAAAAATATATTCTAATGTTAAATCAATTGAATGTCAGAGTAACAAATACATATAATAAATGAAAAAAATGATATATGCAGACCATATATTGGGACGGACGTTGGTTATCAGTCTAGTAGAAAATTTGAAAATTGATGTTTTGGAAAATAATATGATAAAAAATAATACACATATATAAAACAAATGAAACTACATAATTTAAAATAGATTTTATTGATATGTCAATATATGTTGACGAGAAAATATTTTATACGTATATTAATCATATTGATTATTTTTTTTATAAATAATATGAAAGCTCCATCTTGGAGTGAATGACTTCAAAAGCTATACTTAGTATTGGCTTATAAAAAATCATTGTTGATTTATGTGTAGTTTGGTTTTACAAATTTTGCGTGGCATATTGGTGTGTTTGAATCCACTTCATTCCATGGTTTAGTATTAGTAGGACATTTGATTAGGATTTTAAATGCTTAGATTATTCTTAACCATGCTTGCATGGAGTTGTTGGACTTTGATTTGCTTAATGGATTCACTTTGTATATGCCTACACACATGCACAAGCTTTTCTGAATCTTAACTTCACATGTTGTATTTGAGCTAAATGAGATGTTCTCCATCTTTTCATCTACATATTTTGTGACCATGGGTAATTTGTGCATGTAAGAATCGTTTCCCGTGAGTATGTTAATTTTTTATAAATATATGAGGGTGCATAAGAAACGGCTACGAATGGAGAAAATTTTCTTTGTGGGAAAGCCACCATTGTCAAGAATCTAAAAGAATGAGAGGCAAAAATAGAAAAATTAAAGGCTAACTAATTTGTTTGTTTGATTTTCAAAAATGGAATCTTCAAAAGAATTGAGTAAAAAATATGATATTTTTTAGATTTCAAGGGTGTATAGTTGAAGATCAATGGGTTTGCACGATGAATGGAAGTTATGCTTACCATGTCATAATGATATTGATTTGTAGAATCGTTAATATTTTAGTGCATTGTGCTTGTTTGTTAATTTTACTTTATCTGTCACTTGATGCTAAATCGTAGTTTGGTAAAGTTTGAGGTTAAATATCACTCCTTGAACATGTTTGAGTGATTGGGTCATAATTCATTTGTATCTAATTCACGCCAATTCATTACATCCTACATGTTTGGACATATCAATACTATGTTGTGTAAAGCTTATGTGTTTTAGGTTAGTTTTGTGATTGTTTATACCTATATATATATATATATGTGTGTGTGTGTGTGTGTGTGTGTGTGTGTGTGTGTGTTTTGGTGTATCATTGGTATATTTTTTCATATTTGTATATATGGTATCATTTGGTTTTTTAGTCTTTGCATTTTCATTTAATTCATGTTTACCATATGCATTATCTTTGGATCAAATTGGCTTGCTAGATGATCATATTGGTATCTATTGTTGCTTCTTTGTATTGATATATCATGCTTCATTGTATATTCATGTCGGTGTCGTATTTTCATCAATATTGGTATTAATTATTTATTGTGTGGATTATTTCTACCTGTGTTACTATGTTGTGCTTGGTTCACTTAACATTGTTGCATATATTATTACGTCTTCTCAATTGCAAACTCTCTATTAAAAATTAGGATAACATGTTCTCACATTTAGGTGGATATATGATTTATGGAGGAGAAGTAGTTTTATGCATTCTTTCTTTGTCTATTCCTGAACAAAAGGGGGGATAAATGGTATGTTTCAATTTTATTTTAGAAGATCTTTATCTTATAGGGAGACATCTTACCAAGGTTGGGATCATTAGACAAAGGGTGAGTTTTATTCATTTTTAAATTTATATAATTTATATACTCTCTTTGTATTTGAAGGTGTGTTTAAGTGTGCAAATTTGCAACACTTAGAGTATGTGTTTATCGAGCATCTGTACTTTTTTATTTTGGGGTTGGGGTTTGAGTCTTTTAGAGAGCTTGATGACCCAGAGGTGTTTAATTTTTGGCTTTGTCCTAGAATAGTCAAAGGGGGAGATTTGTAAGGATAAATTTTCAATTGAGTCAATTTTGTAAGGACACAAGTCTCCAATTGAGTCTTATGTAGTATTGGCTCAATTTTGGACAAAAACACTTGAGTCATATAAAAGAGTTTTTATGTATCCATCCAAGCCTATGATGTATTTGTTGAAGACATAGCGGCCAGATTTGTAAAGCTTCATCGTTGTCGAGTTTCTAGTGCCTCGTTTCTACGTCATCAACTTGAACGTATGAATGCATTTATATATATATAGGAAAACTTAGAATAATTTTATTATGGGTTTATTTTATTTTAAAATGAATTTTATTTTCAGAAGGTTATTTTAGAACTTTGTATACAAAGTTTTCGGGCTTAAAAAGTAATTTTGGACTTTCTGACATTTCATTCAAAATTGTCGTTCGAACAAGAATTTCGTTCGAACGAGTTTGCCAACGAGTTTTCTCATTTTGGCCACCGAGTTTTCGTTAGAAAGGTCAATCGAATTAAATGTATTTTGAACGAAAATCTCGTTCGAACGATATTTATGGGCGGGAAAATTTTTAGCCGTTTTAACCCATTTTTCCACTACTTTGTCCCACTATCTTTTAACAGTTTTAAACCAACTTCGAGACAGACTTTTTCTAAGACTTTTGTGACATCTTTGAGAACTTTTTGAGAGAAAATATTTCAAAACAAAAGTCCCAGTTTTCATATGTCAAATTTAACTAGAAAATTTTCTCATACACATGTGTTTCCCCCCATAAAATTGTTTAGTTTAGAATTCCAAGTATTCCTTCATATATATATATATATATATTAGCTTGGAGTGTTTGGCACCGGGTTCCCTTTTCTACCCTAGAAGAAAAGAGTTTGGGTCTTATTTCTCTACCCCATCAAAAGGAGAAAATCTTTGGTTTATGCTGCGGTGTTCCCACTCGAAGAAAAGCTTCACGTGAGGGTGATGGTGTCCAAGAGCCCCATCGGTGGTGTCCGAGACTGTGGAGGAGTCCACAGTTATTCTCTAGGTGGAGATTGAAGATCTAAGGAGCGCGTCAAGGCTTGAAAGGAGTTGAGTCTGTTGTGTAAGCCCTCTTGTCGAGTCTTTGTAAAATTTGAACCATACTTAGTGAATTCGTTAGGCCAGGGCCGCCTGAGGTTTTTCCCGATTTTGGTTTTCCTCGTACATCGGAGCGTTGTGGGATTGTGAATTTTTTTTATCTTTTTCAAAAATCACCTAGAACGCATGCTTAGGATAAAAAGATAAAATTGTGTTTAATTCGCAATCTTATTGAAAATGGTGCATGTTTAATTATCTGGGTAAGTTTAGTTTATGTTAATTTAATTCAAGTTGTCACTAAACTAATTGGATAATATTCTTGCCTAAGTTGTTTAATCTTGATAATTAAATTAATTTGGTTTGAGTGAATTTGAAAGTTTATATGTGTTTACTTTAATTCACTTTGTAGAGTTTAATTTTAATTGGTTTTAAGAAATTAAAATTTGTGTTCATTATAATTTCCCATCTTTTAAAGAATAGAAAATCAAACGAAATTTGAAAAACTATTGTTTGTTTGTCACCATCTTTATTCCGTACTTTTAGGAAACTTATTTTTTAAAATTAAAATTGGGGGTCCTACGTCTCCAACAAGTGGAATCAGAGCTGGAGTGCTAATTTATTGCGTTAAGGTCCTTTTAAATATTTTTTGTTAATAAACAGAATTTTTCCCATTTTCAAAGTTTTCTGTTTTCGATGGTTCCAATTATGCGTATTGGAAGGCGCGTATGAAATCGACACTAAAGTCTATCGACGAGAGGGTTTTGTTGTCAATTTTTAACGGGTGGTCCCCACTCACACATTTTGTAGAAAATGAGTGTGTTCCTAAACCTGTAGATAAATGGATTGAGAATGAATTTAAACTTGCTAATTTTAATTCCCGAGGTTTAAATGCCTTATTTAGCGCAGTCACACTGGATGAATTCTGACGTATCATGACGTGTAAAATCGCTAAGGAATCTTGGGATATATTAAAACTCACTCACGAGGGAACTAGTGTTGTTAAGGATTCTAAACTCCAAAACCTCACCACTCAATTTGAAACCATCAAAATGAATGAAAAAGAAACTTTCGATGATTTTTATGCTAGACTTTTCGATATAGTAAATTCATCATTTAATTTGGGAGAGAAAATAACCGACGACCGAGTAGTAAAGAAAATTTTAAGGTCCCTACCCGAGAGATTTATTCCTAAAGTGGCCGTTTTAAATTCTTTACTCACCTTTAACTCTACCAACCTTGAGGAATTAGTAGGAGATTTACAAAATTATGAACTAGATTTGTTCCCCTCCAAAAATAAAAAGAAAATGATAAGGGCATTGCTTTGAAAGCCCGAAAGGAGGAAAAACAAGCTGTGGTTGATGAGAGTGATAGTGACTCGGAGGACATGGCTATGTTTGCTAGGGAATTTTGAAAATTTCTTAAATTTAATAAAGATAAGTTTAAAAATGATTTTAAGAAATTTGAAAATTCTAAGCATGAAAAAGTCGAAAATATCCCTAAAGCTTCTAATGAAAATCTTAATAGGGATGAGTCAAATAGGTGCTTTGGTTGTGAAGGATATGGCCATAGTGATTTTGAATGCCCCACTAAATTAAGGAAAGAGGGTAAACAACCAATTTCATATAATGCTACCCTTAGTGATAGTGATAAGAAAGAGGGAACCACTTCCCCATTGAACGCAACTTTACCGCGTTTATGGATTGTCATGTGAGTGATAATGAGAAATTTTCCGACGTTGACATCTCAAGACATGACACTTTCGAGGCCTTTACTTGTGAATATAAAAAAGATGATGGTAGTGAGAGTGCATAAGGGGGAGATAGAGTGAAAGTGATGAAGAGGTTTATGAGAGTGAACTTGAATTTGCATTTAGAGAATTTTATGAAGAATCTATTAAATTAAAAAGAGCAAATTTGAAGTTAGAAGCTAGTTTAAAGGGACGTGTCAAGGTCGTTGATAAGAGTGCCTTAGTGGAAGACCTTAAGACACGAAAGAGCAAATTTGAAGTTAGAAGCTAGTTTAAAGGAACGTGTCAAGGTCGTTGATAAGATTGCCTTAGTGGAAGACCTTAAGACACGAGAGAGAGTTCTTCGAGAGAAGCTTGAATATATAGAAGGCGAGAGAGATAACCTTAGAGGGTTAATGGAATCCATGAAAAAGGAGCTTCTTATGTTTGAAGAGATAAATGGTTTGCTTGAGTCTAGGATTATATAACTTGAGAAGAAAGTGAGAGACTCAAGTAGAGTCAAAGTTGATTTTGAGAGTCGTTCGAAAAAATTAGATAAAATCTTATGAACGGTCCAAATTAAAAATGTCACTTGTGGTTTAGGCTTCGATTCTTGTAACGATTCCACTATTAAAGCTAAAACCAATATTTTAGGAGAATCCTCTAGGAACAATGTTATAGATCATTCCTTAGGTAAGTCTTTTCACCGAGTCTTTAGGTGCTCACATTGTGGTCAAAAATGTCATCTTAGGAAATTTTGTTTTGATCTTAAATGAGGTCCTAGAAAATCCCAACGTAAGGCAACCAAGGTAACCAAGATTCCTATATCCCGTGATCGTCATTCATCATTAGTTTAGGTTAGGAGATCCGACTTAGTAGCTTTATAGCGTAGGATTTTTTATTCTCATTTACTTTCACACGATACCTCCCTTGCTAAATCTAAAGGTTGAATGTGTCAGTTGCTTGCATACTTTAGCTTTTGTGTTTCATGCTAATTGTATGCTTGTTTATCATTTTCTAGTCATTGCTAAATCACATATCTCATGTTAGAACTATAGTTTCTGTTTATCTTTTGTATTATAGTTCTTTCATTTTAGTTTGCATTAAATGAAAAATACAAAAAGATTTTTGTTTATCATTTGTGTTTTATCTTATGAGTTATTTAAGTTTAATGAAAAATAAAAAAAGATTTTTTTTCTTTTGAGTAAATATTTTTTATTTATGTTTGGTTCAAAAAAATTCAAAAATCTAAAAAAAAATTATTTTGTGTGTATTTTAGTTTGACATGCTTTATGTGGCATATACTTGTGTTTGAATCCCTTTTTTTTGCTTCCATGTGGCTCAAATTTTTAATTAATATTGTAATCCTTAAAATATTCTTTGCCATGCTTACATGGAGTAGTTGGATTTTGCGTTGCTTAATGGACTCTATTTTTATATGCCTCAATTCACACATGCACGAGCTCTCTTGAAATTTTAACTTCACATATATATTTGAGCTTTATGAGGTGTTCTCCTACGAATCTAGTCATCTACATATTTTATGACCTTGGAGGACTTGTGCATGTTAAATCCGTTGCACGTGAGATTTGTGTGATATTATAAATGTGTTATATGAATGTGCACGGGGAAGGGCTCCGAAAGGAAATTTATCCTTTGCGAGTAAGCCACCGTTTATAATGGACCTAAAAGAAATGCATGGACAAAAGGCCTAAAAATAAATATTTAAAAGAAAAATAATTTTCCAAGGCCTATTTTGTTTAGTTGATATAGTCATTCCATAATTATATGCATATTTTGAGGGAGTTTAGATGGTATATCAACGGTTTTGCATAATGCCCGTTTATCCTATTTGCGTTTTCATTGTCATGACTCTATTGGTTTGTAGAATCATCAAAGCTCTAGGCTTATATGCATTGTGTATGTTTCTTCATTGAGTTCAATCTATATTGTCACGTGAGGCTATATCTAAATGTGATAAAAGTTTGCAATCAAATGAGAACTCCGTGAACATGCTTTAAGTGATTGGGTTGAAATTTAATTGTTACTAGTTCACACCCCTACACTTTCGTTTTCCACATGTATTTGGACACATTTTTGCCAATCGAGTGTGAAAAGCTTAATGTATTTTGTGTCATGTGTGGTGTTTATATCTATGTCTATGTGTGTGTTACTGATATTCATTATGTATACATATATATGGTATTTTTTAGTCTTTTCCTTTCTTAATAGTCCCTTTGTGTTTCTAATTCATAATTGGTATCTATCTTGTTGTCTATATTGTTTGATATCACATATCAAATTAGTATCATTTATTTTCGCATCATAGTTGGTAACCTTTAATATTTGTATGGATTAATATCTTATTTTCCCATATAACTTTCATGTTCTTATCACCTTATCCATCATCTTGTTTATTAGTTCTTTTATCCTTTGTCTATTCCTGAGCAAAAAAGGGGAGAATGATAGGGGAGAAATGATATCTAATCCTATTATAATCATATCTTAGTTTAAGAGATTTAACTTGGGGGAGAGCGCTATCTTCTTAGGTTGATCATATTTGATAAAGGAGAATTAATTTTGGGGGAGCATTTATTTTACATGCATTTAATATTAATATTCTTGATATTCCCTATGCATTTGATAAGTTTGCAGGAATTATTTTTCTAAGTGGCAACTTTCATCGGCGCATTTGATAAGTTTGCTTAAGTGTGCATGAATTTTTTCTAAGTGACAACTTTCATCGGCAAAGATAGTAATCCTAAGTGGTCTTTAAGTCAAGTTTTTTTTCTTCTTTATTTTTGGGTGGGAAATTTTTTAGTCTAGTAGAGCTTGACGGCCCTTTAGGATTTAATTTGGCTTTTGTCCCGGAATAGCCAAAGGGGGAGATTTGTAAGGACACAAGTATCTAATTGAGTCTTATGTAGAGTTGTCTCAATTCTGGACAAAAACACTTGAGTCATATTATAGATTTCTTCTGTATCCATCCAAGCATATGACGTGTTTGTTGAAGACATAGCGACCAGATTTATAAAGCTTCATCATTGCCGAGTTTCTAGTGCCTCGTTTCTATGTCATCAACTTGAAGGTATGAATGCATTTTTATATATATAGGGAGACTTGGAATAATTTTATTATGGGTGTGATTTTATTTTAAAATGAATTTTATTTTTAGAAGGTTATTTTAGAACTTTGTATAAAAAGTTTTTGGGCCTAAAATGTAATTTTGGACTCTCCGACATTTCGTTTGAAATTGTCGTTCGAACGAGAATGTCGTTCGAACGAGTTTGCCAATGAGTTTTATCATTTTGGCCACTGACTTTTCGTTAGAAAGGTCATTCGAACGGAATGTTGTTCGAACGAAAATCTCGTTCGAACGAGATTTCTGGGCGGGAAAATTTTGGAAGTTTTAACCTATTTTTCCACTACTCTGTCCCACTATCTTTTGGTAGTTTTAAACCAACTTCGGGATAGACTTTTTCTAAGACTTTTGTGACATCTTTGAGAGCTTTTTGAGAGAAAATATTTCAAAACAAAAGTCCCAGTTTTCATATGTCAAATTTAACTAGAAAATTTTCTCATACACATGTGTTTCCCCCCATAAAATTGTTTAGTTTAGAATTCCAAGTATTCCTTCATATATATATATATATATATATATATTAGCTTGGAGTGTTTGGCACCGGGTTCCCTTTTCTACCCTAGGAGAAAATCTTTGGTTTATGCTGCGGTGTTCCCACTAAAAGAAAAGCTTCACGTGAGGGTGACGGTGTCCAAGAGCCCCATCGGTGGTGTCTGAGACTATGGAGGAGTCCACGGTTATTCGCTAGGTGGAGGTTGAAGATCTAAGGAGCGCGTCAAGGTTTGAAGGGAGTTGAGTCTGTTGTGTAAGCCCTCTTGTCGAGTCTTTGTAAAATTTGAACCATACTTAGTGAATTCGTTAGGCCAAGGCCGCCTGAGGTTTTTTCCGATTTGGGTTTTCCTCGTACATCGGAGCGTTGTGGGATTGTGAATTTTTTTTATCTTTTGCAAAAATCACCTAGAACGCATGCTTAGGATAAAAAGACAAAATTGTGTTTAATTCGCAATCTTATTGAAAATGGTGCATGCTTAATTATTTGGGTAAGTTTAGTTTATGTTAATTTAATTCATATTGCACTCTAAATTAATTGGATAATACTCTTGACTAAGTTGTTTAATCTTGATAATTAAAATAATTTGGTTTGAGTGAATTTGAAAGAGTGTGTGTGTTTACTTTAATTCACTTTGTAGAGTTTAATTTTAATTTATTTTAAGAAATTAAAATTTGTGTTCATTATAATTTTCCATCTTTTAAAGAAAAGAAAGTCAAACGAAATTTGGAAAACTACTCTTTTTTTGTAACCATCTTTGTTCCACACTTTTACGAAATTTATTTTTTTAAATTAAAATTGGGGGTCCTTCATTTCCAACAAATTTATATGTATTGGCTATATTTGGACAAAATGTTTTGAGTCATAGGTTATATTTTGTGTTGTTGACATTTTAAACCTATAGCACGTTTGAATGAAGACGTAGAGACAAAGCTTCACACATTACATATCATGTCATGTTTCGTGCCACGTTTCGTCTTTGTGGTTTCGAGGATCTCTCAAGTATGAATGCATATGATTTTGATCCTTGGAAATTTCGTTTTGGGTGCTTTATTTTTACAAAAAAATTTGAAGCTATTTTGAAAATGTTTTTTCAAAAGAAAATGATTTTTGTTTTGGTTCGCTCGAAAGAATTTAAGTGTCCGTTCGAAAGAGATGTGGAGTTCATTAGAACGACCTTTCAACAAACATCAAACGAGGTAATTATTTTTATCATAGGTATATACGTTCGAATCTCGTTCGAATCTCATTCGAACGAGATCACGTGTTCGTTCGAATGAGGTTTAAGTATTTTCGAACAAGATAAGGTTTTCGTTCAAACGAACTTCACGTTTTCGATCGAACGAGTTGCTTCAAAAATTGTGTAGCCTCAAATTTTGTGTTTTCTATATAAATGGGGTCAAACATCAGCTTTTTAGAGACTTTTGGTGAAATTCATTTTTTATACATATACAAAAGCTTTCAAACCCTAGTTTTACTCAAAGAGTATAAAGATCCAAGTTTTCATCTTTCTATGCTTTGAGATCTTGTTTTGAGAGCACCATAGTTTGTTTATCCCATCATCTTGCTAGAGATTCATTTTGTGCAACGGTCTCCGTAATTGGCTTGATGTTTACAGAGGGTGGACTCCATGTTTATAGTGTTGCGGTGAAGAAATGGTGCATTCATATTCCGTATCCGTAGACGGTTGTTGAGTTTAGATCGGTGGATACCGAAGCATGTGTGGGATCGCACATTATGGCATCTTGCACGAGTGGATTTCTATGTTTCACTGTGGAGGAGAGGCTGAAGATCGAAGATTCATAAAGGCTTGTGAGCGCGTCGAGTCTATTTAGTAAGTCAATTGTCAACTTTTGTAATTCCTCATCGTAGTGAATTTGTGTGGCTGGGAAGTCCGAGGTTTTTCCCGTTATGAGTTTTCTTCGTACATCGACGTGTTGTGCGATTAATTTATTTATTTTATTTTCTATCACCTATATGCATGTTTTAGGTTAAAAAGATATAATTTGGTAAATCATTTTATCACAACAATTAGGTTTAAAAATGGTGCAAATTTTAAGTTGGGTTAATTCAATTAAACTTTATATATTTAATTTGAAAAACTAAAAATTGATTTTTGTTTAGACCATTCCCTTCGTGCACTTGCTTATTTAGGGATTTCAACATGTGTGATTATATGTACATATAAGATGTCATGTTTTGAAAAAATCTTTGGTGATGTGTTCATTCACATGTATTTGAAATGGCACTATAGGCGTAGTAATGTGACGAGAATATATGCGATGATATAATGGTCACATGTGTGGTCACATATATATTTGATAGTATTTTAGTATCATGACTTTAAATTTTCTGGGGACATTTCATTTATGAATATTTAATGATATATAATGACACAATAATAATATTATGATTACTTATTTCTTTCATTTATCTAATATATGTTTACATTTCAACAAATAACTAACTTGTTATATTCATTAAAATAAAAAGTGATGTAGCTGTGAATAATGTTATGTCAACCTATTTGATTTCAATTACTACATATTGAATTGTGTAAAATAATATAATTGCATATTGATTTAGTGTTTACTATCACAAGTTGAATTTATTTAGACATTGCAATTGGAGTTGTTGACACGTATGTGTCAGAATTTTTTTTTATATAATGTGTGTTAATGTTGTTATGGGCATTTTTCAAGAATAAAGAAATGAAAAATTCAATAGTATTGATATTAATATGGGACCTTAAATGTTGATCTACCCGCTATATTTATTTATGAAAAGTCTCAACATATAAGAAAGGAGAAATTAGCTAACAAACGATGAAGTTCATGGGCGTGTTATTATACGCATACTTTCTTACATGTGTCGATCCTTCCATTTTTCCAACAACGGGTGTGCGGCAGAGAGAGAGAACAAAAAAATTTCTCAAAGTCCCATTGGGTATTGGATCTACCTTATTTTAGCTCCAAAATGGTGAGAGGTTTGAAGAAACATTTGAATACCCCAAAACATATGATCCTTCACAAGCTTGGTGATGCATTCGCCCCAAAGCCATCATCTGGGCCCCACAAATCTAGGGAATGTTTGCCCTTGATTTCATTCTGTGAAACAGGTTGAAGTATGCTCTTACATACAATGAAGTCATTGCCATATTGATGACATGCCATTCTCCATGAATTGGATAATATATTGAATAATGTATAGTGCAATGAAGACCTGCAAAAGATATAAGAGTCTTTAATATATATATAAGGTGCAATATGCCTTTTCGTGAGGAATAATTTCATTTTGGAAGATTTTATATTTCCAATTAATTCATTTGTCTATATGATTGCCAAATGTAATCTTCAATGATGACAAACTAGTGTTGGGTTATTAAAGATCTGTTAATTGGATTTATTACTTAAGATTCGAAACCAAGTGGTTTAACGATTTCTTTACAGGTGGTAGAATTAAATCATAAACTCATAGAAAGGATCAAGGGATTAAAAAAAGATCAGTTTCACAACTGCTTTAAATTATGTAGAATCAAGTTATGATGTCATTACAGACTTTGGTGTAATCTCACTTTAATCATAGAATTGAGGATAACTAAATACAAATGTGTCTTAAAATGGCAACATTATGAACAAGTAATTTAGTCAATGATCCTTTCAAGGTTCACATATATTCATAAAATTATGTTCAAAAGGTTCTGGGGAAAATATAGCATGAGTAGCAAACTTGAGCATAGTACTAATAACTATCATAATTTCATTTGTTGGTCTGTGGACTAATATGAGATGGTCAAACTGACTAAAGTGGATGAACATATTAAAGTTTCTCAAGTAAACCTCTGTTCTAAAATTTAATAATATTAACTTACCTTTGAAATAGACGCATTTATAAATAAGTAAACATTAAATATAGAGGCACATTGATTTATGTGCCAAAGTCATTGCACTTTAATGAAATACTAAATCCTTTATAATTTAGGTTGAGAATTTATTGGATATGGAAAACGTTTTTCATATGATAAATGCGGGGGTATTTATCTAAGGCAATGGTTACTATCCAAAATAGGAACAAGACATGATTCCCATAGAAAATAGGAATAAGACCATTGAATGTGTATTTATTGGTTGTATAAGTGTATTTTATGTAGTTTACTATTTACAATGTGCATTTATCTTGAGAAATGTATATATACATGATTCACTGAACATTAATTAATACTCAAATACTTTACACGAATCTATAAAAGGAAGATAATGGATCAAAGCCTCTAAAGTATAAATAAGTCGTTTTCTATCTTCGGATCATTACCAAGATGATAATGGAAAATGACATAAACATTGAAAAATCATATATTTCTCTCAAATGAGATATATGATTCTCGAGACTCGTAGTTCCGAGTGAATATGTTAGCAAAATTGTAAGTGATAAAGTTTGGAAATACTTTTAATAATTTTTATACAAGATTAGTCATGGAATATAAATTTTGGTCTTGTAAAAGCATATCACCATGGACAATTTTAAAACAGATGATCCTAGAAAACAATTCTAATGCATATTGTTGCGATTGACAAAAAATGATAGAATATTCTAGAAAGTCACGACTTATTAGTCATGACATAAGACCACAAAGAAATCTCTCTCTTTTAGCGATAACATTATGCTTAATAAGATAATTACTGATCCGCTAATGAGAGAGTAAGAGAAGTTCATCAGGGAGAATGGGATTAAAGTCGGTTAAAACCTAAAAGAATTATCGTAATGAAAACCCAACCTAGATGCGTGGAGATCCCAAAAATTATATTTAATGGGACAACCTAATTATGTGCAATTCGGTTAGCACTTGCAAGAAACTAAATTCTTCCTCTCACTCCTATGATGATTTAGTGCACTATTTGTCACGTGTAACATGATAAATTTTATTTTTAATGATTTGTATATCTAGAATATATGGGTCAAGTGGGGTACGATAAGGAAACTCTTTTATAGAAATCACCTACGTGAGTGAGAAGTGGCCACTTCTATGAGAATAACCCATGACCACATTGCTAAATTTTCTGACACACTCATAAAACTAAGAAGTGTCCAAGGCCAAAAATGGGCACAACAATGAGAACCAAGAATTTTTGGAGAAGGATTGTGTGAATTATATTATCTCAGTTTGCACAAAAAGGTTGATCAATTCAAGACACCACGTTCATTGATTGACCAGTAAACCCAATAGTCTCTCACTATGAAAGATTCAAGGATAAGGCTATCTTTACTGACACAACTCTTTTCCACTGATAATCTCTCCAATTTATCTTCATGTTTATTTGATTTTTCACCCAAATTTCACTCATGTGGGATATTGTTGAAAAATACTGTGTTTTTACACAAATTAATATTTTGATCAAATTAATATATTGGTAAACATTGAGCTATTACAAAAGTCGAACTCATACATCAAACGTTGTAGGACCAAGTACAAATGTGTTTGTGTTCTTTATAGAAAGACAAGTCACATGGTATATTCATTTATTAAAAATGGACAAACGATGAATGGGAAATTTGATTTCAAAGTGACCCATTAATTTATGAAATTATTAAGGGACGAATTTTGTGAACTGTTGCTAAAGGTTGTGACTGTTCGCTATATGTAGTGGTTGTTTTTTAAAACCGTCTCTAAAGGTTATAGATGTTCACCATCAGTTATGATTGTTCACGAAAAACATCCTTAAAGTGATTATTGACAAAAAGACACATCTTTTCATGAAAGGACACTTTGTTTCCTATAAATACAAGACTTGTCTTCATTTCAAACTTGAGAGACAAAATATTTTTCAATACTTTCCATTCCCAATCGAGTATGGGAGAGTATCAAACATAATTGGTTCATAGGACACGCACATTGAAGGTATTCTTACACGTGTCGAGGTTGTTTCATCTTGGAAGGCAGCCACGCATTGATCATTGCGGTAAGCACCATAGATGAAGTGCATTTTGTCTTAAGGAGATAGTGTCCAACATTCAACTTAGTCATCTTCTTCATTTGTAATTTTTCTATTGATCTAATTTTTATTGCACAAATATGATTTGTTTAATCATTTAATTTAATAAAATACAAAAGAACATGCAATGTAAATAACAATAACTCCTAAATACAAAATAGATTATGAGAGGAGAAAGGACGAAGATAAGATGATATATTGTTAAATGAGAAGGAGAGGCGTTGAAAATCTAAAATTTATAAATATTTGAGATATAACGAGAAGAGTGAATTTCCCTTTTCTGTATGAGAAGATAAATGAAGATATATGGATAGAGAGAGTGTGAAAAGAGAATTGTGGGATACCCATTGAGAGAGATACACGCGCAGTGAGAGAGAAGTAAGATACGAAAATTTAAGAGTGCCTCTGCTTGAGGGAAATAGAGACATTTATAATGGACACGTGGTGGCCTCTAGTTTTAGAGGCTTCATTGTATAATTCTATAATAGATGACATGAAAAGTCCAATTACTTTCGTTGAATCAAAAATTTTATTAATCTAAATGCTATTGAAAAACATTAATCCAATCAGTGGAATCTAAAACTAAAATATTTCACAAAACCACAAAAAAATTGTACACACGTAGTTGACATTGTACATAAAACTCTTTTTTGAACATAAAATATGGATGAAGAATGTACCTTAGATTTGAGATAGAGAGGAATGGATGTTGATGACCCTACCAATTGGATGTCTATTCATCAATGTCAAAAAATACTCAATTGATGAATTTCACACGCAGTAGCATCATATTGAGTCATTCCTACAAAGACCCATGTTTATGTAGTAAGTTATGACTTTTAAGTGATCAAGTAAATGAAAAATAAAATTGAAACGCTTTACTTAAAAATCAAAATAAACACTTATTGGAAAAAAAAATTAATCTCCAAAACTGGTTATATTTGATCGACATGTTAATATTTGAATATGTATTAGAAATGAGAGATAAAGAATGTAAATATAAGCTATCAAAGATTATGGATGGGAATTTGGATATCTCGTGACTTTAACTACAATCAAATTTGTGTGAACTCCATCCTCTCCCCTTTCTCTATCAGTGAATAGGAGGGTACACTTTCGGTGTGCGTCTGTGGGTCATGTGCCTACCTCTAAAGTTTTTCTATCAAGAAGGTAGAGACTTTTTGCAATGTGAATAATTAATTGATCTCGGGAAATTGTTTTTCTAAAGCCGTCATCCTATTTTTCTTAAAATAGGAAAATATGCATCGCCCCCGGGGCAGGGTGGCAACATGATATTGGTCTTTTAGCGAATTAGGGATTATGAGTGTGGGGACTATCTTACAAAGAAGAAAGGTCTCAGGCTCCCATTCCTCCCTTACGGTCTTAAAGTAAATATCTTTGTATTATTTTTTTTCTTATTGAAAATGCAGGTTATGTGGATAGTCCATAGATTAGGTGACATACATAATAGATTCCCCTTTTAGCCAAATTTTATCTTTATTAAGTTTAGGGAACATGAAAGATAATCATAAATCTAAAAATTCCAACCAAACACTCAAATAAAAAAACGAAGAAGATTTGAGGAAAAACCCCTTTCGGGCAAAACTTCATTAGCACTGTTTTAGATACAATGGACCAATAAAAATTTATATAAAACTTAGATCTCCACTGAGTTTAATGCATTAGTGTCTTCGAATCTTTAATAAAAAATGGCACAACCCAACACCATTCACAAAAGAAATTCTTCCCTCAGTATCCACTGATCAGCCTCAGGAAACCGAGTTCCTTTCTTCTTCAATAGTTGAGATAAATCTCCACAATATCAGCCATAGAGATGCACACTGTAAGGGTTGGATATATATGGTGTAGTTAGGGTTTATCGTAAACTCAACAAATCATTTAATAGGATACGATTTGTAAAACTAAAGTGTTTTTCACAAACAAGGGTGGTAAGACTTTTGGAACAGCTATGAAAACTTATTTTTTACCAAAAGTTCTGAGAAATAGGTCCACAAGAATCCTTTTTATAGAAAGCACAAAATTCGAGGCAGCGAAGTATGTTTGAATGAGAATAAGGGTTCATTTAAGTGAAAACTCAATTTTGTTTAAACGAGCTTTAGTTTTATTCGAATGAACATGCAAACTCTTTCAAATGACATTCGAACGATGTTCTAACGGTTGGGTCTCTACTCGATAGATAAAGCTCTTTAGAAGTTCGTTTGACGTGTTTTCCAATGAACTCACATTCTCCTTCCAATGAAAAATGAACCTCGTTCAAACGAGAAAAATATCTCATTCCAATTAAAGGCCAATCTTGTTCAAACAAGAAAAAAAATAAAAATTATTTTAAAATTTCCTCAAATAAAGATTAAAAACATCCAAGAATAAAATGTAAAAGTCTAAATATAAAAAAAACATATACCTCCACGATAGAGTTGTAACCATTCCAATACACTCGATCTCCAATTTGTTGCTTGGTCACTAACTTGTCTTCAAATTTCTTAAAATGTATATGAGGATGCAATTTATAATGGGATATGCAAAAATAAATAAAATATTGAGAAAAGTCATAAAAAATTTTCTTAAAAATATCCCCCTTGGCTATTCTGGTACAAAATATAAACCTAAAATAAAACGCCTAAGTCAAGTTCTACTAATGCCCTCCTAAACCCGAAAAAAGAACGACACTCAACATTTTGTCTTGAACTGAAAATCTTCATCGTCTAGTCCAAGATATCATCAAGGCGAAAAGACTTATACACTTGAAGCAAAAGAAATACCATGAGACATACGAGAGTTTAAGGAAACAATAAAGACTCCCCCTTAATTAGTTCTTCCTCTTTTATCTGTAATAGACAAAGGCTTAGAAACTATTATTGAAATGTTATCATCACCCGAATCCAAATATGATATAGCATTAGAAAGATAAACAATAAAGAACATGCGATTAAATTCCAAAGAAGCAACCAACTATTTTTGAAAATTTTGATTTTTTTTAGTATAGAGACCTACAAAAGTATATTTGTATAAAAAGTACATATAAGTACAACTACAATAACAACAACACCATGGAATAGTACAAAAATATCCAAATCATGAAAGCGGAAAGAAATTGTGTGAACCTAAGCTATAGGAAAATCAACATAGGCTTTTCTTTCGAATGTGTTTTAAGGATGACAAAAAATAATTCTTTTTGAATTTTTTTTTCCAAATTTTATACGCATCAAGTGTATGAACCTATTTTAGTTAAGCCCAATTTTAATTTGTTTAATCCTAAACATGCATCTAGGTGATTAAAGCAAGTAAAATAAATAAGTTCACAAAGACGACGCCAGATGTACGAGGAAATCCCTAACCAAAAAAATCTCGGACGGCCCAAGCCAGACAATCACTATGATGTGGTATTACAAAGTACAGACAATAGACTTACTCAACGACTCGATCCCCTACAAGTCTTGATGCTCCTCTGCTCCTTCAATCATTCCTCCATAGTTCCCACATAGAAGTCCTTCTACGATGCTCATCCATAACACACGCGTCCACGATTGTTTCGGTGTCCACCGATACAATTTGTAAACGTCTACGATGTTGAACACAATCTCCTTTCTTTCTTCACAACAAAACCCAAAATTCAAAGTGATGAATAGAATCTAGTGGTTCAAACCAAGATCTATACATAATATGTAAATGAAAGTGAGGATCTTAAAACTATAAGGATGTTTTTAGACTTTGAGAACCTTAGAAAACTTGTGCAGAAAACGTACTATTTGTAAACTATTTTTCTGGTTCTGCCACTTACGAAATTCTGAGTTAAATAAGTTTTAAATAGAAAAGTTAAGTCGGTGCATCGTTTGAACAAGATCAACATGTCGCTCGAACAACATGTTCATCTCGCTTGAACGACCTTGTAATGTCGCTCGAAAAACTACAAGTGTCGTTTGATCCTTTTAAACATAAGGGAAGCTTTAATACGACTCTAAACAATCCTTATCCTAGAATAAACGAAGATAAACTCTTTTAAAAATATTTTTTAATAAAAATAACATCCTAAAAACACTTTTCGAGTCCCATAAACATTACGCATTCATACCTGAGAGATCATAATGCAATGAAGACATGAAGCGTACACCAAATTAATCTCGGCATGATAATTCTTTGAAGCTTGGCCTCAATGTCTTCAATAAAAAAAAATTCATAGATTGTGTGGGATCGTTACAATAAAAATATATTTATGACTCAAAAATAATGTTTTATTCTGGGAATAAATCAAATACTTACAATGGACTTAATTGGAAATTTTGTCCTTATAAATCTCCCCCTTTGACGATTCCGGGACAAAACCCAAACAGTGAAATGCCTAAGATTGGCCATCAAGCCAAATGACCCCTAAATCCCAACCCATAAAACTAAAAATAAAAAATTGCAGGACAGGACTAGTAAATGTTAGTCTGGCAATGAGTTGTCTGAATGTGACGTAGTTTTGAAATCTTGACTCGGTAAAGAATACCTACACACATGAAAAAGACAAATATCCAATAAAGTATGGAGGAATAAATGATATAAAAATACTAATATGTAAAAATAAACCATGTGTTGAACACGTGAGCAAATTATTTCGATACCAATTTGAAAACAACATTGAAATCAGGATATCAAATTGTGCAAACTAATTAATACCAATATATAAGCATAAAAGCATATGATATCAATTTTTTATGCAAAAAACAAATATGTGTTCAAAACTCCCCCTAGATCACATACATATCTCCCCCTTTTTATCTCAAATATACAATAAGTGAAAAAGATAAACAAGCACCAAATATCTAGAATGAAAAAGTCAATGAAGCATCTCTAGATAAACATAAACCGCTAGCTAAAAATAATCAGAGTGTACCAAATCGTTGGTAGGAAATAGTAATCATGTGCAAGAAATCATCACAATCAGTAATGATGTGTCTAAACGAATAAATTGGTATAGAAATAAAACATGCATATTCATCATACACTGCATATAAATGTCCAAAAGTACCAAAATAGTATGATATCATCAATAAAATGAAGCAGGTATGAAACAGAATAACCAAAAAATTTCTCCAGGGGTCGCTCGAACGACAAGGTTAGGTCATTTGAATGACTTTGCATGTTGTTTGAACTAGTCATCAAACGACCTTAAAAATCACAAACCAGTAGGCTCTCGCGCGATGAAACCCTTAAACCGACCTTTGCGCGACCTATCTCGCGACCCATACCTAACACTTTTCATTCCGTCCCGCGAACCTCACGAGATCCAAACTTCAAGCGACATGGACTTTTTGCTCGAACGAGGTCCAAATGTCATTCAAATGACATAACAATTCTCCATTCTGGTTTTAAAAATCATAAAGTTTTTCCCAATGAAAAAATTTCCTAGAAATGTTAACTGGAAATACCGAACATTAGCAAAACAGAAAAAAAATAAAACAAGTAAAACAATGTAAGTTTCATGCCAACATAGTATCAATGTGTTCAAACATGGATATGGAGTGAATGAGCGTGTTGATACCAAATTTAGTCTGCTGACGTGGACCATTCACTGAAGACACGTGCCAACCTACGTGGCAATTACAAACACTTTCAACGAATAACATACTGTCACCGAGCTACTCAAGCGCCCCGAGAAACTCAATCATACCGAGAAACTTAGGCGCCTCGAGGATCTTAAGGCTCCGAGCAACTTAAGTGTACCGAGTAACTCAGGCGATCCGAGCAACTGAACGTATAGAGCATCCAAATCAGGAAAAATCAAAAAGACGATTGCGCATTAAATGCTCATTATTATCGTACAGATGTATATGTCTACTAGATAAGAGTGCATTGTCCTTTCACATGTACAGCCTCAAGGCTATAAATACATTGTAACCTCCTCATTAGAAGGGGACTCTGGATCTCTTAGTAAATCACTTATCGAGAATTCCAGTCAAACAGTAACCAATAAAAAAATAGTGGACGTAGGCCATTCTAATAAGGTTGAACCACTTTAAAAATATTTTGTCTTATTTATTTTATCTGTGATTGATTAATTAGAGATAATCTATTTTTTTACATCAACAGATTGGCGCCGTCTGTGGGAAACGACTGCACTTAGCGTTTTTCACTAAAACAGTTCATTATCAATGGCCGATAACCCAAAATCCAGTAATCGAAATACTAGGGTCCCTCCGAACCTTTCTACTCCCCCAAATGTTCAAGATTTGACTGGTATAATGGCTAATTTGGCCCAAAGCCAGACGACAATGCAAGAAACCATGCGACGACTTATACAAACTATTCAAGTGCTGGCTCAATCAGGACAACAAAGTGTTCAGAGAAATAACCGTTTACCGTCTTCGTGAACTAGGCGAACGCTATTCCCAGAGGAATCTCGATCCAGATCCACCAACTCATATCATACTGAAAGATCTAATGATCCTTCTTATCAACCTGGTCGGACTTCCTCAGTACGAGCTACAGACTCTCAATGAAACGTCACTCTATCTCCGGAAAGGACCAGTGCTCTATAAAGGTTGAGTAGAGTCTATCCTTTTGATCATTTGGGCCCTAGGAGGAATAAAAGTCCTTCTAGGATTGTGTCGAGGAACTCTCAACGACTATCCGATCTAAGGGAAGGCTCTGCCCAATCACGACCAATTGCTCGTAATGAAAGATCCCAAAAGGCAAATTCAACGCTATCAATTACTCGAACTAATAGGCCCGAGGAGGGAAACGATGCATGGAATGGCTCTATTCAGCGATTGGAGGACAGATTAGGAGAAATGGATAAGGCTAAGAATCCTCTACAAAGAACTTTTGTCCAAGGGACACTATTTGTACAGGCAATTGTGGATTTTCCCACACCATCAAAATTCAAAGATCCAATGGTGATGCCTAAATATAATGGAAAAATTGACCCTATTCTTCATATAGAACAATACCAAGCTACTGCCGATATCTATGCAGTTCCCGACGAGATGAGATGCAGGGCATTTTCAGGAACTCTTACCGGATCTGCTCAGATATGGTACAACAACCTTCCTCGGGGGAAAATTGCGACTTTCTTTCAACTAGCAGAACTCTTTATTGGGAACTTCTATTTTGGAGAAAAACCAGTCAAACGAGTAGCAAACTTGCTGAGTGTTAGAAAAAAGACAGGTGAAAGCACGAGAGACTATATTACTCATTTCAATAACGAGAAACTTGAGGTAATTGATTACGAGGAGAAAATAATAACTACTGCTCTGATGAGTGGACTGTTCCTGGATAAATTGTACTACACTTTAGCTAAGGATCCGCCTAGGACCATGGCTGAACTGATGGAAAAGGTAGCCAAAATCATGAATGCCGAGGAGGCCATGGCTGCGAAGAAGAATGCAGATACTAAGAAAACCAAGGTTGAGGCTGACAAGACTGAGAATAAGGATTAGAAGAATAATGGTGGCAACAGATAGTCGAAAGCAAAGCAAGCATTGGAACAATTGAAGAAATTTGGAAATTGTACTCCTTTGAAGGTAGATATAAACCACATTCTGGAAGAGATCAAGAAGAGCAAGGAGCTAAACTGGCCAAAAAAAATGAAGGCAGATCTTGATAAGAGTAATAAATCCAAATATTACGAGTTCCATAAAGACCATGGTCACACTACCAAGCATTACATAGATCTCCAAAATGAAATTAAATCACTCATCAAGCAGGGAAAATCAACCAAGTATGTTGATCACCAAAATGGTGAAAAAAACAGCGACCGAAGAAGGCAAAGATCTAAATCTCCTCGTCGAGCAAAAGAAGACAAGAAGAGAAGTCACGAAGAAGATCCAGAAGATGACCAAGATGACCCCGATCTCCCCAAAAGATCAAGGCAACCAGAACATGATGTATTTTTAATCCATTTTGGATCATTTTAATGTAATGTTATTACAGGTGGAGACGCAGGAGGAGGAGATCTGACTGTGAAGAGAAAAGCTTACCTCAATGAGGCTCAAGCTTGCTCGTACATTCAGCGAATAAACTTGGCAGAAGATGATCGCCTGAGGAAAGTGAATAAAGACAAACTGGTCACTGATTTTTCTAAGAACGACTTGGAAGGTTTACTATATCCTCATGATGACCCATTGGTGATCAAGATGAGAATGAAAGAGGTGGTGATCTCACGAGTACTGGTGGATAATGGTAGCTCGACAAACATCATATTTTACCCATGATTTGACAATTTGAATCTGAAGCTAGCTCAGTTGGAGCCATATCATAGGCCCCTACTTGGTTTTACTGGAGAGAAGGTTTTTCCACTTGGGACGATCAAGTTAGATATGCTTATTGGTACATGGCCTGCTTGTCGAACAGAAAGAGTATGCTTTTTTGTAATGGATAAAAATGTCCAATCAGCTTACATTACCATCATGGTACGGGTAGGTCTGAAGAAGTTCGAGGCGGTACCATCTACTTTACATCAATGTTTAAAATTCCCAACCAATTTTGGAGTGGGAGTTGTTAAAGGAAACCAGAAAGTAGCTCGGGAATGCTACTATTCATTTACCGAACAGGAGGAACGTGAAGAATCTAGGAAGAGGACTACTACCTATCAAGGGGATGAAATAGAAGATGCAGAGATTGAAACGTTAGACCCTAGAGACGAGTCTCAGCTCGTGAAGGGACATGTCATGGAGGCTACTAAAAATATCATTCTGGACGACGAGCATCCAGAACGAATAACTCAAATTGGTGCATCACTGGATGTATCGATAAAATAGGAATTGATATCATTTCTAAGGCATAGAAAGAAGACTTTTGCATCGAGTCATGAAGACATACCAGGGATAGATCCGAGTTTCTTGTGTCACGCGCTCAACGTGAACAAGTAAATCAAGCTAGTAAAACAGCGAAGAAGAGTGTTCAGTCCCGAGAAGAACCAAGCTATACACGAAGAAGTAGAGAAACTACAAAAAGCCTCTTTTATTGAGGATGTCAAATATCCCGATTGGCTAGCAAATGTGGTCATGGTGAAGAAGAAAAATAGCAAGTGGAGGATGTGTGTAGACTTCACTGATCTTAATAAGGCATGCCCAAAGGATCATTTTCCTTTGCCCCGAATCGATCAACTGGTGGATGCTACCTCAGGGCATGAATTATTGAGTTTCATGGATTCTTATTCTGGTTACAACCAGATTAAGATGAAGCCTAAGGACAGGGAGAGTATATCTTTTATCACCCCAAGGGGAACTTATTGTTATAATATTATGCCTTTTGGACTTAAAAATGCAGGTGCAACATATCAGCGGCTGATGAACAAGGTGTTTGTAGAGAAAATTAGTCATAACATGGAGGTTTATGTTGACGATATGTTGACGAAGAGCAAGAAAGTTGTTGATCATCTCGTTGACCTAGGTCAGACCTTTAATTAACTAGAGAAATATCAAATGAAATTGAATCCCACCAAATGCATATTCGGAGTATGAGAAGGTATGTTTCTCGGATATATTGTTAACCAACGAGGGATTAAGGCGAACCCTGAAAAGATCAAGGATCTATTGGAGATGCGCTCTCCAATCACAAAGAAGGAAGTGCAAAGCCTCACAAGGCGAGTTGCAGCACTTAATAGATTTGTGTCATGAGCAACAGATAGATGTCTCCCATTCTTCAAAACACTCCAAAAAACTTTTGAGTGGAATGATGAATGTGAGGAGGCCTTTCAAGAGTTAAAGAAGTATCTGGGAACACCTCCATTATTATCTAGACCAGTGATGGGAGAAAGACTATACTTGTACCTGGCAGTTTCAAAAAATGCAGTGAGCTCGACGTTGATAAGAGTGGAGGACGGAGTACAAAAACCAGTCTATTACACCAGCAAAGCTTTTCGAGGAGCAGAAATCTGATATCCAAGGCTGGAGAAGTTGGTGCTAGCACTGATTGAAGCAAGCAGAAGGATGAGGCCATACTTACAATCCCATACTATAGTGATGTACACCAATATGCCATTAAGAAAATCTCTGAATAAACTGAAGAAATTAGGAAGATTGATTTACTGGTAAGTAGAACTTGGTGAATATGATATAATTTATTAGCCTTGATCATCGCTCAAAGGGCAGGCAGTAGCGAATTTTATCGTGGAATTTACTCAGGAGGATTCCTCCGACGAGCAGGAGTTGAATACAGGCCAACCTGTGGATGTTACAGAATCATCAAATTTAAACCCCGACCAACTTACGTCGGTGGATGAGCAGTGAGAAATGCTGGAGGAGGACAAAAGGAAGCATCAAATATTCCACTGAGGAACTCTGTCTGACCAAGAGTTTGATAATAAAGTACCTGTGTGGAATCTGTATGTAGATGGCTCTTCGTGCTCTACATGCAGTGGAGCAAGGATTATTTTAAACAGTCCAGATGAGATTGATGTGGAATATGCTCCGCGATTTCAATTTAAGGCTTTTAATATTGAGGCTGAATATGATGCAATGATCGTGGGTCTAAGCCTGGCCAAAACCATGAAGGCAAAGCAAGTCGTTGTGTTCAGTGACTCCCAGTTAATCATAAATCAAATTCTGGGGGTGTATGCAGAAAAAGGTTCATTAATGGTCAGGTATCATGCAAAAGTGATAGAGGTTGTATCAAGTTTTACTGCAATTCAGTTGATTAGAATACCAAGATTGGAGAATGCAAGAGAAGACGCCCTAGCTCGGTTAGCATTAGCCACACGCACCTAGCTACGAAGAATAATCCCAATAGAAATCCTGGCTGGTCAGCGCATCGACAAAGATCTGACGATAAACTTCATCACCCTTGACATGGGACCATCTTGGCTGGACCCTATCAGGGCTTATATTGAAGAGGGGGATTTACCAACGGATAAACTCACAGCCAAGAAACTAAAGTTCAAAGCTGCTCGTTATGTATTGACCAATGGAATTTTATATAGACGAGGAATTTTAGCAGGTCTACAAAGATATGTACACCCCCCCCCCCCAAAGTGAAAGATTTGATCGAAGAGGTTCATGAAGGGTCTTGTGGAGCCCATGTGGCAGGTCGGACACTTTTGTAAAGAATAACAACGCAAGGGTATTACTAGTCGATGATGAGAGATGATTGTGTAGCTTATGACAAGAAGTCTAATAAATGTCAACGTTTCTCTTCTATCCGAAGAACTCCCCAAGCATTGTTAACACCCATCACGTCTCCTTGGCCATACGCCATGTGGGGAATAGACTTGGTCGGGTCACTTCCAACGACTAGGGGAAGATTTAAATACCTCGTGGTTGCTATGGATTACTTTACCAAATAGGTGGAAGCTGAGCCTCTCATTGATATGACATGCGATAAAGTCTATCAATTTATTTGGAAGAATATTATCTGCAGATATGGTCTACCACATTCATTTATTACTGACCATGGAACCCAGATTGATAACGAGGAGTTTGCTGCGTATTGTCATCAATCCAATGTACTGAAGATCCACTCTGCACCAGGCCATCCACAAAGCAATGGGCTGATGCAAAAGAAAATTGAATTAACGAGCTACAATCTGTGTTGTGGGCTTATCATACCACACCACGAACAACAACTGGAGAGTCTCCATACATGCTGACATTTGGGAGTGAGGCTGTCATACCTGCTGAATTTGGTCTACCCACGCATAGGGTGCTTAATTTCAATGCTCCTATCAGTGATTTGATGAGAATATTAGACCTAGATATGCTCGAAGGAGTTAGAGAAGAAGCAACAATCAGGAATGTAGCATATCAACAACAAACAGCTTTGTTCTACAGCAAAAGAGTGAAGAAGTGTGATTTGAAGGAAGAGGATTATGTGTTGAAAAAAGTGATCCAAAATAATAACAAACTCGAAGCCAACTGACATGGACCCTAGAGAGTAACAGAAGTTTTTTGTCCAGGGACATACAGGATTGAAACCTTGGAAGGAGAAGAATTCAAGAATGCATGGAATGCAGAGCATCTATGCAAATATTATCAGTAATTGAAATTACTATGTAATATAATTTCTTCAGTATGAATAAAGTGATGTGTCACCCAGTTTCTCTCTTTATTGAAATTTTTTCGGAACATTAGTGCTATACACTACACATCAATTACCACCAACTCCGGTTGGTCGGTAATCAATTACCAATAACTTCTGTTGGTCGGCAAAATCAATTACCACCAACTCCGATTGGTCAGAAATCAATTACCACCAACTCCAATTAGTCGAAAATCAATTTCCACCAACTTCGATTGGTCGGAAATCAATTACCACCAACTCCGATTGGTCGACAAATCAATTACCACAAATTTTAGTTGGTCGGCAAATCAATTACCACCAACTCCGGTTGGTCGAAAATCAATTACCACCAACTCAGGTGGGTCGGGAATCAATTACCACCAACTCCGATTGGTCGGAAAATCAATTACCACCAACTCTGATTGGTCAGAAAATCAATTACCACCAACTTCGATTGGTCATAAATCAATTACCACCAACTCCGGTTAGTCGGAAAATCAATTACCACCAACTCCGATTGGTCGGCAAATCAATTACCACTAACCCCGGTTGGTCGGAATCAATTGCCACCAACTCCGATTAGTCGGGAACTAATTACCACCAACTCAGGTTGGTCAAGAACTATTTACCACCAACTCTGATTGGTCGAAAAATAAATTACAATCAACTTCGATTGGTTAGTACCAAACTAAGCAGGAACATGGGATGCAAATCATTCCATTGCTTAGGCCCAAAGAGTGACAAGTCACTATAATCAAACAATAAATAGGAAAAGTTCCATTATCCAAAAACAAAACAGAATGTACATATATTCACAAACAAACAAACAAGGACATTCTACAAATTATTTAAAAGAAAATAAAATGGCAAAAGACTAAAAATTTCTTCATTCAAATCAAGTAGAATTACATATTATGTGAAAAATATACTTCATTATGTAAAAACCCTATTCTATTGGTTTTTGTTCCTTTTGCCTTTGAAACAAGTTCTACCGCAGCAGGAGGATCATCTAATGCATAAGAGGAATTTATAAAGTTTAGATCTCGCAGCATTCGAACATTCATCACGAAGGGACGATCAAGCAAATGCTCTGGGCGAGATATCTTAAAGTTTGCATGAAGACGGTAATCGCCGAGATACTTGGAGATTAAGCATTGAGGAATTGCCCGAGCAGGAATCCAACTGATGTCAAGCTTAAAAGGAGGCACGAGCAAATCAAGCACTCCAGGGTCATAATAATCCCATAATTAGTGGACATGCTCCAATTTTAGCACACACAGTGCATTCAACCACCCTTGCTTGTACCCCTCGTTATTTGACTGCTGGATTATAGCATCAAGATGGTAAAGGACTTCATTATACCCAGCCATCCAAAACTCTCTGGGTTGTTTATGGAACTGATAAGTTAACCTCTCCAGTTGCTCATGGAGATTCTTTGCCAGAATTTCCTTATTTTCCAAAGTAGAACTCTGGGAAGAGAGTTGGTCAGTAAAATTCAGAATTTTCTTGGACATTTCTACCAAAGCTTGATTCTTCGCCATCAACTGAAATGCCTGATTCTCCAAGGCCGATTGAGTTCTCTCTTCTTCAATAGAAACTCGACCAACCCTTGCTCGTCTATGAGAAGAAGATATTGCTCGTCCACGAGTAGATGTTGAGGGTCCAGCTCTTTTTAAAGTTTCTAACTCATCTCGTAAGTTGGAATTTTCTACCTCCAAGAAGGAAAAACATTCATCATTAACAGGGACCAAGGCTCCCGAGGAAGACGCAGCAGATTTGAGTTGTTTTATATCTTCTTGCAAAGCGATGTTCTCCTGCTCCAACGACTTGGCGATATTCATATTCTCTTCAACTTCAAGCTTTGAACACTCTCTTTCTTCCCATAAGAAGAGATAAACTTGTCATACCCTTTGTCAGCACTCAATTATTGATATTTTTTCTCGTACCCTTGGTGCAAAAGGGTAGAAGATTCTTTATATTACTATTAAAGTTCCTCGATAGTTCCTTGGAGATCTTCAATCATCTCGTAGTAGGACACATTGTTGGCAATAGAACGATCATGCAAGCACTTTAAGTATTGATAAGCTTCAATTGCTCGTTCAGAAGCATCTGAACCAAGGATATCAATGATTTGAGCCTCATTAAGATCTGTATGACCAGCTTTAAAATAGTCATTGCATTTCTTCATCAATTCTGTGTCATGAGCTGATAAGGGCTCCATCCTGGCCATAAACTAACAAGGATAAGAAATAAAAATAATCAATAATGATGCATACAGAACAAGTAAAAGAAAAAGTCAAGACGAATAACCAAAGTTTGAATTTTTATTCATGATAAGAAGAGATACATAGTCCAAGGTTACATTTAAGAAAGCAACAAAATAAATAAGCCCAAATAACTTTACACCTTCTCCAAGTTTCCTATGACTTCCTCAGAAGGTTTGGAGGAAGTGATCGGTTGCTCGGAGGACAAGGGTAGCTGCTCGGGGAAAGTGATGGTGTAAGGTTGAACAACAGGAACAATAGGGACCTGATCTCCAATTATCATAGAAGATTCATCTGAGGCATCTTCATCCTCTTCTTCTTATCCAGGAGAGGGAGGAGGGCCATGAGTGTGCTTCTGGAATAACTCAGAATTCTCAGTAACTTTTAGCTCCTGTAAGGCTTCAACCCATCCATCCCTAAAATATTTGAGGCTGGAATACTCCATTTGAGAAGACATGGAAGCCAGACCCTTGTTCCATCCTTTGTCCCAACCATCACTGAATGATTTTTTAATTGATTTTTTCCTTTTTGCCTTCTCCGAGGAGGTCCTTTCCCTAAGGAGCTCCTCGACAGACTTCAACTTCTCTTCCACCTCCATTTTCTGTCGCTCGACATCTTGAAGTTTAACAACTTCCTCTTCATCAGACTTGAGCTTAACTTCAAGCTCTTTGTTGCTCTGTTCAAACTTTTTATTCTGCTCAAACTCCTTAAACTTCTTCTCCAATTCCTTAGAGGCATTCACAACTTGATTTTTGTCCATCTCAATGGACTTGAATTGCTTCTCCCAAGCAACTTTATCTTCCTCGTACTTTTGATGAGAGTCTTTTAAAGATTGGGTCAGCCCAATAAAAGCTTCCTCTACTCCTCCCGAGGAGCTTGAAGCCTTGATAACTTCATCCTTCTTCAAAATGCTATTGAAATACGTCACCAACTAAAAAAAAATCACTTTAAGTCAATACATGAACATAGTATTAAAAAATAAAGGGGTCGAGCTAAAGATACTTATTGAGGCAATGTGTTGAGCAACCAGGGTAGTGATTCTCTCAAGATAAATAGTATCTTCAATGCCTTTGACTTCTGGGATAGTCCAGGATTTTACCAAGCCCATAGTAGAGCTCGGAGGAACAAAAGTTATAACACTACCTTCAACATTTAAAGGTTAAGAGATAGGTTCAGCAGGTTTCTCAGAAGAGCTTTTCTTTAACCTCCTCAGAGGAGCAGGAACATTTTCAACTAAAGACGTTGTCTTTATTGGTGATATGACAATAACCTCGCTCGAAGGAGAGATAACGATAGTCTTGCTCAGAGCTACAGGGGGCTTCTCGCCAGCCTTCTTGGCAGCAGCAGGAGGGGGTACATCTGTGGTTTCTATCCTTTCTTCTGGGACATCTTGTTTACTTTTCTTTGCCTCCACAGTGGCAGAGGAAGATTTGTCAAAAAAGGCAGGAGCTCTTCTCTTCTTCATCAAATCACTGATATGAATACTCGACTTAGAGGAAGAACATTCCACACTAGTCTCAGAGGCTGGTACTTGGTCAAGATTAACTACCAATGGACGAGGACGAGCAGTGAAAGATGAAGTGTATCTTTTGTACTACAACAAGTAAGAAGCAGATCTAATATGATCCTCAGCAACAGATTGGTGAAAACTCCAGATAAGTTTTAAATGCTTTATATTAACATCAGTTTCCTTTGGAGGTTTCCTTTTACTGTCAACTGCAATAAGAAAAAATCAAATATCAGAGATGCATTTTATCAAACATAAAGAGAAAAAGATTTCAGAAATAAAAACAACCTATCCCATTGCCATAAGGTGGACATCTGGGACCTTTGTATACATCATCTCCATTTAATGAAGGGTGTTGCCAATTTTTCATCACCACCCTATGATCAAAGTAATCCTTATTGGCATCAGGAAGATTGACAACTAACGCTCTATTCAAAAACCTAGTTTTTAAATAGAAAGTACTATCACTGATAACCCATCTGTAGCAATACATAATCTCTGGAATCCCTAAACGGCTTCCATGAAGTTGATTCAACCTATGTACGCCATTAACTATCCTCCATGTATTTGGAGCTATTCTTGAAGGTACAACATCAAAATATTGGCAAAACTCCAAACACAGGGGATTTGGAGGGAAAGAAAATCCACATTCGGCTACAAAAAGCCTAGGGAACCAATGTTCCTCAGCCAAAGAAAAATAATCAGAAGGTTCATAAATTTCTTCCAAAATAACCCACGAAGGGATTGAAAATTCAGATCGAAATTTGCCAAGCGATTCAACAAGGTAAACCATGATGAATAAAGTAACTAAAGGAGAAGGAAGAAAACCTTACAGAAAAAGAGAGATCAGTTGACAACGAACGATGGAAAGAATGAGGTACAAGATAGAAAGAAAATGAAGAGTTCAAAGATACAAATTTGAAAAGTGAAAGACGATAGGATTTCTGCCGCGCTCAAATACTTTACCTCAGGAATAGAGAAAGGCAATGATTACAAGGGAGGACGTTTGCATCTCCGGCGGATAAAAGAAAAAAAAAGGCATAAATATCGAAGCGATCATGAAAATTTAAAATATTTATGAGGCCTGATACTATGCGCTCAAAAAGGAGTTATATACAATGAACATTCTCCTAAAAACCATAAAAACCAATAATCTGAGTAGTTTTCGAAAAGAATATTCCACACTTTTCTTCAACCTCAAAGTGTGAAACATTGGGGGCTTCTGTTGATACCAAATTTAGTTTGCTGACGTGGACCATTCACTTGAAGACACGTGTCAACCTATGTGTAAATTACAAACACTTTTAACGAACAACATACTGTCACCGAGCTACTCAAGTTCCCCGAGAAACTCAATCATACCGAGCAGCTTAGGCACCCCGAGGAGCTTAAGGCTCCGAGCAACTTAAGCGTACTGAGTAACTCAGGCGGTCCGAGCAACTCAATGTACAGAGCATCCAAATCAGGAGAAATCAAAAAGACGACTGCGCATTAAGTGCTCATTATTATCGTACAGATGTATATGTCTACTAGATAACAACGCATCGTCCTTTCACATGTACAACCTCAAGGCTATAAATACATTGTAACCTCCTCATTAGAAAGGGACTCTGGATCTCTTGGTAAATCAAGTATCGAGAATTCCAGTCAAACAGTAACCAATACAAAAATAGTGGATATAGGCCATTCTTATAAGGCTGAACCACTTTAAAAATCTTTTGTCTTATTTATTTTATCTGTGATTGATTAATTAGAGATAATATAATTTTTTTACATCAACAGGGCGTGAACTACAACAAATGAATAACAACTCCAACATATTGAAACAATCAAGAAGCTGTAGTTGATAGCTAAATGTGACAATTAATATAATGAGATAAATGAACTAATCAATCAACATACACACAAATTTAGAATTTTGACGATTCTACAAATAATAGTGTCATGATATGTTTTTTCAACATAAGGATTCGTGGTGAAAACCCGTTTAATTTTCCATCCAAACTCCCTCAAATATATATATATATATATATATATATATATTTCCTCTTTTTAAGATCTTTTTGAGGTTTATATTTTTCTCAACTTAGAGAATCCTATTGGCCCTATTTTGGAATATGATACTTTTTATTACCTTTATTTTTTGTTCAGAACTTTTAAACGGTGGCTTTCATGATATGATTATTATTCACTCGCGGCCCTTTCCCGTGAACACTTATCATTTTTTTCAATAAATGCAATAACAATCCTCACGATAAATGGTTCTTACATGCACACCTCCTTCTAAGTTTTACTATGCATAGATGACAAAATTGAGATAAGAACTTCTCACCAAACTCACATATGCATGAGATGACAAACATTCATATAAACTCATGCATGTGTGCAAAAATGGCATATATATAAAGTCGAATTCAAATGCATATCAACTTTGAAACCACCCCATAGAAACAATGATTAAGATCATTCAACGCAAACATAATTATGACAAAATATCCTAGCCATATGGATAATGAAATGATGGGAGTCCAAGCACACTAATATGCCAGATCAAACATGAAACACTCACGACACAAAAAAAAAAAAAAAAACTTTTTGTTTTTTTTAAAAAAATATTTTTGACCCAAAAATAAAGTCTTTTTGTATTTTTCTCAAAAATATTTAAAACCAAAAATCTTTTTGTATTTTTCAAATAAGACTCAATTAATGAAAAAAATATAATACAAAAAAAGCATGTCATAACACTAGCAAGATATAAATCATGATGCAAAAACTAGCGTATGACAAACATGGCAACACAATCATCCTTTATATTAGGATGGGAAGAATTAAGTGCAACCAAACAAGAACCGTGAAGTTTAATTCCTAAGGCCTCTAAGTCTGATTTCCTAACCTAAGTAGTTGTGAAATTACTCATGGGGTTTTTGGGATCCGAAACGACTTTATTTCTTAACTTCCTAGGAGCATTCCTAAGGTTATAACAAAAACGACTAAGGTGACCTTTCCTACCGGAATGAGTACAAGTGTAAATACGTTGAGAATGATTACCAAAATGTCGACCTCTCTTAACATTCCTAGTAGACTCTCTCACACGATTGGTATTGGCTTTGGGAATGGAAATAACTCTATCATCATAGCCTATAGCAAACCTATCTCCCTTCATTTGGACGGTACCTAACATCCTATCCAACTTCTCTGATCTAGCGTACAAATCAAACTTCACCTTACTCGAGTCTTTCAATCTCTCCTCTAACTCACTAATCGTAGAATTAAGCAAATGCCTAGACTCCTCAAACTCTATAATTTCCTTCTTTAAAGCCTTCATCCAACCACGAAGACTATCTCTTTCTTTCTCTACATATTCTAGCTTCTCACTAATAGTCTTCTCACGTGCCCTAAGATCCTCAATCAAAGCATCATTATTCTCCACGACATGATAATTCAACTTAGCTTGCAATTTCAAGTTGGACTTTTTCACCTTTACCGCTTTCGCATACTACTCACTAAAGGCAACTTGTAACTCTCCTACATCAATATCCTCTTCCTCACTAGCTTCACCCTCACTCCCTTGGGATTCACACTCAACATCCTCGAAAGTGTCATGCATATGAGAATATTCATGGGAAGATTTATCGTCATAGTTCACATGACCTGCCATGAATGCTACAAAGTTACGCTCAATGGGGGAACTCTCTCCCTCTTACAGTTAACTATCACTCAAGGTGGCATTGTATGCTATCGATTTCTTTCCCTCCTTCTTAAGTCTAGTGGGACACTCGACAACGTTGCTACCATAACCTTCACACCCAAAACACCTATCCAACTCAATCTTCTTGACATTTTCACTCCTATCCTTAGGGGAGTGATCTACCTTGTTGTTCTTGGATTTCTGAAGTCTTTTGGCATCTTTCGATTGCTTTTGAAATTTAAGAAATTTTGTGAACTTCTTTACCAACAAGGCTACATCCTCAAAATCAAAATCGGAATCATCATCCGATACTTTAGTCTCCTCCTTCCGGGATTTCAAAGGAATCCCCCTTTTCTTTATTTGGCACTTGCTTGGAGGCAAACATATCGAGTTCATAGTTTATAAGTCACCTACAATCTCTTCAAGTTTCGTCGATTCAAACATACCCAAGGAGTTCAAAACGGTCACTTTAGCATCAAATCTACTCGACAACGATCTTAAGATTTTCTTTATGACACGGTTATCGGGTATTTTCTCTCCTAAATTAAAAGACGAGTTGATTATATTGAAAAACCTAGTGTAAAACTCATCAAACGATTCACTTTCTATCATCTTAATCATCTTAAACTGTGTAGTGAGGTTTTGTAGTTTATACCCCCTAACCGTGCTAGTGCCCTCATGAGTAAGTGTAAGAATATCCTAAGCCTCTTTTGAAGTTTCACACGTCATGATTATATTATACTCTTCCATTGTGACATGTGTGATGAAATAACGTGAAGACCTTTAGAGTTATAAAATGCAAGTCTATGTTCATCTTCAGTCCATGACTCAACGAGTTTCAAAGTAATAGCCTCACCCTCTTGTGTAATTAGTGGAGTCCAATCCTTTTCGACTGCTAAGCACACATGCTCATCAATTGATTTCAAAGCACTCCTCATTCGCATTTTCCAATAACCATAGTTTGTGCCATAAAAACATGAGCTCTAAAACTTTCAAATTTTTTGAAATCCATCCTTAAAAACACAAGGGATTAACACAAGAAAAAATATGTTTCTAGCTCTGATACCAAATTGTAGGCCCCTTTTTCTTTCGAATGTGTTTTAAGGATGACAAAAAAAATTCTTTTTGAAAAAAAATCCAAATTTTATACGCACCAAGTATGTGAACCTATTTTAGTTAAGCCAATTTTAACTTTTTTAATCCTAAGCATGCATCTAGGTGATTAAATCAAGTAAAATAAACAAGTTCACAAAGGCATCACCGGATGTACGAGGAAACCACTAAGGAAAAAAACCTAGGATGGCCCAAGACAAACAATCACTATGATGTGGTATTACAAAGTACAGACAATAAACTTACTCCATGACTTGATCCCCCACAAGTCTTAATGCTCCTCTAATCCTTCAACCACTCCTCCGCAGTTCCCACACAGTAGTCCTTCTACGATGCTCATCCATAACACACGCGTCCAAGAATGCCTCAGTGTCCACTAATACAGCTTGGCAACGTCTACGATTCTTCACCGCAAAACCTAATGTTTAAAATGATGAACAAAATCCAATGGTGCAAACCAAGATCTTTATCGCATATGTGAATGAAAGCTCGGATCTGGAAACTCTAAGGATATTTTTAGACTCTGAAAACCTTAGAAAACTTGTGCAGAAAATGTAATGTTTGTAAACTATTTTTTAGGTTCTGCAACTTACGAAATTCTGAGTGAAACACGCTTTAAATAGAAAAGTTAAGTTGACCTATCATTTGAACGAGATCACATTGTTGCTCGAACAACATGTTCATCTCTCTTGAATGACCTTGCAATGTCTCTTGAACAACTGCAAGTGTCGTTTGATCCTTCTAAAAACAAGGTAAGGATCAATACGACTCTAAAGAATCCTTATCTTAGAATAAATGAAGATAAACTCTTTTAAAAATATTTTTTTAATAAAAATAATATCCTAAAAATAATTTTCGAGTCCCATAAACATTACACATTCATACCTGAGAGATCAGAATGCAATAAAAACGTGAAACGTGCACCAAATTAATCTCGACATGATAATTCTTTGGAGCATGGTGGCAACATCTTCAATAAACTTTGTGTCATACACTGTGTGGGATCCTGACAATAAAAATCTATTTATAACTCAAAAATAATGTTTTGTTTCGAGAATAAGTCAAATACTTACAATGGACTTAATTGTAAATTTTGTCCTTACGAAAACAAAGGCGCAGGAAGACAAAGAAATAGTTCTAAAGAAAGAACTCAATTTCAACCATAGGTGCAAGAGTGTTGAACAAAATGAAATTGTCTCAAATTAAGAAAAATGATATGAATGTTAATGCTTCTCAGATCAATAATGCCAACCTATTTAATGTTTTACAAGAAAGTCCATTGTGTAAACCCATTGGTCTTACACTTATAACACACTCAAAATCTAACATTTTAAATATACACTCTCAAATTTTTAAAGAGATCATAATATTTATGAAGGAGAATCATCAATATAAAAAAAAATGGCCTTGGTACTTCTATATTTGCGTGCTAAAATATTCTTTGTCTCTTGCTAATGGTGAGCAAAGAGAATTTTCTCTTTCGTAACCCCTTTTCGTTGATAAAAAATAAATCTTATGGGAAAAAAATCTGGGCAATGTTTCTTACAAGCATAATTTATTTCTAGTACATTTGATTCGTCATTAAACACTGTTGAGATGAGAACATCCTATTCAACATATGAAAAGTAATTACAATGTTCAAAAAGTCCTTGCATGTGTACAATAAAAGTGATAAAAAGTCTAGTGTAAAGAAAGCGATCATCAATGAACAACGAAATGCTAGCCACGCATTATTAAGAACAGTTAGGAAACGAAACCATGTATCAAGACACCATACAAAAATCACAAGAATAAATGGAATATAGTTATGATTCAAGAATCTTAAATGCACATCCATATATGATGAAACACAAAATATAAAAATCTTTTTGAATTTTCCAAAAAACTTATCAAAAATAAAATATTTTTAAACTCTAACTTTTAAAAAAATCTTTTTGGATTTTTTCAATAAATCTAAACATAGAAATACAATCTAGTAAAATGGACAAAAGAAAGCAACATGAACATAAGAAAAATGTCTTAGTTTCACTTTGGCTAAGACACGCAACTATGACAAATTGGGTTATTCAATTATAGTTGTTGGAGTATGTGAGATGAATCGTCTCATCATCATTTGGTAGATGATGTCTATTGCTACCATTGTGTATTTTTTTGTTAAGATATATTATAAGGAGGAGGGTTCTCCGAGGTAGAACTAGGTTTTTGGCCATGAGTGCTCCTAGGCTTATGGCAAATTTGTGGGCACATGGGGGTAATCTAATGACTGAATGCGGGTTTAGTTGGGCATGGATTTGGGGAGTGATTGGGAAATTTCCTGAGTCACCCCCCTTTTGCAGTTTGGGTTGCATTAGGAGACTAGGGTGCTTATTTATACGGTGCCATTGTTTTAATTTGGAGGTTGGTTGCTAGTTGTCTTCAAAGGGTGATTATTATTGTCCAAAAAATGGTTTTGGATGGTTTTTATGGGAGTTATTGGAATAAACAGGTGTAAAAATATGAATACACTAGTTGCGCATGTGGAGGTCATGGATAACTTCTCTGAACACATGTTAGGAATCTAAGACAATAATTTTGAATGGAGTGTCTTAGTAAAACCTAGCAGCATTATGTTTGAGACACTTGTCCTAGAAGTTGGGGATGTCAACTTCATTTGTAACCACTATTTATAAGTTTTTGTCTCTGTAATTATAGGTAAGAAGTCCTAGGCCAAAATTGAGAGACTTTTTTGTAATCTTTGAGTGATTCATAAAGGTTGGGAGTTGAGTCCTTGTAATTTCATGTCTTCTGTGTGTGCTTATTATATATTGTGAATGGTTTGATGTTTTACTTGCATTTAATCGTGAAAAAAATTGGTCATCTGAATAAACCTCAAGTATTGGTTGGCTGATCAGGTTTGTGAAGAAAACTTGGTGAGAGAAATTTCAAAAAATATTATCCGTGTGACACTATACTAGATACAAGTTTTGACCTTAATCATTAGTCCAAGATGTGTTCTCAAAAGGAGTAGACATCCTTTGAATTTCCTTCATCAAACATTGAGAAGTCTTGACTAAAAACTTCACGTGCTCTAGAAAACTATTAAAATATCTATGAAGGTGTGTGAGAGCATGTGTGGAAACATTTGCAAGAACTCCTGTGGGAGCTTGTGGAGTAACACGTATGTGAACTTGTGTGAGATAATGTGGAGGATCACGTGTGTGAACTCGTTTGGGGGCATGTGGAGGAACACGTGTGTGAGAAACTCTCCATAACTTAAAATAAAACTCCCTAAAGGGACATCTTTCTTTGCAACGGGAACAAGAATAGATGGGTTTGGGTATACTTTGGTAAAGACGGCTAGCACGAGAAATCCTTGGTGTGTTAGGTATCCTTGGTGGGTTAGGTTGAGGCCCGTAAGGATCCTTAAAAAACTTAGGAACCTGTTTGGTTACGATATTAGAAGTGGATGTACCATTGTAACCTATCCCTTACCTCTCATTAAAACCTAATGCGTGATCCAGGAACATCTTTCAAACCTTCTTATATGTGTCCTCTAAAATGACCTTCACCTCTTAGGCATGTTCGACATATTTATCGAATTGGAAAATATGGCCTTCAATTTTCTCACAAGTCTACAATGAAGGTTGAAGATCTCTCGTAAGACTAGACACTATGTTAGTTAAATTGATATTTTCCCTACCAACCATAATAACTTTCTCACACAAAGAAATTTTCATCTTCTTGAGTTGACTCACCAAAATCTCACACTCTCTCAAAACTTTCAAATCCTTTTATAAACCTAACACCATAAGAGTCAAATTTCTATTTTTATTTTTATTTTTTAAAGACTCTTTATAAATTTTGGTGTAAGCTTTTTTAAGGATACATTCTCCCTCACTCAAATTCTCTTCATCATGCTCTCTATAGAATAGTTTCACAAGTTACCGAGACTATCACATTTAGAAATGTCCTCACTTGCGTGGGATGAACTAGAAGTACTAATGTGATTGGCTATGAATGCACATAAATTAGGTTCATGTGATGATTCATTCATGGAATCCACCAATTCAACATCATTATATCTTAGAGTAGCATTACAGGTAGCTTTTCCATGTCTCTTAAGCCTGATGGGACACCCATGGGATTTATGTCATTTCTCCTCACATTCGTAACATCTCTCTGATTCAACTTTCCAAGGTTACTCACCTCTATCTCTCTATTGTTTATTCTTAAAAACATTCTTTTCTGTATTGACATTTTTGTTTTTCTTAAAACTTTTATTTTCTTTGGAAGAATTTTCTTTATTAAATTTAAGAAGTTTTTTGAATTTTTTGTAAACAAGGCAATATCATCTAGATCAAACTCAAATTTGGAGTCATAAACCTCCTCTTTTTTCTTAGACTGGGCTTTCAAAGTGATCCCTTTTTATTTTTTATTTTAAATTTTGGGAAACATATCAATTTTGTATGTTTGAATGTCTCTTACGAGTTCTTATAACCTAATAGTATCTAAAATTCCCAATGAGTTAAGGACCGTGACTGTTGCGTTAATACTTAAAGAAAGAGATCTCTAAATCATTTTAACTACCCTACACTCAAGAATTATCCTACCCAAATTAAAACTAGAGTTAAAAATATCAAATAATCGTGCATAGAATTCATCAAAAGTGTCAGACTCATTCATGCGTATGGTCTCAAATTGCGTGGTGAGATTTTATAGCATATAAGATTTCATAGCATTAGTAATCTCATGAGTGAGTTAGATAATATCCCATGTTTTCTTAGACATGGTACACACCATAATACGATGACACTCATCGGCTGCGACTGCACCAAAAATGGCATTTAAACCTCGAGAGTTATAATTGCCCCATTTAAAATCATTTTCTTTCCAATAAGTGACATGTTTAAGACTTGTGACATCGTCATTAGTCACAATGGGTGTCCACCCTCTAAGAAAAACATGCTCGTCAGTAGATTTTAGTATGAACCTCATTCGAGCTTTCTAATATGCATAATTGGTTCCATCAAAGATAGGTGCCCTATTGTACAAGTTATCCATACAACTGCCATGATTCATCTATGCAACTTGTAGAAACAAACTCTGAAACCAAATTGAAAATATGAGTCATATGGATAGTTCGTAGATTAGGTCACACACATAAAAGATTCCCTTTTTTAGGCAAATTTTATCTTGGTTAAGTTTAGGGGAACATGCAATATAATTCCAAATCTAAAAAGACTAAGCAAACATTCAAACCAAAATAAGAAGAAGATTTGAGGAAAAATCCCTTCTGAGAAAAAAATATATTTAACACTATTTTTTATATGACGGACTAGTATAGACTTACAAACAACTTAGACCTCCATTGAGTTTAACGTGATAGTGTCTTCGAATCTTTAACAAAAAATAACACAGTCCAACATCATCCACAACAAGCAGCTCTTGCCTCGGTTTTCATTTATCAGCCTTAGGAAATGGTGTTCCTTACTTTTTTAGTTTTAGAGATAATTCTTCACAATATCATCCGTAGAGACACAATTTACATGATTTGAATATGTATGGCGTAGATAGGGTTTAAGTAAACTCAAAAAATCATTTAATGGGATATGTTTGGGAAACAAAGGTGTTTTCACAAACAAATATTGTGAGACATTTGGTACAGGTATGAAAAATTATTTTTCATCAAAAGTTCTAAGAAAAATAGTCCACAAGAGTCTTTTATATATAAAATGCAAAATTCGAGGTGGTGAAGTTTATTGGAATGATAATAAGGGTTCGTTCTAATGAAAACCCAGTTTCATTTTAACGAGCTCTAGTTTTGATCGAATAAACGTGCAAACTCGTTCAAATGACCTTCGAACGAGCTTTTAATGACTAGGTTTCTTCCATACCGAGAAACCCTGTTGGAAGTCCGTTTGATGTTTTTTCCAAAGAACTCACATTCTTGTTCCAACAAAAAGTGAACCTTGTTCAAATGTGAAGAAGATCTCATCCCAAGGAAAGGCCAATCTCGTTCAAACGAGAAAAAAACAAAAAAAAATAGTTTGATAAATCATTTTAAAAAATTGTCTCGAATAAAAGTTAAAAACATCCCATAATGAAATGTATAAGTTTATTAAAAAACATAAAACCATATACCCCCATGACAGCGTAATGACGATTCCAATGCATTCAATCTTCTATTTTTTGCTCGGTCACTAATTTCTCTTCAAATTCTTGGAAAGTACACGAGGATGCGATTTGTAACAGGATACGACAAAACAAATAAAATGTTGAGTAATCATAAAACGTGCTCTTACATTTATTCATGTTTCTCTGTTAACAAGTTTTTTATTATTATATTCTTAAGCATGTTATTTACAACTTAATTTGCATGTGATTAGAATGGGGACGAGTGGTGTTTTTAGACAAAATTTGACTTGAGTGTTAGAGGGATTCCCTTCTTACGCATACGTATTATAAGTAACGTAGTTAAAGTCAACGTAGTTCACTTATACGATATTTGACCTTTTGAGAAGAAATTATATGGATTGACTTCTCACTAACATGACTTCATACTTTTATATTTTAAGTAGAACGAAACAAATAAATGGTTGCTTCTCGTAGGTCAACCCCTAGTATTGATTATTAAGTCCATTATCATTTTGACTTGTTTTAATCGTTACATGTACAATTCTAGGAATATATATAGTTTATATTTATATGGTGTTTTGGGTGCCTGAATGTACCTGAAGGAAGATAGTTCCCTCAACATCTCAATTCGGCATAGGCTTTATGTCAGTTGACACATCCTTATGTTGAATGATGTATCAAATGTATTGACTTTCAATGAACTATTGAATGAAAAAAATGACATATTGACTTCAAACCCTAACTAAAAATGGGGAAGGTAATGCCCACATTGTACCAAATGATGCAGGCTATGCCGACTAACATGCCATTTTAGAGACAGTTTGCTTCAACACATATAAATGTAAAACAAGAAATAAAATATCATTTCTATCTTTTATCCATAAATTAGATCCATGATAATTCATCTTTTGGGTTATCGAGCCACATATTCAAATCTTAATCTTTTGGCAGCACAGAATGAACTAATTCATGACCAGCAAGATGATTTTCTTTCCAGATGATCCTTCTAAAAAAGGTATTTATTGTGGGTCAAATTTTTCATGCCATGTGGACCAGCGAGATCGGAACATCTATCGTCATAAGTATACTTCTCATTATTTAATTTATACTTGATCGGCTCCATAAATACTTGGTCTATATACCAGCTGATCAGTTTAAGAAGACAACCCACCGGGAAGAAGAAAGGTCACTCACATGGGAATTATCAACATTCATTCCACACGTGCCTTAGAAGATCAATAGTCTCATTTATTGTATATGGGTGTAAATGCTTGAATATATAAATTCATTCCATCCCTTAGTTTCTAGGACCACTATAAATACATTATTTTCCTTAGCTCAAGGTACGTGTCAATTTCACACAAGTAAGAGTGCCCTAAGTTTTATGTAACTATCCACAACAGTAATACCATAACTGTGGATGTAGGCTTTCCCTAAGATGAACCAAGTTAAAAATCTTTGTTATCCTTTACTGCCTTGCTTATATTCGTTCTTACTCTTTAAATAATTATCTGTGATTACAAAATTGGTAATTCATATATAAAATAAAATATATACCAATTTTGTACATCAACAGATTGCGCCATTTGTGGGAATGATAGCTTGTCATCGTTCTCTACCAATCCAATTCGCTTTTCATCTTGGAAACTTTCTAAAGGATGTTGAATGTTCCTGAAAGTAGCCTTGCAGATGCAGGCAACACTCTTGATCCATCTGTTCCTCCTAGTGTAGCTGCTCTTTAACGAATCATAATCAATCTTGCTAAAGGGCAAAAAATAATGCAATAAACAATAAGGAAATTAGCTCAAACATTATAGGATAAGTCTAATACCGCACCATCTCGGAGGGAGATGCGGCCTCCTCCTCCCTAAAATGAGAGTAATAGTTATTCCAGATCCTCTCATAACAAATCTTATCGCCTAGGGGAAACATCATCCATTTTATCTACTGATTAGTATGATGGTCGACCTTTCACTTCTGAGCGACTGAGCGTATTGGAACGGTTGAGCAAAGCCTCCACTTTTGATCGTTTAGGTCCCCGAGTAACCAAATATCATCATAGAGAACCGGTCCGATCTCGCGAGCATAGGGAATGGTTAGTTAGGTCCAGAAATAGCATCCGAGTATCCGTGCATGTCGAGCAGACTTCTGAATAAGAAAGCTCAGCAAAAATGCATAGTAAGGCCACCAAAGCCGACTCAGATAAGTTCAAACCAAAAGAGCACTCTTGGAAGGGATCAATACAGAGATTAGAAGATCATCTAGGAGAAATGGCTAAGACCAAGAACCCTCTACAAAGGAGTTTTGTGAAAGGATCTCCTTTCATCCCGACGATTATGGATTTCCCTACACCCTCCAAATTCAAACCATTAGTGGTCATAACTAAGTATTATGGTAAAACTGATCCAGTCCTTCATATTGAACAGTACCAGGCTGCTGTTGATATTTATTTTATTCCTGAAGAGATGTGGTGTCGAGCTTTCTCTTGTACAATCACTAGTCTAGTCCAGCTTTGGTATAATAATTTACTCCTAGGATAAATTGTTAGTTTTAATTAACTTGTTGAACTATTCATCAGTAATTTCTACTTTGGAGAAAATCCAATCAAGAGGGTAACCAATTTACTAAGTTTCCGCCAGTGACCAGGAGAAACTACCTAGGAATATATTTCTCATTTCAATAATGGGAAATTGAAAGTGGTAGCTTATAAAGAGAAAACTACCATTTAGCTTTAATGAGTGAGCTGCTTCCTATGCATTGGCGAAAGAACTTCCAAAAACCATGAATGAACTATGCAAAGGCTGGTAAAATCATGAACGCCGAAGAAGTTATGGCTACTAATAAAGCATCGTGATAAAATTTGACAGCCAAAAGAGATCTGATAAGCATGAACAAAAAGATATGAAAGATGAGAATAGTTAGAAGTATGAGAAATATACTCCCCTTACTATAGGTGTAAATCACATTTTAGAGGATATTAGGGGCAGTAAGGACTTAAAGTGACCTAGGAAACTAAAGTCGCCGCCCAATTGGAAAGATAAGTCAAAATACTTTGACCTTCATAAAGACCATGGACATACCACTGATAACTACATTGCCCTAAAGAATGAAATCAAATCTCTCATTCGTCGAGGAAAACTGACTAAGTTTGTTGTCTAAACTGAAGGTCAGGACACAAGAAGAATGTATGCGTCCCTTTACAAAAATAAAGATGACAAAAAAAGTGGTTGAGATATCAATTCTGAGGATGACCCTAACTTACCAAAGAACCCCAAGGGTCCTGAGATGGAGGTAGGCATGATATCTTTTGGTTGTCATTTCATTATAGGAGGATACGATAAAGGTGGAGATAAGGTCGTCGAGAGAAAGGCCTATTTAAATGAGTCCAAAGCCTATTTTTACATTAGGCAAATGAACTTATCAGATAAAATAAATGGTTGGCCTATAAAGGTGAATATAGATAAGTTGCTCATCGGCTTCTCCAATAATGACTTATTAGGAGTGCTTTACCCTCACGATAACCCTTTAGTCATTACCTGTCGAGTACATCATGTCAGGATTGCAAGAATTCTTGTGGATAACTGTTCTATAATTGATTTCACAGCATGCGGTTAAGAGATAGCAAACTAAAACCCTATCATCGTCCTTAAATCGATTTCTCTGGAGAAAAGCTTTATCCTTTGGGAACTGAAAAATTAAAAGACTTGATCGGCACTTATCTAACAAGTAGAACTGAGAAGATTCACTTCTTCATCCTAGACACAAATGTTCTCTAAGACTATAATATGGTCCTCTACACAGTTGGATTGAAAAAATTTGAAGCAATGTCATCTTCAGTTCATCAGTGTATGAAGTTCCCAAGGCCAGAGAGTTATATTATACTTAAGTCAACGGTCAGGAAGTTCAGAAAAGCACCACCACCTATTAAATTGACACTTTAGACCCCTGGATAAGGCTGATTTAATCATAATACAGGTCATGGAAGCCACAAAAACCATCATACTAGACGATAAAAGTCCAGAGAGAACCATCCATATTGGCTCAAACCTAGCACCATACCTCAAACAGGAATTAATCACATTCCTTAGAGAACGAAAAATGTGTTTACCTGTAGCCATGAGGATATGCTTGGAATTGAACCTAACTTCATATGACATGAACTTAACATCAATAAATATGCCAAGCCGATCAAGCAAGAGTGCGAGGTATTTAGCCCTGAGAAAAATGTGGGTATCTATGAGGAACTAGACAAATTGCAAAAAGCTTATTTCACTGAAGATGTCAAATACCCTTATTGGTTTGCCAATGTAGTGACGGTCAAAAAGAGGAATTACAATTGGTGAATGTGTGTGGATATCACCAAACTCAATAAAGCATGCCCAAAAGATCAATTCATTTATCAAGGATTGATCAATTAATATAAGAAAAAATAGGTCATGATTTATTGAGCTTTATAGATGCATACTCTAGTTACAACTAGATCAAAATTATACTGTAGGATAAATAGAGCATATCTTTTATCACCAGCCGAGGTACTTACTGCTACAATGTTATGCCTTTTGGGCTTAAAAATGCTAGAGCAACATACCAAAGTCTGGTGAATAAAGTTTTTAAAGAACAAATTAGGAAGAACATGGAATTATATGTGGACGACTTGCTTACCAAAATCAAGCTAGCTACCAACCACATCAAAGACCTTAGTCAAGCATTCGATCAACTAGAAAAACATAAAATGAAGCTTAACCCGACCAAATGTTTGTTCGGCATACATGAAGGAATGTTTTTGGGCTTCATTGTGAATGAGAGAGGAATTGGAGTTAACCCAGATAAAATAAAGGCATTGATTGATATACAATCTCCAATATGTAAGATGGATGTACAAAAATTAATGAAAAAAGTGGCCTCCCTCAACCAGTTTGTGTCCCAAGCTACTGAAAAATGCCTACCATTCTTCAAAGTGCTCAAGAAAACCTTTTAATGGAATAAGGAATGCGAAAATGCCTTTCAAGATTTAAGAAAGTACTTGGGACCTCCACCACTTCTCTCCCGACCAATTCTAGGAGATAAATTATATCTATATTTAGCTGTCTCAGAATCTGCTGTTAGTTTGGCATTAGCCAGATTGGAAGCTAGAGTTCAAAATCCAGTGTATTACACTAACAAAGCATTAAAAGGAGTGAAAATTATATATACACACCTAGAAAATCTAGCACTTTCTCTCATTGAAGCTTTAAGGAGTATGAAGCCATAATTTTAAGCGCATACCATTACAGTTTACGCAGATTCACCTCTGCGCCAAGCACTTCACAAATCAAAGAAATTAGGGAGATTGATGTATTGTGCAGTAGAGATAGGAGAATACGATATCATCTATGAGTCAGGAACTGTGTTGAAGGAGCAGGCTTTAAAATACTTTATTGTTGAGTTCACGTATCCATAAATGACCAATAACCCAAGTTTGCCTACCATGTATACTTCCTTAGAAGGTAGCTCTGCTCCAAAGAAAACTGAAATTATCTTTGATCAACCAGAAACATCATCTTCCCAAGAGATGGTTCAACGATACAATGAGCAGAGCAAGAAAATATTCCTGCAAGGAGTGTTATCCGAGGAGAGATTTAACTACGATATCCCAGTTTGGAAGTTATTAGTAGTCGGATCCTCATGTGCCACTAGTAGTGGAGCAAGTCTTATCATCAATACTTCGGATGGCATTATTGTGGAATATGAACTCCATTTTCAATTTCAGGCCTCCAATAATGAAGTAGAGTACAAAGCATTAATCACATACTTGGAGTTAGCCCTATCATTGGGAGTCGAGCAGGTTATGGAACATAGTGATTCTTAGCTTAATTTTAACAAAGTTCTTTAAATATATGGAGTCAAGGGAGATCTCATGATCAAGTATATATCTGAAACTATAGAAGTCATCTCTGAGTTTACTACAACTAAAATGGTAAGAATACCAAGGACAGATAATGCCCGAGTAAAGACACTTGCTCAGCTAGCTTCAGAGACCAGGACAGAACTCATGAGGCCTATCAGAGTGGAAGTTATTGCACATAGAAATATAGATGGGGAAGCTATGATCAGTTTTATTATAGTGTATTTAGGACCCTCATGGATGGATCCTATTGGAAACTATATTGACAGAGGTACATTACTTATTGACCCAAAAGATGCTAGGAAGTTAAGGTACAATGCGACCAGTTATGTGTTAGAGCGAGGAGTCTTATACAAAAGGGGATACAATATTCCCTACTTTGATGTGTACACCCCGTCGAGGTACTAGATTTGATCACAGAGGTACATGAAGGTTTTTATGGGGATCATTCAGTTGTTCAATCATTGGTGTGAAGGATAGCTATGCAAGGATACTAGTGGCTGACTATGAGACCAGATTGTATTTCTTATGCCCAAAAGTGTGATAAGTGTAAAAAATTTACCGCAATCCATAAAAGACCAGGGGTTGCTTTAACTCCGATTAATTCTCCTTAACCTTTTTTTATCTGGGTAATTTATTTGGTTAGCCCATTTTCGAGGACCAAATGAAAGTTCAAGTACTTAGTGGTGGTAGTGGATTACTTTACAAAATGGGTGAAGGCTAAGCCATTAGTTAAAATTCTTTATGAAAGAGTTTTACAATTCATTTGGAAATATATCATATGCAGGTATGGAATGCCATATGCCTTCATCACTAATCACGTCACTCAGTTTGGTAATGAGGAATTTGAGGAGTACTGCATTTAGTTCAAGATTTAAAAACTTCACTCTGCACCTGGACACCCATAACGTAATGGCCGACAATAGTCACTAACAAAATTCTTGATTGGTTGAATAAGAGGTTAGATGATGATAAGGTAAACTAGATAAATGAGTTACACGGTGTTCTTTGGGCATATAGAACCCTATCAAGAATAGCCACAAGTGAAACTCCTTACATGTTTGCTTTTGGAACTAAGGAAATGTTACCAGACGAGATAGGATTGTCGACTCACAAGGTGTTGAACTTTGACTCTCCTAAAAGTGACCTCATGAAGAGGTTCAATTTAGACTTAATTAAGGAAGTCAGTGAGGATGTTGCACTCCGAGTAGCTACATATCAATTAAGAGCTGCTAGATTTTACAACATGCGGGTCAAGCCGACCAACTTGAAACAGGGTGACTATGTCCTTAAGAAGGTCATCCAAAAGGGAAACAAGTTGGAAGAAAATTGGAATGATCCTTATCGCATCTCGAAAGTCATCCGATCAGGAACTTATCGCCTAAAGAAACTTAAAGGGGAAGAATTTAAGAATTCATGAAATGCCGACCATCTCAGGAAATATAATCAGTAGTTTTGTTACGTATTTGATGTAATCATTTCATCTGGTTTAATAAAGTTGTGATTTCCAACCAATTCTACTTTCCTTTTGTGTTTTTTTGGAGTATGGCGATTATGCATCCCCTCAACAAAGTTTTCAAACTTAAAAAAAATATTTTTAGACTTCATGTATGACTTGATCTTTGACAAGTCACGAACAAGAAGTCCCTGAAACTTCATGTATGACTTAAAGTCAAAAATAAAAAGTTTTACCCGACCAAGTGAAATTTAAGAAAACCCTATATTCCTAATACATTTGGTCGCCAATGGTAACTAATGCATACACTTAGCTCTAAAAACAGCAAAGAGTTATTTTACCTAACTACGTTAGAAGAACCTAAGACCTAATAACTCAAGTTCACAACTTGACCAAACACAGATCAATCAATAAGGTTAGACGGGTGCATAGCCGATCAACTAATCAAAAGCTTAACTATTAAACAAAGGCAAAAATACATAAACAAGCATGTATGCAAAAGAAAGTCTTTTTTTCATTTCAATAAACTTTCATAGAAAACATACATAAATATGATATTGAAATAGAAATAGGGAATGATAAGAAACTACAGATTATTCCAATGGACATTTCCCAATATCTTTGTCCATCCCAGCTGAAAGAACATTAAGAGTACTGGTCAGATTAGTAGTCCTCAAGTCCCTTAGCCTATTATGGCCACTGGTGCTCGGTCGGTCCAACAAATAAAGGGGATGAATGTAAGAATCTTCACCTTGAAGACCATAATCTCCTAGGCACCTTCTCACCAAGATTTAAGGAATTGCATTAGTTGGAATTTACTAGGCATCAATTCTAAGCAGAAATTTAGGATAATCCAACATGCCTAGATCATACTAATGCCAAAATTTACTTTTTTTCAACCACATTTAACAGGGTCAATACGTTCAGCCATCCCCACTTATAACCTTCTTGACAACACTACTCCAACTAATCCTCCATATGAGTTATGGCCACATCATAACCATCCATCAAGAAAGTTTTGGGTTGTTTATGAAAGTGAAAAGTTAATCGGTCCACTTGGTTTTGGAAATTTTTTATGGTTTGTCTTTATCCTTTAATAGAGCTGCCTAGTCGGCTAAGGTTTTCTTAATCCTTTCTTCATCTTCACTAGGTCGAGCAACAAGCACCTGGCTAAAATATTGTCTAGATTTGGTCTTCTTATTTTTTAAGTTTTCTAATACTTCCATTAGTCGGTCATTTTCAATCACCAAGAAATAAGCACCTTCGCTCAGTACAACTTCAACAAATTTATTTAAACTGTCCAACTCATTCCTTAAATTTTTATTTTCTTTTTCAAGAAGATTGGCAATGTCTCGAGGACTTTCCAGCTTCCTATTCAATAGGAACTCCTTCTTCCTAAAATCCGACGTGATCTCTTGAAGCTTCTTGTCAAAGCCCCAACCAGCATTCAAGGCCTCAAACTTGGTCTCATAATTATAATGAAGTAAAGCCTGAGAGAGATTGTGATCATCTTGAACTTGCTCCATCATTTCATAGTATGTTGTATTTTTTTGTCACAACTCTATCAAATAGACAGTGAAGATGAACATAAGCTTTCTTGACTTAGTCTAAGGCATCCACGCCGTGCAATCCTTCCAGCTTAGTCTTAGTCAAACCTACATGTCCATCACCAAATAAGCTATTGCTACATCGTAACAACTCAGTCTCAACAGAGATAATGGCATTTTTCTTAGCATTAAACTAAAAAGCAACAGTATAAGAACAATAAATCTGACCAAGCAAGAAGCTAGAATAATTAATAGTAAAATCTAGCAAGTTGACAAAAGAAAACATTTCATTCATTGCCAAGGAATGTGTTATAGTGGGTTGTTCCATTACAATGACAAAGAAAAGGAATAAAAGAAAACATCAAAGAAAATAGATACAAGATAGAGTAATTCATCAGACTTGAAAAGATTTACACATTCTCGGTATCCTTTATTCCTACCTCTGAGAGGATGGACTCATTCGAAATCACCGACACCAAAGAGGATTAACATGTTTCATTTCATCTGAAATATTCTCTTCTAGGTTAGGGGGTACCAAGATCATGCCTCTGAAATAAATTAGAGTCGACAGTAATGCTGACCTCCTTTAAGGCAAAAGTCCATCCTTCTTCATGTACTCTATTTGAACAACAGCAGCTACAAGGATTTATCCCAACCTCTATTGAAGGAACTTCCTTATATTTATTGCATTGGGACTTCAATTCCAGGAATTTCTTCTTCTCAGTAGATTCTTTAATAGCCAAGTTAACTGTCTTATCCTCAGCAGTCTCCACTTTATTCTCGGCTGCTGTCACTTTATCTTTCGTTTTGCTTGAGCTTCTCCTGCCATTATTTTTTATATAACTCATATGCTTCCTCAGAGTCCTTTAAATATTTACTTAAGCCTTCAAAGGATTCCTCCACGCTAGGTGATGATGACCTCAACTGGTCATCCCTGATCAATAACTGGCCATAGTTGACCAAAAACTGCATGACAAGGCAACCATAAAATTATTATCACAAATACATAAGGGGAAATTATTGAAAGTATGCAATGAGTCAATAAATTTACCAAGGCTAAATTCTGATTCACCATCTCCAATATATGTTCTCTAAAAAAGGGGGCTACCACCGACCTGTTAGTCGAAAGAACCCCGGTATTAATTAGTCCCCTGGCTAGCCTAGGGTTCACTACCACTAAGGAAAACTCGGCAACATCTTGGTCAACTAAGCTTGTATGGATCAACTCTTGCTAGATAGCTGGTCCTCTCTTCAATCTCTTAAATTGAGGCTCTGTGGTTTTGGCCTCTTCAACATTAAGGATTGGGGCCCTTTTATCGATAGCAGTGGTCTTCTTAGGAGGTGGAGAACGCAGACCAGTCATATGGTTAGGAATTCTTCTCTTTCCCATCTCAGTAGTGGGTGAAGTTTGGATAGTGGTGATGTTCAAAGACTCAAAGGAGGAGGATGTCCCTCCTAATGTTAGTTCCTTATCTCTTCCAAAAGTCTCAGCAGTAGAAGAGGTTGAAATGTGTTCCTCATCTAGGTTTATTGGAGCTTATGGTACAATATCAGTTGGTTGGGACACAAAGTATGTGATAGAAGTCCTATACTCCAGCATCACAGAAGCTGATCTAGGGTTCTTTTCCCCTATTCTTTCATGAATTGACCACAAGATCTTCAACTCGTCAATGTTCACCTTAGAATCTTTGGGACACCTCTTCTTACTTTCCATTGTATATATAAAATAAGATTTGTTAGTCGGCATATTATCAAACAGTTAGCAGGCATTGAAGAAAAATAAAATTCAAAGTGTTAGACGACCTATTCCACGCCCTTCCTAGGGGCATTTGGGACCATTGTATTTCACCCCCTCGGGAAAGGGGGCATATTTATAATTTTTAACCATGACTCCATAATCCTAGTAATCCTTGTTAAAATCAGGAAAATTAACTACTAAAGCCCTATTGGTCTTCCTTGTCTTCAATTAATATGTATTGTCTCATGTTGTTCCCCACTTTTAGCAATACATCAGTTCAGAAATCCCAATGTGGGTCCCATGAAGTTCATTTAAACGATGGACCCCACTAACAACCCTCCAAGTATTGGGGGCTACTCTTGCAGGGACAACATTTAAATACTGAGAGAATTCAAGGAAATAATGGTTTGGGGGAAAATTTATTCCACACTCTGCCATAAATTGAGTGGGGATCCAGTGACCCTCATCTAATGATAATACATCTACAAGGCCTTCTTCTATTTCTAAAGATACCCAGTTGTGTATTTTTTGCTTTTCCCTACATTCTTCTAAAGATTCCTCATCAATGATGTACATCATTATCGAAATGAAATTAAGCAAAAGAAGAGAATAAAGAAGAAAGAAAATCTTACAGAGCTCACTAAGGAAGATCAAAGAACAAACGGCAATGAAAATCTCGAAGGAAAGAGATTGCTTAAGTACGAAGGTTGGTGATGATAATAAATGTGGGGAAAACTCCATTCTTTTATTGATTTATCTCGAAAGTTGAAAATAAATGATTAACTGAACCAACGATTGAACTCTTAATGGTTGCACATTTCCTAAAGGCGTAAAAACACCACTGTACCCTTTGGAAGTTTGTTAATTTCCAAATTATTCACAAAAATGCCACTCATTGATATACCGGTGAAAAATTTACAAGTCTGGAAGGTCGGCTGCCGACCACTGTTATATTGGAACACCGAGCAACTTTTAGAACAAATCCTCTATTATTTTAATAAATCATAATGCATGGAGCATTGGGAGCTTTTGTTGTGGGTCAAATTATTCATTCCACGTGGACCAGTGAGCCCGTGACATTTGTCCTCATAATTATACCTCTCAGCGTTTCATTTATACATGATCGGCTCTAGAAATACTGGATCGGCATATCGTCCAGTCAGCTTAAAAAGATGAACCATCGGGAAGAAGAAAGGTTAGTCATACGGTAATTATCAACAATCATTCCACACGAGCCTTAGAAGATCAATAGTCTCATTTATTGTATATGGGTGTAAATGCTTGAATATATAAAGGTATTCTATCCCTTGGTTTCCGGACCACTATAAATACATCATTTCCCTTAGCTCAAGGGACGAGTCAATTGCGCAAAAGCAAGACTATCCTAAGTTCTATGTAACTATCCTCAACAGTAATACCATAACCATATATGTATGCTTTCCCTAAATTGAACCACGTTAAAAATCTTTTTTGTCCTTTATTGCCTTGTTTATATCCCTTCTTACTACTTATATAATTAACTATTATTGCAAAATTGGTAATTCACATCTAAGATAAAATATATACCAAATTTGGACATTAATAGTGATTATAACAATCTTTCTAGTCTACAAATGAATGGATCAGATCGACTTAGAAAATGGAAAGATTTGTACAAGTTATAAGGGGAATAAGAAGGCTATTGTGAGACAAAATATCTTCTTTCTAAAGAGATTCAATTCGGAAATAGTCCCCACCCCGTCTCCACTGCGTTTGTTCCCGATAGTACACTCAACGGTTACAAAAGAGCAAAAAAAGGGGATGTTTTGTTAATAAAAAACAAGAAAGTGATAATAAGATCAGGATTTGAATATGTGGCTCGATAACCCAAAAGATGACTTATCGTGGTTGAAATTTATGGATAAAATCTAGAAATGATATTTTATTTCTTGTTTTACATTTATATGCCTATAACTTATAAGTCCCCTATAAGTTATAGGTGACTTATGAATTTAAGAGGACTTGAATGATATGATCTTCTTTAGGCATCACAATCATTTTCGACTGGTCTGTACGCTTATCTAACGGGACAATACAACTTTGAATTGAGACACTTGAAATAGTTTGGCAGTCATAGGTGTGTTGTTCATTAGTGGGATACAGGTTGGTTTTTAGCTCCCTTATGGTGGTGCGGGAACGAGTGCGGGTGCGAATGAGAGTGCGCCAATGCATTGATTTTTAAAATAATGGAATTTGAGAGCGCCACCAGTGTGTCTATATATTTAACATATATTAATATATTTTTAATATATAATTATGTTTTTTAATTAATAAATATATATATACTAATAGGGAAATATTATCAATATCATATATATAGGAGTACTATATTATATTTAACATAATATTCCCTCCGATCCAAACTAAGAGTCAATGTTCTCTTTTGAATAGATTAAGGATACACCTAATCAATGACCAACATTAATTTTTATTCACCGTCGTAGAACTTAATTCGTTGATTATGTCCAAAAAAAGAATGTGGACTCTTAATTTGGGACAACCCCAAAAAAATAATGGACTCTTAATATGGTACAGATGGAGTATCTAGGAGTATAATATATTTTTTAATTTAAGCACAAAAACAATGTAATTTACAAGCACATATTTTAATATAAAAATATTTATATTTAAGCTTATGAATTAAGAAAATAAAAACTTTGGAACAAAATATGTTTTGAGAGAACATGGATAACACCTCACTTACTTAAATCATTAGTCCCACATCGGACAAAGTATGGCCTCTAAAAAACTTGGTTGTTATAAAGTCGCTGCCTTTCTAGTGTTGAGAATCAAATATCAACAAGGGGATCTGAATACTTAAAAGTAACTCGATATTTTATTAGAAGTAATAATTTTTTTTAAACAAGTTCTAGTCTCCAAGTGTTGAATTCTCTAGTTGATTTTCGTAATGCGTGAATTTGACCAATCTAATTCGTGAATTAATACCAAATTCACCCTGGTCTTTCAAATTCGCGACTCGAGGGTGGGTACGTCACCCTTAGGTTACGGATTAGTGCACTAACGGTTAGTGTGTTATAGGACATACGACTAGTAATAAGATCTTTGTAGGGAAAGTGACAGAGTTGAAAATATATTTTTACCTTTTGCTTTACTCGGGGACAAATAAAATGTAGGTTTATAGTATTACTCAACTACCCCCACTAACCACTAATAATTGTATTACAATTTGGGAGTATACATACTCATCATAATCATTTTGGAAGTATCAACTAGCACATTTAACATTTCTACCAATGCATTTAACATTTCTACTAACATAACCACTTAGAATTCAGAGCTTCCAACTCGCAAAGTATCTTACACTCATTATACATCAAGTACACAAACTTTTGAGTAAGGTTTTGAGCTAATAATTTGATTCATTTATTGTAATAAGTTATCACATATAAATAACATTTTATTTATATCATTTACTGATCTCAAAAGCACTTTGCTAGTTTGTAACACACTCTCTCTACAACTTTTGTAGTAAGGCTTGTCACTAATCTCACCTTGATTAAGGAGGTAAACTTTTTTAGAACCATGTTGTGGGATCGAAGTATGAATATAATACTATATTTTATTAAGACCGTACCATCACTATAAAAAAAAGTGTTTTTTGAGATTGGACCCTAGCCATCTCCAAAAGTACTTGAGTTGTCCTAAATACTTTTAAAAACGGAATTTAGGATGGATTAAGGGATAATAGTAGACCCCAATTTTACAAACTTTTTGAGACGACAATAGTTGTCCCAAAACGGTTTTTTGAGACGTAAAATAAGCCGTCTCAAAGGGTCATCATTTATAGGATCCTTGTGAGATGGAAAAAATCCATATTTAAAAGTATTTTTTGAGACGACAATAGTAGTTCCAAAAGGGTTTTTTGAGACGGGAACTAAGTCGTTTCAAAAGTTCTTCATTTTAGGGACCCATTTGAGACGACAAAAAAGCTTTATTTCAAAACTATTTTTTGAAATGGCAACAATAGTTATAAAAAGGTTTCTTGAGGCAGGAACTAAGCCGTCTCAAAAAGTCATCGTTTATGGGATTCTTTTGAGATGGCAAGGAAGCAGTCTTTCATAATTATGGCGCCAAAATTAGAACTTCGTCCATTCCAGGATATTTTCTAAATAATCATAAACAAAACCTCTTAAAAATAATATAGGACATATTTGGCATTCCATTTTAACATATATAACATACAATTTCTCATCCAACTTGTAATACCCCGTATTTTTATGCTATATTTAATTTGGGGATTTATTAAATTTAATGTGATGATTTATTTAATAAAAATCCGGAAATTAATTATGTTATAATTATTAACGTGACTAGAGTTAGTAATTATGGGAAACTTGTTGAATATTACTAATGAGCATAGTAATATATTATATTGGTTATATTGAATGTCATAGGTGTATTAAATGACTATTTCGGAAATTTAAGTCGGGACGTACCCGTGCCACGTCGGGACTAATTATGTTAATTAAAAAGTGAATATTTTATAAGTTGTCCGTATGGTCATTTTGAGTGCGCCAACGCGTCCGAAAGGGTCGAGATAGTCAGAAAAGTGTACCCGGGGGTTTAGTTTGTGTCTCAGGATGTTTTTAGGCTTAATTAGTGACCCGGGAGGGCATTTTGATCATTTTACAAAATAGGGTAATCAAACCCACGAATTTCAGCCATCCTTAGCAGCCATTTAAGTCAGACTTTTAGGGTTAGAACATTCAGAACCCTAGAACGTCCATTGGAGAAGAGAGGAGAGAGCTCTCAAGGTGATTCAAGGCCCAAAACACCACCGATTTCACCGCCGTCACCACCAACGCGTAGATCGCGAGGAGGAGAACGCAACCACACCAATATCAGCAGGAAAGCAGACCTCTGAAATCCCAGGCAAGTGTTTAACTTGCATATTTTTGTTGGTGCAATAATCATATTAGTGTTGGAATGATTAGGAGTATAATCAATGGAAGAAAACCCCAATTTTTGATAGGGATTTGCATGTAGAAATCGTTATAACCATATTCTGGAAATAATATGTGAAGTAGATGATTAACCCACGAAATTGTGATGTTATGTTAGAAGGAAATTCTGGAGAAAACTGATTAGAACAAAAGTTAAGAAAACTTTAGGGTTCTTGATTATTAGATGAGATTTTAGGTTGTTTAACCATGTTTAATGATGTATACACGCATGCTGAACGTTAAAGATATCTGGAATTATGTTAGTATGTTAACAGTAAACTTTTTGGGCCGATTAGTGTTGGAAAATATGAGTTTTGATGAAGAACTTTAATCAATCCCGTCACTGCAATTTCTGCAGAATTTTTGCCCAGACCTGCTTGATCGATCGATCGAGCCTAGAGCTTCGATCGATCGAAGGTTCGATCGATCGACCCCAAACTTCGATCGATCGACCCCTCTTGGCAGACTCCTATTTCTCTTATTTATTTACTTAAATTAATTTATCGTGAAATAACCTTTGGGCAATCTAAATAAAAGGATTTGGGAGATATTGAGGACCAGTAGGGTATATGGATAAATGTTAGAACCTTTAATCTTCAACAAGTATGGTAATTATGGGATATTTACTTTAGGTTGATATATTTATAACTTAAGGCTGAGGTACGTAAGAGAGTTACGTTGGAATGAAATAAAGTCCCTTACTGAATTTCAGATTGGTGAGAATATAAACCATGAGTATTAGGTAATGAGTGAGAAAACTCTTCGAATTAAGGTTAGAGACGAAACCTTATACGTAATCATAATAATGGGAAATTAAAGATAAATGTTGTGACTATGGGTTACGAGAGAAACCTATATTAATATGATGAAATGGGTATATTTATATAATTGTGTGTACATATATTATATACATGTGAAAAACGTACCCGCGCTACTTGTTATCCCTGAGGTTACCGCGCTGGGACGATCGTATCATGTGTTGCTTTATGGGGGATATTGAATCGTACCCTAGAAGATAGAGATCCTAGGTACGGGCTATTAGATTGATAGTCGGACGGTCCTAAGAGACGTGTGGGTATGTACTGACCACTTGGAATTTATGCTTCGCCTCAACGTTGTTTTGTATATGTTAATACAGTTCGAGAGTGATTCCGAACTTGTGTTTCCCTTTGTGTGAGCGATACAGGGATTGGATAGCAGAGTATGCCCGCACCATAGATTAGTTGGGGTGCTGTTATATATATAATATACGAGTAGTTAATATATATATATATATATATATATATATGGTTATAAACTTTAATCTTCCTACTATAATGTGATAAGTAGGACATGGTTGTTGACGCAATAATAAATACTTGTTTTGTAAAAGTATGAGAAGACACTGGGAAACCTTATAATTTAATGAAGCTAAAACGAGAGGAGTACTACATATTGAAAGTAACCTTTTTAAAACATTGACATCGTTCTGTTTTGAAAATATATGCGTAAGCTAAGATAAATGAACCGTTGGGAAGGTTAGTGCGATATGAGTGCACATTAGAAGAGAGGTGAGTATTTCTTAAGAGAGAGACGAACTAATATGATGTTGCATTGGCTTGTATCAATTTTAAATACTTGCTTAACGTATCTTAAAATCAAACACACTTTCGGGCCCTGACCCGTTTCCTTTTCTCTCTCTCTCTCTCTTTTGTATATATATGTATATTTTCAGGTGCCCAGCCACAGGGGCGTCTTGCTTAGGATCCTTTGAGAAGAACGAGCTGCAGCTTAGGTGGGAGTTGCAGGTCACTTGAGTAGACGGCTTCTGTTCTTGACTCCACTCCTATTACTCTCATTTATTGGGCATGTGTCGCCCTTTTTATCATTTCATTTATTGTTGGGATTCTTATATTTCAGTTATTCCAGTATTGTTTTATGGGATTTATTCAGGATGGTTTATGATGTTTAGTTTTATTATGTTGACATTTGATTGACGAATGTATGGTTTTATTTTAGTTCATCTTGGTGTGATTCCATATTGTAGAAATGTTGTTTTGTATAAATAAATCTTTTCTTTAATTAAAATTTGGAAGTTTGTATGAAAAATGTTTTTGACACTTAGCTTAATTATTTAGGGTGTTAAATTGGAAAAAAAAAATTATTTTTGATCGACAGTGATGCTGAGAATGAACCAACTGTTTACCTTGATTTAATTTAATAAAGGAGTGATCGCCCGGTATTTAATTAGGCGGGGTGTCACAAGTGGTATCAGAGCATCAGGTTCTAGTGTCCATAGGATCTGTATGGCTTATTTCGCTTTCAGCTTAACGTTTTTGCTATAGAGCCCTATTTTTAGGATTTGTTGTATTCCTGCTTTTACGTTTAAGTCTTCAGTTAATTGAGATTCGATGATAACTGTAGACTGATAAATTTTGTTCACATTTCAGATGCCTCCGAGACGTGCTCCGAAAGATAGGCGTGCCCAGGCCGAGCAACTAGCAGCTCCGGCACCAGGCACAATCAATGCTAATGAAGTGGCCGCCATAGTTGCTCAGGCGGTGAATGCCGCGATAGCGGTGATTCAGCAGGCTCCACCCCAGGTTCAGGCAGTTGCGCCAGTACTAGCACAGCTTCCATCTGCATGGGAGAGGGTTCGGGATGCTTTTCAGAAAGCACATCCCCCTGAGTTCTCTGGTAGCTCCGACATTGTCACGGTTAGCCAATGGAAGAAAGACATCCAGCGGCACCTCCGTATGTATAAGTGCACCGAAGTTTAGAAGCAGCTATTGGCCTCTTTCAAGTTGGTGGGAGTCGCATTGCAGTGGTGGGAGTCCACTACTACTTTGGAGGAGAGGGACACGATCCCTATTTAGATGTTCTGGGAGCGGTTTGACCGCAAGTACTTCCCACTTGCAGTGCAGACGGAGATGAGGCGAAAACTACTAAATCTGAAGCAAGATAATCTTACTGTAGCAGAGTATGAGGAGGAGTTCATGAGACTTCTCACCATTGTGCCAGATGAGGCACCTACCGAAGGCAAGAAGATTTTGCTGTTCGTCGACGGGTTAGCTTGGAGGATCCGTCAGCACCTTATTGGGAACCTATCCATGAGTACGTTCACTGATGTACTCAATGCAGTGTTACTACATTGCCAAGATCACCGATTCCATCTTCAGGGAAGCAAGAGAGCAGGAGAGTCCAGCCAGCAGGGAAGGACCGGGGGTAATAGTGCCGGTGGGGCACCAACTCATGGACAGACTCGTCAGCACGAGCAGAGTTCCCATCAGGGGGACCCTGCTAAGCAATTCCGTTCAGGTGATTCTAGGCAGGGATTCGGGGGACAGGGCCATCAGGGTCAGCCTAATCAGCAGGGCCAGCAGGGTCAACACCGACCGCAGGGACAGCAGCAGGGCCACCAAGGCCAACAACGTGCACATCAGGGCCAACAGGGCCAATGGCGTGGAGGTAACGGCCAGCAGGGCCGTGGTCAACAGGGACAGAGGGGAGGTAATTTCAGAGGCCGGTGTTTCGTGTGCGGCAAGCACGGCCATAAGCGTTAGGATTGCCCAGAGGGCGATAGGGCCCCACAGCAGCAGGGAGCCCGTAATGAGTCGCAGAGACCACTCTTCCCACCTGCCCTTCCAGCTCCAGCCCAGGTGCCAGCCCTACCATCCATTCCAGCAGCTCCAGTGCAGCAGGGGCAATTGCAGTATGGACGTGTCTATAACGTCCACCAGGCAGCAGCCCCACAGGCACCACCCGCGATTGAAGGTATGTTTCCTATCCATGGTACTATGGGTAAAGTTTTGTTTGATACGGGGGAAACACATTGTTTTATAGCCATGCACTTTGCGAACTCCTTAGGGTTGTTAGCCACAGCAGAGAGCACCGTGACATGTGTCGACTCACCACTGGGGAGTGGGTCACTTATATTCTTTATATGCCGGGGAGTAGGGGTAGAAATTGGTAGCTTGGTATTGCCTGCAGACATGCTAGTCTTAGACATGCACGAGCATGATGTGATTATTGGTATGGATTGGCTCGCATCTTATAGAGCCATGATTGATTGCTTCGGTGGGAGCATTATTTTTGCCATTCCAGGGCAAGAGATGTTTGTAGTAGCGATGCCTCGCCCAGAGGGAGGTTCGACCGCTCATTTATATTACATTGAGGAGGATACCTCTAAGGAGGTTGTGATTCCTTTGTATTCGATCCCAGTTGTTAGGGAGTATTCCGATGTGTTTCAGGAGATACCAGGCCTACCGCCCAGTCGTGAGATAGACTTCGTTATAGATTTATTGCCAGATACGAGACCTATAGCACGCGCACCGTACCGTATGGCTCCGACAGAGATGCGAGAGCTACGAGATCAGATTGAGCAGCTATTAGGTCAGGGCTTCATTCGTAGGAGTACCTCACCGTGGGGCGCTCCAGTCTTATTTGTAAAGAAGAGAGATAGCTCACTGAGATTGTGTATGGACTACCGGGAGTTGAACAAGGTCACGATACGGAATAAATATCCGTTGCCTCGAATCGATGATCTATTCGACCAGTTGAGGGGAGCAACTTTCTTTTCAAAGATAGATCTTAGGTCGGGGTACCATCAGTTACGAATTAGAGAGCAGGATGTTCCAAAGACTGCCTTCTTGTCGAGGTATGGGTCCTATGAATTCATAGTGATGCCGTTCGGACTCATAAATGCCCCAGCCATTTTCATGGACTTGATGAACCGAGTATTCGGAGAGTTCTTGGACCAGTTCGTCATCGTCTTCATAGATGATATCTTGATATATTCACATTCTGAGGAGGAGCATGCCGAACACTTGAGGCAGGTTCTTCAGACTCTACGAGAACATCAGTTGTATGCTAAGTACGAGAAGTGTGGATTCTGGTTGCGAGAGGTACAATTCTTGGGCCATGTTGTTTCTGAGCAGGGGATAGCAGTTGACCCTAGCAAAGTGTCAGCGGTGAGGGAGTGGGGGAAGCCCACGACACCAACGGAAGTGCGTCGTTTCTTGGGGTTAGCCGGATACTATAGGAGATTCATTCGGGGATTCTCCAAGATAGCGGGTCCATTGACGAATCTGAATCGCAAAGGGGTACCATATGTTTGGGATGACGCTTGTCAGTTGGCTTTCGACGAGCTGAAGGACAAGCTTACCTCGGCACCAGTCCTTGCTTTACCGAAGACGGGTGTAGAGTACCTGGTTTACACCGATGCATCCTTACGAGGACTTGGGGGAGTACTTCAGCAAGAAGAGAAGGCTATAGCTTTTGCTTCCCGCAAGCTTAAGCCGCATGAGAAGAATTTCCCCACCCACGACCTGGAGTTAGCTGCGGTCGTCTTTGCATTGAGAATTTGGAGGCACTATTTATTGGGCGAGAAATTCTGTTTGTTCACAGACCATAAGTCACTGCAGTACCTGTTCACTCAGCGAGAACTGAATATGCGTCAGCGCAGATGGTTAGAGTTTGTGAAAGATTATCAGTTCGATATACAGTATCATCCGGGGAAAGCCAACGTAGTTGCTGATGCGTTGAGCCGTAGACCGGTTGACGATGTAGCGGACATCTGGAAAGCAAAGTGGAAGGAGTTGGGTCACCAGGACGCAATAGCACGTTCTTTCATATCCGTGATGACAGTCACACCCGAGATTGTTACAAGGGTGATACAGGCACAGACCACAGACCCGTTTTGTCAGGAGCAGATCGTACGACTTCTAGCCTAGGGTGCTGAGTTTTATTCTATTAGTTCGGATGGTAGGTTACGGTTTAATTGGAGATTGGTGGTTCCAGAAGGAGCGGAGCTACGTCATGAAGTGATGACTCATTCTCATGGGTCCCGATATGCAGTACATCCGGAAGGCGATAAGATGTACCAGGACATGAGACGACAGTACTGGTGGAGTGGGATGAAGAGGGACATCGCTGAATTTGTGTCCAAGTGTTCTACTTGCCAGCTGGTGAAGGTGGACCAGCAGAAACCGTCGGGATTACTTCAGCCGTTGGAAATACCCGCGTGGAAGTGGGAAAGTATTTCCATGGATTTCATTACAGGGTTGCCTACATCACAGCGGGGTCGTGATTCTATTTGGGTGATTGTAGACCGTCTGACCAAGGTGGCTCATTTTCTGCCAGTAAGGACAGATTATACCACGAGTCAGTATGCCCAGTTGTTCGTCGCTGAGATTGTCAGATTACACGGGGTGCCCCTGAATATTGTGTCAGATAGAGATAAGATTTTTGAGTCACGTTACTGGGAAATCTTTCAGGAGGCTATGGGTACAGAGTTGAGACTGAGTTCAGCCTACCACCCACAGACAGATGAACAGACAGAGCGTACTAATCATATGTTGGAAGATATGCTACGCATGTGTGTTCTCGATTTCGGAGGAGGTTGGGAACCACACCTTCCACTGGTAGAGTTTGCTTATAATAACTCCTATCAGTTTACGATTGGCATGGCTCCATTTGAGGCTTTGTACGACAGGCCTTGTCGTTCTCCAACCTGTTGGCTCGAGGTAGGCGACAACAAGTTATTAGGACTAGAAGTGATCTAGGAGACCTCCGCGAGGATTGAGATAATTAGGAGTCGTATTCGGGTAGCCCAAGACAGGCAGAAGAGCTACGCCGATGCGAAATGGTTCTTCTGTGAGTTTAATGTGGGAGATCAAGTGTTGTTGCGTGTATCTCCTATGAAAGGAGTGATGAGGTTCAGGAAGAAGGGGAAGTTGGCTCCGAGGTACGTAGGACCATTTCCCATCATCGAGAGAATTGGGCCAGTAGCATACAGGTTGGGATTGCCAGAACATTTACATCGCATCCACGATGTATTCAACATCTCGTCGTTGAGACGATATCTTCGGGATGATATGGCCCATACTCACATTGCGATAGACGAGATAGACTTACAGTCTGATAGCTCTTACGAGGAGAGACCAGTGGCTATTCTAGACTATAGTGAGAGGAGATTGAGGTCGAAAGTAGTTCCACTTGTGCGAGTCCAGTGGGAGCATCATAATGTGGAGGAATCCACTTGGGAGCGTGAGGCAGATATGCGCGAGAGATATCCAGAGTTGTTTTTACCAGGTATGCCTTATTTTCCGAATTTCGGGACGAAATTCCGTTATTAGGGGGGAAGTATGTAATACCCCGTATTTTTATGCTATATTTAATTTGGGGATTTATTAAATTTAATGTGATGATTTATTTAATAAAAATCCGGAAATTAATTATGTTATAGTTATTAACGTGACTAGAGTTAGTAATTATGGGAAACTTGTTGAATATTACTAATGAGCATAGTAATATATTATATTGGTTATATTGAATGTCATATGTGTATTAAATGACTATTTCAGAAATCTAAGTCGGGACGTGCCTTTGCCACGTCGGGACTAATTATGTTAATTAAAAAGTAAATATTTTATAAGTTGTCCGTATGGTCGTTTTGAGTGCGCCAACGCGTCCGGAAGGGTCGAGATAGTCAGAAAAGTGTACCCGGGGGTTTAGTTTGGGTCTCGGGATGTTTTTAGGCTTAATTAGTGACCCGGGAGGGCATTTTGGTCATTTTACAAAATAGGGTAATTAAACCCACGAATTTCAGCCATCCTTAGCAGCCATTTAAGTCAGCCTTTTAGGGTTAGAACATTCAGAACCCTAGATTGGCCATTGGAGAAGAGAGGAGAGAGCTCTCAAGGTGATTCAAGGCCCAAAACACCACCGATTTCACCGCCGTCACCACCAACGCGTAGATCGCGAGGAGGAGAACGCAACCACACCAATATCAGCAGGAAAGCAGACCTCTGAAATCCCAGGCAAGTGTTTAACTTGCGTATTTTTGTTGGTGCAATAATCATATTAGTGTAGGAATGATTAGGAGTATAATCAATGGAAGAAAATCCCAATTTTTGATAGGGATTTGCATGTAGAAATCGTTATAACCATATTCTGGAAATAATATGTTAAGTAGATGATTAACCCACGAAATTGTGATGTTATGTTAGAAGGAAATTCTGGAGAAAACTGATTAGAACAAAAGTTAAGAAAACTTTAGGGTTCTTGATTATTAGATGAGATTTTAGGTTGTTTAACCATGTTTAATGATGTATACACGCATGCTGAACGTTAAAGATATCTGGAATTATGTTAGTATGTTAACAGTAAACTTTTTGGGCCGATTAGTGTTGGAAAATATGAGTTTTGATGAAGAACTTTAATCAATCCCGTCACTGCAATTTCTGCAGAATTTTTGCCCAGACCTGCTTGATCGATCGATCGAGCCTAGAGCTTCGATCGATCGAAGGTTCGATCGATCGACCCCAAACTTCGATCGATCGACCCCTCCTGGCAGACTCCTATTTCTCTTATTTATTTACTTAAATTAATTTATCGTGAAATAACCTTTGGGCAATCTAAATAAAAGGATTTGGGAGATATTGAGGACCAGTAGGGTATATGGATAAATGTTAGAACCTTTAATCTTCAACAAGTATGGTAATTATGGGATATTTACTTTAGGTTGATAGATTTATAACTTAAGGCTGAGGTACGTAAGAGAGTTACGTTGGAATGAAATAAAGCCCCTTACTGAATTTCAGGTTGGTGAGAATATAAACCATGAGTATTAGGTAATGAGTGAGAAAACTCTTCGAATTAAGGTTAGAGACGAAACCTTATACGTAATCATAATAATGGGAAATTAAAGATAAATGTTGTGACTATGGGTTACGAGATAAACCTATATTAATATGATGAAATGGGTATATTTATATAATTGTGTGTACATATATTATATACATGTGAAAAACGTACCCGCGCTACTTGCTATCCCTGAGGTTACCGCACTGGGACGATCGTATCCTGTGTTGCTTTATGGGGGATATTGAATCGTACCCTAGAAGATAGAGATCCTAGGTACGGGCTATTAGATTGATAGTCGGACGGTCCTAAGAGACGTGTGGGTATGTACTGACCACTTGGAATTTATGCTTCGCCTCAACGTTGTTTTGTATATGTTAATACAGTTCGAGAGTGATTCCGAACTTGTGTTTCCCTTTGTGTGAGCGATACAGGGATTGGATAGCAGAGTATGCCCGCACCATAGATTAGTTGGGGTGCTGTTATATATATAATATACGAGTAGTTAATATATATATATATATATATATATATGGTTATAAACTTTAATCTGCCTACTATAATGTGATAAGTAGGACATGGTTGTTGACGCAATAATAAATACTTGTTTTGTGAAAGTATGAGAAGACACTGGGAAACCTTATAATTTAATGAAGCTAAAACGAGAGGAGTACTACATATTGAAAGTAACCTTTTTAAAACATTGACATCGTTCGGTTTTGAAAATATATGCGTAAGCTAAGATAAATGAACCGTTGGGAAGGTTAGTGCGATATGAGTGCACATTAGAAGAGAGGTGAGTATTTCTCAAGAGAGAGACGAACTAATATGATGTTGCATTGGCCTGTATCAATTTTAAACACTTGCTTAACATATCTTAAAATCAAACACACTTTCGGGCCCTGACCCGTTTCCTTTTCTCTCTCTCTCTCTTTTGTATATATATGTATATTTTCAGGTGCCCAGCCACAGGGGCGTCTTGCTTAGGATTCTTTGAGAAGAACGAGCTGCAGCTTAGGTGGGAGTTGCAGGTCACTTGAGTAGACGGCTTCTGTTCTTGACTCCACTCCTATTACTCTCATTTATTGGGCATGTGTCTCCCTTTTTATCATTTCATTTATTGTTGGGATTCTTATATTTCAGTTATTCCAGTATTGTTTTATGGGATTTATTCAGGATGGTTTATGATGTTTAGTTTTATTATGTTGACATTTGATTGACGAATGTATGGTTTTATTTTAGTTCATCGTGGTGTGATTCCATATTGTAGAAATGTTGTTTTGTATAAATAAATCTTTTCTTTAATTAAAATTTGGAAGTTTGTATGAAAAATGTTTTTAACACTTAGCTTAATTATTTAGGGTGTTAAATTGGAAAAAAAAATTATTTTTGATCGACAGTGATGCTGAGAATGAACCAACTGTTTACCTTGATTTAATTTAATAAAGGAGTGATCTCCCGGAATTTAATTAGGCGGGGTGTCACACAACTATAACTAGAGTTCATTCAAGTAAAATCTCTCTACGCAATAAAAAATTCCTATAATGTGTCCACCAACCTAAATCTCTCTACATAATTTCACTCGTATCATTAGAAAAAATATATAAAATCCATCTACTACTAACATAAAATTATGTAAGCAAAGTACACCCTCGATCTTGAAGCATACGCCCTCCAACATAATGACTTCAATGACTTGCCTTGTCCCCAAAAGGTTTCCACCTACAATAAGATTTGTTTAGTTGCAATTACCTTAAATAAAGAAGAAATATTTTTAAATAGTTCCTATAGATGACAATCTTAAGAACATTATAAAATTTATATATCTTCATATTAATACCTTTAAAACACTTATATTTTTTTTTTAAATTCGATAGAGTATCCTCTGTTTATTCATAAAAATCAACCTATTTAAACATAAAAATTAACTCAAAACAACTACAACAATAGCCACAACACTGTAAACAACCAAAAGTGTAAAATATCAATACATATATTCCACCTAACACTCCATCACATACATATATAGAAATAAAATAAATATGTGTTATTAACTAGTCGGTATTAGTCATTGAAGTAGTGGAAGCACGATAAGGGATAATACTCAAAACAAACTCTTCATTTCACTTCTCATGTTAGTTTTTATTTGTAGTAGTTCCAGTTGGTATAACCCTTCTAACTCGTGTCAATGTTGATCGTCTCAATCTTCAATGTCCTGTCTATGTCTAACCTCTCGATCTTCAGTGTCTTATTTATGCCTAGCCTCTTGATCTTCAGCGTCTTTCTTTAGCTTATTAATATCTTCCAATAATACATGACCGGAACTTGTTCGTGCCGATGTTAGCCTAATACCTACTCCTTTAAGTAAAGTAAAACCATGGCCTCCTTATCCTACCACATTCCTTAAAATACCATCCGTCGCTTTCAGATCATTTCGATTCGCTTCGGGTAGGTCATTCAGTCATCTCTTAATCATTGCCTATCAATTAAACATATTAAAAATTAATGAATGTAATTTGAATCCATTAATTTAACTAAATTGTGCCGTCATTTAGGATATATACACACCTCTCTATCTAACGATCCAAATTAAAAATTATAAGTGTTCATAATACCAAAATTTTAACCTCCCTGATTATTTTTACATGTTATTTCCCTATCCATGAGTAGGAACATTCAGCTTTTGGTTCTTAGAGTTTTAATTCATTATATCCTATCAAACAAGTTAGAGAAAATAATAAAGTTCATAAAGTAGATGTAAATATACTCTCTTAAACTTAAGCAATTGTTATATAATTGTCTTCTCTAGAACTTAATAGTTCACTATAGTAGGCCATTGATCTTTGTCGACTTGGGGGTAGAGGTACTATGTTTTAACCGCTCTTCACTTATTTAAAACTTTTCGTAGTGATTATTTTAATCGGTGCTTCCATTGCTTCCAAGGAGCTCCCATCCTTACAAAGAAAATTTGTTTAAAACTTTCTGATGTATTTGTGTTATCTGAAGAATTAAAAAAAAATAATTTGGTTCGAAATTTAACAAGCTCATATATAACAAAATAAATAAATCAAATTGTATTAATAAACTATCCCCATTTCATTCCAAATCCCCTCAAGATTTCTTTTTCACCTCGTTCCAAGATAACATTGTCAATTAAAAAAAATCCACTCCTTGCATAGTTGCATAATTGCAACATCAATTTTCATTCAATCCTACAAACTGACTGCTAAAGCTAATTTCATTTTAGTATCTTCTTATCCTTATTATTCCATTCAAGCCAAGGACTGGAAGATTTTCTAACCTTTTTCGCACTAGTCGGGGTACTCTTTGTACCTAAACAAATATTTGATAAATTATGTTTATAAAACTTTATTTGAGATAATTATTATTATGTGAAATGTAATATCAAATGAGTGTGATATAAAAAGTGCATTATGTGACACCCCGCCTAATTAAATACCGGGCGATCACTCCTTTATTAAATTAAAATCAAGGTGAACAATGGGTTCATTCTTAGCATCACTGTCGTAAAAATACTTTTCCAATTTAAACACCCTAAATAATTAAGCTAAGTGTCAAAACCATTTAAAACCTTATTCTCATTTTATTAAATACGGTTATAAATCCTTAAACCATTAACATCTAAAGAGTCACACATTAAGAATAAAAATAGAATTTAACATACACGAATTTAATCATCAATAATAAATCCCAACACTTACAACACTAAAGGAAAACATCCTGACAGTAATAAATCCCGAAATAAAGGCACTGAAAGTAAAAATTTCAATCTCTGACAATACCAACTAAATAATAGAAAGAGGGCGACACATGCCCCTGCTGGATAAAACTGAACTAGGAGTAGAATCAAATGGATGAAGTCGTCAAAACAACAGGCCTGCAACTCCCACCTAAGCTGCAGCACGTTCCTTCCAAAGGATCCTAAGTAAGACGCCCCTATGGCTGGGCACCTGTAATACATACATATATATATATAATAGAGAAAGAGGAATAGAAACGGGTCAGAACTCGATAGCGTATATGATTTAAAAATTCTTTTAGCAAGTATTTAAATTGATTACAGGCTAATGCAACAACATATTAGTGCGACACTCTCTTGAGAAATTCTCACATCTCTTCTAATGTGCACACCTATTGCACTAACCTTCCCAATGGTCTATCTCGTCATATACTACACTATCTTTCCCCAATGATTTAACTTATCTTAGGTTATTCGCAGGATTTACAACTGAACAACAAAAGTATTTAAAACGTAAGATTTCAATTTGTAACCAAGGTACTCCTTTTAACTTTATTAATCAATAAAGTTTTCCAAAGTCATATTATACTTTCTCAAAACAATTATTTATAATTTGAGTCATCAACCATGTCCTACATATCAAATCACAGTAGGCAGTTCCAGATTTCAGAATTTCATATATATATATTAACTACTCGTATAATATATATATCATAACAGCACCCCACACAAAAACTATTGTGCGGGCATACTCTGCTATCCAATCCCCGTATCAATCATACTAAAGGGAATACAAGTCCGGAATCACTCTCGAAATATATAAATACATACACAAATAATATTTAGGCGAAGCATAGTTTCCAAGTCCGAGAGGTCAGTACATACCCTCACGTCTCTTAGGACCGTGACTACCGATTCGATAGCCTGTACCTAGGATTCCTATCTTCTAGGGTACGAGTCAATATCCCCCATAAGGCACTTGAGATAAGATCGTCCCAGCGCAGAAACCTCAGCGATAGCAAGTAGCGCGGGCATGATTTTCACAAGTATATAATATATGCATACACAATCATATAAATATACCACTTTTATTATATCAATTTAGGTTTATCCAATCACCCACATTCACAACATTTATCCTTATTTTCCCATTATTATTTATCAAGTATAATGGTTCGTTCTAACTTTAATTCGAAGGGTTTTTCCAACTTACTACGTAACCCTCATGGACTCTATTCTTCCAAATGTACAATTCAGTAGATATCCATTTATGTTCCAACGTAACTCTCTCTTACGCGTCCCTCCCCTTTAATATATACTTAAATTATCCCTTATGCAAAATATCCCGAAAATATAGATTTCTCCTTACATTAAAGAATTTTGAATTTTATTTTCAAAGATGGCAATTTCAAACGGTTTCGAAATCGGAATTAAAATGGAGTTTCAATTATTATTTTTTTTAGAAGAGTCCTCAAAATATAAAACTCTCTAAGAGTCCTCAAAACATAAAACTTTCTAGTAAAAATAATAGTTTTAGAAATTCGACCGTCTGATCAAGCTGAATTTTTGTCAGCAGTCCTGTCTCGTCGTTCGCTACAACATACTAAAATTTCAAGCGATTCCAATGGTCCGATCATCCGAAATTATTTTTTTTAGTGTTTGTATCTGATTAGAACTCTTTTCTTAATCAAACTCTTAATCCTTTACATGACAAAGGGTTTCCAGAATATCATATAAATCATCACTACATGAAAATTTCCCATCTCTAATTGGGTTTTTCTTCCATAAATCTCATCCTAATAACTCCTAAACTAATATGGATGATGCATCAACGAAATAAGCAAGATAAACACTTTCCTGGGATTTTCAGAAATATGGTTTGGTGTTGAATTTGGTGTGGTTGCGTTCCCCGTCTCGCGATCTACGCGTTGGCGGTGCGGCGGTGCAAACGGTTGAGTTTTGAGCCTTGGAATGCCTTGAGAGCTCTCTCATCTCCTCTCCAATGGCCGTTCTAGTGTTTTGAGTTATCTAACCCTAGGAGATAACTTAAACATCTGATATAAACCCTTTAATTTTCGTGGGTTTAATTACCCAAAAATACAAAATGACTAAAATGCCCTCCCGGGATACTAATTAGGCCTAAAAACGCCCCGAGACCCAAAGTAAGCCCCCGGGTACACTTTTCTAACTATCTCGACCCTTCCGAACGCGTTGGCGCACTCAAAATGACCATACGAACAACCTATAAAATATTCACTTTTTATTAATTCACATTTAGTTCCGCCACGACACAGGCACGTCCCGACTTAAATTTCCACAATTGTCATTTTATTCACACGTGACAATATTATAAAAATAAATCTCATATATTACTATACTCATCCAGTAATATGCAACAAATAATATATTCCCAATAATTACTAACTCTTGTCACGCTAGTAAATATTTAAAACAACATTTCGGATTAAAATTAAATTAATTTATCTCAATTAAATTTAATAAATCCCATAATTTAAAAGCTATAAAAATACGAGATATTACATACTTCCCACTAATAACGGAATTTCATCCCGAAATTCGAAAAATAAGGCCTATCAGGTAGCACAATTCTGAATATCCTTTTCCGTACACAAACTAACTACACATTACGGTGCTCAATCACTATAGCCCTTTCTTCACAGCAACATTGTTTTACATTCTCATTGGAGACACTTCACATTGCACTCCCAACTGAGAACATTTGAATAGGTTACGTCTATACGTTATAAATTCCATTATCTCACTATCATTAGGAGGCCTCACCTCACTACATGAAAACTACTCGGATTTATTCATACACAAAATTGCCATTCTGAGAAGATCATACGAACATTTGACCACTCTTGAGTGCCTAAAACAGTCGTGGAATTCCACCATAGTTATCGGATATTTTCTCGACCGATCCAAAAATTCTGATTATCTACTCTCCTCTAAACATACGGAAGGAGAATAGTCGAGGTTCTTCCATAACAAAACCTTAATAAGTACCTCGTACGCGACAAACAGGTACGAGTGCTTCTATAGAGCATTCTTGAAATCATCGTACCAAGATTCCAAAATCTCCTTCACGTGGCTCCATTAATCTTTAATCACCATGCGCTTATTCCCTAGCTAAGGGTGATACATCCTACTCGAAACGAAATCTTATCTCCGCTGGTACCTGAAATCCCATATCAAAGGTGGGATTCACCAATCTCATCCTGATTCAGAAATTTTTACTGCACCGGGCCATGCATGTAATACCCCGTATTTTTATGCTATATTAATTTAGGGATTTATTTGGGTTATTTATTTAATAAATCCGAAAATTAATTATGTTATAGTTATTAACGTGACGAGAGTTAGTAATTATGGGAAATTTGTTGGATATTACTGATGAGCAAAGTAATATATTATATTGGTTATATTGAATGTCATGAGTGAATTAAATGACTATTTCGGAAATTTAAGTCGGGACGTGCCCATGTCATGTCGGGACTAATTTTGTTAAATAAAAAGTAAATATTTTATAAGTTGTTCGTATGGTCATTTTGAGTGCGCCAACGCGTTCGAAAGGGTCGAGATAATAAGAAAAGTGTACCCGGGGGTTTAGTTTGGGACTCGGGGCGTTTTTAGGCCTAATTGGTACCCCGGGAGGGCAATTTAGTCATTTCACCCTTTTTGAGAAATTAAACCCACGAAATTCAGCAACCTATATCAGCCATTTAGGTTAGTCTTTTAGGGTTAGAATATTCAGAAAACAAGTGACGTCCATTGGAGAAGAGAGGAGAGAGCTCCAAGGCAATCCAAGGCCAAAAAGTCACCGGTTTGCGCCGCCGCCACCACCAACGCGTAGATCGCGAGAAGGGGAATGCAACCACACCGGATTCATCTGCAAACCAGACTTCTAAAAATCCCAGGCAAGTATTTATCTTGCGTATTTTCGTTGGTGCAATCTTCATATTAGTTTGGGATTGATTAGAGATGAAAACTATGGAAGAAAACCCAATTTGTGTTAGGAAAATGCATGTAGTATTGATTATATGGAAATTCTGGAACCCTTGCCATGTAGAGGAATATAACCCATGAAATTTTGATGATATAATAGAAGAAAATTCTGGTAAAAACAGATTAGAACCTTGATTAAGAAAAACTCTAGGGTTCTTGATGATTATATGGGATTTTGGGTTAATTATCCATGTTTAATGTTAGATATACATATGCTTTACGTTGAAAACATCTGGTATATTTTTATAATGATAATAGTAGGATTTTTGGGACGTTTATAATGGAAAAACATGGTTTTGGATGAAGAAAATTGGTAGAACCAGTAACTGCATTTCTGCAGATTTTCGCAGACCTGCTTGATCGATCGATCGAGCCTAGAGCTTCGATCGATCGAAGGTTCGATCGATCGAGCCCCAGACCTCGATCGATCGACCCCTCCTAGCAGACTCCTATTTCCCTTGTTTAATTAGTTAAATTAAATTTATCGCGAAATAATTCTTGGGAATTCTTAATGAAATGTTTTGGGAGATAGGAAAGACCAGTAGGACATATGAATAAGTGTTGGGAACTTTATATTAAGACGAGAATCTTGTTTTTTGGATAATTATATAATGAACGATGTAACTACGTATTTCAAGTGAGAGATTGTGGCGAATAGCTACGATAGTAAATAGAGGTATACCTACTGAATTTTCTACTTGGAAGGATAGAGTCCACTAATGTCACGTAATAAGTGAGAAAACTCTTCGAGTTAAGGTTAGAGATGAAACCTTACACGTAATTCTAATAATGTGAAATTTAGGATAAATGTTGAAATTATGGGTGACGAGAAGAACCTATATTAATATGATAAAGTGGTATATTTATATGATTGTGTGTACATATATTATATACTTGTGAAAATCCTGCCCACGCTACTTGCTATCCCTGAGGTTACCGCTCTGGGATAAGTCTTATCTCGATGGGACCTTTATAGGGGATATTGACTTGTACCCTAGAAGATAGATATCCTTGGTACAGGCTATCGATGTGATAGTTCAGACGGTCCTAAGAGACGCAGGCATGTGCCACCCTCTTAGAGACTTGGAATCTATACTTCACCTCAATATTGTTGTGTATGTCTGTTAATACAATTCGAGAGTGATTCCGAATGTATTCCCCTTAATATGAGTGATATGGGGCTTTGGATAGTAGAGTATGCACGCACCATAGTTTTATGTGGGGTGCTGTTATTTTATATATATTATACGAGTACTTAATATATATATGAGATTTTGAAATTTGAAACTGCCTACTATGATTTGATAAGTAGGACATGGTTGTTGACTCAAATAGTAAATACTTGTTTTGTGAAATTATATTATGTTACTGAGAAACTTTATAAATTAATAAAAGCTAAAACGAGAGTTGTGTTGCTAATTGGAAGTATTCTTTTTAAACAATAATATTGTTCAGTTTTGAAATCTTACGAGTAAGTTAAGGTAAGATAAATTATTGGGAAGGTTAGTATGATAAAATGATAAGATAAACCGTGGGGAAGGTTAGTACGATAGGCGTGCACATTAGAAGAGAGGTGAGAATTTCTCAAGGGAGTGTCGCTCTAATATGTTGTTGCATTGGCCTGTATCAATTTAAATACTTGCTAAACGTATTTTAAATCAAACACACTTTCGGGCTCTGACCCGTTTTTCTCTCTCTCTCTCTTGTATATATATGTATGTATTACAGGTGCCCAGCCACAGGCGCGTCTTGCTTAGGATCCCTTGAAAGGAACGTGCTACAGCTTAGGTGGGAGTTGCAGGTCACTTGCGTAGACGGCTTCCTTTATTGACTCCACTTCTAGCATTCTCATTTATTGGGCACGTGTCGCCCTTTCCATTATTTCATTGTTATTGGGACAATTGTATTCCAGTTATTTCTAGTATTGTCACTATGGGATTTATTCAGTTTTAATTGTGTTACTTTATGTTTCACATGTTGACATTCGATTGACGAATGTTTTAAATTAATTGGTTTGTGTTCCAGGTTTATTGTGGTGTGATTCTTAATTGTAGAAATGTTGTCTTTAAATAAAAAAATATTTTTCTTTAAATTAAATTTGGAAAGTTATGTATGAAAATGTTTTTTTGAGACTTAGCTTAATTATTTAGAGTGTTGAATTGGAAAATTTATTTTTATCGAGAGTGATGCTGAGAATGAACCAACTGTTCACCTTGATTTAATTTAATAAAGGAGTGATCGCCCGGTATTTAATTAGGCGGGGTGTCACAGGTGGTATCAAAGCATCAGGTTCTAGTGTCCTTTAGGATCTGTGCGGCTTATTATGCTTTCAGCGCTACTTTCTTTGATATAGAGCCCTAATACTAGGAATGTTGTGTTCATCTCTGTACATTGGGAATTCGTGCTTCTGCGATTTGTTTATTTGAATGATGAACTCATGCAAATTCATTTAACTTTTCAGATGGACCGTCGATAAGAACTAGCTAAAATGGTTGAGAGAGTCAACGAGCAAGATCGACTCACACCTCAGGTACCCCCATAGAGAATATCAACCTCCGAGTTAGCAGGTATCGTGGCACAAGCAGTTACCACTGCAGTTTTACAATACCAAAAATGCAGCATGTAACTTAAAGAAGGCAAAATACCTAGAGAGGTTAGCCAAATGCATGTGACTAAAGCTGACAAATGTGCGAAGACTCCAAAATTGCGACAGCAAACTACCCAAGACCGGGTCAGTTCTTATCAACAACGTGGTAAAATGAAGCAGTTTCGAAAGAGGAATAAAGTCCCAAGTCATCAAGGCTGACACCAACAACAGCAGGGTCAGAGGGGGAGAAACTTCAGAGGCAAATGTTTTGTGTGTGGTACGCATGGCCATAAACGCCAAGATTGCCTAGAGGGTGTTAGGGCCTCACAGCAACAATGTGCCCATAAGAAGCCACAGGGGCCATTTTTTCCACATGCCCTCCCAGCACCAACTCAGGTACCAGACCTACCAACCTTTCCAGTAGCATCGGTGCAGCAGGGGCAGTTACAGTACAGACATATCTATAATGTCCACCAGGCAGCAGCCTCACAGGCACCACCCGCGATTTGGGGTATGTTTTCTATCCATGGAACTTTGGGTCGAATTCTATTTGTTACTAGGGCAACGCATTGTTTTATAGCTACATATTATGCAAAGAACTTAGGGTTATTAACCACAGTAGGGAGCACTATAACTTACACAGACTCACCACTGGGAAATGGTTCATTTTTTTTTCTTTATATGCCGGGGAGTGGGGGTAAAGATTGGTAGTTTAGTATTACCTACAGACATGTTAGTCTTAGAAATGCATGAGCATGACGTTATTATCGGTATGGTTTGGCTCGCAGCTTATAGAGCCAGGATTGATTGCTTCAGTGGGAGCATTGTTTTTTCCATTCAGGGGCAAGAGATGTTTGTAGTGACAATGCCTCGCCCAGAGGGAGGCTCGATCACTCATTTGTATTATATAGAGGAGGATACCTCTAAGGAGGTTGTGATTCCTTTAGACTCAATCCCAATCGTTCGTGAGTATTTCGATATATTCCAGGAGATACTAGGCCTACCCCCGATCGTGAGATAGACTTTGTCGTAGATTTATTTCCAGATACGAGACCTATAGCACGCGCACCGTACCGTATGGCTCCGGAAGAGATGCGTGAGCTACGGGATCAGATAGAGCAGCTGTTAGGTCAGGGCTTCATTCGTAGGAGTACCTCACCTTGGGGCACTCCAGTCTTGTTTGTGAAAAAGAGAGATGGTTCACTGAGATTGTGTGTGGACTACCAGGAGTTGAACAAGGTCACGGTACGGAATAAGTATCCGTTGCCCCGAATTGATGATCTGTTTGACCAGCTGAGAGGAGCAACTTTCTTTTCGAAAATAGATCTGAGGTCGGGGTACCATCAGCTACGTATTAGGGAGCAGGATGTTTTGAAGACTGCTTTCTTGACGAGATATGGGTCCTATGAGTTTAGGGTAATGTCGTTCGGACTCACAAACGCTCCAGCCATTTTCATGGACTTAATGAACCGAGTATTCAGAGAGTTCTTGGATCTGTTTGTCATCGTCTTCATTGATGACATCTTGATATATTCACACTCCAAGGAGGAGCATGCCGAGCACTTGAGGCAGGTTCTTCAGACTCTATGAGAGCATGAGTTGTATGCTAAGTACGAGAAGTGTGGATAATGGTTGCGAGAAGTACAGTTCTTGGGGCATGTTGTTTCTGAGCAGGGGATTGCAGTTGACCCAAGTAAAGTGTCAGCGGTGAGGGAGTGGGGACAGCCCACGACACCGACGGAAGTGCGTAATTTCTTGGGATTAGCCGGATACTACAGGAGATTCATTCGGGGATTCTCCAAAATAGCGGGTCCATTGACGAATATGACTCGCAAGGGGGTACCATATGTATGGGATGACGCTTGTCAATTGGCTTTCGACGAGCTGAAAGACAATCTTACTTCAGCTCCAGTCCTTGCGTTACCGAAGCCGGGTGTAGCGTACCTGGTTTACACCGATGCGTCCTTACGGGGACTTGGGGGAGTACTTCAGTAGGAAGAGAAGGCTATAGCTTTTGCTTCTCGCAACCTTAAGCCGCATGAGAAGAATTACCCCACCCACGACCTGGAGTTAGCAGCGGTCATCTTTGCATTGAGGATATGGAGGCACTACTTATTGGGTGAAAAATTCCGTTTGTTCACAGACCACAAGTCATTGCAATACCTGTTCACTCAGTGAGAGCTGAATATGCGTCAGCGCAGATGGCTAGAGTTTGTGAAGGACTACCAGTTCGATATACAGTATCATCCGGGGAAGGCCAACGTAGTTGCTGATGCGTTGAGCCGTAAACCGGTAGACGATGTAGCGGATGTCTGGAAAGCAAAGTAGAAGGAGTTGGGTCAACAGGATGCAGTAGCCCGTTCTTTCATATCTGTGATGTCAGTCACACCTGAGATTGTTACGAGGGTGATACAGGCACAGACCACAGACCGTTTTTCCAGGAGCAGATTGTGCGACTTCTAGCCGAGGGTGCTGAGTTCTATTCTGTTAGTTCTGATGGAGTTTTGCGATTTAATGGGAGATTGGTGGTTCCAGAAGGAGCAGAACTATGCTATGCAATGATGACTCATTCTCATGGGTCCCGATTTGCAGTACATCCGGGAGGCGATAAGATGTACCAGGACATGAGGCGACAATACTGGTGGAGTGGGATGAAGAAGGACATTGCTGAGTTTGTGTCCAAGTGTTCTACCTGTCAACGAGTAAAGGTGGACCACCAGAAACCGTCAGGATTGCTTCAGCCATTGGAAGTACCCGCGTGGAAGTGAGAGAGTATTTCCATGGATTTTATTACAGGGTTGCCTACATCACAGCGGGGCCATGATTCTATCTGGGTGATTGTAGACCGTTTGACCAAGGTATCTCATTTTCTGCCAGTGAGGACAGATTATACTACGGGTCAGTATGCTCAGTTGTTCATCACTGAGATTGTCAGATTACATGGGTGCCCCTGAATATTGTGTCAGATAGAGACAAGATTTTTGTGTCACGTTTCTGGGAAAGCATTCAGGAGGCTATGGGTACTGAGTTGAGGTTGAGTTCAGCTTACCACCCACAGACAGACGGACAGATAGAGCATACTAATCAGATGTTAGAGGATATGCTACGCATGTGTGTTCTCGATTTTGGAGGAGGTTGGGAGCCACACCCTCCACCGGTAGAGTTTGCTTATAATAACTCGTATCAGTTCACGATTGGCATGGCTCCATTTGAGGCTTTGTATGGCAGGCCTTGTCGTTCTCCAACTTGTTGGCTCGAGGTGGGGGATAACAAGTTTCTAGGACCAGAACTGATTCAGGAGACCTCCGCGAGGATTGAGATAATCAGGAGTCGTATTCGGGTAGCCCAGGACAGGCAGAAAAGCTACGCCAATGCGAAACGGGTCTTTCGGGAGTTTAATGTGGGAGACCAAGTGTTATTGCGTGTATCTCCTATGAAGGGGATGATGAGGTTCGGGAAGAAAGGGAAATTGGCTCCGAGGTACGTGGGACCATTTCCCATCATCGAGAGGATTGGGCCGGTTGCCAGAACATTTACATCGCATCCATGATGTATTCCACATCTCGTCGTTGAGATGATATCTTCGGGATGATATGGCCCATAGTCACATTGCGATAGATGATATCGACTTACAGCCTGATAGCTCTTACGAGGAGAGACCGGTGGCTATCCTAGACTATAGTGAGAGGAGATTGAGGTCGAAGATAGTTCCACTTGTGCGGGTCCAGTAGGAGCATCATAATGTGGAGGAATCCACTTGGGAGCGCGAGTCAGATATGCGCGATAGATACCGAGATTTGTTTTTACCAGGTATGCCTTATTTTCCGAATTTTGAGACGAAATTCCGTTATTAGGGGGGGAGTATGTAATACCCCGTATTTTTATGCTATATTAATTTGGGGATTTATTTGGGTTATTTATTTAATAAATCCGGAAATTAATTATGTTATAGTTATTAACATGACGAGAGTTAGTAATTATGGGAAATTTGTTCGATATTACTGATGAGCAAAGTAATATATTATATTGGTTATATTGAATGTCATGAGTGAATTAAATGACTATTTCGGAAATTTAAGTCGGGACGTGCCCGTGTCACGCCGGGACTAATTTTGTTAAATAAAAAGTGAATATTTTATAAGTTGTTCGTATGGTCATTTTGAGTGCGCCAACGTGTCCGAAAGGGTCGAGATAGTCAGAAAAGTTTACCCGGGGATTTAGTATGGGTCTCGGGGCGTTTGTAGGCCTAATTGGTACCCCGGGAGGGCAATTTAGTCATTTCACCCTTTTTGGGAAATTAAACCCACGAAATTCAGCAACCTATATTATCCATTTAGGTTAGTCTTTTAGGGTTAGAATATTCAGAAAACAAGTGACGGCCATTAGAGAAGAGAGGAGAGAGCTCCAAGGCAATGCAAGGCCAAAAAGTCATCGGTTTGCGCCGCCGCCACCACCAGCGTGTAGATCGCGAGAAGGGGAACGCAACCACACCGGATTCATTTGGAAACCAGACTTCTGAAAATCCCAGGCAAGTATTTATCTTGGGTATTTTCATTGGTGCAATCTTCATATTAGTTTAGGATTGATTAGAGATGAAAACTATGGAAGAAAACCCAATTTGTGTTAGGAAAATGCATGTAGTATTGATTATATGGAAATTATGGAACCCTTGCCATGTAGAGGAATATAACCCACAAAATTTTGATGATATAATCGAAGGAAATTCTGGTAAAAACATATTAGAACCTTGATTAAGAGAAACTCTAGGGTTCTTGATGATTAGATGGGATTTTGGGTTAATTATCCATGTTTAATGTTAGATATACACATGCTTTACGTTGAAAACATCTGGTATGTTGTTATAATGATAGTAGTAGGATTTTTGGGACGTTTAGAATGGAAAAACATGGTTTTGGATGAAGAAAATTGGTAGAACCCGTAACTGCATTTCTGCAGATTTTCGCAGACCTGCTTGATCGATCGATCGAGCCTAGAGCTTCGATCGATCGAAGGTTCGATCGATCGAGCCCCAGACCTCGATCGATCGAGCCCTCCTTGCAGACTCCTATTTCCCTTGTTTAATTAGTTAAATTAAATTTATCGCGAAATAATTCTTGGGAATTCTTAATGAAATGTTTTGGGAGATAGGAAAGACCAGTAGGACATATGAATAAGTGTTGGGAACTTTATATTAAGACGAGAATCTTGTTTTTGGGATAATTATATAATGAACGATGTAACTACGTATTTCAAGTGAGAGATTGCGGCGAATAGCTACGATAGTAAATAGAGGTATACCTACTGAATTTTCTACTTGGAAGGATAGAGTCCACGAATGTCACGTAATAAGTGAGAAAACCCTTCGAGTTAAGGTTAGAGATGAAACCTTATACGTAATTCTAATAATGTGAAATTTAGGATAAATGTTGAAATTATGGGTGACGAGAAGAACCTATATTAATATGATAAAGTGGTATATTTATATGATTGTGTGTACATATATTATATACTTGTGAAAATCCTGCCCACGATACTTGCTATCCCTGAGGTTACCGCGCTGGGACAAGTCTTATCTCGATGGGACCTTTATAGGGGATATTGACTTGTACCCTAGAAGATAGATATCCTTGGTACAGGCTATCGATGTGATAGTTCAGACGGTCCTAAGAGACGCAGGCATGTGCCACCCTCTTAGAGACTTGGAATCTATACTTCGCCTCAATATTGTTGTGTATGTCTGTTAATAAAATTCGAGAGTGATTCAGAATGTATTCCCCTTAATATGAGTGATATGGGGCTTTGGATAGTAGAGTATGCACACACCATAGTTTTATATGGGGTGCTATTATTTTATATATATTATACGAGTAGTTAATATATATATGAGATTTTGAAATTTGAAACTGCCTACTGTGATTTGATAAGTAGGACATGGTTGTTGACTCAAATAGTAAATACTTGTTTTGTGAAATTATATTATGTTACTGAGAAACTTTATAAATTAATAAAAGCTAAAACGAGAGTTGTGTTGCTAATTGGAAGTATTCTTTTTAAACAATAATATTGTTCAGTTTTGAAATCTTACGAGTAAGTTAAGGTAAGATAAATTACTGGGAAGGTTAGTATGATAAAATGATAAGATAAACCGTGGGGAAGGTTAGTACGATAGGCGTGCACATTAGAAGAGAGGTGAGAATTTCTCAAGGGAGTGTCGCTCTAATATGTTGTTGCATTGGCTTGTATCAATTTAAATACTTGCTAAATGTATTTTAAATCAAACACACTTTCGGGCTCTGACCCATTTTTCTCTCTCTCTCTTTTATATATATGTATGTATTACAGGTGCCCAGCCACAGGAGCGTCTTGCTTAGGATCCCTTGAAAGGAACGTGCTACAGCTTAGGTGGGAGTTGCAGGTCACTTGCGTAGACGACTTTCTTTATTGACTCCACTTCTAGCATTCTCATTTATTGGGCACGTGTCGCCCTTTCCATTATTTCATTGTTATTGGGACAATTGTATTCCAGTTATTTCTAATATTGTCACTATGGGATTTATTCAGTTTTAATTGTGTTACTTTATGTTTCACATGTTGACATTCGATTGACGAATGTTTTAAATTAATTGGTTTGTGTTCCAGGTTTATTGTGGTGTGATTCTTAATTGTAGAAATGTTGTTTTTAAATAAACAAATCTTTTTCTTTAAATTAAATTTGGAAAGTTATGTATGAAAATGTTTTTTTGACACTTAGCTTAATTATTTAGGGTGTTGAATTGGAAAATTTATTTTTATCGACAGTGATGCTGAGAATGACCCAACTGTTCACCTTGATTTAATTTAATAAAGGAGTGATCGCCCGGTATTTAATTAGGCGGGGTGTCACAATGCACTGGCGCGATCCTTCCTTTCAAAGGAAGTCTGGGGCATACTTGTTAATATTGTAAGCCAGCCCAAAGGAATATCAATCACTTCCTTCTTGGAGACTTAATTCACATGTTTGGGATAAACCCTTGATCTTGTTTTGAGGATGGCAACCCATCCAAGAACTTTACCGACTTTACCAAGCTCTTCCAATTTCAGGAATTTTCGATAAACACAAAATTCTTTGGTTGATTCTCCTCTTTCAACCAAACCTTACCTATGGGCAGTGCATGTAGAGACTACTCACTACGTCTCTATAAACATCGATTCTTCCCTTGAAATGTCTCACATTAAGTGACACGTAATACTCCCCTTCCTTCCTTGGAGTATGTCGAAAGTTCCGACTCGTGCTCTTCTCTCCACGAAGCGCACTTATGGATCTCTTATACTATACTAACATCATTACTCTTTGTATGCGCAAGTCTCTCTCACACTTGACTAATAACAACTCTGCTTTGGGTGTGCTTCATAACAATTAAATTCTACTCTATTCAAGGAATACCAATTCTTGAATGGCTTCCCACAGCCTTCCAATCAAGTTAGGGCGTGCTATTCTAATTGCACACTTATGTATGGATTATCTCCCCTCATGTGACTTTTAATCCACTCTATCACTTCCACTTCATTATACTAGTCCCACAAACATATATTTCACACGTCTATTACCAAGTCCCTTCGACTCGGACTATTTTAACTGTAGTTAACCAAGATGACCACATTTTTGCAACACTCCGACCGCCCTGGGAGAGCGAATGGCGTGCTACTCATCTGTAGGACTAACTAAATTCAACGGAATAGAAGGAATAGGGCATTCAAATTCCATGACAATAAAAGAGGAATAATAATTTTCAACCTTCCTTAGATAAGTACAACAATTTTCCCAAATAGGTACAACAACCAAAATAAATCACTAACGCTCTATTCATCAAAATAATTACAGGTCATCTCTTTTGTATAATATAAAGTTCTTTCCAGATAATCCATGCTAAAAATCATTCCAACTCGTTATTCACCTTGTGTTCTGTACGCGGTTATGACATTTGGGTACTCTCAATCACCCTAGAAATCAAAATTCTTAAATTCTCCTTATCATCGTTCCACCCCTCAACTCGTGGGGATAACTTTGAATGCTTTACTACCACAAAAATCCGGCTCCAATGACCTTAAAACAAAATTCAAATCCCAACTTACATACATAATTACTTGAGCCCATTTCGACCAGGGTACCGAACTCATGGAATAGTGACCAAACGTCTCCCTATTTCCAACCTTACGCTAAGTTTCATGTGTGGGATGTCTCGCAAAGAGAAATCCAAACAAGGAACCCCCCCGATACACTACTACCTAGCATTGCCGGTTATCAAAATCCGTTAGGTCCTCCATCCATAGTATATACCCCTTTATTCCTTCCCTTGACAGAAAAGTTATAATTTCTCCCGTAATTATGCTTAACAAAGAACGTTTCATCAATTTCACTATCGTCCCGTATTGGTTGATGGTAATTACATTCTATAAACCTCGGATACATACGATCAAAATTCTCTAAATTTCCTTTTTCTAACATTAGGGGTATAACTCTTAACTCCCACATCTCTTAAGGATAAATATAACACTGCACTCTTCCTATCACTAAGTCCGGAGTGCTAAACATAATATTGAGTCAAGTCTTTTCGCTCAATAGTAAATCCCGGTACATACTGAATCATACTGACAAAGTCTATACATACATTGGTATCGAATATCTCGAGCCCACTATCTCCTTCGAAGTCTCTAGGATAGATAATATAAGTGCGAGTCCAACCTTCTTACAGGTAAAGCCTCGCCAAAACAAAACATTTTGCACTAATATAACTACTCCGATAGCCTTGCAATAAATGCCCACTATTATACTACCCATTTCTATAACATTTTAACAAAGATAATATCATACTCGTGTATCGCATCACTACAACAAGTAACCTCAATAAAGTATAAAACACTGTTAATATACTCATTCATCCCCCGCGGATAGCACCAAAGAAAAATCCCGCTATACTAAGGAAAAATATTCACATAATGGTAACATTTATAATGATATGCATTAAACTCGTCTCACATGCTAATCTAGCAATGAAATAAATATGGTGACTCGCTCGTGTCACATAAACACGCCGCATCCTCTAAGGATACAACTTATACTTCCATCCTGGCAATCTTCTTGACTGCACAAATGGTTTTCGGACGTAACACGTCTGCCCAAACCAAAATAAAATTATTTTAATCGTTGCCTTTTACTAGGCACCGTAATCTTGTCCTTTTTCTCATTTTGGAACATATTTTCGTGAGCGATCTCACTCTGCACAAAATACCTCAACACATAATCCACTTACCACCTGTCCTACTAACCAGGTTAGGATTGCCCTTCTCTCGGACTTTAGTAGACTCGATTCCTATTAGCCATCCCGATTGTTCCCTTAGCTTTTTAGGCCATAAAGATCATGTTACTATCTATAATAGTACTAACTGAATTTACCATCACTTGGTAAGAATTTAACTATCTGAAGCATTTAAATGGTTTTCCTGATGTGTATCCACATCCTTTTGTGGTGCTATACCACCACCGTTGTATTCAGTCTTATTCTCAACTAAATTCTTCGATTCCTTTAACTTCCCCCACAAAGAATCGTTATCATCTATATTAACAAAATATGACATTGTCAACCTCTGAATCGGTCGTCCATCAGAATTTCCTCCTCGAGTATTATCAACTATTATTACAAGTTGGTCTCCCACTTGGAGTCGTTTCCTCCACTAGTATCTACCTCTTTCGATACAAAATTTGCTAACGATTAGGATTCATATCCACAATTGGACTTCTGTCATGCCCTCTTGAGATGAGTTCAGAAGCACGTTTGCTTCTCATCCTGAACAGTTGACGAAGGAACATACGGTCAACACTGTACCTAAGGTTCTCCTATAGGCATAGCATTCCACTTCAAAAATTGGTGGTTGACTCCAACCATTATAATTTCGTCCCGAAAGCAAAGAAAATTTTCTCTAAATTTTCACTTTCAGTTTGTCACACTCCGTCCTATATTTAAGCCTTTGGATACTTTACCTCCTTTGGTAAACACATACAATTTTTGCGTTTCTAAAATTTCCCACTGACAGTCTCTACACGTTTTTGTAATACGTTGGGTAAGTTTACCCTCGCACCTCATTTGACTATAACAGCATTTGAAAATCATTGCTTCACCTTAGTCGCCTTTCTAGTCGTGGCTTCTTGTGCCATAATGGAGGTGACATCGACTACGGTCATCATCCTCGGATATATTTCATAATCTCAACTGAACCCTGCCTCCTGATGTATGCTTAACGGTTCTCTTCTGACATCCGTCATCGCTCTGCACACACACACATCCGAACAAAATTAGAATTCACTAGTGTATACACATTATAGAAGGAGAACAAAATCTCGTCAAAGGAATCGACAATCCTAAACATAGGGCTCTATAACGAACAAAGCAACGCTGAAAGCATAATAAGCCGTACAGATCCTAAGGACACTAGAACCTAATGCTCTGATACCACCTGTGACACCCCGCCTAATTAAATACCGGGCGATCACTCCTTTATTAAATTAAAATCAAGGTGAACAGTTGGTTCATTCTTAGCATCACTGTCGCAAAAATACTTTTCCAATTTAAACACCCTAAATAATTAAGCTAAGTGTCAAAACCATTTAAAAACTTATTCTCATTTTATTAAATCTGGTTATAAAACCTTAAACCATTAACATCTAAAGAGTCACACATTAAGAATAAAAATAGAATTTAACATACACGAATTTAATCATCAATAATAAATCTCAACATTTAAAACACTAAAGAAAAACATCCTGACAGTAAAAAATCCCGAAATAAAGTCACTGAAAGTAAAAATTTCAATCTCTGACAATACCAACTAAATAATAGAAAGAGGGCGACACATGCCCCTGCTGGATAAAACTGAACTAGGAGTAGAATCAAATGGATGAAGTCGTCTAAACAACAGGCCTGCAACTCCCACCTAAGCTGCAGCACGTTCCTTCCAAAGGATCCTAAGTAAGACGCCCCTATGGCTGGGCACCTGTAATACATACATATATATATATACAATAGAGAAAGAGGAATAGAAACGGGTCAGAGCCCGATAGTGTATATGATTTAAAAATTCGTATAGCAAGTATTTAAATTGATTACAGGCTAATGCAACAACATATTAGTGCGACACTCTCTTGAGAAATATCACCTCTCTTCTAATGTGCACACCTATCGCACTAACCTTCCCAATGGTCTATCTCGTCATATACCACACTATCTTTCCCCAATGATTTAACTTATCTTCGGTTATTCAGAGGATTTACAACTGAACAACACAAGTATTTAAAACATAAGATTTCAATTTGTAACCAAGGTTCTCCTTTTGACTTTATTAATCAATAAAGTTTTCCACTGTCATATTATACTTTCTCAAAACAATTATTTATAATTTGAGTCATCAACCATGTCCTACATATCAAATCACAGTAGGCGGTTCCAGACTTCAGAATTTCATATATATATTAACTACTCGTATAATATATATATCATAACAACACCCCACATAAAAACTATGGTGCTGGCATACTCTGATATCCAATCCCCGTATCAATCGTACTAAAGGGAATATAAGTTCGGAATCACTCTCGAGCTGTATAAATACATACACAAACAATATTGAGGCGAAGCATAGTTTCCAAGTCCAAGAGGTCAGTACATACCCTCACGTCTCTTAGGACCGTGACTACCGATTCGATAGCCTGTACCTAGGATTCCTATCTTCTAGGGTACGAGTCAATATCCCCCATAAGGCACTTGAGATAAGATTGTCCCAGCGCAGAAACCTCAGCGATAGCAAGTAGCGCGGGCATGATTTTCACAAGTATATAATATATGCATACACAATCATATAAATATACCACTTTTATTATATCAATTTAGGTTTATCCAATCACCCACATTCACAACATTTATCCTTATTTTCCCATTATTATTTATCAAGTATAATTGTTCGTTTCTAACTTTAATTCGAAGGGTTTTTCCAACTTACTACGTAACCCTCATGGACTCTATTCTTCCAAATGTAAAATTCAGTAGATATCCATTTATGTTCCAACGTAACTCTCTCTTACATGTCTCTCCCCTTTAATATATACTTACATTATCCCTTATGCAAAATATCCCAAAAATATAGATTTCGCCTTACATTAAAGGATTTTGAATTTTATTTTCAAAGATGAGAATTTCAAACGGTTTCGAAATCGTAATTATAATGGAGTTTTAATTATTATTTTTTTTAGAAGAGTCCTCAAAATATAAAACTCTCTAAGAGTCCTCAAAACATAAAAATTTCTAGTAAAAATAATAGTTTTAGAAATTTGACCGTCTGATCAAGCTGAATTTTTGTCAGCAGTCCTGTCTCACCGTCCGCTACAACATATTGAAATTTCAAGCGATTCCAATGGTCCAATCATCCGAAATGATTTTTTTTAGTATTTGTATCTGATTAGAACTCTTTTCTTAATCAAACTCTTAATCCTTTACATGACAAAGGGTTTCCAGAATATCATATAAATCATCACTACATGAAAATTTCCCATCTCAAATTGGGTTTTTCTTCCATTAATCTCATCCTAATAACTCCTAAACTAATATGGATGATGCATCAACGAAATAAGCAAGATAAACACTTTCCTGGGATTTTCAGAAATCTGGTTTGGTATTGAATTTGGTGTGGTTGCGTTCCCCATCTCGCGATCTACGCGTTGGCGGTGGCGGCGGTGCAAACGGTTGAGTTTTGAGCCTTGGAATGCCTTGAGAGCTCTCTCCTCTTCTCTCCAATGGCCATTCTAGTGTTTTGAGTTATCTAACTCTAGGAGATAACCTAAACATCTGATATAACCCCTTTAATTTTCGTGGGTTAAATTACCCAAAAATACAAAATGACTAAAATGCCCTCTCGGGGTACTAATTAGTCCTAAAAATGCCCCGAGACCCAAACTAAGCCGCTGGGTACACTTTCTGACTATCTCGACCCTTACGGACGCGTTGGCGCACTCAAAATGACCATACGAACAACTTATAAAATATTCACTTTTTATTAATTCACATTTAGTCCCGACACGACACAAGCGCGTCCCGACTTAAATTTCCACAATTGTCATTTTATTCACACGTGACAATATTATAAAAATAAATCTCATATATTACTATACTCATCTAGTAATATGCAACAAATAATATATTCCCAATAATTACAAACTCTTGTCACGCTAGTAAATATTTAAAACAACATTTCTGATTAAAATTAAATTAATTTATCTCAATTAAATTTAATAAATCTCATAATTTAAAAGCTATAAAAATACGGGGTATTACACATTTCTAACTATGATATACTAGTAGGATCCTCAACATCTAAAGTCAAGTCATTATTTGGAGGATTGACTTTTTCTCGTGGATCATTAATCTACTCGATATTTTGGGTTTGTCAACATGTAGGACATTTAAATAAAGAAAAATGATCCCTTGAGTTTTGATGTGACATCTATGACTAGGATGTTAATCCATGAATCTGTATGGAATACTCCATAGAAGTAGTTTGTGATCATGCCTCACGTGCCACCCAGGCCCTTGGCTGGGGTAACATCTCACACGAGTGGGAAATCGATCCATGCCTCTCTAAATCATCTTATATTGGGGTTGTGAGTGGTTGTTTCTTAAGTAGTCTTTCCTCGGAAGTGAAATCACACATATTCAAATGACGCCGACGCTTCTCTTCCATGGATCCATGTGTACATATAACATACATAATCAAGTGAATTACAAAGCAATAAAATTAAGAGAGAGAGAGAGAGAGGGAGAGAGTAATCAAGTTAATTGTACATGAAATAAACTTAAATTTGTAATTGGGTCATCGATATTTGCCTTTATAAATCATCTTCCACTAGGGTTACGAGTGGTTGTTTCTTAAGTGGTCTTTCCTCAGCTATGAGATCACACATATTCACATGACATCGATGATTCTCTTCCATGGATCTATTTATGTACATAATACATGTAATAACACATGAGCATAAAAAATTATAATAAAGTAGAGGGAATTGATCAAATTAATCAAATTATGAACTGCGTAACCAATATGAACTTTGTAATCAAATGAATCAAATTCAGTACAGTGTGTAACTGATTAGCCTTAAAGGGAATTGATCAAATTAATCAATTTCTGAACTATGTAATCAAATTCAGTACACCGTGTAATCAAGTTCGGTATACCGTGTAATCAAATTCTGAACTATATAATCAAATTTAGTACACTATGTAACTGAGTACCCTTATAGGCGATTGATCAAATTAATCAAATTCTGAATTATAAATTCAAATTAATCAAATTCATTACATTGTGTAAGCAATATGAACTATCCAACCTAAGAGAAAAATGACCGGTGAAAAAGAACTGCATAGAATAAAATAGCAATCATATTTTGGTTGACTGACGTTTAGGATCAACCAACTTTCAAAATCAAATGTCGACTAATCGATGTGAGATTTTTTATCCGATGTTGGGTGATCGATGCGAAGCGTTGGTCAATCGACGTTTATGATCAAATGTCGGCTGACTGTTTAGGATCAAATTTTGACTAATCGACATTTAGACCGATACTAGAATGAGTTACTTAAAAAGAATAAAAGGATGAATTCTTAATGTACTATACTATATTTATTTACTCAAAAAGTTTCAATGGCTTCAAAATTTTATTTTGTTTGATATTTTTCTTATTATCATATTTTGATATGTATGATTGTGTATCGGTTGGCTTGGTTACAATTTTGTGCCAAATTCATTATCTGAACAAAAACAGACTGGTTATATAATTTTGGAACAATAACTAAACTTGGGAGGAATCAAATTATTGTAATCCTAATTGATTCCCGTTTTTTGGTTTCATTTATTTATATACTTACATTTATTTAAGATACTTTATTAATAATGAAAGACCAGATCATCATGATTTTTGGGAGCGGTTAACAAACATAAGGACTAAGTAGTAGTACAATGAAGAGGTGAGAAAATGATTATTTTCTAATGAGTTGTTTATTGTAGTGGTACGTATACTATATGAATTTGATCGATTTAGTCCCTAAACAATTTTTTTAACCATTTCGGCCCCTAAACTATCTAAAATGAGATTTTTACACCCTTCTGTCAATAATTTTGTTAACAGTTAGCAGAATAGCTATTTGGCTCAATCCATCTCTTTTAAGCATGCTGAAATCAAAAGGCAAGCGCCTTACTCTCATATGCGTTATTCCCCCCCCCCCCCCCCCCCCCCAAAAAAAAAAAAATTATATCCCTTACTTTTTTAACCATTTTAACCCTTGGTAAACTACCACATACGAGTTTCTTCTAGCTTAAAATACAAAGTTAATCTACATTAAGATCAAATTGAAATAACAATAGTCAAAATCCCCACCTATAAATTTTTTTCTATACAAAAATGACACTAGATATAGAATCATGATTCACCATATACTCCATTAGTTTTATCCCTACATGTTCTTAAGAACTTTAAAAAGTATATAAGGTAATAATATTACCCATTCATAAAAACTTTAATGATGCATACTGCCATAATGCACAAGTACACCAAAGTATTCAATATATATTGAACTTAAAAGAGTAGTGGGTAACAACATACGTAAAGTAACACTAACCTCTGAGACTCCTTTGTACTTATCATGTGAAAGTGAAAAAGACCTAGAAAACACAAGAAATAATTTAATAAAATTCTATCCATCAGTTGACCACGTAAACTAAGAATTACGTAAATAGATACAGATTATGAACTATGTAATTCAGTACACTCTATAACTGAGTATCATTATAGGGGATTGATCAAATTAATCAAATTCAGTACACTTTGCAACCAATATGAACTATCCAACCTAAGTGAAAAATGGTTATTGAAAAAGAACCAAACAACATAAAATATTTATCACATCCTGTAGCTCATTCACTTAAAAAATTTACACTGATCACTTTATTAATGTACTAACACTAAATGACAAAGTATACATTGTTAAAGAGGTACCAAGTCAACATTCCTCGAGCACAATTCGAAAATTCTTTTTTAGATGTCAAATAATAATTTTTTTTGCAGTTTATTAGAAAATTCTTTATCAAATTCTAACTGACTGATGCGAGGCAGTGGTCAACCGATGTTTAGGATCAAATGTCAGCTAACCAATGCGAAATTCTTTATCAGATGTCGGTTGACTAACATTTAGACCGATACTTACATGATTTATATGCGAAATAACCCAATGATACATATGTGTATTTATTTTTTTAAAACTCAATAATTTTAGGATTTTCTATTTGATCATGTTTCTCTTCTATTTGATCATTAGTGAGCAGGGTATCACATGGAATATGGAAGGATTATAAGTGATACACCTCATAATTTGTTTTGACTGAAATTCTATATTGAAGGATTAGCAAAACATGAAATCTTAACAGCCAAACAACCTATCTATCATCAATGTTTAACTAAGTATCTATAAATAACGAAGACGGTTTTATCGGGTGATATACAATAAGTTATAACTATCAGACAAATCAAGTGTACTTGGGTGAAATGTCTAATAAGTATAAATATGGGGACCAAGCTAAATATGGCAAAATAAATTAGATTTGTATTATTCCTTAACTACCATCAACTATAGTAAATTTTTATTGGAATCTAAATCTAGTATACAACTAGATTGGAAGTCATAGAGATCAACGAACATGAGATTCTTTATTAGATGTTGGTTGACCGATGTTTAGGATCAAATGTTGTTTGATTGGCATGTCATTATTTATTAGATGTCGCTGATCGATGCGAGGCATTGGTCAACTGAAGTTTTTGATCAAATGTCGTCTGACTGATGTTTAGACCGACACTTGCATGAGCTATATGCAAAATAATCCAATGACTGTTCTTGTATACAAAATATACTATTAGAATATTTTATTCCTTAACTACCAACAACTAAAGTAAATTTTTTATTGAAATCCAAGTCTTGTATACAACTGGATTGGAAGTCGCAGAGGTCAATCGATGCAATATTCTATATCAGATGTCGGTTGATAGACACTTAAGATCAACCGACGTTTAGGATCAAATGTCGTCTAATTGACATCAGATTGTTTATCTTATGTCAGCTAACTAAAGCGAGACATTGCTCAACCAACATTTAGGATCACATATTAGCCGATCGACAATTAAACCGACACTTGCATGAGTTTTATGCAAAACAACCCAATAAATTATATGTGTAATTACTTTCTTAGAACTCAATAATTTAGTATTAAATATCTGCTGACCAATGCGAGCGGTTGGTCAAGCGATTACATGTGTAATTAGTTATTTTTTACTAGTTTTATAGTCATAAGTTTGGAATTCTTTAACTTGTAGAGAGATATATCAGGTAAATTTAAATGAATTTTTATATATTATTATAAGTTGATGGCATGCATACCTTTGTTGTTTGAGTTCGAGTTGTTGCATTCAACTTGTCTATAATATACCACTCATGAATTCCTTAATGATAATTTTCCTGAACATAATTTAGTGGTTTGAGCACTACCAAGCCTAACCAAGTCGAGTTAAACATTGGTTTGAACACAATTTAGTGGTTTGAACATTATTTAGTGGTTTGAATATAATTCAATTGTTTGAACATAATTCAAAAGAATGTGAAATTCCACCTAGTATGAGCACTACCAAGCCCAACCAAATTGAGTCAGAACATTGAGAAACAGAACACTAATCGAATGAAAAAAGACACTGGTACCAAGAACAATGAGGCAGCCAATTTAGATCCAAAAAGTGCTGGAACACTTGAACTTTCATAATTTAGATGAAAGCATCATCAATCCAACAAACGCTATTATTATAAGTTTAAAAAGCACAAGAAACAACCAAAAATAACAACAAGAATTTGATTGTGATTGTTCTTATTTCTTAGGCAACAATGTGGGACACGTACATAATGAAAATATAATGCATAAGATAACATCAAGTTTTAAAATTTAAATAAACAATTAATATTCGTAATAATGTCTTCACATTGTTCCCATCTTTGACATGAAAAAACACAAAAACAAAAGGTATCTAATTTAAGAACATATTCCCCTCAAGCATTGCCCCTCCTAATTTCATCTTTATTATCTTCATCTTCATCATCATCATCATCATCCCCAATGACACTTATGTTAACAATTGATTCATTTCCTCCTTGCCTCACCCACATTATGTTTTGATATTCATCCAAATTTTGCATGTTAAATGGATCATCTCCATTGACCAATAATTATTCGATCGTTGTGTACCTATAAAATCTATATCGTGGTGTCATGTGAACAATAATAACATGCCAATCTAGATCTACAGGGTCCTGCACATAAAATATTGATTATAACACCCGTGCTCAAGATTTGTACCTCATTCCCTATAATTTGTATTCCCTTGGGACATGAATTGTATATAATGAACATATGTTAAATTTGAACTATCCTTGTTTCCTTCATACACGTTGAATTAGGATTTAATGCCTTAAAGTTACTACGTAGAATTTTGATTGTCATTCTGATTAGCCACAAATTCTTCACATTTATCCCCTTAATTTCGGTATTTTTATGATCTCGTGCGGTGTAAATAGCTTGGATTTTTCTCATATTTATTCTCCCAACCCTTTTTGGAAAGTATTTCATATTTTTTATATCTCTTACGTGTTTTACAGGTATTTCATGCAAGAAAGTGCGAGAGAGAACTCAAAATAGTGAAAGAAACCAAAAAACGGGGAGTTGAAAAGCATTTTTGTAATTTTTTAGCCTTAGTCTGGAGGTGGGGTCAACTGGAAAGTTGAATATTTTTCAATTACAAGAACATTGGAAAAAAAACGTCACCTCAATCCGAGCTATGATGAAGAAGTTATGATCAGTTGAAGATGGGAGAAGTCAAGAAAAAGTTCTGTAGGAATTTCAAGGGCGATCCGAACCTATTAAAAATAAAAGATCCGGACCGGTTAGCAACAAAATCTATGAATGAAAAACAATATTTATCCAGACCTATAAAAAATAAAGGATCCGAACCGCCCCTGAGCAGACGCCTGACTCAAATAAGGAAGAGATCTGGATCGTCCAGTCCCGCCAATCCGGACCGTTTTGGATTTTCTCAGAATTTCATTTTCTTTCTTAGAGTTTTATGTTGGCTCAATCTCTTGAAAATTTTGTGGGAACTTTATTCAAGGTTGTTAAGAAATATTAGGGGTTCGAAAAAATTATATTTCCGTAGTAGTAGAAGAGTTTTGTAACCAAAAAGCCAAGTTTTGTCACAGAGTGAAATTTGAGTGAAGATTGAAGTTTTATTAAGGAGATTTCTTCAATACGAGTAATATTTTTCCTTTAATCCTTCAGTTTTTACTTATATTAGTTATTTTTTTTTATTCATCACGTTCTTCTTCCCCATTCGTCATATAATATGATGTTTTGTTTTTAAAAAAATATGTTTTTATTTTGTTTAGTTATGTCCGGCTAAGTTTCTAAGGGTTAGGATGCATGAGTCAAACCTGATGTTCTTTACATATGTATAAAATTAAGTTTTCGAATCAACTAATTGGTCAAATCATGTTGTGTGGTTATGACAACAGTTGTCGAACTTTTGATCTCGTTTGTCTTAGGTAACCAGGATGCTTAACAATACAATGCGCGTGTAGCTATCTCGACACTGCTTTATTCTTACTTTTGATTATATATGATGCGAGCGTGAACATCATATATATAATGATTGTGATTAATAAATACTGGATTTAGTCATTTATTTCAATTCGAGAGTTGATTTTAACATCGGTAAATGCACTAGGGTTGGAGGATTGTGTCCTAACCTATTGTTCTCATTAGTAGTAAGTCTTTCATACATTTGTTATTTTCTCATAGATTAATTAGCATAGATGCATTTCATTAGTATTTAGTTCAGTTAGTTGTTAATTTAACTCTGCATTTAGTTCATAATTATTCTCCCATTCAAAGTATCTTTTCACTTCTTTTAGAGTCAAGTTAGGGTTCTCAATTTGTCCAAGCGTCATCACGATTTTCTCATCCTATTTCCCTGAGGATAGATACCTGACTTACTAGGATTATTACATGAGCAGCAGGCTTGCACTTGAGCCAAATAAGCACGTACTTTTGAACACTTTTTAAGTCGTGAAAAGTTTTTGGCTCTGTTACCGGGAATTAGGTAGATTGTAGGCTAAATCAAGTTAATCCATAACTTTGACCAAAAAATTAAAAATAAATAAATAAATAAATAAAAAATTACTACATCTCTCAAAAGCCTGTTAATGCAAAATCCACAATGAAATCCTCAAGCCACTCCTACTCTTATTCACAAAAATTTGATAGTTGAGTACGATCCAGATAGCCCACACACTCCTGTTATTCCTCAATTTTGGGTTCCGCCTCCTACACCTCCAAACTCAACAGCTAGTTACCCATTAAGTTACACTTCAGGTACACTCCTAGCGCACCGACTGAGGTTACTGAGTCAGCTAGCGAGAGAACCATGTCACCGCATGGTAGCGTATGCACGGGTGAGGAAGAGGTACCATATCGACCTTTGAGAGAATTCCTATACCTTGAGCGATCAGTCACTCCGAGATACATTTTTCTCCCATATAATGCAGGGCAATTATGTTTTAGGAATGGAATGATCCAAGTACTTCCCACCTTCCATGGAATGGAATCGGAGAGGCCATATCTCCACATTCGGGAGTTTAAAGAGGCCTGTGAGACCTTCAGTGATCAAACATGCACAAAAGATGTGATCCGGATCAAGCTCTTCCCATTTTATCTCAAGGATAAATCTAAGACCTAGTTATGGTATTTACCTCCTAATTTGATTACATTGTGGAACAAGTTACAATCCAAATTTCTCAAGAAGTTCTTTCCTCCACATCGAACGAACTCCATTAAGGCTCAAATTCAAACCTTCCTATAATTCAAAAAAGAGCCATTTGATCAAAGTTTTGAGCATTTCAACTAGTTAGTTACTTCATGCCCTCATCATGGACTTGATAAACAGAAAATCATTTCGTTTTTCCATCATGGGCTGGACATCAACTCCAAATAACTTGTTAAAACAATGTGTGATGGACCTTTTATCGAATTAGATGCTAATGATGTTGAGCTCTATTTGAGATATGTCGCCGACACCACTAAAGCATGGGATACATCTGAACCTAGTTCTCAAAATCGAACTCGCCAAGCGGCCAACACTTCATTGGCATCCGGTCTATTTAACGGAGATAACTATACCATGATGGACCGTTGACTCGATCAAATTGAGAAAGGCATGAGAGAGTTACTCGTTGCACGCGTGAGAGAACTAACTGGCCATATCCACACCCCCATTGAGAAGGTATGTGCTATTTGTGAGGTGGGACATTAAACAGAGGAATACCCGACGATACACGCCTACAAGGTCATGCTTCAAGAGCAAGTGAGTGGTGTAGGAGAATTTAAGGGTAATTTTGGTGCCCCGCACGAAAATTCTTACAACCCCTCATGGAAAAACCATCCTAGTTTTAGCTATAGGCAACAACATGCTTCATTGAATCCCAATTCACACGTTACCCTACCTCCACCCCTCCTCAATTTCAGCAAGCACCACCACCAGGACCACACATTACCCCACAGTGGAGATCTCTTGAGGATAATTTGAATCAATCCTTCCAATCCCAAAATGCAACCAATGCTAGATTTGAGTGCATGTTCACCGGCATAAATGCTAATATCTTTAGGTTGCAATCATCTTTAAGTATCCAAGAAAAGGGTAAGTTTCTGGCCCAATTCCAAAGACCTCCTTAAGGTCAAACGAGTGTAAGATTTATTTCTAATGCAAATCAAGATCAATGTTGCGAAATAACCACTCTACGTAGTGATAAATTTTTTGATTTATCACCTTTTTCGCACGACACACCTAAAGGCAAGGAGGTTTCACTCGGCACGAAAGTGGCCGAAGATGCCTCCTTTAATGAGAGTGATAACAAGAACACTAGTGAGCCCGAAGTTGTAGTGAAACCCCCCACATCCGCGCCGTTTCCCCAATGGTTAGTATCTCACACCAAAGAGTCCTTTTATGAAGATGTGTTAGACATTATTAAGAAAGTAAATTTTAATTTACCTTTTCTCGATACCATAAAGAAAATTCTCACGTACGCTAAGTTTCTTAAGGACTTACTTACGGTGAAACGAAAGTTAAAGGTAAAAAAAAATGTGTTCCTAGCACAGAACGTCAGCTCAATACTATCAAGTGACCTTCCACCTAAATTCAAAGATCCGAGTGCACCCACTATTTCGTGCATCATGGGGAGAAATCAAATTGAGAGAGCTCTAATAGATTCAAGGGCAAGTGTCAACATTGTCCCATATTCCATCTATAAGAAATTAGTTTTGGGGGCCCTTAAGCCCACAAACATGACTCTCTGACTCATAGATAGTTCTGTAAAGATACCTCGGGGAATCATTGAGGACGTGATCGTTCGAGTTGTCACATTCTACTTCTCGGTGGATTTTATCGTTTGGGACGAGGAGCCCTCCGTTGTACTGAGTAATCATGTCCCCATCATTTTAGGCCGCCCATTCTTATCTACGGCTAATGCATTGATCAACACTCGAAATGGGCGCATACAACTTACGTTCGGGAATATGACCCTCAAAACAATAATCTTTAACATCACCAATCCCGAGGGTGATGAGGGCGAATCATGAGAAATGGATCTTATGGAAGAGATGGTACACAAGCATGAGAGGTCCCACTAGCGAGAGACGTTAGGGGTGTGCCTTATTTCATCAAGTGAGAGCAGTAGTTTTGACGATGAGAGAAAGGTGGGGGAGATGTGTGTAGTGACCGCCATTGAGAGAAAGAAAGACTAGTTAGAGGAGAGAAAAATAGTGGAGTTAGAGATTGAGCGAGTAAGCGAGGATGTGGGCATTACTCACAAGAGAGAGTTAGGGGACGTGAGCAGAGAAGATTTTGAGAAAGAATTTGTGCAGGTGGATGAGAGCCTGAATGTAGAAGTCCAACCTTTATTGGACTCATTTAGTTACTTGGATGAGAGAAAATGGCAAGATATAATAGATGAATTCCTTCGCAATGACCATCCCTCCACATCACAGAAGTCTCCAAAAGAGAGTGAAAGAGAATGTTCGAAACACACTCAAGAGAGCGAATTAGGAGATATAAGTCCTCAAGACTTTGAAAAATAATTTGGGCCGGTGGAAGAGAGCCTTACTGTTGAAGTCCAATACCTATTGGACTCTTGTAGTAACTTAGAAGAAAGAGAATGGAAAGATAAAATAGATGAATTCCTTCTTTGTGACCATCCACCCATACCACTTGAGCTCCCGGAGGCGATTGAGGAGAAAAGTTGTGTTTCGTCCGACTTAGAGCGCGACCCATGCGTTCAAAAAATTAAAAGAAACCTAGGTGTTCCCTTCGAGTCGTTGCACGCAAACCATGCTTTGAGTAAGAATCACGAGGATCCCTTTCCGATTAGTCACGACGAGTCTCCCGGTATTTCCCTTATCTATGGGTGAGGTGCCAACTTGTTCTGATTATTGGTAAACAATATGAAGACGAGAGAGACAAGGAGAGCATTGTACCCCGTTCATGGGGTCGGGTGAGTTTGTGGAGAGATGAGAGGTCGTCACACCCCCGATGCTTATGGGGTGATTTTTGTTGTATTATTGAGTCATGTGTTAGTGTCATTTAGTGTCTTTTTGCAATTTAGATATTTGTTTGTTTTATTTGTTACGCTTGTTATTTGCTCTTCTTTAGATTTTTAGTCCTTTTGATTGAGGACAATACAAATGTCTAAGTTAGGGGGGTAACAAGTGCGTCTTTTAAAAACTTCACAAATTTTAAAACGCCCCAAAAAAATTAAAAATTAGAAAATTTCAAAATTTTCCAAAAAAATTGCAAAATTTTGAAAAGCCAAAAATATTATTCTTCAAAATAAATAAAAATTAGAATTTAAACTTTTCAAAAATATCATCAAAATTTTGTCTGAAGTCTGAAATTGTAAAAATAAAGAGCACAATGACGAAATTGACCAAAGATGGAAATTGAGCCAAAATTGACGACATAACGAATAATTGTAGAGATTATCCACCCGGTGAGATTTCGAGCCTATCGATTTTTCTGAGTTTTTAAATAAATCCAAGTTAATTGTTAACTCAAAGTTCTATTTAGCGTTTACAAAAGTCGTTGATGATCTCTATTCATTTTTTTATCGTTATGGGAAATATGTGAGATGTTGTCTCAAAATGCGTGCTAAATATATCTCTAAACTTAAATTAATCTCGAAATACGTATAGTAAAGAATTTAGCAATTTGGACAATGAAGTAGACCCTCATTTGACACCCAAAAATATTATCCATAAAAAGTTGTGAAAAATCATCCCTTTTCATTTGATTAACATGAAACACCAAATTAGCCCGAAATTGTGAACATGAAAATTTTAGAAATTTAGTCCAAAAAGGTGTAATAAAAAGGGGCGAGAGAAAAATAGAAAATGCACAAGAAAAGAAAAATAAAAAGAAGAGAAAATGAGCAAATGAGCAAATGCCCGAAAAAGCACTAACGAACATCACAAGAAAATTTTCCAATTCCAAAAATATCCAACCATCTCCTTTTACCCATTATACCTTATAACCTGAAAAAGTCCAAACCGAGTTCGAATCACGAATTTGGTTACCACGGGGAGAGTTAAGGTACAAAATATAATAACAGGGATTAAATGTGTGAGTACGAGGTGATGTTTCCGTTTTCCAATGATCGTATTTCGATGATGACATATTTTCACCATAAATATTTAGTCTTTTAAATTTGTGTGCGTGAACTTCTATTCCATTATATTTGTTCTTTATATCACGCGTGCCGAGAGAATAAAATCATTCCTAGTGATTCATTTGTGAGGGTATTCCGTGAGCATTTGAATCAAAACGAATTTTCGAAAAAGTAACGTAATGATCAATTAGTGCAAATTAGCGATTAAATTTATGGCTTCGCACACACGCACACACACTATGATTTGAGAATCTTGAATATGAATTTTTGGTGACTATTTTCTGGAAACTTGAAATTGTATATTTTTTAAGTAGTTTGACTTTACTTTGAGTCTAATTTTGTGGGTATCTTCACTGCAAACCCTCACGAGACACAACTCGTCCTACAAGGGTAACCTATGGGTTTAAAGGCTTGTTGCATATGCTAAATGAAATCGCTTGCCCGCAAAAGTGGTATTTTACCTCAATAAGTGAAATTAGAGAATTGGGCTAAGTTAAAGATTCTTTTGTACAGTGATCAGGACGTGCAAAGTTCTAAGTTAGGGTGGTTTGATTAGGCACAAATTCTTCACATTTATCCCCTTAATTTTTGTATTTGTATGATCTCGTGCAGTGTAAATAGCTTGGATTTGTCTCATATTTACTCTACTAACCTTTTTTGTCAAGTATTTAATATTTTTTTTTATATCTCTTACGTGTTTTACAGGTATTTCATGAAAGAAAGTGCAAGAGAGAACTCAAAATAGTGAAAGAAACCAAGAAATGGGGAGTTGAATGGCACTTTTGTAATTGTTCATCCTTCCGGAGGTGGGTTCAACTGGAAAGTTAAAGATCTTTCAATTACAAGAACACTGGAAAAATTGGCACCTTAATCTGAGCTACGGTGAAGAATTTATGATCAGTTAAAGATGAGAGAAGTCAAGAAAAAAGTTCTAGAGGAATTTCAAGGGCGATCCGAACCTATAAAAAATAAAAGAGCCGGACCGGTTGGAAACAAAATCTATGAATAAAAAAAAGAGTGATCCGGACCTATTAAAAATAAAGGATCCGGACCGCCCCTGAGCATATGTGTGACTCAAATAAGGAAGAGATCCAGACCATTTTGGATTTTCTCAGAATTTCATTTTCTTTCGTAGAGTTTTATGTAGGCTCAATCTCTTGCAAATTTTGGGGGCTATTTATTCAAGGTTATTACACAATATTAGGGTTACGAAAAAATTATATTTTCAGTAGTAGTAGAAGGGGTTTTTAACCAAAAACCCTAGTTTTGTCACAAAGTGAATTTTGAGTGAAGATTGAAGTTTTATTTCTAAAATTTCTTCAATACAAGTAATATTTTTCCTTCAATCCTTCAGTGTTTACTTAGATTTGTTACTTCTTTTGATTCAGCATTTTATTCTTCCCCATTCTCCATACATTATGATGTTTTTTTTTCAAAAATTGTGTTTTTATTTAGTTTAGTTATGTCCGGCTAAGTTTCTAAGGGTTGGGATGCATGAATCTAACTCGATGTTCTTTACATATGTATAAAATTAAGTTTTTGAATTAAATAATTGGTCAAATCATGTTGTGTGGTGATCAGAACCATTGTAGGACTTTTGATCTCATTTGCCCTAGGTAACCGGGATGCTTAAGAATGCAACGCGCGTGTAGCTATCTTGACACTACTTTATTCTTACTTTTGATTATATATGATGTGGGCTTGAACCTCATATATATAATATTTGAGATTAATAAATACTGTATTTAATCATTTATTTCAATTCAAGAGTTGATTTTAACATTGGTAAATGCACTAGGGTTGGAGGATTGTGTCCTAACCTATTGTTCTCATTAGTAGTAAGTCCTTCATACATTTGTTAACTGCTCTTAGATTAATTAGCATAGATGCATTTCATTAGTATTTAGTTCAGTTAGTTGTTAATTTAAATCTGCATTTAGTTCATAATAAATCTACCATTCAAAGCATCTTTTCACTTCTTTTAGAGTCAGGTTAGGGTTCTCCGTCTCTCCAAACATCGTCACGATTTTCTCGTCCTATTTCCCTAAGGATCGATACCCAACTTATCGGGATTATTACTTGAGCGATAGTCTTGAACTGGAGCCTAGATAAGCAAGAACTTTAGAACACTTTTTAAGTCGCGTCACATTCGAACGAGTGGGCAAGTCGGTCAAAGGAGGAAGGGCCTATTTTTCAAACGAGGTTTGAACGACCTTCTAATGAAAAGGACCTGATCGATTTCCATCGTTCTTTGTAATCTCGTTGGGACGCTGTCATTCGAACGAGGTGTGTTATTCAAATGAGGGGTAGTTTTCTATTAGAATGATTTGGTGTTTGACCCATTTAGCCCTACATTTTTCCCTCGTTATAACTCTCATTTTAACAAGTTCAAACGAGAGGAGATCTCATTCGAATGAGGTCCAAAATTGTTCAAACGACTAGTCAAAATTTTGAAATTTCTACACATTTTAATGTGTTGTCGTGACGTGGAGCGTTGGATTTGATGAGTTGTCAAGCTCTCAATGGCTCAGATCAAAATGTGGGTTAATAGGGATTATAACCATTGGTTAATGGGCTAAGTGTTTGTGGGGTTAAATAGAGGTGAGAGGGAATGGGCAAGTCATTCACATCAGATTTTTGAGCTCTCTCTCTAAGCTACACTCCTCAATTTTTAGCCCATTTCCACCATCCCCAAGGTTTTTCCTTCCATCCCAAGCCTTTTTCGAGTTATTCCAAGGCTAAATACACCAATTTCAAGCCTAGTTTAAGGTAGAAGTTGGGTAGAAACATCCATTGTTGGAGCTCTCTTGAAGCTTTGGAATTTTTAGTAGCTTTTAAGTCTTGCCCTTTAGTCTCTCCTCTACAAATCCAAGGCAGAGTTTTCCTCCAAATGTTTTCAAGATTAAAAGCTATTACAATGCATGCTAGAAGGGTTTATTTTTAAAGTAATACTTTTTATTATATTTATTTTAAGTTTTCTTGCATAAAAATGGGGTTTTTATTGAGTCCATTTTTATACAAGAAAACTAGTGTAGATAGATTTTTAAAGAACAACTAATATTTTAATCTGGAAATATGAGAAAACAAGTACAAAAATCAACTTCCATGTTAAATCATGCTTGGTAGAATATTTAAGGATATATAGGTTTGAAATCCTCTTAGAAATGTGTGAAATATTGTAGTTTGTTGATAAAGGACTTATAAACAAGATATATGGAATTAAAAATGGATTTCTTGATGAAATAAAGAAGTTAAAAATATTAAGCCTAAATATGTTGTAAAATTTTGAGGAAATGAAGAGAAAATGACATTTAGTATAACATATATGTATGAAGGTAAAGTGGAAATTTTAGTAAAAATGGTATTTGTGATATTAAATATGTTTTTTGAAAGGAAATATAAAGAGATGGGATTTTCAAGGAGCAAAAGGATAACGTATGAATTTTGGACATAAGTTCTGGAAATATGGTTTTGAACATAAAATGACAATTTGTAATGCCATAATGGGAAAATATGCATTTGTCAAAGATTTCGGTAAATGAAGGGTAAGAAGGTAATTTTAGTAAAATTAGAGGGTCCTAGCGGTTGGATTTCCTCATTGACGGTCGATTTTGTGAATAAGCGAATAAATGAATTAAATGACATGAAAATTATGAAAGTAAAGGAATAATGTGGACATTGGTAAAAATATTAAAATACATTAATGTGGACTCGAATGAGATCAAAAAATAATTAAAAAGGTCCAGGAGCCCTTGGGATAAAAGACCCAAAATACTGTTCAGAGCAAACGATAGCAAAGTCTACGATGTGGAGCTCGTTAAATGAGAATAATTGGATGATTCCCAGAAAAGGTATTGGAAACGAACTCGGTAGTTCTTAAGAAATATAAATAAGACAACCTAAAGGATAAAAATGGAGACTAAGGAATAAAAAGATTAAATAGTCTTGAGACCCAGTGAAGGGCGGCTCAAAATGGTTAAGTGTGAGAATGAGCACATCGCTCGGGTGAATTGCATAGTAGTTGCACTAATACTAGCTAAATAGATAAATATTTTTAAATTGCTAAACTACATCTTATATGTATAGTAATTTTATAAAAAAAAATGTATAGCTTAGTATTTCCCCCCATGCCTTTTATGTTAAATCCCCCCCCTCCCCGGTACATTGGGCAGGGACATTGGCAAGAACGTCGGTAAGACCCCTAAGGGTAATAATCGTCGTTAGAAAGCTCTACCATTATATTTAAAACGTGTCATTTTGAAATGTTGGATTTAAAATATTTTATATTATTCTAATCGTGCCACGGGCCAAGTGTTGTAATAATACAGGAACAATCATAATTTATTTCTTAATTATTAAGCATTGTTGAATTCAACGAATGTTCGTGAATAGACCTTGAAAATCAATCTAACTACGTAAAGTGGCCATTATTTCTCAAATTATACCCGATAATTTAATCATTAAAAAATGGTGCATTTAAAGGATTTCTCTTAAATAATGAAATTGGACCCCCTTCCTCTTTAACTCTTTGACTCGGTATGGGTTGACTCTACGGTGACCCAAACCCGGGTTAAGGCATTACAGTTGTTCTGCTTGAGATGCTAATATGAAAGGTTCATCACTCTCTCGATCATCCTTATATTTAAAGTGCTTGAAGTTCACTACCGTAAAGTTGAAATCGTCCACTTTTGTACCCATTAGAGTTTCAACTTAATCACATCTAAATAACAAAAACTTCATGTCGGTAAGATATTGAACTTCAATTACTATTGCCACCTCCCCATAATATGTAATATCACCTACAATATGGTTTTAATCTTTTTGACTCGGAATAACTCATTTATTTGTCTTTTTTAACAACTCCTCTATTTTGAGTTTTCCTTCACCTATCAACATTCTTCACTCGAAATTGAAAACCTCCAAAATTATCATATTTGAATCTAACTGCATCCTTTAGGGGCCCTAAAGACAAGAATTTGATTTCATTGGATAGTTCAACGTCATCGGCTGCCATTCTATTCACCTATAATATTGTAAAATAAATGTAAATAAAAAAATATAATACTTATTTATTATTCAAGTATCTATTTAGATATTTTTAGTTATACGATCCTTAAACCATATGTGTAACCACTATAACAAAATGAGCATTAGTTAACGAACTAATTTTATGATTACTAACACTATTATCCCATTATGATTTGTTACTTTAAAATACCGTTAGTAATCGAATATAAGTGTAACTAATTCTAATTCAATATTTTAAAAGTGGACATAATAAAACAAAAGGAAATTTTTCCTCCCAAACAAGAGAAACTCTCTCCGACCCCCTTACACCCAAAAGAAAAACCTTCTCTTAGAAATATATGCATCTTCGTGCACCTAGGGTTTATCAAACTCATGTCCTCTCCTTGTACCTCAAACTCCATCACGTCACCTAGGGTTTCACAAAATCTTGGCCTCTTATCAAACACCATCGCGTGAACTAGGGTTTCACGATTTGGAGTAAGGCTATGCTGCAAGAGTTAGATCAGTTGTTTTGTGTTCTTTCTTAACTAATATAGTCATATTAATAAGGTAGACCTTAGTTAATATGAAGAAACATTAGTCCCTTTCCATATTTCACTCAGTCGATTCTTTGATTTATTATTAAAATCATTATTGAAAAAAAATTGATCAGGCATTCGGTATGAGGGTGGGTTTAAGGAGAAAATCACCTTTTTTTTCTCTATATTTTAGGTCTGTATGGTATTTCCTTGCTTATGTTTCTATCATTTATTTTGATTCAACGAAGTTATTGAAAATTCATCAGAAAAATGAGTAAATATATAAATGGGTTTGATTGTTTAAATTTTGCTTTTAGATATTATATTATTATTTATATATTTGAAGTACTTTATGACCTCATTATCTTTTCAGTTACTCTACTTGGTAATGTCTTCGTATTTTTGCATCTTGAATACTTCTTGAATGTAATAATTGTCACCTTATCTTTATTTGGTTCTTAATAATCGACTCATCTGTTGATTATGTGATGCTATTTCAATTACTATTAAGAGACGTTAGTACTTAGAGTTGTATTTATCTTCCCAACCATTGAAATCATTTTTTTTTGGGATTATTACTGTTATGATATCACTTAATATGCATTGTCCTTTTGTTTTGGTTCTAGAATAGGTTGGATGTGCTTGGTTTAGAGACTATATATACGGAAACAATTATTAACCTAGGAGATCAAAACAATGTTATTGTTGAACAAATTTTGTTATTGTTTCTAGAGCTTTTAAGAAGGGTGTTGCTAAACGTTGGTTATTGGTTATGCTATGTGCAGTGTTAGTCTGTCAATGTTGCATGAAAAAATAAATGTTTAGTGGTCATAATAATTCACATATTTGGATAATTATGGTTTATATAGATTCAAATATTCTCTCTGTTATTTTTAAATATATATTTTTCTCTTAGTATGTAAGTTTCTTTTATAAATAAACAGTGGCCACTTCTATAAAAATGTAAATGTTGAACATAGTGTCGTCATTTATGTGGACTATTTTTTTTATATATTCTTGGGATTTAAATAGTGTGGTGATCATAATTGAATTTGTTTAAATTCAAGATAGGCTATCGGATCTGGAATATATATATATATATATATATATATATATATATATATATATATATATATATATATATATATATATATATATATGCCATTTACCATTTACAAAATCAGACAAAAGCATTATAAGACGCGTGTAATAAGGAAAAAAATATTAACAAAAAACTCCATTAATAAATTAGAATTAGTAAGTATAAAATACCGTTACTAATTTTGGATTTAGTAACAGTAAAGTAACGTTGGTAAATCCAGAATTAGTAACGGTATATTACCGTTACTAAATCTAGAATTAGTACTCGGTAACAATTTGTTACTAATTTTATTCTTAATGCTTTTTCCAACAGAAAATTACCGTTACTAATATTTTTTGTAAAGGTTAAATACTATTACTAGAGGCACATTTTGGTGTATTGAACTCTTTGTTGTGAAGACGATTAACATGAAGCTTTGTTTATCTTGAGGGTAAATTGATGAAAGTTCTGCGAGATGTCTTCTACAAAATACAAACATAGTCATATATCTATTTCATACAAATTATAAGAAAAGTTTTTACCCAAGTAGGTTTAATGAGACTTAATGAATGGTATCACCACCCAAATGTTGGTAAGAACATATCAAAGAGCTTGCGTATACATTACATGATCAAGTTCAAATGGAACTTTTTCCCATGTGTAGGATCATCCATATATCCATTATCATCATTTCTAGATGATCTATTACGCTTGGTTTCCAACCCATGTATCATGAGCAAAAAGTCAGACACTCTTCCACAAAGATAGAGTTAGCGATTGAGGCCTCACGATGATCTCGTTTATAAATGTGGAGTTTTAAGGTGTGGAGAAAACTTTCAATTAAATACATCCAATAGTAAAGGACACAACCAACAATTAGGAGTTCACGGGGAAAATGTATAGGCAAGTCTTCTGTCACATAAAAAAAACTCGAGGGGAATATCTTCTCAAGGATGCAAAGTGTTAGAGCCATCCCATCTTCAAACTATTCCAAATTAGTTACCGTAATTTCACTTGAGCACAATATCATGAAGAAATTGCTTAATTAAATTAAAGCTTTGATAATATGCTTTGGTAATAGCCTTCGTGATGCTATTAGAAGTAATTTTTATAATAAAATGTGTTTATCATAGATCTTTAATCCATAAATATTTCTTTTTTGCATGTGCATGCATTGAGAAATGTTTGATGATTAACTATCGAGAGTCTTAACATCCCCAAAAACATTTTTAAAAAAGTCCTTCTCTTTGTTACTCATCATGAACTCTATTGAGGGAATGTAGTCTAGATTTGACCCTCATGGTTGAGGATGTAGCTGAGATCTAATATTCAACTCTTTGAGGTCTGGTCTTTTCGAGACTTTAAATTGTACTGTGTATTAACTTTAGTACCCAAAAATGTAAATAGGACATTATCGCACATGTTCTTCTCAATATGCAAGACGTCGAGATTATGGAAAATGAGATTATCCTTCTAGTACGACAAATCAAAAAATATATTTTTCTTCTTCTTACCCATTCTATGTTTCAACACTTTCTGTGTTTTCTTTTCTAGCGCCTCTCTTTCCCACCTTCTAAAGACACATTCCATCTTATATTTAGTTTCAATGTCAAGATCGTTCAATTATTTCAACACTTCTAAGACCTAAAGTTCCAATGGGTGACGGTCGTAATTCTATGCTTCATTAAATGGCGTCTTCTACCTACAAAACCAATGGCGAGGGTCTAAGAATCATTGATGATCCCAATAATACACTACACAAAAACAAGCTCTTAGTAACGGACTAATATTATGACTATTAACACTATTATATCATTATTATTTCTTACCCTACAATACCATTAGTAATTGAATATAAGTTTTACTAATTCTAATTCAATATTTTAAGAGTGAACATAGAGAAACAAAAATAAAAATTTCCTCCCAAACTAGATAAACTCTCTCCGGCTCCCTTACACCTAAACGAAAAACCTTCTCTCAAAAACATCTACCTCTTCATGCACCTCTTCGCACACCTAAGTTCTATCAAACTCACGGCCTCTCCTCGTACCTTAAACTCCATCACGTCACCTAGGATTTCTCAAACTCGTGGTCTCTTCTTAAACAACATCGTGTGACCTACGGTTTTACGATTTGGAGTAAGCCTATGTTGCAAGAGTTAGATCAGTTATTTTGTGTTCTTTCTTGAGTAACATAGTCCTGTTAATAGGGTAGACCTTTGTTAATATGAAGCAGCATTAGTACCTTTCCATGTTTCACTTAGTAGATTATTTTATTTATTGTTATATCTTTATTGGAAAATATTGATCATTCGGTATAGGGTGGGCTCACGAAGAAAATATCTATTTTCTTCTCTATATTTTGGGTCTGTATGGTATTTCCTTACATATGTTTCTATTATTTATTTTTATTAAAGGAAGTAATTTTAAATTATCTGGGAAAATGAGTAAATATAAATGGGCCGGATTGTATAAATTTTACTTTTATATTATTTTATTATTTGTAAATTTAAAGTAATTTGCGACCTCATTATCTTCTAAACTGGAAATTTACAAAAAAAATGGAACTATTCATTTTACTTCTCTTTACTTTCATAGTAAAGTATTGTACTTTGCTTTATAATATCATCAAATAACATATTATATGTTATGATATAGTATATTCCATTCCTATGTGTTTTTCAAAATAAGGTTTAGTGTGCTTGGCAATTTCTTCATGTTTTTTTAGCTCGAATACTTCTTGAATGTAATAATTTATCACCCTATCTTTGTTTGGTTCTTTTAATAACCGACTCATTTGTTGGTTATGTGTTTATATTTCAATTAATATCAAGAGAAGTTAGTATTTGGAGCGGTGTTTATCTTCACAACCTTTGAAATAAATATTGCTTGGATTCTTATTGTTATGATATCACCTAATATGTGTTGTCCTTTTGTTTTGTATCTATAATAGGTTGGATGTGCTTGGTTTGGAGACTATATGTACGAAAATGATTTTTGACCCAAGAGATCCAAACAATATTATTGTTGAAGATAGTATTATTAGTGCTATAACTTTCAAGAAGGGTGTTTCACAACGTTAGTTATTGGTCACTGTATGTGCAGGATTAGTGTGTCAATGTTCCACGTGAAAAACAAATATTCAGTGGTCATCATAATTTATATACATGGATAATTTTTATTTATACAAATTCAATTTTTTTCTCAATTATTTTTAAATAGAGATTTTTCTCCTGGTATGTAAGTTTCTTCTGTAAATAAATAGTGGTGTATTCTATAAAATATAAATTTGAATATAGTGTCGTCAATTACGAGGAGTAATTTTTATATGTTCTTGGGATTTGAATAGTGTGGTGAGCATAATTGAATTTATTTAAATTCAGGATAGGATACAGAATCTTGAGTATATATATATATATATATATATATATATATATATATATATATATATATATATATATATATATATATATATGTGTGTGTGTGTGTGTGTGTGTGTGTGTGTGTTAATATTACTAACAGACCTTTACCATTAGAAAATCAAACAAAAGCATTACTATTATCGTCTAAAAATGGTGAGGCAATTGATATCATAGTGACGGGGTTTCTAGTGATAGCAAATAAAGAAATAATAGGAAATAAAAAGAGAATGGGGTTGCGAGACAATAGGATTTACGCGGTTCGGTCCAATAATGGTACATACGTACACGGGTGCAGTAATTTCTTAATATGTAATTGAGAATACACACTTAGGGTTTATACTCAGACATGGAAGACTTAGTCGTCCCTTTCCATATGGATTTTCTCGCAATTCTAATACCATTACACTTACGAAATCTTATGGGACGGTGCAACAATTTCTTAATATGTAATTGAGAATACACACTTAGGGTTTATACTCAGACAGGGAAGACTTAGTCATCCCTTTCCATATGGATTTTCTCACAATACCAATACCATTTCACTTATGAAATCTTATGGGACAGGTTGACTTACTTTATAGGTCAGGTAGTTATACCATTTCAAATATGATAATAGGTTAGTATGAGTTAGTTAGAGCTCATGCATTGTGGGTATGAGTGGAAAACAACCACGTTTTACTGTATTCTCCACGTGATCGATTGGGGTACCTTTCATATATCTAAAAGCATAGGGGTACGGTGTGAGTGAAATAATATACCAATTGAAGACAGCTATCAATTGAAGTTTGCCGACGAGATGAGTACCTAAGCCGACCTTCTATTAGAATGAGGCCGACCATAATTATAGTGATAATGTGGGCCCTTCCTTGTGCCACCTGAACTCCATGTAAGCTAGTAATATAAGGTTGTAACAGTAAGACCCCACGACTTCATGCATGAGGTTTCAAGTGGTGAGGTTCTTTATGTAGTGGATACTTCAGAGTGAGTGGACGGAGTATTTAGTTTGTTCGTTATTGATGCATGTTGGTCGACTTGTGCCGAGAATATTGCCTTTTTTGTTTATGAATATATTAAGGACACATAGAAGGAAACTGAATCATCTCTCTGTAATGATTGTTGCCAAGAACGTGTGTAGGTTCTCTGTGGCGCCGATTAAAGTGTGCAGACTTCACGTCTTCCTATGAAGTGACTCTTCCACTGCCTTTTAGAAACTATAAGTACATGCTTTGTGCTTCTTCCCAAATCACAACAAAATACAATCTAAATTTTAGTGAGAGAAAAATAAATACACCTCCGTTCCTCTTTGCAAGGCTTTGGTATGTTATAATGACTTATGGTTCTTCCGTGCATTGAGGATATTTTCTAGTGTTGTTTCTTGTCTATTACCTTTGTCTTTCGTTTCATCTTCCAGGTGCCCCTCTTTCCATCTCCTTTAGGGTTTCATTATTCACCATAGCCTTAGTTTTCCTTTTCTAGTTGGTGTGTTGATTGTTGTGGAGGTTTTTTGGTGGATTCCAGTAATTTATAGAATAATTGAGTTGGTTGGATTAGGATTGTATGGGTCTTATAGATTTCATCACAATTTTGTTATGTTTTGTAGTCCATTACTTATATCCTTGATTTTCTTGTGGCATCTTTTCTTTTCTTTGGGACAAGTTGTTATCTTTATGAGTTTCCCTCCAGATATTCAACGTGTATACAGATTTGTGTAAGAGCTTCATTCTGAATGACCAAGAATCAAAGCTCGACTATTTCCACGCCCCATCCTAGGTACACATCCCAAATTTAATGGCTCAGCCCTTTGTCCAGACGAACCTTTTATTAGATTACTTGTAGTAGATAATCTGGACGTAGCTTATTCTGCTCCCCTTTTCAGAAATTAATTTGGATAGTAAAGAATCAAAGTCAGACATCAATTTAGAATCTTATTCTAACGCTACTAGGTCTGATTAAGCTGAGGATGTGACGCATGGCAGTAGGATCCTTTTTCGTCTACATCCTCAGTAGAAGGGTCTTTCCCTGAGGCTGCATAGGTAGAGGAAGAGGGCTCTGTAAAACCCCGTCCTTTTGGAGATAATTAAATTCCATAATTGAATATAAATTGGAATTTGGAGAAATTATCATAAATAGTGATTTTTGGGATTTTCGAGGATTAAATGATTTTCGATGGATGAAATAATTACTTTGGGAATTAAGTAAATGAATTGGAGTATTTTAATAATGTGTTGCTGCCAGGTAAAGCGACAGAAGATAATATTTTAATGGGAATACTGCATTTATTTATTTTGGGTTGAAATAGTGATTTGCGGTCAAGTACCTCGGATGGAAATTTCGACTGCGCCGTGAGTCTCGAAATGGCCGAGATAGTCGAAAAAGAGTGTCCGATTGTCGAAAATGAGTTTCGGATAATTTTAGAGGTAAAAGTAACTCGTAATTCGGTAAACGAGTCATTTTTGGGTTTTAAGGGTTAAAACCCTTTTCTCCTTATAAAAGGAGGGAGAGAGGGAGAAAAGGAGAAAAAGAAGAGAGAAAAGAGAGAAGAGAGAGAGGAGGAGAGAAAAAGAGGAGAAAAGGGGGAGATTCCGGCCAACCTCCGCAGGATTCGGCTCGAGGTCGCCGGATTATATCCACGAGGCAAGTGTTTACTTGCTTTATTTACTTTTTTGCATAAACATCTCATACCGTAGTTTGGTATAAACAAACCCTAAAGATTTTGGGTTGGGTTTTCGTGGATAAAACGGATTTTTGGGAGTTAAAACAAATAAACCCCTAAAAATTTCATATTTGGAGAAACTTAGAAATTAATCGAAATAAATTGGTGGTTTAGGGTTCTAGGATGTTTAGAACCCTTAAAATATGTATATTTGTAGTTGGTTGATGTTGTAGGATGTTGGTTAAGGCGACAAAAGCATGGGAGAAGCTTTAATAGCCGAAACCGTCTCGGAGAAGATAATGAATAGTAAACCCGTGGCTTGTAGGGCCATTTCGGCCAGGAAGAGGACTGATTTAGCTTTCGGCCAAAACATGAAAATTGTATATCTTTTCGATACGGTCGCATGGGCACTAATCGCTTATTTTTAGGATTTTTCCTCGATTTGATATGATTTTTACAAGATGGAAGTTCCGGGTTGAAATCATCAACTCGGAAATCAAATCGGAAATTGAAAAAATAACAGCTAGAATTAATCGTGTAGATGTTTGCGATTATTTTTGGTGTAGTTTAGAAAACCTGATAATGAAATTGGGTTGTTGGATGGAGGATTTGAGGAAATTAGTGTTGAGGACCTGGTGTGACCGGTCGACCGCGCCCCTAAGGCCGGTCGACCGCGTCAAGGAAAAGTGGCATTCTGCTTTATTTTGTAGGCTGATTTGCAACCCGCGGTCGACTGGGGGTCCAGGACCGGTCGACCGGTACCCTATTTTCAGCCCAAGATTTTGGAGATTGTTAATACTTCTCCTCTTTGAGTTTAAAGCGGGATTTCTAAATTTGAGTATAAAAGGGTATTATGATCTAAAGAGATAACATAATTATGTTGATTATGGATGAGTGAATCCGACGAAATTATTAGGATGAATTGGAGAATATACTTATTTAGTTAATGCAAATGGGTATATTTGGAGATATCTAATAAATCCGTAGATGGGATTAAGGTATGTATTATTTATTGAAGTAAGAAAATACTTTGGGTTTAGTATCATGCTTATATGAATGCATGATTATGATTCTTTGAGGGAATCTTTGGGATTAATGGTCATCGTTAGATGTAGTTGGAAATTATGGCCATATGTATATATTCGAGGATGAATATATAGTATATGTATATATATACTATATGATTAAATTATATATATATGATATGATGTAAATGATTTTGAAAATGTAAATACGAATATTTTCAAAATGGAAAGATAAATGATTTTTTATAATTGATAAATCATGGTTACACACCTCCCTAAATCGCTATCGTAAGGGAAGTTGCGTGCGTATGGTGATGCCCCGTGGCTAATGAATGCAGGGTGGATATAGTCCTAGGCCATATGAGCAATTATATTTTTACTGCGCTGGTTAGGTGATTCTGGGTGTGGTCATGACTATCCCGCAGGCATATGGCTGCTTCCCGATGTTGGTAGGTTCCCAGGTTGTCTTGTTTGATAGGCCCTGGAAGATGATAGCCATTTAGGGGCGCGTCCAGTGGGGAAACCCGGAGGGACGGTCTTAGATATGTTAAAGCAATTTATGATAATAAATTGGATTTAAATACATTTTTGGCTGGAAGAAGGGAAATGGGATATATGGTTGGCTTCGGTAACGCTTCCCGGATGGAAGAAGGGAAGTGGAAGCATATGATATGGTAAAAGCATTTTATGATAATAAAAATGTCTTTTAAATACATTTCCTGGATATGAGAAGGGAAATGGGTTGTTTTAAAATGGAAAAGCATTTTTATGATAATAAAATTGGCTTTTTAAAAAGTTATATGATATGTTAAAGCAATTCATGCCAATGAATTGGCTTTTAAATATATTTCTTGGATATGAGAAGGGAAATGGAAAGTTTTGAGATAAATATGATAAGTATTGATAAATACTTTGTATATGGTAATCGTCACTACGGGAGATATTATCCGGATGTATATTGTAAGACATATATAAAATATGTATTTATACATTTATTTTGTGCTACAGGCCTAATGGATCTCTACCATTAACCCTGCCAAGTAATAGTGTATCGGGGGGGTTCCTTGTTTGAATTTCACTTCGCGAGACACCCCAAGCACGAACTTAGTGCAGTGTTGTGAATGGAGGGAAGTTTAGCCCTTAGCACTTGGACTATCTAGGGTAGATAGTAGTTGGGTGATAGACTAGTTTAGCAGGGTAGCTTGTCTAGGATGTTTAGAGGGATACGTTAGGTGTGCACTAATAGAAGAGAGGTGAGGGGTATCTCATGGTAGTGCGATACCAAACGTAAATATGAGATAAAACCTTTTTCAAAATAATAAGGCATTATGCACTTGCTAAATATTTTTAAACTCGGGCTTTGACCCATTTATCTACTTTTCCTCTCTTTCTATATTATATATATATATAGGTGTCCAGACACCGGGGAGACTGGATGGAATTTCTTTCGAGTCAGACGCCTGCTGCAGCAGTTGTGGATGCATGCAGGTTTTTGATAGACGCTTCTATCCTTGTAATCTAGATAGGAGGTACTGTGTAAATATTTGGTCCAATGGTCCAATTGCATTTATTTATTCTTTTAGTACAGCATTCGATATGGTTGTATAATTTGAACCGAGTGTTCGGTTATTTTATTTCATTTCATTTTCCTTTCAGTTTCATTTACGCATAAATTGTGTGTATGTTTTATTTATAATTGTTTAAAAAGAGTAGTTAAGTAAAAGTTTTTGACGCTAGCCTAATAGGTTATTAGTAATACAATGGATTTTCGATAGTGATGCTAAGAATGATCCATATGAGACTCCAGTTAAAATTTGATATAGGAGTGATCGCCCGGTATATTATTAGATGGGTTGTCACAGGCTCTTTAGAGTATTTTAACTCTTATGATCCTTCTCAAATGGATGGACATTGGTAACCATGTACCATTAATGAGGACGAATTAAATCATTTAAGGGAAAATTATTGCATACCCATAGCTATCCATACGAGGATTCCTTCATTCGAGAAAAGGTTTATGATGTGAATAATGTTGAGGATATTTCCTATGTTGAGGATATTTCCTTACTCCTTGGATTTTGTAAGTGGGGCTTAAATTAACCCTCCATCCTGTGATCAAATTCTGAGAGGTTATGAAGTGGCCTTTACCCGACTTCCCCTAATGCATATAGGATGATGTTGGGGGCTATGATGTTTTGGAAATTAAGAATTGGATTCGACCTAACTGGGGACATTATGTTCTTGGATTGAAAGACAAAGTTATGGCTCCTAGTTACTATTACTTCTCGCCTCGCAGATGAAAGTGGTATAGAGCAACAATCATAGTTGGAAGGGACAGTATGTGTTTGCGAAGGGATAATGGGAATTTAGGCATCATAAGAGAGATAGGTCGATAGGATTTCCTAGGAATAGAACAATCCTAACCAGATAGGTATTGCTTTCCTCTCTTTTTATAATCATCTTATATATTTATATACTCGTCTCTTGATATTAATAATCTTTCATATTTGATCATTACAGTGAAGAAAGCCCCCAGACTATTAGCATCATTAGTTGAGCTAATAGAGGTTTATTGTGAGAATAAACCCTCACCTTCAAAGAGCTCTTTTTTATAGAGAATTTCATTGTTGCTGGATATCACACTACTATAGGAGGTATTCCCCCATTTGAAATTGAGGTACCCTAGAAGGGATATACCCTATTTGAGATGAGTCTAGTAGAGGATGATAAGCCAAATGGTAGAGAAGCAGGTGTTCAGTTAGGTGAAAATGCCCCTATTTTTTGGTCTTTAATGAATGTTCATTTGGTTCTCTAATCATCTTACTCGTCTTTCCCTAGTCTCTTCATATCACTCTTATGAGGAGACGTATGGAATGGCCCCTTACCACATTGATGGTAAAGTAATGGAATTATCTAGGAAGAAGATAGTGTAGGTGAGCAAGAGAAAGATAGAAGTTAGGAAGAAGAAGTTGTAAGAATAGAAATAATTGGCCGAGCTGTCTACTCGGTAAAAAATGATGAAGTCGTGTCAAAGGAGAAAGACCCCATATACCCACAAGCCCCCACTATTGGGGGAAATGACCTTTCGATCATCTTGCTGCTTAGAATGTTACTAAGATGTCAAGAGTGGAGGAGACCAGACCTCCTCTTCGCAAGTTGGTGAAGGTCTAAGGTCCTACTTCTAGATATGGAGAAGTAGAGGAATTTAAATTTGACTCGATTCATAAAATTTCATCCTAGGAGTCGAAGACTGGTCCTGACTCCAAGTTGGTGGAGGTGAGCTTGCGACTGATGACAAAGCACCAACTCCTGATCTTCTTAGTCATGTTGATGATAATGTTCATTCTGCTTGATTTCTTTTATGAAACTTTTTATTTACTATTTTTGGATAATCTCTATTACCTCTTTGAGGATGTGATCACATAACATTGAAGCTATTTTTTGTTTTCATTCATGAAGTATTTTGCCTATATCTTTTATCTACGTCTAGTTGTGCTATAGCCATTTATTCATATTCTTATGGTTGTATGCATTTTTTATTGTTAAAGTATCATATGTGATCATCTTCGTACTTATGAGTACGTTCATGGATTTTTTCATGACCCCAATTACGGCAGCATTTTTCTAAGGACTAATAATTTATTATTTTGTTCGCGACCCATGGGATCGTACAAAGGATAGGTTGAGATTTTTGTTTGCAACATGTATGAAGACGATATCGTATATAAAGCTAGATTTCTATTCATGACTTATATTATCTAACGAGGCCATACAAGTACTGTTTATGACTTGCTTTTTATTTTTGACTTGTGTGAAGACAAGAGCGTACATGAAGATGGGTTTTCGTTCGTGACCTATTTTGTTTAACGAGGCCATATAAGTTCTATTATTAACTTTCTTCTTGTTCGCGACATGTGTGAAGACAAGATCCAACATGAATCTAGGTTTCTGTTCGAGACATGTTTTGTTTAACAAGGCCATACAGGTTCTATTCGTGACTTTCTTCTTGTTTGCGGCTTGTGTAAAGACAAGATCGTACATAAATCTAGTTTTATATTCATGACCTGTTTTGTTTAATGAGGCCATATGGGTTCTGTTCCTGACTTATTTGTTTAATGAAGTCATACAGAATAATTATGTTCATGATCTGTGAGGTCATACACTGATTTTGTTTTTACTATAAGTCTTGTTCGTAATCTTAAAAAGATTGTACAAGAGCTCGCATTCTTCTCGAATTTTAGGCTTAGATATGTGCACACATATCTCATGCCCGAAAAATAAAAAATAAAAGGAACACAAAAAATGGAAATGAAAGAAACTGAGATTTTATTCATATGAAACTGCTGAGTACATGATCATTTTAACATCCTACTGATAATATTTCCTTAAGTGTTCTGAATTCCATGGGTTTTTAAACTGCTCACCATTGAGTGTTTCAATGCATTATGTTCCTATCCTTACCACGATATGGCCCATGCCAATTAGGTTCAAGCTTGTTATTTTTTTGGATCCCCTTATTCAGGACGTAATCACCATCTTTCAAATTACTCTGCTGCACCCGACGATTATAGAATTAGGCGGTTCTCTATTGACATGACGTCATGCACAATGTTGCTTTCTCTCTTACCTCCTCTACTAGGTTAAGGTCTAACCTTCTCATCATATTTCTATTGGGAGAGTTAAAGTTGAGTACCCTATGACTGGAGTGTGTAATTTCAATCAAAACCACTGCTTCAGTACCAAATGCAAACATATACGTCTTCTATCCTGTTGTCGTTCTTGGAGTAGTTCTGTAGGCCAAGCACACTGTGCAACTCGTTTTCCCTTAGAGTCCTACAACCTCTTCTTGATTCTATCCAGCAATGTAACATCAGTTTGGCCATTGCATTGTGGATATCCATAGGCAAAGTGTAGTTTTCTAGTGTTTATTCAAACGCAGTAGTCTTCTAAGTATTGATTATCAAATTGTGTGCCATGACCTGTGATGAATGAAAAGGGCATGCTGTAGTGGCATACTATATTTTTTCAGATAAATTGAAAGACTCTTTCGTAAGGCATTTCCACTGATGGATCAACTTTAACCCATTTGTTGAAAATTTCTACTGCCACGACAAAGTATTTGAATCACCCCTTCATTTTTGGTAGTGGGCCAACCAGATCGATTCCCTAGATTGCAAATGCACAAGGGGAAGTGATCGCGGTAAGCGGTGCCCCAGGTGTGCAGTGGATCTTGGTATATTTTTGACACTTGCCACATTTCGTTACATAATCAGTGCAATCGACTTTCACGGTTGGCAAGTAATATCCTTGGGTCGTATTGCATTTTACTAATGACCTTCCAACAGAGGATAGTGGTCCTTGGGCAGAGGATAGTTGCACCGACTAGCTGTTCAATCCTGGGCAGAGGATAGTGGTCCTTAGGACATGCCTTATTTAGGCCAGAGAAATTAAAACACATCCTCCACTTGTTATTCTTCTTACGGACCATTACTATATTGGACAGCCACTCTGGTTATTTAACACCATTTATGAAGTTGGTCTTCTGGAGCTTCAGCACTTCCTCTTTCGCGACAAGATTCTTCTCGGTGTAAAAAACCCGTCGTTTCTATTTAAATGGCTTAGCATCCTTCATTATGCTCAATTCGTGGAAGATGAAATTAGGATCAATCCCGGTCATGTCTTCATGGCTCCATGAGAACACGTTCTTGCGATGTCATAGGAATTATACCAGTTCCTTTTTTAGATAAGAATTTAATGATGATCCGATCTGGACAGTCTTTTATGTGCAGTCGACTTTAAGGGTAATTGCTTCAATTTCTTCGACTGCCTAACCTTTAACAATTTTCTCCTCATCCCGAGGATCAATGGATTTAATTTGGTAGGTGGTCCTCAACTTATTTTGCTCTTCTTGGTTGGAAAAAGTGTAGTAACACTCCCTTGCCTCCATTTTGTTTCCTTTAACGAATCCAACTTCATGATGAGTCAAAAACTTCAGGCACTGGTTACCGTGGATGGGAAAGCCTCAAAACTTCTTCAAAATGACTCTTCCTAGTATTACGTTGTAGGCGGAGAGCACATTTTTCCAGGATGAAGAAATACACTATTTTTGTTCGACAAGGGGGCTAATCACGTATAATGACTTCTAGTTCCACTATTCCTAGAGGGTACACCTTTTCTCCAGAGAATTCGATCAAAGGATAATGATACGGAGTGAGCTTACTATCGCGAAGATTTAACCTTTTAAAGAAGTTGTAGAACATGACATCCGTTGAACTGACATTGTCCACAAGTACTCTATCCACCCTTCCTTAATGAATCATCATAATGACAACCAATAGGTCGTCATGGGACAGATCGTCTTTAGAGAATCCAATGATCAACCTGTCTTTGTTCACTTTTCGAGGGTATGCATTTACTTCTGCTGTCAAATTCACTTGGCAAATGAGGAAGCAAGCTTTCACCTCATTCAGGCAAGCTTTCTTTTCTGCCATCTTTTCTCCTCCCCCTGCATCGCCACCAGCAATGAAGTGACATCCAAAGGATATCATGCCGACATCGTGTATGGGCTCTTTGGTCTTTTTAGGGAGGTTTGGATCTTTGTCTGAATTGTCGTCACTATAATACCTCGCCCTAGAGATAAATATATCCTATATAAATTAGATATTTTATTGAGAGAAATATTGGGAGAAAATAGATGCATGAGTAGTGAGCCATATTTAACATAAAGTGACGTGTCTCGCATAGTGATTTAAAAAGAAATTTACGTTGCATGGTCTGCATGGATGAATAAATATGTTAAATTAGTTAGTGAAAATATGTTGGTGAAGTATAACATGAATTAGTTGAGGAACGTACGTGACATGGACACAGTTAATATTATGCGATAATAGTGTCGGTACTTGATATAGTAAAGTAGAACATTGTGGATTTTTGTAAGCTTCCTCGTTAGTGATAAAAATAACTTGACCAAACATTTGAGGTGCTAAAAAACATATATATATATATATATATATATATATATATATATATATATATATATATGTATATATATATATATAAATGTCAAGGAGTTGATATGTGGAAAAAATGAAGTTTTGAAGACAGGGCCTGGTCAACCGACCCCTAGCCGCGATCGACTGACAATAGGAGGTCTTAAGACGTTTGTCCATTTTTTTAAGTGCTGTCAAAACCTCAACCCCTAAATTGTATGTGTTGTCGAGAGTGGGAACCTTATACTTGATATGGAAATGTTTGGGATGATAGAATTTCCACTTTGGCTATAGTCTAGTTGTTGGATTTATAAAACCAAAATCGTGTAAGTGGGAAATACACAAAACCCACCAGATTTCTTATTCTTCTTTCTCAACCTTTGAGCTCCCATGGAGGAGACCCTCTATCCCAGATTATTCTCACCTATCCCTACCACACCCAATCCCACTCACCACCACTAAAGACCACAACATTTCTCTCAAACCCTTATATAAATTCTAGGACAACTTGATAGAATAAGAAGATGATATTCATGATGTTTATTGGGTATTTGAAGATGAAGTTTAAAGAAGGTTTCTTGGCTACTAAAAAGATCTCACATGAAGATGAAGAATGAATTCATGGAGAAAATCTTTGTTGGGATTTTAGAGACCCCCTTGAGGCCACCTTTGGAGGTGGGGTTCCTCCATCTTCTTCACCATTTCCACCATTGTTAGATCTCATTTAAGGTGCGTAAACTAGCTTGATTTATGTTTGGTTTATATAGTATAAATTCAGCATGTTTAGTTACATATATTAGGCTAAATATATTTAGGATTGATGTAGTTTGCATCTAAGTGTTGATTAATAATCATCTTAACATTTGTATTAAAATGGGTTCCAACGAAATGATTATTAAGGGCTTTTGAAATGTAGAAATTTTTCGAATAACATTTTACGTAATAAAATGTGTTAGAATGGTGTTTAAAGTATAAATTATATAATTTTATGAAAATAAATGCATTAGGCTCGTATGAACCATTTTTATGAGACAGAGAGGGGATTTTCTACTTGAAAAATGAAGATGAATATGAGAAGGAGAAACTTTAACTTTTATGGATATTTAAATTGTGTGAAATTCATATTGAAATATATAAAAGATATGGTTTTATAATATTTGTTGTGTAAAAGTGAATCATGGAAGTTAAAGGGGTTAAAATATGTTAATAGTAGTGAAGTGGGTGTTAACATACCAATATTCATAAATAAAGTGTGTATTTCAAATTGTTCATACAATGAGACCTTAATATGAAGAAATGTGTAATTTTATGTATTAAGATATTAAAGTAGTAAATATAAGAGTGGGGTTAATTATGACATTAAGCAAGTGTTAAAAATGGTGAAAGGTGTATAAGATTTTAAGTTGAAAACTCAATAAACATTTTGGGAAAATAACACTTGTTAAAGCATTAATATGCAATCTTGGCATGAAAGGGTAAATTGGTAATTTACTGAAATTGGGACATTTTATGGAATAAAAATATTGATGAATGTTTTTATATTAGTATGGTTGGAATTGAATTAAGTCCTAAAAGGCGTAAATGATTTTGGCATAGAATGAACGTGTGTGAGAATAAAGGACTTAAAGGAGAAAGAAATTATTTTCTAAGTGTTAATGGAAAAACAAACAGTTGGGTCCGAGTTTTGGGTTCGGTGGGGTAAAAGTAAGGAAATGGAATAATGTGGATATTTGTTAAATGTTAAAACACATAAAAGGAACTCAGATGATATTGGGATAAAGCAATAAAGGTCCGGAGCCCTTGGGTGAAAATCCCTAAATCACTGGTCAAAGCATATGGTGCGTATAGCCATCGGTGTAGATCCCGTGTAAGTATGCAGTATAGGAAGATTTCATAAAAAGGTTAAATGAAATGTGGAATAAAAATCGAGAAATGGGTTGTGTGGTAATTATGTAGATACAACCTAACTTAAATGAATGAAATAAATGTGTCGATAAAGGCTAGATGGACAAGTTAATGTGTAACTCTACTAAAGTCCATAAAATAAGAAAAAAGATTAAAGAAAGTGGATAAATGGGCGGTTAAACAACCAAAATGGTGATACCTATATTTAACACAAGAATGTGTTGTAAAAAGGATTTTCAAAAGGTAAATAAGTATTTTCAAACACGACAAATGTATGTGTTGAAATGGTGATTTTTAATGAAAATACTAAAGTACATTCGAATGAACGAATAGGTTAAATTTCGGCAAAAGAAAGGGTTTTAATAAATTAAATGAAAGGGTTTCGAAAGTCAAACCGGGTGTGTTAAATAAAGTGGGAATGCTTAGTATGAATAAAGAAATCCTTGAATAATATTAAGGTCAATTAATCTGGATAAGAAAGGCTTTTGGAAATAAAACGATTCATACATCGGCATGTGTATTTTTCAAGGTATGCATATGTACATATATACATATTTTTGCATGCATGTGTTTTTAGCGTGTGAGTATTACTTTCTACCGTTCGTTTCTATATTGTTTGTATAAATCCCACTAGGCATAAGCTCACGTCCTTACTTTGTTACGACAGGATGGGAGTGGTTCTGTATTCTGAGGGCATTTTAAAGGTAAGAGTACTTTAATTATGTTTCGTTAGTAGCTTTGTTTACTAGGACTTTGGGTTGTTCCCCATGGGTCCCTCACATAGTTTATCTTAAAAATTAGAATCTCATGCTAATAAGTGAAATATTAATTAAAATAAAACTCTACTAGAAACATTATTTAGGTTGTTTCATCTCACTTCACACCTAACGCTCGAGTCGGACGGGTTGACCCACGGGTAACCCATAAATTCGGGTTGGGGCGTTACAAATGGTATCAGAGCTCTAGATTCAAGGTTCCTTTCGGGTGTGACGTGGTGAGGTTAGCATTAGATCTTTCGACATCGGTGTTGGTTTGGGCTAGTCACGCTAATTTGGTGACAGTTATGGTTCGTGTCCTTGACGATATTGTCAAAGAGGTTAGAACGATAAGTGAATTCATGCCAAGTGGCATACGTTTAAGATAGTTATATAAATCGCTTCCGTGTTTGTGATTAAGTGTATTAATAATTTATGGGTGTCCATGTGAACCAATGAGTGGTGACACTGAGTTTCATAGTGTGAGGTGTTTTTTTATTCGCCTTTGTATACGTAGAATCTTAGAGATGTTAATAGAATGAGATATCGCCCGTTGGGCAAGTGGCACCAAATTATGAATGAACAATGGTAGAGATTGATAGTTAGAGTGTCGTAATTATGTAAGGAGAAATCGTGATTTATATTATGTGTAGACTTGGGTGTGGCACATGTGAAAGGTCAATATATATGTGGGGACTAGGAAAATTCGATCCTTGGGGTGATACCTTGGTTAATGGTAAATTTGGTGATAATGTAAAATTGTGTGGGTTAACACTTAGGAATAGGTACATCCAGCCTTAGTTAAGAGGATGTTATCCTTGTTGGTGGGACCCTTAGTGGTCATTAGCAGATAAATGTATCATATGAGTCATGGTTAGAGTTGTTAGCCATTTATGGCAGAAGTTGACATAGGTGACAATGAGGAGTTGTAGTAACAAGGGAGTGAACCTTAGGTAGCCCTTCGGGTAGGGATTGAAAGAATAATGCAACATTTGGTGAATATGATCCTTAGTTACACCGGTGGTATATGCCTAGGAATGTACGAACTATATGTCCTGTCATGTGTCCCACTAAAAAGCCTTAGTATTAGTAGTAACGTCGTGCATTATTCGATGAGACTTAGCTGGAAAGATTGTGAGCTTCCCCATTGAAATTAAGTTCATGGTAGTGTACATATAAGTGTTAGTCCCGTGGTATTAACATATTAGGTCCCTTGGTTGTGGGATTAAATTTAGTATGTCTCGATTTAAGTACCTTGACTGTGATATGGGATTAGACAATCTTAAGGATTGAGGTAACTGTTGATACCAAATTTGATCTGCTGACGTGGACCAATCACTTGAAGACACGAGTCGACCCACATGGAAAATACGAATACGTTCTACGAGCAACTCTTACACTCCGAGCAGCTCAAGCGTACCAGGTAACTTAGGCTCCCTGAGCAACTTAAGCGTGCCGAGAAGCGTAAGCGGTCCGAGCTACTTAGCGTACAGAGCATCCAAATCAAGAGAATCAAAGAGATGACTGCGCATTAAATGCTCATTATTATCGTACAGATGTATATGTCTACCAGATAACAGCGCATTGTCCTTTCACATGTACAACCTCATGGCTATAAATGCATTGTAACCTCCTCATTAGAGGGGGACTCTGGATTTCTGGAAAAACCGCATATCAAGAATTCCAGACAAACAGTCAGCAATACAAAAACAGTGGACGTAGGCCATTCTTCTAAGGCTAAACCACTTTAAAAATCTTTTGTCTTATTTATTTTATCTGTGATTGATTAATTAGAGATAATCTAATTTTTACATCAACAGATTGGCGCCGTCTGTGGGAACGTATTACAAGCATTGTTCTCCATCAAAAGCTAAGTTTTTATTTTCTCTACGTATAATCAATTATACATACATCTTTTAATTTAGTCATGATTTTTATGTTTATATACATAAATTAATTGTCCAATTTTTATTTATGAAATTTGCAAAATATTGCATATCATGATTTTAAAATCATAACTGTTAGATTAATTCTTATTGAGAAATCTGTAAAATGGTGGATTTCATAAATCATAACTTTTGGCTTAATTCTCAAGTTTAAATTTTATATCATGTAATAAACATTTAGAATGATTTGCATCTACCAGTATATACGATGATGATAAGATTTGATAGTTTCCATAGCTTATTTTGAGATAAATTTTGGAAGATCTCTAATTTTCGTAATCATAGAATACGAAAAGTCAAGATTCATTTTCTCTCTCCTGATTATGAATGAACCGCCTCAATTTTGTGGCTATGAGAATTATTTTTATCACAAGATATGAAGATCATCATCACACGGTAAGTTTTCTCCATCTTTTCTCATAATCTATTATATGTTATATATACATCTTATGATTCAATCAAATGTTATACATAGACCCTGTGATTCAATCATGATTTTATAATCACAAAACTATTTGATTAATTTTTATTCTGTAATCTGCAAAATAGTAGATTTCAGAATTATAATTTTTGTAGAAGTCTTCAAGGCTATGCACTCTCGTAAAAAAAACTCTGGACAAACATGTTATTGTGTTTTTCTTCTCTCAAAAGCTGATTATATATTTATTAGAAGATAAATAATTACGGATCATGGTTTAATAACTTTTGATAATTCATTTTATATCTTCCGTGAGAATTTTTGTGACTCTTGATACTTCTTTACCCAAAAACTGGGTTTGATACAAAAATGAGAACCGGATAACTTTGCCCAATTTCAATGTTCTATACAACAGAGAGATTTACGAATCGAAGTGAATTTGAGATTCGGAGTGAAAATTACTTCAAAATCCATTGAACAGAATATCAAACGCCGAATCCATTATCCAGGTTTAGACGATCAAAAAATAATATAACAACCGGTTGGCAAAATTCACAAAACCCACAACCCAACTGATCGTCTATGACCTCTCTCTTCCCCAAGATTTTTTTTATGTTTGAAAATTTGTATTCTGAAACCCAAAAACGGGGTTGATTAAAAAACCAACTGACTGAAATAATCAGACGATTTATGCCCTGATTTCATTATTTATCCACTCCGATAATCTGTGATTGTTATAATTACTAACAATTTTTCAGGACTGTTTTCTCTCATCCATCTCCGATTTTTCTTGTCGGTTGGCAATCAAAGTTGTCCCTGGCTGAAACGAAATCCAGTCGAATTAACTGCCAAATTGTATAAACCTTACTAACCTGAAAAATTGATCAGCTTAATCACTTTCTGAGATGACCATTAGTTGATCGGCAACAAAAGAAAATACGGACAGCAAGTCGGGGGATTTCTTATGCCAGGTCGGCATAATCTATCACCGGAGGGGGGCCACTATTATTGCTCGGTAATACCAATTATTAGTCGACAATAGGTTCTACACACATTGGGAGCCTCTGGATCACATATCACTGTGAAGAAACAATGCTACACGCTTTATAATTGGAAACGAGTTGTATTGTAATTTCTGTTTGGATCCCATCTTCGACCAATATATCATCATCTCAGAAAACCTATACTTAGGTGGAAAATAAAAAATCAGAGTCTAATGACCAGTGCCCAGATAACAGATTTTAGACTTGTTGGTCGGCACACATCAACAACATTCGAAGGTACTCATTGTGACACCCCGACTAATTAAATACCGGGTATCTACTCCTTTATTAAATTAATTCAAAATGCAAGTTGGCTCAGCTAATAGCATCACTGTCGAAAACATTTTATTATTACTAACCACCTAGTATTTAAAAAGTAAGTTGCCAAATTTTAATTAAAGTCTGATTAGCATGAAACAAGTGTAATGAAGAATAATAACACCATTCACCATACTGAAGTAAAAAGAATAACCATCACATAATGTAGATAAAATCTGGAGGAAAAATCCTCACAACAAATCCCACAACTGAAATAAGTAAACTGAATACTAAATCAATACATGCCAAAGTTTGAAAACTGTAATGGAAAGATGTCTCTAAAAGAAATGGGCAACATGCCCTACAACTGATAGATAATGAATCTGGAATCCAAATGATAGAAGCGTCTACAAGCAAATCCCTGTAGCTTCCACAAACGGCTACAGCTCGTCATCTGAATGAGTATCCTATGCATGGTGTCCTTGTGGTTGGGCACCTAAAATGGTTTTACAAAAAAAAAAGATTTCAAAGAAAACGGGTCAGAGCCCGAATGTGGAGATATTTTAAAAACCTGCAAGTGCTTTAAAACATTTAAAACAGTAAATGTAAAGTACATGTTAGGACGTGCACTCACATGATATTATCACCTCTCGTCTAACTGTGCACTCCTAACGTAAGTACCCATCTAAAACGACACAAACCACTAGCTAAGTGACATCATATCTAGCAAGACTGTCATAGGTTTTACCCTTATTACTCGGTTCCCAATTAACATTTAAAACGATCTCACTTAAATAGGGGCTTAACGTAAATTCAGGTTCTCACGAAAGTAATACAACTCAGTATAGATTATCCCATTCATATTTTTCCATATTTACACACAATACCATATGAAAGTTCCCAGTTTATTAAGCGTATATTTTCCACAATATAAATATACAATATAAGCACCCCGAGACTAAGTTGCGGTGCACACATACTCTGCTATCCATCCCGGTACATCACGTACATAAGGATCACATATTCCGAATCTCTCAGGAATAGTTCAGATAACACAAAACACAAATAGTGGAGGCGAACACAGTCACATCACATGGGTCACGCACATACCTCCGCTCCCACGATCAGCAGACTTATTAGCATCCCAATAAGTCCTTCTCTGACCTATGTTCATCGAGGTAACCAGTCTAAATCCGGGAAACACAAGGATTAGGGGGCCCTAAGCGAACGCAAACCTCCCGTGATAGCAAGTATGGTAGGTATGTCATACACATAATTCATATACTAATACTAAGTAAACACACATCTTAGTAATCCCGTAGTTTAATTGTAGTACTTATCGCATTCTCGTACCAACTTAATACATATACAACTTATATAATCCCGGTCCATAATTACACGTGCCATAATTTATTCTAACGTCGTGGTAAACACTCACGTCTCAATTCCATATCAACCATTATGTAGATCACTCGTATATAATTTACTCCTCATAATAACTCAAACGTCCCAAATCTATCAACATATCATCAAGGGATGTTATCTCTATCCTCGGACAAGTTTACGGGACTCCCAAAATCAAAACAGGCCAAAAAGGCCTAAACTGTCAACTCGTTAGAAGTCTCGTTCGAACGAGGCTGTTCGAACGAGATTCCAGTTCGTTCGAACGAACTGTACCTTCTAACGATATCTCGTTCGAACGAAGGTATCGAACGAAATACAGTTCGTTCGAATGAAGGTATCGAACGAAGTCTCCCCTCGTTAGAAGCGACTGGTCAACTCGTTAGAAGCTCGTTCGAACGAGCTCGTTCGAACGACCTGGGGAGGCCTTCTAACGACTGACCAGTTTCAAGCCCATAATTTCTTAGTTACGTTTTTCACCATTTCTACTCCTCAAATCTCCTCTAAGATTAGTCCCAACGATTGTTTTAAGGTCTCTAATCACTCCTAAACATATTATAGTCACATCCTAACACGTTTTAAAGGATTAATTCATCCTAACGTCAATTAATTTACAAATCTCTACACTTTTCCCCCAATATTTCAAGAACACAAACCCTAAAATTTTAATTCATGAATTAACCCAATATAAATCCGTTTTAATTTCATCCAATCACTAATATCATCAGTATAATCATCTACCTATCATTCTACATGCAATTCTCCTCAAGATTTCAAGTTCTAAGTTCCAAAATACATGGGTTTTCATATTACACCAAGAACAAATCAATTTTATTAAATTCCTATACATGGAAAGAGCATTCTCTGAAATTAAATGATATTAAACCACTTGCCTCTAGTGTCTCTGAGTTTGGTGTTGATTTGATGAAGCTTTTTCTACAGAATTCTCCTCCTCTCTCTCTCTCCAAGCTTTTCTCCAATGGTGGCTAGGGTTTGTTTTGGGGAAACTTAGAAAACCTAATCTAACAACCCCCGTAGCTTGTTGGGTTAATATGGGTTGGTTAGTGGCTTAGTGGGTCAATTTCCAATCCGATTAAAACTCCCAATTTTCGTCACTTTTAATTCTCCAAAAATACAAAATTACCAAAATGCCCTTTATGTTGTCGATATGGCCTAAAAATACCCCGGGACCCAAATTAAACCCCCGACTAGTGTTTTCTGAATATCTCGACCCTTCCGGACGCGTTGGCCCACTCAAAACGACCATACGGTTAATAGAATTTAAAATCACTTTTATAATAAAATAATTATATCCTGACGCGACTGTCACACGCGTCCCAATAAAATGACCAAATTGTCGTATATCAATCTCACGACAAATTTCATAATTCAATATTCATATAGCATCATATATGCTCAATATAGTCAAATACCAACTCACATCTCGCTAGTATTTTACCCGGATTAATTTCCAATTAATACGCATTTAATTAATTAATTCCATAAATAAATATCACAAAAATACGGGGTATTACATACTTCCCCCCTAATAACTGAATTTCATCCCGAAATTCGGAACTAGAAAGTACCTGGTATGAAAAAATCTGGATAACGTTCGCGCATCTCATCCTCGCGCTCCCATGTGGACTTCTCGACATTGTGATGTCGCCACTGAACACGCACTAACGGAACTATCTTTGACCTCAGTTTCCTCTCACTTCGGTCGAAAATAGCAATCGGCCCCTCCTCGTAGGAGCTATCCGGCTGGAGATCGATGTCGTCCACAGCAATGTGAGAATGAGACAAATTATCTCTAAGGTATTTCCTTAGTGAGGAAATATGGAACACATCGTGGATTCGATGCAAATGCTCCGGTAATCCAAGTCTGAACGCAACCGGTCCGATCCGCTCAATAATAGGAAACGGCCCCACATACCTCGGTGCCAACTTCCCCTTCTTCCCAAAATGCAGAATCCCCTTCATAGGAGATACTCTGAGCAAAACCTGGTCCCCTACTTGGAATTCCTTGAAAAATCTCTTCGCATCAGCATAACTCTTCTGCCTGTCTTGAGCTACCCGAATACGACTCCGAATCAACTCAATCCTTGCCGAAGTGTCCTGAATCACTTCCGGCCCAAGTAGTTTGTTGTCCCCCACCTCTAACCAACATGCTGGGGAACGACAAGGCCTACTGTAAAACACCTCAAACGGAGCCATGCCAATAGTGAACTGATAGGATTTGTTGCAAGCAAACTCTACCAGTGGGAGGTACTGCTCCCATCCACCCCCAAAGTCAATAATGCACATGCGTAGCATGTCCTCCAACATCTGATTTGTGCACTCTATCTGCCCATCGGTCTGCGGGTGATAAGCCGTACTCAACCGCAATTCCGTGCCCATGGCCTCCTGGAAACTCTCCCAAAACCTCGAAACAAATATCTTGTCTCTGTCAGACACGATATTTAGGGGCACACCGTGAAGTCTCACAACCTCTGAAATGAAGAGCTGGGCATACTGTCCCGTAGTGTAGTCAGTCCTTACGGGTAAAAAGTGAGCAACTTTGGACAACCTGTCCATAATTACCCAAACGGAGTCGTGACCCCTCTGCGACGTAGGCAACCCCGTGATAAAGTCCATGGATATGCTCTCCCACATCCACACTGGGACCTCCAACGGCTGTAGCAGTCCTGCCGGTCTCTGATGATCCACTTTTACAAGATGACAAGTGGCGCATTTCGAAACAAACTCAGCGATATCTTTCTTCATACTGCTCCACCAATATTGTCGTCTCATGTCTTGGTACATTTTGTCCCCTCTGGGATGCACCGCGAATCGTGAGCCGTGCGACGCTGCCATCACCTCGTGTCGCAATTTCTCCCCCTCCTGAACTACCAATATCCCATTGAAGCGTAATCCCCCGTCTGAGCTGACGGTATAGGACTCGGCTCCCTTTGATAGTAATCGAACTATCTGCTCCTGACAGAACGAGTTATTAGCCTGTGCCCGTACTACCTTCGTGACAATCTGTGGTGTAACGATCATCACAGACATGAAAGATCGGGCCACTGCATCCTGGTGTCCCAACTCCTTCCACTTTGCCTTCCACATCTCTGCCACCTCATCTGCTAGCCTACGGCTCAACGCGTCTGCTACCACGTTAGCCTTACCTGGGTGATACTGGATGTCAAACTGGTAGTCTTTCACAAACTCAAGCCACCTACGCTGCCGCATATTCAACTCTTTCTACGTGAACAGGTATTGCAGGGACTTATGATCCGTGAACAGTTGGAACTTCTCCCCCAAAAGATAGTGCCTCCAAATCCGTAGGGCAAATACCACTGCCGCCAACTCCAAATCATTCGTGGGGTAATTCCTCTCGTGAGGCTTAAGCTTACAGGAAGCATAAGCTATGGCCTGTCTCTCCTGCTGTAATACACCTCCAAGCCCTTGCAAAGACGCATCGGTGTAAACCAAATACTCAACTCCCGATCTCGGCAATGCTAACACAGGTGCTGAGGTCAATTTATCCTTTAACTCATCAAATGCCAACTGACAGGCATCACTCCAGATGAATGGCACACCCTTACGAGTCAGATGTGTCAAAGGACCCGCTATCTTCGAAAATCCCCGAATGAACCTCCTGTAGTATCCTTCTAGGCCCAAGAAACTATGAATCTCAGTCGGTATCGTGGGCTGTCCCCACTCCCTCACCGCGAATACCTTCCCCGGATCAACAGATATCCCCCGATCGGAAATAATGTGTCCCAAAAACTGGACCTCCTTCAGCCAAAAACTGCATTTATCATATTTTGCATAGAACTCGTTCTGACGAAGTGTCTGCAAAACCTGCCTCAAATGCTCGGCGTGCTCCTCCTCTGTCTGGGAGTAAACCAGTATATCATCAATGAAGATAATGACAAACTGATCTAGGAAATCCCTAAACACTCTGTTCCTCAAGTCCATAAACACTGCTGGAGCGTTGGTCAAACCAAAAGGCATAACCCGAAACTCGTAAGAGCCATATCTCGACAAGAACGCAGTCTTCGAGACATCCTCCTCCCAGATACGCAACTGATGGTATCTCGATCTCAAGTCAATCTTCGAGAAGAAAGAAGCTCCTCTCAACTGATCGAATAGGTCATCAATTCGAGGCAACGGATACTTATTCCGTATCGTGACCTTATTCAACTCTCGGTAGTCCACACACAGTCTTAGTGAACCGTCACTCTTCTTCACAAACAAAACTGGAGCGCCCCAAGGTGAGGTACTCCTGCGGATAAAGCCCTGACCTAACAGCTGCTCTATCTTATCTCGTAGCTCTCGCATCTCTGCCGGAGCCATACAGTACGGTGCGCGTGCTATAGGCCTCATATCTGGCAATAGGTCTATAACAAAGTCTATCTCTAGACTGGGGGGTAGGCCTGGTATCTCCTGAAACACATCTGAATACTCCCTGACAACTGGGATCGAATCTAAAGGAATCACAACCTCCTTAGAGGTATCCTCCTCTATGTAATACAGATGAGCGGTCGATCATCCCTCTGGGCGAGGCATCGCCACTATGAACATCTCTTGCCCCGGAATGGTAAAAACAATGCTCCCGCTGAAGCAATCAATCATGGCCCTATAAGCTACGAGCCAATCCATACCGATAATCACATCGTGAACATGCATATCTAATACCAACATGTCTGCAGGTAATACCAAACCACCAATCTCTACCCCCACTCCCCGGCATATAAATAATATAAGTAACCCACTCCCCAATGGTGAGTCGACACACGTCACTGTGCTATCTGCCGTAGCGAACAATCCTAAGGCTTTCGCGAAGTGTGTAGCTATAAAACAATGTGTAGCACCCGTATCAAATAACACCTGACCCATAGTGCCATGGATAGGAAACGTACCCTCAATCGCAGGCGGTGCCTGTGGAACTGTCGCCTGGTGGACGTTGTAGACACGTCCGTACTGTAATTGTCCCTGCTGAACTGGGACTGCTGGAATGGGTGGCAATGCTGCCATCTGTGGCGGTGCGGGGAGAGCGGCGGGAAACATAGGCCTCTGCGGCTCCTGGCGAGTACCCTGCTGCTGCTGCTGTGGGGCCCTGCCCCTATCAGGACAATCCTATCGTTTATGGCCAGTCTTGCCACAAACAAAACACTTCCCTGGGAAGTTCCCTCCTCTCTTCCCCTGCGGTCCCCGGCCCTGGTGGCCGTTACCGTTCCTCCCTTGGCCCTACTGAAACTGCTGCCCATTTTGCCCCTGTTGGCCCTGATGTCCGTTTGGACCCGGATGGCCCTGACGGAAATCTCCATGTCCCTGTCTATAGTTCCCTGATCGGAACCTCTTCTGATCCCCCTGCTGAGAACCCTGCTCACCCTGTCTCTGACCCTGAACAGATTGTGCCCCACCAGCACCATGCCCTCCTGTCCTGCCCTGATGGCTAGACTCTCCGGACCTCTTGCCCTTAGTCATATGAAAGCGGTGGCCCCGGCAGTGTAACAAAGAAGCGTTAACCACATCAGAATACGTGACCAACGAAAGGTTCCCTAACAGATGCTGACGGATTCTCCATGTCAACCCGTTGGTGACTTTCTCAATCTTCTTCTTCTCTGTTGGTATCTCATCCGGAACGATATTCAACAGATTTGTGAACTCGGCCTCATACTCGGCCACGGTCTTACCCTCTTGTCTCAGATTCATCAGTTTCCTCCTCATTTTCGTGTGAACAGCCGACGGAAAGTACTTGCGGTCAAACCGCACCCAGAAGTCCTGAATAGTGAGAGTATCCCTCTCCTCTACGGTGGTAATAGACTCCCACCACTGCAGTGCAGATCCAACTAGCTTGAAAGTAGCTAGCACCTGCTTCTGAATGTCCGTGCACTCATACATCCTTAAGTGCCTCTGCATATCTTTCCTCCACTGGCTCGAGACTACCACATCTGAGCTACTTGCAAACTCTGGCGGATGCGCTTTCTTAAAAGCGTCACGTACACGTTCCCAAGAAGACGGGAATGAATTTGCCTGTACTGGCGCGGCAACCGGCGCCTGAGGTGGTGCCTGCTGGACTATGGCAATTGCGGCATTTACCGCTTGGGCTACAATAGCTGCAACCTCAGCGGCGTTCATCATGCCCTGAACTGGAGCGGGCTGGGGTTCGGGCGTTGCATCCCTGGGAACTCGTTGTGCACATCGTGGAGGCATCTGAAATAAGAACAAAGTTTATAAGTTCGCTGTTTATAAACTTAAAATAGCTGAAGAACGAAGCATACACAAAAAGAGTACAACAGTCCTAAAATATAGGGCTCTATATCAAAGAAACTTAGCGGAAACACAATAGTCGTACAGATCCTAAAGGACACTAGAACCTGATGCTCTGATACCACCTGTGACACCCCGACTAATTAAATACCGGGTAGCTACTCCTTTATTAAATTAATTCAAAATGCCAAGTTGGCTCAGCTAATAGCATCACTGTCGAAAACATTTTATTATTACTAACCACCTAGTATTTAAAAAGTAAGTTGCCAAATTTTAATTAAAGTCTGATTAGCATGCAACAAGTGTAATGAAGAATAATAACACCAATCACCATACTGAAGTAAAAAGAATAACCATCACATAATGTAGATAAAGTCTGGAGGAAAACTCCTCACTACAAATCCCACAGCTGAAATAAGTAAACTGAATACTAAATCAATACATGCCAAAGTCTGAAAACTGTAATGTAAAGATGTCTCTAAAAGAAATGGGCAACATGCCCTACAACTAATAGATAATTAATCTGGAATCCAAATGATAGAAGCGTCTACAAGCAAATCCCTGTAGCTTCCACAAACAGCTATAGCTCGTCACCTGAATGAGTATCCTATGCATGGTGTCCTTGTGGCTGGGCACCTAAAATGGTTTTACAAAAAAAAAGATTTGAAAGCAAACGGGTCAGAGCCCGAATGTGGAGATATTTTAAAAACCTGCAAGTGCTTTAAAACATTTAAAACATTAAATGTAAAGTACATGTTAGGACGTGCACTCACATGATATTCTCACCTCTCGTCTAACTGTGCACTCTTAACGTAAGTACCCATCTAAAACGACATAAACCACTAGCTAAGTGACATCATATCTAGTTAGACTGTCATAGGTTTTACCCTTATTACTCGGTTCCCAATTAACATTTAAAACGATCTCACTTAAATAGGGGCTTAATGTAAATTCAGGTTCTCACGAAAGTAATACAACTCAGTATAGATTATCCCATTTATTTTTTTCCATATTTACACACAATACCATATGAAAGTTCCCAGTTTATTCAGCGTATATTTTCCACAACATAAATATACAATATAAGCACCCCGAGACTAAGCTGCAGTGCACACATACTCTGCTATCCATCCCGGTACATCACGTACATAAGGATCACTTATTCCGAATCTCTCAGGAATAGTTCAGATAACACAAAACACAAATAGTGGAGGCGAACACAGTCACATCACATGGGTCACGAACATACCTGCGCTCCCACGATCAGCAGACTTATTAACATCTCAATAAGTCCTTCTCTGACCTATGTTCATCGAGGTAACCAGTCTAAATCCAGGCAACACAAGGATTAGGGGGCCCTAAGCGAACGCAAACCTCCCGTGATAGAAAGTATGATAGGTATGTCATACACACAATTCATATACCAATACCAAGTAAACACACATCTTAGTAATCCCGTAGTTTAATTATAGTACTTATCGCATTCTCGTTCCAACTTAACACATATACAACTTATATAATCCCGGTCCATAATCACACGTGCCATAATTTATTCTAACGTCGTGGTAAACACTCACGTTTCAATCCCATATCAACCATTATGTAGATCACTCGTATATAATTTACTCCTCATAATAACTCAAACGTCCCAAATCTATCAACATATCATCAAGGGATGTTATCTCTATCCTCGGACAAGTTTACGAGACTCCCAAAATCAAAACAGGCCAAAAAGGCCTAAACTGTCAACTCGTTAGAAGTCTCGTTCGAACGAGGCTGTTCGAACGAGATTCCAGTTCGTTCGAACGAACTGTACCTTCTAACGATATCTCGTTCGAACGAAGGTATCGAATGAAATACAGTTCATTCGAACGAAGGTATCGAACGAAGTCTCCCCTCATTAGAAGCGACTGGTCAACTCGTTAGAAGCTCGTTCGAACGAGCTCGTTCGAACGACCTGGGGAGGCCTTCTAACGACTGACCAGTTTCAAGCCCAGAATTTCTTAGTTACGTTTTTCACCATTTCTACTCCTCAAATATCCTCTAATATTAGTCCCAACGATTGTTTTAAGGTCTCTAATCATTCCTAAACATATTATAGTCACATCCTAACACGTTTTAAAGGATTAATTCATCCTGACATCAATTAATTTACAAATCTCTACACTTTTCCCCCAATATTTCAAGAACACAAACCCTAAAATTTTAATTCATGAATTAACCCAATATAAATCCGTTTTAATTTCTTCCAATCACTAATATCATCAGTATAATCATCTACCTATCATTCTACATGCATTTCTCCTCAAGATTTCAAGTTCTAAGTTCCCAAATACATGGGTTTTCATATTAGACCAAGAACAAATCAATGTTATTAAATTCCTATACATGGAAAGAGCATTCTTTGAAATTAAACGATATTAAACCACTTGCCTCTAGTGTCTCTGAGTTTGGTGTTGATTTGATGAAGCTTTTTCGGCAGAATTCTCCTCCTCTCTCTCTCTCCAAACTTTTCTCCAATGGTGGCTAGGGTTTGTTTTGGGGAAACTTAGAAAACCTAATCTAACAACCCCCGTAGCTTGTTGGGTTAATATGGGTTGGTTAGTGGCTTAGTGGGTCAATTTCCAATCAGATTAAAACTCCCAATTTTTGTCACTTTTAATTCTCCAAAAATACAAAAAAATTACCAAAATGCCCTTTATGTTGCCGGTATGGCCTAAAAATACCCCGGGACCCAAATTAAACCCCCGACTAGTGTTTTCTGACTATCTCGACCCTTCCGGACGCGTTGGCGCACTCAAAACGACCATACGGTTAATAGAATTTAAAATCACTTTTATAATAAAATAATTATATCCTGACGCGACTGTCACACGCGTCCCAATAAAATGACCAAATTGTCGTATATCAATCTCACGACAAATTTCATAATTCAATATTCATATAGCATCATATATGCTCAATATAGTCAAATACCAACTCACATCTCGCTAGTATTTTACCCGGATTAATTTCCAATTAATACGCATTTAATTAATTAATTCCATAAATAAATATCACAAAAATACGGGGTATTACACTCATCATGGTCGACGATACTCTATAAGCAATAATTATTCTTGGTCGGAGACTCACACTGTATCTCGATGGAACCAATTACTAGTCGGCGGGAGGTGTTACATAGAACGAAGGGTTCCCGACCTATTATTTATACTACATCAACAAGGTCGAAAAGCTCCCGACCATCTATTATTGGTCGGTGGTATGATTTTGATAACAGTACCAGGTCTTGATCTATTTTTTGGCCGGGGACTCATACTTCAGGTCAGCGGAACAAATTGCTAGTCAGCGAAATCGATTTTTTGGTTGGTGACGTCAGAATATTGGTCGACACCTCTTGATATTGCTCAGCTACCAAAAGAAAACATAGATAAAATTTCTGGGAATCATACCTATAGGTCGGCGAAACTCATTATTGATCGGATACATGTTTCACGCATATTCAAAGGCTTCCCTACCTCCTTTGGCTGGTCGGCAGTAGCTATTGTTGGTCGGCAAATAGGAAGGTCGGTACCGAAGCAGGTCGGTACCACCTGATACTCCTAGGCTAAGACGTAAATAAAACTCTAGGGATCAGACCAGGTGGTTAGCATCATTAGTCGGTAACAAAGGATAAAACTAGGACAAAACCTCTTGGGTTTCATACCAGACTGTTATAAGCATTTTCTAATTAAAGCTTTGCCACATCCCATTTTGACTTTATCCAAAAAAGCCCATTGCTGATTAAAAACTTGTTAAAAAACTTTTGGTTAATTACACCAATTCTCTACAATTCACACCCTCACGTGAACCAACTTATAAATATTTTGGAAACCAAATTATATTAAGTATTTCATAGAATTCAGATAATTTTGCAAAAATTTTAGATTGAACAATTATGCCTTATAACTGGTGCATATTTGATAAAATCTATTAAATCGGCACAATATATTATTGTCCGAACAAATACATATCATATATTGATTGGATCACTAAATTATTCTCATGAAAAACTATCTGATCTAGTCTCAACAAGTGTTTGGGCAGCTTATTAAAATTCCTTAGGTACAAGATTCAATCCCGACGAAAGCTCGGCCGCAATCTTAAACCTCTGGAAACTGTTATTGCTCGACATCAGGCAATTTCGCCTCGACAGATCAACCGGACATATATTATTTCATATTTTGAAATTGATATTTTTATTGCCCAAGCAAATATATATCATATATTCATTATATTGACTAGATTATTCTCATGATAACTAATCAATTCATCCTACACATATGGTAGGGCAAGTTATTACTTTTTATAGGTACAATTTTCGGTCTCGACTAAGTATTCAGCCATGATTTCCTAGGAATCTTATTAATGCTCCGATATATATATTCGATCGAGCACAAATAGCTACTCAGCCATAATCTTAAACTTCTGGAAAATATTATCATTGCTCGGCATTAAGAAGTTTTATCTCAGGCGAGGCACTATTCATTTTATTATTTCTCTAATATATGCTAAAGCAAAAATGATTCTATATATCCATTGGGATTCATATTCTATATTCATCTCATCATGGACCTCGACGAGATATATATTCATTTCCGACGAGATCTACAACATTTATCACCAACGAACAGTTGGTCTGGGTTATTCTTATTTATATTCAGGCCCGACAATGTTCTTGTCCATATTCTTATGTTCTGGAAAATATTATTCTTTCTCGGCATTACGCAAATTTTTGCCTCGACAAGATACTTATTCAGCTCCGAGGAGAACTACAACATTTATTATATTTCACCCCCAACGGATAGTTGGTCGGGGTAATTCTTATTTATATTTAGGCCCAGCAAAGTACTTGGCCATTTTCTTATATTCTGGAAAATATTATTCTTATTCGGCAGTATGAAATTTTGACTCGACAGATCAGCGAGATACTTTATTATTACTCTGAATCATTCATTATCTTAGCATAGAGCTCAGTAAAGTATTTATTATCATATATTCAGCTCCAAGGAGGTCTCCAGTATTTATTATATCCCCAACGAACTGTTATTCAGGAAAATTCTTTTCTCTATATATACTCAATTACCACCAACTCCGGTTGGTCGGGAACTCAATTACCACCAACTCCGGTTAGTCGGTAATTCATTAACTACAAACTCCGGTTGGTTGGTAACAAAATAGGAAAGAAGATGGATGACCTCCCGGGGCATCCACTGTCTAGGCAACAAGGTAATCTTAACGGGATTACTACAACTAAGCAGGAATATGGGATGAAAATCATTCCATTGCTTAGGCCCAAAGAGTGACAAGTCACTATAATTAAACAGCAGGTGGAGAAAGTTTCATTATCTATGCAAAATAGGATAATTTGTCCTTCTACATATATATTCATTAGCAATTAATAAGGAAAGCATCTTACAAAGTATTTCCAAGGAAATGAAAATGAAAACATGCAAAGATCTCAGGGAATCATTCCAGGGAACATTTCTTCGGCCTTATTTTTCTATCAAGACCAACATACTTCAAGACCAAGAAAGCATTCAAAGTTCATATTCCACACTTGGGGGCTTCTATTACAGATATAGTTGATTCATTCGGTGGCACATTCTTATAACATCATGTAGTCGAGCATCAAATTCAACTCCACAAACTAATATGGTCGGGGTCCCGACCAATCAGCATTCAGGAGTTGTTTTTCTTGCCCAAGAATTAGTTTTAATATTGAAGTTCAGGAGGTATATTGAAGTTCAGGAGGCATATTGAAGTTTAGGAGGCATATTGAAGTTCAGAAGGCATATTTAGAAGTTTAGGAGGCATATTCAGGAGTTAGTTGTATTGTTGAAGTTCAAGAGGGATATTCAGGAGTTATTATGAACATGTTGTTGAAGTTCAGGGGTCAAATTCAGCTTCTACATCACTGAGATCTTTACTACTACTGTCCCGACCAACATTGAAGAAGAAGTTGTATCAAAATGTTTCGAAGTCCACCACTAGCTTGGTATTAATCAGATTGAAGAGTTGGGTTCAGAAGCTAGTATGTTACTCGACAAAGTAATCAGAGGATCATAAATCAGAAAAATCAAGCACGTGAAGTTAGCATTCAGTTGCTCGACAAAGGAAGAAGTTGTTCGGCTAGCAAACGAATCAACGTACTTGAAGATTATGATAAGCTATAAGCTGTATACTATGGCATGGCTGCATCCAAATTCCCAGGGGTGATACATAGCCCACATTCACTTGACGAACGGAGTTCCTCAAAAGAGATATTAGCAACCATCGATCAGCCTACATCATATGTCGTCTAAGAGATAGTGTATTTTATGTTAAACAAATCAAGAAGATAGATCAAGAATTTCATGAGCATCGAGAAACACTGCAGAATAAATACTCCATCCTTTCAGTGAACCATCAAGCATGGAGCATTGGGGGCTTCTGTTGATGAAAAAATTCTCCATCTATGAGGACCAAGAAGAAAAGGACACATGTCATCCTACGTGGCAATATTTATACTTATTCAGCACCCGAGGAGAGTTGATCGACACCTGAGGAGAGTTAGTCGGCACCTGAGGAGAGTTGGCCGGCATACCAACCAACACATAGCATACCAAGAAACACAAGGAAGATCAACCATCCTAGAATACCAATAGTTAGATTCATTGTGTATAGACATAAATGTTTGAATGTATAAAGACATTATATCTCTTTAACTACCATCACTATAAATACATGTATTCCCTTGGCCAAAGGGAGGGACAACTAAGAAACACTATACACAAGATACACACTCTTTCTCTCTCTACACCATAGTGTGCTATTGTAAACCCCTGGGAATAAAATAACAGTAGACGTAGGCTTTATTCATAGGCGAACCACTTTAAAAACCTTTTGTCTCTTATATGTTTGATGTGAATCTTTATCTTCATCTTCAATCTCATCCTCATCATTTATCTGTTGTTGACGCCACTAAAATGGCAGAGGCCATTTTCTGTCTTCAACAGATTGGCGCCGTTTGTGGGAAACGATTGTCCTTATCATTTTTCACTAAAATAATTCATTATCAATGGCTGATAATCCGGAATCCAGTAATCAAAATGCTGGTTTCCCCTTAAATCCGTCCATTCCCCTAAATATGTCATATCTGGCTGGCATAATGGCTAGTTTAGCCCAAGGTCAAACAGCCATTCAAGAAACCATGTGTCAACTTATACAAACTATTCAAGGAGGAGTGCCGGCCCAATCAGGATAACGAAGTGTTCAGAAAAATACCCGTTTACCCTCTTCACGAACTAGGCGAAACGTTATTCCCAGAGGAATCTCGATCCAAACGCACCGATTCATATCCTACTGAGAGATATAATGATCCTTCTTATCAACCTGGTCAGACTTCATCAGTGCGAGCTACAGATTCTCAACGAAACATCACTCTATCTTCAGAAAGGACTAGTGCTCTAGAAAGGTTGAGTAGAGTCTCTCCTTTTGATCGTTTGGGACCTAGGACGAATAGAAGTCCTCCTAGGATTACGTCGAGGAACTCTCCATGACCATCTGATCTAAGGGAAGGCTCTGCCCAATCACGACCAACTGCTTGTAATGAAAGATACCGAGAGGTAAATTCAACGCGATAAATTGCTCGAACCAATAGGCCCGAGGAAGGAAACGATGTATGGAACGGCTCTATCCAGAGGTTGGAGGACAGATTAGGCAAAATGGCTAAGGCCAAGAATCCTCTACAAAGGACTTTTATTCAAGGGACACCCTTTGTACAGGCGATTGTGGATTTTCCCACACCAACAAAATTCAATGCTCCAACCGTGACACCTAAATATTATGGAAAAACTGACCCTGTCCTTCATATAGAACAATACCAAGCTACTGCCGATATCTATGCAGTTCCAGAAGAGATGAGATGCAGGGCATTTTCAGGAACTCTTACCGGATCTTCTCAAATATGGTACAACAATCTTCCTCGGGGGAATATCGGGACTTTCTTTCAATTGGCCGAGCTCTTTATTGGGAACTTATGTTTTGGAGCAAAACCAGTCAAACGAGTTGCACACTTACTGAGTGTTAGACAGAAGGCAGGTGAAAGCACCAGGGAATATATTACTCGTTTCAATAATGAGAAGCTCGAGGTAATTGATTAAGAGGAGAAAATAGCAATTACTACCCTGATGAGTGGACTATTGCCAAATAAATTGTACTACACTCTAGCCAAAGATCCACCCAGAACCATGGCAGAACTGATGGCAAAAGCAGCCAAAATCATGAATGCTGAGGAAGCTATGGCTGCGAAGAAGAATGCAGACACTAAGGAGATCAAGGTTGAAGATGGTAAGACTGAAAAGAAGGATCAGAAGAATAATGGTGGAAACAGGTCATCAAAAGCAAAACAAGTACTGGAACAATTGAAGAAGTTTGGAAATTATACTCCTTTGAAGGTAGATATAAACCACATTCTGGAAGAGATAAGGAACAGCGAGGAGCTAAAATGGCCAGAAAAAATGAAGGCAGATCCTAACAAGAGGAATAAATCCAAATATTATGAGTTTCACAAAGACCATGGTCACACGACCAAAAATTGCATAGCTCTCCAGAATAAAATTGAAGCACTCATAAGATGAGGAAAGCTGGTTAAATATGTTGATCATCAAAATGGTGGAAAGAGCAATAACCGAATAAGGCAGAGGTCTAGATCTCCTCATCGAGCAAAAGAAGACAAGAAGAGAAGTCATGAAGAAGACCCAGAAGATGACCAAGATGACCCCGATCTCCCCAAAAAACCAAAGCAACTAGAACGTGAGGTATTTTCAATCCATTTTGGATCATTTGAATGTAATGTTATTACAGGTGGAGATGCAGGAGGTGGAGATCTAACAGCGGAAAGAAAAGCTTACCTCGATGAGGCTCAAGCTTGCTCGTACATTCAGCGAATAAATCTGACTGAAGATGATCGCCCGAGGAAGGTGAATAAGGACAAACTGGTCATTGGTTTCTCTAAGAACGACCTGGCAGGTGTACTATATCCTCATGATGACCCATTGGTGATCAAGATGAGAATGAAGGAAGTGGTGATTTCATGAGTACTGATGGATAATGGTAGCTCGGCAGATATCATGTTATATCCATGCTTTGACAGTTTGAATCTGAAGCTAGCACAATTGGAGCCTTATCATAGACCCCTCCTCGGCTTTACTAGCGAGAAGTTTTTTCCACTTGGGACGATCAAGTTGGATATGCTTATCGGTACATGTCCTGCTTGCCGAACAGAAAGAGTACGCTTTTTTGTAATGGATAAAAATGTTCAATCATCTTATAATATCATCATGGGAAGAGTAGGCCTGAAGAAGTTCGAAGTAGTACCATCTACTGTACATCAATGTTTAAAATTCCTAACCAATTTTGGAGTGGGAGTTGTGAAAGGCGAACAGAAAGTAGCTCGGGAATGCTACTATTCATCTATCGAGTAGGAGGAGTATGAAAAATCCAGGAAGAAGACTACTACTTATCAGGTGGATGAAATAGAAGATGCGGAGATTGAAACTTTAGACCCTAGAGATGAGTCTTAGATTGTTAAGGACCAGGTCATGGAGGCTACCGAAAATATCATTCTGGACGACGAACAACTCAAATTGGTGCATCATTGGATGTATCAATAAAATAAGAGCTGATAGAATTTCTAAGACACAGAAAGAAGACTTTCGCATGGAGTCATGAAGACATGCCAGGGATAGACCCGAATTTCTTGTGCCACAAGCTCAATGTGAACAAGGAAGTTAAGCCAGTAAAGCAGCGACGAAGAGTGTTTAGTCCTGAGAAGAACGAAGATATACAGGAAGAAGTAGAGAAACTAAAAAAAGCCTATTTTATTGAAGATGTTAAATATCCTGATTGGCTAGCAAATGTGGTGATGGTGAAGAAAAAAAATAACAAGTACAGGATGTGTGTAGACTTCACTGATCTTAATAAGGCATGCCCAAAGGATCATTTTCCTTTGCCCCGAATCGATCAACTGGTAGATGCTACCTCAGGGCATGAATTGTTGAGTTTCATGGATGCTTATTCTGGTTACAACCAGATTAAAATGAAGCCTGAAGATAGGGAGAGCACCTCTTTTATCACCCCAAGGGGAACTTATTGCTATAATGTTATGCCTTTTGGACTTAAAAATGTAGGTGCGACATATCAGTGACTGATGAATAAGGTGTTTACGGAGCAAATCAGTCATAACATGGAAGCTTATGTTGACGATATGCTGACGAAGAGCAAGAAAGTTGTTGATCATCTAGTTGACCTAAGTCAGACCTTTGATCAACTAGAGAAATATCAAATGAAACTGAATCCCACCAAATGCATATTCGGAGTATGAGAAGGCATGTTTCTCGGATATATTGTTAACCAATTAGGAATTGCGGCGAATCCTAAAAATATCAAGGCTCTATTGGAGCTACAATATCCAACAACGAAGAAGGAAGTGCAAAGTCTCACAGGACGAGTTGCAGCACTTAATAGGTTTGTGTCACGAGCAACTGACAGGTGCCTACCATTCTTCAAAACACTCTGAAAAATTTTTGAATGGAATGATGAATGCGAGGAGGCCTTTCGAGAATTGAAGAAATATCTGGGGACACCTCCATTGTTGTCCAGACTAATGATGGGAGAAAGATTATACTTGTATCTAGTAGTATCAGAGAATGCAGTTAGCTCGGCGTTGATAAGGGTGGAGGACGGAGTACAAAAACCAGTCTATTACACCAACAAGGCTTTTTGAGGAGCAAAAATCAGATATCCAAGGCTGGAGAAGTTGGCACTAGCACTGATTGAAGCAAGCAGAAGGATGAGACCATACTTCCAAGCCCATACTATAGTGGTGTACACCGATATACCATTAAGACAAGCTTTGCATAAACCGAAGAAATCAAGAAGATTGATGTACTGGGCAGTGGAACTTGGTGAATATGATATAATTTATGAGCCTAGATTTTTGTTCAAAGGGCAGGCTGTAGCGAATTTTATTACAGAATTTACTCAGGAGAATTCCTCCGACGAGCAGGATTTGAAAACAGGCCAACCTGTAGATGTTACAGAATCATCAAATTTAAACCCCGACCAACTTACGTCGGTGGACGAGCAGCGAAAAACGCTGAAGGAGGACAAAAGGAAGCATCAAATATTCCCCCGAGGAATTATGTCTAACCAAGAGTTTGATAATGAGGTACCTATGTGGAATTTGTATGTGGAAGGGTCTTCGTGCACTACAGGCAGTGGAGCAGGGATTGTTCTAAACAATCCGGATGAGATTGATGTGGAGTATACTCTGCGCTTTCAATTTAAGACTTCTAATAATGAGGAATAATCGTGGGTCTAAGTCTGCCCAAAACCATGAAGGCAGAGCAAGTCGTTGTATTCAGTGATTCACAATTAATCGTAAATCAAATTTTGGGGGTATATGCAGCAAAAGGGGAATTAATGATCAAGTATCATGCGAAAGCGATGGAGGTTGTATCGAGTTTTAATGAAGTACAATTGATTAGAATACCAATATTGGAAAATGCGAGACTAGACGCTTTAGCTCGATTAGCCTCATCCACACGCACCGAGCTACGAAGAACAATTCCGATAGAAATCTTGGTTGGTCGAAGCATAGACGAATATTTGTTGATGAACTTCATTGCCCTCGACTTGGGACCATCTTGGATGAACCCCATCAAGGCCTACATTGAAGAGGGGGATTTTCCAACTGATAAACTCATAGCCAAGAAATTAAAGTTTAAAGCTGCTCATTATGTATTGACCAATGGCATTTTATATAGACGAGGAATTATAGCAGGGCTACAAAGATGTGTCCACCCCTCCAAAGTGAAAGATCTGATTGAACAGGTTCATGAAGGGTCTTGTGGAGCCCATGTGGTAGGTCGGACGCTTTTACAAAGAATAACAATGCAAGGGTATTACTGGTCGACCATGAGAGCTGATTGTGTAGCTTATGCCAAGAAGTGTGACAAATCTCAACGCTTCTCCTCTATCCGAAGAAATCCCCAAGCATTATTAACACCCATCACGTCTCCTTGGCCATTCGCCATGTGGGGAATAGACATGGTCGGGCCATTTCCAACGACCAAAGGAAGATTCAAATACCTTGTGGTTGTTGTGGATTATTTTACAAAATGGGTGGAAGCTGAGCCTCTCATTGATATGACATACGACAAATTCTATCAATTCATTTGGAAGAATATTATTTGCAGATATGGTCTCCCACATGCATTCATTACTGACCATGGAACCCAGTTTGACAACGAGGAGTTTGCTACGTATTGTCATCAATCCAATGTACTAAAGATCCACTCTGCACCAGGACATCCCCAAAGCAATGGGCAAACTGAGGTGACAAACAGAACTCTGTTGAATGGTTTGAAGAAACTACTAGATGATGCAAAAGGAAATTGGATTAACAAGCTACATTATGTGTTGTGGGCTTATCGTACCATACCACGAGCAGTAACAGGAGAGTCTCCATACATACTGGCGTTTGGAACTGAAGCTATCATACTTGCTGAATTGGGTCTACCCACACATAGGGTGCTTAATTTCAATTCTCCTGTCAGTGATTTAATGAGAAGATTAGACCTGGATATGCTCGAAGAAGTCAGGGAAGAAGTAGCGATAAAAAATGCAGCATATCAACAACGAACATCTTTGTTCTATAATAAAAGAGTGAAGAAGTGTGATTTGAAGGAAGGGGATTATGTGCTGAAGAAAGTAATACAAAAGAATAACAAATGGAATCCAACTGGCATAGACCCCATAGAGTAACAGAAGTTTTTTGTCCAGGGACATACAGGATTGAAACATTGGAAGGAAAAGAATTCAAGAATGCATGGAATGCAGAGCATCTGCACAAGTATTATCAGTAATTGAAATTCCTATGTAATGCAATTCCCTCATTATGAATAAAGTGTTGGATGTTTTACCCAGTTTCTCTCTTTTTGTTGAAATTTTTCGAAATATTAGTGCTACACACTACACATCAAATTCAGAACAAATACCACCAACTACGGTTAGTAGGGAATCAATCACCACCAACTCCGGTTGGTCGGGAATCAATCACCACCAACTCCATTTTGTCGGCGAATCAATTACCACCAACTCCGGTTGGTCGGCGAATCAATTACCACCAACTCCAGTTGGTCGGCAAATTAATTACCACCAACTTTGGTTGGTCGGGAATCAATCACCACCAACTCTGGTTGGTCGGGAAATTAATTACCACCAACTCCGATTGGTCGGAAATCAATTACCACCAACTCCGATTGGTCACGAACCAATTACCACCAACTCCGGTTGGTCGGTAACTAATTACCACCAACTTCAGTTAGTCGAGAATCAATTACCACCAACTCCGGTTGGTCTAACACTAATTACCACCAACTCCGGGTCGTCGAGAATCAATTACCACCAACTCCGGTTGGTCGACAAATCAATTACCACCAACTCTGATTAGTCGGGAACTAATTACCACCAACTCCGGTTAGTCGGGAATCAATTGCCACCAACTCCGGTTTGTCGGCGAATCAATTACCACCAACTTTGGTTGGTTAGAAAATTAAATACAATCAACTCCGGTTGGTTAAACTAAGTAGGAACATGGGATGCAAATCATTTTATTGCTTAGGCCCAAAGAGTGACAAGTCACTATAATCAAACAACAAAATGGGACAAGTTCCATTATCCAAAAACAAAATAACAAGTAAACAAGGATATTCATTAACTATTTAGAAGAAAAATGGTAAAATACTAAAAAATTCTTCATTCAAATCAAGTAGAATTACATATGCTGTGAAAAATATACTTCATTACATAAAAAATCCTATTCTATTGGTTTTTTCCCTTCTGCCTTTGAAACATGTTCTACTCCAGCAGGAGGATCATCTAAGGCATAAGGAGAATTTATAAAATTTACATCTCTCAGCATTCTAACATTCATTACAGATGGCCAATCAAGTAAATGTTCTGGGCGAGATATCTCAAAGTTGGCATGAAGACTGTAATCACCAAAATACTTGGAAATCAGACATCGAGGAATTGCACGAGTAAGAATCCATCTAAAATCAAGTTTAAAAGGAGGTACGTGTAAATCGAGCACTCTAGGCTCATAATAATCCCATAAATAATGTCCCTGCTCCAATTATAGCACACAAATAGCATTTAATCATCCCTTCTTGTACCCTTCATTATTCGACTGCTATATCTGAGCATCTAGATGGTACAGAGCTTCATTATACCCAGTCATCCAAAACTCTCTGGGTTGTTTATGGAACTGATAAGTTAACCTCTCCATTTGCTCGTAGAGATTCTTCACCAGAATTTTTCTATTTTCCAAGGCAGAACTCTGGGTAGGGGGTTATTTGCTGAAATTCAGAATCTTCTTGGACATCTCTAACAAAGCTTGATTTTTCGCTATCAACTGAAATGCCTGATTCTCCAAGGCCGCTTAAGTTCTTGCTTCTTTAATAGAAACCCGAACAGCCCTTGCTCGTCCATGAGAAGAAGATCTTACTCGTCCACGAGTAGATGTGGAGGGTCCAGCTCTTTTTAAAGTTTCCAACTCATCTCTTAAGTTGGCGTTTTCTACCTCCAAGAAAGAGAAACCTTCATCATTAATAGGGACCAAGGCTCCCGAGGAAGATACAACAGACCTGAGTTTTTTTATCTCCTCTTTCAAGGCAATGTTCATCTGCTCCAATAACTTGGCGATATGCATGTGCTCTTCAACTTCAAGCTTTAGAACACTTTCTTTCTTCTCATAAGCAGAGATAAATTTGTCATACCCTTTGTCAGCACTCAAGTGTTGATATTTTTCCTCGTATCCTTGGTGCAAAAGGGTAGAAGATTCTTTATATTACTGTTAGAATTCCTTGATAGTTCCTTAGAGATCTTCAATCATCTCATAGTAGTCCACATTGTTGGTGACTGCACGATCAAGCAAGCACTTCAGGTACTGGTAAGCTTCAATTGCTCGTTCAGAAGTATCTGAACCGAGGATATCAATGATTTGAGCTTTATTTAAATCTGCATGACCAGCTTTGAAATAGTCATTGCATTTCTTCATTAATTTTCTGTCATGAGCTGATAAGAGCTCCATCCTGGTCATAAACTAACAAAGAGAAGAAATAAAAATAATCAATAAGGATGCAGACAGAGCAAGTAAAAGAAATGGTCAAGATGAATAATCAAAGTTCGAATTTTTATTTCATCATAAGGGAAAATACAAAATCTGAGGTTACATTCAATAGAAAAACAAAAGAAAAGCCCGAGCAACTTTACACCTTCTCCTTGTTCCCTATAACTTCCTCAAAAGGTTTGGAGGAAGATTTTAGTTGCTCGGAAGATAAGATTAGTTGCTCGAAAGAGGTATTAGTTGGTTGCAGTTGCTCGGAGCAAGGTTGAACGACGGGAATAGCATGGACCTGATCACCAATCATCATGGAAGATTCATCTGCAGCAGCTTTATCCTCTTCTTCTTCTCAAGAGAGGGAGGAGGGCCATGAGGGTGCTGCTGAAATAACTCAGAATTCTCAACAACTTTCAGCTCCTGCAAGGCTACAACCCATCCATCCCTAAATTATTTGAGGCTGGCATACTCCATTTAAGAAGGCATGACAGTCAGGCCCTTATTCCAGCCTTTATCCCAACCAGCACTGAAAGACTTTTTAACTGCCTTCTTCCTTTTTGCCTTCTTCGAGGAGGTCCTTTCCCTAAGGATCTCCTCGACAACCTTTAACTTCTCTTCCACCTCTGTTTTCTGTATCTCGACATCTTGCAGTTTAATAACTTCCTCTTCAGCAGACTTGAGCTTAGCCTCAAGCTCCTTATTGCTCTGTTCAAAATTCTTGTTGCTTTGCTCAAACTCATTCAATTACTTCTCCAAGTCCTTAGAGGCATTCAAAGCTTGATTCCTGTCCATCTCAATAGATTTGAGTTGCTTCTCCCAAGTAAATGTATCTTCCTATCAAAACCAGGATGACATTGATTTAAAGTTTGGTGATTATAATTTAGCATTTAGAAATAGGACCTATTGTGGCATTCGTAGGCATGATTTGAGTGTTCATAGGCAATGCTCGACGTCCCATATCCTGCCAATACATATATATATAGTTGTGTCAATTAGTATAATTGCACATAGTTTGAGGTCTATTTAGTAAGCAATTTCAGTTATAGCGGTGAACACTCATTGGGAATCAATCGATGTGGTCTAGTGAATTTAACTATGGGCTGGCATTCTGTGTACGCACACGAGTTGCGTTAAATTCCCTTTGGAGAAAAGTGGTAAGTTGGTTTGATGAAATTAACCTTGGGTTAGTAATTTGGATAGGCGTGTAAAATCATTATTGATAATTCCTTTGAGGTGTATACTAAGGTTTATCTAGCGAGATGTTAATGCGAGTGGTAGTCATTCCCTAGTGATAGTGAATATGACGTCGTCTACTGTGTGTTACAATAATAATAGTGTGTTTTTTCAAAACCTTGGGATTTATTGTTGCATTGAGGTTTATGTGGTGGTGTCCATTTTATAGTGATCAACTCAGGGTTGTTCGGCATAGGTAATGGTATGACTGGTGGTTTCTTGTGGTATGTGTGTAAGACGTTTAGAGAAATAATTGAATTTTAGGTCGTCGCCTATGAAGCATTAAGAATCGTTGTTGTATTGAAGTTTACATAAGTAAGGGTAAAACATTTATGATTTTATTAGGGTTGGATCATGTCGAGTTGTGGAAGTACCTTGGAGTTAGTACTATGACTTTTATTTTTAGACATGTATCGTGATATGACCTTTGATGATAATTTTGAAAAGTAAACTGATCAAGTAAACTAGGCAAGTGTACTGAAACTATACTAACAAAGCGAGTAAAACTATAGGTTGCGTCGAATATCCCTCATCCGGGTTAATTTGTATAAAATGGTTACATGGGTCGACGAGTTATTACAAATGCATCTCGTTTCGACAATTAATTGAATCAAGGGTTGTCACGCCCCTAAATCCACATAAAAGCCTAATAAGATTTTGGCATCAACAAATACCCCGAAAATTACGCACGAAAGGTCATAAGCACGGGACATACATGATATGCCCCGTCAAATCTCCTAGGCGTAATAACTAGGACAACATACCCAAAATATACACGTAAACACTATCACCAAGAACAGAAATGCGTTAACCCGAGTGAGTTCTATTCAAACACAACCTAATTTAAATTATCTAAAAAGCATGTTAAAAATGCGATAAATAAATGCAATAAATAAATGCGATAAATATATACTACAAAGCACCGGAAGAAAACATGTAAACCTATTTAACAAAGCATGTAAATTAATCTAGAAAGCAAGAACAAAGGAAATGCAAGCTATATTAATGGAAAGGGAGATGAAAGCACCAATTGAAAACCCATAAGGGTGTCAAACCAAGAGAGAAATAAAGATTGAGATCTCAAACCCCAAAAACCTAACCTATCCTACCTAAAATCATTTATATTTGTTTATTACATCAAAAATGTTATTTATAGTAAGTGGGAATTAAAATAGAAAAGAAAAGAGAAAATAAAATAAAGGCCAAAATATCTGCTAAAAATAGGGGATCGATCGACCCCTTTGGTCAATCGATCGATCATGAAAAAAATATCCACTGTCGATAAAGATCGATCGATCGATCGATCAAGCAGGGGTGAGCCAAGGTAGCCTACTGCATTACCATTTCTTCCTCTTCTCCTCCTCTTTAGGTTTCATTGTTTTTCCCTCCACTGAAATCGCCGTAACTTCTTCGTTAGGGATCCAAATTGCGCACCGTTCACGGCCACACGAAGCTTGCAAGGAGGGATAAAACTTTCGTGTAGATGTTGGGCCAGGTGACCAAACTGTGAATTGACCAAATTGCCCTTGAACATACAATTGCGTATAGAACTTGAGCGGAATGCGTCCGAACTCCATACTTAGTATCTAAATATAAACCGAGGTTGTCTGGTTAACGGGCTTAAATATAGAAATTATGGCACCCGAGGGGGCTAATATGCATAGGTTTGATGGATAAAATATGCAATATTTGCGTATCATCACACCCCATAACTTACACATTGCTAGTCCCTAGCAATGAAATAGGATGCAACAAGAACTACAATCAAATCAAAAGCAGGAGATAGTACAAAAGTATGTTATAAAAGAAAAAGGCCACTTTCGCGGGCGATTCAATTGCATTTAGTGTATGCAATAAGTCGTTAAACCCCTAGGTCACCCTAGTGACGAGTGTCCTCTCGTGAGGGTTTTCAGGGATGACACCTACAAACATCACATGGTTTTCTCAAAATATGCCCAAACCAACATGCAACAAGCCCAACAATGGCGAAAAAGATTTCATACAAATTATTAGCAACGTGAATGAATTCAAACAAAAGTCCGAATCATTAACATTATAGAATGCACCTCATAGAATTGAAACCTTAAAATGTAGGAGGGGAGTGAGCACATGCAAAGTATGATTTAGCAAAAAACTTATATAAACTGGATAAACATTAAAGCAAGCATATATTCAATCCTCACGGGCATTACACTGATCAAGTGAATTCACTCGAAATAGGTAGGTAGCACATGGAACATGCGGGCTAAAGAGTAAATGTAAATGGAAACTAGGCCGCACACATGTCACAAAGGAAGAACGCTATATATAAACTGAAAAACATTAATCTCAATGAAAGGATACCGCACACTAAAAGAGGCAAAATGCATTTTCACAGATTATCAAAACTATTATGACTTTTAAATTACATCAACCTACGATCACATAGGACTTTACTAGGGTTATGATGTAGGTTAGGCTAGGGTACAAAATGAATGAATGTATATACGAATTCAAAGTGTTCGGAATGAAAACTTTGAATAATGGGAGGATGCGGGAAATATCAATATTGGAAAACAAGTTCCAAAGTGAGGCATTGGATATATCATTGGGGAGAGTAATCAAAGATTATTGAACACTATAAAACATTTATAACTTTCTCTTTCTTTTCTGTTCTTCTTTTTCTCATTTTTTTTCTTTTGTTTTCTTCTACTTTTTGCTTTCTCTTTTTCTTCACCTTTTTCATTCTCTCTTTCTTTACTTTTCAAACTTTCATATGCCTAAATTGAAACCCACATCACAACAACAACATTCAATCCCAAGTAACATTCCAAACAAGGGTGTGGAAAGTGTATGTATGGTTTAAAACTCCAATTTAGAGTTGGTTATGGGAATTTGCGTTATGAAATGAAAGGCTATATGTAGGCTCAAAGGGGTTAAGAAGGGTAAACATATAAGGGTGAGGTCAAGGATAATATGGGTGATATAACAAAGATGGCCTATGATCATTTCCAAAAGTTTACGCAATTCTTGAATCAAAACAATATATGAAAATCATGATGAAGTAACACATTTCAATTAATGAACGGTCAAATGAAATAATAGTGAGATTACCAACGAATTCAACGTTTTCAATGAGAAAAGAATAGTGTATACACTCACAGACGACGAAAGGTACAAAGATTACTCGGTGTAAGTATATACAATGCAACAAAAGATTATCGAGTTATAAAAATCTTAAACCAAATCAATATAACAATGAAAGTGCATGTGCTCATGGGATTAAAGTTTAATTCATGAAGTTATTCATAATATCAATAATTAAGACTAAAGTATAATAACTTCTAAAATTGAGAACATGCATCATTGGGTTATCTATTGGATCGGGCAATTATTGAAATTTATCATCGAAAACAAAGGCAAAATGGCCAAAAAAGGAGAAAAAAGAAAGAAAATCTTTTTGAAATTTTCAAAATTTCTAAGAAAAGCATACTAAGTAACTAACATGTGAGAAAAAACATGGACTAAATAATGAAATGGATAGAATATCCCACACCCCCTAACTTAAAACTTGACATTGTCCTTAATGTGAATTAAGAACCAAGTCAAAGAGAGGAAAAAGCGATATTACCCAAAATTGGAGCGATCCCCATAAAAACAAGTCCAAAGAATCTACAAAACAAGTTAGTACCGAGCATAGCAAAAATAAGTAACAAAAAGTTAACAAATTACACTAGACTAAATTAAAAAGGAAAGAAAAAATAAAAAAAAAGAATAAAAAGCTAACTATATACAACCTAATATTTAGGCCTCACACTAACTATACACCAGAAGTCTAAATAACTGAGGGTCCATCGTAAAAACGATTTGACTTTGGAGGATAACCGGTGTACCCTCACATACAAGCATGCCCTACGAAAAATATGAATTTCGTTTGAACAACGGAAGGCAAGTGTAAGGGGGAAGAAAGGAACCATCGCCAATTAAAATTTTTGGAGGGACGATGGGGGGTTTGGATTGAATGGGTGACAAAAATAAGTGGGGACAGAGAAAAGCCAAAAATCCTCCTAATGATTGGAAATTGGAATGGGAGGCAGTGCACACGAAGGCACGGATGCGATCATGGAAGGCGACTCGAGAAAGTACTCCTCATCGGCAAAAAGGTTTAAAATATTAAAGTTTGAAATCGAATGATCGGGTACTTGAGACGGTGTGATAATAGAGAATAAAAATGGGGATGAAATAAATTCAAACTCATGAGATGAATCATCATCGCATGAAGATTGAGTTTCAAAGGAAATAATATCATTTTCAATGAAATGTTCTTCTTTGAGGGCCAAAGAAGAAATCATTTCATTGAAAACTAATATTACGTCATTTTCATCCTCACTTTCAATATCTATTATGCAATGGGTAAAGTCTAGAATGGTTTGTTCCAAAGTAGGCAAAAGTACGTCATTTGGTTCAAAACATTCTTCGACGTCGAAAGTCTCGGAAGCAAAATCGTCGTCGGACTCAAATAATAAATCCAATTCATGTTCCCACGAACGATTTTATTCCTAATAACGATTTTCAATTTTATCATTTGCATACATACGCAAGCCCTCATCGAATGTCATGGGTCGAGGCGAGGATGCATGAAAATGGGAACTTTGAAAATTACTATCGGACTTAAACGAAAACTCATTATGATAGGAATTTTGAAAACTATTGAAATTCATTTCAAACTTCCTATTATAAGGAGGTAAAGGCCCAAAATCATTATCATCATCAACAACATTCCAATAACCTAAATTTTGACTTTCGTTATACTCGCCCAAAGTCATATTTGAATTTGTTATACTTTGGGATTTTAAGTATTCACCGAAAGTCATAGGTTTGAGAGAATTTTGAGAATTATAACAAGGATTACCAAAAGAATTGGAATAAGACATGCTTACCCCAAAAATGGCTCGAATGGCGGATTCCACAAAGTAAGTGGGCGCGGGAAAAATTCGAGCGTTTCTAAGTGCTCAAATGTGGAAGTCCTGCAAAAAGATTAGAAAACAATACAAATAGAAAGAAAATACTATAAAATACTAAATCAAATAAAGTCTAAAACAAACTCATCCCCGTGGATCTTTCGATACCCGACTTACCGTTAGACTTGCCTCGCAAGTGTAGTGGGGCAAGTCTGGCGGTAAGTTGGGTATCGAAAGATTCACTGGGACGAGATGCTAGAATTCAATTGATTTAATATTCCGAAATAAAAGTGAAAAAGATGATTACAAACTAAAAAATAAAAAATGCATAAAGAGAAATGTTAATCTAGGCAAGTGTATTGAAACTAGACTAACAAAGCGAGTAAAACTATAGGTTGTGTCGAATATCCCTCACCCCAGTTAATTTGTATAAAATGGTTACATGGGTTGACGAGTTATTACAAATGCGTCTCGTTTCGACAGTTAATTGAATCAAGGGTTGTCACACCCCTAAATCTGCATAAAAGCCTAATAAGATTTTGGAGTCAACAAATACCCCAGAAATTACGCGCGAAAGGTCGTAAGCACGGGACATACATGATAGTTTCAGACATCGATCGTTGTTATCATTTTGCCAACTCAATACAAAAATCTAAATTACGACTACACTTGTGAGGCAAGTCTAGTGGTAAGTCGGGTATCGAAAGATCCACTGGGACGAGTTGCTAGAATTTAATTGATTTAATACTTCCAAATAAAAGTGAAAAAGGTGAATTACAAACTAAAAAGGAAAAGATGCATGAAAGGGAAATGTTAATATAGGCAAGTGTATTGAAACTACACTAACAAAGCGAGTAAAACTATAGGTTGCATCGAATATCCCTCTCCCGAGTTAATTTGTATAAAATGATTATATGGGTCGACGAGTTATTTAGAATGCGTCTCGTTTCGACAGTTAATTAAATCAAGGGTTGTCACGTCCCTAAATCCGCATAAAAAGTCTAATAAGATCTTGGCGTCAACAAATATCCCAAAAATTGCGCACACAAGGTCGTAAGCACGGGACATACATGATATGCGCCGTCAAATATCTTAGGCAGAATAACTAAGACAACGCACCCGAAATAAACCCATAAACACTATCACCAAAGCCAAGCAACGCGTTAACCCGAGTGAGTTCAATTCAAATACAACCAAATTTAAATTACCTAGAAAGCGTGTTAAAAATTCGATAAATAAAGCGGCAAAGAAACGTGATAAATCTATACTAGAAAGCATGAATGAAAGCATGTAAACCTAATTTAGAAAGCATGGAAATTACACTACAAAGCAAGAAATAAGGAAATACAACTATATTAATGGAGATGGAAGATGGTAGCACAAATTACAAGCCCAAATGGGTGTCAATCCAAGAAGAAATGAAGAAATGAGCTCCCAAACCTCCAAAACCCTAACCAATCTAACCTAAAACAAATTATATCTGCTTATTACATCAAAAATGCTATTTATAGTAAGTGGGAATGAAAATAAAAAAGAAAATAAATGCTAAAATATCTGCTGAAAATAGGGGATCGGTCGATCGACCCCTTTTGTATATCCACTATCGACAAGGATCGATCGATCGATCCTTTTCATCGATCGATTGATCAAGCAGGGGTGAGCCAAGGCAGCCTATTGCATTGCCATTTCTTCCTCTTCTCATCGTCGTTTGGTTTCATTATTTTTCCCTCCGCTGAAATCGACGTAACTTCTTCGTTAGGGATCCGAATTATGCACCGTTCATATCCATACGAAGCTTACGAAGAGGGATACAACTTTCGTGTAGATGTTGGTCCAGGTGCCCAAACTATGAATTGACTGAATTGCACTTGAACGTGTGCTTGCGTATGAAACTTGAGCAGAATGCGTCTGAACTCCATACTTAGTACCTAAATACCTAAAAAAGTCCTATTATACCTCATATAGCATGTTAACAATATAAATCAAGGTTGTCTGGTTAATGGGCTTAAATATAAAGATTAAGGCACCCGAGGGGGCTAAAATGCGTAGGTTCGATGGATGAAATACGCAATATTTATGTATCATCAGTAAGCTGAGTAGTTACGCAGGTTAGTCCAGTTATGGATGATGTGGCATGGTATATGAGTGCCCTCTTTTTCGGATGCATCTTTATCCCCCCACCAGATTGTGTGTACGTATGGTCTCGCATTATTGCATATAGTTTGCATATGTGCTTGTTTACTTTAGGATAACATGTTTCGTTAATTAATCGGTATGGCTAGTTACGACTGGGTTGTGTGTCCCGAGGTTGTGACTTAAGAATAGTATGAGTATCAGGACTTGATGAAACATTAGGTGCTAGCATTGTAGCCCGTTATGAATTGTGCGGATTGAGTACATGAACACTCGTGTATGTGTTTGCATTGTGATTCCTAGGATGACTCTAGGTTAGCATAAGAATCTCGTAAGAGATAGAGGTCGGGTAGACCTTTGTGATAAGGTGACTGACCAAAATATCATCGGCGTGTATAATAATAAGTGTTGAGGTTGTATCAGCCTAGGCTAGGCATGACCCAAGATTTTTTAAAGGAAATGTAGATCATGAATCCTAATGCTGAGACGGCCCTCGATAATGAGTTCATTAATAATGATACCATATTTGACGAATATCGAACATCTCGAGGTTTTGTTAAATATGCATGCCAGGCATGATCGAGAATTGTGATAAGGCCTTAGGGTTCGTTATGAGTGAGCTAGAATGATGATTGATGAGACTGAAGTCTTTGGGTTTAGACCATGGTGTTGAGAAGGAAATTAGTATAGATCCTAAAGTTAAGGACCAAGAATTTCGAGGATGAAAAATTCCCTAGGGAGGAAAGTTTGTAATACCCATCCTTAGAGATAAATATATCTTATATAAATTAGACATTTTATTTAGAGAAATATTAAGAGAAAATAGATGCATAAGTAGTGACCCAAATTTAACATAAAGTGACTCTTCGCGCATGGTGATTTAAAAAGAAATTTACGTTGCATCGTCTGCATGGATGAATAACCATGTTAAATTAGTTGGTGTGAATACGTTGGTGAAGTACGATATGAATTAGTCGAGGAATGGACATTACACGGACACGATTAATACTATGCGATAATAGTGTCGGCACGCGACATACTAAAGTAGAACTTTGCGGATTTTTGTAGGCTTCCTCGCTAGCACTAAAAATAATTTGACCAAACATTTGAGGTGCAAAAAATATGTTGATAATACACAAATATTACGTATTTCATCCCTCGAACCGACACATTTTAGCCCCCTCGGGTATCTTATTCCCTATATTTATGCTCGTTAACCAGACCATCTCGTATTTCTTTGTTAACATGTTTTCCAGGGGTTAATTGATCTTTTATTGGTATTTGGATGCTAAGTGTGAAGTTCGGACGCATTCCAGATAATTTTCGTAAGAGATCGCACCTTCAAGGGAAATTCGGTCAATTCTTAGATCTCATGAAAGTTGTATCCCTCCTCGCAATCTTCATGTGGCCGTGAATGGTGCGTGATTCCGAGTCAGAACGAAGAAGTTACAGCAATTTTAGCGGAAGAAAAATCCATTCAAACCAAAACAGCAAGGAGCTTGTGCAGACCTATAGCCATCGATCGATCGATCAAAAGGATCGATCGATCGATCCTTTATTTTTTGCCCTCGAGATGAGACATTGGTCTTTAATTTTCACCATCGATCGATCGATCTAAGGGATCAATCGATCGATCCCCTGTTTCCAGCTGATATTTTTCCTTTTCTTTTCTAATTTAATTCCTTTTATTATATAAAGGAATTTTGTTGTAATATTCAAAGAGAATTCATTTTTAGGTTAGAATAGGTTAGGGTTTTGGGTTTTGAGAGATCTTTCTTCATGTCCTCTTGGTTTGACACCCATTTGAGTTTGTAAGTTGTACTTTCATCTTTCCTCTCCATTAATATAAGTTGTATTTTCTTTATTCTTGCTTTGTAGTTAATTTACATGCTTTGTTAATTAGATTCACATGATTTCTTTCCTTTCTTTCAAGGTAGTTTTATTGCGTCTATTTACCGCTTTCATTTATCGCATTTTTACCATATTTTCTACCTAAATTAGTCTAGGTTGTGTTTGAATTGAACTCACTCGGGTTGACGTGTGGCTTTGCTTTGGTGATGGAGTTTACGGGTCTATTTCGAGTACGTTGTTCTAGTTATTATGCCTAGTAGATTTGACGGGGCATATCATGTATGCTCTGTGCTTACGAACTTACGTGTGTAGTTTTCGGGGTATTTGTTTACGCCAAAATCGTATTAGACTTTTATACGGATTTAGGGGCATGACATCCCTTGATTTACTTGACTTTCGAAATGAGACGCGTTCGTAATAACTCATCGAACCATGTAACCATTTTATACTAATTAACTCCGGTGAGGGATATTCGAGGCAACCTATTGTTTTTATTCGCTTTATTAGTCTAGATTTATTTTCCCATGCCTAGATTAATCATTTCCCTTTTTGCATCTTTTCCTTTTTGTTTATAATCATCTTTTACACTTTTATTTCTGAAGTATTAAATCCTATAAATTCTAGCAACTCATCTCTATGGATTTTTGATACCCGATTTACCGTTATACTCACCCGTTGAGTGTAGTCATAGTTTAGGTTTTTGTATAGTTCAGGTGAGCCGAATTCAAAACGATCGGCACGTAGGTGACTCTCATGCCGCGGTAAAATCCTGTCTATTATATGCATAAAAATTTCATGGGGTCAAAATTTGCAAAAAAGAAAATTTTGAATACAGGGCCCGATCGACCGGTCCTCTAGCCGCGTTCGACCGACCATAGCAGGCCTCGGGTAGTTTGTCCAATTTTTTAAGTGCTGTCAAAACCTCAACCCCTAGATTATATGTGTTATCTAGAGTGGGAACCCTTATACTTGATATGGAAATATTTGTGATGATAGAATTTCCTCTTTGGGTATAGTCTAGTCATTGGGTTTATAAAACCAAAATCGTGTAAGTGGGAAAGACAAAAAATGCACTAGATTTGTTATTATTCTCTCTCAAGCTTTGAGCTCCCATGGGGGAGACCCACTATCCTAGATTATTCTCACCTATACCTACCACACCCAAGCCCATTCACCACCACTAGAGACCATAACCAATCTCTCAAACCCTTGAAGAAATTCTAGGACAACTTGCTAGAAGAAGAATATGATATTTTTTATATTTGTTGGGTATTTGATGATGAAGTTTAAAGAAGCTTCCTTGGGTACTGAACAGAGCTCAGGTGGATATGAGGAATGGATTCATGGAGATAAGCCTTGATGGACTTTTCGAAAACCCCTTGAGGCCACCTTTGGAGGTGGGGGGTCCTCCATCTTCTTCACCATTTCCACCTTGTTAGAGCTCATTTAAGGTGGGTAAACTAGCTTGATTTATGTTTGGTTGATATGGTATAAATTCAGTATGTTTAGTTACATATGTTAGGCTAATATATGTAGGATTGATTTAGTTTGTATCTAAGTGTTGATTAATAATCATCTTAACATTTGTATGAAAATGGATTCCAAAAAGATGATTTTAATGGCTTTTGAAATGTGGAATTTTTTAGAATATGTGTTTTTAACATTTTAAGAAATAATATGTGTTAGAATGGTGTTTAAAGTATAAATGATATAATTTTATGCAAATAAATGCATTAGGCTCATATGAACCATTTTTATGAGACAAATAGGGGATCTTCTACTTGAAAAATGAAGATGAATGTGAGAAGGAGAAACTTTCACTTTTATGGATATTTAAAGTGTGCGAAATTCATGTTGAAATGTATGAAAGATATGGTTCTTCAAAATTTGTGGTGTAAAAGTGAATAATTGAAGTTAAAGGGGTTAAAATATGTGAATAGTAGTGAAGTGGGTGTTAAGATACCAATTTTCATAAATAATGTGTGCATTTCAAATTATTAAGAAAATGAGACCTTAATATATAGAAAGGTGTGATTTTATGCATTAAAGATGTTAAAGTTGTAAATAAGAGAGTGGGGTTAATTATTACATTAAGCAAGTGTTAAAGATGGTGAAAGGTATTTAAGATGTCAAGTTGAAATCTTAATAACCATTTTGGGAAAATAACACTTGTTAAAGGATTAATTTGCAAACTTGGCACGAAAAGGGTAAATTGGTAATTTACTTAAATTGAGACTTTTTTATGGAATAAAAATGTTGATGAATGTTTTTATATTAGTATGGTTGGAATTGAATTAAGTCCTAAAAGGATTAAATGATTTTGACATAGAATGAACGTGTGTGAGAATAAAGGACTTAAAGGAGAAAGAAATTATTTTCCAAATGTTAATGGAAAAACGGATGGTTAAGTCCGGGTTTTAGTTTCGTCCAGGTAAAAGTAAGGGAATAGAATAATGTGGACATTTGTTAAATTTAAAACACATAAATGGAACTCGGATGACATTGGGATAAAGCAAGAAGGGTCTGGAGCCCTTGGGTGACAAGCCTTAAATCACTGGCATGAGCATATAGTGCGCATAACTCTCGGTGTAGAGCTTGTGTAAGTATGTGGTATATGAAGCTTTCGAGAAAAGGTTAAATGAAATATGGAATACAAATAAATAAATGGTTTGTGTGGTAATTGTGTAGATACAACCTAACTTGAGTAAATGAAATAAATGTGCCGGTAAAGGCTAGATGGACAAGTTAATGCGTAACTCTACTAATGTCCATAAGATATGGAAAATGATTAAAGAAAGTGGATAAACGGGCGGTTAAGCAACCTAAATGGTGAAACCCATATTTTACACAAGAATGTGTTGTAAAAAGGATTTTCTAAAGGTAAGTATTTTCTAACACGACGAATGTGTGTATTGAAAAGGTAATTTTCAATGAAAATACTAAAGTACACTCGAATTAATGAATGGGTTAAATTTCGATAAAAGAAAGGGTTTTGATAAATTAAATGAAAGGGTTTCAAAAGTCAAACTGGGTGTGTTAAATAAAGTGGGAATGCTTAGTATGAATCAAGGTTCTAAAAAACGCGGGGCGTGATTGAGGCGTGGAGGCCAAGCCTTAAGCCTTAGAAGCCTAGGCGGGCCTAGGCGTAAAAAGGCGTGAAAAGGCGTTTAGGCCTTCTTACTATATTTTAATATTTTTTAACTGTAACAAGGCTATTAAAATATAAAACTTTCACATATCATAAAAATATGTCTGAATATATGCAAATTAAAATACTATCTGATTATTTTGGATAAGATAATGGTCCGGTTTGTAAACAAATTCTTTAAAAGGTGACATCGTTTCACTAAGGCATTGTCGTTTTTAGAAAAAAGTGCGTCGTAAGGGTTTTACCAAGAATAAGGCGTGAAAAGCGTAAGGCGAGGCGTTTCTCCCAAGCCTTAAGCCTAGGCGTGCCTAGGCGGGTTTTTTAGAACAGTGGTATGAATAAAGAAATCATTTAATAAGACTAAGGTCAATTAATTTGGATAAGAAAGGTTTTGGAAAGTAAAACAGTTAATACATTGTCATATGTAGTTTTCAAGGTATACATATGTAGATATATATACATACTTTTGCATGTATGTGTTTGTAGCGCGTGAGTATTACTTTCTATTGTTCATTTTTATACTATTTGTATAAATCCCACTAGGCATTAGCTCACGTCCCCACTTTGTTATGGAAGGTTGGGAGTCGTTTCGTATTTTAAGGGAATTTTAGAGGTAAGTGTAATTTAATTTTGTTTCATTAGTAGCTCTGTTTACTCGTACTTAGGGGTGTTCCCCATGGGTCCCTCATGTAGTTTATCTTGAAAATTGGAATCGCATGCTAACAAGTGAAATGTTAATTAAAATAAAACTGGACTAGCAACATTATTTAGGTTGTTTCATCGCATTTCACACCTAACTCTCGAATCGGACCAGGTTAACCCATGGGTAACCCATAAATCTGGGTCGGGGAGTTATATTCACATCCTCTTTACATATCATCAGCCTTTCTAAATGGGGATTTTCATCGTCTCTTGGGCCTTTGTTCGTCATCCCTTGCTCAGCCATCTCTGTCGACATACCTGGAGAGCTTGCCCCTCCGAATTAGGCCTTTATTTATATTTTTGAAAGTGATTAAGTTGTCAATATTGTGGCCATGGTCCTTATGAAATTCGTAATACTTGTTCTTGGTGCACCTATTGGCAGGCGCTTTCAGCTTACCTGACCATTTGAGGTCTTTGTTTCCTCGGATCTCCTCGAGGATGTGATGGATGCCTACGGTCAGCAGAGTATATTCATCATACTTCTTTAGCTTGTCAACCTTCCGGTCTTTTTTATCCTTCTTGTCATTTACCTTGTCGTTCGACGATTTAAAATGATCAAATTCTTTGGCGAACATGGATTTTTTGGCATTCATATTGTTTCGACTTTATCCAGCAACTCTGTCATCATTTTGGGCGTCACTTGGGCTAACGCCTAAAATAATTTTCCTAGCTGTAGACCACTCTTCAGAGTAGTTATATCAATCTATTCATTATAATCCACTACCTCAAGATTCTCAGTGTTAAAGTGGGTGATATAATCACAGGTGGTTTTATCAGCCTTTTGTCGAATGCTGAGTAAATGGGCCACTCTCTTTCCCGGCTTCACACCAAAGCAGAAGTTGTTGATGAATAGGTCGACCAACTACTAAAAGTTGGACATTTATCCTCTAGGTAGGCTATTGTACTAAATTTTAGTCGAGCCTATTACAGTGCTGGAGAAAGCTCTACATTTGATCTCATCGGGAATAGAATAAATGTCTGTAGCAGCCTGATACTGCTCGACATAAAGGACATGATCTGTTTTTCCATCATACTTAGGTGTGATAATAGGTGACTTAAATTTGGCTGGAGTGGGGTATTACAGTATTGAAGAGACGAACATGAATCCTTTTATAAAGTCCATGTGAAGAGGGTTCTTGGATTTATACATCTGTCGAGTCGATCCTCCAAGCATTGAATGAATCCTTTCCACGATTGATTGTCCTCTTTGACCTTCACAACTATCGATTTAACATTTTGGCCTCAGCTTTCTGCTGAGCTCTCTTCTTGAGAAGTTTGCTCGATTTTGATCGATGCCCTGGCTGATCAGTGGGATCCTCTGGTGATGGATATACTCAGATCGTCTCTTCTTAGATTGTGGTCCTGAAGTATTGTTTCTACTTATCCCCAATTGTGATGGGGGACCAATCTTTTCAACACTGTGCCTTTGCTTAACCTATTTAGCACACTGGGGCGCTCTTCGGAGAAGGATTGTTGATTATAGTGACTTGGTGACTGTATGGAGGTGTGGCACTATTTGCAACCCAGTTCATTGGGAAGAACTGATATTACCATGAGATCCTAGGTTTAGCCTCCTAGGGTTTTCAAGGGCTTGTCTTCGATACTCTTGCCTCTTATCCCTATAGGGGGCTGAGGGCATCCTTCCCCATCTTTTCTACAACATACCCCTCCCCCCAAGGTTTCCGTTATCTGCAGTAGGTTATGCCGGTCTGGACTAAAGAGTGTGTGTCAACTATTTGACACTCTCCTGCATCGCCTCCTGCCCGTTGGACAAACTCATTAGTATGCTTTGCAGGTCACCCAGCCTAGTGAGGTGTGGGTGGAGTTTGGACTGCATCCATACGACTGCCCTCCAGATTGTCTACCACTCTCAGTGGTTCGGGGTAAAGTAAGGAATAAGAAATGAGGGTAGGAACTACACTGGCCTATCGAGTTTCCATAGACGACGCCAATTTGTTATCTTTTAAAAATAGTGAGGCAATTGATATCTTAGTGTGGGGGTTTGCAGTGATAATAAATAAAGAAATAATAGGAAATAAAAATAGAATGGGGTTGAGCGATAATGAGAGGAGAGATAGATTTGCGTGGTTTGGTCCAATGATGGTACCTACGTCCACAACGGGTGCAACAATTTCTTAATTATGTAATTGAGAATACACACTTAGGGTTTATGCTCTGACAGGGAAGACGTATCCATCCCTTTCCATATAGATTTTCTCGCTATTTATAAGTGATTTTATGGGAATCTTATGGGACAGGTGGAATGCCTTTATAGGTCAGGAAGTTACACCATTACAAATATGATAATAGAATGGTATGAGTTAGTTATAACTTGTGCATTAAGGGTGTGAGTGGGAAACAATCATGTTTTACTGTATTCTTCATGTGACGGACTGGGCTCCGTTGCGTATATCCGTAAGAATAGGGGTACAGTGTGAGTGAAATAATATGCCAATTGGGGACAGCTGCCAATTGAAGTCAGTCGACCAAATAAGTACCTGAGCCAACCTCATATTAGAATGAGGTCGACCCTAATTATTGTGATACTGTGGGCCCTTCCTTATGCCAGCTGGACCCCACGTAAGCTGGTAATATAAGGGTGCAACAGTTACAAAACATGTCTAAAAAGGTAAAATGGTAACAAAAAAGTCCGTTAGTAAATAAAAATTAGTAATGGGAAAATACTGTTACTAATTCTAGATTTAGTAATGGTAAAATATTGTACTAATTTTTAATTAGTACAGGTAAAATACCGTTGATAAATCCAAAATTAGTAACGGTATTTTACCGTTACTAAATCCATAATTAGTATCAGTAAAAATTTATTACCAATTTTATTCCCCACAACTTTTTTCTAATGGAAAATTACTGTTACTAAATTTTTTTATGGTAAAATACTGTTACTAAAGGTGCATTTGGGTTTAGTGATATAAATTCTGACCATTCTTTAACCTCATTGTCTGATGGTCTTGATTACAGTAAGGATAAGCAAATGTACCTTTTGTGCTCCATCCTGATAACATGTCATGTGAGGGGAAACCATGAATAGTCCATATCAACAATACATGCAACTAGAGGAATTCCTTACTTGATGCATCGTAAGTGCGTACACCATCATTCCATAGCTCAATCAACTCATCAATAATGATTGTAAAAATACATCAATCTCATCTTTAGGTCCGTTTGGTCCATCTATCAGTATAGACAAAATCAAATTAGGTTGTTTCATGCACAACCACGAAGGTAAGTTGTAAGTAATGAGAATAACAAGCCATGTACTGTGCTTAATGCTCATATTACCAAACAGATTAGCTCCATTAAAAACTAACCAAGTATAACCCTGAGACTATTTCTTGCAAAAGATGAGTTTTTCTCATCAAATATTTTCCAAATGCGAGAGTTTGTTGGATGCCTCATTACACCGTTGTCAATCCATTCCTCATCATGCCATTTCATTAGAGAAGATGAATAAGATGACCAAAATAACTTATGCAATCTAGGTTTCAAAGGAAAATATATTACTTTCTTTAAGGCTACCTTTGGGCCTTGGACACCCACACTTGAATCATCAATTTTATATTGAGAAGGTCCGCGTATGTCACACTTTTCATGACTCCCGACTTGATTTTGAAAAGACATGGAGCTATTTGGCAAGCATCCCACATCTCGTACTTTAAAACCAAGTCCTTCATTAACTTGTTGGCTTGGTAGTAAGACTTGAGAATTCTAACATTTGAAAATAACCTCCCCCCAAAACCAACAACATATTTAAAGAGTGATTTTTCCATCCATAAAGTTGCATAATGTGCAAGAGTTCAATAACAAATGACAATTCCTTAACCGCCTTTGGACAATTTTCATATAAATCGCGTTCTACCTCTTTTAAAATTCTAAAATACTCTGAAACATTTTTTGTCAGATTCGAAGACATCTTCGGTGATACATTCCTCATCATTACTCATATTGTCATATGTGTATGGAATACTCCCTCCCCCTTGAACCATCGTAACCATGTTACCTCGAGCATTCAACAGGTATATCATCGACTAACATATCATCCTATGAAGAATTTATATTGCTTCTTACACCAGCAAAAGCCACTCCATGGAAAACCCAAACCTTATAAGTCTTGTTAAAACCATGCATCTCAAGGTGATTTTTCACCATTTGTCGAGTGTTGTATACTCGATTTGTGCATATCTTACACGTGTAATAGATTTTTATGGTATCAATATTCTTATTTGCATATATATAGTTAAGAAATTCTTTAATCCCGTTAATGTGTTCTTTTTAACACCGGTTATGTAAATCAATTCAACTCTTGTTCGTGATACCTAGTAATGACAAACATGATGTTTCTAAATAAATTAATACATTGATTCAGAAAATTCAATAGAAAACTAATTAAACTTATAATAATATAACCCAATAATTCAACACATCAATTTTAACATCTACATTATTAAAAGTCACACAATTAACATAAAAAAGTCAAGAAAGGAAAGAATCTTACGAAATAAAATGTCACACAGTTAATATTTTAGTAATAATGCATTAAAGCATAAGAAAGGAAAGCATGTTACATAATTAAAAAGTCACACGAACAACATTTTAACATTTATATCCTTAAATATTTGTACGTTGAAAAAATCACAACCAACATACCCATTTCACCCCCGCTCGAATCATTATGTTCATCATCTCCCGTGTATGGAATATTCGCTTCATCATTGTCAATCAATTTTTTATTATTCTTTGATTCACTTTTCTTATTTTTAGCATAGTCCCGCATTGCCGTATACAATTTGTGGACTCTTAATTCCTTCAGTTTTGCTATATTCTCTTTTATTTTCTTCTTTTTCTTCTTCTTCTTACTCCTCCTCCTCCTCCTCCTCCTCCTCCTCTCAGACTCCTTCATTGTTATATACATTTTATGATAAAAGATATATAATTATAGAATTAATGACGCAGAGAGAGAGAGAGAGAGAGAGAGAGAGAGAGAGAAATTAAGTTTACCTTTTTTTGTTATTTAAAGATCGCAATATTACTTTTTTATGTTTACTAAATTTTTATTTAAACTAGAATTTTAACTAATGCTTGTTTTTTTATTTATTGCTTTTGGTACCACCTCATATGTTGGAGTTTGTGTCCCAATACTCAGTGATTTGAATATTGAGATTTAGCATTTGATATGGTGTTGGCTAACATTGACGATTTTCCAACGCTGATGCATGTTTGAATTAACTAGGTCCATCACATATATCACAAAATAAAATCATAATCGAATAGTAAATCAAACTAATGGAATACACTACTTCCAAAGGACATTAATTAATTAACACAAATAAACACATCAATAATTCTAATTAAAATTCCCAAAAACAAGTGTACAAATATTCTTATAAATTAATCTTAAAACTATACTACAATAACCAATTAACAATTTGGATTTTTAATCGGCTCACCCTCAACCTCCTATCACCAATGTAAATCAATTCATTATAAAAACTAATGATATTGATCAATAACCAAACATTAAAATTACCTTTTTTTCGTATCAATTCGAAAATACTATAATTTGAATGCTCGGGATTAGATCAAATATTTAAACGTTAATGAAGTTTGTCAAATACCCATCAATGAAAAACATATAATTGCCATTGAAAAAATATAATTGTGATATAAAACGGAAAAAACTATAATTATCAAATTATAAATAATTTCTATTATAAAAAAAAACTATCCCAATAATCAACCAATTACTTTTCCACTACCCTTCGAGTAATTTTAACAACAACCAAATAAGGAAATTTACAATTAATAGATAACAACTACTAATTTGATGTCTGTAACCATATAACTCCATTTTTTGAAACCCTACCAAGCTAGCCACATACACCACCATAATCCCACCACAACAAAGAAAGAAAGAGTTTGAGTTACCCTATCTCGTGAACTAAACCAGTGGCGAGGGAGAGGGCTAAGGCTAGGGTTATCAAGGGTAATGCGAGGGAGAGTGATGGCTGAGGGCGAGTGAGAGTGAGGGCGAGGTGGAAGGATTATCCCAGTAAAGAGGAAAGTCAGGGTGGGTGGGTGGGTGGGTGGGTGGGTGGGTGAGTTTTTTGTTTGACTTTCTTTTCTTTTATTTTTTATTTTCTTAGGCAAATAGTTAGAAGTAGCTAATGGAAAAGTTATAAGTGGGAGAGTCAAAATTTTTAAGGGGGATTCAAATTGATTTAGCAGTCTCATAAGTTATATCTTTTGGGACGACTAATAATTTGCAATCCTTTTAATATTACTTTTTAGGATGGATAATAAAGGGGGTTTTAAAAACCAGGCTGCTAAAGTTTGGTTTTAAGGCCACAAATTTTAGTTGTCTGAAAAGGTCCAATCTTAAAAAGTACCTTTTTTTAATAGTGCATGGTATTGATTCCACCCAAAGGGCAGAACAATGACGTTCTTGGGCGCCATTGATGTAGTCGTGAGGCAACAATATTATATATTCTATTGATATGAAAATTTACTCCCCTCTAGGTATTTTGGATAAAAAAAATCCCCTTGCTTATGCATCCTCCATGGACTCATGAATCTATGTAGACCTTTTATTTTTTTTCAAAAGATGAAAAAAACTCATATATAGAGAGAGAACACGTCCCTTAAAGACAAAAATACTGATATATAAAGACTAAATGTGTGAAATGAGTGTGCCAGTGGTGATCTATCGCGGGAAGGATTTAAGTTAAATAATACTCATGCCAAGTGAAGTGTTGAGCATAACAAGTGAAAAAATCGCCGAATGGTCTTTGACATAAACCCGTGTGAAAAGGGGAAAAAATACAAACATCACTCGTCTCATTGTTCCGAGAAAAGTAGTAGAATCTCTTGGGGCACGGACAAGTGATACGTGAGGACCAATAGCATATCCCATTTAATCATGATCCCCTATTTATAGGGTAATAATGCAAAATCTCACCCTTAACTTAGTGATACTCGAGGTGGGTTCACCTAATATTCACTCGATTTCTACCAATAAGGTAACAAAGTAGAAACATATGCACACAAATTTGTTAGCCTGGCTACCATGAAACTTGTGTTTATTTACCCAATAAATACCATGCAACAAAACTTCCCCGTATAGTAACACTAATTCTTAGTATATGAAAATTTGAAATAAGGGTTTATCATAAACCCCTCGATGATGAACTTCCGGTGCTAAAATTCTTCGCCTAAGCTGGGTGTTGGAATGTGATACTAATTCCTTGAATAATTTAGAATATTCTAGATCAAGCTTGTAATGTATAGAATATTCTAGGATAGTGAGGAAGTATGTAGGCCTCTAGAATGTTCCCATAAGGAGGTGGAAACCTTTTGGAGAATTAATCTAGACCATTGATGTATTTTAATCTTCACCTTCCATTAAGGAGGTGAAATGCCTATAAATAGGTGGGAGGTCATTTGGCTAAACAATCCCAATCCAAGCCAAGCATCGTAATCTATCATCAAGTCTAATACGAAAACTTTCCTTCTTTTTCTATAGGCCCAAATTCTCCTTAAACAAGTTACCAATTAATTATCTCCCTCTAATCCTTGGTTGCCCATATCTAGCAATTCCAATTTCCTAAGCTAATCATTTAACTACATTCCAAACTAGCTCCTAAAACTAACACCGGGGTTAGTATTTGTCTGTTGTTCGTCACCTTCATATCGACTCGCTTTTACCACTCAGTCTCTCCTGTCATTTTTTTTAAATATATGTAAATATGTTGCTGAATATGCGTCCAATTCTGTTGTCAAACTTGGGCTCATTGTCCATGTCCTAGGTTTAGAATTCTCTGTAAGTCTCGATGGATGGTGTAGTAACCGAAATCAAAGATACAGAACATATAGTGGGAGATGGGGTTTACAATGTGGTTCGTAATTTCGTATCCAAAGTTGCTAAAATATTTAGGGGCCACATGAGGAAAGGAGAAACACTTTTGTACGTCCAATTTTTTGGAAGAAACTTGCCAGTGCTCATAGAAAGAATCAAATCTGCTAAAGAGTATAATAAAGATTTATTGGGTTTGTTCCAAGTTTACTTGCAGTGTATAGAAGGTGTTGATGACATTTCAGATGCGTTAGATTTACCGTCTTCAACGAATGACCATGTATGACGTTGTTGAAATGAAGCTTCTAAAAGTAATAGAACAACTTCACGACTTGTTTCCAAAACTGATTGCCTCACGGCGTAATCGAAGAAAAAGACAGAAAATAATGGGAAAACATTATCAACCGTCTGATTGCACTCAATTCTTTATTGTACTTTCTTACTTTATGGAAGTTTTAGTGAAAATTGTTGAAGAATATAATGGAACAAGAAAGATATTTGACCGACTAATTATTGAATTGAACTAGCTTAAATATGTCAAGAATGAGCTCATTATTGAAGTAGACCTGCTTACATTTATTGCGAAGAACGACAAGTAATAAACTTTATTATGTGCTACACACACACACACACACACACACACACACACACACACACATATATATATATATATATATATATATATATAGAGAGAGAGAGAGAGAGAGAGAGAGAGAGAGAGATAGATAGATAGATAGAGAGAGAGAGAGAGAGAGAGAGGCAGGCTCCTGTGCACACTAAGTTTGCACACTAAGTTTGCACATTACCTTTTAAAAGTGTGCAAACTTAGTGCTGACGCACACCAATTTTTTTTATGTGATATTTTAACATTTCAACGGACTCACATAAAAAAAATTAGCTCAAAAAAACTTTTTTTGCTATTTTTAAAAAATCGGTCAAACTTTCGCAGTTTTTAAAGGGCTTAAAAACTGGGAAAGTTTGACCGATTTTTTAAAAATAGCAAAAAAAGTTTTTTTGAGCTGATTTTTTTTATATGGGTTCCTTGAAATGTTTAAATATCACACAAAAAAAATCAACTCAAAAATATTTTTTTTACTATATATAAAAGGTAATGTGCAAACTTAGTGTGCACAGGAGCCTGCCTCTCTCTCTCTCTCTCTCTCTCTCTCTCTCTATATATATATATATATATATATATATATATATATATATATATACATTACTGCTCTTATGCGGACCAGTCCACATTTTAAGAATACGGACCGAACATGTGTCACATGGCGATGAACCCATATAAGAGAGAGAGTGTGCCTATAATTTCTAGGTTCACCGTAAGGTGACACATGTCCGGTCCGCACTCTTAAAATGCGGACTAGAGCAGTACTATATATATATATATATATATATATATATATATATATATATATATATATATATATATATATATAGAGAGAGAGAGAGAGAGAGAGAGAGAGAGAGAGAGAGAGAGAGAGGCAGGTTCTTGTGTACACTAAGTTTCCACACATTCTCGCGCACATTAATTTTTTTTAAATATTAAAAAAAATTGAGTCAATTTTTTTTGTGAGATATTTAAAAATTTTCAATTGACCCATATAAAAAAATTCAGGTCAAAAAACCTTTTTTTCTATTTGTAAAAAATCGATCAAACTTTTGCAATTGTTAAAGTGGTTAAAAGGAGCGAAAATTTGACCAAGTTTTTAAAAATAGCAAACAACGTTTTTTTGAGTTGAATTTTTTTATATGGATTACTTGAAATGTTTAAATATCACAACAAAAACTTATCTCAAAAATATTTTTTTTACTATTTTAAAAAAAATGATGTGCAAATTTAGTGTGCATAGGAGCGTCTCTCTCTCTCTCTCTCTCTCTCTCTATATATATATATATATATATATATATATATATATATATATATATATATATACACGCACATACACATATATATAAGCTCTTGTGCCGACTATCCCGCATTTTAATAGTGCGGACCGGACATGTGTCATTTGGCGATGAGCCCAAAAAATATTGGCTAAATTATAGGCGCTCTCTCCCTCTTTTCTGGACTCATCGTCAGGTGACACATGTCATGTCTGCACTGTTAAAATGCGAAATAGTCACCACAGGAGCAATACTATATATATATATATATATAGACACACACACACAATACTGCTCTTGTGCGGATCAGTCCACATTTTAAGAGTGCAGATCGTATATGTGTCACCTGGCGGTGACCCAGAAAACGAGAGAGTGTGCCTATAATTTAGCCGATAATTTCTACGCTCATCGTCAGGTAACACATGTTCGGTCCGCACTCTTAAAATGTTGACTGGTCCGCACAAGAGCATATATATATACACACACACACTGGCATCTTCAATTTGATGTAACAAGATTAGGCTGGTTTATGAGAAATCCCAAATTACGATTGCAAAATAACTGTTTCGTTGTGCACATTTTTTAGGTCATCATCCCTAGAATTTTGATGATAAATTTATATAGAGCTTGTTATCGATGACATTGAAAATTGTTGAATGTGGAGAAAATGAAGATCAAATCAAGGTGGTCTAAATGTCTTATTCATATTTTTCTACTACATAATATTTGAATTTCTAAATTATATCCAAGTGTCTTACCAATCTTTCACCAAACTTTCAAGATGCATATTCTTAAATTATCATGTTCAACCCTCTTTGAAAAATATAAGAATGGATTGACCTATTGGTGGCTTGGTTGCTTGACCAAATGCATGGAGAAAACTATTTCTCGGGTGATAAACTAACAACCCTATGTCCAATATATATATTTAATATTCCTATTTACCATGTCCATTTACAAGAATCATCTTAAATTGGAAAATATGTTGGAGAGTGTAAGGACATTTTTGTCCATTATCAATATGTATGTCATACGCCGTTACACCGTTGAAGAAATTCAAGATCGCATCTACATCAACGGATCCGAATATCAAAGCGTCTTCAACATCATAGCCTCTGCGAGAATGAACTTGGTAAAATTTTGTTTTTACGTTCCTTAAAGTTCATATTTAGTATTGGGAAATTTTTATAAAATGTTTTTTATAAAAATAAGAAGTAAGTTTTTTCAAGCAAAATGAGGCTTTTAAAAGTTTTTTATTTTTTCTGGGAAAGCCGGACCGGTCTGCCTCTATACCGGACCGATCCGCCACCGAACCGGTCCGCCCCTCAATCGGACCGGTCCGCCTGCTGAAAAGCCAGTATACCCCGGATCGAATGCGAACCGTAGAAGGCAAATTTTAAAAGAACCGATCCGAGGTCGGACCGATCCGCCCCCAAGCCGGACCGGTCCGCCTGGGATAATTACGAGCAGTCCCAGTTTTTGAAAACTCTTTCCTTGGTTTTCTTATTTATACCAACTTCGGGAGAGTTATTTTTAAGACTTTTCAAGACGATATTCAGAGTCCTAAATACTCTAAGTCTTCACCTTTTTGAGTCCCAATACTCTTTTTGATTCACACCAAAAATCCCAATTACTTTTGTGAATCTTTTGGAACCCTGGAACACAAACTTTGTTGTTGTTCATCTTTGTGGAGAGATCTTTGCAACCGAGGGTTGCGTGTCATTGCCGAGGGAGTCTCTACAAAGTTTTGTGACTGCGTGTCATTGAGGAGAGCTGCGGTTCTTTCTTTGTTGGTTGGGCTGCGAGTCCTTGGAGGGTGCTGCGTGTATTCTCTTGCTGAGTTCAAGACTGCGTGTCTTTGTGGGTTGGCTGCGCGTTGATCCATTGCAGATTTCTCTATGTAATTGTAAGTTGCGGCTTGTATATTCATAGTAAAATAAAGGTTTTACCCGAAAGGGGTTTTTTCCTGAATTCTGTGTCTCGGCATATTTTTTGTGTCACATGCTTTATTTATTTATGGTTTGACACACACACGCACTTTAGATGCATGATTAGGGGCTGAAATTAAATAAGTGTGCTATATTAGAAAGTTGCGAAGTTAATCAATTATCACACATAATTCTTGGCTTTTCAGAGAGAATTATAAAAGGACAGTTATGGAAGGTGGTGGTGAGGGTAAAAGAATTACTTGGTGAGGGGGTAGGTGGATGTGATGTCTCACTCTAAGAGTGAAATTGGCTTTCTCTTAAAGTAAAATTCCTTAGTTGGAAAATGGGGGTGAAGGTTTCCATTGAGCTAAAGTCCTTACTACTTTTCTTTAAAAGAAGCTACAGGGTTCAAGGTCATTGGTGGGATCCCATTGTCGTTAAGAGGGCCCGCTCAATTGGCTTTCGAAAGTTAATAGCCTATGGTGCTTTTCATTTTTTGGGGGGAGATCAGGGTCATTGTTTGCGTCAACTTTTTCTTACTCGTGGATGTTCCTTGTGAGTTGGATATAATGATTGGCTTTTCTCATCTTAACTTGAATATTTGTGTTGAATCAATTATCTAAAGATGGTAAGAGTGCACCATATCTTTTGTTAACATAGAAGAAGTGAGGAAAAATATTAAGAGAGTTCATAGTTATCTGTTGCTAAAATATTTATACTAAAAAAATCTTATAATACATAAATAAGACAATGATTAAATAAAGTTAAAGACCTGTTTAGTTGTGAAAAATAATTTTCTAGTTTTAAATTTTCAATTTTCAATTTTCAATTTTCAATTTTCAATTTTCAATTTTCAATTTTCAATTTTCAATTTTCAATTTTCAATTTTCAATTTTCAATTTTCAATTTTCAATTTTCAATTTTCAATTTTCAATTTTCAATTTTCAATTTTCAATTTTCAATTTTCAATTTTCAATTTAATTTCTAATTTTCATTTTCCATAGAAAATTTAAGAAAACTAGAAAATGCGTTCATTTGGTAGAAATAAATTATTGTTTTCAAGATGTAGTTTATAGAAATTTTGAGTGAAATGAAATTTACACAAAATTTAGGGTTATAATGTAATCACAGGGTCCAAATTTAATTTACAGAAAGTCTAAGGGGCCAAAATATATATGTTATAGAATTTCAGGGGCTTGGCCAAATTCTCAAAAATTTCAAGTCCAAAATGTAATTTATAGATAATTAAGAGATTAAAATGTAATTTATCAAGATTTTAAGGATCTATATATAAGTTATAGAAAATTCAGGGTCAAAGTGTAATTTTAAGACTTCTAAAAATTGTGGAAAACTTGATAAAGTGGTTTTTCAATTTCTTGAAAATTTTGAAAAATTATTTTCTAATTTTTTATTTTGAAAAAATACCAAACTTTGTTTTCTATCACTAATCAAGGCCTAAGTATCCCAAATTGCAAAGATATTTCACATGCTTAGGTTGTCAATGGACGATTGAGAAAATGTGCTTGAAACTAATCATAATGTTTGTCATTCAACCTACTACTTACTAAGCTGATGTGACAACGCATAATGTTATAAATGCGACCCAAATATTTAATGGAGTAATGTTATATTTACTAAAAACTAGCATGTACCCTGCGCGATGTGCGGGCGGACATGTGTAAAACGAAATAAATAAAAATAATGATAAAATATCAATTGTTATCGCATAAAGAAAACAAATTATTATATTGAAATGACATATGAAGTAGCATAGTAATTGCATTACAAAAAGTAATTGAAGTTTATGATCTTCAATATGTTTTATTAATGGAAATAATTAATGAAACGATTATTCAAATGATGAAACGTCATCGTTACTGAAGACGTCTTTTTACTTCATCAATCATTGATCTCTATTCCTTTGCTCCTGCAAAGTAATGACATAAATCTTTTTAATATATAGATTATTTATAAATTAGGGTAATGTACTAAGGAATATTATTGTATGTAACGTAATAAATTTAACTTTACATAGTAGATTAGAGTCGCTTTGAGGATCTTATGTTGTTTCCATTCTCGTTAATTTTGAGGTATCAATTAAGAGAGCTCGATTAAGATTGGAGATGCATATCTTTATATCCCTCTTTGTATGTGTTTTGATCACCTTACTTATCAATGTAGGAGATGATAATGTCGTGCATTAAGCCATGGATGGAAATGACGCAATAGATATAACAATTGATTTTGATAAGCGGTATTCGTATGCAAAAGTAAATTTGGATGAGTAGAATCTCCTGTTATATTCTAATCACCCCAAACAAACAATCAAACAAAAAAGTTAACAAAAACACAAATTTGGAGGCAAAATTCAATATAGATTAAAATATGATAGAAACAACAAAGTATTACTTTTCACTTTTCTTTAAATGTCTATGGAAACAAAACAACATAATAAAAATCATAATGTACATTATTTGAAGCTTTAAAACTTACAACATAAATAGAATAATTATCCACAGTGACGTGTCGCACCAGTATTGGGTCTGCGCTGCAAGCCAATACCGATGCAACATGTCATTGTGTCGTACCACTCTGTGTCCTAAATATGTGTCGGCCTGAAATTATTGATTGCAGATTTTTCTGCAATTTTTCTTCAATGCCCTGTCTGTGATAAATGCCAAATTCATCAATACCCATGTTGGATGCAAATCACAGAGTATCCATTCAACTCCCACAAATGGCCTTCGATATTGCATAAAATAAAGAAAAATATCACATAACCCAAAAATATTAATCAAAAGAAAAAAAATACAAAATAATACTTCATAGAAGTTGATTCCTCCAAAAGGAGAATGCAAGTAGAGAAAACAGTGATGCAAAATAAATAAACCTTCCTAATGAAGTAGCAGGAAATAAATCAAGGCGGTTGATGTTAACCTGCTTATGCACTTGACACCAACCACATTTTCATAGTCGGATCATTATTATTCCAGTGGTACGACTCACCTGACCAAAGATTTTTCTGGTGGTATTTGCTTTTCAAATCTCGGATCAAAAAGTTATTTTCTCCGACGATGTCACAACACATTATCAGTTGCTATTTGTTAGGTTTGATTCATATTATGTATAATGGTCCAACGATCCTTGTCTTAAAAAAATTTCAAACCCAGATTTTGAGTTCGCCCGATTTGTAAGAGAAAATCCTCAGATTTCTTCATGAGAAATTTGCACAATTGAATCGATATACACTGTGGAGTTTTTTGGTTGGTGATCACCGAAAGCACTTTATGAAGAACGGATGTTTGACTTCTCAATACTTTGGGAGTTTAGTTGGGGGTTGGTTTGGGCTATCAATTTATATTTGGTTGGGGAAAGGAAGAGACGTGAATGATTAGGAGAACTAAGACGATTTGAATAGGAAAAGTTTTTTTGGAAATTTATATATTGAAAAATTGTAATGGAAGAAATGAATAGAGCAATTATGTAGCTATCAGGGGAAGGTGGAGGGTGGGAAATCAAAGGGATGGAGTAAAAAATTTAATTAGAGAGAGATACGTGGTCAACTTCAACTCTCTTTCTAATTCTCTCTCTTTATTTATGAAGGTTCATTAACCTCTAATACTACTCCTTTAGAGGTATAATATAGATTCTACAAGGAGTACAAATCAAGTCACCATTCAATTTTTTCCTTAATGAATGCTATCTACCTCATCCATATGTAGATAATAAAATGCCAAATTAGACCGTGAGCAATGCTGATGGAAACTTTGCATTAAATACTTGCTAGACTACCACTACCGTTGCCTGTGCAATAGTTAACATGAAACATAAATCTTAATTCTTTGTATATCTTATTTTAATTATTATCTAGCAACTAAAGACTCTTTAACTAACCATGTTAGAAAATAAAAAACTTTTACCAAGATCTGATTTTAGTGTGTGTGTTGATGCAAAAAACTAGACTTGATCTAATTAATTAATCACAGATAAATACGAATACAGAAATAAGACAAAGGATTTTTAAAGTGGTTCAGCCTTAATAAAAATGGCCTACATCCACTGTCATGTATTGCAGGTTGTTTTTCCTTGATCTCAATTACGATCGCAAGTGATCGATTGCCCCGTTATGGAGGGGATTACAATGTATTTATAGTCCTTGGGCTGTCAATATGAATAGACAATACGCCGTTATTTAATAGACATATACATTTGTACATAATAAGAATGTTCATTGAATCTGTCCTTATCGTCTTCCCGACTAGATGCTCTGTATGTTGAGTAGGTCGGCACGCTAAGTAGCTCGGTATGCTGAGTAGCTCAATGTGTTCAGTAGCTCGGCACTATGAGTTATCCGATGAATATATTTTGTACCACACAAGATGACACGTATCGTTATATGATTGGTACATGTCAGCTGACTAATTTTTGTATCAACAGAAGCCCCCAATGTTTCACAGTTGAGGTTGGATATGAAAGTGTGGAACATTATGCCCAGAGGTTGCTCGAACACGTTTACCAGGTCTCATTATATAATTGGTTCACATTTAATGATTTTGAGCACGAAATGGCAAGGCTAGTAAATATTTTGAATCTTCGATAGACGCTTGGGTATTTACGTCTTTTTCATCATTTAGCCGTCAGAAACGCAGTCGTCGTCTCAAGTGATCATTACTTTTCTCGCTTCCCGAATAGATGCATTTAAATGCGATATAATCAAATTGTCTTCTACCTTTTGCCTTTTAGACTTCCAAGCCTTTTGTCTTCTCACTTTTTCTTCGTACACTCGTTCCTTCTGCCATCCGCCTTAGCAGATTTCTCAATTTTCTGTAAGAACTTCTTCTTTCTTTGTGTTAGCCACCATGGTTTATCTTGTCGAATCATTGGATAAGTTTCGAGATGACTTTGCCATTCCTTCTTGGGTTATTCTAGAAGAACCTCCTTGCCCTTCTGATTTATATTCTTTAGCTGAGGGACACTGGTTTCCTTCCATTTTTGTAGCGGAATGTGGCTTTTCTTTCCCGCCTAATCCCCTGTGTTTGGAATTTTGCCAATATTTTGATATTATTCCTACAAGAGTAGTTCCAAATACGTGGAGGGTAGTTAATGGCGTACATAGGCTGAATTAAATTCATGGAACTCATTTAGGGATTCCTGAGATTATGTATTATTATAAATGGGTTACTAGCGATACCATATTTTATTTAAATACTAGGTATTCGCATAGAGCTTTAGTGGTTAATCTCCCTGATGCTAATAGGGATTATTTTGATCATGGGGTTGTGATGAAAAATTGGCAACACCCCCCGTTAAAAGGGACAGATGTGTACCAAGGTCCCAGATGTCCACTTTATGGCAATGGGATAGGTTGTTTTTAGTTTTTCAATTTAGCTATGTTTTTGTTTGATGAAATGTGTCACTGATGCTTATTTTTTGTTTATTGCAGTAGACAGTAAAAGGAAATCCCCAAAAGAGAGTGATAATAATTTAAAAGATTTGAAATTTATCTGGGGGTTGCATCGAGCAATAAAAAGGGAACACGTGAGGTCTGCTTCTTATTTATTGCGATACAAGAACACCACTTCTTATTTTATTGCTCGTCCTCTTGTTCCTCCCTTGGTGATTGATCTTGAGAAAACTCCAGTATCTTCTTCATTTGTTGAAGAAGCTTCTCCTGACTTGGGTATTGTTATTGCTGACCTGATGATGAAGAAGAGGAAAGTGCTTGAATTCTTTGCCAAATCTGTTCCTGGTAATGAAGGGGCGAAGAAAAACAAAGACGATGCTCCAACTAAGAAAAAGGATGTTGTTCCTTCTGCCAAAGAGATTATCAAGAAGCCCCCTGTTGCCCTTAAAGAGGCAGCGCCTTTAATTGAAGTTGTTATCTCAAAAGAGGCAACACCTTTAATTGAAACAGTTATTATTCAAGAAGAGAAAACACCTATGATTGAAGGTGCTCCTTTTAGGAGGTTGAGGATGGGTCTTACTGAAAGGCCAGTGGATGATGTTACCCAACCTTTCGAATTTCTTCTTTGAGAGCTAGTTCTCAAGCCGTCCTTACCCCTGGCTTGGACAAGAAACCGATCAAATTTGGGACTCTCCCTGATTATCGAGCTACTGAAACTTCAACTTCTCAGGATAAGGTTACAGATTTGGCAGCTCTACACCTGGCATCAGTAAGTGATCATTATACTTATCTTTCTAATTCTTCATTTCCATGTTCATACTCTAATTCGTCTCTTTCTTCTTCTTGCAGTTTTTGGTATACTTCGATAATATCGTGGAGAAGGATGAAGCCATCAAAGCTTCAACCTCATCCAGTGGAGTAGAGGAAGCCCTTGCTGGATTGTCAAAATCTTTGGGAGAGTCTCGACAGAAGTATGAAGAGGATAAAGCTATCTGGGAGAATAAATTTCAATCTATTGAGACGACTCATCAACAAGCTGGTACAGCTCGAGATCAGGCTGTAAATGCCTCCAAGGAGTTGGAGGAAAAATTAAAGGTTGCTCTTTCTAGCCAAGTGGAAGTTGATGGCAAGCTTAAAGAGACTGAATGGTGTAAGAAAGATCTTGAGGAGAAGGTGAAGTCTGTTGAAGAGATTCTTAGGGAAAAAACTTCCTCGAAGAGAGCGAAGAGGAAAACAGAGGTGAAGAAGTCCTTTAGCTCTGGCTGGGACAAAGGGTGGAATAAAACTTTGGCTACTGTCTCTTCCCAAATGGACTATACAAGTTTGAAAGACTTCAGAGATGGATAGGTTGCATCTTTAAAGGATTTGAATGTTGCGGATGATTCTGAACTGTTTCAGAAACACAATCATGGCCCTCCTCCTACTATTGAAGAAGAAGAAGAAGAAGAAGAAGAAGAAGAAGAAGAAGAAGAAGAAGAAGAAGAAGAAGAAGAAGAAGAAGAAGAAGAAGAAGAAGACGTTGAATATGATGAATCTTCTATGTTGATAGTAGAACAAACACCTGCTGTTACCATTCCTCAATCCTCCAAGCAAGTTCAACAGGAAATAACTTCTACTGAGCAATGCCAACTGTCCTCCGAGTAACCAACTCCTTCATCCAAATTGGCTGAAGATATTATAGGAAATAAGGAGCAGGTGTAGAATTGTTCGGCTCTTTAATTATATTGTTTTTCTATTTTTCCCTTTTATTGTAACTTTGGTTGTACTTTCTCCTCCTGTAATCAATAAAATGGACTTAGTTATTTATTCTAAGTTTTCTCCTTTACTTGCTCGATCTGTATTGTTGTTGATCCATTTTTACTTGTCCTTGCTTGTTTGTTGCCAGGATGGAACTCTTGTCAGCTCATGATACAGAGTTGATAAAGAAATGTAATAACTACTTCAAGGCTGGTTATACAGATTGCACTGAAGCTGAAATAGTTAATATACTTAGACCTGATGCCTCTGAGCGAGCAATTGAGGCTTACCAATATTAAAAATATCTGCTTGATCGGATGGTGGCTAATAATGTTGCTTATTATGAAATGATTGAAGACCTTCAAGGAGTGATCGAGGAACTTCAACTTCAACACAAGGAAACCACTACACTTCTGTATGAAGGTTATGAGAAAAAGTACCAACAATTGAGTGTTGATCGGGGTTATGAAAAATTTATTTCAGCCCATAAGAAAAGAGAGTGTGTGATTAAATTTGAAGTTGAGGAGCACAGAAACATTTCAAAACTGTTGGAGGAGGAAAATATTGCCTTGAGAGAAGAACTGAGATAACTAAAGTTTACCTCTTCTTCTGGACCTCTGGTACCGATCAGTGATGAGGGCTTTTCATTTTTAGAAATTGAAAATGCTGCATTGAGAGAAGAACTGGAGGCTTTGAAACAAGTCTGACCTACATCCTCCTCGCGGGGTAGAGCTAGAGCTGGTCGAAGCAGTATTAAAGAGACTAGGACTCAACAAGCCTTAGCAAATCAGGCTGTTCAACTGAAAGCTAAAAATCAAATTCTAGTTGAGATATCCCAGAAAATTTATGTAACACCCCATGGTTTTTGAGACTGAGAAATTAATTTTTTAGGAAAATAAAATTAAATTAAATTGGAGAATTCCAAAATTCGGAATTGAAGTCCAAAAATAGAGGACATTTTAAAGTATTCTGGATGATGATGTTGAGGGTACCATCGATCCCGGAATGGTCGAGAGAGTCAAAATGACAGTCACTGGGTTTTATTTCGGCTCCAAAATAATTTAAGTTAGTTTGACTCGAATTGGAGTAAACGAGTCATTTAAAGTGTGTATTAACATTTGAAACTGGGACTTATGTTTTATAGGCTTAAGAGGCTGACGGATGAAGCCTTCTCATTTAGAGAAATAGAGAAAGAGAAAGAAAAGAGAAGAGAAGAGAGAAAAGAAGAAGAAAGGAAGAGAGAGAGGAAGAAAAGCTTGGAGATTCCGGCCAAAATGCGACATCGAGGATGATCCAACCTCTACAAAATCGAGGCAAGTGTTTAATCTTGTTAAATAAGTCATTTGTGTAATTGATTTCATATTTTGTGGGTTAAAGAAATGGATTTTTGGGTATTAATATCAAACCTAGATTTTGGGTTTAATCTTGAAATCAATGTTTAAATATGGGTTTAAAGGTGTAGAAATGGTTGGGATCAACTTTGGGTTGATTTAATGGCTTAGAATCATGTGGTGATAAAGATTTGGGGGTTAGAATAGAATTTTTAGGGTTTAAAATTCGTGGGTTCATTGAAGAAGAAGAACCCTTCAAAATCTGCAGGCCCGAATCGATTCGCCCCCTCAGCAAATCGATTCGGTTTAGGGAAATTGGCAGGTCTACATTGATCGAATCGATTCGGAACCAAGCCGAATCGATTCGGCCTGTGGCAGAAGCCCAGGTCTTCGGACCCGAATCGATTCGCCTCTGAGGCCGAATCGATTCGCTGGGCCGAATCGATTCAGAAACAGGGCATTTTGTGTAATTTTCTCCATAGTGATTTCAAACCCTTTTTGGTTGGGTTTATTGATTTGGGGTCTTCTCTTATGATGTAATAGATATATTTTAGAGACACTAGGGGGTTTCTCACACATTGTTATCATAGGGACTTCTTGGGAAAATTTGGGAAAAATATATCCAAATATGTATTTGGAGATGTGTATAGAGATTGTGGGGAAACCTCATTGGGATTGAGAACCATACTTATAGACAAATTGTAAGTATAAATGTGATGGGAGGCTAAGAACTCTTAGGGAGAATTGCAAGGGTATGCTGTGAAATTCTAGTCCAACCTCTATGTCGAATCCTTATAAGGATAGTATAGTATTAAGATACGATTTGGGGCCAAATGGAAGAGTATAGCTGCATACCCTTAGTAATGATAAAATTTAAGAAATAAATTCGAGAGATCTTACACTAGGGGATTCACAAAAGTGATTGAACCGTTGTCGAAATCGAGAGCGATGGGATCATATTACCGACTAGAGTAGAGTGTGTAAAATCTAGTCGGGGTAGATGTTGTTTATCGGTGTGTGATTTACAACGGGTATTTTCACTAACAAATGGGATTATTTGATGAAGGTAAGATTGAGCTTGAGGCTTATAGACTATTAGTTATGTGTATATCGATAGTCAAAATGATTACTAGATTTTTTAATGTGCTCTCGGATATAGATGGTATGTGTAGTCATAGTTTCCTACACTAAACTTTGGGTGATAACCCTAATGTTGGATATATATATATGTCCGTGTGTTGTTTGGGAGACTATTCATCATAGGAAAAATGATTGAATATGTTTCAAGTGAGGGATTGTATTCACATATCGGGGTAAATTAAACGAGTTGTGGTGACGGCTTGTATATTAAGGAATATATATTTATAGCCGAGAGTATATATCTTATACATATGAATGAGAATTAGTTTGTATATATATAGATATATGGATATGTGAATATATTTGTATATATATCTATATAAATATGAATATATGGATATATTTATGTTGTGGACATACATGGTATGGATATTTAAACCGTATATGATGGTTTAATGTTTAATTATATGATTGGATCATATGGTTGTATATATATTGTGCATGTGAATGCTATATATACTTATGTGGTTAAGCATACCCCGCTCATGCTATCATTGGGAAGTTTCCGCGCAGAGGGTGAGCATCCTGACTAGAAAAGCAGGGTGTGGATATTCCCCAGGTCATAGTCGTCCCGTGTGTTATTATGTGATTTACATTTTTTTTTGGGATGAGACGTGGTGGGTATGTTTCGTCACATTGTCGGTTTGGTGCTATGACCCCTTACCGGGACGTCGTGTGCGTGTTTTTACCACGAGATGGGTGTCATTTAGTCCCAGCATGGTGGCCCCAGTATTGCTACGTGAGCCGGGGCACTGGGAAGATGATGCATGATGCAGTTCTATCGGCGATATATATAGCCGGGTATATTATTTATGCATGGCCATTGTACATCAGATATGATATGTACTCTTGGTCATGAGTATGGTTGATGATGGTATATATATATATATATATATATATATTTATATATCCTATATATAAAAGGATATGGTATCGTTGTGGAGTACATCTTGGATGATTATGGTGTGCTAGATTGATGGGGGTTGATGTATCGCATTTAAGGAATATTTCGGTTACATCATCCCAAGGATATTATTGGAGATTTTTAGTTGTTTTCATATTGTAGTCTAAAATTTAGTAGTAGTGGTAGTATTATATGGTATGTATGGCATTACGGATCTCTAGGATCGATATTGTCAAAGAGTAGTGTAACGGGGTGGTTCCTTGTTTGGATTTCGCTTTGCGAGACACCCCACGCATGAAACGTAGTGCAGTGTTGAGATTGGAGAAAAGTTCTGTCAATTATTTATGTGTGGAATTATGGATCTCTAGGATCAACGTTGTCAAGGAGTAGTGTAACGAGGTGGTTCCTTGTTTGGATTTCGTTTTGCGAGACACCCCACGCACGAAACGTAGCGCAACGCTGTGATTGGAGATAAGTTTTGTCAATAATATTTGTATGCATGTCAATTAGAAAGTAAATCTTATGATTCAACCCAACTATAAATGGGTAATGTATTAAAAATTATAATTAATTAATTATAAACCAGAATCCATTAAGCCTATTATGGCAAAAAAAAATTATTTATACACATAATCTAGTATGATTAGAAAAGGGGTGAATTCTTGGGTTAAGATAGGAAGGAAACTCTCGTGGGTATAGGCTGTGCCTATGATAAGTTAGGTTGTCCTTATAAATGGGGGTAATTTAACTAAAACTTGAGGACGCGAATAGGTGCGCGTCGTCAGATGAGAGGTGAGCTGGGAATTCACGAGAGTGCGAATCCACTTTTAATTATGAAATAAGTGCACCGATATTTATTATGCACGGTTAACACACTTGCTAAATATTTTTCACACTCGGGATCTGACCCGTTTACTTTTCTCTCCTGCTTGTATATATATATATTACTACAGGTGTCCTACCGCATGGATGCCAGATGACCTTCTATCCAGAGTCTTGGGAGCCGTGACATGTGCGGACTGTTGTGGGATGTATCTTGTAGTCGCTTTCTACTTCTTTAAAAAAATCTAGGTAGGACTCATGTTGTATATCGGGTTTATACCCAAGGGATAATTATAGATGTGTATATTTATTTCATTTCAGTCATTGTATTGGCTGTGGCCCGACAGCTTATTCGGGTTTACTTTCTTGTGATATAATCAGTTGTAGTTATTTATCTCTTTTATTTCCAGAATTTCACTTATCTTAGTTCTTTCATGCATCCTTCTTTCCTTTATTAATAGTGTTGATTGTTGTTGGTTGCAAATAATTTATTTAAATTTTAACATCTCGCTTATATGATATCGGGTAGTTAGTCCTATATTATATATTATCGACAGTTGATGTTGAGATTGGACCATTTGAAACTCCTGATTTAATGTAGTATAGGGTTGGCCACTCGTTATTATTTTAAGCGGGTTGTTACAGATGGTATCAGAGCATCAGGTTCTAGAGTCTTTAGGATCTGTACGAGTTTTCTGCGTTCTTACTTTAACGTTCTTGACATACAGCCCTACAATTAGGACTGTTGTGTTCACTGCGTTGTTTTCTTCTGTGAAGTATATTCACTTGATTGGCGTTCTGATAACAGTTGCTCTTGTTTCGTTTTAGACGTCACCTAGATTTTGTCATCTAGGAAATGATAGGATTAGAAGTACAATACCCATAGCATATTTTGGGTACGCTTTAATCGGGGGTATTTGTTTTCCCCGATTCCGGAGGAAATATTGAGGAGATTTCTAGTAGTGGTTTAGGGTGTTCTACCGTTGGTTGAGTAAGAAAGGGAAATTACTCGACTGGTGAATCTTGGGCTTAGTAAGGAAAGTCTGAGGAGAGGTTAGTGTAGTCCTTGGGAGGTTTAGGTTGAGAAACCCGTTAACCTTCGTTAGGAAACCTGGTGTTGGTGACTTTTATCGATGTGAAGTGGGTGGAGTTATCCCAATATCAGGAGTATTACCTTCTGGGAAGAGGGAGAAAGAATTTGGAGACTCAGTTTCGTTGTGTAGGATAGAGGGAGTTTTCGGTAGTCGCAATCGTGTTTTGTCCTTTAATATGGTTAGGAAGGATTTATGAGGAAGATAATTCTTTGAGGAGAATTAGGCCTTGGGGAGGAGTGAGCAAGTGTGGTCTTTATGCAACATCTTTTGGAATAGTAAAACGTCTTATAATGAGCTAGTAGAGAGTGGCTCTATTGATTTTGGGAATGTAAATTGTTAAGGTTATTGGTTCATTGAGGGAAGAACTTAGTTTATGGAAAGGTGTTGATGTGATGTAGAGGAATTTTATAACTGAGAGGTTCAGAGTTTAGTAGATTTATGTTGAGCGGATAATTTAGCTCCTAGTTGTGCTAGTTTGAGAACTAGGTATTGGATAGAATATTGTATTTGTTGAGGCCTTGTGTCTTAAGCATAAGGTATTTGTTTGGCATGTCGAAAGACGCGGGATTTATTTATATCATATATTGTTACATAGGCCTTCGGGCAATATTTATTATATAAAAAAATCTTTTTATAAAACCTTAGTCCTGGTTCAAATAATCTGAATCCCCGACCTAGCTACACAGTAGTGTATTGGGAGGGTTCCTTGTTTGGATTTCGCTTGCGAGACCTCCCCCGCACGAAAGTGGCTAGTGTCAGGAATTGAGGAGAGTTCAACCATTGGGAACTTTTCAAACTTTTATATAGTTAATATCTTATTATAGATTATATTGGTGGTAGTTATGTTACGATTGAGGCTATTGAAGCCTGGTTATAATTCTACGAGTTAAACTCGGGTACGGGGTGTATCGGCGCCCTGGGTAGTAGTTTGTTTTATAAATCTATATGGTTCGACGTGAGAACTGGAAAGGATCGGTATAGTGATCCTGAGGATTGATGTAAGGACTAGATGAGATTGAGGTCCTAGTCATTCTTAAATGTCGCGGGCGAAATTCTTGTAAGGGGGGAAGATTGTAACACCCCATGATTTTTGAGACTGAGAAATTAATTTTTTGGGAAAATAAAATTTAATTAAATTGGAGAATTCTAAAATTGGGAATTAAAGTCAAAAAATAGAGGACATTTTAAAGTATTCCGGATGATGATTTTGAGGGTACCATCGATCCCGGGAGGGTCGAGATAGTCAAAATGACTATCACTGGGTTTTATTTTGGCTCCGAAATATTTTAAGTTAGTTTGACTCGAATTGGAGTAAACGAGTCATTTAAAGTGTGTATTAACATTTGAAACTGGGACTTATGTTTTATAGGCTTAAGAAGCCTACGGATTAAGCCTTCTCATTTAGAGAAAGAGAGAAAGAGAAAGAAAAGAGAAGAGAAGAGAGAAAAGAAGAAGAAAGGAAGAGAGAGAGAGAGAGAGGAAGAAAAGCTTGGAGATTTCGGCCCAAACGCGACATCGAGGATGATCCAACCTCTACAAAATCGAGGCAAGCGTTTAATCTTGCTAAATAAGTCATTTGTGTAATTGATTTCATAATTTGTGGGTTAAAGAAATGGATTTTTGGGTATTAATATCAAAACCTAGATTTTTGGGTTTAATCTGTAAATCAATGTTTAAATATGGGTTTAAAGGTGTAGAAATGGTTGGGATCAACTTTGGGTTGATTTAATGGCTTAGAATCATGTTGTGATAAAGATTTGGGGGTTAGAATAGAATTTTTAGGGTTTAAAATTCGTGGGTTCATTGAAGAAGAAGAACCCTTCAAAATCTGCAGGCCCGAATCGATTCGCCCCCTAAACGAATCGATTCGGTTTAGGGAAATTGGCAGGTCTGCATTGAACGAATCGAATCGAACCCAAGCCGAATCGATTTGGCCTGTGGCAGAATCCCAGGTCTTCGGACCCGAATCGATTCGCCTCTGAGGCCGAATCGATTTGCTGGGCCGAATCGATTCGGAAACAGGGCATTTTGTGTAATTTTCTCCATAGTGATTTCAAACCCTTTTTGGTTGGGTTTATTGATTTGGGGTCTTCTCTTATGATGTAATAGATATATTTTGGAGACACTAGGGGGTTTCTCACACATTGTGATCATGGGGACTTCTTGGGAGAATTTGGGAAAAATATATCCAAGTATGTATTTGGAGATGTGTATAGAGATTGTGGGGAAACCTCATTGGGATTGAGAACCATACTTATAGACAAATTGTAAGTATAAATGTGATGGGAGGCTAAGAACTCTTAGGGATAATTGCGAGGGTATGTTGTGAAATTCTAGTCCAACCTCTATGTCGAATCCTTATAAGGATAGTATAGTATTAAGATACGCACTACACCAAAATGGCCAAATTGTCACCTTTCAGCCAGCCACCCTTGTCAAGGTCATTGACCGTGACAAAAAACACGCATTTTTTATCACGGTCATTGATCTTGACACGACCGTGATAATAAATTGTCACGGTCAATGACCGTGACAAGACCGTGATAAATTTACTTGTCACGGACTTGTCACGGTCATTGACCGTGACAATTCTTTAAATAATTGTCACGATCAATGACCTTGACACGACCGTGATAATGTTAACAGCAAAAACCCTTTCCCCCTTCTTTTTTCCCTCCCGCGCCGTTCCCTCCCTCTCTCTCTCTCGACGCTACTCTCTCTCTCTCTCTCTCTCTCTCTCTTCCATTTATATATATGTTTGTGTGTATATATATGTGTCTATGTGTGTATATATGTGCGTGTGTGTGCATGTGTGGGGGGTGGGGCAGGGTGGGGTAGGGGGTGGGGCAGAGTGGGGGTAGGGTGGGGCAGGGTGGGGGCAGGGTGAGGGTAGGGGGTAGGGAGTTAAAAATGTAAATAAATAAGTAATTTTCTATAAATTTCTAAAAATAATATCCAAAAATGTAAATGTAAATAATATCCAAAAATGTAAATTTGTAGTAATTGTCATCCGAAGTTGCTAAAAGCATCCGAAATTTAAAAAGCATGAAAAATAAAATATTTTTATAGATTTGTGGTGAATAACTAAAGTTAAAAAAAAGTATTACTTTAGTCATTAAATTACTTTTTGAATTCAGGCGATGCGCATAAATTTGTAGTAATTGTCTTATAATAAAGATCAATTAGTGTATGTTGTTGAAAATTTTGATCAAATTGGTGAGCCCTTCATATTTTAAAAATGTTGTTTTTATTCCAATAGAACAGCTTAGATAGTGTGTGCGTGTGTGTGTGTGTATGTGGTCAATACATGAATTTATTTTTGTATTTGAATTAACCCATGAATTTATTTTTGTATTTGAATTAACCCATTATATGAAACATACTTGAAATTAAATATAGTGCGCATAGATACTAGCATTCTAGTTCTTATGCGTACGCATTCAATAGCCCTTAGACCCGTTCGAGAGTCATTACCCCTTTAATGAGATCTCTTGAATTGTCCCGTTTGGACAGTTTGAGACTGTATAATTTCTGTATAATATTCTTATTGGCTTAAAGTTATTACTTTTGGAGGAAGTTCTGCAGTCATATCTTAATGTTCTCTGGGTACATACTAGATTGACAAGTGTGGCTGTTATTTCAATTGACCAATTGAAATAACACTCACACCTGCCAATCTACGTCGTGTACTTGGAGAACTAAGGGGATATGCTGTCGAATTTTTTTCAAATCGTAACAATGTGCATGAGTTGTAAAGTATATTACAGAAAAATGCATTCTTGAATGGGATAGGACCACTTACCCTTTAATAGGATAATTAAATGATGGGATAATTAAATAAAACATACTATAAATCTAAGTTTTGTTTACCTTTAATAGGTGTTTAGTTGTGGTAGCTGTGATGGGATATCCGAAATACAAAGAGTGGATGGGTGAGACTAATAGAATGGGGGATGTGTTTCGCAGAGGTGCTAACGAATTTGTGAAATATTCAAAGAGATGTCGTAATGATGAAGAGTTTCCGTGTCCGTGTGCTAGGTGTAAGAATGGTAAGGTGTTTGAGTGAAAAACAGTTGAACTACATTTGTTAAGATCGGGTATGCAAGATAGTTATCGATTTTGGAGTTTTCACGGTGAATTGAAAGTTCCTTTTGTCCCCGACCAACCTTCACAACAACCTTCAACAAGTAGAATAGATGTAGAAGGGGACGACGTAGATCATAATATGTTAGAGGATTTAGTTGATGATGCGTACGGAGTTTATGAAGCTGAGGAGAATGAGGTTACTGATGATGTAGAAGATTCAAGTGCTCGTGAAGATAACACGATAAAACTTGACGATGACTACCAAAGTTTAAAATTTAAGGCGACCCAACCGTTATACTCTGGCTGTGAGAAAGATCAAACAACTTTACATGCCATGGTTGGTTTGCACAGTTTGAAGACGCAGTACGGTTTGTCTGGCAATAGCGTGACGGGAATTCTGAAATGGGTGAAGGGCTTATTACCCAAGGTGAATACACTTCCAAATAGCTATCCTGTTATGAAGAACAGTTTGAAAGGTTTGGGAATGAAGTATAAATAGATTCATGCTTGTGTGTATGACTGCATACTATACCGAAAGGAGTATGAAAATCTCGATCGTTGTCCGGTATGCGATGAACCTAGATATGTCCAATCTACTAGTAAGGAAGGCACAAGCTCAAAAGTGCCTCAAAAATTATGGAAATATTTTCCCGTTGGGCCTAGATTAAAGCAATTTTTCACAGTACCATGGATTGCAGAAGCAATGACTTGGCATGCTAGGGCAGAAGTAGGGGGTAATATCATGCGTCATCCTATTGATTCTACTGCCTGGCGGAGGATGAATTTTGAGTATCCCAATTTTTCTTGAGAACAACGCAACATTCGTTTGGCTATATCAACATATGGTTTCAATCCATTTGGAAATCTAAGCACCAATCAGAGTGTATGGCCAGTGATCCTAGCCCCACTCAACCTCCCTCCTTCATAGTGTATGAAACCTGAATTTTCGATGATGGCTTTATTGATACCTGGGCCAAAGGCACCAAGTGAAGACATTGATATCTACCTGGCTCCTTTGGTAGAAGAATTAAATGAGTTGTGGGAAGAGGGTGTGCAATCATTTGACCCTTTTATAAAAGAAGAGTTTACGCTGAAAGCTATGTTGATGTGGACAATTCATGATTTTCCAGCTTATGGGACATTATCCGGATGTGTAGTACATGGTTATTTGGGGTGTCCTATTTGTGGAGAGGAGACTGAATCTCTTCATCTATCCTCTAGCTTAAAAAATGTATACCATTGCCACAGGAGGTTTTTACCCCCAGCTCATAGTTTCAGATTTGAGAAAGGTTCCAATTTTTTATTGGGCGGAGTTGAACATAGTCTACCGCCGAGACAACTTTCGGGTTCAGAAATTGAAAGTAAATCTTCTGAATGTGGCCCAAATATGCCAGGTAAGAATCCCAAATTTAAGAATGTCAAGCATAAGAAGACCCCAACTGGGAATGAAACTGAGATAAGAAAGGCATGATCTCGGAGGTCAATTTTATTTGACTTGCCTTATTGGAAGAAAAACCCAGTGCGCCATGTATTGGATGTGATGCATGCAGAGAAGAACTTCGCTGAACATATTGTGGGTACTTTCCTTGGGGGGAGTCATTCGAAGGATGAAGAAAATGCAAGAAAAGACCTTAAAACGTTAAAACTTAAACCACAACTATGGTTGAAAGAAGATAGTAGGGGAAGGACAATAATTCCCCCTGGTGCGTTTACTTTGACGAGTGAGGAAAGGAAGGTGCTTCTAGACACAATATATAATTTGAAGGGCCCATCTACTTTTTCGTCCAACTTGCAAAGGATTGTGAATTATGTTACTCATGATTTACATAAGTGTAAGTCCCACGATTGGCATGTGATCATGCAATTGGTTCCTCTATTGTTTAAGCACTGTTTCTCCAAGCACAAGGATTTGCGTAGGGCTATTATGCAAATTATTATTACCTTCTCCCTCTTGTGTGAGAAGGTAGTGAATCGAGAACACATAGTGGCCGCAAAATTGGCTGTGAACGAAGCGATTTGTGTATTGGAGAAGTACTTTCCCCCAGCATTCTTTGACATAAGTGTTCACTTATTGGTACACCTATGCGACGAGGCACTTCTTTGTGGTCCAGTTAGATATCGGTGGATGTATCCGTTTGAAAGATTGATGAAAGTTTTTAAAGATTACGTCAAGAATACGCGATATATTGCAGGATCAATTGCAGAGGAATACATCACCATGGAGTCATCAATATATACTCGGGAATATATGCCTGACTCGACCAGCGTTGATGACACTGATGAATTCCTCGATGATGGTGGTAATGTGATGGGAAAACGAGTGAAATTAACGAGTTTGCAACATGAACAAGTATCTCGTTATCTATTTGACACACATGAAGATGTCGAAGAATGGAAAAAGTAAGTTTCGAATATTATAATGTTTAACATTATGTTAGATTATTTTATACATGATTAATTTTGTAATATGCAGTAAATATGAAGCCTGTGAGAACAGTAAAAGACGAAAAACAATGGTACAATCAGACAGCGAATTTAGGCTATGGTTGACACAAGAGGTAATTATAATGAAAACAGTCGTTATATAACGTTACATTACACTAAAATTTTACCACTAATATAATTCATTTATCTATATTCTCAGCTCCTAAAGATGGGTGATGCGACATCAAGGCTTGCTCGTCTAGCCACTGGACCCTTGTTCGTGGAAAAAGAGTACAAAAAGTATCGATTGAACAGTTACATTTTCGGCGCTAAAGTGTACGAGGAAAGTACAAATGTACAGAACTCGGAAATTTCATACAAGGCTCTTACTTTCTTTCGAGCGAGCGCAAAAGATAAAAACCTCGTTGAAGCTGAAATGACTTACTGATAGACAGGGTTTTGCCGCGGCGCGAGAGTCACCTACGCGCCGGTCATTTTGTGTTCGGCTCACCTGAACTATACAAAAACCTAAACTACGACTACACTCAACGGGTGAGTATAGCGGTAAGTCGGGTATCGAAAATCCACAGAGACGAGTTGCTAGAATTCAAGTGATTTAATACTCCGAAATAAAAGTGTAAAAGATGATTACAAACTAAAAGGAAAAGTTAATCTAGGCAATATGTTGAAACTAGATTATGAAAGCGAGTAAAACTATAGGTTGCGTCGAATATCCCTCACCCGAGTTAATTAGTATAAAATGGTTACATGGGTCGACGAATTATTACAAATGCGTCTCGTTTTGACAGTTAATTAAATCAAGGGTTGTTACGCCCTAAATCATCATAAAAGCCTAATAAGATTTTGGCGTCAACAAATATCCCGGAAATTACGCGCGAAAGGTCGTAAGCACGGGACATACATGATATGCCCCGTCAAATCTCCTAGGCATGATAACTGGGACAACGCACCCGAAATAAACCCGTAAACTCCATCACCAAAGCAAAGCAAAGCGTCAACTCGAGTGAGTTCAATTCAAACACAACTTAATTTAAATTACCTAGAAAGCATGTTAAAAACGCGATAAATGGAAAGCGGTAAATAAACGCGGTAAATCTATACTAGAAAGCGTATAAATCAAAGCATGTAAATAAATCAAGAAAACCTAAATTAGAAAGCTTGCAAATTATACTACAACAATGGAAACAAAGGAAATACAACTTAAATTAAAAGGAGAGGATGATGAATAGTCAACTTACACAACAAATGGGGTGTCAAACCAAGTATAAATGAAGAAGAACCATCCAAAACCACCCAAACCCTAACTACCACTCTCTACAATCTATTCTAACTAAGTATCTCCAATGAAATATCCCCAAAAATGGGTTTATATAGTAAGTGGGAAAAATTAAGGGAAAAAGGAAAGAAAGAGGAAAGAGCCCAAAATATCTGGCACTACCGGTCCACCGGTCACAGGGGCGCGGTCGACCGGCCCCTTAAGCCAAAGCATACTGTCTCCTTCCCACGGCAAAAGTTGAAACCGCGGTCGATCGGTCCCAGGGACGCGGTCGACCGGTACTCTGTTTTCAGGCTGCATTTGGTCCATGATGAGGGGGAAAAGGTCCATTACGGAAACGAGCCTAGCTTCTTCGTCCGAACTCCAAACGATGCACCGTTTGCGGCCACACGATGCTAACTCAATGAACTACGCATCCGTGGAATTTCCATGAGCCGAATAAGAAATGTGAATTGACTAAAATGCCTTTGAAGTAGCGTCCATCGACGAAACTTCTCCGAAATGCAACGGATCCTCACTTTTAGCGTTCCAATACCTACAAAAGCACAAATAACCCCTGCAAAGCATGTATATATCCAAATCCAAGGTTGTATGGTTAATGAGCATAATTATAGGCATTTAGGACCATAAAAGAGCTAGAATGAATAAGGATAACGGGCGGAAATATACAATATTCGATACGAATCACACCCCCTAACTTACACATTGCTAGTCCCTAGTAATGAAACAAAGAAAACCAGACCACAGAGGGCGGTACAAAATGTATATATGCATCGAAATATAATTGCCACTTTCGTAGGGAACACGATTGCATTTAGCATATGCAATAAGCCGTTAAACCCCTAGGTTACCCTAGTGGACGAGTGTCGTCTCGTGAGGGTTTTCAGGGATGATACCCACAAACATCATATGGTTTCCTCAAAATATGCCCAAACCAACGTGCGACAAGCCCAACAATGGCAAAAAGGATTTCATACGCATTATTAGCAAAGTGAATGAATTCACACAAAAGTCTGAATTATTAACATTATAGAATGCACCTCATAGAATTAAAACCTTAAAATGTGGGAGGGGAGCGAGCACATGCAAAGTGTGATTTGGCGAAAAACTTATATAAACCGGATAATCATTAAAGCAAGCATATATTCAATCCTCATGGGCATTACACTCATCAAGCGAATTCACTCGAAACAGGGAGGTAACACACGGAACATGCGGGCTAAAGAGTAAATGTAAATGGAAACTAGGCCGCACACATGTCACAAATGAAGAACGCTATATATAAACTGACAAACTGTAATCTCAATGAAAGGATACCGCACACTAAAAGAGGCGAAATGCATTTTCACAGATTATCACAACTATTATGACTTTTAAATTACATCAACCTAAGATCACATAGGACTTTAATAGGGTTATAATGTAGGCTAGCTAAGGTACGAAACGAAGGAATATATGTACGAATTCAAAGTGTTCGGAATGAAAACTCGGGATAATGGGATAATGCGGGCAATATCAAAATTGGAAAACGAGTTCCAAAACGACATTAGATATATCATCGGGGAGAGTAATCAAAGCTTATTGAACTATATACAACATATACAAACTTTTCTTTCCTTTTCTTTTCTTCTTTTTCTCATTTTCTCTTTTGTTTTCTTTTGCTTTTTGCTTTCTCTTTTTCTTCACTTTTTTCACTACTTTCTTTTCTTTACTTGTCAAACTCTCATATGCCTAAATTGCAACCGGCATCATAACAACAACATTCAATCCCAAGTAACATTCCAAACAAAGGTATGGAAAGTGTATGTATGGGTTCAAACTCCAATTTGGAGTTGGTTATGGGATTTGGGGTTATGAAACGAAAGGCTATATTTAGGCTCAAAGGGGTTAACGAGGGTAAACATATAAGGGTGAGGTCAAGGCTAATATGGGTTACATAACAAAGAATGCCTATGATCATTTCACAAAGTTTACGCAATTCTCGAATCAAAACAATATATGAAAATCATGCTCAAGTAACACATTTCAAGTATGAACTCAATTAATGAACGATCAAATGAAAGAATAGAGATATTACCAACGAATTCAACGTTTTCAATGAGGAAAGAATAGTGTATACACTCACAAGCGACGAAAGGTACAAAGCTTACTCGGTGTAAGTATATACAATGCAACAAAAGATTACCGAGTTATAAAAATCTTAAACCAAATCAATATAACCATAAAAGTGCATGTGCTCATGGGATTAAAGTTTAATTCATGAAGTTATTCATAATATGAATAATCAAGACTAAAGTCTAATAACTTCTAAAATCGAGAACATGCATCATTGGGATGTCTATTGGATCGGGCAATTATTGAAATTTATCATCGGAAACAAAGGCAAAATGCCCAAAAAAGGAGAAAAAAGAAAGAAAATCTTTTTAAATTTTTTAATTTTTCTAAGAAAAGCATACTAAGTAACTAACATGTGAGCCAAAACATGGACTAAATGAAGAAATGGATAGAATATCCCACACCCCCTAACTTAAAACTTGACATTGTCCTCAATGTAAATTAAGAACCAAGTCAAAGAGAGGAAAAGAGTGATATTACCCAAAATTGGAGTGATCCCCATAAGAACAAGTCCAAAGAATCTACAAAACAAGTTAGTACCGAGCATAACAAAAACAAATAATAAAAAGTTAACTAATTACATTAGACTAAATTAAAAAGGAAAGAAAAAATAAAATAAAAAGCTAACTATATACAACCTACTATTTAGGCTCCACACTAACTATACACTAGAAGTCTAAATAGCTGAGGGTCCACCATAAGAACGATTTGACTTTGGAGGATAATCGGTGTACCCTCACATACAAGCATGCCCTCCGAAAAATATGAATTCCGTTTTAACAACGAAAGGCATGTGTAAGGCGGAAGAAATGAACCATCGCCAATTAAAAGTTTTGGAGGGACGATGGGGGGTTTGGATTGAACGGGTGACAAAAACATGTGGGGACCGAGAAAAGATGAAAATCCTCCCAAGGATTTTGAAGTTGGAATGGGAGGCGGCGCACACAAAGGCAAAGATGCGATCGTGGAGGATGACTCGAGCAAGTACTCATCATCGGCGATAGGGTTTAAAACATTAAAGTTCGAAACCGAATCATCGGGTACTTGTTCCGGTGGGGTAATAGAGAATGAAAATGGGGATGAAAGAAATTCAAACTGATGAGATGAATCATCATCTCATGAAGTTGGAATTTCAAAGGAAATAATATAATTTTCAATGAAATGTTCTTCTTTGGGGGCCAAAGAAGAAATCATTTCATTGCAAATAGATATTACGTCATTTTCATCCTCACTTTCAATATCTATTACGAGATGGGCAAAGTCTAGAATGGCTTGTTCCAATGTAGGTACAAGTACCTCATTTGGTTCAAAACATTCCTCGACTTCAAAAGTCTCGGAAGCAAAATCGTCGTCGGACTCAAATAATAAATCCAACTCATGTTCCCACGAACGATTTTCTTCCCGATAGCGATTTTCAATTTTCTCATTCTCATACATACGCAAGCCCTCACCGAATGTCATAGGTCGAGGTGCGGATGCATTAGAATGGGAACTTTGAAAATTACCATCGGACTTAAACGAAAACTCATTATTATAGGAATTTTGAAAACTATTGCAATTCGTTTCAAAATTCCTATTATAAGGAGGTAAAGGCCCAAAATCATTATCATCATCATCAAAATTCCAATAACCTAAGTTTTGACTTTCGTTATACTCGCCCAAAGTCATATTTGAATTTGTTATACTTTGGGATTCTAAACATTCACCGAAAGTCATAGGTTTGCGAGAATTTTGAGAATTATGACAAGGATTACCGAAAGAGTTGGAATAAGACATGCTTACCCCAAAAATGGCTCGAAGTGGCGAATTCCACAAAATAGGTGCGCGCGGGAAATTCGAGCGTTTCTAAGTGCTCAAATGTGGAAGTCCTGCAAAAAGTTAGCAAATAATACAAATAGAAAGAAAATACTATGAAATATTAAATCAAATAAAGTCTAAAACAAACTAGTCCCCGGCAACGGCGCCATTTGATAGACAGGGTTTTGCCGCGGCGCGAGAGTCACCTACGCGCCGGTCGTTTTGTGTTCGGTTCACCTGAACTATACAAAAACCTAAACTACGACTACACTCAACGGGTGAGTATAGCGGTAAGTCGGGTATCGAAAATCCACAGAGACGAGTTGCTAGAATTCAAGTGATTTAATACTCCGAAATAAAAGTGTAAAAGATGATTACAAACTAAAAGGAAAAGTTAATCTAGGCAATATGTTGAAACTAGATTATGAAAGCGAGTAAAACTATAGGTTGCGTCGAATATCCCTCACCCGAGTTAATTAGTATAAAATGGTTACATGGGTCGACGAATTATTACAAATGCGTCTCGTTTCGACAGTTAATTAAATCAAGAGTTGTTACGCCCTAAATCATCATAAAAGCCTAATAAGATTTTGGCGTCAACAAATATCCCGGAAATTACGCGCGAAAGGTAGTAAGCACGGGACATACATGATATGCCCCGTCAAATCTCCTAGGCATGATAACTGGGACAACGCACCCGAAATAAACCCGTAAACTCCATCACCAAAGCAAAGCAACGCGTCAACTCGAGTGAGTTCAATTCAAACACAACCTAATTTAAATTACCTAGAAAGCATGTTAAAAACGCGATAAATGGAAAGCGGTAAATAAACCCGGTAAATATATACTAGAAAGCGTGTAAATCAAAGCATGTAAATAAAGCAAGAAAACCTAAATTAGAAAGCTTGTAAATTATACTACAACAATGGAAACAAAGGAAATACAACTTAAATTAAAAGGAGAGGATGATGAATAGTCAACTTACACAACAAATGGGGTGTCAAACCAAGTATAAATGAAGAAGAACCATCAAAAACCACCCAAACCCTAACTACCACTCTCTACAATCTATTCTAACTAAGTATCTCCAATGAAATATCTCCAAAAATGGGTTTATATAGTAAGTGGGAAAAAGTAAGGGAAAAAGGAAAGAAAGAGGAAAGAGCCCAAAATATCTGGCACTACCGGTCGACTGGTCACAGGGGCGCGGTCGACCGGCCCCTTAAGCCAAAGCATACTGTCTCCTTCCCACGACAAAAGTTGAAACCGCGGTCGATCGGTCCCAGGGACGCGATCGACCGGTACTCTGTTTTCAGGCTGCATTTGGTCCATGATGAGGGGGAAAAGGTCCATTACGGAAACGAGCCTAGCTTCTTCGTCCGAACTCCAAACGATGCACCGTTTGCGTCAACACGATGCTAACTCAATGAACTACGCATCCGTGGAATTTCCATGAGCCGCATAAGAAATGTGAATTGACTAAAATGCCTTTGAAGTAGCGTCCAGCGACGAAACTTCTCCGAAATGCAACGGATCCTCACTTCTAGCGTTCCAATACCTACAAAAGCACAAATAACCCCTGCAAAGCATGTATATATCCAAATCCAAGGTTGTCTGGTTAATGAGCATAATTATAGGCATTTAGGACCATAAAAGAGCTAGAATGAATAAGGATAACGAGCGGAAATATACAATATTCGATACGAATCACTTAGTTTGGTGTAATCCAAAATATATTTGAATTGGATTATATAAGCTTCAAAGAGGTTGTATTTTACTGTGAATGGGTAAGAGTTGAGGATAAAAATGCTTGTAAAGTTGATCCTGTCACCAATTTGATCATGGTTGACTTGTCCAAGTTGAAGAGCAACGACCACGTGAGCGATGAGCCGTTTGTTTGTGCATTTCAAAAGGTTAAGCAAGTTTTTTACTCGGAGTATATCAACAACGAGCCGTGGTCAATTGTCCAACACGCGCCAAGGCGTCTAAATAGTAGTGTGGATGACTTGGCTGCTCCTACCGAATATCAATCCATTTTTTATGATAACCCGAATTTGAAACAATTTTTCAATTTGTAATAAATATTTCAAATTGTACCGAAACATCCATTTTTAATGCTTTTACTTGATCTGCACTTTATCATTTTCACTCTTGTGTAGTGTGCGTGTGTGGAGAGGAGATTAATACATAAATATTCCAACTACATCTAAGTTTTGTTTATACTAATCCATGAATATACGCTTCTTACCTTTAATAGGTGATTAGTACATAGTTATGTGGGGTGTCCTATTTGTGGAGAGGAGACTGAATCTCTTCGTCTATCCGAACACTAAGAAATGCCATATTCCTATGGAGCGATGCTCTGCAAATTCCTCCCAACCGTTATGTAGCCAAACATCACCAGTTGAAGTTGTCAATTCCACTTTCCATACCCCACCACTTTGAACTTCTAGAAAAACATGGGAGACCATTGAAAGGTGTAATTGACAACTTCAACTGCTGATTTTTGGCTACACAACGGTTGGAAGGAATTTGCAACGCATAACTCCATAGGATTATGGTATTTCTTAGTGTTTAGATATGAAGAGAATTATAATTGACACGATTGTCCGGGGTACATTAGTTGGAAGGAGGTTCCATATGAGCTCAAGTTAGCTGTTTGAGTGACACTACAGGTAATGTATTTATATTTATATGTCAAGTTTCGATTTCGATTTCAATTACGATTTATATTTATCTATATTTGAGGGGCGGATACTAATTTTACTTTATTTCAATTCAGGGGACAGGGAGTGGCCCTAAGGGTAGGCCACATATGCTCTATACTTATGTGGCTATTCGGACAAGAAGGGAAGGATAAGGAGGTGTTCCCGAGCGTCGCGGTACAAAATCTCTTTTCCATGCAAATAGTTTGTAGATTTGAGATAAAACGATGGTGATGTTGTTTCTTTTTAAATAGTTTCTTATTTGAATATATATTTGCATTATCTTTAGTTTGTTCGGATATATGATGTTTGGAACAGTTACAACGTTGCTATAACAAGTACAAATATACTGCTGGGTAGTGGCAGTGGCCATACTGGCCAGCAGATTTTTTTTAAATTATGCCCAGAATTGTCACGGTCAATGGCCGTGACAATTTTTTTAAAAAGGGTCACAGTTTATAACCGTGACAACGTGTCACGGTCATTGACCGCGACACGACCGTGACACGACCGTGATAAAAAAAATTGTCTCGCCTCAAAATGTCACGGTCATTGACCTTGACAAGTTGGATTTGTCAAGGTCAATGACCTTACAAATGGGCAGATTTGGTGTAGTGACGATTTGGGGCCAAATGGAAGAGTATAGCTGCATACCCTTAGTAATGATAAAATTTAAGAAATAAATTTGAGAGATCTTAGACTAGGGGATTCACAAAAGTGATTGAACCGTAGTCGAAATCGAGAGCGATGGGATCATATTACCAACTAGAGTAGAGTGTGTAAAATCTAGTCGGGGTAGATGTTGTTTATCGATGTGTGATTTACAATGGTATTTTCCATAACAAATGGGATTATTTGATGAAGGTAAGATTGAGCTTGAGGCTTATAGACTATTAGTTATGTGTATTTCGATAGTCAAAATGATTACTAGATTCTTTAATGTGCTCTCGGATATAGATGGTATGTGTAGTCATGGTTTCCTACACTAAACTTTGAGTGATAACCCTAATGTTGGATATATATATATATATGTTCGTGTGTTGTTTGGGGACTATTCATCATAGGAAAAATGATTGAATATGTTTCAAGTGAGGGATTGTATTCACATATCGGGGTAAATTAAACGAGTTGTGGTGACGGCTTGTATATTGAGGAATATATATTTATACCCGAGAGTAGATATCTTATACATATGAACGAGAATTAGTTTGTATATATATAGATATATGGATATGTGAATATATTTGTCTATATATCTATATAAATATGAATATATGGATATATTTATGTTGTGGACATACATGGTATGGATATTTAAACCGTATATGATGGTTTAATGTTTAATTATATGATTGGATCATATGGTTGTATATATATTGTGCATGTGAATGATATATATACTTATGTGGTTAAGCATACCCCACTCATGCTATCATTGGTAAGTTTCCGCGCAGAGGGTGAGCATCCTGACTAGAAAAGCAGGGTGTGGATATTCCCCAGGTCATAGTCGTCCCGTGTGTTATTATGTGATTTACATTTTTTTTGGGATGAGACATGGTGGGTATGTTTCGTCTCATTGTCGGTTTGGTGCTATGACCGCTTCCCGGGACGCCGTGTGCGTGTTTTTACCACGAGATGGGTGTCGTTTAGTCCCAGCATGGTGGCCCCAGTATTGCTACGTGAGCCGGGCACTGGGAAGATGATGCATGATGCAGTTCTATCGGCGATATATATAGCCGGGTATATTATTTGTGCATGGCCATTGTACATCAGATATGATATGTACTCTTGGTCATGGGTATGGATGATGATGGTATATATATATATATATATATATATATATATATATATATATGTGGTTAGAATAAAATGCCTATATATATTTATATATCCTATAGATAAAAGGATATGGTATCGTTGTGGAGTACATCTTGGATGATTATGGTGGGCTAGATTGATGGGGGTTGATGTATCGCATTTAAGGAATATTTCGGTTACATCATCCCAAGGATATTATTGGAGATTTTTAGTTGTTTTCATATTGTAGTCTAAAATTTAGTAGTAGTGGTAGTATTATATGGTATGTATGGCATTACGGATCTCTAGGATCGACATTGTCAAAGAGTAGTGTAACGGGGTGGTTCCTTGTTTGGATTTCGCTTTGCGAGACACCCCACGCATGAAACGTAGTGCAGTGTTGAGATTGGAGAAAAGTTCTGTCAATTATTTATATGTGGCATTATGGATCTCTAGGATCAACGTTGTCAAGGAGTAGTGTAACGGGGTGGTTCCTTGTTTGGATTTCGCTTTGCGAGACACCCCACGCACGAAACGTAGCGCAACGCTGTGATTGGAGAGAAGTTTTGTCAATAATATTTGTATGCATGTCAATTAGAAAGTAAATCTTATGACTCAACCCAACTATAAACGGGTAACGTATTAAAAATTATAATTAATTAAATTATAAACCAGAATCCATTAAGCCTATTATGGCAAAAAAAAATGTTTGTACACATAATCTAGTATGATTAGAAAAGGGGTAAGATAGGAAGGAAATTCTCGTGGGTATAGGCTGGGCCTATGATAAGTTAGGTTGTCCTTATAAATGGGGGTAATTTAACTAAAACTTGAGGACGCGAATAGGTGCGCGCCGTCAGATGAGGGGTGAGTTGGGAATTCACGAGAGTGCGAATCCACTTTTAATTATGAAATAAGTGCACCGATATTTATTATGCACGGTTAACACACTTGCTAAATATTTTTCACACTCGGGCTCTGACCCGTTTACTTTTCTCTCCTGCTTATATATATATATATATATATATATATATATATATATATATATATATATATATATATATATATATATATATATATATATATATATTACTACAGGTGTCCTACCGCATGGATGCCGGATGACCTTCTATCCAGAGTCTTGGGAGCCGTGACATGTGCGGACTGTTGCGGGATGTATCTTGTAGTCGCTTCCTACTTCTTTAAAAAAATCTAAGTAGGACTCATGTTGTTTATCGGGTTTATACCCAAGGGATAATTATAGATGTGTATATTTATTTCATTTCAGTCATTGTATTGGCTGTGGCCCGACAGCTTATTCGGGTTTACTTTCTTGTGATATAATCAGTTGTAGTTATTTATCTCTTTTATTTCCAGCATTTCACTTCTCTTAGTTCTTTCATGCATCCTTCTTTCCTTTATTAATAGTGTTGGTTGTTGTCGGTTGCATAAAATTTATTTAAATTTTAACATCTCGCTTATACGATATCGGGTAGTTAGTCCTATATTATATAGTACCGACAGTTGATGTTGAGACTGGACCATTTGAAACTCCTGATTTAGTGTAGTATAGGGTTGGCCACCCGTTATTATTGTTGATGTAAAAAATTAGATCGCTCTAATTATTCAATCACAGATAAATAAAATGAGACAAAGATTTTTAAAGTGGTTCAGCCTTATATGAATGGCCTACGTCCACTGTTATGTTATTGCTGAGTGTTTGGGAATTCTCGAGTACAAGTTCTCTCAAGAAACTCCGGTCCCTTTGAATGGGGGTGATACAAGGTATTTATAGCCCTTAGGCTGTACATGAAAGGGTTGATACATTAAATGATATACATATGAAAGGGTAATACATTTAATGCAGCGTGTGCGTCAAGATGATGAACATTCAATGAATAGTTGAACTGTTGATTATTTGACAATTAATGCTATGGCCGAGATGCAGCTCGGACCGCCTTAGTTGTTCGTTGCTCTGAAGTTCCTCGGAGCGCTAGAGTACCTCGGAGTGCTAAAGTTCCTCGGTGTATCCTCGTTGCTCGGAGAGAACATGAGTTGGTCGGGAAAATGAACTTCCTCGTTGCTATTGTGCCATGTAGATTGACACGTGTCTTCGTATTATTCGTCCATATCATCATATTAATTTTGGTATCAACAAAAGCCCCAAATGTTTCATATTTCAAACTTTGAGGAGTATGGAACATTCTTTCTCGGTATATGGCGATATTAAATGACTTTCCTGGGTTTTAGGTGCCTTTTCTTCATATTTGAATTTCCTTCCAAATTCGCAGAATCCGCCATTTTGCTTTGGTCTTCGTGCCCCTTTTATCTTTTTAGCCACCGGAAGTTCGATAGTTTCTTTTTGTAATCCTTTCTTTCGCCATTTCCCAAGGCACAGTATTTAAACTTCCCAAGAAATCATATCGTCTTCTACCTTTTCCAATTTTCTTGCTTTCGAATTCTCTATAGTCTTTCTTTCTCTTGTGCGTTCATCCTTGTTTTCGTTCGTTGTCAACAGATATCCTTTCTTCCTGTAAGATCTTCTTCCTTCTTCTTTTATTCACCATGGTTTATATTATTGAATCTATTGAAAAATTCCGTTCTGATTATTCCATTCCGTCTTGGGTAACTCTGGACAATCTTCCTGAGCCCTTTGATTATTTTCGTTTGGCTGAGGGACATTGGTTCCCCAGCCTCTTTATTGCTGAGTGTGGATTTTCTTTTCCACCCAACTCTTTATGCTTAGAATTCTGCCAACATTTCGATGTTGTTCCTGCAAAAGTAGCCCCTAATACATGGAGAATAGTTAATGGGGTGCATAAATTAAATCAAACTCATGGAACTCGCATAGGAATTCCTGAGATTATGTATTGCTATAGATGGGCTGTTTTAGATAACGTTTATTATTTAAAAACCAGATTTTTGAATAGAGCTTTAGTAGTCAACCTCCCTGATGCTAACAGGGATTATTTTGAACATGGGTTAGTTTTCAAAAATTGGCAACATGCTCCTTTAGTCGGAGACGGAGTGTATGAAGGTCCCAAATGCCCCCCATATGGCTATGGGATAGGTTATTTTCATTTTATTTTATTCTCGAAATTGTGACTTCATCATGTTTGAATAAATGCATGATTGACATTTCAAATGGTTTTTGTTTGCAGTTAACAGCAAGAGAAAAACTCCTAAAGAATCAGAAGTTAATATAAGGTAATTGAAACATATCTGGAGCTTGCATCAGAAGATTGCAGACGAGCACATCAGGTCTGCCTCATACTTGTTGCAGTACAGGAGTTATACGTCGTCTTTTACTGCTCGCCCTGTGGTCAGCTCCAGTGATTCAGTGCAAATTCCTGAAGACTCTGATCCGGAATCTCATATTCCTTTGAGCCAGAAAATGGGTAAGAGAAGAGTTCCCACTCTCTTCGAGGAGAGTTCCTCTGCTGGCGATGGGAAGAAAACCAAGGTTAATGTCCCAAAGGGGACAAAGAAAATTGATGATGCCCCTTCTGTTGTTGTTCAGAAGGTTGCCGAGAAGCCCCCAGTGGCTCCTGTGCAGAAGGATGCACCTGTTGAGATAATCATTTTCTCACCAACCAAAAGTTCCTCTTTGGTTGAGGTTGCTGAAAAGGCTCCGAGGAGATTGAGGAAATCCTCCTTGGTCAGTATTTATAGAGCCATTCCCCAGCTCCCAGCTGGTGGAGATGGTGTTCCAATTATTGTTCCTCCGATCTCTACAATGAGTTTGGCAAAATTTTCACCCATCCCCGAGGTGCAAGGTACTGAAGAAGACCTTACTCGGGATGTGGTTACTGCTCTGGCTGCTCATCATTTGGCTTCAGTAAGTATCTCTACTTCGAGCTTTTTATATTTTCCTTGGTTGTTTCCCATGTTTGTTTTTTTATTTCATTTTCCTCTTTTGATTGCAGTTGACGAGCTGTTTCAATTTAATCCTTAAAAAGGATGAAGCAATCAAATCTTCTTGCTCCTTGTCCACTGTGGAGGGAGCACTGGAGAAAGCTATTAAATCTGTGAGTGAGTCCCATCAGAAGTATGACGATGATAAAACTGAATGGGAGAAGAAATTGGCTGCGTCTGACGCAGAGAAGGTACAACTGGGTAATAAGGTGAAGGACTTGGAGAGAGAAAATAAAGATTATGCCGAGAAACTTTCAGGCTTTGGGGAGCTTGAGAATAAACTGAAATCGGCTGAAGAAGAGCTGACCCTCCTGCGAGAAGTAAATCGCCAGAAGGAGGAGGTGGAGACCAAATTGAAGGCCACCAAGAATCTTATGTCCGAGAAGCTATCCTCGGAAAAAATGAAGAGAAAAACAACTGTGAAGACGTCCTTTAAAACTGGTTGGGACAAAGGATGGGACAGGGGGTGGCAGCTATGATGACCCAGGTGAAATATGGAAGTCTGAAATATTTTCATGATGGTTGGGTTGAAGCACTGCAGGAGTTGAAGGTGAGTGAGGACTCCGAGCTATTTCAACAACATCTCCCTAGTCCTCCTCCAGTTATTGAAGATGAGTCTTCAGACGAAGCTGCATCTGAAGAATCTTCAATGACAGTGTGTGATCAAGTCCTTGTTCCACCATCCAACCAGACAGCCACCGAGGAGATTTCGTCATTGCCTGCTCCTCCAGAACAAATCCCAGCTTCTACTAATCAGACCATTATTCCTACTGAGCAACCAAGCTCCTCGTCCCAGCCTCCCGAGAAAGTCTTGGGAGACAAGGAAAAGGTGTGAAGTTGTTCGGTACTCTTTTTCTATTCTTCTTTTACTTATCCTTTGTATTCCAAACGATGTAATCTTGTTGATGATGTAATAAAATCACATCTTTTTGTTCCTCTTCATTGTTGATGCTCTGTCTGTTTTTATTTATTAACTCTTGCATTCTCTTCTTTATTAGTTTGTGGATAGAATGGAACTGATATCTGCACATGATACAAAGTTGATGCAGCAATGCCATGAATATTATAAGGCTGGTCATACAAATTTGAGTGTATTAGAAATTACTGACATCCTTGGCCATGATGCTTCAGAATAAGCAATTGATGCTTATCAGTACCTGAAGGATTTACTTGACCGAGCTGTGGCCAACAACGTGGCCTACTATGACTTGATCGAGGAGCTTCATTATTCCCTAGAAGATCTTCAAAATCAGCACAATGAATCAACTGCCTTGTTGCACAAGGAGTATGAGAATAGGTATCAACAGCTTTCTTCCGAGACAGGCCACAAAAAGATCATTGCTGGATACGATGTTAGGGAGAGAACCCTAAAAGGTGAAGTTGAGGCCTACAGACAGATCGCCGAGCTGCTGGAACAAGAGAACATCAATTTGCAGAAAAATTTGGCACAATATGAATCTGCAGCTTCATCCTCTACTACCTTGGTACCGGTCACCGATGAAGGATTCTCATTCTTAGAGGTTGAAAACGCCAAATTAAGGCAAGAATTGGATACTCTGAGAAGGTCTGGTATCTCTGCTACTGCTCGGGGGCGAGGAAGAGGTTCTCGTGGGCGAGGAAGAGTTATTCAAGATGTTATTGAGGAGCAAAGTTCTCCACCTGCTCGGAGTCGATCAAGAGTTCTCAGCCGTAATGTTGAAGAAGCTCGCACTCAGTCTACTTTGGAAACTCAAGCATTCCAATTGAATGCAAAGGATCGTGCTTTGTCTGAAATGTCCAAGAAAAACCTATCTTTGGAAGATCAACTTCCTGCGACGAAGTCTACTTTGAATAATAAAGATATTTTTGCCAGGAGCCTTCACGAGCAACTAGAGAGAATAACTTTCCAATTCCACAAACAACCTCGTGAGTTTTGAGTGGCAGGCTACAATGAAGCCCTTTGTCACTTGGATGCTCGCCTTGAAAATGCCAATAATGAAGGTTATAAACAAGGATGGTTGAACGCACTGGGTGTGTTAAAGCTAGAGAAGGGCCATTATTTATGGGATTATCATGCTCCTGGGCTACTAGACTTGCCTGTACCTCCTTATAAACTGGACATGGAATGGATCCCAGCTCGTGCTATTCCTCGGAGCTTAATTTCAAAATATCTTGGTGACTATAGTCTTCATTCTCAGATTGAATTATCTCATCCCGAGCATCTCTTGGATACTCCTTCAGTAATGAATGTCATAATGTTGAGGGACTTGAATTTTATCAATTCTCCCCAAACATTAAATGATCCTCCTGCTGGCGAGGAACCTGTATCGAAGGCTGAGGGGAAAAAACCAATAGAATAGGATTTTCAATGTAATAGTTAGCACACATATGTAACTTGTAATTTATTTTGAATTTTAATGAAAGACTTTCATTTTCTGTTTGCAAATCTGTATTTCTATTCTTTTGTACTTGTCTAATACTTTTACATCTGTGCATATGTATCTGTTAAAAAGATTACAATTTTGTGCTGTTCATCAACCAACTTAGTAATAAACAGTTACAAGTATCAAAAATGTTGTTCGATCACTTAATAATAAAGTAATGAGTATAAAAATGTTTAAAATTTTTCCAACCAACTAAGGTTGTAAAATTGTACTCGTCGACCAAGTATAATTAGCGAGAGTTTTCATAAAATGTGTACGACCAACCAGGTTGATGGACCCTCCTCGTCAATAAGTTCTCCTCGTTGACCAACTACAATTAGTGGGTTTTTATCCCCGACCAACTATACTTGGCTCAGTTTGGAATATTTTGTATTTTCTGGAATGGTTTTACCTTCCGACCAACTTGTTGGCATATTTTATTTCTTAACCAGCCAAAATTGGCATTTTAAGAATGTTGTTCTTGCCCTTTTACCAATCAAAGTTGGTCGTGGGTTTGAACTATTTCCTCCTAACCAAAGGAGTATAATTTGTTCTCGCTATTTTACCAACCGAAGTTGATCACGCTCGAACTATCAGGTTCTTTCGAACTATCTTGTCCACAAGCTCTTTTACCAACCGAAGTTGATCACGCAAGTGTACACCTCCTAACCAAAGGAGTATAATTTGTTCTCGCTATTTTACCAACCGAAGTTGATCACGCTCGAACTATCAGGTTATTTCGAACTATCTTTTCCACAAGCTCTTTTACCAACCGAAGTTGATCACGCAAGTGTACGCCTCCTAACCAAAGGAGTATAATTTGTTCTCGCTATTTTACCAACTGAAGTTAATCACGCTCGAACGATCAGGTTCTTTCGAACTATCTTGTCCACAAGCTCTTTTACCAACCAAAGTTGATCACGCAAGTGTACGCCTCCTAACCAAAGGAGTATAATTTGTTCTCGCCCTTTTACCAACCGGAGTTGGTCGTGGGTCTGAACTATCGTCTTCTTTTTACTGTTGAACAGCGTAGTGTACAACACTAGTATTCCCCGAAAAACTTTCAAACAAAGGAGAGAGAGAAAAAATTGTGAAACATCATTGTTTTATTCATGTTGATGGAACTGCTGTACATTTTACATTACTGATAATACTTGCGAAGGTGTTCAGCATTCTAAGCATTCTTGAATTCCTCTCCTTCTAGAGTTGCTATTCGGTAAGTTCCTGGTCGAACAACTTTTGTAACTCGGTAAGGTCCATGTCAGTTTGCTTCCAATTTATTGTGCTTCTGAATGACCTTTTTTAGCACATAATCTCCTTCTTTTAAATCGCATTTCTTCACCCTCTTGTTGTAGAACAGAGTTGTTTGTTGTTGATAAGCAGCATTCCTAATGGCTGCCTCTTCTCTAACCTCCTCGAGCATATCCAAATCCAGTATTCTCATCAAGTCAGTGACCGGGGAATTGAAATTCAGCACTCTGTGTGTTGGTAGACCCAACTCGGCAGGTATTACAGCCTCACTTCCAAATGCCAGCATATATGGTGATTCTCCAGTCGCTGCTCGGGGATTTGTTCGGTAAGCCCACAATACTGATTGTAGCTCATTAATCCAGTTAGCTTTAGCTTCACTTAGCCTCTTCTTCAAACCATTTAGCAGTGTTCTGTTCGTTACCTCTGTCTGTCCATTGCTTTGAGGATGACCTGGTGCTGAATGGGTCTTCAGGATGTTTGATTGTTGACAATAGGAAGCAAACTCTTCGTTGTCGAATTGTGTTCCATGGTCTGTGATGAAGGCATGAGGGAGACCATATCGACAGATGATATTCTTCCAAACAAACTAGTATACTTTCTCGTATGTCATATCGATAAGGGGTTCAGCTTCTACCCACTTAGTAAAATAATCTACTGCGACGACGAGGTACTTGAATCTTCCTCGGGTGATTGGCAGTGGTCCAACCAAATCAATTCCCCACATGGAAAATGGCCAAGGGGAAGTTATGGGTGTCAACAATGCTTGTGGAGTTCGTCGAATGGAGGAAAAACGTTGACACTTGTCACATTTCTTAGCATAGGCTATACAATCATCTCTCATCGTCGGCCAGTAGTATCCTTGAGTCATCACCCTTTGCAAAAGTGTTCGACCTGCTACATGAGCTCCACAGGACCCTTCATGGATTTCTTCAATTAATTCTTTCACCTCGGAAGGATGTACACATCTTTGCAAACCTTCCATAATTCCTCGTCTATACAAAATACCATTAGTTAGTACATACCGAGCAGCTTTATACTTCAATTTCTTGGCAGCGAGCTTATCTTCCGGTAATTCTCCTTCTTCAATATATGCCCTGATGGGATCCATCCAAGATGGTCCTAGATCAAGGGTGATAATGTTCATCGTCAGGTTTTCATCTATGCTTCGACTTTCTAGTACTTCAATTGGTATTGTTCTTCGCAGCTCGGTACGAGTAGCTGATGCTAATCGGGCCAGTGCGTCTGCTCGTGCATTCTCTATTCTTGGTATTCTGATTAACTGAATCGCATCAAATTCTGCCAATAACTCCATTACCTTGGCGTGATACTTGACCATTAATTCTCCTTTAACTGCATATGCTCCCATCATTTGATTCACAATCAATTGAGAATCACTGAATACCATCACTTGTTGCACTTCCATAATCTTTGCTAAATTAAGACCTGCTATCATGGCCTCATACTCAGCCTCATTATTGGAGGCTTTGAATTGGAATCGTAAGGCATATTCCATGTCAATCTCGTCTGGGGTGTTCAAAATAATTCCTGCCCCACAACCTGCTGTGCAAGATGAGCCATCTACATATATTCTCCATATAGGTAACCCGTCTTCAAATTCCTTATCTGATAGAGTTCCTCGGTGAAATATTTGTTGCTTCCTTTCATCTTCCCCTGGCATTTTTCGCTCCTCGTCGACCATCCCTTCTCGCTCTTTTACCAACCGGAGCTGGTCTGAGTTCGAAGTTGATGATCCTTCTACATCCACAAGTTCTTTTACTAACCGGAATTGGTCTGAGCTTGTGTTTATTGATCCTGTAACATCCACAAGTTGATCAGGGAGTAATTTTTGCTCTTCGGGGGTATCAGGATATGTAAACTCTGCTATAAAATCTGCTACAGTTTGCCCTTTCAATGATGATCTGGGTTCATACACAATATCATATTCACCGAGCTTTATTGCCCAGTACATCAGTCTCCCTGACTTTTCTGGCTTATGAAGGGCTTGTCTTAATGGCATGTCGGTATACACGATGATGGTATGGGCCTGGAAATATGGCCTCATTCTTCTACTTGCTTCAATTAATGCAAATGCCAATTTTTCCAGCTTTGGGTACCTGATCTCTGCACCTCGGAAAGCCTTACTTGTGTAATAAATTGGTTTCTGGACTCCATTATCCAATCTGATCAATGCCGAGCTGACTACATTTTCTGATACTGCCAGGTATAAGTACAACTTTTCTCCCATTACCGGTCTGGACAGTAGTGGAGGTGTTCCCAGATATTTCTTCAAGTCTTGAAAGGCTTTTTCACATTCATCATTCCACTCAAAAGTTTTTCGAAGTGTTTTGAAGAATGGTAAGCATCTATCTGTTGCTCGAGATACAAATCTGTTGAGCGCTGCAACTCGTCCTATAAGACTCTGCACTTCTTTCTCTGTTGTTGGAGATCGCAACCCTAAAAGAGCTTTGATCTTTTCTGGATTTTCCTCAATGCCTCGTTGGTTGACAATGTACCCGAGAAACATTCCTTCTCGTACTCCAAATGTGCACTTCGTCGGGTTGAGCTTCATCTGGTATTTATCCAGTTGATTAAAAGTCTGACTTAAATCAACTAGATGATCAGCAGCTTTCTTGCTTTTTGTCAGCATATCATCGACATAGACTTCCATATTGCAACTGATTTGTTCGGTAAAAACCTTGTTCATCAGCCGCTGGTATGTCGCTCCTGCATTTTTTAAACCAAAAGGCATAACATTATAACAATAAGTACCCCTAGGGGTAATAAAAGAAGTACTCTCCCTGTCTTTAGGTTTCATCTTGATCTGGTTGTAGCCTGAATAAGCGTCCATGAAGTTGAGCAGCTCGTGCTCAGAGGTAGCATCCACTAACTGATCAATTCTGGGTAATGGAAAGTGATCCTTTGGGCAGGCCTTGTTGAGATCAGTGAAATCAACACACATTCTTCATTTATTGTTTTTCTTCTTTACCATCACCACATTTGCCAACCAGTCCGGGTATTTCACATCTTCAATGAATTGAGCTTTCTGGATCTTGTCAACCTCCTCTTGAATAACTTGATTCTTCTCGGGGATAAATACCCTTCTTCTCTGCTTTACAGGCTTGATCTCCTTATTCACATTGAGCTCATGACATAGGAAGTTTGGATCTATTCCTGGCATGTCTTCATGACTCCATGCAAAAGTTTTCTTCCTATTTCTCAAGAAAGTTATCAACTCCTATTTTATTGAAGCATCCAACGATGAACCTATTTGGGTTACTCGTTCAGGGTGCTCGTCGTCCAGAATAACATTTTCTGTAGATTCCACCACCTGTCCTTTTACAAGTTGGGATTCATATCTGGGATCGAGAGTTTCAATCTCTGTATCTTCTTCCACCTGGTAGGTAGTAGTCTTTTTCCTTGATTCCTCAAGATCCTCTTGCTCGGCAGATGAATAATAGCATTCCCGAGCTACTTTTTGATCACCTTTCACAACTCCTACTCCAAAGTTTGTTGGGAATTTTAAGCATTGATGCACTGTAGATGGAACTGCTTCGAACTTCTTCAAACCAACTCTTCCCATGATGATGTTGTAGGCTGACTGCACATTCTTATCCATCACAAAGAAGCGTATTCTCTCTGTTCGACAAGCAGGCCAAGTTCCAATGAATATGTCCAACTTGATCGTCCCAATTGGAAAAACTTTCTCGCCAGCAAAACCCAAAAGAGGTCTGTGATAAGGTTCCAATTGAGATAATTTTAAATTCAAGCTGTCAAAGCATGAATAGTACATGATGTCTGCTGAACTACCATTGTCTACCAGCACCCTTGAAATCACTACTTCTTTCATCCTCATTTTGATCACCAAAGGGTCGTCGTGAGGGTAAAGAACACCTGCCAGGTCGTTTTTTAAAAAGCCAATGATCAGCTTCTCTTTGTTTACCTTCCTCGGACGATCCCCCTCGGCTAAGTTTATTCGCTGAATGTATGAGTAAGCTTGTGCCTCTCCGAGGTAAGCTTTTCTTTCTGCAGTAAGGTCTCCTCCTCCTGCATCTCCTCCTGTAATGACATTACAATCAAATGACCCAAAACGTATAGAAAATACCTCTCGTTCTGGCTGTCTTGGTTTCTTGGGAAGGTCGGGGTCATCATCTGGATCATCTTCATGGTTTATCTTCTTTTTCTCCTCTGCTCGACGAGGACCTCTCTCTAGCTCGGTCATTATTTTTTCTTTCACCTCCCCGATCAACATATTTTGCTAGCTTTCCTCTTCGGATGAGTGTTTCAATCTCGTTCTGAAGAGCTATGCAATTTTTGGTCATGTGACCACGATCTTTATGAAACTCGCAATATTTATCCTTACTCCTCGAATCAGGGTCTGACCTCAGTTTCTTTGACCATTTTACCTCCTCGTTGTTCTTGATTTCTTCCAAGACATGATGAATACCCATTTTCAAAGGAGTATAATTGTCGTATTTCTTCAGGACTTCCCATGATGATTTATTATTTCTGGAACGTTTGTCACCGCCATTGCCCTTATGCTCTTTATTTTTAGACTTGTCGACATCCACCTTGGTGTGTTTATCCATATTCTTCTTTGCAGCCATAACTTCCTCGGCATTCATGATTTTGGCCGCTTTTGCCATCAACTCTGACATAGTTTTAGGTGGATCTTTCGCCAAGGTGTAATACAATTTATTAGGCAACAACCCACTCATCAAGGCGGTGATTGCTGTCTTTTCTTCGTAATCTATGACTTCCAGCTTCTCGTTATTGAAACGAGTTATGTAATCTCTAGTACTCTCACCAGATTTTTGTCTAACACTTAACAAGTGTGCTACTCAATTTACTGGCTTTGCTCCAAAATAGAAATTGCCAATAAACAACTCGGCCAACTGAAAGAAAGTTGAAATCTTACCCCGAGGAAAATTGTTGTACCATATCTGGGCAGCTCCAGTAAGAGTTCCTGAGAACGCTCTGCATCTCATCTCGTCGGGGACGACATAGATGTCGACAGCAGCTTGATATTGCTCTATGTGAAGAACAAGATATGTCTTTCCATCATATTTGGGGGTCACTACAGGTGCTTTGAACTTTGACGGTGTAGGAAAATTCACAATGGCCTGTACAAAATGTGTTCCTCGAACAAAAGTTCGTTGTAGGGGGTTCTTTGCCTTGGCCATTTCTCCCAATCTATCCTCCAACCATTGGATGGAACCTTTCCACGCATCATTTCCTTCATCGAGCTTGTTAGTTCGAGTAATAGATCGTTCTGAAGTAGCCTCCTGAGATTTATCTTGACGAGCAACTGGTCGTGATTGTGCTGATCCTTCTCTTAGATCTGATGGTTGTCGAAAACTCCTCGACATGGTCTTAGGTGGACTCCTATTCCTCCTAGGGCCTAATCGACTGAAAGGAGACACCCTACTCAGTCTTTCTAAAGCACTGGGTCTTTCTAGAGAGAGGGTGATATGTTGATCAGTATCTGTAGACCTTATTGACGAAGTTCGCCCAGGTTGATAAGAGAAATCATCAGACTCCTCATTACGACCTGACTCAGTACGCCTGGATCGTGAAAAAAGTAAATAAGTTTGCCTCTGACCACTTTGCTGTCTTGAACGTGCAGGTGCACCGCCATGAAGGGTTTGTATGAGTTGCCTCATTGTTTCTTGCATGGCGGTTTGTCCTTGATCCAGATTCGTCATAATCCCGGCTAGATCTGGAGGTGCAGAGGGATTCGGAGGATTTCCAGTATTTCCAGCGTTTCGATTGCTAGATTCTGGATTATCCGCCATTGATGATGAATGATTTTTGGTGAAAAACGATAGTAACAATCGTTCCCACAGACGGCGCCAATCTGTTGATGTAAAAAATTAGATCGCTCTAATTATTCAATCACAGATAAATAAAATGAGACAAAGATTTTTAAAGTGGTTCAGCCTTATATGAATGGCCTACGTCCACTGTTATGTTATTGCTGAGTGTTTGGGAATTCTCGAGTACAAGTTCTCTCAAGAAACTCCGGTCCCTTTGAATGAGGGTGATACAAGGTATTTATAGCCCTTAGGTTGTACATGAAAGGGTTGATACATTAAATGATATACATATGAAAGGGTAATACATTTAATGCAGCGTGTGCGTCAAGATGATGAACATTCAATGAATAGTTGAACTGTTGATTATCTGGCAATTAATGCTATGGCCGAGATGCAGCTCGGACCGCCTTAGTTGTTCGTTGATCTGAAGTTCCTCGGAGCGCTGGAGTACCTCGGAGTGCTAAAGTTCCTCGGTGTATCCTCGTTGCTCGGAGAGAACATGAGTTGGTCGGGAAAATGAACTTCCTCGTTGCTATTGTGCCACGTAGATTGACACGTGTCTTCGTATTATTCGTCCATATCAGCATATTAATTTTGGTATCAACAATTATTTTAAGCGAGTTGTTACAATTTAAAGTCTCACCGAGCAACTTTTCAATCAGAGTTTTGCATTGGAAAGTAAAGAAAACTTGGTGAAGAAACTTCATCAGCAAGTTGAGAGATTGACTTATCAATTTCACAAGCAACCTAGAGAGTTTTGGATGGGAGGATACAATGAAGCTTTGTGCCATCTTGATGCTCAGTTGAAACAATCAAATAATGAAGGACACAAACAGGGATGGATGAACACCCTGACCGTGATGAAAATTGAGAAAGGAAATTCCTTATGGAATTGGTATGAGCCTGGATTACTTGATCTGCCTGTTCCTCCCTTTAAGCTAGATGTCAGCTGGATTCCTACCCGTGACATTCCTCGGTGTTTGATCTCCAAATACCTTGGTGATTACCAGCTTCATGAAGACTTTGAGATATCTCGACCTCAACATCTGCTTGATCAACCGAGTTCAAGCAACACCAAAATGTTACGAGATTTGAATTTTATCAATTCTCTTAATGCTCTAGATGATCCTCCAACTGGAATGGAGCCTGTACCTAAGTCGGAAGGAAAAAAGCCAGTAGAATAGGAAATTTCTATATTGTTAGTAATTAGTAAATGACACATCATCTTTTGTAATTTTACTTTCCTTGGAAATGAATTCATTATATGATATTTTTCTTTTCAATATATCTTTAAAGGGACAATTTGTCATGTTTTGTTTTAATTGCCTAGACAATGGAACTTTGCCCCATTTGCTGCATAGTTATAGTGACTTGTCACCCATAAGTGCCTAAGCAATGGAATTATTTTCATCCCATGGTCCTGCTTAGTTGTAGCAATCTTATCTAGATTACCTTGGTGCCTAGGCAGTGGATTCCCCATGAGGTCACCCATCTTCTTGCCTAGTTTTAGATGCCCCTTGAGGTCACCCATAATCAAATAGGCCTTACCTTGTATGATTGTTATGCCAACATTGTTGGTTAAGTTTATTGATGCCGACCAACCTTAGCTGGTGGTTGCTGATATGCCGACCAACCGTAGTTGGTGGTTGCTGATATGTCGACCAACCGTAGTTGGTGGTTGCTGATACCTTCTTGCAAAATTCAAGTGTAGTGTATAGCACGAGTACTCTGAAAAAAATTGAACTAAAAAGAATATGGGAAAAATATCATTTTTATTCATATTGAAAGAACGGAATACATGTGAATCTATATTACTGATAATATTTACGCAGATGCTCTGCATTCCATGCATTTTTAAATTATTCCTCCTCCAAAGTTTCTATTCTGTAGGTTCCAGGTCGAACAATCGCTGTTATAAGATAAGGCCCATGCCAGTTGGCTTCCAGCTTATTATGCTTCTGAATGAATTTTTTGAGTACATAATCTCCCTCCTTGAGATCACATTTCTTGACCCGTTTATTGTAGAACATGGCAGTCTGCTGCTGGTAAGTGGCATTTCAGATTGCTGCTTCTTCTTGGATTTCCTCGAGCATGTATAAATCTAAGAGTCTCATCAAATCGCTTGCTGGAGTGTTGAAATTAAACACCCTATAAGGAGATTCCCCAATTGCTGTTCGGGGAGTTATTCGATAACCCCATAACACAAAATGCAGCTCGTTAATCCAATATCCTTTTGTGTCATCCAACTGTTTTTTTAACCCATTCAACATAGTTCTGTTGGTTACCTCTGTTTGCCCGTTGCCCTGGGGATGGCCTGGTGCAGAATGAATCTTTTAAACATTGGACTGTTGGTAGTACACAACGAACTCCTCATTATTAAATCGGGTACCATGATCAGTGATGAAAGCATAAGGCAGACCATATCTGTAAATAATATTCTTCCAGGTGAACTGATAGACCCTTTCATATGCCATATCGATAAGAGGTTCGGATTCCACCCATTTTGTGAAATAATCAACAACGACTACCAAGTATTTGAATCGTCCTTTGGTAGTTGGCAGAGGCCCGACCAAGTTTATTCCCCACATAGCAAATATCCAAGGTGAGGTAATGGGAGCTAATAATGTCTGGGGAGCTCTTCGTATAGCGGAGAACCATTGACACTTATCGCATTTCTTGGCGTAAGTTGTGCAGTCAGCTCGCATCATTGGCCAATAGTATCCCTGCGTCGTTATCCTTTGCAAAAGGGTTCGACCTGCTACATGAGCTCCACAAGAGCCTTTGTGAATTTCTTCTATCATATCTTTAACCTCTTATGGATGAACACATCTCTGTAGACCTGCTATCATACCTCTTTTGTATAGAACTCCATTATTTAAAACATACCTAGCAGCTTCAAACTTGAGCCTCTTGGCCCCAAGTTGGTCGACTGGTAAAATGACTTCTTCAATATACGCTTGATGGGGTCCATTCGGTAAGGTCCCATATCTAAAGTGATAAATTTCACTATCAAATCGTCATCAATGCTTTAGTCTGCCAATATCTCAATAGGAATCGTTCTTCGTAGCTCGGTGCAGGTAGCTGAGGCTAACCGAGCTAGTGCATCCGCCCTTGTATTCTCCATTCTTGGTATTCTGATCACTTGGACCGCTACAAAATTAAATACAATCTCCATTGCTTTGGTGTGATTCCTAGACATGAATTCTCCATTTGCCGCGTACAACTCGAGAATCTGATTTATGACTAGGTGTGAATCACTAAACACCGTAACTTGCTCTGCATTCAGTGTTTTGGCTAAACTGAGGCCCACAATCATAGCTTCATACTCAGCTTCATTGTTGGAATCTTTTAATTGGAAACGCATAGCGTATTCTATATCCAATCCATCTGGACTATTAAGAATTATTCCGGCTTCGCTACCTGTGGCACACGAAGAACCATCAACATACAAATTCCATACAGGGATATAGTTATCAAACCCTTAGTTTGACAAAGTCCCGTGATGGAATATTTGATGCTTCCTTTTATTATAGGATTCTTGTTGCTCGGTCACCATCCCCTTCGGCAAATCTGCTGATGGGAGTTGATCGGGGATGGTTTTTTATGATCCTCTAACATCCGCGGGTCTTTCTACGTTAGACCCCTGTTGGTCGGAGGTATCTGGGTAAGTAAATTCAACAATGAAATTTGCCAATGACTGCCCTTTGAGATAAGACCTTGGTTCATAGACAATGTCATATTCACCTAACTCCATCACCCAATACATCAATCTTCCAAATTTTGTCGACTTGTGTAAAGCCTGTCTGGGTGGCATGTCGGTGTATACCACTATGGTATGGGCTTGGAAGTATGGTTATATTCTCTTGCTCGCCTCAATCAATGCTAATGCCAGCTTCTCCAATTTTGGGTACCTGATCTCTGCTCCTGAGAATGCCTTGATTGTATAATACATCGGCTTCTGCACTCCGTTGTCTACTCTTATCAACGTTGAACTGACTGCACTTTTTGAGACAGCCAAGTAACGTATAATTTCTCTCCCACTACCGGCTTAGATAGTAAAGGAGGTGTCCCCAAATATCTCTTTAACTATTGGAATGCCTTCTCACACTCATTATTCCACTCGAAATTTTTTCTGAGTGTCTTGAAGAATGGAAGACATCTGTTAGTTGCTCGCAAGATGAACCTGTTGAGAGTTGTAACACGCCCCGTGAGGCTTTGTACTTCTTTCTTTGTAGTTGGAGATTGTAAGTCTAGCAAGGCTTTGATCTTGTCAGGATTTGCATCAATGCCTCGCTGATTCATGATATACCCGAGGAACATGCCTTCTTATACGCTAAAGACGCACTTAGTCAGGTTCAGCTTCATCTGATATTTCTCCAGCTGGTCAAATATTTGGCCCAGGTCAGCTATGTGGTTAGTAGTTTTCTTGCTCTTAGTTAGCATGTCATCAAAGTAAACCTCCATGTTCCTATCGATTTACTCTACAAACACCTTATTCATTAGCCGTTGGTATGTAGCACCTGCATTTTTAAGATCGAAAGGCATAGCATTTTAACAGTATGTTCCCCTTGGGATAATAAAAGAGGTACTTTCCCTGTCTTCTGGTTTCATTTTAATTTAGTTGTAGCCATAATAAGCATTCATGAAGCTCAGCAATTCATGCCCCGAAGTAGTATCTACTAGCTTATCTATTTGGGGTAGAGGGAAATGATCTTTTGGGAAGGCTTTGTTCAGATCTGTGAAATCCACGCACATTCTCCATTTATCGTTCTTCTTTTTTACCATCACCACATTGGCTAACCAATCAGGATATTAGACATCCTCAATAAAAGAGGCCTTTTCCAGTTTCTCTACTTCTTCTTGAATAACTTGGTTCTTCTCTGGGCTAAAGACACTTCTTCGTTGCTTCACCGGTTTGATCTCCTTATTAACATTGAGTTCATGGCATAAGAAGGCTGGGTCTATCCCCGACAATTCTTCATGACTCCACGCAAAAGCTTGCTTTATATGCCTAAAAAAAACCACCAACTCTTGCTTTATTGTTGGATCAAGTAAAGCGCCAATTTGATTTGTTATTTTTGATCGTTCATCGTCCAGAATAATGCTCTCCGTCACTTCCATGACCTGACCCTTCACGAGCTCTGATTCATCTCTGGGGTCCAGTGTCTCAATCTCTAAAGCTTCAGACTCATCCACTTGGTAAGTGGTGGTCTTCTTCTTGGTATCCTCCAACTCTTCTTGTTCGGCAGATGAATAGTAGCATTCCTGAGCTACTTTTTGATCGCTTTTCACAAGTCCCACACTAAAGTTGGTCGGGAACTTCAAGCATTGATGTACCATAGATGGCACTACTTCGAACTTTATCAAACCTACTCTTCCCATGATTATATTGTAAGCTGATTGGATATTTTTATCCATTACAAAAAAGCATAATTTTTCTATTCTGCAAGCAGACCAGGCACCAATAAGCATGTCCAACTTGATCGTCCCAAGTGGAAAGACTTTTTCACCAGAGAAATCGATAGGGGGCCTGTGGTACGGCTCTAACTGGGCGAGTTTCAAGTTTAAACTGTCAAAGTAAGGGTAGACATTATGTATGCCGAGCTACCATTATTATATACTCTTGAGATGATTACATCCTTCATCCTCATCTTGATCACCAAAGGATCGTCGTGAGGATACAAGACACCTTCCAGATCACTTTTGCAAAAACCGATGACTAATTTATCCTTATTGACCTTCCTCAGACAATTGTCCTTCGCCAAATTTATTTGTTGTATGTAGGAACAAGCTTGGGCCTCATTGAGGTAAGCTTTCCTTTCAGCGGTATGATCACCACCTCCTGCATGTCCACCTGTTATCATATTATAGTCAAATAAACCACAGCGGATTAAAAATACCTCGCGTTCTGGCTGTCTAGGCTTTTTAGGGAGATCGGGGTCATCCTCTGAGTTATCTTCATGGTCCCTTTTCTTATCATCACTTGGTTGATGAAGAGATTTAGACCTTTGTCGTGCTCTGCCGTTGGTCTTCTCACCGTTTTAGCGATCAACAAACTTGTTCAACTTCCCTCGTCTAATGAGGGCCATAATCTCATTCTGAAGAGCTATGCACCGCTTGGTCATGTGACCATGGTCTTTGTGGAACTCGCAGTACTTGGACTTATCTCTCCTTTCGGAGGCTGTCCTTAATTTTTTCGGCCAATTTAGTTCTTCGCTATTTTTTATCTCCTCCAGAACATGGGTTATGCCTACCGTTAAGAGGGTATAATTTGCGTACTTTCTCAAGCGTTTAATCATTTCCTTACCTTTTGATTGCTTGTTACCTCCATTATGCTTATGATCCTTCTTCTTCGACCTGCCTTCAGCTTTAGTTATCGCTTTGTCCTCAACATTCTTCTTCGCAGCCATAGCTTCTTCGGCATTCATAATTTTAGCTTCTTTCGCCATTAACTTTGCCATGGATTTGGGGGGATCTTTGGCCAAAGTGTAATACAGCTTATTCGGTAAAATACCACTCATCAGAGTTGTAATGGTTGTCTTCTCTTCATAGTCGATTACCTCTAATTTCTCAGCATTCTGCTTTACGCTCAACAGATGGGCTACCCTCTTAACTGGCTTTGCGCCAAAACAAAAAATCCCTATAAAGAGTTCATCCAACTGATGGAAAGTTGCGATTTATCCCCGAGGAAGGCTGTTATACCATATTTGAGCAGATCCGGTGATGGTTCCTGAGAATGCCATGCACCTCATCTCATCTAGAACTGCATAAATATCTGCAGCAGCTTGGTACTGCTCTATATGGAGAACAGGATTAGTTTTTCCATCGTAATTTGGCGTAACTACAGGAGCCTTAAAATTTGAGGGTGTGGGAAATTCCACAATTGCTTGTATAAATGGAGATCCTTTGATAAAGGTTATTTGGAGAGGGTTTTTGGCCTTAGACATTTCCCCTAACCCGTCTTCCATCTCTGAATGGATCCCTTCCATGCATCATATCCAGTGTCTGATCTATTTACTCGAGCAACAGTTCGCACTGAATTCTCCTCTTGGGATCTTTCTATAGGGCATGATTGGGCAGAACCTTCCCTTAGATCATTTGGTCATTGAGAATTTCTCGACGCAATCCGAGGAGGATTTCTATTCCTCCTAGGGCCCAAACGGTCGAAGGGGGAGACTCTACTCAACCTCTCCAAAGTGCTTGTTCGTTCTCGAGTTAGAGTAACATTTTCTTGAGAGCCCATAACTCTTATGGGAGATGTTCGGCCAGGATGATAGGAGGGATCGCTGGACCTATCAGTATGATGGACTTCGGTATGTCTGGACTGGGAAGCATGAGGGAATAGAGTAAGTCTGGATCGTGAAGACGGAAAGTGCACGTTTCTATGAGCGCTTCGTCGGCCTACCTGGGGAGGCATTGTGTTTTGAACAGTCTGAATGAGTTATCGCATGGTCTCCTGCATAGTTGTTTGTCTTTTGGCTAAGTTTCCACTATTGATGTGAGATCCTGGACAGTTGGACGAGCGGACTGGTTAGGAAGAACTCCGTCATTGTTCTTATTGCTAGATTTTGGGATCTCAACCACGTATATTGAATTTTTTAGTGAAAGACGTTTCCCATAGACGGTGCCAATCTGTTGATGTAAAAAACTAGACTTGATCTAATTAATTCATCACAGATAAATACGAATAAAGAAATAAGACAAATGATTTTTAAAGTGGTTCAGCCTTAATGAAAATGGCCTACGTCAACTGTCTTGTATTGCTGGGTGTTTTGCCTTGATCGCAAGTGATCGATTGCACCGTTATGGAGCGGGTTACAATGTATTTATAGCCATTGGGTTGTTAGTATGAATAGAAAATATGATATTTTTAATATACATATACATCTTTACATAATAAGAATGTTCATTGAATCGGTTCTTATCGTTTGATCTTCCTGACTAGATGATCTGTATGTTGAGTAAGTCGGCACGCTGAGTAGCTCGGTATGCTGAGTCCCTCGGTGTCTTGAGTAGATCGGCACTATGAGTTGTTCGGTGAATATATTTTATGCCACGTAAGATAACAAGTGTCTTCATATGATTGGTCCACGTCAGCTGACTAATTTTTGTATCAATAGTGTGTTTAATTGCAAATATGAAAATTGTGTGGAAAATAGGTCATTAGAATAAGAAGTTGAAAATAAGTGTAAAAACATATGAATTTTTTATTTTACTTTTTTCTATTTTCTATGGAAATTGGTGAGTGAATAAGAAATATTTTTCACTGAAAATGAGGTTTAAGATGAAACACTTATAATATAAATGAATGTTAATTTTACGCAAAGTATTAATAATAAAAATACTATAAACACAAAACATGAGTCTAAAGAACTATTTTCCATCAAAAAATTTCAATCAAACACACATTTTCTGATTGGCATGGTGGACGAGTGTGGGGAAAGTACATTATTTTGCCTACCAGTTTCTGGTACTGATAACCTCAATCAACTAGAGTATTTTAAGTACTTTTTTCATCGTATGAACTCATGATTCTGCTCAGCGGGTGTATTAACAGTAGAAATTAAATCGACTAACCACCCAACATTTCTATATCTTGAAGAAGATCAAGGATATACATTTACTGTAAAACAAAGACAAAGATACCCTGCTCTGATCCGAAAACCTTAAACTCCAAGAAATATTTCAAATTTCCTAAATATTTTGTTTGAAACTCTTATGCATGATGCGTCTTTAGTTTTCTAAACTCTTTAGTATCATTATTCGTCAATAGAATATTTTCTACACACACAATAAGTGGTGTTACTTTCTCAGTCTGGTGAATAAGGTGTGTTCTTGTGGACTTTGATGATAGCCCTATCTCTTCATAGCTATTAGTTATTTGCTTGGTGCCCCAGCTTTATGGCCTTATATATACATATATAACGCTTCCTCTATATTTTAAGGGTATCGTCTATCCTTTTAGGCAATTGATGACATTGATGAATTGAATTGAGAGTTGAGAGGTGAAATCCTATCCTTTTTGTATTGCTTCTAGCGTATGTCTATATGTTTCTGCATGTCCACATCACGAAGACAATACAATTTTTGACTTCAAATTGCCAAAATGAGGAGTTCCATAAACTTGTAAATGAGTTAAATGTTATGTATTATGGGTGTTTGATGTGAATTTGGGTGCGAAAGCGTAAAAAGAAGAAGTTACCTATACAACAATTAGCTACACAACAACAACAACTAAACTAAAGAAATGAAATGGGTTTCTTTCTCTCTATCTTCTCTATTCTTTATATTCAAGGTTAAGTATAAATGAGGGCTAAGGGACATATTTATAGGAAGAGTTAGCTTGTTAATCAAGTTAATACACAAAAAGACTAAAAAAGGTAACTAATATCTGAAAATGACATATTAGTCCCAAACATACTTGAAAATTAATAAAGATTTAAAAATAAAAGGAAAATTATAATAAAATGCAAGAAAATACTAAAATAAACCCTAATTCCCATCATTCTCCCCTAATTGAGAGAGCTCGTCCTTAGCGATAAAAAATTGTGTGAGGGAAACATCTAGGGGCTCCCCTACTTGAAAGGGAAGTCGTCCTTTAAAGCGTCCCGCATAACGACTCGTAAAATAGCCTCCAAGAGAAACCACAAATGTACGCCATGGCCGATGAATAGAAAGTCGCCCTCTAATCCGTCCAAATGAAGAGCGAGCACAAGATTGACGCGATAAGGTCCATCGATGCCATATTTTATCTAAATTGCTCATGATGAACCTCTTTAGTATCAAATCATGTAAATGAGTCGTGGAGTACTCCTCATAAGGAACCCAAAAATGATCCACAAATCCCACATCAATCGTGATCACCCCACACAACTTATACTCTTCAAAGGAAACAACCACCAAACTATCATCACAAAACTCATCATCGTGACCAAAAATGGAAAAAAAATTCATCAAATCAAAGTCTCCAAACCGTTTTCATCAAATAAATAAAAAAAAATCACATAGAAAGTACCCCTCATCTTCAACCCCAAAGATAGGAATTGAAGTCCACAATCTCAAATGCCTCCAAAACCTTATATCAAGTACGAGTGATCTAACCATAACACGGAGTCACTATCAAGCATAGTCGGGGTCTCAACAACCTCGGAGACATCCTCGTGAAGTATATCCGAAGAGATAGTATCATCGGTGTGCGCTGGAATGACATTGGATGTAGGAGGAGGTACAATGGACCAAATACCTTGCTCGTGCATGTACCCATTGTTCACGTGCCATCTCTATCTCATATTACTCGGCTTGACATCTATTTAGGTGTTGACAATACATCTATACTCTACGATAGAATAAGCACTATATGCTAATGTGTGAAGCTTTTGAGAGAGATATGAATCCGTCTCGACCCAAGAAGCTTGAAGACTTTGGAGTTCCTTGATGATGACACAACTAACCTTGTCAAAATAGGAACATGCATTCATATCGAGGTTGTATTTGGTACCATCCCACAAGAATTTGAAAGAAAGGTATTCTTTGGGGGGAGGGATGAAATCGTAGGGCCTTGATAGATTTTGGGCATATTTATAATTATTAGAAAATGCAGGGCCTAAATTATAGTTTTCAAAAATTGGTTAGGGATTAGTGTGTTTAAGAGGTCCTATTGGTGGAAAATTTTGGTTAGGGTTTGTGATGTGGTGGGAGGTTGCCGGGGTTAAACAAGAATGTTTATTAGGGTTCGAGTTTTGAAATCGAGTAGGTTTTAGGGTTTTTAGAAAATGGGGTAAATTGGGTTTGGAATTAATTTTGTTGTTGTTGAAACTGGTTATAGTTTGTGGTAGGATGAGTTTTGGACAAATCTCGATGAACCTTGGTTTGGTTGGGATTGTTAGATCTTGAATCTTGGTTGTTTTGAGAGTATTCTGAAATTTTTGGGGGATCTTGGAATTGATTCTTGTCTCTCGGCTGAGTTCTTGCGCTGAAATTATTTTGTGATATTTCGAACTATTTCGTGGTTAATTTTGGGTTGTACCTTAGTTGATCAGGGCTGAATTATGGGGCCACACCTCCTGTTGAGGCCACAGCTGCTCTGCTGATGGGCAGAGGCTGCCAGCTTCCTTTAGGCAGTGGTTCCGATGACTTCGGTGGAGGGTTGTAGGCAGATTGGGTGCCAGAGTTGACTAGTGGTAGTGTTTTACCACTTTGGGTTGCGTCGGCACCTTTTTTTCAACAAAATTGGGTGAAGGAAGAGGGGTTTGGGTGGTTGTAAGGGGTGGTGAAAACAGGGGCTGATTAGTGGGAGTTTTTTGGATGTAGAATGAAGTCGGGGTGGTTCCAACCTGAATCCGACTCATATTTGATAATCATCCTCGCGCTAAGAACAAATGCAATTCTGATACCAATTTGATGTAAATTTGGGTGCGAAAGCGTAAAAAGAAGTTATCTACACAAATCTACACTACACAACAACAACAACAACAACTAAACTAAAGAAATGAAATGGGTTTCTTTCTCTCTCTCTTCTCTATTCTCTATATTCAAGGTTAGGTACAAATGAGGGTCAAGGGGCGTATTTATAGGAAGAGTTAGCTTGCTAATCAAGCTAATATCCAAAAAGACTAAAAAATGTAACTAATATCTAAAAATGATATATTAGTCCTAAAAATACTGGGAAACTAATAAAGCTCTAAAAATAAAAGGAAAATTACAATAAAATGCAAGAAAATACTAAAATAAACCTTAATTCCCATCAGTTTTATTTGTTTGATCTAGTGATAGATAATTTGAACATTGATCCAATGGTACAAATTTAAATTACGTATTACATATTGGTTCTTCACTGACATAATAATTATTTATGATGTAGAAGTGTAAGCATTGTGGAGAAGAACATAAGCTTTAATTTTCTCATCTCTTAGCTGTTGCACATTGCTGGTGTGCACTGCTCAACTCCGAGGTGTTATTGAATAAATTAACTAGTTACCATAACTGAATAATTAATACATCTTTACATATTTATGTGATTTTTCCCTTTTTTCTCTTTTGTAAAATTGAATATAAATTATTTTTTTCTTCGTTGTAAATATTTTCTTGATTTCTGTTAAATAGGATAACCTTTGAAGATATCAAAATTGCTCTTACTATGTGGTTAAAATTGAAGGATGAACAATATGTCACTACAAATGACAATTTGGTGTTTGAGATGAAGTTACTTCTATATTACATTATTAATTATCTAGCTCTAAAGGTAAGTTTTACTGATCTTATTTAGTCTTTTTGGTTCTTTAGATTATATAGATTTGGAATTTTCTCTGCTTTTGTTTTGTTTCGTCATTACTGTTGGAGTGGTTGCATTAAATGGAGTGGTTGGTGGGATGCATTCATGGAGTGGTTAGTGGTATGCATTCATAGAGTGGTTAGTGGGATGCAATCTCTACCATCCATTTAATTGTCGATCCAATGGATGTGGTGAAAGCCAAGAAGCTATAAATAGGACCCTCTTGAGAAGGATTAAACACACCAAAAACATCAAACACTAAGAAGAGTTAGAGAGTGAGAAAGAGTTCATTTGGAGTTTTGAGTATACGCATTTGTATAGAAAAATACACATTGTATTTTTTATTTGGAGTGTATTTGTGAGAGTCTCTTTTGTAACCCATTTGCAATAGTGAATTGATCCAAGTGTCAGTGGACGTAGCCAAATTGGTGAACCACTTAAATATTTTTTCTTCCCTTGTGTGCGTGTTTTTCTACTCATTATACTTTTATTGTGAGTGTTCCATATTATTATTTGGGGTTACAGTCAGTATCATTTGTTGATACGCTTCTGCACAACAAATTGGTATCAGAGCCAAGGTCCTCCGATCTAGACATTTTGGATATTTTTTTGTGGAGAAATAACCATACGTATAGCACTATTCATACGGTACTATTCACAGTCGGAAAAATTTCTAAACTTGAAATTTTTTCATTTGCATTTTTTGTGACTGTGATCGTTTGAAAAATGGCAACCGTAAAATTTGACGTAGAAAAATTTGATGGGCAAAGAAATTTCAGCATATGGCAATGTGAAGTTATGGATGTCTTGGTCCAACAGGAGCTGGAAATTGCTCTTGGAGATATGCCAGAAGACATAAAGGAAGATGATCATAAAAAAATCAACCGGAAGGCTTGTGGTCATATTCACCTTTATCTCGACAAGGATAAAAAATGTCCTTATATGTGCGAGACCTCGGCACAAAAATTATGGAAGCAACTAGAGGACAAGTACATGACGAAGAGAATTGAAAATCGGTTATATTTGAAGAAAAAACTCTTTCGGTTTCAATACACAGAAGGTATTTTTATGTCTGAGCATCTGGACAATTTTAACAAAATTATTGCTGATTTGCAAAATTTGGATGTTGAAATTGACAATGATGATAAAGCACTGTTAGTGCTAAATTCTCTACCTGACTCGTATGAACATCTCATTACCACGCTATTGTACAAAAATGAGGAAATAAAATATGTTGAGGTATCCAATACCTTAATGAATAATGAGGTTCGTAAGAAGGATAAGGAGGTATATAGAGACTCAACATCTGAAGCGTTGACAGTTCGTGGCAGAATAAATGAAAGGAAGAATGGCAACCGTGGAAGATCTCGGTCTAAGTCGAGAGGTGGAGCATCAACTTCGGGTAGGAGAATTCCTGCAAAAGATGAATGCGCCTTTTATCACCAAAAAGGGCATTGGAAGAAAGATTGTCCTAAGTTAAATAAGGACACGAAGAACCCCACTGCAAACGTTGCGGCGAGTGACGATGAAGATTATGAATTTGCTTTGTCTATTTCACCATTTGGATCCAGTTCCCAAGAATGGATTTTGGATTCGGGTTGTTCTTATCACATGTGTCCCAATAGGGAGTGGTTTTCTAGCTTTAAGGAGCTAGATGGTGGAGCTCTTGTGATGGGCAATGATCATGCTTGTCAAACAAAAGGGATAGAAAAAATCCGACTGAAGTTGCATAGTGGAATAGTCAAAGTGTTGGAAGACGTTCGGTATGTACTGGACCTGAGGAACAATCTTATCTCACTTGGCGCTTTGGCATCTAAAGGTTATGATATTACACTGAAAGGCGATGGTCTGAAGGTGTCACATGGAGCCCTGGTTGTGATGAAGGGAACGAAAAAGAGTAATTTATATTTTCTCCTTGGAAATACAGTTACAGGTGCAACGGTAGTCTCAGAAAGTTCAGAAAAGGTTGCATCTGATGCTACGAGATTATGGCATATACGCTTGGGACATGCAAGAGAGAAGGCTTTGCAGGGATTAGTGAAGCAAAATCTATTGAAAGGTGCCAAGACATGTAAGGTTGTATTTTGTGAACATTGTATTCTGGGCAAGAAGACAAGAGTAAAGTTTGGCACAGTTGTACATCATGCAAAGGGGACTCTTGATTATGTTCACACAGATGTTTGGGGACCTACCAAAGGTTCACCTTTGGGAGGTAAGCATTATTTTGTATCTTTTGTGGATGGCTTCTGCAGACGAGTTTGGGTGTACACCATGCGACATAAGGATGAAGTCTTAATGATTTTCTTAAAGTGGAAAAAATGATAGAGACCCAAATTGGCAAAAAAATTAGAAGACTCGGGTCAGACAATGGCAGTGAATATAAGTCAAACCCATTTTTGTAAGTACACCAAGAAGAGGGTATCGTGTGACACTTCACAGTAAGAGACATGCCACAACAAAATGGGGCGGCTGAACGTATGAATCACACTTTACTGGAGAAGGTGCGATGCATGTTATCCAATACTGGTTTAGGTAAGGCATTTTGGGCTGAATCTATTACATATGCATGTCACCTCATTAATAGGTTACCTGCAGCTGTAAATGAGGGTAAAACACCCATGAAGGTATAGTCAGGAAAGCCTGCTACAAATTATGATTCTTTACTTATTTTTGGCTCCCCTGCATATTTCCATGTTAGGGAAAGCAAGTTGGTTCCTAGATCTAAGAAAGCCGTATTCTTGGGCTTTAGTGATGGAGTGAAGGGGTATAGACTTTGGTCCCCCGAGATGAAAAATATCATAAATAGCAGGGTTGTTACATTCGATGAATCTTCAATGTTGAAGAGTTCTCCTAGGGAGAGCAAAACCAAAGAAGTTCCACAACATGTAGAGCTTGAGACTCTAATTGTTCCAGCCAGACTTATCACAAATTCAGAAATTAATGAGATAAGTACATATGAGGTGGAGGATCCTGCCCATGAGTCTCCTCAACAACCATATTCTGTTGTAACTAATAGACGAGAAAGACAATAAAGGAAACCTGGATGGCTTATTACTGACATGGTGGCATATAAACTCCCCATGGTTGAAGATGACATTCCATCTACTTACAAAGAAGATGAAAGAATCTCAGAAAGTGTAAATTGGAAGAAGGCGATGAACGAGGAGATAAAGTCTCTTCATATGAACCAGACTTGGGAGTTAGTCCAACTTCCAAAAGAGAAGAAAGCCATTGGGTTCAAGTGGGTATATGCCAAGAAGGAAGGCTCCTTGAAGAAAACCAATGTAAGATTCAAGGCTAGGTTGGTGGCAAAAGGCTACGCGCAGAAGGAAGGGATCGATTATAACGAGATATTTTCCCCGGTTGTGAAATATTCTTCCATTCGTATTTTGCTAGCATTGGTTTCACAGTTCGATCTCGAGTTGGCACAACTTGACGTGAAAACTGCATTCATACATGGAGATTTGGAGGAGAAAATTTATATGACTCAGCCAGAAGGGTACAAGGTTGCTGGTAAAGAAAATTGGGCCTGCAAACTAAAAAAGTCATTATATGGGTTGTAACAAAGTCTAAGGCAGTGGTATAAGCGATTTGATCGGTTTATGTTTGGACAACAGTACACAAGGGGCCACTATGATCATTGTGTGTATTTTCGTAAACTTTGTGATGATATGCTGATTGCTTCTAAGAGCAAGGTGGGGATTAAAAAATTGAAAATTCAGTTAAGTCATGAATTTGAGATGAAGGATCTAGGCGAGGCGAGGAAAATACTTGGCATGGAGATTAGTAGAAATTATTCCAGGGGTATTGTTTGTTTGTTACAAAAACAATATTTGAAGAAGGTATTACAACGTTTTGGTATAGATTCTAAAACCAAACCTGTAAGTACTCCATTGGCCCCACACTTCAAGCTAAGTGCCATGAAATTCCCATAGACACACGAGGAACGTTCTGAAATGGCTCATGTTCCCTATGCTAATGCAGTGGGAAGTTTGATGTATGCACTGGTGTGTACGGGGCTAGATATTTCACAAGCTCTTAGTATGGTGAGTAGATACATGCATGATCTCCAGGAAAAATGTATTGGCATGCTGTGAAATGGATCTTACGGTATATCCATGGTACTGTTGATTTTGGTTTGAAATTTGAGAAGGATTCACGTGCTCGTCGGCATGTGTTTGGATATGTGGAATCAGATTACGCCGGTGATTTGGATAAACGACGGTCCACTACTGGTTATGTGTTTACACTAGATGGAGGCCCAGTCTGTTGGAGATCTACGCTACAATCTACGGTGTCTTTGTCAACTACAGAGGCAGAGTATATGGTAGCGACAGAGGTCATTTGGCTTCATGGTTTGATTTCAGACTTAGGAGTTGTTCAGGATCACGTGGATGTCTTCTGTGATAGTCAGAGTGTCATCCACTTAGACAAGAACCAGGTTCATCATTCACGGACAAAGCACATCGGCGTTCGTTTCCACTTTGTTCGAGAAATTTTGGATGAGGGGACTATTCTCCTCAAGAAGATTGGAACCGTGGATAATCCCACGGATATGCTGACGAAGATTGTTACTAGGATCAAGTTTGAACACTGTTTAAGCTTGATCAATATTCTTCGTATTTGAACACCTTCGGGTGTATGGCGCTTATGAGCGTATTTGGAGGCCACTCAGATCATTTGGGATATTATATGGTTACGTGTTTTGGTGGAGCTTTGCATATCTACGCCAAGATGGGATTGTCAATTTTTTGTTGGCAAAAGTTTGATAGAGTGACCTGTAAATTTTTTGTTAATGTGGAGATTGTTGGAGTGGTTGCATTAAATGGAGTGGTTGGTGGGATGCATTCATGGAGTGGTTGGTGGGATGCAATCTCTACCATCCATCTCATTATCGATCCAACGGTTGTGCTGAAAGCCAAGAAGCTATAAATAGGACCCTCTTGAGAAGGATTAAACACACCAAAAATATCAAACACTAAGAAGAGTTAGAGAGTGAGAAAGAGTTGATTTGGAGTTTTGAGTATACGCATTTGTGTAGAAAAACACACATTGTATTTTTCATTTGGAGTGTATTTGTGAGAGTTTCTTTTGTAACTCATTTGCAATAGTGAATTGATCCGAGTGTCAGTGAACGTAGCGAAATTGGTGAATCACTTAAATATTTTGTCTTCCCTTGTGTGTATGTTTTTCTACTCATTATACTTTTATTGTGAGTGTGCCATATTATTATTTGGGGTTATAGTTAGTATGATTTTTTAACATTCTTTCGCACAACAAATACTTCACATGCTTTTACAACCCCCCAAGGTTCAAATGAAATTTCATGTCATCATTAAATCTATTTCGCTTAAACTGAGTGTATGCGAAAGACTTGGCCACAGCTTTTGCACATCACGGATACATGAAGAATTCCTCAAAAACGTATCAGAGGTACACGATTTACAAGGGAACTTCTCATCTATATATACCAACATAAGCCCTCGCTCTGAGCGCAATAGTGAAGTGACTTCTTTAGTATAAAAAGTAAGATCTTCAAATGCTAGTATGAATATATTTCTCTCAATTTTGTAATTTTGTCCTGCCTATTGATCTTGTGGTTTTTCTTCTTGTAGATGTCTTCACATATTGATTTGCTTTTCTTTATTGGATCCCTTTACTTCAACCAGGGACGAAGCCAGGATTTATTCTTAAGGGGGGCCAAAATTTATTAATAAAAAGTTTTCACCAACAATATAATATATATTCATCGAGAAAACGTAAATGTCATATATACAAGAATGAGCTAAAAACATTTTAGTAGGAAAAAAAAATAAGACATCGTGAAATATATGAGAAAAATACGAAAGAAAGTAGTACTTCATAAATAACTAAGTGGTTGAGTTATTTACTTGGAGAATGAATATCTAATTGCATTTTAATTTTCAACACTGGACCTAGCATTTGTTAAAGCTTTAAAAAGGGTGCAATAAAAATTTCTTTAAGGTCAAACATTATTTATGCTTTATAATAAACAATAAAGTTCAAACATTAAATTTAAAATTATTATAAACGAATTCAACTATAATGTATTTAAATGTTAAAAATAACATTTGAAATTTAGATTTAATACACACACACACACACACACACACACACACACACACACACACATATATATATATATATATATATATATATATATATTAAAAACCAAAAGGATTTGGAAATGAGTTGTGAAAACTAATGAAATAAATAAACATATGGTATTTTAAAAACTTGTTGAACATTCTTAAACAAAAGGTTTGCCTATGGGAACTAAAAAAGGGGAAAACATATGTGATTTACACTTTGGAAGCCTAGTCACATGGGTGGCAAGGTGGGGATCACTCCCAAGTTGGAACAAAAGGCTTTAAAGGTAGAAATTCACAATTCTATAACATTGATGTATAAACTTCTAAAGCTTGGAGGGGGCCATGGCCCCCCTCAGTCCTTCTGTAGCTTCATCCCTGACTTCAACCTGTCTGAAAGCTTCATCAAGAAAGGACAGTTGATCGAGGTATGCTATTCATGAAGTGATGTATTAGAGGGGAGAATGCATTGAGAACGTAAAAATAGCACTTTAAATGATTAAGCTTCTAATTCCATGTTGGTATGCTGGTAGCTTACATTTATACATGTAATTTTTTTTATCATAAAGAGAAAATTCATTAAACACTTGACAAATAGTTACAAAGAGAGGGTATAAGATGTCCCCTAGGGAAAAATTAGATACATAAATCAACAATTATAAAATACTATCCTCCCAACTCAACATCAACATAGAGAACATGAAATTAACAAAATCTTTGGATGAAAGGGCACATGAGGTGGCCACAAATTTTAAACTTTCCCAGATCTCTTCCTTTTGTTTTTTCTTGTGTTCAAATATTCTCGCATTTATCTCGTTCCAAACAATTCAAAATAGAACCATAACTATGCATAACCACAAGCATTTTCTTTTCTTCTTTTTATCATATGGCACCATCTCTACAGCAAAACATGTGTTTTGCCTCCCTTGGAAGCACCCCAGTTATTCCGAAATGAGCTAATATCTTTCTCCAAAGAAATCTTGTGAAGGAACAATGAAGTAAAAGATGATTAATAGCTTTCCGATTTGCAGCATAACACACGCCAATGCGATGAGAGGCTCCAATATGGGCATCTCCTTTGCATCCAATCACAAGTATTGACTCTTCCATGGGCAACTTGCCATAAAAACACCTGCACTTTAGAGGTAATATCGGTTGCCCATATCAATTTAAATGGTGTAAAAGTATTCAAAGATGGAGATTTTTGTGGAACTATGAAATAAGACTAGCAAGAAAAACCCTCCCCTCCGGGATAATGAAACTCCATCTAACACATTGATTAAGGGTAAAAATTGTTCATGTGAGAACCCTGTCCCCTCACCAGGCCTTGCTTCCCAAGGTGCTCGGTGCCGCGTGGGCATACCGTGCGTTGATGGCTCTCGAAAATGGTGTGAAGGTGCATGCATGATCATAAATTGGTGGGAGTCATCATAACGAGTTCCTCCTCTCCACTGATCGCAAATAGAATCGTCAACCCGTTTTCCTTAAAACAGACAAAATATGGCTTGGCCCCCAAAGGGGCCACTTTGTTAAGGTAACTGATCTGTGATCAACCAAAGTTTCTTAGTACGGGGACTATGTTATGGAGAGGAAAGGTGTTAGGCACTCATTCTCTCTATTTCTGTGGTGTTTGCTTTATTAATTGATTATGCATGTATTCCCTTTTTTAAATGTTTGTTTCGACTCCGCTTTTAAAATATGCTATTTACAAGAATAGGGGATGAGGAAAAGATTGACAAGAAATATATATACAAAGAACTGGCTTGAGTGCAAGGGTTGTGCCCCGGTTACACCTGTGTATCCGTATGAATGAAAGTCAAAGACAACGTAGATTGGCCACTCAGGACCCAAATATGTCGTTCTGATAATCGCGCAAGTAGGCTTGCTTGCAGATGTAGTCACATTATGCGTTTTTTAAGTTAAACCGAAAAATAAAATTGAGAAAAGCGAGCAACTACTCACTATCATCAAATCACGCATGTGTAATTCCCGTAGGGCTACCCAAGGGGTAATTTAGATTTCTCCATTGTATCCTTTTGATCTTATAGCGATAAGTATAGGTAGTATTAGATCTATAAATATATATCTATATAGTTGAATTAGGGCCAGGCTGGGCTAGGCAAAAAGCAAGTCCTCAGAAAAGTCAAACAACACTGGACAGTGCCAGTTGGGACTCTATTATACACATCCTTGACAAAAATAGTGATGAAATATAAGAGTTACTGCACTAGAGTGAACCAGAATCAAGAAGGGGAGGACAGAGCCTATAACAAGCTGACGCAATGGCAGTTAAGTGGCGGTTGGCACTAACCATCGCTTCTGACAGGCCCTTCTCAAGGCAATTCTCACAGAGACAGTGAAATGTAAAAGGGGGTTGAAAGAAGTTTTTAGTTATTTTTATTGTGGCACATCTGCTGCAAGCTTACTTTAGGTTATCGAAACTCGTATCTGAATCTCGAGCCTGGTAAAAATCACATTTCGAGTCCTTTCGGGGTAAATGAAGGTGTCGATGAAGATGAAGAGGGTGTAAGAGGATTACACCTTAGCTTTCGAAAGAGCTTGGTATGCCTTGTTTTCAATCAAACAGTACTTCTCTATCTTTTACTGTATCGAGAAATGTGAAAAGCTGAACTTTGGGAGTCGGTTAAGTGTGGTAAAGGCGTGTGATTGGTTAGGGAGCACTTGGACAATTTTTGAGCAGTGTTGCTGCAGTGTTTGGCTAAAGCACGAGTCAAGACACGGGGTTAAAAGATGGGCGAGGTACAAAAATATGCTTCTCGAGAATTCTCCGGGGGTTTGGTGTATCTTCGCAGAGCTAAGGGATCTGTTTTCGAAGCTCAGGGACCCTCTACTTATAGGCTCGTGGGCCAAAAATCAAAGAGCGGTTCTACATGAACCGCATAGGGACCGTATTTGTCTTTTTTCCTTTTTTTTCTGTTCTTTTGTTTTTAACAATTTTTTATATATAAAAAAAATATTTTTTTTTAAATTAAAAAAAGAGTCTTTTATAAAATTAAAAAAATAGTTTTTTATATAAAAAAAGTAGTTTTCTTATTAATAAAATATTGTGATTAATTAGTGTCGTTGGTGCGGATCCACATTAAACAAATGATTTTGGTCCGGAAATGTGGGTCCACGCCAGGGGCACTAATTAATCGCGATATTTTTTTCAATAAAATATTACAATTAATTAGTGTCGCTGGCGCGAACCCACATTCAACAAATGATTTTGGTCCGGAAATGTGAGTCCGCGTCAGTGACACTAATTAATCGCAATATTTTTTTCTTATTCTTTTGTGTTTAACAATTGATATAAAAATAGTTTTTTATATAAAAAAAATAGTTTTTCATATAGAAAAACAGTTTTTTCTATTAACATAAAAATTTAATTTTTTTTATTAAAGTTAATATTTTTTTAAAAATAAAAAAAATTATGTTTTTGACATAATATCACGATTGATTAGTTCCGCTGGCGCGTACCCTTAAAATATCACGATTAATTAGTGTTGATGGCGCGACACTAATAAATCGTCGAGATTGGTTAGTGCCGTTGGCGCGGACCCACATCATCGTCGCGATTGGTTAGTGCCGCTGGCACGAACCCACATCATTGTCGCGATTGGTTAGTGTTGTTGGCGAGGACCAAATTTCCGAACTGTAAATCCGGGTAAAAATAATTTTTTTTTATTAAAAATTATGTTTAATAAAACAAATTATATTTATTGAAATGGTATCGCGATTGATTAGTGCCACTGGCACGGACCCAAATTCCCGGACCGTGGATCCGGGAATGTATCGCGATTAAAATGGTATCGCGATTAATTATATAATTATTTTTAATCAATCACGATATTATTTCAGTAAACATATTTTTTTTTTATAAAAATATATTTTTCAATTTTAATTTTAATAAAAAAACTGTTTACTTTTAATTAAAAAAAAATGTTTGATTTTATTTAAAAAATAATAATTGTAAAATTGTTTTTTTTTTCAAAATATTAAAATTGTTTTTTTTAAATATAAAAACTATTTTAATATTAAAAGTTAAAAACTTAAAAGGTAAGAAGCTTAAAAAAAGTGCATGGGATCGCTAGGAGGGCTGTAAATGCGGTTCAGGTAAAGTTTCTCAAAACCAAAAATCCCTAAAATAATTGTCGGCTAACACTGGCTAGTGCCAGTTGACAGCCTCATGGCAGGGGAAATTTTCGAATGAGATTTATTTAAAAAATGTAATCACTGCATCCCGGTTGGAGTTTACTTTATGTCCCATCCATCGCTGGTCAACACTGGTATTTTAATATGAAATTTTCACCACTTTTGAGAAGCATATTTTTATAATAAAATAATCAATTCTGCTGGGATATTTGTTTTCTGATTTCATTGAGTGCCAGTTGGCACTCAATTTTTGGAAGCCTGCATGCCAGCAGTCCCTTGAGGATTTTTGGTGCCTGTCATTAGAATATGGTCTCGTATTGGGTAGGGTTATGGCCTGTCCTTGAGAAGGTAACTTAATGGGGGAAGGGTAGTGCTTGTCCTTTATGAAGAGTTTAGTGGAGGTTAAGGTGCCAAGGTTTGGGGTGTCCACAGTTCAATTTCTTCCTCCTTAAAATTTATTCGAAAGTTAAGGTCCCAAGAAATTGAACCGTTAGACAAGGAAAAAAGGGTTGATATTTTATGATTTTAGCATAATGATATACATTATAGAGGTGGAAATTTGTCTTTTTAACCCCGAAATGTAACATAACAAATTGATTATTGCCATTAAATTTTCAAGATATTTTTCCTTCCCTTCCATAACTAAGATCGTATCATCTGCAAATTGTAAAGGGTATACTGCTGCTTTCACTTTCCCCACTCTAAACCCCTCAATAGCACCACAATGGGCTCCCTTCTCGACCAATCTAGTTAAGAGATCAACTACCAAGGTGAATAAAAAAAGATGATAGAGGATTGCCTTGTTCCAGTCCCTTTGACACACTGAATTTGCCCCTAAGCTTTCCATTGACAGAGATTGAGAAGTTTACCGAACTAACACTAACGAATCCAACTCTTAACTAAATGGAAATCCCCTAGGCTTTCCATTTATTAAAAAATCTTTTTTTTCCGTCACATAATCTAAAAAGTCTCAATCAACATGATCATAGGCCCTCTCAAAATCTATTTTGAGGATTTGAAACCATTCTAAATACAATTATATAGACTATTGATGTGGAGCCGAGCCTTGGGGAGTGGGTCACGATTGGAGCAATTTATTATTTAATATTGCTAAGTTTTAATTATTAGTTGTCAAATAAGGGGATGATTTTATTTGGTCTCATCTCATCCTAAAATTAAGGGATCGGCCTCAATCAAATCATTTCCTTATTTTCCTTGGAGTCTTCCCCTCCAGGTTTTCATTTCATTATAAATAATAGCCTATGACCTCCATTGTAGTTAGACTTGAATATAAAGATTTAATAGTAAAGCGGGTTTTAATAATTTTCTTTTAAGCCAATTAATTTTGTTACATCAATTCGTATCAGAGCTTGGGTAGGAGTTGTTGTCAAAAATCGTAACGAAAATTTAGAAAACCCAAAATTTGGAACAATCACTCGTATCGCAACAACAATCGCTCACGTCTCCTGAATAGAGATTGGACAAAAAACTGGACAACCTTGAAGCCACCTTTTCCATCTCAATCTCACCGGATGTCTTCCTAGTCCTCAGCGGTACCACCCCTATTGGCCACTGATCCTCCTCCCCAACAGGCCCTCTCGGCGCAACTCGAGGGAGCCCAGCCCCTTCGCCCCACTCTACCACTGTCACAAGGACTTTTTAGCCCCAGAGTGACCCCACCCCTCCTACGAAGGGAGGGGAAAGTCCCTGTCACTGTCATCTCTAACCAGCCCCTGATGCCAAGGGCCTAGATCTGACCCGCGACTCACGTGGGACCTAGCCCATCATCAAACGAGCCTCCCATGCTGCTTACCCATCCCCCACAGCCCTACCACCATCCCCAATGTCATCCTCGTCGAGGGAAAAGCCCCAAAAAAGATCCCCTGAGTGGCACTTTACAACCACTCAACCGTAACACTCCCGACGAATTTGAGTAACTTCGCCCGTGACCGCAATATATGATCACACAAGTGGCTACACCAATTACCCGACTCACCCCCATTTTCTTTAGCATCCTAGAGGATAATATGCTCGCAAAGACCAAGTTGCCTACAAAAGCTCGATACAAGACAAGAGTATGGCGTCTTGACAAAGAGTTTGAATAGATGTCTGAGAAAGATCCTGATTAGCCTAGCGAAGGGGTAAATAATTCTAAATTTAATCCATATGTGCTCATTAAGGGAAATAATTGTTTTGTTTGTGTTGGATGTGGCCAATGGATGTGTGCCCATCCCGTAATATCGCTGAAGTTAAGAGTTCCAGCCCTGTTGCCCCTCCCCTTCCCCGTCCAATAGCTCCTATACCCACGAAGGATACCCATCTCCCACATGATTCGGTTACCCATGCTATTCAATTATTTACTCAGTCCCACCAAGGGAATATGTACATTGATTTGCCCACTATTGATGGGAAGAAAAATGCTGATGCTGTCCTTGATTGGATTGACACCATGGAATAAACGTTTGATCTTAAGCGGGAATTCGATATCCAACGTGTACATCTTACTGCAACTAAATTCCAAGGACTTGCTAAGGTTTGCTGGAACGACACGGTACACCAATGAGCCGCTGCCAATCTACCTCCGATTACTATATGGAAGCAAATGAGAGATGGACTTCTCACTTTCTTTGTACCACCAACTTATGAGCACGATTTATTTGGACGCATTTAGGCATTGAAGCAAGGATCATCTTCTATGGCCTATAATACTGAGAAATTTCAATTCCTAAGCACTCGGGCCTATCTTCAAGAAAGCAAAAAACAACGCATCATCCATTATCTATCCGGTCTTCAGACACGTATCCACCAAGACTTGAGCCTTTGAGAGATTCCTACTTTTAAGAAAGTCGCTGAGTATGCCACCAAGTTTGAAGAATTCCTCTGCTCCAATACTACCACCGGTGCCCCTATCACCCATGCTACCAACCGAACTGCCTCTACCATGACGAGGGGCTATAATTGTGATATTTTCGGGCATCGAGCTACTGATTTCCCTAAGAAATCCCGTCGTCCCGTACTTACAGCGAAGGTGGCACCTTTAAAAGAGAAGACTGCCATGACGCCTTGGGTGCCCGCATTATCCCCTTGGATCTTGATGAAGATAGTGTTCCCCTCTGAGTTCGTAGTCGAAGTCTTTTCAACGGAGGGAGTGATGTGTAGCCGAGCCTTGGGGACTGCGTTACTATTGGAGCAATTTTATTATTTTAATATTGTTAAATTTTAATTACTAGTTGTCAATTAAGAGGTTGATTTTATTTGGTCTCATCTCTTCCTAAAATTAAGGGAATGGGCTAATCAAATCTTTTTCTTATTTTCCTAAGAGTCTTCCCCTTCAAGTTTTCGTTTTATTATAAATAATGGCCTTTGGCCTGCAGTGTATTCAAACATGAATATGGAAATTTAATAGTAAAGAGAGTTTTATTAGTTTTCTTTTGAGCCAATTGATTGTGTTACGTCAACTGTTTATAGAGAAAATGTATATATAACTAATTATTAAAAAAAAAAAATTATACAAACTCTTGCGCATGGCCCGGATTCGTAAACTATTATATATAAAAGCTAAGGCTACTCATCTTTTTTGCACGATGCGTCATCCTTAAATGTCATCATTTAACATTCTCTATATAATCGAGTTATTCCATCTTCCCTCACTCCCATCTCGCTGTATTTATAAGTTATATATATATATATATATATATAAGCTAAAGCTACTCACCATTTTGCACCATGTGTATGACCCAGTTATTCCATCTTCCATTGCTCCAATATCACCATTTTGCGCTATGTGTCATCCTTAATGTGGAATGTTTGGTTGGGGAGGAATAGAAGAACTACTGTAAATAAGGCGGTGGAGACCGAAGAGTAACAGATGAAAATCAGCTTTATTGAATCCCTTTTGGCATCTTCATCCAAAGCTTTTCACAAGGTTTCTATCTCTAAGTATGGAAAATTGTGCTGTTTTGTTATTATAATACGGGATTTCATAAAGACTAAATTCCTCTAAAAATCTACAATGTCTCTTAATAAGTGGTCAATTCTCTTTGTTTCTCTTTCTGTTCTTGTGTTTTTCACTTTTTTATCTTTGTAGAGGTGATCCACTTGTACTTTATTTTCTTTAACAGTTGATCTTTAATATGATTTGTATTCTATCTCGACTAAAAAAGACTGCTTTAATTTAAGCCACATATTTGCGTCTGTTGCATTGTGAGATTTTTTGTGAGCAGTAGTTGTACATTGCATTTAGAGTGGTAATGAATTTGTTTACAATATAGGTTGCAAGAAAATATTTGTCTTCATGGTACTTGTTTGAGGAACCCCCTCCCTTATTTATAAATTGCTTTAGGTTGCTAAATATTGGATAAACTTTGAAACCATACTCTAGATTGTTGACAGAATAGCTTAGTTCTTTGTCATTGAAAATCTTGTATCATATATTCTATCGTATTTCCTTTTCTTAACGAGAGTTTTATAATTTTTAGGCTCTTTCTTATGAAAAGATAGATTTCTCGTCACGTATTTCTATCTTGCATAAATATTCTTCACTAACCGAGAAAAATGGAGAGTTGATTATCTAATGATCTGTTCAAAGGCTCTTGAGGATCGGCTTCCTATTACACAGGAATTTAAAGGCAATATTCTAACTCCTTGGAATGCATTTCAATTGTTCCTGGAAAATCAATTACATGTTTGTTTATTTAGAATGTTTATTTCAAAAGTGAAAACACATCAAGTAGGCGCTAACTCTTGCTTTTCACTCTCATGATTAGGTTGCAACCCTCAGTGAAATAACTGGAGATGAAATTCATGCCATAAAACTTGTCCTTCAAGGGAAAAACTCTGTGAATTACATAAGCTACCCCTTTTCACGGTTGCATTTTGTTGTATCCTAGGCATGAAATCCCTTCTTTTGTAATTATCATGCTTGTATTATGTATGAACAAAATATGATTATCATCCTATTGACTTTTATGCCTTGTTACTTTTAAACTTCTTAGGGAAACGGTGCCGTAAGAGTAAAAGGCTGAAATAGGCAGCCATTGTACTTAAAAATACAGAGCGTATCCTTCTTGAAAGTAAGAATTCCTCATGCTCAAAATTCTTAGGGATGGTGGACATAATCATTAAGCAGAATATGGGAACACTATATAGATGCCAACACAAAATCAGTAGTAGAACTACTGCTAACATATTATCGGATGCAAAATTAATCTAGAAAAGTGCTCGTAAGACTCTTCTTATCCATTCTCTTGGGATAATGTTGCGCTAAAACAGTCCTATGTTAAGCAACCAAGACCATAAAACTCACTTTGGAATTTTACCAAATACTTGGTACGCGAAAAACACCCAAGACCTTGTTCCTAATGAAAACCAAGTGTGCAAACTCAAAACAAATCTAACCAACAATCAATAAGTAGGATAACAAGAACACACAAGCAATCAAAGAAAAGAAACAACAACAATATAAAGTGGTTCATCCAAACAAGGGCTACATCTATAATGGTAGGATTTATTCTTTCTTTGATAAATGGAGGAACCACAAGGTTACACACTCACACTCTTTATCTCTCCAAGAAAGTTCCTCACAACCAAGCACAAGAACTAATCTTAAACAAGAATCTCTCACTCACTTTTCTCTTTGAAAACTCACAAAATTCTGAACTCTAAAGCTGAAAAACAGCACTGTCTTAAAAACAGAAAATAGGCTTCTATTTATAGATTTTCCTCAAAAGTGGCAATTTTGTAAATATCGAGAAAAAAACTATTTTTCTCCCAAAACAGCCGTGAACCAACGGTAAGCCAATGGAGAGACAAAATACACCACAAACTCCACCTTGGCGATCCGAATAATCCAACAAAAACTTATAATGAAAATCATTGAACCCGGTTGAAGATCACCCCGAAATCTACCAAGCTCAATACGGCTCCACCTAACCGATGAGCCTCTCCTCGAACTTCAACAAGAAGTGATATTTAGAAGCTTTAGGCAATGCCTAAACTTCTCCATAGACACAGGTTTGGTGAGGAAATCTGTTGCGTTCTCATCCGTGTGCACCTTCTCAATCAAAACCTCGTCGGAATTAACCCAATCCCGAACTCTATGATACCGCACATCAATATGCTTTGTGCGGGTATGATACACTTGATTTTTAGCCAAATGCATAGCTCTTTGACTATCGCAATGAAGACGAACACTCTCTTGCCTCATACCTAATTCACTCACCAAACTCTTTAACCAAACCGCTTCCTTTGATGCTTCCGTAAGTGCCATATACTCTGCCTCCGTAGTAGACAAGGCACTTGTCGCGTGTAACATGGATCTCTAAGATATCGGCCCGCTAGCAATATTGAATACATACCCCGATGTAGATGTTCACTTATCAAGATCCACCGCATAATCTGAATCCACGTACCCCGCAACAACTCAGACCCTTTCTTCCGCTCAAACACAATGCCCATAGACTTGGTTCCCTTCATATACCAAAGAATCCATTTCACCGCTTTCCAATGCTCTTTTCCAGGATTCGACATGTACTTACTAAACACACCCACGGCTTGGACGATATTCGGCCTCGTGCAAACCATAGCATACATAAGGCACCCCACGGCACAAGCATACGGCGTAGAATCCATCTCCACTACAGCAAAATAGAAAAATTATAACTGATTTTTTTTCCGATTTGTAACAGATTTTGTCCGTTACAAATTTGTAACGGTGAAAATCAGTTACAAATAGGAAAAAACCGTTGTAATATATTTGGTACATGTTGTAAAAGTCATTAAAATTAAAAAAAAAGACAAGGGAAGATTGAGCGGGATTATTCCCTCCAAATCCCAAGCCACTCAAGAAAACCCACTATCACCCACCCTCTTTCTACTTCCCCCGCTGGCGAACTCTGTACCTGACAATATCTGTAAGTCTCCCTTCCGGCGACCTTTTGTGTAAGTCTCCCCACCGGTGACCTTTTATGTTTATCTTGTGATTTTGAAAATGAGTTATGTTTGTGTCTAATTTATATTTTAACTTCTAGGGTTCAACATTTTGGAAGAATCTGTCCGTTAAGATCCAACACAAGATCCAGCATGTAAGTAATTTTATTCCCCTCTCTATATTTTATATATATTTGTGTTATTTTTTTGTTGGTTTTGTATCTATACGCAAGTGTTGATTTTAATTGTTAGGTGTGTTATTTTAGTTTGTAGACAAAAATCAAGTGGGCTTTTTAATAAATTAAAAATTTTGTGAAAAGAAAAACACAAATTAAACATACCTATTGACTTTGTTTTCTTTCCCCAATCATTTTGTTAACAATAAGTATTCTTACTTCTTACTAATTCTCCTACTTTTGTCACCAGTAATTGTTTGTGTCTAATTTTAGTTAACATTTGAGTTATTAGCGATCTTTGTGCTTCTTTTGATTTAATTTCTTGAAGCTTTTGAGAAATTTTTGGTGAGATGGGTGATATATATGCTAATTGGGTGCATTATTAATTCGTCCACCGAGCATTTGATTAAATGCCTTTAAGAAGCTTAAAGCTTTGCCGTACTTCTTTTGTACCACGATTATCCTTTTTCTTTTGGGGGTCATGTTAGTTTGGGTGTATATAAAAGTTCTAATGAAATTACTTGGATCATATTGGATTTTTTCCTTTGCAGTTTTTATTTTAGATCATTTATATGTATTTGTTGTGTAGAAGCATCCTGGATAAATTGTCTTAGTCCATATGGTCTTAGAGTCTTACTTATGGCCACTTGTCTATATCTTTTAGTCCATTTATATGAGACCACCTTGTTGCTTTAGAAAATTAGATTTGGCTCAAACGTTTGATGATTAACATGTTAATATCTGTTCTGGAAAGGACAAAAAAATCATTGGACCAAACTTTATGTGCTAATTTGATAAATTATATTCACTACTAGTTGCTTACCATTTTATGAGAAACTAATGGGGGTTATTTTGATTGCAAGTTAATTTGTGTAGGTTCTTAAAACTTGATTTAAGCAATCAATGTTGATATACTTAATTAATATATTTATAAACATTCATCATTATGAAATCTATGTTGGTACATGAAAATTACTACAATCAATGAATTAGTAAGCTGTTATGAAACTATGCTGACTCTGTTATACGATTTGAGTAAATCGTAGCAAATGTGGTAATATGAAATTCATTTTCTATCATTCTTGTTGAGAAATATGTAGAACTCTCTCTAGGAGAATCACATGATTCTAAGTTTGAATTTCTCTACGTTTTTTGGGTTCTGTTTTATAGCCCATACATGGTTTGAATTCTTATTTGAAGTATTTGTGATATCACGTGTTAAAATATATTGCCTTTTTATCTAACAAGCTAATGGTATAATCAAGATACCCTGTGTTTCATAATCATTACTAACCCCTAAATTTATTAATTTTATTTAATTATGTTTCTATATATGTTAACCTCAATGGACGAATTTCGTTGTTTTTGCAAATCTTCATCTTCTTATACATTATGCCGGATGGGATTTTAAGAGGGAAAATTTCTCAATTATTTTGTAGATTGTTTTATTGTTTTGAGCCACTGGAGGATTTTGTGATCAAATTAAATTTTTACATGTAATATGAAGCTATAATGGGAAATTTTTGTTTGTTAAATTGAGGTGATGGAAATTGTTTATGATTTTAACTTTTCTTTTAAGTATCTATCATTATCATTTTTAGATCTCATGCTCGATGATTTTGTAGATTGGTTTTCTATTTTTGAACCAACTAATGTTTTTTTTATTGAAGCTACGTTTGTGCCGAGTGCCAGAGAAGAGCTTTCTTCCCTCGATTTAGGTTATTAATGTCCTGTGAAGAAGAAGAATAGAGTGGTCCATTTGAGTACTCCTCACTTTACTATTCATCCACCACCATCTTCGTCCATATACTAATAGTCAGCAAGAGAATGAAAACTAGAAAAAACTCTTAATCCATGTCTCTCAAGTTTTCAGACAAATTAAGCTCTAGACCCTTCAGTTTGATTGTGATCCAGACAATGAGACGGTGGCAAACCCTGCTCTGCTAATAGAGAATGTTCCATTGGCTCTTAACATCACTGTTTAACTAAGATAGTAGGAGACTTGATATTTTTTTGGGAATGGAAATCCAATATGTTAAACATTTGGTGGAAAACTAACTTGTGGCTATTTCCAAGGGGAGATCTTGGGATAAATTTGTCAGCTCCTTGTATCTCTACTTGGAACTGGCCATTAACACTTTTTCACATTCTTTGGATCCTCGAGCCAGAGCCAAACATTTCGAATGTGGTTCATCAAGGGTTATTACCTTAAAGACGACTTTGAAAAATGTGAATTGGTCTTTAGCAGATGGTATTATCCAAGTTTTGCGCAATATACTGAAATATATAAAGGGGGAATTTGATGATCAGCTTTTTAAAGTTTACTTAAATTTTGTTGGTTCTTGTCTTTCAAATATACTATGGGATTGGTTGAATGAGATACCTGTTGATCAGAATGGTGGATCTCTTAGTAATTTCAATATGTACCCCTCTACTAGTCACCGATGTTGGGCAACGAAATTCGCGAGTTATGTTTTGGGGAAAACTTGCTCAGTTCTTTTGTTCAGTGGTCGCACAAAGTTGTTCAGTGGAAGCCACAACTTGTTTAGATAAGGATATTGTTGTTTGTGAAATCAATAACATCTTTACTAAAGTTTTAGCGTGGTGCCTTGAGGAGAAAAGTGATGGTAGTAACATGTCCACGTCTTAGTAGTTCAAACACAAGAATTTGATGTTGATGGCCAATCTAAGTTGTGAAATCCATATGGATTATTCCACTCTTGTTTCATGGTTGCATATCATCCACATATACTTTCAAGATCTTCTATTAGAACCTATATCTCAAATGGAGTTTGGCCAGAATGATTGTCTAGAGGGTTCACCATTTTGGGCAAGTTTTCCTTACATAGAAAAAGAAAGTATGTCTCGTCGCCATTTACAGAGACTGATAATTTTCTTCTTCCTGAGGAGTTTCTTTAGTTAGATCAACCAGAGAGAAAGACTAGATGAACACTGTATTTGTGAGGTTCATGATTCTTGCTTGATCTATGACTAATACTGGGGCCCCACGTGTTGTTGTAGAAAGAAAGGATTATTAGAGATTTATCAATGTCTTCAAATTCATCTTCCCACTGATATCTTTATGAACCATAAGACGTATTCTGAAACATGCACATGCTTCACTTTATCCTTACTCCAACTATATATGCATAGGTTGTGTTATTTATCCTTGAAATCCACTTTTGTCTAGTGTTTGTAGTGATAAAATAATAAATAAAAAATCGAAATGGAGTGGTTGCTCATTCAATGTTTAGAGTTCGGATGCTAATTTTTTTCTTTTCACTTTCATCCTCCAATAGTGGTACATTGGCCTCCTTAATTTTTTCCCTAGGTTGGACTCTTTTAGTGTAGAACCTCTTTGTCTACTGTGTTTAATCCTCGAATTCTGGATTCTTAAAATGTTATTTATATAAATAAGGCCATAAATTTTTTACTCAACATGTTAAATTATGGTTTTCTATATTTACCATCTTTCCAACTTCCAACTTCAATTTAAATGTCATGTTTATAATCTTATGCTGGGCTGCGTTTTCCTCTTTACGCTTTAAAATCAGGCTAATTATACTTTTGCTGCTGAATGGCTTATTTGAAATGTATTTATATGCTTCCACAGATGTTGTAACAAAGGGAAAATCTCAAGGATATATTTTTTGATCAGTACTGAAATGCATACCATATCTGATCGAAGAAGTTGGTCAAAGTGATAAAATAATAGAAATAATACCTCAGTATGGCATAAGCATTGATCCCAGTGTTCGAGAGGAAGCATTACAGGTACTGAATCGGATTGTGAGATACCCTCCCCCTCACCGTTTTTCGATCATGAGAGGGATGGCTAACTTCATCCTTCATCTTCCTGATGAGTTCCCTCTTCTCATGCAAACACCGTTGGGATGCCTGTTAGATCTCATATGGTTTTAGAAAGCTTGTTTATCTAATAATAAATTAGAATACCCTGGATGTAAAGCGTGTCCTAAGGAACGAGTGATTTAAAAGGCCTTCATTCCACCTGGCTAGAGAAGCGATTGAATTCCATGTTTCGAAGATCGATGCAGTAGGTATTATCTTCCTCAGTTCTGTGGATAGTCAGATCAGGCCCACAATGTTAGAGCTGCTGCGCTGTATTTGAGCTTTACGAAATGAAATTCTAGAACTTTTAATGCACGAGCAACGAGATCATATGAAAAAGGAAATCGAATCGATGTTCGTTATTGTTGTCTTAGAAGAGAATGGAGTGGGTTATACTCTCACCCACCTTTTTTATTGTCTTTTTCTCCACCCTTGGGCTCTAGTTTGTTCAACTTGAAAGATAAATATTGAAAAGTTTTTGCACTCATTAAGATTTTTATTTTGTTCACTATTTTGCCAAAAATCAAGTAGTTGGAGCACGTAACTTATTCACAATTGAACAAACAACTTAACTCTGAATAGGCGAAAATACCTTTCACCATTTCTTCTTTTTTTACAGGATTTCTCCCCCCTAACATATGAGTTTTATACCTATTCTTCTTCCCCCTAACATATGAATTTTGTAGGATGAAATAGTTCAGAGCTGCTACTGGGATTCAGGGTGTCCATTTGATTTAATATGGGAATCTGATGCAGTACCTCCTAATGTGACCCTTAAGTCTATATTATTTGAACGCCCAGGCAAGAATAGATGGGCTCGATGTCTTAGAAAGAACTTTATTTTTTATAGTAAGAGTCATTAATATAGGATCGTACTCCATTCTGAATGAATTTAGCTAACTTTTTTTTATTTCGATATAATTTATAGAAACATGACTCTTAATTCAGGAAGATCCAGAATAGAAAATAAGACTCTTAATGTAGGACGTGGGGAGAAAATCATATTGGTTTTTAACGTCTAATTTCAGTCAAATTTTCCAATGGAAGCTTTGCCTGATTTGACACATTTTTTAGCTCCTTATGAAAATTATATTTTGACTGGCAGTTAGATGCCCTTATGCCTAAAGGTGAACTTGATGGTGTGATGGTTGATGCACACAAGGCAATGCAAGATAGGCTTATAAGCCAAGCACTTTGCAAATTGAGCGATTATTTATCTATGTCACAATCTATATTCTTTATCTCTGTCATAACTTTTTTAGACTTTGTAAATCAGGTATTTTGATATGTTATATCATCCATTGCATATATTGGATTTTGTGCAATAATGTCAACTTGAGTTCTAAAAGTTGGGTTATAAGATAAGAAGAGAGATGACATATACGAAATGATTTGAATCTCTTATCTGGGAAAAAAGGAAATTTTTTTTTGTGCCTAGGAAAATTGATATGGATAATGATTATACACTTTATTTTTCAAGGTTATTTTAAGAAGTTATTGAAAATATGGCTGCAAGAAGACTGCAGAGTGTTGCAATTTCGTAAAGAACATGCGAAATGGACGAAGACCCTGCTAATGAAGATCAACCGGAATAATGGATTTTACCCAAAGATAGCATTATTTTTCTTGCTGTTGTTGGTATAAAGGTAAACATCTTAATCGTGATCTCATTGAGTTTAAGACTGTTGTTGACTTTAAAGAGGCCACTGAGAGTACGCTTACTGCCTATAAATGTGCTCAGGATATTACGATAATAGAACTTACTCCAACACACCCAATCTGGCTTGGGCTGGCTCTTAACTTCTCTGTGTTTTACTATGACATTTTGAACTCTCCTGATCGTGCTTGTAGTCTTGAAAAATAGGCTTTTGATGAAGCAATTACTAAGTTGGATACTTTAGGCGAGGATTCTTATAAGGATAGCACTTTGATTATGTAACTTCTTCATGACAACCTCACACTGTGGACATCTGATATGCAAGTTGATAGGGTAGACGAGATTACGGAAGCTCCAAGGCGTGATGATGAACAACAGTGAGGGTAGTCACGCTCAATTTACGAATTTGCTTCTCATTTGGATGTTTTTATTGGGAGAAGGTGCTTGGCCTTAATTTCACATCTTTTTTTAGTGTTTTTAGGTGTTATTAGCTTCAGTATTAATTGTGCTGAATATTGATGCGTTTCCATCGAGATTAATGTTGAATTTCCAATCTTTGAGGCCAACTGATAATAGGTTCCTGTGTTGTTTTTATACATGTGTTGTTTTTAATTACTCGTATTGAATAACTTATCTTATACAAAATTTCTTTTTACTTTTAATGACAGACTAACACCGCAGTGTTCCAACAACGGTGCCAGTACAAGTACATCTGAGCACACTAATGTTCATTCAGGTATACATTTTTTTGGTGCCCATTTTTTGCTTCTTCTCTTTTTAGTTGGTATATATTACGAAGAAGAAAATTTAGTTTGAATAAATCTGTAGTAATTTAAGAACAGTTAATGCATGGAAACATATAGAAACACCAATATGAACTTTCCTGTCAAACACCTATTGGTTTTTCTTGCGAGGGAATTTGATACAAGCATTGTAGTTAACCAATTATAATGATGGACCTGTACAGTGCTTCTCACCTTAAATAAACGTTACATTGTATATGCTACTATGTTTTCACAAAATCACATCGATCTCAATTTCAAACTTCGTATATATACTTATTTGATTTTAGTTCATTATGTATTGCCAATTACTTTCAAGTGAGATTCTGAGAGCACTCTCCTTCCTTTATGATTGAATATCTTAGTATGTTCTTAAGGATTTAATTATTTATTGTGATTATAGTCATCACTATCTATTCATCTTCTTAATTTTCATCTCTTGTTAATGAAAAAAGCATGGGAAATCCAAAACTATTTTGGGTATCAGCGGTTGCGCTATTATCAGTTATTCTCTCAATCATTTTAGTAGCCCTCCTCTGGTCCAAGGTTCATAGAATTTCAACTGTATGAATGTTTATTTGAGTTAATCTATATGCATTTTCAATATAATTATGATACACCCTTGACAAGTCTCCTAAAAACATTGTAAAAACTATTTAAGTGTCACTTTGGAGTGTTTTATTGTGACATTTTGTGAGCTTTTGTAACACTTTGAGGTGTTTCTCAAATTTTCAGAAAAGTGGGGGAAAAGAAAAAGTCAGTACAAAAGTGGGGGTGATATTTACTTCAAAGCTACGATAGTGATGGAAGTTTTGGTGCCAAGGCTTGCATAATTCCAGTGTAAGGAAATAGATAACAAATTAACTTGTCTAAATTAAGACTATACCAAATTTACTCATTTATGCTTAATCATTTACTAAGATTGAGTTTGTTCAACAGGTTCTTATTGGGAAATATGAAGATTACTTTTGGGAGAATGAAGTCTACTTTTACAAAGAATATCATGAAGATTACTTATCATGAAGATTAATTTTCGGAGAATAATATGTTTAGAACTTTAAAGTTGTTAGACTTTGCTTCGAGTACTATTATGGTTAAAAGCTAGATGGTTTATCTTGTGCTACTTTGTTTTACGAATGTCAATGGTTATGAATAAATAGTTAGACCAATTTAATGTCATTGAAATATTTTTATCACCGAAATGTAGTGTCATTCATTTTGTCAGTGTGTTTTCAATTATGTTTGGAGTGAAATTTATGGGTATTAGTTGATTCTAAATGCATTGCCATTGGCTAAGAACGGGTTTTTACTAGTGTTTTTATATCCATTTGTTTAATTAGAAATTAATATATTTTTTTAGAAATACATTAATATTGCTAATGAACTTTAACTATTACAAATTAAAATGTCAGTAATAAATATATGACACTCCTAATCCGTTACAATGTATTTTGTAACGGTTTTATCTGTTACAAATTCTATATTTGTAACTGGTCAAAACCGTTACAATTTAGTAAATCCGTTACTAATATATGGGATCTGTACTAACACCAAATCCGTTACAAAATAAATTGCAACAGTTTTACTCCATTACAAATATTAATACGTTACAAATTTTGTTAGTAAAATAAATAACTCCAATTTTCCAACGGATTTAATCCGTTACAAATATTTTTTGAAGTTTGAAGAATTCCTCCGCTCCAATACTACCACCGGTGCCCCTATCACCCATGCTACCAACCGAACTGCCTCTACCATGACGAGGGGCTATAATTGTGATGTTTTCGGGCATCGAGCTACTGATTTCCCTAAGAAATCCCGTCGTCCCGTACTTACAGCGAAGGTGGCACCTTTAAAAGAGAAGACCCCAGAGAAGACTGCCATGACGCCTTGGGTGCCCGCATTATCCCCTTGGATCTTGATGAAGATAGTGTTCCCCTCTGAGTTCGTAGTCGAAGTCTTTTCAATGGAGGGAGTGATGTGTAGCCGAGCCTTGGGGACTGCGTCACTATTGGAGCAATTTTATTATTTTAATATTGTTAAATTTTAATTACTAGTTGTCAATTAAGAGGTTGATTTTATTTGGTCTCATCTCTTCCTAAAATTAAGGGAATGGGCTAATCAAATCTTTTTCTTATTTTCCTTAGAGTCTTCCCCTTCAAGTTTTCATTTTATTATAAATAATGGCCTTTGGCCTGCAGTGTATTCAAACATGAATATGGAAATTTAATAGTAAAGAGAGTTTTATTAGTTTTCTTTTGAGCCAATTGATTGTGTTACGTCAACTGTTTATAGAGAAAATGTATATATAACTAATTATTAAAAAATATTAAAATTATACAAACTCTTGCGCATGGCCCGGATTCGTAAACTATTATATATAAAAGCTAAGGATACTCATCTTTTTTGCACGACGCGTCATCCTTAAATGTCATCATTTAACATTCTCTATATAATCGAGTTATTCCATCTTCCCTCACTCCCATCTCGCTGTATTTATAAGTTATATATATATATATATATATATAAGCTAAAGCTACTCACCATTTTGCACCATGTGTATGACCCAGTTATTCCATCTTCCATTGCTCCAATATCACCATTTTGCGCTATGTGTCATCCTTAATGTGGAATGTTTGGTTGGGGAGGAATAGAAGAACTACTGTAAATAAGGCGGTGGAGACCGAAGAGTAACAGATGAAAATCAGCTTTATTGAATCCCTTTTGGCATCTTCATCCAAAGCTTTTCACAAGGTTTCTATCTCTAAGTATGGAAAATTGTGCTGTTTTGTTATTATAATATGGGATTTCATAAAGACTAAAGTTCCTCTAAAAGTCTATAATGTCTCTTGATAAGTGGTCAATTCTCTTTGTTTCTCTTTCTGTTCTTGTGTTTTTCACTTTTTTATCTTTGTAGAGGTGATCCACTTGTACTTTATTTTCTTTAACAGTTGATCTTTAATATAATTTGTATTCTATCTCGACTAAAAAAGACTGCTTTAATTTAAGCCACATATTTGCGTCTGTTGCATTGTGAGATTTTTTGTGAGCAGTAGTTGTACATTGCATTTAGAGTGGTAATGAATTTGTTTACAATATAGGTTGCAAGAAAATATTTGTCTTCATGGTACTTGTTTGAGGAACCCCCTCCCTTATTTATAAATTGCTTTAGGTTGCTAGATATTGGATAAACTTTGAAACCATACTCTAGATTGCTGACAGAATAGCTTAGTTCTTTGTCATTGAAAATCTTGTATCATATATTCTATCGTATTTCCTTTTCTTAACGAGAGTTTTATAATTTTTAGGCTCTTTCTTATGAAAAGATAGATTTCTCGTCACGTATTTCTATCTTGCATAAATATTCTTCACTAACCGAGAAAAATGGAGAGTTGATATCTAATGATCTGTTCAATGGCTCTTGATGATCGGCTTCCTATTACACAGGAATTTAAAGGCAATATTCTAACTCCTTGGAATGCATTTCAATTGTTCCTGGAAAATCAATTACATGTTTGTTTATTTAGAATGTTGATTTCAAAAGTGAAAACACATCAAGTAGGCGCTAACTCTTGCTTTGCACTCTCATGATTAGGTTGCAACCCTCAGTGAAATAACTGGAGATGAAATTCATGCCATAAAACTTGTCATTCAAGGGAAAAACTCTGTGAATTACATAAGCTACCCCTTTTCACGGTTGCATTTTGTTGTATCCTAGGCATGAAATCCCTTCTTTTGTAATTATCATGCTTGTATTATGTATGAACAAAATATAATTATCATCCTATTGACTTTTATGCCTTGTTACTTTTAAACTTCTTAGGGAAATGGTGCCGTAAGAGTAAAAGGCTGAAACAGGCGCCATTGTACTTAAAAATACAGAGCGTATCCTTCTTGAAAGTAAGAACTCCTCATGTTCAAAATTCTTACGGATGGTGGACATAAGCATTAAGCAGAATATGGGAACACTATATAGATGTCAACACAAAATTAGTAGTAGAACTACTGCTAACATATTATCGGATGCAAAATTAATCTAGAAAAGTGCTCGTAAGACTCTTCTTATCCATTCTCTTGAGGATAATGTTGCGCTAAAACAGTCCTATGTTAAGCAACCAAGACCATAAAACTCACTTTGGAATTTTACCAAATACTTGGTACGCGAAAAACACCCAAGACCTTGTTCCTAATGAAAACCAAGTGTGCAAACTCAAAACAAATCTAACCAACAATCAATAAGTAGGATAACAAGAACACACAAGCAATCAAAGAAAAGAAACAACAACAATATAAAGTGGTTCATCCAAACAAGGGCTACATCTATAATGGTAGGATTTATTCTTTCTTTGATAAATGGAGGAACCACAAGGTTACACACTCACCCTCTTTATCTCTCCAAGAAAGTCCCTCACAACCAAGCACAAGAAATAATCTTAAACAAGAATCTCTCACTCACTTTTCTCTTTGAAAACTCACAAAATTCTGAACTCTAAAGCTGAAAAACAGCACTGTCTTAAAAATAGAAAATAGGCTTCTATTTATAGATTTTCCTCAAAAGTGGTAATTTTGTAAATATCGAGAAAAAAACTATTTTTCTCCCAAAACAGCCGTGAACCAACGGTAAGCCAATGGAGAGCCAAAATACACCACAAACTCCACCTTGGCGATCCGAATAATCCAACAAAAACTTATAATGAAAATCATTGAACCCGGTTGAAGATCACCCCGAAATCTACCAAGCTCAATACGGCTCCACCTAACCGAGGAGCCTCTCCTCGAACTTCAACAAGAAGTGATATTTAGAAGCTTTAGGCAATGCCTAAACTTCTCCATAGACACAGGTTTGGTGAGGAAATCTGTTGCGTTCTCATCCGTGTGCATCTTCTCAATCAAAACCTCGTCGAAATTAACCCAATCCCGAACTCTATGATACCGCACATCAATATGCTTTGTGCGGGTATGATACACTTGATTTTTAGCCAAATGCATAGCTCTTTGACTATCGCAATGAAGACGAACACTCTTGCCTCATCCCTAATTCACTCACCAAACTCTTTAACCAAACCGCTTCCTTTGATGCTTCCGTAAGTGCCATATACTCTGCCTCCGTAGTAGACAAGGCACTTATCGCTTGTAACATGGATCTCTAAGATATCGGCCCGCTAGCAATATTGAATACATACCCCGATGTAGATGTCCACTTATCAAGATCCACCGCATAATCTGAATCCACGTACCCCGCAACAAACTCAGACCCTTTCTTCCGCTCAAACACAATGCCCATAGACTTGGTTCCCTTCATATACCAAAGAATCCATTTCACCGCTTTCCAATGCTCTTTTCCAGGATTCGACATGTACTTACTAAACACACCCACGGCTTGGACGATATTCGGCCTCGTGCAAACCATAGCATACATAAGGCACCCCACGGCAAAAGCATACGACGTAGAAGCCATCTCCTCTAACTCATCATCTGTAGAGGGACATTGCTTTGCAGACAAAGCAAAATGTGAAGCTAACGGTGTAGAAATGGCCTTGGCATCCAACATGCCAAATTTCCCGATGGCATGTGAAATATAACTTTTCTGAGATAACCACAACTTGCCAACTTTTCTATGTTGTCTAATCTCCATACCAAGAATCTTTTGCGCTGCACCAAGATCCTTTATGTCAAACTCCCAGTTCAATTCCACCTTGAGCTCCATTATCCATGACATGTCCCGACACGCAATGAGCATGTCATCCACATAGAGCATTAACAAAACAAGCGAACCATCCTCAAGAACCCAAAAATACGCATAATGGTCATGATCACACCTCGTGTAACCTACCCGCAACATGAAGGTGACGAATCGTAGCTACCATTATCGTGGCGACTGTTTAAACCCATACAATGACTTCTTAAGCCGGCACACATGATCTTCCTTTCCCACTTCCTTGAACCCCTTCGGTTGCACCATGTAAATAAGCTCCTTCAAATCATCGTGAAAAGAAGCCATTTTCACATCCATTTGCTCCAATTCCATATCGAATTGAGATACCATTGCCAACAACACCCGTATCGAAGTATGCCTCACCATCGGGGAAAAGATCTCATCATAGTCAATCCCCTCCTTTTGTGAAAGCCCATTCTCTACTAGCCTTGCCTTGTACTTCGATTCTTCTATTTTGTCACTTAGAGCCAAAGATGTGTAGTCCCTTGGGTTTAGGAACCAACTCCCACACAAATTTCTTTTGTAGAGCTTCTATCTCTTTCGCCATAGCACCCATCCAACTCTCCTTGACATCAAAATTAATGGCATCTTTGTATGTCATTGGATCACCCTCACTAGAAATGAGAGCGTAATTGACCTCTTCCCAACCAAGCCTAGATGGTGGGTTGATCTCCCTACGCTCTCGGTCACGTGCTATGGATGGCACTTGCTCCACCCGTTGAGTGTCCTCCACCTCAACCAATTCTTTTTCAAAATCATCCTCATACATCTCCACCTCAACCGTGTCATCACCCGATTGAGAATCACTTGAACCACTAGTAGATCCACTATCACTATCGGTGGTTGATGATCACAGAAATACCAAAGGAATCTCGACAGTTCTAACGCCACCGTCATCGGCAACTTCCAGGAACTCCTTGGCCTTCAACATGGACATCTCGTTAAACCTCACATCCCGGCTAACAACTTGCTTCCTTGTAGATAGATCCCAAAGCTTTAACCCCTTTACCCTTTTTTCGTAGCCTAAGAAAATACACCGGTGAGTTCTCGGGTCATTTTTGGTCCTCTCGTCACTAGGAATGTGATCATACTCCGGACATCCGAACACCCTCAAAGTAGAGTAGTAGACCTCATGCCTCGACCATACTTCTTCCGGACACTTCAAACCAAGAGTTGCATTTGGTGACCGATTCACTAAATACACGGCGTGATCAAGAGCTGCTGCCCAAAATGATTTCCGTAACCTGGCATGAAACCTCATGCACCTTGCCCTTTCCATAATGGTGCGGTTCATCCTCTCCGCCACCCCATTTTGTTGTGGAGTCTTCTTAACAGTAAAGTGCCTTGTGATGCCCGCATCTTTATAATACTTAATAAAACCACCATCTTTATACTCACCCCCGTTGTCGCTCCTCAAATACTTGACCTTCTTCCCCGTTTGATTCTCCACCATGGCGTTCAACTCCTTGAACTTCTCGAAAACCAATGATTTTTCCTTCAAGTAGTGGACCCACACTTTTCGTGAATAATCATCTATGAAAGTCACAAAGTATCTAAAGCCGCCTATGGAAACAACATCCGAAGGCCCACACACATCGGAATGAATATAGTCAAGAGTCCCTTTATTCTTGTTCGTAGATATAGTGAATTGCACTTGAGTTTGCTTCCCCATCACACAATACTTGCAAAACCCAAGCTTGCATCCGTGCACCCCTTTCAACAACTTTCGTCGATGAAGTCCTTCCATGCCCCGTTAGCTCATGTGACCAAGTCTCATGTGCCACAATTGTAGCTCGTCGATTTTTGGCTCCGTGGAGACTGTCGTTCCACCCACTACTGTATTTTCCTTCAATCTATAAAGATTGTTCGGTAACTTTGTGCCGAGCAAAATTACCATCGATCCCCTTTTCACCTTCAAAGCCCCACCCTCGGCTTGAATCACACACCCCTTTGAATCGATTGCGCCTAAGGAAATCAAGTTCTTTTTAAGTACCGGAACGTGCCTCACTTCACTTAAGGTTCGGACAACCCCATCCCACATCTTTATGTGCACCGAACCGATTCCCACTACTTTGCACGTAGCATTATTTCCCATGAGAATCTCACCACCAGTATAGGACTTGTAATCCTCAAAGCATTCCTTGTTCGAACACATGTGGTATGGACATCTGAAATCTAGAATCCAACCATCAACGTGATCGGTGTAAAAACAAGTAAGAACCTCTTCGCCTTCTTCTAAAGTAGCAACACCAGCCACATCCTTAGTAGCGTCTCCTTTCTTATCATCTTTCTTCCACTCCGGACAATTCCGTTTAAAGCAACCCTTTTTATGGCACTTAAAACACTCAACCGTGCTAATGTCTCGAGATTGAGACCTTTAGAAGCCCCAATTATTTTCACCCCGAGACTTCGTCCTTCCTCTTCGTCCACCACCACCAACCTTTGATACCAAGCCTTCACCTTAAGAAGATGAACTACCTCCACCGCTAACATTTTTCTTCTTCATGGGCACGCGATAAATGATGTCCTGTATTACATCATTGAACTTGAGAGTAGTCTTCCCAAACATAAGTGTGGTGACAAAGTTCTCATATGAATCGGGCAACGAAGCATGCAACAACAACGCTCGATCCTCCTTGCTAAATTGAACATCAATCCGATTCAAATCGTTGATCAAAGAATTGAAGATATTTATATGCTTCATCATATTCCGCCCTCCTTTATTTCTAACTTGAAGAGCATCTTCTTTAGAAATAATTTATTTGATAAAGACTTGCCCAAATAAATCCACTCCAATTGATCCCACATGCCCTTGGCCGTAGTTTTTGATATCACGTGATTGAGCACATCATACGTGATATACATTTCAATTGAAGAAATTGCCCTTTGATCAATATCTCTCCATTCAGCTTCGGTCATATCCACCAGACGCATCTCTATACCCAACAATGCTATAACCGACCATTGTTGAACGAGAACACCCCGCATCCTTCTTTGCCACAAACCAAAATTAATTTTCTCATCAAAAAGTTTTATCTCAAACTTCATTGAGCTTCCGGATCCATAACTAGGATCCCACTTCTTAGAGCCTCCGCTTGTAGAAGTTTATTCGAGAGTACGCGACACCTCTTCCGCCATTTGGAATAAATTCTAGAAAATATGCCAATATCACACAAATTAATTCAAGCCGAACCAAAATACCGAGAAAATCAAGTGTTGATGTAAAAAACTAGATTACTCTAATTATTTAATCACAGATAAATAAATGAGACAAAAGATTTTAAAGTGGTTCAGCCTTATATGAATGACCTACGTCCACTGTTATGTTATTTCTGAGTTATTGGGAATTCTCGATTACAAGTGCTATCAAGAAATTCCGGTCCCCTTGAATGAGGGTGATACAAGGTATTTATAGCCCTTAGGCTGTACATGAAAGGATGTTACATTAAATGATACACATATGAAAGGGTAATTCATTTAATGCTCTTCAAACGTGGGCGTCAAGATGATAAGCATTCAATGAATAGTTGAACTATTGATTATTTGGCAATTAATGCTGCGGTCGAGATGCAGCTCGAACTGCCTTAATTGCTCGTCGTCCAAGAGTTCCTCGGAGCATTGGAGTTCCTCGGAGGACAAGAGTTCCTTAGAGGGTTGGTGTTCCTCGGAAAACTAGTGTTCCTCGGAGTGAGTATGTTGGTCGGGGGAATAATCTTCCTCGTTGCTATTGTGCCACGTAGATTGACACGTGTCTTCTTATTATTTGTCCACATCAGCATACTAATTTTGGTATCAACAGAAGCCCCCAATGTTTCATATTTCGAACTTTGAGGAGTATGGAACATTCTTTCTCGGTATATGGCGATATTAAATGACCTTCCTGGGTTTTAAGAGCCTTTTCTTCATATTTGAATTTCCTTCCAAATTCGCAGAATCCGTCTTTTTGCATTTTTATAGGCGCATCGATCTTCGTGCCATTTTTGTCCTTTTAGCCGCCGGTAGCGTAATAGTTTCCTTTTTGTAATCATTTATTTCGCCGTTTCCCAAGGCAAAGTATTTAAGCTTCAGAGGCGATCCCATCGTCTTCTACCTTTTCAATTTCTGCTTTCAAGTTTTCTATAGCTTTTCTCTCTCCTGTGCGTCCATCCCTTTCTTCGTTTGTTTGTCAACAGATCTCCTTTTTCCCTGTAAGCTCTTCTTCCTTCTTCTTTTATTCATCATGGTTTACATTATTGAGTCTCTTGAGAAATTCCGTTCTGATTTCTCTATTCCATCTTGGGTAATTTTGGAGGTTCTTTCTGAGCCTTCAAGTTATTTTGATTTGGCTGAGGGACATTGGTTCCCTAGTCTCTTTATTGCTGAATGTGGATTTTCTTTTCCACCAAACCCTTTGTATTTAGAATTCTGTCAATATTTCGATGTTGTCCCTGTAAAAATAGCCCCCAACACATGGAGAATAGTTAATGGGGTGTATAGGTTAAATCAAACTCATGGAACTCGTATAGGAATTCTTGAGATTATGTACTGTTATAGATGGGCTGTTTTAGACAATGTTTATTATTTAAAAACTAGATTTTTGAATAGGGCTCTAGTAGTCAACCTCCCTGATGCCAACAGGGATTATTTTGAACATGGAGTAGTTATAAAAAATTGGTAACATGCCCCTTTGGTTGGAGACGAAGTATATGAGGGTCCCAAATGCCCTCCATATGGCAATGGGATAGGTTATTTTCATCTTATTTTGTTTTTTGAAATTATGATTTCATTGTGTTTGACAAAATGTATGACTGATATTTCACTATGTTTTTATTTGCAGTTGACAGCAAGAGAAAAACTCCAAAAGAAACAGAAGTTAATATCAAGCATTTAAAACATATCTGGAGTTTGCATCAAAAGGTTGCAGACGAGCACATTAGGTCTGCTTCATACTTACTGCAGTACAGGAGCTATACATCCTCTTTTACTGCTCGTCCTGTGGCTAGCATTAACGAACCATTGCTAGCTTCTGAAGACTCTTCACCAGACTCTCACATTCCTTTGAGTCAGAAGATGGGCAAGAGAAGATTTCCTGCTCTCTTTGAAGAGACCTCCTCTGCTGGAGATGGAAAGAGAAATAAAGCTGATGTCCCAAAGGGGACAAAGAAAATGGATGATGCCCCTTCTGCTGCTCCTCAGAAGACCGCCGAGAAGCCCCCAATGGCTCCTGTACAGAAGGATGCGCCTGTGGAAGTAATCACTATCTCTCCAACCAAAAATTCTTCTTTGGTTGAGGTTGTTGAGAAGACACCGAGGAGATTGAAGAAGTCCTCCTCGGTTAGTTTTTCTGAAGTCATTCCCCAGCTCCAAACTAGTGGAGCTGGTGTTCCAACCATTATTCCCCCGAGCTCTACAATGAGCTCGGTAAAGACTTGGACTATTCCTGAAGTCCAAGGCATCGAGGAAAACATGTCTAGGGATATGCTGACATCCCTAGCTACTCGTCACATTGCTTCAGTAAGTTTCTTTTTATCTTGAATTCTTCTTTCCTTCTATCAATATATGTATCTCGGCACTAACTCATCACTACCTTCTTTTTTCAGCTGGTGAGTTGCTTTAACACCATTGTGAAGAAAGATGAAGCGCTCAAGGCTTCAAACTCCTCGTCTGAAGTAGAGGATGCATTCCAGGGTTTGGCCCAATCTCTGAAGGAATCCCGTCAGAAGTACGACGAGGATAAAGGTGAATGGGAGAAGAAATTGGCTGCATCTGAAGCAGAGAAGGTGCAGTTGGGAAATAAAGTGAAGGACTTGGAGAGGGATAATAAGAAATACTCTGAGAAGCTCACTACCTTTGGGGAACTTGAAAATAAGCTGAAATCAGCTGAGGAAGAGCTGACCCTTCTGCGCGAAGCAAATCGTCAGAAGGAGGAGTTGGAGGCCAAGCTGAAAGCCTCCGAGGACCTTCTATCCGAGAAGCTCTCCTTGGAGAAGATGAAAAGAAAGAGGGAAATAAAGAAGTCGTTCAGCACAGGTTGGGACAAAGGGTGGAACAAGGGAGTAGCTTCCATGATGACTCAGATGCAATATGGAAGTTTGAAATACTTCCGAGATGGCTGGGTTGCTGCTTTGCAAGAATTAAATGTGAGTGAGGACTCCGAGTTATTTCAACAGCATCTCCCTGGTCCTCCCCCAGCCATCGAGGATGAAGAAGAGGACGAAGCTGCCTCAGAAGAATCTTCATTGGTAGTGTGTGATCTCATCCTTACCCAGCCTGCTGACGAGGAGCTTTCATCTCTGCCAGCTCCTCCAGAACAAGTTCCAGCTCCCGCCGACCAACTCATTATTTCCACCGAGCAACCAAGCTCCTCGTCCCAGCCTCCCGAGAAAGTCTTGGGAGATAAGGAAAAGGTGTGAAGTTGTTCGGTATTCTCTTTTTGTTTTTCTTTTACTTGTACTTTGTATCCCAGATATTTGTAACTTTTCCTTATGATCTAATAAAATTTGAGTTCTTTTCTTCCATATGATTGTCTCTTCTTTATCTGCACTCTGTCTTGATCTTCTTTTTCTTTCTCTGTTAGTTTCTGGCCAGGATGGATCTTCTGTCTGCTAATGACATAAAGTTGATGCAGCAATGCCATGAATATTATAAAGCTGGTCACACAGACCTAAGTGCATCAGAAGTTGTCGACATCCTTGGCCATGGTGCTTCAGAGCAGGCAGTAGAAGCTTATCAATACCTGAAGGGCTTACTTGATCGAGCTGTAGCCAATAACGTGGCTTACTATGATATGATCGAGGAGCTCCAATATACTCTAGAAGATCTTCAGACTCAGTACAAGGAGTCAAATGCCTTGTTACATGAGGAGTATGAAAAGAAATATCAACAGCTTTCTGCCGAGAAGGGCTACGACAAACTCCTTGCTGGGTATGATGTCAGGGAGAGGACCCTAAAGGGAGAAGTTGAAGCTTGTAGACAAATTGCTGAACTGCTGGAGCAAGAGAATAATAATTTGCAGAAAGAACTAGCACAATATAAGTCTTCATCCTCTTCTTCAACAGCGGTAATCCCAGTGACCGATGAGGGATTTTCCTTCTTAGAGGTTGAGAATGCCAAATTAAGGCAAGAGTTGGATATCCTGCGAAGATCTGGTACTTCTACTTCTACTCGGGGACGAGGAAGAGGTTCTCGTGGGCGAGGTAGAGTTGCCCGGGATGTTGTCGAGGAACGAAGTACTCCACCTGCTCGGGGTCGATTAAGAACTCCTCGTAGTATTGAAGAAGCTCGTACTCTGTCAACATTGGAAACCCAAGCGTACCAACTGAATGCAAAAGATCGAGCTTTGTCTGAAATGTCCAAGAAAATCCTAACTTTGGAGGATCAACTTACTGCGACGAAGTCTGCTTTAGAGAATAAGGACATTTTTGCAAAAAGCCTTCACGAGCAGTTGGAGAAACTAACCTTCCAATTCCATAAGCAGCCCAGGGAATTTTCGATGGCTGGGTACAACGAGGCATTATTCCATTTAGATGCTCGTATCCAGAATGCCACTAATGAGGGCTATAAACAAGGCTGGTTGAATGCCTTATGCGTGTTGAAACTTGAACAGGGACATTACTTGTGGGACTATTATAACCCTGGGGTACTTGACTTGCCTGTGACACTGTTCAATTTGGACAAGGAATGGATCCCAGCTCGTGCTATTCCTCGGAGTTTAATTGCACAATACCTCGGTGACTACAATCTTCAATCTCAGATCGAGGTATCTCGTCCCGAGCATCTATTGGACACACCTTCAGTAATGAATGTCAGAATGCTGAAGGACTTGAATTTTATTAATTCTCCTCAGACTTTAAATGATCCACCCGCTGGCGAGGAACCTATTTCAAAAGCTGAAGGAAAGAAACCAATAGAGTAGGGATCTCAATGTAATAGTTAGTATACATGTAATTTGTAATTTTAATGAAAGACTTTCATTTTCTGTTTGCAAATCTGTGTTGCTATTGTTTTGTACTTGTCTAACACTTTTATATTTTGATTGCATAACAATACTTTGTGGTTCATCGACCAATCTAGTAATAAAAAGTTACAAGTATCAGTAATGTTGCTCGATCACTTAATAATAAAGTAATGAGTATGAAAATGTTTAAAATTTTTCCAACCAACCAAGGTTGTTAAATTGTGCTCGTCGACCAATTATAATTAGTGAGAGTTTTTATCCCCGACTAACCATACTTGGTAAACTTTTTTCATAAAATGTGTCCGACCAACCAAGTTCGATAATTTTATCCTCGTCGACCAACTACAGTTGGTGAATTTTTATCCCGACCAACCATACTTGGTTCAGTTTGGAATATTTTGTATTTTCTGGAATAGTTTTACCTTCCTACCAACATAAGTTGGCATATTTTGTTTCTTAACCAACCGAGATTGTCATTTTTAGGAATCACATGTTCTCTCTCTTTTACCCACCGGAGTTGGTCTGAGTTCGAACTATCAGTGTCCACTAGTTATTTTACCAACCGGAGTTGGTCACGCTAGTGTATGCCTCCTAACCAAAGGAGTATAGTTTGTTCTCGCCCTTTTACCAACCGGAGTTGGTCGTGGGTTTGAACTATCAGTGTCCACTAGTTATTTTACCAACCGGAGTTGGTCACGCTAGTGTATGCCTCCTAACCAAAGGAGTATAATTTGTTCTCGCCCTTTTACCAACCGGAGTTGGTCGTGGGTTTGAACTATCAGTGTCCACTAGTTATTTTACCAACCGGAGTTGGTCACGCTAGTGTATGCCTCCTAACCAAAGGAGTATAGTTTGTTCTCGCCCTTTTACCAACTGGAGTTGGTCGTGGGTCTGAACTATCGTCTTCTTTTTGCTGTCGAGCAGCGTAGTGTTGTACACTAGTATTCCCCAAAAAACTTTCAATAAAAGGAGAGAAGATGGTGAAACATCATCGTTTTATTCATATTGATAGAACTGCTTTACATTTTACATTACTGATAATACTTGCGTAGGTGTTCAGCATTCCATGCATTCTTGAATTCCTCTCCTTCTAGAGTTGCTATTCGGTAAGTTCCTGGTCGAACAACTTCTGTAACTCGGTAAGGTCCATGCCAATTTGCTTCCAATTTATTATGCTTCTTAATGACATTCTTTAGCACGTAATCTCCTTCTTTTAAATCGCATTTCTTCACCCTCTTGTTATAGAACAGAGCGGTTCGTTGTTGATATGCAGCATTCCTAATGGCTGCTTCTTCTCTAACCTCCTCGAGCATGTCCAAATCTAATCTTCTCATCAAGTCACTGACTGGGTAATTGAAATTCAGCACTCTGTGTGTAGGGAGACCCAACTCAGCAGGTATTACAGCCTCACTTCCAAACGCCAGTATATATGGTGATTCTCTAGTTGCTACTCGGGGAGTTGTTCGGTAAGCCCACAATACTGATTGTAGCTCATTAATCCAATTAGCTTTAGCCTCACTTAACCTCTTCTTCAAACCATTTAATAATGTTCTGTTCGTCACTTCAGTCTGTCCATTGCTTTGAGGATGGCCTGGTGCAGAATGAACCTTCAAAATGTTTGACTGATGACAATAGGCGGCAAACTCCTCGTTATCAAACTGTGTTCCATGGTCTGTGATGAAGGCATGAGGGAGACCATATCAGCAGATGATATTCGTCCAAACGAATTGGTACACCTTCTCGTATGTCATATCAATAAGAGGCTCAGCTTCTACCCACTTAGTAAAATAATCCACTACGACGACGAGGTACTTGAATCTTCCTCGGGTCGTTGGTAGTGGTCCAACCAAATCAATTCCCCACATGGCAAAAGGCCAAGGGGAAGTTATGGGTGTCAACAATGCTTGTGGAGTTCGTCGGACGGAAGAAAAACATTGGCATTTATCATATCTCTTAGCATAGGCTATACAATCAGCCCTCATTGGCCAGTAGTATCCCTGCGTCATCACCCTTTGCAACAGTGTCCGCCCTACTACATGGGCTCCATAAGACCCTTCATGGATCTCTTCAATCAATTCTTTCACCTCGGAGGGATGTACACATCTTTGCAAACCTGCCATAATTCCTCGTCTATACAAAACACCATTAGTTAGTACATACCGAGAAGCTTTAAACTTCAATTTCTTGGCAGCGATCTTATCCTCCGGTAATTCTCCTTCAACATATGCCCTGATGGGATCCATCCAAGATGGTCCTAAATCAAGGGAAATAACATTCATCGTCAGGCCTTCATCTATACTTCGACTTTCTAACACCTCAATTGGTATCCTTCTTCGCAACTCGATACGAGTAGCTGATGCTAGTCGGGCCAGTGCATCTGCTTGTGCATTCTCCATTCTTGGTATTCTGATCAACTGAATGGCATCAAATTCTGCCAACAACTCCATCGCCTTTGCATGATACGTGACCATTAATTCTCCTTTAACTGCATACATTCCCATCATCTGATTCACAATTAATTGAGAATCACTGAATACCATCACTTGTTGCGCTTCCATAATCTTTGCTAAATTAAGACCTGCTATCAAGGCTTCATACTCAGCCTCATTATTGGAAGCTTTGAATTGGAATTGTAAGGTATATTCCACGTCAATCTCGTCTGGGGTGTTCAAAACAATCCATGCCCCACAACCTGTTGTGCAAGATGACCCATCTACATATAATTTCCATATAGGTAACTCGTCTTCAAATTTCTTTTCTGACAGAGTTCCTCGGTGAAATATCTGCTGTTTCCTTTCATCCTCCCCTGGTATTTTTCGTTCTTCGTCGACCATCTCTTCTCGCCCTTTTACCAATCGGAGTCGGCCTGGGTTTGAATTTGATGATCTTTCTACATCCACAAGCCCTTTTACCAACCGGAGTTGATCTGGACTCATGTCTGTTGATCCTGTAACATCCACAGGTTGGTTAGCGAGCAACTTTTGCTCCTTGGGGGTATCAGGATATGTAAATTCTGCTATAAAGTCTGCTACAGCCTGTCCTTTTAATGATGATCTGGGTTCATATACAATATCATATTCACCAAGCTCTATTGCCCAATACATCAGTCTTCCTGATTTTTCTGGCTTATGAAGGGCTTGTCTCAACGGCATGTCGGTGTATACGACGATGGTATGGGCCTGGAAATAAGGCCTCATTCTTCTACTTGCTTCAATTAATGTCAATGCCATTTTTTCCAACTTTGGGTACCTGATCTCTGCACCTCGGAAAGCCTTACTCGTGTAATAAATTGGCTTCTAGACTCCATTCTCCAATCTGATCAATGCCGAGCTGACTGCATTCTCTGATACTTCCAGGTATAAGTACAATTTTTCTCCCATTACTGGTCTGGACAGCAGTGGAGGTGTTCCCAGATATTTCTTCAAGTCTTGAAAGGCTTTTTCACATTCATCATTCCACTCGAAAGTTTTTCGGAGTGTTTTGAAGAATGGAAGGCACCTATCAGTTGCTCAAGATACAAATCTATTGAGCGCTGCAACTCGTCCTGTAAGACTCTGCACTTCTTTCTTCGTCGTTGGAGATCGCAACCCTAAAAGAGCTTTGATCTTTGCTGGATTTGCCTCAATGCCTCGCTGGTTGACGATGTACCCGAGGAACATTCCTTCTCGTACTCCAAAGGTGAACTTCGTCGGGTTGAGCTTCATCTGGTATTTATCCAGTTGATCAAAGGTCTGACCTAAGTCAACTAGATGCTCAGCAGCTTTCTTGCTCTTTGTCAGCATATCGTCGACATAGACTTCCATGTTGCAACTGATTTGTTCGGCAAAAACCTTGTTCATCAGCCGTTGATATGTCGCTCCTGCATTTTTCAAACCAAAAGGCATAACATTATAACAATAAGTTCCCCTAGGGGTAATAAAAGAAGTGCTTTCCCTGTCTTCAGGTTTCATTTTGATCTGGTTGTAACCAGAGTAAGCATCCATGAAGCTGAGCAGCTCGTGCCCCGAGGTAGCATCCACTAGTTGGTCAATTCTGGGCAATGGGAAGTGATCCTTTGGGCAGGCCTTGTTGAGATCAGTGAAATCAACACACATTCTCCATTTATTTTTTTTCTTCTTTGCCATCACCACATTTGCCAACCAACCTGTATACTTCACATCTTCAATGAATTGGGCTTTCTGGAGCTTGTCGACCTCCTCTTGAATAGCTTGATTCTTCTCGGGGCTAAATACCCTTCTTCTCTGCTTTACAGGCTTGATCTCCTTATTCACATTGAGCTCATGACATAAGAAGTTTGGATCTATTCCTGGCATGTCTTCATGACTCCACGCAAAAGTTTTCTTTCTGTTTCTCAAGAAAGTTATCAACTCCTGTTTTATTGAAGCATCCAACGACGAACCTATCTGGGTTACTCGTTCAGGGTGTTCGTCGTCCAGAATAACATTTTATGTAGATTCTACCACCTGTCCTTTTACAAGTTGGGATTCATCTCTTGGATTAAGTGTTTCAATTTCTGTACTTTCATCCACCTGGTAAGTAGTAGTCTTTTTCCTTGACTCTTCAAGCTCCTCTTGCTCGGCAGATGAATAATAGCATTCTCGAGCTACTTTTTGATCACCTTTCACCACTCCCACTCCGAAATTTGTTGGGAATTTTAAACATTGATGTACTGTAGATGGGACTGCTTCAAACTTCTTCAAACCAACTCTTCCCATGATGATGTTGTAGGCTGACTGCACATTCTTATCCATCACAAAGAAGCGTATTCTCTCTGTTCAACAAGCAGGCCAAGTTCCAATGAATATATCCAACTTGATCGTCCCAAGTGGAAAAACTTTCTCGCCAGCGAAACCCAGAAGAGGTCTGTGATAAGGTTCCAATTGAGATAATTTCAAATTTAAACTGTCAAAGCATGAATAGTACATGATGTCTACCGAACTGCCATTGTCTACCAGCACCCTTGAAATCACTACTTCTTTCATCCTCATTTTGATCACCAAAGGGTCGTCGTGAGGGTAAAGAACACTTGCCAGGTCATTTTTTGAAAAGCCAATAACCAGCTTCTCTTTGTTTACCTTCCTCGGACGATCCTCCTCGGCCAAATTTATTCGCTGAATGTACGAGCAAGATTGTGCCTCTCCGAGGTAAGATTTTCTTTCTGCAGTAAGATCTCCTCCTCCTGCATCTCCTCCTGTAATAACATTACAATCAAATGACCCAAAACGTATGGAAAATACCTCTCGCTCTGGCTGCCTTGGTTTCTTGGGAAGATCGGGGTCATCCTCGGCATCATCTTCATGGCCTCTCTTCTTTTTCTCCTCTGCTCGACGAGGAGATCTAGATCTCTCTCTAGTTCGATCATTATTTCTTCTTTCACCTCCCCGATCAACATACTTTGCTAGCTTTCCTCTTCGGATGAGTGTTTCAATCTCGTTCTGAAGAGCTATGCAATTTTTAGTCATATGTCCATGATTTTTGTGGAACTCGCAATATTTATCCCTGTTCCTCGCATCAGGGTCTGACCTCAGTTTCTTCGGCCACTTTACCTCCTCGCTATTCTTGATTTCTTCCAAGACATGATTAATACCCATTTTCAAGGGAGTATAATTATCGAATTTCTTCAGGACTTCCCATGATGACTTATTATTTCTGGAACGCTTGTCACCGCCATTGCCCTTATGCTCTTTATTTTTAGACTTGTCGACTTCCACCTTGGTGTCTTTATCCATATTCTTCTTTGCAGCCATAGCTTCCTCGGCATTCATGATTTTGGCCACTTTTGCCATCAATTCTGACATAGTTTTAGGTGGATCTTTCGCCAAAGTGTAATACAACTTATTAGGCAACAACCCACTCATCAAGGCGGTGATTGCTGTCTTCTCCTCATAATCTATGACTTCCAACTTCTCGTTATTGAAACGAGTTATGTGATCTCTAGTACTCTCACCAGATTTTTGTCTAACACTTAACAAGTGTGCTACTCGTTTTACTGGCTTTGCTCCAAAATAGAAATTGCCGATGAACAATTCGGCCAACTAAAAGAAAGTTGAAATCTTACCCCGAGGAAGATTGTTGTACCATATCTGGGCAGCTCTAGTAAGAGTTCTTGAGAATGCTCTGCATCTCATCTCGTCGGGGACAGCATAGATATCGGCGGCAGCTTGATATTGCTCTATATGAAGAACATGATCTGTCTTTCCATCGTATTTGGGGGTCACCACAGGGGCTTTAAACTTTGACGGTGTAGAAAAATTCACAATGGCCTGGACAAAAGGTGTCCCTTGAACAAAAGTTCGTTGTAGGGGATTCTTCGCCTTAGCCATTTCTCCCAATCTATCCTCCAACCGCTGAAGGGATCCTTTCCACGCTTCATTTCCTTCCTCAGGCCTATTGGTTCGAGCAATAGATCGTTCTGAAGTAGCCTCCTGAGATCTATCTTGACGAGCAACTGGTCGTGATTGTGCTGATCCTTCTCTTAGATCTGATGGTCATCGAAAACTCCTCGACATGGTCTTAGGTGGACTCCTATTCCTCCTAGGGCCTAATCGACTGAAAGGAGACACCCTACTCAATCTTTCTAAGGCACTGGGTCTTTCTGGAGAGAGAGTGATACGTTGATCAGTATCTGTAGCCCTTATTGACGAAGTTCGCCCAGGTTGATAAGAGAAATCATTAGACTCCTCATTACGATATGACTCAGTACGCCTGGATCGTGAAGAAAGTAAATAAGTTTGCCTCGGACCACTTCGTTGTCCTGAACGTGCAGGTGCACCGCCATGAAGGGTTTGTATGAGTTGCCTCATTGTTTCTTGCATGGCGGTTTGTCCTTGAGCCAGATTCGTCATAATCCCAGCCAAATCTGGAGGTGCAGAGGGATTTGGAGGATTTCCAGCATTTCCAGCGTTTCGATTGCTAGATTCTGGATTATCCGCCATTGATGATGAATGATTTTTGGTGAAAAACGATAATAACAATCGTTCCCACAGACGGCGACAATCTGTTGATGTAAAAAACTAGATTACTCTAATTATTTAATCACAGATAAATAAATGAGACAAAAGATTTTAAAGTGGTTCAGCCTTATATGAATGGCCTACGTCCACTGTTATGTTATTGCTGAGTGTTTGGGAATTCTCGATTACAAGTGCTATCAAGAAATTTCGGTCCCCTTGAATGAGGGTGATACAAGGTATTTATAGCCCTTAGGCTGTACATGAAAGGATGTTACATTAAATGATACACATATGAAAGGGTAATTCATTTAATGCTCTTCAAACGTGGGCGTCAAGATGATAAGCATTCAATGAATAGTTGAACTGTTGATTATTTGGCAATTAATGCTGCGGTCGAGATGCAGCTCGAACCGCCTTAATTGCTCGTCGTCCAAGAGTTCCTCGGAGCATTGGAGTTCCTCGGAGGACAAGAGTTCCTCGGAGGGTTGGTGTTCCTCGGAAGACTGGTGTTCCTCGGAGTGAGTATGTTGGTCGGGAGAATAATCTTCCTCGTTTCTATTGTGCCACGTAAATTGACACGTGTCTTCTTATTATTCGTCCACATCAGCATACTAATTTTGGTATCAACACCCAGCAACCAAAGCTCTGATACCACTTGTTGAACTAAAACAGTCCTATGTTAATCAACCAAGACTATAAAACTCACTTCGGAATTTTACCAAATACTTGGTGTGAGGAAAACACCCAAGACCTTGTTCCTAAAACCAAGTGTGCAAACTCAAAACGATTCTAACCAACAATCAATAAGTAGGATAACAAGAACACACAAGCAATCAAAGAAAATAAATGACAACAATATAACGTGGTTCACCCAAACAAGGGTTACATCCAAAATGGTAGGATTTCTTCTTTCTTTGATAAATGGAGGAACCACAAGGTTACACACTCACACACTTTATCTCTTCAAGAAAGTCACTCACAACCAAGCACAAGAACTAATCTTAAACAAGAAGCTCTCACTCACTTTTCTCTTTGAAAACTCACAAAATTCTGAACTCTAAAGGTGAAAAACAGCATTGCCTTAAAAACATAAAATAGGCTTCTATTTATAGATTTTCCTCAAAAGTGGCAATTTTGTAAATATCGAGAAAAAAACTATTTTTCTCCCAAAACAGCCGTGAACCAACGGGAAGCCATTGGAGAGCCAAAATACACCACAGATAATGAAAGAAAGAGGGAATCGGAGTTTTTCTATAGGAGGCATACTTTGAGGATACTGAATGGGATAGGTACCGTATGGTAAATCTTACTACACCTTCCTACTCTGTAGTTATTCACACGTGCACACGGACACACCAGTTAGTTGGAATTCCCTCTTCTGGTTTTAAATGAATAATGTACATGTATGAGACAGAGTAAGGTTGAAGATCTTATTTCCTTTGGCTTTTACTATTTTTTACCAATACACTTTTGACCTGTCTTTAATCTAATAGTTTAGGATTTTCAATGAGGTAAGTAAACTTTTAGGGGATGAAGATATCCACACAGGGCTACTTTGATGGTGAAAGAAACTAATATTCATACTACAGAGAAGAAAAAAGGACTTCCTTAAAAGAATTGTTGATGTCTACACTTGTATGGTTCTTACACATTTTGACATGTTGGCGACCTCAAAGGTTGTGCTTAAAATTTCAAACCAGTGTATAAGTTTGGAGACGTGGATGATGTTTGGTTAATAATGAGATACACTAGATGCATGTTGAGACAGTACCAGTAAAATAGTAAAATATTATATGCCGAATTTGTCATCTTCATTGCCTGTAAAGTTTTTTTAACAATTTGTCATGTCTGGAAGTTCCCATTGTGTTGATTAAAGTCTCTTGTTTATGTCCATTCAAATAAATTTATAAAATATACATTGTGTACTCGGTTTACTCTTTGGTATCCTAACTTTGATCTCTACCTTAAAATTAATCTTTCCTCTTGCATAGGCTTTACATGGATTGAAATTCCCTCTTGTGTTTCTTATCCTAATTCACATCGCTTTAATCAATCTTCTTCTGTGAGAAGGTTAAATGACTCAAAGGAGTAGGGAAAATTTTCCTTTTCCACATATACTGTATATACTGTATTGTATGTATTAATGGTCTATTGATGCACACAGATATGCACAAGTTGTTGGTTGTATCCTCTTCCCAAACTTTCGCGAATTCTAGTTTGTTCACTACCTAATTCTGCGAGTTGTACTTAGTATTGGTTGGAACAATTCATCCATTCATGAATTTTCCTATTTTTAGCTAGGACTCAACAGTGGTATTAATTTCATATGTTGAGGGAAATGCGATAATTAATCTTGTTTATTTTTTCTATTGTTCAGGGAAATGCATGCAGGATACACATAAAAGACATGAAACATTTTTTGAAAGCATGAGTGCACTCTTTGAAAACGATCCATGTAATAATGATTACCCTACAAAGCATTGTGTCCTAATTTAAAATCTTGGGAATGCAAAGCAAGGACCTGCCAAAGAGCTAGCTGTAGAACATTCAGCATTAATTTACAATATTTGTTGCTTCTCTTTGGAGACTTTTAATTTTCCCAATGGCAAGTATGTACTCTCTATCTCCCTTTCCCCCCTGTTTGTGCCTGCTCTTTTAATTTATGTTTCATTTTCTTTTTGTGTTTGAGGTACAATTTGATAACATAAAACAATTTGACACCTTAATGTGAACTAATTTATTAAGAATATATTTGAGCATGGCAGTATGCATGATTACTGATAGATTTAACTATTCCTTACCACATATGGTTCCTTATGATGACGTTTTTAAGTTACATTGCCTCAATCATTTTGTTTACTAACGTATGAGGTAGGCATCAAATAAACCATTGAAAGCTTCAATTAACAAGGTTGATCTTGACCAACTCATCCTACATCAGGAAATAACTGGGTAAAAATGAGTATTGCTGAAATGAGGATTTTGGGAAGGGTGAAATAGGGAGAGATTATAGAGCCGCTGAGAGGATAAAACTTTATGTAATCATGTTGCAGATGTATACTGTGAAACCTATTTGAGTGAAAATGTGGCTGGTGGAACTAGTTAACTGGAGTTGGTTTCAACTCATCCATGAATTAGAGATTCCTCATAGGAATCCATCAGAGATGAAGATAAAATGAACCAATTTCAATTTCAATTTCCAATTTTCAATTATAATCCAGGGTTTAGGATAGAAACCTAACCATAATTGGGAAGTGAGAAACTAATGAGCCCTGCAGCTAATCAAACCTCTCTCATCTCTTCCTTTTATTTTAATGTAGGATATTAAGTAGTTTCATTTTTTAAGTAGACTTCTATTGCCTAGGAACCCCCCTCTCCTTTTCTGTAAATGTAGTAGTAGGCGCTCCTCGATAAACATTATTTATAAGATAAACCTCAGAATAAATGATCAGAACACCACAAGTTGTGAGGTCTCTCGAAGAAACTTTGTGACCTTCTCGAAGGAACCTCAGTAGTAAGTATTGCTTCCTTCACTCAAGAATATATTTGCAGTTTCATTTTTTTGGCGTTTCTGTAGTTTCATTTTTGGTGGGTGATTATGTTTCTTTTTACCCCCATGGATTGTTGTTCGTCGGAGTTTTTAATAGTTTTTTATATAGAAGATTCCTTAATTTTTATTTTGGTTGAAATATATTTCTCGTGAGATAAATGCTTCAGGTTACACATGCATAGACATATATGTTCTTGCAATCCCATTTTTTTCCAAGTTTTGCTAACAGCAATTTAGGCATGCATACTTTATGACTATTCTCAATTACTCCTCTTCTGTTTATCTGCATACTAGGAAGTGCTGTGAGCTTTACAATATTCAGATACCAACAATAGTGTCTTGGCTGAAACTAGGGTTTAAACTATGCCGTGAAGTCCCAGTGCCTTTTCAGAAGGTCAGTCTTGTTATATAATTACTATTGAGATAAATTAGTGAAAAGAGATTAGATATATTTATGTGTGTGCGTGCGCGTGCGCGCATGTAAGTGATATGGCAATTTGTCAAACATATAGCCTGCAATTTAAATTATAAAAAAAGTGTTGAAATTAAAACTAAAAGTAAAACTGTCTCCTTTTATTCGTTCATATATATAGTGTTGCATTTATTGAAAGTGTCACATCTATGGTTAAATGAAAAACTGGAATAAATTTTGTTCCATTATTAATTTCTTCAGATCTTATGTTCAATTCCCCATTTTCGTTACCCCTTCCTATATTTTTCTTTATATTTTTATCTTTGATGATCGAGTAGTTTTGTGTATGACAGGTATCCTTATTGTTGGCCGCAATTTGTGCTTTTTCTTCCTCAGTTGAGCCCTTCTCTTCGGAAGAGCTCCATCATGGTTCGCTCTCCAAAAATGAGTGGACCTTCTTTTTCCATCAGGCCTCAATAGGGCCTAACTATAATGAATAACTTTATTCAAAGATGTGTGGAGACCGTTTTACAAATTTTAACAAAGTATAGGTATGTCTGGAGTCTTATGATCAAGTTGTTTCAATCCCCCCCTCTCTCCTTTAGGACTGACTGAATCCAATTGAAACACATACATTGCGTCATATTCTCATGTGAAAAATTTGTTTTCTGTTTTTAGGTTGCAAATGTTTATATTTCAACTTGCCTTTCACAACAAACATTTGAAAATTTCAGGTATTTGCTGGCACGTTTTAAATACATTGATACACCCATTACTCAAATGAGATATCCTATCTAAAATGTATTATTTCGTCCTTTTGCAGAGTTGCACCTGAATTTGTTGATGATCTTGAGGGACATGTGAAGCAATTCATTAAAGATATTCCTAGCAGTAATATAATTTGTTTAAGTATGTTGGGAACAACATTTGGTTCCTTAAAATAATTTATGCCATTCTCGGTTGAGATGGCGATGCTCTTGACATGCATTGATGCAACAAGACAACCACTTGTTGTAGTTTTTCCCCTGCTGCCCGAATCCCTTGGTACATTTTTTTTATAAATCATATGAACTTTTTTTACAGAAGGTATTGCTATATGCAGTTTACTGAATCTAGTTTATAATATCCAGACTCGGATGCTGCGTATAAAAGTTTTGTTAATGATTATAGAAGTTATCTTGAAAAGAAGCGCACAAATGAGAATTATATCTCCATATGGGATTCAAGTGTCATAGATACGGTTATCCCAGATTTTAATTTTTTTTTTAGATAGCCTACTATTCCGCCTTTCTTCATTTTGAGGGATTAAGTGCAAAAGAGCAATTGGACCTACGCACGGCAAAGCGAAAGAATCTTGATAACCTACTTAAATGATTTCTAGGGTAAGTATTGATAACATACTCAACTCAATAAAGTCTTTTCCCAATTATTTGGGGTCGGCTTAACTATTGATAACATACTAAATATAATTATTTAATATTTTTTTTGTTTACTGTTTGCAGTTCTCTTGAAAGCAGTGAAGTATTTATTATCTAGTAATTTCTTATTGTTTTATGTGCAAGTTCCATGCAAGAAACATGGTTTGGACCTGCTAGTTCTTTGTTGCTGGAAGACTTTTTAATCAACAATAGTGTCCACCAATATGATAACAGTGAGTTGATTCGCCAGCTAGGTTCAAAAGATTATTTATATTAGAAAATCTCCAGCCGTATCTCACCAATTGAGTGAAGAAACCACTGGGATTCAAAAGGTAAATAGTGGGGAACCCATAATATTAGTGGTTGGTTATGACTTCGCGGTATGTTTTTGTATTACTTAGATATTATTACACTGTAATGACCTCACCTAAGCCCTAAAGTTTACCTCAGTATAAGTGAATAAATTACCATACATAATTGTTGTGGCTATGATTTATTAAGCTTGAATTTTTTCACATTAAAGTAATGTCTGATACTAAGCTTGCTTCTTCATTTTCGAGCCAACTCGTGGAGTGGACTCCTAATAGACAAAGGCCTACAATGTCAAAAGGCATATACATGTGCATTGCAGTCAAATATTAACAAGTACATGAATCAGAGACACAATAACAGAATAAGTGATGTGAATAGGGGCCTTTTCATCATTTTTAGTATTTCTTCTATTTATAGTATTCATTGTATTTTTCCTTTTGTTTTGTATTAAGAGAAAGGAAGGTTAAATTGGCACTTAAGGGAATAATTGTGTGACACTCCGCCTAATTAAACCTTGGGTGATCAAGCCTTAATTTAATTTAAAAGAAGTTTCTTAAATGGTTCATTCTTAGCATCACAGTTACTAACCACCTAAGTGAAATTAAGCTAGTGCCAAATTTTATCTTCATTAAACAGATAAAACAACTCATGCGGAATAATATAATTTAAGCAGTACTAAACCAATCATCATAAATAACTGAATGAAATAAAGTCTTGCTGAAAATCACGGCTGAAATAAAACTAACTCCAAATTCAAGATATCAGAATAACTACAAATGTAAAGGTTGGACAATATGTCCCCAAAACTGAGAGTACTAAAACTGAGATCCTACACTAGATCTGAAATAAAAGAATCGTCTAAGCGAGCCCTGTAACATTCACATGTGCTGCAGCTCCAAAGTCCCTAGAGTGAAGTCATGCTGGGTGTCCCTGTGGCTGGGCACCTAAAAGGTTTTTAAAATGTTTACATAACAAGAGTTAGTACTCAAAACATTTAAAAATATCTTGCAAGCAACTATCACAAATATGAGTTATTGATTATACAAGTTAAGATTCCGTACACTCTCTTGAATTACCTCACCCCTCTCCTATAGTGAACGCTTATCGTTGGTACCTAGTCCATCTAGCTATACTACCCAAGCCAACTAGACTAGAATACTCCACTGGGCTTATCTACTCTCTAAATCACCATATCATACACGCAGTATATTAATAGTTCATATCTTATATGTTTTACACGTGGATAACTTATTCATTTCTGGTTATCGTTGTTCTTCTTTTATAATTAAGTCTCACCACTTAATTATAACTAAAATATTACCAGTCCATCTTTTTATCTACTATTCATGTCAGCAGATTATACCTACAATATACATTTATCACATAACGTATACTAAGTATTAGTTATCACTAATATGTCCTTATAACACACACATAAAGGACACTTGGTTCGGAATAACTCATCGACCCCAAGTAAGAGTTGGTTCGGAATAATACATCGACCCCAACTATTTATATATATACATATATTCTGGCTCAGACTCTTTCATCACGACACCAGTTTTAAGGTTTGGTTCACCATTCTTCATCGACCCCAAACATATGATAACTCTATGTTAGTTCGGAATATCTCATCGACCCTAACATAATCAATTTAGGTATAATTCTCTTAACCTAAAAGTTCATACAATTCAGTAGGTACACACCCGACCTATTAATCAAGTTCGTACGTAATATTTTATTCTCTTATATTCACCGTACTTGTTATTTTACGATTTTATCACTATCGCATTTAATTGAGTATATGCACTACTCTAATGGCCCTAGTTACCCCTCCAATTAATTAAGTAGTTAATTCATCTTTACCATACTAATAATTATTTTGAATTCATGTTAACTCCCTTCGTAACTTAAATTCACCATTTTCGATACTCGACACGTTCGTTCTTTTCTTATCTAGTCATTTTCTAAGTCTTTCTCTCAATGACTATGATGGGTATCAAACTTCTACCTACTGGTCTTTATCAAGTCCTAGGATAGGTATAGAATCACTCTAAACTTCCCAATAAGTGACGACCATCGAAGAAAATTTACTCAAGAAGATTTTTCAAGAAACAGCAGGGGTCGATCGATCGACTGATGAACATCGATCGATCGATCTTCATAGTCGATCGATCGACTGTTCTGGGCAGCTTATACCTGTTTCGTCTTTCTTAAGTTTTAATTACTCAAAACTCCATTAAATCTTCTGGAACTCTCTACCAACATCACCAGTTAGTTTTTATATGGATATAGACTATTCCTAACGTTAAGATATCTTCAAATCTTCACGAAAATCATCCAAGAACCACAATTATTCTTAACTTCTCAAAACCCTAGATATATGGTTTCTTTATTTTAAATCATCATATACCCAGATTTATATTTCGTAATAGGAGTCATATTTATTTTGTAATTTAAACCTCTACATATGTAAATCTAACTACATGCAAGTTCTATCCCAAACATGCATCAAATCTTCCTTCAAGAATTATTCAAACCCATTTATTCTACACATCTTATACATTGATATTATAACTCAGATTTAGATTTTGTAAATAACCACTTGCCTTGATTCAAAGATGATCTGAATTCGTGGTTGTTGTAGAGTTTGATTGTTTGTATCCTTCAATCTTCACTCTTCAATTGCTTGAGTTTCAAGGATTTCTTTGAATCTCTCACGCTTCTTCTTTTTGTGCTATGAGAATAACTTCTCTTTTCTCTCTAATGGTCTCTTCGTGAGTTATGAGGTTTCTAACCCTAATTCCTTATTTAATCAGATGATAAAAGACTCCAAAATTCGTAGTTCTTCCCACTCCTTTCTTTTAAAAGGCCAAAATTCCCCTGAATGTTCCCGACTTAGCCCAAAGATGTCCCGGAACCCAACTAGTACCCCCGGGTATACTATTTTGACTATTTTGACCCTTCCGGAGATAACCGTGACTTATAAATTGTCATTTGAGTCACTCATATAATATTTCTTATCTCAACCTCTCGCTAGCCCATGTTTGGCTCTCGGTTAAGATTTGCCCATATCACTCGTTATGACGTAAGGTAAATTCATGAGTTATTCACAAGTTATTTTCAGTAACTCGACTTAAAATATTAAATCATCTCAATTAACATTTAGATCATCTTAAATTACTCTACTCACGTAATTTAAGTATAAGGTCTCATTAAATTACTCTACTCACGTAATTTAAATATATGGTCATATTAAATTACTCGACTCACGTAATTTAAATATAAGGTCCGTATTTTTTATTTAATCTCTGCATTAATTAAATTCAAATACGTAGAAATATGGGGTATTACAAATTGTAATTAGATTCTTAGCTTAGAGTCCAAGCAACCTCCTTCCTATAAATACTCTTTTGTAGCCTCATTAGAGGCATTCTTCCATTTTGAGATATTGAGATTTGAAAGAGTTTAGAGAGATTTATCTTTGCTTGCTCCTATTAACGTCATTTACGTCAATTGGTATCAGAGCCTAGTCGCTCCACCGGTTGTTGTTGTAACACAAAAACTCGTAAACAACATCACGTCGGTCTAAGAAAGATGAACACCTCCTCGAAAAATCCTTTCTATCAAATCATGGAATCCCTCTACCAATTGAAGGTCCAAATGGATGGGATCAATGCACGAAATCCTCCCCCGTCAACCACCATTGACCGCCCCCACACCACCCCGGTAACATCTCAAAACCTTAACCCTATTCTTCCCTAATCGACCCATTGTACAACACTCCCCAAAAAAAACCAAATTCCACAAACCCTAATCCCAATCACAACTAAAAAAGCACCACCACCGAGGATGGTGCTTCACCACAACAACCAGCTGTACAAATTATAACAAAAGACCCCCGGCTAATTAATCTAACCCAAAACAAACCCATCAACCTTCAAAACCCCAAAGCCCAACCCTAATTTCAGGCCTATCCAATCGAAAATCAACCCCATCTAGGTGGACACCAGACCCAAACCACTGGTTATCTCCTCCCTAGTCTAACGACACAAAACCTAGCCCGGACGAATCAAATCCAATCACTGGAAGCATCCGACCAGTTCGCTACCTCGGACCGAGGGCACCGATGCTCAAATAGCCCTACCGAGGGTTGTTTGACATCTCCGAGTCATTCCAATAATTTTTCGGTAAATCCATCTCCCTTATGTGTTCAAATGGCACTACCCTTGATCGGAACGTACTCTCTGACAATCGTCGAGATGATCCGTGACATTTGGCACACAAAGGGTTCAAATCCAATTCATCCACAAACAAAGGTACCAATTCCGTTGACCCTTAACCCAAATCTTAAACATTTAACTCTAGAATTTTAACCCTCTCACACCCCCAATTCCCTTCCCCTGCACAATTTACAAACACCTCCCCAATACCCTCCTCCACCACCCAAAATATTAGCACCACCATATACCCTCCCCACACCTTCCTCCACCCTGCATTCTTATTTCCCCCCATTCTCCATCACAAAACCCCTCCACAATTACCCAACCCCACCTCCCCATGACCACCCCTTACCTCATATCTCTATTTAGCCTCGCCATCATCCATAAAAACACCTCGAACCACCCCATCTTCCCTTCATACCCCCCACTCCACTTGTTACCACACCCTCTTACCCATCCCATTTCGCCTTCCCCACGTCTCCGCCCCCACCGATCCTCCACACCTCACCCCCACCCGGTCACACGACACATGTACCCCACTATCATTCTACATGGGATGCTCGTTTTATTCATTCCGCACCCATTGACTCCCATGAGCGGGTACGAGAATGGATTAGTTTACCCCCACATGATGGACCCCCTTCACTTCGACCCCACTCCGCTCCAGAGTTTGAGCCACCCCCTCCTACTGAGTGGTGCACCGATGTCTCTCCTTTTGACTCTCTGGGTTCAAAGATTACTCCCTATGTCCCTCTTTCCAAGCTCCATTGCTTCTTGTGCTATTAAAAAGGACACCAGATGAACCACTGCCCCAACCGCCATCCGTTGGTCCCAGCTCCACCTCCTTCTCCACCTCAAGCGACCATTCCACCTCATACTCCTCCACACACCCCTTTACCACCACTAGATCCTCATCCTCCTTATCCACTACCTCGAAGATGACCACAATAAACTTTACTTCTCGAGTCTCCACCAGGCGATGATGAACTAGATGAGGATGCCTTAGCCCTACAGGGTGGTGATGCCCTTACATAGTTGGTGCTTCAGTTACTCTCGAGGAGCATGCAAGGTGATATTTGGGTAGATGTTCCGATGTTTGATGGTAATTTATAGCCCAATGCCGTTACTGATTGGCTTGCCATCATGGAGCGGATTTTTGGGTATAAACGACTGAAGGGTCGTCGATGCGTTCTGCTCGTAGTGACCAAGTTTCAGCGCTATGCCAGTGTTGGGTGGAATGATTTAGAGAAGCGAAGTGTCCTTGAGGGCCTAACTCCTATCCAGTCCTGGGCTGAGTTTCGAGCACAGTTGATGTTCGCCTTTGTTCCCTCTACCTACGAGTGCGACCTCTTCCTCCGAGTACAGTTTCTCTGACATGATACTTCAGTTTTAGACTACACAAAGTGCTTCCAGCTTTTGTGTACTCATGCCTGTCTCAACGAAGGTGAGGAGAAACATATTAGTCGTTATATCAACGCACTGTAGAGTTATATTTAGAGGGATCTCGCTTAACGTGACGTCACCTCCTTTACGAAGGCGGTTGAGTACGTCACTAACGTAGAGTCCTTCCATCGGACTGTCCCTCTACCTCGTGGTTGCACCACTCCATCTCCTTCAGTCCCTATGGTTAGTTGCTCCGACCTCCACTGTTCCACCTCCTGCACCCTCCCATCCGGTAACATTTAAATGTTACAATCGTGGAGTGATTGGACATCGCGCTTCGAATTGTTCCTTTCCCTGCCGTAGTGCCCACCTAGCTTCAGACGATCCTAAGTATCTTGAGGAGACGACAAAGATTCCACCCCCAAGCAGCTCTCATTATGATCCTCGATGGTGACATAGAAGGCCTTATCCTCTGAATTTGAGGACGAACTCTTTCAAGGGGGGGATAGTGATGTGAATAAGGGTATTTTCATCATTTTTATCATTTTTAGTATTTTTTCTATTTTTAGTATTCGTTGTATATTTCCTTTTGTTTAGTATTTAGAGGAAGGTTAAATTGGCACTTAAGGCCATAATTGTAATTAGATTCTTAGCTTAGAGGCCAAGCAACCTCCAAACTATAAATAATCTTTTGTAGCTTCTTTAGAGGCATTCTTTCATTTTGAGATATTCAGATTTGAGAGAGGTTTGAGAGATTTATCTTTTCTTGCTCCCATTGGCGTCATTTACGTCAATATTATTATAAGGAATATTAGTTTGTTGATATGGTGGTTGGGGCTATCCAGCTATAGTTCCTATCAAAACACCTCTCACTAGGATTTATTTTCTTCTTATAAAATCTTATTTCAAGCAAGTAACAACAATTTTCTTCACTTCCACATTATTCCTCTACTCCTTGAACGTAGTTTTCTTGAGTCTTAACTAACAATCTATCTCAACATGTAAGTTGGTTACATGGACCCTTCTATAGAGTTCACATCACTTCAAATGAGTATACAATATTCTTACAATATGTCCATTTCTTGTAAAAATCCGCATTTTATTTTATTCAATAAGTGTTCATATTAACTATTTTCCTAGTACACAATATTCTCACCCACATACTCAACAAAGTTGTTTTGTTCTTAATATTGCTCGGCCTCATCCAATCATCCATTAATTTTTTTAATCTTCTACTAATTGTAGATATGTTTAATTAATAATTTTTAGAGGGTGCTACATACATATGTTTGTACTTACTGTAATATTTAGATTAAGCACTAATAATATGTCGGTTCTTGATGTTTATGAAATAGATGATTCCATGGGAAAATATCCCAGTGCTAAGAGGGCAAGAGGTATACCGCATGCTCTCTTTTGCAAGCATACATGTGATCAATAGTATGGATGAAAGAAAAGTTGAGGGCGCTCAATGGACTATTATTAATCTTATGTAAGGATATTATGTGTTGAATCTTGATGGTAGCCTCAAATATCTACAAGATTAATTGGAGAAATGGATTCAAGATAGAAAATTTAAGGTACTATTATAGTCTAATATTCAACTGAATTCGGTATTTCTACTTAGTCCTAAATTATTTGAAGTTCGTACTCAAGTAAAAATAGATAACAGGGGAATCAGGAGAGAAGATACAATTTAATGAGGCCTAACAAATTTAAATAAATCTAAAATTACAATTATGTACTTTACATCACTCTCCCCCTTATAAAAGCCTGACCTCGAGCTTGAATAGGCCCCCCTTCTGTTTCTGGTTGGACTCGCACACGAGTGAGCAATGTGTGTTTTGCGGCTTCTCATCTTCGATCCCAATTAGCTATTTTGTACCCATACCATCAGTCACTAACACAGTACACTGCTAAGGGTGGCAATAGGGAGTCTGAATTTCTGGCAAATACGGGTTGAGTGTGGGAAGGGCTGGAGGGATGGCGTGGGTTGGGAGTGGTGATGGCATAAGTAGTTGTAGATGGGTAGGTTGGATCGAGAGTGAGAGGAGAGATTTGATTCTTTATTTTCTTGATTTTAAAAAAAATATTTTTCATAATTTGAGGTTTTAATTATTACATATTTTTAAAACATCATATGCAATGCACATGCCCGTTAAGTCTAACAAAGCATTAACCAACGAGCCACTAAAGTCAATTGAAATTAGTGAAAATACACAAGTATAAACGCAAAAAAATTGAAATATTTTAATTGGTATAGGTTGCTTCATTTTTTCTATTCTTGTGTGTGTATTGTGATGTGCTTAAGTTAGATTAATATTAGAGCTTTGCGTAAGCGAGTGATAGTGGTAGTGGTACAAGTAAATGTATTTATCGCCCACACAAAGACACATAATTGTACTTTATATAAAGTATAGATATATCCTCGTCCTCTAACCATATAATTTGGCATTTGACACTAGAAGATATCCATATCCCTACTTAGGGGTGCAACCGGTAAGTGTTTTTACCGTACCGTTTTGATCCGAAAAAAATGGGTTTGGTTTCATATTATGAAATACCGAAAATCGATTTTACTGAAACTGAAAATACCGTCAAAAATTTGATTGGTTTTGGTTTTTAGATACAAAAAACGGATTTATCGAATTTACTGTACCGATATCGTACCAAAATTACCATACCGAAATACCGTACCAAACTTTTTGTGCAGTGTCAAATTATTTTGGGTATCATACTACTTCTATTTATTTTATTTCTCATGAGTGAGTTTTTATATTCTCTTTGAATTTAAATTTATTTATTTGAGTATTTGGTTTAAGTGTTAAAGCAAATCGGTTAGTTTGGTCTTGTATCTGTTTAAATCTATTTTTCCAAATGCTACAAATGCTAGAAATTGTACCTGTTTGTGTATGTTTCTAATTGTTCCAAACAACTAGAAATGCTAGAAATTGTAATAGCAAGAAATGTTAGAAATTGTAACAGCTAGAAATGGGTATATCGAAATATATACCAGATTTACCGAATGCATAAACCGATTTGAAATTCTGGTATTTACCGGGAAAAAACCGAATTGAAACCGAACTTACCGAAACCAAAAAAACTCGAAAATACCGAAAAAACGGTCGGTTTGGTTTTGGTTTTTATTTTGATGTTCTGGTCGGTAAATTAGTACGGTATGATTTTACCATATAGAATGTGGCTTTGGTATTGGTAAGGGATCGTTACCGACCATACCGTACCGGTTGCACCCCTATCCCTACTTGCATATAACATACTTCATATGCAGGGAGTTGCAGGAATAACACCCCAAGTTAAAGAGTATGCTTAAGTTCTGGAGAACTATGATTTTTTTCTTTATTGGGGCCATGGGTTTGGTATGGTTTGGATATTATTAATTGCTTTATACTGACTGACCGTAATTCTTGCTGCAATTTATTCTTTGAACAAATTTTAGGCTTTGCATATGTTACGGGATATCTCAACGCGACTCTCAGTGGGAAGGGGTCTTACACTCCTCGGGGTTGTCCGGTTTCCTATAATATTGGTGGCCCCCGTTGTATAATTTGATATCTTTGGTATGTGGATAAGATTCAAAGTTTAGAGAACGTTAAGAGGTTGATTGAAGCATGGCTACTCTACAACAGTAGCCAGGGAAGAGCAATATGATCGGTAGTTTCCTAAGTTCGAGAATCTTTTGATGAGCTTATGGGTGCAACATTAATATGTTATGGAATGCCAATGTTAATTAAAAAAAAATGCCAATGTTAAATAAAAAAAATCAGATTGAACGAGTTTATAGTTTATTTTGCAATTTTTAGTCCTTAAAAATATATTAATCGAATGACAAATACTTATTCAAGTTGCACTATAACAACTACTCATTCAAGTTATATTTTAGCAATAAAATATCGTAAAATATTAAATAAAGAAAAAACTCAACAATTAAATCACAATAATTTATCTTTAACACCTTAAACTAATTTAACAATTTTTCCTAAAATTACAATAAACATATTCAATCATTTAAACACTGTGATGGGAATTGATTTTATACTAGGGCATATTAGTCATTTTAATATTTCTTATTAATTTTTCTTTATTTTAGTTCTTTTATCTCTATTAATTGGTCTCTAAGCATGTTTGAGACTAATTAGGTATATTTTTGTTAGTACTTATCTTTTTTAATTATTTAGGTAATTACTTTATTAGCAAGTAATCTCTCGCATATAAATATTCACGTAATCCTCATTTGAAGATACTTCTCTATTTTTGAATATAAGACATTCTTTAATTCTTTCTCTAGAATTTGTATTTGTTTTGTTTTGGGCCTTTGACGTATAATTTATATCAAATTGATATTAGATTGGAAGTCGTTCCAACATTGGTGTATTAGTATATCAATGTGTAGATTATCAACAAATTTGTATGCTACACTTCCAATTACCCCCAAAGAAATTGAATCGATATCAAGAAGAGATCAATCAAGAATTGAGACAAAAGAATCACCCTCTCAGAGGCCTGGAAAAGAACCCATGGGCGTCGAAAAATCCACCCTTAGCAGCAGGTTCGACCCGTTGAGAATCAGCACCTGACTAGAAATTTCGAAATTTCTAAAACCGTCAAACGACGTGCCAGATCTGAAATCCCCGACCTACCCACCCTGTTTGAACACGCCGATGTAGACCACACAACAAATCTGATAGAATAGTTGAACTCTTCGAAAAAACCTAAAACCCGGGTCTCAACGGTGGCGATCACTTCCTCGATCCACTCAGATATGAACCCATCACTGAAACCCTCGGAAATCGCTCCATTTTCGAGCGTCCCGACAACATTCAAAATCCTGAACCTTCCAAAAATTCAGATAATCTGATGGAACCTTCAGAATCGACAAGAAATCAGAACCCCTCAGCCCAAGTCGTACTCAAGTCCTCCTCGGGAAAGCAAGAGATCTTAGTCATTTTAATATTTTTTATTAGTTTTTCTTTATTTTAGCTCTTTTATTTTCTTTTATCTTTTTTAATTTATTTTTAAGCATGTTTGGAACTAATTATGTATATTTTTGTTAGTACATATCATTTTGAGTCATTTAGGTAATTACTTTGTTAGCAAGTAATCCTCCGCACATAAATAGTCATGCACTCCTCATTTGAGGACATTTCTCCATTTTTTAATATAAGACATTAATTTATTCTCTTTCTAGAATTTGAATTTGTTATCTTTTGGGCTTTGACATTTAGTTTACGTCACATTGATAATTAAACTAACATAACATTTTACATATGAACGTTGAACTGAAAAATTAAACTAATTAAACAATAAACAATATCTAGGAAAAATGAACTGAAACATTGAACTAAATATAATAAACAATAAAAAAATATTTAACTGAAAAAATTTATCTTTAAAAATTTAGAAGTTGCTTGTGCTACTGAGTGAAAGAGGCGTTTGCCCTTCTAGGGAGAGAGAGGGAGGGCCTCGGCCTGGCTATTGTCACCGGAGGGAGGGAAGGGAAGGGAAGGGGGTTGCCGGTGACTTGGGTGGGTAAGGAAAGGGCAGTGTCGGCTTAGGCCGAGAGAGAAGAGAAAGGGGAGGAAACGAAGAAATAGAAAATTAAGGTAGTTTTTTTCCTAGTGAGACGCATATATAAATAGAGGATATGTTATTTACAGCTCCACCCTAAACTTTTAAAATGATATAAAATCCATTCACAAAGATCAATTTTTTTTATTATATCTCAGAAAAATTCCCCCAAAAAGTATGGTGGGTGGTAGCCCACCTTCGGGACCACCTAGGTCCGCCCTCGAGTCTAACTCAACCCCATCCATCCCCGCCTACGAATCTTAATTGCCCCACCACCTCATACATTCCCACCAACCACCACCAAAGAAACCATTGTTATTACCATCACAAACAAACAACCCCTCCAACAGTGAACCTTCATCCATTCCCACCGCCACCATCCTTACTCAAATCGCAAACCAAACTCTTACTCAAATTGCAAACCATTACCCATGGCTTTCTCTCTCATGGAGGACCATCACCACTACTACCACTATCACAGACCCTTACCCAAATCGCAATCCAAATAAAAATCAAATGGGGGAATGAAAGGGGGTTCCCTCGATACAGGGACGTAGCCAGGATTTACCATTAGTGAGGGCTAATTTAATGATGATTTTCATGAGTTCGGGGGCGGGAGCCCTCGAGCCGAATTTTTTTATGTTATTTTTGAATATTTACAAAAGAATTACTTAATTATTTATTTGATCTAACGGAATGATAAATAAAATATTATTGAATAAATATTTTAAACCCTAAAAAAGGGAGCACAAATAAAAAATTTAATTTGTAATTTAATCGAACAATCCCTAAAATTAATCCTAACATCAACCCTAAAATTAATCCTAACAATATTAGCCCTAACATTAACTCCAAATTTAGCGTCAATATAAATAGAGAGGGAGAGAAAAAAAAATACATTTTTACATTTCAGCTTTAAATTTAAACCAACAATAGCCTCAAAGTTCATCATAAAATTGACGCTAAAATTTAAACCAACAACAATAATAAAATTAACTATAACAAATATTAGCAATTTAACCCTAAAATTAACCCCAAATTAATATATATATATATATATATATATATATATATATATATATATATATATATATATATATATATATATATATATATATATATATACTCCAAAAAAAAATTAAATTTATTTTTTTACACCTATATATCCGAAAAGGTTTATATGTGTTTTTTTTCCAAAAAAGTTGTGAGGGCTTTATCCCCCACTAGGCCTAAGGTACCTCCGCCCCCGCCTCGATATGTATGTGTATATGTGTATGTTGTGGAGTGGCGGTGGAAGGCGGTGGAGTTGGGTTCCCTCTATAATTAAGTATGTGTATGTGTATGTTTACATGTATATGTATATATGTGTATGTGTTTATGTATATGATAAATAGCTAATTACGTACGAATATATAAAATATAAGTTATATATTTATATGTGACATGTACATACCACATCATACTTAAATGGACACATAAGACATTTAATGGCCATGTCACACTTCTGTTAAGGGCCATTCAACCTAATGCCCCAAATCTATTTTTTTTAAAGAACAATGTTATATTGCCTAAAAAAATCTATGTTACCCATTTATAAAAAATGGGCTAAGTACATTGTACTTTTAAGTCGCTAACCATTCTCTTAAATGACTTAATTATCCGATTCTCTTATTTGTCTTTTATACTCTTACATCCATTTAATCATTTTATTCCAAATTAAGCATCTTTACTCCTATATACCTTAAATTAATAGTCCACTTTCAAAGATAACAAACCAAATTTCATTAGACAAGGTCACAACAAAAGAAAAAAAATCCATGATACTCAAGTAAGTTTCAATTTCGGCAATCGATCGTGTAGAAAGTTGCTCACTCAGCCTTTCATGTTAGCTTTAAACTAGTATGAACTCGCGCAATACGCAAGCGTTTTATAAAAAAACCTTCTAAAAATGTATTTAAAATAATTTTAAATATAAATAGATAATAATTAATAACATTGGTAAATATGTTGTGTTTAATATTTTATGGTGAATATTCAATTAGTTGGTACCTAGTTACTTAAGCAACATTGAAAACAAACTATTGTTATATAATCTTAGATTCTTAAAAGTTAAAAATGAAGAAGTAAAAGGAGCCTCATCAATGAACTCTGCATTTGTTGACACAAAAATCACTAAAAACATTAATATGAAAAATAATCACCGAGAACTCCAAAATCATTTATTTATGAATTAGTAAAAATTAAATGACTAATAGTAAAGAAAGTAAATTTTACTAAAAATAATTTTTTATTGTATGTAAAACAAAATTGTCAAAACTGTTACATGTTAGCATATCAGAGATATCACCTCCTAAAATGTAAATTCAAAAGCCAACAGTGGGCAAAACCAATTCGTTGTCATAAACTCATATTTTAAAATAGATTTAGACATATACATATGAATCATCTAAGACAAACCAACAATTATGGCAATATCATAAAAGTTCGAGAGCTATTTATTTTGAACAAAAAGAATAAATGTGAGAGAGAAGGGTTAAGATTGATTATTGTAAAAGAAATTAATAATTCTTAAAAAACTTGAGAATATAATTACTGCAAATATTTTTCCTTATAAAATAGGTACTAAAAAGTTAAATTAACAAAAGTATCTTAAGTAAACTAAAAATAACATTTTTTTATACAAATAAAATCATATTTTAATCCCTAAATCAAATCTACATATACATCTGAAAAGAAATAAACACGGTGGAATATTTCTCCTTATATTGTCCGATTTACTAAACTAATTAACTGTTTTGAATATTTACTCAAAAATTGTCATTTAAATGAACAGTCATGTGACATCATCTCATAAAAAACCATATTTTAATCCTCAAATCAAATCTACTTTTTTCTTTCATCACGTTTGTTAATATTCTAAACTAACTAACTGCATGACAATAACTGTTTGGAATGGTTATTAAAAATTCAATAATTTTCTACACTAACTAGTTAAAGAATTACCAATCTAGTTGATTCAATCATTTTTGCATTTGGGTAAATTAAATATATAAAATCATATATACATGAATAAAGCAATCTTACAATTAATTTATAAACCTTTGATAAATTTCTTCAAATGCCAATGATAAAGATATAACCAAATATGCAAAAATCAATTAGAAGAAGAAAAAGAATCAAACTCATCTGTCAAACAACTGATATAGTTTACCAATATTTTTAATTGCTAAAAATGGCTTATCACTAACAATATCGAATAGGGGTGCGCACGAACCTGAATAAACCGAACCGAACCGAACATGCTTTTGCGTTTTTTTTAATTCGGTCTTGATTCGGTCTAAAAATATATAGGACCGTAAAATTCAGGTCGGTCTCGATTTTGAATTGTAAAAATCGGTTGTAATATATATATATATATATATATATATATATATATATATATATATATATATATATATATATTAATTTTCTAACTAACTCACGCACGCAGCTAGCAATCCCACTCCCACACACGCACGGCTTTTGAACCCAGCCCAATCCCTCCCCAGTTCCCAACCCTAAGTTCTAACTTTTACTTCTTAATTTCTTCTCTCTCTCTGTACGACGAAGAGCGATGCCGACGTCGACAGACGGACACTCACGATCTGCTATTTCTCTCCGTTCTCAAAAACAGCCCAAAACCGGACCGGACCGCGAACACCCCCTGCTACCGAACACCATCGACATAATTATATACACATCCAAATACCAAAACGACAACAACCACCACTACCAATCCTATATAAAATAAACAACCACCGGATTCCATCTTAACATCAACACACCCCACAACCCATTTTTAATCGTAAACTAAAATGCCATCTCTAACATTGCCCAACAGTGTCAAACACCACAAATTAAACACCACCACGACACCACTTCACCACCACCAAACCGGTCAAACCCAAACACCGCACGCCCAATCATAGTTAAAGGTAATCATACAATCGATATATTTTCCAAAAAAGATGAGAAAAAAGCACATTACGTTGACCTCAAATTGATATTTGAAAACTAGCGTGAAATCTAAAATGAATCGACTCAAAATACATACAGATTATAGATCTAAATTTTGACACACGTTATGTTATTTTTTTTTATAAAGAATCAGCGACCGATCTTAGAGAGAAAAAAATGAGAAAAGACTATTCTTAAGGATTTTTTATTTTTTTTATATTTTTTTTGTAATTAACAAACTCTGTACATTGATGTAAAGCAGAGATGAAAATTGCAAGAATTATCTTAGAAAAAATCTTAATCTTGATCCAGAAAACTCATACAGAAGAGTACCCAACAACACTAACAATAAAACTTTGGTTATACCCAATTCCATGAAATCTAATAGTACCCCATAACAAATGGCAATAAAATAGTATCCAGGAAATAAAAAATAAAAAGAAATCGAAACTCAACAGCATCAGTACCTCCTGGGACCACTACATCCAACAACGGCGGCATACGACGACAAAGGAGCAACTAAATGAGTTTCCTTTTCCTACACAATCCTACGAAAATCACTCATACCGAAAGAGAACTCAGTGAGATTTTTGGTTGGAAAGAAAATGGAGGACTAGATATTGGTAGAGAACAAAAGGAAGAAGGGTTGACATATTGGGTGAGTTTCTGTGAGGAATTCATAACATTAGAGAGAAAGATAGAGAGAAAAACTAAAAGGTTGAGGGAAGATTTAATGTGTGAATTTGGGTTTATATATATAGAGTGAGAAAGGCAAATATAATCATTTATGACCATAAAAGTCTCATCGAGAACATTTGAGAGAGAGAGAGAGAAACAAAAAGGTTGAGGAAGACTTAACATGTGACTTTGAGTTTATATATATATATATAGTCATTCTCCTAAGCGGACTTCCTTAAAGAACGGATTTACGGACTTTTGTCCTTATCCAGCTGTGGTCCCCTCGTGGTTCCTAAGACCTTTTGTTATTTTCCCTAGATGGTCCCCCTCTTGTCTTATACTAAAACCCTATTTTAAGACTATATATTTAAAAGAATTGCAATTTAGACCCAAATTGGTTTCAAGACCTTAAGAACTTTAGAAACTCACCAAATTCCGACCAAAACCCTAATTCTGGTATCAGAGCCATAAGACGTTCCTTTTAGACTAAAAGTATAAAGACTTTAATGCCCTTGGGATTTATCTCTCGCATTTACCAAGATATTTTTGGAACCAACCCAGACTACCAACTTATACCCATAACTGATTTAGACTCAGAAGGTTGTTTAACCACACACATAGACGGTTGTTCTCATATTGAACATATCCCAGCTAAACACGCAGACAGTAGACAAGTTACTGCTAGTGCTATTAATAGCATAATAGACCAAAATAAGTGTATACTGCTTATATTAAGACAATTAATAAAAGACACTCAAACCTTAGAAACAGAGATAAAAAATATCTCTAAGAGATTATTAGACATAGATAATCAAATCCCAATAGACTTAGTACACGTTTTACAAGAAATAAATAGTAAGACTAATCATATAGAAGTCCTTAACAAAGACCTTTTAGAAATTTAAAACTTTAATTAAAAATCAAGACAACGAGTTAATTAAACTTACCAAAGAACAAGCTAAGCTTATCCCTAGACTAGATAGTTATCTTCCTAATGGAGATAGTTAGATCGAACTGGAATGAGGTACCAAGAGACCTATCCATTCAGACTTTCTCAGAATTTTATCAAAGAATTTTAGAAAAGATAAATGATGACAAATTTTATTATAAGATAAACGAAAATGAGATTGCCAACGCTGCTAAAACAACTATACTTATATTAGAAAGATTAAATTTAATTTCTACATCCATAGCAGCTACCTAAGATTATAATAGTAGCTTTGTTAAAGACTTGCATTTAGACTTAAAGGCTAAGATAGAAGGATTAACCACCTTATACATAGACTTTGTTAAATTCCAACAAAATTTAGCAAATTACCTTAATAATAGGGAAAGTCATAACCTATCCAAAATGGATAGTATTATTAATGAACTTAGACTAGACATGGCCCAAGTAGAAGAAAAATATGCAGAAATTATAAACGAAATTAAGTCCGTATATAATAAACCTTTCCAAGCAGAAATAGACTCTCCTTTTATTCTAACTAGGTTAGATAAAATTGAAAAGACAGCAGAAGCCATATAAATTAGATCTATGCAACAACAAGAAAAAGACAATGAAGTAAAAGACTATATTACTAATATTGGTAAATCCATTGTTAATTCTCTAGCTAGACATAGTGAAGAAAGTTCTGAAAAGATAAGAAAAGAAAATAAGAATTTTAAAGAAGAAATCCTTAGTGAGATAAAAGGACAAAAAGATTATACAGACTTCTTAGAAGGAATTAAAAAAAGACTTGAACAAAAACAGGTAACCACCTGTAAATTTAGAGAAACCCCTCCTATAGAAACTAGGGAAAAGAATACCATAGGTAGACGAGTCATAAATGACGGATTAGATAAGACTAGTAAGATATATAGCTCTATCCCAAATATTGGACAGAGTAACCATATGCTCCAAAGACTTAAGGACTCATCCTCCAATGTTAGAACATGGTGGAAGGAGAGAAATTTCACCAATCCTCTCCAATGGAAAGAATGGGGTTAAGTTGACTGGAAGATTGTTGAAGATTCCATTCATAATGGAAAACTTCGAGTCGTTAGATACATAGGCTTGTTTAAGGAAGGTGACACTCCTAAGACTCCTAATTATAACATGACTTACCATTGTAGGAATCATATGTTAGACAAATCTTATACTGAGCTCCAAGTGTTCGACTCAGAATGGCTTAGATCTAGAGGAACTGATAGGAAGTTCCAATTCCTAACCTTTGGGCTCTTTTAAGAAAGAATCTAAGGATTATATAGACCTCAGAATAATATCAACATATTATGTTATTTAGTAGACAAAAGATGGAAAGATTTTGAGAAAAGCCTTATTGGGATAGCCCAATTAGAAATGTCAGACAACATAAGATACTTTAATGTCATTTTGGTATTTACAGTAACCGTAGATACAACCAAACATTTTAAGTTAATCTTATATGCTAGTGGCTATGATGACTGATGATGCTGAAATCTAGCACCACCAGATAAGTGATGATGAGCTCAAACAGCAGTAACCATGGCAGCCATAGAGATGTATGTGTGTAAGTGTGTAGAAGGAGATGAGTATAAGAGGAACAAGACAATGATGTATAGTGGTTAAGCCAATTAGGCCTACATCCACTGTGAGTGTGTGATCCACTAAGTATGGGCACTAATGGCCTTGGATACAATGCACATAAGCTCACTTTATCTCTCTACTGTGTGTATAAGCAGAGTTTTTTTATTAGGGTTATAGTTATCAATTTTTTTCATCCCCTTGTAGGGTTATAGGTGACAAGTATATATAGGTCTTGGGGGGTGTAGTGTACCCCCCAAGTATGCATGGTGCATGTGAATGATCATTTATCCAGTCTCCTGTTGACACCTGTAGATGCCAAATGATGACATAATATTCCCTCACGTGAGAGTGTGATTTTGTTATAACGATCTTCCACGTGTCGCGAGAGCCTCACGCGCACTGTTCCACGCATCTCCCAAACCACGTGCTGTGATGATGTCACCCTCGGCCTGTGATATGAGGCCGAGGGCAAAGTTCCTTCCGGTAGTAGGTTTGGCCCAATTTGGACCTCGTACTGTCGTACCCTCGGAGGTTTATCTGGATCCCGATGGAGGGTCGGCCCCGTGGAGGGTCGTTTGGGCCTAATGGAGGGTCAGCCCCTTGGAGGGTCGTTCGGGCCTGATGAAGGGTCGGCCCCTTGGAGGGTCGTCCGGGCCTGATGAAGGGTCGACCCCTTGAAGGGTTGGCCCCTTGAAGGTTCGTCCGGGCCTAATGAAGGCTTGGCCCCTTGAAGGGTCGTCCGAGCTTGATGAAGGGTCAGCCCCTTGAAGGGTCATCCGGGCCTGATGAAGGATCGACCCCTTGAAGGGTCATTCGGGCCTGATGGAGGGTCGACCCCTTGAAGGTTCGTCTGGGCTGATGGAGGGTGATACAATATTGGGCTCGTCTTATTGGAGGGCTCCCTTGGTCTGGCCGAGGATATATATGGGCATATCAATCACCCCAGCCCTTAGCCATAGATGTTGTTGAGATGGCTGAGGGTTAGTGTTGTAATTAAGATGGGTGTATGATCAGTTAGGTGAGTGACACCTATTAAGCTGATATGACACCTAGGCAGGTACTAATTATCATTTCAGTTTCCAAGGCGTGGCGGCTGCACACTTTGCCTGGGGCTTTGTGCCCTAATAATGCCCTCCTCGTGGGCTGTGCTCAGCATTGGTTAATGGGCCCACTCATTGGCAAGGTATTTAAACAATTTTTTAAAGTTTCTCTTTCTTCATCTTCTTCGCGCCTGAACTCTCTCTCTCTCTAGCTTCCAAACTCCTTGCCATTTCTGCAGTTTCGAACCTTCAAGCTTGGCAGCTTCGCTATTTCTCCTCAGGTAACACCTTGACCCTAGTGCCCTACTTATCTTCATTTCTGTTTATTTTCCTATTTTAAGCTCGTAGGGTTAGATTATTCTTAGGCTATTCCATAGCTTTTCCGATGTGACCTCTAGCAAGCTGTTCTTGAATTGTTCTTGATAGAAAACCCTTCAATTCCTTGGTTTTGATCATAAAGTCCACCCTGATCAATTGTGAGATTTGTTCGTAGTTAGGTTACCCAAATTCTTCCAAGTGTAGGGTATCCCCCTTAATGCTTAGGAGGCTTTACAACTTAGCTGAGGAATTCTCTTCCCTGAGAGAGATGTTATTTGTTGAGATTAGACGGGTAGAGGAAGAGGAGGAGAGGAGACGAGGGGCCGACCCTAATTGGGTATGACCCATTTTTCCCATTCCTCTTGCCACAATAAATCCATTTGAGCCATCTGAGTCTTGTGGGTCGTCCTATCGTCCAGCCAAGAGTTATTCAGGAGAGATGGATGACAGAGCATCATCGCCAATTGGCGCTGGACCTTCTGAGAGAGGAGAAGCATCTGACCTAAGCCCAGGTCGACAGGCCGAGGGTATGGTTGCTTCCGAGGCCGCCACTGTGACTACTCTATCCCCACATGCCTTCCAGATGGCTTTTCCCTAGAGGTCTCTAACTGGTGATAAGGCCGAGGGAGAGGGGACTGAGGACGAGGGTGAGGACTCAGATGTTGACCCAGTTGACACCTACCATGCCTCATCCTATATCTCCTCAGTCAGGGATCGTGACCTCTTGCTGTGGAGACATGCCTATGGAGTGTCCCCCAATATAACTATGAGGTTTCCCTCTGAGTCTGAGAGGATCTTCGAGGGTGAAGAGGGAGAGGTTACAGTATACGAACAAATTTTTAAGGTTGGTGTCAGATTCCCTCTGTATATTGCTATCGTAGATATCTTGTCAGCCCTCGGTGTTGACCCCTCTCAACTTCTTCCCAACTCTTGGAGGACGATCCTTGGCTACAACTCCCTGTGGAAGAATGCTTTCACTGATGAGCCCTCGGCTGACGTATTTTTGGCCTGTTACAATATCACATCCTCGTCCAAATAACCTGGGTACTATCACCTGGGGGCGAGGAGGTTTGACAAAAAAATTCTCCACGTGGCACAAACCTTCAACCACGATTGGAAGAAGAGATTATTCTTTGTCTCTAGAGAGTGGGAATTCTCCGTCGAGGCACAACCTGTAGCCGATGGTCCCCAGAAGATGGTCTAACCCTTCAATGAAGGCTAGGTCAGACCCCGGACTTAGTCTGGAAGAGAAAGACATAGTTGAATATCTGAGAGGACGAGGGAGAGGGAGTGAACTTCCAAAGTTTGAAGATCTGATGACCCCTCGGTTCCTCAAGGAAGCTGGTCTGAGGGTCGCCCCCCTGACAGAACTATATGAGTTACATTTATTTTTCCATTCTTTACTTTTTTTAAAGTGTTTCATCTGCCTCTGTATTTTTCTAACGTGTCGTCCTCCTTTCAGGTCGTCCTGCTGGTGTACCTGACCACCTTTGGGAAATGACTGCCCCCAGTTTGTTATCAGGCTTGACCAAGAAGAAAGGAAAGGAGCCTCAGCAAGCTCTGAGGAAGACGCAGACCACGGGCTGACACCCTCCGAGACGACCCTCGATAAACAAAAGAGAAAGGAGCCTGAGGTTCCCATCGACCCTCGACCAGGTTTCATCTTTGCATCTGCATTTTTTTGACGTGTCGTCCTCCGTTCAGGTCGTCCCTCTGGTGTATCGGATCAAATTTGGGAAATGACTGCTCCCAGTTTGCTATCAGGTCTAGGCAAGAAGAAAGGCAAGGAACCTCAGCAGGCTCTGAGGAAAATGAGGGCCGTGGGGCCGATGCTTGTTGAGCCAACTGCTAACAGTCATAAAAGGAAAGAGCCTGAAGCTCCTTCTGAACCTCGATTGGATTCAAGGACGAGGGTGAGGGTGGAGTCATCTGAGGGGATTGGCTCCTCTTCCAGCATGGGGGCCTTCTGGTCCCAGAACTTGGTGCTTCTGAAGGCTGAGCCATCTTCCCTTATCGCGAACCTGCGGGCAGCCAAGGCGTCCATGTTTTCTTCCCCCTCGGATACTAATTATGAATTTCTGTCAAAGATGCCTCCAGCAAAAGTGTATGACTATGGTCTGCACGCCCTAACTCATGTATTTGTTCTCCCTTTATTCCCTTAGTTGCATTCTTTCACTAACTGTTTTCTCGGCCTCTTGACAACTGTTTATTATTTCTGTGCAGTCTCTATGCGCCTTTACCTCGGCCACTAAGTGGATGACTGAAAACTAACAAAAATTCCATGAAGCAGAGAGAGCCATCCAGCATGAGGCCAATTTGCAGATGGAGTTGGAGACTGTAAGGGCTGAGCTAGAGAGTGCCAGAATTGAACATGAAAGGGTTCTGGACGAGCTAACGAAGCAGCATGATGCAGACATGGCAGCCAAGGACTTGCTTATAAAGGAGCGGGACGAGGCCTTGACCAACATGGGGGCTCAACACAAGACTGAGCTATCTGAGGCAGTGAAGAAGGCAGAGGCCGATGCTGTGGAGGCCTATAAACTCTCAGACGAGTTCCAAGGCTTCGGTCTTGAGTAATTAGAGAGGGGGATTAGGACGCCTGTCGGTGGGTCGTCCTTACGTTTGCTGACGCAGTATCATCCGTCTGACCCTCTCTTGAGGCAGTTCAACTGGACGATCCACTTATTGCTAAAGCCCTAGCCCAAGTGGAATCTCAGCATGTCGAAGGCACGGGCACGTCTGAGGCTCGGCCTATCATGGTCATAGAAGAATCCCCAATAGATGTTGAGGCCTTGCCCTCTGATATCGCTCAATAGGTTGGCTGTCTGTAGCCCATACCCTCTTCGTGTAATTCATATTTTTGTACTCTTTATCAGACGAACATCTTCATTTTGTAATGTAATATAATGCCTCTCTGTCTTTTATTTTTGTCTCTCGTATGACTTTCATTATGATGTTTTTAACAATATCACTAAGTCTTCCCTCGTCTTTCTTGAGGACAATGATGGGGTCGTCCCCTCCACTGGCTCTCACTATAGGCCGAGGGTTATAATTACCAAATTAATGGTTTTTAACAAAGTCTCCCCTCGTCTTTCTTGAGGACAATGGTGGGGTCGTCCCCTCCATTGACCCTCATTATAGGTCGAGAGTTATAATTACCAAGTTAATGGTTTTTAACAAAGTCTCCCCTCATCTTTCTTGAGGACAATGGTGGGGTCGTCCCCTCCATTGACCCTCATTATAGCCGAGGGTTATAATTACCAAATTAATGGTTTTAAAGTCTTCCCTCGTCTTTCTTGAGGACAATGGTGGGGTCATCCCCTCCATTGACCCTCATTATAGACGAGGGTTGTAATTACCAAATTAATGGTTTTAAAGTATTCCCTCGTCTTTCTTGAGGACAATGGTGGGGTCGTGCCCTCCATTGACCCTCATTATAGCTGAGGGTTGTAATTACCAATTTAACGGTTTTAAACAAAGTCTTCCCTCATCTTTTTTAAGGACAATGGTGGGGCCGTTCCCTCCATTGACCCTCATTATAGCTGAGGGTTGTAATTACCAATTTAATGGTTTTAAAGTCTTCCCTCGTCTTTCTTGAGGACAATGGTGGGGTCGTCCCCTCCATTTACCCTCATTATAGCCGAGGGCTGTAATTACCAAATAAATGGTTTTAACCAAAGTCTTCCCTCGTCTTTCTTGAGGACAATGGTGGGGTCGTACCCTCCATTGACCCTCATTATAGCCGAGGGTTGGAATTACCAATTTAATGGTTTTAAAGTCTTCCCTCGTCTTTCTTGAGGACAATGGTGGGGTCGTCCCCTCCATTGACCCTCATTATAGCCGAGGGATGTAATTACCAAATTAAATGGTTTTAACCAAAGTCTTCCCTCGTCTTTGTTGAGGACAATGGTGGGGTCGTCTCCTCCATTGAGCCTCATTATAGCCGAGGGTCGTTCTCCGAAAATGTTTCCATGCGTACTAGAACTGATAAACACAAGATGTGAGAGAACACTGATATTTCTCATTAATTTTCCAAGTGTTCTATCGGAGTAACACCTATTGCAAATGTCGTTCTATAGGACTTTACAAAACTACTGATAGTATTTCTTCAAATGATCTGCATTCTAGGGGTTGGAAAAGGGCTCCCCCTCTAGGTTTTCTAGTCTATAGGTCCCAGGGACGACGTCATCGATGACCCTATATGGGCCATGCCAATTAGGATGGAGCTTGTTTGGCTTCTGCCAAGTCTTTTTGAGGACCAAGTCCCCCACCGCAATTGGTCTCTGTTTCACCCTCTGATTGTAAAACCTTGCGGTCCTCTGCTGGTAGGCGGCCTGCCTTATCTCGGCATCTTCCCTCCTTTCCTCAATCAGGTCTAAGTCGAGTCTCCTCTCTTCTGTATTTCTATGAGGGTCATACATTTGGACCCTATGAGTGGGAAACCCAATCTCGGTGGGGATGACAGCTTCTGATCCATAAGATAACATGAATGGGGTATCTCCGATAGAGGTCCTCACTGTCGTCCTGTATGCCCACAACACGACATATAACTCCTCGACCCATCTTTCTTTTGCCTCCTCAAGCCTCTTCTTGATTCCGTCTAGGATTGTCCTGTTTGTAACTTTTGTTTGCCCATTGTCCTGAGGTCGGCCCGGGTAGAGAAGAATTTTTTGATACTCACCCTTTCACAGTACTTCTGTAGAGAGGTATTCTTGAACTGAGTCCCGTTATCCGAGATGAGGGTGTTGGGGAGACCATATCTGCATATAACATTTTTCCAGATAAACTGGAGGATCTTTTGCTCTGTAATCGTGACCATCAGTTCGGCCTCCACCCATTTTGAGAAATAGTCAATCGCTACGATGAGGAACCGATAGTTATTGACTGCTCTTGGTAAGGGTCCTACGAGGTCGATCCCCCACACTGCAAATGGCCATGGGGATGTAATGGAGGTAAGAGGCTGATGGGGTTGGTGAGGGATGGTGGAAAATCTCTGGCATTTATCGCACTTTTTTACATATGCCACGGTGTCTTTCCCCAAGGTCGGCCACCAGTACCCTTGGGTGATCACCCTCTTCACTAAGGATCTGCTTCCAATGTGGCTTGAGCACGATCCTTCGTGCACATCTTACAAAATGGATGGGACTTCAGATGGGTGCACACACCTAAGTAAGGGGAGTAAAAATCCCTTTTTGTACAAGGTTTCCCCAATGACAGTGAACTTTGCAGCCCTGTATCTCAACTTTTTCCTTTCTTGCCTTGCTTCTGGCATCTCCCCATCTTTAATGTATCTGATCAGAGGGTCCATCCACGAAGCTTCCTGAGAAACATTTAGGCAATTGCTAAGTGTTACCTCAACGTCTTCAATAGTTGGCCGAAGCAAAATTTCCACTGGGACCGTCCTCCTGATGTCTGTCCTAGTTGCCGAGGCCAACCTAGCAAGGGCGTCAGCTCGACCATTATCGAGCCTAGGTATCCTCTTTAACGTTACTTCTCTGAAGCCCTTCAGTAACGACCTCACCTTCTCAAGGTACCTATCCATCCTCTCGTCCTTGGCCTCATAGGCTCCTAGTATCTGATTCACTACTAGCCTCGAATCACTATGAACCAAAATCTGGCCGACACTAAGAGATCTGGCCAAGGAGAGGCCGGCTATCAAGGTCTTATATTCGGCCTCGTTGTTGGAGGCCTTAAAGTTGAACCTCAGAGCATACTCAATGTCTGTGCCATCGGGTGCTGATACTATTAATTCAGCTCCATTCCCGCTTTCGCAAGAGGACCCGTCGACGAAGAGACTCCACACGGTATGTTCTTATGAGAAACTTCCCTTGGTGAGTGACCCCTGTCTAAAGAGATATCTTCCCTCTTCATTTTTAGCCACTTTCCTTCTAGCGGTCATTGTCTCAGCCTTATTTGCAGGTGTGTTGGTGAGCTCACCTTGTCGGGTATCTATCTTCCCGAGGCTCTCACCCTCGGCTTCATCATCTTCCCAAGTAAACTCGTCCATAAATTCTGCCAATGCTTGCTCTTAATGGCCGTCCTAGGCTGATACACTATGTCAAACTCCCCCAGTTCTATATCCCAGTCCATTAACCTCCCTGATTTTTCAGGCTTGTGAAAAACCTGCCTAAGGGGAGAGTCAGTGAGGATGACCATTGTATGGGACTGGAAGTATGGTTTCATCTTTATCGATGCATGGATCAAGGCATAGGCCAACTTTTCCATCCTTAGATATCTTTGCTCTGGCCCCTGGAGTGCCTTGCTGTTAAAATACACAGGCTTCTGTACTCCGTCTACGTCTCTCACAATGGCTGCACTGATGGCTGACTCTGAGACGACGAGGTATACATAAAGTCGTTCACCCTTTACGGGCCATGACAATAGCAAGGGAGACCCCGGGTATAATTTTAACTCCTTGAAGGCCCAATCACACTCTTCACTCCATTCGAAGGCTTTTCTGAGAATTTTGAAGAATGGTAGACACCTGTCTGTGGCCCTAGACATGAACATGTTCAAGGCAGCAACTCTCCCTGTGAGTCTCTGAATGTCTTTATTGGACTTGGGGGTCTTCATATCAACAAGGTCCTTTATCTTTTCAGGATTGGCCTCGATGCCTCTTTGGTTAACAATGAACCCCAAGAACTTCCCTGCTCCGACCCCGAAGACACACTTGGCCGGGTTAAGCTTCATCTGGTATTTATTCATCGTATTAAAGGTCCTCTCCAAGTCTGCCACATGATCCTCTGCCTTCAAACTCTTAGTCAGTATGTCATCTACGTAGACCTCCATAGACTTCCCAATTTGGTCTTCAAACATTTTATTTAGGAGGCGCTGGTACGTTGCCCCCGCATTTTTTAGGCCAAAGGGCATGACCCTATAATAGTATGTCCCCTTGTCAGTAATGAAGGCTGTCTTCTCTGAGTCCTCAGGGTTCATAAAGATCTGGTTGTACCCTGAATAGGCATCCATAAATCTCATGAACTGATGGCCTGCGGTAGCATCTAGCATCTGGTCAATGCGAGGGAGAGGGAAGCTGTTTTTGGGACAATGCTTGTTGAGGTCGGTGAAGTCCACACATATTATCCACTTCCCGTTGGCCTTTGGGAGAATGATTGCATTGGACAACCATTCAGGGTAGATGACCTCTCTGATAAACTCAGCATCTTCCAGCTTCTTGACCTCACCCCTAATAACCTCATACTTTTCTCGAGAATAAATTCTCCTCTTCTGCTTTATCGTCTTTGCTCCCTCTACCACATTGAGCTTGTGGCACATAATTTCAGGGTCGATCCCCGGCATATCTACATGACTCCACACAAAGACGCTTCGTCTTCTCCTCAACAGTTTAATGAGGTCTTCCTTGATATTGGGCTTCAGAGACTTGACGACTTGGACGGTTTTTTTGGGGTCATCCTCATCGAGGATGATGGATTCTACCTCTTCCGCGGCCTCTCCTTTCTTTAGCTTTGTATCATCCCTGGGGTCTAGGGTATCAATATTGTAAGTGGTTGTAGCCTTCTTGTGTGCCTCTCTTTTTTCAGCGGAGTTGTAGTAACATTCTCGCGCTGTCGTCTGGTCTCCCTGAACTTCCCTCACCCCGTAAGGGGTTGGAAATTTAATCATCTGATGGACTGTAGACGACACAGATTCGAACCCTTTGAGGGCTACCCGCCACAGTATAATATTATAGGCCAAAAAGACATGTTCATCCATCACAAAGAAGCTGACCTTCTTTGTAAGCCATCTCGTCCACTTGTCCCCCATCCTGACATCGACCTCATACACTCTAAGGGGATGAACCTTTTCTCCACTGAACCCAATCAATGGGTGATGGTATGGGATGAGTCTAGCACGAATGAGACCTAAAGCTTTGAATCATGGCCAAAACATCACGTCTGCAGATGAGCCTCCATCTACAAGGATTATCGGCACCTCGCACCCGTGTACCCTTGTAGTGATGAGGAAAGGGTCATCATGTGGGTCCAAGAGGCCTTTGAAGTCCATTCTTGAGAACCCTACTATGAGAGTGTCCATATCGACCTTCTTCCTCTTTTCTGACTTTTCCTCCAGAGAGGTAGAGTGTACTGTCTTCGTCACTGCCTTGGCTTCAGCCACGTGGGCCTTCCTATCTGCGACCTCAGACCCTCCTCCTGCTAGACCCCCGAAGATCATTCCCACTCCAATAGAGATTATATTAAGCCTCTTGACAGGTCCTTGGTCATCTCTCGACGGGAGGTCAGGGTCGTCCTCATCATCAGAAGGGTCGTCCTCTCTTTTTGAGGACCTTCTCTACATGCATCGCCTCACTTCTTTCTGGGGTCGTCCCCTCGGCCCCTCTTGAAGGCACCTCTGTCGACGTACTTTCTGAGCTTCCCTTCTTTCAGCATCTTCTCAATATCATCTTTCAGAGCGAAACATTTTTCTGTCACGTGGCCATGGTCTTGGTGAAATTCACACCACAGGTTCTTAATCCTCTTGTTGGGGGCTGCCCTCAAATTCTCAAGCCACTTTAGAGACCGATCACTCTTTATCTCATTGAGAATCTGTTCACAGCTGACCGTTAGAGGGGTATAACCAGCGAACTTGTCGTCCGTAGACCTCTTCTTCCCCTCTTTATTCTTCTTAGGGTATTTACCCCCACTAGCGCCTCCTTTTTCGTCTTCGTATTTTGCATCCATTGCCTCTTCGGCGTTCATCACCTTTCCTACTGTTGATAACAATTCAGCCATCGTTTTCAGAGGGTCTTCAGCAAGCTTCCATAACAGCTTCCCCTTTTGGAGTCCTCCGATCAGGGCTGTCATATCTATGCTCTCCTCATAGTCTTCCACCTCCATCTTCTCTTTATTGAATCTGGCTATGTAGTCCCTCAGACTCTCATTCTTCCCTTGCTTAACATAAAGTAGGTGGGTGGTCTTCTTCTGTGGCCTCATCCCAAAGCAAAAGTTATGGATGAACCGGTCTGCCAACTGCTTAAAGTTTTTAATGGAATTTTTTGGAAGAGACGCGTACCAGACATGTGCAGCCCCAGTCAGGGTACCAAAAAAGGCACGACACCTCATCTCATCTGAGATAGGGTATATGTCTGTTGCTGATTAATACATCTCAATATGGTGTACAGGGTTGGTGCTCCCGTCATATCTTGGGGTGACCACAGGTGGCTTGAACTTTGATGGCATAGGGAAGTTGACTATCTTCGCCACAAAGGGTGAGCCTATGGTGTATCCCCTCTAAAGAGGGTCGCGGATTTTCAGTATATCGCTGATCTTATCCTCCAGTCGCTGGATCGAGTCATTCCAAGGCCTCGTAGGGTCGGCTTGGCCAATGTTATCCCATGCCGCTTCTTTGAGATGGACTGAGGGTTCTGCCGCGGCTGGCCTGTGTCGGCTGTTTACCTCCCCCTGGCCGTTGTCCCGTCCTTGGGGTCGGCCATCATCCTCCTCCCTTTTGGACCTCGCAGCACTCCTTGATCTAGACAAATTTTCCCTCAGGTCATTCACTGGGCCCAGCCTCTCAAAGGCCGATCCCCTGCTCAGGCGATCGAAAGCAGAGCCTCTCGAGCGATCGTTAGGATTTTGCCTTCCACACTTCCCTCTGTTCTCCTGGAGAGGTGATATGGTATTGTTGGAGAACTCATACGGCTCCCCGTATTCTATGGGGCCTTCCTCCCCCTCCAGATCATCATACCTGTCTTCAGGGCAAGGGTTTCCTTGCCTCCCCAGGCGTAGACGCCGGGGGTCAGCAACATCCCTACGCCGTTGAGGGGGTGGTAGGTCTTTGCGTGGTTCCTGGGGTGGTCCCCTGGCCTCATGCTGTCCTAGAGCTGCTGCCGGAGTAATCATCTCAGGTGAGACCCTTGGTGATCTTAGTATGTTCTGGCTCAGAGATGTGAACTGCTCCTGCATGATCCGCTGGCTTACTGCTAGAGACTTCAAGGTTGCCGCCACATCAGCCATCTCAGACTGAGGTGGTGGCTGACTGGAACTGGGTCCTCCTCCATCATCCGGTGGGGGAAGTGGTAGTGGTAGCATCTATGGTGCCATGTGTTTGAGCTATGAAGAGCTCCACTGAAGAAGGTTTTTAAGCTTGAGAACCTTAATGGGTCTCTTTTAATGGTGAAACATATCCACACAGGGGGAGGACGGGTTCACCACCAGAGTGCCCAGTGAGTTCAAGCTGTATTCAAGGAAGATATGTCTTCTCGTTCCCACAAACGGCGCCAAACTGATGATGCTGAAATCTAGCACCACCAGATAAGTGATGATGAGCTCAAACAGCAGTAACCATGGCAGCCATAGAGATGTATGTGTGTAAGTGTGTAGAAGGATATGAGTATAAGAGGAAAAAGACAATGATGTATAGTGGTTCAGCTAATTATGCCTACATCCACTGTGAGTGTGTGATCCACTAAGTATGGGCACTAATGGCCTTGGATACAATGCACATAAGCTCACTTTCTCTCTCTACTGTGTGTATAAGTAGAGTTTTTTGTTAGGGTTACAATTATCGATTTTTTTCATCCCCTTGTAGGGTTATAGGTGACAAGTATATATAGGTCTTGGGGGTGTAGTGTACTCCCAAGTATGCATGGTGCATGTGAATGATAATTTATCCAGTCTCCTGTTGACACCTGTAGATGCCAAATGATGACATAATATTCCCTCACGTGATAGTGTGATTTTGTTATAACAATCTTCCACGTGCCGCAGGAGCCTCACGCGCACTGTTCCACGCGTCTCCCAAACCACGCGCTGTGATGATGTCACCCTCGGCCTGTGATATGAGGCCGAGGGCAAAGTTCCTTCTAGTAGCGGGTTTGGCCCAATTTGGACCTCATACTGTCGTACCCTCGGAGGGTCGTCTGGAGCTCGATGGAGGGTTGGCCCCATGGAGGGTCGTCTGGGCCTGATGGAGGGTCGACCCCTTGGAGGGTCGTCTGGGCCTGATGGAGGGTCGACCCCCCGTCTGGGCCTGATGAAGGGTCGGACCCTTGGCATATAATATTATATTGTCTGACAACATAGGATACTTTAATGTCATTTCGGCATTTACAGTAACCGTAGACACAACCAAACATTTTAAGTTAATCTTATATGCTAGTGGCTATGAAGACTATATTATCCCAGACGCTAATATAAATATAAAATTTCAAATCTATGTGAAGTTCTCTCAATTTTCTTATGAAGGAATGCAATCGGGAATCCCTAGCGGTAGACTTAATGAAGAAATCTTAGTTAGAACCAATGTGTCAGACTATAATCATACTTACAGTATTAGGAATACTAGACCTATGAGAAAAAAGGCTAAGACCCTCTGGCAATTGCCAGAATTTCAAGAAACTAAGACTATACAAAATAAACCTTTATTTATTAATCAAGACGACATCACTGGAAATGTTACCATCCAGTTTGGTCCTCCTAAGATTGTTAATAAGAATATCCAAACCGAAGAAATTAGATTTAGGAATATGGGAGAAGCCATAATCAATGATCCTTCAGAAGGAGAATGTAATAGTAAGACTAGTACTAGTTTACTAAGACAAGCCCCGATAATTAGACCTAGAAGATCATTTGAACAAAAACACTTAATTAAAGAAAAAGCTAGAATCCAAAACTTTGGACATGAACCCTCAGAATTGGATATGAAGACATTCAAAGATTACCTTAAGAAAAGTCATTATGTTAGATTTCAAGAAAGAGAAAGATTTAATATGATAGCCCAAGATCGCATATTAAAATTAAAAGAATCTAAGAATACTAAGGGACTTCTTAAAAACCTAAGACTAATAGAAGAAGGAGAACAAAGATTAATGCCAGCTACTCAAGTAGAACCTAGTAAAGAAGAGATAGGAAGTAGTAGTAGGCTAGAAGATGCTCCTAGACTTTTTAGTAATCCAATAGGAATAAATATTCCTATATACTCAAGCACTGTAGTTAAGACTAAACTTGATTATATAAAAGACTTTCCAACTAATGATAAGAGTTTCACTCCTGTTAAGACTATGGAAAGCCAAGCCATAAATCCAGTAGGTATATACCTTAACCTAGACAATGTTCAAGATAGGAAGAAGGCCTTAGACGAATGGCATAATCAGATGAACATGTGTTTTGCATCTAATGAGCAATGGGATGCAAGTTCATGTAAGCAGTACGCTGAGCAATCCATTAAAGGCATTCCAAAAGAATACTTAGATAGTTTAAGAAAGTCTATAAATGAAGACTCCTTAGCTAAGATTGAGAATATGGAAGAAAACTTAGAAGAAAGATCAATTGAAGAATATATTCAATTGTTGACATCGGAATTCATTGGAGCTGGACATCTAGCTCAGATCAATGAACAAGACCTAACAAAAACTAAGTTAGCCCTCCTTAGAATTTGCAAATTAGATAAGATAAATGAATATAGCAATAATTACGAGCAACTATATTACCAAATTAAAGAATTTGGAGAGACCTTAAAGGATGAATACTTTAGAAAGATACCAGCCATAGGACGAATCCTAATTAATGAATATAGGAATTGGCCAAGAGTAGCTGGAGTTAAGAATAACTCCCTTGGTGAAAGAATTAATTTCGCCAAACACAATATCATATCTAAGAGACGTGATATAACCCAAGGAAAGTTGATAGAAGATACTTTCAAGAAGATCCCTCCAATCAAAGACGAAAGAGACATCACTCCAATCCAATGGGGATGTGGAAGTGAATCTAAGAAATTCAAAAAGAAATTAGAATGGAAACATAGGAAGTTTAAGACTAGACCTTTAGGATTTCCAAAAAAGTATAAATTTAGACAATCTACTACCTTTAAGGAAAAAAATCCTAAGACTAAGAAAAATAGATTTAACCAAAGAAGATATTTTAAGAAAAATACTAGTAAGTATAAGAAGGTTCCTAATTATAGGAAAGAAAAAGATGTAGATCAATCTAAGACTGCCACCAAAGAATGTTGGACTTGTAGCAAAGAAGGACATTTTGCTAAAGATTGCCCTAATATGAAAGATAAAGAATGTATTAAGATTATTAATACAATATTAGACTATGCAGATCAAGAAGAGTTAGATATCCTATATGCTATAGAAATATCAGACATAGAAGATGATGACAATACTAGTATCTATAGTGCATACACAGACAGTGATTCAGAAGACTATAGTGATACTGATGAGTATGAGGACTCTCAGGACACTCTAGACTTATATATGATGCAGACTAATCAAGGCGAGTTAGATGATGAATATATAGACTTTGAAGAAGCTTGGTATAAATGTATATTAATCCCATTCTTAAAGAAAAGATGGACAGTTAGTAATCCTGAGTTACTAACCTATATAACTAGATGCTACTTTGATGAAAGACATTATTGCACATTTGAAATGAAATGTTGCAAAAAAGACTTTATATGCGTAGAATGCTTTGAGACTATACAAACAGAATTATTTATGGTTTGTATTGTTTGTCAATTACACTACCATGAAGACTGTTGGAGACCTAAATTTAGAGCAATTTATACTAACTAGTATGACGCTTAAATAGACGTAGATATTAAAACATATTATCAAGACATTGATATAAATATAGCCAAAAGATTGCAAGAAAATGAAGACTGCAGAGGAAAAGGAATTTTCTATGATCTAGAACAATACCATTATGATAGTAGTTCAGAAGACCAAATACCCCTAGATTTCATAGATAAACCTCAGAAAGGAATATATATTTTAGAAAAGAACAATTTAGGAATTTCTACTAAACCACATTCTTGTTTTGTAGAATTATTTGTTCAACATAAAGACTATCCTAAAAGACTTTCAGCCTTTATAGATACAGGGTGCTCTCAGAGTATTTGCAAAGCTAATGCATTCCCTGAAGACTATTTTTTAGAAAGTACTCAAGAAATCTATGGTAAAGTGGCTAATAGAGATCCATTTACCTTATATTTCCAGACTATTCCAATTTATTTTAAATTAGGTAATCAAACCAACAAAATCGTTAATCATCGATTTTGGATAATGGACCCTCGTCCTAGTTTCACATGAAACATTATTTTAGGACAAGATTTTATTAGTAAATATCATCCTTATACTCTGTATAATGATAAGATATTAATTAGTGATCAAGAAGAATTTAATATTAAAGACCCTCTAATTGATCATAAGACTGCCTTTGACCTTATGCATGTCAAGCCCAATTATATACCCATAAAACATCAGAGATCTTCAGCTGAGCATGGTGGACCTAGACCTACAACCCAACAAGAAGCCCTAGATATTACTAAACCCTTACAAAAAGAGTGTAAGTGTCCAGACCAAAAGTGTTATAAGAAAATAACGCTTATACAACAAGACATTTTAGATCAAGCCCAGCATACCTTATTACAGGTTCAAGCTATATCCAAACAGAAGAAAATGGATATTGACATAGAAAAGGAAAAGATTAGGCAATTAGATGAGCCTACTTTAGGAGAAAATCCCATCGCTAAATGGGATAAAGACCAAAGCTATTGTGAAATTATCCCTATTAACCCAGACGACACTATTAATGGTGGAACCTATAAGAAAGGATACTCACAAGAAGATAGGGAAGAATTCAAGAAAGACATAGATGAAATGCTTAAGTTAGGAATTATTAGAGAAAGTAAAAGTAGACATAATATCTTATCCTTCTATGTTCAAAACGAATCTGAACGTAAAAGAGGAAAAGACATATGGTTATAGATTATAGACAATTAAATAAGAATTGTGAATTTGATTCTTATAAGATACCAGACAAGAATAATTTGATCAATTTGATTGAAGATAGAATTATATTCAGTAAGTTTGATTGCAAATCAGGCTTCTGGCAAATTAAGATGCATCCAGACAGTATTACTTGGATAGCCTTTAGCGTGTCCCAAGGAAAATACGAATGGCCAGTAATGCCATTTGGATACTTGAATGCTCCTTAAGTTTTCCAAAGAAGAATGGATAATATATTTAGACCTTATTCAGAATTTTGTCTTGTTTATATAAATGATATTCTTGTAGGTAGTAAGACTGAGATAGAGCATGTAGACCATCTTAAAAAGATTATTCTAGAATTAGACAGACATGGTATTGTTATTTTCGGAAGGAAAATGCAATTATTTCAAACTGAAATAGACTTTGCGGGAATGCATCTTAAAAAAGGAAAATTATCCCTGAAAAAACATATAACCAAATAGATTCTTGAGTTTTCATACTAACTTAAAGATAGAAAACAATTACAATCATTTTTAGGGTTGCTTAATTGTGCTGCAGACTTTATTAAAGACCTTGCTTCAAAAAGACAAAGCTTAACGGCCAAATTAAAAGGAACAGACAAAACCAATCCCTTTTATTGGACTAAAGATAATTTTGAAGTAATAAGACAGATTAAAGATGCAGTAAAAAATATTCATTTACTTGAACTGCCTAATGCAGAAGACCAGTTTATAGTAGAAACAGATGCCTCTGATAAATAATGGGGAGCAGTATACTTTGCCATTGATCATCAGACAAAAAAGAAAATACTTGGTAGACATAGTTCTGGAAGCTTTACAGACCCAGAAACAAGATACACTGCCCATGAAAAAGAAGTTTTAGCCATAGTAAGGGCAATAGAAAAATATATGCTGTTTCTTAGACCTAAACATTTTACTGTTTATACTGACTCTTCTTATGAAGTAAAATTCAGAGACTTTGACTTATCCAAATTAAGGACTACAAGACTAATTAGATGGCAACAATTTCTTAATGATTATGACTTCTCTGTTATACATATTAAGGGAAGTAAAAATACCATTCCAGACATTATATCAAGAGAGCCAATGTTTGCTAACACGAATATGATTTCATGTTTTATGTTGCAAACAGAAGGCCTAAAAGACATGAGTTCCTCTAGAACGAATAAGCTGAACAAGGAAGACGTTGCAGACTATCTTAGACGCGTAAGACCAAATGCTGGTGTAACGTAAAGACCAACTCATATCCAAGACTCTTAAGAAAGACCAATCCTAGAGAACTTTGATGATATCTTAGTTTCTCCTGGAAAATCTAGACAAGAGATTATTTCTCAAAATAGACTCATTGGGAAAATGTATTTTCCCCAATATAGACCTGATCAAAGATATCCAGACTTGATCAAATTTAGACGGGAATTTTCGGAAGATGAAAATACTCTCATAGACGCTATATGGTGGAACGTCAAGAATAGACTTTGGATTGAGTTCAAACAAAATTTGGTAGCCATTGCTAGATTTATGAGGACTCAAAGACTTGCAGTTACCCAGCTCAGTGGTACTGCTATACCTAGACCTCAGATTCAGACTTATGCTCAGATTCTTGGAGAATCCTCCAAAATTAGACCCACTGATTTCTGTTATTAGAAAAAGACTTTTAAGACTAAGATTATTATACCATTTGGTCATAATAATCTCCCATTAACAGAAGACTTTAAAAAAGAATTTAATAACGTTATTGAACATTTTAATATGTTATTATCAGAAATAAATGGAGATGCCTTAATGATTAAGGGTTTATTCAAAGACGTTCTAAAAATATATCTTTTTAAAAAATTAGAAATGGCTCATATAACTCTTGCAGACCATGGGTTCATTGGACTCGTGCAGATAAAAGATATTGAAGACTCTATTGCTCTTGGAAAAATAGTCCATGAGTATGTTAAGAAGGTAGAAGACTTCCTTCCTCTATTTGTTAGAATCTACCAGATTGCTCCATGTTCCTGTAGAGGAATGAGAATTGAAGGATTTAGACTTATTATATTTTCCAGTTATATATTTGAAGACATTGAGATTTTATCAGAAGACGAGACTAAAGAATTAATTGTTGTTAAGTCCAAGATCCAGATTGCTCAAGCCATGGAGACCATAAAAATCATGGAGTTATTAACATGAGAAGACAGGTGGTACACTGCCTACCACAAAGAAGACCTGATAATCCAAGCTGATGAGCCATTCAACGGAAGGCTCAAGAAAGAATCCAAAGAAATGGTAGAGATATCTTTGCCAGCTAGCCTTAGAACTGTAGGCCTCATTGATGAATTTTTCAACAATTCCCTACCAAACCAAGTCAAGGAAGAAGAAGACGTGGATGAGACAAAGACGGGCCCCTCGTTAGCAGAAGAATTATTAAAGACAGAAGATGCCCTGCACTAAGACCTATGTATTATTGCAAAAAGATAAGAAGACTTTATTATTTAGACTGATGACGCCCTTGTAGAATAAATCAGCTCAGACCTGCCCCATACGGGCACAGACATCATCCTTTCTTAAAGATAAAGGAAGAAGGTGGAAGACGTTAGGTGCAAAATAATTGCAAAACGCCAAGTTTGCTTTTGAAAAAGGCAGAAGGGTAAAGACTCGAAAGATTCAAAGACTGCAGAATTTTTAATAATTATGCTTTCAACCGGATTGCTTTTGATAGCCGATTTCCAGTCATTTATAGTGCCCTCGTGCTATAAAAGGGAGTGTCCATTTGAGTTTTAGAGAAGAGTGTGGGAGTGAGAGAGTAATAAGTTGTTAGACTTCTAGTGAGAAAGAGAGAGTATGCTTGTATTAAGTTAAATGTATATGAGTGAGTAAACCTCTCATAGTTAGGGGAGAGTTGTATTTACTTATGCTATGCAATAAAAGTATTTTCTTTTCCAGAAATCTCTTATGTTGAGTTGTTATTATTTTCCAAATTGTCTCCAACTTTCTGTTCATAGAGGACTATTGTGTGGAACCTCTGGTGTAGCAACAAGGTGTTATACAGGTGAACCGCCGTTAGGTGCCGATTAGCCGTGAGCCGTTAGACAGTGGGCGTTAGACGTGAAGGCGTACAGGCAGAAAATTGGTCAACTGCCAAAGTAGTGAATTGAGGTGCGACACATAAAGAGAGAGTTGTAAGAGATCGAGACAGGAGAAGAATAGTAACAAGGCTGAAGAGACAAAGGGAAGAAGATAAAGATATTGCAGACCAGAAGGAAGGTATAACTCAAACCAAACCCTTAACTATTTTTACATATTATTTCATTAAAAAGAATCTTATACGAGCTTACAAATCACTAAAGACTTTTTAGAATTTGTTAATTAAACAAGTATAGACTTAACTACAGAAATTCAAGACTGGACTCTTACAGACACTAAAGATAAAGAGCTTATATAATCTGCTTTAATATACGTAGGAGGTACTTTTAAATACATATAACAGATCATTGAGTGGTTAAGAAGAGAAGTACCTAGAATAGAAATAATTAGAACATGGATCCGTGATCTCTTTAGACAAAAATTAAGAACTGAAGATTTTGCAGAAGAACTATCAAGACCTGAAAAATATCAAGAATACACTAGGATACTTGAAGACAGTATATACGTATTAAAATTTATTAGACGAAAAAGGTTAGCTTAAACAAAGTCTACTTTAATTAGAACCGGAGGAATCTTCCCTCTTATTAAAAACGTAGAGACAGCTGCCCCTAGAACATACCGTAGATTTTTGTCATCTTATAGTGATAATAATTTAGACGAACTTATACACAACGATATAATTAATATAATTAATCAAATATATAAAGAAACTAGACAGATAAACCCACGATACCTTATAAGGTATCTAAGACTAGAATATTTTCCATCAAAACCTCTTCTAATTTCTAGACTCCCTGAAGAAACTATTTATATAGATAATCCTCGCTATTCAGAACTCCAGTACGATAGTGACGGAAGCAGTTTAAGAAGAAACAGTAGCCTTGAAACTTCTACACTTAGACTTCCAGATTAATTAGGCTTTAAAATAAGCTTAAAAGACTATAGAAATTATTGGGGTAGAAAATTCTATTCTTATAACATTAGAAAAAGACAAAGGCATAAAAAGACAAAGCGGTCCCCAATAGGTGGTCCAATAAGATGATAGCGGTCCTTAAATCGTGTGGACGATATTAAGCCCGTCATTTAAGCCCGTTAAATAAGCCCGTCGGAGAGACGTCCTGTATATATATATATATATATATATATATATATATATATATATATATATATATATATAGAGAGAGAGAGAGAGAGAGAGAGAGAAATTCATATATGAGCATTTATGACCATAAAAGCCTCGTTAACCTTTAATATTATCGTATTAGAGATATAATAAGGATGTGAACAATTTATTAATGAAATGTATTTTGTTATTTAGACTATCATGTTGGCTCTAACGGAGGATAGTCAAATCAAATGAGTAGATACATGTGTTTATGATTAAGAAAAGGTAAAATATTTAATCAATAAGATAAAAGCAATCAAATTCTTCATATACCTGAATGCATCTATAAATACACAAATATATACAGAATAATGATTCAGTTTAATCTACTATAACTAAAACATTATTCTTCTATTGAATGTATATGATGCATGGTTAAACATCAAAGTACTCTTTACCCTTAATGGTATTCTTTAGCAAGAGTAAAAGCATAACAACATATAATAGAAGAAGATAACCAAAGGTTTTGGATTTAGGACTGAATTTGACATGTCTAATATGGTTCCAAAGTTGTTCCATAGTGTGAACCTGAGGCATGAGTAATTTAAAATTACCATGATGCCATTTACACAGATCATCAATAGGTTGACAATCAACAAAAATGTGGTCAATAATTTCTATGCTAGCATTACAAATAGGACAAAAAGGAAAATTGCGAATGTGAATTTTATGAAGCTAGCCCATACTGGAAGATTACTAAGAAATCACCTCTAAGATAAGATAGAGATCCTAGGAGGGATAAATTTTTTCCAAATGTTCAACAATGTGTGTAATTAATGAGGCATGCCAATTCAATTCAATGTGGTTCAATAATGCATGTAATGAATAACAATTTCTAATAAGAATTTAGATAAAATAACATTTTTAATGTTAATAATACCCCTGAAAATAAACACACATGTCCCAAGTAATGTGATATGTTCCATGGGTAATCATCTCAACACAAACATGATCCATTACCAAACATGTCCCGAGTAATGGATCTAAACAATTTCATGTTCCCTTACCAATATATCATACACAATGTTAGATGCTTCAGTTTATCCAGTCGACAATCATATCACTCTAGACTTGTTGATTATGGCCCTTGTTTCCATTTGATGCAAAAGATAGAATCCACACTTGATAAAAAGAAAGTTAAAATCTGCACTACAGACCTGCTAATAAAAAAAACAAGTTAAATCTAAGAATGTTCGGTTGAAAAATCCGAGTTGGAGAGATAATTGTGTAAAACAGAGCGTTAAAGAAATAATTGTGTAAAACAGAGCGTTAGAGAAATAATTGTTTAAGATGTGAGATAGTTAGTACACGGATGTCTTACCTATTGTTACCAAAATACCCCCGAAAAATGTTACCTATGAGGAGATACTTGCATCAAATAATGTACATATAATGGAGGGGGTTCCTAACAATCAACTTCAATTTTACTTCAACACCACAACTGTTGGAAATTGTACCGAAGCCAAAAGTAGTCAGATTATCATATTGTCGCATGTTGAAAAACAAAGTTACTAAAAGATCTTATTAAAGAAAAAAGTTAGTAAGAATTGATAAGGTGTTAGTAAAATTAATAAGAATCAATTTTTTTACACCATAGAAAGTCTAGTAGCTAATAAGGGAAGAATGTAGGGTTCATAACTGGACAACCAAGCATATGCAGTAGAAAAAAACAAAATATTTATTAAAAATGCAAAGAAAATAAAACTCTAGTAATTTGTCAGCCTTGGATATCAAATGTCTAGATGAAGTAACATACCATAATGAAGCCATGCCATAGAATAACAAGAACGACAAGGCTTAGTACATGTCACTTGTAAGCTAAAAGAGAATAATAGATGTCATGGCAATATGGATGAACATTTAACTCTAGATATTATTGAACTGCAAAAACAACCCATATTAACATTAGAATACACGATAGTAATACCACTTTTTGAATAGATGATAGCAATACACTTGATGAGCAAATCATGATACTCATGTTGTTTGTCATTATGTGTTACACCACCAACTAAGTTTGCAATTAAAAAAATAATATACAAAATAAAATATAAACAAATAATTAAACTTATCTAACGAATTCTAATTATGGGTATCGATTGTAGAATTTAGCACCATAAAAAAGACACAAAACATTATGAAATTGACATAAACTTTCCAATTACAAAAAGGTGTTTAGAACCTCTTTGATTCTTCCCACTAATTCTATGTCTAATGATAATAAAATTAATTAACTGAGAACAAAATGTGATATTTGTGCATAGCCCATTATTAAAAAAATTATACCTTCTATCATACTTCCTCATTAATGTATAAAAGAAAAATGTTTGTTAGTAAATTTAAATTAGTAAAGATAGTGACCCCGGAATCCTTATTGAAATAAAGTATAAACACCATTTGATTTGGTGCTTTAAACAAATAAGTTACTACAATTGAACAAACACATAAAAAAATATGATCTTTCTTGTAAGTTGTAATCATACAAAAAAACATGAAAATATATATCTGGTCACACAACTCGCAACACAATGAACACAACATTGAATTAGTAGTACCCCTTCACATCAACAGAGCATAGAGATAAATAAACCAAATATACATATAGGTTACCGATCGAAAACTATATGAACAATATGTACTACTAGCTATATATGTAAATAGAGTTTGAAACCAAAATTAGTTTCTTTAATTCGTACAAACTAAGTTTGATATACAACTGAAAAATAAACATGTAGGTCTAGCTATAAAATAATCCACTCTGGAAGAACAAATGTATGAACCAAATATACATAAAAATGTATGAACATTCAATACAAAAACGAAGCATAAAAAAATAACGTACCTCTTAATACACATCATAGAAACAAAACCCCAATTTCAGTGTGGGAATAGAATACCTGATTTTTCAACCTATAAAACAAATACCAAATGTACACATTAAACATATATAAGAGAACAATAAAATCCTAACAAAGCAGATCTCTGAAAATATATACGAAAAAAATAAAACCCTCAAATCCATATACAAAATACCATAACAAAGAAGATCTACATAAGAAAATTCCAAATCACAATCTCCATTTGAAACAAATCAAAATCATAGTAGTTGAAGCCCAAACATGCCCTATTCAACCCTAAAACAAAAACTAAACGATTTAAGAACAACATAATACTGAATCAAATGCAAATCAAACCTAGAAAAAAATAGCGATCGTGGTGAATAACAGGTCGTGTAAGATCTTATAGATTTTATACTAGTTGAATAGTAGATATGGACCAAAATGCTAAGTATACCTAAATATTCAAACCCTAGAGTTCGATATTTTGAGAGTTAGAGAGAGAGAGAGAGACTTGCATGCTGATTTGAGAGAGAGTACCGATCTTAGTGTTGTCCATTATATATATATATATATATGTTCATATATAATATTTCAAGGGAATATGCTAATTTTCTTTTCTTTTTTAATAAGTAAAGGTGTATGTATATTATATAAAACTACTTTAGAGACTCAAAGAGGTATACATGGTGTATACAAAAAGCCTCAGTCACAAAAAAGATCTCTACACCTAATGCGGAGGTCAAAAACTATATACTCAAAGAGGGTGACCCTAAAAAATATACAAAGTAAACAGTATTATATGGCCACACTTCACAAAACCAAAAATAAAAAGAACTTAACATTAAAAACTTAAGCCTCGCAGCTGGAAGCCCTCGATCTTTAAAACATACATTGTTTCTTTCACACCACACAATCCATAATATATGAAAAGGTACTACCTACCAAAGTTTTTACTCTCCTTCCCTCTAAGCTCCCTAACCGTGCTGCCATAACCCTATTAACCATCCTAGGCATCAACACAACCATCCCAAGTAAGAGGTTCATGGTATCCCATATATTTATTACCCCCTCATAATGCAAAAAAGTGATTCACTGTCTCCACATCCCTTTTGCACATCCAACATCGACTCACCAACCTCCATCCCATCCATTGTAAGTTTCTCATGGTCAAAATGGCATCTCTAATTGCAGTTCACATAAAGAAATTCACTTTTGGAGGATTCATGGTCCTTTAAATCTTCCCCTTTAGAAAGGATCGCCCCCAACCTCTCAAAAAATAGTAAAAGGATTTGATAGTGAAGAAGTCATCCTTCCTTACCCACATCTTATCACATCCCTCCATTTCCCTTCACTTTTGTCCAACATCCCCAATATATTCTCAACTGCATTGCGCTCCCAATACTGAAAACTGCGGCACAAAAGAAGGAACCAAACTGCCCGTCCTAAATCCTCAAGCAACCAGCTTCATAAAAGAACGATTTGGTGCAATACAATCTAGTTGAGGAAATTGAATTATTATGGGTTGATCCCCACACTATGAATCTAATCAAAGCCTCACTTTCTCACTTACTGATTCATATCGAATATTGCATTTATTTACCCTTTATACTTATGCATATTAGCCCCCTTGGGTATCTTAATTCCTATTTTTATGCTCATCAACTACACAACCTCTTTTATGTATATTTATAAGCTTTGCGAGGCATAATTGATATTTTATAGGTATTAAAGTGCTTAGCTTGAAGTTTTGTTGTATTTTGGAAAAGTTTGTTATAAAGGGAACATTCAAGGGCATTTGAGTCATTTAATCATTTGGTATTATGGCCCAAAGTCTTAATGTAATTGTATTACTCTGAGATAGCCTCGCATAGCTTCTAACCGCGCCTAGTTTTGATCTATAATGAAGAAGTTTTGGCATTATCCGTATGCTGATCCAAAATGAAAATTCAGACCTATCCAGCTGAATCGATTCGGCCATTTTGGGGAATCGATTCGGGCCCTATTACCATAATTATCTATTTTTGGGGGGAGGGGGGTATTACTTGGGTATATATGAAAAAACAATCCCTTAAGTAGGGGAAATATTTTTAGATAATTTTTTTCGGTAGTTTGGAGGAGGTTTGTGGGTTTGGGAGCTCCTTATTTCTCCCTCTTAGGGTTTCATCCCCTTTGTTTGTAAATATAGTTCCATTTTCTTGTTTCAAGTTTTTTTTAGTTAGTTGATTTTATTTTATAACTTGTTGTTGTTGTTTAATTAATTGTTTCCATTGGTTAATCAGTTGTTTTTATTGTTCTTAGCATATGTAGTAGCTCGTTTTAAGGTTAGGATCACATTTCCACCATTAATGGGTTTAAGAACTTGAAATCTAGGTTTTGGTTTGAAACACTTTTGATTGAAACCTCGTGTATTAAAGTTAAAATATTAGGCGTTTAACTTCCTTTGTTATACGATGGTAGTATTTATAGCGATATCGCGACTCTAATCCCTTTTTCACAATTTTTAATTGAAAGTTTAATCTTTCATTATTGAATTGAATTTCTTCATGTTTGATGTTTATAATCATTTTAATATGCTCAGTTAATTATTTTCAAATCAAATTCCTCATTACGTTTTGTTAGCCCATGGTCGGGATGTGATCCTAATCTCGTTTTTTTGATTTAATTTAGTTTACATATTACCTAGTGTTAATTCTATTCTCACCATATCATCTTTTCCTTTTCCCCTTCTTATTGAAAAAAATTTAACGGGAAAGGGCTACGAAAGGTGCAAGTTTCCTTTGCGGGAAAGTCACTGTTGGCAAGAGCCCAATGAAATAAAAAAAGGTAATAAAAATAGAAAAATTGCCAAAAAGGGGCCAACATAGTTTAATGTTTGATCATTCAAAAGAAATCACTTCAAAAGAAAATAAAATAAAATAATAAAAAATATGAAATATGTTTATTTTTTTGAGGGTGTTTAGTTGAAGATCAATGGGTTGAATAATTAATCCTAGTTATGATTATTTTTCCATGACGCTAATGATTTGTAGAATCATCAATATATTAGACTTGTGTGCATTGTGCTTGTTTTTTCATCATAGTTCACTTTATCTTGCCAATTAAGGCTAAATCTTAGTTTGTTAAAGTTTTGCGGTCAATTAAAACTTTTTGAACATATCTGAGTGTTCGGGTCATTATTCATTTGTTCTAGTTCACGTCCATTCATTCCATCCCACATGTTTAGACATATCGATCATCCCTAAATAGATTTTCATTACAGGAAATATAGTTTTACATTCTAGGAAATTCTGATCAAATACTATTTTGGACATAACAAAAGATTCTTAGATATTTAGGGGGGAAAATAGTTAGAAAAATGAATCAATGTGGGGTTTTGGGTTACCGTTCCCAATGAGGTGGGACCCTTATTTATAATTATTGGATCGAGGACATCAACCGTGTGGCTAAAGTGGTGACTAGGCGTGTGGTTGAAACATGGGAACACATGAGACGTGGATGGGTGCTTGGGGACATATGTCCCTTGGGGAACAACCATACGGTCCAACCATCAACTGTGTGTTTAATGGTTTAGATATGGTAATGATTTTCTTTGGATATTCAACTGTGCATTTAAATGGACCAACTTGCGATTGAAGAACTGTAACTTCTCAGTCTTTGATTGTGGCATGCTATTTTTAAGTATTTACATTATATCCACTTTATTTAAATACTGACGCGACTAAGATTTTGTCTCAAAAGTGCGTTTTCCTCTAGGCTCAAGTGCAAGCCTGTCGCTCAAGTAATAACCCGGTAAGTCGGGATCGTATTTACAGGGATCGAGATTTCCAAATAGTAATAAGAAAAATTATTAAATCTTGAAATGATTTCTTAAAAGAAACAAAAAGATGATTAATGATTGGGAAAATTTCTAGTGAAATAAAAATTTACTTAAGAAAAAAACAAACTGAAAATTGCAAAAAAATTTAGATCTGACAAATGGGAGAAAATAGGGTAGGGTACAATCCCTCCATCCTTAACAAATTACTGTATAGAATACTCGAATTGTAAATTAAAATTATTGACTAGATCCGGTCTTTATAAATTCTAAGCATTACATATATGAGGGATCTAGCCCGCATCATATGAAATCTAAGATAGATATAAAGCGGTGAATGATAAATCATACTCGCAAAGCGTTCTTAAACATCTCAAGTACCTAGGGCAAGAGAGATTAAAAGATTGACAATATTTGTATGAGTTTCTTTCACGATTCAATCAATATTTTAATTTAACCTCTATTTTCTACATAAATAATTTGCCTTGGATTAGGTTCATGTACCCCAACCCTTGGGAATTTAACTACTCATGATTTTTCTAGAAAACAAATTCATACCTATACATGGAATTATGGATCTAACAAACATTGATAACAAATTGCAAAACAATTGAAAATTCAAAATAGAATTGAGATTAAATAAGAGAAGGGAATTTGATACTTGAATTGAATTGAAGAATTGATACTTGAAATCTGCACTAGATGAACTTGAATCTTCAAACATACAAACTAGGGCTTTTCTAAGAGTATGAAAAACTAAAAAGGATTTCTAAAAAGATGAATTTCTCTCTCTAATTTTCTATTCTACTCTCTAGAATTTGACTCCCTCTCTCTAAAATTCAACTCCTCTTGAAAATGAGGTAGGGCTTGGTCTTTTATAGCACCAAGTTGCACGAATTTGGCATCAAATTTCGCTTGTGGCACAAGTTTTCCAAGAGTTGCACTGCATTAAATGCATAATTAATTGTCTGGATTTCGCATGACTGGACCGGTCCATTATCGTGCAACTTCAAAACATCGTGACTTCTTCACCGTAGCTCGGATTGAGGTGCCGTTTTTTCCAGTGTTCTTGTAATTTAGAGCTCTTCAACTTTCTAGTTGTCCCTATCTCCGGAATAAGGCTGAAAAATTACGAAAATGCCCTTCAACTCTCCATTTCTTGGTTTCTTTCATTGTTTTGAGTTCTCCTTCGCACTAACTTGCATGAAATACCTGTAAAACACATGAGAAATATACAAAACACGAAATAATTGCCAAAAGAGGTTAGTAGCATAAATACGAGACAAATCCAAGCTATTTACACTGCACGGGATCATAAAAATACCGAAATTAAGGGGATAAATGTGAAGAATATGTGCCTAATCAAATACATACATATATATTCATGTGACCCCATAGTTAGGTGTTTTTATACTTTTTTACCCCTTGTGATTTTTGGGTGTTGATGGTTAAAAAAGGTAATCCTCGATTACATATCGAGGTGTCCATAAATAACTTATAATGAAAGATATTTTTAATATAACCCAATTGAGTATGGTTTGTGGTGATTTGTTTAACTTATGTGCATACCATGGGTGTGTGTGTGCTCCGTGGGTGACCTACTGTGAGGATTTGATGGGGCGAGTAAGACGTTGACCGCGTATTTTAGGAAATTCCTAAAGATATTATGCTAGTGTGTAAAGCTTATGTGCTTTATGTTGAGTTTTGTGGTTGTTTATACCTATATATGTGTGCTGAATTTTCCTTGATATATTTTTCATATATTATATATGGTATCGTGTTGTATTTGTAAAATTTACACTTTTAAACAAAATTTAAAATTTTTCAAAAATAGTTGGTTGAGATTTACCTTTGAGATTATCATTGCACGTGAGTTGTTTACATATCTATGTGATGATATCTTACTTCTTGTAAGTTATGATTTATACTTCATGTTTAGATTCTACTCCTTTGTCTATTTTGGATAAAAAAAGGGGAGTTTGATTTTTGGGGAGATCAAATTTATGAGTTTTTATTGTTCATTTCAAACTTTATGCATCACGGGTATTTTTCTTTATTACATGTGTGTAGGTATCCAAACGAAGAACGTGTTGCATCGCATGAAGACAAAGTTTCCCAAGGGAAGAATAAGATGAGATTGGAGACAAAGTTTCTCTATGCCATTCCATTTCTAGGGTTTGGAAGGGTATTAGGAGTTTTGTCATGGAGGGGTAATTTTTGTAATTTGGGTTTTAGTTATTTTTGTACCGGAATAGCTAAAGGTTGAGAGTTGTAAGGGAAAATATTTTAGTTTAGGCTGTTTATTTATTTTATTTACACTTTGGCATATTTGGCATATCCCATTACAAATCGTTGCGTGCAGACACATCAGACCGAACTCCAACATCTCCATGATTAAAGACTTACCTACATCTCAAAATGGTATAAAACTTTTAGGCGTTTAAGATTATTCATAATATAAATTGGGATGTTATTTTTATAAAAAATCGAGATAGGTTCTTTTATTTAATTTTTTTTTAACTTCGTTCGAAAGAAATTGGCTTTTCATTTGAAGGCTCGTTAGATCTTTCATTGAATGAACAACTAACGAAGGCACACTATTTGAATTTGTTGAAAGGTCGTTAGAAGCCGGTTCTAACGAGATTAGAGTCTCGTTCGAACGAATTGTGTTTTCGTTTAAAAAAAATTCCTTTCTCATTCGAATGACTCCTAGTTTCTCATTCAGGTCTATAAAGATCTGTTTTGAGTTATTTTTTCACGAGACTTTGGAAAAAATGTAAACTAAATATCTTTACCAAAGTTTAAATCCCTAGAAAGTTTTGTATCTTGTATACACACTCTGTGGATAGAGAACTCTACGGCTGACTTTGTGACCTGAGGGATCACGACTGAAGGTAGAAGGCCGATGGATGATCGGTGGATACCAAGGGTGGATCGCCAACTGTGGACGACTCTAGATTGAGTCGTTTTCTTTAGGCTTTCCGAAGATACTGCACATTATACTTGAGGGTATATCATGTATTATGTAAGTCGATAGTCTTGTAAAACTCTCTAAAGTGCTGAAATATAGGTTTTACCCTGAAAAGATGATTTTTCCTTATTTGTCTTGTTTGTTTGCATGTTTGGTTTGGTACTTGCAAATATATATTTGGACACTATTTGCATGCACACCTAATTTAATCAAAGATTAAAATTTATTTAAAATTGGATTTGTGCTTTTGGGACTTATACAATAGTAATAAAATCTAGCAATAATGATAAAATATATGAACATGAAATAAACCTATACTAGACAAAGTTCCCAAACTCAATCATTGATTTGGGAGGTGTCTCAATAGAAATAGGCATCCTTTGAAATTCCTCCATCAAACTTTGTGAAGGTTTGACAAAAAACTCTACTTGCTCTGGAAGGATCTCAAAATCTTTCCTATCGTCTGAGGGAGCATGAGTAGGAACACGTGTGTAAACTCTTGTGGGCGAATATCAGGGAGTACGTGGATGTGAAACTCTCCTAAGATTAAAATAAAACCCCCGAAGTGTGACAACCCGCCTACTAAAATAATAGGTGGCCAACCCAATACTCCAATAATCACAGGAATCATAGATGGTCCATTCTTAGCATCACTGTCGATTAAAATAATAGTATGAGATAACCACCAATCATTTTAGAAAACGGACTGTCAATTTAACAATTTAGAAAGTAAAATAAAAACACTTAGACAATCCCATTTGCAAAAACAGTGGATACCAAAAATCAATGGATAAAGAATGACAATATAAAAAAATATCACCGAATAAGCTATCGGTGAACAGACCAATACAAATAATTACATCGAGTATTACATTTCAATATTTACAATATAATGAATGAGTGCAATACCTTGGGCAAAACACGCCCGAATAAATATACTGAACATAACTAGAGTGCAATAGAAAGAAGCGTCTAATACAAGTAACCTACAACATCCGCAATATGCTGTAGCTCCATGACAACTGAAAGGGAAATGTAATCACGGGTGTCCATGCGGTAGAGCACCTGTAACGGCAAGGATATGCAGGAACAGAGAAATATAGATACGGGTCAGGGCCTGGTTTGATATGATTACCATGTGACTAAAAATGCATGACAGCTAAGTGCGTAATTCTCTCGCAGATAACAGTAATATTTCTCACCTCTCAATCTAGCAGCAACCTACCGCAATATTATGAGATGTTCTAGTTAACCCTAAGTACTAAGGGCTAACTTCTCCCCAGTCTCAACTATATGCCCTATTCGTGTGGGGGGTGTCTCGCAAAGCGAAATCCAAACAAGGAACCCCCCCGATACACTACTACTTAGGCATGGTTGATCGTTGAGATCCATTAGATCCTTAGCACGAAATAATCAATAAATGTATGTGTGTGCATAAGTGTGGGAGGTTACATCTACAGCTACTCAAATAAATGAAATAAAACCCATCCATCATCTAGTGGAAAAATTCCTAATTTCTTTCTTTAGGAATATACATATAAATGGTACAACATTTTATCAAATGTTTACTAAATTTCATTCATCATATACTATTTCATTTCGAAATTCCATTCCTTATCAGGAAATATAATCATAGTTTTTATGCTCTTTATGGCATTTATCTCAATTACACTTTTTGTTAAAATCTCTTCCTTATCAGGAATATATTCATCATTACATTCTCTTTATGGCATTTCATCGTGCTCTTTGTGGCACTTTCTCATGCTCTTTGTGGCATTTCAATTGTGCTCTTTATGGCACCCATCAAACAATCAAGTCCAACTTGATCTAGCATACTTATAAATATATATATATATATATATATATATATATAATGATTCTAAGACCGCCCATCCGGGTTTCCCCACTGTGCGCGCCCTTAAATGGCTATCATCTTCCAGGGCCACCAAGACAACCTGGGGTCCTATCGAAACGTCGGGAGGCGGCCACGTGCCTGCGGGATAGTCAAGACCACACCCGGAATCTCCTAACCAGTGCAGAAAAATGTATATCAACAAACGCTCACATGGCCTAGGGACTATATCCACCCTGCATTCATTAGCCAGGGGGCTTCACCACAACGCGCACAACTTCCCTTATGATAGCGATTTAGAGAGGTGTGTATCCATAAATTAACATTTATGAAAACATTACTTTTTCCATTTTGAAAACTTCCAATTTTATTCTTTCCAAAATCATTCATTTAACTATTAAGCCCCAAGTTTTAGAATGTTCATTTCATTCTTATTAAGTCATATTTTAAAAAAATGACCTAAGACCCAAAGTGCCACTAACCTCAAAATAGCCTCCAAGAGTTCATATTATTTCATAAACCCTCAAAGTGAGTCTCCATAATGGAGTGTCTCCCAAAAGCTCAACATTAATATTGTAATCTTCAAATTTTACTTTAGGTTAACCTCCTATGTCATTCGGACATTAACCTATACAAACTAGCCCTCGGGTAAGACCCAAATATCCCATCTTAACCTAGGACATTAGTCTACCCAATAACAACCCTTTAGGACTCCCCATTACTTCCCAAAGGAAGGTCCCTAAACCTTGGACCTAAAAAGAAAAAGGGCTAAAAATCAAACTAGGAAAATCTCACAAAAAACAGGGCAACCGAATCGATTCGCCCCTTGGGCTGAATCAATTCGCCCTGGCGAATCGATTCGCTAAACAACCGAATCGATTCGATGAGTAAAAACTGACTTTCTGCAATTGTCGAATTGATTTGGTTTTAACCTGAATTGATTCGGTCTGCCAGACCTGTATCCCTCTCCTCATCCGAATCGATTCGCCCCTAGGGCCGAATCGATTCGGTCCTGAAATTTTGCCCAGTTTGGGCTACGGGTTGTATGAACCCTAAAATTCCAAAACCTCAAATCTTTGATTTTATCCAACATCAACAACATCTCATTCTCCTAAATCATTTCTACACCATTTATAACTAATAATTCATCCTCAAATCAAATTAAAACTAAGATTTAAGGGTTTAATCATCAAAATCAACAAATACCCATTTATGGGTTAAATCTCCAAAACCTAACTATACATGCAAATTTATCACATTAAATCACATCTAGCAAGTAAGAAACTTGCCTCGAAGTTCGTAGTCTCTGATCCACCTTCGGTAGCAATGGAATTCCGGCCCAAATCTTCATTTCTCTCTCTTTTCTCTCCATTTCTCCCAACTCTCTCTTCTCTCTCTCTCTTTCCCCTTTGGCTTCTAACACAAATGAAGAAAGGAAAAGGGGTGGGGGACTTATACGGGTATCAAAACATAAATCCCCACCTTTAATTGCTAATACACCACTAAAATGACTCGTAACCACTTAATTGAGCCATAACGCGTAAAAAGTGCCCGAAACCCAAAAATACAACATGGCACTTATATCGACTATCTCGACTATTCTAAAAACAACTGCACCCCCTAATTTGGCATTCGGGAAAGTGTGAACTATTTTTACGTTCCAATTTCATTTTATTTCATTAATTATACCCAAATTTAAATATAGGTCATAACCGTGGTTTTACACATAACGACGCAATAATACACAATATAATGCCATTTACCTTCTCATAACGGTAAATAGGCAAAATATAGTAAATATTATCCCTAAGTCTCACGGGAAATAATATTTACTCCAACATCCCCAATTTTATAAAATTAGCCCATCAGGAAAAATAGTATAAAATAGTCGCTCAAAAACCTGGGTTGTTACATACTCCCCCCTTTAAAGGGGAATTTTTCCCTCAAAATTCAGGCGTAACCCATAACCATATAAAGGATATACTATACTAAAAACCGTGCTACCATACTAGCAAACCCCTCTGCAGTGCAGCGTCCCCATAGGACTCAGACTAAGGTCATTACTATTCGATCTCAGTCCCCAACATCATGCTATAACATAGCGCCAAATCATTCCTCATGAACTATCGATCCCACCCTTCTACTAAGGGAGAAGATACTTACACAATCTCGGCACACATTGCCTTACTTCGAAACACATTACACCCTTACTAGGGATAACTACACTAACTTACAATCTCTAACCCCAACACTACTAACTCCCATTCGCGTTGGCGTATCCCTCGGCGTAGCCCTCAAACGAATTCGGCTCAATGAGCCCAATCTTGAAAAAGATATTCTCGGACTACTCCAAGCCCAAAAATATTCCATTCCAACAAACAAACAAGGCACACTGCCAACTATACTAGGCTACACACGGCATCCTACTCATAAGAGACGATCCAAATTATCATACGGAAATTCGATCCATAAGAACTACTACTCCAATACTTCCTTTAAATCAAACCCACCCATCCATTTATGAGTGGTAGGATATACCCCATATCCACACGGTTCCTATTTCTTCCTGGAAACTTTACCAGTACCTTGACACGAATGTCTCCCTTAGTTCACCACTGTTTGATAGAAACCGCATACAGTTCTAGAACTACTACCAAGAAGAGATGGGCATACACTTTTGTACTTAGTCCGCCCATTTCCATTGAGTCAGCAGCGATTGGTCCAATGATACACAATTTTCTCCACTAGAATCATGACTGTATCATTATCGACAATCCGATAAGGATGTCCACGGATAGACCCGTCCTCATTCCACACTACTCTATACATACTAGTAGGTGAAAGGGTCAATCACGGACATAAATGCTCTTACAATAGAGCCCCCTCGGTTAAAATCGTTCCATTGGCATTCCATGCCACGATTTAAACTCTAAGACGGTTTCTACTCGACGCCTATACTACTCCCATTCGCATTGCCTTAGCGAAAGGGAATACTCTATCGCTAGTCCTTCACAATTACCAACTGGATGCTCGTGAAAGACCCAAATTCCTGCCCAGGAAGTAGTGCCTCTAATTCTTTAAGGAGAATACTACCACTATGAATTTTAAATCAAGCGGGGGATGACACTTCATAAAAGGGTGAGACACATGAACAATAGGTCTATGCCCCCGTGCTAGTACATCCCGTTCCTGGCTAAGACTCGTTCTTTAAATCCACTCTCGATCATAACAACACGAGTGCAGGAGAAAAAGTCAGCTTCTACTTCAACTACTCAAAAGTAGGTTACCAATGTAACCCTCTATCTACGAGAGGCCTCACCACTAATGGCCTATCGTTCCAATTAGCTCGAGATCCCATACTTCTTGTCTAGGGACCAAATCCTACTTAGAGTTAACCCACTCCCTATTGTGGTCAACTCCCTACCATCCTCCTAAACTTAATGTCACATGCCCTAAGGGCCTAGCGTCCTAAGAATCCTAAGGTCGATCTATATTCTATCTAGACTAGTCGTATAAGTATAATACTAAATATATCCCTCGTGTCCAAGACCTTTCCCAACTTCCGACATTAGCTCGGTTTCATGCGTGGGACGTCTCGCCGAAGCGAAATCTAAACAAGGAACCCTCCCGTTACATTACTACCTCGCATTGTCGGTCGTCGAGAAGTAACGGTCAGAGACACATGATCGGGAACAGCGAAATCCTAACTCGAAACTCTACTAATACATATATACTTCTACGTCCTACCATAACAATCGACTGAGGCATTTACCTTCAGTAAGACGCCACCAATACTTTCTCCCAAGATACACAAATACCTATTTTCAAATGGCCTTCTCATTAAGGCACAACCATAAGTCTCTATCGGACTTTCATCATCTTAGTCTTCCCCACATTGATCAGAGGAAAACTATCATAGTGCTCATATATTGCACATCAACTTAGACCTTAATCAGTCATATACGTGATTCTTGGCTAAACCTTCCAACCCAACACTTAACCAACAGAAAATGAAAAAAAAGAACAGAAAGAAAAGAAAAATGCACATCTCTCCACTCCCAACGTCATTAAGGTTCATGCGTGGAGCGTCTCGTCGAAGCGAAATCCAAACAAGGAACCCCTCCACACAATCCCCTTAACTAGCCGGTCGTGGAGATAAGGCACAACATACACAAGCAAAGCAAACAAAGCAAGTAAATAGAATAAAAACAAAAATAAAGGAAACTATCTACATACCGTAAACCACCTCTATAAAGTCTCGACCCGTATCTAGGGGAGATATTATAGAACAACTAGTCCTTCTCCCAGAACTAGAAATAGGATAGCCTCGCGATTTATTCGCTTGCTATCACACCAACCCCATCTAAGAAGATCCCTACTCGTATAATACATATAATACAAGTAGTACATACCACACATATCATCACTCGCCCCATAACGAGTGAAAGGAAAATACAAAACGTCCCTATCATGGAAGTCATATAGATATATTTACTATATACATATAAAAATATACACCGATACTACCACAAGCTCGATATACACACCCGAAATCTAGGGTTAACACCATACTACTCCATCTTACCTTAAGGAATGCACCACTCGCACCCTAGTTGGAAATCCCACCAACATACTAGCCAATCTCCTTGGCTACTACCAATGGTTCCAAGACACGTCACTCAAGTATTATCTGAACCAAACTACTTCCATCAATGTCTCCACTAGGAGTCCCATCCCTGCCGGTTATCTTCGATCGACAAGATCAGAACGCGTAGTTCCCTTGACTTCTTCAGTAAAGAGAACATTCTTTCAGCCTCCCCGGCCTTAGCTCCACAAGTCTTCCCCGGGTGGATGTTCGCCAATGGGGTCTCATGAACACTACTTCTCTAGAAGTGTTACCAGCACTTACTTACTAGCTTAGCATTTCCACTAAAAGGCTTTCTCTTATGGGCAAAACATCCTGCCCCACCATAAAGAGGCGACTATCATTTTCGCCACTTCAACCTTACTCTAATGGGTGAAAGGTCCTCTTCAAACCCTCACACCTGGGCACTTCTATACCCATCCCTTAGGCCAAAACTCTCGGGCCTTACGTTCTCACCGAACGAGGTTACACTTCCTCTATCCAACCGAACTTCAATATGGGGTCCTTGTCAAGGACCTCTCAACTTCCAATTGACATTGCTTGGAATCCCAAGCATAGTACCACTCTCTACCGACATCGGTACTTGGGAAAACTATTTTCACCGTACTTAGTAGTCATGGCAGCAATATAAAATAATGCTAGAAAGGGAGAGACCTCCAAAGCGGCCCTTATTACCGACCACAACCTACAGCTTATAGTAATACCATCCTATAACGTCTTCACAACAGCCTTCCTCAACGCCCTTCATCTGACGACTTACAAGTCTCACCTGAATGATCAAAAGATCTTCGGGGTTCTCATACCATAGCAGGAGAATGAAATCTCACAAGAGAATTCAACGACCTTATTCCTAAGGCTCTACATCAAACATAGAGAAACGCAGAAGACGTAGAACATCCGCACAGATTCCTAAGGACTCTAGAACCTAATGCTCTGATACCATCTGTGACAACCCACCTACTAAAATAATAGGTGTCCAGCCCAATACTCCAATAATCACAGGAATCATAGATGGTCCATTCTTAGCATCACCGTCGATTAAAATAATAGTATGAGATAACCACCAATCATTTTAGAAAACGGACTGTCAATTTAACAATTTAGAAAGTAAAAGAAAAACACTTAGACAATCCCATTTGCAAAAATGGTGGATACCAAAAATCAATGGATAAAGAATGACAATATAAAAAAATATCACCGAATAAGATGTCGGTGAATAGACCAATACAAATAATTACATTGAGTATTACATTTCAATATTTATAATATAACGAATGATTGCAATACCTTGGGCAAAACATGCCCGAATAAATATACTGAACATAACTAGAGTGCAATAGAAAGAAGCGTCTAATACAAGTAACCTACAACATCCGCAATATGCTGTAGCTCCATGACAACTGAAAGGGAAATGTAATCACGGGTGTCCATGCGGTAGAGCACCTGTAACGGCAAGGATATGCAGGAATAGAGAAATATAGATACGGGTCAGGGCCCGGTTTGATATGATTACCATGTGACTAAAAATGCATGACAGTTAAGTGCGTAATTCTCTCACAGATAACAGTAATATTTCTCACCTCTCAATCTAGCAGCAACCTACCGCAATATTATGAGATGTTCTAGTTAACCATAAGTACTAAGGGCTAACTTCTCCCCAGTCTCAACACTATGCCCTATTCGTGCGTGGGGTGTCTCGCAAAGCGAAATCCAGACAAGGAACCCCCCCCCGTTACACTACTACTTAGGCAAGGTTGATCGTTGAGATCCGTTAGATCCTTAGCACGAAATAATCAATAAATGTATGTGTGTGCATAAGTGTGTGAGGTTACATCTACAACTACTCAAATAAATGAAATAAAACCCATCCATCATCTAATGGCAAAATTCCTAATTTCTTTCTTTAGGAATATACATATAAATGGTACAACATTTTATCAAATGTTTACCAAATTACATTCATCATATACTATTTCATTTCGAAATTCCATTCCTTATCAGGAAATATAATCATAGTTTTTATGATCTTTATGGAATTTATCTCAATTACACGTTTTGTAAAAATCTCTTCCTTATCAGGAATATATTCATCATTACATGCTCTTTATGGAATTTCATCGTGCTCTTTATGGCACTTTCTCATGCTCTTTGTGGCATTTCAATTGTGCTCTTTATGGCACCCATCATACAATCAAGTCCATCTTGATTTAGAATAGTTATAAATATATATATATATAACGATTCTAAGACCGCCCGTCTGGGTTTCCCCACTGTACGCGCCCCTAAATGGCTATCATCTTCCAGGGCCTCCAAGACAACCTGGGATCCTATCGAAACGTCGGGAAGCGTCCATGTGCCTGCGGGATAGTCAAGACCACACACGAAATCTCCTAACCAGTGCAGAAAAATGTATATCAACAAACGCTCACATGGCCTAGGGACTATATCCACCCTGCATTCATTAGCCAGGGGGCTTCACCACAATGCGCGCAACTTCCCTTATGATAGCGATTTAGAGAGGTGTGTATCCATAAATTAACATTAATGAAAAACATTACTTTTTACATTTTGAAAACTTCCAATTTTATTCTTTCCAAAATCATTCATTTAACTATTAAGCCCCAAGTTTTAGAATGTTCATTTCATTCTTATTAAGTCATGTTTTAAAAAAATGACCTAAGACCCAAAGTGCCACTAACCTCAAAATAGCCTCCAAGAGTTCATATTATTTCATAAACCCTCAAAGTGAGTCTCCATAATGGAGTGTCTCCCAAAAGCTCAACATTAATATTGTAATCTTCAAATTTTACTTTAGGTTAACCTCCTATATCATTCGGACATTAACCTATACAAACTAGCCCTCGGGTAAGACCCAAATATCCCATCTTAACCTAGGACATTAGTCTACTCAATAACAACCCTTTAGGACTCCCCATTACTTCCCAAAGGAAGGTCCCTAAACCTTGGACCTAAAAAGAAAAAGGGCTAAAATCAAACTAGGAAAATCTCACAAAAAACAGGGCAACCGAATCGATTCGCCCCTTGGGCCGAATTGATTCGCCCTAGCGAATCGATTCGCTAATCAGCCGAATCGATTCTATGAGCAAAAACTGACTTTCTGCAATTGCCGAATCAATTTGGTTTTAACCCATATCGATTCGGTCTGCCAGACCTGTATCCCTCTCCTCATCCGAATCGATTCGCCCCTAGGGCCGAATCGATTCGGTCCTGAAATTTTGCCCAGTTTGGGCTACGGGTTGTATGGACCCTAAAATTCCAAAACCTCAAATCTTTGATTTTATCCAACATCAACAACATCTAATTCTCCCAAATCATTTCTACACCATTTATAACTAATAATTCATCCTCAAATCAAATTAAAACTAAGATTTAAGGGTTTAATCATCAAAATCAACAGATACCCATTTATGGGTTAAATCTCCAAAACCTAACTATACATGCGAATTTATCACATTAAATCACATCTAGCAAGTAAGAAACTTGCCTCGAAGTTCGTAGTCTCTGATCCACCTTCGGTAGCAACGGAATTCCGGCCCAAATCTTCATTTCTCTCTATTTTCTCTCCATTTCTCCCAACTCTCTCTTCTCTCTCTCTCTCTCTCTCCTTTGGCTTCTAACACAAATGAAGAAAGAAAAAGGGGTGGGGGACTTATACGGGTCTCAAAACATAAATCCACACCTTTAATTGCTAATACACCACTAAAATGACTCGTAACCACTTAATTGAGCCATAACGCGTAAAATGTGCCCGAAACCCAAAAATACAACATGGCACTTATATCGACTATCTCGACTATTCTAAAAACAACCGCACCCCCTAATTTGGCATTCGGGAAAGTGTGAACTATTTTTACGTTCCAATTTCATTTTATTTCATTAATTATACCCAAATTTAAATATAGGTCATAACCGTGGTTTTACACATAACGACGCAATAATACACAATATAATGCCATTTACCTTCTCATAACGGTAAATAGGCAAAACATAGTAAATATTATCCCTAAGTCTCATAGAAAATAATATTTACTCCAACATCCCCAATTTTATAAAATTAGCCCATCAGGCAAAATAGTATAAAATAGTCGCTCAAAAACCTGGGTTGTTACACGAAGGTGATCTCTTCTTTTATAATGGGAACAACCATAAATTGGATTAGGTATACATTAGTCAAAAAACCTAAGGCATGCTCTTCTTGGTGGTTTAGGATGAGGGACATAGGTATCTATCACAAACTCGAGAATCGGCTCGGGTGCAACATTAGACATGGATGCACCATCATAACCTATTCCTTGACACTCATTGAAACCTAAAATTGGAGAGAAGAGCATCTTTACCACCTTTTTAGATGTGTCCTCAAAGGTGATTTTGACCTCCCAGGCATGTTCAGGATCTTCCTTGAGTTAGGATACACGGGCTTCAAGTGTCTCATTAGTCTCTAATGAAGATTGAAGATATCTTATAAGACTAGACACAATGTTGGTAAAATCGGTCTTCTCCTTACAAACCACAATCAATTGCTCACACAAAAAACTTTCCACTTCTTAAGTTGACTCAACGATGCCTCACAATCTCTTAAATAAATCACCATTTTTTCTAAATAAATACCCTAAGAGTAAAACTTCTCTTTTGATTTTTGGTTCTTAAAGACTCTTTGTAAAGTTCGGTGTATGCTTTTTGTAGACCACTTACTACCTCATACAAAATATCCTCATTACTCTCACTCTCTCTAAAATAGTTTGACAAAGTGTTAAGGCTATCACGTTTAGAAATGTCCTCTTCGGTGTGGGACGAACTAGAAGTACTAATTTGAGTGGCCATGAATGCACATAAATTAGGTTCATGCGGTGTTTCATCCCCATAATCCACCGACTCGACATCACTATCGCTTTTGTATACATCTTTTCCATTGCCCTATCTCTTTAGTCTAGTGGCACACTTGTATGCTTTATGACCCTTGCTCTCACACTCATAATATCTCACCTCATCTTTCTCTCAAGCATCCTTATCCTCATTACCATTTTATTTTTCTCAAAACTTTTGTTTTCTTTGGGAGAATTGTCTTTCTTAAATTTGAGATTTTTTTTGAAATGTTTAGCAAATAAGGAAAGATTATCACACTTAAAATCAAACTCGGACTCCAAATCACAAACTTTTTCCTCTTTCTTTTTAGGCTGGGCCTTCAAAGCAATTCATTTTTCCTTTTTCTTTTTAGTTTTAGGGAATATATTGATTTCCTAAGTTTGAAGGTATCCTACGAGTTCTTTTAACCTAAGAGTATCTAAAATTTTAGGACAGTGACTTTAGGGATAAAAATGGATGGAAGGGATCTCAAAATATTTTTCACAACGCGCGTCTCAAAAATTTTCTCACTTAAATTAAAACTATAATTGACTATAACAGATAAACATACATAAAACTCATTAAAGGTATTGGTCTCTGGCATAGTAATAGTATTAAAATGCGTGGTGAGATTTTGAAGCTTGGAAGCTTTCACAGCGTTGGTATCCTCGTAAGTGAATTGGAAAGTATCTTATTCTTCCTTAGATATGGTGCACATCATAATGTGACGAAACTCGTCAGGTGTGACATCTCTGAAAATGACACTTAAATCATGAGAGTTGAAATTACTCCATTTAAATTCTCCATCTATCCAACAGATGACGAGTTTAGTACTTATGACATCACCATTAGTCACAGTGGGTGGAGTGCACCCTCTTTCACACATAAGCCAGACCCTTTCATTAATACATTTTAATACCGACCTCATTCTATCTTTCCAACAAGCATAATTTAACCCATAAAAAATTGGAACCCTATTATACAAATTATCCATTTTAACCCAATTTAAATATCACGTAACAAAATAGTGTAACCTACTTTGATACCGATTTGAAAACGCAAGGGCCGCTGGGGCTAATTGGAATATACACACACAAATATTCAATTTTTAATTTTTTTTATCTTGATTAATAATTATGTGTGCATGCAAAATAAAGTCCAAATCAAAATCATATCCAACCCACGCAATCAAACCATGCATATCAAAAGGTGAGGTAAAATTCCTTTAGGGCAAAAGATATATTTAGCACTATAAAGATTTTGACAGTTTTAATGACTTACGGACTACTTAGAACTCTACTAAGTATAATGACTGAGTATTCAAATCTTTAAACGATATGGAATGGTCCAGTATCCTCCACGGGAATCAACTCTTCCATCGGTATCCACTGATGAGCCATAAGATTACGAAATCGTTTCTTCTTTAGCCTTAGAGTCTCAACTTTATAAATCAGCAGTAGAGTAAACTCTATAAGGTTTTGATGTTGTATTTGGAAACTAGTGTTTGACACTTAACAAATCATTCTAGGGGATGAGTGATTTGAAAAAATAAATCTTGTTTTAAAGAACAAAAAGATGAACACTTTTGGAACAAGTATGGGAATTTTGTTTTCGCCAAAAGTCTCGTGAAGAACTATTTAAAATAGTTTTTTTATATAAAAAAACACCAATTTCGAGGTGGTTCTCTCATTCGAATGAAAATGAAATATCGTTTGAATGCAAACTATGGTTTCATTCTAATGAGTTGAAGTCTCGTTCGAACTAAATGCTCATTTTGTTCGATTATCTTTCCAAGGAACTTCCAATGAGAGTTTCTCTTCCAAAAAGAGACCATCTCGTTATTTGTTCATTAAAAGTTAGTTCTAATGGGTTAAGCACTTTGTTCCAACGATATTTGATCTCGTTCGAACGAGAAAAATATCTCGTTCTAACGAGATTGGAATTTGGTTCCAATGAACTAAAATTAAAAAATATATATTTTCTAAATCGGTTTATAAAAAATGTCTCCAGTAAAAAAAATAAATATTCAAGAATGATTTTACCAAGTAAAATCAATACCACAAGACCATATATCTCCATAAAATATTTGTAACGATTTCAACAGATTGAATCTCAAAATTGAAGCTCGATTACTAACACATCTTCAATTGACCGTGGAGGTAAATACGTATATAGTTTTCAGTTTGTAATGGGATACGCCAAGATAACAAAGCTATGAGCAATTATAAAACTTGCTCTTACATGGAGGAGGTCAGAATATTAGATAAAAGAGAAGGGAGGTAAGGGCTTTCAGTGGAGGAAAATATGCTGAGGGAGGAGAGAAGGTGAAAAAGGGAGAAGAATGATTTAGGAAGAAATTATTTGGCTTCAAAAGTCACGAGAATTATCGTTAAGCTTTAATCATATTCAAAAAATTAGTAGTGGACGGGGAACAATTTGAAGAAGTAAACAAGTTTAGGGGAATATATCTCAATCTTATTAGTATTTATATAAAGAGGAGTCGTTGCACCCTAATATGGATGGGGACGAGATGGGGAGTATTTATGGGGAGGAAGCTAAGATGTTAGAGAGGGCCTTTATAGTGGAGGAGGTCGTGAAGGTTCTGAGATTTATAAGTGGAAATAAGGCCCGACCCTGATGGTTTCACCATGGCCTTCTTTAAGCATTTTTGGTAAGTGGTGAGGGGGGAAGTGATGGCATTCTTGTTCAATTTTCATGACAGAAGATACGTTATGAGGATTATTAATGCGACGTTCATAACTTTGGTTTTGATAGATGTTCGAGATTTTAGACCGGAGGATTATGGACCCAATCATTTTAGAATCACAAAATTTGTACGAATAATTTTTCAAATATTGTTCATAGCATAGGCCAGTTTATAATTTTGGCCAGTTTGGCTTATCTCGTTATAAATCTTCATGCACCGTCACGACGAACCGAACTCAATCATCTCCAAGTTTGAAGACTTTTGAAATCCCATATTTGTATAAATAAATATAGAGTTTAAATTAATTTACAGAAATTAATTTTGGGATGTTTTATTTTTCTCAAAAACAAACAAGGCTTTTTAATTTTAAAAAGAAAAATATTTTAGTTTAAACCTTGTTTAAACGAGATGGACATCTCGTTCAAATGAGATGGTGATTTAGTTAGAAGGGTCGTTCATAGTTTTTTTAACGTGCTTTGATCGAGGGTGTACTGTTTTAAGTCGTTTGAAGGTCGTTTAAAGTTTATTCAAATGAGATTGCTTCTTAGTTCGAACGAGATTTTATTTCATTCAAACGAGAGGCACTTATCGTTCAAACAAGCCTTTAATTACATTCAAACGAGCCAACCGCCTAAATTTTTTTGAACAACCTATAAATACCTATTTCGTGTTCAGTTTTTCTAAAACTTTCGCCAGATTCGTTTCTGCATATATTTTGCGAAAGTTCTTTTTCTTTTGGTGATAAAAAATAGTTTTGGATTCACAGCATACATCTTGAAAATCGTTCTTGTGAATTGATTTAGACCCTAGAAATTTTTGTATCATTATATACACATTATGGAGGGGTACTCCATCGCTGACTTGTGATACCCGAGGGAACTCAATGTTGAAGATAAAGGCTAAGGCTAAAGGAGGATTGTGGTCTTGTGATTCTTGCGGGGATCATAGTTGTGGACGAAGGCCACCTGCGGTAGATTCGTCTACTGTAGATTCCTTCATAGAATTTGTAAGTTGTGATTTGTAAATTTTATAAATTGAATAAAAAAAATTCCCGAAGGTGATTTTTCCTAAAACTTTGCCTTTGTTGAGTGCGTGATTTGATATATATATTTTATCACTTAGATGTATGTTTATGATAAAAAGATAAATTAATTCTTCACTCTGAGATTGGAATTTTTATCGAGCATATCTGTTTCCGCATTTTCATAGTGGTATTGTTGTCGTCCACTCTCTCTCAGTGGTGTCAGAGCATTCTTACCTTGCCATTTCAAATTGATATCAAAGCAGGTTCCACTAAGTTATTGTGTTAGATCTTTGTTTAGTGCTTTTTAGGGTGGTTTTTATCTTTCTCTCTTGGTTTGTTTTTTCTCGATGGATTCCCATAATTTTGACGACTTAAATATTTTGAATTTGAAGTTTGCTAAAAGAATTGAGATTCTTGAAAAAGAAAATTTCGTTTTAAGGCTTATATGGAACTTTTGCAAAATGTTCAAACTCAAAGAGATTTTTTTCGTGAGAAACTTGTTGACATGGATCCAAAATTTAAAATTTTAGAGTTATCGAAGAGAGAAAGTGATGATAGAGTCCATTTTTTAGAAAAAGAATTGGAGGACTTTAAAAATTCTAGGGTTAATGTATGTGCCAGTGAGGATAGTGTTTTGATTATTAATTATAAGGTGCGTGAGAAGACTCTTAGGGATAAGTTTTGTCAAATTGAGGGGGAGCAAGATAACCTTCTAAAAATGATTAAAAATATGAATAAGGTGTCCTTAAAATTGAGAGAATCTAATTCCTTGCTTGAGTAAATAAATTTGAAGTTAAAATATGATTAAAAAGACTCGAGTAGTTTTAGTAATAATGGTACTGGCTCACATGTTTCTAATGTTTTCAATGTCAAAGCTAAGACCACTGTTTGTTTTAGAGGGTCAACCGCATCCAAAGACGTTCAAAAAGGTTAATCCATAGGTAACATCCCTCACATTTACACATTTTCTCATTATAGTAGGAATGGTCACCTTAGGCATTTTTGTTATGATCTTGGTAAAGATCCTAGGAAGTTGATGTCTAGTGTTCCTTTGGTTCCTAAATCCTGAGGCATTAAGTATACTATTTGGATTAGAATATTTGTTTGGGAGGAGCTAGATGTTAGACTTGTTGATTCTCACATGCTTGCACATGATGCTTCACATGCTATATCTTATGGATGATTGTTTGCATGATTTTGTTTGTCCTACTCTAATTGTATTTCATGATATATGTTTGCTAGTGTTATGACATGTGTATCTTTTGTATGATATTTTACTTTTATTAAGTCATATTGGAAAAATAGAAAAAATATTTTATTTTGATAATTTTTTTGAAAAATTTAAAAAGATTTTTGATTTTTGTGTATTTTAGTTTTACACATTTGGTGTGGCACATTGGTGTGCTTAAATCCAATTCACTCCGCAATTACCATGTGGCTAGGACATTTGGTTATTACTTTAGATACTTAGATTGATTTTAACCATTTTTTATGGAGTTCTTTCGAACTTGATTTGCTTTACGGATTCGACTTTGTATATGCCTCCGCACACACATGCATGAGCTTGTTGGATTTTGAGTTCAAATTCATATTTGAGCTTGGTGAGATGTTCTCTCATTAATTTTTTCATCCACCTGTTTATGTGACTATAGGAGATTTACCGTTACTCGTGAGAGATTTTGTTTATTATTAAAAAAATATCAGTGTACAAGGGAAAGGGTTGCGAAAGATAGGTTGACTTTGCATGAAAGCCACTGTTTGAAAAGAGCCCAAGAAAAAATAAAGGCAATAAAAAGAGAAAAATATTCCAAAAAGGGGCCAATATAGTTAAATTTGTTTGATCTTGAAAAAAAAATCACTTCAAAATAAAAGAACATAAAATATAAGATTTGTTTATCGTTTGAGGGTGTTTAGTTAAAGATTGCACAATGAATCCTAATATGCTTATTTTGTCATGACGCTATTGATTTGTAGAATCATCAATATTATAAGCTTTTGTGAATTGTGCTTGTTTTGTTCATTAAGTTCCACTTTACTTCTCACTTGAGGCTAAATCATAGTTTGATAAAGTTTTGTGGTCAATTAGAACTTCTTGAATGTATTTAAGTGTTTAGGTTGTAATTATTTTGTTACTAGTTCATGCCCATTCATTCCATCCCACATGTTTAGACACATCAAAACTATGCTAGTGTGTAAAGATTATGTGATATGTGTCATATTTTGCGGTTATTTATACTTATACATGTGTGCCGAATTTTCATTGATATTATGTTGTATTTGTGAAATTTGTTTTTTTGAAAAATTAAAAATTTTCAAAAATAGTTATTGTGTTCGCCTTTGAGATGATCATTACACATGCTTGATTTATATCTTTTTGTGATGATATCTTATCTTCTATGTGATGCTTCGTATTTCATGCCTATGTTTCTACATTTTTGTCTTTTTCGGATAAAAACAAAGGGGGAGAGGAAATTAAAAGTGAATTTGATGGGTTTGATTTATGGGGGAGAATTTATGTATGAGTTTTATTTATTTCAAACCCGATGCGTCACGAGGGATATTTCTGTTTCATGTGTGAAGGTTTCTCTTCTGCATTTCTCAAGAAGATTAAAAGATTAAGGGAAGATCAAGAAACAGAAGAAGAAGTTTGAAAACAAAGAGACTTAAGCCATTCTGTTCTAGGGTTAGGAAGGGTGTTAGGATTTTTATCATAGGAGACTTGATTTTAATTTGGTGTTCCATTATATTTGTTTGTTTTGTACCAGAATATCCAAAAGGAGAGATTTGTAAGAACAATTTTTCTAATATTGTTCATAACATAAGCCATTTTATAATTTAGGCTAGTTTGGCTTATCCCGTTACAATTCGTCACGCATTGTCACAATGAACCGAACTCAAGCATCTCCAAGTTTGAAGACTTTTTGACATCCCATAATGGTATAAAGAAATTTAGAGCTTAAATTAATTTACAAAAATTAATTTTAGAATGTTTTATTTTTCTAAAAAATGAACAGGACTTTTTAATTTTAAAAAGAAAAATATTTTAGTTTGGACCTTGTTTAAACGAGATTGTGATTTCGTTAGAAGGATCGCTTGTCGTGTTTTCTAACGTGCTTCGATCAAGGACATACAATTTTAGGTCATTTGAAGCCTATTCAAATGAGATTGCTTCTTCATTAAAACGAGATTTTATTTTGTTCAAATGAGATGCACTTGTCATTCGAACGAGCCTTGAACCTCGCCTGATAATTTGTGAACGTTTTATGAATACTTGTTTCGTGTTCAATGTTTCTAAGACTTTTTCCAAATTCATTTTTGCATATCTTTCACGAAATTTCTTCTTTGTTTAGTGTTCTAAAACACTTTTGGATTCACAAAATACATCCTGAAAATTATTCTTATGAATTGGTTTAAACCTTAGAAAGTTTTGTATCCTTATATAGACCTTGTAGAGAAGTATTCCATAAATGACATGTGATACTTGAGGGAACTCACTGCTGAAGACAAAGGTTGAGGTTGAAGGAGGACTGCGGTCTTGTGATTCTTGTGAGGATCATAGTTGTGGACGAAGGTCACCTGCGGGAGATTCGTCTACTGTAGATTCCTCTATAGAATTTGTAAGTTAGGATTTGTAAATTTTGTAAAGTGAATAAAAGGTTTTGCCCTGAGGTGAGTTTTTCTAAAACTTTGCCTTTGATTAATGCTTGATTTGATTTATCTATTCTGTCACCTAGATGTATGTTTATGATAAAAAGATAAAATTAACTGCACACTCTGAAAATGGAATTTTTGTTAAGCATATATGTTACCGTATTTTCATAGTGGTATTAGTGCCTTCTACTCTCTCTAAGTGGTGTCAGAGTATTCTTACCTTTCATTTTCAAAATTCTTTCATGGGAGGAAGGCAAATCCTCGATGCAGTTCTAGTGGCTAATGAGTGTGTAGAGTCAAGGGTTAGGAGTGGGGAACCTGGAATTATTTTCAAATTAGATATTGAAAAGGCGTATGATCACATCAATTTGGGTTTTCTGTTATAATTTCTATAGAGGATTTTATTTGGAGAGAGGTTGTGTCGATGGATAAAGAGTTGCTTCTCATCTGTTAGGTTCTCAATACTAGTTAATTAGGCTCCACGGGGGTTCTTTTCCAACTCCTGAGGCCTTCGGCAGTGTGAACCTTTGTCTCCATTTCTTTTTATTTTGGTGATGGAGTCCTTTAGTCAGATGTTGGGTTAGGTGGTATAGTTAGGGTTGATTAGCTAATTAGCTGATTCGAAATTGGGCATCCGAGTGCGAGTTCAATTAGGGTCTCCTATTTATTATTTGTAGATGATATGATTATTTTATGTAAAGAAGAAAAAGGCCAGGTGAGATCTTTAAGACTTCTTATGATGTGCTTTGAGGAAGTATTAGGACTACATATTAATGCCGAAAATGTGAGACGATTCAGGTATAGGGAGGTGAGAATGTGGGTCTTCTGGTAAGTATGCTAGGATGAAGAGTGGTTAATATCCCTTTAACATAGCTCATATTTTTATTAGGAGCTAAGTACAAGACTAAAGCTATATGGGACCCCATTCTGGAAAGGGTCAAAAGGATATTGGTGGGATATAAGAATTGTTATATGTTAATGGGTGGGAGGTTAACATTGATAAAAATCATTTTGTCAAGTTTACTAACTTAATTTTTGTCCATTTTATCATTGCTAGGTTCATTGCATAAGATATTAATGAAGATGATGAGATATTTTCTGTGGAGAGGTAATGAAGATAGTTTTAAGTACTGCCTAATGGGTTGGGAGGAAGTGTGCAAGCCGATTAAGGAGGGGTACGGGAGTGAAGAACCTAGAATATTTCAATAGAGTATTGTTAGGTAAATGGTTATGGAGATTCTCTCATGAGGATAATAGGTTCTGGAGGAAAGTAATGGTTGATTGGGAGATGTACACATCTCAGATGGGGACCTAGAGTGGGGAGTTTTGCCCTTGGGGTGGTTTGTCAAATTATATTTCGAATGACTGGGGGGAGTTCAATAGATACACGAAGTTTCATTTGGGGAATGGTAATAGGATTAGATTCAGGACGGATATGTGGGGAAATAATGTTTCTCTGGGAAACCAATTCCCCAGGATATTTAGAATAGGATGGGATAAGGAAAATTTGGTAGCTAACCATATAATCACGATTGAGAGTTCAGTTGTATGGAACCCAAAATTCAAAAGACGCTAGAGGAACTGGGAATTAGAGGAAGCTGAGGAATTCTTCAATCGATTGGGAACGATGCCTATCCCACCGAGAGGAGAAGATGATTTGAGATGGGTGTTAAGTAGGAGGGGATGTTTACTGTAAGAGGGTAGTGGCGCTGGGGTCTATGAATATACAAAATTTAGTGAGGTGTGATCCACTCCATGGAAGCTTCCTTCAAGGTTTTGAAAGCTTCAAGGGTAACAAAAAGATGAAAACTAACCTTTCTGGTAAAATGGGGATTGTATGATTGCTGAATATGGAAGACGATGATTAGCTATGAATGTTTCAGTAATAAAAAAAGAGAAAAGGGTTCACTTGGAAGTGATGATTCTTGGGAGAGAAGAGATAAGCACTTCAAGTACTAAGGAGAGAGAAGGTAGAAAATATATTTTGGGTCTATTTGTGTAGAGTAACACTCCTTTAATTATGTTATATGGCTTGACCTTGCCTAAGTGCTCTATTTATAGGTGAATACGAAGGTTGATGTATGTGGCATGTGTGCACTACATTGATATTCTTTGAGACAAGTTTGGTAGAGATAGAGAGAATCCACCACCACTACCTTGCACTGTTGAGGAGGTTGTCAGTTGTTACAATGCCATAGTCCAAAGGGAGACAATTTATGATCCCAAGGATACTCCAACTGTGGAGCCAGATGAAGAGATAAGAGTTAATCCTAAATATTTCCGGATCCATCAAAAGTTTGGTCATCCAACGACAACTTGCTTTACACTAAGGAAGATTATAAAAAAACACATGAAAGCAGGGACTCTGCGAATCCCTCGGGAGAATGTCAACAATAACCCACTACCACTACATATAACTAATCTGATAATTGCTTATGATGAAGAGGCTGAATGGGAGGTGAGGGAGCTAGAAATTGAAATGTAAGAGTTTGAGGAAGCATTGAAGGACTGCACCAGGGGAATGGCTAACTTGGTGATAGCCTACGATGAAGTTAGTTCCAGAGATGTGGAAGATGTGTACAATATGGATAATGAAGAAGTAGATCAGGGGCTGAAATATCATGTTATATCTCAGTCGCCCAAGTTATATTTTTTCTTCGATCGGGTGAGGATGTCGAAGGAAAGTCGGCCAGAGATAACACAAATGATCCTTGATATTGCACGAAAGAATGAAGTTCCATCGCTTAGATGGAGGGGGCCCTTGGACAGATTGGTGAGAAATTTCTTGTCCAAAGTGAGTTTCAGTGACTCCAATAGGGTTGTAAGGTTCCCACATAGTAGGTCGTTATATATCATGGGTAGTATCAATGTCGTAAGCTTTGCAAGGGATCTAATGGATGGGGGAGCATCTATAAGCATCATACCCATTGTGATACCTCGCTCAATAAAATAGCGCGTGATCAGTCCTATATCAAATTAAATAGGAATATCATATGGATCATCCTTAGCATCACTGTCGAAACCTTTTTACCTTACTAACCACCAAGTATCTGAAAAACTTGATGTCAAAATTTTAATCATTCTATTAACCAAGACATAATATAACGCAGAACAAAATAAACATCACATACTGATAGAGTCAAATCATCTCATCAAATAACTAAAACAAATTCTTGTCGAATAGACCATCGGCTAAATCCAAATCGAAATAAATTAACAGAGAGTAATAAGTCCCATACAATCAGAAATGAAATAACTGAATAAAACCTTGAGCGAACATGCTTGAGATAAACTGAGATAACATCCCTAAATTAGGAATAAAATAAGAGAAGCGTCTATCCAAATCCTATAACATCCACACATGCTGCAACTGCGAGTCCCTTGAGTTAATTCAAGTCTGGCGTCCTATTGCCTGGACATCTAAAATGTTTTGAAAATATTTGATAGCAAGGGTTAGAACCCAAAATATTTTAAAAATGTTTAGCAAGTGATTAAATTGTAGTAATTTAAAATGCATGAATGCTCTTCACATTTAAGCTAGTGTCGCACTCCCTTGAAGACAGACTCACCCCTCAATTAATGTGCACACTTAACTCTTTCTTTATATCCCTCCTATTCATCTACCCCGTAACTAGATAATTGATATAACTTATTTCAACCACCCTACTCAAACCCGAGTATGCTAAAGATATGATTTATAAGTTGTTAATCACATTAACTTAGTTAATCATTTTCCTATTTTAAATCCATATAACATTCACACCCATTATATAAGTAATACAATTCACTTCATGTATTTAATTACCCGTATATAACTATTTATCCCATTATATACGTAAAACTATGTTACAACATTCACACATATGTTGAATATATATATAATTCATCATTCCGAGTAATAACTCACTGGATGTATTCTCTAAAGTGCTATCATCCCAGACTACTCAGTCCCACCAGGAGTTCCGAGACAGCTATGGTCCGCCGAATCGAAACGCAAATAATAACTTAATGGAGGTGTTCATATTCCCCCGAGAATGAGGACATCATCTCAAAGCATCACCTCTGAAATTGAACGCTAGGATCCGGAGATATACTCGCTTTACTCCTTAAGCTAGGGGATTCACCCATATCGCGCAACCTCACTTGATAGCACTAGAGTATATAATTTAAATAAATATCTAGTCACTGATATTTATAAGCACACAATATATATATATATATATATATATATATATATATATATATATATATATATATATATATATATATATATATATATATATATATATATATATATATATATACTATCACACACCGTATAAATATATTTTAAATCCCAGCTTTACCGTGAACAAAAATTCGTAGCACTAGCCTATATTTTCCCCGAGTCTATGGTCCGACTATAATTTAATTAATTTGCTCATTAATTAATTTATTAACTTTTCGAGTCTATGGTCTGACTCTAATTTTATTAATTTACTCATTAATTAATCTATTGTCTCGGTGTCACTCAACCAATATACCCGGACTCGCTCACTTGGCCCGTATTTTAATATTACCCAAGTTTATATCCGGACTCCAAATTAATTTACTTCTCTCAATAATTAATTTTTAATACCTTGGATTCACTCAACCAATATACCTAGGCTCGATCACTTGGCCCGATTAAATATTCAGAATTTAAATGCCCAAATTCCCTTAATAAGTTTGACACACACTTACTAATTTATTCCATTCTTAATGTCTCTCTCATATTAAATATAAAACAACCTTATACTATTTGTCCCTAAAGTCCCAAACAATCCCAGATTTAAGACTCTTCCTCACTGTACATAATTATGCCTTAAATTGCAACCCAGGTTGATCAGTATAGCAACAACAAAGTGACCAAATTTTCCATCTTGTTCGAACGAGAAACGGCGTCGTTATAATGACTGGTGATGTCTTTTGAATGACAATCATTGTCGTTTGAACCAGAGTATTGGTTGTTCGAACGACATGCAACATTTTCTCTCTCTTCGTCTAGAATCAGTTCTCCGCTATTAACAAAACCTTAAAACCCTTATTACCCAGAAATCAAACCCAGAATTTACAAAGTAGGTTCTACGAATCAAAACAAATCGCAATATCTTTAATTGCCAATTTATATCTCCAATTGTTAATCAAGACATAAATCCATGTGATTTTTCCACAACTTTTACAGTCAAAACATCTCAAATTAACTTACAATTCTTCAGAGTACAATTCTTCACAGTATAATATGAATTCATAAGCCCTATCATATCAGTCCCTAAACTTGATTCGTAACATCCACAATTTAAAACCCAATTTGTATTCAGCCAACCCAAAATCACGTGTTTAACAATTACTATGATATGAATTGAAATCAACAATTTATATAAAAGCAAGTTTATCCACTTGCCTTAGGATTTGTGGTGTTTAATAAATCCTTTGGTGTAGAGATTTGGTTTGTTGAAGAAGACCTCCCTTGTTTTTCCTTTTGGCTCCCAAGAATTCTCCCTTTTTTTTCTACGTTCTCAGATTTCTCTATGGCTTCCTACAACTCTTAAACTTAGGTTTTTATCTCCAAATCTCGTTTTTAGTCACATGGACCTAATTAAAATGGCTTAAATACCCCCGTGTGGGCCCGATTATGCTAAAAAATAACCTGTGACCCATTTACCACCATCGGGTACACTTTTTTGACTTTCTCGGCCCATTTGGACTCAACCCGGCACTCAGAATTAACATCTGAATTAATTTATAAAAATCCTTATCTCACACCTAAATTAGTCTATACTCGACTCTTGGTTAAGATAGATAAATGTCACGTCACTAATACACATTATTCCGTAATTAAATTATTTCCATTCACTTAGTAATTTAATATCATAAATATTAACCATTTACTCTCCGATTAATATTTAAATAAATATTAGCATAATTAATTCAATTAAATTATGTCACGCAAGTAATTTAAAATTTACCCGAATTAATTAAATATTAAAATGCACAGAAGTACGGGGTGTTACATACTTCCCCCTTACAAAGGAATTTCGTCCCCGAATTAGGTCATACCTGCGGTGAATAACTCTGGATACTGACCTCGCATATCCTCCTCCTGCTCCCACATAGACTCGTCAGCGCTGTTATGCCCCCACTATACTCTGACGAGTGTCACCAGCTTAGATCGTAGCTTTCGCTCATTGCAACCTAAAATAGCCTTGGATCTCTCCTTATATGAGATGTACGGCTGCAAATCAATCTCCTCGAGTGGGCTATGCTAGGAAGCTCTCTCGATGGTCACTAATCTCTAACTCGATGAGCCTATACTCCACCAACTCTACTATCTTTATGTTAGGAAATTCCCCTCCTACCTGGGCGCCAATTTCCTCGTTGCCAAACGCGTGACTTTCTTTTGGTAAATTATCCACAATAATTCCTCACTATGCATGTCAAACTTCCACCTTCAATGCACAGTAATGTACTCCTCATTACGTTACTGAATTATATCGAAAGATATAACTTACTTAATACAGCTGATGGACCACAACTCATTTCGGGTCCTAACAGTTTCTCGTTTCCCCACCCGTTAACAACCAAAGGGTGGATAACAAAATTTTTCCCATAAATTCTCTCAAAAAGTTTCACACAAATAATAAACTGCTACGAGGTATCACACGTAACATTATTAGTGGTAATTAATACTCCTAATTACCCAAATATCTAGAATATATATTTCTCGATTTCACCTACAACCTAATCGCTTCCCGTATACCCATCGAATTATGGGTGATACATCTAGTACACTATGTAACTTCGTCCCTACCGCCTCCTAAGACTTCTTAATAGAGGTGGGGCTGCAAGGTCTCATCCAAATTCAGTACAATATTGGACGAAAATCTGTACCGTTTCACTTCTTCTTTTCAATTGAATAGTTGGATGTACTGCCCAATCGTATATACCATCCTAATTTAATAATAAATTATTCTAGTAAATCCATTCTGCCAACTCGATGGAAAACCATGACTTTTCCCCGACTTTGGATAGCCAAATTATGAATTTTACTAATCCGTGTGTAAATCCCATTCCTAGAATTGCAAAATTACAAAAATACCGATTGATAACCTTGAATCAACCTTTCCTACCCTTAAAGGGTGTACCAGGAGAAAACTTCACTATGTCTCATATAACAAAAATCTCCAAGCTCAAAAATTCACATCGCATGAGTACGAATCTACACCTTCTCTATGTGTAAAACAATACTAGGCATATGACTAAGTGAGAGTCTTCTCTACTTTCCAAAAAATGTGGCTTGTTTCTTGCCTAAAGAAATCTTGTTACATGTGCCTCCACCGTCTTTCCACTCTTCACGGTGGAGATCGTTCTCTTTGATATGCTAATAGTCGAACTGTTTTCTTTCTCAAACGGATTCTAATTCACTATGATCTTTTAATTATTTCTAATTAACACGTAGGTAAATAATCCACACGCTTATTTACACATTCCTTTATTTAAGATGATTCTGAAGTCACACTAACCAGGGCGCCCATACACCCTATATCTCATGCATATTTTCGTAACATCACAGACGTCACATATGTAATATTTATTTTCAAGGTTATCCCCCAAATCACACTATATCATACGATTATTTTCGATTACTCCCCAAATCACAAATAAATCTTCTCGATGTTGTCCCACTCGTTAACTTGTGCTTCTTTCATAGCACTACCCGACTATACTTGCCTTATAGTGGGATAGCTTTCACCTCAAAGTGTAACTCCACACGTTCAAAAATCATCCTTTAAACTGAAGTCCTAGCATCCAATAACATATCTCCACTAGTGATGTTTATTAGGGATTATGCATATAACATTTCACAACAGAGCCTAAAAGGACTTTCCCCAATGCATTAAACGCTAGCATTACTCATATAATCGGGAATTCCAAAACTCTCTCCCTATACTCATAGGTCTGATTGTAGACCCCCGCATCTCTAAAGGAGTTATATAATGTTGCACCCGCACTATCACTGAGTCCTCCGTGCTAATTCACTAACGAGCTAAATCTCTCCGCTCCATGGTCAATCTTCAATGCCCTGAATCACATCAGTAAAAGTCCCTATGTACCAGGATCCAATATAACTAGACAACTATACCCTCTGAAGCCTACTTCACCCCAAAATTTACCGCGAGACCGACCCTCTTTCAGGTGGAATATTACAAAAATATACATCCTGCCCTGGAATATTGAATACGATAGCCTTGCTGTATCTGCCCACGACTGCTTACCCATCGCTAACCAATCTGTACCCAGGATAAAATGATGCTCGCATAGCACTCTCAAAATGAGCTAACCTCGTACAATAGTTATCCTCTCAGTGTCCCATCCACCCCTTTTGAGATGGGACTAAATAGAGCCCCTCTACCCAACAGTAAACATATACAAGCCATAGTAACACTAACGATATACTCACTAGACCCGTCTCCCTTGCAAATATAGTGTTACATAAAAAAATTTGTGATTCACCCGTATCACACGAAATTTACCCCATTTACCTCAGGATAAAACTTATACTTACACTCGTCAATACATTGGCGATTAAAATTATTCCTGGACATAATACTCTCGTCCAAACGAAACCAAAACTTCTATAAGTGTTGCCCTTATCGGGCATCCCACTCCCATCCTTAATCCATTGCGCAAAGGATTTACGCATAAGTTACTACTCTTTACTCATAACATCTCTCTGTGTCATCCCCCTTTTTCTAGCCCCACTGGCCATGTTGGTATTGTCCTTCCCACGGATCTAGTAGTCTTGACCTGATTGCTACCCCATTTTTGTCCCTTTGACTTCACTGGCCCTATGGGACTAGTTGGCGACCTTGACGAAATTAAATGAATCCACCATCACTTGGTAGAAATTCTAGTGACCTTAATTATTAAAATGGATCCTTTACTGGGTATTCCCCCTGTGGTGTCTCACTAGCACCATTAAGTCCAGTTCTTCCGTTTGGATAGTTTCTCCAACAATTTTGGCTCCTCCTTTATGGAAGCGTTGATGTAAACTCGTAAATGTATGACTCCTAACGACAATCGACACTACTCATCCTGGCTGGATTTTCCATCCATACCTATATATTTTACCCATGATTCCATTATCCACTTATGCACTCCATTATATTCTCTGTACCCTTCGTCGACTATAAAGTTTTCTAAACTAGTCAACTTATCTATTATGATCGGCCTTTATATTGCCCCTTAGTGATAAGTTTCAAATTTCATTCGCATTTCTGGTTAAACAGCACATAGAAGGTCTCTCTATCAGACCGTACCCAAATTTTCATTCCACTCCATATATATTTCTCTATGTGGGGTGACTGAGTCTTGTCAATCAACGCTGCTCTTATGAGCACAAATTTTTGCCTGAAAATTAATACTGGGTGTCGCTATACTCTACCCTACATGATTGATTTTGAATTCTCTCTAATTCTTTGGCTCCTCACACTTCCTCTCTTCCCCGAATTACTACAATATCTTTTCAAACGAGTCCCTCTGACTCCCCCTGAACAATAATCATGGTAGCCCTTATCACGATCACCATTTCTAGAATACTCCAAGTCTTTCGCTGAACCATTCCTCCTGCAATCCTTCTAATATCCCTCGTTGGTCATCCATGATGTTCGATGTATGAAGCCCAACGAAACTCGTGTATGAATCACATCAACTATACTTAATAGTAGGAGAACGTAAATGCCTGTACGTAAAGGAATACACCATTTCTATAATAAGGCTCTACATCAAAGAACGCTAAGCTGAAACGTAAAAAGCTACACAGATCCTAAGGACACTAGAACCTGATGCTCTGATACCATCTGTGAAACCACGCCCAATAAAATAGCGGGTGATCAGTCCTATATCAAATTAAACAGGAATCTCATATGGATCATCCTTAGCATTAGTGTCAAAAACTTTTTAAAACTTACTAACCACCTAGTATTTCAAAAAGTTGATGTCAAAATTTTAGTCCTTATATTAAGCAAGACATAATATAATGCGGAACAAAATAAACATCACAGACTGACAGAGTCAAATCATCTCATCAAATAACTAAAACAAAGTCTTGCCGAATAAACCATCGGCTAAATCCAAATCAAAATAAATTAATAGAGTGTAATAAGTCCTATATAATTTGAAATGAAATAACTGAATAAAACTGTGAGACGACATGCTCGAGATAAACTGAGATAACATTCCTAAACTAGGAACAAAATAAGAGAAACGTCTATCAAAATCCTTCAACATCCACACATGCTGCAGTTGCGAGTCCCTAGAGTGAATTCAAGCCTGGCGTCCGTGTGGCTGGACACCTAAAAGGTTTTGAAAATATTTGACAGCAAGGATTAGAACCCAAAACGTTTTGAAAATATTTAGAAAGTGATTAAATTGCAGTAATTTAAAATGCATAAATTCTCTTCATATTTAATCTAGTGTCACACTCCCTTGATGATAGACTCACCCCTCAACTAATGTGCATACCTAACACTTTCTTTATATCCCCCTAGCCATCTACCCCGTAACTAGATAATTGATATAACTTCTTTCAACCACCCTACTCAAACCCGAGTATGGTAAAGATATGATTTATAAGTTGTTAATCACATTAACTTAGTTAATCATTTCCCCTTTTTAAATCCATATAACATTCACACCCATTATATAAGTAATACAATTCACTTCATATATTTAATTACCCGTATATAACTATTTATCCCATTATATGGGTAAAACTATATTACAACATTCACACACATGTTGAATATATATATATATATATATAAATATATATATATATATATATTTATATATATATATATATATATATATATATATATATATATATATATATAAATATAATTCATCCTTCCGAGTAATACCTCACTGGATGTATTCTCTAAAGTGTTATCAACCTAGGCTACTCAGTCCCACCTAGAGTTTCGAGACAACTATGGTCTGCTAAATCGAAATGCAAATAATAACGTAATGGAGGTGGTCATATTCCCCCGAGTATGAGGATATCATCTCAATGCCCCACCTCTAAAATTGGATGCTATGACCTGGGGATATACTCGTTCTACTCCTCAAGCTAGGGAATTCACCCACATCGCGCAACCTCCCTTGGTATCACTAGAGTATATAATTTAAATAAATATTTAGTCATTGATATTTATAAGCACACAATATATATATACTATCCACACCGTATATGTAAATTTAAATTCCGGATTTACTGTGCATGAAATTCCGTTGCACTAGCCTATATTTTCCCCGAGTCTATGGTGTGACTCTAATTTAATTAATTTGCTCATTAATTAATTTATTAACTTTTTGAGTCTATGGTACGACTCTAATTTAATTAATTTAATCATTAATTTAATTATTGCCTTGGTGTCACTCAACCAATATACCCGAACTCGCTCACTTGGCTCGTATCTTAATATTACCCGAGTCTATATCCCGACTACAATTTATTCTACTTCTCTCAATAATTAATTTAATACATTGGCTTCACTCAACCAATATACCCAGACTTGCTCACTTGACCCTATTAAATATTCAAAATTTAAATGCCCAAATTCCCTTAATAAGTTTGACACACACTTATTAATTTATTCTAATCTTATTGTCTCTCTCACATTCAATATAAAACAACCTTATACTATTTGTCCATAAAGTCCCAAACAATCCCAGACTTAAGACTCTTCCTCACTATACATAATTCTACCTTAAATTTCAACCCAGGTCGATGAGAAAGTGGACAAATTTTCCATCTTATTCGAACGAGAAACAACGTCATTAGAATGACTACTGATGTTGTTTGAACGAAAATCAATGTAGTTCGAACCAGAGTATTGGTCGTTCTAATGACCTGCAATATTTTATCTCTCTTCGTCGAGAATTAATTTTTCGCCATTAATAAAACCTTAAAACCCTTCTTACCCAGAAATCAAACCCAGAATTTACAAAGTAGGTTCTACGAATCAAAACAAATCCAAATATCATTATTTCCCAATTTATATCTCCAATTGTTAATCAATACATGAATCCATATGATTTTTCCACAACTTTTGCAGTAAAATACATCTCTAATTAACTTACAATTCTTCACAGTATAATATGAATTCATAAGCCCTATCATATTAGTCCCAAAACATGATTCGTAACATCCACAATTTAAAACCCAAATTGTATTCACCCAACCCAAAATCATGTGTTTAACACTTACCATGATATGAATTGAAATCAACAATTTATATAAAAGCAAGTTTAGCCACTTGCCTTAGGATTCGTAGTGTCTGATAAATCCTTTGGTATAAAGATTTTCTTTGTTGAAGAACACCTCCCTTGTTCTTCCTTTTGGCTCCCAAGAGTTCTCCCTTTTTGCTCCTCTACGCTCTCAGATTTCTCCCAATTGTGTTATGGCTTCCACAACTCTTAAACATAGGTTTTTATTTTCAAATCGCATTTTTAGTCACATGGGCCTCATTAAAATGGTCCAAATACCCCGTGAGGGCCTGGTTATGGCAGAAAATACCCCAGTACCCATTTACCCCCTGGGTACACTTTTTCGACTTTCTCGGCCCATCCAAACTCAACTGTGCACTCATAATTGACATCCGAATTAATTTATAAAAATCTTTATCTCACACCAAAATTAGTCTATACCCGATTCCCGGTTGAGATAAATAAATGCCACATCACTAATTCATGTTATGACGTAATTAAATTATTACTATTCACTTAGTAATTTAATTTCCTAACTATTAACCATTTACTCTCCTATTAATATTTAAATAAATATTACCATAATTAATTCAATTAAATTACGACACACAAGTAATTTAAAATTTACCCTAATTAATTAAATATTTAATTGCACAAAAGAACGGGGTTTTACACCTATCAGCTCGTTCTATGCATCCAATATTTCTGAGGCCAGGTTGGTACAAATGCCTTTAGTAATTTCTAGTTATGACAACTAGTCCTCCAAATCGATTGGGTATGTGAACGTTGGGATTGTAATGGGGAATCTCACTTCACACATTAAATTTCATGTGATTGAGAGTGATACTTACCACCTTCTGATAGGAATGTTGTGGATGCACAATCATGGTTTAGTCCCTTCGACATATCACCAATGAACTAAGGCAACAGTGAAAGGAACTGAGATAATTATACGTGCTACAAAGAAGCCCTTTGCAATCGAAGAGGCTCACCTGGGGGATGCACAGAGCTGGAGGAGGACGCCAGGGTCCTAAAGAGAAGAATGGAGGGAGCTAGAGTTCCCTCTATTAGATAAAGGATGGGACTGTGAATGGTCAGAGCAGTAAGAGGGAAGGAAGAAGAGAAGTAGCTAAGAAGGTCAATCAAGTTGATCCCAAACTTTATAATATCTCTAAACAACTGAGAGATAGGATAAGGCATAGGGTGGAACCGATGGATCATGAGTTCCAATGGTAGATTGTGCTAAGTAGGTTTTTAGGAAATAGGATGGAAAAAACTTCGAGAGAGAGGAAATGGAAGGCAACTGTAATGGCCAACGGGTAGTGCAAGAAGATGATAACATAGTATGTAAAGGTGATTTATCGCCTTTAAATGTGTGAGCAGGTAGTCGAAGGAGCTATTCATGAGGTTAATAAAGAGGTTAACCCAGTCTATGAGTGTTTCCTGGTGGACCAGCAGGGGTAATGCATGGTCATAGACAACTCTAGCATATAAGAGTTTGTAGAAGAAGTGGGAGACGAGCCAGAGTACATGATGGACCGCCTAAATCCACAAGTGCAGGAGATGGAATAGTTGGATCTAGCCAACGAAGGAGAAGATCCAAGGCCCATTTTCATTTCGAAGGATCTGTGCAAAGAGAAAATAAAGGCATTTATTGAGCTAATTCAGGAGTACAACGATGTCTTTGCATAGAGGTACATAGATATGGAGGGGCTATATGAAGAAGTAAGTCACCATAAGCTGAACATTATGCCTTCAGCCATACTAGTGAAGCAAGCTACAAGAACTTATAAGACTGAGCTGGATCTAAAAATTAAAGAAGAGGTTCAATAGTTGCTAGCAGTTGGGTTCATCAAACTGATACAACACCCAATTTGGTTATCAAGCATTCTCCCAGTGGGAAAGAAGGACTAGAATTAGATAAGGATCTGTGTGGACTTTATGGACTTAAATAGAGCTTGTCCAATGGATGAGTTCCCTCTACCTGCCATTGATAGCATGATCAATGCAACTGTTGGGCATGAAATGTTTAACTTCATGGATGGGTATGTGGGGTACAACTAGATCAATATGGATCCAACTGATGTAGAGAAAATAACTTTTAGAACCCAGTTAGGTAATTTCAAGTACATAGTAATGCCTTTGGGTTGAAGAATACTGGAGCAACATATCAGAGGATGATGATGGCCATTTTCCATGACTTATTTCATAAGTTTTTATAATTTTATGTGGATGATCTGGTCATCAAGTTAAAGAAGGAGGAGTCCCATCTGGATGATTTGAGGAAGGTGTTCATTCGGTGCATAAAGTACAAGATGAAGATGAACTTGCTAAAGTGTGCCTTTAGAGTTACAAGTAGAAAGTTCCTGGGTTTTGTGGTGGATTGACTAGGAGTGCAGATGGACCAGGATAAGAAATGAGCGATCCTAGAGATGCCATGTCCAAGAGCAATGAAGGAGGTCAAGAGTTTCCTCTATAAAGTTTCCTATCCTCAGGAGATTTGTGCCGGGGCTGGCCGAGATAACCCATCCATTGATGGAGATGTTGTGAAAGGGTTCAAAGTTCAAATGGAAGGAATCTTTATAGGAATCTCTCACAAAGTTGAAGAAGTTTCTCACTTCTCCACAAATGATGATTTCTCCAAGGGCATGGATACCATTGCAGTTCTACCTCACGTCTACCCCAAGTTCCATTGGATCTCTCTTAGCACAGGAAATTGATGAGCAGGAAAGGCTAGTCTACTACCTAAGCAGGATCATATGTGGTCCAGAGGCAATGTATAGTAGTATAGAGAGGCATTGCTTAGCCTTAGTATTTGTAGCATAAAAACTTGGACATTTTCATATTGTGACAAGATGTGATCCCATTAAGTTTTTATTGGTGAGAACTATTTTAATTGGAAGAGCCTCCAGGTGGTTCCTCATTCTTTTAGAATATGACTTAAAGTGTGTGGTCCCTCATGCGATAAAGAGTCAGACATATGCAGATTTATTGAAAAAAATTTCATCTGGGATATTTTAGCCACCTTATGAGAGAATTTCTTTATTTTATTTTTTATAAAAACCAACATACATAGAATAGATAAAAGCGGAGAAATACCCCTATCCAGTGGCTTACATCAAGTATGAGTAATAGAAGAACCTATGCTATGAAAATCTTATAAAATATCTAAGAAAAAACTAGTTTTAGGACCATTAAAAGGAAGTATTCTAAAATCCATTTTAACCGCTACACAAATGAGATCTATAATCAAAGATTCCTTCATAGGTAACCCCTACACAAATGAACTATGCAATTTGATGGTTCTTCGGTAGAAAAGAAGGGGGGAGCAGGGGTTATCCTGTCAAAAGGGAAGGCAGATATTTGTCTTTCCTACAAGTTAGATTTCCATTTCTCTAATAATGAAGCATAGTATAAGGCGTTAGTACTGGGGTTGCTAGAGGCCCTTCGAAGGGGCATCCGTTCACTATGCATCAAAGATGATTCGAACTTGGTAGTTTATTAAGTGAATGGGGAATATGCATTGAAACACCTCAGCCTGGCGCCCTATATAATAATCATCCAACGGTTGATCAACTAGTTTTATTAGGTCAAGATAAGGAGGCATCCCAAAATGATGAATAGACATGTTAATGCTTCTCAGAAAGTGACCATAAAAAGTGACACAATTAAAGTTATGATATAACTAAGAACATCTCCCTCAATGATGCAGATGATTTTTCCAATGGAAGATGATTCAAATTGGAGAGGGGAGATTAGGAAGCAGTTGGAGTCTGGGAAGATAAGATAGAACTAAAAGAAATAGCATAGTACTTTTCCATTAAGGAAGTCTTTACTTTGGGAACATGGAAGGATGGATTTCAAGATGCATCGATCCAAAAGAAGCAGCGCAAAAGTTAAAGAAGACACATGACGAACAATGCGAAACAACTGATAACCCTTTATATAGAAGAATCTAGAGAGAGGAATACTTCTAGCCAACGATGAAGCAGGATGTAGCAGAGTTACAATGAAGGTGCGAAAAATGTCAACTTTTCTTTTAGGCAGCTAAATGACACTTTATTAAAACTCAAGCGGACTGGAGATAGCCTTATATTTATTTGATTAAGGATGGAGTTGTTCCTACGGAGAAAATTAACGTGATGGGACTCAAGTGAAGGGCCCCATAGTTTTATGTTCAGGAGGAGTAACTCTATCATAGAGGGCACTTCAATAGGCCATTAAGATGCATCATGAAGGAGGAGGAAATGGAAGTTTTGAAGCAAGCCCATGATCTAGCTCACATTGGAGGGGAAAAGTTATATGACCAATTAACGACCTTGGGTTATTATTGGCCAACCATGGAGAAAGATTCTACTGAGTTTGTTAGAAAGTGTAAGGCATTCCAGCTACATGGAAACATGATCCATGCTCCTTAGGTGGACTTACACTCTTTATCCACTCCGTACCCATTCCACAGTAGGGAGTTTAACCTTGTAGGTTTGATAAATCCATCTTTGAGGGGAAAGATCTGGATATTAGTGGAAATGGAGTGGTTTAAAAAGTGGGCTAAGGTAATACCGCTAAAGAGAGAAACAACAGGTGTGGTGGCCACCTTCATTAGAGAGTACATAATTTGTAAGTTTTGAATTCCAAAGGTTATTCTCTATGATAAAGGGACCTTATTTGTCAACAAAGAAGTAACGATGCTCATAGACAAATACTCTATCATCTATCATACCTTAACGGTGACATATGATAAGGGCAATGGTCAAGCCGAAGAAACTAACGAGACCTTGTTCAACAACTTGACCAAGACAATAGAAGACTTCCCAGGATCGTGGAATGGTAAGATTCTAGCAGTTATGTGGGACTATCGAATGATGTAGAGCAAACCTATGGGGTATAAAATATTCTCTCTTATGTTTGGAGCTGAAATACTTCTATTGGTAGAACTGGAAGTTCCTTCGACCCAATACGCCTTGTGAAGAAGAATGGTCCCTCAAAGAAGATATGTACAGGTGGAAGCATTAGATGAATACCGTGACAATGTGATGTAACTCTTTTAAATGTACATGAAGAAACTCTTCAGTGCATATGATAACTTGGTGAGGCCAAAAAAGTTTGTAGAAGGGGATTTGGTTTTGATGGTAGTGGTAAAGAACATTTAAGGGCTCCCATCGACTAAATTTACTGCGAATTGGGAGGAACCTTTCATTGTAAGGAGGATCACGATTCATGTTATTGCTTAATCTCTAAGATGGAAGAGGATAAACCTTTCAAGATTAATAACATCTGGTTAAAGGTCTATTATATTTAAGCAAGTAACCTCACCTAGAAATTTATTTTGTGTTAAAAATTATGTTGCAATTTGTTATATGAGTTATTTCTTTTGTGATGAGATAAGAAGAAAGAGTTTACTTATAAATTATAAGAGTTTAATCTTTGCAATAAAGAAAAGAGTTGTAAGAAAGAAGTGCAGGATAACGAAATACTATTTCTTTTATTCATATACTCAAAATGATGACAAAATTGGGAACTTATTGCCTAAGATTTACATTTGAGGACATAAAAAAATTACAAAACAAAATAAGGGACTTTGACCTAGAAAAAACCACAAATCAGGAGAGCAGAAAAAAATCTCCGGGCAAGCCTAAAGAAGATTCCAAGCATATTATCCAAGTTATGATATTTCCTTCGAGTCTGTTCTAGACTTGGGCTTGTTCGATTATTAAGGCTTCACATTTTTTCTGAGCCTTCAATAGAGTTCCTTCGACAGCCTTAACTTCCTCGTCTGTTAATCCCAACGGAGGGTCCAACTCTAACAACCTAGTCTCCTCAGCATGTTGGGCCTCCACATATTTTAAGTAAATCTCCTTCTGACTCTCCAACTATTTTCTCTTTAAAAGTTTCAAGTGGATAATCAGCCAGTTCAGATGGAAACCATCCTTGCCCATTTACCTCAAGCTTACCAGGTACCAATTGATGAGTATCCTGGTAAGGCAGGACATTTGAGTAGTGACCACTTCAATAATAATGGATATTAAACTTGGATCCTATATCTCATCACCAAGGTGTTTGGACGGAGGCAATCGTTAATGAAGGTTTGAGGATGGTGAGTGACAATTTGCTCAATGATAGAGCAATTAATTACAGATACTTAAGGAGATTGGTGAAGCACCTTGAGGAAGAAATCATGAGGAGCCATATTTGGTGGAAAACCTCACAACCTGACTCGCTATCATCTGGAAAGTCTATAGTTGAACCAAAATCGTTGTGTCTTGAATTCTCATAAGGGACTGGTTCTTAGTGTGTGGATTCGACAGGTGAGGGATGACGCTGAGTTGGCACTTAAGTGGTAACAGGCTCCTTCACAACCTCAGACATGATAAAGATAATTGAGCTTAAAAAAAATCTTAACATGTGGTTTTCATTGTTAAGTCACCGTTATAGGTGGAGTTTAAGAAAAAATCTTAACAAGTGATTTTCATTATTAAGCCACTATTATAGGTGTAATTTGAGAAAAATCTTAACAAGTGGTTGTCATTGTAAAGTCACCATTATGGATGGAGTTTGAGAAAAATCTTAACAAGTGGTTTTCATTGTTAAGTCACCGTTATAGGTGGAGTTTGAGAAAAATCTTAACAAATATTTTTTCATCGTTAAGTCATCGTTATAGGTGGAGTTTCTGAGAAAACTTAACAAGTGTATTTTCATTCTTAAGTCACCTCAAAGTAATAATGATAACACTTTTCCATAGAAGAGGGAGAAGGAAAAATATACCTCAGGCACAATAGCAGAAGTAGAAATTATGGGACTAACAACTTCAGGGGTAGTAACTGAAGGAATAACTCCAACATTCCTCTAACTCTTAGTTGAACCTTCCATAAGGGGAACCTCAGCCCTTGGCCATTCACCTTCCTCAAGAAAAGGCACCCAAGTGCCAAGGTTAGGGAAGTTTCCGCTGACACTGTTTGAGCTCCATAAGATATGTCAACCCCCATAGGGGCCTAAGGAATCCCTGGGTGAGAAGATGAAGCAATAATGGAATGAATAACTTGGGGTGTCTTAGAACGAGAGGGAGGAGTCAGACCGAGAGACAACTACAAATAAATAAAGTGTTAGGCATAATAAAAACCATATAAAAAATAGGCAAAGGCATAAGGAGTAAGCTTACCTCCGTGATGTTAAAAAAGGGGGGAAAACAATGCCAAGCCTCACTAGAGGGAACTGAAGAAGTGACCCAGTAAGAGAGGTGACTAGGTCAGAAGAAGTTACAGCCTGAAGGCCAAGAAAAACGCTAAGAAGACAATACAACTAAGTGGAGAAGATAGCTACGAGAAAAAAACCTATTACCTTTGAAGGGATAGAAGAAATTGTAACAACGTCTAGAGAGATCACAGGCGTAGGAGATGTCTCAAAAGAATACAAAAGAGTCTCATATGACTTATGGGAATCTCCAACGGATTCTATAGAAGCATCGGCTCTCTTGGCAGTCTCCTCTGAACATTTGGAGGTAGAACGTCGAGAATAAGTTATCCCAATCATGGGAGAATGAGGAGGAGATGCATCGATCTAAGAAATACCAAAACCTCCTCCCACGAATGGGCTTATAGGTGGAAATGGTCTATCTCCTTCAACCTCTAGCATAGACAAAAGAGTCTCAAAAATACCAAAACGTCCTCGCACGAAGGGGCTCATAGGTGGAGAAGGTCTATTTCTTTTAACCTCCTGCATAGACAAAATATTTTCATATGTGTTAAAGAAATATACCCCACTAAGTCACTAAGTTTAAAATGGCTAAGTGTGGGAAAATATACCTCTTTCTCTAGAGAAGAGTGAGACAAAATTACCATGGGAGAAGAAGGAGGTGAAGGTAAGGGACAATCTCTTTTAGTGGGACCATAATCAATACTAAGACTATCGTCAAGGGTAATGGACCCAACGAGAACTTGGGAAAAGAAGAATCACGTGCTCGCTGCACTTCATAAGAACGTTTCTTCTGCATTTTTGTACCCAAAGTCTTCTTCCTGGCACTAGAGCCACCAGCAACAGAGGGGACTCTAGAATTTTTTCTCTTTGACATAGCCCCCTCAGTGGGATCTACCACAATGGTGGGAAATACAACTGTAGGAGGAACACAGGGAGTGTGTTATTGAAACTCATATTGTACGCGCCCTAACTAAGCTTGGCATTTGTCTATTATCTCCCACTCAAATCTACAGACATTTCAAGAGGGACAGAGGAAATAGGGAAGGCATCAACAGGGGTTTGGGACTTAGACTTAGATTTGGATTTAGTGGAAGTCCCACTTTCTATTGTCCTTGACTTTTTTTGATAGGGTTTGAGAAGTCCCCTCGCCAAAAGTACCCTGGATAATGTTATCTTCCACAGAGACTCCTGCAGCATGAGGGTAGGAACACTTTCGACAGTGGCAGGTTTCTTAGGCTTTGGAGCTTTCTTGGCCATTGGAGTAGCAAATGGGGATCATGGGGCAGTAGCTTATTGGGAGGACCTTTGGGGGTGTTGCTTCGAGGGAACTCAATCCCCAGGATGGAATTTCTCTTGAGCCCCAACTCTGAGGATGGGAAAGTAAGAATCGGGGAATAGACTGGGTAACTTTGAATAGATTCCCTAATCTTGTCCAACTGCATCAGCCAGTATTTTGTGTCAAAAAGAGGAGTCACATCACTCTTCCTTGTGATGGTGGGGATGGTGATTCGGCCAACAATAGTTGAGTTAATGGAGGAAGAAGAAAAATATGTACAAAGGAGCAAGCCTCAGAGAAAACGGCCTTTTGATGGGACTCCTGGAAAATAGGACGAGGAACCCCTGGTCATAGCCAAATTGGCGAGAACATCGATTGGGGATGTAGTGTTCTGAGGTATATCCCCACTCAGTGTATGAAGGTAAATATCTTGGGGTTAATAGTAGGACAATGACAAAATAGGGATCTTCGTTGATTAACTCATCCGAAGTGGCACGAATCGTTCTGGCTTCATAAGTAAAGAAAGAACAAGTTTTGGCAAAAGAATCTTCGTCGTAGGGTCGCATTACAAAGCAGCTGGGCCTGTTAATAATGGAAAAAAATTTCTTTAGGCTCTGCTTCTTGGAAATCGAGCAGTCGATGGGGCTTTAGGTATTCTCAAATTAGATAAAGTTTTTCGTTTACTGCTACCTCAGGGAAACTTTTGATTTTTTTTTTTTGGTGAAGATGATAGTGTTGGTAAAATTGGCTAAGTTATAGCAGCCAAGAGAACATTTCATGTCTAAATGGGTCCTGTCCCAGATATAGAGGGACCCCAAGTCCATGGCTGCAAGAGGAAGCTTGAACCCCATAAAGAAGAGAATGTAAATGTTGATGAGATCCTAATGGGGCTGATCGTTAGGTTTTCCAGTCATCAAGAAAAGAGAAAGAATGACAAGTATATAAGTTGGCAATTCTAAAGGGGTACCTTTGACCTGGCCAAAACCAGAAGAACCATACTTCTCACAAGTGAAGAAGTAACTAATGCGAGGGGAGAAGGTAACTTTGTTAGAATATCCCATGAAATTTCAGCATATCTGATCCATCTTTGCCCGGATAGCATTCTATTTGGCACTCCTCATCAGAGTAAAGGGGGGGGGGGGGGGTACCTGTGGGCTCAATCCTAAGAAAATCACAAGCATCTTCTAGGGTCACTGTAACCCCCCCCCCCCCCCCCCCCACGCATCCATGAAGGTGTGGGTGGTAACGTTCCGACGGGATACAAGTACTTGGAGAGCTTCTTTGTGCTTGGAAAGAGTAAACTCACCAAACCACTTTGCCCGATAGAGCTCAACTTTTATGAGGGCATCAACATAAGTTATCTGCATGTAGTTGATGTTCAAGGCAATAAAGTTAGCCAGCGAACCTCCTGGCCCTTCAAAGTCTATCTAGGAACATAGTAAGTTGCCATGATCAAGATGGAAATGTAGAGTCCCTTATGGGGGAAGAAACCCTAAACGACATCATCTTTATCTGTATCACCAAGAGTCAAGGAGTCACACTTAGCATTAAAAACCACGATTTTGCACATGGACGAGTATTCATTTTCCTTGGGGAAAATAGGAAAGTGGCGGTAGAAGCGTAGTTGCTCTCGATGAGCTGCCATCAGGGCGGTGGCATCCAGAGCAGGGGCAGCGGTGGCAGGCAAAGTAGTAGTGGAAGGAATTACGAAAAAAGGGATATCAGATGAGGAAGCCATCGGAGTTTTAAGTGAGGTAATGGTGGTAAGAGGAAGGATTAGATAGAAAACAATGGAGAAATAATAGGTAAAGAGGGCAAAGAGAAGAAGAACAAGGTCAGGGTTTGAACAACAATGGCTAAAGAAGGAATTTTCTCTCTCTAATGCTCTGGAGAAGACGATAGCAAATGAAAGTGTAAAAGAGAAAAATGGCTAAGTGTTGAGGTAATTAGACGCTTAGAAATCAAGTGGGCGATTGAGTTTCCTACAAAAGCACGTGCTAAGCCATTAAAATGATTATAAAGGGACACGTGTAACTTTGGGGAGTGCTCTGACAGTTGAAAAGAAAATATCACATCATTAATAAGGTGACGCTTGGTAAAGAGAGTGTTATTTTCAAAAGAAGTTTAAGTTTTGGCGCCAAATTTTTAAAACTACATTGGAAACCCAAAATCCTAATTAGACAGAGTCCTCAAGCTACAAGCCCAAGGATGATACAACAAGTTGAAGAGGCATTGTGGAGAATTTTAACTTTAAAGGAAGGTCCTTTGTAATATAGTTTAAAAAGTTCATGATGTCAGAATTATACTTTTTGAACAAGTTGAGACATGGATGGCTGCAAGTTAACTATATAGGGGAGAATTATACATTTGGAGCAAGTTGAAACGAGGAAGGACACAACAAAGAGAAAAAATGGAGAGAATTCATCTCAGTAGGGGTAGTCCTAATGATAATGTCCCCTCATCAAAGGTTCCCTCAATAGTGGAATGGAATGAAGCAGGTAGGGAAGAATTTTATTTTGTCCAGTCAGAACGACGATAGACAAGTTTCACAAGTACTTCGGAAGAATTCCAACAAGCTGTGAAAAAGATATATCGGTTAGGATATAACAAAAATAAAAATTTACAATGTACCATCGCCACACGCCTACATTTTACAAAGATTTAGTTCAGGTACATCATGGAGAATTTAACTTTTATCTAATACCAATAGCAGATAAGGAAGAATTTGAGCTCGCAAAAAAGGATGGTCCATTGGATTGAGAAGTTTTTATGCAGACATTTCTTTTGCTCACAACAAATATATACACGAAGGGGAAAATATAGGGGAGGTAATATCTAAATTAGAGAAAGCTTCCCTGATTAATAGAAGAGACCTAAAATAAGGAAGCAGTGGGGCAGCTCAGTGAGGAAACTCAACGAAGAAGCTCAGTGATGCAATACAGCGAGAAAACTGGCTGCAAAGAGCTCTTTTTTTTCTTCCTTTCTTAATTAGTCAAATTGTATCTTTTAAATACATTAATTATTATGCTGCAATGATTATGATATTGAGTGTGAGATCAAACAGTACTCGTGAAAGATCAGGCTTGGCAGGGCCTGGGAGATCTTACATGCTCTATCGAATGACCTCATCGTGGGAACTTCAGAGGGACTTGGTTTGGAGGATTGAGAAGTAAGGCAGCGTTGAGGCTTGTCTTGAACACCTTATATACACTTGGTAAAACACCAAGAGATCTTTCATCGTGGAAGCTTGTGTAGAATGACCTTAAGTTCCATAGCATATTGAGCTTTGAGATATACAGTCCCCTACCAAATATTAAGTTTACTTTACAGCAGGCGTCACTAGCCACTTGCTCGCTGTCCAACCCGAACTTGAGTAAACTACTGTGGTATTGGCTGTTAGACGGTTTGGTGAGCCACCACTATCGTGACAGTCCTCTGATGCATAGTGTGTAGGCAAAAGGCATGTCCATGCATTTAATGATTATGACGTAAGATGTGCTAATCCATCAGTCATTTAATATTTGAGACTTAAAGTGTGAAAGGCAGGTCCTAAACATTAATGAAGACTAAAACATCTCGGGAGGGGTGTGGGGCTATATATTATCCTCAAACACTTCTAAAAAAGAGAGTTATTTTTGGAGATTTTATTGCTGGAGAGAGAATGTATCAGAGAGAAGTTATTACAAACCAGAGAGTTTACTCACCCACCAATCTGTAACACTCCGTCTAATTAAATACCGGGTAGTTACTCCTTTATTAAATTAGTTCAGAATATCAAGTTGGTTCAGTCTTAGCATCACTGTCGAAAAACATTTAATCAATTACTAGCCACCTGATATTTAAAAAGAGAAATGTCAAATTTTATTAATTATGTTAACAAGTACACAAGAATTTATTTATAAACCATCAATCGCATAAAAAATATCATATAAATGCTCAACGAGATGAAATCAAATAAGTCTGGAGTAAACGCTCCAATAATAAAGATGCCAGAGTAAATAATGTCCAAATACAAGAGTCTGAATAAATAATAAACCAAAAACTGAAATAATGAAAGTCTGCAACTACAACCTCTAAATGAGAATGGGCGACATGACCAAACTGATAAAATGACTCTGAAGAAATCAAGGAAAAAAAGAGAGCATCTTCTACCAAGATCCTGTAACTTCCACAGCAGCTACAACACGTCATCAGAATGGAACTCCTATGCTTGGCGTCCCTGTGGCTGGGCACCTAAAATGTTTTTTCAAAACAAAATAGATTTGGAGGAAAACGGGTCAGAGCCCGATGTGAAAACAGTTTAAAAGTTTAGCAAGTGTTTAAATTACAATTCACCAACACATATTATAAACACGTTAGTTGCGTACTCTCACATGAGTTTCTTACCTCTCAACTACTGTGCACGCCTAACGTATGCCTTTAACCCATCCTAGTTATGCCACAATATAACTAGTTTGTACCACTCCTGTCTTCGCATTCTAACATATAGTATCTATACGTAACCCCCAAATAAGCCATATTTATAACCCATGTTCACATTCATTAAATTACTTATCTCGAGTGTTAATTAAATTCTCATTCTTAACCCATTCAAATATCTTAGCGATTCACATCTACTAAGCAACAATGAACCAGTCACAAGTACAGGTATATAATACAGTATAATATCTCATATACAGTTTAGGTGCCCCACAAGGATAGAACCTATGATTCCCTCATACTCTGCTATTGAATCCCGATATATCACGAACGTGAGGATCATAAGTTCCGAATCATTCAGGAACCATTTCAAGAAAAATCACACATAATGGAGGCGAACATAGTTCGCATATCCATGGGTCACGCACATACCTACTCTCCCAAGGTCAACAGACTTATTTACTCACAAATAAGTCATTCATAGTACTATGTATTTAAGGTACCAGTCTAAATCCCCCCGAAGGCACACAAGGATAAGAGGGTCCTTTTTCCAAAACAAAACTAACCTCCCGTGATAACAGGTATGATAGGTATGTCATACACATAAGAAATTCAATCACTAGGCATTTGCACAACCTAAGTAATCATATAATAATATATATGTTCACACATTTCATCTAGTTAATCTCATACGTAGCAAGTGTACCCCGAACGTTACACATAATATATTTTCTGTTTGATACCTCTCTCGTCGTATCAATTTGAGTACTTAAACCTATCTCAAAAGGTTACTAGGTATCTTATTGGTTTCTAATGTTATCTCAGTACTTAAAATCCCTCTGTTTCTGCCCTTAACCTTACATTATCATTAATTTCCAATATAGTTCCAATTCGAACAGTTTCTAATCGTACCTCACTCGGTAGACCCTTGTAAGTAAGGAAATTAAATTCCGTAATTTATAACATTCTTCGATAAGACTAAGACCCTACTGCCTTTATCTAAGCCCCACAATATTATATTAATCACCCTAATAACCAACATCAACTTTGAAATAATCATTAAACCTTGAAGAGAAACAATTTCCAAAAATTTACTGGGGTCAATCGATCGATGGTTCGATCGATCGACATTCTTGAGTCGATCGATCGATCAAGCAGGCATCAGCCCAGAATTTCTTAACAGTTACGGGTTCTCCTCTTTTTACACCTCAAATTATTCATCCCATTGTCAAAAACTCACAACTAAGTATACTAATCATCCTACTAACATGTTTACATCATTCCCCACATTTTAGATTCATCAAATCAACATATAACATCAATTTATCAAATTACCCAATTTTCATATAAAAACCTTATTTTCCTATTTCTTCAAGAACATCACATAAGCCAATCAAATTTCATAAATTCTCTACCCATAAATCATAAATTCGTTGTTATTATCATCTCCAACGTTTACTACATACAAGACCTAATCCAAATTATGATTTTAAACCTTTCAAATCCATTTAATTTTCATTATTTATGATAAATCTTCAATTCTATAATAACTTGTAAACTATATGCCTTGAATATTTTCAAGATAAATCACTTGCCTGAAAATGCCGATTCTGATCCGTTGATGACGTTATTGGTTGTTTCCCCTTCTCTTTCCGATCACAATTCCCGTCCAAAATGGTGGTGGTGGGTGGTGGTTTTGGTTTGGAACCCCTTTGGCAACTTCCCTCTAACTCATATAGCCCACTCTCTTGTTTTTGGCTGATAATGGCCCTAATGTCTTTTCTAATAAAATATAAATAAACTCTAAAATTCGTGGGTCTTAATTCCTTAATTTTTAAAATTACCAAAATACCCTCTCCAGTTCCCGGTTAGGCCTAAAAATGCCTCGGGACACGAACTAACCCCCAGGCTAGTGTTTTCTGACTATCTCGAACATTTCGGACATGTTGGTGCACTCAAAAAGCTCATACGAATGACACAAAAATAAAATACTTTTAAATCCATTAAATTGGGTCCTGACACGACTGACACGCGTGTCCCAACTAAAGTACCGAAATTGCCGTATTTTCAACTCACTACATTTTTAATATATTCAATGATTACATATTACCATTATCACTCAGTAATATTGAACAACATATTAATAACCAAATACTAACTCTCGTCTCTCTAGCATTTAAATCCGAATTAAGTTTCCAATTAATTAATTTTCCAATTAATTATCCCATAATTAAAAACAATTGCATTTAATTAACCTCATAATTAAAAGCCATAAAAATATGGGGTATTACATACTTCCCCCCTAAAAACGGACTTTCGTCTCGACATTCGGAAAAGTAAGGCATACCTGGAAAAATTAGGTATTGTCTAGTACTCAAAACAAAATAATAAAAAAGGCCCAATCACTAAAGCCCTCGCTTCACAACAAGCTTGTTTAACAGACTTGATACTTTATCAGTTATAGGGTTACACTTCAATAAATGCACTTCACGTTGTGCTCTTACTAAACAACATTCGAATAACAATAGCCTATGTATTATTGGTCGCATTATCTCAATATTATTGTGAGTCCGCACCTCACTACGCATTAACTCTCGCGTTTATCAACACACCAAACTCCCATCCTAGAAGAAATCAATAACACCTCTACTACTCTTGCCCATTCTTTGAATCTCTGTTCCCTGCGTTGTGACTTTTACACAAGGGAAAGACACTTCAGCCGGGTGTTGTTACACAAAACATTTGTAAGTACCTTTTCCACTATAAATAGATACGGGTGCTTTCACCCAACTCTACCGTTAGGTAATATCTTCTCCCCATTACCACAATATACCTCACTAATTATACCCGATTTGAAAATGAAAAGATTGCAATGAATCCAAAATTTCTTTCATACAATCCCCAGTCGTCAATCACCTTGCGCCTACACCTGGAGCTATAAGTGATACAACCCTCAGAACGAAACATTATTTCCACTACTTCTTGCTACCCCACGTTGAAGGTGAATTTCGGGGATCTCTTCTTAGTTCTGAATAATATTGCGTAGGACCACTTACCGGCGTGTACACTATCTAATAGTGTAAACCACCCAAGTATATAACAATTTCTCTCCTTCTGGACAACCTGTCTCACATATTCGAAGGAACTCGATACTTATCTATAAGTTGGCAACCCCTAAAGGAAATTTACCAACTTGACTCTTCCCTCCCTGGAATCGTCGGCTTGGTACAAAATTATCTAGTTGATCATCTAACCCCAACCGTTCTACTACTTACTACACCCCCTTCAATGTCAACTTTCACGTACAATTCTTCCCGTTAAGTGATACTTAATTATTTTCTTCTTCTCTCGGCGTATACCAAAAGTTTCGACCCTTGCACTTTTCACCACGTTGTGCACATCTGGACCCTTTATACCTTATTGACATCCTCATTCTATTTACTCTTAAGTCACCCTCAACATTCAATTGGTCGGAACTCTACTCCAAATTACCCATAATAATTAAATATTTGCCTTCTCAAGAGATATACCCTTATTGAATGGCTTTCCACTGCCTTTTCACTAAATTCGAACGTGCTACACTGATTACACACGAGTATACTCATTAACACCTTCTCTTACGATGCTTAATCCCATAAGTAATAATTTCACCCTTCTATATCCCTTCTTCCTGCGATTACTACATTAGTAAACAAAGATGTCTACACCTCTTATAACCCATGCATACGGTTTTAAACATCATATACGCTTCATACGTATTCCAAACTCTTTATTGCCGCTGCATTTACAACGTGGCTATACCACTTGGGCGTTCTCAATCACCTCCGAATTTGAAATCTTAAATCCTCCTTAACCTCATTACATCCTTCAATCTGCCAGAGTAAAATAAAATTATCACTACTTCCTCACCACACCACTGGCTCTACTGGCCTTATATCTTAATTTCCCCTTTAACTTCCAATTCTAACTACGTACTCCATAATGATCGAGGTACCCAAATCATATACGAATGGTCATACGTCTCCCTACTACCAACCGTACGCTAAGTTTCATGCGTGGGGTGTCTCATAAAGCGAAATCCAAACAAGGAACCCCCCCGATACACTAATTCCTAGCATTGTCGATCATCGGGATCCGTTAAACCTTCGGTCCATAACATGTACCCCTATATTCCCCTCTCTTAACAACAAATTTACATCTCCTTCCGCAATGACACTTAAAAAAGGAACTCCTTCCGAATGACACTTTCTCTTGACATTGATGGTAATCACATTTCATATAAATCATGCAAATATAATCGGGGCTCTCAAAATCTCATCCCCAGACACACAACTATGAGTTTAAGCTCCCAAATCTCTAAAGGGTGATAAAACAATGCACTCTTCTTATTACGAGCTCCCGAGTGTTAATTATAATAGCCAACTAAACCTTTTCGCTGACTAGTAAACCAATTACATACGAATTATATCAATTAAATCCCTATGCATACTAGGATTAAATATCCGAGACCATTATACTTTGAAATCACAAGAATATATATATATATATATATATATATATATATATATATATATATATATATATATATATATATATATATATATATATATACACAAAAGTACAATTACGAGCCCGACCCTCTCACGGATGGGGCCTCTCCAGAACGAAACATTCTACCCCAAGGTAGTAACCCCGATAAACTTGCAATTTCATCACACTATCAGTATAATCATATATAAAACCATAATTAGGATAATATCATACTCGTAAAACCAACACTTAAAATGAGTAATTTTAATAAAGTATAACCCCGATAAACTTGCAATATCATCACACTATCGGTATAATCATATATAAAACCATAATTAGGATAATATCATACTCGTATAACACAACACTTAAAATGAGTAATTTTAATAAAGTATATATTGCTATCAATATACTCATTCATCCTCCGCGGATGACAATAAAGGTAACCCCACCCTATCAGGGAAAGTATTCACATAAATAATAAAATAACCGATACTCACTAAACTCGACTCTCTAGAAAAAATAACAATAATAACAATTACAGCAACTCGTTCATATCACAAATAACATGCAACATCATCTAAGGATATAACTCATACTTCTATCCTGACCATCGTCCTGGCTTCTCAAATGGTTCCTGGACTTAACACACCTGTCAGTACCAAACTAAATATTTCAATAACTATTGCCCTTGCCAGGCACAATACCTTTATCCCTATACTTGCAGCGGGAAACATTTATAACGCACGAGTTTTACTCCCCACAAAATACCTCTATACATACTCCACCTATCTTCGGTCACACTCACCATGTTAAGGTGGTCCTTTTCTCGGACGTTGGTAGTCTCGGCTCTGATGACTACCTCCATTGTTCCCCTAGCTTGATGGACCTAAGGAACACACTACTAGTTTCCACATATCTTACTGAAATCACCATCGCTCGGTAATAATTCAGCTACCCGAATCATTTTAACGGGTTCTCTGTTGGGTCTTCCCCTTGTGGTGTTTCTCCAACACCATGTTCCCAATCTTACTCTATAGAAATTCCTCGATTCTTATATCTCCCCACACAAATGAAACGTTTTACCTCCAAATTAACACTACGCTTCTTTATTACCATCTGCATTGACCGTCCAAGAAGAATTCCCCAGAAGGGCTAACAATTATTCTTGTATGTAAATTCTCCCTTTACTATCCTCTTATCCATTTCACCTACTTCACCCGGTGTAAGGTTCGATACATAATTAAATTTCTCCTCACCAAGTGTTCTCTGTCCGACACTCTTGTGTGAGTTCAGAACCACATTCGCCTTTTACCCTGAACATCCGATGAAGGAACTTATGGTCAAATCATACGTGTACGCCTTCTCTCGACGTCACATTTCACTTCTAAGTGTGGTGATTGTCTCTCACCATTGAAACTCCGCTCTTACGAGTCAAGAAAAATTTTCCCCAAATTTTCACTCTCGATTGGCCATACCCCGACATATGTCCAAGCCTTTGGATATATTACGTTCTCTTGGCTAGCACACGCCATCTCCGCATTTCGAGTATTTCCACTGCTCGTTCTCTTCAATGTTTCACCTAACTCTTTCTATCCCATTCCAACCTTTTTGGGTGAGTCTTATTTGACCCCACTTTTTACTATAATTGTGCCTGGAAGTCACAAGTCGTGCCTTGGCCGTCTGCACCGTCCTGGACTTCGGTGCCATAATATGGGTGACTTCAACTACGGTCATCCTTCTTTAATAAATTAAATAACCTCACTGATCTTTTGGCTCCTACTGTTCTCCGAACTATCTTCGCCTGACGTACTACATTGTTCAGCGCACGAACACACCCGATTTCAATAAGATTCACTATTACATACATCATAGCAGGAGAACGAAATCTTACCAAAGAAATCGACAATCCTAAATATAGGGCTCTATATCAATGAAAGCTATACTGGAAGCATAATAAGCCGCACAGATCCTAAAGGACACTAGAACCTGATGCTCAGATACCACTTGTAACACCCCATCTAATTAAATACCGGGTAGCTACTCCTTTATTAAATTAGTTCAGAATATCAAGTTGGTGCATTCTTAGCATCACTGTCGAAAAACATTTAATCAATTATTAGCCACCTAATATTTAAAAAGACAGATGTCAAATTTTATTAATTATGTTAACAAGTACACAAGAATTTATTTATAAACCATTAATCGCATAAACAATCTCATATAAATGCTCAACGAGATGAAATCAAATAAGTCTGGAGTAAACACTCCAATAATAAAGATGCCAGAGTAAATAATGTCCAAATACAAGAGTCTGAATAAATAATAAACCAAAAACTGAAATAATTAAAGTCTACAACTACAACCTCTAAATGAGAATGGGCGACATGCCCTAACTGATACAAATGACTCTGAAGGAATCAAGGATAAAATGAGAGCGTATTCTACCAAGATCCTGTAACTTTCATAACAGCTATAGCACGTCATCAGAATGGAACTCCTATGCTTGGCGTCCCTGTGGCTGGCCACCTAAAAGGTTTTTTCAAAACAAAAATAGGTTTGGAGGAAAACGGGTCAGAGCCCGATGTGAAAACAGTTTAAAAGTTTAATAAGTGTTTAAATTACAATTCACCAACACATATTATAAACACGTTAGTTGCATTCTCTCACATGAGTTTCTTACCTCTCAACTACTGTGCACGCCTAACGTATGCCTTTAACCCATCCTAGTTATGCCACAATATAACTAGTTTGTACCACTCCTATCTTCGCATTATAACATATAGTATCTATACGTAACCCCCAAATAAGCCATATTTATAACCCATGTTCACATTCATTAAATTACTTATCTCGAGTGTTAATTAAATTCTCATTCTTAACCCATTCAAATATCTTAGCGATTCACATCTACTAAGCAACAATGAACCAGTCACAAGTATAGGTATATAATCCAGTATAATATCTCATATACAATTTAGGCACCCCGTAAGGATAGAACCTACGATGCCCTCATACTCTGCTCTCAAATCCCAGTACATCACGTACGTGAGGATCATAAGTTTCAAATCGCTCAGGAACCGTTTCAATAAAAATCACACATAATGGAGGCGAACATAGTTCACATATCCATGGGTCACACACATACCTATGCTCCCAAGGTCAGCAGACTTATCAACTCACAAATAAGTCATTCATAGTACTATGTACTTAAGGTACCAGTCTAAATCCCTCCGAAGGAACAAAAGGATGAGAGGGTCCTTTTTTCCAAAATAAAACTAACCTCCCGTGATGGAAAGTATAGTATGTATGTCATACACATAAGAAATCCATACACTAGGCATTCACACAACATAAGTAAGAAAATAACAATATAGATGTTCACACATTTCATCTAGTTAATCTCATACGTAGCAAGTGTACCCCGAATGCTACACATAATATATTTTTCGTTTGATACCTCTCTCATTGTATCAATTTGAGTACTTAAACCTATCTGCAAAGTTTACTAGGTCTCTTATTGGTTTCTAATGTTATTTTAGTACTTAAATTCCTTTCGTTACTTCCCTTAACCTTACATCATCATTAATTTCCAATATAGTTCCAATTCGAATGGTTTCTAATCGTACCTCACTCGGTAGACCCTTATAAGCAATGACAATAAATTCCATAAGATATAACATTCTTTGATAAGACTAAGACCCTACTGACTTTATCTAAGCCCCACAATAGTATATTAATCACCCTAATAACCAACATAGGCTTTGGAATAATCATTAAACCTTGAAGAGAAACAATTGCCAAAAAGCAACAGGGGTCGATCGATCGAAGAAAAGGGGTCGATCGATCGATGGTTCGATCGATCGACATTCTTGTGTCGATCGATCGATCAAGCAGGTATCAGCCCATAATTTCTTAACAGTTACGGGTTCTCCTCTTTTTAAACCTCAAATTCTTCATCCCAACGTCCAAAACTCACAACTAAGTATACTAATCATCCTACTAACATGTTTACATCATTCCCCACGTTATAGATTCATCAAATCAACATATAACATCAATTTGTTAGATCAAATTATCCAATTTTTTTATAAAAACCTAGTTTTCCTATTTCTTCAAGAACATCACATAAACCAATCAAATTTCATAAATTCTCTACCCATAAATCATAAATTCGTAGTTGTTATCATCTCCAACATTTACTACATGCAATACCTAATCCAGATTATGATTTTAAACCTTTCAAATCTATTCAATTTTCATTATTTATGATAAATCTTCAATTCTATAATAACATGTAACCTATATTCTTTGAATCTTTGCAAGATAAATCACTTGCCTGAAAATACCAATTCTGATCTATTGATGACGTTATTGGTTGTTTCCCCTTCTCTTTTCGATCACAATTCCCGCCCAAAATGGTGGTGGTGTGTGTTTGGAAACCCTTTAGCAACTTCCCTCTAACTCACATAACCCACTCTCTTGTTTCTGGCTGACAATAGCCCTAATGGCTTTTCTAATAAAATAGAAATAAACTCTAAAATTTGTGGGTCTTAATTCCTTAATTTTTAAAATTACCAAAATACCATCTCCAGTTCCCGGTTAGGCCTAAAAATGCCTCGGGACCCGAACTAACCCCCAGGCTAGTGTTTTCTGACTATCTCGAACATTTCGAACATGTTGGTGCACTCAAAAAGCTTGTACGAATGACACAAAAATAAAATACTTTTAAATCCATTAAATTGGGTCCTAACTCCCAACGAAATTATCGAAACTACCGTATTTTCAACTCACGACATTTTTAATAAATTCAATGATTACATATTACCATTATCACTGAGTAATATTCAACAACATATTAATAACCAAATACTAACTCTCGTCTCGCTAGCATTTAAATCCGAATTAATTTTCCAATTAATTAATTTTCCAATTAATTATCCCATAATTAAAAACAATTCCATTTAATTAACCTCATAATTAAAAGCCATAAAAATACGGGGTATTACACATTGTCATTTATTATGAAGTTTTAATAGCTAATCAGAGATTGTTGGTGTGTTGGCTACTTGCTAAGGTGTACCTAGGGTGCTTACTTCTCTCTCCACTTGAATGAGTTGCTTCCAAGTTTCCTTTATTATTATTTGAGTTATACATTAGAGACTTATGAGTTCAATCTAAGTGTTGACTATATACAATCTTGTGTGTTCACTTATATTTGTTAAAGAGTTCTTGGGTTATCATTTATCATCATATCTATAGGGGTTACGCCTCAACTGGTATTACTATACTCCCAGGATTTAAGGGGATTACCCTCTTACATTTGATGACTTTGTTGGGGAGGTATTCTTCTAAAAGTATGGGGCCAAATAACGTTAACTGTTCCATTTATTTTGATGCTATCCAGCATAATAAGGAACAAGCGGCGAGGGAGCTTGAGGCTGCCAGGGATGGGGTTCCTCGGGTGGAGGTTCCCTATGTCCAAATAACAACATGAATCGCAACGATGACATAAGCCTCTACTAGTACCATATTGAGGGAGACACATATGGCTCTTCTCATAGGAAAGTTCTTTGAGTTCTTGCAGACTCCCGTAGCTACAACGACTTTGGGAGGGGGATTTGTCCGCAGCTCCTTCTAAGACCAACGGCAGCTCCGATATCCCCATCAATCGAAGCGCCATTAGGACCTTCCCCCACAAACACTGTGCCTATCTCTATCCCAACGGTGAGTACCCCAGGTGTGGTAAGTATTCCACCGGTGGTCCCTCTGCTCATTTCTCCGGTGGCTGAGAAAACGTTTGTATCTGCTTTGAAAGAAATGAGGAAAGAGACGCAAAAGGATATGCTAAAGATGATAAAAGCTTCCTCGCAGTCAGCCAGTGAGGCAACATCCATGTACGATGAATTTCGTACTCCCTATATTGATGAGTACAACAAGGATCCTTTCCCAAAAGACTACATTCCTCAAATTTTTGATAAGTACACATGAAAAAGGAGAAACCCGAAGGAGCACATCAAGTGCTTCATTGAGCATCTGGGGGCTCATTGTAACAATAAAAAATAAAGGTTCAGGGATTTTTCCAAATCCCTCACCGATAAGGCTTACACTTGGTACTCTCACTTGGCACCAAAGAGTGTCTCAACTTTGAATGAAATGCATGTTCTATTTGTCCAGAAGTTCTTTCTAGCAGAATATGAGTTCACGTTGGCACAACTAGGTAGCGAGATGCAACGGACGGGAGAGAAAATAGTGGCGTACATCCGAAGGTTCAAAGAGAGATCCCTCAACGTGAAATAAGAGGCCAAGGAGTCCAAACTATTTCAGATTTGTGCTGAGGGTATGCTACCAGAGTACACTTATCCCCTCATCAACGAAACGCACGAAGGAACTTTTACAGCATTTTTAAAGGCAACAAGGAATATATCATTGGTCGTAAGATCAAATTTGATCGTAGTGCATGTGATATTCAAGAAACCGATATAGGCCGTTGTGGTACGTGGCCGGCCCCCACAAGTGGGATACGCCGATGGAGGAGAGGGGGACAAGAAGCCTAAGAAGGGAAACAAAAGAAAGTATGGTAGAGATAAAGAGGATCCACAAACACTGCCTTGTACTGTTGAGGAGGCTTTCAGTTAGATACACCTGGTAAAACACCGAGAGATCTTTCATCATGAAATCTTATGTAGAGTAACCTCGATTTTTATCGCATATTGCACTTTGAACTGAACAGTCCCCTACCAAATGTCATATATACTTTACAACTGGTGTCACTAGCCACCTGCCCGCTGTCCAATCCGAACGTGAGTAAACCACTATAGTATTGTGACTGTCAGACGATTTGGTAAGCCATCTCTGTCGTGACAATCCTCTGACGCACAATGTGTAGGCAAAATGCATGTCCTAGCATTTAATTATTATGACATAAGGTGTGCTAATCCATCAGGCATTTAATGGTTGAGACTTAAAGTGTAAAAGGCAGGTCTTTCACATTAATGAAGACTGAGACATCTCAGGAGGAGTGTGGGGATATTTATTCGTCTCAACCACTTATGAGAAAGAGAGTTCTTTCTAGAGATTTTATTGCTAGAGAGAGAATATATCAAAGAGAAGTTATTGCAAATTAAAGAGTTTACTCACCCATAATTGTCATTTGTCGTGAAGCTTTAATAGTTAACCATAGATTTCTCTGAGGTTATTGGTGTGTTGGTTTCCTGCCAAGGTGTACCTAGGGTGCTTACTTCTCTCTCCATTTGAATGAGTTGGTTTTGAGTTTCCTTTATTATTATTTGAGTTATACACGGGAGACTTGTGCGTTCAATCTGAGTGTTGACTATATACAATATTGTGTGTTCACTTATATTTTTTAAAGAGTTCTTGGGTTATTGTTTATGACCATATCTATAGTGGTTACACCTCAACTGGTATTACTACACTCCTAGGCTTCAAGGGGACTACCCTCTTACACTTGATAATTTTCATTTGCTACCGCCACTCCTTTATTTTCAACACACTTGCAGCCCTCCACAACAAGATCCTTAAACTCCTTCTCCTTTAATTCTACCTTGAAGTTTGCATATAGATGCCTTAAGAAATACTTGTGATTTGCACCAGGGTATAAGTTTGTAAAACACTCAACCAAACCCTGCAAAAAAACATATGAGACAAGAATTGAGTAAAAATTCTTGTTCATGTGTTTGGTTTGATTGTGTGGTTTGGTTATTAATTCTGACTTAATTTAGTAACAATGTCATGGAGTTGGATAAATGACATTAGGTTAGGTTCACATATACATCTTCACTTCCCCCCAGAAGTGGAGGACCTTTATCAAAAGTTTCCCGATGTGAAACATTAATTATAACTCACCCAACACCTTGTTGCTATATATAAAAAAGTGAAAATAAAATGTCAGATAGTGCTACAAAAAGGGTTACTAAAATATACATAAACAACAAAAAGGGAATAAATTAACTGAAATAAGTAACAAATGGGGACATAAAGCATATGGGGGACCACAATATAACAAAAAAAAGAAACGTAATATAGAAAATCATAAATGGGGAACCACAAAGTTATTAAAATATACAAATCATATATGTGACGACCGGCAACCAAAAAACACGCAGTACAAATCATATTCGTGTTAACATGCAACAAAAAAATGCAATACAAAGAAACTCTAAGATCAAAGCTCAAAATTGCAACATATCTACCTAGTAAACCCTCGATTCAAACAAATTCTAATAAAAGCTTTATTTTTTAATACAACCAAACAAATACTAACAAGAACTAGCCGTAAGAACAACATATTTAAAGATTTAGAGAACTATATGAATAAAAAAGTAAAATTTAAAACGCAGCTGGGGCTATATGGAATATTTGTATCTTAGGATACACACATAAAGATTCAATTTTTAATAAAATTTTATATTTATTAATAATTAAGTGTGCATGAAAGCTCAAGTCGGAATTAATAACCAAACCACACAATCAAACCAAACACATGAACAAGAATTGAGGAAAATCCCTTTCGGGAAAAACCTATATTTCAGCACATTAAAGATTTTGACAGACTCAACGACTTATAAACCACTTAGACCTCCACTATGTACAATGCGTGGATCTTCAAATCTTTAATAGATACTATACAATCTATCCCGTCTATAGGAATAAATTCTTCCCTCGGTACCGACCAGCCTCAGGATTACGAATCCTTACTTCTTCAACAGTAGAGCATCGACTCCACAAATTAGCAGTGTAGTAAACTTTACAAGGTTTTGATGTAGTGTTTCGAAACTAGGGTTTGAAACTCAACAAATCATTTTATGGGATGAGTGATTTGGAAAAAAAAAATCTTGTTTTAAAGAAACAAAAAAAGACCACTTTTGGCATATGTATGCGGATTTATTTCTTGCTAAAAATGTTTAAAACGAATTTTTTTATAGAAAAATATGAATTTAGAGGTGGCAATCTCGTTCGAACGAAATTAGAGTCTCTTTCGAAAGAAAACACCAGTTTCATTTTAACGAGGTGAAGTTTCATTCGAACGGGATGCCTATTTCCTTCGGTCGACCTTCCAACGATAAAATTTCTCTGCCAAATAGAGACCATCGGGTTAGATGTTCGTCAGAATTATGTCCGAATGAGTTAAGCATTTTGTTCCAACAAGAATTGATATCGTTTGAACGAGATTGGAATCTCATTCCAAAGAAAAAAAATTCAAAAATGATTTATAAAGAATGACTCGAGTAAAAAACAAAAATCCTAGAATAATTGACTAATTAAAATAAAAACCACAAGTTTGTATACCTTCATAAATTGTTTGTGATGATTCCAACGGCTTGAAACTCGGATACAGAGCTCGATCACTAACATGTCTTTAAATGATCCTAGAGGAAAAATTGAATAGAGTGTTCAGTTTGTATCAATGGTTTATAATGGGATACACCAAAATTACTAATCTATGAGCAATTTTAAAACTCAATCTTACAAATCTCCCCATTTGGCTATGCTGGTACAAAATAAAAACCGTAAACTAAATTACAATAAAACCCATAAGACAATATATCCTAATGTCCTCCCAAACCCCCAAACAGAATGACATACGAGACTTTATCTTCAACTAAAGTTCTTTATCTTTTGTAGTCCATGATATCATATTCAAAGCTTAAGAGACCTACACACATGAAACAAAAGAATACCGTGAATCGTACAAGTTTAAATAAAAAAATAAACTCCCCGTAAATTCATTATCCCCCTTTTTGTTCGTAATAAACCAAGGCTAAAAAACTAAGCACAAATCATTAGCATCACCCAAATTCAAAAGAAATAACATCACAAATATAATAAATTAAGAACATGTGATGGGATTTCTAAACGACTTTCAAAACAACAATTTTTGCAAAATTTTCAATTTTTTTAGGAATAAAATTATAAGTATAAAATGTACATATAAGTACGAAATACATAACACTGTAGAATAACACTAAAATAAGCAGAATCATGAAAGCGGAATGTAATGGTGTGAACATTTTCCATGGACAAATCAATATAGGCATTTATAGCATAGGTGCACAAAGTCAATGATATACTTCTAAAGGATGAAATCAATTTCAACCTTAGGTGTAAAAATGTTGAACTTAAATGAAATTGACTCGACTTGTGCAACATGCCATGGATTAATTGCTTCTCAAATCAATAAAGCCAAAATATTTAATGCTTTTTAAGAGAGTACATTATGTAAACCCATCGATCTTCTACTTTATAACACCCTCAAAATCTCACATATATAAGAATTCACTCTCAATATTTTGAAGATATCATAATGCTCATACGTAGCGAAGCATCAATAAAAATAAAATTCTCCTTTGTACTTCAGTTTTTGTGTGTCGTTAATCGTTTAGGCTCCTTTTACAAATGGTGGATTTTAATGCAAAGAGAATTTTCTCTTTCATAGCCTATTTCCATTTCATATCATATAACAATCTTTCTGGGAAACGAAATCGGGATAATTGTTCTTACAAGCATAACTTATCTCTAGTACATTTGGTTAGTTATCAAGCACGATTGAGATGAGAACACTGCATTAGACATATGATAAGTAAGCATAATGTTAAAAAAGTCCGTGCACATGTGCAATAAAGGTGAAAAAAGTCCAGCATTAAGAAAGTAATCATCAATGATCAACGAAATGCTATTCACACATTATTAAGCACACTAAAGAAATTAAGCCTTGTCTAAAAACACCATGAAAAAGTTACATAAATGGATTGAATATAGGGGTGATCTGAATATCTTAAATCCACATCCATATATAGTGAAAAACGAAAATATAAAAATCGTTTTGTCATTTTCAAAAAAATTATCAAAAATAAAATCTTTTTGAAAATTTTCGACCTTTTTTCTTAAAAAATGAAAATCTTTTTGGATTTTTCAAAATATACAAAAAAAACATCTATTAACATACAAATTCAATAGAAATACAATCTAGAAATATGGATAAAAGATATGAACATGATAATCACCTTATACTAGATAAAATGCTTGAATTCAATCAACATAACAAATACCCGTAGATTTCCTAAGATTCTCAAATCTTAGTGCACATAAAGGTTTCGTGAAAATATTGGTTAATTGACATTCGGTGCTCACAAATATCAAGGACACGACCTTCTCCTCAACAAGATCATGAATAAAATCCTCACATATCTGAATATGTTTTGTGGGAGAATGTTGGACCGAATTACGAGATGTATGAATTGGACTCGTATTACCATATGAAATAGTCATTGTGCCTTGCAAAATTCCATAATAATCCAACATTTTCTTCATCCATAAGAGTTGCGTGTAATAACTCCCTATGGCTATATTCTCAGCCTCCATCGTGGACAAAGAAATGGAGTTTCGCTTCTTGCTTAACCAATACACAAGAGGACTCCCAAAGTAAAAACACCCACCCGAGGTGCTCCTACAATCATCATCCCTGATTTAGTTATGTTCCAAATAGGTGAACAAATGATGATCGGTATCAAATAAATACCAAATACCGTAGAAAAGAGTTTCACCCACATATTTGATGATACGTTTAAGTGCAAAAATGAGACTCTTTCGAGGATGCTTGGAAATGCGCATAATCTCTGACGCTAAAGGTAATGTCGGGACGATTAGCAGTCAAGTAGAAAAAACTACACATCATGCTCCGATAAAGAGTTTGCCCTATGTCCTTGCCTAAAGTGTCTTTACCAAGCTTAGTCGATTTACTTATAGGGGTGAGCGAATGCTTATCAAAGTCTAAACTAAACTTCTTCACCAGGTCCCTAATATATTTGGATTGAGATATGAATATCCCATCCTCTAGTTTACACACTTAGAGACCTAAGAAGAATGTAATCTTGCCAACTATGCCCATCTCAAACTCCTTCTTCTCCACCCCAAATGTATGAGAATGTCTGTAGAGCATGGATAAAAATACTATCACATCCACATAAACTTGGGCAATTAAGATCGCACCACACTCTCTCTTCATAAAACACGTCTTAATAACTCCCCCTCTCTTCAAGCCGCGAGCTAAGATATAAGAATTGAGCCTCTCGTACTAATCACGGAGTTCTTGATCCAATCCATACAAGTCCTTCTTAAGATACTAATTTTGTCCCAAGTGCTTTGGGACATTGTACCCCTTTCGTTGTTCCACGTACACTTACTATGTGGAATGCCATTAAGGAAGTCACTCTTGACATTCATTGATATAACTTGAAGCATAAATGATATGCTATGTCGAGTTATAAGAGGACAGACTCAATCCTAGCAACATGAGAAAATGTTTCATCAAAATCTACACCCTTAATCTATGTGTGTCCTTGAGTGATCAACCTAGGCTTACTTCAAACTATGGTACCATTCCCATCTATCTTATTCTTCTAAATCCACTTGGTACTAATCACATTAGTCTCGCTAGGTCGGAAGGACTAACTCCCAAACATCATTCATATGAAACTGAAGAAACACATCTTGCATTGAGGATATCCAATTCTCATCGTTGAGTACTTCTTTCACATTCTTGGGCTCGACTAAGGAGTTGCAGAAAAGGTAGCTAACCACATTCTCAAGTTGAGCGCGATTCTTGACATCTAGTGTGGGATCACCAAATATATAGGAAGGGTCATGAATGTTTTGAATCCATGACGGTGGATACTCTAAATTAAGAGTGGGGTTCACCGGGGGTCGAAGTTTGGTTCTACCTTGGTTTGTTCTTTTAGGTTGAACTTTATTTTGCAATTTAGGTCGAGGACTATTGGGATATTTCAAAAGTTTAGAAATCGGTTCTGGTGAAACATGGAAAGAGGATGCACTATTGTAACCTATTACTTTCCTTTCCCTAAATTCTAAAGCGAGATCGAGGAATTTCTTATTTAACTTCTTCGATGTATCCTCTGTAGTAACCTAGTCCTCCTCGACATGTTTGAGATCTTTATCGGGTCGATATACAAGGACTTCAAGTTTCTTACAAGTCTCCAATAAAGCTTAAAGTCTTCTCATACGATTGGACACTTTGTTAGTCAAGTCACTAATTTCCCTTTCCACCACAATAACTCTCTCTTCGAAAGAAACTCTCGCTGAGGACTCGCTCTCTCTCTACTCTCTCAACTCCTTCTCTAAAGATAATACCCTAAGCATAAAAAAATATTTTTCTTTTTTGTTTTAAAAGACTCTACATAAAGCTCGGCATAAGAGCGTGAAGGTCACTCTCTCCTTTACCAAAACTATCATCTCCCACACTCTCTTCGAAATGCCTAGACTCATGTCGAGGTCATCATATTTGCAACTTCCTCATCGGCATGAGATGTACTAATATAATTGGCCATGAACGTGGTGAAGTTACATCCGTGCAGAAATTCATCCCTGGAATCCACTGACTCGACATCGCTGTCACTAAGTGTTGTATTGAAGGAAACTTTGACTTTGCCATATCTCTTTAAGATCGTAGCAAACTTATAAGTTCATGACCCTTACCCTCTCACTCACAGCATATTTCCTCATTTTTCTTAGGGTAGTCTCCTCTTGCTTTTTCAAAAATTTTCTTGCCCAACTTAAATTTTTTATCTTTCTCGACACTTTTTTCCTTTGAAAGTATTTTCTTTTCGTAGCTTAAGAATTTTTTTGATTTTTTTGCAAAAAGGGAAAGATCATCTGAGTCAAAATAATATTCGGAGTCAGAAGAGACCTCTTATTTTTTGTAGCTTGGTCCTTTAAAGCAATCCCTTTTTTCTTTTGGCTTAATAGCTTTGGGAAACATGTCAATCTCATAAGTTTGAAGGTCTTCTGCAAGTTCTTTTAGCCTAAGCGCATTTAAAATTCCCAACGAGTTAAGTAGAGTTCCCTTAAGGATAAATTGAGATGAAAGTGATCTCAAAATCTTTTTCACAATGAGCATCTCAGGAATTCTCTCGCTTAAATTAAAACTAGAGTTAACAATATTAGACAATCGTGCATAAAATTCATCAAACGACTCAGTCCCTAGCATAATAATGGTCTTAAACTGTGTGGAGATATTTTGAAGCTTAGAAGCTTCCATAGTGTTGGTACTCTCATGAGTGAGTTGGAGGATATCCCAAGCTTCCTTAGATGTAGTGCACGTCATGATGAGGTAGAAATTGTGAGAAGTAACGGCTCCAGAAATGGCACTTAAGCCTAAAAGTTTGAAATTAATCCATTTAAATTCATCATTCGTCCAAGTGGTGATGGGTTTAGGACTTATGACATCTCCATCAGTCACTGTGGGTGTTGTCCACCCTCTTTCATACACAAGTCAAACCCTTTCATTAATTGATTTTAAAACTGACTTCATTCTTATTTTTCAGTAGGCATAATTTGACCCATCAAAAAATGAAACCCTATTATACAAATTATCCATTTTAACCCAATTTAAAGACCACAAAAGAAATAGTGTAACCCGTTCCGATACCAATTTGAAAATACAGCTGGGGCTTATGGAATATTTTTATCTTAGGATACACACACAAAGATTCAATTTTTAGTCGAATTTTATCTTGATTAATAATTAAGTGTGCATGCAAACTCAAGTCCAAATTAAATAGCCAAACCACATAATCAAATTAAACACATGAAGAAGAATTGAGGAAAAACTCCTTTGGGGAAAAACCTATATTTCAGCACTATAAAGATTTCAACTCACTCAAGACTTATAGTCCACTTAGATCTACACTAAATATAACACGCGGATCTTAAATTCTACAACAAATATGCCATAGTCCAACTCCGTCTACAGGAAGAAGATCTTTCCTTGGTATCCACTGATCAACATTACGATTACAAAACTTTTTTTTCTTCAAAAGTAGAGCCTCTGCTCCACAATCAGTAGTAGAGTAACTTTACACGGGTTTGATATAGTATTTGGAAATTAGGGTTTGAAACTTAACAAATCATTATATGACATGAGTGATTTGGGAAAACAAATCTTATTTTAAAGAAATAAAAAGATGAACTCATTAGGAACAAGTATGATGATTTTGTTTTCGCCCAAAATCTTACGAAAAACTATTCAAAACATTTTTTAATTGAAAAATAGGAATTTTGAGGTGGCGATTTCGTACGAACAAAATTAGAATCTCGTTCGAACGAAAACATTTATTTTATTCTAACGAGATGAAGTCTCATTCGAACAAGATGCTTATTGTGTTCGACTGACCTTCCAACGAGGATTTCTTTGTCAAACAGAGACCATCTCATTAGATGTTCACTAGAAGTAGGTTCGAACGAGTTAACCATTTTGTTCCAATGAGATTGGAATCTCGTTCCAATGAATAAAAAATAAAAAAAATATTTTCAAAAATGATTTATAAAGATTGCCTTGAGTAAAAAAGAAACATCCCAGAATAATTTGACTAAGTAAAATCAAAATCACGAGTTCATATATCTCTACAAAATGTCTATGATTATTCTAATGGCTTGAAACTCCGACAAGAAGCTCGATAACTAACATATCTTCAAATGATCGTGGAGGCAAAAGCAGATATAGTGTTCAATTGATGCAACCGTTTGTAACGGAAGAAGACAAAATAACTAACCTATGAGCAATATTAAAACCTTGGTCTTACACAAATCAAAAAAACCCTAAGTAAAAATTAACAGTATAGGTTAGGGTTTCACCTGAGACTGTTGAAATCTAGTCAATAAAGCTTCAAAAAGTCTTTGGTGCTTGTGCAAGAGCTGAAGATTTGGAGAGACTAGAGAAAGTTTTATCTTGTTCTTGTGAAAAATGATGAATGATTTGCAAAAATTAGGTTTTTGACATTAGGAAGAGAAAATCGTAATTATACATATAATGGAGGATGTATAATGGAGGGTGTCACTTGCTACCTAGGCCGACCCTAGTCTTAGCCAAGATAACTTACAAAAGGTTAAGGATCTTCAAGATCAGGGGGAGCACGGTTGGCTAGTCAAGTACGAACATCTAATGACCTCCTATTACCTCTATGAGACTGGCCTAGGGGGGAGTCCTTTGACCCAGCTTCATAAGTATTATTTTCCATATGTTGTACCTCTGCCTTTTTAATATCTCTAATTTACTAACTCAGGTACATTTTTTATAGAACGCCTAGAAGGCATCTCAGATGACTTATGTGAGATGTCTACCCCCAGTCTTGTTAAACTGATGAAGAAGGCAAGGCATAATGCATCCCCTCCCCCCAAACAGAATTTTGATACATCCAAGGCCGACGCTATAAAGAAAAGAAAACCCCCACCGACTCGGAGGATCAGAGGCCGAGTAAGAACCAAAAAGGAGACTGTGCCATCCCAATCTCCTCTGATGATGCACTGGTTGCTCGTCTGGAGTAGCTGAAGATCAGTGACAGCCTAATTGGCCATGGTCTGAAGGCAAAGGATGCCATCTGCTCTGCAATGACCGATGTAGATAAACATTTTTACGCATTATAGATACCCCTCTACATGCCGAGTTTTGCCTTCACAAGTCTATTTATGTAAATTTTTTTGCTTTATTCCAAGTGTAACCTCGACTTCAGATGGATTAAGGCTTGAACTCATACATCTGACTTTGTTTTGCAGGGTATTCTGACTATGCACCAATTCGTTGACTGGACCCTGAGGAAGTTTCCCCTTATTGAGAAGAGAAATGAATCCCAGAAGGTGGAAACCTCTTTAAATGTAGAGGTTTAACATATGAAGATAGCCTTGGCTAAGTCTGAGAATAAGGTGAAGTAAAAGGATAGTGACATGTCTAAGCTTAAGAAGGACCACAATTCTTCTTTGCAGGCCAAAGATGACGTCCTTCAGGCAAAGGTTGATGCTTCAGTAAAGGCTTCCCTTGAAGATGACTTTGAGAAGATCTTGGACGAATACAAAGTTTCTGACGAGTTTATAAGCTTTGGCTTTGAATATATTGAAAGAGGTATTAAGGCAACTAGGAAGTGGGCAGCTTCAAAGAAGAAAGAATCAGAGAGCTTATCTTCCTTAGAATTTATTGGTCTAGGCATTGCCGATCTTCACTTTGCTCAGGCCTTGCAAGAGGTTGAGGAGGAAGATGTTGTTCTCGCAGAGACTGCGCCATTAAAAGCTATAGAGACTGGGGATGTTAACCCTCGATATGACGGAGCCGATGTTATTAATATCGGCCAAAAGGACATCACTGTAGCTGCAGACCCTTAGACCTTAATTTATGAAGCTTGACTTGTAATTTTTTATTTTTCATCTTTAGTTTTTGTAAACTCTGATAGCATGCTTTGTTATATTGTATTTACAGCTCTGAATGTTTCAAGTAATGTCACCTTCTTCAGTATATTTTGCTTTTTTCAATTAATGCCCTTTCTTGCCTGTTGTTATAAAGTTCTGAGGTCATCTGATTAAGATGTTAACCTCATAAATTTCACCAAATTAATGATGTTTAAGGTCTGAGGTCATTAAACTATGACGTTACCCTCATAAATTTCACCAAATTAATGATGTTTAAGGTCTGAGGTCATCAAATTAATTATGTTTTAGGTCTGAGGAAATCAAACTAAGATGTTACCCTCATAAATTTCACCAAATTAATGATGTTTAAGGTCCGAGGTCATCAAACTAAGATGTGACCCTCATAAATCTCACCAAATTAATGATGTTTAAAGTCCGAGGTCATTAAACTAAGAGGTTACCCTCATAAATTTCACCAAATTAACAATGTTTAAGGTCCGAGGTCATCAAACTAAGATGTGACCCTCATAAATTTCATCAAATTAATGATGTTTAAAGTTTGAGGTCATCAAACTAAGATGTTACCCTCATAAATTTCACCAAATTAATAATGTTTAAGGTCCGAGGTCATCACACTATGATGTTTCACCTCAGACCTTGTCACCAAATTAATGATGTTTAAGGTCTGAGGTCATCAAACTAAGATGTTACCCTCATAAATTTCACAAAATTAATGATGTTTTAAGGTCTGAGGTCATCAAACTAAGATGTTACACTCATAAATTTTACCAAATTAATGATGTTTAAGGTCTGAGGTCATTAAACTAAGATGTGACCCTCATAAATTTCACCAAATTAATGATGTTTAAGGTCTGATGTCATCAAACTAAGATGTTACCGTCATAAATTTCACCAAATTAATGATGTTTAAGGTCGGAGGTCATCAAGTTATAATGTTTCACCTCAGACCTTGTCACCAAATTAATGATGTTTAAGATGTGAGGTCATCAAACTAAGACGTTACCGTCATAAATTTCACCAAATCAATGATGTTTAAGGTCTGAGGTCATCAAACTAAGATGTTACCCTCATAAATTTCACCAAATTAATGATGTTTTAAGGTCTAAGGTCATCAAACTAAGATGTTAGCCTCATAAATTTCACCAAATTAATGATATTTTAAGGTCAGAGGTAATCAAACTAAGATATTACCCTCATAAATTTTACCAAACTAATGATGTTTAAGGTATGAGGCCAATAAATAATGATGTTTCACCTCATAAATTTCACCAAATTAATGATGTTTAAGGTCTGAGGTCATCAAATTAAGATGTTACCCTCATAAATTTCACCAAATTAATGATGTTTAAGGTCTGAGGTCACCAAATAATGATGTTTCACCTCATAATTTATCACCAAATTAATGGTGTTTAAGGTATGAGGTCATTAAACTAAGATGTCACCCTCATAAATTTCACCAAATTAATGATCTTTAAGGTCTGAGGTCACCAAATAATGATGTTTCACCTCATAATTTTCACCAAATTAATGGTGTTTAAGGTCGGCGGTCATCAAACTAAGATGTTACCCTCATAATTTTCACTAAATTAATGATGTTTCACCTCATAATTTTCATCAGATTAATGATGTTTATGGTCAGAGGTCATCAAATTAAGATGTTACCCTCATAAATTTCACCAAATTAATGATGTTTTAAGGTTTAAGGTCATCAAACTAAGATGTAATCGTCATAAATTTCACCAAATTAATGATGTTTAAGGTCTGAGGTCACCAAATAATGATGTTTCACCTCATAATTTTCACCAAATTAATGATTTTTAAGGTCTGAGGTCATCAAACTAAGATGTTACCCTCATAATTTTCACCAAATTAATGATGTTTAAGGTCCGAGGTCACCAAATAATGATGTTTCACCTCATTAATTTCACCAAATTGATGATGTAAAAGGTCTGAGATCACCAAATAATGATGTTTCACCTCATAATTTATCACTAAAGCATGATGAAACAATGTATTGACACAGGAACTGCTCTTTTCATTAACATTCTCTTCATAAGATGATATATGTATTACAAGAAAACAACTGCAACATCATATGAAATACTTCTTCAGGTAATCAACATTCCATGGATTGGAGAAAGGTTCCCCGTCGAGATTTTCTAGCCGGTAGGTACCGGGTACATCCTCATCAAATACTTTGTAAGGACCATACCAGTTTGGGTGGAGCTTGTTTGCCTTCTACAACGTCTTCTTAGCACTAAGTCTCCTACAGTTATAGGTCTTGATTTCACCCTTTGATTGTAGAACTTTGCTGTTCTCCGCTGGTAGGCTTCTTGTCTGATCTCAGCATCTTCCCTTCTCTCCTAAATTAGATCCAAGTCAAGTCTTCTTTCTTCCCCATTCCTCTGAGGGTCATAGGTCTAAACTCTATGTGTGGGGAGTCCTACCTCTGTAGGTATGGCGACTTCTGAACCATGGGCCAACATAAATGGGGTTTCCCCCGTTAGTGTCCTTGCTGTTGTTTTGTATGCCCATAGCACTGCATAAAGCTCTTCTATCCATCTTGCCTTGTCTTCTTCCAACCTCTTCTTAATCCCATCAAGGATTATTCGGTTCGTGACTTCATTTTTCCTATTTGCCGGGGGTCGGCCAAGAAAGGAGAAGAACTGCTTAATCCCCACTCTTTCACAATATTTTTTTAAGGAAGAATTCTTGAACTGGGTTCCGTTGTCTGAGATGAGGGTGTTTGGAAGGCCATGTATGCATATGATGCTCTTCTAGATGAACTGTAAGTTCTTCTGTTCTGTAATCATGATCATCGGCTCAGCCTCTACCCACTTGGAGAAGTAATCAATTACTACTATTAAAAATCGATAATTATTAGCAGCTCTTGGTAATGGTTCCACCAAGTCAATCTCCATACTAAAAATGGCCAAGGAGAACTGATTCACATTATAGGTTAATGAGGTTGATGAGGGATAGTGGAGAATCTATGGAACTTATCACACCTCTTCAGGTAAGCAGCAATATCTTTGGCCAAAGTCGGCCACCAGTATCCCTGCATAATTATCCTCTTTGCTAAAGGTCTTCCTCATATGTGACTGGAGCAAGAACCTTCGTGTAAATCCTACAGGACGTGGGGGATCTCTGTGGGATGGACAAATTTGAGTAGAGGTCAGAGGAATCATTTTTTATATAGGACATCTCCTATTATCAAGAACTTGGCATCTCTATACCTCAATTTCCGCCTTTCTAACTTAGATTCTTGCAACTCTCCCTGCCTGATATATCTGATAAGGGGGTCCATCCACGAGTCCCCAAGGTTCAAGTTGAGGCAAAGGCAGGCAACCTCTTCTTCCTTAATGGCAAGTTTGAGCAGGATCTCGACTGGTACTGTCCTTATGATGTCTGTTCTTGTTGCTAAAGCTAACCTTACTAGTGCATCTGCATGGCTATTTTCTTACTGAGGTACCCTCTTCATTTTTACCTCTTTGAATCCTTCTAGCGTCGTTCTTACCCCCTCTTCAGGTACTAACCTCGAGTCACTGTGTATTAAGAGTCGGCCAACTCTAAGGGTTTTTGCCAAGGAGAGCCCCGCTATCAGTGCCTCATACTCGGACTCGTTGTTTGAAGCTTTAAAGTCGAATCTTAGCACATATTTAACGTCAGTACCATCCAGAGCTGACAGTATCAACCCTGCGCCACTTCTACTCTCGTAGGAAGACCCATCCACGAAGAGGTTCCAAACATCTTCATTTGAAGAGAAGTTCCCTTCTAACAACATCCCTTGCTTGAAGAGGTACCTATCTTACTCATTCTCTATTACTCATTTTCTGGCTCTACTGGACACAACCTCTTTCGATTTTTAAAAGACGTTAGTATTTGATCCTTCTACAATCTCTGGGTTATTCTCAATCTTAGCCTCCTCCCATTTGAACTCAACAACGAAGTCTGCGAGTTCCTTCCCTTTAATGGCCATCCTGGGTTGATAAACAATGTCATACTCTCCTAACTCGATGGCCCAAGTCATCAATATGCCTGACTTTTCGGGCTTGTGGAGGACTTGCCTTAGTGGGGAGTTAGTGAGGATGACCATAGAGTGGGCTTAGAAATAGGGATTCATTTTCCTGGAAGTGTGTATCAAGGCGTAGGCTAACTTATCCATCCTAGGATAGTTTTGTTTAGACCCTTGAAGGGCCTTACTATTAAAGTATATAGGCCTTTGTACACCATCATCTTCCCGTACTATGGCTGCACTTATAGCTGACTCTGAGACTACTAGATAAACATACAACTTCTCCCCCAGAATGGGCCGGGATAAGAGCTGGAGGGATTAGAGGTAGGACTTGAGCTCCTTAAAGGCCTTATCGCATTCCTCATCCCATTCAAAGGCCTTTATAAGGACTTTGAAAAAAGGAAGACACTTGTCCGTATCCCTGGAGACAAACCTGTTTAACGCAGAAACTCTTCTCGTTAACCTCTGAACGTCTTTGATTTTTATGAGTGTCTTCATTTGAAGAAGAGCCTTAATTTTTTTGGGATTCACCTCAATTACCATTTGATTAACGATGAATCCAAGAAATCTCCCTGCTCCTACTCCGAAGACACACTTAGCAGGATTGAGCTTCATCTTGTATAAGTCCATGGTGTTAAAAGTCCTATCTAGATCAGCTACGTGAGTGCAGGCCTTCAAGCTTTTTATCAGCATGTCATCTACATATACCTCTATGGTCTTGCCAATCTGATCTTCAAACATCTTATTTATAAGACATTGATACGTGGCCCCTGCATTCTTCAAGCCGAAGAGCACGACCTTATAGAAATTGGTCCCCTTGTCTGTGATGAATGTTGTCTTCTCTGAGTCTTCGACATCCATGAAAATCTGATTATAACCTAAATACGCATCCATGAAGCTCATAAGTTAATTCCCCACCGTGGTATCTACCATCTGATCAATTAGAGGTAAGGGATAGCTATCTTTTAGGCAAGACTTGTTCAGGTCAGTGAAGTTTACACACATCATCCATTTTTAGTTAGCTTTGGGCACAATGAAGGCGTTAGATAACCACTCCGGGTATATGAACTCCCTGATGAATTCTGCCTCTTCCAACTTTTTGACCTCTTCCCTGATGACATCATACTTTTCCCTAGAGTAAAATCCTCTTGTTTGTTTGATTTTCTTAGCATCTTCTGCCACACTGAGTTTATGGCATATAACCTCTGGGTCGATACCAGGCATGCCTGCGTATCTCCAAATGAATACACTTTTCATATTCTTCAAAAATCTTATCATCTCTTCCTTGATCTCAAGTTTTAGAACCTTGCCGATTTGGATGGTTTTTTTCGGTTCGATCTGATTGAGGACGTTGGATTCTACCTCTTCGTGGCCTCTCCTTTCTTCAATTTTATTTCATCCCTAGGATAGAGTGTATCAATGTTATATGTGGTTATTTCCCTCTTATGGGCCTCTCTCTCTTTCGTCGAGTTGAAGTAGAATTCTTGCGCCGAGGTATGGTCACCCTGCACTTCCCCTACCTTATAGGGGGTCAGGAATTTTAGCATTTGGTGGACTGTTGACAGCATGAACTCAAATTCCTTAAGGTCCACTCGTCTTATGTTGAGGTTGTAGGCCAAGAAGACGTTTTCATCCATAATGAAAAAATGGATCTTCCGGGTCAACCTCTTAGGCCACTCGTCTTTCATTCGTACATCTATCTCATACATGCCAAATGGATGGACCTTTTCACCACTGAAACCCATCAATGGATGATGATAGGGTACCGGTCTAGCTCTGCTGAGGCCTAGGCTCTTAAAACAGGGCCATAACATCACATCTACTGAACTTCCTCCATCTACTAGGATTCTCTCTACCTCACATCCATGCACTCTTGTTGTAACTACCAAAGGTTCATCACGAGGAGCTAAGATATCTTTGAAATTGAGTATGGAGAATTCAACTATAAGGCTATCCATATCTACCTTCTTTCTCTTTTGCTTAGCCTCTAAAGACGCCAAATTCACAACCTATACTTTAGTCACTGACTTAGCTCCTCCCGCATGAGCTTTACGGTCGGCTACTTCGGAGCCACCCTCTGCTAGTCCTCAACATATGGTGTTAACACTGAAGGATATCATACCAACCCTCTTCACAGGGGCATTGTCATCTTTCGGTGGGAGGTCTGGATCATCTTCATCATCACAATCTCAATCATCGTTTCTTCTTGCTCGGGATCATCTCGACATATGTCATTTCTCTTCTTTTTAGGGTCATGTCTTCCCCTCTTAGGAGATTTACCGTCGATATACTTCCTGAGCTTTCTCGACTTCAACATCTTCTCAATTTCATCTTTCAAGGCGAAGCACTTGTCTGTCATATGACCGTGGTCTTAGTGGAACTCATACCATAGGTTCTTGTTCCTCTTATGTGAAGGAGCCTTCAGCTTCTCCGGCCATCTCAGGAATCGGTCATTTTTTATTTCATTGAGGATGTGTTTGCAGCTCACAGTTAGAGGAGTATAGTGTGAAAACTTGTCGTCTGCACACCTCTTTTTTCCATCTTTCTTCCTTTGCAACTTCCCGCTGCCACTACCATTCTCATCCTTATACTTTACGGCCATGGCCTCTTCCACGTTCATGACCTTTCCTGCAGTTGCCAATAGCTCGACCATAGACTTGGGAGGGTCTTCTACAGTCTTCCATAATAACTTTCCTTTTTGGAGTCCTCCAATGAGGGCAGTCATAGCTATATTCTCTTCATAGTCTTCAACCTCTAATTTTTCTTTGTTAAATCTAGCAATGTAGTCTCTTAGGCTCTCGTTCTTGCCTTGTTTGACGTACAACAGATGAGTGGTCTTCTTTTGAGGTCTTACCCCAAAATAGAAATTATGAATGCACCGTTCAGCCAGACCCTTAAAGTTATCGATAGAGATATTCTAAAGAGAGATGAACCAGATGTGTGTAGCTCCCGTCAAAGTCCCAGAGAAGGCTCGGCACTTCATCTCATCTGGGATTGAATAAATGTCATATGTAGACTAGTATATCTCAATATGATGCACAAGGTTGGTACTACCATCATACTTTAGAGACACCGTAGGTGGTTTGAACTTGGAAGGGGTTGGGAAGTTCACTATCCTTGCCATGAATGGGGAACCCTATGAGAAACCTCTTTGTAGTGGGTCTCAACTTTTGATGAGATACCCTATCTTCTCTTCAAGTTGTTGAATGGAATCATTCCATGGATTTGCAACGTCGGCCTGGCCGAGGTTGTCCCAGCCACCTCTATAGGGTGAACTGAGGGTTCCCCAGCGGCTGTATAGCGTCGACTATTTACCTCTTATTGCTCCCTGTCTCAGCCATGATGGGGTCGGCCTTGATGAGGTCGATGCCCTCTATCTTCCCTTTATGAGCTTGCTACATTTCTAGACCTGGATAACCTCTTCCTGAGGTCATTAACTGGGTCGATCCTTTGAAAGGCCGACCCTCTGCTCAAGCGATCAAAAGCTGGTCCTCTTTGCTGGGCACCCCCATCTCTTAAGCCCCCACAACCTCTACTCTGCTGGATAGACGTACCGTGTTATTCAAAACCTCATACGGCTCCCAACAGTTTTCTGGAGCATCTTCTGCCTCCATATCGATATACCTATCCTCAGGGCAAGGGTTTCCTTGCCTCCCCAGACGTAAATGCCTAGGGTCAGCAATGTCCCTCCTCCGTTGAGGGGTAGGTTGGTCTTTTCATGGTGCATGGGGTGGTCCACTGGCTTCAAGATGGGGTTGAACAGCGGACAAAGTAATCATCTCCGGTGAGACCCTAGGTGGCCTCATCATATTTTGAATGAGCTGTGTAAATTGCTCCTTCATTGCTTCCTGTGACGCAGCCAAGGACTTCAAGGCTGCCGCCACCTCAGCCATTTCTGACTAGGGTGGTCCCTGGCTGGAACTAGGTCCTCTAGAACTAGATGGTGGAGGAGGTGGTGGCAACTGCGATGCCATATGTTAAAACTAAAGAGTTTGTGAAGAAGATGAGCTTAATACCTTAAAGGACCTCTTTCAAAGGTGAAACAACTCCACGTAAGGGGTGAGACCTGGTTCACCACAAGAGTCTCCGGTGAGGTTAAACAGCAAAAAAGGGAGAGATAGCATCTCGTTCCCATAGACTTAGCCAAAATGATGATGGTGGAAATAGCACCACTAGATAAGGTGTTCACAAGCTCAAGTAAGTGATAACATTGGCAGCACATGAGAATACAAGTGTATATGTAGAAGGAGGTGAGGAGAAGAGGATTAACACCCATATGTAAGTGGTTCAGCCAATAAGGCCTATGTCTACTGTGCAAGTGAGTGAGTAATGTCATTGAAATAAGGCACTAACGGCCATGGTTACAATCTCTCAAGCTTTCTCTCTCTACTATGTAAATTGATAGAGTTTTAGCTAGGGTTATAATTCCCTATCCTTTGCAATATTGAGGATGACCTCTATATATAGAGTGCTTGGGGGTGTAATGTACCCCTAAGCATGCCATGTGCATGAAGATCGAACCAGTGTAAGGATGACACATGGCGGATCTCAACTAAATAATAATGACCTCAATTATCCCTCACACGGGAGAATGATTTAGTTATAACAGACTTGTCCACATGTTCCAAGCCATACATGTGCGTGTAGATGCCCGGCTGTCTTTTCTTTGTACAAACCTTGGCCTGGATAGCTACAGGGTTGGTGAAGTATGACCCCTGCCTTGGTTGGGGGTTATATGATGACTTTGGCTGGGATATCATCCTATGTTAGATATGTGGAACGTCGGCCAGGACCAATGTTGTCTTAGCACTTGAAGCTGAGCCTGCAAGGCTTTGCTGATTCTAGGTGAAACTTGTAACGTCGGCTATGGCCGTTGTTTATGGTGATACTGATGGATAACCCATGTCCATACTTACCTTAGATGGTGATACTGATGGATAACCCATGTCCATACTGATGGTGATTAGGGGTATTCTTGTATTAGAATGTTGTCGGGGATTTTGCCTAATTAAGGATGATTAGTATGGGTACCCAGAATTAATACCATGGGCCTAGACGAGTAGCCCAATTCTAGCGGCCCAAAGTCTAGGCCCCCCACTTCTTATTTTGATGCAGTCTCTTCCCACGTTCCCTTGAAGGGAAGTTATGGGAAGATGGAAGACGTGGGGAAACCATCACCCCCACTCACCTAAATGTACATGTATATATTAAACCCTAGGTCCGGGGCAAAAGGACAAGTTGGATTCTCTGTAATTACTCTCCGGAGTATATAGAAATAATATCGACTGCACCACCGTGGAAGTATGCACATCTTTGCTGAACCACGTACATCCTTTGTTGTGTGATTGTCATTTTATATTCCTTGTTCTTACTTGGTGAATGCTTTTTTCCGATTTATTTGTGTTGCACAATAATTGTCACCATAATTGGCGCCGCCTGTGAAAAGCGTTCATCTTTCCCTGAGAAGAGCCCACACCAAGAAAGGAGTTTAAGATCTTTAGTCACAGCAGTAATGCCCCTTAGGCAGGGGATATTCAAGAACCACCTGCTCCTCGCAGGATTAGGTCTGAAGTTCGACGTTCAGATCAGAGGGCTCGCTTGGAAAGGCCATCCTCAGAAGAAAACCAGGGACCAATAAGGTCCACACAGATATCCAGATTGATTGATGCGTACGAGGCAAGGCTCCACGAGCAGAGGGAGTCTTCTCGCAGATACGAAGCTGAGAATGCTCGCTTGAAAAGGAAACTGGAAAGACTGGAGAGGGAGATTCATCCTGATAACAGGAGACATCCATACCGCACTCCTAGCCCTCAGGCGAGAAAATATCGCAGCCGAGGAAGGAGCCCAAGGCAGGGATTTCGAAAGGTTGAGGGAGACGAATCAGACGACGAACTTCGCAAATAGCTACGAACAGCTCGATGTTACCAGAGCCCTGCTCGTAGCAACAAGAATATACGAGATCTAGTCCGCAGGGAAATGGACCAACATCCTGCCCACCACGGTGCCAGATCAACTAGAGAACTCGCAAGGCGAGATCTCAAAACCCAGATGAAGTCACCCTTCACGAGGGAAATCGAAGAGGAATAAGCCCCCAAGAAATTTGCTATTCCAAGGTTCAAGATTTATGACGGTAAGACTGATCCCATCGATCACGTGAGGCAATACCGACAGGCCATGGCCCTCTAGAATCACCGGGATGCACTGATGTGCTGTATTTTCCCCTCAAGCATGCATGATGTGGCGCAGAAATGGTTCGAAAGACTCCCCCACTGATCCATCCGAAGTTTTAAATCCCTGGACGAACTCTTTACGGCCCGCTTAATTACTAGTAGCTCCCATCCCAAAAGGATGGACGCCTTGTTGACAATGAAGAAGACACCTCAGGAGACCCTCCGAGATAATGCAAAAAGGTACTGGGAGTTGTTCAATGAGGTCGAGGACTGCTCGGAGCAAGTGGTGGTGGCCTCCTTCAAAATTAGGCTACCCAGTTCTTCCCTTCTCTACCAGTCTCTAACGAAGAAGGAAGCCATAACCATCGACGACCTAATGGCTCGCATTGAGAAGTATGCCAAGGTGAAAGATGTCACCCGCCCCAGTACAGGGGAAAACAGTCGAGCTAAACTCACTACTAAGGGAAGTGACAAAATCGAGAACCAGAAAAAAGAGAACGGTGGTAAAAATGGCTCCAAGAACGGAGGGAACCATGACGCGTCGAAAGCATTCCAGGGGGTCAACACCGTCTTCAAAGAACCAATTTACAAAATTCTCGTGAAGATCAAAGATGATCCATTCATCAAGTGGCCCAGGAAAATGGGAGGAGATCCCTCGAAGAGGAACAATGAGTTAAGATGCTCTTTCCACAAAGAGGGAGGACATAAGACCGAGCACTGCAAAGCTCTAAAGCCTCACCTCGAGGAGTTGGCCCAGTCTGGGTATTTGAATGAGTTTGTGGAAAAGAGGGCCGAAAGAGTGGCTGCCAACAGAGAGGCGAGACCTGACAACGTGCTGGAAGATGATGCCGGACATGAATTCGCAGTAATCCACGGAGCATCTGACATCAAGCAGATACAAGGAAACTCAACTCGAATGGAAATGAAAAAACTTACAGCGGTAATGCAGGCTTTCCAAATTGACCCAGCAAAATCATAGTCAGGAAAGCATCGACGAGCAGAGGACGTCAACTATAACAAGCATATTTTTTTCACGGATGAAGATCCGGTGGGAGTAAGGACCCCACATCATGATGCCCTGGTCATTACACTCAGGATAGCCAACTTTGATGTCGACAAGATGCTCGTCGATCAAGGAAGCTCATCCGAAGTAATATACCTCGACCTATTTAGGAAATTGAAGTTAAGCGTCGCCGACCTAAAGGAAGCTACTGTTCCTTTAGTTGGCTTCGCTGGGAAAATAACTATGCCCCTAGGCAAGGTTGTATTACCGGTGCACGCTGTCGACATTGATTCTCCATACCTGACCATCCTCGGTAGGGGATGGCTTCATGCGATGAAGGCAGTCCCCTCGATCTACCATCAGAAGCTCAAGTATGTAACCGAGCTAGGAGTAATAGAGATCCACAGAGACCAAACGATGGCGAGGAGGTGATTCATAGTAGCCATCCGACCAAATCTGGAGAAAAAGGCTGGACAACCCAGCGAGAAAGTTGAAGAAGGTGTGATACCTTCCAAATAGCAATTAAAGTACGGAAGACCCGGAGTAGAGGAGACCAGGATCCCCCCTCTAAACGTGTCGTCGAGGACCTGGTATAAATTACAACTAAAGATGGCAACAATAATAGAGTCTTCTTGATTGGAGCATCTCTCACCGACCAAGAACGGAAGGAGTTGACAACCTTGCTGAGGTGCAACATAGATATTTTCGCATGGGAACCATACGAATTGACTGGAATTGACCCTGGTGTGGTCTGTCATCAGCTGCACGTCGACCCCACATTCAAGCCAATCACCCAAAAGGCAGAGTGAACTGCGCCCGAGAAGGCTAAAGCGGTCGAAAAGGAAGTAGAAAAACTGCTGAATGCAGGATCCATACGGGAAGTATAATTCCCCAAGTGGTTGTCCAACCCATTAGTAGTTCCAAAGAATAATGGGAAGTGGAGAGTTTACATCGACTTCACTGACCTCAACAGAGCAAGTCCTAAGGATAGTTTCCCCCTCCTAAAGATAAACCAACTAGTAGACGCCACTACAGCTCACGAGCGAATGAGTTTCCTGGACGCAAACTCAGGGTATCACCAGATCCCCTTGTATGCCCCAGACCAAGACAAAATGGCATTCATCACAACAGATGGGTTATATTGCTACAAGGTCATGCCCTTTGGGCTCAAGAATGCAGGGGCAACCTATCAGCGGCTGGTCACTAAAATGTTCAAGGATCAAATGGGAAACACCATGGAGGTCTACATCGATGACATGCTCGTTAAAAGAAGGAAGAAAGAAAATCACCTCTCGGACCTGTCAAACACCTTCGAAATCCTCAGAAAGTACCGGATGAAACTTAATGCGAGCAAGTGTTCCTTCGGTGTCGAGTCAGGAAAATTTCTTGGATACTTGGTCAGTAATAGAGGCATAGAAAATAATCCAGATCAGATTGATGAAATCAACAGGGTGCAACCCCCTCGCACAATCCGAGACGTGCAGAAGTTCACTGGAATGCTCGCTGCCTTAAATTGCTTCATCTCCAAATCCTCCGAGAAGTGCAAGCCTTTTTTCCAGCTTCTAAAGGGGAGTAAAACGATAGAGTGGAGCCCAAATTTCTCGCGAGCATTGGACGAGCTCAAGTCCTACTTAAGCACTCCATCATTGCTTATCATACCATAGCAAACGGATTCTTTGTACCTGTACCTCTCCGTATCCAATCACACTGTCAGCTCTGCGCTAATATGCGAGGTTGAAGGAATCCAACACCCCGTCTATTATGCAATCAAGACCTTATTAGACGCCGAGAAAATGTATCTTCCATTGGAGAATCTCACTTTTGCACTAGTAATAGCCTCGAGGAAGCTGGAGCATTATTTAGAAGCTCATACTATCATCGTCCTTACATCGCATCCCCTTAAGGCGGTCCTAAGGAAAGCGGATTTATCGGGAAGATTATCTAAGTGGTCAGTCGAGCTCGCTCGGTTTGACATCCAATTTTAACCAAGGAAAGCTATTAAGGGTCAGATCCTTGCTGATTTCATAGCCGAATTCACAGGCGAAGAACTCTCCGACCAACCTCATCCAACAAGGCAAGAGAAGAACCAGGAAACAGAGGAAACCTGGAAACTCTTCGTTGATGCAGCCTCCAACTCAAAGGGGGCAGGGGTAGGCGTTGTTCTCATCACTCCAGAAAACACAATCCTTGAGCAAGGAATCAGGCTTGGATTTGCGGTGTCCAATAATGAAGCAGAGTACGAAGCCCTAATAGCCGGTCTCCAAAAGGTGCAAACTCTAGGAGAAAAATGTTTACAGGTGTTCGGCGATTCTCAACTAGTCTCCAATCAGATAAGTGGAGATTACAATGCGAAGGATGAAAGAATGGAAGCCTACCTCGCCTTAGTGAAAAAAAGAATGACAAGATTTGAAGAGATCAACATCCGGCAGTTTCCTAGGGGGCAAAATAGTCATGCTGATGCCTTAGCAGCCTTGAGTTCGACAGTTGACTTTGACCTAAAAAGGATCATCCCCATCGATTTCCTCATTCGTCCAAGAATTAACCACAACAGCAAGCTACCAAACGTGGGGTCAGCCCCCAGTTGGATGGACCCCTTAAGGGACTATTTAAAAGATGGCACGCTCCCAGATGACAAGAAAACTGCCCACCAGATAAGTGTCAAAGATGCTCACTTTCACTTATCCACAGGAGGCGACTTGTATAAGAAATCCTTCTCCAGTCCCTACCTTAGATGCGTCCACCTAGGTGATGTCTAGCAAGTGCTAAACGAGATTCACGAAGGAATCTATGGAAGTCATGTCGGAGGAAGGTCTCTAGCCTTTCGAGCAATGAAGGAAGTCTATTGGTGGCCATATATGCAAAAGGACTCAGTAGTATATGTACGCAAATGCCTAAAATGCCAACTCCACGCTCCTATGGCCCACCAACCCACCAGTGACTTAAAGTCCCTATCCAACCCATGGCCCTTCGCCCAATGGGGAATGGACATCGTGGGACCACTGCCTACCGCTGCCGACAATCGCAAATATCTGTTGGTTGCGACTGACTACTTCACCAAATGGATCGAGACAGAACCCCTGGCGAACATCCGAGATGCTGATATGATAATGTTCATATGGAGGAATATAATCACTCGATTTGGAATTCCCAGAACCATCATCACCGATAATGGAACACAGTTCGAAAGTGGCCACTTTCAGGACATCTGTAACGAACACAGGATCAAACACCACTTCAGTTAGGTGGCCTACCCTCAGAGCAATGGCCAAGCTGAAGCCTCCAATAAAACTGTGATCGATGGATTGAAGAAGCGATTAGAGTGAGCCAAAGGCGCATGGGTAAGAGAGCTACCCCATATCCTATGGCGTACCGAACCACTCCCCGACGAGCAACAGGAGAAACCCCATTTTCGCTGACATATGGCATGGAAGCAGTGATCCCACTAGAAGCGGGTTTGCCAATAATGAGATCCAAACTTGTTGACCAAGGCCAAAATGATGAGGCATTGCTCGCCGAACTCGACCTAGCCGACGAGCGCAGAGAACTTGCCATAGTGAAGCTAGTGAGCTATCAGCAACAGCTCGCGAAGCACTACAATAAAAGGGTTAACCCGAGAACATTCCAAGTTGGGGACTATGTTCTAAGGAAAGTCCTGGGCAGCACAGTGAAGTTGTCAGACGGCAAGCTAGGCCCAAACTGGGAAGGACCCTTTAAGATAACTAAAGATGATCTGCAAGGTGCCGATCACTTGGAAACGATGGAGGGAAGAGAAATACCACGAGCATGGAACACGGCTAATCTCAAGAAATTCTATTTTTAGATCTTTTTCTTGTATTCTTTTGTTATGAAAATATAATTTCATTTCCCTTATTACTAATGAAAGCTACTTAATTGGTTATACTCTGATTGGTAACAGCTGCATTTATCGCACATCTGTTCCAAATAACAGGCACATTGATCACTAAAGTAGGGAAATACCCCTCCTCAGGTCATCATCATAAAACACGAGAGACCTCTTAGCATTGCCCCTGGCAATATATGAAGCCCTACAGGGGATCCTTAGGCAATACGACCAAATTCTATACTGGTCATCAAACTTACTTCGATTGAGTAAAATCCTGATCAGATGAAGACGTCCAACACCAGGTGTGTCCTCGTCAATTGCCCCACTTAGGCCTAAGGGAGTGTCCCGACACAACCTAAAAGGTAAAGTGGAGCACAATGGTATCTTGGTATTATACTGGACTGGGGGGACACTTTCATGACAAAACAAAGAAGATTATAGAGCAACAAGAATATGAAAAGTAGGATGCACACGTTTAGTCGGCAAAATTGCCCAAAACACAAACTTTTCATTAATCCATCATACTTACAACAATGGTAATACATGTTTAGTCGGCGAGCTCCCCCAAAGCATTTACATTATCAAAAATACAAAAAAATAGTAACTAACAAAATCTCAATGGGGTGGAAGCCTCTGAGCAAGATAATCATCCACTCGAGCTCTTCGTCCGTCATCAGGAGCAGGAGCTAACTCCTCCACAACCTCATTCGCATCCGACTCCAGTAATTGCCGAGGAATAGTATCGATGGGGATCCATCGATCATCCCTCCAGAATGGGTTAGGCATTAGAGTGGAGGAAGACATCTCATGACGATACCATAGCACCGAGTTCCTCGGGACTTGCAGCTCCTTCAAGGCACTTATCCACCCCTTGATAAAAGAAAGATCCTCAAACTCAGACAGCCTTATTGGAGCATTCAACCAACCTTGATCATAACCGTCAGCCCACGCTTACCGAGGGCCTCTCTTGAACAAGTGTCGCAACCGAGTAACGTCCCTTTGAAGCCCAGCAGGGATTACATATGCTCGCTGAACATCACCGCGGAGTTCTTCCATTTCCCTATCGCGAAGTTCTTATACTTCCCTATTTCTGCTCCTGGTGCTCCTACCAGCTCTCGAAAGGGGATGGCGAGTGGGACTTCGCGACATAGGAGGAGTAACATTATGACCAGCTCTAGTTCGCGATGATGAGGAGCCTTGCAATACTGCTCGAACAGTGCTCGGCGCATGCTCCCTGAGTCGTAAGACTTTTCTCCTCAGGTCTTCATTCTCTTGCTGAAGAACCTCCCCTACTTGGTTGATCTCGGAGGCCTCTAATAGTTTTGTCCTCAGCACATTGACCTCCTCTTGCACTGAAGCACCAATGTCCTCCATCTACTGGAGACTGTCCTTCAGCTTGTCCATGAGCTCAGATTGCTCCTTATACTTATGATTTCTAGACATAAGGGACTTGAAAAGCTTAACGAAGGCCTGGCGAACTTCGGGACTCGTAATTGGACCAAGAGTCCTACCCAACTGGGAAGTAGCAGGAATGTAATCATCCACATCAACTAACTACAAGCGAGAGAAAGAAAAAGGAGAGAAATCAGTACAAGCAGAAATGAAGCCTTTTTCATTAATGAAAATTGAAATTACATCGAACTGAAAAAAGAAAGTTTATAGACTGGAAAAAACAAAAATTCAAAGCAATCCTATCAGATAACTAATTAGTAACCTCAGATGGCCCAGAGGTTGATGGCCTTATCAGCATTAATAGGAGCACTGACCTCGGTAAGGGTGGTCTCTGTCACCTCAACAGGAGAAACATCATCATGGGATGCCTGAGGAACAAGATCAGAGCCTTCAACGGCTGGGGTAGGGTCCTCATCTACGACTGGCCTCGGCCCTGGGTTGTGCTCGTCAAAAAGAGGAGATGCAACATCCACTCCAGTAGTAATGAGAGCCTTGTTCCACCCTTTCTTGAAGTTTAGACGGCTAATATAGCCTATCTGAACTTCAGCATCCTCATATGCTGCAGCCCAGCCAGAATTGTAAGAGTCTTCCTTGGCGGTAACAGCCTCGGGCTCCTTCTTCTTCAACTCTTCAGAGAGCAACCTGTTATCCTCAACGATTGTAAGTTTTCTCGATAAAACCAAGTCATACGCCTACCTCAGCTCCTTTAGATCTTGGACTGCAGCGTCCTTCTCCTTGTTGGTAGTGGCAAGAGCCAAGTAGGATGAAATTTGAGCAGCTTTAATGGCTTTGAGGTTGGCCTCGAGCTCTTTACCCTTCAGCTTCAGGGCAGAGTTCTCTTGCTCCAGCTCACTATTCTTCTTCACCAGCTCATCGCGTGAATGATACAACACGGCGAAGTCAGTAACAAAATGCCGAAAAAAGAAGGCATTAGAAGTGGAAAATGAGGGAAGTCAGAAAAACATAAGAGAAAAAGGGAAAAAACCTTACGAGAGCAAGCCTCTGACTAGCCTGAAGGGCCAAGTGCTCTGACCCTACTACCCTGTGGTGATCAACTGGGAGGACAGCTCTCTCGAGCAGAGTCGGGGCCAGCTGGGGAGAAATTGCCACGGAGGCCCCCTCGGGCAGAGCAGACACTGGGACTAAGGCCTGCCCGGCCTTTGTCCTCGCTTCAGCCCTCCTTTTCTCCTCCTCCCTCTCTCTCTCTTTCCTCCTCCTCTCCTCCACCTTCCGTTTCTCCTCCATTTTCTTCCTCTCTTCTTCCTTTTTCCTCTCTTTCTCTCTCTCTCTCACCTGCTCCTCTTCCTTCCTCTTCCTTCCTCTTCCTCTCTTGCTCCTGAGCAGAAGACCAAGAACCAGTAGCCACAGCCCCCGAGGAAAATTTTTGTTTCTTCGACCTCTGAGCGAGGAGCATATGGTCCTCATCTTCATTATCCCAGATCAGGTTCGTCCGGGGTGGAACCATTCCTTCACTCGAACTGCTGGAAGTGCTCGACGACCCTCGAGCTTCAGAAACCTACCTACAATCAGAGGAGCTGCTACTGCTAGAGCTCTCTCCCCGAAAATCACTTACAGATCCTATAATGTCACTCTCAAAGCTGCCCTCTTCCTCGTCCAATTGGATAGGACTTTCAGCAGTCTCTTCAGGTGAACTAAACTCTGGGATACTATCCACAGGCCTTGCTATGAAGCTGGAGCCAACGTTCTTGTACTCAAGCAGGAAGGCAGCAGACCTGGGATACTCGCCGTCACCTAAAGGCTGTCTGATGTTCCAAGCCTTTATCAATTCTGAAAGACGGACCTCGCTGAGTGCAGGTTCCAAGTTCTTTGACCTCGTTGTGAAAGAAAAAGCAAAGAAGAGTTAGAAAGATCACAAATCAATAAAAGTCGAAACAACAGTACAATATTTACCTATGTATTCCTCCCCATAAAAGGGAACAGAGAACCTCTCCGACCTCGACCCCTCAAGTTGGGGAGAAAACTGCCAATTTCTAACAAGAAAACCCTCTTGCTAGTAGTCCTTATGGGAATAAGGTAGATTTACTTTTTTTCCCTGTCAGGGATCCTGGCTTTGAGGTAAAGGACACCAGAACTAGTCCGAGAAAAGGAGTACCAAAAATAAATTTCGACGAGCCCTAACCTAGTTCCATACAATTGATTTATCCTATGTATGCCATTTACTATTTTCCACACATTGTACGAGCATTGTGCAGGAACAATATTAAAATAGCCAAAGAAATGCAAAAACAAGTCATTGGGAGGAAAAGTGAGTCCCCCCTGGGAAAGCAACAGAACATGGATCCAGTGGGAATCATCTATCTCCCTAATATTTTTAGGAGGGGAGGAACAGCACTCAATATCTACCCACTCAAGAATATTGTAAAACTCCCTAGATTTGGAAACCGACCTATGCCCAATCTTCGCCATTGGAAAAACCTAGAAAACTACAAACTCAAAGAGAAAGCATAGAGAAAAAGTACAGGAAATTTACAAGATAGAAGATCAATTCGAACGATGAAGAAGAGCGAGCCCAAACGACGAGAAAGCAACGAGAATAGAGGTTAAGAGAAGAAGATACGAAGTGCTAGAACTCACAAGGAATGAGAAAGTGCTGGAAAAATCAAAACGATGATAGAAAAATACCTAATCCAAGAAACCTTCAAGTTCTGCTAATCACAGTGCACAAGATACGAAGCGGGTGCCGCCAAAACCAGCTTCACAGTTTCCGAAGAATTGCAAAAGAACCATTATGGCTAATCATTTAAATTTATTGAGCCCATGAACATGGCCCAACAAACTTAGGGGCAATTGTGGTTACCCATAATTAATACCATGGGCCTAGACGAGTAGCTCAATTCTAGCGGCCCAAATTCTAGGCCCCCCACTTCTTATTTTGATGCAGTCTCTTCCCACGTTCCTTTGAAGGGAAGTTATGGGAAGATGGAAGACGTGGGGAAACCATCACCCCCACTCACCTAAATGTACATGTATATATTAAACCCTAGGTCCGGGGCAGAAGGACAAGTTAGATTCTCTGTAATTACTCTCCTGAGTATATAGAAATAATATCGACTGCACCACCGTGGACGTATGCACATCTTTGCTGAACCACGTACATCCTTTGTTGTGTGATTGTCATTTTATATTACTTTTTCTTACTTGGTGAATGCTTTTTTCCTATTTATTTGTGTTGCACAATAATTGTCACCACAATTAGTATATTAGACTTTTGTTATAAAAATGATGGTTATGAGAGATTAATAATATGGGGGTTAGAAAAATAAATCATTTAAAAGTGGTATTTTAAGTAAAAGGAGCATTGAGCGTTTTAACGTATTTTGACATAAATGTCAAAAAAGTATTTTAATTTAAATCCAACTTTTTCTATAACCCCCCATATATATTAAAATTTAAAACATTTGTAAGGGTGTATATAAGTAGATAATATTTTAAACATTAATTAGTTCATTTTCTTAAATTGTATTATATTCAAAGATATTTTTTACTTAAATATCTATGTAATTTATTCATTTTGACTTGATACTTTTTACTAATTGAGTTTAGGTTCTGTATATTTTCTTTTAAGGCTCCACAAAACACAACAATCATGTGTCGTGTATATCACCTCTAAAAAACTATTCAAAAATCAAGAATAATTCATAAAATTAAAATTTAAACATTAAAAATATTTTAAAAATCTCATAAATCTCTCTCTCTCTCTCTCTCTCTCTCTCTCTCTCTGTATATATATCACATACAATACTCGCGCTTGCATGCACACTTCTACGACCACAATCATCTCACCTCAGTCATATGTCACCACTATCAAAAGCCATCAATTGTGAAGAAAAAATTAAAAAAATATGGGAACAAATTCTATTTATCGCTCATACAAACCAATGACCCCATCACTACTATACAACCACCACCAAAAAATCTAAAATCAATCGAAACCAATCCTTAAAATATCAAATATGAAGCTGAAATAATCTATAACCAACTAAAAAACCTTAAATCTAATATTGAAACAAATGGAAATAGACCCTAAGTGGTTTTATATTTGGATTTTAAAAAGAAAACAATTTCTAAAAAAAAAACTCAATTTTTTTAATGATGAAGATTTGACTATCTTATTCCAATAGTGGACTAAATGAGTTACGTCAACCTTATATGGATTGATATCACCAAGCTATGAGAGGTTCTCTTCATTAAACAAATATTAGCAAATTTACATCTTCACAACATATATTGAAGATGGCAAAAATTAGGTTCAACTCAAATAAACATAAATAATGAACATGAATTATGTACATGTGTCATAAGATTATCCATTTAGGGATGAAGAAATTGTAAAAGTAAATATAGATGAGAGAAAAGAATATAAAAGGCACATATCTTAGTGGTTCATCCCTTGGGCCTACATTCAACAAAAAACTAAATTGTTTCATGATGACCAAAGTTTTTAAAACTTCTCTCTTTACTTTCTAGTTTGCAATATTTTAGTAGCATTTGAAATTACTTGGGTTATAAGTGAAGGTGATGTTTCTTTTATACTTGTATTGGGGGTGAAGTGAGCGCCCCAAGTCACATGACGTATGCCTTAAACTGAAATCCTTTTAGATGATCTAGGGGATATCAAAACCACAATAAATGTAATATTATAAATTAGCCCCAAGAATATGAATGCAATAAAGTAAGTGACATAATATATACGTGGTTCGGCATATCATTCTGCCAATGTTCACTAGAAATGGGGGAGATTTATTTATTACTTGAAACAATAGTAGACGATTAGAGTTCTAGGGTTAGTACCTAAGAGTCCAAATCGCCGTTTGAAAAGAATGATTCAATACCTGAAAATAGGATGAGGTCACCCTTATTTATAAATACAAGGTTCCTATAAATCTACACCTCTGTACTTCAACATTATTTTGAGTGGAAGAGTCGTATTGGAATTAATCATCTGCGATATGTTATGATATTACTAGATTTTAGGTTATATCTTCCTAAATATTTGGCCAAATATCTATCTTGACATCTAAAGGCAACATGACAACCCACATGGCATGATCGGCCATATCCCCCTTTAGATACTGACAAGTTGTCCTTTTAGAATATTGATAAAAATCGATGATGATTATTTTGCATATGTCATTATTCTACCAATAGTGGTTTGTTCAAGGGTATAATGATTGATTTTCCCTTTTTGATAATTCCACATGTCTCGAGATACTTTCTAATATTAGATTAACTCTAGAAGGTCGAGGCTGACCAAAGATGGCCTAGGGTAACCCATTGTCGATAAGGTCAAACCTAGGATCATGAATTACCACTAGGACTAAAACATATGGATAAAAAATAAATAGGGATATTGAAATTTATATATCTATATAATAGCTGGCATGTCAAACCTCGAGACGTTCCTATAAATATTTGAGTCCGAGGCCAACCCTTGGTGGATAAACATTAAGAAGTGCCTTAGATTTGCTGAGGATGATGACTATATTGATGGCTTGACCTTAAGACGATCCTTAAATTTTGTTAGTTCAAGGACAACCCTCATTTTCCAAATCTTAAGAGAGGCATTTGGTTTGCTAAGACTCATGTTGACCTTTGATGGATGAACCTTTAGAGAGGCCTTGTTCTTTTTGAGGGTGAGGTTAAGGTTTACCTTTGATGGTCGAACATTGAAATATGCCTTCCCTTTTATGAGTTTGAGTCTGATAGGAAGAGGTAGATCATTGATGACCAACCTTTGGAGGCATTAAATTTGTTTAGGCTGATAGGTTGAGGGTGAACCTTTATGGTCCAATTTTAATTATCTAACCTTGAGATATGCCTTAGATTTACTAAAGATAAGGTCAACTTCTTGAAGATGAACCTTGAAGATTGAACCTTGAGAGAGGCCTTAGATTCACTATGGTTGAGGCCGATAGGCTAAGGCTAAACCTTGATGGATGAATCTTTAGAGGGCTTTAATGTATTAAGAAAATAAAATTTCACCAAAATTTTACGTTGGATGTATACTCTGAAACGACTAATTTAGCTTCGCCTAAGTTCTTTTTCTAAAGTCCTAGCTATTGTATCGACCTTTAACCCCTTAGTGCTTGTGCCTCCTATCCTTGAATAACTTCTAGTGAGATAACACATGTCATTATGAGTTATTTTGATGGGATCAAATAGTTTTAGTGCTTCATTTTTATCATACAAGCTTCCGAAGACAAGTAAATGTGCGTCATTATTACAACTTTTCCTATATAAGGATTTCAAATTTTCATTTTTATTTACCTTGGTAAGTTTTGCATTTTTGAATACTTTCTCTCTCTAAGATCATTCACGTGACACCTTGTAAAATTTATAAAGAGGTTGATCAATTCTAAATATAAAATTTATAAGAGTCACACAAATAATAACATTCTAACCATAAACGAGATAACAAGTAACAATTTAAATATAAAAAATGATAAATATTACAGTAAGACATAAATAACACAACTCTAATATTAATAACGATAGAATCCATCCGCTGATATATGGTAAACTAAGAAAATAATAATATATGACTCTGAATAAAATAGAACTGAAAAAAAAACTATAGACTCTCTCACTTGAGAAGCGGGACTGAATAAATAAATGGAATCTCTGAATAACTAAATAAAAATAAATACGAAAATAAATAAGAGCTCTACTCTCGACACCTACATCCTAGGACTATGATAATGAGATGAATATGGAGAAACTCCCCCATTAAAAGTAGCTCCAGTATGTGGAGGTTGCGACCTAAGACATGAAAAAAAATTCACATAGAGTATTAAACTTAGAAAGTTTAGAATGTGTAAATATACCATTACATTTGGGAGATAATAATAAAAACATATATTCCTATGATATTAAATTGAATACAGTTATACCAACCAAAACAACCTATAAATATGTTATGCTAATCCCCAATCCCAAAAGGTAATCCATATTCTTTCAATTTCGTATTTTAATTAAGCATTCATTAATTTAAAATTCCCGTTTTATTTTATACGACACACACACACACATACCCCTCCCCCCCCCCTCCCCCACATATCTAGTATGTAAACATAATGTGTAATAAATTTCAAAATACAGAATCTCGATGAGTATATCCAACCCACATCCAATCATATAGTGCGATACACCGCCCACAACCCATGCCTAAAGGCCCACACCTACACCTTAGGGTATCACTTATGATACTACTAGTTATAGTTATGGGACGTCCCAACCTTAAAGACTCAAAGTAAAAATAACAAAAATCACTAAACCATCATATGTAACATAGAACCCCATACCCTTGGATATGTGAGAGGATCAAGACCAATTGTCCCAGTACATTGGATCGGACTAATAAGACCTAGGTGAAACCCATAATGCTCATCGGGATACCACGCATGATCACATTATATGCGCCCCATGAAATCCCCAGTAGTCTGTTACCTACAAGCAGACACCCTAGTTATGTTCACATAGTCTGCACAAACTAGCAACAAACCCTACTCTGTGAGTATTAAAGGTAAGACTATTAACTTCATATTTTACTCAACATTTAATATCAACTTTCCATTTAGATTTTAACCTTAACCCGAAGGTTCTTAAAAATAGGTGATTTCCCTAACCTACTATTTTATAAGTTAATATTAGTTTACCCATAAACTCACAGAGTTAACATTTTAATAACAACATTTATAATCCATAAAATAACCCAAAATTGTTCAATATATAAATCATATTGATCAACCCCAAATTGGATTAATTTGTGCATTTCAGATTGATATGATCCATTCCGTGTCAATCTGTTTGATCTAGTTTTTCAAATTCATCTAATGTTCATCTATGGCCACTGAAAACAACCCAATTCCATCCTAAAATCTCTAAATAACAACCAAATCACTTCCCTAAAACATACAAGCTAATTCTAACATATATCTATAAGAATTAAAGTTATTCTAACATGATTGAAGGTTATCTATATATTGTCAATCTAAACCAAACTTCATCTTCTTAATTCACATAGGTTCAATTAACATTTTATTTCGAGTTAAACACTTATGAATGCTAAAAATCTTGGTTTTTGAAAGTATAATGATTTTAACATGCATTCAACCTTCAACCAACCTCCTATTTATATGAAAATTGTAGGAGATAGAATAAGTGAACTGTCATAGCATGGATGTGGTACCTATGAGGTTTGACGGTGTTAAAAAGGTGGTGGAGTGTTGGTAAAAGGTTTTTAGTTGGTGTAAAGTAGTTTCTAAGTGCATTAAATACCGATGGGAGCCTTATCATCAAGTGGTCTTGAGTGGTGGTGGTAGGTGAAACAATGTTGTGCTTTTTATTTACTCGCACAATTGGTTGTAGAAGCTTTGTCGGAGGCTTAGGATCTTAGAAATGGTCTTGAGACTTCCATAGGTTGATCAAAAGGTTTTTCACAATGATACACCTTTATGGGGAGGGTTGATTAACCTGAAGATGTTATTTATACTTAGAACGAGGTCTATTCTATGCTTCAGTCATGGAAAAACTCTAGTGTTATGGTAATGGGATTGCGGGCCCCAAGCGGTGATGATACGATTATAGGGGTGAACTTGTGTTCATTTGATAGTGGATGCCCGGGAGTGCTCATCTTCTGGTACAACTCGTCCCCTCAAGCTGGCGTTGTCGACTTGATATGTGTCTAGAATTTAGACTTTGCCCCTGGATGACGTTTGATGCTATGTTCAGTTTGAATTGCACACCCCTGGTTTTAGGCCTATGCCTGAGTGTGTTATGTCTTTTGTTAATTTTTTCAGAGTCTCTAGTTTGTTTTATACAAAAACAATTAAAATATCCAGGTTAGACCTTTCAGGCTGCGATTGGTCCAGAGATTTTATTGTGTAGGTTCAAAAATTGGATTACGATTGGGGAAGGTGTTAGGCACCCCACTTGTTCTTTATACTTCCTTACTTATATGCTTATTATTTCTCCTAAGATTAATTGATTTTTTTTTAGTAATTTTTAGAACTATTTTAGAGAACTTAGGTTAAGAATCCCTTAAATTTATATAAGTGCTTAGATATGAAATGGTATCAGTGAGAGGTGTAAGAACATCACTTCATAAGGTGCAGGTACACAAGGTTGCTTGTGTATGACTCTATGTTTGTATAATGGGTGGTCATTAGTATATATGTATGTGTGCAAGAGTGATCGACTTTTTTTGTATCTCTTTCAAGGTTTGAGGAGAGGTAAAAAGGTAATATGAGATATTGGTGCATCTCTATTATGACAACATATCAGGAGACATCTTGTTAAGGCTCGTGCTCATGAGAAGGACTCAGTATTGTGCCTATGTTGCCAGAAGGCTTAGGATTAAAGCCTACATAGTTCAGTGGTGTGTAATAAATATGTGTTTTCACATTTGTATGGGGTGAACGAGAGATTGTGGCTCTGAAATAGTTTGACAACTCATTGTATATGGGTGAAAGAAGATATATAGGAGGTGGAGATGATTGAATATTTTTAAGGATAATATATTAAGAGACATATTATTGAGGCTTGTGCTCATGACAATGACTCGATATTGTGCCTATGTACTCATGTAACCACGAGATTAAATCCTACGTAGTTCGAGTTATCACGTGTTTTAATGTGATATGTGTGCAACTGTAGAAATTGGCCTAAAGAGGGAGAGAAGCCATCTCTAGGATAAAGTATAATTCCAGTGGAGGTTCAGAATCGGAGTGAACTCAAACGTACTACAATAGCATAATTTGTTTTGATTGTCGACCTATCACTAATTAGAAGGGGTTTGTGCTTTAGACTAGTTAGGAGGTGTACTAAGGATATAATATTTTAAAGTCCAGTCTCTTCCTTCGGGCATATATATAGAGGGGATTTGACTAGGGACGGATGCATCCCTAAGAAATAATATGTCGAGGGACATATTATGAAGCTTGAGCTTCACGCGTTTAGTTCGGTATAACGCTTACATACCCAAGGAGACTCGGGATCAAAGCCAACATAGTTCCAGCAAATGGGACATATTTACGATTGTAGCAATGAAATACTGATTATACAGTATACAACATTACGAAATTTATGAAGCCTAGTCATTAGTATATAATTTTGGTTGTGTTGGATTGATATATGTATACATTAAAAATACATTAATCAAAGGCCAACGTTCAAAAATTATTTGATATAGAAATACATATTCGGGTTGTCATCGTGAGATGGGCTTTCTTCAATTGGATAAGTGATAGAGAATTTAGATTTTAGATTTTGGCTTGTGTAATGTTTTGGACTACTCGACTCACTAACACTTCCCAGAGAACTATTTTAAAAAGTATGTTTTCATGCTTGTAATTAGTCATTGGACATTTGATTAGAATTTAGTTAACATATGAGCATGACAATTAGATTAACAGAGGCTCTAGGTTAAAAAAAGGCTTTTAAATATAAACGCTGTAAAATGCATATCCGGTCCCTTAAAGGGTGATCGGGATAAAAATAATAAACACACATGGATAATTTATTGCAATATATATGAGGGGTGTTTGATATGATATTTGGGGGCGAATTGAGAATCGAATTTCTCCCAGGGGAGTGTCCCAGATTGAGGTGCCCGAGGTGGGGAGAGATTCGTTCAGTTAGGCAGAGCTTCATTTAGAAATGTGAACTTTTGTGGAATGTGCACAAATGTTTGACTATGTTTTTCTTTCAGAGGTGGATTTTCAGAAGTTCGAAGCTCATTCGGTTTAAAAGCAAATTTTTTAAGTACAAACTTCTTTTGTCGACTTTTCAAAATGAGCTCGAGAATATCTGGTGTTCAGGATTGAGAAAGTTGGAAAATCGAATCAACGAGGGACCTCTATTTATGGGTCTGATCTGGTTGGGGTGATATATGGACGACTGCAAAGAGATTTGGTTGGATTTTGTAATCACTACCAGAGGGTGATATAACCGAACAATAAAAGGTGTCCTTAACTAAATGGTTAAAGGAGTTTGGCACCTTTAATCGGGGGTCAAAGGCCCAAGTAAGAGTTTTTTTTTTTTTTTTTTGCAATTTGTTATTTTTAAAAATGGGTTCTTATAGGTTTTATTTGCAGGTTTGGCCCTTTTGGATTTCCTATGAGGTAGATGAACTTTAGGATGTTAGTGGGTCCGGTTTAGTATAGTTCATCGAATGAGATAAGATGACACACACCTTGATTTCAAATAGGATTGTCCACAGAGGCAGTCAACCAATAGTGTGCGCGGACAGACGCTCTTCGTCGATATTAAAATGACTCTAAATTGGGTTTTCCTAGTTTGGGGAGGTATGGGAGCCTGGATTTGACACGTAGAAAACCTTGGGGGTTGAAGTGGATTTTTTTGAAAAGGGTGGGACGTTTGACTGAATGATTAACCATTTGGTAAAGTCAATGAATGGGTTTAACCACTAGGTTAAACAACCCAGTATTCGGAACCTATTAATAGGGGATGTTCTATTAACTTCCCCACTTATCCTGACTTTCTTTATTTCTCTTATTTCTCTCTCTCCAAAAGACATTGAGATGACGAGATTTAGGCCTTGGACTTGAATTGGTCCGTGGGGGATAATGCAATACTGACAGTTCTAGACAGGCTAGTAGAGGGGGAGCCTTGGCTAGAGGCATTCATTTCGGGGTCCATAGGGTGCCATACCCCCATAACGATGGTTGGGTGGTATAATGTCATAGAGGGGTGTTGCGGTACTTGGGGAGAGAGTGGATTACGGTCCTCCACTACCGTTGGATGAGGATGACACAGAGGTCTTTTTGTGGGAGTGTGAGAGCCATCGAGTTCTGGGGGAGCATCCTTTAGATGCTCCTTGTTTAAGTTCTCTCAATTTTATATTTTGTCACATATTCTTTGTGTTTGGTTAGTTTTTAGATTTCTCATTTTTGTTTACACTTGACCCGGTGATAGTATTTTGCTCATGTGTTGGGAATTAAAAATGTGGTGATTGGATATTTATTACTCTTCCAAAAGTAGTAGTAGTAGTAGTAGTAGTAATAATAATAATAATAATAATAATAATAATAATAATAATAATAATAATAATAATAATAATAATAATAATAATAATAAGAAGAAGAAGAAGAAGAAGAAGAAGAAGAAGAAGAAATAGGTATGATGAAAGATAACATGGAGTAGGTATGATGGGGTGGGAAATGGGGGAAACCTAGGGAGTAGAAGGGGTAGAAGAGGATGGGTGTTTTAATTTTAGTATGGTAAATGAGATTTAAATATATAAAAACAAAAGAAAAATGATAATAATAAAGTGAAGAAAAAGGGAATCGAAAAATAATAAAATACCTATAAAAATAAAAGGACGATAAATACTAAGAATAGTGAAAAGAGAAGGAAAAATACAAAAATCATACATCAATAAGGGACAAGGATATATCCTATAAAAAAGAAATAAATCATAAAAAGGAGACAAAAATAACAAATTGGATAGTGTGTCATGTGCATATTTCTTCACGATAATACACAGGGGTTTCTTAGTCACCTCACGACTAGTCCTCCTTCCTAGTTATCGGGGACCGAGTTAAGGAGATTAAGAACGAATATGTTGTGACTTCAATGCCGAGAAGGAAAAATCCAGGGGTTCCTAGTCACCTTAGGACTAGTTATCCTTCCTAGTTAGCGGGAACCAAGGGTAGCGAGATTAAGTGTGAATACGTTATAACCCAAAAACTAGGAGGGATAAAGCTTCATCGGGTTTCCTGGTCATCTCACGACTATTTATCCTTCATGGTTAGTTGGAAGCAAGGGTAAGTAGATTAAGTTTAAATATTTTATGACCCAAATACTGGGAGAGAGAAATCTTCACGAGGTTTCCTGGTCACCTCGACTATTTATCTTGGCAGGAATCAATGGTAGGGACATTAAGTGTGAATATATTGTGACCCAAACAACATGAGGGAGAAATATCTAGAGTTTTTTTGGTCACCTCATGATGTATTATTCTTAATGGTTAGCAGGAGCTGTGGGTATGGAGATTAAGTGTTAACATGTAGTGAACTAAACACCACAAATGAGAAAGCTTTTGGGGTTTCCTAGTCACCTTACAACTAATTATCCTTCTTGGTCAGTGGGAACCGGGGGCAGGAGGATTAAGTATGAATATATTATGACCCAAACATTGGTAAGGAGAAAGCTCCGAGGATTTCCCATGACTGGTTGTCCTTCTTGGTTAGTGGGAGCTGAGGGTAGGGAGATTAAATGTGAATATATTATGACCTAAAAACTGGGTAAGAGAAAGCTCAGGGGGTTCTTGATCTTCTCATGACTAGTTGTTCTTCATGGTTAGTAGTAATTGAGGGTAAGGAGATTAAGTGTGAACATGTTGTGACGAAAACACTTAATATATAGAGTACCTTTTTCGCATTACTAACTTGTTATGTGTCTTGTGTTTTCTTACTTGCAACCTGGAGGGAATGCTCAGTTTGGGGGCTCTATGGAACAATTGGATAAGGTTTGGGTGAGGCCCCCTTATTTTTTGTGCTTTTGTGTATGCCGTTGGATTCAACGTGTTGCTGCATCTACGATGTGTCTTTTAGGAGGAATTGGATCACTGATGTGTCCCTAGGGAGCGTTGGTTGGACACTACCAGTATTTTTAACTTGCAGTGAGGGAGATGACCATAGCTCCCCTGGATTTCTATGCTTTCATGGGACTCCCATTTTTTGGAGTGCCCCTAGTGGTAGATCAAACCCTGAGAATTACTGTTAAGGATCTTAAGGAGGTTTTGGGGATATAGGTACCTCTTGGTTAGGGGGAGTATCTTGATGTTTGTGCTTTAACTACTGATTTAGAGGAGGAGCTACAGGACTCGAGGATCTATATGGTGGAAGCGAGATAATATGACCAAAGTTTGTTGTTATTTACTATTAGATTGATCTTGGCACCAGTTGGTTTGGGTAGGATCCATTTATGGCAGTTGCCATTTTTGATGAACTTCTCATTATTTCAGGATATACCTAGGGGTGGATGGGGGCTGACAGAGATGTACTTTTCCATGTCCCTTTATTCGATATACCGTATGGACAGTTTTACAGGGTTTTTGTACTTGTGGGAGGTATGTGTTCATTTTAATTTTGTTCCTTTCTTATTTATTCTAGTTAAGGGTAATTTTTTATGTTACTTATGTCATATTTTTCTTCTCTACATATACGGCCTTTACTTATCTTGACATATATTTTGGGCATCTCTGGGTCAGATTGTCGATATATGATGTTTTTGTCCTCTTCAAATGGTATGTATAGGGTAATTTGAGGGCGAGTCTTCCATGCTGTTAGGAGCAATTAGGGAACTCTGAAACGGGATGACCATTGAGACTATAAGTATTTTGGCACCTTTCATTATCATTACTTACCATTTATTTACTCTTAATATTTAAATGTTTATCCTGACTCATTTTATTTATTGATTATTTCTTCCTTTTGGTGCCCTAGGGTTTGACCTGTCACATTTAGGGTGTCTGTCGTTGGCCTTTTTAAAGAGGACCTTGACCATCAGGGCTTTCTGGAGTGATATGTGATGACCCTTCCACTCCATGTTCTTTGGGAGGTTTTATTGGGCCGATCTGGGTGGATTTGGCAGAAGAGGTACCTGGAGTAGCAGAGGGAGAGATGGTAGCTCTACAAAGTGAGACGAGAGTGGTAGGTGGGGATCAACCATCTCCCGAGGTTAAGTAGGAGGGGAATGTGTAGTTCCTATGGGTGGTGGCAAGGTTACAGGGGTGGTTCTTAAGGGGAGGTTGGGGTTCTGGCGGTGGTTCGTAAGGGGGTGTTGGGTCTTGGAAGTGATTCTTAAGGAATTCATCCGATTCCTTCTCGATGAAGGATGGAGGGGCTTCTATCAACATTTTTCCATTAACATCATTTGTTGAAACCGGAACATTTGAAAAAATATTTAATACCAAGACCCATTTATGTATATGGTTTCAAAGATAACTAACAAACGAAAGGTTGTTTTCACGTATCCATTGAGATGTAGTATATTCAGATCAATCAAATCACATCTGGTCGATGCTCAACCATCTTATCAACTTCTCATTGGAAGCATCTGGATGCACAAACATAAATTAATGACATCTACCTACCATCAATGCGTGAAGACCATAATCAACGGCCGAGAACTCACGATTAAAGTAACCCAGAGACTATTCAGAAAAAATGAAGTATCTTGTTTACTTACTAGAAGCTCAAATGCGAAATATTTCATATAACTCATAAAAGGTATAGGCTATGTAAACCTAACCTGAAGTAAAATTTACTATATTATTCCAAAGAAACCCACCATCGTATGAATAGCAAACTCAACAACCATTGGAAATAAAGATTTGGCAACCATCTCTGAAGAAGCTTCTTTAATAACTAAAGAAAATGTCCCATTAGAAGAGAAAAAAGAACCACTCGAAAAAAAAACCAGCCAAAGAGATACCATTCATTTAGTTTAAGAGATACATCTCACATAATAGAAAAGTTGTGCCAATTATAACGAGGTGCGTGGGTGGCATTCTGGAAAAAAAGATGTTAAATTGATTGAATAATACAACATAGTTGATTACCCAGATTTTCATGAGCACGTGTATGAACTGGAAGCTACCCCAGAGAAGGATAACACAGCACTAGAAACTTCAGAATACAATTTGCTTTCAATTTGTTATGTGATCTCAGGCTCCCTTTGGCCAGTGAGCCATTGCATAGGTTGCCGAAATCACAAACTCAATGAACTACACGTCTCTCTCCCTCAAATGCACGGAAGATGTACCAAATAAGCAACTAGAAGAACTTGAAAAAATCAATCTCGCATTAAAGGAGAATGAGTCTAGTCCAATCTTTATCTCGAATTATCTCTCCAAACAACAAAGATGGGAATTCATCCAACTGATCAAAGAGTAATCAAATGTATCCGTATGGAATTACACTGAGATTCCATGTTTGGATTCCACTTTCATGTAATTAACTTAAATCTTTCACAAATACGATACCCATGAGATAGGCTACAAGAATCTTCAAAACCGAACTAAAACTATCAATCAAAGAATATATTGAAAATCTATTACAAGACGGATACATTCGTTCCATCACTCACCCAATCAGGCCTTCAAATATATAGTACTAGTATAGAAGAAAAATGGAAAGATCAAACCTTGCATGGGGTATAGGAATCTTAATCAACCATACCGAAAAGATGAATTCCCATTACCTAGTATCGTTATCCCGATGGGCATCACACTAGACATCGAAATTTGTATCTTCATAGATGGTTACTCAAGGTACAACAAAATCACGACGATCCAAGTCAATGATAAAAAGGTAGCCTTTAAAACACCACTCACTCTGATACCCTTCTGAATTAAAGAATGTGGAGAAACGTACTAATGCACCCGATGATCAAATCCACAAAAAAGAAGTCCCACATAAATGGCCTTCAAATAGTCTTAGAGAGGTGTATAAAATTAAAGCGGAGGATAAACCCGTTCAAATGATCCTTTGGAGTCACGAGAAATAAATTCTTAGGGTTCTGGGTGAACATTAGGCCCAAAAAAATGGTTTAACATGGACAAAACCGTCCATTGCCCGCCCACATTTCTTATTTAGGGTCCATGTAATTTGGAGATGGATATAAATGGTTTAAAATAATGGAAATGGCGGGGCTGAGGGGGTTGAGGTTGGGCCCATATGTCTTAACCCACCGAACAACCCATTTAGTCCAATTAACGATTTAACCATTTTTCCAAGTCGTACATGACACCGAACTAGAGCCGACAAACTTAATTTAACCCAGTTAACGATTTCTAAAAGTTCCCTCTCTCTGATTTGAAGATTAAAACCCAGTTGATGATTTCAGCAACAGATATCAGTTTGTTAGATGTTGATGGGTTTTGTCATTCTGTTTGCTATTTTGGTTTTGGTTCGCAAACTCTCAGATATCAATATGTTAGATGTTGATGGGTTTTATTGGGATTTTAGCACAGCGTTTGGTATGTTTGGGGATTAGTGTACGAGGGATTCGTTGTTTTATTAGGATTTCAGCACAGCGTTTGGTCCTCTGATTTGGGAATTAGGGCAAGAAATCAACAAAGAATTTCTCCCTCTCTGATTTCAGCAATAGGTACGTTTTATTTTAGTTTTTTATTTCATTTTTTTTCTAAATAATTGGTCAACTGGGATTACAAAAACAAGAATCTTATTTTTTTCTAAAAATAACAAAAAAACCTTTGATATTTGTATTTTATTTTTTTTCTAAAAATAACAAAATACAGTATAGTAAAATACGTGTTAAGTAAATGATTTTTTTTTATATATTTAATGTTATTTGTGTATTTTTTTTTTCAAAATTTCAACACACACACACTTATATATATATATATATATATATATATATATATATATATGGCAGAAAATAGTGTGAACGACTCGACTCCAACTTCTAGGGGTAAACGATCCACTTTTGTGGCGAGGGACACTTTTGAAAAATTGTTGCTTAGTGAAGTTGGTAAACAAAGGGCAAAATGTAGGAAGCGTGATGTAGTTTCTCTCGCTGAATTTTTTTTTGGTACAAGCAATATGTTACGTCAGGCTTCTTTTCATCGAAACGAGGAGCCCGAAAGTTTGCAACGCCCTGTCTTAGATCAAGGCGAGTATCGTGTGAAGCTTACAATGGCATTGATTAAGCACAACTTTCCATTCTCTTTTATGGAGTATGAAGGAATTCGTGACCTCCTTACGTTCTTGCACCCGGATGCAAAACCCATCGCAAGGAATACATCGAAATCTGATGTGTTGAGGATACATGATAGAGAGAAAGAGAGTCTTAAACATTCACTAGAATTTATTTCGAGTAGAATATATTTTAACTCGGACATGTGGTCCTCTATTATCATGGATGGATATTTGGTTCTAACAACCCACTATGTATATGAGAATTGGGCAACTCTTGGCAGAAATAGTTATTCAACTTTTGTTAGAGTGGGGTATTGAGAAGAAAGTGTTTTATATTACTTTAGATAACGCTTCATATAATAATGGGTTGATTGATGTATTAAAGCGGCATATGCGTTAGACAGATTCATTAGTGTGCGATGGGGAGTTTTTCCACATTCGTTGTGGTGCGCATATACTGAATTTGATAGTACAAAATGGCTTGAAAGTAATCGACTCGTCTATTCATGAGGTCCGTGATTTGCTTAAGTATGTGAGGGGTACAGAAAGAAGAAATATTACGTTTGCTAGTTGTTTATCAAATCTTTCTATCGGCTGTAATAAAAAAGTTCGATAGGATGTCCAGACAAGATGGAATTCGACATATCTTATGCTTGAGAGTGCATTGTCGTAACGTCGTGCATTTAAGCAAATTCAACTCATTGATCCACAGTTTAAAACTTGCCCAACAGATGAGGAATGGATTAAAATTGAACAAATTTCTAGGATTTTGAAGCCTTTTTATGACATCACGACCCTTTTCTACGGAAGCCAATACCCAACGGCAAATTTATATTTTTTGGGGTTTGGAAGATTCAATTGCTTATAAATGAAGAGATGGGTAATTTCGATTTTGTTATAAGTATTATGGCTCGGGAAATGAAAGTGAAATTCGATAAATATTGGGAGTGTTATTGCATGGTTTTATCATTTGAAATGATCTTGGATCCATGATACAAAATTCAATACGTGGAGTTCTGTTTCAACAAGCTATGTCTTGAGACAAGGGAAGAAAAAGTGAGAGAAGTTCGTGACAAGTTGAATTTACTCTTTTAATATTACACGCTCCTCTCTCCTTCGGCTTCATTGTACAACTCGTCATCAAGTTCACATGCGACTAGTGGTGGAATAAATGTGTAACAACCCGTCCTTTTGGAGACAATTAAATCCCATAATTAATTATAAATTGGCAATTTGGAGATTTTCCCGAAATAGTGATTTTTGGGATTTTCGAGGATTAGATGATTTTCGATGGGTGTTGTAACTATCTTTGGGATTAAATATGTCGAGGTATTTTAATTATATGTTGCAGTTGAGTAAAGTGACAAAAGTTAAGATTTTAATTGGAAACCCGCATTAAGTTATTATGGGGTAGAATAGTGATTTACGGTCAAGTACCTCAGATGGAAATTTCGACAGTGTCGTGAGTCTCGGAATGTCCAAGACAGTCAGAAAAGAGTGTCCGATTTGTCAAAATTGAGTTTTGAGGAATTTTGGAGTTGAATAGGCTCGTAATTGAGTAAACGAGTGATTTTTGGGGTTTAAGGGAGTAAAACCCTTTTCTTCTTATAAAAGGAGGGAGAGAGGGAGGAAAAGAGAAAGAAAGAAAAGAGAGAAAAGAGAGAGGAGGGGAGAAAGAGGAGAACGGGGAGATTCCGGCCAAACTCCGCGGGATTCAGCTTGAGGTCGTCGGATTATATCCACGAGGCAAGTCTTTACTTGTTTTATTTACTTTTGAGCATAAATCTCATATCGTAGTTTGGTATAAACAAACCCTAAATATTTTGGGTTGGGTATTCGTGAATAAAACGGGTTTTCGGGAGTTAAAACTAATAAACCCCTAAAATTTAATAATTGGAGAAACTTAGGTTTTAACCTAAATTATTGGGAGATTTCGGGTTCTAGGATGTTTAGAACCCGTATTATATGTGTATTTGTTGTTGGTTGGAGTTGTAGGCCATTGGGTGAAGAGATGGAAGCTTAGGGGAAGCTTCCATGGCTGAAATAGCTTCTCAGAGAAGAAGTTGCCCGCCATGATCGATCGATCGATCATGGGGGCTCGATCAATCGAAGCCATCGATCGATCGACAGCCATGGGTCGATCGATCGACCCTTGCTGAAAGTTAACAATTTTACTAGGGTGATTTGGATGGGGTAGATTCCAATTCATCTTGCTTCGAGGTTAATTATGTGATAACATAAGGGAACTTTTAGGACTATATGGTCCTCTAATTAAGGGAAAGTATGAGGCTTAAGTGAGGGTTTTAAAAGCATAACCCTTAAATTATATTTTCGAGGAAAATAGAATAATTTTAGAATTTGATGGTTTAGGGTTCATAAATTATGTTGGGGACTTTTAATTGATTATATAGACAAGAAGTAGTCCTTGGGTTCATGGAAATGAAATCCACGATCCACTAAATTTAAGGTTCGAGGAAGAAAGATCCCTAAGTTATTGTTTTGGGCTTTTAGGCCAACATGATTTATGAGTATAGGAAAGTGTAATTATATTGGTTATGGTTGGGTGAATCCTATGGGTGGATTAGAATAAATTTGGGGAGTATAGTTATATATTCGCTAAATGAGAATGGTATAATTGCAGATATCCAATGAATCCTTAGATGGGATTTAGGTATGTATTGATTATCAAAGTAAGAAAATACTTTGGGTTTAGTATCATGGTTATATGAATGCATGAATATGATTCCTTGAGGGAACCTTTGAGATATTTGGTCATCGTTAGATTGTTCGAAAAATATGGCCATATATATATATTCGAGGATGAATATATATATATATATATAAAATAAGATGGAATGGTTTTTGAATTGGAAAAAATGTAAAAGCATAATAATGTTCCAGATTTTGCCACATCTTTCCCTCACCAAATCAAGGGTTGTGATTCACTCTTATCTCGCCCAAATATTTCACCTGTCCCGCCCAAACATTTCGCAGGCATTTCACCTTCAATTCAAATGTCACTTTCTTTATTCCCCCTCCCCCTCTCTCTCTCTCTCTCTCTGACTATTCTTTCCCCAAACAAAAGGCGACCCTCTCTCCCTTTCAAACGTCGCCCGCCACCGTGATTGCATCTCTAAAAAATTCAAGTCGATCCTCTACCACCACGCAAAAAATAACAGGATGGTTCCTTTCATGGTATTTTTACAACTCTTTTGATTTATTTTATTTCGGATTCATATTTTGCATTTGGTTTCTCCTTTATTTTGCAGATCTGTCCTTTCACTAACAGGTTCATGTTTATTTGGTATGGAGAATCATGAATAGGTATTCCATTTGATGTTCATACTTTATTTTTGTTTTTCTTATTTTTAGACACTTTAATGAAATCTATTTTGAATATATTATTGTTTTACCATCCTGTGTTCTATTTTTGTTAGAACTGTGATATTAAATTGTCTTGATGGTTGAGAATGGTAACATGGTTAAGGCAAAGAGGGGGATCTTGGCGTTTGAGCAAATGCCCAAGAGCTTGAATCGACTAAGCTTTACACAAATTACAAGTGTACAAACTGAACTTTGAATTTGCTTACTTTTATTCCTTTCAGGTGTTGATCTAAAACAATTCAAATTAAAGGTTATTGTTTTATTTTACAAGGATTTTTACAAGTAAAGTTAATTTGTGGGTAAAAATGTACAAACAGAACTTTAAAGTTAGTTTGAAATGTATATTCTTCCTCTGTAATTTTTCTATTTGTTATTTTAGTAGTGTTTTTTTAATTCCTTTCTATTTGTATGATGGGTAAAGAATAAGGTGTATATGGGGTTTATTGAAGGTACATGTTAGTTTTAGGGATTATTTGTGTTCAATCAAAGACGGTATGCAATGTCAGCGGGAGTCTCAATTTTGAGTTCCAATCAAGATGTCATAAAGCATTACATGATGCATACAAGCCTGATTTTTGTCTTATCATGTTTTTCTTCTAAAATTATTTACCTTCTATGTTATGATTTTTTTTAACTTTGATGTTATATTGCTGTTGATTTTTTTGGTTTGTTTCATTTTTTTCCTTTAATGTTAAAAGCTCACTTAAGATTCGTATCCATATTTACACCATACATGGGCTATAGATTCTGTCATAATCGTAGTCATGTCCACATGTACTTGGCTAAATTCACCCAATGGATGAGGCATATGGGGGATTATTCTACATGTATTGATTTGGGATTCGTGGCATATGGTGGATTCTTCTACAATGGATGGAGATTTCACCCAATGGATGAGGATGTACCTATGAAGAATGGGGAAAAGGAGTTCAACACTCTGTTTTGATGATGAGCATTAAAAACACAAAGGTACCCACTCTATCTTTTGTCCCTCATTATTTAAAATTGTAAGTATGTTTGTTTGTGTGTATATTAACAAATCTGTTGTTAAATTTTAAAATTATTACCATTTTTCCATGAAAGAAATGTCGATGAGGATGGGGAAACTCCAACAGCAACTGAGTCAAGTGACTCGATCATGGGAACTGAGCCATAACTTGATTTTCAGCCTGTAGTTGGAAGGTCCTAAGGTCTGATTTTTTAAGCATCAAGTTCCATTTTTCTTTGTCTCCTAGATCTTTTATGAATGTGTGAACACATTTCCCTTTTACTAAAAAATTGACTTGCTAATGTGTATAGATGTTTTGTGATATGATTTCTTAGTTTTAGAATAAGAGCTGTGGTTTTATTGTTACATAATTGCTTGCTTGAACAACTTTGTCTATGTTTTGGATTTTGTTCTTTACTATTTGATTTCATTATGCATGATACAAATAAGCAAAATAGAAGTTTTGCAAATAAAAGACATGCTACCTTGATTTCGATTCAATTATTATGGCAGGTTAAAAGAAACGGTATCTTGAACAGAAATGGCGTCTTATATGCTTGACAAAATGCTAAAGCAAACATTTATGTTATGTTTCCCATCTTCATCACTATCTTTTTGTGTCTTCTTCATACAGCACAGAGTCTTCTTATGTTGTCTAAGTTTGAATATGATTAGTAACTGATTTTTCTGATGTCTAATACTATGTTAAGGAAGATGCTTATTTGTACTTCTTGAATGTAGGTTTCGGAAAAGAGATTTCACGACCAAGGAGAAAGGGGCGAGTTAAGGTTTTCTTCTTCATCATCTATATTGGGAATTTTTGAAGGATCGTGTACATTAAACCATTTTTTGTTGGTATTTGTATTCACTATCGTTTCTTTTGTTTGTTTCAAATGATAAGCTAATACGTTTGTTGTTTCTTAATTCAACTTGCTAGATTCTCTTTTTTAGTTAATATATAAGATCATGTTTATTTTATTCTTACTGAATAGATTACTAACCTTTTTCACTATATAGAAATACTAAATTGGATGAAGGTCTGTCTAGGATTTATATATGCTTTCAATGTTTTATTCACATCACAAGTGTGAAGTAGACTCTAAATTCACTACTATTGCAATCTGCACAATAACAACTTATGACGGTGCTATCTTTTAGTTATGTTTTGTTGTGTGCTTGGTTTTAAGATATTGGTTCGGGGTTCTGTAATAGGGTCTGTGTTAAGGTTTTTTCGTAGTTAATTTAAGAAGATGGTGGTGAGGTTGTTTTATGTGTATACCCGTGTTGATGGCCATTAATGGTGATACCGGTAGCGATTGACGGCGGGAGTGTATTTCTCCTGCCCATTTTATATGTTCTTATCCTATTTCAATTATTTTTTATTTGATAGTCACCAATTCACCATTAAATTGTTGCATATTTGGGTAAAAAAATAAAGCCTAACAATTAAAAAACTGTTCACGTGTTACTGTTGGTTTTATTTTGGATAAATTTTATGATTTTAAGGTTCAACAAGATGCTATTCACAAGCTCCCTGAAACTCACAGCAATTTGAAAAGTCCCAAAAGTGGTAGAAGGCAACAATGAGCGCCCGTCATTTTTATTTGACTCAATTCACTCATTCCTTTTATTTGAAATAAACTCTTGTCATTTAGATGAATAAAAAAGGAGGTTTTAAGAATCTTAGGTGTAACATATATTATTGATTAACTAATAGATGCCTATTGGCAGAATATGTTAACTTTTTTTACTGGGCACCTTAGTCGTGCAAATATGTTCTTTTCCTGGCCTTTCATTCAACCGAAAAATCTATATTTGATTCATTTTATTGTTCAATTCAGTGGAGTTGCCCCACGGTATTTGACATGAATATTTTTCAGGTTACACTATAGACGATTCAGCCTACTCGAGAAAGTGATATGTAAAATGTGTTTTTATACGTGCCGACATGCCGTAACTATGATCACACTTGGGGAAAAACAAAGACAGTCCCATTTTTTCCTTTGTTCGGACTGCTTGGTTTACTCTCTCTTTATTTCTTTACTTTATTAGCATTTTTTCCCCTTTTTTTGGATTGTTTGGTTTTTGTATCACTCATGTGTTGTCTAACAGGTATAAAGTGGCTAAATTTTGTGTTGTGAGGGCTTAGTGAAGAAGCAAACAAAGGGAAAAAATGACATGTGTTGATGAGGATTTTTTCCGTTGGCGATGTGTGTCCGGTGTTGCCACAAAAGGGCTATCTCCCTTTAGAATCAATGTTTTATTATTTACTTGGTTTCTGGCATTAGTTTTGATGTGGATATATTTTATTCTTGATTTGTTTCCAATCTTGATATCACAGTTTGCTGCTAAATATGGTGACTAGAGGGTGCCAAAGATCTGATTTTTGAAAGCCATGGTTTTTGGGATGGACAAGTTAGTATCACAGGGTGCCAAAGTTTCATATCTGATTTTTTAATGTTGACTTAATGTTACATTCTACTTCTAGATTCCAGTAGTTACACATAAGCTGGTTGGTTTTGAGAGTTTAGTCTAATTTTCCTACGTGTACACATCCATGTTGGTTTTGAGAACTTAGTTACACATTCTGGAGGCAGAATGCTTGAAGTGTATGGTTGTATAGAGGGTCGAAAGTTTGACTCATTTCCCTTTTAGCTCATATGCTGTATTTCCATTTCTATTTAGTGAACTGTCGAACAAATCTGAGATGATATGTGACATGTTTTTGCTAATGTTTTGATTGTGTAGTATTTTTTTGACCTTGCATCGAATGATGCAATGCCGACTTAATTTCTTTATGCATCGAATATTTATCTTTACTGGGTTCATTCTCAGCATAGCACTATACTATTTTACAAAACAAGAACTTATATAGTGTGCTTTCTTAGAAGAACATAAAATTGTTTTTTGTCAATTTCTATATTTCCCTCTATTTATATTTTATAAACATATATATCTAACCTTATCATACATGCAGAAAATAAGAATCATCCAATCCTATGCAGAAAAGCTTTTTGACAAAATGCCAAAGAGAAGATACACCACATAACTTCATCATACCTGCTATGTGCCAAAACAACACGTGGTAGAAAAAAACTCAATAGGTTTGTTTGTTGATGGTTTGCTTTAAGTATATTTCTATAATTTTATTTTGGTCTAACTACTTTTTTAATAATTATAGTATGATCAACTTTGAGTTGTAACTTTTCCTTTTCCATTTTATACCTACTTATATAATCATTTTTTATTTTGTTTTTCTGTATGAAATGTAGATTAGTCAAAAGTTTATTTGTTAATTGTTTTTATTTTAATGTTAATTGTTTTTCAGGTATTAATTGTTTATGCTTATTTGTTGTTTATGCAGGCCTCCACTTTTCGCCGCTGGTGGGTAATCGACCCTAAGGTTACCAATTTGGGGTTTGAAGAAAAGGCGGAAGGGATAGAGGAAGTAGTTTTTGTTCATGAGAAAACAAAACTTCCCAATTTTATAGTGTTTGAATCCGTGGAAATTGAAGAGAGTGAGAATTTTTTGATTTTTCATGGAAAGGAAAGTGATTTGGTTGGTGAAGAAGTTGTTATGTCCCAAACGCGCCAAATCCCATCTGTGGATATTGATAATGATCAAGAAATTGTGGCAGCATATGGGGAAGAGCACGGTTTTGAAAGCACTGTGATTTCAGACATATTAAACAGTAACTTACTCGTTCTTTACAATTCCAAGTCTATCAATAAGGCTTAACTTGAGCATCATTCTTGCGGTGCCTATACTATTTTATTTTTCACTTTCACTTTGGTTAATAAAGCATCATATGCTTATTTTTTACTTTCACTTTTGTTTTGTGGTTTTGAAGGTTAACGAGAGCTACCATTTTTTTTGTACAGGAAAGAAAAAAGTACAACGGCATCAAAACAAGAGCTACCACATCACATAAAGTTTAGACTCACCAGTGGCCTACCACATCAAACACGAGCTACCACTTTTTTTGTTAAAACTTTTAACAAAGTACTGTTGGGAATTCAGAGTTCGTAAATGGAATGCATTTTTTTGGTTTGGTCTTTCTTATCAAAGTTATATTTCATCATGACAAAGCTTATTCTAATTGTTAATACATGTGCATTCAAAGCTTATAATAATTGTTTGTTCTAACACGCTGTTTGTTAATACTATTTTTGTAGATCACAAAGTTAGGTAGCCTTTTTAATGGCTATATTGTTAAGCTATTTATGGTTTTTGTTTCCATGCTCCTGTCCTTGGATAGGTATATTTCAATCTTTATATCTGAGTCTCACCATGTATTTAAAAATTTGATACAAAAGGTTTGTCTTAAAGTTCTACATAACCACCTTATTGGGGAACTGGATGAATATATACATTGTGAGCTATTCATATTTTTCTTAATTAAATATAGATGAAGTCATGAATATTTACATGGTGAGTTATTCCATCTTTGTATTTTTTTAAATTTAACTTTTACAGGTGGGTCTTTTTTTATATGAAATTTGATATTCATGTTTTGATAGTTTATCTTAACGGGTGACTATTTTGTTGTTTTAGTATGTGTGTTTAGAACTTTTGTAGCTATTGGTGTGCAAGGAGAGCCACGAGATTGTTTGCTATGATGTTAAGCAAGTTTTTTGTGTTGTTTAGGATACAAATACAGAGCAACGGGTTGCTCAGATTGTTTCTGTTGGTGGTCTTGAGAACTACTTCCACTGCTAGGAGTGTGGAGCTTGTTATCCTCTTCTATTAGTTTGAAAGTGTTCTGTTCTATTTGTTCAATTTGAGAATTTGTATGAATTTGATTTCTGTATGAATTTGACATGATTTATATTTCTAAAATAATAGAGTTCCTCATATAACGAAGTTCATTTCAAGTGGCAAATTTATGGACTTATTACAATCAATTTTCAAAACTTTATTAGTTGATTTTTTTTCTCGGATTTTGGCACACATCTCAAGTTTAATAATTTATTTAGACATGTGTGCTCATGTTTTCATTTATAAGGGTTGGATTGTGGTTGTTTGAAAATTATCTGCTTATGTATATTAGTAGTGCCATAAGCATGTTAACTACAAAAAATTAATAAATTTATTTAGCTTTAAAAATTAAATATGCTTAAAATTATCTATTCCATGTTTAGTATGATTGTTAAATTTTTGTAGGTAAATAATTGGGTTTGTAGTCGATAAAAAAACTACTTTGGCACATGACGTGCATATACCATTCATGTCGCAAGAATGTGTTATCGTGCTTTCAGGCACGGGCATTTACTAGTATATATATATATATATATATATATATATATATATATATATATATATGTGTGTGTGTGTGTGTGTGTGTGTGTGTGTGTGTTCTAGGTGATTAAAGTATATATATATGATATGATGTAAATGGTTTTGAAAATGTAAAAATAAATGTTTTCAAAATGGATAAAGGAAATGATTTTCATAATTAATAAAATATGGATACACACCTCTCTAAATCGCTATCATAAGGGAAGTTGCGTAAGTATGGTGAAGCGCTCTGGCTAATGAATGCAGGGTGGATATAGTCCTATAGGCCATATGAGCGATTATTTGTTTCTGTGTTGGTTAGGAGATTCCGGGTGTGGACTTGACTATCCCGCAAGCATATGGCCGCTTCCCGACGTCTCGCGTTGTAGGATCCCAGGTTGTCTTGTTTGATAGGCCTTGGAAGATGATAGCCATTTAGGGGAACGCACAGTGGGGAAACCCAAACGGGCGGTCTTAGAATGCGTTATATGTTAAAGAAATTTATGGTAATAAATTAGCTTTAATTATATTTCCTGGATGGAAGAAGGGAAATGGGATATATGTTTTGGCTTAGGTAACACTTCCGGGATGGAAGAAGGAAAGTGGAAGAATATGATATGATCAAAGAATTTTTATGATAATAAAAATGGCTTTGGATACATTTCATGGATATAAGAAGGGAAATGAGTTGTTTTTAAACCGGAAAAGCATTTTTATGATAATAAAATTGGCTTTAAAAAACGTTATATGTTATGTTAAAGCAATTCATGATAATCAATTGACTTTTATATACATTTCCTGGATATAAGAAAGGAAATGGAATGTTTTGAGAAAAATGAAAAGTATTGATAAATACTTGGTATATAAATTCTCATTCCGGGAGATAGATCCGAATGTATATGGAAATATGTATATATATATGGATAAATCGAGTACTGAGGGTCTAATGGATCCCGACGATCGACCTTGCCGCGTAGTAATGTATCGGGGGGGTTCCTTGTTTGGATTTCTCTTTGCGAGACACCCCACGCACGAATATGGCATTGTGTTGAGACTGGGGAGAAGTTTAATCCTTAGTGATCTAATATTTAGTATTTCTTATATAGTGTATGTATATATAAATATATATGTTATGTGCTGAGGGTCCAATGGATCTCGACGATCGACCTTGCCGGGCAGTAGTGTATCGGGTGGGTTCCTTGTTTGGATTTCGCTTTGCGAGACACCCCACGCACGAACTTGACACAGTGTTGAGACTGGGGAGAAGCTTAGCCCTTAGTACATTAATTTGATTATCTAGGGTTGATAGTGGTTGGGTGATAGACTAGTTTAGCAGGGTTGCTTGACTAGGATGTTTAGATGGATGCGCTAGGAGTGCACTGTTAGCGGAGAGGTGAGGGGTATCTCATGGGAGTGCGATAGCAAACCTAAATATGAGATAAAACCATTTTCTAAAAATAAGGCATTTATGCACTTGCAAAATATTTTCAAAACTCGGGCTCTGACCCGTTTATCTACTTTATTTTCTTCCCATATTATATATATATATATATATATATATATATAGGTGTCCAGACACAGGGACGCCTGGATGGAACATCTTTCGAGTCAGACGTCAACTGCAGCAACTGTGGATGCGTGTAGGTTTTTGATAGCCTCTTCCATTCTTGTACTCTAGATAGGAGGTACTGTATAAATATTCGGTCCGATGGTCCAACTGCATTTATTTATTCTTTGAGTACAACATTCGATATGGTTGTATAATTTGAACCGAGTGTTCGGTTATTTTATTTCAATTCATTTTCATTTCAGTTTCATTTACGCATACACTGTGTGGATGTTTTATTTAATTATATTCGTCTAAAAAGAGTATTTAAGTAAAATTTTGACACCTGCCTAATAGGTTATTAGTAATTAAATGTATTTTCAACAGTGATGCTAATAATGATCCATATGAGAATCCTATTTTAATTTGATATAGGAGTGATCGCCCGGTATTTTATTAGGCGGGGTGTCACAAAATGATGAGATGAATGTAAGATCCGATGCAATTTCTTCGTTGTTTAACTTATTCTTTACTTGATTTATTTTATACAAATGTAAATAAAGTTAATTTCATGTAGGAGTTCGATGTTTTTGAGAGCCAACTGTGACACCCCGACTAATTAAACACCGGGTAGCTACTCCTTTATAAAATTAATTCAAAATGCCAAGTTGGCTCAGTTAATAGCATCACTGTCGAAAACGTTTTATTATTACTAACCGCCTAGTATTTAAAAAGTAAGTGCCAAATTTTATTAAATCTGATTAACATGCAACAAGAGTAATGAATAACTAAATAACACCATTCACCATACTGAAGTAAAATGAATAACCATCACATTAAGTAAATAAAACCTGGAGGTAAAACTCCTCAAAACAAATCCCACAACTGATAAGTAAACTGAAATAAATAATTAAAACTGAATACTGAGCAATACATGCTAGAGTCTGAAAACTGAAATGTAAAAGAGGTCTCTAAAGAAATGGGCAACATGCCCTACAACTGATAGATAGTGACTCTGGAATCCAAAAGATGGAAGCGTCTATGAGCAAATCCCTGTAGCTTCCACAACCAGCTACAGCACGTCACCTGAATGAGAATCCTATGCTTGATGTCCTTGTGGCTGGGCACCTAAAATGGTTTTACAAGAAAATATATTTGAAAGCAAATGGGTCAGAGCCCGAAAGTGTTATATTTTAAAAACCTGCAAGTGCTTTAAAAACATTTAAAACATTAAATGTAAAGTACATGTTAGGACGTGCACTCACATTATATTCTCACCTCTCGTCTAACTGTGCACTCCTAACGCAAGTACCCATCTATAACTACCCATACTACTAGCTAACTGACAATATAACTAGCTAGACTACCAAAGGTTCTACCCATTTACTCGGTTCCATATAACATAACAACTCTCGTAATTAAATAGAGGTTTAATGTGAACACAGTTACTAAATATGCCAATGATATAACTATCAGTTAACTCATTATATAACTCGAAACAATACCGTAATATTTTTACAACATTAACATGAGGATTTCCATTAATTTAATGTATATTATTCACCACATAAATATACGATACAAGCACCCCGTAATCTAAGCTGTAGTGCACACATACTCTGCTATCCATCCCGGTACATCACGTACATAAGGATTACATATTCCGAATCTCTCAGGAATAGTTTACCGATAACAACATCACAAATAATGGAGGCGAACACAGTCACCATCACATGGGTCACGCACATACCTACGCTCCCATGGTCAGCGGACTTATTAATATCACAATAAGTCTTTCAATGACCTATGTTCATCAAGGTACCAGTCTATATCCCCCCCGTAGGCACACAAGGATTAGAGGGTCCTAAGCGAACGAAACCTCCCGTGATAGCAAGTATGGTAGGTATGTCATACAAACAATCCATATACTAATACTAAGTAAACACACATCTTAGTAATACCGTATTTTAATCGTAGTACATATCGCAATCTTGTACTAACTAATTATCACAACCTATTTTATTCCGGTTCATAATTATACGCGCTATAATTCATCCTCACATCGTAGTAGTCACTCACGTCTCAACCCAAATGATTCATTGAATATAACTCTCGTATATGATTTACTCATCCCAACAACCCAAAAGTCCCAAATAAGTCACTATATCATCAAAGGGATGTTAACTCTACCCTTGAACCATCTCCCGAAACTCCAAAAGTCAAAACAGTCCAAAAAGGGTCAAACTGTCAACTCGTTAGAAGTCTCGTTCGAATGAGGCTTCGAACGAGTTTGGACTGTCAGGTCGTTAGAAGTCTCGTTCGAACGAGGCTGTTCGAACGAGATCCCAGTTCGTTCGAACGAACTGACCCTTCTAACGATATCTCGTTCGAACGAGATATCGAACGAAAATCCTACTCGTTAATAACGACTGGTCAACTCGTTAGAAGCTCGTTCGAACGAGCTCGTTCGAACGACCTGGGGCTGCTTCTAACGAGATGCCAGTTTCGGCCCAGAATTTCCCAAAAATCGTTTTTCACCATTTTTACTCCTCAAACCTCTTCTAAAGTTCGTTCCCACAATATATTGAGTTCTCTAATCATCCTCAAACATGTTAAGGGGCTATACTAACATCATTAAAGGGTTTGATATCATCTAAACATCATTAAATCACAATTTCTACATTAATTCCCAATTTTCTTCAAGAACATAAACCCTAACTTTTTCTCATCATAAATTCCCAGATTTTAATTCGTTTATACATCACCTAGATATGAAATATCCGAAATTAAATCTCCCAACAATGTTTCTACATGCAAACCTATCCCAACATTCAATAATAACTTCAAATTTCATGGGTTTTCTTTTAATCTTTCAAGAACAATTAAGATTCTTCAATTTCTAACATGGAAAAGACATTCTCAGTAATTAAATGGAAATAAAGTCACTTGCCTTGGTTTGATTTCTGAATTTGGTGTGGATTCGGTGTAGAATTTCTGCAGAATCTCTCTCTCTCTCTCCTTCTCCAAGCTTTCTTCTCCAAAAAGGCTATGGTGGCTAGGGTTTGCTTTGGGAAAACTTATGAAACCTAATTTCAATAAACCTCCGTAGCTTGTTGGGTTAATAAGGGTTGGTTGGGGTCAATCCTTATCAGATTACAACTCTCAATTTTCGTCACTTTTAATTACCCAAAAATACCAAATTACTAAAATACCCTTTAAGTTACCGGTATGGTCTAAAATTACCCCGGGACCCAAACTATACCCCCGGCTAGTGTTTTCTGACTATCTCGACCCTTCCGGACGCGTTGGCGCACTCAAAACGACCATACGGATTATATATTTTAAATTCACTTTTATTAACAAAATATTATACCGTGACGCGGCGGTCCCACGCGTCTCAACAAAATTCCCAAATTGCCGTATATAAATCTCACGACAAATTTTATAATACCAAGTTCATATATAATCATATATGCACATAATCAAATACTAACTCGTATCACATTAGTATTTATAACCCGGATTAATTTCCAATTAATACGCATTTAATTAATTAATCCCCAAAAATAAATATAGACAAAAGTACGGGGTATTACACCAACATTATAGTGGCAGAAACAAATCCCAACTAGATACGTATTTGGAGGAAATCAAAGTTGATCCAAGGCAAAATCCTCATTTAGATGTTCTCAAGTACTGGAAAAACGACAAAATTCGTTATCCATAACTTTCTCTAATGGCGCTTGATATTCTTAGTATTCCTATAACGACAATAGCATTTGAGTCTGCATTTAGTGTTGGAGGGTGTATAATTACTAAATATCGGAGCTCCATCTTACCTGGCAACGCTGAAGCTCTATTATGCACTAGGGATTGGGTATTTGGTGTACCAGGTAAATTCTACATTAAATGTATAATATTACTATGGATTCTTTAAGTATATAATTACTATCTTTTGCTTTATTGATATTATGCATTTAATGTAGCGTCGGAAAACCCTGATGAGGCAGAAGGACTAGTTGAGGATTTTGCTCTTATAGTTGCTAATTTAATTATTAATCACAATCAAGTAAGTGCATGTCAACTTTTTTTTAAAATTATAACTATATTGTTATCTATTTATATATATTTACAAAATAATTTTATTGCAGGGTGATCACTCGTATTCACACGCGTTTGAAGACCATTGATTTTGGATTATATTGTGGGTGTTTGTGATGTCTCATTATTGGATTTATGAATATGGTTATAGAGTATGGGATGTTTGTAGTTGTGAAGTATGAATTTCAGTTAGTTTGGCATATAGATGTCAATTCAGAATATTAAGAATTTTGTCAATTCAATTTTTTTTTATCTCTGATAGTGTTAAAACTTATTACTAATAGTGTTCAAGTGGTGTAATAGTTTTCTTACAATTTTCTTTTATTATGTATCATGCATAATTACCTGTTTGAAATATACTTGGGAGATTTAAATTAGCTAGTACAGGTTCAAAGAGAAGTTGAAGAAATATATGGAAATTATTCATAGTAGTTTGACCAAGGTTACAATTATGCTGATTTCATAAAAAAACAAAAAGGTCAAAGGATGACACAAGAAGATGAAAAAAAAGTATTATTTGCACCTTTTGAGGTTCAACATAACTGTTGTTTGCTCTTAGGGGTCCGATATTCTGATATTAGGATCCAATCATATTATGAGTTTGGGGTTCAAAAATATTACAAATTACTCATAAAAACGTCATAAAAGATTCAAAAAACTCATTATCACGATTTTTACCCTTAAATACAAACTTTTATAAGTTAAAACTTTTATAAAAAATAGGATAACAGATATAAACTTTTATAAGTTTATAACTATTAAAAGTTAAAACTTTTGAATAACAGTTATAAACAACCCGACCCGACCACACCCCCACAAAAAAACGGGTCAACCCGACCCGTCCAAATTATTATGTCTGACCCGCTCTTGACCCGTCCAAATTTATCCGTATATATTTGACCCTCCCATAACCTCTTATTTTCCACTATTAGTGAACATACACAAGATACAAGAACACAAAGCAAAACATCATCCCATTCTCGAAATTCCATCGTAAAAAAATAGAAATAGATAAAAATAGTTTTAGGTTAGGTACCCTAACTTCATAGATTCATCCCAACATTAACATAGCTAACATATCCATTTACTGAAGTTGTCAAAGGATGAGAAAATTTATCTTGGCAAGCCTGTTATCATGCATCATTTGAGAACATAAAGAAGTCACTCACCAAAACCAAAAGAACATCACTACACATACACACTTTCTTACCCATTTCCCATATCCTCCTAATAAGACAAGGAAATAGAGAGTTGTACCTGCTGCCCTGGAGGGACCCACAACACTAAAGTATAAGCATTTAGAGCATTGGGTATGGGATATGTGTACCAAAGTATCCAAACCAAAACGATGAAACCACCAAAAAGGGGACAACCACTCCTCCTACATCTGACATAAAAAATCATTCAGTGGGAGCAGCACTACTCGCACAAGAAACCAATGAAACTGATAAGATAATTTATTCTCACAGCATGGAAGTATGAGATATTGAATTGAGATACATGGTCGTAGAGTGTTATTGCATGGATTTACTACTTATAACACAAAATCTTAAACATTACTTCATTGATTTCTAAGCGTTGTTGGTAACATGTTGAGATCCTATAAATAATTTCCTCCCTATAGGAATGTCTTAATGGGAAGATTGTCCCATTGGTTTCAAATTATCTCGTAATATGATATCATGTACATTACACCAAAGACAGTCAATACACCAAATTTGGCTAACTTACTAGCATATTTTCCCAAGGGCACATACGAGCCACTAAGTGAAGAAATTACCTGTGATGAGTTCCAAGCATAAACATGCAACGAAGGACACGATGAATGAACCATGGAATTTGATGGATGTTGCATAACATAATCTAGGGGAGAAGTCATCATAGTCTCGAAGGATGGAGAGTGAAATTAACTCCCATTCAAGATGGATTTCATTTATTCAAATAATCAACTAGAATATGAGGCCCTGTCTCTCAAACTGTAGGAAGAACATCAATGAGGAATTAGGTCACTCATTGTTAAAGAAGATTAAAAGTTAGTAATCATGAAATTCTAAAGATCACACTAACTAAAACACATATCCTTTAACACCACACATAACTCTCATTAGACACTTGTTAGATCAATTTAAGTCTATCACCATCGAACAATACACAAGGTCCTTGACAAATTTGTTAATGCTCTTGCAAGCATTACAATTGTAGGTGGTAATTTACTACAATAATAGTATTCAATGACACAATCTAACCTAAGAGAAATATTAAAGAAAATAATTAGATCAAACATAACACAAGATTTACATGATTTGATAATGCGTCTACGTCCATGGGGTTTAGGGTTTGTTAGTTTAGTAGTTTCAAAACTAGTGGTCGATACAATTGTAGTACTGCTCGACGATACAATATCACATGCCTCTGTAAAAGAGGTGCAGGTTTATATACACACACATATATATATAAGCTTAGGAGGCCTAAGCTCATTCAATAGCTATACCTTAATGCTCAGACTTATTTTTCTTTTATCAATTTTAGTCATTCGAAGTGATGGATACTTAGGAGTCTTCTGACTTAAACTCTTCACTAACTTGAAGTGCAATAACCCAGGATTCTCATGCCGAGAACATGGAAGCATAATTAAAATCCCCAAAATTTCCCCCAAATCTGAGGATCGCCTTGAGGTTGTTGGCATTTGTTGTATGTAGGTCGGTTATTGATTTTAACAAATCTTCATACTTAAGGTAATAGTTGTATTCCTTCCTCGAAGGTGATTATTACCTGGAATCTTTATTAGTTGGTCAAAAGGTAACTTGGTAAATGCCCTTAAAAGTTGACGATTTTTTTCCCGTTAAGTGCCCTAGGGGCATGCTAGTAAATAGAGCCTCTTTTATTGGCAGTGAACTGTCATTTTTATAGCCATCATATGTTCATGTAACTAATTTCATGCTTTTAGGGAACCATGAGGGCATTTCTCACCACAAGGCAACGGTTCACACTCTTTTCCTCACTTTCTTGTTAAATTTAAAAACTAGAAAACTTCGAAAAGAGAGCTTTGCACCGTTGTCGTTTTGCCTATAAGAATTCTAAAAAATCTCTCTTCCTTTCAATTAATTTTTTGCACTTTATCTTTTTTAATTCTTTCATTGAGTTGTCATCTTTGACTGTGGTATATGTTATAAAAAAAAATCATTGTGGACAAAATTCAAACTTGACCATCAAAGCCTCCAGTGGGTATCTGTAGAATTAGTTGAGGGTCCCTGTGACCTTTGCACTTATTTTAAAGGCCATTGGTTTCCTACAATCTACATTGTTGAATATGGTGTCACTTTTCCACCAAATCTCCTATTTTTGCCAATATTTTGATGTGTTCCTAGCCCATATCGCTCCTACTACACGGAGGATCGTTAGTGGGGTTCACCACGTTCATGAGATGTATAAGACCCATCATGGTATAACTAAAATCATGTATTGTTACCAATGGACTACAACCATTGAAAATATCTATTACACGAAGACGAGGGTGGCCAACTGGGTCCTGATAATTAATCTTCCTGATTCCAATAAGGATTACTGGGATCATGGGGGGATTATAAAAAACTAACAACATTCTCCCCTTCCTGAGGGTGTGGCATACAAAGGGCCACGATGTCCACGGGAAGGGGAAAGCGTAGGTTAGAAAGAAATTAAGTCTGTATAATGGAAATATTCTCTTGATTTAGGATAACGTTATGTTCTTTTTAGTTTTTTGCCGCAAAAAATAAGAAAAATAATCCCTCGTGAAGGTGAAGTTAATTTTGTTAAGCTCTGAATGGTTTGGGCTATTAAATAGAGGGATATAACCATTAAGAACCCCAAATTGGTAACATTCTTGCTCGGCTATAAGAGTTTTACTAACTCTTTTTTGTTGTGAAGCTAATAGAATAAACACCGACCATTCCTATTACTTTGAATGACCCAAAAATTTCCACCTACCATTACTCATAAGGGTAGGGATAAAAAGAGGAAGAAACCTCATCTTCCTTTTGAACCTCCAGACATTTCATTGGTCCCTTATAATATGGTTTCTTCTAGTTCTATGGCTAAGAAAAAGGCTGTGAACCTAATCGCCAAAAACATTGGTAGCAGGTTTCCTCCCTCTAGTTGTCTGTCGAGCAAAGAGAATGATCTTGCTTGGTCGATGAGAAATAAAGATAAAGTTAGGGTTCCACTAACCCCGTGGATATAAATAACTCCCCCTTTAAAGACCACGATCCCCTTTTAAAGAGGCAAAATAGGGATCAAATCCCTCCTCCCCCACCGGAGATTGTGGAGAAAAAAGGATGCTGATAAGGGCAAGGGTGTTGCCCCATCTGTAATTACTCTCCTCCAACTGGCCCATGACTTGATTCTATCGAGAATATTTCCTCCTGATTGGGAGAATGATTTTGATCAACCCCATTCTCGACTATTGGAGCTTGCTAACCATTATCTCTCCCTTATAAGAGTATTATTTACTACTTTTATTTTGCTTATCTGTATTTGCCTTTTTGTTTACAGTTCTTGATTAATTATGATCAGTTGTTAGAGAGGAATGATGCACTGAAGAAATCCTATGATGATGTGGAGGTAGATATTGATGAGCTCAAAAATTATTTGAAATCTTCTAGGAAGCTTAATGCTGCCCAGGCATTCGAAAAATTGAAGCCAACTCAGAAGGTTAGGAACTATGAGGACGAGAAGTCCAAGCTTCTAAACAAGATTAACGACTCTACTAAGATGTTTATAAGAGCACAATTTATAATGACCCATTTTTTTGGCTTATCCCATTACATCTCACTACACCTTCATGACCATTCTCAAGTCTTTCAAGAGAAGAATCGTTGATGACATTTGCAATATAGAATATCATTCATCATAATTTTTTCCAAGCAGTGCTATGAGGTGGTTTGGTAAAGCTCAAAAGTTTCAAGGGTTCTGTTTAAAAGCATTTGCATTTAAAAGTTCCCAGAATATTTTTAAATTTTTTTAAAAGTTTTTTTTTAAATATCGCTAACTCGTTAGAACGAGATTGGCATGTTGTTTGAATGAGTTTTATAAGGCCGTTAGAATGAGGTTCCCGAATTCAAATTTGAACGGTGCCTTTTTGGTCAGCTCTGGAGTATCATTCGAGGTTCCGTTAGAAATCGTTCAAATGAGAACAGGTACATCGTTTGAACGAGGTGACAATTTATTAGAACGAGTACGTGTAATTTTTATTTTTTTAAACAAATATTTTCCAAATATTTAATCCCTATCTCTTTGCAACAACTTTTCCTATAAATAGAGATGTGGGATTAAATTTTTCTACAAGTCTTTTTAGAGTTACTTTTGGGATCAAAGTATATAATTTTTCTACCTAAACCCTTAAATAATTTAATATCACTTTTCCAAACCTAGAAGAACACATTTCAAAAGTTCTGAGGCCTTGTGGAGATTTCTTTAATGTTGATTTGTGGAATTGAGGCTCTATGGTTGAAAAAGAAGGGAATTTCATATTTCAAAGGATGATTGGTGGATATCCAGGGAAGATCTTCTTCCTGTAGATGGTGCTAGGCTTCATCATTTTTCTATTCAAGATTTGAAGACATCTTCGTGTTATACTTAGTGGATCTCTAAGTAGTCTATAAGTCCTCTTGTATAGGTTAATTCTGATAAAATGTTGAATTAAATCTTTTGACCAAAAAAGATTTTTCCTCTATTTTGGTTTAGAATTTGGCTTCGCATCACTGTAGCATGTTCACTTCAATTTAAATAAGATAAAATTTTAATGAAAGTGAATCTTTGTGTGTAACCAAAGATACAAGTGAATCCATATAACCCCTATTTCTTTTTAAAATAGGTATCAGAGGCAATTACACTAATTTATTGTGTGATCTTCAAATTGGGATTGATATGGATAATTGGTATAATAGGCTACCTATTTTTTATGTGTCAAATTACGATTATTGAAAAGCTTAAATGAGGTCGGTATTGAAAGAGATTGATAAGCGTGTCTAGCTTGTTTGTGAAAGAGGGTGAACACAACCCACTATGACTAATGGCGATGTCGTAAGTCCTAAACCTATCACTGCTTAAATGGTTGATGAACTCAAATGGAGTAATTTTAACTCCCATGGATTGAGTGCAGCTTATGGTTTAGTCACTCCCGATGAGTTTTGTCAGATTATTACGTATACCATGTCTAAGGAAGAATTGGATACTCTCTAATTAACTCACGAAGGTACTAAAGCTCTTAAACCTTCTACGCTATAAAATCTCACCACAAAATTTCAGACCATAACTATGCTATAATCTGAGACATTTAATATTTTTTGCACAATTATCTAATACTATTAATTTGGCTAAGAGAACTCCTGAGACAAGAGTAGAGAAAAAGATTTTGAGATCCCCATAGTCCCGTTTTATCCCTAAAGTCACCATCCACAATTCGCTGGGAATTTTATATGTGCTTAGGTTAGAAGAACTCGTAGGAGACTTTGAAACTTATGAAATTGATATGTTTCCTAAAATTCAAAAGACAAAAGAAAAAAGGATTACTTTGAGATTCTAATCTGAAAAATAGGAGGTCTCTTTTGACTCCGAATATTATTTCAATATTGATTTTTTTAAAGAAAAACTATTTATTAATGGGAGAAAAAAAATCTTTCTCTTGGGGCCATTTGAAACTTAGGAACCACTAATTTTGAAATCATTTACAATCAAGATCAAATTTATACTTAGATCCTTTAAAAGGATAAGCTATGAGTAACTCCCTAATACAATTATGGATGTGAAGATAATAGCCTCAATCTACATAGGATGAACATAAAATTTGAACCTATTACTCCCTTTCTAAGTCTTCCATGTGAGATTTCCAAACTAGCTCCACTGTAGCACTGGAAATTCCACGTTAAGATTTTGATCTTGGTGATCTTTCCTTTTTTTCAAAAAACTTCAAAAAATTTCTCAAACTAAGAAAAGAAAATTCCTCCAAAGAAAATAAACGTTTTGATAGAGGTAAAAATTTTAAGTCGGGAAAGAAAAGTTTCGATAAAGCGAGAGAAGAGTACCCAATAAAGACGAGGATAGATACTATGAGTGCGAGGTAAGGGTCAGAAAGCTCACGAGTGTACTACGAGGCTAAAGAGACAGGACAAAGGTAAAGATGCCTATAATGCCACTCTTAGCGATAGAGATGTCAAGTCGGTGGATTTCACAAATGAATCACTACAGGGAAGTAACCTCATCGCATGGATGGCTAATTATGTTAGTATATCGAGTACGTCTCATGCCGATGAGGATGTTTCTAAGCATCATGACCTTGACAATGAGTCTAGTCATTCCAAAGTGAGTGATGAAGAAAGTGACCTTTGATGTGCTTACACCGAGCTTTACATTGAGTCCTCTCAAACGAAAAAGAAATATAAAAATTTGTCAGTTAGGGTGTTAGCTTTGGAGAAGGAGTTGGAAGATTTAAGAGAGACAAATTCCTTGGTGAGAATTTCTTTGGGAGAGAGTTATTTTAATGCAGAGGTAAATGGTGACTTGACCAATAAAGTGGCTAGTTTTACTAGAGATCTTTAAGCTTCATTAGAGATTGGTAAGAAACTTAAAGCCCTTGTATTCCAACTCAATAAAATCTCAAACATGCCCTAAAGTTAAAGGTTACTATAGAGGATACATCAAATAAGGTAGGGAAAATGTTCCTTATAATCACTTTAGGGTTTAGGGAAAGGTAAGAAATAGGTTATAACGGTGCATCCACCTCCCATGCTACACTGAAACTACTTCCTAAGTTTATAGTCAATCCATATGGGCCTCTACCTAACCCACTAAATATAGTTTGACCTAAACAAGAAAACCAAGGTAGACCCAAATAAGTTAATGTTTGCGGGAGAGGTCACCTTACGGAATTTGACTATAATTTAGGAAGAAATCCACGTACACATACTCCCGCGCACCACTATAGAGACTTTTCTAGTCTTAAAGAGAAATATGTTTGTAGTATCCACTTCGCAAAGATTAATGTAAGAATATCAAAGTAAATCTATGTCTTTTGAGAATGCTTTTAATGCGACTAGAGACAACAATGATAAGGGCAAAAAAAATTACGTCCACTTGGCTTCCTAAGTAAGATGACAAAGCCCTTGTTCTTCACATGTGTTTATGCGACTGAGGTATTATTATGCGCGTCCAACATATCACGCGTATTTGTGTATTATTTATACATTAGCTAGGTAATATTATAGTATTGAGGGTGCAACATATGTTATGGTGCACATACCATCCAAAAGAGAACATGTGTCACCACATGTTGTTTGACACTTGTCTCCATAATAAATTTGACACGTGGCATCCCACTTGGGTTGGTTTTTTGCTCTAAAAAGAGTTCATTTAATTACATTTTGGAGAGAGCTTCTTGGGAGAAGTAGAGTGTTTCTTATCTTAATAGTGTTGAGAAGAGTCTTGAAAGGAGTTTCTGAGATGAGTAACACCACCAATATCCTCTTCGTGAGACACCACAACAAGTTTTCCAGCGAATAGTATGATCCCACATACTATGCTGACTTTGATTCCAATTATGACGGGCACGTTGGTGCAATCGAAGTTTTTGAAGTGAAACACGTATAAAAATCGAGTATTTTCCTATATTAAACTCCCCTCTTACAACTCTAAAAGAAATGATACCAATTTGAGAATGCGTAATATCAATTATTTATAGGATTCACAAATTTTTAAGTAAAACTTATTTAATTAGAGTCAATCTTCAATCCAATTTTATATTATTTACCCTGAAACATGCATCTATTTGAATATATAAAAAATGCAATCTCAAATCAAGGGACAGTCAAATTTAAGAAAAATCCCCCAAGGGAAAATCTTTATATCACTATTAAATATGAATCGCAAGCTACAATTACATATAGAAATCTGAATGAATGTCCTGCAGAATATCCACATAGACTGCAACCCAGAACCAACAAAGATTCCCTTAAGAACTGCAGCCTTCAATAGTGAATACCCTCGAGTATCCCCAATAACCACAGTCGTCAGCAATAGCTCCCGCAAGAACTACCAACCCAGTAGTAAAGAATCCTTTTCTACAACAGAAACTTCAACAAAGAAATATTTTGGGTTCCAAAATGATTCACAAAAGTTTATGGGCTGTTTTGTGTGAATCTAAAATATAAATTTTTCCTAAAAAGTGAAGACTAAAAGTCTGCAGATATGCAGTTTTCTTGCTGTAAAAGTCTTAATAAAAAAGTCTCACAAAATAGATATTTATACCAAAATAAAAATTTTGTGGCGATGGACGTCGTTCGAACTACTTCTTGATGTCATTTGAATGACTGCTTAATGTCGTTTGAACGACTGAAGTGAAAAAATATTATTTTCTAAATTCCGCCTATAGGTCTTCCAAAAAATATTTTTACTTAGAAAAATGTCTCATTTTGATTTAAAACAGTTTAGAAAAAGTCTTAATACAAACGTAAAACATTTTCGAAACTTAAACGCATCCCTTATTAAAATAATCTCATAGAGAACTTCTATTAAAGATACTTGATATTCAGATCTGCCTTCTTGAACGTATGAACGTGAACTTCCTTTGGCGGTTGTAACGGTATAAATCATACTCAATGTAAACTTGGGACTATGGAAATTATGTCCTTAAAAATCTCCTCCTATGTCTATGTCGGTACAAAATAAAAATAATCTGAATTATTAATCAAATGTCCTATACAAATCTAATACCCTCCCATGAACCCAAAAATGGAAAGATACTAAAAATGCAAGTATTCAAAAAAATCTTCAACTTTTAAATCTCTTCAAATCTCTTTGCATTCCTTGCTCTTCTTTTTGTGTGCTTTCCAAATGATCATCAATGTCCTATACAAAGTAAACAAATCAAGTATAGAAATTATATATATCAATTACGCTCATGCAAGGATAAACTCAAAAGGCTCCACAAACTATTTTTGGTTTTTCAAAATTTTCAAGCAAATTTTTTTTAAAAAAACAACAACACACACCATGAATTTACACTAAGATAACCAAATCGTGGAAATGGAATGAATGGGTCTGAACCAAGGTTCTAAAAAATGCGGGGCATGATCGAGGCATGGAGTCCAAGCCTTAAGCCCTAGAAGCCTAGGCGGGTCTTATGCGTGAAAAGGCGTTTAGGCCTTCTAAATATATTTGAATATTTTTTAATCATAACAAGCCTATTAAAATACTAAATTTGTACATATCATAAAATTATGTCTGAATATTTTCAAATTAAAATGCTATTTGATTATTTTGAATGAGATAATGGTCCGGTTTGTAAAAACATTATTTAAAAGGCATATCGTTTCACTAAGGCATTGTTGTTTTTAGAAAAAAGTGCGCCTTAAGGGTTTTACCAAGAATAAGGCATAAAATTCTTAAGGCAGGACGTTTTTCCCAAGCCTCAAGCTTAGGCGGGTTGTTTAGAACAATGGTGTGAACAAATTCGATAGGAAAATCAACTCAAACATTCATAACATATTTGCACGATGACTATGGATATTCTTAACGAATGAACTCAAAATCTTACTTAGGTGTGAAATTGTCAAATTCAAATAATATCGACTCAATCTAATCAACAAATCAAAGTCTAAAATGATTTCACACCAATAACATGTAAAAATATGTAATGTTTTTTCAAGACTTTGTCAGGATGTTCAATTCCCTTGATTTCTAATCAGACTCCCTCATAAATAACAATAATAATATTTTTCTATACTATTATTTTCTTTCGAATGATCATATCAAATTAAACTATTTTGGCCTTCGCTACATTTTACAATGCCACACTTTTTAGGCTCTTTTTAAACAGTGGCTTTCACACAAAGGTTATTTACTCCTTTCGTAGCCCTTTTTCGTGTACACTCATCATTTATTGATATTAAACAAATTCCTCACGGGAAATGGTTCATACATGCACTACTTTCATTATCAAGTTTTATTGCATTTGATTCATTTTAAAGACATAATTGAGATGAAAAAACTTCGACCAAAAGGTGATAGACAAGTAAAATAATCAAATAAATTCGTACTAGTGTACATTAAAGGAGATTAAGAGTCAAACATGTAGAAAGTAGTCACAAATCGCATCTCAATTGCTCCAAACATTATAAAGTATATGGATGAAATGATGTAGTGTCTAAAATCACTTTAAAAAAGTCACGTGGATATGGAATGAAGTTATGACCTAGTCATCCTAAATATCCATCCATAAAAGGTGTAAAAAGAAATACAAAAATCTTAATGTGTTTTTCAAAATTTTTATCAAAATAAAATATTTTTGTCCTTTTAAATTTTTTCTCAAAACATAGAAAATATTTTTGTATTTTTTCAATATGACTTGATAAAATACAAATATTGTAAGATGGGAGGTTAATATAGGAAAATACTTAATTTTTGTACATGTTTTTCTTGAGCAACTTCGGTTGCACCTATGTATCCGTCATAGTCGGAATCAAAGTTAGCGTAGTTCGTGGGTTCAAACTATTCGCGGAAAAATTCGTTGTGGTGGCTCTCAGAGAGGAGATAGGTGGTGAAACTCATCCCAAAACTATTTCCTCAAATACTCCTTTCAAGAATCTTCTCAAAACTCTTAAGACAAGAAACACTCTTCTTCTCCCAAGATTCTTTCTCCAAAATGTAAGGAAATGAACTGCATTTATAGTGAAAAACCAACCCAAGTGGGATTCCACGTCTCAAATTTATTATGGAGACATTCATCAAACAACCTGTGGTGACACATGTTCTCTTTTGGATGGTATGTGACCCATAACATATATTGCACCCTCAATACTAGAATATTATCTAGTTAATGTATAAATAATACACAAATATGCGTGATATTCCAGACACGCATAATAATACCTCAGTCGCATAAACACATGGACCTTTATCGATATTAATAACCTCCAATCTCATTTAATAATTAAATGAGAAGCTTATCGTTAAGGCCATCCAATATGAGTGATATTAAATTCTCACAATGTTATAGACATAAAAGATTCGATATGCATGATGTTGATGGAAGCTCCTCCATCCAACAAAACAAGATTAAAACTACACCCATTGACAGTTGTTGTCACATAAAGTGGCCTAGTATGAGGATACCTAATCAAAAAGTTTGCTTCAGAGAAAGTAATCTCTGAGAAGAACCTCCCGACTAGCTTGGCCTTGTGCCTATAAGTACCAAATTTCCAATTGAGTCTTAAAGTAGTTTTGACGTATTCTCGGAACAAAATATGTTTGAGTCATAGATACTCTTTTATTGCCTGATCCCACAAGTATATGACGTATTGAATACATTACGGCAAAGCTACAAAGATTCAATCATGCCGAAGTTTAATTGGGGTAATTTTTCGTCTTCTAGGTTTAATTGCATTCTGAGATCACATGGGTATGAATGCATAATGGTAATGAAACTCAGAATTCATTTTATAAAATTAAGGATATTATTTTTAAATAAAAATGTTTAAATGTTTACACATGAGATAAAAGACGGATTTGTGTTGGATTAGACTTGGTTTTATATAAAACTCTTTTAAAATTGGAACTGTTTGGAACTCTATCTGACGACATCGTTCAACCGACCTTAAATGTCGTTCGAACGAGATCCATTGTCATTCAAACGACATGACATCTTGATCGAACGAGATTTGCACCGACTTAAAAATTCTATTTAAGTCAGCTCCTAGTCCATTTCTCAGTGTGCGTGCATAACAAATTCACTTTTCTAACAGTGCATTTTTTTGCACATGTTTTCTAAGGCTTCAAAGGCTTAAACTCATCCTAAGAGTTTGCAAAGATCCGAGATTTCATTAGCATAATGTTTATGTGATCCTTGTTGCACCAAGTTGAGTTTTGTTCATCATTGAACACTTGTGATTGTTGGTTTTGCGGTGGAGAAGCAACGGATATTGTGTTCAACATCGTAGACATATCAAGCCGTATCGGTGGACACCGAGCCATTCGTGGAGTCGAGTGTTATGGAGGAGAATCGTGGAAGATGGAATTTCTACATGGGCACTATTGAAGAATGGTAGAAAATCAGAAGGAGCATCAAGACTCGTGGGAATCGAGTCTTTGTGTAAGGCTAATCTGTCTTTATAAAATCATTGTCTAGGTTGGACCGTCCGAGATTTTTTCCCGATTTGGGTTTTTCCTCGTACATCCGGTGTTTTGAGTATCTTTACCTAACTTTACTTTCTTTAGTCACTAGATGCATGTTTAGGATTAATTAAGATAAATCTGGTTAAGTTAATTTGTTTCACAACTTGGTTTGATAAAATTGAAAAAGAGTTTTCAAAAAGTGAAAGTTGGTTTGCATTCATCCTTAACTTAATCCCGCAAAAGAAAAAGTTATATTTAGGGGACCTAGAAATTGGTATCACAACAAGAAATAAATTTTTATTGTGTTTGATCCATGTTTCTTGTAAGGATGAATTTGAAATTATGATAGTTTTTACACTCCTTTTTTTATGGCACTAACAATGCTTATTGGAAAATGCGAATGAAAAATGCTTTAAAATCCATTGATGAGCGTGTCTGGTTAACTGTTGAAAAAGGTTGGACACCACCTTTCACACGAGAGGGTGAGGTCACTAGTTTGAAACCCGTTGAGTCAAGGACTGAGACTGAACATATTCTTTCATAGTATAACTCTCAAGGGCTGCACGTTATTTCCTCACATGTCACACTTGAAGAGTATAATCGTATTATGACTTGTGAACCTTCGAAAGAAGCTTGGGATACAATAGAACTCACTCACGAGGGAACGAGCATGGTTAGGGCGTCTAAGTTGCAAAATCTCACTACACAGTTTGAGACGATTAAGATGTTAGAGAGTGAGACGTTTAATGAATTTTACACTAGGTTGTCCACTATTGTTAATTCGGCGTTTAACCTAGATGAGAAGATTCCTTATAACCGAGTGATTAAGAAAATTTTGTGATCGTTTCCAAGTAGGTTTGATGCTAAAGTGACTGTTATGAATTCCCTTGGTATGTTTGAATCATCGAAACTAGAAGAGATCGTATGTGACTTACAAACCTATGGACTTGATATATTTACCTCCAAACAAGTTCCTCACAAAGAAAAGGACATTGCTTTGAAAGCTTTGAAGGAGGAGACTAAAGCTTCGAATGATGACTCCGATGCCGACTTTGAGGATGTCGCCTTGTTGGCAAGAAAGTTCAAGAATTTTCTTCAAATTTATAAGCAATCGAAAGATGCCAAAAAGTTTGAAAAATTCAAGAACAGGGGAGACTCCACCCCTAAGAAAAAGAGTGAGAAACCTAAGAGAGATGAGTCTGATAGTTATTTCGAGTGTGAGGGGTATGGTTACAAAGTAGCTGAGTGTCCCACTAGACTTAAGAAAGAGGGAAAGAAACCGATAACATACAACGCCACCTTAAGTGATAGTGAACCGGAAGAGGGAGAGGATTCCCCCATTGAGCATAACCATTTTGCGTTTATGACATGTCTTGTGAGAGACGATGATATATCTTCCCACGAAGATACTTATGTGCATGACATTTCTAAAGCAGTTAAGAGTTCTTCTCATAAGGCTAAGGGTGATGAGAGCGAGGATGAGGAGATCGACGTAGGTAAATTGCAAGTTAGATTTCGAGAATTATTTGAGGAGAAAATGAAGATCAAGAAGGCTAACTCGAATTTTCAAGCTAAGTGGAAAGAACGTGCCGTAGAAAATAATGATGTGTTGATTGAGAATCTTAGGTAATGGGAGAAGAAGCTTAGGGAGAACTTAGAATTTGTCGAGAAAGAGAGAGACACCCTTAGAGGTTTGATGGAGGCTTTAAAAAAGGAGGTGCTAGAATTTGAGGAGTCTAGGCTTCTAATCTAGTCTAGAATTGAGGAGTTGGATGAGAGTTTGAGAGACTCGTTTAGAGTTAAGTTTGACTTGGAGGATAGAAGTGAGAAGTTTGATAGGATGCTAGGAACCGTCGAAATTAAGAGAGATAGAGAAGGTATTGGTTTCGATGACCGTGTTGTTTGCATTATGCCCGTACGTGTGAGAGAGCCACATAGGAATGTTAGAAAAGGTCCACATGCAGGTCACTTTCCATACCATCGCTACACTTGCACATTTTGTGGTAGGAAAGGTCACCTTAGAAAGTTTTTATATGACCTTCGGAATGTTCCTCAAAAGTTTAGAAAGTTTTGAAATAAAGTTGCCCCGATTCCCGCCACCCCCATGTGTCGTTACACACCTACTTGGTTTAGGAAGTCGTATTTGGTAGCTTTAGGAATAAATCTTCACGGTTCTCATTTGGTTGCAGTTAACTCTTCCCATGCTAAATGTAAAGGTTGAGTGTGTTACCATGTTTATTGATGATGATGAAAATAGCACCACCAGTCAAGGTGTTTGTAAGCTGAAACTAGTAATAACAATGGTAGCATAAGAGTATACCAAATATAAAAGATTGAGGTGAGGATAAGAGGATGAACACTTGAATGTAAGTGGTTCATTCAATCTGGCATACATCCACTGTGAGTGTGTGTGAGTAATATCACTGAATGAAGGCACTAATGGCCATGGATACAATCTCTCAAGATTTACCTCTCTACTGTGTAAAATGACAGAGTTTTAGATAGGGTTGTAATTATCGATCCCTTTACAAGGTAGAGGATGACCTCTACATATAGTGCTTGGCGGGTGTAATGTGCCCCCCAAGCATACAATGAGCATGTGCATGAGCATCGAGCCAATATGAGAATGGCACCTGTATGGTCTCAACTAATTAATGATGACCTCAATATTCCCTCACGTGGAGGGAATAATTCGGTTATAATAGATTTTTCCATGTGTTCCAAGTTATACAAGAATGTGCAGAAGTTTGGCTGTCCTCGGGTGATACCAACCTTGACCTAGGAGAGTACGAGGTTGGTGATGTCTAGAAACTACGCAATCAGAGGTTATCCGTGATGATCTTGGCTCAGTAGGAGCGCCGAGGTAAGGCAAGTGGAGTTGTAATCTCGGCTTGGGTCGAGGTAATGGTGGAGTAGCAGGAACGTCGATTGGTTCCCAGCCAAGGCTGATTATGATGATTTGAGTAGTCTCTGCTTCCTCGGCTTACACCCAGCTGAGGATGATGTATGATGTAGGTGTGATGTCGTCTCCGGCCGACCTGATGGATTACTATCTGCATGGACCATGAGGACCTCAGGTGTTGATTGGCTGTGAGGCAACTAGTAACGTTGGCCATGGTCGACCTTTCTTAGGACGACACCGTTGGTCGCCAATCTGGGGCCCTTCTAACCTCGGCCATCTCCCTGGCCGAGGTTGGTGTCTCTGAGATGTTGGGTACATACAGGGCATATCATTTATCATTTTGTATTATTATTTTCATTTTATTTGAAAAACTTCAAAAAGATTTTTGGTTTGAAATTTTTTTGAGAAAAACACAAAATAATTTTGTTTTTATTCGAATCAAAATATTTTGAAAAAGCCAAAAAAAATATGGGTTTTGTTTTTTGTTTATGAGTTAACATGTCTGATATGGCATATTGGTGTGGTTGGACCCCCTTCCTTCCGTTATCCATGTGTCTAGGACATTTGATCATAATTATTGATGCTTAGAATGATCTTAACCATTGTATTATGGGGTTGTTTCGAAGTTGATATGCATTTTGATTCGACTTTGTATATATGCCATCTTTGCAGACATGCACGGGGTTATATGGATGTTTGATTACTCTTACATATTTGAGTTTGGTGAGATGTTCTTATCTCAATTTCGTCATCTATGCGTAAGTAGACACGAGGAAGAGGTGTGCATGTAATAACTGTTTACTGTGAGGATTAAATTGAAAATGTGATGAGTGTTCATGGGAAAGTGCTGCGAGAGTGTAAAATTGACTCATTGTGAAAGCCACCGTTTAAGATAGGTCGAAAAAATCACAAGGCAATAAAAAGAATCATATGCCAAAGTGGGCCAAATTAGTTTAGTTCATTCCAAAGAAAAATATGATATATATTTGAAGGAGTTTGGATGGTTTAAAATTTTTAATGGGTTTGCACAAAGAATCCTATAGTTGAAAATTCGTTTCATAACACTATTGTTTGTAGAATCATTGAAATTCTGGATTCATGTGCATCATGTTTGTTTAGTTCGTTAAGATCACACTTTAATTGTCACATATGTCTATAATAAAATTTGAGGATAGATTGCTATTGATTGAATATTTTTGATCGTTTTGATGTGTTGAAATAATGATTCCTTTATTTTAGTTCACGCAACTATATTTCATGTTCATGTTTAGGAACACTGATACTATGTGAGAATGTTACTCATAGTTGTTGGTTTTGAGTTTTATTAGTTTTGTAACTATTTTGCTATTGTTTCGCAGTTTCGAGCCCCTTTCAGTCAATTTTTTATGGAAATTTTTTCACTAGGCAACACTGTTTAATTTTCTGGGGAGATTGTGAATTTTTTTTCAATATCGTTATAACGACATACAGTTTTGTTCGAGCGATGTCGCATCTCATTCGAGTGACATCCCTGGCTCATTCGAACAACAACCTGGTTGACTAGTTTGACTTTTTCAGGTTGTTACTCTGTTTCAGTACCCTACTGCCCATTGATTTGTATTTTGGTACTTGTTTTTTTTATGCATTTCAATTTGTTCGATGATATATTTTACTGCATTGGTTCGTTTATCACACATGCTTAGATTGGTATATTTTTGTGTGATTCTTTGTTTGCTAGCTACTGATATGACATTGCTTATTCATATTTAGCTAGTTGTTTCATGTTTATCTAGCTATTCTTCATGTTGATTTAATCATATTAGTATATCTCATGATAGATTTGTTTATCTTTTCTTCAGATTGTCTATTCGAGACAAAAAGGGGGAGAGATTTATGTGATGTAGGTGGAGTTTTAGTGTGAGTCGAGTTTTGTTTACATATTGGTATCATGTTTGCTCGCATAACAAATGATTCGGATTTGATATTTCATATTGATTTCTATAATTTATTCATCGATAATTCACTGGGAATTTGTCTGTTTCATGTCTATAGGTATGATTACAGAAGATTCAATATTTCAAGTCTACATCACATTCAGACATTCGAGACAGTTTCATACTTTCCAGTCCATTGTTAAGGAATATTATCCTGTAATGATGATGTATTTTTCATTTTAGGTTTTATGGGATGGGTTAAAGGCATCATACGGATTGATAGCCCGACTTAGTAATTTCACCGTTGGTTTTGTCCTGAAAGAGTCAAAGCGGGAGATTTGTAAGGACGAAATTTCCAATTGAGTCTTATTGTAGTTTTGACTTATTCTCGGAACAAAACATGTTTAAGTTATAGTCTTTTATTGTTTGATCCGACGAGACTATGATGTATTGAAGACTTTGAGGCAAATCTACAAAGATTCGATCATGTCGAAGTTTAATTGGTGCAATTTCTCATCTTTAAGGTTTAATTGCATTCCGAGATTACACAGGTATGAATGCATAATGGTAATGAAACTCGGACTTAATTTTATAAAATTAAGGATGTTATTTTTAAAGGAAAATGTTTAAATTTTTACACATCAGATAAAGGATGGATTTTTATTAGATTAGAGTTGGTTTTATATAAAACTCTTTTAAAATTAGAACTGCTTGGAACTCTATCTGAAGGGTCGTTCAAACGACTTTAAATGTCGTTCGAACGAGATCCACTTTCGTTCGAACGACATGGCATCTCGCTCGAACGATATTTGCACTGAATTAAAAATTCTATTTAAGTGAGATCCTAATCCTTTTCTCGGTGTGTGTGTAGAACGAATTCACTTTTCAAATAGTACGTTTTTATGTACATGTTTTCTAAGGCTTCAAAGGCTTAAACTCATCCTTAGAGTTTACAAAGATACGATCTTTCATTAGCATAATGTTTATGTGATCCTTGCTACACCAAGTTGAGTTTCGTTTATCATGGAAGACTTGTGATTACTATTTTTATGGTGGAGAAGCGATGGACATCGTGTTCAACATCGTAGATGTATTAAGTCGTATCGGTGGACACCGAGACATTCGTGGAGTCGAGTGTTGTAGAGGAGAATTGTGGAAGATGAAATTTATATTTGGGCACTATTGAAGAATTGCATAAGATCAAAAGGAGCATCAAGACCCATAGGGATAGAGTCTGTGTGTAAGGCTAATCTGTCTTTGTAAAACCATTGTTCATAGTGATGGTTTTTCTTAGGTCGTCCAAGGTTTTTTCCCGATTTGGGTTTTTCCTCATACATCCGGAGTTGTGAGTATCTTTACCTAAATTTACTTGATTTAATCACTAGATGCATGTTTAGGATTAATCAAGATAAAATGTGGTTAAGTTAATTTGTTTCGCAACTTGGTTTGATAAAATTGAAAAACAGTTTTTAAAAAGTGAAAGGTGATTTACATTCATCCTTAACTTATTTCCGCAAAAGAAAATGTTATATTTTGGGGACCTACATCGCAAGTTTGGATCCATGTTATTTTTAACAATCTCCAATATCACCTGAGTAACCTCCAATCTAGCCTTGTCTGGCATCCCAACTTGGTTGAAGAACTAACTAAACTCCTGCGAGCGCGCTATTACGGCACACTCCACCTAAGGATCAACTTGGTCATCATCCAGCTCATAAACCTCATCCACATCTGTGTAAGAATATTCTTCGTAGTCTATCATAACGTTCGTTTTGCCTAAAGAACAAACTTCCATCTACCTCCTCAAATCATTAATTGGGTTCCACTCGTCCACCTGCTCATCCTCCAAACTTAGCTGGGCTATCTCAATCACACATTCTTCCAGAGACTCCTCAAAAGTTTCTTCAAAAAACCATTGATCTTTCATCAGGTGTTCTACCTTCTCATAATATGCTCTAGACATGTTTACCCATGTGCTGGCAACAGATTATCATTTACATTGGCCTCAGGAAACTGTATATACCCTTTCTTGATATGCATGTCAGTGAGATTTCTTAGTAAAAAAAAAAATTCCAGTTGGGTGATCTAACTTATTATGAACCTGGAAGAACATTGGATTGTTCCTATCTTCTCACGTCAGAGGCTTTGTATTGGAATTAACGGGACTACATAATTTTCCATGAACCATGTAATCATAGCACTCAAGGGCTTGATCCACCATTCAAGGTATCTCAGAAAAATCATCTTTATTGTCAAAATTCCTTTTATTGCCTCCGAATTTTGGGTTATTGTTTCCACCTCCTTATCTTCTATCTCCATCATCGGTATAATTCACTCTTGAGGGTACTCCTCTCCCCAATCTTGTTGACGACCTCAAAAACAAACCTACTAAGTTCAGTGGTGGTAGGGGTTTTACCATTAAGTCAATATTCCGTGTAGACTTCAAAAATGCTGCAAACAGACCTTCTCTGATTTCATTTATCAAATGTCAGATATACTCAGGAAACAAACCCTCTGCACAAACTTGTAAGAGTTTTCTCTTCCGTATTTCCCCTCTCACATCTAGAGAACGTTCACGGAACCTTCTAAGATGTGAACGAATCAGGAGCTTTATAAAATACAAGCTCAAGGCTTCACTTGAACGGAACCGGATCTAAAGGCATCACAAGTAGCAACATCTTTAGCCAAAGTATCAATAGGGGCATCAATAGTAGTATTTACGTACTCAAGGGAAGGGGGAACATCTTTAATAATTTTTATGAGGCCAACTCCTTCAGTTTAGTCAGTACAACAGCTAAATTTTCTACATCTATCATTTGATCGACAGTAAGGGCGGTGGACTCTTCATCATCCCCATCCCACTTTTTTAGTTTTATGGATATGTTGGTTAATGTTTCATCACCCAATTATTCAGTTACTCATAGCCATTAAGGGATAAATATAAGTTGTCCATTTTATAATCAGCCGAGAACTTATACTTCTCCACGACGATCTCTTTAGCTTTCACTAGAGCCTCTTTAGCCTTCTCTAGTTTCAAGTTAGAATCATCCATGGTCTTGATGGAAACTTCCCGATCATCATTTGACTTCTTTAAACCGCCTACAAGGTCTTGAACTTTATGAGATCAGTATCATCTTGATCCTTAAACTTACAAGCTTCTTTTTTAGCTTAGCTAAGAGAAACCATTTTTGAAAAACGTCGCTAATGCCGTTTAACACAAGGTTAAACTGTATAAGAAAATCCGAATGTTTGTTGGAGAAACCCTTTTATTTTGAAAATAAAAATTATAAACAAGATATTTTTACAAAGAAAACTTATGTACGAGAGAAATTAAGATTGTGTAATCAGTTTTTAAAACTAAGGCAGTTTCAAAAATTTAGCACACTTAGAGAATGAGGTGAGTAGATGAAGATAATCAACACAACGATTTTAACGTGGTAAAACCTCTCCCAAAAGAGGAAACATCCACGGTGCTTCTAAGTCACAAAAAAAAAAGTCCACTAATAATAAAAATCAGTTACAAACAATACAACATGCAAGCACACAAATCAACCTATTCTAAGTTTAGGAATATACCCCCTTGGTTCGTTCTAACTTCTGATAGATCTGATTTGTTGATGATGTTCTCCAGTTTGCTAACTTCCATTGCTTTAGCTTCTTTACGTCGACTCAATGATTTCAGATCTTAAACACAACACTTCCAGTGTAGTAGTGTGTTAAGTGTTGTGAAGTGATTCCTATACACATGCATGAACTCACACACACTTAGATTTACAAACAGTCCTATAAAAAATACATATACAGTCTATATGCAGTGATTTTAATTTATTTATTTCTCACAGAACTCGAATCCTTTTGACCTTTAAAGATAACCCAGATTCCACAGAGATCTTACTTCAAAAATCGGACAAGACCTTAATCAATCTCTTTTGAAAACATTTATGAGATTGAAAACCCTCCAAGTGCGAATCCAACTAGGTCAGAATCAAGTTTTGTAAGAAAAGAAACCAGAAAACATTTTAAAAACCAAATCAGTAAGGTTTTCTTAAATCAAGTATAAAAAATGCAAATCTAGTGAAAATGTAACATATAGTATGTAGATCTAACTCTTCTATGAAAAAGAAACTAGATCTTCACACAAATGTTTAAGTTGTGTACAAGATCTAAAGATCATGAGGTTACAGCAACACAAGAACAAACCACTATCTCTCACAAACTCTCAAACACAAGAGAAGGTGAAATATTTAGGGTTAGGGTTAGGGTTTGGCTAACTGGTTTTTCTTTCTCTCTCTTCTCTCTTTTCTTTTCTCTCTTCTTTCTCACTTCTCTCTTCTCTCTTATTTTTTTCTCTCACAAAGACGAATGCCCAAAAGTTTTCTAAGGCAGAGAAGTGAAGGGTATATATAGTGCCTGGGGAAGGTTCTGGATGATCGAGGCAAATCAATGGATGTGATGAAATCTTGCAAGGTTTGACTTGATCCAAAGGTTATAAAACAGCGGTGGATTAAGACGGTTCTGATTGGTTCAAAAGGTTTGCACTGGGATTAACTAAGAACGCATGCAGACCCTTGATAAGGAAAGATCCAACAATCACCAATGCAACTGGCTAACCTCTCACATAACAAACACAAACTAACGCACCAAAAGGATGACAAGTGTTGGATGGTAAGAGGCTCTCACACGCGCGTCAAACTAATTACAAAACATCACCCTGAAGTCTCTAGCGCTTTGATATCGTACCCAACCAAACATTTCAGTGAAAAATGAAGTTTCCAAAATAGTATATAAACCCCACAAATTTTATAAACCAATTTTATTAATAAAAACATTTATTCAAAAATGTTTAAAAAGGTTTAAAAAATATTTAAAAATTCCCAAAAAATTATTAAAGCACCAATTAAAAGGGAATTAAACACACACTCAAATTAAGGCAATATTACCACATGTATGCACTTCTAATTGTGTGTTGTGTGATTCATTTTGTACCGTCATTGATCTTTGAAGAGGATTAGAGAGTTAGGTTCTGAGGCTTTTTGGTTTCTAGGATGGACTACCAATTTTGTCAATATTTCCAAATAAGTTGAGCACTTATACAATGTAGACTTAAGCAAGTCAAAGGTATAAGGTGCTTCAATCTCCCCCTTTGGAAATATGAGACAAAATCTCCTTTGAGTTAGCTTAAAACTCGTAGGGACCAAAAAAAATAAAACCTAGTCCTATTCAAAAGATACTATCTACCCAATTCCTGGAAAGTCAAAAATTACATAACTCAACTATTTACAAACTTTTACACTAGAAGCGGTAGATAATCAGTAGAAGATATTCCTGCAAATATGCACACTAAGATCAAGCAGTTTAGATGAAATGTGAACAAAAAGGAACTCATAAAACTCAAATTTCTCCCCCATTTTGTCTCAAATGGACAAAGGGTAAAACTTAAGGTTTTAAGAGTTTAATCAGCGCATACCATGCCTATAGAATTTCGCAAATATAGAAATCTGTTATAGTCTAAAGGTTTAGTGAACACGTCTGCAAGTTGCAGATCAGTAGGCAGGTAATGAATTTCTAATTCCTTAGTTTCAACAAGTTCGCGAATAAAATGATGCCTTATTTTAATATGTTTAGTTCGCGAGTGTTGAGCCGGGTTTTTAGATATGTTAATGGCGCTTTGATTGTCACAATACAATTGTAATTGTTCTTCTTTAATCCCATAATCACTTAACATCTGTTTGATCCATAACAATTGAGCACAACAACTTCCTGCTGCTATATATTCGGACTCAGCCGTAGATAATGATGTGCAATTCTGTTTTTTGCTACTCCAACCAACTAAATTATTGCCGACATAATAACAGGCACCTGATGTACTTTTACTATCATCAGTACAACCGGCCCAGTCAGCATCAGTATACCCTATGATGGTGCTACAGGTATCCTTAGTGTACCTAAGTTCAAGGTTAAGAGTGCCTTTTATGTACTTTATTATACGTTTTACACTCAACAAATGGCTCTCTTTAGGGTTATTCTGGTAACGAGCGCACAGACATACATCATACATTATGTCTGGTCGTGAGGCAGTTAGGTAGAGTAGGCTACCAATCATACTATAATAGAGTGTGGAATCAACTGACTTACCAGTTTCATCTTTACATAATTTAACAGTAGTACTCATAGGCGTTTTGTCAACTTTAGCATTTTCTAAGCCAAATTTCTTAACAAGGTCTAAGGCATACTTGGTTTGAGATACAAAAAGACCATCAGAATTCTATTTCACTTGAAATCCTAAGAAAAGTTGTAGCTCCCCCATAAGGGACATGTGGAATTCCTTATGCATACTAGCTGAAAAGGATTTAACTTCAGAGTTTGAAGTTGACCCGAAAATGATGTCGTCTACATAGACTTGGGCAATAATAATGTTTTTGTCAAAATGTTTGACAAAGAGAGTTTGGTCCTTTCCTCCTCTCTTTAAACCCTTATCCAACAAAAAGTTGGAAAGGCGTTCATACCAAGCTCTAGGAGCTTGTTTTAAGCCATACAAAGCCTTTTTCAGACTAAAGACATGGTTAGGGTATTTAGGATCAATCAACCCTTTGGGTTGTTCTACATATGTTTCTTTGAATAGAATTCCATTTAGGAAAGCAGATTTAACGTCCATTTGATAAAGTGTGAATTTTAAGTAACACGCTCTGGCGAAAAGAAGTCGAACAGATTCAAGACGAGTGACCGGGGCAAAAGTCTCGCTGAAATCTATCCCTTATATTTGAGAGTAGCCTTGAGCAACTAGTATAGCTTTGTTTCTAAGGATTACCCCATTTTCATCAGATTTATTCTTGAAAATCCAACGTGTTCCAATAACATTTTTATTTTGAGGCCGAGGTACAAGATACCAGACGTCGTGAATGACAAATTGTAAAAGTTCTTCCTGCATAGCAGAAATCCAGTGTGTGTCATTCAATGCTTCATTATCATTTTTCGGTTCCACAAGGGAGACGAAACATGCGTAATTAGCATAACTTCTTAACTGGGATCTAGTACGAACTGGCTCATTAGGATTACCGACCACGTTGTCAATGGGATGATCTTTAGATACCCAGCCAGGTACTTCTGGACTCTCAATAGGTAATGAGTCATCTATTTCTGGTGAATCAGTTTTGAAATCATTTTCAGATTCAACCACAATAGGTGATTCAGATATCTTATTTTCGACAATAGTGTCACTTACAATTACATTTATCGATTCCATAAGAGCCTTAGTACGAAGATTGTATATACGATAAGCACGACTGTTTGGAGAGTATCCTAAGAAGATGGCTTTATCACCACAAGTTTCGAATTTAGACAGATGTTCTCTATCCTTGCAGACATAACACTGACTTCCAAAGGTTCTTAGGTATTTCAGATTAGGCTTCTTACCGTACCACAACTCATAAGGGGTTTGTTTAGAGTTTTTCCTAAGATAGACCCTATTAGTGATGTGACAGGCAGTTCTAATGGATTCTACCCAAAGGTATTTAGGTAGGGATTTGGCATGCAACATGACACATACCATCTCTTGAAGAGTTCGGTTTTTCCTTTCAGCAATGCCATTCTGCTGAGGAGTTTTAGGTGCACTAAATTCATGTTTATAACCGTTGTAGTCACAATACTCAACTATTCCTGTGTCTATGAACTCTCCCCCTCTATCACTACGAATGCGATTGACTTGTGTGTCCTTCTCATTTTCAATTCTTAGAAGAATTTCCAAGAAATTCTGAAACGTGTCAGATTTATGTTTTAAGAAGGCAACCCAAGTGAATCGTGTGAAATCATCAACCATGACAAGGATATAACTGTGTCCACAAAAACTAACAGTTCTAGAGGGACCAATAAGGTCCATATGGATGAGAGCTAAAGGTCTAGAGGTGAGGATGTCTTTAACCTTTTTATGCAAAGTCTTAACTATTTTTCCTTCCTGGCAATGACCACAGACAACACTGTAAATAGGTTTAATTTTAGGAATACCACTAACAATCTCTTGACTAGACAATCTACCAAGGATATCATAACTTAAGTGACCCATACGATTATGCCAGATTTCATTGTCATCCATTCTGACAATGTTACAGGTTTCAGAACTAGTCTTGACAGTATAACAATTGTCAGGTGTTCTAAATCCTGTAATAATGCATTCACCTTTATCATTTAGAATTTTACAATTGTTCTTTGAAAAGGTGACAGTATGGTCAGAGTCACAAAATTGTGATATACTTAGGAGGTTGGCTTTAAGGCCTTTAACTAACAGAACATTTTCGAGAACAGGCATTCCATCTTCTTTTAGGGTTCCTTTACCTTTGATTTGAGATAAAACACCATCACCAAAAACAACTTTCCCACCAGCAAATCTGGTTTTGTTTAAAAGTTTGGTTTCATCTCCTGTCATATGTTTGGAGCATCCTGAATCTAAATACCAACCAGATGAAGTGTGTTCAGCTTTTAAAGAAGTGATGACAATGTTACACTTCATTTGGGGTAAAAGATCCTCTTTTCTAACCCAAATAGCTCTAGTTTTAATTTTGCACAAGTTTGCCCTCATTTGATAAAATTTTCGAGACACAGTTTTTTGTCGAAAAACATTTGGAGCAGAAAATTGATTGTTGTGAAAAAGTTGAGCTTTTGGTTTAGGAAAGTTTCTGGGAGCCTTTCTTTTAAATGAACTCTTAGTTTTGGTATTTCTATTTCTGTAGTTAGAGTTCTTATCAGATTGTCTTGTAAGGACATAATTGTTATGACTTTGCCTAGAATAGTTAAAGTTCTTGTAGACAGAAGTGTTGTAAACAGGGGTATTTAAACGCCTAGCATAACAACCTTCAAAGGAATGACCATAAATGTCACAGTAGGAGCAATATTGATTGCTTGAGGGATGAATTTCCTTAGGAAAACTTCTAAAGATAGGTTTGACAGCATTCTGTTCAGAAGTGTTCTTCCTAGGAGGTATGGTCTTATAGGTAGAATCAGCCTTTCTGATCAAAGGACAGACGTATTTAGTCTGAAGTGCAGTGTCAACCTTAGAAGTACTAGACTCTCCAATGTCTTTCTATTGTTGCTTTTGATCAAATTCATTTTTAATCAAATGAAAGTCTGGAGATGTTTCAATTGGTCTTTTGCCCCCAGACACAAACTTAATAGGTTCAAGTTTAGTAGTTTGTGGTTTGTTCTTAGGGTAAAATCCAATACCGGTTCTATCATCAGAATTGGTATTCGAGTCAACAACAAAGTCAGTAAAGCAATTTGAATTGTTTTCAAACTTAGAAAACTTTTTGAAAACAGTAGCTGTCTTTATTTTTGCTTCCTCCAATTCTAATAATGTTCCCTTATATTTCATTTCCAGGATTTCATTAGTTTTAGTCAACTCTTTTAATTTTTGATCAAAAGTTTCAATTTCAGATTGATGAGTCAGACACTGGTTAGTGTACTCTTCAGCATTCAACTTTACAATAAGACTTAGATCATCTAATTTCTTAGTCAGGTCTCTAACAGTCTTCTCCAATCTAGTGACTTTTTTAAGAGTTTTAGCATACAAGGTATGGATATCTGGGAGGTCATATGTGTCTGAGTCGCTAAGTGAAGTGTGTGCAGTGACCCCTAATGATTCAGTTTTAGTACTCACGCACCCATTTGCATCGTCATTATCGACATCACTTTGACTCACACACACGGAACTAGAACTAGCAACATTTTCAGACAATAAAGCATCTAGGCCAATCAAAGCAGTATTTACACAAGCAGAAGTAGGAGCATCATTATCACACACATGAGTATCATCATTGTAAATGATCTTAGCATAAAAAGACATGCAAGGGTCAAGAACATTATATGACTCAAGTTCCTCTTCATCAGAGTCACTTGAATCATTCCAAGTTTTACAGACATTGGCTCTATTGTGTGTGTTGACTTTATTCAGATTAACTCTGCAGTCGTGTGCAATGTGACCTAGTTTCCCACATCTAAAACATTCAATCTTTTTAAGGTCTCTAGTGGGTCTGGAATTGTTGTCCTTAGGATGTTTGTCAAGTCCTCTCTCATGAGGTTTGGGATTAGACAGAGTAGGATAATTAGGCTTGCCTTGTTTAGTAGCCTATTTGTTTCGAAATTCGACAATTTTCTTAAATTGTTAGACATTAAGGCAATCTGATTATCTAGTTTGTTAATATCACACTCCTCATCAGAGTCAGAGTTGGTCAAATTGGACTCAAGTTTGGGTATCTTAGAGGCAAAACTCAAGTTAGAGTTAGGTTGTTTTCTTTGAGAATGATTCAATTGTTTCTTAAAGTCTAATTCCATTTCCACAGTCCTAAGTTTGCTACTAAGTAACTCAGGGGTAAGGTTTTGATCATTCATTTCCTCAATAGCATACCTCTTACTGTCAAACTTTTGTGGTAATGACGTTAGAATTTTAGAGACAATTTCATTCCTATCATAAGTTATACCATTAGCATGCAACTTAGTAACTATATCAGTTAAGTTCATGTAAAAATCATCAAAAGATTCAGAGTCAGACATGATTAAAGAGTTGTACTGCTGGATAAGCATTTGAGTTTTAGCAGCTTTAACTCTTGAGTCTCCTTCATGGGCAGTGATTAATGTGTCCCAAGCTTCCTTAGAAGTGGCACAAGATGAGATTGTCTTGAACTCATACTCATTAATGGACATAAAAATGGCATTCTTGCCTTTATTGTTATTTCGAGAAATGGTTTTCTCTTCTTGGGTAAATTCATTTAAGATTTTCTTTACCCTCTCATCACTTCCTTCAGTGGCTGGTTTTGTAGGATAAGTTTTTGATAATGTCCCAGACATCATCTCCTAAAGTCCCTTGGATGAAGGCAACCATTCTTACTTTCCAGTAAGCAAAGTTGTTTCCATCAAAGAGTGGAGGTCTGGACAGATTACCAAACCTTTCATTCTTCTCGTCCATCGTTAGGTTTTTCAGAAAACGATTTCAGAAACACAAGATCTTTGAAATAAAAAGTTAACAGGGCTCTGATACAAATTGAAAAACGTCGCTAATGCCGTTTAACACAAGGTTAAACTGTATAAGCAACTCCGAATATTTGTTGGAGAAACCCTTTTCTTTTGAAAATAAAAATTATAAACAAGATGTGTTTACAAAGAAAACTTATGTACGACAGTAATTAAGATTGTGTAATCAGTTTTTCAAACTAAGGCAGTTTCAAAAATTCAGCACACTTAGAGAATGAGGTGAGTAGATGAAGATAATCAACACAACGATTTTAACGTGGTAAAACCTCTCCCAACAGAGGAAACATCCACGGTGACTTCTATGTCACAAAAACAAAAGTCCACTAATAACAAAAATCAGTTACAAACAATACAACATGAAAGCACACAAATCAACCTATTCTAAGTTTAGGAATATACCCCCTTGGTTCCTTCTAACTTCTGATAGATCTGATTTGTTGATGATGTTCTCCAGTTTGCTAACTTCCGTTGCTTTAGCTTCTTTACGTCGACTCAATGATTTCAGATCTTAAACACAACACTTCCAGTGTAGTAGTGTGTTAAGTGTTGTGAAGTGATTCCTATACACATGCATGAACTCACACACACTTAGATTTACAAACAGTCCTATAAAAATTACATATACAGTCTATATGAAGTGATTTTAATTCATTTCTTTCTCACAGAACTCGAATCCTTTTGACCTTTAAAGATAACCCAGATTCCACGGAGATCTTGCTTCAAAAATCGGACAAGACCTTAATCAATCTCTTTTGAAAACATTTATGAGATTGAAAACCCTCCAAGTGCGAATCCAACTAGGTCAGAATCAAGTTTCGTAAGAAAAGAAACCAGAAAACATTTTAAAAACCAAATCAGTAAGGTTTTTTTAAATCAAGTATAAAAAATGCAGATCTAGTGAAAATGTAACATATAGTATGTAGATCTAACTTTTCTATGAAAAAGAAACTAGATCTTCACACAAATGTTTAAGTTGTGTACAAGATCTAAAGATCACGAGGTTACAGCAACACAAGAACAAACCACTCTCTCTCACAAACTCTCAAACACTCAGGTTGTGTTTGGATTTGAATATGCGAAGGTTTGTTTCAGAGAAGGTGAACTGTTTAGGGTTAGGGTTAGGGTTTGGATAACAGGTTTTTCTTTCTCTCTCTTCTCTCTTTTCTTTTCTCTCTTCTTTCTCACTTCTCTCTTCTCTCTTATTTTTTTTCTCTCACAAAGACGAATGCCCAAAAGTTTTCTAAGGCAGAGAAGTGAAGGGTATATATAGTGCCTGGGGAAGGTTCTGGATGATCGAGGCAAATCAATGGCTATGATGAAGTCTTGCAAGGTTTGACTTGATCCAAAGGTTATAAAACAGCGGTGGATTAAGACGGTTCTGATTGGTTCAAAAGGTTTGCACTGGGATTAACTAAGAACGCATGCAGACCCTTGATAAGGAAAGATCCAACGATCACCAATGCAACTGGCTAACCTCTCACATAACAAACACAAACTAACGCACCAAAAGGATGACAAGTGTTGGATGGTAAGAGGCTCTCACACGCGCGTCAAACTAATTACAAAACATCACCCTGAAGTCTCTAGCGCTTTGAGATCGTACCCAACCAAACATTTCAGTGAAAAATGAAGTTTCCAAAATAGTATATAAACCCCACAAATTTTATAAACCAATTTTATTAATAAAAACATTTATTCAAAAATGTTTAAAAAGGTTTAAAAAATATTTAAAAATTCCCAAAAAATTATTAAAGCACCAATTAAAAGGGAATTAAACACACACTCAAATTAAGGCAATATTACCACATGTATGCACTTCTAATTGTGTGTTGTGTGATTCATTTTGTACCGTCATTGATCTTTGAAGAGGATTAGAGAGTTAGGTTCTGAGGCTTTTTGGTTTCTAGGATGGACTACCAATTTTGTCAATATTTCCAAATTAGTTGAGCACTTATACAATGTAGACTTAAGCAAATCAAAGGTATAAGGTGCTTCAATTTTGTTAAATACCACTTCATCCTTTTACTGGATCTCATTAGAGGTGTTCTTAGGGTCATCATTATCATCCTTCAAGATATTCTTTAGTTCTTCATTCTCCTTGGTCAAAGAGTCTATATTCTTCCTCTCCTCCTTTTAAGCCACATGATTGTGATGACATTTTCTCTCAAAATTGTTATAGCAATTGAACTCTATCAAAAAATCATGAAGAAAAAAGTGAAAGATAAATGTGGAAGATAAGAAAGGATCCAATGAACTCACCACTGACAAATAATGTCGGGTTAATCTCCACAAGGCATCTGGCTCATATACCCATAAGAATTCAAAATCTTTACCGTGGACCCAAACAAGTCGATAACATTGTTCATATATTGATAAATGGGATTCAGGGTCATTCTTAAGATCCTTTGAGATTACCATATGATGGGACTCAAATTTAAAATATTTATAATGTGAGGTCAACCCTTGTAACCTCATAGTATATGATATGGGCATCCTTAATCTGTACCCTTTCAGTTGCACCACTAAACCTTGGAACCTTCGGGTATCACTGAGGCTTTGGGATATCTAAAGGAATTTTATCTTCTATAATAAAAAGGGAGGACATGGGAGCTTTCCCCTTGGCCTTGTCCCATGTAGCTACCTCAGCCTCAACTATTCACGAGCAACAACATCAGCTTGTTGATCTTAATAAGTACAAGTAAGATATAGAAATAAACACTTCAATAATTCCAAATCAACTATCAGTAATAACCTTTAGCTACAAGGCAAAGGGCATTTTTCTTGTGAGCTATTACACCAAGCAATGGATCAGTATCCATGTCTTCTATCTTCAACCCCAAGGCTAATTCCCAATTATTAGAGTAGAGCATATTTGAAAGTGACAATTACACTGTCAGAGTTTTGATGGATATCCCAAGGCATCCTCTGCGTCCATCCCCAAAAGGAATTAGCTCAAAATTCAATACTCATAAGTCAATCTCGCGATAAAAAAATATTTCCAACAACAACTTCTCAGGGTTTTCCCAACATGTAGGATCGCTCCCGACGGCATATGCATTCACATAAACAAGGGCTTTGGGTTTGATTTTGTATCCATCTAAGACGCACTTTTGCACTGTTTCTCATGGCACTATAAGCGGAGCATGCGGGTGTAATCTTAGTGTTCCTTTCACAACTTCCCTGAGGTAAAGAAGTTTCTGAAGGTCATCTTGATCTACTTTATCCTTATTCCCAATCAATTTCCTAACTTCTTCTTGTGCTTTCTTCATCACATAATGTGACACTTTTGCATCACTATTTCAACGGTTGTGCATAAAATTTAAAAGAAATGCAAAAAAATCAGGAAAATTTGTTGTTCTGTTAACAAAATTTAGACTAAATATGGTTTTGTAAGAATTCAATGGATAAAGGGGGTTTTATGTTCAATTTTAGAGTTCTGAGGGAAAAGTGAAAATTTATTATGGTTCAATAGGATATACTGTAATTTCCCAAGTATGAAGATTTAATTGATCTCACCCCAAAAGTTCTCAGACCATCGTCGAGTTCTAGCAAATTCTAATTTAGATTTGTACTTTTAAATTAAAAGGTTGCATATCATATGATTCCTATATAGAAAAAAGGAACTTACAGTCAACGGATCCTCATTCTTCAAATTCCCAACAGTTTCTTCATTAGCTTTAGGTGTCTCTGTTTTTCCGTTTTCAAAATTTATATCCACACCACACAGGATATAAGAATCAATATTCTCCATATTTAGGTGATGTGGTTTTTTCTTTTCGTTTGGGTATCCAAGCATGCGTGATTTTTAAACACCTCGGGAACTTCTATGAAGCCTAAGAAATCTAAGTACGATCCACATTCAGTAGTGCATTCATTAGGCAACATTGCAACAGTATAGTCATCTTGACCCTGCACTAATGGGAAATGAAGATTATTCTCTAAATATGTCAACTTGAAATCTTAATATTACCCAATCCTATTTTCTCTTAAAAGATAAATAGTTCAAAATGCACAACAAAACAGAAGAGCAAATGAGAATATCTGTCGAAAATGCCAAGAAAGTAGAACACAAGAAAAATAACAAGCATGTATGCATTTGAATTTTTTGTAAATTTAAATGGAGATTGAAGACAGAATTTTTCTGCGGTAACTGTTTCATGTGAGCAAATAATAGAAACATACATCAGTTTAATGAAAATTAAGAGGGGAAAAAATTAGAACATATGTAAAAACTAAAAAAATAAAAAGAATAAAAAAAAGTCACCTCTTTCACAGCATTATACTTCTCATTCAGTGCCCTTTTCACATCTTCTTTTTTTACATATTAATCATCCATAGTGAAAAATTGAAAATATTTTGGAAACCATGCACTCCACCACTGTGTACCAAGTCACTGCATACAAAAGCAATCACATGTCATAAGCATTCAGAGCATCGGTCACTAGTGAATAAAAAAGTTGGGAGTATACCCTAGAACAAACTCTACCATATAACCTACAAAAAACTTTCTAACAATTACACTGAAAAAAAAAAATCAAATAAGCATTAATCCCTTTCAAAAAATTACAAAAATTAATATATGCATGCATTAGATACACTTATATCTACTCAAATTAATACAAAGCACAGTTTGACGGTCCCAAGAAGCCCAACACATATGATTTTAGCAACACAGGTGTGTTATGTGAATCACACGCTTGCAACATAATTTTGGACTCACTTATTCTTACACTACACCAATGCATACTACCAACCTCACATAGCCTAGTTTATCAACAAATTTTTACATTACACCATGTGTTATGTCATACATAATTTATGATATTTTATTTATACAAACCTCACATAGCCTACTTTATCAACATATAATTTATCAAAATAAATACGACTAAGATATGATTAAAAATAGACATAAAGTATATAAAACTAACTTAAGTAATTCATGACATAAAGAAACCACCAATCAAATCTTCGACTAACTAAAGTAAGTGACCTAAAATAACCCCCAATAAAATAGAACTAACAATTAATTCAAACCATCTACCGATGTTATCGGAAGACAAGCTACGATTACCAAAGTCTTCCTTTAAACAAAAGGAACTTTGCATACAAGGCCCTTTAGATAAGTATGGTTTAAAAAAAATCAACACCATTAGTGATACACACAAATAAATTTAACTTGTATTAGATAAGCCTCACCAAGAGAAGAAAGACAATATTGCTCTCAGCAAAATTAATATTTGGATAAGATTTTGAATTGTCCAATTGATAACATAGTTTCTATTTCATAAACAAATAATGAATATAAAATTAGAGAACACCATTCCGAAATATGAATGTAAGATTTGAAGAGGTTCGATCAAAAATCCCCTTATTTTTATATGCAAGATCATAATTTAACAGTTTTCAAAGCACTATTCGCGTTGGAAATAAATTTTTTGTCTCATTCAATTCAGCACACTCTCCCTAACCACCGCCGAAGAAGAAATACAAATCCAGATAACAACATGGAATAAAACCTATGGAAAAAGATGTAAATATAAATCATTTTGGTATATGATATGGTCCCGCTGGGATTCTTTGTCAATTTGTTATATGATAACTTATGTGGTTAATATCTGATTGGGTAATCAATTGTTACCTCCTCGGACTCGAATCAATCTTCATAAGTTTAAAAGCTTCCTCTATTCAATCACATAAGTAAAAGATTAAAGCAGTATTAAGTCTGGTTCTCCATCAGTAATTTTCTATCAATATTAGGTTCAGTTCGCCATGACTTAATACTAATAGACCTACATTGTTGGGGCCTTATTTTAGATTTGGTCTCACAAATTATTTGTAATCAATTTAAATTGTGTTTTTCGCTCATGTATGCCATTTGTTATTCTTGAGATTCTATCTATATATGGCCCATTCCAATGTTAATTTTGTAAGGATATATTTTTATAAGTCCGTTATCAATTTATTATGTCATATACCAATACATCGTCGAAGAGCATTCAAGAGCAATCTACATAAAAGACGGATTCGAATTAATCATGTTGTTCATCAAAATGACTCCGCGAAGTTTACTTCCGTAAGGTAATGTTTTAAATACCTTTACTTTTCTCTTAGAGCTTTTGGGAGATTTTTAACAAAATATTTTCTAACTGTTGGAGCGGATTTTTCGTCAAATATTGAGAATGAGTATTTTTTTTCTATGTTTTGAAGAGGACCTCGATTTTGACGCCCAGGTCATTCGCGCGAGATCAGTATCTCGTTCGAACGAGAATGGAAGTCGCGCGATGTCGTTTGAATGGCATGCGTCCTTTGTTCGAGCGATATATGCTTCTCATTCGAATGATCACGTTTTTCGAGGCGGTGAATTTTTGTATAAATACTCATTAAATGGTAACGTTTTCATTAAGAAGTCCATACGTTTTCCAGAATAGAAACACTGCGAAAGCATAATCCTTTTTGTCTTCTTCCTTTAGGGTTTTAATCTCTTTTTGGTTTTCAATTCACAAAACTCCCATATGCTTTAGTGATTTGTTTTGGTGTTTAAGAACAACTTTTCTTTTGTTCAACCTCTCTGGAGAAGGCATATTTATCTTTTATCAGTGGATACCGTGCGTAGTCATTCTTCATGTGGATGATTCGAAGACGACGAACCGACACCTGAAGGGTATTTCATTATCTCTCATATCTTTGAAGGTTTGCTGAAGGCACTGTGCATTACACACTTGTGGGCGATTATCAGGTTGTATGTAAGTCAAAAGTCTTGTGAATTCTTCAAAGTGTTATAAAATGTTTTTTTTCCTATATCGGTCGTATTTATTTGTCATGCATGGTTTGAATGATTTATCATATTTAGATGCATGTTTAGGGGATGAATTAAGCTTGTTTAAAAATAGACTCTAATTAAATAAGTGTGCCAAATTAGAAATTTTTGAATTTAATCAATTATCACACAGTCACGTTTCACGACGTTTTTCAAATTGGTATCAGAGCAGGTTGTGCTAATTTATTACGTATTCCTATTTTCCGCAAAAATTGTGTGATATTGATTTTTTTAAATCAGTTTTGTGAAAAATCGCAATTTTTAAATGGAACGCCCATTTAATGAGGAGCCTATTTTTGAAAAAAATGACGCCTGTGCTGAAAAATTAAAAAGTTTGAATTTGAAACTTTGCAAAAGAATTAAAGTCTTGGAAAAAGAAAATTCTCTCTTTAAAAGTAAGATTGAATATTTGCAAGAGTTTCAAACTCAAAGTGATATTTGTCATGAGCATTTTGGTAATTTGTGTATTGATTTTGATTCTTTCGAAATTGCCAAAAAGAAGAGTGATGGCAGAGTCCTTGTTTTAGAAAAGGAATTAGAGGAGTTAAAAAATTTTAGGGTTCCTGTTTGTTCCGTTGAGGATAAAAAAATTAATCGATGATGTTACGGCACGTGAAAAGACTCTTAGGGATAAGTTTGTTTTATTTGAGGGGGAGCTTGATAATCTGTCAAGTTTAATTAAAAATTTGAAAAATAAATCCCTGTCTTTAGAAGAGTCTAATTCTTTGCTTGAGTTAAAAATTTTGAAGTTAAAAAACGATTTGACAGACTCAAGTAGGTTTGATAGTGATGGTAATGGCTCATGGTGTTCGCATGCTTCTAAAGCTAAAGCCAAAACCATTATTTATATTAGAGGGTCAGCTAATTCCAAGGATGTTAGGTGTCGTTCCACCCGTTTACACATGTTCATATTGTGATACGAAAGGTCACCTTAGGAGATTTTATTTTGATCTTTGAAGAGGTCCGAGGAATTTTAGGTCTAGTGTTTTGTTGGTTCACCAAACCCCGTATCGTGGTGTTACATCCATTTGGGTTAGGAAATCACTTTTGGATACGCCGGATTTAGAATAGTTGATTCTCATTTTCTTGCAAATGATTCTTCTCTTGCCATATCATATAGATGATTGTGTTTACATGTTTGTCATACGCTAGTTATGCTTTTTGATATATTTTTTGTTAGCGTTGTGACATGTACTTTTTGTATAGATTTTCTTTTTTGAATTTTTTTGATAAATACAAACGATTTTAGTTTGATAAATTTTTTGAAAAATCCAAAAAGATTTGTGTATTTGGTTTGCACCGTTTATGGATGGACACTTAGGATGACCGAGTCACAACATCATTCCATTTTTTTTAATGTGACTATTTGATAGTGTTTTGAGATAATAGGTCAATTCATCCATGTTCTTTATAATGTTTGGAGTCATTAAGATGTAATTAAGTGTTACTACCTACATGTTTGACTCATGATTTCCTTTACTGCACACATCACGGATTTGTTTGATTATTGTGCTTGTCTTTATCACATGTTTGTTGGGTGTTTTCACTTCAATCATGTCCTTTAAAACGAACCAAGCGCGATAAATTTTGATAAGGAAATTCTGCATACAAGAACCGTTTTGTGAGTTTGTGTGCTTTGTTTGAAAATGGGAAAGGGTTGTGAAAGGTTCATTTTGCCTTTGCGAATACTAAGCCACCGTTAAATTGGACCTATAAATGGAGGAATTTGATTATCCGGGTCCAAAGAGGTTTAAAAGAGCTCGAAATATTTAAGGCAATAAAAAGAAATTCATGCCAAATATGTGTCATTTAGGTTTTTGCACAAATTCTCCAAAGTTTGAGAATTTAGTTTATCACCTCTAAAAGAAAATATATATGAGGGTATTTGGTTGGAGATTTTAAATGGGTTTTCACGTCCTTGAAATTCTTGAAAAAGCGCTAAATAGCTTTGGACGTTATTGGTGTGAAAATCATTTAGACTTTGATTTGTTGATTTGCATAAGACGATGTCATTTAAATTCAACAAATTTTTACACCTAAGGATACTTTTGATGTTCATTCGTTAGGGGTACACATATGCATCGTGCACATATGATTGATTGAGTTTATTTACCTATCGAATGTGTTCACACCCATTCATTCCATTTACATGACTTGCTTGTTTTAGTTTAAATCTATGGTGTGATTTTTAGTATCTTATTTTTGTATGAAAAATTGAAAAATCCAAAAATAGTTTGTGAAATTTTTGAGATACTCATTTGCATGCGCGTAGCTTGATTCTGGTTTGCTATGCATTTTATCGTGACACTCTATGTTTTGATTGTTTCTTCTTATCTGTCTATTTGGGGACATCATCAAAAGGGGAAGAAATAATTATCATGTTATGGGGGAGTTTTTTGCATTATGGGGGAGATTTGATTTATTAATGCTTTATTCTTATATCATTTCAAACTCGATGCGTCACGAAGGTTTTTGCTTTATCTCATGTGTGTATGTAAAAAATTGAAGATTGATATGTTGCACACCCTGATTAGAAAAGCTTTGAGATTTGACGAAGATAATTGAAGAACAGTTTTGAGGTCTTGCAAATTTATTCATGGGAGGGTAGATTTGTATAGGCATTTTGGTTTTTTGATAATTCAGATTTTTTATGTATGTACCGGCATAGACATAGGGGGAGATTTGTAAGGACATATTTTTATAAGTCCATTATTAATTTATTATGTCATATACCGATACACCGTCGAAGAGCATTCAAGAGCAATCAACATCAAAGATGGATCCGAATTAATCATGTTCTTCATCAAAAAGACTCCGCAAAGTTTACTTTGGTAAGGGTATGTTTTAAAAAACTTTACTTTTCTCTTAGAGATTTTGGGAGATTTTTAACAAAATATTTTCTAAGTATTGGAGCGGAATTTTTCGTCAAATATTGAGAATGAGTATTTTTTTCTATGTTTTGAAGCGGACCTCGATTTTGATGCCCAGGTCGTTCGTGCGAGATCAGATTCTCGTTCGAACGAGAATGGAAGTCGCGCGATGTCGTTTGAACGACATGCGTCCTTCGTTCGAGCGACATATGCTTCTCGTTCGAATGAGCACATTTTTTTAGGCGATGCATTTTTGTATAAATACTCATTAAAGGGTAACGTTTTCATTAAGAAGCCCATACGTTTTCCAGAACAGAAACACTGCGAAAGAAGAATCCTTTTTGGCTTCTTCCTTTAGGGTTTTAATCTCTTTTTGGTTTTCAATTCACAAAACTCCCATATGCGTTAGTTAATTGTTTTGGTGTTTAAGAACAACTTTGCTTTTGTTCAATCTCTATGGAGGAGGCATCTCCATCTTTTATCGGTAGATACCGAATGTAGTCATTGTGCGTGTGGATGAGCCGAAGACGACGAACCGACACCTGGAGGGTATTTCGCTGTCTCTCGTATCTTTGAAGGTTTGCTGAAGACATTGTGCATTACAAACTTGTGGGCAATTATCAGGTTGTATGTAAGTCAAAAGTCTTGTGAATTCTTCAAAGTGTTATAAAAGGTTTTTACCCGAAAGGGTTTTTTTCCTATATCGGTCGTCTTTATTTTTCATGCATGGTTTGAATGATTTATCATATTTAGATGCATGTTTAGGGGCTGAATTAAGATTGTTTAAAAATTGACTCTAATTAAATAAGTGTGCCAAATTAGAAATTTGCGAATTTAATCAATTATCACACAATAATGTTTCACGATGTTTTTCAAATTTGTACCAACTCTCTTAAGGAATAGTAATTTTATAAAATACATTTACCTAAGTAAAGGCTCATAATAGTAATAAATTTCTATTCAAAACCTTACAAATATACATATACACATACACACACATATTGTTTATATGCCCTAAAATTTTAAACCCTTATTAACATACCTAGACACACACATGCGATCATTTGACACAACATGTGTGTACCACTCTTTCTATGTATGAAATTATAGATATAAATAAAGAAAAATCAAAAATCACAAAAATCCATCTATATTCATTACTAAAGAGGAATAATACGACTTACTCTGGAACACCGCCGAGATTTTCGAAGGCTCGGAGCACCTGCAATTATCAAAGCGACCGACCGACGAGAGCGAGAGAGAAAATTGGCCGGGGTTGAGGTTTTGGATGGGTTTAAATGTGGCGGGACTTAGGTTTTTGATAATACACAAATATTGCGTATTTTATCTCTCGAACCTAAGCATTTTAGCCCACTCGGCTGCCTTAATCTCTGTTTATATTGTTAACATTCTATAGAGGTATAATTGGGCTTTTGTAGGTATTTAGGTACTAAGTATGGAGTTCGGCCGCATTCCGGTGAAGTTCCGTACGCAATCGCATGTTCAAGGGAACTTTAGTCTTTTAACAGCTTGGGCACCTGGCGTGACATCTAACGGAAGTTGTAGCCCTCCTCGCTAGCTTCGCGTGGCCGTTAACGGTGCGCGATTCCAATTCATAACGAAGAAGTTACGGCAATTTCAGCGGAGGGAAAAATAATGAATCAAAAGAGGAGAAGAAAAGATACAGTGTTCTGCTGGTGCATTCTGCCCTGCTTGATCGATCGATCTACGCTTCTGTTCGATCGATCGACCATTTTGAATTGTCGAATTTTGACCTTGATCGATCGATCGACCAAAGGGGTCGATCGATCGATCCCCTGTTTTTTAGAAGATATTTTGCATTTCTTTTCTTTTCTCTTTTATTTTCTAATTTAATTCCCACTTGTTATATAAGCCAATTTTGATGTAATATTCAGTAAGTGAACGTTTTTAGATAGTTTTAGAAGATAGAATAGTTAGGTTTTTGAGGGTTTTGGATGGTTCTTCTTCATTTATACTTGGTTCGACACCCCATTTGTTGTTTTACAAGTTAAAGAGAGGAAAAGAGTGGAAAAGAGCGATATTAATATTGTGTAAGTTGACTATTCATCTCCTATACCATTAATATAGTTTCTATTTCTTCATTTCTTGCTTTCTAGTTAATTTACAAGCTTTCTAATTTAGGTTTCATGCTTTGATTTACTTTCTTTGTAGAATAGTTTTATCGCGTTTATTTATCGTGTTTTTAACATGCTTTATAGGTAATTTAAATTAGGGTGTGTTTGAATTGAACTCACTCGGGTTGACGCGTTGCTTTGTTTGGTGATGGAGTTTACGAGTCTATTTCGGGTGCGTTGTCCTAGTTATTACTCCTAGGAGATTTGACGGGGCATATCATGTATGTCCCGTGCTTACGACCTTTCGCACATAATTTTCGGGATATTTGTTGACGCCAAAATCTTATTAGGCTTTTATGCGAATTTAGGGGCGTAACAACCCTTGGTTCAATTAACTGTCAAAAAGAGATGCATTCGTAATAACTCGTCGACCCATGTAACCATTTTATACTAATTAACTCGGGTGAGCGATATTCGACGCAACCTATAGTTTTACTCGCTTTCATAATCTAGTTTCAATACCTTGCCTAGATTAACATTTCTCTTTTTGCATATTTTTCCTTTTAGTTTGTAATCATCTTTTACACTTCTATTTCGGAATATTAAATCACTTGAATTCTAGGAACTCGTCTCTGTGGATTTTTGATACCCGACTTACCACTGTCCTTGCCCCGCAAGTGTAGTCGTAATTTAGGTTTTTGTATTGAGTTGGAAAAACGAAAACAACTATTGTGCACTTTACACGCGCACACTTTTCGTACCTTAATCAAAATGGCGCCGTTGCCGGGGATGAGTCTGTTTTAGACTTTATTTGATTTAGTATGTCATAGTATTTTCTTTCTATTTGTATTATTTGCTAATATTTTGCTGTACTTCCACATTTGAGCACTTAAAAACGCTCGAATCTTTCTCGCGCGCACTTACTTTGTTGAATCCTCCATTCGAGCCATTTTTGGGGTAAGCATGTCTTATTCTAATTCTTTCGGAAATCCTTGTTATAATTCTCAAATTTCTCGCAAACCTATGACTTTCGGTGAATACGAATCCCAAAAATTTACAAATTCGCATATTACTTTGGGAGAGTATAACCAAAGTCAAAATTTGGGTTATTGGAATTTTGATGATGATGATGATAATGATTTTGGGCCTTTACCTCCTTATAATAGGATTTTTGAAACGAATTCGAATAGTTTTCAAAATTCATATAATAATGAGTTTTCGTTTAAGTTCGATGGTAATTTTCAAAGTTTCCATTTTCATGGATCCGCACCTCGACCTCTGACATTCGGTGAGGGTTTGCATATGTATGAAAATGAGAAAATTGAAAATCTTTATCGAGAAGAAAATCATTTGTGGGAACAGGAGTTGGATTTATTATTTGAGTCCGACGACGATTTTTCTTCTGAGACTTTCGAGGTCGACGAATGTTTTGAACCAAATGAGGTACTTGTGCCTACATTCGAACAAACCATTCTAGACTTTTCCCATCGCGTAATAGATATTGAAAGCGAGGATGAAAATGACGTAATATCTATTTGCAATGAAATGATTTCTTCTTTGGCCCCCAAAGAAGAAAATTTCATTGAAAATGATATTATTTCCTTTGAAATTCCAACTTCATGCGATGATGATTCATCTCATGAGTTTGAATTTGTTTCATCCCCATTTTCATTCTCTATTACCCCACCAGAACAAGTACCCGATGATTCGGTTTCAAACTTTAATGTTTTAAATCCTATCGCCGATGAGGAGTACTTGCTCTAGTCTCCCTCCACGATCGCATCTTTGCCTTTGTGTACGCCGCCTCCCATTCCAACTTCAAAATCCTTGGGAGGATTTTCGGCTTTTCTCGGTCCCCACTTGTTTTTGTCACCCGTTCAATCCAAACTCCCCATCGTCCCTCCAAAACTTTTAATTGACGATGGTTCATTTCTTCCGCCTTATACATGCCTTCCGTTGTTCAAACGGAATTCATATTTTTTGGAAGGCATGCTTGTATGTGAGGGTACACTGGTTATCCTCCAAAGTCAAACCATTCTCATGGTGGACCCTCAGCTATTTAGACTTCTAGTGTACAGTTAGTGTGAAGCCTAAATAGTAGGTTGTATATAGTTAGCTTTTTATTCTTTCTTTCTTTTTATTCTAGTTTATTGTAATTAGTTAACTTTTTATTATTTGTTTTTTCTATGCTCGGTACTAACTTTTTTTGTAGATTCTTTGGACTTGTTATTATGGGTATCGCTCCACTTTTGGGTAATATCACTCTTTTCCTCTCTTTGACATTCTTCTTAATTTACATTGAGTACAATGTCAAGTTTTAAGTTAGGGGGTGTGAGATATTCTATCCATTTCTTATTTTAGTCAATGTTTTTGCTCACATGTTAGTTACTTAGTATTCTTTTCTTAGAAAAATTAAAAATTTCAAAAAGATTTTCTTTCTTTTTTCTCCTTTTTTGGGCATTTTGCCTTTGCTTCCGATGATAAATTTCAATAATTGCCCGATCCAATAGATAGCCCAATGATGCATGTTCTCGATTTTATAAGTTATTAGACTTTAGTCTCGATTATTGATATTATGAATAACTTCATGAATTAAACTTTAATTTCATGAGTACATGCACTTTTATAGGTCTATTGATTTGGTTTAAGATTTTTATAACTCGGTAATCTTTTGTTGCATTGTATATACTTACACCGAGTAAGCTTTGTACCTTTCGTCATTTGTGATTGTATACACTATTCTTTTGTCATTGAAAACATTGAATTCGTTGATAATACCACTATTCTTTCATTTGACCGTTCATTAATTGAGTTCATACTTGAAATGTGTTACTTGATTATGATTTTCATATATTGTTTTGATTCGAGAATCGTGTAAACTTTTGCAAATGATCGTAGGCCCTCTTTGATATATCACCCATATTGCCGTTGACCTCACCCTTATATGTTTTCCCTTGTTAACCCCTTTTGAGCCTAAATATTATCCTTTCATTTCATACCCCATTCCCATAACCAACTCTAAATTGGAGTTTTAGCCCATATATACACTTTTCATACCTTTATTTGGTTTGTTACTTGGGATTGAATGATGTTGTTATGATGTCGGTTGCAATTTAGGCATATGAGAGTTTGATAAGTAAAGAAAAGAGATGTGAAAAAAAGAGATGAAAAAGAGAAAGCAAAAGGCAAAAGAAAAGAAAAGAAAACATAAGAAAAAGAAGAAAAGAAAGAGAAAGAGAATGTTGTAAATATGTTGTGTATAGTGTTCAATAATATTTGATTACTCTCCCCGATGATACATCTAATGCCTTTTTGGAACTTGTTTTCCAATTTTGATATTGCCCGCATTATCCCATTATCCCAAGTTTTTATCCCGAACACTTTGAATCCGTAAATACATTCCTTCGTTTCGTACTCTAGCCTAGCCTACATTATAACCCTATACAAGTCCTATGAGATCTTAGGTTGATGTAATTCAAAGGTTTAAATAGTTTTGATAATCTGTGAAAATGCATTTCGCCTATTTTAGTGTGCGGTATCTTTCATTGAGATTACAGTTTTTCAGTTTATATATAGCGTTCTTCGTTTGTGACATGTGTGCGGCCCAGTTTCCATTTACATTTACTCTTTATGCCCGTATGTTGCGTGTGTTACCTCCCTGTATTGAGTGAATTCCCTTGATGAGCGTAATGCCCGTGAGGATTGAATGTATACTTTCTTTATTTAGTATCTGTTTATATAAGTTTTTCGCCAAATCATACTTTGCATGTGCTCGTCCCCCTCCCACATTTTAAGGTTTCAATTCTATGAGGTGCATTCTATAATGTTAATAATTTGGACTTTTGTGTGAATTCATTCACTTTTCTAATAATGCGTATGAAATCCTTTTCGCTATTGTTGGGCTTATCGCATGTTGGTTTGGGCATATTTTGAGGAAACCATGTGAAGTTTGTGGGTATCATCCCTGAAAACACTCACAATATGACACTTGTCCACTAGGGTAACCTAGGGGTTTAACGGCTTATTGCATATGCTAAATGCAATTGAATCGCCCGTGAAAATGGCCTTTTTGATTTTATAACATACTTTTGTACTATCTCCTGCTTTTGGTTTACTTGTAGTTGTTCTTGCATCCTATTTCATTGCTAGGGACTAGCAATGTGTAAGTTAGGGGGTGTGATAATACGCAAATATTGCGTATTTCATCTCTCGAACCTATGCATTTTATCCCCCTCGGGTGCCTTAATCTTTATATTTAAACCTGTTAACCAAAAAACCTCTATTTATATTGTTAACATGCTATATGAAGTATAATTGGGCTTTTGTAGGTAATAAGGTACTAAGTATGGAGTTCAGACGCATTCCGGTGAAGTTTCGTACGCAATCGCATGTTCAAGGGCATTTTAGTCTTTTCACAGCTTGGGCACCTGGCCCAATATCTCACAAAAGTTTTATCCCTCTTCGCTAGCTTCGCGTGACCGCAACCGGTGTGCGATTCCGATTCATAACGAAGAAGTTACAGCAATTTCAGCGGAGGGAAAAACAACGAATCAAAAGAGGAGAAGAAAAGATGCAGTGTGCTGCTGCTGCATTCTGCCCTGCTTGATAGATCGATCGACACTTCTGGCCGATCGATCGACCATTATGAATTGTCAAATTTTGGCCTTGATCGATCGATCGATCCCCTGTTTTTCAGCCGATATTTTGCATTTTTTATCTTTTCTCTTTTCTTTTCTAATTTAATTCCCACTTGGTATATAAGCCAATTTTGATGTAATATTCATGAAGTGAACGTTTTTAGATAGTTTTAGAAGATAGAATAGTCAGGGTTTTATGGGTTTTGGATGGTTCTTCTTCATTTATACTTGGTTTGACACCCCATTTGTTGCTTTACAATTTAAAGAGAGGAAAATAGCGGAAAAGAGCGATATTAATATTGTGTAAGTTGACTATTCATCTCCCCTATCATTAATATAGTTTCTATTTCTTCATTTCTTGCTTTCTAGTTAATTTACAATCTTTCTAATTTAGGTTTACATGCTTTGAATTACTTTCTTTGTAATATAGTTTTATCGCGTTTATTTATCGCGTTTTTAACATGCTTTTTAGGTAATTTAAATTAGGTTGTATTTGAATTGAACTCACTCGGGTTGACGCGTTTCTTTGCTTTGGTGATGGAGTTTACGGGTCTATTTCGATTGCGTTGTCCTAGTTATTATGCATAGGAGATTTGACGGGGCATATCATGAATGTCCCGTGCTTACGACCTTTCGCGCGTAATTTTCGGGATATTTGTTCACGCCAAAATATTATTAGTCTTTTATGCGGATTTAGGGGCGTAACAACCCTTGGTTCAATTACATGTCGAAACGAGACACATTCGTAATAACTCGTCGACCCATGTAACCATTTTATACTAATTAACTCGGGTAAGGGATATTCGACACAGCCTATAGTTTTACTCGCTTTCATGATCTACTTTCAATACCTTGCCTAGATTAACATTTCCCTTTTTGCATATTTTTCCTTTTAGTTTGTAATCATATTTTACACTTCTATTTCGGAATATTAAATCACTTCAATTCAAGCAACTCGTCTCTGTGGATTTTTGATACCCGACTTACCACTGTGCTTGCCCCGCAAGTGTAGTTGTAATTTAGGATTTTGTATTGAGTTGGCGAAACGAAAACAACGACTGTGCACTTTACACGCGCACACTTTTCGCACCTTAATCATTTTTTTTTTGGATTTCTCTTTCCCTCTTTTATTTTTATCAAGAATGCTAATAAAAAAAAGTTTGAAGAATCAAAAGATAAATTTTTAAAGGAGGGAAAAAAATTAGCCGTCTCATAAGGAATACCTTTCGAGATAGCGACTAATTTTCCATATTATAAGGTATATCTTTTGAGATGGTTACTAATTTTCTGTCTCTTTATTACTATTCTTTTGGACGGGTAATAAAAGGGGTCTTAAAAACTATTGGCTTTTAAGATCATAAATTTTAGCCTTCTCAAAAGGATGGTATTAAGGACTCAAATTTAACCCTCTCAAAAGTCCAAGTCTTAAAAATTACTTTTTTGTAGTGATCATCTGCCTATTGGAATATAAAAAGTGTAATACCTATGAAGGTAATCAACCTATCCAGTACACATTGTCTCTCTAATAACTACCTATAAATAACACTAAATCCCATAGAATAAGCGACCCAAAAATATTCCACTGAAGGCTATAGGTAAAACCCTAAAGAGAACTTGAAGAGATTGTAATCATCCTTTTTAGGGCTATTGTCCATTTAAACACATATAATCATCACGACACTCGTGGGTGTAGGCATTGCAATGAGTTGAACCACATTAATCTATGGTTTCCTTATTTATCTCTCGTCCCTCTCTACTCATCTCAAATTGTCAAGTTGGTAGTGGTAATTTCTTTATTTGTTATTTTTTATTAGTAGTATATTATTGTTAAGCCCCAAAATTTATATACCAATTTTAGACAATTACACATGGGATAGACCCATTGGAGAGTCGTATTGAACTTTAAGTGATGGATATATTTATCTCCTTTAATATTATTTTAGGTAAACCGCGACTTTAAGAAATTGGGGGATTCATTTAATCATTGCATCAAAAGATAAAAATTATTCTACTGGGAAAATCTAATCACCATATTTTCTTAAAGAAGAATGACTTCGTAATCCAATCATGGAGATAAAACACGAAAATGGAGACATATATATTAGTGAATCTAGTTAGGCCCACTTGTATAGGTCATCATAACTGATACTAATGAATAGATTCAGGCACCCTACTTTGAATACAACTACTACAACGTCACTCATATAACAAAGAAGATGAAATTACTTCTAGGAAATGTCCTCAAAAAGAACCATCAGGAGATCAGTGATACTACGTAATACAATAATAAGGAGATAGGGTACGAACATAATAATGGCGATCCTAGTTCCAAATAATTTAAAGCTAAAGGACCATAATTAAAACTAACACAGGATGAGCATACACCTTGTCATGCTTACCTCAATAAATGCTTCATTAAAAAATGTGAATATTTTCCCTTATGTGGATTTTCTAAACTATAGGTAGACACCTAATTTGGAAAATAAATCTCGGATAGGATATTTTCTTTGATGGACACCCAATATGGATAAAGAATGAGGTACATGAAAAGAATACTTAATTAGGAAGTTAGAGAAACCGTTTGTAGATTGGGACCCTATTAAAGATTTGGAGAATACCAAACTATTACAAGAAGTAATGACAGAGGATGAAAATAACTGGACGTTATGCCACTTGCCAATAACTGAGAAGCCTTTTAAAAGAGATAACATATGTGCACCAAGAAGAATCACATGCCACCATAAATAACCTCCCATTTGAGGAGAAAGCCCTCGAGGCTAACTAATTCAATATATTGGATCATATCAATACCTTCACGAAAGAAATAAACTTTACTTAGAGTAACCTTTTTTGAAAATTATTGATGATAATAGCTGTGCAAATAAAAGTAATTAATGTAATTTTTATATTGAAGAATTAGAGGACCACCTAAAAGTGTGTAATGATAGACAACCCAATCGTGTGCAACCTGTTGACAAATTGATAACAGTTAATTTAGGATCTCCTAATGAGATAAAAAAAAATTAATGTAGGTTCCTCTTTAGATGATCTAGAAAAGTACAAACTCATTCAACTCCTTAAAGTTACATCGATATATTCTCTTGGTCCTATATTGATGTGCCAGGAATTGACCTTGAAATTGTTGTCCACTGCATACCATCATATCCACATTCTAAACTAATCAAGAAAAACTCCATAAGCCCAGGCTTGAATGGTGTTTTAAGGTAAAATAAGAATCAATGAAGCAACTCAAATTAGGTTATCTACGAGTGGTCAAATAAACAACATGGTTGGATAACATCGTACTTATTCCTTAAAATAAGGGTGAAGGTAAGGATGCTTGTTGATTATAGAGACTTAAATAAATCTAGTCTTAAATATGAATATCCTTTTCTAAACATTAAATTTTGAAAGTAATGCCGACCACGCCTTAAAATCATTCATAAATGGCTTCATTTGCTATAATCAAATGAAGATGCACCTAGACAATCAAGAAAAACTTCTTTCACTACACCTTGGGAAACCTTCTGTTATCCAATTATGTGGTTCATACTTAAAAATATTTTTGTTAACTACCATAGAGGGGATATTACATTTGATATATAATATAATCCATAAGAAGGACGAAGTGTACATGGAAGACATAATTGCAAATTGAAAACACGTGAAGGGAATGTTTTCGAGTTAAGAGAATTCTTCAAGAGACTAAGGATATAGAAAATGCACTTGAAGGAAAGATGCTAGGATTACTCATCAGCGAAAATGGAATCAATATGGACTGGACAAAGTAAAAGAAATCTCCACACACTAAGAATGAAGTCAGGGTTTTCTTATAAAAGCTCTAATACATGAGTACGTTCATCTCACTAATGACCTCCATGTGCGAGCCAATCTTTCACTTATCTGCAAAGACTCTACGAACATATGGAACTTTTCATGCCAAGATTCTTTTGATAGAATCAAGGAGTATTTTACTGATCCCTTTATATTGTCCCCACCTCTACCTGGATACCCATTTCTCCTATTCCTAATCGTAACCGACATAGAATCAAAAGCCATGCTGGTATAATATGTCAAAGAATAAAAAAGAGAGAAAGCCATATACTACGCTTTTAAAAAATTCACCACCTACGAAGAATAATATAAAACTTAAGATATATCATTCTTATCCATGGTATGGGAAACATAAAAGTAAAGAATCTATATGATCGCCTTTCAAATACAGTTGATCTCTCGAATGGATCCCTTGAAGTACTTAATCAAAAAACCTGTATTGATAAGAAAAATGACCAAATGTCTATTCTTGATTACAAAATTCATCACTGAGTATGTACAGCAAAACGAAATTAAATGATGAGTCATAGAGGATATTTTAGTTGAATCTCCCTTGGCAGAATAAGATGAGGTCATCGCTCTCTTTTCGAATGAACACGTTCTGATGGTAAAAAATAAACACGAATACATATGTCATTTTTATTTCGACGGGACAACTAATTAAAATGTACATGGTATTATAATATCATTGGTTTCACCAGACATGACCCACCAAACTATAACTATAAAGCTAAATGTTTATTGTACTAATAACATTACCGAGTAGGAAGCTTGCATTGCAGGGATGCAGGTAGTGAACATCAGAAAAATATGACAAATTGACGTTTTGTAGGCTCTACCCTCATTATCTTCTACGATGGGTGTTAAAATCGGAGATAACCTCAGACCCACATGTACTCCCCTTTAGGCCTTAGTCAGGTAAGAGGAGGGAAGTGTCAAAGTCTTAGACAATTATTTAAAGTTGTTCAGACTTTATATAAGGATCCTACATCCACTTTTAAAAGTATTTATATTGACTACTACATAATAAAAAAGTTATTACAATATATGAGATCTCTTGTTCTTAGGTCAAGAGAGTTTGAGGTCCTTGCAACCTTTGTCAACAATCCAAAGATCCTTAGTAAGTAACTGATGGATTTCTCTAAGGGTTCCTAAGTATTGATTTAGGGCTCGATAAGGTATACAATGTATAAGATAAGTAAAAATTATCCAAGTTACAAGTTGATTCTCACAATAGTGGGTAGAGAGAGTATGGAACTAGGAGTAAACACTAATGAATGATAATACTCTTGGTTCTTCAAAAGTACGATGACTTAAACGTATCTTCCACCTTTCATTAGGCTCCCTTATATATGAAAACTCTATAAGCGATAATGAGAGGATTAGCACCATATGGGTGTGATGTCTTTTTGAAGTTTGACAATGTCAGAAAGGGGGTAAAGTTTTGGCCAAAGTTTTTACAGGTTGTGTAATACGCATGTGAGACTTCAATGAAAAGGTTCTTAAGTGCGGTAGGTAAAACATTGTTCTTCTTTTGACATACCCTCCAGACTTGTTGTAGAAGCTTTACCAAAGGACCACGAGGTTTGGAACAGTCATGGGTTTTTCATAAGTTTATCTTGACGTAGTACGCAATCATATACCTCGGTGTTGAGGTTTAAATAACCTTGGTAATTCAGTTCTCTTCGGTTTGAGGCATTCTATAAGTGTCAGACATGGGAGAACTCTAATGATGTTGTTTTTGAAATTTATTGAGGAGATATGTTAGAACAAGTGACCTTTCTAGAAGTAAAGAAGGATAACTAAGGTGTACTACATGGCTATATATGTTCCTTAGGAAAAAACGAGGGTCTAGAGGACCAAAAAATTATTTTTCTAAGGTCAAAGGCCAGCCTTGGGATCTCTGTTCTTACCTGAGGGTAATCGAGGAGTCTAAGACCTTTCAAATTCTAAGGGTTAATTAGGTTATCATCAAGATCCTCTTATTACTATTTTCCAGCATTGCAAAGGGTAACACTTAACTATTGATACAAGTTTGGGTAAGGTTGTAACTAATCACTAAGATTATTTTAATAATTAAATTTCATTGGGAAGACACTTGCACATGATTATGGACACGTGTTAGGGATGAGAGAATTGATGTGATTGAGAAGATTGAATCGTCTTATCTTGGAGGTTAAAAGAAGTTGAACTATAGGCCTTTGGGCTATAAAAGTACCCTTTGGGATGGGTTTAATCCTTCACCACTCACTCCAACTATCCCCTCTCTTCAGAATTTTCTTGATCAAGTAAACCCTTTCTTTCCAATAATGTCCATAAAAAATAATTCCATTTTAAAGATTTTGGACTCAAATCCCTTGTCTATAGTTTGTTCTCATATTTCCCCTCTTTCTACCGAGGAGAAGATAATTAAGGAAATGAGAACTGTATCCTTTGGCCACCTTCCTACCTCGATCACCCCTTCTAGTATACTGGGGATCCACTATCAGGGGTTAATGACCCCAACTTTTTTTATAGGGCCCATCAACTTCCTGGATTACTAATCACGACTTGGTAGACATCTGGAAGAACTATCAGATTATATAATCTATCATTTTAAGGGAGGCAAAGCCTAATGACAGGATTTTCTCCATGGTTTTATAATACGTGTGTTTTAACGACTGCTTCCTTTGATATGGAGTAAGGTTACCTTTTCCCCCGCCTATAGTGAGGATCTTAAAGACCGTAGGGATAACTCTTTCTCAATTGAGATCCAATTCCTGGAGATCTCTGATGGCTAATGTCTTGGATTTCATGGAATTAAGGAAGGGAAAGCATGATGTTACTCTTGCCTAGTTCTTAAATTTGTATGAGAACAAGGAAAAGGATAAGGGTTTGCATTACATATCCCCTAGGGCCCTATGATCTTTGATAAGGATAAGCATAATGCTCTTAAGAATTGAAAGGAGAGATTATTCATTATTGGTGGATCTTGGACCACTCCATACCCTGCTGAGACAATTAGTTTCCATATTCTAAGGTACACTCCTCCTGTCATGGGTAACCTAAAGTTTACCTCTGCTTGTATGACTGAATTTTAATTTTCCTCTATCATCAGTTTTTTATTCACCTCTTCTCTTTTGCATTAGTTGATGAGTCCTGTCAAGAAAAGTGTAGAGGATGACTAAGGCCTTGAAATTGGTCTTTATCCCTTAAGAAGTCCTTATATTGTCCAATCGCCTCTTCTGTAGTGGGTTAAGACATGAGACCAATTCTTTGACCTCTAATGATGTTGTTATTGTCCCCAAAATCATTATTAGGGATTCGCTTAGGTCTCAATCCTTTGTCTTGGTGTCTAGGAAGATAAAGGAAACTAATGAGGCCTCCAATGAGCTTCATAAGGTCTCTAGGGGTGAGGATGATCAACCCGAGAGTAAGGATGAGATCCCATCAAGGATTAAGGAGATCATTCCCTTCGTTAATGAACCTATTTTTCTTAAGTCTGGCTATTCCCCCCATATGTAACTTGCCTTTTCTTTTTCTTAATATTTTCCTCATTTCTAGTTTTCAGATAACAACTTTGATTTATTGTTGATCCAGTAGATCAACAAGAGGAACAAAGGATGGATAGGTAGTTTGACAATGAAACTCTAATTGAGGACGCCATCAACAATAAGAAGATGTCTAAAACCAGCAGATACGTATAGTTTGTTACATCTCTTGATCTTCCAATCCCTAATGTTAAGATGGTAGAAGAGGTGAACTTAAGAACTGCCTCAGATAAAGGCTTTATGATGGAGCTTATGAAAACTGGATTGTTTCTCTAAGAAGACTTAGAGATAGGTGTGACCTCTAGGGAATGTAGAGTGATCCTATTATTCCAAGGGACTTCCAACCTTAGTGTCAAAAGTTGAGGGAGATTTATTTGACTACCTTTCAAAGGGGAAGGCTCTGGTGGTGTCCCCCCCTTCCCCAATGAGTGGGTCATAAGGGTTCTACTAAGGACTCAGTCTATACTAAGGGTCCGGATTATATGGAAAGGGAAGACGTTATGACCTCAGGGGTTGATGGATACTCTATCACTCCCTCTATTGAAGAGATGAACTCATATGCCTTTACTGTAGATGCACTTAGTTCTTTTGTAAAAACATATTCTTCAGAGATAGTGTCTAACACCCAATTTTTGGTATGAATGTACAAGATAGTAAAAAAGCAATGAAACTAAAGTTAAGGCATAAAAATCGAACTTTATTCAGTATAGCAATAACTAACATCGTATTACATATATTGTATGACCCAACACAAGGGTGAATTATAAGCCTTACATTTTATCCCAAAAATGAAAAATAACGTAAGTCATTAAAAAACGCCATTCTTTGTTCCAGTATGCTTTAACTTCCTTCCATATAGTTATAATATCATAAAAGTCATCCGATCTCATCATAAAAAGGAAGGGGGTACTGCTTCTTTATCATAGCACATCTGGAGGTAAAGAGGAGCTAGCATAAGTAAGATAAGTAGATTTTAACTAATTCTATAACAAATATGTTAATATAAAGGTGTACGGAGTGTATATGAATTTAGAATATGCAATAATTCTTATAGATAGAGAAGAAAATCAAGGATTTTTAAAAGGATAATCCCATAATTATTAGTTTACTAAAAAGTATTGAAGAATTAAACATATCAGTATAACCAAATAATAATCCAAAACCTTTGGATTTCAAGTAACTGGTCTACGCACGTTTTGGAGGAATGACATTCATATATATGTAGCATAACTAGGCTCTCAAAACATCTTGAGGCCTATAGGCAAAGTAGAAAAATTTCGTGGGATAACATGACATTTTGCTCCCTAAGTTAGACGTATGCTTATAATAAGACATATAACACATATATGCTTGGGTGAACTAATTTAATCCTTTGTAGTATCCTCATGAAATTAATTAATAGAGAGAAAGGTTTAAATTGATCCAAATAATAAATATTAAGATACCAATGATATTTAAAACATATATAGCATATCAGTAACATAACATGAACATACAAAGAGTAATTAATGGCTATCACAGTGTGATATTAATAACAAATATATCAAATATGATGAAATTACTATTAAAAAGGAAAACCCACTTGTTGGCTATTGAGAACGTATTTAAAATTGGTGCAATCTGTATCAAGAGGGATAAGTGTCTGATTATCTATTAAACATCATATTTGTAAGTGTATATTGTAAGGATAAGATTCTATATGAAAGAAAGTTGAAATATTATAATTCTTAAAGTTTAGGGGTTTTTTTTGTGATTATTTTGGAAATTTTAAAACGGAGGTCTTATATCATATTTTAACAATGGTGTAGAAGACCTTTTGGTTTAACTTTTATTAAGGAATCTGTTGAAAAAAATGGGGTAAAAATTCAAATCTTGAAAAATTATGAGGGGTCAATTTGTAAATTTTTTAAAATACTTTTAAACCAAAACCTTCACTTTCTGTTACTTGAGCTATATTCACCCAAACATTGCTTACCTTATACCATTTTGAATAGAAAAAAATAGAAGATTTTAATTAGCCACGCGCCCTCACTCGCTTGGTCAATGTTTCTGGTTCCTCTTGACAGTTGATTAGGTTTTTGACAAAACTTTTACCTCAAATGTCTTCTGATTTCCTATACCATTTAATATGATTCCCGAATCAATCAAACCTAATATTTGACGTGGAATCCAAATATATAGGGGATTGAGGTTTAGAAATGATCAAGTTAAAACTACTATTTTTTCCATAAATTTTGACCAAATATTCTCGCAATTACAAAGCATGGCAATGGATTTTAAGCTTATGGTTGGGTTTCTGCTATCTTAAGGAATGGTGTGGCTTTGGTTTAAAGGATTGAGGTATCATGGTTTGAGAGAACTTTGAATTTAAAGTTTTTGAACTTCGAATCACCTTTGAGAAAGTGGGGTTCAAAACTCATTTGTTTTTTTTAAATGGCCATCGTACTTGGGCTCTTGGTCTCTTGAGGAACTCATTTCTCACTTTGAAACATGTTCAAAGCCAAGAAATATAGTTTCACATTAGAGGTCAATCTTTGGAGGTTTTGAATGTTTCTGCCTATATAGGCCATATTACGCATAAAAGATTGGGTTCTATGATTGGGTTGAGCTTTGTGATCGAGTAGAAAATATTTTGGATAACAATGATTGGGTTGAGCTTGTGGAGGGAAAAATAATAGGTTACTAGTTTGGAGGGAAAAATAAGTTTTTTTTAAGGCTAGAGTTTGTGGAGATTTTATAGGGTAGACCAAGGGAAGTTGATTGGTGCTCAAGGGAGGTGGATTCTTCCTAGGTTTAAAATGATAAGAATGGGGCACATGGTTTCACATGTGTGGAGAGTGTTTTTTTATGTGAATTTTGTTATTTTTTGCTGATTTTGGATGCATTGTTGCAGTGTGGGGGGTGGGGGGGGGGGGGGAGGGGGTATAATTATATTGGTTTTAATTTTGGTCGTTAAGGAGGATGTTTGTTATTTAATTGGTATTTTATTTGATTAGTTTCCATACTTAATGGGAATTTGTGTAATTTTATGGAAGTTCAAGGGTTGGGTTATAAAATTAAATTAATTGAGATCTAAAAGTTCAATTTGATATAAGGTTTGAGTCTTGGGGTGAAATATAGGTCAATTTATGCTTTTTCAAAAGTTTATAGGGGTATTTTGGTCATGTTATATCCTTAGGGGTACTTATGTAAATAAGAAAAATGATAGGGTTCCATGAGTAGTTTCAACTTTGTTTCGGGTGTTTTTCAATTTAACTAAGTTACAATGGGGATATAGGGTAATATGTAGGGTTAACTAATCATACTTTCATCGTTCTAGGATTTTGATGCTACGCTGGTATTACAATCTACATACCTAATAAAAAATCCGTCCTGGAATTTACCTGCAAATAGCTCGAGATATTGTCTCTTCATAGCTTCCTTCCTAAGTAGCTTCTTGCTGATTTTGGTATTCCTAGAGTACTTTCACTTAAGTAACTTCTTTCCATCCAAGAACTTTAACCATATGGTCCGAATTTTGAATAGGATGCTCTTCAAATTAATGGTTTTGTTGAACAGATATTTCGTGCCATGTAATCACGTGTCGAATTTGAAATATATTAGCATAACTGGGAAACATGGAATACATTATCAATACTTGGAAATTCTAGATATATTTCCAATTTATAGTCCATGGGGCCAACACATTCAGTGATGCTAAAGGGTCCATGTATCTTAGTGCTAAGTTCCATTTCTTTTAGAATCATAAAATTCCTTTTTGAGGCGACACTTTCAAGAATAGTTTATCAGAATTTTGAACTCTAAGGGCTTCCTGTAATGGCCGGCATAATTTTTCTATCAATCTTGGGCCATCTTTAGTCGATCTTTACTCTGTTGTATCTTCTCAGTAGTGTCTTGAATTGTCTCAGGAGTAAATTTCTTGCTATTTCTTGATTCGTTTCAACATAGTGGTGATAGGTCTTCCACACAATGTTTCAAATGGGGTGACTTTGATACTTGATTGGTAAGTGATTTTATACAAACTTGATTAATGACAAGTTTTAACTCCAGTTATTGGGCATATCTAAAGCACATGCTCTTTACATATCTTCTAATGTTTGGATTGTGCGTTTAGATTATCCCTTGATCTGGGGATGAAATGCGGTATTGGAATGAAATTTAGTGCCCATTGATGTTTGGAGTGCTTGCCAAAATCTACCTGCAAATTGAGAATCTCAATCATATACTATAAATAAGGGAATTACTTGTAATCAAATAAATTCTTGGATGTCGAGTTTTCCATATTTATGGAAAGAATTAATAGACTTAACTTGAAGAAAATGGGCAGACTTTGGTCTGTTATTATCCAAACATAATTGTTTCCTTGGGATGTACGGGATAATCCACTAAAAAAGTCTATTGTGATATGTTCATATTTCCACTAAAGGATTGGAAGAGGTTGTAGGAGTCCATTAGAGCACTAGTGTTCTATCTTGACTTTCTGACAGGTCAGATATCTCTTAACAAAACAAATTCCACCACATATGATATGGGTGGTTAATCTTCTGGGGTAGCTGCAAGTAGGGGACCCTCGACCACCATCACTTATTCCAAATCTCAAAGGGAATACTTGGCCAATAGTTCGAAAAGAGATTTTAGTCTATATCGCCTTGCTCCATACTTTGGTCTTCGAGACACTTTCATGCTTTCTCTTGCCAACTTCAAGCAAGAGTTTGTGGATAAGATCATCGATCAACCCCACGTGGGTTTGAGTGAGTCTACTGACTTTATTATTCTTTTACCTGATAGCATCATTAGGGTTTGAGTAGATAGAATTGATGTTTCCTATTACAACATTGAACTTAAAGTTTGTGTAAGGGTGCATGACGAGTGGGCCCTCTAGGTAGATCATGTATTGGCCACCCCCTCGCACAATGCTATTGTTGATGGCCTTGGCCTTACCCCACCATCAATAGCTTAAAGGCTTGTTTTATTTCCAAGCATGCTAGTACTTTCACGTTGTTAGATTCTCGTTGGAGTAGGGACTCGCTCACTTTTGTTATTGGATGGGGAAAGTTCACTATAACCTTAGAGGACATTTGCGAGATACCCTCCTTACCCTATTTAGGAGAGCATATATTTTCTGATGGGTGTGAGGATGAGTCGAGGAGGGGATGGTAGGAGATATCCACTCAGCCTTAGGTGAGTGCTCAAAGTATACTGATATCAATTAGACTAGCACTACCAAACATATCTTTGACAAATATAATGTATAGGTTTAAATATTTTGAATAATTTCCCTAGGGGAAAAGTTCGAGTATGGCCTTAGGAAGCCAGGAGGAACCAAAAATCAATTCCACCTCACATTTGGAAGCATTCTTTGTTATATTCCTTTTTAGGTTTTTATTTCTAGGAAGACCCGATGATTCCCTTCGTGATATTCTTTTTAGACTTGCTATGAGACTTGCTCAAGGGAGGGTCTTCCCTCGCAACTCTGACCTTGGGATCTATCTATACTTGGTTGGATCATGCTCATAATGATGTTGAGCGATCCTGTGACTGTCATAACTCTATCGATTTCATAAACTCTTTCATCCTTATGTCCTTTTTGTTTGGGAGATTCCCCAACTTTGCCTTAGAGGCGAACAAGCTTCTAGAGATACCAGGTGGTATAATAATGTACCTAAAGCTCCTTTAGGCCATCTGATAGAAAATATTGATGAATTCTTCTTCCGTCCTTACTGCGAACGAGTTGGTGGGGTTTTCACATTCGGATCTTTCTCATCTTCTAGATGTACTTTTTCTTTTCCTGCAAATGCTGAGTATGTTTCTAGATGTCCTCATATTGTGGTGGAAGTTATGATCTTTCCTTTTATTGTTCCTTCATTGACTGATTTAGGACAGGGTGTGGAGTTCTACCACTCTGAGAGAGTGAGGAGGCAATTCTACTATGATCAAGGTGTTCATTCACCTTCCTATCCTTTAAGCACCTCCCCATCCGAGATGTATCTTGAGGCCCATGCCAATTTCACTTTTAAGGGGATAGTTCATAGAGTTAGAAACTTGGGAGGCTTATATGTGCCTCCTCGTGATTACTTTCCATCTTTCACTCAATCCAAATTTACTCTATGACAAAGGCAAGTAGGCCTCATTCAAAACAATGTGAAGGATGTTTCTCACGAGACCATCTCTACCAAGGTCCATAATAATGACAAATACTTGGGTAAAAGGACCCAAAGAAAGTTGTGGCATGATAGCACCATCTCTAAGACCTATCTAGATCAAGTCACCTTAATCCTGGCGAGGCCCCTGCTCGATAAATCCATCTATTTAGAACATCTTGATCCTCAATTTCCTAAGTCGAAGGGAAAGGGAAATGTCACACCCCAAACCCAATATCCATACTAATCATTTGTTATTGGAATAATTGGATCATAACCTTGAGCCCATTGGAAAATATACTTCATTTATCAATATTTTTCTACACATTGTGTATAATGAACATAATATTATTATTATACTATAATGAAATCAATATCAGAGTCATAATCAACCGGACATACAATACTATGATTAACTATGATAAAATTTCACAATCATCAACTCAATCTATACTAACGCAATATATACAATGTGTGAGTATATTAAAATCTTCAGTGTGACAATGATAAAATACCCATATTTAAACCCCAGCGCTCTCCAACAGTGCAACTCTCAAAGTTACCGGTCGTATGGCATTCTAGCTAGCAGCATACAAACCTGAAATTGTTAAAATATAAACCGTAAGAATTAATCTTAGTGAGGTACTCCTTCCCTACAATGAAATAACAATTCTATATCGAATATGTGGATATAAAATCCGAACAATCCTGCCCATTGGCAATAACAATTCCTGGATCATAAGATCCAAATAATTCTGCCTATTGGATATAACAAATCCTGGAACATTAGTTCCAACAAATCATTGGATCTTTGTGCAATTACAATCCTGGATCATAAGACCCAAACAAATCCTCGATATTTTAATATCCAAACAAATCCTAAATACCGAAGTATTCAAACCAATCCTGGATCATGAGACCCAAACAAATCCTGGATATTTTAAAATCCAAACAAATCCTGAATACCGAAGTATTCAAGCAAATATTCTCTTGGAGACCCAAATAAATCCTGGATATTTTAATATCCAAACAAATCCTAAATACCTAAGTATTCAAAAAAATTCTCTCTTAGAGCTATATTCATATTTATATATGAAACAAATCATAAGTGCACTCACCTTGATAGTTTAACTGGATTTTCCCTTGCCTTTATCCGGTATTTGTCCAATCAACTCTTTTTACCTTCCTATCATTCTTACAATATTAGTATCATCATAAGAATATAAATAATCCAAATAATGATTTAAACATAATTCAATCCATAAGCATGACATGATTGCATTCAAATCATTTATCACAAGTGAAGTTCCATCCAAATCCATGTTAATATATTTAACATATCCAAATCATAGACCAAATATAAATTCATTTACTCTTGGTAATTCAATCCTTATCATATTAGTATTCCAATACAAAAGACGATACATCATTTCAAATCTCCTAGGGCAAGATATGTCCATTTCTTGACCACATAGCAAATATGCCCTATAGGTTCTTTTATCGTTCATTCAACTACCAGGAATTTTCATAATTTTTATACATCATCAATTTATATGATATTTTACCCAACATCAGTAAACATATTGTACAATACAAAATTAAAGTTTCATAATTTTTAAGGTTTTTTTGCTATGTCAAGCAAAACATCGAACACATGGCGGGCATACTTTCATGCTTAGGGCAGATTTCATACCCGAACTTCAAACTCTCACCAAAGACCCATTTATTGGTATTTTTACATGATTTTAGGATATGTCATACATATATGAGTCCAGATTAATATAAAATTGGAATAAATCAATTCCAGTAAGTATAGAGAAATATATGGAAGTTTGAATAAACAAGGTTCCTAAACAAAACAATCTCAAGGGTTTACACATTCAAGTTTACTTAAACTTGCATCTATCCATAATTACTTGTCAAGACATGGAATTTCAATAAAAAATGATTATTTCAATCATTTAAATAAGTAATACAAAAAAATAAATAAGATTTATGGATGGAAATACCTTAGGGGCTTTTACATAATTGTTCTATGAATTTTTCTTCAATTTCTCCTCACACTTTCTTCCTAAACTTCAAAACTCTCTTTTCTCGATTTGTGTTTGTTTCCAACCATCTTGGGATGAACAGGCCACTACTACTGCACTAGGTACACAAGTAGTTGTCTTTTGTCCTTCTTCCCTTCAAGGGTATGATATATATATATATATATATATATATATATATATATATCTTTTGAATCTTTTATTTCTTGACTCATTTTTAGTTATCGCTGGAATTTTATTCTCATGACTTGCCACTGCGTGTACATGTTTCAGCAGGCCAATGTTACCACATCATTGGCTATTTTTCCAGTTGCTTCTCCAATAGCCTCTGCAGCTATTGAGGCCTCTTTTACTAGAGGTTCTGGTGTAAGCATTATCATAGAAATTCTTTCGGTATCTATTTTAACTCAAATTTACTATAGTTCCACATATTTTCTTTATTATATAAGTAATTTGTCAACTTTTATATCCTTTCTTTGTTCATAGGTTGGTGCTAATAAGGCCTCTTCATCTGTAGTGTTTGTAGTGAGTACTACGGAGGCAGCCCTCCAGGCATGACCTACTGGTCCCACCTTGATTCTTGCAGAGATGACCACACATGTACCATGTGTTTCTTGTATAAAAGTAGCTATTTTGTGCCACACTTTTACTTATATTTATTCTAGTATTACTTGCCCCTAGGCCATCATAACTGAAGTCCCATTATCTACGAGGCCTATTATGAGTTCTATAGGTGCGACTTCTATGTTACTCCTTTTTGCACACCTATTTATTCAGACCTGTAATTATTTACTTTTCTTATATGCACGAGAACTTTTAAGTATTTTTAACATATTTGTAGTTGTGGTCCCTCTATCTTTGGGATTTATATCTTAGTTCTCAGGTTAACACTGCGCTAGTTTATGTTTCTGTGGAACTTTTGACTATCATTTCGGAGGAGACTTCCCTAGTATGTGTGGCACAAAAATTTTTATTGTCTTGCATTTTATGTGCGAGAGTTTGTTGACACCTCCCTGTCTTATTATTTGCAGGTCAGTGATGCATCCGCGTCCTCTACTACGGGACCTCTGGATGGTGTCCGAGATGAGACTTCCCAGGTTACCACTTGGTATATTTAGACCTTTCAAACTTTCTTTTACTGTACAAGCGCTTGCTAACACTTACGTGTTTCCCTATTTTCAGGTTAGAGTTGCAGTTGTGCCGATCGGTATGGAACATTTTGGGAGGTCGTTGTGAGAGAGGTATTATACTGTCATACCTTCCTATCCTTTTTATTTAATGTTTTCTTCTTGCTTTAACTGTGTAATTATTCTCTCTCACACCCCTATTTTCTTGTATTCAGGTTAGTGAGGCGACTACCCATAGTTCTATGGGACATGTTGTGAGTGATGTACTGCACACTCCCCAGGTATTAGACCGTCATACCGATTTACTTTTAAATATTTTCTTAGAAATTTTCATTTCTATTAAACAAATTAGTGCCAACTTTGCCTCTTCTCTGCTAGGCTAGTATTTAGGGTCACACGATGCCTTTTCAATTTGGAAATGACATACTTACCACTCTGAGCTTTGAGGTAAAACTTCGTATTCCTTATTTTAATTCGAGTAAAGACACTCGACCATCTATTCTTATTTCTTTGTGACTTATCATTTTTTTATGTTTCTCATCTTTAGGATCTAGTCAGTGAGCCCACTGAGGCAGATGATGATGCAGAGCAGAGTTTTGAGGTTGCTCGCTCAGATGGTGATGTTGTCTCTGGCGAGGATTCCTCTTTTCTTCTTATAGATATCGAGTCCTGGAATATGGGTTATGATGATACTAGGGTAGAGTATCACAGGGCCTCTATGAGTGCTCTATGGATTTTAAATCTGCCTTTTAGGTTCTGAACCCACGAGCAGGAGTTTCTAAAGGTGATCATAATCACCAACATAAGACGTTTATGTCGAAGAGTGTGCTCAACAACAAGAGCCTCACAGTCTTCAATCTGAAGGCTCTCATTAGTCATCTTCATGATTTCCTGTCTACCTCGCCTGTTGACCTAACTATTACTATGACTACATTATTTCTCCAATACCTTCATGATCTCCCGAGATTCTATCATTTCTAATTGGAATGGCTTGACATCGTGGTTTGTCATTTTCTGAGTGTCCCATTCAGGAATATGATTAGACTCCACACGTCTAGGTAGTCCAGGGTTCAATAGCATTAGGTTGAGGCTTCTTAGATCAGAGGCCAGATTCAGTCAATCCAGGATATGTTGACCAAGCTTGATGCTAGTGATATAGAGGACGAGGCAAGGATGTCCATGCTGGAAGAGCAGTTTTTTGAGGAGGCAGTCTCCTCTTATGAAGACGTGCACTTGCGATAGTATTTGTTTTTTCTTTCATCTAGCGGATAGTTTGTTTTGCTACCTATACTTTTCTTTGTATTTTATTTTCTCCTCCTTATGTAAAAATTGATCACCTATTAATGAAAAACACCTTTTTTGCTTTCATTGTGTTTTTTTATTCGTTGCCTCTATATGTACTTTTGGCATCTATTTACTATGACCTGCTCTAATTTTTTGCGAGCACTTGGTCCATTTGAATTGCCCCATATACAGTGGGGTACTTGAATAAAATTGATAAAGTTATACTTTTTAGCATAACCCCATGTGACTGTGGGGTATTTTGTTATGCACATTAATTTCTTAAGCAATTACTGGGAGAGGGTGTTAGTGTTTTTCCTTCCCACACACTTTTAAAAATATTTCACAAGTGTCATAAGTAAAGAAAATAATTTTTTTCTTATACTAAAAATTTCTCCTGGTCTATGTGGTCTCCGTTCCAAACTTTTCTTAGGAAATTTTTTTTGTCTTAGAAAAATAACAAGTTTAACTGGGGGGGGGGGGGGGGGGGGGGAGGGTAGACCCCTTGTCCTATATTTTCTGAAAATTGGTCAAGTAAATTTTTTTCTCTTGAGAATAGAGGTTAGAACCTATTCTCTAGGCTATAAATATGTATGAAATAATAACAAAAAATTGCATATCATTTATTATTACTACTTCTCAGAGGATAACCTCCTACTGGTCTATTGTAAATATTTTTGATTTGTTATGGCTATAAGGACGTTACTCAATATACTTTTTCCTTGAGATAGAAGCACCCATAATTAGAATGAGGAAAGTTCCTTTTGTTATGGACCCTCTTCTAGTCTAGTAGAGAGTGTTACTATTCTTACTTTTTAAGAAAGAGAAAACATTAATCTGTTGCTTCCACCTGATAAAGCATGTAAATAAATAATGCAAAAGTCATCAGGTAATAATCAAAATAGTTTCTATTCATTTCTTTTGTATTGTATATTTTTTAGAAGACTTTGATCTACCATTTTTACAAAAAAAATGTTTCTTGTATAATAGTGGGACACTCAAACTTTTCAAAAGATATGAAGCTTAATAAAAACTAGGCATAATACTTTTTTAGCCACTTACAGTTAATAGATTGAAGCCAATTACTCTCAGGTTTCAATATCTGGGAATAGCATGACTTACCGACCCCTCTCACCATGAAAGGACCTTGCTAGTTGGGTTTGAACTTTGATGCTGACATGCTATGGAGATGATGAGTGGACGCACATATGACCAAGTCCCTTACTTGAAATTCCCTAGTCTTGACCAAGTTTTCGTAAGTGCAGGACAGTGTGTACACCTTGAAGGTCTCCTTAGCCTTGTCTCTATGATCATCTAGTGTCTCCAGATTCACATGCCAAGGGTCTAATATAAGGTTGTTACTTAAAGAAACCCTAGATGAGGGCACTACTAATTCCACCGGTAGGACAACTTCAATCTCGTACACTAGTGAGAACGGGGTAAACCATGTCAATTTTCTTTTTGAAGTACGGTAGGCCCATAGCACCATGGGCAGCTTCTCATCCCATGCCCCTGACATGTTCTTAATCATCTTTTTCAGCATGTTGATTAAAGTTTTATTCATGTCCTCTGCTTGTCCATTCCCCTTTGGGTAGAAGATAGTTGAGATATTGTGCACGATTTGGTATTTATCAGTGAGTAGTCCCATCTCCTTGTATAAAAATTTCTTCCCATTTTATGTGGAAATCACCTTGGGTATACCGAACTTGTATATGATATACTCTCTTATAACTTGGGTTACCACTTGAGCAGTCACTTTCCTTAGCGGGATTCTTTATGCCCACTTGGCGTACAATTATGTAGCAACGATGATGAACGCCTTTTCGTGAGAGGCTGGGCTGATCTTTCCCACCGGATCAAATGCTCTCATATGGAAGGTGAAGGGAGTTTCTAAGTTTTGTATACTTACTGAGGGGTCATGCACCATATTGCCTTATACTTGGTATGTCCTGTATTTCTTCACATAACCAATGGAGTCAACTTCCATGGTTGTCTACTAGTACCCCAACCTCATCAATTGATCATGTAACACCCCATGTTGGAGGGCTCATGGTATTCTTTCATCTCCATTCCTGTAGCGTTCCGTTTCTACTAGATAGAAGTGAGATACTCTCATTTTGAGATAGATCTCATCTGCTCGCTCAGCTGCAACTTTTCGTTCTTCAAATATGCTATGTAAGGTTACCTCCAATCCTAAAATCCTTCTACAAAGTTCACTTCAACTGGCTGGTTAAATTGGGATTGGCACTTTGGACATCCTTCCTACAGATGACCAACCTTTATGCTCATGGTGGGCCATTAGTAGCCCCCCAACTGCAATCGATGATAAAGAAGGATATCAGTATCACCGTAATGCTTCTCAAGAAATGTTACCAACCTCTCTCTAGATTATTCTTCTCCTACGCATCTTAATAGGAACCCCCGGGGCTTTTAAAACAAAGTGTTCCTTGTAGTATGTGGTAATTGGCCACTTTTAATATTTTCATCCTTTGTTCTCTGGTTTCTAACCGATTCACCATCAGACACCTCCAATCTTTCGGTTCTTCACATGGAAGCAGAGACTTCATTATGGTAGGCATCGTCCTCCACCGTACCGTAATGGTTGCTTCTGGTTCATCCATTTCCAATTTTTGAGCTATCGTAGCTAGTGCATATGGGTGTTTATTCACAGTTCACTCATGTCTCTTAATGTTTATTTAAAGAATTGGCTCAGTAGCCTGTGGATATTAGATCTATATGGTGCTTGATTTGTATGCTTGAGAGAGAACACCCAATTAACTTGTTTCACTACCAAGTTAGAGTCCCCTCGTATACATAGCACTCTGATACCTTTTCGTAGTGCTTCCAACAATCCCTCACTGAGGGATTCATAGCCAGCCTCATTGTTTTAATATTCAAAATCCAACTTGATGAAGAGAGTGATCTTCTCCTTCCCATTCGAGAGGATAAAACTAGCATCCCTTATTCCTTGCACACAAGAACCATCAAATTCCATCTTTCACTCCTCCATATCCTCCACTAAGAACGTTGTAGGTCCCCAAAATATAACTTTTTCTTTTGCGGAATTAAGTTATGGATGAATGCAAATCAACTTTATCTTTTTGAAAAATCCTTTTCTATTTTATCAACCAAGTTGTGACACAAATTAACTTAATCATATTTTACCTTGATTAATCATAAACATGCATCTAGTGATTAAATCAAGTAAGTTAAGTAAAGATACTCACAACGCTGGATGTACAAAGAAAAACCCAAAAAGGGAAAAATCCTCGGACGGCCCATGCCAGACAATCACTATGAACAATGGTTTTACAAAGATAGATTAGGCTTACTCACAAACTCAATCCCCACGGGTCTTAATGCCCCTTCTGATCTTCTACCATTCTTCAATAGTGCCCACGCAGAAATTCCGTCTTCCACCATGCTCGTCCAAAACACTCAACTCCACGAATGTCTCGGTGTCCACCGATATGGATTGATAAATCTACAATGTTGAACACGATGTTCGTCGCTTCTCCACCATAAAACCAGCAATCACAAGTCTTCAATGATGAACAAAAGTCAACTTGGTGCAACAAGGATCACATAAACATTATGCTAATAAAGCTCGGATCTTTGCAAACTCTAAGGATGTGTTAAAGCCTTTGAAACCATAGAAAACATGTGCAAACAGGTTTCTGGATCATAAACTATTTTTTCAGAATGCACACCCTTCGAGGAAACTGGACACCTCTATTTATAATAAAATTGAGTCGGTGTCAGAATCTCATTCAAATGAGATGCCACATCGTTCGGAGGACAGTGGATCTTGTTTGAACGACATCAAATGTCATTTGAACGACGTCGTCAGATAGTGTTCTTAATTTAAACAGAGTTTTGATTAAAACCAACTCTTATCCAATTCTCATCCGTCCTTATTTGACATAAATGATGTGTAAACAATTAAACCTCTTTTTAAAACCATTATCCTTTAAAAATTAATATCCTTGTTCTTATAAAATGAATTTTGATTTTCATTAACATTATGCATTCACACTGGTGTGACCTCGGAATGCAATTAAACCTTGAAGATGCGAAATTGCACTAATTAAACTTCGGCATGATTAAATCTTTGTAGCTTTGCCGCAATGTCTTCAATAAATCTTCAATACGTCATAGACTCGTGGGATCAGACAATATAAAATCTATTTATGACATAAACATGTTTTGTTCAGAGAATAAGTCAAAACTACATTAAGACTCAATTGGAAATTTGGTCCTTATAAATATCTGCTTTGGACTATTTCGGGACAAAACCAATAGTGAAATCACTAAGTCGGGCCGTCAAGCTATATAATGCCTAAATCCCATCCCATAAATCCCAAAACGAAAAATACATCATCAGTATAGTATAAGATTCTTCAATAATGGACCGGCAAATATGAAACTGTCTCGAATGTACGAATGTGATGTTGACTGGAAATCACGAATATCATCTCGAACGTCTTTAAGCATACCTACACACATGAAATAGACAAATACCTAGTGAAATACAGAGGAATAACTGATATAAATTAATATGAATACCAATATGTAAACATGACATAAAACTCCCCTTACATCACTGCTGATGTAAAAAACTAGATTGCTCTAATTATTCAATCACAGATAAATAAATAAGACAAAGATTTTTAAAGTGGTTCGGCTAGGAATAAAGCCTACGTCCACTGTTATGTTATTGCTGAATGTTTGCACAATTCTTGATTACAAGTTCTCTCAAGAAATTCCCCTCCTCCTTGAATGAGGATGATACAAGGTATTTATAGCCTTTAGGCTGTACATGAAAGGTTCGATACGTTAAATGACATACATATGAAAGGGTAATACATTTAATGTAGTGTGGGCGTCAAGAATATAATTATTCAATGAATAGTCGAACAGTTGTCCGTCTGGTAATTAATGATATAGCCGAGATGCAGCTCGGACCGCCTTAGTGGCTCGTTGATCAGGAGTTCCTCGGAGCTCTGGAGTACCTCGGGGTGCTAGAGTTCCTCGGGATATCCTCGTACCTCGGAGAGAACATGAATTGGCCGAAGGAAATGAACTTCCTTGCTGCTTTTGTGCCACGTAGATTGACACGTGTCTTCGTATTATTCGTCCACCTCAGCATATTAATTTTGGTATCAACAGAAGCCCCCAATGTTTCATATTTCGAATTTTGAGGAGTATGGGACATTCTTTCTCGGTATATGGCGATATTAAATGACTTTCCTGGGTTTCAGGAACATTGTATTCAAATTTCCTTCTTATTTCGCAGCTTCCGCCTTTATTTTGAATTTTTTTTTATAAGCGCTTTGATCTCCGTGCAGCTTTTGTCCTTTTAGCCGCCGGAAGTTCAGTAGTTTCTTTTTGGTAATCATTTCTTTCGCCGCTTCCCAATGCAGAGTATTTAAACTTCTTAGGTAACCATACCCTCTTCTACGTTTTCCACTTTTCTGCATTCAAGCTTTCTATTCTCTCCTTCTCTCTTGTGCGTTCATCCTTGTTTTCGTTCGTTGTCAACATACGTCCTTTCTTCCTGTAAGATCTTCTTCCTTTCTTCTGTATCTCTTTTATTCAATATGGTTTATATTGTGGAGTCTGTTGAGAAATTTCGTTCTGATTTTTCCATTCCTTCCTCGGTAACTCTAGAGGTTCTTTCTGAGCCTTTAGATTATTTTCGATTGGCTGAGGGACATTGGTTCCCCAGTCTTTTCATTGCTGAATGTGGTTTTTCCTTTTCACCGAACCCATTGTGTCTTGAGTTTTGTCAATATTTTGATCTTGTCCCTGCAAAAATAGCCCCCAATTCATGGAGAATAATTAATGGGGTGCACAAATTAAATCTAACTCATGGGACTCGTATTGGGATCCCTGAAATTATGTATTGCTATAAATGGGCTACTCTAGATAATATTTATTACTTAAAAACTAGGTTTATGAATAGTGCTCTTGTAGTTAACCTCCCTGACTCAAATAGAGATTATTTTGAGCATGGGTTGATCATAAAAAATTGGCAATATGCCCCTTTAACTGGAGATGAAGTATACAACGGTCCCAGATGCCCCCCATATGGCAATGGGATAGGTTTATTTTCATTTTATTTTACTTATGAAATTATGCTTTCATCATGTTTGACAAAATGTATGATTGATATCTCGTTATGTATTTATTTGCAGTTGATAGCAAAAGAAAAACTCCAAAGGAATCAGAAGTTAATATCAAGCATCTGAAACTTATCTGGGGTTTTCATAAAAACGTTGCAGACGAGCACATTAGGTCTACATCATATTTGCTACAGTATAAGAGTTATACAACCTCTTATACTGCTCGTCCTATTGAGCCAGCTTCCACCCCAGAGGACTCTTCTTCAGATTCTCATCTTCCTTTAAGTCAAAGGATGGGTAAGAAAAGAGCTCCTCCTGCTCTCTTCGATGATGTTACTTCTGTTGCGGGGGCCAAGAAAAGCAAAGCTGACGTCCTAGAGGGGACTAAAAAAGTGGATGCTGGGTCTTCTAAAGCTACCGAGAAGCCCCCAGTGGTTCCGAGCAAGAAAAGTGCTCCTGTAGATGTAATTACAATCTCTCCGACCAAGACTTCTTTGGTTGAAGGTTCTGAACTCCCGTTGAGGAGATTGAGGAAATCATCCTCAGTTACTCCGGCTGAAACTGCCTCCTCTCTACCTGCTGGTGGTACTGATGTTCCAAACATCATTCTTCCAAGTTCTGCAATGAGCTCGGTCGTACCCGAGGTCCATGGTATTGATGAAAAAATTCCTAGGGATATGCTGACATCCTTAGTTGCTCGTCACCTTGCTTCAGTAAATTTCTCATACTTCTGGTTTTTCTTTCTTTCTCTGAATGCTTGCATTTTGTATTGACTTTACTATTTCTCTCATCTTTCAGCTGGTGAACTGTTTCAATAATATTGTGAAGAAGGATGAGGCTATTAAAGCTTCAAGCTCCTCGTCAGGTGTAGAGGATGCTCTGTTGGGTTTGACCCAATCTTTAAAGGAATCTCGTCAACAGTATGTTGAGGAAAAAGCTGTTTGGGAGAAAAAGTTGGCTGTGGCTGAAGCTGAGAAGGTGAAGATAGCTGAAACCTCCAAGAATTTGGAGGATAAAGTAAAAGGTTTAGAGGTTGAACATCAGGAATATGATGGCAAGCTGAAAAAGGCAGAGGAAGAGTTATCTACCCTGCGAGATATCAAGGTCAAAAAAGAGGAATTGGATGTAAAACTTTCCTCGGAGAAATTAAGAAGAAAAGTCGCAGTCAAAAAATCTTTCAGTACTGGTTGGGAGAAAGGATGGGATAAGGGGATTGCTGTAATGACATCCCAAGTCCAATATGGGAAGTTGAAATACTTCCACGATGGCTGGGTAGCTGCTCTGCAAGAGTTAAAGGTTAAAGACGATTCTGAGCTATTCCAACGACACCTCCCTGGTCTTCCTCCAGCAATTGTGGAAGAAGAAGAAGATGAACCTCTCTCAGATGAATCTTCTTTGGCTATGGGTGACCCAGTCTCTGCTTCTCAACCCTCTATCATCGAGGATATTTCTTCTATGCCTCCTCCTGCCGAGAAGATTCCTGCTGATCAAACCGTTGTTACCACCGAGCAACCGAGCTCCTCGTCCCAGCCTCCCGAGAAAGTCTTGGGAGACAAGGAAAAGGTGTGAAGCTGTTCGGCATTATTTCCATATTTCATTACTTGTAATCGAACAATGTAATCCTTTTGTGATCTAATAAAATACATCTTTGCTCATCTCTGTTGCTGATGATTTGATTGCTTTTATTTAACTACTGCTTTCTCTTCGTTATTAGTTTTTGGCCAGAATGGAATTGATATATGCTCCTGATACTGAGTTGATGCGACAATGCAATGGATATTATAAAGCTGGTCATACATACCTAAGTGTATCAGAGATTGTCGACATTCTTGGTCCCGATGCTTCAGAACAAGCAGTTGAGGCTTACCGGTACTTGAAGAATTTACTTGATAGATCTGTGGCCAATAATGTGGCATACTACGAATTGATCAAGGAACTTCATGGTTCCATAGAGGATCTTCAAAATCAACACAATGCATCAATGTCTTCGTTGCACAAGGATTATGAAAATAGATATCAACAACTTTCTTCTGAAACAGGCCATAAAAAGATTATCGCTGGATATGATATTAGGGAAAGGACCCTAAAAGGTGAAGTTGAAGCTTGCAGGCAGATTGCCGAGATCCTGGAACAAGAAAATAATAATTTACAGAAAAAGTTGGCTCAATATGAATCTGCAGCGTCATCTTCCACTGCTCTAGTGCCTGTTACTGATGAAGGTTTCTCGTTCTTAGAAGTTAAAAATGCCAAACTAAGGCAAGAACTGGATAACTTGAGAAAATCTGTTATTCCTGTGACTGCTCGGGGACGAGGAAGAGGTTCTTGGGGACGAGGAAGAATTGTCGAGGAGCAAAGTTCTCCAGTTACTTCTCAGAGCCGATCAAGAGTTCTTAGTCGCAATGTTGAAGAGGCTCGCACTCAGTCTACTTTGGAAACTCAAGCGTTTCAATTGAATGCTAAGGATCGTGCTCTGTTAGAAATGTCCAAGAAAAATCTATCGTTGGAAGATCAACTTACTGCAACGAAGTCTGCTCTTCATACCAAGGATCTTTTTGCCAAAAATCTTCTCGAACAATTGGATAGATTGACCTTTCAATTTCATAAGCAGCCCAGGGAATTCTGGATGGCAGGGTATAATGAAGCTCTTGTTCATTTGGATGCTCGTATTGAACACGCCAACAATGAAGGTTATAAGCAGGGATGGTTGAACGCCTTGGGTGTATTAAAATTGGAGCAAGGGCATTTTTTATGGGATTATCATGCTCCAGGGGTACTAGACTTGCCTGTGCCACCTTTCAAATTGGACATGGCCTGGATCCCAGCTCGTTCCATTCCTCGTAGTTTAATTTCAAAATACCTCGGTGATTATAGCCTTCATTCCCAAATCGAAGTATCTCGTCCAGAGCATCTAATGGATACACCTTCAATAATGAACTTCAGAATGCTGAAGGACTTAAACTTTATTAATTCTCCCCTTTGCCTGGAAGATCCTCCTGCTGGCGAAGATCCTGTCTCAAAAGCAAAGGGCAAGAAACCAATAGAATAGGAATCTTAATGTAATAGTCAGCACATACATGTAATATGTAACTTATTTTGAATTTTTAATGAAAGACTTCATTTTTGTTTGTAAATCTATATTGGTATTATCTTATGTTTATCAAACACTTTACATTTATGCATATGTATCTGTTAAAAAGATAACAATAATATTTTGTTGTTCATCGACCAACTTAGTAATAAAAATTTACAAGTATTAGTAATGTTGCCCGATCACTTAATAATAAAGTAATGAGTATAAAAATGTTTAAAATTTTTCCAACCAACCAAGGTTGTTAAATTATGTTTGTCGACCAACTACAGTTGATGGGTTTTTATCCCCGACCAGCTATACTTGGTTCAATTTCAAATATTTTGTTCTTCAAAGAACTTTTTGTAATAATCTTACCTCCCGACCAACATAAGTTGTAATTTGAGAGTATATTTGTATCTTACCAACACCGTAATTGATCATGCTGGTGTACACCTCCTAACCAAAGGAGTAGTAGTGGTAGTAGTATTGGTTCTTTCGAACTTTTTGGCTCTTTCGAGCTGTCCACTAGATATCTTACCAACCGTAGTTGGTCACACTAGTGTCGCCTCCTAAACAAAGGAGTAGTTTTTTTTGGCTCTTTCGAGCTGTCCACTAGATATCTTACCAACCGTAGTTGGTCACACTAGTGTCGCCTCCTAACCAAAGGAGTAGTTTTTTTTGGCTCTTTCGAGCTGTCCACTAGATATCTTACCAACCGTAGTTGATCACACTAGTGTCGCCTCCTAACCAAAGGAGTAGTTTTTTGGCTCTTTCGAGCTGTCCACTAGATATCTTACCAACCGTAGTTGGTCACACTAGTGTCGCCTCCTAACCAAAGGAGTAGTTTTTTTTTTGGCTCTTTCGAGCTGTCCACTAGATATCTTACCAACCGTAGTTGATCACACTAGTGTCGCCTCCTAACCAAAGGAGTAGTTTTTTGGTGCGTAGTGTATTACACACTAGTATTCCCCGAAAAAATTTCAACAGAAAGAAAATGGTGAAACATCCTCGTTTTATTCATAATGAAGGAAATGCTTTACATTTTACATTACTGATAATACTTGCGCAGGTGTTCAGCATTCCATGCGTTCTTAAATTCTTCTCCCTCTAGAGTTGCTATTCTGTAAGTTCCTGGTCGAACAACCTCTGTAACTCGGTAAGGTCCATGCCAGTTTGATTCCAACTTATTTTGCTTCTGAATGACTTTCTTTAGCACATAATCCCCTTCTTTTAAGTCACATTTCTTCACCCTTTTGTTGTAGAACAGAGATGTACGTTGTTGGTAAGCAGCATTTCTAATGGCTGCCTCTTCTCTAACCTCCTCGAGCATATCCAAATCCAGTCTTCTCATCAAATCGCTGACTGGGGAATTGAAATTCAGCACTCTATGAGTTGGGAGACCCAACTCGGCAGGAATCACAGCCTCACTTCCAAATGCTAGCATATATGGTGATTCTCCAGTTGCTGCTTGGGGAGTTGTTCGGTAAGCCCATAGTACTGATTGTAGCTCATTAATCCAATTTTCTTTAGCCTCACTTAGCCTTTTCTTCAACCCATTTAATAATGTTCTGTTTGTCACCTCAGTCTGTCCATTGCTTTGAGGATGGCCTGGTGCTGAATGAAATTTCAGAATGTTCGACTGATGACAATAGGCAGCGAATTCCTCGTTATCAAATTGTGTTCTATGGTCTGTGATGAAAGAATGAGGGAGACCATATCGACAAATGATGCTCTTCCAAATGAACTGATATACCTTCTCGTACGTCATATCAATTAGTGGTTCATCTTCCACCCACTTAGTAAAGTAATCCACTGCTACGACGAGGTACTTGAACCTTCCTCGGGTCGTCGACAATGGTCCAACCAGATCAACCCCCACATGGAAAATGGCCAAGGTGAAGTTATGGGTGTCAACAATGCTTGTGGAGTTCTTCGGATGGAGGAAAAACGTTGGCACTTATCACACTTCTTGGCATAGGCTATACAATCAGCCTTCATCGTCGGCCAGTAATATCCCTGTGTCATTACCCTTTGCAAAAGTGTCCGACCTGCTACATGAGCTCCACAGGATCCTTCATGGATTTCTTCTACCAATTCCTTGACTTCTGATGGATGTACACATCTCTGCAAACCTGCCATAATTCCTCGTCTATACAAAACACCATTAGTTAACACATACCGAGCAACTTTATACTTTAATTTCTTGGCAGCTAACTTGTCCTCCGGTAATTCTCCTTCTTCAATGTATGCCCTGATAGGGTCCATCCAAGATGGTCCTAAATCAAGGGTAATAATTTTCACCGTCAGATCTTCTTCTATGCTCCGACTTTCTAATACTTCAATTGGTATCGTTCTTCGTAGCTCGGTGCTCGTAGCTGACGCTAATCGGGCCAATGCGTCTGCTCTAGCATTCTCCATCCTCGTTATTATCACCAATTGAATGGCATCAAATTCTACCAAAACTTCCATCACCTTTGCATGATACTTCGCCATTAATTCTCCCTTGACTGCATATACTCCCATCATCTGATTCACAATTAATTGAGAATCACTGAACACCATTATTTGTCGTGCTTCCATAAATTTCGCTAAATTTAAACCTGCTATCAAGGCCTCATACTCAGCCTCATTATTGGAGGCTTTGAATTGAAATCGCAATGCATACTCCATGTCAATATCATCGGGGGTGTTTAAAACAATCCCTGCTCCACAACCAACGGGGCAAGACGACCCATCCACGTATAATCTCCATGTAGGTAACTCGTCTTCAAATTTCTTATCTATCAGAGTTCCTCGGTAAAATATCTGCTGTTTTCTTTCATCATCCCTTGGTATCTTTCTCTCCTCGTCGATCATTTGTTCGCGCCCTTTTACCAACCGTAGTTGGTTTGGGTTTGAATATGATGATTTTTCTACATCCACGAGTCCTTTTACCAACCTTAGTTGGTCTGGATCTGTGTCTGTTGATCCTGTATCGTCCACAGGTTGGTCAGCAAGTACCTTTTGTTCCTCGGGGGTATCAGGGTATGTGAATTCTGCTATAAAATCTGCTACAGCTTGCCCCTTTAATGATGATCAGGGTTCGTACACAATATCATATTCACCGAGTTCTATTGCCCAATACATCAATCTTCCTAATTTTTCTGGCTTGTGAAGGGCTTGTCTTAATGGCATGTCAGTATATACAATGATTGTATGGGCCTGGAAGTATGGACTCATTCTTCTACTTGGTTCAATTAATGCCAGTGCCTATTTTTCTAGCTTTGGGTACCTGATTTCTGCACCTCGGAAAGCTTTACTTGTGTAATAGATAGGTTTCTGGACTCCATTCTCCAATCTGATCAATGCTGAACTAACTGCATTCTCTGACACTGCCAAATACAAGTACAGCTTCTCTCCAGTTATTGGCCTGGACAACAATGGTGGTGCTCCCAAATACTTCTTCAAGTCTTGAAAAGCCTTTTCACATTCATCAGTCCACTCAAAACTTTTTCACAGTGTTTTGAAGAATGGGAGACATTTATCAGTTGCTCGGGATACAAATCTGTTGAGCGCTGCAACTCGTCCTGTAAGACTCTGTACCTCTTTCTTCGTCGTTGGGGATCGCAGCCCTAAAAGAGCTTTGATCTTTTCTGGATTTGCCTCAATACCTCGTTGGTTGATGATGTATCCGAGGAACATTCCTTCTCGTACTCCAAAGGTACACTTCATCGGGTTGAGCTTCATTTGGTATTTGTCCAATTGATCAAAGGTCTGGCCTAAGTCAACTAGATGATCAGTAGCTCTCTTGCTTTTGGTGAGCATGTCGTCGACATAGACCTCCATGTTGCAGCTGATTTGTTCGGCAAAAACCTTGTTCATCAGCCGCTGATATGTTGCACCTGCATTTTTTAAACCAAAAGGCATAACATTATAACAATAGGTTCCCCTTGGGGTAATAAAAGAAGTACTCTCCCCGTCTTCAGGTTTCATTTTGATCTGATTATAACCAGAATATGCATCCATGAAGCTGAGCAGCTCATGTCCCGAGGTAGCATCCACTAGCTGGTCGATTCTGGGCAATGGAAAATGATCTTTTGGGCATGCCTTGTTCAGATCAGTGAAATCAACACACATTCTCCACTTATTGTTTTTCTTATTTACCATCACCACATTTGCCAGCCAATCTGGATATTTCACATCTTCAATGAATTGGGCTTTCTGGAGCTTCTCGACCTCCTCTTGTATGGCCTGGTTCTTCTCGGGACTAAACACTCTTCTTCTCTGTTTCACAGGTTTGATCTCCTTATTCACATTGAGCTCATGACATAAGAAGTTTGGATCTATTCCTGGCATGTCTTCATGACTCCAAGCAAAAGTATTCTTCCTCTTTCTCAAGAAAACTATCAACTCCTGTTTTATTGAAACATCCAACGACGATCCTATCTGGGTTATTCATTCAGGATGCTCATCGTCCAGAATAACATTTTCTGTAGATTCCACCACCTGTCCTTTTACAAGTTGAGATTCATCCCTAGGATCAAGGGTTTCAATTTCTGTATCTTCCTCCACTTGGTAAGTAGTAGTCTTTTTCCTTGATTCTTCAAGTTCCTCTTGCTCAGCAGACGAATAGTAGCATTCCCGATCTACTTTTTGATCACCTTTCACAACTCCTACCCCAAAGTTTGTTGGGAATTTCAAGCACTGATGTACCGTAGATGGAACTGCTTCAAACTTCTTCAATCCCACTCTTCCCATGATGATGTTGTAGGCTGACTGCACATTCTTATCCATCATGAAGAAGCGTATTCTTTCTGTTCGACAAGCAGGCCAGGTTCCAATGAATATATCCAACTTGATCGTCCCAAGTGGAAATACTTTCTCGCCAGCAAAACCCAGAAGGGGTCTGTGATAAGGCTCCAATTGAGATAATTTCAAATTCAAGCTATCAAAGCATGAATAATACATGATTTCTGCTGAACTACCGTTGTCTACTAACACTCTTGAAATCATTACCTCTTTCATCCTCATTTTGATCACCAAAGGATCGTCATGAGGGTAAAGAACACCTACCAGGTCATTTTTTGAAAACCCAATGACTAGCTTCTCTTTATTTAATTTCCTCGGACGATCATCCTCGACTAGATTTATCCACTGAATATACGAACAAGCTTGAGCCTCCCCGAGGTAAGCCTTTCTTTCTGCAGTAAGGTCTCCTCCTCCTGCATCTCCTCATGTAATAACATTACAATCAAATGACCCAAAACGTATGGAAAATACCTCTCGTTCAGGCTGCCTTGGCTTCTTGGGAAGATCAGGGTCATCATCTGGATCATCTTCGTGGTCCCTCTTCTTTTTCTCCTCCGCACGACGAGGAGATCTAGATCTTTCTCTAGTTCTATCATCATTCTTCCTCTCACCCCTGCGATCTACATATTTTGATAATTTTCCTCTTCGGATGAGCGTTTCAATCTCGTTCTGAAGGGCTATGCAATTTTTGGTCATATGGCCATGATCTTTGTGAAACTCGCAGTATTTGGCCTTATTCCTCAGATCAGGATTTGTCCTCAGTTTTTCTGGCCACTTGATTTCCTCGCTGTTCTTGATTTCTTTTTAAAACATGATTAATACCCATTTTCAATGGAGTGTAATTATCGTACTTCTTTAGGACTTCCCATGACGTCCTATTATTCTTGGAGTGCTTGTCACCACCATTACCTTTCTGATCTTTCTTCTTAGACTTGTCGACCTCCACCTTAGTTTCTTTATCCATATTCTTCTTCGCAGACATAGCCTCCTCGGCATTCATGATTTTGGCTGCTTTTGCCATCAATTCGGACATAGTTTTAGGTGGATCTTTGGCCAAGGTGTAGTACAGCTTGTTAGGTAGTAAACCACTCATCAAAGCAGTGATCGCTATTTTTTCTTCGTAATCTATGACTTCCAACTTCTCGTTATTAAAACGAGTTATGTAATCTCTAGTACTTTCACCTGATTTTTGCCTAACACTTAGCAAATGTGCTACTCGCTTTACTGGCTTTGCTCCAAAACAGAAATTGCCAATGAACAGCTCGGCTAACTGAATAAAAGTTGAAATCTTACCCCGAGGAAGATTATTGTACCATATTTATGCGGATCCGGTAAGAGTTCCCGAGAATGCTCTACACCTCATCTCGTCGGGGACGGCATAGATGTCGGTAGCAGCTTGGTATTGTTCTATATGAAGTACAAGATCTGTCTTTCCATCGTACTTAGGGGTCACTACAGGTGCTTTGAATTTCAATGGTGTTGGAAAATCCACAATGGTTTGCACAAAAGGTGTCCCTTGAACAAAAGTTCTCTGTAAAGGGTTCCTCGCTTTAGCCATTTCTCCCAGTCTCTCCTCCAATCGTTGAATGGAACCTTTCCATGCTTCATTCCCTTCCTCAGGCCGCCTAGTCCGAGCAATTGATTCTTCTGACATAGCTTCCTGAGATTTATCTCGACGAGTAGCTGGTCGTGATTGTGCTGATCCTTCTCTCAAACCTGATGGTGGCCGTAAACTTATCGATGGAGCTCTAGGTGGACTCATATTCCTCCTTGGTCCTAATCGACTGAAAGGAGACACCCTGCTTAATCTTTCTAAGGCGCTAGTTCTCTCCGGAGAGAGAGTGATACGTTGATCTGTATCCGTGGCTCGTATTGATGAAGTTCGCCCAGGTTGATAAGAAGAATAATTATATTCTTCATTACGATATGACCCAGTACGTCTGGATCGCGATTGCCCACGATCACTCCTTTGCCCTGAATATGTAGGTGCACCGCCTTGAAGAGTTTGAATGAGTTGCCTCATAGATTCTTGCATGGCGGTTTGTCCTTGAGCCAGATTTGTCATAATTCCGGCCAGATCTGGAGATGCAGATGGATTTGGAAGATTTCCAGTATTTCCAGCATTTCGATTACTGGATTCTGGGTTATCTGCCATTGATGGTAAATGATTTTTTATGAAAAACGATAATAACAGTCGTTTCCCACAGACGGCGCCAATCTGTTGATGTAAAAAACTAGATTGCTCTAATTATTCAATCACAGATAAATAAATAAGACAAAGATTTTTAAAGTGGTTCGGCTAGGAATAAAGCCTACGTCCACTGTTATGTTATTGCTGAATGTTTGCAGAATTCTTGATTACAAGTTCTCTCAAGAAATTCCCCTCCTCCTTGAATGAGGATGATACAAGGTATTTATAGCCTTTAGGCTGTACATGAAAGGTTCGATACATTAAATGACATACATATGAAAGGGTAATACATTTAATGTAGCGTGGGCGTCAAGAATATAATTATTCAATGAATAGTCGAACAGTTGTCCGTCTGGTAATTAATGATACAGCCGAGATGCAGCTCGGACCGCCTTAGTGGCTCGTTGATCAGGAGTTCCTCGGAGCGCTGGAGTACCTCGGGGTGCTAGAGTTCCTCGGGATATCCTCGTACCTCGGAGAGAACATGAATTGGCCGAAGGAAATGAACTTCCTTGCTGCTATTGTGCCACGTAGATTGACACGTGTCTTCGTATTATTCGTCCACCTCAGCATATTAATTTTGGTATCAGCAATCACAAACATCTCTCCCCCTTTTTGTCTCAAACAAACAATCCACTGAAAAGATAAAGAAAAATAGCACATGATATACCAATTTGATTTTATGAACTCATATTATGCTAGATAAACAGGAAACTACCAACTAAAAAAGATCAAGAAATCTCAAATCAATAGCTAGGAAACAATGAATCACAAAAAAATATATATTAATCTAAGCATGTGTGATAAACAAACCAATGCAGCAAAATCTATCATCGAAAAAATTGAACTCCATAAACATAAACCCAGTACGTAAATATGAATCAATACACAGCAGGGTGCTGAAACAGAATAACAACCTGAAGAATACAAAATCAGGTCAACCAGGGTTGTCATTCGAACGAGCCAGGGATGTCGCTCGAACGAAATGCGACATCGCCCGAATGAAACAGTATGTTGTTAGAACGATATAGACAAATTTTTCACAATCTCACTAGAAAATTAAACAGTGTTGCCCAGTGAAAAAATATGAGAAAATTCTAACTGGAAGGGGTTCAAAACTGCGAAACGGTAGAAAAACATTAGCAAAACTAAGAAAACTCAAAAATAAACAAATATGAGTAACATGATAACATAGAATCGATGTGCCTAAACATGAACATGGAATGAATGGACATGAACTACAAACAAATGAATCACAATTCCAACACATCGAACTGATCAAGAAGCTCTAATTAATAGCAATCTATCATCAAACTTTATTATATCCATATGTGACAACTAAGGTGTGATCTTAATGAACTAAACAAACATCAAGCACAAGAATTCAGAATATTTGACGATTCTACAAACAGTAGCGTCATGACACAAATTTTCGACTTTAGGATTCTTTGTGCAAACCCATTTAAATTTTTAATCCATCCAAAATCCCTCAAATATATTATTCTTTGGAATGAACTAAACTATTTTGGCCCATTTTGGAATATGATTATTTTTATTGCCTTATGAATTTTTTCGGGCTCTTTTAAACGGTGACTTTTACGACGAGTCAATTTTACACTCTCACAGCCCTGTCCCGTACACTCATCATATTTTCAATGAAGATTAAAATGCTTACGGGTAAACGATTATTACATGCACACCTCCTCCTTATGTCTACTTACGCATAGATGACAAAATTGAGATAATAACGTCTCACCAAACTCAAATATGCATTAGTAGTCAAACATCCATATAAACTCGTGCATGTGTGCGAAGATGGCATATAAACAAAGTCGAATGAAAATGCATATCAAATTAGAAACATCCCCATAATACAATAGTTAAGATCAATGTAAGCATTGATAATAATGACCAAATGTCCTAACCACATGGATAATGGAAGGAATGGGGTCAAAGCACACCAATATGACACATCAAACATGTTAACTTATGATGCAAAAACAAAACAGAAAATATTTTTGGCTTTTTCAAAATATTTTGACTCAAATAAAAACCAAATCATTTTGTATTTTTCTCAAAAATTTTCAAAACCAAAAAAATCTTTTTGTATTTTTCAAATAAGATGCAATAAATGAAAAATATAATGCAAAATGATAAACATGGTGTGACACCCCGACTAATTAAACACCGGGTAGCTACTCCTTTATAAAATTAATTCAAAATGCCAAGTTGGCTCAGTTAATAGCATCACTGTCGAAAACGTTTTATTATTTCTAACCACCTAGTATTTAAAAAGTAAGTGCCAAATTTTATTAAATCTGATTAACATGCAACAAGAGTAATGAATAACTAAATAACACCATTCACCATACTGAAATAGAATGAATAACCATCACAATATGTAAATAAAACCTGGAGGAAAAACTCCTCAATACAAATCCCACAACTGATAAGTAAACTGAAATAAATAACTAAAACTGAATACTGAGCAATACATGCTAGAGTCTGAAAACTGAAATGTAAAAGAGGTCTCTAAAGAAATGGGCAACATGCCCTACAACTAATAGATAGTGACTCTGGAATCCAAAAGATGGAAGCGTCTATGAGAAAATCCCTGTAGCTCCCACAACCAGCTACAGCACGTCACCTGAATAAGAGTCCTATGCTTGGTGTCCTTCTGGCTGGGCACCTAAAATGGTTTTACAAGAAAATATATTTGAAAGCAAATGGGTCAGAGCCCGAAAGTGTTATATTTTAAAAACCTGCAAGTGCTTTAAAAACATTTAAAACATTAAATGTAAAGTACATGTTAGGACGTGCACTCACATTATATTCTCACCTCTCGTCTAACTGTGCACTCCTAACGCAAGTACCCATCTATAACTACCCATACTACTAGCTAACTGACAACATAACTAGATAGACTACCAAAGGTTCTACCCATTTACTCGGTTCCATATAACATAACAACTCTCATAATTAAATAGAGGTTTAATGTGAACACAGTTACTAAATATGCCAATGATATAACTATCAGTTAGCTCATAATATAACTCGAAACAATATCGTAATATTTTTACAACATTAACATGAGGATTTCCATTAATTTAATGTATATTATTCACCACATAAATATACGATACAAGCACCCCGCAATCTAAGCTGTAGTGCACACATACTCTGCTATCCATCCCGGTACATCACGTACATAAGGATCACATATTCCGAATCTCTCAGGAATAGTTCAGATAACACAAATCACAAATAGTGGAGGCGAACACAGTCACCATCACATGGGTCACGCACATACCTACGCTCCCATGATCATGCAGACTTATTAATATCACAATAAGTCCTTCTATGACCTATGTTCATCAAGGTACCAGTCTATATCCCCCCCGTAGGCACACAAGGATTAGAGGGTCCTAAGCGAACGAAACCTCCCGTGATAGCAAGTATGGTAGGTATGTCATACAAACAATCCATATACTAATACTAAGTAAACACACATCTTAGTAATACCGTATTTTAATCGTAGTACATATCGCATTCTTGTACTAACTAATTATCACAACTTATTTTATTCCGGTTCATAATTATACGCGCTATAATTCATCCTCACATCGTAGTAGTCACTCACGTCTCACCCAAATGATTCATTGAATATAACTCTCGTATATGATTTACTCATCCCAACAATCCCAAAAGTCCCAAATAAGTCACTATATCATCAAAGGGATGCTAACTCTACCCTTGAACCATCTTCCGGAACTCCAAAAGTCAAAACAGTCCAAAAAGGGTCAAACTGTCAACTCGTTAGAAGTCTCGTTCGAACGAGGCTTCGAACGAGTTTGGACTGTCAGGTCGTTAGAAGTCTCGTTCGAACGAGACTGTTCGAACGAGATCCCAGTTCGTTCGAACGAACTGACCCTTCTAACGATATCTCGTTCGAACGAGATATCGAACGAAAACCCCCACTCGTTAATAACGACTGGTCAACTCGTTAGAAGCTCGTTCGAACGAGCTCGTTCGAACGACCTGGGGGTTGCTTCTAACGAGATGCCACTTTCGGCCCAGAACTTCCCAAAAATCGTTTTTCACCATTTATAACACTTCTAATCTCTCCCAAAGTCCCTCCTAACAACGTTTTAGGGTCTATAATCAATACTAAACATATATAGTCACATCCTAACATGTTTCTAAGGGATCAATCCATCCAAATATTAATTTAATTTACACCTTTCTACACTTTTTCCAATTATCTCAAGAACATGAACCCTAACTACATATCATCATCAAATCCCAGAATTTAATTCGTTTTCTTTCCTTCTAATCACAATTATAATAAGGGAAATCATTTACCTATCATACTACATGCAATTCTCTTCACAATTTTTAAGTTCTAAACCTCAAACTACATTGGTTTTCATTATCTTCCAAGAACAGTTGAAATTTATCAATTTCTAACATGGAGGAAACATTCTACGAATTTAAATACGATTAAAACACTTGCCTTGGTTTGATTTCTGGTTTGGTGTAGGTTTGGTGAAGATTCTGCAGAGTTTCTTCTCTCCCAAGCTCTATCTCCAATGGTGGCTCAAGGTGGCTAGGGTTTTGATTTGGGGAAACTTAGAAAACCTAAATGACAACCTACGTAGCCTTCTAGGTTAATATGGGTTGGCTAATGGGCTTAATGGGTTAATAACCACATCAGATTTAATCTCTAATTTTCGTCACTTTTAATTACCCAAAAATACCAAATTACTAAAATACCCTTTAAGTTATCGGTATGGTCTAAAATTACCCCGGGACCCAAACTATACCCCCGGCTAGTGTTTTCTGACTATCTCGACCCTTCCGGATGCGATGGCGCACTCAAAACGACCATACGGACTATAGATTTTAAATTCACTTTTAATATCAAAATATTATACCGTGACGCGGCGGTCCCACGCGTCTCAACAAAATTTCTAAAATGCCGTATATAAATCCCACGAAAAATTTTATAATACCAAGTACATATATAATCATATATGCACATGATCAAATACCAATTCGCATCACATTAGTATTATTATTAACCCGGATTAATTTCCAATAAATACGCAATTTAATTAATTAATCCCAAAAATAAATATAGCCAAAAGTACGGGGTATTACGTACTTCCCCCCTAATAACTGAATTTCGTCCCGAAATTCGAAACTAGAAAGTACCTGCTAAAAACAGCTCTGGATAACGTTCGCGCATCTCATCCTCGCGCTCCCATGTGGACTCCTCGACATTGTGATGTCGCCACTGAATACGTACTAACGGGACTATCTTTGACCGTAGTTTCCTCTCGCTTCGGTCCAAAATAGCAATCGGCCCTTCCTCATAAGAGCTATCCGGCTGGAGATCGATGTCCTCCACAGCAATGTGAGAATCAGCCAAATCATCCCTAAGGTATTTCCTCAGCGAGGAAATATGGAACACGTCGTGAATCCGATGCAAATGCTCCGGTAACCCGAGTCTATACGCAACCGGTCCGATCCGCTCAATAATAGGGAACGGCCCCACATACCTCGGTGCCAACTTCCCCTTCTTCCCGAAACGCATAATCCCCTTCATAGGAGATACCCTGAGCAAAACCTGGTCCCCCACTTGGAACTCCCTGAAAAACCTCTTCGCATCAGCATAACTCTTCTGCCTGTCTTGAGCTACCCGAATGCGACTCCGAATCAACTCAATCCTTGCCGAAGTATCCTGAATTACTTCTGGCCCAAGTAGTTTGTTGTCCCCCACTTCTAACCAACATGCTGGGGAACGACAAGGCCTACCGTACAATGCCTCAAACGGAGCCATGCCAATCGTGAACTGATAGGAGTTGTTGTAAGCAAACTCCACCAGTGGAAGGTACTGCTCCCATCCACCCCCAAAGTCAATAATGCACATGCGTAGCATGTCCTCCAACATCTGATTGGTGCGTTCTGTCTGCCCATCGGTCTGCGGATGATAAGCTGTACTCAACCGCAATTCTGTGCCCATGGCCTCCTGGAAACTTTCCCAAAACCGCGAAACAAATATCTTGTCTCTGTCAGACACGATATTCAGGGGCACACCGTGAAGTCTCACAATCTCTGAAATGAAGAGCTGGGCATACTGTCCCGCAGTGTAATCAGTCCTAACGGGTAAAAAGTGAGCGACCTTGGACAACCTGTCCACAATTACCCAAACGGAGTCGTGACCCCTCTGCGACGTAGGCAACCCCGTGACAAAATCCATGGATATGCTCTCCCACATCCACACCGGAACCTCCAACGGTTGTAGCAATCCTGCTGGTCTCTGATGGTCCACTTTGACAAGCTGACAAGTGGCGCATTTCGAAACAAACTCAGCGATATCTCTCTTCATACCGCTCTACCAATACTGCCGTCTCATGTCTTGGTACATTTTGTCCCCTCCAGGATGTACCGCGAACCGTGAGCCGTGCGACTCTGCCATCACCTCGTGCCGCAATTCTTCCCCTTCCGGGACTACCAATCTCCCATTGAAGCGTAATCCCCCGTCTGAGCTAACGGTATAGGATTCAGCTCCCTCAGCTAGCAATCGAACTATCTTCTCCTGACAGAATGAGTCATTAGCCTGTGCCCGTACTACCTTCGTAACAATCTGCGGTGTAACGGTCATCACAGACATGAAAGATCGGGCCACTGCATCCTGGTGTCCCAATTCCTTCCATTTAGCTTTCCACACCTCTGCCACCTCATCTGCTGGCCTACGGCTCAACGCGTCTGCTACTACGTTAGCCTTACCCGGGTGGTACTGGATGTCGAACTGGTAGTCCTTCACAAATTCAAGCCACCTACGCTGCCGCATATTCAGTTCCTTCTGCGTGAACAGATACTGTAGTGACTTGTGATCCGTGAACAGCTGAAACTTCTCCCCCAAAAGATAGTGCCTCCAAATCCGTAAGGCAAATACCACTGCCGCCAACTCCAAATCATGTGTGGGGTAATTCTTCTCATGAGGCTTAAGCTTACGGGAAGCATAAGCTATGGCCTGTCTTTCATGCTGCAATACACCTCCAAGCCCTTGCAAAGACGCGTCGGTGTAAACCAAATACTCAACTCCCGGTCTTGGCAATGCTAACACAGGTGCTGAGGTCAATTTGTCCTTCAATTCATCGAATGCCAACTGACAGGCATCACTCCAGATGTATGGCACACCCTTACGAGTAAGATGTGTCAAAGGTCCTGCTATCTCCGAGAAACCCCGAATAAACCTCCTGTAGTATCCTGCTAAACCCAAGAAACTACGAATCTCCGTTGGTGTCGTGGGCTGTCCCCACTCTCTCACCGCTGACACCTTCCCCGGATCAACAGATATTCCCTGATCGGAAATAATATGACCCAAGAACTGGACTTCCTTCAACCAAAACCCGCACTTCTCGTATTTTGCATACAACTCGTTCTGACGAAATGTCTGCAAAACCAGCCTCAAATGCTCGGCGTGCTCCTCCTCTGTCTGAGAGTAAACCAAAATGTCATCAATGAAGACAATGACAAACTGATCTAGGAAATCCCTGAACACTCTGTTCATCAAGTCCATAAACACTACTGGAGCGTTGGTCAAGCCGAAAGGCATAACCCGAAACTCGTAAGAACCATATCTCGACAAGAACGCAGTCTTCGAGACATCCTCCTCCCTGATACGCAACTGATGGTAACCTGACCTCAAGTTAATCTTCGAGAAGAAAGAAGCTCCTCTCAACTGGTCGAATAAGTCATCGATTCGAGGCAACGGATACTTATTCCGTATCGTGACCTTATTCAACTCTCGGTAGTCCACACACAATCTCAGTGAACCATCCCTCTTCTTCACAAACAAAACTGGAGCGCCCCAAGGTGAGGTACTCCTGCGAATAAAGCCCTGCCCTAACAGCTGCTCTATCTGATCCCGTAACTCTCGCATCTTAGCTGGAGCCATACGGTACGGTGCACGTGCTATAGGTCTCGTACCCGGTAGCAAATCAATAACGAAGTCTATCTCTCGACTGGGTGGTAAGCCTGGTATCTCCTGAAACACATCCGAATACTCCCTGACAACCGGGATCGAATCTAAAGGAATAACAACCTCCTTAGAGGTATCCTCCTCTATGTAATACAGATGAGCGGTCGATCCTCCCTCTGGGCGAGGCATCGCCACTACAAACATCTCTTGCCCCGGAATGGCAAAAACAATGCTCCCGCTGAAGCAATCAATCATGGCCCTATATGCTACGAGCCAATCCATACCGATGATCACATCGTGAACATGCATGTCTAACACTAACATGTCTGCAGGCAATACCAAACCTCCAACCTCTACCCCGACTCCCCGGCATATAAAGAAAATAAGTGACCCACTCCCCAATGGTGAGTCGACACACGTCACTGTGCTCTCTGCCGTAACTAACAATCCTAAAGCTTTCGCGAAGTGTGTAGCAATAAAACAGTGTGTAGCACCCGTATCAAATAACACCCGACCCATAGTGCCATGGATAGGAAACGTACCCTCGATCGCGGGCGGTGCCTGTGGAACTGCAGCCTGGTGAACGTTGTAGACACGTCCATACTGTAGCTGCCCCTGCTGAGCTGGGACTGCTGGAATGGGTGGCAATGCTGCCATCTGTGGTGGTGCAGGAAGAGCGGCGGGAAACATAGGTCTCTGTGGCTCCTGGCGAGCACCCTGCTGCTGCTGCTGTGGGCCCCTGCCCCTATCAGGACAATCCTGCTTCTTATGGCCAGTCTTGCCACAAGTAAAGCACTTCCCTGGGAAATTCCCTCCCCTCTGCCCCTGATGTCCCCGGCCCTGGTGGCCGTTACCATTCCTCCCTTGGCCCTGCTGGCCCTGATGGAACTGCTGCCCATTCTGTCCCTGTTGGCCCTGCTGGCCGTTTGGACCCTGATGGCCCTGGCGGAAACCTCCCTGTCCCTGCCTGTAGTTCCCTGACTGGAACCTCTTGTTATCCCCCTGCTGGGAGCCCTGCTCAGTCTGTCTCTGCCCCTGACCCGATTGTGCCCCGATGGCACCATGTCCTCCGGTCCTGCCCTGATGGCTAGACTCTCCCGACCGCTTGCCCTCGGCCATGTGAAAACGGTGGTCCTGGCAGTGCAATAACGCAGCGTTAACCACATCAGAATATGTGGCCAACGATAGGTTCCCTAGCAGATGCTGGCGGATCCTCCAATTCAACCCATCAGTGAACTTCTCTATCTTCTTCTTCTCTGTTGGAATCTCGTCTGGAACGATATTCAACAGGTTAGTGAACTCGGCCTCATACTCGGCCACTGTCTTGCCCTCCTGCTTCAAACTCATCAGCTTCCTCCTCATCTCTGTATGAACTGCGGACGGAAAATACTTGCGGTCGAACCGCACCCAGAACTCCTGTATCGTGAGGGTATCCCTCTCCTCTGCGGTGGTAATAGACTCCCACCACTGTAACGCAGATCCAACTAGCTTGAAAGTAGCTAGCACCTGTTTCTGAACATCAGTGCACTCATGCATCCTCAAATGCCTCTGCATGTCCTTCCTCCATTGGCTCGAGATAACCACATCTGAGCTTCCAGCAAACTCTGGTGGATGCGCTTTCTGAAAAGCGTCACGTACACGTTCCCAAGAAGACGGAAATGCATTAACCTGGACTGGCGCGGCAACCGGCGCCTGCGGTGGTACCTGCTGAATCACGGCAATCGCGGCATTTACCGCTTGGGCTACTATAGCAGCAACCTCAGTGGCGTTCAACATGCCCTGAACTGGAGCGGGCTGGGGTTCGGGCGTTGCATTCCTGGGAACTCGTCGTGCACGTCGTGGAGGCATCTGAAATAAGAACAAAGTTTATAAGTTCACGGTTTATAAACTTAAAATAGCTGAAGAACGAAGCATACACAATAAGAGTACAACAGTCCTAAAATATAGGGCTCTATATCAAAGAAACGTAGCGGAAACATAATAGCCGTACAGATCCTAAAGGACACTAGAACCTGATGCTCTGATACCACCTGTGACACCCCGACTAATTAAACACCAGGTAGCTACTCCTTTATAAAATTAATTCAAAATGCCAAGTTGGCTCAGTTAATAGCATCACTGTCGAAAACGTTTTATTATTTCTAACCACCTAGTATTTAAAAAGTAAGTGCCAAATTTTATTAAATCTGATTAACATGCAACAAGAGTAATGAATAACTAAATAACACCATTCACCATACTGAAATAGAATGAATAACCATCACAATATGTAAATAAAACCTGGAGGAAAAACTCCTCAATACAAATCCCACAACTGATAAGTAAACTGAAATAAATAACTAAAACTGAATACTGAGCAATACATGCTAGAGTCTGAAAACTGAAATGTAAAAGAGGTCTCTAAAGAAATGGGCAACATGCCCTACAACTAATAGATAGTGACTCTGGAATCCAAAAGATGGAAGCGTCTATGAGCAAATCCCTGTAGCTCCCACAACCAGCTACAGCACGTCACCTGAATGAGAGTCCTATGCTTGGTGTCCTTCTGGCTGGGCACCTAAAATGGTTTTACAAGAAAATATATTTGAAAGCAAATGGGTCAGAGCCCGAAAGTGTTATATTTTAAAAACCTGCAAGTGCTTTAAAAACATTTAAAACATTAAATGTAAAGTACATGTTAGGACGTGCACTCACATTATATTCTCACCTCTCGTCTAACTGTGCACTCCTAACGCAAGTACCCATCTATAACTACCCATACTACTAGCTAACTGACAACATAACTAGATAGACTACCAAAGGTTCTACCCATTTACTCGGTTCCATATAACATAACAACTCTCGTAATTAAATAGAGGTTTAATGTGAACACAGTTACTAAATATGCCAATGATATAACTATCAGTTAGCTCATAATATAACTCGAAACAATACCGTAATATTTTTACAACATTAACATGAGGATTTCCATTAATTTAATGTATATTATTCACCACATAAATATACGATACAAGCACCCCGCAATCTAAGCTGTAGTGCACACATACTCTGCTATCCATCCCGGTACATCACGTACATAAGGATCACATATTCCGAATCTCTCAGGAATAGTTCAGATAACACAAATCACAAATAGTGGAGGCGAACACAGTCACCATCACATGGGTCACGCACATACCTACGCTCCCATGATCATGCAGACTTATTAATATCACAATAAGTCCTTCTATGACCTATGTTCATCAAGGTACCAGTCTATATCCCCCCCGTAGGCACACAAGGATTAGAGGGTCCTAAGCGAACGAAACCTCCCGTGATAGTAAGTATGGTAGGTATGTCATACAAACAATCCATATACTAATACTAAGTAAACACACATCTTAGTAATACCGTATTTTAATCGTAGTACATATCGCATTCTTGTACTAACTAATTATCACAACTTATTTTATTCCGGTTCATAATTATACGCGCTATAATTCATCCTCACATCGTAGTAGTCACTCACGTCTCACCCAAATGATTCATTGAATATAACTCTCGTATATGATTTACTCATCCCAACAATCCCAAAAGTCCCAAATAAGTCACTATATCATCAAAGGGATGCTAACTCTACCCTTGAACCATCTTCCGGAACTCCAAAAGTCAAAACAGTCCAAAAAGGGTCAAACTGTCAACTCGTTAGAAGTCTCGTTCGAACGAGGCTTCGAACGAGTTTAGACTGTCAGGTCGTTAGAAGTCTCGTTCGAACGAGACTGTTCGAACGAGATCCCAGTTCGTTCGAACGAACTGACCCTTCTAACGATATCTCGTTCGAACGAGATATCGAACGAAAACCCCCACTCGTTAATAACGACTGGTCAACTCGTTAGAAGCTCGTTCGAACGAGCTCGTTCGAACGACCTGGGGGTTGCTTCTAACGAGATGCCACTTTCGGCCCAGAACTTCTCAAAAATCGTTTTTCACCATTTATAACACTTCTAATCTCTCCCAAAGTCCCTCCTAACAACGTTTTAGGGTCTATAATCAATACTAAACATATATAGTCATATCCTAACATGTTTCTAAGGGATCAATCCATCCAAATATTAATTTAATTTACACCTTTCTACACTTTTTCCAATTATCTCAAGAACATGAACCCTAACTACATATCATCATCAAATCCCAGAATTTAATTCGTTTTCTTTCCTTCTAATCACAATTATAATAAGGGAAATCATTTACCTATCATACTACATGCAATTCTCTTCACAATTTTTAAGTTCTAAACCTCAAACTACATGGGTTTTCATTATCTTCCAAGAACAGTTGAAATTTATCAATTTCTAACATGGAGGAAACATTCTACGAATTTAAATATGATTAAAACACTTGCCTTGGTTTGATTTCTGGTTTGGTGTAGGTTTGGTGAAGATTCTGCAGAGTTTCTTCTCTCCCAAGCTCTATCTCCAATGGTGGCTCAAGGTGGCTAGGGTTTTGATTTGGGGAAACTTAGAAAACCTAAATGACAACCTACGTAGCCTTCTAGGTTAATATGGGTTGGCTAATGGGCTTAATGGGTTAATAACCACATCAGATTTAATCTCTAATTTTCGTCACTTTTAATTACCCAAAAATACCAAATTACTAAAATACCCTTTAAGTTATCGGTATGGTCTAAAATTACCCCGGGACCCAAACTATACCCCCGGCTAGTGTTTTCTGACTATCTCGACCCTTCCGGATGCGATGGCGCACTCAAAACGACCATACGGACTATAGATTTTAAATTCACTTTTAATATCAAAATATTATACCGTGACGCGGCGGTCCCACGCGTCTCAACAAAATTTCTAAAATGCCGTATATAAATCCCACGACAAATTTTATAATACCAAGTACATATATAATCATATATGCACATGATCAAATACCAATTCTCATCACATTAGTATTATTATTAACCCGGATTAATTTCCAATAAATACGCCATTTAATTAATTAATCCCAAAAATAAATATAGCCAAAATTACGGGGTATTACACATGGTAACACACTCAAAATTTAGATTTAGCATGGGAAGAGCCAAGTGCAACCAAATGAGAACCATGAAGTTTTATTCCTAAGGCTACCAAATCCGACTTCCTTACCCAAGTAGGTGTGTAACAACACATGGGGATGGGGGGAATCGAGGCAACTTTAATCCTAAACTTCCTAACTTTAGAGGAGAATTCCTAAGGTAATAGCAAGACTTTCTAAGATGACCTTTCCTACCACCAAACGTGCAAGTGTAGCGACGGTATGGAAAGTGACCTACATATGGACCTTTTCTAACATCCCTATGTGGCTCTCTCACACGTGCGGGGGTAATGGTAACAACACGATCATCAAATCCAATACCACCCCTATCTCTCTTAATTTAGACGGTGCCTAGAATCCTATCCAACTTCTCACTTCTAGCCTCCAAGTCAAACTTAACTCTAGACGAGTCTCTCAAACTATCCCCCAACTCCTTAATCCTAGACTCGAGTAAACGCCTAGACTCCTCAAACTCTAGGACCTCCTTTTTCAAATCCTGCACCAAACCTCTAAGGGTGTCTTTCTCTTTCTTGACGTGCTTTAGCATCTCCCTAAGCTTCTTCTCCCATGCCCTAAGATCCTTAATCAACGCATCATTATTTTCTATGGAAGACTCTTTCGACTTAGTTTGTAATTTTGAGTTATCCTTTTTCACCTTCATCCTCTCCTCAGACAACTCTCGAAATTCAACTTGCAACTCTCCTATGTCGATCTCCTCAGCCTCGCTCTCATAACCCTCACCCTCTCAGGAAGCACTCTTAACAGCCTCGAAAGTGTTATGCACATGAGTATCCTCATGAAAAGATATATCATCATCTCTCACATGACATTCCATAAACTCAACAATGTGATGCTCAATGGGGGAATCCTCTCCCTCTTTTGGTTCACTATCACCTAATGTGGCATTGTATGCTATCGGTTTCTTGCCCTCTTTCTTAAATCTAGTGGGACACTCCTTAAATTTGTGACCATACAACTCACACCCGAAACATCTATCAGACTCATCTCTCTTAGGCTTCTCACTATTATCCTTAGGGGTGGAGTCTCCCTTGTTCTTGAATTTCTCAAACTTTTTGGCATATTTCGATTGCATATGAATTTGAAGAAACTTTTTGAACTTTCTTGCCAACAAGACTGCATCCTTAAAGTTGGAATCTGAGTCGTCATTCAAAACTTTAGTCTCCTCCTTTAGGGCTTTCAAAGCAATGCCCTTTTCTTTCTTAGGCACTTGGTTGGAGGTAAACATATCAAGTTGAGAGGTTTGGAAATCACCTACGATCTCTTTTAGTTTGGATGAGTCAAGAATACTAAGGGAATTCATAACGGTCACTTTATCATCAAACCTACTTGGGAAGGATCGCAAAATTTTCTTAATCACTTGATTATCGGGAATCTTCTCACCTATGTTAAATGTTGAATTAACAGTTGTGGACAACCTAGTGTAAAATTCATCAAACGTCTCACTCTTTAACATCTTAATCGTCTCAAAATGTGTAGCGACATTTTGCAACTTAGACGCCCTAACCGTGATTCTGCCCTAGTGAGTAAGTGCCACTGTATCCCAAGCTTCTTTCAAAGTTTCACAAGACATGATACGATTATACTCTTCAGGTGTGACATGGGAGGAAATAACGTGCAGACCTTTAGTGTTATACTATGCAATCTTATGTTCAGTCTCAGTCCATGACTCAACGGATTTTAAACTAGTGACCTCACCCTCTCGTGTGATAGGTGGTGTCTAACCCTTTTCAACAGCTAACCAGACACGCTCATCCATGAATTTTAAAGCATTTTTCATTCGCATTTTCCAATAAGCATAGTTAGTGCCATAAAAAATAGGAGTGTGAAAACTATTATAATTTCCAAAATTCATCCTTACAAGCAATAGGGATCAAATGCAAAAAAAATGTATTTCTTGTTGTGATACCAATTTGTAGTTCCCCAAAATATAACTTTTGCTTTTGCAGAATTATGTAAAGGATGAATGCAAATCAACTTTCTCTTTTTGAAAATTCCTTTTCAATTTTATCAAACGAACTTGTGACACAAAGTAACTTAATCAGATTTTATCTTGATTAATCATAAATATGCATCTAGTGATTAAAGCAAGTAAAGTTAAGTACAGATACTCACAATGTCGGATGTACGAGGAAAAACCCAAAACGGGAATAAACCTCGGACGACCCAAGCCATATAATCACTATGAACAATGGTTTTACAAAGACAGATTAGCCTTACTCACAGACTCGATCCCCATGTGTCTTGACGCTCCTTTTGATCTTCTACCATTCTTCAATAGTGACCAGACAAAAATTCCGTCTTGCACGTTGCTCGTCCACAACACTCAACTCCACGAATGTCTCGGTGTTCACCTATATGGCTTGATAAATCCACAATGTTGAACACAATATCCGTCACTTCTCTACCGTAAAACCAGCAATCATAAGTGTTCAATGGTGATCAAAACTCAACTTGGTGCAACAAGTATCACATAAACATTATGCTAATAAAAGCTCGAATCGTTGTAAACTCTAAGGATGAGTTTAAGCCTTTGAAACCTTAGAAAACATGTGCAAACAAGTTTTCGGATCGTAAACTATTTTTCCAGAATGCACATCCTTCGAGGAAACTAGACACCTCTATTTATAATAAAATTGGGTCGGTGTCAGAATCTCATTCGAACGAGATGCCACGTCATTCGAACGATAGTGGATCTTGTTCGAAAGACATCAGATAGAGTTCTTAATTTAAATAGAGTTTTGATTAAAACCAACTCTTATGCAATTCTCATTCGTCCTTATCTGACATAAACGAAGTATAAACAATTAAAGCTATTTTTAAAACAATTTTCCTTTAAAAATTAACATCCTTGTTTTTATAAAATGAATTTAGAGTTTCATTAACATTATGCATTCATACATGGGTGACCTCGGAATGCAATTAAACCTGTAAGACGCGAAATTACACCAATTAAACTTCGACGTGATTAAATCTTTGTACCTTTACCACAACGTCTTTAATAAATCTTCAATACGTCATAGACTCGTGGGATCAGATAATATAAAATCTATTTATGACACAAATATGTTTTTTCCCGAGAAAAAGTCAAAACTACATTAAGACTCAATTGGAAATTTGGTCCTTATAAATGCTTGGAAATTTTCTCCAGGTATCTTCATTTGGAGGCTTAAAATTTTACCTTGGAAGGTGGACAAAAAATTTCCACTACCTGGATCTTGATAGCTTTCGACAATAGGCACTTCAAATCATACTCTTATAAGATCAAGAGCCATCTTTTTGATCTTCCTACCAAGACCATTTGCACAAGAAGGTACTTGATAGGGTTTCACTTAGTGACAATATGGACTGTGTAAGAGGGTAATTTAGATTATAAATGGAGGAGTAACCCCTATTTGAGCATGGTAATGATAGGCTAATTGGCTAAATCATTGGATTAATGATAGGGCATGCAAACACAAAATTAATGAAGATAAAATCAGTTCTAACTCACAAAAGCTCTTGTGTATAACTCAGAAAGTGGTAGTGGAACTTAGAAGTAACTTGGCTAGATGGGGAGAGAAGCAATCACCCTAGATACACCTCGGTAGGCAGGTATAAACACACCAACCACCCTCAAGAATCTCTGTCAAATATTAAAAGCTTCGTAATAAGTAACAATGGTGAGTGGGTAAACTCTATGGTTTGTAATAACTCCCTCCTCTCTGTCTTCCCTCTAGGAATAACTCCTTAAACTCTCAAAAGATCCCTCCTTTCCTCAGAGGTGGTTGGGGTCCTAAAATAGCCCCCCACACCACCCCCGAGGCAACTCAGTCATTAAAATCTATGAAAGACATCCCTAATACTTTATGTCACAACATTAAATGTCTGATGCACTAGTTGTCTCCACGTCATAGACATTAAACGTCAAGACATGCCTTTTGCCCAACCACTGTGTGTTAGGGGGCTGTTATTGCAGAGGTGGCTCACCAACTGCCTGTCAGCCTCAAATACCACGGTGGTTTACTCAAGTGCAGGTTTAACATTATTTAGCTGGATTGTGACATCACCTACAGTAGATGTGACATTAAGTAGAGGGCTATTTAGTTCTTAACTCAACGCCCGATGGAACTCCAAGATACTCCGCTCGAGGTTCCACGATCAGGGTCCTTCGGTGTTTTTACCAGGTGTTTCTAAGATGGTCAGGAAAATCCCCAACAGTGCCTCACTTCTCAATACTCCAAACCAAGTCCCTCTAAAGTTCCCATGATGAGGTCATTCGATAGATCATGAAAGATCTCCCAGGCCCTGCCAAGCCTGGTCTCTCGCAAGTACCGTTTGACCTCACACAAACTCATTATTAATCTCGTTACAACATTATAACCGTTATAGCTTACAGTCAACATAAATAGAAATACAATATGATTAATACAATAAGCTAAATTATGAGTTGCCATGCCAAGCCGCCTCGCTGAGTTGCCGCACTTGAGTTTCCATGCTTGAGCTACTTCGGTTGCTTAATCTTAAACACTTTTGCCAATTTAAGGAATTATCCCTAATCTTAGGATTACCTTCAAACCACCTCTACATTTTCCCCTTCGTGGATAGATTTATTGGAACAACAAATGTCTGCACAAAACTTCTCAATCCAATGAACCCTTCTTTCCCTTGTTAGAACTGCAACGATATAATCTCCTGGAAAAAGTAAAATTCTCCCCGATGTACCTGAGCCGAAGCACCATTATCATTGGGGATTGGGCGAAGGGACATCACCACTTTTTCCTCATGCTGAGCCTCAACCGTTCTAGCTTTATTATTTCAAATTCTCCCGAAAGGCCTACTAACCTTATCAAATACATGTTTGGACTCGTGGTAAGTGAAATTCTCCCCCTCGATGCTTCGTTATGCTCGAAAAAGCAAAAATTCTCCACGATGTAACTGGGTCACAATTCAAACATCGTTTGGACATGTGGAGAGGGGACATTGTAGCTTTTTTGAACCGTTGGGGGACTGCCTTTGTTGGGATATGTCTGACAAAACTTCTGGCACCAAAACTTAAACTTGCTGGAGAAGTCAACCCCCTTCTTTTCCCTAAGCGTCACTTTATAAATGATGTGGCGCTGTCTTTTCAACTGTCGAGACCCTTCCCGAGGTGCCATGTGTTCATTTGAAATGATTATAGGCGGCCCTGCACGTGCCATGGTGGGAAAATCAAACGACAGGTTTCACAAGGTTTAAAAGCTTCAAACATCTCTTTTATTCAAAGCCTTCTCTTTCCTTCTCTTCTTCATCTTCTTTAATCTCCTCGCCTTCTTTTCAGAGAGAAACTCTATATAAACTTTGTACAACCTCCATTGTTGCCCCCTTCTTTACTTAGTCTCCTACTTCTCTAATCTTTTGCACCACCACCTGCTGTTGTGATCCTCTCTCCTGTTCTTAGCCCTCCTTACCCAGTTGTACCACTTATCAGCACTTTCTTATGGATTCATCAAGTATTTCCAAGGTTGTTTCCACTACCCAGTCAGGTTCCTCCTCTATCGCTACTGATGCTGCCACCGCCCTTAGCGGCACTGCCCTGGTCGCTGCTCGTTAAGACCAACTATGCTTCTATCGTCGGGCGCCCATCTTTGAAGAAGAAGATGATAAATTTTCTGAGGCATGCAAGACCTGCCATTTCTCATCCAAGTTCGATCCATTACTGTTGGGTGATGAAGAAGTGGATTCACCGAAGTGAGGCTATCTTCCACTCGATGGAACTCTGCGCTTCCGTCTGGATCATGGTGACTTTCCCTATTCCCAGATCGACTTCAAAGCACATGGGGGTCACTAGCCCATTTTACTTCTTGGCACATAGATATGCAGAGCTCCCACACTACTGCTCTTATGAAGGTTGGGCTACATCGAGCCTACTGGTTTGGCATGTTCACCCTCTCGAAGCACAACGCGACACTTTAAGTGCTAGTCTCCATATGGAACATCATAAGCCACACCTTCTTCACTGCATGGGGGGAGTTTACTGGTACGTTAGAGGATGTCTGTGAACTCCTTGGGTTTGAGCCCATGGGCGAGTTCACCTACCACGATGAGCCTCTGGATGCCGAAGAGGGTACTGATCGGGTTGAGCTGGATCGGATCTGCCGAAGTTGCACCGATCCCTCAAACAAAGCCACATTTACCCCCTTATCAACTATTATTTTGAGGCTCCGACGTCGAAGGATGCTAGTGATGTAACGGGCCACGGTAGAGGTACCTCCCTGGAACTACCAGCCTACATACTTGTACTACCTATGTCGCGCTTCTTTCTTATGGGAAAACCCAATGATCAGCTCAGGAGGGACCTGATAAACATTTCTGTTCATTTGACCAGAGGATTCAACCTACCTATGACCGCCATCGCCTTGGGGTCCCTCTACAACTGGTTGGATCGAACCCGTATTGACATGGAATGGTTACTGGGCCGTTACAACTTGGAAAATTTCACCAACACTATCATCTTGACGAGAATCCTCTATACCCGCTTTCCTACTATTTCTGCAAAGTCAATTTTTCTGCCCGTGAGCGAAGGTATTAAGCCCCCATGCCTCCTATGTTTCCATAAGAAGCAGAGCCGAAAGGAGATAATGTAGGTTTTTGATTGCCAAGACTCCTTCGTAATGAGGCCATACAGTGAGCCCACCTTTGCCCATAGTTGGGACTTCTTTCCTATTGAAGCCACAATGGTCAGATTTAACACGGTTGTAGAAGATCCCTCACAAGCCGTAGTGCTACTATTCACCCCGGGATATGGGGATACACTTATGAGCCTTATAATCTTGATAGATGTAGCAGGCAGTACAGGTTCGATCAGGGGGCTCCTCGACCTATGTTCTAGGACAATCATTCCCAGGACACCTTCACTGAAGCATGCACCTTCTATATTGCAGCCGCGATGCTTGGTATGACATCCACCATTGATGTCCGTGTCACCCTTCCTAGTGCTACTAGTAAGGGAGACGTATCCACTTCTTTTTCTATGAAGTTGCATCTGGAGCAGTTGGCCATGATTCGTGAGTACATCTAGTCCCCCCCCCCCCCAATATCCCCGATCCTTTCCTTTTCTTCTTCTGAGCTGGGTCTAAAGGGTAACTCCGTGCTTAGGGTTGAGTTTCCCTTAAGTATAACTATTAAAGAGTCTCCCCATGAACTACCCCCTCATTGCCCAATGATCCCAACTGCCACCCCAAAACCCAAGGTCACTGCGACCCCCAAACCATTTGTCCCCACGACCGAAGCTGCCACGGGAGAAGGGCCTTCTGATCCACCTACCAAGAAAGCCAGGAAGTCCAAATCTAAGAAGGCTAAGGCCCAAGGTTAAATGCAAGCTCCATTGGAGGCATTCCCAATTGCCTCTGTTCCCCCTCCCATGTCTCCGAAATTGGCTGCAGAGATGAGGAAGCGGATGGGGGCTGAAGTTGCCCAAATAAACATTGAATTCTAATGACGCTCAATCGCCGTTCCTCCTCCGGGTACATTCCCTATGATCGTGGTTGATCCCACAGAGCTGACGACAAAAAGGAGGGGAAGGATGAAGGTACCCGAAACTGGTGGTGCCACGAGCTCCAGGAAGAAAATGCTAGGTACCAAATCCCAAAGGAAACAGATGCATGAGAAGCGTTCCTCCCCATCTCCCTTACCTGTTGCCTACTTGCCACCTTCACCAATGGTTATACACTCTCGTTCTCCCTTTGGATCTGAGGTATGTGTGCATTCTTTATTTCTAATTCTTCTCTTCTTAACATAGCGCCTTTACTTATTGCCTGATAACTTTGGTGCAAGGAGTTGAAGAAGCGAGGGTCAGTCCTCCTAGTCCCCCCAGTCCCGCAATGAGCCATTTCGTGGGGGAACGTTGCAGTACCCCTCCAACCAATGTCGCCCTTCCACATTCTCCTTTGACAAGCCTCACCTATTCGTGTCGTTCATCCTCTCATCGTTCCAGGGATGCCATCACGAGTGCTGCTGAGTTGTATGACCCACCCGAGGCAACTGTTCCATCTTCCTCTGAGTTACCCTCAGAGAGGTCTCTCTTCCCCTTGTTATGGTCGAAGAGAGTGCCCCACGGGTAAATTTTATTCTGAGACTTGCATATTTTATTTGTCCCATTGGTTTGTTTAGCAATTCTAACATGTTGGGTTATTTCAGGTGGAAGTGGAGTCGTTGATAGCAATATTCTCCTCCCCCTGCATTGTCAAGACCCATTACTGCAATTCCTCTCTTCCGTTCCATAACGGGGGTAATCTAGGTGCATTTCTGTCTTTTATCCTTTTTATGATTACTCCTTTTATCTAACACTTGCCTTTACATTTGCATCTTTCTCCAAGTCTTTCTCTGCCTTTTGCGTTGAGTGGCCTTATCCCTTCCTAGGCCCAGGTTGGAGCAGCTGCTCTCATTGAGGCATCTCTCAAAGGTCCAACATCTCCTTCTGATGATGCGCCCTTGTTGGCCATAGTACCCTATGCTGGAGAGGGGAGTGTGCCTACCTTTGAGGCTTTTGTAGTGGGAGGCTCCGCTGAAGCTGCTGAGGTAACGAGCTCGCCTCCCACAATTTCCAGCATTATGGCTCCCGTGGTAACTACTAGTCTCGCTCCCGCTGCTAAGGTACTTCTCTAATTTCTCTGTATTTCTCATCTTCTCAAACTCCACCTATATAGGTGACTTAATCAATGAAAACATTTGTTTATGTTTTTTTCATAAACTCCACCTATAACGGTGAGTTAATAATGCAAACACTTGTTAAGATTTTTTCACAAACTCCACCTATAACGGTGACTTAACAAAGCAAACACTTGTTAAGATTTTTCCATAAGCTCCACCTATAATGGTGACTTAACAACGCAAACACTTGTTAAGATTTTTTCACAAACTCCACCTATAATGGTGACTTAACAACGAAAACACTTGTTAAGATTTCCCATAAGCTCCACCTATAATGGTGACTTAACAACGCAAACACTTGTTAAGATTTTTTTCACAAACTCCACCTATAATGGTGACTTAACAAGGAAATCACTTGTTAAGATTTTTCCATAAGCTTGACCTATAACGGTGACTTAACAACGCAAACACTTGTTAAGATTTTATTTCATAAACTCATTATTTCTTCCTACCTATTCTCATGTTGCTGGGGAGGGTTCTCCACCAGTTCCTTCTCCCATTTCCTCGCCACATCATGAACTTGTCTCCTCCGAAGAATCGATCCATAATGATCAAGATTCCATGACATGTGTTGCTGTAGAGAGAGAATCTAGGTGTGAGATTCCTCTGCCCAACTTGGATCCTCCCGCTTTCTGCCTCATGGTACTCCAACATTCTCCCCAAATGCCTGCCAACCATCGTTTGGTCATCAAGCAACTTATAAGCTATCATCCTGAGACCTTCACGGTGGACTGCCTACGTTCAAACATCCCAGTTATGAGCCATATGCTTCAAGGCATGGCCACTATTATTGCTGAAATTACCAACACTCCAACTGAGAACGTGACCAGACCCCTCCTCAACCAGTTCTTGGGCTATCTGAGGGAGTTAGGTCATGACGGGTTCTGCTTTGACTGGATCATGGCTTACTTGAAGACTTTGAAGAACCAACGGTTAGACAGCCAGAGGGAGCTCTTACGAAAACATCAGGAGAATCAACATGCCGAGGAAGCTAAGTTAGTCGAGCTATCCTCAGAGCAATTGACAAAGAGGTGGAGGACCTCGAAGAACGAGAGAACTTTTGATTGAGCGCACACAGGCACAGACAAGGTTGGAGGTCTCTATCAACGCCCAACGGTCTTGCCAAACAGCTTCTTCGGGTCTTCCTGAAGATTTCTTTTCTTCTCCTGATCTGTGGATCCTCCTGGGTCAATGAGTTTTTTGTATATGTATTTTTCCTTTGTTCTCATGTAATCCTTGGGCGATAGCTCCCAATTTTGTAATGCCTCAAAGTATATGAATGGAAACAGATACTTATTCCCATGCCATTTTGTGTTTATAGCTATTTACATAGATTGTGAAATATGAAATTTTGTAGTTCTTTCATATCTACTTGAATTAAAATAAAAATAACTTGCATACTCATCATAAGAAAGAACTTGTGCATTTATAACAACATCCAATGACATCGGTGGTCAAATATAACTTCCTACACATGATAAATAGTCAACCACTTATTGTTAATCTTGAATGGTTTATTTTCTTCCATTTTTGAAATTAAGCAATAACCTGAGTCATGAGCCTCCTTTACGATGAAGGTCCCTCCCAATTCGCTACAAACTTAGGTAGGGGAAGCCCCCTAATATGTTTCACTGATTTCTTTAATATGAGATCTCCCTCCATGAATTTTCTTGGTCTCACCAAGTTATCAAATGCCCTGGAGAGCTGCCTCATGTACATTTGAAAGTGTTGCATCGCATTATCTCTATGTTCGTCCAGTTCTTCCAACTGCACATGTCTATTCTGAGGGAGCATGCTGCTTTGCAAAGTATATCGAGCCAAGGGAACTTATAACTCTATCGGGAGAATTGCCTCAGCCCCATAAATAAGAGAGAATGGTGAATACCCTCTGGCTTCCTCTTAGTCATCCGATAGGACCATAAAACGGTTGGTATCTTGTCATCCTGTGATCCTGGGAAATCCTCCATCATTTTAGCCAAGATATTGACCAAAGTCTTGTTAGTCACCTCGGCTTGATCGTTTCCCTTTGGGTATGCCACCGTCGAAGTGTGATGGACAGTGGAGTATTTGTATGTGAGCATCGTTACCTATTAATTGACGAAAGGGGTTCCGTTGTCTGAAAGGATAACCTTTGGGATCCCAAATGGCAAATGATGTATTCTCTGATGAAGTTGCTCAGTACTCCCGTGATTTCCCTTCTTATGTGTATTGCCCCTACCAGGTCGAACACCCAAGTGTGAAAAGGATAAGGTGTTGCTAGGGAGTGTAAGTCCACTGACAGGGCATGGATTATATTTCCATGAAGCTAGCAAGCCTTGTACTTTTGAACGAACTCAATAGAATCTTTTTCCATCGTTGGCCAATAGTACCCCAAAGTCATCAGCTCGTCATATAACTTGGTCCCTACTAGAGCTGGATCGTGCGCCTGTTTGAGAGCCTCGGTCACTTTTTCCTTCGTGATGCAACACAGTATCCTGTTAAAGTATCCCATTTGATAAAGCTGCCCCTCTTGAACGTAGAACCTCAGGGCCCTTCGTCGGAGTCCCAGTGCATCAATTTTCTCTATTGGGATAACTCCATCTTTAATGAAGTCAATATAGGGTTGTCTCCAGTCAGGTTGAGTCTCCATGAAATGACATTCTGCCGCCTCGAAGAACAACTGGAATTTATCGTACTTCCATTATAACTCAGCTGTATCCTTCTTCATGATAGGCCAGAAATACCCTTCCCTTTGAATTATTCTATAATGGGGGATCTCAGTCGTTTTTCAATGTTCTTCGTGCATATTCTTCAATCTCTTCCCTGCTTCTTCTGGACCGATGCACCTTAACAACCATCCTCTTGTATTTCTGAAATAAAGGTTTTTCTGGTTTGTAAAGTACTGGGCCAATTCTCTGAGCCCCATCGTTCCTTCACCAGACTCCAGTTGTCTTTTAATCTCTCCCTTCCAATCTGCGTCCTCTTTCATCAGTAAAATTGAGTGTACCATCGAAGGATTTGTTCTTCATTGAATCACGACAGTAGTTGTATCGCTAATCATGATCATCTTCTAAGCAATGGTGGCATAGGCATCTGGGTGAAGGTTCATCATTCTGCGCTGCCTCTTGATCTCGGTCCGATGGAACTGGCCAATGAGCCTCTGAATAATCATTATGTACGGTGCCAGGCTCATGTGTTTCAACGTATATCCTCCATTCACTTTCTGAACCACCAAGTTTGAATCCCCCTTGATGCAAAGCGAACGGATCCCTTTTCGAAGAGCCTCTAGCAATCCCAACACCGATGCTTCATATTCTTCCTCGTTGTTAGAGCAAAGGAAATCTAACTTGTAAGAAAGGCAAATCTACTCCAATCCTTTCGAAAGAATAACCCCTGCTCCTTCTTTCTTTTTTTCCGATGACCCATCGAACTGCATTATCCATCCCTCGGCCGTGGTGTCTAGATGATTGGCGTGGAAATCACCTCCTGGAATATCTTCTTTGGGTGGTTTGAAGGTTTCGTAAGGTAAAATAGACAACAGATCAGCGTACGCCTGGCTTTTAATTGCGCGAGGAACCACACACTTCAAGTCATATTCAGAGAGGATAAGGAACCATCTAGCTGCCCTGCTAATCAATATAGTTCTTGCAAGAAAATACTTAATGGGATCGCATCTGGTTACAATATGAATTGTAAAAGACAACATATAATGTCTAAGTTTTTGCTCTACAAATACTAAGGCTAAATAATTCCTTTCTAAGCTATTATATTTGACTTTTGGCCCGTGGATGATCCTGTTGAGGTAGTAAACTGGTCGTTCTTTCCCATCAATCTCTTGTGCCAGCAAAGCTCCCACATAACTTGTGGTGGATGTGAGGTGCAGCTGCAACGATATTCCTGCCCTTAGTCGAACCATGGTCTGTGGTGAGATGAGTAGCTTCTTCAGTACCTCAAGAGACTCCTGGTGGATTGCCTCCCATTTAAACTTCGTGTTCTTTCATAGCAGCTGCATCAGTAGGTGTGTTATCTCGACTAACCCAAGCACGAATCTCCTAAGGTAGGATACTTTACAGAGGAAGCTCTTCATCTCCTTTGCCGTTATTGGACATGGAATTTCTAAGATCGCCCACTACTTATCCTAGTCCATTTGCACCCCTTGTCGGTCAACCACGAAGCCTAAGAACTTCCAACTTGTTACTCTAAAAATGCACTTGAATGGATTCATCTTTCATTTAAAATTCCTACAATTGGAAAACACCTTCCTCAAATCACTCAGATGGGACTCCTCCTTCCTCAACTTTATGACTAAATCATCGACATAGAATTCCACAAATTTGTGAAAGAAGTCATGGAAAATGGCCATCATTGTTCCTTTGTAAGTCGTCCCAACGTTCTTGAGTCCAAACGGCATCACCATGCACATGAAGTTGCCCAACGGGATTCTAAACGTTGTTTTTTTTGCATCCACGGGGTCCATCTAGATCTGGTTGTACCCTACATACCCATCCATTAAGCTATACATCTCATGACCTGTTGTTGCATCTATTAGGCTATCGATGGAGGGTAGAGGTAACTCGTCTTTGGGGCAGGCTCTATTCAAATCTCTGAAGTCCACGTAGATCCTTATCTGGTTTTTTTCTTTCTTCCCCACTGGGACAATACTGGATAACCAAAGTGGGTGTTGTATCGGTGTAATGAACCTTGCCATTAGTAATCATTTAATTTCTTCTTTGATATTTAAATCCAGCTCAGGCTTGTACGTTCTCATTGCTTATTTTACTAGAATGGATAAAGGCATTACATTCAACTTGTGACAACTTACTTCCTTATCTAGCCCCTCCATCTCTGTGTACTTCCACGTGAAGACGTCTACACATTCCTGAATCAACTCAACCAAGGCCTCTCGTTTCTCTTTACCGAGATCTTTCGAGATGAAGATGGGCCTTGGGTCTTCCCCTTCTTTTGTCAGGTTCAACTGCTCTAACTGTTGTTCCTGCGGCTTTGGTCGATCTGCCATGTAATCTGGTTCCTCGGCGACTTCCTCCACAAATTCTTGTATACAGGAATTGTCTATCTCCATACATTATCCCATTTGATCTATCAGAAAGCATTCATATATCGGGTCAACCTCATCGTCAACTTCCTGGTCCGCCCGTTCACACCGTTACAATCGATACACCACCTTTCCTTCCTCGGTAACGACCTTCTTGCACTGTCTTCCGATAGTGGTGATTATTTTCCTCTTCTTCTCTCTAGATGCTTCGTCCACTATTTTTCTTGAGAACTGACTCAGCACACTTTTTTATTGAACCTCATGCTCAATCGGATCCACTCTGGGCCTCATCCTGTCTTTGAGTTTCTTCGAGATGCTTTGGGGCCGAGGGACTGTCTGGTGATCTTCTTAGGTCATTACCCTTACGTTTCTCGCAACCTTTTTACTCTGCTCATTCAAGGCCCCATCCATTCTCTTATCGAGGTAACCCATGCTCTCTCTATCCTCCTCGTTAGGACCCGGACATCTTCTTCTAACTCAGTCTAAAATGTCGCGTCCACTAAGTGAGCCTCTTCGATAGCTAAGGACCTCTTTGTATCCCTGATGGTCACCTCTATCCCCTAGATATTCACCTTAGCGCATTGGTGGTATGTAGAAGGAACTAGCCGTTGATTGTGCATCCACACTCTTCCTATTAGGAGATGGAAGGAAGTTGCACTTTCTATCACGTGGAACTTTATATGGGAACTCAAATTTCCCATCACAATCCCAACATTAACATACCCAATGGATTTGGACGATTGGTTATCATACCCCGAAATTAACAAAGGCATGGGTACCAACCTTTCTCCTGGAATATTAGTCGCGTAAAAGGAGTTAATTGGCATGATATTGACATAAGCTCCCCATCCATAAGAGTCATTGCGAAACTAACTCCGTTAACACTAGCAGTCACATACAATGGCCTATTGTGAGGGAATCTCATAGCCCTATCGGCATCACTGAAGGTCACTTCTGACACAAACCTCCTCACCAACTTGGCCATGGGTCCCTTCCATTTCAGCGAAGGGCTGCGTCTTTCCTTGTAATATCTATTATCGCCTGGGTTATTTCAAGCCTACTCTCTTTTGGCATTCCTACCTGTTCGAAGAACCAGGTGAACTTTTGGGATTTTGAGACTGCACGACACTCTAGACCCGGATCTACTTCCTCACCTTTAATGTTGTACACGTCCTCCAAGTCTTTGGTTCTTGCTTCATCGTAAGCCAAAACTACGTTGGCCATTCCCTTAGTACAGATCTCTAAAGCTGCTTTGAACTCTTCTTTTTCTCCTCTCTCCGCTTCTTCATCATAGGCCACCAATAGATTGGCCCTATGTGCTGGTAGTGGGTTATTATTGACATTCTGTAGAGGGATTTGCAATGTCCCTACCTTCACGTACTTACCAATAATTCTTCAGTCTGAAGAAACTTTTATTGGGTGTTGAATCCACCGATGAACCTGGCAGTACCTAGGATCCGCCTTCGTTGCCGCACCAGGTTCCCCAACGGGAATGTCCTTTGGTTTGTAGACCGTTTTGCCTTAGACCATTGTGTTGTAACAACTGACAACCTCCTCTACTATACAAGGCAATGGTGGTGGTTCCTCCCTATTTCTTTCGAACTTCCTCTTATTGTCCTTCTTAGGTGCTTTGCTCTCATCTCCTCCTTCGGTGTACCCTACCCGTGGGGGCTGAGACCTCCCCCCCACGAGTTGCATCAGCTGCCTAAACATCATAGGCACTGCCACCGAATTGGGTCGCACCACCAAAGAGATGTTTCTCGCTGCTTTTAAGAACTCCGCAAAAGTCCCCTCGCGTGTCTCATTAATGAGATGGCAGATGTACTCAGAAAGAAGCCCCTCGGCACAAATATGTAGTAACTTGGATTCTTTGGCCTCCTCCCTCACGTCGAGGGATCTTTCTCTGAATCTTCGAACATAGGCTACCACTTCTTCCCCAGGTCATTGCTTCTCTCAACCTAAGCCTTTTATTATTACAATGCGCCCCCAAATGTTCAATAAAGCGCTTAATATGATCCTTTGGGTTCCCACCCTTTCCCGTGTATTTTTCAAAAATAAGAGGAATATAGTCCTTTGTATAAGGCTCGTCATTTTATTCCTGGGGATACAGTGTTCAAAAGTCATCAAAAACCGAAGCTACCTCGCCAGCAGAGATTGCGAGGAATCCTGCATGAACTTTATCATCTCTTTTCTCATTTCCTCCATGAGCGATGCCAACGGGGACATAACCAACGGAACCATGGGCTGAGTGCCCATTGCAGGTGGAACAGGCACCACGGTTGGGGCCGTCGAAACACCTGATGTTCCCCATGCTAGATTCACAATAGAGGGTATGTTCGTTGGGACCGTTCCCGCAACACCTGCCCTTGATGGGGTCGTTGGAGCTAACCCTGGTGTTACGAAGGTGTTAGCCTCCAATCCTCCCAGCATAGTTGAAGCTACTAGAGTTTGTAAAAACTCATAAAACTTGCTCATGAGGAGCGCGACCTGAGTGGGTCACAACCCTGCACTCGTGGAATCTTGTGTCACCCCCGTAACGCCTGTCATCACCCAAATCGGAGGTACCTCTACTCGAGGAGCCCCATCCCTATGGGCCTCCAGTTCTCTCGCAACTTGTTCTTTATTATGTTGCAAGTCATCAAAATTGAGCCTTCCATTAGCATTATCCTGCGCCACACTCCTTAGAAGAATGCCTCCCCAGCGGAGTCGCCAAATGTAAGAGGGTACTTTAGATTATAGATGGAGGCGTAACCCATGTTTGAGCATGGTAATGATTGGATAATTGGCCAAAGCTTTGGATTAATTATAGGGCATTCAAACACAAAATTAATGAAGATAAACTCAGTTCCAACTCATAAAAGCTCTCGTGTATAACTCAGAAAGTGGTAGTGGAACTTAAAAGTAACTTGGCTAAAGGGAGTGAGAATCAAGAACCCTAGATACACTTCGGTAGGCAGGTATAAACACACCAACCACCCTCAAAAATATATGTCAAGTATTAAAAGCTTAGTAATAATTAACAATGGTGAGTGGGTAGACCCTCTGGTTTGCAATAACTCCCTCCTCTGTGTCTTCTCTCTAGCAATAACTCCTTAAACTCTCAAAAGATCCCTCATTTCCTCAAAGGTGGTTGGGGTCCTTAAATAGACCCCCACACTACCCCCGAGGCAACTCAGTCATTAAAACTACGAAAGACATCCCTCATACTTTATGTCACAACATTAAATTCCTGATGCTCTAGTTGTCTCCATGTCATAAACATTAAATGCCAAGACATGCCTTTTGCCCAACCACTGTGTGTGAGGGGGCTATTATCGCAGAGGTGGCTCACCAACTGTCTGGCAGCCCCAAATACCACGGTGGTTTACTCAAGTCAAGGCCTGACATTATTTAGATGGCTAGTGACATCACATATAGTAGATGTGACATTAAGTAGAGGTATGTTTGGTTCTCAACTCAACGCTCAATGGAACTTCAAGCTACTCCGCCCGAGGTTCCACGGTCAGGGTCCTTCGGTGTTTTTACCAGGTGTTTCTAAGATGGTCAGGACAAGCCCAACGGTGCCTCACTTCTCAATCCTCCAAAATAAGTCCCTCTAAAGTTTCCATAGTGAGGTCATTCGATAGAGCATGAAAGCTCTCCCAGGCCCTGCCAAGCCTGGTCTCTCGCAAGTACTGTTTGACCTCACTCAAACTCATTATTAATCTTGTTGCAACATTATAACCATTATAGCTTACAGTCAACATAAACAGAAATACAATATGATTAATACAACAAGCTAAAGTACCGCGATTGAGTTGCCACGCTTGAGCTACTTCGGTTGCTTAATATCAAACACTTTTTGCCAATTTAAGGAATTATCCCTAATCTCAGGATTACCTTAAAGCCCACTCTACAGCCTCTAAATGCCATCAGGTAATGCCTCAGTTTTTGGGCAACAAGTACCATGGCCAAGTAGTGTCTGTCTACACTGGTGAGTCTATACTCAGTACTTGAGATCACTCGTTACAAGTAGTAAAATGGGCTCTCTATTTCATCTCTTTCTTGTGCTAGCAAAGCCCCGATGGACCTTTCCATTAAAGTCAGGTCGAGCAACAACTGTACGCCCACCTATGGTGGTACCATAGTTGAGTGTGATGCTAATATCTATTTAATCATCTCATAGGCCTTCTTCTCCGCATCTCCCCTAAGACCATTTACCTTTTCCCTTCATGAGGGGGAAAATGGGTGGGTCACCTCCATCAGCGCTGGTATAAATCTTCTTACATAGGACACTTTTCCTAAAATGCTTTTAAGTTGTCTCTGACTCTTCACTAGTGGCATCAGTATGATGGGCTTTTTCTTTTCCTCATCAACTTGCACCCCCCGCCGATTTACTACGGATCCTAAAAATTTTGAGGGATTCATCCTCATGTTGTACCTACGATAGCTTTCAAACACCTGCCTGAGGTCTTAGATAAATTTTCCTTCTTTCTTGATTTCACCACCAGGTCATCCACATATAACTCCAATATTTCATGGAAGATAACCATCATAGTTCATTAGAAGGTGGCCCTTGCATCCATTAACCTAAGTAGCATGACCGTGTAGTGAACATTTCCCAATAGCGTGCAAAAGGCAATCTTTTTTGCGTCCCCTGGGTGCATCTTGATCTAATTGCAGTAGACATACTCGTCCATGAAACTGTACATATCATGACCTATGGTAGCATATACTAGAATATCAATATTTGGCAAAGGAAACTCATCTTTAGGTCCTGACTGGTTCAAGTCTTGGAAGTTAATGCAAATTTGGATGGCTATTATCTTTTATTTCCACAGGTACAATGCTAGAAAGTCATATAGGGTGTTGAATGGGTTTGATGAACCCTACTGCCAATAATTTATCCACTTATGCTTTTATCTTAAATTTTAGCTTAGCCTTGTATGTGGGGTGGCTTGTCTAACTGGGAAATCATTAGGAAGAGCATTTAGTTTATGGGAGCTCACATATGGGTTTATCCTACGAATTTATGTTAATTTCCAAGAAACAACATTGGTGAATTATTTGAGCAGTGCAATGATCTTTGCCCTTTGCTTTGGGTCCAAACCTTTGGAAATTAGAATATGTTTACATTCTTCCCTTTCTAAGCCTGTATTTATCTTTTTCAGCTCCTGTAGTTGTCTCTTGGACTATCTCGCATGCATTTAGGTGCCTCCTCAGGTTCCTCTATATTCACTATAATATGTTACTCATATACCACAAAACACTCTAAGGCCATGCAATGCTCTCATCCCAAAACGTCACCTGCACAAACCGTTATAAGAGGTATATAACTTTTCTGTCTGGAAGGATGACCTTATACATGTTGAGGGGGATTGGCTACCTCCACTACTTTCCTCTTTCCTTTTTCCATATGGGGGTTCACTATTTATCCTAAGTAATCATGAACACACGTCCTTGGTTGGGCACCTTATCTAACCAGTTGCATCCCCTCTAATTTTCTCGTTTAACTCTTTCTCTCTTCGTCAAGATCAGTATAAAATGTTTCATTGACCAGATGGTCTTCCTTAACCAAAAATGGATTTTAGGTTGCTTTGATTATAATCTTGGTACCTCAAACATTAGCTTTAGCACATTGATGATATGTGGAGGGCACTATTCCATGAGTGTGCATCCACACTCGCCCTATGAGCAGTTGGTAGCTTATTTTGGCATTAATGACATAAAATTTAATATGAGAAGTGAAGTTCTCCATCTTGATGCCCACATTCACGTACCCAAGTGACTGCATGCCTGCGCTGTCAAATATCGAAATCATTAGTGGCACGAGAACTATTTTTTCCAGAGAGATCATTGTCTAGTATAGCATGCTAATTAGGATAATGGTTATGGAAGCTCTTTCGTCCATCATTGCCTTGGGGAAAGAAATACCATTAATTATGGTTATCATATAGAGTGGTCAGTTGTGAAAATATGTAGGGGGAGTCCTCATCGAAGGTTGATTAGCTGGGTCGATTCTGTACTTAGCAAAATACTAACTAAAAAAGGAAGATGAAGACCCCTCGAAGGACCTCCCACGAAGACCCTTCACAAACACTCCCCGAAGGAATCCTTTCGAAGACCAAAGTTATTCGAGTGACAATATTTCGTAATAAATCATAATGTATTTTATCTTGTAATTTACTTGTTGAATAAGATTACTTTGTAATATGGGCGAGCTTGTTTGGTACCCTCGAGGAACCATGATTAGCGGGGCATGGGAGAGCTCAAATGCTCTATCGAATGACCTCCTCTTGGGAACCTCACAGGGATATGGTTTGGAGGATTGCAAGCAAGGTAACTTTGGGAAAACAATAGCCAACCCTCTTAGAACACTTGGGAAAAACTTCACTCGGCATAAATGGTTGCTCTAGCTACTTCTTGCGGAGTTACCACGACTTCAACATATTAGGAGGAAGCTCCTCGAGGAACCTCAATCTTGTATGTTTTTCTTAGAGATAGTTCCTAGACAATAAATAGCATGCCTAATGATCAAGATACTTCCATCCAAGTAACCTCAAAACCATACACCATCCCTTTGGTTGATGTGACCACAAGTCTAGTAGGGGTCACTATTCTCCTACTTTATGACATCATAGCGTCTGGAATTTAGGGACTCAAAGTTATGGCTCTCAATTGAGTTTTATCCTTAGGATAGCAGGCCTAGTTAGACAAATCTCATTTTATAGCCATTTTAAGGTAAGACTTTGAGCCGTCACATCACATCCTCATTAATACCACCATGCTTCTAATTGGTTGAGCAGTTTTCGGCCAAAATACAATACTCCATGAATTTAATGCAATATCTTTGACATTAATACTACGGTACTTCAACATTCAATGATGGTCAATGACATATAATGCCAGCAATGTTACTCGAGTAACCTTTCCTTCATATAAATAGACCAACCAAATAGTTTACACAGACGAAAATTCAGATCTAGAATTTATGTTGGATTCCCCTCATACACCAGAGCTTCTGTGAGAACATTGATTGTCCAAACATTCCTCTTGCACCCATTATTGTCCTTATTATTGAGCACTAACTGAACTTGAAGTTCTTTCCATTCTTTTATTGTGACAAGAATGCTTGCTCTTTCTCCCTCTGACTATGTTACTTGTTGGTCCCACTTAGTTATTGTGTTTTATGGTGCAAAAGATATCATTTAATGCTAGCTTCATTGTTCAATGTTACTGTCTCTCTTTCCTCATTTATTGTCCTTATTAAACATAGTCTTAAGCATTTATCACGCTCTTGATGAGGGGTTATGATTCGCTTGATACTAATCGTATTCCAAGAACCCACATCTTACACTTGGCACCTTTGCTAGGGAGGTATTCTGTTTTGAAAAGATGGCAGAGGATAATACTTCCAGAACCATTGATTTTGATGACATTCAGCGTGAAAAGGAGGAAAATCTCACTCTATTACCTTAAGTAACAAGAGTAACACAAGCAGAACCTAGCACATATGCTATTGGTGTGACGGAGATGGTCGGCATGCCGACAAGAATAAGCTCACTACAAATGATGAGGATCATGGGTTTATTCGTAGCGTTCATCAAAACCCCAGGGGCCCAGGGGATGTTAAGAATCACTGGAGTAGAAAACTCTTTCATGATTCCACTGATGGGAATACCAGCTCCCTCTATCCCGGGGGGATTGCCACACCTACCTTCAATACTATTCCTCCCACTGCTCTATCTCCTACTATTCCACCTATAACAATATAGCCAATGGTGTAAGTTTAGGGAATGGCTTCAACGGTACCTACAATGACTGGTGGTGTGGGGAGGAGTGCACCGACTGCACCGAAAAATCTTGCTGTGGTGATAACACCGCCAACTAGTTCCCTACCCCTAACATAGAGGACATGAAGAAGGAGGTCTTAAAGTTCATAGCAGTGTCCAAGGCTCGAGGAGATAGTTCCTCGGTGTACGATGGCTTTTGCACTCCGTACCTGGAGGAATATAATAATGAACCCTACCCATTAGGGTATATTCCACCAATCTTTGAAAAGTACACAAAAAAGGGTGAAAATCCAAATGAACACGTGAAAAGGTTCATTGAGAGCCTTGGATACCATTGTAAAGACAAAAGGCTGAGGTTGAGGGAGTTTTCAAAATCTCTAACAAAAAATGCCTAGATGTGGTACTCCCACTTGGCCCCAGGTAGCATGTCTTTCTGGGACTAATTGCATTTTTGGTATGTAAAAAAGTTCTTTTTGGCTGAAGACGAGTTTACACTCATGCACCTGGCGCACAAGAACCAAAGTCATGAGAATATGTTGTTGCCTACATGAGGAGGTTTTGTGAGAACTCTCAAGATATGAGAGAGGAAATGTGAGAAGATAGGCTTTTGTAAGTCTGTGTAGAGGGGCTACTTCCAGAATATATTTGACATCTGATCAATGAGACACGAGAAGGCACGTTCGCAACATTCCTAAAAGTAGTAAGGAATATTACCCTAGTGGTAATACCCAGACCACCCCACCTGCCTTGGTAAGTTTATTGCTACGACCATCAGTTACCTCGAGGAGGGGAATACCCTTGAGGATACATTATACAGACGATGGAGGAAGGGGTGAAGGTTGTGGTGCTTGAGGAAGAAGGGTAGAGGAAACAAGAGGATATTTGAAGGCAAAGAGGATCCCCCCGAGTTAACATGCACAGTGGAGCAAGATCTAAACCCATATGATCTCATGGTTAAAGATAAAGTTTATAGAACAATCGACACCAGTACGATGTCGATCTCTCGAGAATATAGAGAAAAGCTAAATTTTTATGCACTTCACAACAGAGTGAACCACCCGACCAAGGTATGTTTTTTATTAAGGCAGTTGATTGACAATAATTTGAAGAAATGAGATATTGAACTACCCAAGGTAATTTGACTAATAATCCTTTATCGACTCACAAGGCCCACACAGATAGTGCTTTCGATGTAGAAGCTGAGCAACTATTGAAGGAGTAGTGGCCCTCGATAAAAACTCTGAGGAATCTATGGAGGAAATTACCTTCAAGCTGGTTTACCTATGATTAGAAGAAGAGACATATTAAGGGGATGAACATGAAGATGAAGACGACCCCATTAATAGTTTGAGCAGACAAATGGCATCTTGCTCTCTAAAATTAGTGAATTCAGTGATAGCCTATGATGGGGCTGCTTACAGAGATACGGAGAAAGTTTATGAACTCGAAGAGGAACACATGGATGCTTGGGTTGAATGCAGAACGGTTGCACGTTCGCAGAAGTTTAGTTAGTTCTTCGACCAAGTTGGGCTCCCTGAGCACTCGCGATTGGAAGACACGCGACCCTTCTTAGATTTTTCTAGGAAGAAAATGTAGCCACACCTTAAATGGAAGGGGCCTATGGCCATGTTTGCGAGGAGGTGTCTCTATGAAGTTACGTTTTCAGAAGCAGATAGATTGGTTAGGTATCCCCACAACTTGCCTTTTTATGTTACAGTCTCCGAAAATGATTGTGCTTTCACTTGTGTGCTGTTGGATGGGGGAGCATCCATTAATATAATGCCTGTCAGATATTTTTATGATATTGGCCTATTTGAGATAAAGATAATACCGCACTCATTGGCATCTCGGGGTATGATAATCAGTCATCCAAATATGTGAGGTACGTTAGCATGGGCATCATAATGGGGAATATCACTTCTCATATTAAATTCCACATTATGGATTGCGAGCCATCATATGAACTGCTAGTATATAGGGTGAGGATGCAAAACCATGGGTTGGTGTCTTCTACTTACCATCAATGCACCAAAGAAAATATAAAGGTCAAAGAGGTGGTGATTCGAGCATCCAAGAATCCTTTCACAAAAGAAGAAGCACACTTGGTAAATGCCTCCTTATACACCAAGTTATCCGAGGAGGCCACAGTGGTAACGAAGTATTCTGAAGGAATCGGGATTCCAAGCACTGGGGAGAGAATGCATGCCCCTGCTCGACAAGTAGTGACCTATGAAGAAGAACGTGATCAGGAAGTAGTAAGGCCCCGCAGTTTGTCAAGGAAGTTGCGTGACCAAATGATGCCACACATTAATCCTATTAAGAACCAGGTCCAGAGCCATAGCGTGCTAAATAGACATTGTACAAGAGAGTTAGAAGAAATTTTTTGGAAAAGGTCTCATAGTGAATAAATCTCCCGAAAGTGAAAAAGAGTAGTTTTGTCTAGCGACATAATTATTTAGAAATTATGAAGGTGAGAGCGGGCAGCCGAAGGCCTTGACGATGAGGCTGACCCGATTTATGAATATTTCTTGGTAGATAACCAAGAACAATGCTTAGTTATTGACAACTCGAGCGTCCAAGAGTTTGTAGAAGAGGTGGAGGAGGATCTTGAGTGCATGAAATACAGACTCAGGTCATAAATTCAAGAGTTAGAAAAGATAGACTTGGCTAAGGAGGGTGATGACCCTATACCTATCTTCATCTCGAAGGATTTTAAAGGGGAATCTCGATAAAGTTTTATCAAGTTGCTCTAGGAATTTAAAGACGTCTTAGTGTGGAAGTATAACGAGATTCCTAGGGTTGATAAGGAGGTGAGCTGCCATAAGTTAAACATTTTATCCTCAGTTATCATAGTGAATCAGGCCACCCGAATATACAAGGCATAGTTGGATTTAAAATTAAAAGAAGAAGTTCAAAGTCTTTTCACATTCAGTTTCATTATTCCCATCCAACACCCAATTTGGCTGTCTAATATTGTGGCCGTGGAAAAAAAAAAAGATAACATACAAATCAGGATCTGCGTAAACTTCAGGGACCTGAATCGTACATGCCTGAAAGATGAATTCACGTTACCTTTTATAGATAGCTTAATAGATTCAACTATGGGGAATGAGATGTACAACTTTATGGATGGTTATGTGGGGTATAACCAGATCAAGATGGATCCAACTAATACTAAGTAGATTACTTTTCGAACACCTTTGGGAAACATCATATACACAGTCATGCCTTTGGTTTGGAAAATGTAGGATCCTCTTATCAGAGGACCATGATGGACATCTTCCATGACCTATTCCTTAGGTTGATGACCTGGTTATCAAGTCTAGAAAAGAGGCTTCTCACTTAGATGACTTTAGGAAGGTGTTTACCTGATATAGAAAGTATAAGATGAAAATAAACTCTCTCAAATATGCGTTTGGGGTAACAAATAGGAAGTTCCTCGGGTTTGTGGTGAACCAACAAGGCGTCCAGATAGACTTGAACAAGAAACAAGCCATTCTTAATATACCAAGACCAAAGTTGATGAGGGAGTTAAAGATATTCTAGGGAAAAGTATCCTACTTGATGAGGTTTGTGCCAGGGCTAGCTGAGGTGACTCACCTGCTAATGGAGCTGCTAAGAAAAGGCTCCAAGTTCTCATGAGAACAGATGCACCAGGACACCATGGACAATCTAAAAACGCTCCCCACATCTCCTCATACGATGATCCCTCAAAATGTAGGTACTTCTTTACATTTATATCTTACATCTACTAAATGATCTATTTTGGCATTATTATCCCAAGAGACGGACAATATATAAAAACCTATTTATTAATTTATCAGGATTATACATGGTCCAGTGTCCAAATAAACTAGCATCGAGAGGCATTGTTTAGCCCTTGTATTTATAGCGCAAAAACTTAGGCATTACTTACTGTTATTCACAGTCTAAATTATAACTAAATATGATCCCATAATGTTTTTTCTTGCTAAAACTGTACTAATATGCAGGGCAGCCCGATGGTTCTTAATCCTCTCATAGTATGATCTTAAATGCATAGTTACTCGAGCTATCAAAAGTCGAGCTTATGAAGATCTCTTAGCCATCTTTCCTTCTGGGACGTTCGAGCCACCTAGGTAAGAGCTTTCAGGCGATGATCTCAAAGATAACTTTTTAATATCTATCCTGAATGAATGGAGCATTGAATTTGATGGCTTCTCGGTTGAAAAAGAGGGAGGAGAAGGCATCATTTTGAGAAAGAATGAGGTAAAATTTTGTCTGTCGTTCAAAACTGGATTTTAAATGTTCGAATAATGAAGTTTAATATGATGAACTAGTGCTAGGACTACTCGAAGCTCTTAGAACGGGCATCCAATGCTCAAAATAAAGGGGGACTCCAACCTGGTGGTTAAACATGTGATGAGCGAGTTTTGTTTAAAGCACATGAGCTTGGTACCTTATAGAACTATCACATAAAGGTTTCTCAGGAAATTTGAGGTGGTAAAGATCAAAAGGCACTCGCGAATGATGAATAACCATGCTAATGCTTACGCCACTATTGTCCAAAAGATTACTTTTGATGGAGGGTCAATAGAAGTTTGAATCACCAAGAGGACATCTCCCTTGACCATACTGAAAATGCTACCCGTAGATGATAACAATGATATAAGGGGCGAAATAAGGAAGTAAATGGAAATAGGTGAAGGCCCACTGAGTTTGGTTGACCTCGTAGAGTACTTCGTTTCTAGGGAGAACTTGTACTTCAAAAACAAAGGAGGTTGGTTATCCAGATGTGTGGACCCCGAAGAGGCCAAGAGAAGATTGATTGAAGACCATGAAGACAACTACAAAACCACAGAGATCTCTTTATATATAAGGTTCCAATGATTAGGTTACTTCTGTAATTCGATGAGACAAGACGTTGTGATTATACAAAGGGACTGTGGGAAATGTCAGTTGTTTTACCAAGCGACGAAGTGCAACTTCATCAATCAACCTCAAGATTAGAGGCAACTATACATGAACATATTGATGGATGGAGTGATGCCGACAGACAAGAATGATGTTATGAGGCTAAATATGTGATGACCTAGATATTATTTCTAAGAAGGGTAGTTGTACCGAAGAGGCTATCATGATAGGCCTTTGAGGCGCATTAGCAGTCCTTTATGTGATAGTTCTATAAGGTACCAAGTCAACTGTAGCATCGCGAGTGCCTTTTGATCTTTGGGAGGAAGATGAAGAAGTGCTAAAGCAGTCCCAAAGGTCCCAAAGGTCATCATATAAGGTACCTTATTCATCTTCCTCCCAAAGGTAATTTTTAAAGATCGTGGGCCTGCTTTAGCACTTCTTCATCTTCCTCCCAAAGGTCTTCGTCTCAAACAATAGAAGTTCTTTTTTTTTTAATAATGAAGTAAGATTACTCACAAATAAATAATCCATCATCCACCACAAGTCAACTGTAGCATACCCAAAGTGCAACGGGTAGGCAGAAGCTACCACTAAGACTTTGGTGAATATCTTAGCCAAAATGGTAGAAAATTTCTCAGGATTATGGGATTACAAAATACTCGAGGTTCTATGGGACTATCGAATGACTAAGAGAAAACCGATAGGGTATACCCCATTTTCCTTGGTTTTTGGTGCAAATGATGTTTTTACCAGTAGATCTCCAGGTACCTTCTGCTCGATCTAATTTATGAAGTGACATGCTTCCCCATAACCGATATGTACAACTTAAAGCACTAGAGGAGCATAGAGATAACGTTGCAAGGCACTTTGAAAGGTATGAAAAATAGTTGTCCAGATCTTATGATCAAATAGTGAGACCAAGGAAGTTCAAGGATACCTATTCTTGAAATATTGCATGAGGCATATCAGGGGAATGTCATTACCTAAGTTTGAAGCCCATTAGGAATGCCCCTGCATCGTTTGAGCATATCATGATTCAGGTTATTGTGAAATATCTAAAGTGGAGGATGATGTCAGTTTCAAATTGAAGAACAAGTGGCTAAAAATTTACTGTGTTTAAATGTGTTCGATTTACACCCAACACTTCAATCTAGTTCATTATGTTTTGTTAGTACTTTTTCGGGAGAATATTCCCTGTAATGTTGGGTTATCTATATAATATGAAAGTATAAAGTCATTTTTATTTTGAAAGCTTTGGACCATTTTTTCTTTCTTTATTATACATAATGTAAAGTGTATGGATGTATTAGCTCATTCAACATTTGGGCAAGACAAAAAAGGAAGAGAACCAAATGCAAAGTAATTTATTCAAATAATGAAAGAAGTATTGAGTTACATGCCATAAAAATCCCAAGGTAGTAAAAACACAAAAGAAGGGGTAAACTTAAATAAAAAGTTGCTAAATATCATGGGCTTCCATTATTAATTACAAGTTAGCCGAGCCAAGAAGACGATGGTGGTGTTGAGGAGGAATCTGCTCAAGGTTATTCTGGTCGAAAACTAAATATGTTAAGTCCTTCTGACGACACCCATTTCTTTGTTGAACATCATCAAGTTTTTGCTCAGACCTAAGTAATTCAACTTTTTCTTCGGTAACAACATTACGAACATCCTCAACCTTTTTCTCAGATATAACCATTTTAGCCTCCAAACTTACTAGTTCCTCTATGATTGCCACCTGGGAACGCTGAGAGATTTGCAGCCGAGCATAAAGAGCAGGTAAATTAGCTTTCTTAAAGTCGCGCAGAAGTTTCACCAACCAAGACAATGAAAACTCATTGCTCAAAAGAAGATTGTCTTTCCCCAATAAAACCTTAATGGTATCAAAACTCAAAGACTCCGAATGAGTGATGAGGATTTCATTTAAAATAATGGTTAGGACAAGCAATCTACAGGCCATCATCACGGGTATGGTTTGGACGCTGCGAGGGGCAAAGGTTGATGGAAATCAATCTAAGAGCTGATCAATCAATGCGCGAGGACCAATAATCAGGATGTGGGGAAAATCGAGAATTTTTTTCCTCATAACTACCTCAGGAGATACCTCAGGAGGATGCACACTGAAAACACTATCACTGGCAGAAGGAAGAGGCATTATCACTTTCTTATAGCCCGTAAGCATATATTTTGGGCACTTCACTATTGGTTGGAGCCACTAACTGAACCTACAAATCGGGGGCCTCGCCCATCGTCACCAACCCAGCCACTATCCTTGCTTACACAATCTCATACGCAATACCATTAATTTTTAAATCACACGCAGTTGACTGCTCAACTTCAATCGAAAATACAAGAAATTATGAAGTCAGAGAAATATACAAACTCGCTTATGAGAAAAATTAAATTCCAACATTACTTAGCCCGCCTAACCCTCGGTTATGGGAGATTTAAATTCCAACATTACTTGTCCCCATAACCCTCGGTCATGGGAGATTTAAAATCCTCCATTACTAGGCTCGTCTGACCCTCGATTATGGGGGATTTAGGGTTTAACATTACTTAGACCACCTGACCCTCGGTTATGGTAGATTTAAAGTCCTACATTACTAGGTCCGCCTGACCCTATATTATGGGAGATTTAAAATACAACATTACTTGGCCCGCCTGACCCTCGGTTATGGGATATTTAAAGTCCAACATCACTTAGCCCGCCTGACCTTCGGTTATGGGAGAATTAAAGTCCTACATTACTAGGCCCTCCTGACCCTCGGTTATGGGAGATTTAAAGTCCTACATTACTAGGCCCGCTTGACCCTCGGTTATGGAAGATTTAAAGTCCAACATTATTTTAACCTCGTAACCCTTGGTTATGGGAGATTTAAAGTCCTACATTACTAAGCCCGCCTGACCCTCGGTTATGGGAAATTTAAAGTCCTGCTTTACTAAGCGCTCCTGACCCTCGCTCATAGGAGATTTAAAGTCCTATTTACTAGGTAAGTCTAATAATATTTAAATAGAGGAGTTAACTAAAAGAAGAGGTGATACCATACCTCTAGTTGAAGACCATCGGTGAATTGCTTAGTGGACATTTTCACTAAATCCTCCACTTCATGAAAACCTCCTGGATCTACCAAAGGATGTTTCTCTAAGGGAACAATAGTAGCACCTCCAACTTCAGTAAATTCTTCCCGCCTAACTCTTACATAACCAGTAGCAATAATCTCTGCTCTATCTGGATTCAGGATTGATGGTCCAAAAAGAGTAACTAAGACTTGATCATTAGAGGGAGGAGGGGCCAGTAGGACAGTTTTCTTAGGGAGTGAAACTTGTAAAAACCAAGACAGAACAAGATGAGAACAATAAGAATTTAACACAAGGCGTTCAGAAAAAAAAAGAGTTTTACCATAATAGAGGGTACAACTATGGGGGACTTTCCAATGCTAGAATCAACAGTACCTTCATTAGGAACACACTCCTTGAGACCAGCCCAGTTGCACAAAAAGGCAGAGTCAGGCGAATAGCCACTACTGGACTATACAGAACAAAGATCTCTATCTGCCACTAGGGGAAATTTGTAGTTACCTACAAAGTTATAAGGGAAACTATTTTCTTTAGCAGAGCTTCCTTGGATACAGGAAAAACTTCAATTGTCTCCATCAATGGGCCCTTGGGATAACCACCAACTTCAGCATCCTCATCAAAGTCACCTTGGACATCAACCTAAAGATAGGGAACATGACTCAATATTATAAGGAAAAGGAAGAAAGGTTAGAAGTAAAAAAGGGAAAGTAGAAAACATACCTTTTCCTCAAGAACATCTTCTAAAGCTTCATAGTCACGAGGAGGAGAAGCAGGCTTGGAGGAAAAAACCATCCTCTACAACCTAAGCCTTCGAATAAGAGGAGAGTCTTCTTCCTCTTACTCTTATCGATCTTCCTCCTCTTCTTCATTATCATCACATACATCCTCCTCATCAATAACTATTTCCTCATTAGAATACTCCTAAGCACTCGTCTCACCTATCTCTGCCAAAATAATCTTAATAGCACTAGTCAACTTTCATTTCCTGCTACCTTCAGTGATTGAGGGAGAATAAAAAAAACTTAAGAGGCCATGTGGGCTAACATAAAAGCCCATTTTTTTAATAGAGAAATTCTCCTAAGTTTGTTAAAGTTACTCGAACATCTGGTTAACTTGTTGAGCGACCTTGGAATTAGGTGTCAAGGTAGGAGAGACTTCGTGGGTAACCTTGAGCTTTTTCTTGGCAGCTTTCCTAGTGGACCTAATAGCTGTCAGTGAAAGAAGAATGAGGAGTGTCACCCCCTTCAGTTGATTTTGAGGGACAAGGGGCATTAATAGTTGCTTAGACCAGAATCGATGACTGAGCCTCCTTTTTTTCACTATAGCTTGCTCCATAGGGACCAAGGGAGGCATCTCAAAAGGGATGGAACTGCTAGTGGTTTTGAGAGAAAATAAGGAACTAGAAGTAGTTCAGCTCTTCAATACTAGCTCCGTTGGAGGAAATCTCTCAACGTCAGGGTAACGAGGTTCTTTAAGAATATTTCTTTGAAAATGGCCCAGCTTATTATTCCAAAACATAATCAAATAAATAGCATAACTACTCCCTCAGGCTTTCCTACTTTAGATAAAAGGGTTAGCAGCATAGTTGGAACAAAGGTTAACGATGGTCGAGGTGTAAAATTGCTACAGGCGAAAGAGAAATTTGTGGGCTTCTCACGAGTGAAGTGGATCAACATAGGGTTTCTTTGGTCATACCTAAACTACATAGCCACTCGGTTAGGGTAGTAGATTTAATAAAAAAAGGACCACTCAGTATACGAAGGAAAGTATAAAGGAACCAATAGTAAAGGAACATTGTTCGTATGAAAATTCCTGGACAATGATTCCTCAAAAGGGGTAACATGTAATTCCTCATCCGCAAAGAAATGGTTTGTAAAAAAATGATCCACTCCAACATAGGGGTGAGGGAAAAACTTATCAACTTTATCAACTAAAGAGACACGGGGCTTCTTGGAACTTTTGTGGTTCTAATAACAGATACGGGGGACCTTAATAGGATAAGAACAGGGAAATTACCAGTTGGATCATACTCTAGAAAATGGGCATAAAGATAAGCCATCAGCGAAACATGATTGGCATACTTCGCGACATCAAACCTCCCAATGCTTTAGGTAGAATTAGCCTGCACGTGATCTAACCACGTGTACAATAAACCAAGGGTGATTGCAGTTAAAGAGAGTTTTATGCCATTGGCCATATAAATGACTATATTGATTAAATCCTTCCTAGGGAAATCATGGGGATTACTCAAAAGAAATATCTTCGACAAGACAACCCAAATATAGCCCGCCAGTTCAATCTTTAAACCAAAGCCTTTCCCAGTCGGGGGAGTCTCGAACATTTGCTTACCCCTTGAAATTTTCTTGGCTACCTCATGAGCCTTAACCATAGCCTTGTCCAAAAAAAAGTAGATGTAAAGGATTACCTCCAAATAGGTGCACTTGTTATAAGTCACCATAAAGTCCAATACTACTACCTCTAACTTTGCGCGAGTATATTTCTCAGCACTCGAGATGGCCTTCTCAAACAAGGTATCAAAGTCAGTTGCTTCCAAACCCAAAAGCTCACAAACATCCTCAAGGGTGATGGTAAAATCACCCCAAAAAGAAACAAACGTATGAGTTTGATGACTCCATCGATATACCAGCAGTTGAAAGGTGTTGTTATTCTTGGCAAGAGTGAAGTCACCTAGCCAACAGGTGGAAGATAAGCCAACTAAGGCCAACTGCACAGAGTCTTTGGCGTGAATATAGTCAGTCCAGGGAGCTAGACCCTCACAGGCATCTGAGCTGGACTCAAACTCCACCTTTGAAAAGGGATTATCACCCACCTTCGATCCGAAAGTGAGATACAATGGCGGTGTGGATGTAAGCAAAGTCTTTCGCACTATCTCTTTCCTCCATTAGTAAATTTGTTGGCTCTATCGACATAAGCTCACTCGAAAAATGCTTAACCAATGCCCAAAAATGGTCAGATTACTCGAAATAAGGGGCACAACGGTATCATGCCCATTGATTTTGACATGCTTGAGTGTGAGGAAAAACACCCCTTGTGGAAGGAGTTCTCTTGACTAAGGGAACTATTAGTAAAAAAGTAGAAAATGGGAGAAGGGTGAATAGTTAGAGTTGAGAATGAATGAAAAAGGAAAGAACTAAAACTTTTCTCACTCAAAATAGACGATTGCAAGTGATAATGAACCCAAGGTTGGAGGTTTCACAAATTCCAAGTATCCCTTTTTATAGGGGCAACACAAGACACAATCGGCGACAGAATAACAGTGCCTTGGGAAACATAGTGATGGTCCAATTGCCCTACGTGGCCGGCACGCGCATGTTGGGGCATAAATTCAAAAGCCACAATTATGATATTTTAAGAAATGACGCACAGATACTCCTCGCATGAAGAAAGTGCGTTACCCCAGATCCACCAGATGTAAAGTTTAGAAAAATCAAGCATTAATCTTATTAAATATGATACAGCCAGAGTACTAATAAGACAAACCTAGAATTTTTTTCAACTTGGTGGAGATGAAGCGTTTTGGGGGAAATTTGAAAAAAATATCTTCACTTACCCTAAGGAAACTGTCACACACAACCATAACATTCCGTCAAGAAATGGCGCTATGAAAAATACTACAAGGCATTTAAAAGATGAAGTAGTTCGAAGGAGGACTAAATAAGTCCCTCGCACACACTTCTCTTTATTGAATAACTAAATGCTTATTATGATATGATTGTTTGTCTATGGATATTTCCTTTCTTTGCAAAATGGTTCGAAGATCAACTAAGTATTTTATACAAATATTTCTTCATGCAATTGAAAAATATCTATATGAAGGGGAAAATATAGGGGGAGTACTCACCGAAGATTGATTAGATAAGTCGATCCTATACTTAGTAAAAGACCAATTAAAAAAGGAAGACGAAGATCCCTCAAAGGACCTCCCACAAAGACCCTTCACAAACACTGCCCGAAGGAATCCTTTCGAAGACCAAAGTTATTCGAGTGACAATATTTTGTAATAAAGCATAATGTATTTGATCTTATAATTTATTTGTTGAATAAACTTACTTTGTAATATGGACGAGGTTGTTCGGTACCCTCAAGGGACCATGATTGGCAAGGAATGGGAGAACTCAAATGCTATATCAAATGATCTCCTCTTGGGAACCTCGCAAGGACATAGTTTGGAGAATTAGGAGCAAGGGAATATTGGGAAAGCAATATCCAACCCTCTTGGCACACATGGGAAAAACTTCACTCAGCATAAATGGTTGCTCGAGATACTTCCATCCTAGATACCTTGACTTCAACATATTTGAAGGAACCTCCCCGAGGATCCTCAATCTTGTATCCTTTGCCTAAATATAGTTCCTAGCAAACAAACAGCACACCTAATGCTCGAGCTACTTCCAGCTGAGCAACCTCAAAACCATGCACCATCCCTTTGGTTGATGTGACCACACGTCTAGTAGGGGACACTATTCACCTACTTTATGGCGTCATAACATTTTGCTTTTAGGTACTCAAAGTTACGGAACTCAAGTGAGTTTTATCCTTAGGATAGCAGGCCTAGTTAACCAGATTTCATTTCATATCCATTCTAAGGTAAGACTTTGAACTGTCACATCACATCCTCATTAATGTCACCATGCTTTTAATGGGTTGAGCAGTTTCCCGCCAAAATACAATATACCATGCATTTAATTCAATATCTTTGACATTAATACTATGGTACTTCAGCATTCAATGCTGGTCAATCACATTAAATGCCAGCAAGGTTACTCGAGTAACTTTGCCTTCATATAAATAAAATAACTAAACAGTTTACACGAAAGAAAATTCGGATTTAGAATTGTTGTTAGATTTCCCTCATACATGATAGCTTCTGTGAGAACATTGACTGTCTAAACATTCCTTCTACACCCATTAACATCCTCATTATTGAGCACCTACTAAACTTGAAGTTCTTGCTTTGCCTTTATTATGATAAAAGTGCTTGCTCTTTCTCCCTCTGACTAAGTAACGTACTGGTCCCACTTACTTATTGTGTTTTATGGTGTAGAAGATCTTATTTAATACCAACTTGAGTGTTGAATGTTATTATCTCTTTTGTTCTCATTTATTGTCATTATTAAACATAGTCTTGAGTATTTATCACAGTCTTGATAAGGGGTTACGCCTCACTTGATACTAATCGTATTCTAGGAATCCACATCTTACAATGGTACTTGCCTATTTGCCTCAGAAAATATCACCTCATAAGTGTATGTTTTAATTAGTCTTCCAATGGGTCCCTGCCAGCTTACTAAGGGGTTACCTCGATGTTGCACTGATTCCAAAATATTTCTTATAATGACCACCCGGGTGATATACCTCACCCCAATTAGGTCGAAAAACCATTGAACTTGGGACTCCTAGATATGACTTCTCACTTAGGGTCCAAGTCTACCGCATAAGTTTGAGCATTGTAGACATATTCGACCTCAGTTGTTCCTCCGTCATATAGAGCAAAGAGTATATATACGTTGCCTTCTAAGGGTTCACTTTCTTAACCCCCTCACTTTTAACTTCTTCTTGATCAGGATTGCAGAACTATTCTTTATGCTTCCTATCACTTTTATCCTTTTGTCCTCTATTAACTGACAACCCTTCCAGCTCTTCGCACATCTTCTCACTATCTCCCCATTCCTTCAGATCTCAAGATGCCTCTTTATCATATTTTACCACCATATTAGTAGTGCCATAATGGTGTGCTGGAAGTGGGCTCTCATTGACATTTATGAGGAGTATTTACAAAGTACCATTGGCCACCTGCTTGCCAATGATCCTTCGTAGGAAAAAATAATCTTTGGTGGCATGCTGCACTTTCTGATGCAACTCATAAATTTTGGCATTAACCTTATTTACTGTTATTGGAACTTCCCTATTTGAGTGGGGTGGAACTACACCCCGTGTCACCCCAAAGTATGATAAAAATCCATAGCCTCTGCCAAACTATAAGGCAATGATGGTGGGACATCTTCTCCAAACCTCCTCTTGTTTGCTAGATTGTTTCCTTTGAACTAGGGGTGGAAATTCGGGTCAACGGGTCGTGTTTCGGGCCGACACGACAAGGTTTTTTCAGACACGAATAGGACATGACACGAATACCAAAATTTCTTAAATTCCATGCCTAAAAAACAAGATAACACGACTTATTATTCAGACACAAACACGACACGACACGACTTCGTGTAAAAAACACGACATATTGTGTTAATTTCGAGTCAATTTCGTATCGTTCCGTGTTATTTTTTCATGTCATTTCTAAAATTTCCACCTCTACTTTGAACCCTAGGCCTACTCTCTTGCCTTTAAAACCTCCATCTACATAGTTAACATCTTGCCTCCTATAGACTTGGCACCTTCTTGAGGTTAGGGGCACTTCTGTTCTCCAATTTTAATGTCTAGGCTTGATGATAATAGTTATGTTACTAGTAGTCCAGGTGAATTCTCTAAAAGTCCCATCTCTAGTTTCATTGACCAAATGGATTATGTATTCTTCTAAGAGTCCCTCAACAAATATTTTTAGAAGCCTTATGCCAGCTACATCTAAATGGACATTTAGTGCCCTCTCGCAAAAATTCTTGATATATTGCATCAGTTCTTCATCGAGCTTGTGCACTTCCTGAGCTAGGTGCCTTAACGTGAACTCATCTTCCTCCACAAAGGATTTTTGAAGGAACTGCTTGTGAATTTCTTCCATGTAGGGATGTTGTTGGGTGCCATGTGGGAATACCACATGCATGCCTTCCCCGTGAGGGTCTTGGAGAAATCCCACAACAACATGTTCTTTTCATTCTCACACTCCTAGGTATTCCAGAAACTGTTTCATGTGTTCTCTTAGATTTTCTCCTTTGCCATTGAATTTGATAAACTTTGTTGGGACATACCCTTTTAGTTATGGTATCTGGTTGACACATTCTGGGTAGGGGTTTTGTAATTCCTTATACAGATGAGAAGGTTTCCTCTTAGAAGAAAATAAATTCTTCACTTCCTCTATAGTAAAATCTTTGGAAGTAGACTCATCCAAACCCTCATTTTATGGTGGATCCACTTCTAATGTTGTTGTTGTTGCAATGGATTCCCTCTAGGGGAGGTTGCTGCTGGTGTTACGCAACTTTGGCTTAAACTTGCCAAATCCACATTATTTTTCTTCAGAAACTCAAAAAACATTCTCATTAAATTCATACTTATCAATAGAGCAACTGTTGCTGCACTAGTGTGTCCTCCTTGAGGAGAATGTGCTCTAGCTCTTGTCACTACCACTTTCTGTTATGTGGTTTGGTCACTCTGAACTCCATTTTTTAGCTAGAGTGTCTTCAAAGATAAGCTGTTTAGAAACATTATAACCTTCTTTGTCCATTATAATGAGGATATCTCGAGAGAGGAGTCGCCAAATATAGGAGGGAGTGTGTGACTGGGTCTAAGAAAAACTAAAACAGGTGAGGCATGATCCACTTTAATGGATTCTGTCTTCAAGGTCCTCAAAGTTTTAGGAAAAGCTTCTGGTAGAAAACCTTCCTCTTCTTGTAAAAAATGGATTCAATGATAGAACCTCTTCCTATAAAAAGATGAACTTCATTAATAATAATAATGGTAACTTGGAGAGATAAATCTCTTGGGAATGATGGCTGCAAAAATGGGAGTGAAGAAACAATGACTTAGCACTTAGAGAGAGAGAGAGTATGGAGATAATACTAAGTCTGGTGTGATTTTGACAGAGTAGCAACTTAACATGAGTTTTTGATGTATTATTTGACCTTACTGAAGGTAATATTTATAAGTAAATACTAGAGATGATTTGGGCCGTTATGGGTGCCAAAAATGAGAAAAAACTTAAGGAACAAGGTCTTTAATGTACCTTTTGTCCCTACCTAGTTTGTAGTCGCATGTCCCCTCTGAAAGAAGACACCTGGTGTAAATCAAATTCAAAAAGAAAATATATCTCCTAATAATGACAAAACAAGTGATTTGGTAAATATCGTTTCAAACAGTAACTTGCCTTATAAACTTGGTAAACTTGAAAATATCCTTGAGGGTCATCATCTCTGAAATCATTTTATAAAAAGTGTTTCTCTTATGAGTAGCCTCTTGACTACTCACTTCAGTTATAACTAAGTGTGAGATGTGTCACGACTTGAGTGACTTGTAGTGTCTCTCTACTAGTATTATCTCTATCTTAAAGTGTTAAATGGTTGAGCTTGATCAACAAAATTTATCTCTTAGCCACCAAACCAATACTGCTAGGAGATCCTAACTGGTCGGCTGGAGCCCGACTTGCTCAACTAGGCTACTTGTATAAGAAAGTAAATATTTGTACTTTTTTATTTACTAAGTACCAAGTCTTAGGGATGAGTCCACTTATGGTGGACCCCCTCTCCCTATATCAATTCTATAGTATATGATTTGGGTCAGAGGAGCTACTCTAGTTGAACCTCCTCGACCTACCTCTTTTTCCAAGATGTCAACTTGGGTAGAGGGAGTTGCTGGTGGTGAGTCCTCTTGACCTGGCCATTTTTTATGGCCTTATTTTATTTGGAGTGGTTGCTCGTGATTAGCCCCCTTAGCCTTATCTCTTTTTCTGTAGCTTCAATCTTGAGAAAAGGGATTGCTAATGGTGAGCCCCCTCATCCTTGAATCTCTTCCTGTAACTTCAATCTTGGGATGAGGGATTGATCGTGGTGAGCCCCCTCATCCTTGCCTCTTTTTTATACCTTTAGTCTTAGGATAATGGGTTTCTCGTGGTGAGGACCCTTATCCCTGCCCCTTCTTTTATGGATTCAGTCTTGGGATGAGTGGTTGCTCGTGGTGAGTCCCCTTATCTAGGTATCACATTTGGTCATATGGATCAATCAAGGTATACCCCCTTTCTCTAACAAATTTCTTGATAATTTGGGCAGAGGTAGCCCCTTCAGGTCGGCTTGCTCGACTTAGGTTTATTTTGTAATAATAAATGAACACCCTCTATAGTAAAATTTTCAAAATTTTAGCTAGTTTATGAATAATGAATGAGTGAGTTACTCTAGAATCAAATAAGATATGGGAGGGATAGTTGTAAAAGAGAATCGAACCTTCCACCACGTCGTACAAATTCTGTATAGGCAATATATTATATTTCTTCTCACGATTGGGGGTTGGCTCAGGCTTTTTATCAGTATTATAGAGGATTAGTTAATTGCAGGATGGAGCTATTTTTCTGGGCCTCGTGGCAATGATGGGTCGGTTTTTCATCCTTGGTGGGTACAACTTAGGATACTCTCGATGGACGTGTCCCATATCTTGACACTCATGGCATCGAACCATTGGGAGTGTAGTGATATGGTAAATTTAGGAATAGATTTATCCACTAGAGTTATGATAAGGTTGTACTCGGGGTATGGGTGTGGTTCTAACAATATATTTATTCCTATTTATGGGATTAGATGGGTGTACATATCCACCTGATGCGGGATTACATTGGACGTATTATGGAGGTCTTAATCCTTAAGTGTAGTTCTCTCCCAAATTTTTTGCATTTCTTGGCTTCGATGCTCACATACTCGGATGCATAACGGGACAACTTGTTAAACTTAGCTTCATACGAAGTTACGGACATGTTATTTTGTTATAACCTAAAAAAATCCATGGTTAACTGATCTCTTTCAGTTTCAAAAAAGTACTTTTTAAAGAAAAGTTCTTCACACTATTTTTAGGTTAGGGCGGTTACATTATGACCTCGATCTAGGGCTTGCCCCCAGAAGTCGAATTGACCTTCAGATATGTACGATGCCAAAACTACTGGAGGTTGGCAATAATTCCAACCCCGTTGAATATCTTTGTAATTTGGCGTATTCATTTCTCAACTTCACTTCCTTTGGGCTTTCTAATAAAGGAAAGGGTAATTAAGTCAGAAATTCCTTAAGAGCATTCATTCGACGGGTTTCCTTTGTGGCTTCCTCTTGAATCGTGCATTGGGTCCGTGCTTGTTGCTGCCTAGCGAGATATATTGATTCTTGAAGGCATTTCATGATTCCTTCTGTGTGAGTTTGCTCGGTTTGGGCTTCATTGGAAGAAGTGAGAGTGTTAACCATCCTAAAGCATAATAAGTTATAACATTTAAAATAATGATGCATACGAGTAAGGTTCTATGGATTACAACACATCAAAATGTCAATGCCCAGTAGTGAATGTGTTCCCGATAGGTCTGGTTCAAGTATTTTAGTAGAAATAATTGAATATATCTATGTATTTCAAAGTACGTCAACACCAAAACAAAATATCATAATCATAGTGCTTTCATTTTATTTAATATAATGGTTGGTCTTGGGCAGGGGATTTTTATAAAAAGTGAGTGAATATCTATGGTCATTGTTGAACAAAGAGCGAATGGACCACAAGTTATTTGATCTCAAGAGGGCTTATACTTCGGCTACTAATAAGGAGGCTAGGGTTTAACAGATCAAGAATGGGGCTTCATTTAGCCGCCTATGTAGTAGAAAACTCTAAGTTTCAGATGGATTAGAGTCGGGGACAAAGTCAAAGTCATCGAGTTCATATGGATGAGCATCAATTGAGCTGCTCGAGAAGACAAGGGGAACTTCGATGAAAAGATATTCATTTAAGGTAGCATTATTTTTAGGGTGGGGATGGGGAGTAGGGGTTGTTCCAAGAAAGATTAATAGCTTCCTCAAGTATAATTAGATCATCAACATTTTCTCTCGTTTTTTTATAGCCTCTTCATCACCCAATATACGGTTTGTTAATACGAGGTGTTTTACGACAGAACTTGAGTTTCTCCATTCGTATTCAACTTCACAAACTATGGCACTAAGCTTGAGAAATACTTGTTCCTTTACGGTATCTTCCGACCGATTGGTCGAAGCTATTTCGAAGTTAATAGGAATCCTAAGTGTTCATACTACAAAGCATATTTAGCACATGACGAGAGTAAAGAATTTATGAAAAATTTAAAATAACTAACATCATATATTATTCTCGTATAGGAGTCTAACCCGAATCGTTTTAGAATCACGCTTTGATATTAACTTGTAACACCGTGTTTTTGGTATGAATATGTAAGATATACTACAAAAGTGCTCTATTATGACCGGTATATTAGGACGGGTTTGAGTATCTGCCCTTAAAACTAATTATTTAGGATAACCAAAATATTCGTCATATATATATATATATATATATATGTATGTATATATATATATATATATATATATATGTATGTATGTATGTATGTATGTATGTATGTATGTATGTATTATTGGGTACTGTTAGGCTCAGCCCCCCAAATATTACATAAAAAATGGTTTATAAGGACCAGGTTAATTTGTTATCCCTTAAAAATGGGTCCCTTAAACCTTTTAAGGATGAGTTAGTTTTTATTTCCTCTTTATTTACATGATTTCCTCTAGTCCCCAAGTTTCATTTTGCTCATAAACCCCAAATACCCTTGTTTTCTCTCTCTGTCCCTCGCACCCGTATGGAAGCTCTCTCTCCTCTATCTCTATCTCTTGGCTTGATTGCAATGGATGTCAGCTCGCCAGTGGGGTGTGAGGGACAGAGAGAGTTATAATAGATCAGTGATATTGTAACATAACATTACAAATAACAAAATTTAAGAAACCTAATGGCTACGACAACATTCTCAATTCAAATGGATTATTGAACTAGAGTTAACTAAGCACAACCCTTAAGAAGTTACAATTTAAAAGAACAAAGAACACACATACACAAAGAATCCAATTGAATAAATGAAAACTACAAAAAACTGGTAAATGAAATCTACAGTTTTATAAACAGATGCATGTGAAAACTACAAAAAACTGGTAAATGAAATCTACAGTTTTATAAACAGATGCATGTGAAAAAAAAAATCACTTGTAGTTTTCATTTATTCAATTGGATTCTTTTTGTATGTGTATGTGTATGTGTGTTCTTTACTCTTTTAAATTGTAACTTCTTAAGGGTTGTGCTTGGTTAACTCTAGTTCAATAATCCATTTGAATTGAGAATGTTGTCGTAGCCATTAGGTTTCTTAAATTTTGTTATTTGCAATGTTATATTAAAAATAGGTCCTCTGTTCATATTCCCATATGTAATTGACTGAATATTATCTATTTTTGATAAAATTATTACTTGCAAATGGTCCGAATCAGTTGCACTGATAGTCATTAAATTTTCATTAGCGAGAAATATTCAGGTTTGACATACAAATTAGATGTAAATGGAGGCTCATTGTTTTTAATTTGTAGTGATGAAGCCAAAATGTAATTATATAGACATTATAGAGAATAATATGAAATTATCATTGATGTAGGCTCATTTTTGTGGAGTGCTAATATCTATGAAGCACGGTCTATGAAGCACGAACATGGATATGGGTGTCGTGCCTGACATGACACGAATATGCCGACACAACAAGCCTAAAAAAATTAGGACATAACACGGCGAAAACATGACATTATATATATATATACTTGTACGAGTGTTCACAAAATGTCATACAAGTGTCGAATTGTCCGGAATGTCCGACATGGGTACGCCACCTTCTGAGAAGTGCCTTGGCTTTTTAGGTGAGTATGTATGTATCTGTTTGGTTCACCGGATGCTTCGTTTTACTTTGTAGAGGTCATAGAAGAGAAAATAGATGGTTACGAAAGTTAAAGATTTGATTCTCGCATTCTCTCGTGTCGGTTATTATTTTGTTCAGTTTCTCGCATGGTCTTATGTTGTTCCGTGTTGTGTGGTACAGTTTCCACTCTTTTATAGCAACGGGGAATACATAATAGGCCGGGGAATTTGGGAATGTGGGAGGACATATTACCTTGTTACAAAGGCAAGTGAAGGAAGAATAGTTCTTTCATTAACATATCGTTATGTTATTTTATGCATCTCATAGTGAGTGTTGATGTAAAAAACTAGATTACTCTAATTATTTACTCACAGATAAATAAATAAGACAAAAGATTTTAAAGTGGTTCAGCCTTATAAGAATGGCCTACGTCCACTGTAGCTACTATAGCTGCAACCTCAGCGGCGTATAGCTACTGTAGCTACTATAGCTACTATAGCCACAAATAAAGGGAGGAAACAATCAAAATCGCGGCATTTACCGCTTGAGCTACTATAGCTGCAACCTCAGCGGCGTTCATCATGCCCTGAACTGGAGCGAGCTGGGGTTCGGGCGTTGCATCCCTGGGAAATCGTCGTGCACGTCGTGGAGGCATCTGAAATAAGAACAAAGTTTATAAGTTCACGGTTATAAACTTAATATAGCTGAAGAACGAAGCATACACAAAAAGAGTACAACAGTCCTAAAATATAGGGCTCTATATCAAAGAAACGTAGCAGAAACATAATAAGCCGTCAGATCCTAAAGGACACTAGAACCTGATGCTCTGATACCACCTGTGACACCCCGACTAATTAAATACCGGGTAGCTACTCCTTTATTAAATTAATTCAAAATGCCAAGTTGGCTCAGTTAATAGCATCACTGTCGAAAACATTTTAATTTTACTAACCACCTAGTATTTAAAAAGTAAGTTGCCAAATTTTAATTAAAGTCTGATTAACATGCAACATGTATAAAGAAGAAATAAGTAACACCATTCACCATACTGAAGTAAAACGAATAACCATCACATAGTGTAAATAATGTCTGGAGGAAAACTCCTCACTACAATCCCATACTGAAATAAATAACCGAATGCTATAACAATACAAATCAAAGTTTGAAAACTGTAATGTAAAAGATGTCTCTAATAGAAATGGGCAACATGCCCTACAACTGATAGGTAATGACTCTGGAATCCAAAAGATAGAAGCGTCTACAAGCAAATCCCTGTAGCTTCTACAAACAGCTACAGCTCGTCACCTGAATGAGAATCCTATGCTTGGTGTCCCTGTGGCTGGGCACCTAAAATGGTTTTACAAGAAAAAGATTTGAAAAGCAAACGGGTCAGAGCCCGAATGTGGAGTTATATTTTAAAAACCTGCAAGTGCTTTAAAAACATTTAAAACATTAAATGCAAAGTACATGTTAGGACGTGCACTCACATGATATTATCACCTCTCGTCTAACTGTGCACTCCTAACGTAAGTACCCATCTAGAGTGATACAGACTACTAGCTACGTGACAACATATCTAGCTAGACTATCATAGGTCCTACCCTTATTACTCGGTTCTCTTAACATAATAACGCTCGTAATTAAGTAGAGGTTTAACGTAACTCAGATGTTCAATATGCAATATATATAACTATCAGATAACTCATTATATTTCTCGAAACAATACCGTAATTATATTCACATCACTAACATGAAGGTTCTCATTAATTAAGTGTATATTATTCACATCATAAATATACATTATAAGCACCCCGAGAACTAAGCTGCGGTGCACACATACTCTGCTATCCATCCCGGTACATCACGTACATAAGGATTACATATTCCGAATCTCTCAGGAATAGTTCACAGATAACAACATCACAAATAATGGAGTCGAACACAGTCACATCACATGGGTCACGCACATACCTACGCTCCCACGATCAGCGGACTTATTAATATCCCAATAAGTCTTTCTATGACCTATGTTCATCAAGGTAACCAGTCTAAATCCGAGCAACACAAGGATTAGAGGGCCCTAAGCGAACGCAAATCTCCCGTGATAGCAAGTATGGTAGGTATGTCATACACACAAATCATATACCAGTACTAAGTAAACACACGTCTTAGTAATCTCATAGTTTAATCGTAGTACATATCGCTTTCTCGTACTAACTTATAATATCTACACTTATTTTATTCCAGTTTATCATCATACGCGCCATAATCGATTCTCACGTCGTAGTAGACACTCACGTCTCAACCCAAACGGTTCATTGAATTAAATCTCTCGTATATAAATTTACTCCTCGCAATAACCCAAAAGTCCCAAATCTATCCTTACATCATCAAAGGAAGGTTATCTATATCCTCGAACAAGTTTACGGGACTCCAAAAATCAAAACAGTCCAAAAAGGACCAAACTGTCAACTCGTTAGAAGTCTCGTTCGAACGAGACTGTTCGAACGAGATTCCTCTGTCAACTCGTTAGAAGTCTCGTTCGAACGAGGTTGTTCGAAGGAGATTCCAGTTCGTTCGTACGAACTGTACCTTCTAACGATATCTCGTTCGAACGAGATATCGAACGAAATCCCTTTTCGTTAGCAGCGACTGGTCAACTCGTTAGAAGCTCGTTCGAACGAGTTCGTTCGAACGACCTGGGTAGGGGCTTCTAACGAGCTACCAGATTCGTCCCAGATTTTCTAAGTTACGTTTCTCACCATTTTTAACACCTCAATCCTTCTCCAAAGTTTGTTCTAACAGAGTTTTAAGTCCTCTAATCATACTACAACATGCTAAGGTCATATACTAACATCTTTTAATACATTAATGCATCCTAAACATCATTAAATCACAAGACTTTATACTTTTCCCCAATTTTATCAAGAACATGAACCCTAGATATATATCATCATCAAATCCCAGAATTTAATCCGTTTTAATTTCTTCTAATCACCATTACCATGAGAATAATCATCTACCTATCATTCTACATGCAATTCTCTTCAAATTATTCAAGTTCTAAACTCCAAACTACATGGGTTTTCATATTTCACCAAGAACAAACACAAAATTCGAATTTTTCTAACATGGGAAGAACATTCTCTGAAATTAAATGGAATAAAGTCACTTGCCTTGGTTGGATTTCGGATTTTGGTGTTGGTTTGGTGAAGATTTCTGCAGAATTCCCTCTCTCCAAGCTTCTCCTCCAATGGTGGCTTAAGGTGGCTAGGGTTTTCTTTGGGAGAGTTTGTAAACCTAATGATAGCCTCCGTAGCTTAATGGGTTAATATGGGTTGGTTAGTGGGTTTAGTGGGTTAAATCCAGATCAGATTAAAACTCCCAATTTTCGTCACTTTTAATTCCTCAAAATGTAAAATTACCAAAATACCCTTTAAGTTGCCGGTATGGCCTAAAAATACCCCGGAACCCAAACTACACCCCCGGCTAGTGTTTTCTGACTATCTCGACCCTTCCGGACGCGTTGGCGTACTCAAAACAACCATACGGTTTATAGATTTTAAATTCACTTTTTATAATCAAAATATTACACCGTGACGCGGCGGTTCCACACGTCTCAATTAAATTTCTAAAATGCCGTATATAAATCTCATGACAACTTTCATAATTCCAGATTCATATAAAAATCATATATGCACATAATCAAATACCAACTCACATCTCGTTAGTATTTATAACCCGGATTAATTTTCAATTAATACGCATTTAATTAATTAATCCCAGAAATAAATATAGCCAAAAGTACGGGGTATTACACATAACTTGTGCCCCATCTTGAGTGGAGATTCTTCCCGATAGTCCACTCACTACACTCCAAGGTTTACATTCACTGATGAAATCTTTGAGAAGGACAGAGCCGCTTCGTCGCTTTCTGAATACCGCTTCGTTGCTACATTTGTTGATATTATAGTTGATATTGAATGAACTTTGTAGATAATAATGGAATCCATATAATGGGTAAGCTTTAAAATATGAATATGACATAATACAAATATTTTTAGCACTTTTCATGTCTTTTGGGATGGCTAGAATCGTTTCTAAAATAATGTGACCCAATAAAGATTTTTGCGGAAATTTTGCCGCCAACATTTAAGTAATGGTTAACAAATTCCGAAATAATATTTTTTGGAATGGCCAAATGCTACACCAAAAATAGTAATCTGACACGGTTTAAAACTGTGTCAGATCAAATCTGACACGATTTTGAACTGTGGTAGAATCAGGTGTTCCCAAATGGTCATTTTTTTTGCATGGTTTAAAAGTGTGTCAGATTTGGCCAAACATGAATATTTCTGACACACTTTTAAACTCTGTCAGAATTTGATATTTCTAGCACACTTTTGACACAGTTTATAACTGTGCCAGATTGAGTACATTTTTCTACACTTTTGATACAGTTCAAAACTGTGCCAAAATTTGATACACTTTTTGGCACGACTTTGAATGGTGCCAAATTTTTAGATCAAAGAAAAAAATTAATTATTTGAAAATAAGAAAATTTACAAATTGTGGATTTCGCATGTTATTGATGAACTAATGTACATACAAATTTTAAAATATTACAAGTCTTAATAGTTCACAGACCAAAAAAAATTGGGCGGAGTTTCCTCTATTTTTTTAACATTCTAAAATGTGCTAATATAAAACATGCGTAATGTAAAGTTAGCATGGCCATAAAATTATAAAAGTCCTCACGACCACAAAAGTTAACAATAAAACTACAAAAGCTCGCACGACCATAACAAAAAAAAAATAGAATCCTGAATATTAATGACATTAAATAATTAATGCCCTTGTTGTAAACCATTGACTTCTTCGTGTGTTCCACGTGGATAAAAGTTAACGATAAAATGTTATTTTGCAAAAAAAAAATAGGATACAAAAAAGAGATGATATTAGTAACCAAGTAATTTTAAAAAAAAAAAATCTTGTTCAAGATGAAAAACTGCATATACGAGTTACAATTATTGTTATATTCTCAAACAGGAAGTCTTGTGACTATGTGGTCAGTTCCTACGAATTACATCAGTCACATGTGAGGTGTTAGTGCCTCTTACGGGGTCGTTTGAGGACCGATTTGAGTTTTCACACTCAAACAACATGTTATTAAGTATAATCTAAATATTTTCAAATTATCATCATATTCTCAAAACGAGAGAGTCGTGATGACACGGTCAGTTCCTACAAGTTACATTGGTCCCGTGCGAGGTGTTCATGCCTCTTACGGGACCGTTTGGGTTTTCACTTTAACGACTTGTTTTTAACCCTAATCTAGATATTTTCAAATTACCGTCATATTCTCAAATCGGGAGACCCGTGATTATGCAAGCAGCTCCTACGAGTTACATTGGTCCCGTGGGAGGTGTCCATACCTTTTACAGGGCCATTTGGGCGCTGGTTTGGGTTTTCACCCTTTTACGACTAGTTTTTAAGCGTAATCTAGATATTTTTAGATTATCGTCATATTCTCAAACTAGGAGTCCCACGACTACGCGGTCAGTTCCTACGAGTTACATTGGTCCTGTGCGAGGTGCCTCTTACGGGGTCGTTTGAGCGTTGGTTTGGGCTTTCACTCTCTAACGATGTGTTTTTATACCTAATCTAGATATTTTTAAATTATCATCATTTTCACAAACCGAGAGACCCGTGACTACATGGTCAGTTCCTACAAGTTACATTGATCCCATACCAAGAAAAAGTACAAAAATTGGGCTAAGGGAAACCTATGGGAAAAGGTTAAATGAGTAGGGTAGGAGCCTAATCTAGGTAACAACCACCAAACCAACCACAACACCAACCACAAACTCTTAATAAATTAAAACAAACCACCAAGAATAATTTTCACAAAGTCAATGACTAACAAATGTGTAACTATAAACTATAGGATAGCAGTAAGGAGGGAGAGACTTACATATGCTAGAGTGTGTTGAAATTTGTATTAATTGCGAGATTCTAGAATTTGTCTAGATTTATGGGCCTAATGGGTAAGTGATTAAATAAGGATTGAATATGAGTTGATCCCTATGAAATGTAAAAACTATAAACTATTTGGGAATGGCAAAAATTATTTCAGTTTGCTTTAAAAAGATGATAAGAATGATAAAAGATGGGAACCCAAGAATAACAGTGTTGTGACTATAAATGGAGGAGATAATTTTTTCTATTGCTAATACAGTAGGAAATCCATTAAAATTTGAGGAAAGGTGAAGGGAAAAAGGAATCTCAGCATACCAGTAATGTTATAGAAGGAAAATGAAGATTTGTCTTAGTGCTTTTAGAGCCTAAGCAAGGAGTATTAGTTATTCAAAACTTTATGATCAGGTTGAGTTTTAATTTTATAGAAGCAAATAACAATAGTAAAGTATGGTTTTTTACTAATGAATGCATAAGTGATGATGTAGTGGATCAAATGGAGCGAAATTAATCTTTGAAAATTAAATTTAATCCGATGAAAAGGCCTATTATGTGTAGCTTTATTTATGCTAAGTGCTCAAAGATAGAAAGAAGAGAGTTGTGGATATATTTATCAGATTTAAATGTTAATAACCCTTAGCTAGTTTGTGGGGATTTTAATACTATTACTTATTCCTGGGAAAAGGAATGAGGTAATCAGATCGATATGGGATGTTCTATGGAGTTTCTTTAATTTATGGCGGTGAATTCATTGGATGACATGGGATACTCGGGCTCGAAGTTTACTTGGATTAATAAAAATGAGGGAGATGCTAGGATTTTGAGTTGTTTAAATAGAGTATTAGCTAATCAAGATATGATTCAATTGTTCTCTTCACTCTTAGCATATCATTTAAATATAGAAGCCTTGAATAACTCTCCCATTCTTTTGTGGATAAAGAATTCTATAAGATCGCTATTAAGGCCACTTAAATTTATAAATTTTTGGACCAAGAAGGAGTCTTTATAGGATACAATTAAAATGCACTAGAAGTCAAAATTTTCCAATAACCCTATTTATTTAGTTTCCCTTAATCTTAAAGCTTTGAAAATTGTTTTGAGTAGATGGGGTAGACAAACTTATGGAAATATTTTTAAGTCAACTGGAGAAGCTGATGATAAGATGTTAGCAACAGAGTTGGCTTTTAAAGAGTATCATGGTTTTTCCTTCTGAAAGTATTGAGGAGATTTGGGCTTGGGGAGATTTGGATAGATTTCACTATGAGTTTTATCCAATAATTGGTTCTCTGTCCTTATTAATGGAGATCCTTAAGGTTTTTCAAATTTTATAGAGGATTAAATAAAGGAGATCCTTTATCTCCTAGAGTGTTTATTTCGATCGCTGAGGATTTATCCACAAAATGAAATAAACTTCATTTCATTCCTAGATTCGGGAGTTTCAAATCCCTAATAGGATGTCCTAGAATTGATTATTTAGCATTTTTTGACGATATTATCAGTTCCTACAAGTTATATAGCTGTTATAGTTGTTTTGTTACAACTATAACAACTATATGGTTGTTATATATATTGGTAGTATGTATAACATCTATATAGCTGTTTGAAAGATAGGTATGAGCCAAGGGAGTAAAGAGATGTGTCCTGAAAAGATCGCTTACTATTAGAACTAAACAAGATAATATGAGATGAATATAGAATGACCCCTGAAGAGTACTTACAAGGCAAAACAAGGAATTACGGTTGATCGAAACATTTTGTGGTTTTCGTAGTCTTCTCTATAAGAAGCAGTGATAATGTTATGTTTGGCTCCTTGTTTGTCTTATATTCATAGGGCGATGTTCTGTTAAATATCGAGTAAACCTAAAAAAAATTACAATAAAAAAACACATAAGACATGAAGTTAAATCTCATTGAATTCAAACAACAAAACTGAACTTTCAGACATTGAATTCAAATTACAACACATAAATCAAACAATTCATACATTATTTAGAGAATATAATAAAAAAAATAGCAAAATATTGATTAGATATAATATGAATTGAAACTACAGTACATTCATAACCAAAATATACATTTATTGGAGGACACATGTACAAGTAAAAAAGTGAAAATATACCTCATAAGGCATAAATGAGAAGCACATGGTTCAATAAGTTAGAGTAAATAATAAGGTTGCGAATGACATGGGAGGCTTAGTAGCACAATCCACAATCAATTCAAAATCCCACAATCCACAATCCACCATCAATTCAACATCCCACGTCCCACAATAATAGTAGAGTAATAAAAGAATACACATGAAGGTATTTAAGCATCCAATGAATTGTTCACTTATCAACCACTAAAGTGGAACTTATGATTAAGATAATATAAATTAGACAAGACAAATTCTGAAACCGAACTACACTTCTCAACCACTAAGAAAAAACCAACTCTACACTCCTCAACTATTAAACAACCAAGTAAGGGACAATATAATTAAAAAAATAATAAATTATTAGCATGGCCGGACAGTAAGGAATATAAAGTGAAATTCTTAGCAAGGGTGTATGTTGTGTGTGATAGGGTGTATTGTAACTTTAGTGTATCTCTATGATAATATACCCATTAAAATAATAATACATGGCATTTTATAATATACCCAATAAAATAATAACTTTAGGGTGTTTTTGTTTTGAGTGGAGTATGTATTTGTTTTGTTTTAGGGAATAAACGATTAATATTTTTTTTAGTATTATTTTATTAGTAATACTAATACTAATATTATTAGTAATATTTAAAACACTTGTTTGACGGATACGGATACCCGATAAAACATATATCTGATAAAATGGATACTCCGCATCGGATACAGATTATCCGTGTTGGATACTAGTACTATCCGTATCCGTATCCATTTTCTCGGATATTTTTATAGAGTATCCATATTCGTATCCGTTTCCATTTTTTTTTATAAATATCCACAAATTCGGATTCGGATATCGGACGGATGCAGATTTTCTAATATCCATTTACAGCCCTACTTGTCGACTATTGAGAATGTGCTTAAAACTAACTGGAGTCAGAATCGAGAAGGTCATGTGCTTGATTATTTGTCAAACATCATGTTTATAAGTGTATATTGCCAGGACAAGATTCGATATGAAAGAAAAATGAAAAAATTGTAATTCATAGAGTTTAAGGGGTATTTTATAATTAGTTTTAAAACTTTAAAATGGAGGTCTTAAAATCATATCTAAAAATGGTGTAGAAGACTTTTTGGCTTAAATTTTATCAAGGAATACGTAGAAAAAAGTTGGAGTTAAAATTCAAAACATGAAAGAATTAGGAGGGGTCAATTTATAAATTTTTTAAAATAGTTTTAAACCAAAACCTTGATTTTTGTAACTTAACATACACTGCCTTAACTTATACCATTTTGACTAGAAAAATTTAATAAAAATTTTGGAAAAAATTAGAAAATTTTGATTGGCCACTCTCCTTCATGCGCTTGGTTAGTCTTTCTGGTTGAAAAGTTCATTTTCAACCTCTCGACATTTGACTAGGTTTTTGTCACAACTTTGACGTTGAATTTATTTTGATTCCCTAAACCATTTCAGATGATTCCTAAACAAATCTAACCTATTTTTTCATGAGGAATCCAAATATATAGGTTTCATTGATTGAGGTTTAGAAATGACCAAGTTACAACTACTGTTTTTTTTTTTAATTTTAACCAAACATTCGTGCACTAACAAAGTATGACAATGGTTTCTAAGCTTATGGTTGAGTTTTTTCTATCCTAAGGAAGCGACTAAATTTGGTTTGAAGGATTGAGCTATCCTGGTTTGAGAGAATTTTGAATTTGAAGTTTTTGAACTTCGAAAACACCTTGGAGAAATTGGAACTCATTTGATTTTGAAAATGCTAATTGCACTTAAGCTTTTAGGCTCTTAAGTAACTCGTTCCTTACTTTGAAACATGTTTAAATTCAAGGAATATAGTTTTACCATTAAATCCCAATCTTTAATGGAGGTTTTGAATGTTTATGCTTATACATGCCATACTGCACGTAAAATCTTGGTTTCTTTGATTTGGTTGAGCTTCGTGATGGTGCAAAAGATATTTTCCATAATAAAAATAGAAATTGGTGCATAAAATCATAGGTTACCAGTTTGGTGTGAAAAAATAGAAGTTTTGTTTTGCAAAACTAATGGGTTTTAAGGCTAGAGTTCGTGGGGATTATATAAGGCATACCAAGGGAATTTGATTGGTGTTCAAGGGAGGGAGATTCTTCTTAAGTTTAAGAAGATAACAATGGTGCACAAGGTTTTCACATGTGTGGAGGGTGCTTCTCATGTCAATTTCGTCATTTTCTACTGATTTGTATGCATTATTAGTAGGGGAGAGTACGATTATGTTGGTATATATTTTGGTCCTTAAGGAAGATGCTTGGTATTTATTTGTTATTTTATTTGAGTAATTTCAATATTTAAGGGGCATTTGTCAAATTTTATGAATGTTCAAGTGTTGGGGTTGTAAAATTAAATTAATTGAGTTGTAATTGTTTAATTTGATATAAGGTTTGGGTCTTTGGGTAAAATATAGTTAAAGTTATGCTTCTTCAAAAGTTTATCGGGGTGTTTTGGTTATTATATAATTTGATTGTTCTATGGTTTTGATGTTATGCGGGTATTACATGGTGGCTCAGCTAAAGGGTCGAGGGGCCTCAGTTAATGCCCAAGAGATGATCCATCTGTTGGGAAAGGTATTTTCACATGTTTATTGAATTTTACTTAAACATGTTTTATTTTGATCCATCTGATTATCATATTTTTCTCCTTTATATGGTAGGCTTAGAATTTGACGGAGGCCCTCATGGTTGATTCTGAAGAAGGACAAAGAGGATGGAATAAGGCTGTAGAGATGTCTGACAAGTGGGACCTCATCCGACTAGAATTAAATCAGATCTTTGGAGTGCGAGATAGTAAACATGAGGTCTAAGATGAAACTATTGAAACAGGGAAAACTTCTTAATAAGAAGACCCTTAGGGACATTGCTTCCCTATTGGCAGCTATTATACACTCTTTATCCATGGTTGAGGAGTCCTAAACGTTTGCTCATATTGAGTGTAAAGAGGTGGTGGAGGCCCTACTAAATTAGACCCTTAATCTTCAAATTGCTCTAGAGAAGATTATTTATACTGAGAAGGACATGGTCCATTTGAAGTAGCAGGTGTTAGATCTTAATGTTGTGAAATACCAGTTGACCTCCAAAGGTCAAGAACTATAGAAGAGTACCTTGAGGTTTTCGTGAAGCACACTGATCTTGAAGAAAAGATTCATGCCACTACGAAGAGAAAACTAGACACCCATCATAATTCTGAGCACTTTAATAAATTACTCTTCCAGAAGTATAACCCTAGGTTTGAGGCTTGCGAGGCTAAGTTTTAAGATCACTTTCCTTATGTGGATGTCTCTAGTTTGTTTGTTGAAGCCCCTCGATCTTGTGAAGTGAGCTGAGATGACTAGAGCGACAATGGTTATGATGATGATGCTAATGAAGCCTCTATCTCCCAGTTTTAAGAAGGATAAGCTCTTAAGAAAGCCTCCCCCTGTCAGCCCCAATCAAACCCCCAAAAGTGAAGCTCTTATTGACCCCATCAATCTCAAGCCTTGAGAGGGCCTTAATATAACATTTAGTTTTTTCTTTGAACTTTTGGGTCATGGGCCCTTCGACGTAATGCCTTGATCCCTTATCTTTGAATGATAGTGGGTTTGTTTATTTTTGTGCTGCAATACTATACTTCATACTTGTTTCGATGCTTATCTTTATCTCATAGTTGCTTTATTTTTGCTTTTCTGAGGAATTTTGGAATAACATTCATCTGCTGGGGTCTGCCCACACGTAATATTCCCTTATTTCCCAAAGATTTATTTGTAAAGCAAAATAATTCGTGCAACAAGTTTGGCGAAGTTGAACTTAGGGTCCTAAGACCTCTTCTATGTACTCGTACAGTTTCTAAAGTCAAGACTAAGGTTCTAAAATGGTCTATAAACCTTAGAACCATGGGGTATCTGGTACCTATAATTTTTTAAGCCTCAAGGCCCAATGTTTTTTGTACAAACACTTAGCCCCCCAAATATTTTTGGGAATAAAGATTAAAAAGTAAATTTATTAAGGGTCATAAACCTTAGATTTAAAATTAAGACTTGAAGTTTGTTTCATAAAGGTTCCTAAGGCCTCTCAAACATGTTTTCCCTAAGAATGAAAGCATTAGTATAGAAAAACTAGTTTTGCTGAAGTTCCTGAGACCTTAAAACTTTGAAACCTTTTCAACCTTAAGCCCTCCCATGGGTCTTAAGACCTTAGGACTTAGGTTCTTTTAGAATTTGAAGTCCCACTATGGACCATAAGGCCTCTGGACTTAAAAAAAAAAAATTTGAAGCCCCACAAAGGGTTGTAAGACCATTATACTTAGAAATTTTAAACGTGAAGTCCGTAAATGGTCATAAGACCTACGAACTGAGGACATTTTAAAATCTAAAATTCCACAAAGGGTCATTAGACCTATGTACTTAGAAAATTTGAAACCTAAAGTCCCGCAAAGGGTAATAAGACCTCTGAACTTAGGCAATTTTGAAATATGAAGTCCCCAAAAGGGTTGTAAGACCTATGGACTTAGAAAATATTTGAATTCAAAGTTCCACAATTAGTCAAAAGGTCTCTAAACTTGGAGAATTATATAAGGTCAAACCGGCCTAAAAAACCTTTGGATCTTAGGCCCATAAGGAGGACATTGAACTTTGAACCTTTGCTTGAAAAACTGGAGTTTTTTGGGCAATTTTTTGCACTTAAACACTTACTCTCCCCCCAATAATTTTTTAAAAAAAGGAAGTTTTATTAAACCTCAGATTTTATAGTTAAAAAGAGATACTTGACACTTGGATTTTTTCAAAAATGAGGTTTAATAAGATTTGGCTAAGTCTTTTGCATATTTGTATAACTTTGCCATTTTGAAAATATATTTTCTAGATGCGCAAAAAGCCTATGAGTTGACTATTTGTGCTATTTTGGAACTTAGTATTTTTGAATGGAATCAACGATGAAAATATGGGTGATCTCTTTAGTCTTATTTGGGGTCCTTAGACCTTTGACTACTGACCTAACCAAAAGCTGGAGTCCTTGCAACTTGAGGTTTGGGTCCTTTAATCTTATCTTAAACCCAGAGCCAAGGCTTAAGTCCTTGCAACTCTGTATTTTGGGTCCTTAGATCTTGATTTAATTTTTATCTAAGGCTAAAATCCTTTCAACTCATGGTGTGTCTCCTTAGCCCTTAGGTTTCGGAGCCAATGATTAAATCCTTCCAACTCTTAAATAACACTTATATTATTGTGGGTAGTAAAAATAATATTATTTCATTTCATTTCATTTCAAAGTAAATAATTGGAAGTATTTTTTTAGGTGATTTACATTCCAGGGGTGAGGAATCTCATACGCCTCTATGTCTTTGAGATAATAACAATCTGGCCTTGCAGTTTTGGTCACCACATATGGGCCTTCTCGTATGTAGCCCATCCTCCCTTTAATCGGATTCCTTCTCTCAATAGTAACTTCTCTTAAGATTAAGCCACCACTTTGAATTCTCTATGTTTGATATTTTTATTAAGGTATAAGGTTGTCATTTTCTTATAGGTACACATTATAATCATTAAAGCTTCCCTATTTTCCTCCCGATCGTCTAGAGACCTTTTGAGAGCTTTATTATTCTAATTTGGTTTCAACTGAGTTACCCTTTGCATAGGCAATTTGACCTCTATTGGGATCACTACATTAGTTCCAAAGAATAGGGAAAATGGAGTTTCTCCTGTTGGACCTCTGACCGTGATTCTATATGATCACAAGATGCTCGAAAGTTTATCGGCTTATACACCTTAGCCTTTTTAATATCTTCTTCAATCTATGAAATATTGTTTGATTGGTCACCTCAACTTGGTCAGCGGCTTGAGGGTGGACTGGAAAAGAAGCGGTTGCTTATGCCATAATCTGAGAAAAAATCCCTTAGCGCGGGGTTGTGAGACTGCTTATCATTGTCTGAGATGAGGGCCTTGAGCAAGCCAAACCAATAAATGATTGTGTTCCAAATGGAGTTGGTAGTCTTCTTCGCAATAATGGTGGCTAGGGGCTCAGCCTCCTCCCACTTGGTAAAGTAATCAATAGCCATTATATGTAATTTATTTTGTCCTTTTCTGAGGGGAAGAGGTCCTATCAAATCCATCCCTTATTGAGAGAAGGTCCATGGACATAACAGTAGAACCATCTTCTCTACTAGCTACTTTGGCACAAAGGTGAGCCTCTTAAATTTGCCACAATATTGTATAATGTCCTCGCTTTCCTTCCCTAATGATAGCTAAAAGTACTCTTGCCTTAGGATCTTGTAGACTAAGGTCTTTAGGCCTTTATGGGCACCACAAACACCTTTGTGGAGGTCTTTGATGACATAGTTGGCCTCTGACGGTCTTAGAATTCACTGAGGGACTAAAAGTACCCATTTTTGAACAATACTCCTTTCTTAACATAGTATACGGAAACTAGGGACTTCATATGTTTGGCTTGAAGTGTAAGAGAAAGTTTTATAATTTCTCAATTTAGTTTTTATTTGGCTTATCTCGTTACATCACACTGTACCTTCAACTACTTATATATATTCAAAGATAAGAAGTGCATGACATTTGGATGATTGAAAATTGTTCGTCACAACAACACTCAGAAAAGTTGTGAGGAGGTTTAGTAAAGATTTTAAATATTGCATTAAAAGTTTTCAAAATATTTAAAAAAAAATTCAGAAAACTCACTAACTCATTAGAATGAGTTTTATAAGTCACTCAAATGAGTTACATAGTATCGTTACAACGAGATTCCTTCGTTCGCGAAATCTTGAACGTTGTCGTCTAGTCAGTTTTGGAATGTCATTCAAAATTTTGTTGGATCTCATTCAAATGATATTGGATATGTCGTCTGAATGATTTTTACACATTCAAATGATATAACAAACTACTCCTTTTGGAAAGCTTTGGAATATCATTTGAAGTTTCATTGGAAACACATTTGAACAAAAAAGGGCACGTCATTCGAATGAGATACTAATTCGTTTGAATGAGCGCACAAGTTTTTATTTTATAAACAAATTGAATCCCAATCACTAATGTCTTTGCAACAATTTTCCCTATAAATAGAGATGCGGGATTAGTGTTTCAAACAACTCATTTTAGCCCATCAAGAAGCCCTTTTAGAGTTCTTTTAGTGATCAAACCCTATTTCTTTTTCATCCAAAATCCTTGGATTTTTTAGGCTCACTTTGCCAAATTAAGAAGAATAGATTACATGTTCAAGAATCCTTGTAGAGATTTATTTACTGGTGATTTGTAGACTCGAGGCTCTACTGCTGAAGAAGAAAGTAATTGGAGGTTCTTGAGGCTGAGAGATGGATATCGAGGGAAGAGATACATACTGTGGATGGTGATGGACTGTGTCATATCTGTTGATGATTTATAGAACTATGCATTATACTTAGTGGATCTCTAAGTAGTCTATAAGTCGTATAGTCTCTATCAAACTCTTTAACAATGCTGAAATATAGGTGTCACCCTAAAGAGTTTTTTCCTTAATATTCTTCTGTTTGGGTTGATTTGTTTATGTGGTTTGGAAAATTTATTTTGGACTTAATTTTGCATGAATACTAATTTAAATCAAAATAAAATTTGGGTAAATTTTGAATTTGTTTATGGTTAGCCTAAGATACGAATAAACCTATTGAAAACCCCGCCTTGTTTTCTCAAATTGGTATAAGAGTAGGTTAGACTAAGTTTTTGTGTGATCCTTTAAAAAATTTGGATTTTATGGATGATTTTTATAATAGGTTACTAGTTTTGGATGGGTCGAATTATGTATAATGGAAAGCTAGGACGAGGTCTACTTTAAAATTATTGACGAAAAATTCTGGTTTGTTTGTGAAAGAGGGTGGACACCACCCATAGTGACCAATGGAGATGTCATAGGTCCAAAACCTATAACTGCTTGGACATGAGATGAATTTAAATGGATTAATTCTTAACTCACGTAGTTTAAGTGCTATTTCTGGAGCCGTCACCTCTAATGAGTTCCACTTCATCATGACGTGCAACACATTTAAGGAAGTGTGGGATATCCTCCAACTCACTCACGAGGGTACTAATGCTATGAAAGCTTCTAAGCTTTAAAATTTCACCACGGAGTTTGAGACTATTACTATGCTAGAGTGTGAATCTTTCGGTGAATTTTATGCACGGTTTTTTGATATCGTTAATTCTAGTTTTTAATTTAGGTGAGAAAATTCCTGAGATGCATATAATTAAAAAAGTTTTGAGATCACTTCCATCCCATTTTATTGCTAAAGTTATTGTGCTTAATTCATTGGGTATTTTAGATATGCTTAGGTTAGAAAAATCATAAGAAACCTTCAAACTTACGAGATAGACATGTTTCAAAAAATTGTTAAAGCTAAGAAAGAAGGGAATTGCATTAATAGTTAAATATAAAAAGAAAGAGGAGTTTCGTCTTACTATGAGTATGATTTAATTCTTGATGATCTTTCCCTTTTAGAAAGGAAGTTTTTAGGGAAGAGGGATAGGACCCCTAAAATTTTTATTAGAATAGGGGGAGAAAAAGCCTCTCCAATGGATTTTACATGCACTAATGAAAAAGAGTTTGATATATGAGGATTTATACATATTTAAGAGACCTGCTTATAAGTCCTGCTAGTTGGAGAAAAAGCCTCTTCACAGGAGAATGATTCTTCAATCTATTAGAAGATTTGATATATGATTTTAATAAACCTTCTAATAAGTCAACCTTATAGTCTCTTATGACACCTTTAATCCCACATGATTTAGAATTCTCTTTAAAAGATCCATTCGCATTCAATTTCAAACTGCCAATAGGATGTTTTAACCAATACACAGGTAACAACCTTTTATGTTTTTACTTAACTTTGATATGGAAGAGAATTGAACTTCTTCAGATACTTTGTTATGAAAAACAATATTGCTCCAATAGTTTATGGTAAAAGAAATAACTTTGGCAATAATGTCAGTACAATACATATTATCTTCCCCAAAACATTCATATTTCTTGCCTTCCAAATTTCAGATAGGATAAAATTTGGGATATTAAGAAAAAAAATTTAGTGAAATCTTTTGTTTGTTATCTTAAGACACTTAGAGATCAACATTGATTTTTGAGAATGAAAGTGAAGATTGGAACTGAGAAGCTTACCAAAATGGTGTCACACTTGAAGACCTATAGGGACTTAAAGAAATATGTGATATATGGATTCTTTATCATTTTTGTAATATCTACATTGATAAGCCTGATTAACACGTACTTTATAGAGTTGTAGATTAATTGGAATGTCTTGTTTAAAAATTATCCATAAAAAGATAATGATTTTAATAGGGTAGTGCTTGTCCCATATGAGATTCTAGCTGATAGAGGTAGGTGAAGATCTTATCATAGCCTCATATCCAGATTTGAAAGTTAATGCCCCATAAGAGGAGGGAGTCCAAATAAACTACTTGTCCTCTTTGATTATGAATGATTATTCTAAGTCTTTAATTTTCCTCACTCTCTTATTACAAAGGTATCTAGTGTTACCTGAGTAATGATTGGATTTATATTTGGAAATCATGAATTTAGCCCAAAGACCATTATGGTTTCTGAGTTTCCAGTAAAGTTTAACACTACTTGCAATAGTAACATGGTTAAAATTCCTCACACCTAGACCCCTTTCTTTAATAGGGTTGCATAGCTCATCCCATTTGATCCATTAAAACTTTCCTTCTTCTGATGAAACTCCACCCGAAAAGAATTTAGCTTGAATGTTATTGATTCTATGCATAACATTTTTGAGATGATTTAAAGCTACCAATGCATAGAAAAGGATCGAGGATAAGACATGCTTAATAAGAATAAGTCTACCCCTTTACGAAAGAAATCTAGACTTCCATCCAGAAATTTGATGTCTAATATTATCAATCAAGTCTGAGAAATGAGAAGCCTTTCTTCTTCCGTTGAAAATGGGACATCCCAAGTATTTGGCTGGGAGTTTTTTAAATGACAGACCAAAATTATCTGAGAGATAGTTTCTTTTTCTCATGGATATTTTACTAACTATTGAGAATCTACTTTTCCTTTTATTAATTAACTGGACAGAAAAACATTTCATACTCTGAAAGAAAGTTGTTATTCTGCTTAAGCTTCTTTTATTTCCATTGATGAAGATTATTATATCATCAGCAAAGTAAGGTATGAAATGAGATCACTACCTTTGGGGTGACTGTAAGGAATGTTGGATCTGGAACTCATTAGATGATTAAGCCCCCTGCTAAGGACTTATACAATGATGATAAAGAGGCTTGGAGATATGTAATATCCTTGCCTTAAGCCTCTAGATATTGAAAGAAACCTCCAACTTTACTATTCACAAGGACCGAAACCTAATTGTTGGAAATTAATCTCCAAATCATATCTACAAAAACTTCATTAAAGCCAAATGTTCTCAAAACTAGAATAAGGAAAATCTCGAAAACTCCATCATAAGCTATCTCTATATTGAGATTCACAATAGTATTTGATCCATGAACCTTTTTTCCTAAGATCAGGAGTTAATTCTTGAGCCAAAAGAATGTTGTCTTGAATGCTTCTACCACAACTAAATCCACTTTGATTGGGGGAAAAAATAGATGGAAGCAAAGAACTGAGTCTAAAAGTGAACAACTTTGCAATGATTTTACAAGAGAAGTTACATAGGCTTATAGGTATGAAGTGGTAAGACTAGGAAGGGTTTTTGATTTTTGGGATAAGGATTATTATGGTGCTGGTCCATCTTACAAGTATCAAAACTCATGCAAACAAAAACTATGAATATAAGCAATGAGATATTATTTGATAATATCCTAATATAAATAATTGAAAAAGCCTCCATATCCATCACCTGGAGAGCTATCCTCATTAAGGTCTTTGATGGCTTGGAACATTTCTTGATCAGAGGGAAAATCAATGGGAAGGTTATTATCATTATTTGAGATCAGATTGGGAATATGGTTGAGAAGATGAGGATGATTGATTCAGAAAAAATGTGGTATTTGAAATGGTTAATGAAGGTTTTATGGATTTCCTTTGGGTCATCTACCCAATCTTAATTAGAATTCTTGGTTCTATGAATGAGAGGGTTATTGTTTTTAGCTTTGGTCGAGGCATGAAATAATTTAGTATTGATATCTCCCTCTCTAAATCATTTCAAGTTAGATCTTTGCCTCTATGATTCTTCTTCATTTTTAATAGGATCAACTATTATATCATATTCATTGGATAAAATAATATCTTCCACATTTGAAACATTTTGGAAAGTATCTTTGAAATTTACATGGTTCAACTCTCTTAGTACATCTTTTAATCTTTTATTTTTTCGGCAACAACTTTCATTGGTGGAGCAGAAATTGGTGTGGACCAGGAGTCTTTGATAACTTGAGTAATCTCATAATGAGAGCACCACATATTTTAGAATTTAAATGGTTTTGGGCAACTGTCCAATTGACTATTGATAGAGATAAGTAGTGGAGAATGGCCTAAGCAATTTTTTTACATATGTTTCATAGAAGTTTGGGGAAAAGACGAGTTCCAGGTGGAACTAGCAAGGCCTCTATCTAGTCTTGACCCAATGCAATCTTCATTTGTTTTAATGTTACACCATGTAAATTTTGAGCCAGAGTAACCTCGATAAGTCAACCTATTAGAGGATATGAAACCTTTAAAGTATTGGGAAGCGTTGAAATTTATCTCATTTCCACCCATATTTTCAATTTGGTGAGCTACAACAATAAAGTCTCAATGATTAAGGGATATCATCATATTAATTGCATAAATTTTCCAATTGATTTCGTGGAGACTTTCTTTCAAATTTTTTACATTTAGCATATACAATATTGGAGAATAGGATCTTTTAATAATTGATGCCCCAATTTAGCACACAACACCTGATCATCATTCAAAATGATTGAGACTTGAATTCTAAATTTCCACATAAACCAAAATTTACCTGAAGAGTTGCAGTAGTTATCTTTAAAGTTCATTTTTAATTAGTGAGGAAGAATATTCTCCTAATCAACTTTAGGTTATAGTAAGGCTGTGGAAGGTAGCTTATGTATTTTCACTATCTTTTTTATGCTCATAGTAGGGGAGTTTGTTATACTCCTAGAGTTCCAGCATAGAAAAGAAATCATTGAAAGATGGAAGAGGGATTTTTTTTTCCATTGTTCCAGCTCTTGTAATTCTTCTATGCAAAGGGTCATATGGTTTTGGAATAGACATTAAGTATAGAAAGATAATTGTATTGGAAGTCTTTACTTAAGTAGCCTTTTTTCTGTGTTTAACTTTGCAGCAAAGTTTATAAAAAAAAGGACGCAAATATTCAAAGTTCTTCCTAAGTTGGAAGGGATATATGATTGCTATCTTTAGAGTCAGATAAATAAGGTTTATGGATTACAAAAGGTTTGTCATACTCTTGAAGGTTTAAGTCTCTTAGGTTATAAAAGATAGTTCAACCTAAGAAGCGAATCAAGGTATCCCCAAACAAGTCTATGTTTGCACCTATTGTAAAAGGAGAGTTCACCTTAGAGAGTTTTTCTACAAGTTAGGAAGAACTCAATGTACACAAACTCCTGCGCACTTATATAGATACTTCGCTAGTCTTAGAGAGCAAGTTGGGTTCCTAGTCGATACTTTGCAAATCTTAATGGAAGAATTTCAACGGATGACTATGCCGTTTGAGAATGCTTCTAATGCTCCGACTTGAGCCAACAATAATAAGGGCAAACAAAAGGTTACCTCCACTTGGGTACCTAAGAAATATGACAAATGCCTTATTATTCAAGTTCCTATCAAGGTTCAAAATACTTTGTAATTGTAGTTTGATAGTAGGTTATCTAGGCATATGGCCGATGACATATCATTTTTTACAAACCTTGAGGATCGCAAGGAAGATAAAGTCACCTATAGAGATGGGAGCAAGTCTAGTATTTTAGGATATGGATATGTTGAGATACTCGAATTTCCTAAACTAGACAATGTGTTATATTTAAAAGGGTTATGATCAAACTTAATTAGCATAAGCCAATTGTGAGATGCAAACTCTGCGGTAAAGTTTGATCGGTCCGAACGTAATGTATATGATCAATCTGTTGAACTTTTACTAAAAGGAGTGAGGACCGAAGATAACTGCTATGGGATCATACCCAAGTCGTCCTTTATGTTCAACAGTGCCATGGTATCCTCTATGGACCTTTGGGATGAATGATTAGGTAATGTGAACTTGAAAGAGATTAGTGAAGGACGTAGTTCTTAGCTTACCGTCACTTGGGAAACCAACTTCCACAGTTTGTGGACCTTGCCAATAAAGAAAATGAATTTAAAGTCCCCATCAGAAGTTGAATACCATTACCACCACACGTGTTTTAGGGTTGATTCACATGGATCTTATCGATACTACTCGCTCGGAGAGTTTATGTGGTAAGAGATACATTCTCGTGATGGTCGATGACATTTCGAGATCCCGATCATGGGATTTTTTTAGAACATTTCGATGCGGTTGAGTTTCTAAGAACCAAGTGTCTTGTCCTATAAATGCAACATGGTGTCACTATTAGTGACAACGACATCGAATTTGAAGAAGCTTGGTGGATAACTATTATGACGGAGTGGGTATCAAATACAAGTTTTCATCCATTCGTACTCCTCAACAAAATAGGATGGTTGAGAAGAAGAACCGGGCGATATAAGAGATGGTTGGATCCATGATTCTTAGGAGAAATGTGCCTAGATATTTTTGGGTCGAAGTGGTAAGTGCCGCATTCCATTCGATGAATAGGATAGAGGCGGTGAGTACCACATGCCATTTGTCCACGCAAGCTATGAATGCCATATGAGTTGTGTATAGGATACCAGCTTAACCTATCGCATTTTTGTGTCTTTGGGAGTACTTGCTACATCTTGAGAGATAGAGAGAACTGAGGAAAGTTCAACTTCTAGAGCGATGAGTGGATATTCTGAGGTTATTCATCACCGAGTAGAGCTTATAGGGTGTTTAACCTTGTAAGCTCTAAGGTTATGGAGTCAATAAATGACACGATTAGAGACTACGAGCCGCCGACGTCTATTGTACCTAACCCTAAGTGTTAGGATGATGCACCCCTAGTGATGATCCCATTCCTCCTCGTACTATCCCGGTGGACCCCACTCTTAATTTAGAGGATCCACCCTCTTAGGTTTGAAAGAGTCATAACCTTACTACAGTAATTGGTGATGTTACACTAGGTGTTAAGACTCGCGCTCAACTTGAGAATGTGATTAACTACTCTTGCTACACCTCCTTAGTTTAGCCCAAGAATGTGAAAGAAGAACTCAAGGATGAACACTGGTTCTTCGCTATATAAGATGAGTTACTTCAGTTTTGAAAGATGAACACTGGGATTTAGTCCCTCGAACTAGCGAGACTAATGTGATAGGTACCAAGTGGATTTATAAGAATCAAATGGATGAAAATTGTACCATATTTTGCAATAAGGTTAGGTTGGTCTCTCAAGTCTACACACATATTAAAGGTGTAGACTTTGACAAGACATTCTCTCATGTTTCTAGGCTTGAGTCCATCCGCATACTACTCGCCATAGCATGTCCTCTGAGCTTCAACTAATATCAAATGGATTTCAAGAGTTACTTGTTTAAAAACATTCTACAATAGGAGGTTTACATGGAACAACCGAAGGGGTTTGAAGACCCATATTACATGGGACGCATATTTTATCTTAAGAATACCATGTACAGTTTTAAGTAAGCACCATGTTCTTAGTACGAGAGGCTCACTTCCCATCTCTTAGCTTGTGACTTTAAGAGAGGGGGAGTAGATAAGACGTTATTTGTGAGGATAGAGAGTGTTTCTATATTAGTTGCCCAAATCTATGTGGACAACATAATATTTTGATCCAGGTTCTCCCAAAATGCTCACACTTTTGAGGAGGAGATGAAAAGTGAGTTTGAGATGATCATGGTTGGTGAGATTACGTTCTTCTTAGGTCTCCAGGTGCATCAGCTTGAGGATGGGATATTCATATCTCAATCTAAATATGCTAAGACTTCGCTAAGCACTCACTTCCCCCTATGAGTACATCGACTAAGCTTAACAAAGACACATTAGGCAAGGATGTAGAGAAGATGCTTTATAGGAGCATGATATGTAGTCTTCTTTACTTAACAGCGAGTCGTCCTGACATTTCCTTTAGCGTTGGAGTCTGTGCGCGATACAAAGCGTCCCCAAAAGAGTCACACTTTCTTTCACTTAAATGTATCATCAAATACATGAGTGGCACTCTTTCCTATAATATTTGGTATTCCTTTGATACCGATGACTCTTTATCTGCCCATTCAAATGCTGATTGGGCCAGGATGTTAATGGTTGAAGGAGCACCTCAGGTGGGTGTTTTTAATTTGTGAGTGCTCTTGTATCTTGATTGAGCAAGAAGAAAAACTCCATATCTTTGTCCACGAAGGACGCTGATTAAATATCCATCGAGATCTCTTGCACATAACTCTTATGGATGAAGCAAATGTTGGGAGATTATGGGATTTCACAAGGCATAATGACTATTTATTATGATAATACTAGTGCGATCCATATATCCCCTAATATGGTCCAACATTCTTACACAAAGCACATTAGGCTGTGTGGGAATTTTATTCGTGATATCGATGTGGAGAAGGTCTTGTCCTTGAGCTTTATGAGCATCAAACATCAATTAGCCAATTTTTTCACAAAACCTTTAGATGCACCTAGATTCAAGGATCTTAGGAAGTCTTTGGGTATTTTCTCTATTGATTGACTTTGAGTACTTAATCCAGGGTAGGGTGTTTCTCTTGTTCATATCTTATATCCATATTTCTAAATTGTATTATCATTGTTTCATATGTTTTTCTTTTTGATATATTTTGAAAAACTTTAAAAAGATTTTTTGTTTTAAACAAAGAGTTTAAAAAATTGAAAAAGATTCTATTTTGATAATTTTTTTGGAAAAAGACAAATGATTTTTGTATTTTCATTTTTCACAGTATATGGATGAACAATTAAGATATTCATATGAACCTTACATTCCATCAATTCACTTGACTTTTTCATAGTGTTTTGAGACATGACTTTATTTCGTTAGTGTGCTTAATTATGTGTGGATAACATTTCGTTGATCATTTATGATTACTTTCTAAATGTTAGACTCTTTTTCACCTTTATTGCACAAGTGCACGAACTTTTTAAAAATTGTTTTTGCTTATCATGTGTGGAACACGATGTTCTCAACTCACTCCTGCTTAATAACTAACAAAATATAAAAATAGATAAGGTGTTCTTGTAAGAACCATTGCCCGAATTTATTTTCTCAAAAAAATATTGATATATGTTATGCAATGGAAATGGGATATGAAAGAGAAAAATAATCTTGATGTTAAAATCCACCATTTGAAAAAAGGACTAAAAGGGCTAATGACACACAAAAATAGAAGTGCCAAGGCCATTTATTTTATATTCATTGATGTTTCGCTACATATGAGAATTATGATATCTTTAAAATATTTTAGAGTGAATTTTTTATATATGTGAGATTTTGAAGGTGTTAGAAAGTAGAAGATCAATGGGTTTGCACAACGGACTCTCTTGAAAAGAATTAAATAGTTTCCCATTATTGATTTGAGAATCATTTAAATTCATGGCATATTGTATAAGTCGAGTCAACCCTTTGTAAGAGCATGATAGGTAGTCTTCTCTACTGAGGTCCTAAAAGTACTCATTTTTAAGCAATACTCATTTCTTTACATAGTATCTGAAAGCTAGGGACTTTATATGTCTAGACTGAAGTGTAAGAGCAAGTTTTATAATTGCTTAATTTTGTTTTTATTTGGCTTATCCCATTATACACCACTGCACCGTCATAACTAATTCCACACATTCCAAGACAAGAAGTGATGATACCAGAAATGGTATCACCAAATCAAGAAATATCTAAGCTCAAACCAGATAACATTAGTGTACTGAAGATATAAATGTATAAACAGAAGGAGATGAGGAAAATAAGAAGATGATACTAAATATAAGTGGTTAGGCCGCAGCCTACGGCCACTGTGCAGTGTGAATGGTGGTTTTCACTATAAATATGGCACTAATGGCTTATAAATACAACACTCAAGCTTCTCTCTCTCTTCTATATATTTTATCAGAGTTTATCTAGGGTTGTGAATAATGAGATCCCTTCTCATAGAGAAGATGAAGTGCATATATAGGGCTTAGGTGGTGTAATGTACCCCTCAAGCATGTAATTAGGACTTGCATGAGGAAACTCCCAATAAGATGTAGACACCTATCTTTGGCATATGGGAGCAATAATGATGTAATATTCCCTCATATGAAGGAATGATCTTGTTATAACGGAATTTTCCACGTGAGCATAGCTCCTCTGTACTTGCATATGCTCGTATTGTTGGACATCGTCCGTTGTAACATCGTCCTGAGAGGGTACGAGGTTGCTAATTCCTATAGGATGGTCCCATGTTGTCATAAGTGTGACCTAGGCTGAATAGATCAGGCCGAGGTTGGATTAACTGGACACTCCTATCATCGACTATGGCAGAGTACAACGATGGTGCTGATTTGAATAGGTGATGCTCTTTTGATCTCGAATTTTCGTATGGATGAGGCTAGTTGAGGAGAGGCAAACCCTTATCACGAAGACCCTGCTAATGGCATGCATGGCTCCAATGATAACTCGGCCATGAGATGTGATTCTATTCATCCTAAGAGACGAGGGTACACTTTGGTCATATCAATCACCCCCTAGCACTTAGCCTAATACATGAATATGAGGTTGAGGGGTATGAGTTGTTGAGGTCATGATGAGGTGTATCTTACTTGTTAGATGAATAGGTCTTGGTACATGACTGGGTAGCGCATGTCACTATTATGATTGAGTGGCATCTTCTAAGGTTTGGTGGGTACGTGCTTAGGGTTCTGTGCTCTCCATGATGACATACTTGGGGAGTGTGCATAATCATTAAGGGGATATTTAAACTCAAGAAACTTTTCATTTCTCTTTCTTCTCATATCCTTCGCGACTTTGCCATTTTCTGCCCAAAAATATCCATTGCTCTTAAAATTTCCAGGTTTGCAAATCCTTCAATCCCAGGCTACCTTTTGCTTCTTCCCCTATCTCCAAGAACTCAATTTCATTCAGGTAACCTTTCTCACTTCTAGTTTTCTTCATTCTTAGCAATTCCAGTCCTTGCATTGCATTTTCGATGATCTTTCATTTTTTTCAGCAATAGTTTTACTATAGTTGAAGGGTTAAAAGGTTGTAGAGGGCGGTGTTTTGGTGGTTTCTAGGTTATTCTTGCTGTTGTGGGTGTCTTGGTAGGCTTAGAATGTGATTTTTTTTAGGTTTCTAGGCAACTCTGATCATCACCTCCAGTGAACCAAGTTGAGTTTGTTCTTGGTGTTCTTGAGGAAATGTATCAAATTACCAAGGGTTTGATCTTTGAGCCAATTGAAGTCAACCATTTAAGTTGTTTGTCCTTCTTTGCCTTTTCTCACCCAAGTGTAGTCTCGTCCTTCGGATGATATGACCCTTGTATAAATTAGCAGAGGACTTCCCCTATATGAGAGAGAAGTTCTTTGATAAGATTAGGCAAATAGAGGAAGCCCAAGCTAAGAGTCGAAAGGCTGAGGCTTTTCCAGTCTCACCTATCTTTCCACCGCCCTTGGTTGTAGTATACCCCCAAATCTTTTAGACTTGTGAACTAATGTCTGAGTCTTCAGTGTCCAACCCCATTCCCATCTCTCAACAAGCCGAGAGTGTGGATTCACACAAAGAGGTAATGGATTTCTCCCCTACGCAAAGTGTAGGGTCTGAAATTAAAGAGGTTTCCTTTCGCAAATCATCTTCAAGAGGAGCCGGGTCATCACATGGCTCTGATGCTATAGAAATATTAGAACCCAATATCATATTCCCCCGACCAATATATGCGATTCCACTATCAGTTGCTATTGGGGTCGAGTTTGCTGAGAGGTTACCTAGTGGTAGCCCAGGCAATCCTTGGGCGGAGGTCCCAGTTGGTAGTGATGAGGAGATAGAAGTTGATAACTCCATCGCTGCCTAATATGAGAGTATTATCTCTGAGGTTGACCTCTTAGTCTTCAGATACCTCTACGGAATAGATCTCTCTATTTCTATGAGGGTACCTCTTGAGAATGAAAGAGCCTTTGAGGATCAGGATGACAAGATATCCGTCTATGAGCAGATGCTTAAGTTAGGTTTTCATCTGTCCATTCATCCCATACTCTGGCCCATCCTTGCCCATATAAACCTTTCCCCTTCTCAAATGTCTTCGAATGCGTGGAGAGTAATGATTGGGTCCATCATCCTTTGGAAGGTTATTCATCACACCGACCTTCCAGTTCATATATTTCTTGGTTTCTACACGTTATTATCTTCCAAGACTCATCTAGGCTACTACCATTTTGTATCCATGCTGGTAACTAGGACCTCCAACCATAACTGGAAACCCCGATATTTCTTTGTTTTGGGTCCTTAGGTGTTCGACCCTAATCAAGCCTACGGGACATCTATGCCTAGAACTGCTCTGAGGTGCGCCAAGGTTCCCATATTAGCCAAAAATGATCCTGTCGTGGGCCCTGAGGCATATGAGAAGATAAAAAAGCTCCGTATCTAAGGTGACCAAGGTGGTTTTGTGAGGTTTGAGCATCTGAGGACCCCATATTACCTTGCTCAGATATGTATGGGGGGTGGTCCCCTTACTAAACTTTGTAAGTTATTTTTCTATTATTGCATTTTGTTATTATTGCTAAGTGATGCCTCGGACTTTTATATAGTTGATACACTAACTCTGAGACTTTTCTTTTATAGAGCGTCCATAAGGAATTTTAGACGAGCTTTGGAAGATATCGTCCCCCAACCTGAGCAAGCTCATTGACAGATGTGGTAACAAAGCCGCTCCTCCAACTTCCCAACCAAAGAAAATGTGGGCTCGAGCAGGACTGATGGTTTTGGAAAGAAGAGAAAGGTTCCATCGACTAACCCATCTTCAACTCGACCTTCCAAAACACCGTGTTCTAATCGTGCCATCCCCATTTAGACAGACGATGCTCTTATTGTTCATCTGTTACAGCTGAAAATAAGTGACGATAGTGTCATAGGCCATAGTTTGAAGGTTGCTGATGCCCTTGGCTCCATGATCTCAGAGGATAATAAGAATTTCCTCCAGTCCATGGACAACCATTTGTTGGTCGAGTTTTTCCTTCACCGAACTGTCCAGGTAACTTTAAAATTTTTACGAAGTGTTTCCCTTAATTCCCATGAATCTTACTTACGTTTTTGTCTCTTATTTTTTAGGGTAAGGTGTATCTTCACCTCTTAGACAACTGGACCCTAAAGAGTCTACCCTTGATCTAGAAGGTCCAAGATGCTAAGAAATCAAAGAAGGCGTAGAAGGATGATCTGGACAAGGTAAAAAGGGACCTGAAGAAGGAGAGGGATCTGATCACCAATTTGAAGGCCGATTATGAGAAGGCTCTCAAGGATAAAGATGAGAGCGTAAAGTCCAGAATTGATGCCACTGTTAAAGCCTCCCTAGCCGAGGCTAAAGACAAGATCATTATTGACTAAAAAGTATCCGATGAATTTGTGGACTTCGGCTTTGATTACCTAGAGAGGGGAATTAGGGCTGCTGAACGATGGGTTTCCCTAAAGCATGCTGAGACTGGAATGCTATCACTTGACGACTTCATCGGTCTTGGTTTTACTGATCGTCATCTCGGTGCTGCTTTAGTCGAGGTTGAAAATGTTGTTGCTACCCCTATTGAGACCAGCCCTCTAGAGGTGACAGAAGATAATGAGGAGCTAGACGACTATGACGATGGAGCTGAGGTCACCAACGGTAGAGTTACTGAAACTGTTCCTACGAGTGATGGGTCAGCCCTGGCCGAGGGTGAGGTTCAACTTTGAAGGCTCCTAGATTATATCTTTTGTTAAGGCCTTTTATCTCTCTTGTTATGGCATTTAGACTTTTTTATTTCTGATATTTTTTATCTGCAACCTCGAATATTATCAATGGATGAATGTTTGTTTTCCATATGCTTTCCATTATTTTTATATCTTGTGTTTGATATCTCTTGAAGTATGATACCACCAACTAATGATGTTTAATAACTAATGATGTTTCATCTCATATTCACCAAATTAATGATGTTTAAGGTCTGAAACCACCAAACTAATGATGTTTCATCTCATATTCACCAAATTAATGATGTTTAAGGTTTGAGATCACCAAACTAATGATGTTACATCTCATATTCAACAAATTAATGATGTTTAATGTCTGAGATCACCAAACTAATGATGTTTTATCTCGTATTCACAAAATTAATGATGTTTAAGGTCTGAAATCAAAAAAAAAAATGATGTTTCATCTCATATTCACCAAATTAATGATGTTTAAGGTGTGAGATCACCAAACTAATAATTTTTCATCTCATATTCACCAAATTAATGATGTTTAAGGACCGAATCATGCCCAAATTCAATTCGGACTTATCAAATTATGGTGTTATGCCTTACTCCCTCTCATCATTTTGAGAGGGCATGGTTAAACATCATCTCTTCCATGCACTGTCGTCTCGACCGAGAGAGGTTTTTCATAGTATTTACCAAATGCATTATGTTTTAATAATTAAGCCCACCCTTCTTGGTGTTATTGAAAGTCCATGGGTGGGGTCCGCCCCCTTTCCATGTTATCATTTCACGAAGGTTGGGTTGTTTCTATCTCACTACGAATGATGTTTCATAGCTTTTAAGGGTACTTGAAACAAATCATGCATGATAAAGTATATAAGATATGAGGGAACAAACCGTTTTCATTTTTCTCATTCATAATACCCCCTTTTTACAATGATTCACAACGAAAAGCTCCTATACAATAATCTATTGGTAGTACCTTTTTAAGTGGTTGGAATTTTAAGGGTTGGAGAATGGTTCCCCATTTAGGTTCTCCATCCGATAGGTGTCTGGGAATTCTAAGGGTTGGAGAATGGTTCCCCCTTACGAACCATGCCAGTTGGCATGAAGCTTGTTCGGCTTCTGCCAAGTCCTTTTCAAAACAAGGTCGCCCACTTCTATCGGCCTCGGATTTATCCTATTATTGTAAAACGTTGCCATCCTCTATTGATATTCTTCCACTATGACCTCAGAATCCTCTATTCTTTCTTCAATCAGATCTAGGTCAAGTTGTAACGCCCCGACCCGGATTTAAAGGTCAATTAAGGATTAACCCGATCCAAATCATACGTTAATAGTGAAGTACAATGAAACATCCTAATTAATGTTTCTAATCCATTCTTATTAGTATTTAACGTTACACTTATTAGCATGCAAGTTCGAATTACAATCACTAAGTGATATGACCCAAGGGAAGTGCTCCCAAGGCCAAGTAAACAGAGCTACTAATCGTAAATGCAGATAGTTACTTACCTGTATAGCGCTCTCAAAGTACGGAATATCATACAACCTGCCGCAACAAAAGAAGGGATGTGAGCCGAATGCTCAGTGGGATCATATACAAATGCAGTATAGAAACGAGCGGCAGAAAGAAATACTCACACGCTACACTACATGCATGTGAAAATATGTATATTTCTACATATATACCTTTGAAAAATATATATGCCAATGTATTTAACTGTTTATTTCAAAAACATCTTTTAATACCATTTAACTTCTCTGACATTAAAAAATAGTCATTTGCATTATCATGCTTAGGACTTATACTTGTTTTCCATTAACTCAAACAGTTTAAATAAACGGCATTTGTTTGGAAAACATTCTTCTTACTTTCAAGGAGATTTACTCCCTAATATTCATTAACTCACGCCAAAGTTACTTAACCATTTCAGGACTTCCATTCAACACACACACATGCCGTGTTTAGAAAAATCCTCGTTTCCATTATAAACCTCATGTAACACACGCTTATGTTTACTTTAATTCAACTGTTCTTAGATAGCTTGATTTCATTAAATCACCTTATTAAACCATTCCATTTTGACACATGAATTTTAAGCATTTAATGCGTTATTCTTGCGTTAGTAAATCAATGAATTAGTGTCATTCATTTATGCCTCTTTCATGAATATTCGATTCATTACTTAGCATTATTTCTCTTTGGGATCTTCCAACAAACACTCACGGACTTCGTGGCCTCACACTACCGGTCTCCGCCGCCATATACTACTGCAGTTGGTTTGGGGTCTTTCACCACTAGGGACGTCATGCCCTCCTTAATTATTTTCTCTCGGCATCATCCGACTATCATTATCTTGTCAATGTTTTCAACATTTTCACAGTTGTGCTTCAATTTTCATTCCTTTGGGCCGAAGCCAAAGACTTGGACTTAACCGTCCATTTTCCCATTATACTTGGAAAATCATTACTTCTCTTTAAGTCCTTTGTTCACACACGTGTTAATATTACACAAAAATGATTCACATTTTAGGACTTAATTTAATTTCATCGTGCTTGGATAAAAACATTCACTTACATTTTTATTTCATAAAAATGTCCCGCTTTAAGTAAGTTATCGATTTACCCTTCTTTTCATCAAAACTCGCAACCTTATTCTTTTTCAAGTGTTATTCACTAAAACACCCTTTTGGAGTTCCGTTCTCGACACGTAGGCATTTTCGTCATTAAAACACTTGTTTAACTTCTCACTTTATCAAATTTTACACATTTTTCATTTTAGCCTCTAAAATATATAAAATCATGTCTTTCACATATTAAAGTCCCCACACTTGATTTTGTGAGTTTAACACTAAAACTCCATTTTAACCAACATTTACACATTTAACACTTTATAATTTCAAACTTGGTGTCACACACTTTCGTCATGATTAATTGCATAAAAACCCATACTTAATCATTTCTTCCATACTTAGTCTCCTATATTCTCATTATTTATATTTTTACCCAAAGTTCTCAAAAAGACTACACATTTGCATATTTACGCTTTTAACCCCAAAACTTAGTTTTAACAAACTAAATAGTACACTTTATAAATGAAAGTTTATTTGTCCACTTTATAATGATTTATCAACATAAACTCACTATACCAATCTAACAAAAAGGGTACACAAGCTTCAAATGTTCCTTTATCAAAGAAATCATTTATTCACCTTAAAACTTGAAATTTAAACATTTTACTCCATAAAATGTGGTGATTTGGGGATGAAATTTATCTATTTTAAAAACCCATTAAACCTCTTGTTGTAAGTACCCATTTTCATAGAAAATAGTAATCATGATACTAATAAGTCTATTAGTACATTCAAACCTCATTATTATTTCATAAAAATACTCATCCTTACACAAAATACCAATAGTGTAACTAATAAACCCATGAATTGGTTTTAATCATTTTCTCACACAATTTACACCCAAATGGTGAAAAATACTATTCTGAAATTTTGTCAAATTCAAAACCCATTTAAATCACTTCTTTGAAAACCCACTTGTCCAAGAAATCATAGAAACCCACCCAATGAACTCCATGGATGCAAATCAACACAAATCCTTCATATATTAAAACTAATATATGTAAATAGCAATATGACATTATGCTAAATAATAAACCTACACCAAGGTTAAAGAATCTCACCTCAAAATGTCCTTAAATAATGGTAGAGAAGGTGGGTGACTCCCCCACCTCCAAAGGTGGCCCTAAAGGGAGTCACAATAGTCCCCTCTTCAAGATCCCAATTAATCTTCAAGCTCTATGAACTACTCTTTCTTCTACTATGATAAAATCCTTTTAAAATCACCTAACAAGACTTCCTTTGAGCTCCAAAAACTTATCTCAAAATCTCCTATGAGTTGTCCCAACTTTGAGAGGTGTTTTAATGGAGTTTGGGGACCTCCAATGTGGTGTTTTGATGGTGGAAAAGTGGTGGCAAAGGAGGACCACGAATTTGGAAGGAAGAACAACTCTTGCAAGAGCTAGAAGATGGAGATATAATCTGAAAATGTTTGAGAGTTTTGGCTCCAAGTATTTACCTCCCATTTATCTTACAATGGAACCTTTCCACCCTTGACCAACAAACCCAAGGTTTTGAATGCCCCAATGGGTGTAATTTGGTTTCCCAAGATCTGTATAATATGTCTTGAAAGTGACTACACATACACCAAACATGTGATCCCCAAGATTCATTTGAAAAATGCCTAAAAACACCCACAAAAGTTGATTTGCGTCACTTTTGGTACAAGCCCAAAAAAATTCTTTTTTTTTTGAAATTTTTAACTGAAGAATCATATTCCTTGCATTTTTTTGGCTAAAAAATCATATTTACAATAGTCGTTTGGTCTCCCGGATTGTCTTATACAAGGCGCGCAAGAATCGAGACATTCGTACAAAAGTATTTTTTTTTTCGATTTTTCTCTTCATAATAATATTCCTTATATTTTTGTGAATCAAAAAACATATTCACAATATTTTTTTGACCTCCCGTGACGTCCTAAACAATTTGCACAAGACTGGACTTTCGCTGTGTCGCGCGTCATAAGACAATTAGTACACATGCTTGCGTAACATTCGTTGCTTGCCCGAATCGCACGAAACTTAACCAAAGTGCTTAAAATAATTATATAAACTCAAAATAAAACTCGTGTGAACCATGAAATATAAAACTATCTCGTTTAACCCATATTGCGATATTTTGCTTTTCGTACCATTTAAATGTGGCGTCGTATTAACCTTGTCCGTGTCGCATCCGTTCCTTGATATTTTTTCCTCAAACTTACTGGACATACTAGCCAATACTATTAGAGATTAAATATGCATTAATGCGATACATGCGTTGTTGCATTTGTTTTTGTTTAAACCATTTACGTAATATGCCACCTTACGTATTACTTGACGTGTTACACTTCGATTATTTATTCCTCCAATTTTTTTTTTGGAGAAAACACTTCAAATAACGTTAAATACCTATTTCCTAGGGCGGGGTATTACATTCTTCCCTCCTTAGGAAATTTTGTCTTCGAAATTTGTTATCATCATGCTCATACATCATTCATCCAACAAATTAATTCCAATACTAGGTGTCTTTAGCACTATAGTCTAACCAAAAGATTTCATACAATTAATCAGTTACAACTACGGTGGATCCTAAGATATTATTGTTAACTCCCAAGTATGCCTAACATGTCCATATAGACAATTCCTCAAAGTAACTAATAGTGAGCAAGTATCATCCTAACATCCAATGAACTCATTATCATGTATTATACAGAACATCGGGATTTACAAGCCTATGTTTCATCAAACGATTGAGTCTTGCCTAGCTTAGGTAGATACATCCTCAACATCAATAACTATTCACATTAAAAATTTCAAGACAGTAATTTAATCCCAATGGTCGATCCGACCGGTATCTCCTACGAGACTAAGCATTAGCCTAGAGTAACCCTAGCTATGACAACCCAAATACACACTAGAAACTACATTCTCAATTCGTAATTTCCATACGGGGTGCAACCCTAGCATTTAATGTTCCATTAAGTTCTAATATTTATATCTTAGAGTCGTGAACTCAAATCCATGATATACGTTATAATCAACTATATTGGTTAACTGACGACTGTATTAACCTAAAGATATTAAGTACCCATGCAAACTACATGTAACAAACCGCGATACCATGCGTACACTCCAACCAATGTAAAATAAAGGTGCTTCCGAAGAAGAGCGTACTCATGAACCATGACAAAAAAACCTCTAACCGGCTTATTCCGCATCACTACTGAGCTACGCAACGCTACACCTGACTACCAACCCATAATTGAAACAACTTTCCATTACTGAGATCAAAGAAGGCATAATAATATGCAATGGATCAGGCGGCTACCATGCCAGAATGAAACAATTGAATTTGGAGAACGAACCATGCTACGTGAAGTACGAACCACGTACACTTAAAGTTTAAAATTTTCACTGACCCATACGTATGGTAAAGTATTTGCTTAGCCATGTGCCCTAGATTGAATCATTAATCACGGCTACCCATTTTTAAAGAGAACGACTTGGGAATCGATTCACTTGGGAAGCTAAAACGCTAGGATTCCCTCCTTAAGACTGAGGTTACTCGTTATCCTTCATACCAAAGCGAAGTTACATTTCTCATTGCTTAACGTTAGTTATTGACCTAATATACTCAAGTCTCCACAATTTCAACATGCGGGTGCTAACTTACAAACCTCGAGATCCTTCTCATTTAGTGAAACACAATAATTACATAAATTCATCCTTAGGGATCATCGCTACAATTCTTGGCAGCGTCTTATATAATCCCAAATCATAACTATCGGACTAGTTACAATGTCAACTCGATTTTTTTTAAGTATGACTCATGCCTAATACCCAATGATTTTCGTCACCAGTGTCATACTAATCCATACGGGTAGCACACACAAGTGTTATAATTAAGCCTAACACTCGACTCCGAGTGTTATTTCTAAAACCATAGTGAACATCATTGTATCATAAGTCCCCCGAGTGTAAAACCTAGCATGTATCGACCTATTCTTGATATTCTCCCCAAGTCATACCATAATGAAAGCTTATAAACAAAACCATGGCACTAACTCTAAGGTACCGCCACAAATAACATGACTAAATTGTATTACAATCACCGATAGCTTATGCATTCCTCAATATGATAACTTTTCCCAATGCTTCATGGAAGATTCACCACGTCAATTGACTCCAATTGAATACACGTATCCTAGCCTGGGAGTTATCACGAAAAAAAATCCTTTCAAGTATAACACTCGAGCATGGCCGCTAAATTATTTTCTCAAAGGCCAAACACTAATCCCAATCACTATGTGTCATACCGGTCATAACTATATATTCCTGAAGTCATAAGGGATTCCATAATATCAATGGGAGACGTCGACAATACCGTACTACGTGGTACAACCTTAATTTCACCATTATTAGGGAAATCGTATTACTTGCACTAACACTTCATTAGATTAACCTTAGTACATATATACAAGTAGCAATCATGAGTTCACCTTCTTATCCATAATGCTAACCCAAGATCAAACTCATTATATCCTATCATTTAACCTCTGTGATTATTCAGCCACAACAACTAACGTGCCTCACTACGTAGCCATCACACTCATTTTCCAGATCGCAAGTTATCATCATTATAAAACTTTGGGTAGGATACTAGGCATCAGGTACTACCTATAAAACTTTTAGGCCAATTCCTTTGATGACACAAAAGATCCTATTCCTCAATACCACCTCATTTTTATAAGATCGTGATTTAACATCATCATTTCTAATACTAAGTCCCAAGGACTATATGGATTTGTTCTTAAATCACTTGAAATCGTCAAGGTTATCTAAACCCAAAACATAATCAAGTTACATAGTCATTCTGATTTCCATAGATGAAACTACAAGCATACCAGCTAAATTCAACTGAAATCATTAAGTCTTGCTAATCATCGAACTTCCATGTGATGTACATCGCACAAGACTAAGGTGTTACCACATAATGGTTGAGAATTAAATAAAATTTAACTCACCTACCTCCAAAGTTAAATTCAACTAATCTTTCTAGCGACAATTTAGCTCACACTATTTGGTGCATTAACTTCTCATATTCTTTGTTACTATTAAAATCAACACACATTATATCTCTTATACAATGTAATTACGATGTTGGCGATATTAGCTTATGCTGACGCCTGTAATTACTAACATATTTATATAAAAAATTCGAAAGCGATTTATAACTATCAACCTGATCGTGTGCCACTTGACACCAACTTACTTGTCATGCTAACCTCTATGACTTTATTGACGAGGATACAAACTGTCACCAAACTAGCATGACCGACCCAAACCAACATTGACGTCGAAAGATCCACTATCGACCTCACCACGTCACACCCGAAAGAAACATTGAACCTAAAGCTCTAATACCAAGTTGTAACGCCCCGACCCGGATTTAAAGGTCAATTAAGGATTAACCCGATCCGAATCATACGTTAATAGTGAAGTTCAATGAAACATCCTAATTAATGTTTCTAATCCATTCTTATTAGTATTTAACATTACAATTATTAGCATGCAAGTCCGAATTACAATCACTAAGTGATATGACCCAAGGGAAGTGCTCCCAAGGCCAAGTAAACAGAGCTACTAATCGTAAATGCAGATAGTTACTTACCTGTATAGTGCTCTCAAAGTACGAAATATCATACAACCTGCTGCAACAAAAGAAGGGATGTGAGCCGAATGCTCAGTGGGATCATATACAAATTCAGTATAGAAACGAGCGGCAGAAAGAAATACTCACATGCTACACTACATGCATGTGAAAATATGTATATTTCTACATATATACCTTTGAAAAATACATATGCCAATGTATTTAACTGTTTATTTCAAAAACATCTTTTAATACCATTTAACTTCCCTGACATTACAAAACAGTCAATTGCATTATCATGCTTAGGACTTATACTTGTTTTCCATTAACTCAAACAGTTTAAATAAACGGCATTTGTTTGGAAAACATTCTTCTTACTTTCAAGGAGATTTACTCCCTAATATTCATTAACTCACGCCAAAGTTACTTAACCATTTCAGGACTTCCACTCAACACACACACATGCCGTGTTTAGAAAAATACTCGTTTCCATTATAAACCTCATGTAACACACGCTTATGTTTACTTTAATTCAACTGTTCTTAGATAGCTTGATTTCATTAAGTCACCTTATTAAACCATTCCATTTTGACACATGAATTTTAAGCATTTAATGCATTATTCTTGCGTTAGTAAATCAATGAATTAGTGTCATTTATTTATGCCTCTTTCATGAATATTCGATTCATTACTTAGCATTATTTCTCTTTGGGATCTTCCAACAAACACTCACGGACTTCGTGGCCTCACACTACCGGTCTCCGCCGCCATATACTACTGCAGTTGGTTTGGGGTCTTTCACCACTAGGGACGTCATGCCCTCCTTAATTATTTTCTCTCGGCATCATCCGACTATCATTATCTTGTCAATGTTTTCAACATTTTCACAGTTGTGCTTCAATTTTCATTCCTTTGGGCCGAAGCCAAAGACTTGGACTTAACCGTCCATTTTCCCATTATACTTGGAAAATCATTACTTCTCTTTAAGTCCTTTGTTCACACACGTGTTAATATTACACAAAAATGATTCACATTTTAGGACTTAATTCAATTTCATCGTGCTTGGATAAAAACATTCACTTACATTTTTATTTCATAAAAATGTCCCGCTTTAAGTAAGTTATCGATTTACCCTTCTTTTCATCAAAACTCGCAACCTTATTCTTTTTCAAGTGTTATTAACTAAAACACCCTTTTGGAGTTCCGTTCTCGACACGTAGGCATTTTCGTCATTAAAACACTTGTTTAACTTCTCACTTTATCAAATTTTACACATTTTGCATTTTAGCCTCTAAAATATATAAAATCATGTCTTTCACATATTAAAGTCCCCACACTTGATTTTGTGAGTTTAACACTAAAACTCCATTTTAACCAACATTTACACATTTGACACTTTATAATTTCAAACTTGGTGTCACACACTTTCGTCATGATTAATTGCATAAAAACCCATACTTAATCATTTCTTCCATACTTAGTCTCCTATATTCTCATTATTTATATTTTTACCCAAAGTTCTCAAAAAGACTACACTTTTGCATATTTACGCTTTTAACCCCAAAACTTAGTTTTAACAAACTAAATAGTACACTTTATAAATGAAAGTTTATTTGTCCACTTTATAATGATTTATCAACATAAACTCACTATACCAATCTAACAAAAAGGGTACACAAGCTTTAAATGTTCCTTTATCAAAGAAATCATTTATTCACCTTAAAACTTGAAATTTAAACATTTTACTCCATAAAATGTTGTGATTTGGGGCTGAAATTTATCTATTTTAAAAACCCATTAAACCTCTTGTTGTAAGTACCCATTTTCATAGAAAATAGTAATCATGATACTAATAAGTCTATTAGTACATTCAAACCTCATTATTATTTCATAAAAATACTCATCCTTACACAAAATACCAATAGTGTAACTAATAAACCCATGAATTGGTTTTAACCATTTTCTCACACAATTTACACCCAAATGGTGAAAAATACTATTCTGAAATTTTGTCAAATTCAAAACCCATTTAAATCACTTCTTTGAAAACCCACTTGTCCAAGAAATCATAGAAACCCACCCAATGAACTCCATGGATGCAAATCAACACAAATCCTTCATATATTAAAACTAATATATGTAAATAGCAATATGACATTATGCTAAATAATAAACCTACACCAAGGTTAAAGAATCCCACCTCAAAATGTCCTTAAATAATGGTAGAGAAGGTGGGTGACTCCCCCACCTCCAAAGGTGGCCCTAAAGGGAGTCACAATAGTCCCCTCTTCAAGATCCCAATTAATCTTCAAGCTCTATGAACTACTCTTTCTTCTACTATGATAAAATCCTTTTAAAATCACCTAACAAGACTTCCTTTGAGCTCCAAAAACTTATCTCAAAATCTCCTATGAGCTGTCCCAACTTTGAGAGGTGTTTTAATGGAGTTTGGGGACCTCCAATGTGGTGTTTTGATGGTGGAAAAGTGGTGGCAAAGGAGGACCACGAATTTGGAAGGAAGAACAACTCTTGCAAGAGCTAGAAGATGGAGATATAATCTGAAAATGTTTGAGAGTTTTGGCTCCAAGTATTTACCTCCCATTTATCTTACAATGGAACCTTTCCACCCTTGACCAACAAACCCAAGGTTTTGAATGCCCCAATGGGTGTAATTTGGTTTCCCATGATCTGTATAATATGTCTTGAAAGTGACTACACATACACCAAACATGTGATCCCCAAGATTCATTTGAAAAATGCCTAAAAACACCCACAAAAGTTGATTTGCGTCACTTTTGGTACAAGCCCAAAAAATTTCTTTTTTTTTTTTTGAAATTTTTAACTGAAGAATCATATTCCTTGCATTTTTTTGGCTAAAAAATCATATTTACAATAGTCGTTTGGTCTCCCGGATTGTCTTATACAAGGCGCGCAAGAATCGGGACCTTCGTACAAAAGTATTTTTTTTTCGATTTTTCTCTTCATAATAATATTCCTTATATTTTTGTGAATAAAAAAACATATTCACAATATTTTTTTGACCTCCCGTGACGTCCTAAACAATTTGCACAAGACTGGACTTTCGCTGTGTCGCGCGTCATAAGACAATTAGTACACATGCTTGCGTAACATTCGTTGCTTGTCCGAATCGCACGAAACTTAACCAAAGTGCTTAAAATAATTATATAAACTCAAAATAAAACTCGTGTGAACCATGAAACATAAAACTATCTCGTTTAACCCATATTGCGATATTTTGCTTTTCGTACCATTTAAATGTGGCGTCGTATTAACCTTGTCCGTGTCGCATCCGTTCCTTGATATTTTTTCCTCAAACTTAATGGACATACTAGCCAATACTATTAGAGATTAAATATGCATTAATGCGATACATGCATTGTTGGATTTGTTTTTGTTTAAACCATTTACGTAATATGCCACCTTACGTATTAGTTGACGTGTTACACTTCGATTATTTATTCCTCCAATTTTTTTTGGAGAAAACACTTCAAATAATGTTAAATACCTATTTTCTAGGGCGGGGTATTACACAAGTCTTCTATCTACCATATTTATCTCAGGGTCATACATCTGCACTCTATGAGTGGTAAAACCAATCTCTGTTGGCACCATAACTTCTGATCCATAGGCCAACATGAAGGGGGTTTCCCCTGTCACCTTTTTCACCGTTATTCAGTAAGGCCATAGTACACCATGTACCTCTTTATTCCATTTCCCCTTAGCCTTTTCCAACATTTTCTTGATTCCATTAAGAATAGTTCTATTGGTGATCTTAGTTTGACAATTGTCCTGGGGCTGGCTAGGCGACGAGAAGAACTGTTTGATGCCAACCCTTTTATAATACTTTTCTAGGGAAATATTTTCGAACTGGGTACTATTGTCTGAGATGAGTGTATTAGGCAAGTCGTATCTATAAATAATATTCTTCCACATGAACTGAAAGATCTTCTTTTTCGTGATCTTGATCATAGCCTCGGCCTCTACCCACTTTGAAAAGTAGTCTATCACCACAATCAAATATATGTAGTTTCCCATAGCCCTTAGCAGAGGTCCTACCAAATCAACACCCTCTACTACAAATGGACATGGTGAGGTGATAGACGTCAGAGGTTGATGGGGATGGTGGAAAATCGTTGGCACTTATCGCACCTTTTTATGTACTCAACCGAATCCTTGGCACTATTATTCTTTAGTGATGATCCTCTTTGCCAATGATCTACCCCCAATATGGCTTAAGAAAGATCCTTTATGAACATCCTTCAAGATGTAATCTACCTCAGTTGGGTGGACACATCTGACCAGAGCAGAAGAAACCCTTTCTTGTACAACCCGTCCCCTAGGATAGAGTACTTAGTTGCTTTGTATCTCAACTTCCTTCTCTCAGCCTTAGACTCCAGCAAGCTACCATCTTTAATATACCGAATAAGGGGGTCCATCCAAGATGGTCCCAGGTTTAAATTGAAGCAAAAATTCAGCTTCGCGTCATCCTCCTCTATTTTTGGTGATGAAGGATGTCTTCTCTGCATCGGCTGGGTCCATGAAATTTATTTATATCCAGAGTATGAATCCATGAAACTCATTAATTCATGCCATGCCTTGGCTTCTACCATCTGATCAATTCGAGGGAGAGGGAAGCTACCTTTAGGATAAGACTTGTTCAAATTAGTGAAGTCCATGAACATTCTCCATTTACCATTAGCTTTAGGCACTATGACGGAATTTGAAAGCCATTCAGGGTATATCACTTCTCTGATGAACTCTGCCTTCTCCAACCTTTTGATCTCGTCCTTGATAACCTCGTACTTTTCCATTGAGTAGATTATCCTTCTCTGTTTTATCGGCTTGGCACCATCAACAATGTTAAACTTATGAGACATTACCTTTGGGTTAATCCCAGTCATGTGATCGTGACTCCATGCGAAGATGTTTTTGTCTCTTCCTCAAAAATTCAATAAGCTCATCCTTGATCTCCTGTTTTAAGGTTTTGCCAACCTGGATGGTTTTTTCTAGCTCGTCCTTATTGAGAACGATGGATACTACTTCTTTCGTGGCCTCCCCTTTCTTAAGTTTTGTCTTATCTATAGGGTTAAGGGTGTCAATATTGTACGTGTGGTTGCTTTCCTATGCGCTTCTCTCTCCTCTACTGAGCTAAAGTAGCATTCTCGTGCCGATGGTTAGTCACCTTGAACTTCCCCTACCCCATATGGAGTCGATAATTTTACCATTTGGTGGACCATTGATGGCACGACCTCAAACTCTTTGAGAGCTACTCGTCCTAGTATGAGGTTATAAGTCGAGAAGACGTTCTTATACATAAAAAAAAAGTTGATCCTCTTGGTTAGCCTCTTTAGCCACTCGTCTCCCATTCTGACATCCATCTCATACATCGCCAAATGGTGAGCCTTTTCTCCATTGAATCCAATCAGAGGATGATGGTACGTGAGGAGCCTGGCCAGGCTAAGTCCTAAGCCTTTGAAGCATGGCCAAAATATGACAACTGCAGAGCTCCCTCCATCAACTAAGATTCTCGGCACCTCACAACCATGTACTCTGGTGGTAATAACGAGTGAGTCATCATGAGGATCTAGGATACCCTTACAGTCTAGTCTTGAAAAACCAACTATGAGGGTTTCCATATCCACTTTCTTTATTTTCTCGAGCTTAACATCAATAGAGGACGAGTTTACGACCTCGACCTTAGTTATTGCCTTCTCCTAGGCTACATGCACCTTACGGTCGACCACCTCATATCCTCCTCCTGCTAGACCTCCACAAATCATTTCCACGTCAAATGAGATCATATTGAGCCTCTTCGTGGGGACATTGTCATCCTTTGATAGGAGATCTAGATCGTCACTGTCATTATCCGACAAGTCATTCTGGTTGGTTGGAGCATCCTCTTTATGAAGCACCTTATACTCTTGACTCACTTGAGTCTATATTATACAAGTGTTCATTTAGTTTGGAAATTGTGACAAAATTATGTCTAACCTCGAATCCAAAGAACCCCAGAGCTTGCACTTCTATTTCATCCTTCTTGATTGAAGTGATCTAGACCTTATTACCAACTCTCACACATAATAGAATGGATCATATACATGTCATATTGCATATAATTGTGTGTACATATGTTGAGTGTGTTTAAATCCCTAATATTGCTTTTGAAATATTTTTTTGGATTTTATAAACATTTTAAAATAAGTTTTTATTAATTAAAACTTTTTTTTATAAGTTTTTGGGGTCAATCTGCAATTTTACATTAATGGTTATATTGACTTAAAGTTACCTTGGGTAGAATCCAAAAGCGACAGAGAATTCAGGGTGTGATTTTAATTATTTTAGACGCGCATTTCATCTCTTCTAATTGTCCAACACTTGTTGCCTTCTGATTGGTGGTAAGTGTGTTCGTTTATAGAGAGTAAACTAGCATCTGTTTTTCAACCTTTGGATCGTTTTTATCAACGATCTGCATGCGCCCTTTTATGATCCCTATGAACCCCTTAAGAACCAATCAGGTGAGTTTTAACCACCACGTATCGTCAACCCTTGGATCTAAGTCAATCATCCTTGACTAAATCTGAACCCTTGATTTCGGACGTTACTCTCGAACCTTCTCAGCCTCCTATAAAAGGACCCTCCCTCTCAGCGTTCGAAGACTTATGCCATTTCGTCCTCTTGAGAGAAAAAAGAGAGTAGAGAGAGAAGAGAGAGGAAAGAGAGAGAAGAGATAAACCAGAAGAGAGAGAGAGAGTTAGAAACCCTAACCCAAACCCTAACCCTAAATCGTCAAATCCCTTTTCAAATCAAAACCTCTTTCCAAGTCCTGTACATTCCAAACACCACCTTGAGTGTTTGAGAGCTATTGTTGGTAGTTGATTTGATGCTGAAACCTCTTTGTTCTTTAGATCTTGTGTCCAACTTATACAGTTTGTCTTAGATCTATTTTGTGCTTTATAGAAATTTCAGACCTATATACTTCATGTTGTATTACACTTCGATTTATATATTTCATTTCTCAGCTTGAGAAATATATTGTTGATTTGCTTTCTGTAAATATTTTTAACACTGAAATTAACAATAATGTTTTCTGTTTCTAATTCTCTTGAAACAAGACCTTTGACCTAGTTTGGAATCGCACTTGGTGATTTTTAATCTCAAATTTTTTTTAAAACCGAGATTGATTAAGATCTTGATACGTCTTCTGAGCAAGATAGCTGTGGATTCTGGGATTGTTATAAAGGTCAAATAAGGTTAAGTTTTGTGAGAAGAAAGAATAAGAAAAATCACAGCATATAGACTTATATGTAATTTGTTAGGACTGTTTGTACATAATAAGTGTGTGTGTGTGCATGCATGTGTTAGAGAGCACCTCCACAAACACTTTCACTCTACTACACAAAAAGTGTTGGTAATAAGATCTTGAGAAAAAGAGTCGACGTAAAGAGCTTGAACAAATTGGAAGTTAACAAACTGGGAGAACAACATCAACAATCAGAACTGCATAGAAGTTATAAGGACACCAGAGGGTACATTCCTAAACTTATATAGGTCTGAGTTATATGTATGTTTGTTATATAGTTTGTAGCTGTTAAATTTGTTTATAGTGGAATTTTTATTTTACTCCGTAGAGGGAGTCGTGGATGTTTCCTCCGTTGGGTGAGGTTTTACCACATAAAAAATCTTGTTCTTAATCTTCGTACATCTTCTCATCTCATTCTTGGTTGTACTGGGTTGAAAGTTTGTTTAAACTGTTTTATAAACCTGTTGATCAAATCTTGATTAGATCTCGTACATACTTTTATAAAACACATCTTGTGTTCAATTAGTTTTGGTTTTTAAGAAAAAAGTTTCTTCAAAAAACTGTTCGGAGTTAATTAAATAGTTTAATTATATTAAACGGCTTTAGTAATAGATTTTCAATTGTTATCAGAGCATTGTAAACCTTTTTAAAAAAAAGATCCCGAGTTTCTGAAATTGTTTTCTGAAAATCAAACATGGACGAGAGAAATGAAAGATTTGGTAACTTGACCAGACCTCCTATCTTTGATGGAACCAAATTTGCTTACTGGAAAGTAAGAATGATTGCTTTCATTCAAGGAACTCTGGGAGATGATGTCTGGGACATTGTTGAAAATGGTTACATCTTTCCTACAAAACCAGCTACTGAAGGAAGTAATGAGAGGGTTAAGAAAGTATTAAGTGAGTTCACACAAGAAGAGGAACAAGTTTCTCGAAATAATAACAAAGGAAAGAATGCCATATTTATGTCCATAAATGAACATGAGTTCAAAAGAATCTCATCTTGTACCACTTCTAAGGAAGCGTGGGACACTTTGGTTACTGCTCATGAAGGTGACACTAGAGTTAAAGCTGCTAAAACTCAAATGCTCATTCAAGAGTATAACTCTTTAATTATGTATGAGACTGAGTCATTTGATGACTTCTATATGAACCTGACTGATATTGTGACAAAACTGCATGCTAATGGGATATCATATGACAGACAAGAAATTGTATCTAAAATTCTAAGATCATTACCATAAATATTTGACAACAAAAGATATGCTATTGAGGAAATGTGTGATATAAATCTCACTCCTGAATTAATCAGTAGTAAATTAAGAACTGTGGAAATGGAACTAGAATTTAAGAAGCAATTGACCCAGTCCCATAGGAAACAGACTAGTTCCAATCTAATCTTCTCTTCTAAATTGATTAAGCCCGAGTTTAATACTTCTAATGATGACTCTGATGAGGAATGCGATATAGAGAGTTTGGACAATCAGATTGACTTAATGTCAAAACAGTTTAAGAAAATCATTAAATTTAGAAACAACATGGCAAATAAACAAGGCAAGTCCAATTATCCAACTCCCTTCAATCACAGACCTCATGAGAAAAACCATGACAAGCATCACAAGGACTCTCACACTAGACCTAACAGAGACCTTAAGAAGATTGGATGCTTTAGATGTGGTAAACTAGGACACATTGCACAAGACTGTAGAGTTAACTTAAACACTCAGAACAAACACACTAGAGCCAACATTTGCAAGACATGGGATGATTCAAGTGACTCTGAAAATGAGGAACTTGAGTCATCTGATGATTTTGACCCTTGTATGTCCTTCTTTAATAAGATTATCTATAATCATGATATGCTTGTGTTTGTTAGTGAGGATGGATCTAGTAATTTTACTTCTGATGTTTCGAATAATGTTGTTACTGGTTTAGATGCTTTGATTACTGAGAATATTGCTATCTCTTCCTTGGGGTGTGTGAGTCAAAGGGAAAGCGATAATGACGATGTCAATGGGTGTGTGAGTTCAAAAAATGCAGCCCTAGGAGTCACTTCACACACAACACTCAGTGATTCGGACAATGAAGACCTCCCAGATATTCACACACTCTATGCTAAAACTCTCAAGAAAAGCACTAGACTAGAAAAGATTGTGAAAGATCTCACTAAGAAGTTAGAAGATCTAAGCCTAATGGTCAAACTGAATGCTGAAAAGTACACTACCCAATGTCTGACTCATGAAAGTGAAATCAAAATGTTTGATCAAAAACTCAGAAACTTAACTGAAACAAATGAGACTCTGGATAAAAAATAAAAAGGGACATTGATAGAATTGGAACAAACTAAAGAAAAGACAACAACTATTTTCAAAAAAAATTCAAAATTCAAAAATAACTCAAACTGTTTTGATGAATTTGTTGCTGAATTAAAAACCAATTCTGATGATCGAACTGGAATAGGATTCTTCCCCAATTTGAAGACACAAACAAAATCTTTTGAAACTATCAAGTTTGTGTTAGGAGGTAAAAGACCTATTGAAACTTGCCCAGACTTTCATTCTCTAAAAATTGAGTTTGATTCAAAACATCAAAATTTTAACATTGGGGAATCAAGTTTCTCTAAACATGAAAGTTCACCTAAGTCTAAATACGCCTTCCCATCTATTAGGAAGAGTGAGTATACATTCAAGACCATCCTACCTAGGAATAGAGCTCTACCTCAAAATTCCTCAAAACCATTGTTTAGAAACTTTCCTAAGGAGACTCCAACCTTGAGCAATCTTTATTGCTCTTACTGTGATATATACGGTCACTCTTTTGATAGTTTCTATGCTAGGAGACTAGTTAAACCTGTCTGTAATCCTTCTACCTATTAGAACTTTAACTATTCTAGGAGGAGCCGCAACAATTATATACTTCCTAGACAACCAGACAAAAACTCTAATTATAGGAAGAGAAAGACCAAACCTAAAAGAACATTTCATAGAAGGATTCCTAAGCACTTTCCTAAACCAAATGCTCATGTTTTTCATAAAACTCAAAATTATGCGCAAAACATTTTTCAACAAAAATCGAATGCTCGCAAATTTTATCAATTGAAAGCTAATAAGTGCAAAATGAAAACTAGAGCAATTTGGGTTAGAAAAGATGATCTATTACCTCAAATGAAGTGTAACATAGTTATCACTGCTTTAAAAGATGAACACACATCATATGGTTGGTATTTAAACTTTGGATGTTCTAAGCACATGACTGGGGATGATACAAAACTTTTGAACAAAACCAGCTTTGCTGGTGGAAAAGTTATTTTTGGTGATGGAGTATCATCTCAAATCATAGGCAAAGGAACTCTCTAAGAAGATGGACTTCCTGTTCTCAAAAATGTTCTCCTAGTTAAAGGTCTTAAGGTCAATCTACTTATTATCTCGCAATTTTGTGACTCAAATCATACTGTTACCTTTTCAAAGAACAATTGCAAAATTTTAAATGAAAAAGGTGATTGCATAATTATAGGATTCAGGACTCCTGACAATTGTTATACTGTCATGAACAATTTTGAAATCTGTAATGTTTCCAGAATGGATGACAACGAGATATGTCATAACATATAAATTACGATAATCTTAGTAGACTGACCTCTCAAGAAATAGTTAGAGGAGTTCCTAAAATCAAACCCATTCCTAACATTGTCTGTGGTTCCTGTCAGGAAGGTAAAATTGTTAAGGCACCTCATAAGAAAGTTAATGATGTTCTTACCTCTAATCCAGTGGAGCTCATCCATACGGACGTAATAGGACCCTCCCAAACTGTTAGTCTATGTGGGCACAGTTATATTCTAGTTATGGTTGATGACTTCACCAGATTTACTTGGGTAGCCTTTTTAAAAAAAAAAGTCTGACACTTTTTAAACTTTCTTAAAAATACTTCTTCGAATTGAAAATGAAAAGGACACTCAAGTAAATAGAATCCGTAGTGATAGAGGTGGAGAATTCAAAGACACTGGTATAATAGAGTATTGTGACTATAATGGTTACAAACATGAGTTTAGTGCTCCTAAGACTCCTCAACAAAATGGAATTGTCGAGAGAAAGAATCGTACCCTTCAAGAGATGGCACGTGTTATGTTACATGCCAAGAATTTGCCTAAATTTTTTTGGGTAGAATCTATTCGTACTGTGTGTCACATTATAAATAGGGTCTATCTTAGAAAGAATTCCAAACAAACCCCTTACGAACTTTGGTATAAGAAAAAACCCAATCTTAAGTACCTTAGAACTTTTATTAGTACTTGTTATGTATGCAAAGATAGGGAACACTTGTCCAAATTTGAGAGCCGGGGAGATAAAGCTATATTTCTAGGATACTTGCCTAACAGTAGAGCCTATCGAGTGTATAATCTTTGCACTAAAACCTTGATGGAATCCATAAATGTAATTGTGAGTGACACTACTATAGAGAATAAGACTGGTGAATCAACTATTGTGGAAGAGCCTACAAACATTTTAGAAAATGACTCTCCTGAAATAGATGATTCATTACCAATTGAGATACCTGAAGTACCTAACTGGGTTTCTAAAGATCACCCCATAAATAACGTAGTTGGTAACCCTAGTGAGCCAGTGCGTACAAGATCCCAACTAAGAAATTATGCACATTATGCATGTTTTGTTTCCCTAGTGGAACCAAAGAATGTAAATGAGGCATTGAATGACTCTCACTGGATTTCTGCTATGCAGGAAGAACTTCTTCAATTTGTCATTCATGATGTTTAGTACCTTGTACCTAGGTCTGATCACAAAAAGGTTATTGGCACACGTTGGATTTTTAAAAATAAGTCTGATGAAAGAGGGATAATCATTACAAACAAAGCTAGATTAATTGCTCAAGGATACTCTCAAATTGAAGGAATAGATTTTAACGAGACTTTTTCTCCTGTTACTCGTTTAGAATATGTTCGCCTTCTCTTTGCTATAGCTTGCCACTTGCATTTTACACTCTACCAAATGGATGTCAAATCTGCATTCCTTAATGGAATATTGACTGAAGAGACCTATGTAGAACAACCTAAAGGGTTCATTGACCCTCAATATCCAAATCATGTATTTCATCTTAAAAAGGCTTTATATGGCCTTAAACAAGCACCTAGAACTTGGTATGAGTGTCTTTCCAGTTTCCTCTTAGATAAATGTTTCAAAAGAGGTGGAAATGATCAAACCCTTTTTGTCAAACATTTTGGCAAATACATCATTATTGCTCATGTTTATGTTGACGATATTATCTTTGGATCAACTTCTCCCTCAGAAGTAAAATCCTTCTCTGAAATTATGCATAAGGAGTTTCAAATGTCTCTTATGGGGGACTTGCAATTTTTCTTAGGTATTCAAGTCAAACAAAATTTAGAAGGATTATTTGTCTCGCAATCTAAGTATGCTTTAGAGATAGTAAAGAAATTTGGCCTTGAGAGTGCTAAAGATGCTAGAACACCCATTAGTACTACGGTAAATCTGTCTAAAGATGAAACTGGAAAATCCATAGATCCAACTCTATATCGTAGTATGATAGGAACGTTACTATACCTTACTGCCTCACGTACTGATATTATGTATGTTGTGTGTGTATGTGCTCGTTATCAAAATAAACCTAAAGAGAGCCATTTGAATTCTGTTAAACGAATCATTAAATATGTAAAAGGCACTCTGACTATAGGACTTTGGTACACTAATGACACACCAAGCACTATAATTGGCTACTCTGATGCTGACTGGGCTGGGTGTACTGATGATAGTAAAAGCACATCAGGAGCATGTTATTATATAGGTAATAACTTGGTAGGATGAAGTAGTAAGAAACATAACTGCACATCACTCTCAACAGCTAAATCTGAATACATAGCCACTGGCAGCTGTTGTGCTCAATTACTGTGGCTTAAACAAATGCTGAGTGATTATGGTATTCAAGAAAACCAATTGCATCTTTATTGTGATAATCAAAGTGCGATCAATATTTCTAAAAATCCTGTTCAACACTCGCGAACAAAACACATAAAAATAAGACATCACTTTATACGCGAATTAGTTGAAACTAAGGAATTATAAATCAATTATCTTCCGAATGATTTGCAACTCGCAGATATGTTTACCAAACCTTTAGATTACAATCGATTTATTTCTTTGCGTAAATCTATTGGTATGGTGTGTGATGATTAATCTCCTTGATATCTTTATTTTTCCCTTTGTCCATTTGAGACAAAATGGGTTACCTTTGTCCATTTGAGACAAAATGGGGGAGAAATTTGAGTCTCTAATGACTCTTTACATATGCTAAACATCTTAATCTTAGTGATTCATTGTAGGTCTTTGTACAGTTATTCTCAACAGTTGTAATAGGGTATTCAATTGTAAATAGTTGAGTTATGTACTTTTGCTTTCTAGGATTTGGGTAGATAGATTTTTTGGTAGGAATAGGTTTCCTTTCTTTTGTTGCCCTACGAGTTCTAGATAACTCAAAGGAGATTTTGTCTCATATTTCCAAAGGGGGAGATTGAAGCACCTTATACTCTTGACTCACTTGAGTCTATATTGTATAAGTGTTCATCTAGTTTGGAAATTGTGACAAAATTATGTCTACCCTAGAATCCAAAGAACCCCAGAGCTTGCACTTCTATTTCGTTCTTCTTGATTGAAGTGATCTAGACCTTATTACCAACTCTCACACACAGTAGAATGGATCAAATACATGTCATATTGCATATAATTGTGTGTACATATGTTGAGTGTGTTTAAATCCCTAATATTGCTTTTTAAATATTTTTTAGGATTTTATAAACATTTTAAAATAAGTTTTTATTAATTAAAACTTGTTTTTATAAGTTTTTGGGGTCAATATGCAATTTTACATTAATGGTTATATTGACTTAAAGTTACCTTGGGTAGAATCCGAAAGCGGCAGAGAATTTAGGGTGTGATTTTAATTATTTTAGACGCGCGTTTCATCTCTTCTAATTGTCCAACACGTGTTACGTTCTGATTGGTGGTAAGTGTGTTTGTTTATAGAGAGTAAACCAGCATCTGTTTTTCAACCCTTGGATCGTTTTTATCAACGATCTGCATGCGCCCTTTTATGATCCCTGTGAACCCCTTAAGAACCAATCAGGTGAGTTTTAACCACCGCGTATCGTCAACCCTTGGATCTAAGTCAATCATCCTTGACTAAATCTGAACCCTTGATTTCGGACGTTACTCTCGAACCTTCTCAGCCTCCTATAAAAGGACCCTCCTTCTCAGCCTACGAAGACTTTTGCCATTTCATCCTTTTGAGAGAAAAAAAGAGAGTAGAGAGAGAAGAGAGAAACCAGAAGAGAGAGAGAGAGTTAGAAACCCTAACCCTAAATCGTCAAATCCCTTTTCAAATCAAAACCTCTTTCCAAGTCATGTACATTCCAAACACCACCTTGAGTGTTTGAGTGTTTGAGAGCTATTGTTGGTAGTTGATTTGATGATGAAACCTCTTTGTTCTTTAGATCTTGTGTCCAACTTAAACAGTTTGTCTTAGATGTATTTTATGCTTTATAGAAATTTCAAATTTATGTACTTCATGTTACATTACACTTAGATTTACATATTTCGTTTCTCAGCTTGAGAAATATATTGTTGATTTGCTTTCTGTAAATGTTTTTAACTCTGAAATCAACAATAATGTTTTCTGTTTCTAATTATCTTGAAACAAGACCTTTGACCTAGTTTGGAATCGCACTTGGTGATTTTCAATCTCAAAATTTTTTCAAAACCGAGATTGATTAAGATCTTGATACGTCTTCTGAGCAAGATAGCCGTGGATTCTGGGATTATTATAAAGGTCAAATAAGGTTAAGTTTTGTGAGAAGAGACAAAAAGAAAAATCACAGCATATAAACTTATATGTAATTTGTTAGGACTGTTTGTACATAATAAGTGTGTGTGTGTGTGAATGCATGTGTTAGAGAGCACCTCCACAAACACTTTCACTCTACCACACAAAAAGTGTTGGTAATAAGATCTTGAGAAAAAGAGTCGACGTAAAAAGCTTGAACAAATTGGAAGTTAAAAAATTAGGAGAACAACATCAACAATCAGAACTGCAGAGAAGTTATAAGGACACCAGAGGGTACATTCCTAAACTTATATAGGTCTGAGTTGTATGTATGTTTGTTATATAGTTTGTAACTGTTAAATTTTTTTGTAATGGAATTTTTGTTTTACTCCGTAGAGGGAGTCGTGGATGTTTCCTCACTTGGGTGAGGTTTTATCACGTAAAAAATCTTGTTCTTAATCTTCCTACATCTTCTCATCTCATTCTTGGTTGTGCTGGGTTTAATGTTTGTTTAAACTGTTTTATAAACCTGTTGATCAAATCTTGAATAGATATCGTACATACTTTTATAAAACACATCTTGTGTTCAATTAGTTTTGGTTTTTAAGCATAGAGTTTCTTCAAAAAATTGTTCGGAGTTACTTAAATAGTTTAATTTTATTAAACGGCTTTAGTAATAGATTTTCACTTTACATCTATTATTTCTCCTTTTTCTGGAGTCGTCTCGGCCTTTGTCATCTCATCCTCGACCTGAACCGTCCTTATCAAGATATTTCCCCTACTTACCACGTTTCAACATTTTTTCTATCTCATCTTTGAGGGAAAAGCATTTATCGATGATGTACCCATGATCTTGGTGAAATTCTCACAAAATATTTCTATTTCTCTTGTGAGGAACTGTCTTAAGCTTTTTCGACCACCTAAGAGACCGGTCATTTTTTATCTCATTCAGAATGTGCTCGTAGTTAACTGTTAGAGGGGTATAGTTCACAAACTTGTTATCTATTGACCTTTTCTTGCTATCCTTCCCCTTGAACTTCTGACTCTTTCTATCACCGTGGGCTCTTTTTGCTTCATCTTCTTTTGCGGCTATAGCCTCTTTTGCGTTCATGACTCTTCCGGCCATAGCCAAAAGATCATCCATGAACTTTGGAGGGTCCTTGGCAAGCTTCCATACTATCATTCCTTTTTAAAGACCTCCCATAAGGGTTGTCATTGCGATACTTTCTTTGTAGTCTTCGACTTCCATCTTCTCCTTATTAAAAAGGGCTATATATCCCTCAATTTCTCGTCCTTCCCCTATTTGATGTACAACATATGGGTCGTCTGTTTCCTAGGTTTTACTCCAAAATAGAAGTTGTGGACGAAATTAACAGGCAACTGCTTAAAACTTCCGATAGAGTTCTTTGGAAGGGAGGTGAACCATATGTGGGCTACCCCTATCAACGTGCTTGAGAATGCTCGACATGTCATCTCATCTGATATTGAATAGATGTCGAAGGCCAACAAATACATCTATACATGATGCATCGGATTCATGCTCCCATCATACTTGTGTGTAACTTTTGGAGGTTTGAACTTGGTCGGGGTTGAATAGCTCAGTATTTTTGCTATGAATGGGGATCCTTCAGCATTTCTCCTCTACAAAGGTTCTTGGCTTTTTATAATATCTCCTATTTTATTCTCCAACCTCCATATAGATTCATTCCAAGGTTTGTCTGCTGCAACGTCGACTTTCGTAGGGATAGCATTTTCCTCGCCCCCTTCTCTGTCGTCTGGCTTAGAAGATCATTCTCTATTAGATGGATGGGTCGAGGGTACTCTCTTTAGATACTTAGGTCGGCTGATGACCTCTATTTTCTACTCTCGGTCTTCTGGAGGTCTGCAGTCGCCTATCCTCTCATTTCTTCTTGAGCTAGTAACACTCCTTGATCTGGAGAGACGGTTCCTCAGATCTCCCTGATGGCCGAACCTATCAAAGGACGACCCTCTATTTAGCCTATCTAAAATTGATCGCCTTGGTCCACAGTCTCGACTGGGCCTGCGCTCTCGATTGGGACTATGTTCTTTGTCCCTGATTTACCCAATAGGACTCACACTTCCTCTGGATATCTCATGAGGTTCCCAACATTCAAACTCTTCATCTTTATCATTAATGTCATCACAACTAAGTCATCGTAGATTTCTCGACCTTGCTTCTCCAGGCATAAATGCCTAGGGTCGACAATGTCTCTCCATCTCTGACACGGTGGAAGGTCTTTTTTTGAAGCCTGGGGTGGTCCCCTATCTTGCTGACCTGGTTCACCTTTCCTAGCGGATGGAGTTATAAACTCTGCTCCAGCACCACCAGTCTTGGCCATAAAATCTGGCTCAACATAGAAAACTGGTTTTATATTTGCTCTTGGCTAGCTATAAGGGAGCGAAGCGCAATCGCCACTTCAGCCATCTCTGACTGGGGCGGTGGTTGGTTGGAACTTGCACCACCTCTATTTGGTGGTTCCAGCTGATTATCAAGTGGAGGAGGCGGATCCATTACCATTGGTGTTAGCCGTTTGAGTATGAGTTGGAGAAGGAGAGCTTAAATGCTTAACAAGATCTCCTTCAATATTGAAATAACTCCATAAAGAGGGAGGACTAGTTCACCACTAGAGACTCTAATGAGTATAAGCTAAAAATAGGGATGAAATGTCAATCCTCTCTCCCATAAACGATGTCAGACTGATGATACCAGAAATGGTATCACCAAGTCAAGAAGTATGTAAGATCAAACCAGACAATAGTGGTATACAAAATATATAAATGTATAGATAGAAGGATATGAGGCAAATAAGAAGATGATACCAAATATAAGTGGTTCGGCAAGAGACTATGTCCATTGTATAGTGTGGATGGTGGTTTTCACTATAAGTATGGAACTAATTGCCTGTAAATACAACACTCAAGATTTTCTCTCTCTTCTATATATTTTGGTAGAGTTATACTAGGTTTGTGAATAATGATATCCGTTCTCATGGAGAAGATAAAGTGCATATATAGGGCTTAGGTGGTGTAATGTACCCCCAAGCATGTAATCAGTATGTGCATGAGGAAACTCCTAATAAGATGTAGACACCTATCTTCGGCATGTGGGAACAATAATGATGTAATATTCCCTCACGTGAAGGAATGATCTTGTTATAACAGAATTGTACACGTGAGCATAGTTCCTCTATACTTGCATATGCTCGTACTGTTGGACTTCGTCCGTCGTAACATCGTCCTGAGAGGGTATGAGGTTGCTAATTCCTATAGGATGGTCCCATGTTGTCATAAGTGTGACCTCGGCTGAATAGATCGGGCCGAGGTTGGATTAACTGGACACTCCTATCATTGGCTATGGAAGAGTACGACGATGATGCTGATCTGAATAGGTGATGCTCTTTCGGTCTCGGCTTTTCGTATGGCCGAGGCTACTTGAGGCGAGGCCGACACTTATCACTATGACCCCGCCAATGGCATGCGTGGCTCTAATGACAAATCAAACATGAGATGTGATTCCATTCGTCATAAGAGACGAGGGTACACTTTGGTCATATCAAGAAGTTGATCAGGTTTGGAAGATTGAAGATAGTTCGTCACAATAACATTCATAAGAATTATGATGAGGTTTAGTAAATACTTTAAATATCTAGGGGTTATAGTTTAAAAAGGGATTGCATTGAGCGTTTTCAAAATGTTTAAATGATTTTTTTTAGTTTTTTTTTTAAATTCGCTAACTTGTTAGAATGAGTTTTATAAGTCATTCCAATAAGTTACATAGTATCGTTAGAATGATGTTCCTTCATTCGAATGAAATATGAAATGACATATTTTGGTCAATTTTGGAATGTCGTTCATGTTTCGTTGGATGTCATTCAAATGATAATGGATATGTCATTAGAATGAGTTTCCCAAGTTCGAATGAGATCTGAAGTGATGCCTTTTGGCTGGAACTGGAATGTCGTTCAAAATTTTGCTTGAAAAACTTTCGAATGAGAAATGGTACACTACTTGAGCGAGGTACAAGGTTATTCGAACAAGCGCACAATTTTTTATTTTTTTAAACAAATCTGATGTAACACCCCGTATTTTTGATGATTTAAATAATTATGTCATTAATTATTATTGTGGGAATAAGTATGTAATTAATTATTATTGTTGGATTAATTAAATTAAAATGTGAGAAATTAATTTGTTATTAATTCGGATTATAATAATTATTAACTATCATGCCAAGGGTTAATACTTATTGTTGAGAATTATTGAATAATAGGGTGATATGTAGTATGGAATTATAACATTTCATAAATTGTCGAAAGTGAGAAATACAACAGTTTGGTAATTTAAGTCTGACACGAGTGTGAGTCATATCGGCACTAATTGAATGGAATAAAAAGAGAATTTATTTTTATGAACTCGTATGGTCATTTCGAGTGTGCCATTGAGTTCGGGAGGGTCGAGATAGTCAAAATAGTATACCCGAATGTTTAGTTTGGGTCCCGGGGAAATTTTAGGCCTAACCGGCGTCCCGAGAGGGCATTATGGTAAATTGTATTTTTGGGTTTAATTAATGGACGAAAATTGGGAGTTATTTTATCAGCCAAGAAAAGTCCTTTAGGGTTGTGAGACACAGAAAGGAAAGAACGATCATGGAGGGTGTGAGGGAGAACCAATTTCCAAGAGGGTATGCTAAATTATCACCACCTTGCACAACCACCACCCCCAACGCGTAGATCGAGAAGAGAGGAACGCGTATATACCAACATCACCAACGGATCAGATCGTCATATTTAAGGCAAGTATTTATTACTTGATATTTTTTAACAATAATCATGCTCATGTTAGTGTAGGTGAAATTAATCATGATTTACATATGAATTGGGTGAAAATTGGAGATTCAAATTATGATTAAGGATTGGTTTAATTAGTAGTTTAAAGCCCTTCATGTGTGTAGAGGATTAATCACGGAATTTAATTATATATTGATGAGCGAATCTGGGCTGATTAGGTTCTTTAATTGAAAATTTGGAAACTAGGATTCATATGAATTAATTTGGGAATTTTATATAATTTTGAAGATTAAGGACGAATTAATGATCCTACGATGTTAGGAATGATTGATAACCTGTTATGTGTTGATAGGTATTGATGATGAGGCGGTGGGCGTTGAATCTTAGAGGTTTCTAGGTTCAAAAATGGTGAAAAACGCTGAATTCTGGGCAAAGGGGATGAACCAGTGCCTGTCACACGAAGTCGCGCGAAGTCTCGTTCGAGCGAGATCTGTATCTCGCGCGATGTCGTTCGACGACACGTGGAAGTCGTTCGAGCGATAACCCTTCTGGTTCGAGTGACAGGGTGAATTTTTGGGAGTTTTCTTAGAGTCCAGTTTCGAGTTTATTGGTTTATTGGAGTCAGAGAAACTACCAAATAGTAAATTTAAATAAGACGGAATTTTGGGAAAGTTTATGAGAATAAATACTTAACTTATTTCGGTATAAAGAGAATGTACCTTGGAGATTACGAGAGAATGTACCTTGGTAATCTAAATATTTATACTATACGTAGTGTTGAGGCTAAAATACGTATGAGAAGTATATCTGTAGGTTGGAGAAATACCTATAAATTCTAATAGGATGTCTGTATGCCTATTATGTAATATTATTATTAAGAGCACTAATGGGTGATAAACCTGGGGTGCAAGAATCTTACTATTAGGTGCACTAATAAGTGATAACTCGGGGGTGCAAGAACATTGTTGATTAAGTGTACTAATGGGTGATAACCCGAGGGTACAAGGATGATTATTGTTAGGCACACTAATAGGTGACAAACCGTGGGTGCTGGATTATTATTGATAGGTGTATTAATGGGTGCTAACCCGGGGATGCAGGATTTTATTGATAGGTGCATTAATGGGTGCTAACCCGGGGATGCATGATTCTCTTAATAGGCTCACTAATGGGTGATAACACGGGGGTGCTGGATTATTATTGATAGGTGCATTAATGGGTGCTAACCTGGGGATGCAGGATTAGTATATATATATGTAGAGGGATGGTGTGACTATATATATATATATATATATAAATATATATATATATATGAACTTGTGAATATTTCTACTCTGTGAAATTAGTAGACTTTGTAATAATAATAACCATTACATTACGATAAGTGGTCTTAACCTAAAGGTGCAGGATTAGTGTATATATATAGGATGATGAGACTATATATATATATATATATATATATATATATATATATATAAGTGCACTTGGGGAACTTTCTACTTTGTGAGACTAGTAGATAAAATGGAAATGAGAAATAAAATAATCTTAGTGGATAAAAGATTAAACATTCAAGCGGTGAATAATAAAACTTAGCATGTGAGATAAACTATCTGAATAGCATATTGAATGGGTGATACGGGAATACTACTAGTGAGTATAGTTAGTATTAGTATGGATTCTGACTAGTTAGACTGGCTGGTATAACTAGGGGAGATTAGATGTATAGTTAGGCGTGCATAATAGATGAGAGGTTAGAAACTCATGTGATAGTTCAATAAATAACATGCGTGTAAGACTTGTTTTAAGAACCAGTTTTAAATACTTGCTACATCATTTTTAAACCTCGGGCTCTGACCCATTTCTTGTGTCTCTTCTCTCTTTTGCTATATATATATATATATATATATATATATATATATATTATATCAGGTGCTCAGCCACAGGGGTACAAGATTTAGAGATTTGGGTTGCTTGACGTGGTGCAACTGTTATGGAAGCTGTAGGTCCTTACAGTAGTCGCATCTATCTTTTCCATTCAGTTTCATCTAGACTTCTTATCTAGAGTATGTGTTGCCCGCCTCTAGTCCTTCATTAGAGAAATTATATTCGGGTTACTATATGGTTTGGAGTTTTGAACTTGGAGGTTTTACCCAGTCTTATTTATTTCATTACTCAATTCATGTTTAGTATTTATTATATTCCTATGTGTAGTGAATGGGTTAAGATTGAATGAAAATGGATTTTACTTAGTTTTACTAAAATTGGAAATGTTTTGACACCTAGCTTAATTTTATATTAGGTGATTAATATGTTAAAAACTTTTTCGACGGTGATGCTAAGAATGAACCAACCGAACCTTCTGTTTTAAATTGGTGCAAGACTGATCACCCTTTAATTATTTGGGCGGGGTGTGACAGGTGGTATTAGAGCATCATGTTCTAGTGTCCTTAGGATCTGTGCAGCTTATTACGTTTCAGCGCATTGTTCTTTGATTTAGAGCCTTATGATAGGATTATCGTGTTCCCTAACGTATGGGACTTATGCTCTCTTGCTATGAATTACAATCGATGTGACTCATTATACAAAATTCTGTGTGATTCGAACAACAATCATTTAAGGACGACAGCGAGGGCCATAAGAAGAACTGCAGGAGAAGAAGCCCAACAGAAGACATAGAGTAATCGGGAAAGAGTGATCATGACAAAAATCACCATGAGGGTTACTTAAGCAAATGATAATAGAAATCATCACTCAGGAATAGTGGGTTCCTAGGGCACAGTCGTAGATAACAGTGGAATGATTTCAGGACCACCTAGCATAGTCGATAAAGGGGAAATCAGAGGGACTCTTTTGAAAAACCATCAATGAAAATGCGGAGAAAAAAATTATAGTGTAATAGACCAACAGAGGTAGAAAATTTGAAGGCAATTGTTTAAAGTGGGGTGTGACGACACTCAAAATTAAATTTGGAGTTAAAAGCTATAGCTCTTAGGAACATCATGTAGTGATTAGATGAAATCACCACATATGAAGAAGTGTGTTTGAAATTTAGAGATAATTTGGGTACGATTTGACTGTGGGGTCTTCCATTCGAGGTGGTAATAAAATGCGAGTGAATTTTTTATGGTTAGCACAATGGGTAAGATAGAAATCGATCGTGAGAGAAAGGTTGAATTGCATAATGAACTTCGTACCTGGTAGAGGGGCATAAATTATCCAAAGGGTCTATAGTTGATAAAGGACCCGTGAGTTGAATACAAATATAAATGAGAAATCCATCTAGGATGACTAATGTTGATGTCGTAAAGGTTATACGGTGACTAGTTATTGCATTTTTTCTAGAAGGAGTGAGCCAAAAAGGTTAGAGAATCTGGACGAAAAGAAAAATTGAACTTAACGGTGTTAGTGAAACCCCACATGAGAGTATACCCAATAGGTAACACTCTCAGATGATTTTAAGTTGATTAACTTCCTAGAAAGTGACGATGAAGTCAATCAGGGCCGTAGAGGCCAACCATAGTCCCAAAAGGACAGCGTAGCCAGTAATTTAAGTCTACTCGGTCTGAGAGAAGGACTTTTATAAAATGGTCAATGGGACCAGTGATGGGGAAATAGCTCGTGAAGTTTCCCTATATGAATAAAGTAGAACTATAAGGGTTGAATGTGTCCACAATTGAGAAGTGAGACCGAAAAGATTAGAAATGGTAAATCATGCCAGTTAGGCATAACAACTGGGAGAGCGATACTTCCAACAAGGGAATTTGGGGTCAAGAGAATTAGGCCCAAGAAATTTATAACCCAAGAGTGATGGGTTCAGGCTGGACCAGTAGAGTCCTCGTTAATAGTAGCATAGAGTATGTCCGACGAGGCCCGAGATATAAACGGGAGTTAAGTAAAGCCATAATTGAGGCCTAGGGAGTTTGGGCCACCATTTCAATAATGTGCATGAAACCCACATGATGGAATAAATTTTCCATGATGATATGGGACAACTATAGGATGAAATCCTAAGATGTATAACGATTGAAGATGTTCATGGTTCGTGATGGCAGCTACGTGCTGAGACCCTATGATTTGGAGAGACTGATGAGGTTTTGTTTCTTCCTTGTGAGTAAAGGATTAATTCTGGTGACATGGGTGTACCACAACTTTTAGGTAAATTGAAAACCCTAAACTTCGCGTACGGGTCGAGTTTAGTGGGAACGGTAGTCTTAACAGTCTTGTTACAAATGTATTTCGTGTTATTAGCAAGGCATTTTGATGATTACCCGTGAGTGAACCGGGTGGACCCTAAGAATTTGTTTTGTTGTTATAATTTACTACTGCATTGGGTCATATTTAGTAGAGTTTGTTATGTTAATGTGTAGTGATTAATTACCGTATGGTTAAACGATAGTAAAAATGTAGTGGTATGACTGTCGTGCCGGATACTCCGGGAGGAGAAATATTTATTATGTGCGGCGCCACCTGAAATAGGGTTGGGCCTAGATATATGAATATATGAAAATTTTCATGGTATTATAGACCTCAGAGAGTATGTTTTCTAGTTATATGTGATTTCGGTGCTTAGGAATTTATTTTACTAAGGAGACTTAGGATGCATTGTGTTCTTCTTCGAGCAGAGAGATAGAGCTCGTTATATATTTATAGCGCTAAGTACTTATGATAGTGGGAGAGCCATGCTTCATGTTATTTTTAGGGACATGAGAGTGAACGAGTAGACTTTTATGTAAAAATGTAGATTGTGGTAAGGTACATAGTATGGACCGAGGGCCTTACGGACCTCGACAACTGACTAGGTTAGATAGTAGTGTATCGGGGGGGTTCCTTGTTTGGATTTCGCTTTATGAGACATCCCACACATGAAACTAACGAACGTCGGGAGTTGGAGAGAAGTTTGGTCGATAGTACGTAAGTTTTGTACGTTGATTACTGTACCTATAAAAGAATATAATTGAGAGTTGATAATTTTTTTATAACTTAAGGCCAATAGAGTTTCCTAGCCTTAGTATCATTCGGAATAGAGCAATGATGCCATTGAAGGATTGAATAAGTTATGACTAGTGGGGTGGTTGAGTACACCCTACTACATCAGCCAACGAGTGTGCAAGAGTTGAAGTAGGAAAATTTCATGTCATTTGTATTATGACGTGCGAGGCATAGGGTCTATGGGCACCCTAGGTGATCGAATGAGGCAGTGGATTATGATTAGCATGTGAATTCGATAATATGTAGTCAGGTAAGCTAAAGCTTATTCCGTAAGATTTTTCAGATACTTACGTTTCAAGATTTGTGTCACGCGGTGTACCAAAGTCACATGCATCAAGGTTAGAAGTACATTCGAGAGAGTATAAAATGTAAGGGTTATGATGTAGAGTAATATTGCAAGGTTAGTCTGGCAGTGGGTCACCTGACTGTTAGAAAAAGGGTGGACAATTCGAAACTAGTAGGGGATTCTTCCACTAGAGAATGGGAGAGTACCCCATGGATCTTCTCATGTAGCTGAGATGGTAAGATTATAGGTACTGAAATGCGATTGAGTACGACCTAATACCCACAGAGGGATGGGCAGTCAAGCGGTCTAATCGGATGTGGGAGAGAAAATTTTATGTGCACCCTTAAACCTTCGGGGACGATGAGAGTAGTACCTTCCACTAGTGGAGTTGTGTTCAATAACTCCTATGAGTTCACGTTTGGGCAGAGTTCCAGTAGAAGTATGGCACGGTAAACTTTGTTGTGTGTCCTACTTGATAGTTAAAGGCGGGGGACCAGTTATGATTACGAATATCGGAGAAGAATTGATATTATCGTATATATTGTGTGTGAAATATATTGCACAACCAATTTACTTGTATGAACGACACAAGACGAAGTCGTATGTATCTGGAAAGAAAATAAATCTACTAAGGTGAAAATAGTAGATGGATAGATAGTGAATATCTAAAATAAAGTTTAAGTAGTGAAACTTAAGCGGAAAGGTTTGGGAAAGAGCCTATATGACAGGGTAACCTGCAGTTTAAAACAAACACATGTGAATTGTTCATTATTAAGGGTATTCGATAGCGTACTATATGGGTGGTAGGGAGTAGTTTACATGGGAACGCACGGATGTGATGCGCAATATATATACCTCGTTGTTGTACCTGGTATACTTTTTCGAATTTCGGGACGAAATTCCGTTGTAAGGGGGAAGTATGTAACACCCCGTATTTTTGATGATTTAAATAATTATGTGATTAATTATTATTGTGGGTATAAGTATGTAATTAATTATTGTTGTTGGATTAATTAAATTAAAATGAGAGAAATTAATTTGTTATTAATCCGGATTAAAATAATTATTAACTAGCATGCCAAGGGTTGATACTTATTGTTGAGAATTATTGAATATTACTGTGTGATATGTAATATGGAATTATAACATTTGATAAATTGTTGGAAGTGAGAAATACGACAGTTTGGTAATTTAAGTCTAACACACGTGTGAGTCATTTCGGGACTAATTGAATGGAATAAAAAGAGAATTTATTTTTATGAACTCGTATGGTCATTTCGAGTGCGCCGTTGAGTCCGGGAGGGTCGAGATAGTCAAAATAGTAAACTCGGATGTTTAGTTTGGGTCCCGGGGCAATTTTAGGCCTAACCGGCGTCCCGAGAGGGCATTATGGTAAATTATATTTTTGGGTTTAATTAATGGAAGAAAATTGGGAGTTATTTTATCAGACAAGCAAATTCCTTTAGGGTTGTGAGACACAGAAATGAAAGAACGGCCATGGAGGGTGTGAGGGAGAACCAATTTCCAAGAAGGAAGGCCAAATTATCACCAACTTGCACAAACACCACCACCAACGCGTAGATCGAGAAGAGAGGAATGCGTATATACCAACATCACCAACGGATCAGACCGTCATATTCGAGGCAAGTGTTTATTACTTGTTTTCTTTTAGCAATAATCATGCTCATGTTAGTGTAGGTGAAATTAATCATGATTTACATATGAATTGGGTGAAAATTAGAGATTTAAAATAGGATTAAGGATTAGTTTAATTAGTAGTTTAAAGTCCTTCATGTATGTAGAGGATTAATCACAAAATTTAATTATATATTGATGAACGAATCTGGGTTGATTAGGTTCTTTAATTGAAAATTTGGAAACTAGGGTTCATATGAATTAATTTGGGGATTTTATATAATTTTGATGATTAAGGAGGAATTAATGATCCTAGGATGTTAGGAATGATTTATAACCTGTTATGTGTTGATGGGTATTGATGATGAGGTGGTGGGTGTTAAATCTTAGAGGTTTTTTGGTTCAAAAATGGTGACAAATGCTGAATTCTGGGCAAAAGGGACGAACCAGTGCGCGTCGCGCGAAGTGGCGTTCGAGCGAGATCTGTATCTCGCGCAATGTCGTTCGAACGACACGTGGAAGTCATTCGAGTGACAGGGTGAATTTTCGGGAGTTTTCTTTGAGTCCAGTTTTGAGTTTACTGGTTTATTGGAGTGAGAGAAACTACCAAATAGTAAATTTAAATAAGACGAAATTTCGGGAAAGTTTGTGAGAATAAATACTTTACTTATTTCGGTATAGAGAGAATGTACCCTGGATATTACGAGAGAGATAGTAATATAAATATTTATACTATATGTAGTGTTGAGGTTAAAATACGTATGAGAAGTATATATGTAGGTTTGAGAAATGCCTATAAATTCTAATAGGATGTATGTATGCCTATTATGTAATATTGTTGTTAAGAGCACTAATGGGTGATAACCCGGGGGTGAAAGAATCTTACTATTAGCTGCACTAATGAGTGATAACTCGGGGGTGCAATAATATTGTTGATTAAGTGTACTAATGGGTGATAACCCGGGGGTACAAGGATGATTATTGTTACGCGCACTAATGGGTGATAACCCGGGGGTGCTGAATTATTATTGATTGGTGCATTTATGGGTGCTAACCCGGGGATGCAGTATTTTATTGATCGGTGCATTAATGGGTGCTAACTTGGGGATGCATGATTCTCTTGATAGGTGCACTAATGGGTGATAACCCGGGGGTGCTGGATTATTATTGATAGGTGCATTAATGGGTGCTAACCCGGGGATGCAAGATTAGTATATGTATATTTTTTGGGATGGTGTGACTATATATATATATGAACTTGTGAATATTTCTACTATGTGAAATTAGTAGACTTGGTAATCTTAACCTAAGGGTGCAGGATCAGTGTATATATATAGGATGATGAGACTATATATATATATGAGTGTACTTGGTGAAATTTCTACTTTGTGAGAATAGTAGATAAAATGGAAATGAGAACTAAAATAATCTTAGTGGATAAAAGATTAACCATTCAAACGGTGAATAACAAAACTTAGCATGTGAGATAAACTATCTGAATAGCGTATTGTATGGGCGATACGAGAATACTACTAATGACCATAATTAGTATTAGTATGGTTTCTGACTAGTTAGACTGGGTGGTATAACTAGGGGGAGATTAGATGTATGTTAGGCGTGCACAATAGATGAGAGGTGATAAACTCATGTGAGTGTTTGATAACTAACATGCGTATAAGACTTGTTTTAATATACAGTTTTAAATACTTGTTAAATAATTTTTAAACCTCGGGCTCTGACATGTTTCTTATCTCTCTTCTCGCTTCTGCTATATATATATATTATCAGGTGGTCACCGGAGGGGTACCAGATTTAGAGATTTGGGTTGCTTGACGTGCTGCAGCTATTGTGGAAGCTATAGGTCCTTGTAGTAGACGCATCTCTATTTTCCTTTTAGTTTCATCTAGACTTATTATCTAGGGCATGTGTCACCCACTTCTAGTCATTTATTAGAGAAATTGTATTCGGTTTACTTTAAGGTTTGGAGTTTTGAACTGGGAGGTTTTACCTAGTCTTATTTATTTCAGTACTTCATTCATGTTCAGTATTTATTATATTCCTATGTGTAGTGAATGGTTTATATTTTAAGATTGAATGAAAATGGATTTTACTTGGTTTTACTAAAATTGGAAATGTTTTGACACCTAGCTTAATTTTATATTAGGTGATTAATATGTTAAAAACTTTTTCGACAGTGATGCTAAGAATGAACCAACTGAACATTCTGTTTTAAATTGGTACAAGACTGATCACCCTTTATTTAATTGTGCGGGGTGTCACATCTGATCCAAACCGTTATTGCCAATATCTTTGCAACGACTTTCCTTATAAATATAGATGAGAGGTTAAAGTTTTAAACAAATCATTTTCTCCTTTTAAGAAGCCTTTTTAGATTTGTTTGGTGATTAAGCTCTATTTCTTTCATCCAAACCCCTTGGATTTTTTAGGATCACTTTTTGAATTCAAGAAGAACATATTCCATATTCAAGAACCCTTGTAGAGATTTCACCACTGATGATTTGTAGTGTCAAGGCTCTACTGCTGAAGAAGAAAGGAACTGGAGGTTCCTAAGGCTGTTCAGTGGATATTGAGGGAAGAGCAGCTTCCTATGGATGGTGCTAGACTGTGTCATATCTGTTGAAGATTTGAAAAACTGTGCTTTATACTTAGTCCAGCTCTAAGTAGTCTGTAAGTCGTCCAATGTCTATCAAACTCTTTAATCGTGATGAAATTTAGGTTTTGCTCGAAAGGGATTTTTCCTTAATCTTCTTCTGTTTGGGTTTGTTTGTTTATGTCATTTGACATAATTATTTTAGACATAATCTTTCACGCACACTAATTTTAATCAAGATAAAATTTAGGTAAACTCTGAATTTATGTATGGTTAGCCTAAGATTTTAATAAATCCATAGAAAATCCCATCTTGATTTCTTATGAAGTTTATCCTTTTGGAGGACCCCATCTCTGAGATATGCCTTAATAGGAGTGGTTTAATCAGAGCTCTGATTGACCTATGTAATGTTGACTTGAAGCAGAGTGATTCTTGGTTAGTCCAAGGTGACCACTAGTAGCTCTGAATCCATCTCATCTACTGAAGCCACTCGTGTAAGATTATTTTCATGTTAATTTTTTACTTTTGGGACTCTTCTAATAAAGGATATGGGGATCCTCTTGATGAGCTGTGATACAATTGTTAAGTATCCGTCCATCTTATCACTGTTTAACTCATAAAATTTAGTGACTTGGTTAACCACTAGTTATAGTCGCTAATAGCTTCTACATGTTATGCTTTTAAATGGATGGATAGACTAAGCCTGCCACCAAGGCCGCATACTCCACCTCATTATTTGAGGCTTTAAACTTAAAAACGGAGACTAAGAGAGATAATAAATCCTTCAGGTTTTGGTGGATGTAATCCAAATCAACTGTCTGAGCTATTTGAGGAGCCATCTATGTGGGAGAGCTGAGGTCCATCTCATTGTACAATGGTAGTCTGGGATCTTTGGACACTGTTTGATACTTTTGTCCTAGAGCTCTTAGGTTCTTCTTCCACCTCCTCCATATTACTAAACTTTGCAATAAAATCAACTAAAGCTTGACCCTTGATGGTACTTCATAATTTATACTTGATATCAAACACACCCATATCATGGATCACTTGACGAGCCTTCCTAAAATATCAATCTTGTTAAGGATCTGTTGGAGAGGTTGATCGATCATGATTATGAAGGTGTGGGACTAGAAGTAAGGCCTTAGACGCTTAAATGACGTCATAAGGTAGACGACTAGCTTCTCAATTATTGGGTACTTTCTTTTAACCCCTTGTAAAGCTCAGTTCCTGTAACAGATTAGGTACTGAACCCCAAAATCTTCTTTGATCAGAGCTGAGCTAACAACGATTAATGAGATAAAAAGATATAAATATAAATCTTCTCGCACGATGGTACTAGATAGTAGAGTGCAAACCCTGGGTATTAATAAGATTCCAAAAAGATTCTTTAACCTCGGGAGTCCATTCGAAGTCCTTTATTAGTACTTTGAATAAGGGCATGAACTTGTCTATGGTCTTTGAGACAAACTGGTTAAGGGCATCGACTCTTTTGTCTAGGCTCTAGAGCTCCTTGACTGTCCTTAGAGAGCTCATATCTAGCGTTTCTTGAAGTTTCTCTAAATTGGACCATATGGATTTTCTAGTGACGATAAGCCCAAGGAACATGCCCTTAATAACCCCAAAATCATATTTCTTTAGGTTGAGTCTCAATTGGTTCCTCCTAAGAATTGAAAAGGTCTCTCCAAGGTTCTGTACATTGTTATGAGCCTCTGGACTTTTGACCAGCATGTCATCAACATAAACCTTCATGATTTTACCAATGAGGTCTTTAAAAATGGAGTGCATAACCTCTAATAAGTTGCATCTGCATTTTTCAATCTTAAAGTCATAACTTTATAATAGTAGGTACCTTTCTATGTAATGAATAAGGTATTTTCCTCATCGATTGATGCCATATTGACTTGGTTGTACCCATATTAGGTATCCATGAATGAGAGTATATCATAACCTACTATTGAGTCCACTAAGGTATCAATTCAGGGAGAGAGAAGTAGTATTTAGGGTGTGCCCTATGGAGATCAGTGAGTTTGACATATATCCTCCATTTTGTTAGCTTAGGGCACTGCTGATGAAAAAAACTAGATTTCATCTAATTAATTAATCAAAGATAAAAATGAGTAAAGAAAATAAGAAAAATGGATTTTTAAAGTGGTTCAACCTTAAGGAAATGGCCGACATCCACTGATTTGTATTACTAGGTGTCTTGCCTTGATTTCGATTATGCTCGCTTGCCCTGCTAAGAGGGTATTACAATGTATTTATAGCCTTTGGGTTGTCAATGTGAATAGATAGGGTGCCTTTATCTAATAGGCATATACATCTGTACATGGTAAGGAATGACTGTAATACAATAAGCATTGAATATGTGTGGTCGTTCGACATTCCCAATAAGTTGCTTGGTACACTGAGTAGCTCAATACATTGAGTAGCTCGGTATGCTTAGTAGCTTGGTACATTGAGTTTGTACCATGTTGGATGATGCGTGTCTTCATATAATTGGTTCACATCAACTGACTAATTTTTGTATCAATAGAAGCCCCCAATGTTTCACAGTTGAGTTCGGATGTGAGAGTGTGGAATATTTTACACAAAAAATTGTTCGAGCACATTTCCCATGTCTTGGTTAATTATAAATCTTCAACAATTGTAAAAAAAAATCCCTTTGCGTACCAATTTTGTGCACGAAATGGCAATTTTATAAATATTTTGAGTTCTGGTGAACTCTTGGGTATTTACGTCTTTTTCCTCTGATTAGCCGTCAAGAACGCAACCGTCATCACTTTTGATCATTACTTTTCTAGTTTTCCGAGGCGGCATATATAAAGACGATAAAATCCTATTGTCTTATACCTTTTTATATCTTTGTTTCCAAAGTCCTTGTTTCTCATTTTTCTGTCATCTGTCTTAGTTAATTCCTTAATCTTCTGTAAGAATTTCTTCCTTCCTTCTTCTTTCTTTGATTTAATCACCATGGATTACGTTATCGAGTCATTAGATAAGTTTAGAACCAATTTTGCGATTCCTTCCTGGGTTAATTTGGAAGAACCTGCTTATCCTAGTGATTTATTTTCTTTAACCGAGGGACACTAGTTTCCCTCTATTTTGAAGCGGAATGTCGTTTTTCTTCTTCGCCTAATCCCTTGTGTTTGGAATTTTGCCAATATTTTGATATTGTACCTGCAAAAGTAGTTCCAAATAAATGGAGGGTAGTTAAAGGCGTACATAGGCTGAATCAAATACATAACTCATCTATGGATTCTTGAAATTATGTTTTGCTATAAATGGGTCACTAGTGACCCCACTTTTTATTTAAAAACTAGGTATGTTAACAGAACCTTGGTGGTCATTCTCCCTGATTCTAATAGGGATTATTTTGATCATGGGGTTGTGTTGAAAAATTTGCAACACCCGCTATTATATGGAAATTACGTGTACCAAGGTCCCAGATATCCACCTTATGGCAATGGGATAGGTTGTTCTTTATTTTTAAACTAGCTCTGTTTTTGTTTGATAAAATGTTTCACTGACTTTTGCTTTCTTCAATTTCAATTTAAAGTTGACAATAAAAGAAAACCCCCAAAAGAGAGTGATATTAATATAAAAGAGTTAAAATTTATCTGGTGGTCTTCATCAATCAGTTGTTGGGGAGCATGTGAGATCTGCTTCCTATTTATTGAAGTATAGGAACACCACTTCCTCCTTTATTTCTCAGCCTATTGCTCCTCATTCTTTGGTGATTGATCTTGATAAAGCTCCAGTAACTTCTTCAGTTGTTGAAGAATCTTCCTCTGATTTGAATACTGTCATTGCTGATTTGATGACGAAGAAGAGGGAAATGCCTGATCTTTTTGCTAAGATTATCCCTGGTGCTGATTGGGCAAAATTGAACAAAGAAGATATCCCAGCTGAAAGGATTATTAGGAAAAATGATGTTGCTCCATCTGAGGGGGAAACTACATCTGTTAAGGAGGTTACCAAGAAGCCCCCTGCTGCTAAAAAAGGCAGCACCTTTGATTAAAGAGGCTGCATCTTTGACAATACTAAGAAGGGGTCTTGCTGAAAAGACCATTGATGTTTCTGCGCAACCTACTGGGGTTGAATTACCTTCCTTGAATGCTGGTCCTCCAGTATTCATTACTCCTGGTTTGGCCAGGAAATTGATCTGGTCTGGAACTCTCCCTGATCACAGAGCTGCTGAGACCTCTACTCCTCGAGGAAAAGTCTCTGATTTGGCAGCCCAACACCTTGCATCAGTAACTGTTACTTTACCCTGAAATTTCAGTTATGCTATTAATTTTCATATACTAACTTGAGTTTCTCTTTGTCTTGCAATTTTTGGTGTATTTCAATAATATCTTAGAAAAGGATGAATCTATCAAATATGCTTTCTCTTACAATGAAGTAGAAGAGGCCCTTGCCGAGTTATCACAATATTTGGAGGACCCCCGACAAAAATATCAAGATAATATAACTTCATGGGAGAATAAAATCAAGGATGCTGAGATAGCTCAGCAAAAAGCTGTGGATGCTGCGAAGGAGACAGTGGAGAAATCGAAGGTCATTATAACCAGCAAGTAGGGGTGTTCACGGGTCGGTCGGTTCGGTTTTGACCGGGTTTTTTGGGCCGAACCGACCATGTCGGTTTTTGGAGGAGGAGAACCGAACCGAACCGAAAATGCTGAAAAACCGAACCGAACCGAACCGAATCGGGTCGGTTTTTGACAGGGCCGGTTCGGTTTGCCCGTCGGTTTTTGACAGGGCCGGTTTTATACAGGGCCGGTTCGGTTTTTTCCTTTATTTTAATAAAAAATAGATTTTTATAATACCTAATATAAATATAAAATTAAAAAATATAATATAATATGTCAAGACTAATATAAATATAATATAAAATATAAAATTAAAAAGTATAAAAATTAAATCGGTTCGGTTCGGTTCAAAATCGGTTTTTTTATGCCAAAACCGAAAACCGAACCGACCCTGTCGGTTTTATACCTGATTAAACCGAACCGAACCGACCCTCAAAAAAACCCGGCCCGAAAATTTTCGGTTCGGCTCGGTTTTGTCGGTTTGTCGGTTTGGTCGGTTTTTTTGCACACCCCTACCAGCAAGGAAAAAGCAGAGAGTAAGCTTGAAGAGGATGAACGACGTACAAAAAATCTTGAACATAGGGTAAAATTTGTTAAAGATCTACTTAGGGAGAATGCTTCCTTAAAGAGGACGAATATGAGGTTTGCTGTAAAAAAAAAGACCTTTATCTTTGGTTGGGACAAAGGGTGGAATAAGGCTTTAACTATTGCCTCTGCTCAAATTGAGTATGCAAGTTTGAAATTCTTCAGGAATGGATGGGTTACAGAGATGAAAGAGTTAAACATTGTTGAAGACTATGAATTATTTCAAAAATATGTCCATGACCCTCCTCATTCCATTGGAAAATAAGAAGATGATGAAGTTTGATATGATTAATCTTCTTTGATGGTGGTGGAACAAACACCTGCTGCTACTGTCCCTCAGTCTTCCGAGCAATCCCAACAGACAGTGACTTCCTAGAAACAACATTTGTTGCCTTCCGAGCAACTTCAGTGACCAACTTCTTCTTCAAAATCAACTGAGAATGTAGTGGTGGATAAGGAGAAGGTGTAAAGTTATTATGCAGTTTTTCTTTGCTTTCCTCTATTTTTCCTCTGTTTTGTACCTCTAGTTGTACTCCTATTTGTTATCATCAATAAAATTGACTTGTTACTTATCTGAACTTCTCCTCTACTGTTCAATATATCTGTTGTTGATCTGTTTTTACTTTTCTTTTCTAGTTTATTTCCATAATGGAACTATTGTCAGCTCATGATATAAAGTTGATGAAGAAATATACAGACTACTTCAAGAATGGTTGTGCAGATTTTATCGAAGCACAAATAATTGACATCCTTGATCCTGAGGCCTTTGAATAAGCAATTAAAGCTTACCAGTACTTGAAATGCTTACTTGATCGTGCAGTAGCGAATAGCATAGCTTACTATGAAATGATTGAAGATCTTCAAGGAATGATTGAAGAACTTTAACTTCAACACAATGAAGCCACTACTCTTCTTCATGAAGGATATGAGAAAAAATGCCAACAGTTGAGCACTGATCGGGGCTATGATACATTAATTTCTACCCATAATCAAAGAGAGAGTGTGCCGAAATTTAAAATTGAGGAGCATAGAAACATTACCAAATTGCTGCAGGAGGAAAATAACGCTTTGAGAGAAGAATTGAGATAATTAAAATCTTCTTCTTCCTTTGGAGCTATAGTCACGATTAATGATGAAGGTATTTTCTTTTTGGAGAATGAAAATGCTTCATTAAGAGAAGAGTTGGAAAATTTGAAAAACATTAAACCTGCATCCACTTCCCGGGGTTGAACAAGAGCAGGTCAAAGTAGTATTGAAGAGATTAGAACTCGACAAGTCTTAAAAAATCAAGATACTCAATTGAAGGCGAAAAATCAAGCTCTAGAAGAGATGTCCCAGAAGATTCAAACTCTTACAAAACAACTATCCACTCAGAGTTCTTCATTGCAGAATAAAGAAGGTGTGTTGAAAAGACTACACCAACATGTTGAACCGCTAACTTATTAGTTTCACAAGCAGTCCAGATAATTCAGGATGAAGGGATACAATGAGGCTTTATATAATCTTGATGCCAGATTGAAGCAATCAAACAACGAAGGGTACAAACAGGGATGGATGAATGCTTTAACTGTAATGAGAGTTTAGTAAGGAACTGATCTCTCGGATTGGTATGATCCTGGACTACTTGATCTGCCAAAACCACCTTTCCAGCTAGATGTTAATTGGATTTCAGTTAGATCTATTCCTCAGTATTTGATTTTAATGTACCTAGGTGATTATGGACTTCATGAATATTTTGAGATATCCCGACCTCCTCATTTGTTAGACCGACTAAGTTCAAGTAACACCAGAATGCTTCAGGACTTGAATTTTATCAATTCTTCTTGTGCTTTAGATGATCCTCCAGCTGGAATGGATCATGTATCAAAATCTGTAGGAAAGAAACCAATAGAATAGGCTATTTATATTTTGTTAGTAATTATTGTTGTAAATGAAGAAAAATCATCTTCATGTAATTGGAAATACAATAATTTCATGATGTTTATTCTGTCAATCTTTATTCATAACATTAGATCAACGATACTAGTACTTTACTAATAACAATAATGGGTCACTTATCTAATCAGTCGTTGAATATATATATATATATATATATATATTTGAATGGACATTTTGCCGATTTTGGTTTGGTTGCCTAGACAATGGAACTTTTTCCCCATATGTTTCTCTAGTTATAGTGATTTTTTATCACCCATAAGTGCCGAAGCAATGGAATGTTTATCCCATGTTCCTGCTTAGTTGTAGAAATATTATCTAGACGTATGGATAAATCATTGCCTTGGTTCCCAGGTAGTGAATATTTTACCCAACTTCTTGCCTAGTGTAAATGCCTCTTGGGTCACCCATGTTTGAATCAAATAGGACTTTCCTTGCTCGGTTGTTTTACCAACATTATTGGTGTCTTTATTGATGCCGACCAACATTTGGCTGGCGGTTGATGATATCGACCAACATTTAGCTAGTTGTTGCTGATGCCGACCAATATTTAGTTAGTGGTTACTGATGTTGACCAACTTTTAGTTGGTGGTTGCTGATGCTGACCAACTTTTAGTTGGTAGTTGTGCATTTTCAAATGCTGCAAGCTATTGAGTGTAGTGTGTAGCACTAGTACTCCAAAAAAATATTGGGGAAATCATCTTTTTCATTCATATTGAAATAATTGAGTACATCGACTATTACATCACTGGTAGTAGTATCGCAGGTGCTCTGCATTCCAGGCATTTTTGAATTCTTCCCCTTCAAGAGTTTCTATTCTATAAGTTCTAGGTTGAATAACTGTCGCGATGGGATAAAGCCTATGCTAATTGGCTTCCAATTTGTTGTGCTTTTGAATTACCTTCTTGAGCAAGTAATCACCTTCATTTAGATCATATTTCTTTACGCTTTTGTTATAGAACGTAGCAGTCCTTTGCTGATAGGCTGCATTTCAGATTGTTGTATCTTCTCTGACTTCTTCCAGCATGTCCAAATCAAAGCGTCTTATCAAATAACTCATCGGAGAATTGATTGAGCACCCTATGAGTAGGTAATCCTTGTTCAGTAGGTATCACTACTTCACTCCCAAAAGCCAACATGTAAGGGGTTTCCCTAGTTACTGTTTGGGTAGTTGTTCACTAAGCCCACAACACTGACTGTAACTCGTTAATCCAATTCCCTTTTGCATCATCTAATCACTTCTTCAACCCATTTAGTAGAGTTTTATTCGTTTCCTCTGTTTGCCCATAACTTTGGGGATGACCTGGAGCCGAATTGACTTTTTTAATGTTGGATTGTGTAATATCCCGTACTTTTAAAGGTATTTAAATTACACTGTGGATGTAATTTAGTAATTTGAGGAATTATTATGAATAGTAATTCTGGGATTAATGAGTGAAATTAAATAAATTAAATATTATAAATTGAATAGTAAATATTAGTTTTCGAGTGACAAATTAATATTTACGTGGATTATATTACGAGACTAAGTATATGAGTGAATTATTTTTAATTACATGTCGCAGTTGGCTAAAGTGACAAAGGAAAATATTTTAAATTGGAAAACACGCATATTGAACGTGTTGGGTCAAAATAGTGAATTTTAGTTAAGTGACTCGGATGGAGATTTTGACTGCGCCATTGGGTTCGGAATGGTCGAGATAGTCAAAATAGAGTACCCGGGGGTAGTATTTGGATTCCGAGCATTTTTGGACTAGTAGGGACTCGTAAATGAGCACACGAATCATTTAACAATTGTGTATATACCCAATTTCGGATTTAAAGAGGTGGCAACCCTCATTTCCCCCAAATATCAGCCCTAAGAGAGAGAGAGAAGAGAAGAAATAAGAAGAAAGAAAAGAGAAGAAAAGAAGAGATTTTCGGCCAAAATTCTGGGGATTCGACTCGGGGTCGTCGGATTTAATCCACCAGGAAAGTGTTTAATTTTATTTATGATTTAGTGTGTTAATTTATCATATTGTAGTTGGTATAAAACTAAAGATTTTTGGGTTGAAATTTCGTGGATTAAACGGGTTTTCGGAAGATTAAAATGGATATAACTCGATTAATACCCAATTTGAGAAACTTGGAATTTATTGAAATTGATTATTGGTTATGGGTTCTAGGACGATTAAAACCCTTTTTATGTATGTATTTATGGTTGTTTAAGGTTAGATGATGATGAAAGAGGGGATAAAAAGTTTGGAGGTGTATTAATGGACGTTTGGGATTTTGGAGAAGATGATGAATAGTAATACAGTAGCTTGCGGGGCCGATTCAGCCAGAAAGAGAACTGATTCAGCTCTTAGTCAAAACGTAATAGTTGTAGATCTTTTCGATATGGACGGGTGTGTGCTAACCGCGTATTTTTATGATTTTTTTTCGATTTGATATGATTTTTCTAAGAAAGCAGTTCCGGGGTTGACCATTATCTCGGAAATCAAACCGAAAATTGGAAAAATAAAGGCTAGAATTGTTTGGAGATAAATATTTGGGGTTCCTAAAAATAGTGTGGGGACTTCTAAATATTTTTTTTAGTAAGGCGTGTACTTTGGGTTAGTTGAAGGTAAAATCCAAGATTTACCCAAATAGGGGTGTTCGTGAGGAATAATACTTAAAGAGATATTTAGGTGAGATTTGGTTATTAAGTAAAGGAATACGTATTGGGGTAGTGTTTTAATTGTGTGACTGCTTATATTATTGTGAATGAGAATATTCGAGGTTATTGGCTATCGTTATAAGAGTTTGGAGATTATAGCCATAAAATATTGAGAAGAGATCTAAATAATATATACGGTGTCGTTAAAGTATATATATTATGAGACGAATGTATATATCGGTGTCGTTGATATTATCATTGTGCGGTGAGAAAATCTCGAAAATAATATATTGAGAATTAGTCGAAGTTGATAAATGCGTAGGATGTCGTAGATTAAATAAAATACGTAAGGGATGTATTATATGGGCTATGCGTAGGCGCTTATATTATTATATACACATGGTTAAACATTTATCTATGGGATATTATGTATAGGTGAGATAAATACCTATCGTTATAATATGGTCGTATGGATACCTAATTGATTATATATGTATATAGGTGGAATGTGTACCTATATTATTGTTTATTATGTGTATGACATACCTACCATACTTGCTATCACGGGAGGTTGGCGTTCGAAAGAGGAAAATCTTATCCTGTGTTGCCTTCGGGGGGATTTTAGATTTTGTACCTTAAGAACATAGGACTATGAAGGGCTTATTTGTGAGTTGATAAGTCTGCTGACTGTGGGAGCGTAGGTATGTGTGTGACCCATGGATATGTGAACTATGTTCTTCTCCAATATATGTGATTTGTATTGATACAGTTCCTGAGTGATGTGGAACATGTGATCCTTCAGTACGAGATGTACTTGGATTTGATAGCAGAGTATGTGTGCACCGCTGTTAAGCCTATAAGTGTCGGATGTGGATATATATATATATATATATATATATATATATATATATATATATATATATATATATATATTGAGATTAACATATATGTGTACTTGCGAAAATCCATGGTTGCTTAGTAAATGAGAATAACTAAGCTATATGTATTATAGCTCGGTGGATGATTAATATACATGTTTCTTATAGTATATTGTTTATATATATGAGATGAGATATCATATAATCTAACCCTGTATAAAAAGGAAAAGGATGAATAAAGCGATATACTCCTTCCGATAAATTTATATCTGGATGTTTATGAATTATGAATCATAAGTTAATGAGAACTAAATTTATATATGGGGGACAGTATAAGATGTTGTATGTACTGAGGGCCTAATGGATCCCGACGATCAAAATTGTCACGTAGTAGTGTATCGGGGGGGTTCCTTGTTTGGATTTCACTTCGCGAGACACCCCACACATGAACGTAACATAATGTTGGGAATGGAGAGAAGTTTAGTCCTTCGTACTCAGATTAATAAGGAGTATTAGAAGATGGGCAAATACATTAGTTAGGCAAGGTAGCTTAACTATGTTGTTTTAAAAGGTATGCGATAATTGTGCACTATTAGAAGAGGAGTGAGGTGTATCTCATGTGAGATCGATAGCAGTTTAAATATGAGAAATATCATATTTTAAAATGTGGATTTTAAGCACTTGCTAAAATGCTTTCAAAACTCGGGCTCTGACCCTTTTTCTCTATTTTCCCCTCTCTTGCTATATATATATATATATATATAGGTGTCCAGACACAGGGACGCCTGGATGATGATTCTTTCAAGTCAGACGTTTGCTGCAACAACTGTGGATGCAAGCAGGTTTATTATAGACGCTTCTATCATTGAGATCTAGATAGGAGGTACTGTAGAAATATTCGGGCTAATGGTCCCACTGTACTCATTTATTATTTTATCGCCTTTTAGTGCGGCATTCAATTTGGTTATATTATTGTACCGAGTGTTCGGTTATTTTATTTTATTTCCTTTCAGTTGTAGCTTATAAAATGTTGAGATTGTTTTATTTGAAAGGTTTGTTTAAAAATATTAGTTAATTAAAATTTTGACGCCGGCCTAATAGGATATTAGTAATTAAATTGGTTTTCGACAGTGATGCTAAGAATGAACCATATGAGACTCCTGTTTTAATTTGATATAGGAGTGATCTCCCGGTATTTTATTAGGCGGGGTGTCACAGGACATACCTACGCTCCCACAGTCAGCAGACTTATCAACTCACAAATAAGCTCTTCACAATCCTATGTTCTTGAAGTACCCATCCTAGTTATGCCACTATCTAGATAGTTTGTACCACTCCTGCCTTCACATTATAACATAAAGTATCTACACGTAACCCCCAAATAATCCATATTTATAACCCATGTTCACATTCATTAAATTACTTAACTCAAGTGTTAATTAAAATTCTCATACTTAACCCATTCAAATATCTTAGTTATTCACATCTACTAAGCAACAAGGAACCAGTCACAAGTACATAATTATATCACTCTCAGTACATATATGCATCTATGGCACCCCTAGGCTAAGATGCGTTGCTCGCATACCCTGCTATCAAATCCATGTACATCACATATATAAGGATCACGTGTTCCGAATCACTCAGGAACCGTCTAAATACAAATCACACATATTGGAGGCGAACATAGTTCACATACCCACGGGTCACGCACATACCTACGCTCCCATGGTCAGATGACTTATCAACTCACAAATAAGTCATTCGATGTACTATGTCCTTAAGGTTCTAGTCTAAATCCCACCGAAGGCACACAGGGATAAGAGGGTCATTTTCCATAATAAAACTGACCTCCCGTGATAGCAAGTATGGTAGGTATGTCAAACACATAAGAAATCCATACAATAGGCATTCACACAACCTAAGTAATCATATAATAATATAGATGTTCACACATTTCATCTAATTAATCTCATACGTAGCAAGTGTACCCGGAACATTACATAATATATTTTTCGTTTGTTAACTCTCTCTTTGTATCAATTTGAGTACTTAAACCTGTCTTAAAAGGTTACTAGACCTCTTATTGTTTTCTAATGTCATCTCAGTACTTGAAACCCCTATGTTGCTTCCCGTAATCTTATATCATCATTAATTACCGTTATAGTTTCAATTCTAATGATTTCTAATCGTACCCCACTCGGTAGACCCTCATAAGAAACGTCATTCAATCCCATAAGTTATAGAATTCTTCGATAATAACTAAGGCGCTACTGACTTTATCTAAGTTCCACAAGATTATATTACTCACCCTAATAATCAACATTGGCTTTGGAATAATCCTTAAACCTTAAAGAGAAACAATTGCCAAAAATCAGCATGGGTCGATCGATCGAAGAAATGGGGTCGATCGATCGATGGTTCGATCGATCGGCATTCTTGAGTCGATCGATCGATCAAACAGGTATCAGGCTAGAAATTCTTAACAGTTACGGGTTTCCATCTTTTTTACACTTCTTAATCATCATCCCAACATCCAAAACTCATAATTAAGTATACTAATTATCCTACTAACATAGTTACATTATTCCCCACGTTTTAGATTCTTCAAATCGACCTATAACATCAATTACTTGGATAATTTACCCAATTTTCATATAAAAACCTAGTTTTCCTATTTCTTCAAGAACATCCCATAATACAATCAAATTTCAAAATTCTTTACCCATAAATCTTAAATTCGTAGTTGTTATCATCTCCAACATGAACCTACCTGCAAGTCTACCCAGATTGTGATTTTAAACCATTCAAAGACATTCAATTTTCATTATTTATAAGAAATCTTCAATTCTATAAAAACATGTAAAGTATATGCTTTGAATCTTTTCAAGATAAATCACTTGCCTATAAATCTGATGTTCTGATCCACTATTGTTGTTCAAGGCTGGTCCTCTCTTCTTTCCGATCACAATTCCGTCCAAATTGGTGGTGGTGGGTGGTGGTTTTGGTTTGGGGACTTTTTGTAACCTCTCCTCTAACTCACGTAGCCCACCTCTTTGTTTTTTGGCTGATAATGGACCTAATGGCCTTTCCAATAATACATAATTAAACACTAGAATTCGTTACTCTTAATTCCTTAATTTTTAAAATGACTGAAATACCTTTTTGGGTTGCCGGTTTGGCCTAAAAATACCCCAGGACCCAAACTAAACCCCTGGCTAGTATTTTCTGACTATCTCGACCCTTTCAAACACGTTGGCGCACTCAAAAAGCTCATACGGATGACATAAAAATAAAATACTTTTAAATCCATTAAATTGGGTCCTAACACGACTAACACGCACGTCCCAACTAAATTACCGAAACTGCCGTATTTTCAACTCACGACAATTTTAATAAATTCAATGATCACATATTACCAAAATCACTCAGTAATATTCAACATCATAATAATAACCAAATACTAACTCTCGTCTCGCTAGCATTTAAATCCGAGTTAATTTTCCAATTAATTATCCCAAATTAGTTTTTTTAATAAATCCCATAATTAAAAGAAATTCCATTTAATTAAACTCATAATTAAAAGCAATAAAAATACGGGGTATTACATACTTCCCCCCTAATAACGGAATTTCGTCCCGAAATTCGGAAAAGTGTACTCAAAACAAGATATATAGAAAGGTCCAATCACTAAAGCCCTCGCTTCACAACAAGCTTGTTTAACAGTTTTGATACTTTATCAGACTACACTTCAATAAATGCATGTCACGTTGTGCTCTTACTAAACAACATTCGAATAAAAATAGTCTATACATCATTGGCCGCATTATCTCAATATTATTGTGCCTTCGCACCTCACTACGCATTAACTCCCGCTTTTAACAACACAAATCAATTACACATTGGACTACTCTTTTCCATTCTTTGAATCTCTTTTCTTGGCATTGTGACTTTTACACAAGGGAAAGACACTTCAGCCGGTTGGTTTTACACAAAATATTTGTACGCACCTTGTCCACTATAAATAGATACAGGTGCTTTTACCCAATTCTACCATTAGGTAATATCTTCTCCCCATTACCACAATGTACCTCACTTACAAGTTATGCCCGATTTGGAATTGAAAATATCGCAATGAATCCAAAATTTCTTTCATACAATCCACCAGTCGTCAATCACCTTACGCCTACACCTCGAGCTATAGGTGATATAACCCTCGGAACGAAGCGTTATTTCCACTACTTCTTGCCACCCCACCTTAAAGGTGGATTTTTGGGATCTCCTATTGTTTCTGAATAATACTCCATAGGACCACGTACCGGCGTGTTCACTATTTAATACTGTAAATCATCCAATATAACCATTTCTCTCCTTCTGGACAACCTGTCCCACATATTCGAAGGAGCTCGTTACTTATCTATAAGTTGGCAATCCCTAAAGGAAATTTACCAACTTGACTCTTCCCTCCCTGGAATCGTCGGCTTGATACAAAATTATCTGGTTTATCATCTAACCCCAACCGTTCTACTACTTACTACACCCCCTTCAATGCCAACTTTCACGTATAATTCTTCCCATTAAGTGATACTAAATGATTTTCTTCTTTTCTCGGCGTATACCAAAAGTTTCGACCCTTGCACTTTTCACCACGTTGTGCATATCTGGACCCTTTATACCTCATTGACATCCTCATTCTATTTACTCTTGAGTCACCCTCAACATTCGATTGGTCGGAACTCTACTCCAAATTTCCCATAATAATTAAATATTTGCCTTCTCAAGAGATATCCCCTTATTAAATCGCTTTCCATTGCCTTTTCACCAAATTCGGACGTGCTACATTGATTACACACGAGTATACTCATTAACACCCTCTCTTACGACGCTAAATCCCATATGTACTAATTTCACCCGACTATATCCCTTCTTCTGACGATACTACTTTAGTTAACTAAGATATCTACACCCCTTATAACCCATACATACGGTGTTACACATCATATACGCTTCATACATATTCCAAGCTCTTTATTGCTCCTGAATTTGCAACGTGGCTATACCACTTAAGCGTTCTCAATCACCACAGACTAGAAATACTAAGTCCTCTTTAACCTCAATGCATCCTTCAACCCGTCGTAACAAAACCAACATTATTAGTATTTACATTGTAACTCACTAACATATAGCTCTGAGGGATGGTCATTATACTTATATAGTGTATGATATATAAGTATGGATACACTTGATGTGTATTGTATATTGTAGATATATTTATATAAGATGTGAAACATATGTATACGAATATATTAAAGAATGGAATGCGAGATAAATTTTGGATGAGCTCGCCTTTATTATCTGTTTAGATGGAACTTTGATGAGGAGCTGTTTCATTACCATGATTTGAGAGCATGAAGACCTTATAGATAAAATTTAAGGAAACCAGACATTATAGTTAAGCTGGGAGTTTAATCTTGTTGTTGTTCGCACAAAGGACTTAGTGTTAATGCGAGTGCTTGTGATATGGCTCCTTAACAGAATTAGGAGTTCTGGCCACACTTTTGACGATAGGAGAGATGGGATTATCCCAGTGGCATATTTGAACTAGCAGACCTCCACGACCGACAAAGTTAAGTAACCGTGTATAGGAGGGGTTCCTTATTTGGATTTCGCTTGCGAGACGCTCCACGCACTTACCTTAATGATGTTGGGAGTGGAGAGATGTTATAAAAATGCAAGGATGTTAGTTTTGATGATAAGTCACCTAGTTTAGAGAAATCACTATAGAGTTTGAGATATTTGATGACTGTATAATTATGTAGAGATATAAGTGCTATAGAAAAGCACTCAAATTGTTCTCTCACCGCAAGTATGTGGGTGAGGTGAGATAAAGGAAATTAACTTGAGACTTATAGCCAGGCTTTGAATATAAGGGAAATTGAGAGGAAATACGTTTTGGAAATGATGTTCATAATTCTTTTGCAGAGAGTAGGTGCCCTAATTAGTTGGACTTTCCATTTGGATAAGATGGAAGGATTTTGTGGTAATATTACATTAGTAGGTTAACGAATAGGATTTAGAATGTCCCGTTGGTGTCCCTTCGATCGTTATATCTCGATGACGATGAAGCGAGGGAGTAGTGTATCGGGAAGGTTCCTTGTTTGGATTTCACTTTGCGAGACGTCCCACGCATGAGACCGAACAAATATTGGGAGTCAAGAAACGTCTTGGGAACTAGCGACATAGTTAGGATAGTACTTTTATTATGTGTATTAAAAAACCTTAATCTTAAGACTACCACGAAGTAAGGGAAATAACACTATTGACACTGATATAGGAAGGCTATTGTGAGTTAACCACAAGAAGATCGATGGAATAAAATTGAGAAGGATTAAATTTCCAGGTATTGAGAGAATTAAATTTCGAATTAATTGGGTTAAGGGATACCCAGGTGTTAGTACCCGATCGATGAAATGAGTCCCATTATTTAGAGTGAGTACTACGTATCAGACATTTATAATGGTTGTGCATTTAAGCACAAATTAGAAAGGTGTATGGAAGCCTTCGTAAGTTGATCTTATATACTGCCCGAAATAAAAGGGACGTCGTATGTAAAGCTAGATATTTTGCTACGAGGCAATTATAAATGGATTTGATATGGATGGGAGAGAACGTCATAGGAAATACTCAATGATCCAAATATATATGTACAATACGAATTAGCATGCCTAAGATAAGCGAAAAGACTGACGAGAATAGTCGAGCGCTAGAATAGTTTTCTTTTTAAAGGAAATTAGAGGTCCTCATGTAAATGAATGAATACTTGGAGGAGCGGATATCCGATGGGACCAATAAGTTCGAGCAACAGTTATAGGCTCGTTTTCATTATATGCACTTAATGAAGCTCTAGGTGCGATATGACGTTAGAGTCAATTTACGATCGAGGTAGACTTTTAACATATAGAGGTTTAGCTAAGCTTGTGGATGAATTAGTGCGTTAGAGCATACACCTTGAGATAGGTGGAATATGGTAGGAGACCATTATGCTAGACTATATCTAAATTTGGTTAAGCTGGGACGTAATGTTTATACCGATCCTCGAGTAGTGGTACAGGCTATATTTGAATTTTGAGGACGAGATTCTGTTGTAAGGAGGGGAGTATGTAATACCCCGTACTTTTAAAGGTATTTAAATTATACTGTGGATGTAATTTAGTAATTTGAGGAATTATTATGAATAGTAATTATGGGATTAATGAGTGAAATTAAATAAATTTAATGTTATAAAGTGAATAGTAAATATTAGTTTTTGAGTGACAGATTAATATTTACGTGGATTATATTACGAGACTAAGTATATGAGTGAATTATTTTTAATTACATGTCGCAGTTGGGTAAAGCGATAAAGGAAAATATTTTAAATTGGAAAACACACATATTGAACGTGTTGTGTCAAAATAGTGAATTTTAGTTAAGTGACTCGGATGGAGATTTTGAATGCGCCATTGGGTTCAGAATGGCTGAGATAGTCAAAATAGAGTACCCGGGGTAGTATTTGGGTTCCGATCATTTTTGGACTAGTAAGGACTCGTAAATGAGCACACGAGCCATTTAACAATTATGTATATACCCAATTTCGGATTTAAAGAGGTGGAAACCCTCATTTCCCCCAAATATCAGCCCTAAGAGAGAGAGAGAGAGAGAGAGAGAGAGAGAGAAGAGAAGAAAAAGAAGAAATAAAAGAGAAGAAAAGAAGAGTTTTTCGGCCAAAATTCGCGGGATTCGACTCGGGGTTGTCGGATTTAATCCACGAGGCAAGTGTTTAACTTGCTTTACGATTTAGTGTGTTAATTTATCATATTGTAGTTGGTATAAAACTAAAGATTTTTGGGTTGAAATTTCGTGGATCAAACGGGTTTTCAGAAGATTAAAACGAATATAACTCGATTAATATCCAATTTGAGAAACTTGGAATTTATTGAAATTGATTGTTGGTTATGGGTTCTAGGATGATTAGAACCCTTTTTATGTATGTATTTATGGTTGTTTGAGGTTAGAGGATTTATGATAGATGAGATGAAAAGTTTGGAGGTGTATTAATGGAGGTTTGGGATTTTGGAGAAGATGATGAATAGTAATACAGTAGATTGCGAGGCCGATTCGGCCAGGAAGAGGACTGATTCAACTCTTGGTCAAAACGTAACAGTTGTAGATCTTTTCGATATGGTCGCGTGGGCACTGACTGCGTATTTTTATGTTTTTTTTTTATTTGATATGATTTTTCTAAGAAAGCAGTTCCGAGGTTGACCATTATCTCGGAAATAAATCGAAAATTGGAAAAATAAAGGCTAGAATTGTTTGGAGATAAATATTTGGGGTTCCTAAAAATAATGTGGGGACTTCTAAATATTTTCGTTTAGTAAGGCGTGTAATTTAGGTTAGTTGAAAGTAAAATCCAAGATTTACCCAAATAGTGGTGTTCGTGAGGAATAATACTTAAAGAGATATTTAGGTGTGATTTGGTTATTAAATAAGGGAATACGTATTGGGGGGGGGGGGTGTTTTAATTATGTGATGGCTTATATTATTGCGAATGAGAATATTCAATGCTGTTGGCTATCATTATAAGAGTTTGAATATTATAGCCATAAGATATTGATAAGAGATCTAAATAATATATATGGTGTCGTTAAAGTATATATATTATGAGACGAATGAATATATCGGTGTCGTTGATATTATCATTGTGCGGTGAGAAAAGCTCGGAAATAAGATATTGAGAATTAGTCGAAGTTGATAAATGCGTAGGATTTCCTAGATTAAATAAAATACGTAAGGGATGTATTATATGGGCTATGAATAGGCCCTTATATTATTATATACACATGGTTAAATATTTACCTATGGGAAATTATGTATAGGTGAGATAAATACCTATTGTTATAATATGGTTGTGTGGATACCTAATTGATGATATATGTATATAGGTGAAATGTGTACCTATATTATTGTTTATTATGTGTATGACATACATACCATACTTTCTATCACGAGAGGTTGGCATTAGAAAGAGGATAATCTTATCCTGTGTTGCCTTCGGGGGGATTTTAGATTTGGTACCTCAAGAACATAGGACTGTGAAGGGCTTATTTGTGAGTTGATAAGTCTGGTGGTTGTGGGTAGGACTTGCAGTATAAGATGTTGTATGTACTGAGGGCCTAATGGATCCCGACGATCAATATTGTCACGTAGTAGTGTATCATGGGGGGTTCCTTGTTTGGATTTCACTTCGCGAGACACCCCACGCACGAACGTGACATAATGTTGGGAATGGGGAGAAGTTTAGTCTTTCGTACTCAGATTAATAAGGGTTATTATAAGGTGGGTAAATACATTAGTTTGGCAGGGTAGCTTAACTAGGTTGTTTTAAAAGGTATGCGATAGTTATACACTATTAGAAGAGGTGTGAGGTGTATCTCATGTGAGATCGATACGAGTTTAAATATGAGAAATATCATATTTTAAAATGTGGATTTTAAGCACTTCCTAAAAAAATTTCAAAACTCGGGCTCTGACCTGTTTTCTCTATTTTCCCCTCTCTTGTTATATCTATATATATATATAGGTGTCCAGACACAGGGACGCCTGGATGATGATTCTTTCGAGTCAGACGTTTGCTGCAACAACTGTGGATGCAAACAGGTTTATTGTAGACGCTTCTATCATTGAGATCTAGATAGGAGGTATTGTAGAAATATTCGGGCTAATGGTCCAACTGTACTCATTTATTATTTTATCGCCTTTTAATGCGGCATTCAATTTGGTTGTATTATTGTACCTAGTGTTCGGTTATTTTATATTATCTCCTTTCAGTTGTTGCTTATAAACTGTTGAGATTGTTTTATTTGAATGGTTGGTTTAAAAATATTAGTTAATTAAAATTTTGATGTCGGCCTAATAGGATATTAGTAATTAAATTAGTTTTCTACAGTGATGCTAAGAATGAACCATATGAGACTCCTGTCTTAATTTGATATAGGAGTGATCGCCCGGTATTTTATTAGGCGGGGTGTCACAGATTGTAGACAGTACGCTACAAACTCATCATTGTCAAACTGGGAACCGTGATCAGTGATAAAGGCATGAGGCAGACCGTATCTGCAAATGATATTCCGCCAAATGAATTGATAGACCCTTTCATAGGCCATATCGATGAGAGGCTCAGCTTCCACCCACTTTGTGAAGTAATCAACAATTACCAACAAATATTTGAATCATCGGCTTGTAGTTGGCAGAGGCCCAACTAAGTCTATTCCCCACATAGCAAATGGGTGAAGTGATTAATGTTAACAGTGATTGAGGAGTTATTCGTATAGTAGAAAATCTCTAACACTTGTCACATTTTTTCACATAAGCCGTACAATCAGTATGCATTGTTGGCCAATAGTACCCTTACGTACTCACTCTCTATAGTATATTTTTGTCCCAAAAGATCCTTCATGAATTTCCTCTATTAGATCTTTAACTTCTTCTGGGTGAAAACACCTCTATAAACTAGCTTTAAAACCTCTCATGTACAGAACTCCATTATTCAAAACATATCTGGCAGCCTTGTACTTCAGCCTTTTGGCTGTAAGTAGGTCGGCTAGTAAAATACCTTCTTCAATATAAGCCCTGATGGGATCCATCCAAGATGGTCCCATATCCAAGGCGATAAAATTCATCATTTGTTCTCCATCAATACTTCTACTAGCAAGTAGGTCAATGGGGATTGTTCTTCGTAGCTCGGTGCGAGTATCTAGCTAACCCAGCAAGTGCTTCTGCTCTTGTATTTTCCAATCTAGGTATTATAACCACCTGAACAGCTGCTAATTTTTCTACAATATCCAAAGCCTTGGCTAAGTATATTGACATGAACTCCCTTTTTGCTGCATAAAGACTTAGCATCTGATTCACCATTAACTGCGAATCCCTGAATACCATAACGTGCTCTATATTCAATGATTTAGCTAAGTTAAGGCCCATAATCACGGCGTCATACTCAGCTTCATTATTAGAAGCTTGGAATTGGAAACGCAGAGCATATTCAATATCTATCCCATTTGGACCGTTAAGAATAATTCCATCTTCGTAACCTGTTGCACATGAAGAACCATCGACATAGAAATTACATATAGGAATATTATCATAAAACCCTTGGTCTAATAGAATCCCTTGATGGAATATCTTTTCTTTCCTCTCTTCATATTTTTTTAGCTCCTGTACTTTACCAGAGGATTATGGTTGATCGGTTGCCATCCCTTATGGTAATTCTACTGTTGGGAATTGATCGGGGGTATTTTCTGTTGACCCTCTAACATCCTTGAGTTGCTCTGTATTGGCCTCTTATTGATGGGAGACATCTAGGTAGGTAAACTCAGCGATGAAATCCTCCACTACCTGTCCTTTGAGAGAGGACCTTGGCTAATAGATAATGTCGTATTCCCCTAATTCCACTGCCCAATATATTAATCTTCCAGACTTTTCTGGCTTATGTAAAGCCTGTCTGAGTGGTATGTCAGAATATACCACTATTGTATGGTCTTGAAAATATAGTTTCATTCTTTTTCTTGCTTCAATCAGTGCTAATGCCAATTTCTCCAGTTTAGGATACGTGATTTTTGCTCCCCTGAATGCCTTACTAGTACAGTAAACCGGTTTTTGCACTCTATCTTCTATTCTTATTAAGGCTAAACTAACTGCACTTTCTGAGACAACTAAGTACAGGTACAATTTTTCTCCCGCGACTGGCCTGAACAATAAATGAGGTGTTCCCAAGTATCTCTTTAATTCTAAGAACGCCTTCTCGCATTCGTCGTTCCACTCAAAGGTCTTTTTGAGCATCTTGAAGAATGGAAGACATCTATCAGTTGCTCGGGAGACAAATCTATTGAGAGAGGCCACACGCCCAATAAGGCTTTGTACATCCTTATTTATAGTTGGGGATTGTAACTCTAGCAAAGCTTTAATCTTGTCAGGGTTTGCTTTAATACCTCTTTGATTCATAATGTATCCGACGAACATGCCTTCCTGTATGCCAAAAATTCACTTGGTCAGGTTCAACTTTATCTGGTACCTCTCTAGTTGATCAAATGTTTGGCTCAAATAAGTTATATGGTTAGCATCTTTCTTGCTTTTAGTCAACATGTCGTCGATATATACCTCCATATTTTTGCCAATTTTCTCCGCAAATACCTCATTTACCAGCCATTGATATGTAGCACCTGCATTTTTAAGACCAAAAGGCATAACATAGTAATAATATATTCCTCGAGGGGCAATGAAAGAGGTATTTTCCTTATAATCTGGCTTCATTTTAATTTGATTATATCTGGAATAGGCATCCATGAAGCTTAACATCTTATGTCTTGAAGTTGCATCCACTAGTGGATCTATTCTTGGCAGAAGAAAATGATCTTTCGGGCAAGCTTTATTCAGATCTGTTAAGTCCACGCACATTTTCCATTTATTATTCTTCTTTTTGGCCATCAAAACATTAGCCAACCAATCTGGATATTTCACATCTTCGATAAAAGAAGCTTTTTGCACCTTTTTCACTTCTTCTTGAATAGCCAGGTTCTTCTCTGGACCAAAGACTCTTCTCCTTTGCTTAACTGGTTTGATCTCCTTGTTGACATTGATCTCATGGCATAATAAATTTGGGTCTATCCCCGACATATTGTTGTGACTCCACACAAATACTTATTTTCTTTACTTCAAAAATGCTACCAAATCTTCCTTCAGTACTGGATCAAGAGAAGCACCGATCTGAGTTGTTCTTTCTGGTTGCTCGTCATCCAGAACAATACTTTCTGTAGACTCCATGACTTAGCCTTTAATGAGTTTCATTTCATCTCTTGGGTCTAAGGTTTCAATCTCAGACTCATCAGATTCATCCACTTGATAAGTGGTTGTGTTCTTCCTAGAATCCTCCAATTCCTCTTACTTGGCAGATGAGTAGTAGCATTCCTGAGCTACTTTTGGATCTCCCTTTATAACTCCAACCCCAAAGTTGGTCAGGAACTTCAAACACCAATGTACTGTGGATGGAACTGATTCAAAATTTTTCAGGCCTACCCTTCCCATGATTATATTATAGGCTGATTGGACATTCTTATCCATCACAAAAAAACTTACCTTCTCTGTTCTTTTAACTATCCAGGTATCAATCAACATGTCTATCTTGATCGTTCCAAATGAAAAAACTTTTTCTCTAGAAAATCCAATAAGGGGCCTATGATACGGCTCCAACTGACTAAGTTTCAAGTTTAAACTATCGAAACAAGGGTAAAACATGATATCTATCGAACTACCATTATCCACCAGCACTCTCGAAATGATTTTTTCCTTCATTCTCATTTTGATCACCAGAGGATCATCATGATATAAGACTCATTCCAAATCATTTTTAAAAAATCCAATGACCAGCTTATCTTTGTTAACTTTCCTTAGGCGATCTTCTTTTGCCAGGTTTATTCACTGTATATAGGAACAAGCTTAAGCCTCATTGAGGTAAGCTTTCTTTTCAGCGGTCTAATCACCTCCTCCTACGTCTCCACATGTAATCATGTTACAATCAAATGAACGGAAATGAATCAAAAAAACCTCACACTCAGGTTATCTTGACCTTTTGGGGAGATCGGGATCATCTTCAGGGTCATCTTTATGGTTCCTTTCTTATCTTCTCTTGTTCGACAAGGAGATTTGGATCTTTATCTACCTCTATTGTTGGTCTTTCTACCATTCAAATGATCAACAAACTTATTCAGCTTTCCTCGTTTAATGAGCGCCTCTATCTCATTTTGGAGAGCTATACACTTCTTAGTTGTGTGAACATGATCTTTGTGGAACTCGCAATATATGGATTTATCCCTCCTCTCAGGGTTTGTCTTTAGCTTTTCTAGCAAATTCAGTTCCTTGCTGTTCTTGATTTCCTTCAGAATGTGGTTTATATCCACCTTTAAGGGAGTATAATTTATATAATTCTTTAAATGATCCAAAAAAATTTTGCCTTTCGACTGCTTGCTCCCACTGTTATTCTTGTGATCTTTCTTCTCCGACTTGCCTTCAGCTTTAGCTTCAACCTTTGTCTCAACATTCTTCTTCGCAGCCATAGCCTCCTCGGTATTCATGATTTTGGCTGCTTTTACCATCAATTCAGCCAGGGATTTGGGGGATCCTTGGCTAAGGTGTAATACATCTTATTTGGAAAAAGACCACTCATAATAGCTATGATGGTTGTCTTCTGTCTACGACCTCCAGTTTCTCGTTATTGAAACGAGTCATGTAATGTCTGATACTTTCACCTACTTTATTCCTATCACTCAACAAATGTGCTACCCTTTTATCTTGATTTGCACCAAAACATAAATTACCTATAAAGAGCTCTGCTAATTGGTGGAAAATTGCAATCTACCCCCAAGGAATGCTGTTGTACCATATCTGAGTAGAATCGGTAATGGTCCCTGAGAACGCCCTGTATTTTATTTCATTTGGGACTGTATAAATATCTTCCGTAGCCTGGTACTTCTCTATGTGAAGGACGAGATCTAATTTTTCATTGTACTTCGGTGTGACCACATGAGCCTTGAACTTTGCCGGTGTGAGAAAATCCCCAATCGCTTGTACAAATAGAGATCCCTTAATAAAGGTTCTTTGTAGAGGATTCTTGGACTTGGACATCTCTCATAACCTGTCTTCTAACCTCTAAATAGATCCTTTCTATGCATCATTTCCAGCCCCTTAATTTATTAGTATTTTCCCAAGCAACACTTCGCACACAATTTTCCTCTTGTGATCTTTCTTTTAGATATGCAGGTCTTGGGTTTGGGTGTGATTGGGTTGAGCCTTCCCTTAAATGATTTGGTCATTGAGAATTTCTTAACGCATACCGAGGAGGATTTCTATTCCCATTGGGGCCCAAACTGTTGAAGGGAGAGGCTCTTCTCAATCTTTTCAGAGAACTTGGTCTCTCTGGAGTTAGACTGATGTTTTATTGAGAATCCAAAGTTCTTATAGGGTAAGTTACACCGGGGTGATAGGATGGATCACTTGAATTCTTAAAACAATTGAATTCAGTATGTCTGGATTGTGACATAGATCGTGGTTGTCGTGAAGTCGGTGGATGCATGCTTCTCTGGATGATTTTTTGGCCTGTCTGGGTAGATACTCCATTTTGAAAAGTCTAAGCTAATTGTCGCATAGTTTCTTACATAGCCTCTTATCCCCTGGCTAATCAAGCTAAGATTCCTATTAAATCGTTTGCATTTGGAGGGGCAAGAGGGTTAGGAGGATTCCCTTCATTATTCCTACTGCTGGATTATTTGATTTCAGCCATTTATGATGAGTTTTTGGTGAAAAATGCTATGTATAGTCATTTCACACAGACGACGTCAATCTGTTCATGTAAAAAACTAGATTTGATATAATTAATTAATCACATATAAAAATGAGTAAAAAAATAAGACAAGAGATTTTTAAAGTGGTTCAGCCTTAAGAAAATGGCCTACGTCCACTGATTTGTATTACTGGGTGTCTTGCCTTGATTTCGATTAATCTCGCTTACCCTGTCAAGAAGGTATTACAATGTATTTATAGCCTTTAGGCTGTCAATGTGAATAGATATCCTGCCTTTATCGAATAGGCATATACATCTGTACATGGTAAGGAATGATTGTAATACAATAAGCATTGAATTTGTCTAGTCATTTGGCATTCCCAATAAGTTGCTCGGTACGCTGAGTAGCTCGGTACATTGAGTTTGTGCCATGTTGGATTATGCGTGTCTTCATAGAATTGGTCCACATCAGTTGACTAATTATTGTATCAATACGCAGAAGGACCATATTAAAAATCCACTCCAGATATTTGACCTCTTTGATGAAGTTGACTATTAGAATTTATCAACCTCTTTCACTTTAGCATTATTCCATTATAAGCTAAATAATCTCTTCTTCTAGTAGACTGGTTTATGGTCTGGGTCCACACTCATGTGGTGAACCATGATCTCAGTATCCACCCCAGTTATGTTTGAGTGGCGCTAAGTGAAGACATATTTGTTCTCCTTTAGGAATTGGATGAGATTTTCGTTAAGGTAGGATCTTAGACGAACCTCATTTTGAACTTCTTTGGCTGGATCCTCTACTTCAATGTAAACGGTGATCAAAGATCCGTCTGACTAACCTTTTTTCTCTATCTTCTCATCTCGTGGATTTAATATATCCATGCTCAGTAATTCTATGCATAGGATATCTAGAGGAAGCTCAGACATCGATGGTAGATGAGTAGGACATGTGACACGACTTCACGGCTTATTTTTTAGGACCTCAGACTGTCTCTGGGTGGTCTCAGCTGACCTCTTCTTTTCTTTCATGGAAGTATGTAACACTCTTTAGCATTTTTATTATTCCCACACACTTCTCCCACTCACTCGGGGGTGGGAAACCTCATCAGAAGCCTTTGGACTGAGATAATAGCGTCCAACTTATTGAGCAATGGTTTACCCATGATCAAATTATAAGCGAGGGGAGGTCCACCACTATTAACTTGATTTAATCATTTTTACAACAATATTTGGAATCAAGGGTGAGGGAGAGAGTGACAAATCCAAAGGAATAGGTCCTCTTTTTGTTAAATTCGATGGTGATAGTTTGCATATGTTTTATTCCAAGGCTTGTAGACTCAAAGGCATCTAAGAACAAGATATCTACAAAGCTCAGTATATCAATTATGACCCTATGCATATTGGCATTTCCAATGATCACTATTATTACAAAGGGGTCGTCATAATGTAAATGGACCCTTATAGGGTCTATTTTTGGAAAGACCATCATTGGAATTCCCTTGGGATATTGATGTGTGAGAGAGACATGGTTGAACTATACTTCTTCTTGTTGGATGCTCCTAAGGTGGGCCTTTCGGGTGTGGCAGAGAGTCCACCTCAGATAAATCCTTAAGAAAATCTTTGGACATCAATCAAAGGGAAATCATACTCCTTTTATTTTTTTTGTTGCATTGACCTCTGTCATCATCATAAACTACAAATTATTTTAGGTAATCCCTATTCATTAGCCCTTTTAATTACTTCTTTCAGTCTCAAGAAATCACTGGTGTTGTGGCCATTGTCTTTATGGAATCGACAGTACTTGGACTTATCGCTTTTATCATCAGTAGTTCTCATGGGCTTTGGTTGAGGTAGGAGATACCGAGATTCCACTGATGTAAAGACATCCATTATCGTGGTTATGAGTGGGGTAAAATTATTAAACTTTAGAGGTTTGTTCTTTTTACCTCTTTCTTTTATTTTTGGCTTCCATACCCTCACAAGATTCCCCATGGCGAGAGAAGACGTATTTCCACTTTCTTTACTAAGGGTGGTCATGACATGTCTTGCTGAGATCCCATCCTCAATGTTTATCTACTTCTAATCCCTCTTGAGCACCTCAGTCATGGACTTTGAAGGCTTCTTGCTGAAATACCTCAATCAGTCTTCTAAGGTGATGCCTGAGATAAGGCTTCCACATAGATGGTGTCATTCAGATCATAAACTTGGAGGGCCTCTTGGTTGAATATCTTGTAATATTTCCTAATAGACTGACTGAATATTTTCCTAAAATGGAGAGGGTAAGTGGCATGTTTCCTTATCTTATGTTCCCTTAATTAAATGGCTAACAAAGGACCTTACCACCTCAATGAAGCTTATGATGGTCCTTGGCTTGAGCTTCACAAACCAGTGCATAAAATCTCCCCTTAAGGTAGCGAGAAAATCTTTGCACAGGACCTCATCTAAGGTACCCCAAAGAATCATGAGAGATATGTGAGTATCTAAGTTATCAATGGAATCTTTAGATCTATCGATTGGTTCAATTGTAGGAATCTTCCACTTTGGGGGAAAAGCATAATGTTTAACGTCATTGGAGAATGGAGGAAGAGTCTTTTTGGTGGGAAACTTTATGGTGTTTAGATTTTACATTTTGTACTAGTTAAGGAAGTTCCCCAATCAGTCTTTCATTTTCTTGATCTCATTGTCTTATGGTCTAGCCAACATGTAACCACATTGAGATTGATCTCGTAGGAGAGATATTTTGTCCTTGATAGAAATACGGATTGATAATTGTTAGGGTCCTAAGGCGCACCCTTTATATTATTCTCCACCTCTGACTGGGCTCAAGGTCTACCCTAGTACCTCTATGATCCGGTATCATAGATTCCTCTACCATTAGGGGTAAAGGAAGCCTACTGATAAAGGTAGTTAGATGCTCCTGAATCTCCGTTTGTCGAGATTCCTTTTTTTTAAACAACAGTCCAAGATGGAGTTGGCTGGCGTCATGAAAAGTGCACAGTTGATTTGTGAAATAAATGGAACTTTCCATTCCCATAGATGGAGAAAAACTGATGAGTGTTCAAATTGTATGTGACTTCATACCCAAAGGTTCCCCCTTTTAGAATTTAGTCAGGTAAGAGGAGAGAAGTGTCAAAGTGTGAGAATTTTTCTTAAAGTGGTTCGGACCTTAGATAAGGATCCTACATCCATTTTCAAAGGGTGTTATATTGTTTATTAGATCATAAAAGAGTTATTATAAACTATGCGACCTCTTGAGATTTGGTTAAAAGAGTGTGAGCTCCTCGCGGCCTTTATCAACTATCCAACGAAACTTAGATGTAGACACCACATTTTAGGACCCCCTAAGTCTCTCTTTAGACCACTATCACTTCCCCTTTCCACCGCAAACCTAGGTCGCACTCCGAGTACCGATCTAGAGTCCATCGGGTGGCTATGGTACGGATGAATGATCCGTTTTACTCTGAGAGGTCATTAGACGCTTTCAGGCCCCTGTTGACCAAGGTCAACTTTCCAAACCAAGCAAAAATATTTGGAATGTCGAATTACACCACTTAACCTTTCCAACGGTCAGCCCTGTGCGCGATCTTGACTTACCATACAGACGAACGATATGTTTTCGTCCAACAACCTCCCATCCATAAGACCGACGTGCGCTTTGAAGTCCCATTTGACCCAAAGTCAACTCCTGGACCTGAGAGAGATCCAAAGGACTCTTAAAAGTCTCTGAAGTACCTTTATAACGGTATACCCTATGCATGATTCGGATCAATGGTTTGTGCCCTACGATCATTTTTCTAGAAAAGTCTTCATGAGACAGTCAATTGGCAGGTCCTGAAACCTGCCTATCGACACAGTGTCAAGGGTTACCTACCGATAGGCACACCCTAGGTTAGTCAGATCGGAACACCCTTGGTCCTATAAATAGGGGCCATGACGTCACTCCCAAGTAGGGGGAAATAAATCCATCAGCATCAGTGATCTCAACAACATTCTCTCGAAATCAGCGAAGTTCCATATGAGAAGTTCCATTTAAGCCTAAATACCCATCCTTTTCCCACCCAATTTGGAAAATATCCTTATCTCTCATCAACATTCAAAGGATTTCATCCAAGATACAAGCTCAAACTCCAAGGAATGTCCAATTCCTTCTCCCTCTCTTTTAATCTCTTATTTTTGCATAAGTTACATTAGATTCATAATATAGATTCACTTTAGTTCATACATATTAACATCCACACTTTTATTAGTATATTGCACATACTTTATTTTTATAAAAAACCCAAAAACAAATAAAAGAGGGTTACTATCGTAAATTCCAAACAGAATTATCCATCACACTTTTTCCAAAACCAAAAACATATTTTCTACACGTACACACATAATAAAATTCCATCCAAATTTATGGGATAAACCCCAACCCTATTCTACATTTGAACTACGTGGACTTTGATGCCTTTATAGGCTACGTAGGCGTCTCGGATTAAAATCCAAGACTTGAGTGCAATTTTCCATTTTTTTTCTTATTTTCTAAATTTCCTAAAATCCCTCATTTTCATAATTATCATACATATATATATATCATGCTTATTTGCGTTTCATCCAACACATATTATCGTTTCCCAATAATGATCAATATCACAATTAACGCTCAACATTTGTTATTATTTTGGGAATATTCCTGTGGATGACCTCACCTTACCTTTTCCATGGTATGGGTCAAACGATTCCAATATCCATTATATAAACACATACACACACTTCACGGGGATAAAGGAAAATATTAACATTTTCCCATGAGAGGCCAAAAGGGTAGGATGGGTTCCTAACACCTTTTCATTTCGTACCTTCGATCTATTGAGGAATACCAAATTTTAAGACATAAATCTTCTATGCATTGTCCATAAACCAGTGGAACGTGAAATTTACATTATATAAGATGATTGAAGGGTGTCGTGAATGGGCTAACCGGATATTGTATATTAATGCCTAAACTGGTGTATGGATTTAGATCTTATCTTAATACACCAATATTAAATTCTTAATATATAAAGAGATAATAATCGAAGAAATCCTTATTTAGAATAAATATAATAAAGAAAAGATGAGAGGAAATAGATGGAAATCATTTTTTCATGGTTTGTTCAAAGATGGTGCCTACATCCATAGGTGTTTTGGTGATTGTATTAGTTTCAGTGGGCAAGGTCCATAGATGAATGGATGACTACAAACTCTCTAGTTCACTCTAAAATGGGAAGCATAAAGTAGGAATTAATCTCTTAATTCCATGCATGAGGGTTTATGTGCTATATTTATATGTTCTATCAATGGGAAGAGAAAGAGTGTGTAATGGGATAGGTATCATGTCTTTATGGATGAGACAGGTACACCTTTGCCTGTATAGTGGAGAAATGGGATGGGCACACATTGCCTATCAATAATAGAGGAATAAAATACCTTAAACCCCACATGTGCATCTTCTTACTGTCAATGAAGTTATCCCTACTACATGGTGCTAGCCTGTGCATGACGTTAACTAACACTATCAATAGCCATAGACTAGGTGAGCTAGATTGACCACCCGTGACATCACTGCTCAGCAGAGTTCCATAAGAGGACCCGATTAAGGCCAAAGATGATGACTTCCTGGGACAGATAAGTCCATATGTCATTACGTAATTGGTTCCTGAAGTATACCATATTCATAGTACAACAAAATCCCTCTAGAGTTTTCTAGTGATTAAGCAACGAAGAAGATTCCCTAAAGTATTATGCTTTTGGGGTGTCTATTGAGTAGATTGAGATAGTGAAATGTTAACCGATCAGAACATTGTGAGCTTCGATGGTTGTGGTCATCTTTGGATTCATCTCGAATCAGGCCGAGAAGAAATACTTATAATATTTCTCACGGTGATGCAAGGACTTTCCACGTGCCAAAAGTTGGATTTTGGCATTTGAAGTAATCATTGTGCTCCTGGGGAAGTGCGAGCATGCTATCCTAATTGCGCCGATTTTCTTTTCTAGGCGTGACATCACATGTCATTAGTGAGAGTGATTATTTTCGCCAAAAAGGGTATAAAGTCTAAAAAATTGAATCGTTCCCAAATTTCTGAGTTATTTGCAAACATTTGAGATTTTTGGAGAAAGAGAGAAAGGAAGAACCTCCATATTCAAAACCCATATCTTTGAAAATCCCTTCTTTAACATTTGTCGTTTACTATTAAAACCACTGAAAAGTCCATCTTCGACGAGATTTCCAACTCAGTTCTTCCCGTTACAAAGATTATCCATAGTTTTTACCCATTTTTTACTCTTTTTAGGGTTTTAGGTACGCCGCCTTTTCCTCTAGGGATTTAATTCAAGTTCTCCATTTGATTTATTATCACTGGTGGTGGATTCAGATGTTGTTATGGAACTTTAACCATTTTAGGTGTCCATTTAGTTGGTTGGCCTAGGATTCTGCCATTTTAGCGTGTCTTTAGGCTTTTATAGGGTTTGCTCTTGTCCAAACATTTGTTTTATGCGCTTGAGTAGCCCCCAAGCCTTTGTAGCCCAAAAAACTCCATTTATTATCTTGATGAGCTACTATCCCTACGTTCAATGATCTGAGTTAGAGCCAACTTATCCCAACCCCTATCCAGACTATTTGACCAGAGAACGATCTTGGACATCCTAGGTATACCACTGTTGTAGATTCTTCTGGTGATTCATTATCCCCTCTATCAGACGTGGAATTTGACAATCTTAAATTTCAGGGACATGAAATACCCAATCGAGTTGACCATCAAGATTGTGTTGGACCATTTACTAACACAGTCTTTGATATATCTATCGTTGATTTGGATGGCTCGATCGAAACAGTTATGGTGGATGAGTCCCTAACTCTCCCCTTTTTAACACAGGTGTCATTTGGTGAGGAGAGAAATTATCGGGAGTCCATAAACACCTATAATCCTTCTACCACTGATTTTTGATGGAATGGATGTGACCGGCTTACGGATGTGCTAGATGCCTTAAATAAAGAATTGTCTCATTCTTATTAGCATTGCGAACATGTTGCTAGACTGTGATAAAAGATTTTATGATTAGAGTAACTCTAAGGAGGCTTGCCTCATTTTGCGGGCACTCCAAGTTGGTCTTCGATTATCTTTGCACCGTAATATTAAATCCATCATAAAGGGATATCGGGTGACACTTACATAACTTTCCCCCAATGCTTATAGGACCATTTTAGGGTTAATGATGTTTTGGAAGGATAACATTAACTTTGACCATACTGGGTACATATTCCAATATGTATATGGATTGAAGGAAAATGATAAATCTCTTAGGTACTAATAATTTGTGCCCAAGAAATCCTATCTGAGGATGGTCCATATGCTCCAGACTAACACTAATCGTAAGGCAATAGAGCTTTCTCATCAAATAAGATTGGATGCCGAGAAGAAAGAGGGTTAATGACGAACTGAAGACGAAGATAAGAAACTTGTTAAGATAAATTCTCATAAGAAAGTTGAGGAAGAGGCTGCTGATAGGGACAATTCCAAAGGTAAGTTCCCCATATCTTTTTGTTCTACTGCTATGGTGGAAAAAAGGCCCCTTGAAGCTCACAAAACTCAAAATTCTCCAAAGGTCTCAAGAGGTGTTAAGTTCAGGCCAACTATATCTATCGTCGAGAGGGTCTATGTAAAAGGAAGGCCTTTTCGTTGGCTTGTTCGTGGCCATGTATTATCTCCTCGTTATGGCGAGGTTTAGGAGTTTAGGAGTTTAAGTTCGATTTTGATAATCGCATTTCCTCTAAGGAGATGAGATCAAACACAGACTCCATCTTTCATCATTCAAACAACATTATAGACCTTCTCAGATATCATGGTTATAGAAAGGACTTTGAGGTTTTGAGGGTTATAACCCTAACTCCCAATTGAAGTTGATTCAACATCGTCTATCGGTGGTGAGTTTGGTTAATATTCTACTTATTTTCTTGTCACAAGTTATATTTCTTGGTGATTCTTCTATTCTTTGATCCATACTACTACGATTTCTACCATTCTGAGGGAGAAAGCGGTGACCAATTGTTATGCTTGTGAGGAGCTTACAGGTGAAAACAACTGGTTAAAAGAGTAACTAAAGTAGTCTGCTAACAATCTCAAGAATACTTGCTCCGAACTCTAAGAGAGGGATGATCAGGTGATGGAAAAGGTGATCTCTCTTAGCAAGGCAGAAGAGCAGATTAAAAGCTGAAGAACAAGGCTCCCATCGATGATGCCAAATTCAAAAGTCTAGAGGATGCTGATAAAAAGTCCAATGATGATTTTATTTCCTCAATCTAGGCCCTCGGCACGACAAACTAGACTTTGACCAGGGTGATCTAGGAGCTCACTCAATTCAATAAAGCTCTAGCCAATGCCAATGAGGTTAGTGTGGCCAAATGCAAATCTTCCGCTGATTATAACGTTGGCTGTGTAGGATTCTTTCTCAATGGTTAGAATGAGCTCAAGAAGAGGGTGATGAACCATTATCCTAATATAGTCGGCATCTGATCAAGTGGTAAGGTGATGTCGATGAATCCACCGCCTTGGTTGTTGCACAGTTGATGGACATTAACGATCCTACTACCAGGTACGATGAGGTTATTAAAGTCACAACACACAAAATTTAACATAGTAAAACCCTAAACCTATAGGGAAACATCCAGTACGTCCTCTACAGCACAACCAAAAACAAATCACAAAAAATGAAGTTTTATAAATAAATTTACAATAAGATCAAAGTAATAAAAAAAATTACCTACATGAGAAACCACGCTAGGCAATGTCTTTCTAATCTTCTAAGTCTTGTACCACCATCAGTCGACTAGAGATAATATCTCCAAAATACAACCAACAGGTTCTAAGTGATTTTTAATCACGTGAAAAGTGTTGTCTAAGTTTTGTTCACTACATGCACATGCACACACACACACACATACACACACTTAAGTACAAACCAGTCCAAACAAATTATATGATTATAATCACGTGCAAGAATATTACAGTGAGGTTAAATTAAAATCCTAACATACTTTTTTAGTTTTATATTTGATTAAAAATGTAAACAAAAGTCATATCTAACCAATACTCAAGATACAAATGATTTTAAACAACTTGAAATCAATTCTCAATGGTATTTTCAAGATCTAACACTGAAATTGATTTTTAAAGATATGATTTAACACGGGAAAACTTTTGATCTACTAGATCTAAATATGTAAACACAAGATAAAAAAACTAAGATTTTTAACTATTTTACAATATAATTTTTTTTTTAAATCAAACAAGTTCAAAATCATTGGTTTAGAGATAAAGACACCAATGTAAGTGAAAATAGACAACTCAAGGTTAAACTCAATATTTGTCAAATAAAATTTGAGTTAAACACCTAAAAGTGTTATGGTTAATTTAGGGTTTCAAACTTTATTTCCCTCTCTAAGATCCTCTCTCTCCCTCTAAGTCTGCCAAAAACTCCTCAGGTCTAATGAGATATGCCTTTATATATCAAGGGGTGGAAGAATCTAGATTTTCGGTAACACTCTACTAATCTCAACGTTTGTGATTAAATAAACCGGGTGAGAATAAATCCATGGGCAATAAAACGAGCATACTAATTAAGCTAACCTGAAGTTAAAGGTTCAATCGATTGACGATCCATACTTGTCAAATATAAGAGGTGCTTTTGTCATTTATTAAACATCCATGCCCACTATTGGTGCTAAACTAATGAGTGTAGAAATTGTAAGTGACTTCATACCCATAAGTGCTCCACTCGAAACCTCAAACAAGTAAGAGGAGAGAAGCATCAAAGTGTGAGATAATGATTTAAAGTGCTTCGAACCTTAGGAGTATGCCCTACATTCATTATCAAAGGAGTTGCACTTGTTCATTATTTTGTAAATGAGTTATTACAGTCTAAGAGCCCTTTTGATCTTTGTTTAAGAGAGTTTGAGGTCTTGCGTCCTTTTTGAGTGATCTAAAGGACCTTATGAAGTAAATTATTAACTTCTCTAACCGTTCTTGAGTATTGATTTTGTATGAGCAAGTTTTATAATTGCTTATGTTTTATATTATTTTGGCATATTACGTTACCTAAACACTGCCCCTACATGACTTCTCGGGACTCGAAGAGAAAGTTAAAGATATTTGAAAGATGGAAGAATAGTTTGTCTTAACATCCTTAGAATATATCACGGTTTTTATTGTAAAATGGTTTATTTATTATTTCTCAAGTTTCATAATTTTTTAAGAGGTTATATTTTTTAAACGACTTTAACATTTTTATAGAGAATTTTTTCAAAGTTATCCACTCGTTCGAACGAGATTGGTTTAACTTCAAATGAAGCATTTTTGGCCTTTCTCTGGAATGTCATTCGAAGCTACTGTTCGAAATCGTTCTAATGAAATCATAGGATTTGTTTGAACGAGGTACAGGTTAGTTCAAACGACAGAGAAAAAAATATTTTTTAATTAGATCTAATCCAAATTTTGCATACTTATCCTATTTTAACCGACCTTCTTATAAATATGATGAACATGATTAAATTTCACAAGAACACTTTTTATGATAAAAAAAACACCTTTTTTGAGTTCTCTTTCATGATCAAACACCTCCATAAGCATTCTAAACCCCTATAATAATTTAGATCACTTTAGTAAGTCACAAAGAAGGTTTATTTCTTTAAAAACCTTTGTAAAGAGAAATATATACTTCTTAATTATGAAATCGAGTTTTCATTGCTGAAGAAGACGAGGTTGATCGGTGGATACCAGGGGTAGTGTGACAACCCGCTCCAAATAATAACGGGTGGCCAGACCTATACTATAATAAATCAGGTGTCTCAAATGGCATAGTCTCAACATCAACCGACAATACACCATAATATAAGGCTAAATACTCGAGACCATTAAAAGCGAATTGTCAAAAATTTAAAATTTTTATTAAACACCAACCAAAACCAACCATGCAACCAACAACCAACAATACAACATCTAACTATGATGAGAGATACAACAAACTTAACAATATGTAAAGAAAGAATGCAAGAGTACAACAAAATGTACAAAGTAAATTACCCGAATAAGCTGTCGGGTCACAGACAATACAATAATCTGAGGAGGGAAAATAAATATAAAAGTGTTAATCTGCAACACTTGAGTCTAAACTCAATATACAAACTGAATCCAAATCTAGATATACAATAGATAGGAATCGACTACAACAAAGTGTCGCAACAGTCCACTACTGCTACAGCTCCATGAATACACTGGATGGGAGAACCTTAATGGCGTCCTTGCGGAGGAATACCTAAAGTAATACAATATATATACATCAGAGGAGAAAATATAAACGGGTTAGAGCCCGAGTAGAAAACATTTTATAGCAAGTTAATTAAAAGGCATAATAATTGTAAATGCATTATGACATGATTTAATGGTGTCGAACTCTCTTTAAATTCAATTCACCTCTCAACTAAAGCGTGCGACTAAACGTATGCACGTGGTCTCCAAATAAATGCCCAAATATAATTAGGCAATAAAATCTAACTAGATCCCAAAACTAATATTCGATTAAGATCATCTAACTTATCTCGCAATCTACACTTATCTAAATTCCATCTAAAACATTACTTTATTTTTAATGTCAAAGTTCTCTTTATATTCGTTCATTTATTGAACATATAAAGTTTACATAACCATTCTCATAACAACATCATCACAATACATCAACATTCTCTTACTAGAATTTCATATATTCTAGTTATGCCATTATTTGGCATGTAATCATATATATGTGAGTTATTAGCATCAAGTGCTAAGGACTAAACGTATCCCAGTTCTCAATACTATACTGCGTTGCATGCGAAGGGCGTCTCGCCGAAGCAAAATCCAAACAAGGAACCCCCCCGATTACACTACTTCTGACAGTATTGATCTTTGAGATTAATTATGCCGTCAATGCATGATGCATGTAACCCAAGTTCTTATTACTCAGATTTTAATTAATTAATATTCCCAATTCTCAACAGTATACGGCGTTTCATGCGTGGGACATCTCGTCGAAGCGAAATCCAAACAAGGAACCCCCCGATTACACTACTCCTGGCGTTGTCGTTCGTCGGGATAGGTGATATAGATATAAATATGAGCATTAAGGACTAACTTCTCCCCAATTTCCAACATTACATTGCGGTTCATGCGTGGGACGTCTCCCCAAGGAAAAATCCAAACAAGGAACCCCCTGATACACTAATCCTGGCAATGTCGGTCGCCGAGGTCCATTATGCCCTTAATACTCAAGTACAAGCACAACAATATCATAACCATCCAACCGAGCTATAACTCGAGGACGTAGGCTCACATGCTATCATCTTCCAGTAGCCCATACACCTAGCAAACTGGGGCCACCTCGTGGGGTTCAACTACACCCACCTCGTGATCAACTCACGCACACAACGTCCCGGGAAGCGGTCATAGCTCCGAACCGACAAGTGAGAACAACACATACCCATGACTTCTCACCCCCAAAAAGAATGCATATATATATATCGCATAATAATCACATGGACGACTATGACCTGGGGAATAACCACACCCTGATCTTTGAGCCAGGATGCTCACCCTCTACGCATGCAACTTCCCAATGATAGCAAGGAGGGGGTATGCTTCACTCTCTCTCTATATATATACCATTATATAAGGTATACATACATCAACACATCAAATAAAGATATACCATCATATAAGGTATACCTGTCACATTGATTCCATATTTATTATACGCTCTTAGGCGCAATAAGATTAATGTCATTGTTTAGTACATTTCCCTCAAGATATACTAATCGTAAATTCTCACACATCTTCCCCCCTTAGTATACACTATACTGTTTCTCGCTTGAATCTCACATGTCGCTTATATTTATGAATTAACTCTCAATTATTTTTATGTTAAGGATATTCTTTTATCCTAATGCACTTCATTTAGCATTTCCCATTGTGTGAGACATCTCCCCAATGAATCATCAATAAGGATATTTCTATATCTGTATGCTCATTTATTAGCATTTATAATTTTCCATCCATAATAGGGTTCAATTCATTTTATGAACCTTTAAAGTTATCCTATTTGGGATTGGATTCTAAAATCCATTATCATTAAGCTTATTTTCATTCTTTTATATGAATTTAATAATTGTCTCCAAATAGAGTCTCCAATCAAGGTGGGATTCCTCACTTAGGAAATAGCAAAATCTCTAATCGATATTCCTCAATTTAAGTCTACATGACTCCAATAATTTATTATACGGGAAACACTCTAAAAGTCTCCAAAACATACTCCAAATAACTCCTATAGAGGTTCCCAATAGATAACCTCGAACAAAATGAAATGAAATTCTCCCTAGAAAAACATCCCTCAAAAAGCCCTGTTTCCAAATCGATTTGGCCCAGCGAATCGATTCGGCCTCCAAGGCGAATCGATTCGGGTCATCAGACCTGGGACTCTGTCTCAGGCCGAATTGATTCGACTGGGGTCCGAATCGATTCGGTCACTGAGACTTGGGCACCTGCATATTTTCGAATCAATTCGGCTAGGGGGGCCAAATCGATTCGGCCTACCTGGAGGCTCGAAAATGGCTACTTTTTAGTAAGCCTAAAATCCCAAAATTCATTTTAATCATCTTCTATTCATTTCTCTTCAACCCAATCACATATATATCATCAATAATCATCTATAAACACATATAAACTAATTTCTAACCTAGAAATCATTTATAAACCACAAATCTAAGGTTTTCCCAAAAAGTTAGTTTTTTGATAAACTAAACCTAAAACCCATAAATTTGATCCACAAATCATGAAATAAATGTACACAACAATTATTTATCAAGTTTAATCACTTGCCTCGGGTTTGTAGGGTTTGATCCGTCCTTGAAATCGCGTAGATGCCGGAAAAACTCCACTTACTCTCTCTTTTCTCCTTCTTTCTCTTCTTTTTTCTTCTTCTCTCTCTCTTTCTTTCTTTCTTTCTTTCTTTCTATTTCTCTCTTTCTCGAAGGAGAAATAGATCTCCCGTAGGCTTTTAAGCCCTAACTCCCAAGATACACATCTTTAAATGATAATACACACTTTAAATGATTCAGTAACTTTAATTCGAGCCAAACGAGCCTAAAATTATTTCGGAACCTAAATAGACCCCAAGTACAGTCATTTTGAATTTCTCGACCCTTTCGGACACAACTACACCCTCAGAATCACCATTCGACACACTTTCTAACGACTTCAAATTTTGACCTCGATTGCCAATTTAGTTCAGCTCCTATTAAAATAATATTTATTTTTCCTAAAATAAATAAATTATCGTCTCCAAGACCTCGGGTTGTTACAAACTTCCCCACTTACAAAAATTTCTCCCTCGAAATTTAGCTAAGCCTAATTCTCCAAAGCTCAACTAGTTCTTACTACACTCATCCTCACTAATCCTATCTCCAAATCTCTAATTTCCCATGACAAATTTATTTTAATTTATTTTATTTTAAATCGTATAAAAATCAATCCATTAACCACTAGGGCGCCCATACACCCTTTATTTGAGCCTTTTGCTCGCACTAATCATAACGAGGCTTCATTTGCCTCCAAAGTTCCATAATTCCTTAAATATAATTAATACTAACATATTAATAATGTAAAAATTTTAAATGGTCCAAAGAAATAACTCCTCTCAATTCCTGACATTCGCCACTTTCGTGCGGGGGACATCTCGCCTAAGCGAAATCCAAACAAGGAAACCTCCCAATACACTACTATGCAGCGACGTCGGGGATTGAGAGTTTGTTAAATCCAGACTAGAGTTTGAAAATAGTTTTGTGAAAATCATTTTGAAATGGCCCAATGGCCGATAAAAGGTTCTATTTTGAAAATAGTTTATTTTAAAAACAGTTTATGTCATACAATATTTTATATAAAGTGCCTTATGTCCAACACAAGGTCTTATCAATCATCATACGTATAAAAACATATAGCTCACAAAAATTAGCATAAGTATGAGCCAAAATTTTCCTGCGTCACATCAATCCACAAATTCTGAACTCTTTTCAGACATAACATCTCATATCATATTAACATATTGCCATTTATAAGGCTCATCCATATCTGGAATACATTAATTATATAAGTCTAACATGACTATATAAAAAGAAGTAGCTTTATCATTACTACTTATCACACAACCATAATTCTTACATTCACCACAAGGTTTATAGTTCTTTTTTAGCTTATTACAAAATTATCTATTCTTTTACAAGATAATAACATAAGAGCTTAACTTGCTCAAAATCCCCTTTATGGCCATTACATACATAATAGGGTTATAGCACTACCCTCTCATCAATATCTCTCATACGATATTCTCAAAACTTCATATAGTAATTATCCCATTCATAAAGGAAAAATTAACTTACATCATCCATCTCTAGTCCGATTGCCCTTCCTCATCAATGGGCTCCCAAACAAAGTCCCCCGGTCAAAAATGACCTCGAATCTGTTGTAGGGGTTGCACTTTCAAAACTTCATCAAAACGAGGTCCTTTACCTCTTTTGGGACAATCTATCTTTCTATGGCCTATTTCTTTACAAAAGAAATATCTACCCGAAATTCCTCTCGACCCACTTTGAGGAACAAAACGTTGTTGTGACTCTCTATAGTCAAACTTGTACCCACTTGCATTACTGGCACTCTCTTTGCCAAACTTTCTTGATGAACTCGAATCTCTAAAGTTCTTACCCTCTTGCGAACGAAGACGATATTGATGACACTTTAATAGTGCCGCATTCACTACCTCGATGAAAGTCACCAACTTGGGACTCTCTAATAAATGTTGCCGAATTCTCCAATCTAAACCTAGAACAAACTTTGATATACGCTCCTCTTCCGTATTTACCTCATCAGGTACTAATTTCGCCCATCTAGAAAAATCTTCCTCATATTCTGCCACCATTCTATTACCTTTAAAAATCTTCATATTTCGAGTCGGGGAAAGAAAATACCTTCGATCAAAAAGTTCCCAAAATTTTATTATAGGTAAAGTATCTCTCTGTTCAGATGTGGTGACAGACTCCCACCATTGGAGAGCCTCACCCGATAACTTAAAGGTGGCTAAAAATTACTTATGCACCTCATTACACTCAACCATACGGAGGTGCCTCTGCATACTATTCTTCCATTGACTTACAACCAATGCATCAACTCCCCCTGCAAACTCTGGAGGATGCCCCTTACTAAAATCTTCCTTCACTCTTTTCCATAAAGACAATCCTAAATGGGTTTGGGCTACTTGAATGATAGATTGCTGTGCCATCGTAGAAATGGCAGCAGTTACTGCTTGTGCCACAATATTGGAAACTTCATTTGTAGTCATGTTCCTTTGAGGCATTTAGGGTTGCACATTTTCAGCCCCTTTGTTTGCCCTGCCTGAACGACCTCCCTTCGGTGGCATCTGAAACAAGAACAATTGTATCAGAACGCCTCTCAAATATTTTCATATCACAGAAGAAATATGGATGTATGAATGCAACCGTCCTAATAATAAGGCTCTATATCAAGAACGCTTACGGAAGATTGTAGTAACGCACACAGATCCTATAGACACTAGAAACTGATGCTCTGATACCATCTGTGACCCCCCGCTCCAAATAATAACGGGTGGCCAGACCTATACTATAATAAATTAGGTATCTCAGATGGCATAGTCTCAACATCAACCAACAATACACCATAATATAAGGCTAACTACCCGAGACCATTAAAAGCGAATTGTCAAAAATTTAAAATTTTTATTAAACACCAATGAAAACCAACCATGCAACCAACAACCAACAATAAAACATCTAACTGTGATGAGCGATAAAAAAAACTCTACAATATGTAAAGAAAGAATGCAAGAGTACAACAAAATGTACAAAGTAAATTACCCGAATAAGTTGTCGGGTCACAGACAATACAATAATCTGAGAAGGGAAAATAAATATAAAAGTGGTAATCTGCAACACTTGACTCTAAACTAAATATACAAACTGAATCCAAATCTAGATATACAATAGATATGAATCTACTACAACAAAGTGCCGCAACAGTCTGATACTGCTACGGCTCCACGAATACACTGGATAGGAGAACCTCAATGGCGTCCTTGCGGAGGAACACCTAAAGTAATACAATATATATACATAGGAGGAGAAAATATAAACGGGTCAGAGCCCGAGTTGAAAACATTTTATAGCAAGTGCATTAAAATGCATAATAATTGTAAATGCATTATGACATGATTTAATGGTGTCAAACTCTCTTTAAAATCCAATTCACCTCTCAACTATAGCGCGCGACTAAACGTATGCACGTGGTCTCCAAATAAATGCCCAAATATAATTAGGCAATAAAATCTAACTAGATCCCAAAACTAATATTCGATTAAGATCATCTAACTTATCTTGCAATGTACACTTATCAAAATTCCATCTAAAACATTACTTTATTTTTAATGTCATAGTTCTCTTTATATTCATTCATTTATTGAACATATAAAGTTTAAATAACCATCCTCATAACAACATCATCACAATACATCAACATTCTGTTACTAGAATTTCATATATTCTAGTTATACCTTTATTTGGAATGTAATCATATATATATAAGTTATTAGCATCAAGTGCTAAGGACTAAACTTCTCCCGGTTCTCAATACTGTATTGCGTTTCATGCGTGGGATGTCTCTCCGAAGCCAAATCCAAACAAGGAACCCCCGCGATTACACTACTTCTGACAGTATTGATCTTCGAGATTCATTATGCCCTCAATGCATGATGCATGTAACCCAAGTTCTTATTACTCATATTTTAATTAATTAATATTCCCAATTCTCAACAGTACACGGCGTTTCATGCGTGGGACATCTCGCTGAAGCGAAATCCAAACAAGGAACCCCCCCGATTACATTTCTCCTGGAACTGTCGATCGTCGGGATAAGTGATATAGATAAAAATATGAGCATTAAGGACTAACTTCTCCCCAATTTCCAATATTACACTGCGGTTCTGCATGGGACGTCTCGCAGAGGGAAAATCCAAACAAGGAACCCCCCCGATACACTAATCGTGGTAATGTCGGTCGTCGAGGTCCATTATGCCCTCAATACTCAAGTACAAGCACAACAATATCATAACCATCCAACCGAGCTATAAATCGAGGACGCAGGCTCACATTCTATCATCTTCCAGTAGCCCATACACGTAGCAAACGGGGGTCACCTCGTGGGATTCAACGACACCCACCTCGTGATCAACTCATGCACACAACGTCTCGGGAAGAGGTTATAGCTCCGAATCGACAAGTGAGAACAACACATACCCACGACTTCTCACCCCCAAAAAGAATGCATATATATATCGCATAATAATCACATGGACGACTATAACCTGGGGAATATACACACCCTGCTCTTTGATCCAGGATGCTCACCCTCTACGCACGCAACTTCCTAATGATAGCAAGGAGGGGGTATGCTTCACTCTCTCTCTATATATATACCATCATATAAGGTATACATACATCAACACATCATATAAAGATATACCATCATATAAGGTATACCTGTCACATTGTTTCCATATTTATTATACGCTCTTAGGCACAATAAGATTAATGTCATTGTTTAGTAAATTTCCCTCAAGATATACTAATCGTCAATTCTCACACATCTTCCCCACTTAGTATGCACTATACTATTTCTCGTTTGAAGCTCACATGTCGCTTCTATTTATGAATTAACTCTCAATTCTTTTTATGTTAAGGATATTCTTTTATCCTAATGCACTTCATTTAGAATTTCTCATTGTGTGAGACATCTCCCCAATGAATCATCAATAAGGATATTTCTATATCCGCATGCTCATTTATTAGCATTTATAATTTTCCATCCATAATAGGGTTCAATTCATTTTATGAACCTTTAAAGTTATCCCATTTGGGATTGGATTCTAAGATCCATTATCACTAAGCTTATTTTCATTCTTTTATATGAATTTAATAATTGTCTCCAAATAAAGTCTCCAATCAAGGTGGGCTTCCCCACTTAGGAAATAGAAAAATCTCTAATCGATATTCCTCAATTTAAGTCTACATGACTCCAATAATTTATTATACGGGAAACACTCTAAAAGTCTCCAAAACATACTCCAAATAACTCCTATAGAGGTTCCCAATTGATAACCTCGAACAAAACGGAATGAAATTCTCCCTATAAAAACATCCCTCAAAAAGCCCTATTTCCGAATCGATTCGGGTCAATTCCGAATCGATTCGTCCCAGCGAATCGATTCGGCCTCCAAGGCGAATCGATTCTGGTCATCAGACCTAGGACTCTGTCTCAGGCCGAATTGATTCGACTAGGGTCCGAATTGATTCGGTCACTGAGGCTTGGGCACCTGCATCTTTTCGAATGAATTCGGCTAGGGTGGCCGAATCGATTCGGCCTACATGGAGGCTCGAAAATGGCTACTTTTTCGTAAGCCAAAAATCCCAAAATTCATTTTAATCCTATTCTCTGCATTTCTCTTCAACCCAATCATATATATATCATCAATAATCATCTATAAACACATATAAACTAATTTCTAACCTAGAAATCATTTATAAACCACAAATATAAGGTTTTCCCCAAAAGCTAGTTTTTTGATAAACTAAACCTAAAACCCATAAATTTGATCTACAAATCATGAAATAAATGTACATTACAATTATTTAGCAAGTTTAATCACTTGCCTCGGGTTCGTAGGGTCTGATCTGTCCTCTAAATCGCGTAGATGCCGGAAAAACTCCACTTACTCTCTCTTTTCTCTTTCTTTCTCTTCTGCTTTCTTCTTCTCTCTTTATTTCTTTCTATTTCTCTCTTTCTCTAAAGAGAAATAGATCTCCCGTAGGCTTTTAATCCCTAACTCCCAAGATACACATCTTTAAATGATAATACACACTTTAAATGACTCGATAACTTTACTTCGAGCCAAACGAGCCTAAAATTATTTCGGAACCTAAATAGACCCTAAGTACAGTAATTTTGACTTTCTCGACCCTTCCGGACACAACTACACCCTCAGAATCACCATTCGACACACTTTCTAACGACTTTTAATTTTGACCCCGATTGCCAATTTAGTTCATCTCCAATTAAAATAATATTTATTTTTCCCAAAATAAATAAATTACCGTCTCCAAGGCCTCAGGTTGTTACAGGTAGATCTCTACATGAGGAAGGCTCTGGATCAGAGTCGTATTCTACTAAAGGTTTTGAAGGCTCTGCGCGTCTCACTTAGATTGTCTAAGTTTGGAAAGTCAATTATCGTTCAAAAATTTAATAGTGTTGAATATATGGTTTTTGCCTTTTTTAGGGATTTTTCCTCATCACTTGTGTTGATTGCATGCTTTGTTTGAAAATTTGAAACATCTTGTATGCACACCTAATTTAATTAAATATAAAATTTGATTAAAAAAAATGGATTAGTGTGTGTGGCAATTTATTATATAATTTAGTCCATTGAATCACCCGCATTCTCGAAATCGGGGCTCATAAAGATATACAAAGTGTTTGATAACTGAAAATGACCGAAGTTATAATTATATGCTCTCAACAGTGGGTTGAGAGTGTGGAACAAAAACTCATACTTGTGAAATGAAAAAACTCTTTCTTCTATTTGAATCTGATTACTTAAATGTGTCTTCATCCTTCAACCCTCCCCTATTTATATGCAAACCCTAGGAGAGAGAATAAGTAGATTGTCACAACCTGGATAGAGATCCTCTAAGGTCTGATGTTGTCAATAAGTGGCATAGTGCTGGATAAAGTATTGCAAGTGGTCTAAGGGGGTTGTTGGTAGTATTAATTGCTGATGAGAGCTTTCAATGAAACTAGAGATGGGTAGTGGCAGTAGGCGGAATAATGTTATTCTTTCCACCTACTTGACATACTTACTACAGGTCCTCTGATGGAGGTTTAAGAGATCATGAACTGCTGTAAAATTTCTATTTGTGATTCTTGAGGTTCGATGCAATAATATAACTCAGTTTTGAGGGTTAAGCGCCCTTAGGAGATTATTTATCTTTACACTGAGGTATATTCTGGGTGTCAAACTTGGTGAGGCCATGATGTTATGGTTTATGAGCTTAATTGGGGATATATATTGGAATTATTAACCATATTATGAAGAAGGAGAAGTGACTGAGGTCTATTACATTATTGTGGCCTTTTCTTGAGTGCAACGGAGGTCTTGGGGGCCAAATAATGATTTGTTTGTGGTCAAATGTCGACCATGGGACCTATGCTCTTGCCCAAGAATATTTTAGGGTCAGTAGAGCATTTCAAACACCAAGTGAAAGTGTATCATCAAAAGTTAAGTATAATAAGCTATAAATCATACTTCTATATAAAATTGGGTATATATTTTTACCACTTTCGTCTGTAGACATTTTAATTGTAGTGCTCATAGGTGTATGCACAATTTTGGAATTATCTAACCCAAAAATATTTTAGAATATTCCGAATATGAAATCAATAAGCCATCAGTTAATTATTTTACTAAGATACCAAGGAAATATTGTATTTGCCCCATAAGAGACATGTAACTCCCCATTCATGATTTTTGAAAATTCATTTACTTTTTGCTGAGAGGGAGATCCAAAATATATCATCCACGTAAATTGGTTAGATTAGGATATTATATTTTGTTTTGTGGACAAATAATTTCTGGTCACTGCCTCCGTGTTAGAACCCTTTATTTTCTAAAAAGATTAATCGATCAAGCCCTGGGGCCTTGCTGTAATCCGTATATAGCTTCTTAAATCGAAAGACGTTCTCAAGATTTTTGGGATTAATAAAGCCTTTTTTTTGTTCAACATAGAATTCCTCCAATAGAATTCCATTTAAGAAATCATGCTTAACGTCCATTTAATAAAGTTTAAACATCAAATGGCATGTTAGAGTGAGGAGAAAACGGATAGGCTCTAACCAAGTAACCGACTCATCGACATCAATTCCTTCGATCTGATTATAGCCTTAGGCAAATAACATAGAATTATTTCTAATTATCACTCCTGTTTCATTGGTTTTATTTTTAAAATCCATTTTTACCAATCACTTTAGTAGTATAAGGCCTTGGAATAAGATACCAAACTTTATGAATTTTAAACTGTGCGAACTCTCCTTGAATAGTGTTGAGCTAGTAAGAATCATTTAAGGCATCATTTACAGTCTTTTCTTCCACCTGAAAAGCTAAGCATGGAAAAATTATCAAAATGACGTAATTAGGATCTTGTTTTAATAAGCCCTAATAGGTTACCAACTATTTTTTCAGTGGGCCGATAATTAGAAACCTAGGTTGGTACCGTAGGTTTTTTTCAGCAATGAGTCAAACTCCGAAGTTGAGTTAGCTTCAAAACAATTTTTAGATTCAGGCTCTATAACTGGATCATTACCAATAACTTCCGATACAGTACCATTTACAATCACATTTATCGATTCCATTAAGGTCTTGGTACGTAAGTTGTACATTCGGTAGGTTATACTGTTTTGAGAGTATCCTAGAAAATAGCTTTGTCACCTTGGGAGTCAAATTTAAAAATATTTTCATGTACTTTCCATACGTAACAAATACTCTCTAAGGTATTAAAGTATTTGACATTGGGGTTTTTCATTATACCAAAGTTCGCAAGGTGTTTCTTTAAGATTATTAGAGAGATAGACTCTCTTTATAATATGACATGCAGTTTAAATAGCCTAGACCCAAACATATTTTGGTAAGTCCTTAGAATGTATTGTGGCCCTAACTATCTCTTAGATTGTTTGATTCTTTCGTTCGGCTATACTCTATTAAGGTGTTTTAGGTGCACTAAATCCGTAGTGATATCCATTTTGAGTACAGTATTCTATGACACTAGTCTCTTTGAATTCACCAGCCGTATTACTCGCAATTCATAATACTTGGGTGTCCTTCTCATTTTCAATTTCCAGGAGAATTTTTAGAAACTCTTTAGAAGTGTAAGAATTATTTTACATAAAACCTACCTAAGAAAAACGAGTGTAATAATCCAGAATAACTAATATATAATTGTTGACACAAAGGATGATAGTTCTAGAAGGACCAGCTAAGTCGACGTGGATGAGATCAAGGGGTTTTGAACTCAGAATATCCTTTATCTTTTTATAAGGTGCCTTTATTATTTTTCCATGTAACAAGCCCCTAAACAATTTTAGGAAACTTTTTAATTATATGTAAAACCTCGAATAAGTTCTTGTGTCCTCAATCTGCTTAAGTTTTCAAAATTTATATGACCAAGATAATTATGCCATAGGTCAGAATAATCGAGCCTAGTCAGTTTATAGGACTCTGAATTGGGAGTAACTCTATGTGAAAGTTATTTTTCGTTCGTTTTCATGTTAGGATGAAACTCCCATTTTTTTAAAAACCTTGCACTCAAATTTATAAAAGTTTACATTATGTTTTACATCACATAATTGACTTATGCTCAACATATTGGCCTTCAACATTTAACTAAGAGAAAATAACTAAGAAAGGGTATCCTTCCTCTTGGCGTGTTCCCTTTCCTATGATCTAGGATGAGGCTCCATCACTAAACATGACAATACTACCTAAGTATCAAGTCAAGTTATTTAGTTTAGAACCATCACTAGTAATATGTTTAGAACATCCACAATCTAAATACCACCAAGTTGAGTTTCTTTTAAATTCAAGTGAAGTAATGACAATATGGCATCTCATTTGGGGGAATAAATCATCTTTCTTAACCAAAATAGGCTTTGTTTTCAAAATGATTTTTCTGCTTGAGTTAGTGTAAGGTCTAGGATCCTGCGAGGAGATTTTTCATTATTTTCCCTATCACTAAGTGAAGTGTATGATATGTCCCCTATCGGTTCATTCGAACTAATAAACGTGTTCAATTCATACATCATGTGGTAATTTTGACTCACGCACCTAGTTGGTTCATTTCCATCATAATTCACACATACCTGAATAGATAAAGAATCATTCGTGGACAAGAATGCTTCATCAACAGTATTAATAATTTTAGCATTAAAAGACATGCAAGAGTCGTGTAATTCAGAATGTTTATTCTCATTGTTATCATAATCACTTGAATTATCCCAAGTTTTAGTTATTTGAGCCTTAGGTGAGGTCTTAGTCTTAGACTTACATTTATTGTCACGGTGAACTAAATTACCACACTTATGGCATTGAATATTAGACAAGTCCTTCTTGGGTCTTTGATAATATTTTGAACCATTGGGTCTGTTAAAGTTTTTATCATGGGGTCTGGACCCTTGAAAGCTTTGATTACCAGATTGTCCTTATTTAGCTGATAGAGAGTTTCTAAACTTGACAATTGGATTAAACTATTTACTCATTAAAGCAATCTTGTTATTAAGGCTCTCAATGTATGTGTCGTCACGTAGATCTAAGTCCAGGTCTGGCAAGTTTAACTTACTCAATTGATAGGTGAACACTAGGTTTGACCCAAGGTATTTTTAAGAGGTTGAATCCATATGTTTCTTATATTCCAGTTTCGTTTCAACGGTCCTCAATTTACTACTTAACAGTTTATGGATCAAGCCCTGATCATCCATCTCTTCCATTGCATATCTTTTGGGATCATACATGGCAGGGATAGATTTAGGAATATTCATCACAATTTCTCTTATATCATAAAATATACCATTTTCACATAATTTTTTATGATATCACCCAACTTGATATTGAAGTCATCGAAGGTCTCAGTCTCATTCATCATTATAGTGTTATACTGATGTATCAACATTTGGGTCTTCCTAGCCTTAACAGGCAAGCCACCTTCGTGGACATTGAGTAATGTGTCCCAAGTTTCTTTGGAAATGGAACAGAAAGATATAAACTTAAAATCGTGTTCATTAAAAGACATAAAGATACACTTTCTATCCTTATTGTTATACTAAGACTATTATTTTTGTTCCTTAGTGAATTCACTCAAATTTTCTTAACTTGCTCAGTGCTTCCTTCATTAGATGGTTTTATAGGAAAAGTATAGTTATATTCAATTATCTCCCGGACATTATCACCAATATCTCCTTGGAAAATCATCCTAACTTTCCAGTAAGGGAAATTTTTCCCATCAAAGACCGAGGATCTGGAGAGATTTCCTATTTTTTTCTAGTTTTTCTTCAATTTATTTTAGAAATCAGTTTTAAGAAGTCCATGATCTAAAAGAATTTTGGAGCTCTGATACCACTTGAAAATCACAATTGACCTTATAACTAAGTTAAAAATATCTAATATATAATTCTAACAACTTTCTTGAGAAAATAATTTTGAGTATAAAATAGACTAAGTATGAGCAATATACGTGTTTGACAACTTTTCCAAGAACCTGAACAATATACGTGTTTGACAATTTTCCTAAAACTAAAGTTAGGTTTTATAATTCTCGATTCTTGATGAATTTTTATATGACAAAACTACCATGATATACTAGTATTTGAAGTACGTATCACCTATTGTTATGAATACTAAGTCAGTTAAACAAATTTAAAGTAAAGGCACAATGCGTAAAATTTAGCGGTGTAAAACCCCAAAATTACAGGAAAATGTCCACGATGGGCTCTGCACTGCAACCAAAAATGAATAACCAAAACAAACGAGGTTTTACAAATACGTTCATAATGAGATCAAAGTATGAAATAAAATTGTACCTACAGGAAAAATCACACCAGGCAATGTATTTCTAATCCTTTGAATCATGTATCACCACCAGTAGACCCGAGATAATATGTCAAGAATATAACAAACAAGCTTTAGGTTATTTTTAAGTGTGTAAAAGGTTTTATGTAAGTATTGTTCAGTACATGCACATGAAAATATACAAAGATACACACACACATAAGTACAAACCGGTCATAACCAACTAAAAGATCTAATCACATGCAAGAATATTGTAGTGAGGTTAAAACAAAATCCTCGAAAATACTTTTTCAGTTTTATATTTAATTAAAAAATGTACACAAAAGTAAAATCTTACTAATACTCAAGATTCGAGTGATTTTCAAAGACTTAAAATCATTTCTCAAATTTATTTACAAAACTTAATACTAACATTAACTTTTCAAGATCTGATTTAATAAGGGAAAGATTTGGATCAACTAGATTTAAACATGCAAACAAAAGATCGAAAGAAAACCTTGATTTAAACTATTTTACGAAAAAAAAAAATTAAAAATCAAACAAGTTTAAAGTCTTTAGTTTAGAGGTAAAAACTCTAACGTGAGTAAAAATATACACCCCGGGGTTAAACTCAAGATTTATAAAATTAAATCTTAGTTGAACACCTAAAAGTTATTTAATTGTTCATGGAGACATAATCCTAGGATTTCTAGGCATGAATATCCTTAAACTATCAACCCCTTTATTCTCCTTCTCACTCTCTCTTTTCTATTTTTGAATTTAAGGCTTCAGACTCTCTTTCTCTCTCTATACTCCTCTTTTATCTCTCTCTCTCTGCAAGTCTGCCAAAATCTCCCCAGGTCTAATGAGAGAAGCCTTTATATAGCAAGGGGTGAAAGAATCTAGGCTTTCGAAAAAACTCTCCCAATATCAGCTGTTATGATTATTTCAACCCGATGACAACAAATCCAAGGGCAATAATACAAGCGTAACAACTAAACTAAACCGAATCTAAAGATTAAATTAGTTAATTATCCACACCTAATAAATATAACTTATCTCAACTGTCTTAACAACCACAAAACTAATTCTCAAAATGTGAGAGTAAACAAACACACTCACACGTGTAGACATATTAACTCAACCACTAAATTGATCCAATAGGCAACTAACAGTGCATAGGGAAACCAATGAGACATACGCACATTATTTTATAATTTCCAGAAAATGATTTAAATGAATTTCACTAAATAATTCTAATACAAATCATTTTTAAAATTAAATTATAAATCAGGAAAAATATTTAAAGTTCTGAAAACATATGGGAAAATATTTCTGCAAATTTTTACACAAAAACTGGTTTTTCCATATCTTTAGCACTTAAATAGGTATTTTTAATAAATCCAATTATTCCAAATTAATACAAAAAATGCCACAATAAATCAGGAAAAATGAGCAAAATTATGAGAAAATTATATGAGTGTGGGTGAAGTGTGTGCAACCTATTTGTTGGTTGATCATATTATCTTATCCTTCTTAGAATGTGATTGGTCTCCTTTGGACAGCTCTTAATGATGTACCATAGAGTGGTTCCCTTTCTAGTTTTTTTAACACAAATTCCAAACTAGTTGAAACTCTATATAGTATAAACTCAATTCAAACATAGGAGTCAATTATTTAGGGTTTTTTAGTGACAATAAATAGTTCGGTCCTATGTGTGATCTTAAATAGCTTGGTATGTCCTGATGTGACGATAAATAGTTCAGTCTCATGTGTGACCTTAAATATCTTTGTATATCCTGGGAGCTTGCATTTGTTAGGGATTGATTTTGAGGAAAAATTTTACTTGACTAGTTTTTTTATCGATCGTGCATTAAAAAGAAAATAAAATTATATCTAGGGTTAAAATTACCATACCATTTTACATTTTGTAGACGATCTGATACAGATGTGAATATTTGGAGAAGATATTAAAAAGACTCGAACCTTTCAGTATATAATCCTACGAAGTAAGAATGGTGCGTGGTCACCTTTTGAGATCAGGATCTTGCAGCACTTGGGAAGACTTTTCTCTTTCTTCTCTCATTTTCTCAATCTGTACAAGTCTCTCTTTGCTCACCTTACCTCCAGTTTCTCTTTTTTTCCATATCTTTGCGTATGAAATAAAGAAAAGTGATTGCAACTGCCTCAATTACCTTGAAAAACACGTCCTAGTGTTTATTTATACTTACCAGTATAAAACACCCCGAGTATAAGACATTTCCCAAATTGTTTCACTCGCTCAAATGGTAGAGACTCTAATTTAAACGATAAATTTGCACGAGGAGACCTCATGAGAAGCTTGACATCATATGAGAGTTTTTGCCTGGAATATGGTTCCCTAATTTAAAATAGTTTCAAATGAGAATACCTCTCATTCAAACGAGATCCACATTCCTAAAATCCGTTGCCCACTGCCATATCTGATACAAAATAAAAGACTTTAAATTATTGAACGACTTAAAAATTCTTACTTTTTTAATAAGGATTATACTGGGGACCCAAGGTTAAATAATTAAATTGATTTCCAAATATAACATGGAAATCCCAAATTACAACTCTATAATTTATTTCCTTTATATTTAGTTATAACTAATTCCACTACATAATTAGAACTACACTCCAATTTCATTATCTAATAATTTATCTAATAAGGAGGCCTTTTATGCAAAATTAGATAGTATATAGTATGATTCCCCTCATAATCATACAATATCTTCTTGGTGAAATTTAATTAAGCGCTAATCAATTTCACCTACATCTTATTTATGCTTTGATCTCAAACTTAACTTTGATACTCTATCGGATTATAAAAGAATTAGCTAATCAATTTTACTAGTAAAATCAAAATGTATGTGCTTATAAATTGCGTATCACAATCCAGGATATCTCCTAGATGCAAATTCCTCTAGATCACGATCTCAGACATGTCCACATAATAATTTCTCAACTTGTAGAGACATAGATCTAATAAATTAGATTTCACCCATAACATTCAAAGAAATAATTTTGAGTACATTTCAATTCCCATAATCCCCGAGATTGAGAATCTATGCACCATTTACAAACGTTCTGAGATCATGAAAGTTTAATCTAGTCGACACCTAGACTTGAATCTCACTAGTGATCATGTTTAATACATTCATGATGTATTGATATGATCCTCTTTGAACTATTCAACAAGTTCCCGTAGTCAAGATAAATTACTAATATCATACTTTCAACTTTACCATAGGATGTCAACTCACTATCTAGGCTGTGAACTGTTTAATTGAACTAGAGTTAAAATCTTGATCTTTTGTTATTAGGCTAAACCCAACTCACCAAAAATCCTACTTAGTCTAATTGACCGACAATAATATATGTATATATATATATATATATATATATATAATGCTCTTGTGCGGACTAGTCCGCATTTTAAGAATGCGGACCGGACATGTGTCACCTAACGGTGTGCCTAGAAATTATCACCTAAATTATAGGCACACTCTCTCTCTTTTTTGGGCTCACCGCCAGGTTTCACATGTCCGGTCCGCATTCTTAAAATGTTGACTAGTCCGCACAAGAGCAGGACTATATATATAAAGAATTTTCACAAAAATAATTCTCATTTCAAAATGAACCTCACACACCTTTATTAATAAATAAATGTCATATCTAGTTTGAAGAATAAAACCCCAGCAACATCCTATTACTAAAGTTATGTGTAAAATTATAGTAGTTTATCTTGACAACGGTAACATATCTAATGATTTGAGAACTTGTCTGATATTTAAAGGGAGATTGGACCAGTACATTAAAAATGTCTTGAGCATAATTAAGACTGATATTTGAGTCTAGGTGTTGACTAGTTTAGACTTTTACAGTCTCACAATTTACAAATGGTGCATATATGCTGAATCTCGAGGAATATTCAGATTGAAATATTTGCAGAATTATTATTTTTATTAGCTATTAGTGAGATTCAATTTATTAGGTTGGTAATCTTTATAGGATGAGCAATCATTGTGTGAGTATATCTGAGATTATATCCCAAAAGAATCAATTCTAGGAGATGTTTTGTATTGTGATATCCCGAATAAACTTAAAGTTTTTATTCTACCAGTATACTCGTCCAATGGATTTTATAATGCGGTATAATATCAAATAAGTTGAGTTTTAGATCAAGGAATAAAGAAGACATTGTTGAAAATCGATTTGAGGCAAACTAAATTTCACCAAGAGGGTATTAAACGCTTAACGCGGGAAACATATTACGTGTTATCTAAATTTTCAAACAAGTCTCTACTCGAGTAATTTTTAGATAGTTAAATTCGAAAACATTTGTAATTATTTAGTGGAACTTATTACAATTAAATAAAAAATGAATAAAATTAGGGAGGTTAATTTAGGATTTTCATACGTCTGTTTGGAAGACAGTTTATTTATTTTCTTTTGGTCCCTAGTATAGTTCACTAACCAAATAGCAAGCCCATAATTATTTGGACTCTAGATGGCCTAAGCCTACTTTATGAACCTATGTATATAGGTCTAGGAAACGGGCTTCATGATCATTAATAACTTTTAACCACGGTTCTAAAAAACGCGGGGCGTGATCGAGGCGTGGAGGTCAAGCCTTAAGCCTTGGAAGCCTAGTTGGGCCTTGGCGTAAAAAGGCGTGAAAAGGCGTTTAAGTCTTTTTAATATTTTTTAACCATAATAAGGCTATTAAAATACTAAAATTGTATATATCATAAAAATATGTCCGAATATTTACAAATAAAAATACTATTTGATTATTTTGGATGAGATAATGGTCCGATTTGTAAAAAAATCTTTAAAAGGCGATATTGTTTCACTAAAGCATTGCTGTTTTTAGAGTAAAAGTACGCCTTAAGGGTTTTACCAAGCATAAGACGTCAAAATCTTAAGGCGGGACATTTCTCCCAAGCCTCAAACCTAGGCGTGCCTAGACGGATGTTTTAGAACAGTACTTTTAACAGTCTTCTTCATCTTTATATTTTATATTAGATCACCTACAAGACCTCCAAATGTATGGTGACATAGTTATTTTGATTTATTTTACGTTATTTTGTATGATAAAACATGATGAAACAAAGGTCTTAGGTAAGAAATTTTTTATTGTCAATCGCATCAAGATCGATACAACTATATTCGTCAACAAAAAAACACCATATAATAGAATATGCATTACTTACTGGGGATGCGTCAAAAGCCATATCAGGGGTTAAAGCATGATGCCCTAGGTTAGGCTATAAATGGATAGCATTGATGACGAGCCCGATCCATCATCCCATTCAAAGAGGCGGAAGACCTCAATAGCCAGTACAACACCTCGTAGATTACTTTGTTACGTGTTTAATTGAAAATGTTCAGAACTTAAACATTTTAATATTTCATTGCTATTCATTCTTGGACTATTATTTTTAATTAATTATAAGTGTTATAATATTTAATTATATAGAAGATGTCATTTTTAATTCAATCTTGCATTCTCAAATTTATCAAATTTAATTATATTGGCTATGCCATATATTAGCTGTTATTAAATGTAACAGACTTTGGGGATTAACTAATTTTACTTTTAAAAACGGGGCAAATTTGACGCGGCATTTCAACTTCCTTAGGACCTTTATGGGACATTTGGTGTGCCTCGTATTTGCGAGGGCTGCCACACCAGGAGTAGCATTTTGGCCCATTTAAAAAAAAAAATTATTTTGTTTACTTATCTAAAGCGCCATATCTACTGATAGCAGAGTGCAAAATAGCATCAATGAGGAGGGTAACCTTAGAATGCCACACATTTTTTAGTTATCATTTGTTGAAAATATAACTCCTAATTTGGGATAGAAAATTTTATTTATTTATTTATTTAGGATGAAGTATAAAATATTTTGTATGTATAGCTAGCATTATTCTTCTATTAGATGCGTGCTTGGTTCAATTTAATGCTATGTTCCGTACATATAATATATGATTATTTTTAACAGTGTTGACCATCAGTTTGCCACGTAGAATAACAATATTTTTTTTCCAGTCATTATAGGAATTGATTTTGGAGGTAGGTTACTCGAACAGTGGCTCATATTAATGTTGGTGGAGCAAAACTAAAAAGTGGCATGCAATATGACTTTCACTGAGTTGTGAATTGGCATATACAGAATTTATAATAACAAAGAAGTTGTATGAATTTAGGACTCCTCAACTTTTGCATTTTACATATAAGATAAATAATATTACTATTCTCCAAAATTAAATATTTGCATTCATGTCATACACTCTCGCCTCACATGATGAGAGCATTAAGAGTGTGTTTGGAACCTCAACTCTATGCTTTGAAATTGAAATTAAAAAAATTTCAATTTAAAATTTTCAAAAGTTAAAGTAAAATATTTTCAATTCCAATTGGGATTTCCAAACACACTCTAAGGGAAATTTAATATTGAGCATCCTAAGGCATTATCACTAATATTTGAAGTCTTAAATCTAGAAAATTTATAATAACTTATTTGTCGGAGAAAACAAAACATATTCTAAAACTAACAGAAAATGTGATGTGACAGTATAATAAAGTATTATAAATTATCTTGGAGTGAGTGATGTACAATATTTTATTGCAATATCATATCATTTTATGTAATTTCATTGTAGAGTAACATTACTCAAAACTAATCTCTCCGAACAAACAACTACTCTGTAAAAATGTTATGTATATAACGACATTACACAAATAGTTATACAAACTAATGTGACAGTATAATATAATATCATGGTATATTGTCATAATATCATGGTATATTGTCCTAGAGTGAGTGATGTAAAATATTTTATTACAATATTACATTATCTTGTATAACTTTTCATGTATTATATTTGTGCAAATATCAATTTCCGCTTATTGATGCACCGATTATAAAATCTCAAATCTATCGGTATTTGTCCACCTAGATATTATTACTTCTATCCTCGTGTCTTAATATGAAACAGTAGTAGATCAGCTTTGTGAATAAAAGTCAACCTGAGAAATAGAGAGAAAAACCCCATTAAAGAGGCACTTGCAATCTCCCATTATTTAAAACCAACAAGAAAAAACCTAACAACTTTTTCATCCCCACGCCATTATATAAATCTACCCAATGGAGGCGAGAAATAAAGCCATATCATCATCTATTACCTCCTATTCACGAGAACCACTTCTGCAGCTCACTTTTCTCAGCCTCCAAATTTATTAGCTCAAGCAGCTCATAAAAAGCTTTTGTTGAACAACAAAGTTCAACAATGATGCCTGAAAAGGAAGAAGAGAAGATGAAAATATGCGATGGGTTTTTGTTAAAAGAGAAGCTGGTTCAATACAAAGAGTGTAGGAAAAATCACGCTGCAAGAATCGGGCGATACGCGGTCGATGGATGTTGCGAGTTCATGGCGTCCGGGGAAGAAGGAACCGCATCGGCTTTCAAGTGCGCCGCGTGCGGTTGTCACCGGAATTTTCACAGGAGAGAGGTGGAGAGTGTGGGTTGTTGTGATTGTTCTTCCATATCTATGCCTAGAAATTAAGTATATGTTTTTTTCTTTCTTTCTAATATATGTGTGTTCTAAGTATTTAACTATGCGTATGTTGGGTTGGGGTTATGAGAGGTAGAGGGGTGTGGAAATGCTGATTATAATTGAATGGTTTTATATAGAGACGAGCTGTACTTAGTGCATTACTATATATATATTTTGATATAATGTTATGTTTTGGTGTTTTTGTATATGACATTTAGTGAGAAAAGTTGGGAACTTGTATTTTTCAGTACTTGTTCATGCTAACTTTCGAATGCATGTGAGACTAACGCTTGTTTGGAAGGATAGGGGGAAAACAAGAATCATAGATGCACATAAAAGCTTGAATCTCGTTTCTTGTTTCCGCATAAGAGTTTTTATCATATATTCTTAGCACATCTTAACAACATTTGATTATTATTTCTATGTTTGTAATTGCTTTGTAGCGATTAGTTGCAAACCTCTCTCTATTCGCACAAAGAAAGTACAAGAAAAAAGTACTAACGTGGTAGTATAATAAAGTGTTATACGCAGTTATGTAATGAGAGATGCATAATTCTCCGTTGCAATGTCATATTAATTTGTATAATTTTTTTGTTTACGTAGCATTACTCCTTTGTAAATCTCCTTTATCGTTGGTCTTCAAATAGATAGTTGAGATTAAACCATATCATTGATAGGTTTTTTAATTGCACTATTTTTTTCTTACAACGTAGTTGGAATCATTTCTAATTGTGATATGTTAATGTAGTGTTATCTCCAATGATGTTATCTTCAAAAGGCATTTCTATTTTATGTTCTAACAGTCTTGTAAATGAGCAGAGCACTTTGAGGGTATTGTGTTTAACAGCTCAACACCAATAAGAACACGAGACGGGGTAATGCAGTGTCATGGGAAAAAATCACACATATATATAGTGGCCTTGTGGGAAGCGTGAGAGACGGGCGTTCCACGAATCATGTGTTCTTATTAGTGTTAAGAGTTTTTCTTGATTGTATATTATATATGTATAGTGTGACTCTCCAACATACCTCATAACAACATACCTATTAACATACTCATTTTTAAAAATAATTAAAAATATATATATTTTTAACCAAATTTGGTAAAAACTGTAAGAGAGTAGTTGTCTTTTATAGATAAACTAATGTATAACCCGCTTCAATGGTGATAAAACATTAAGAAGTTTCTCTTATTGACAAGAAATAAGCCCATATATGTACTATGAAGATCGGTAATAAATACAACTGTTTTAATAATAAATGAAACTATGATGAAAGTTAATTAGAGAGATAGAGAAGCAAAGCACCCTAAATAAATCCAATGTAGGCAGATAGACACCAAAGTATGGAGGGGATAGTTTTTAAAGATCAATAAATGCTTGAGTTCTTGGTAATAACTTGGACAAGCATATTAATAGCAGGGAGTAAAAGCTCCGGTATAAATATCTTAGAGTTCTTTTGGCTCAAAGATCTCATTGTTTATCAAAAGATAAATATGGCATCATATAAGCTCAATATAGGCACGAGGAAATTAATTCATGATTGAAATTCTCGAGTGACCAACTATTGTATCAAGTGATGCCACAGGTGTGTCAACAAGTTTACGACCAAGTGCTCACCAAACCGTCATTGTAATTAGGTAAGTTTTATTTAACATGTGTTAAGTATGGTATGATGTCACACGAATCGTTTATGGAAAAATACTATTTTTTGCGCCAAAACTCTGTGGCTACGAAGTAAGATCGTGGTTGCTCGAGTAGTGATCGTTCGAGCTTAGGTGGATATTTTACCCAGTGTATCGAAAATGGTGCGCTCATACCGTAACGGTGTATCCTCCAAACCCGTTCCCTTAAAGGTTCTCACTTGAGTTTCTATAATAGAGCATGAAAGCTTTACCAAGTCCATCAAGTACTGGTCCATCGATGGTACCAAGTAGTGTAAAGTGCCCCAAATATGGATGGGATGGTTCCTAAATTTACACAAACCAAATTTAAATTTATTTTATAATTTGCCCAAATAACCTTTTTCTTAAACGACAAAATTACCCAAATTATTCCAGCACCAAGTATAACAATTTTGTGATTAAATCGATTTTATTTTTTTAACCTAAGCATGCATCTAGGTGAATTGCAAGATAAAACAAACAACCATTATGCCCGTTGTATGAGAAAAATCCAAGTGGAAAAAATCTCGGACGGTCCAACCACAAACTCCACGAAGTATGGAATTATAAAAAAGGACACGATAATAAACTTACACAATGACTTGACGCTCTCGCAAGACTTGACTCTCTTCGTTCCTATGACATCTTCTTAGTGAAAACGCAACAGTCCACCTACGCCTCAGAAACCACCGATAGGGAAACAACAACCGTCACGCATGCAGAGTCCACTGTATATGAGCCAACGAGCACGATATCTTCCGCAATAAATAATTCTCAATAATGTAGAGAATGAATGCGGTGCCAAAACTAGATCTCGAAACATATATAATGTGTAATCTTGGATATAAACTAATTCGATGTAAACATGGTTTTTGTTTTAAAAATATAAATTATGAATTATAAATAAAAACTCTCAAGGACTATTGTAAAGATATCTCTCTCTAAAAGGATGAAATTTTTTCTTAAAAACTGCATTACCGCACTCCTTAAAATGCATGGAAAGAAGTAGTGGGGAGTTGAGGACAAGAACTGCCAAGAAAAACTGAATTTTTGAAATTCGCGACCGGTCGTTTGAATGACATTTAATCTCGTTCGAACGACATAGCGCTTCTCGTTCAAACGATAAATAATGAGACTTCTAACATGATGTCAGTGCAGATGACAAATTATCTCGTGAGATCATCGATAAAAGTCTTTCGAACGAGGCTAAAATCTTGTTCTAACGAGCCAATAAGTTCGTTCCAATGATGCGCAAAAAATTAAAAAAAAATCTTCAAAAATATAAAGACATTTTAAAACCTTTTAAAATAATTCTGACTCCCAAAATAAAAATATCCAAGGCTCAACATAATATATGGATTCATACCTGAGAGATCTTTGGAACACTGATGACGAACGATGGAAAGAAACTCGGCATGGTGATGTCATTTTTTTTTTGTCTCGGTCGCTACGTCTTCAACAAACATGTCATAGGCTTGAAAGGTCACAAACATAACTTCTATCCTATGACTCAATATGTTTTGTCCGAAATTAAGTCAATACATACAAATTGGCTAAATTGAAATTTTTTCCCTACAAATCTCCCCATTTGGCTATTCCGGGATAAAACAAAAAATAAAAACACCTATAGACTGTCAAGCTCATCTAAAAGACTCAATCTATACCCAAAAGGAAAAAGTACAAACGCTTGACCGACAAATACTCTGAGTAGCTTTTTTTGGATTAAAACTTTGCTGCATGATTGCAAATTTGCACACGTAAACACACCATAAATGCATAGAGAATCTAAAAATATAAATTGCATAATAAAATCCTCCCCCTTTGTCTAACAATCTCTCTAACTAAGAAAGGACGCCTCCCCCTAAGTAATAGATCTCCCCAATTGAAAAGAGTTAGACACCATTTCTTCCCCTTTTTTGTTCAGGAATAGTAAAAAATTTAGGTGCATATAAAATAGATAATTTCTCCCTAGTTAAAGAGATTCTCCCCCTAAAGGAAATAAGGGATAAGCATAAAGAAAAAACAAGTATATTATGTAATGGCGTATAGTGATACAAGAGACAACAAATCAACTTAGCAACACAAGAACAACTAATCCACAAAAAGAATAATAAATACCAACTATGATGCAATAGCAAAATGATACCAGCTCGAATGTACTAAGATACGCATGTGATACCAAGAAAAGTCACAACAAGATAGATACCGATATGAACAAATAGCATACAAGAACTAGATGTAAAAGCAAAGATTCAAAATAAATAGTACCATATATATAAATATACAAAAGATACAAATGAAGCATAAGCGCGCGCGCGCGCGCACACACACACACACACACACACACACACACACACACACACACACACACATATATATATATATATCACCACACAATACACTAAACACGATAAGCTTTCCACACTCATATGGCATATATCTGTCTAAATAAACATGTGGTAAATAGAGTGAAGGGGTGTGAGCTAGATACAAAAGAATTATGACACAATCACTTAAACATGTTCAAGGAGTTCTATTTGATCTAAAAAATTTATCAAACTTAGATTTAGCCTCACCTGACCAGATAAAATGAAATCAAAGAACAAACAAGTACAATGTACACAACCCCAGAATTTTAATGATTCTACAAATCAATAGCATCATCACAAAATAGGCATTGCTAGGATTCATTGTGTAAACCCGTTGATCTTCAACTAAACACTCTCAAAAGATAAACATATTACAAATTTTCTTTTCCTTTCTATTCTCAATTATTTTGAAATTACTTCTTTTCAAAGATCAAACAAACTAAAATATGTTGGCCTTTGGTAATTTTTCTATTTTTATTACCTTTAATCTTTTCATTACGCTCTTGCCAAAGATGGCTTTTTCGCAAAGAAGATTGGCTCCTTTCGTAGCCCTTTCCCGTGCACCCTCATCTATTTTCAACACAATTCAAATAGAGATCACGAGCAACGATTCTTACATGAACAAATCCCCCATAGTCACAAAACATGTAGATGACAAAATTGATGGGAGAACTTCTTACTTAGATTAAATATAACATGTGAAGTTAAAGTTCAAAAGAGCTCGTGCATGTGTGTGAGGAGGCATATACAAATATAATTCATTAAGAAAATCAAAGTCAAACAACTCCATGCAAGCATGATAAAGAACAATTTAAGCACTAAAATTCATTACCAAAAGTTCTATCCACATGGATACGTGGAGTGATATAAGATTCAAACACAAGGATGTGCCACTCAAAATGTGTAAAACTAAATTACACAAAAGAAAATCTTTTTGAGTTTTTTTTAAATTATTAAACAAATTTTTAAAACAAAGATAACTTAAAAGACAAACAAAATCTTTTTGTATTTTTCTTCAATAGGATTCAATAAATGAAAAATCAAAATACAAAAGATTCAAAACACATAAAACTAGCAAGAAGATACGATGAAGCAAAACTAGTGTATGTAAACAAATATAACATAATCAACCTTTAGATCTAATATGAAAAGTATCATGTTTTAGCAAATGATAATCGTAAAGTCTATCATATAAAGACTCCAAATTGGATCGCCTAACCTACATAGGGATAACGTGACTCTCTCGGGTTTTGGTGACCTTGGTGACATTACCCTTGGACTTCATACGATCATTTCTAAGATTGAAACAAAACCTCCTAAGCTGACCCTTCCTACTGCAATGTGTTCAAGAGAAAGAACATTGAGAAGTATTACCTAAGGGTTAAGCACTTTTAACATTCTTATCAATGGTTGACTCTCTTAAAACCATCATTTTGGCTTTATTGGCAGAAGCATTTTGAGTATCGAAGCTAATACCACATTTGTCATTTTTTATTTTGGACGGTGCCTAACATCAAATCTAATTTTCTGGACCTACACTCTAAATCAAAATTGACACGACTCTAGTCTCTCAATTTATTTTCAAGCTCCACTATCCTAGACTCATGTAAATGCATAGACTCCTCAAACTCAAGAAGCTCTTTCTTCATAGACTCCATTAAACCTCGAAGACTATCTCTCTCACTTTTAACATACTCTAGCTTCTCTCGAAGAGTCCTCTCACGTGCCCTAAAATATTTAATTAAAACACTTTCTTCATTACTACGGCACGTGCTTTGATCCTAGCTTCCAAATATAAGTTTTCCTTTTTCAATTTCAAAGTTTCTTCATACACCTCATGGAAGGAAACTTGGAGTTCACTATCCTCCTCCTCTTATTTATTCTCACTCTCTTATCCACTCTCTCTACCATCAAACACTTAGAATTCACAAATAATGGCCTCAGAAGTGTCATGAAAAATTATATTCCTGGAAAGATTTGTCATCAATGCTCATATGACTAGCCATGAACGCGGTAAAGTTACGTTCAATGGGGGAATCGGGTCGATCTTTCGGTTCACTATCACTAAAGGTGGCATTATATGCAATTAGTTTCTTCCCTCCTTCCTTAGTTTAATGGGCCACTCAGCTGCCTTATGGTTATACCCTTTGCACCAAAAATACCTATTCGAGTCATCCCTCTTAAGATTACCATTACAATTTTTAAGGAGTTTCTCAGCCTTGTTATACTTAGACTTATCAAATTTCTTATAATCATTTTTAAATTTCTCTTTATTAAACTTAAAAAAAATTCTAAACTTCTTAGCAAACATACCTATATCATCGAAGTCGATGTCAGGCTCATCATCCGAGACTTTTGTTTCCTACTTTCGGGCTTTCAAAGCAATGCCCTTATCTTTCGTAGGCTTTTTGGAGGTAAACATGCCGAGTTCATAGGTTTGAAGATCACTTAAAAGCTATTTATGCTTTATAGAGTTTACAGTGCCTAAAGAATTCAAAACGGTCACTTTTGGATTAAACCTTTTAGGTAATGACCCCAAAATATTCTTTATAACACGGTTTTCAAGTATCTTTTCTTCCAAGTTAAAAGATGAGTTAATAATATCGGACAATCAACGTAAAACTCATCAAAGTATTCACTTGCTGCCATTTTAATGGTTTCAAATACAGTGGTGAGGTTTTGGAGTGTGGAAGCCTTAATATCACTTATACCTTCATGGATGAGTTGGAGTGTGTCCTAATCCTCTTTAGATATTTCACATGTCATAATACGGTGGAACTCCTCCCGTGTGACCGCACTAAAAAGAGCATTTAAATCACGTGAATTATAGTTTTCTAGCCTATGCTTATCCTCACTCTATTTTTCTACAAGTTTAGGAACACAAACTTTTCCTACTAAACATGTTGGTGGGTACCACCCTCTAATAATTGCTTGCCAAACCTGCTAATCTAATGACGTAAGTTCTGACCTTATACATGCTTTCCAGTACTCATATTTAGAACCATAAAAAAGGAGGATACCACGAAAATGATAAATTTTCCATATTCAAGCCTAAAAGTATCTAACACGATAATTTAGTGCACCCGCTCTGATACCACTTGTAAAGTTCCCCAAATATGGATAGGATGGTTCTGAAATCTACACAAACCAAATTAAAATATTTTTCTTAATTTGCCCAAATAACCTTTTTCTTAAAAAAAATTAATTCAAAATTGAATTAGAATAGACAAAATTACCCAAATTAATCAATCACCAAATATAACAATTTTGTGATTAAACCAATTTTATCATTTTAACCTAAGCATGCATCTGGTTAATTATAAGACACGATAAACAACTATTATGTCCGATGTACGAGGAAAACCCAAATGGGAAAAACCTTGGACGATCCATCCACAAAGTCCACTAAGTACGGAATTATAAAAAAGAACACGACAAAAGATTTACATAACTACTAGACTCCCTCGCAAGCCTTGACGTTCTTCGTTCCTATGACCTTTGCTTAGTGACAATGTCGGATTCCACCTATGCCTCGGAGTACACTGATAGGGCACAACAACCGTCACAATTACGGAGTCCTTTGTATGTGAGCCAACGAGCATGGCATCCTCCGCAAGAAATAATTCTCAATAATGTAAAGAATGAATACGATGCCAAAACTCGATCTCAAAACATATATAATGTAGAATCTTGGATCTAAACTAATGGAGTGTAAACATGGTTTTTTATTTTGGAAAGATAAATCATGAATCATAAATAAAAACTCTCATGGACTTTGGTAAAGGTATCTCTCTCTAAAAGGATGAGAAAGTTTCATAAAAAACTGCATTCCCTCACTCCTTAAAATGGATGGAAAGAAGTAGTGGAAGTTGAGGACAAAAACAGGCAGGAAAATTGAATTTTTAAAATTCGAGTCCGATCGTTTGAATGACGTTTGTGTAGAAGAAAAATAATCTCGTGAGAATATCGATAGAAGTCATTCGAATAAGGCTAAAATCTCGTTAGAATGAGCCAGGAAGTTCGTTCGAACGATGCACAAAAAAATTAAAAAAATCTTTAAAAACTATAAAGACATTTTAAAATAATATTAACACCCAAAATAAAAATATTCAAAGGCTCATGATAAAATATGCATTCATACCTGAGATATCCTTGGAACGTTGGCAGACTTGTGGAGAAGCTAAATTTTTGGAATCATCAAAACATCTCACAAGCAAGTAGATTAACTGTCATCAATCTACGACGGAATCTATGCATCTTCACCTCTTAGCTGCTATTAATCCCCCGGGTATGGTTCTCCATCACATTAATAAACTTTTGGTTAGATTTTTATGGTGTAAACAAGAAGATAAATATAAATTCCAATGGGTAGAGTGGACTGATATTTGTAGAAATAAAGAAGAAGGTGGATTAAACTTAAGATGTATGTTTGATTTATCTCTTGCAGATACTCACAACTTATGGTGGAAGTTTTTTAATGGAAACTCTTTATGGTCTCGGTTCATGCATAACAAGTATAAAAAGTTGGAAACAAATAATTTCAAAGGTATCATTATTGTCTCATCTCATGTTTGAAAAAGGTTGGAATCTGTTTGGGAGGATTTTTTAGAAAATGTGGATCTTCACTCCAAAAAGTGGGATTTGACAAAAGAGGGTAATTTCACTATTAAATCCACATGGCACTTGGTGAGGTAGAAAGGTTGTGTTCAATGCTCTTTTTCTCTAATATGGGATAAGAGAATTTGCCCTAAAATTTCTATTTTCATGTGGCATTTACTTCACAAAGGGATAGCGATTAATGAGTATATTAAAAACGTCCACATTCCTTTTTCCCTCAAAATGTAGATGTTGTGTTGTTAATAATGAAGAAGATAGAGAACAGTTATTTAGGAGTGGTACTATTGCACAATCTGTTTGGTACAAATTATCAAATATCCTTGGATTACATTTGGCTTCTTCCAATTTTAATGAGAACTTGACGACTTGGTGGATTAATTCAAATGGTGGAAAAATTAGAAATATTCTATGTCGTATTCTACCAGCCTTTATATGTTGGCATCTGTGGTGTGCGAGGAATAAATCCAACTTCGAGGGCCTACCTATGAGGGAATCATCGATCATTGACCTCATTTATGGGGAGATCAAGATGGATTTTTGTATATTTCCTTTTAAAGGCACTATAACTAGTTTTTGTATTGATATTTTAGAGCCTATGTATACCATAGGTGATTTTATTTCCCATACTTGATGTAAGCCACCATCGGGGGCTTTTCCCTGTTGTTTTCTGTATGTTATTTGGGATATATGATTCCTTTTTAAGAAAAAATATGTCACGAAACTCGGCATGGTGATGTGATCTCTTTGTCTTGGCCTCTACGTCTTCAACAACCATGTCATAGGCTTGGAAGATCACTAACACAACTTTTACCCCATGACTCAAAGTGTTTTGTCTGGAATTAAGCCAATACACATAAATTGACACAATTGGAATTTTTTCCTTACAAGTAGCATCCTCAATATTACAACATACCTCATAAATACATAAAAATGAACAAAATACGTGGTGAATCTACTAGCTTCTTCTGAAAATCTTCTTTGGTCTTCATTTGAGATCCTCTTTTTCTTGATCTGTCATTAGTCTTTCAATGATAAGGTTTGTCTCAAGTAAGTAGGTTTATCTATAAGCCTCTCCCACATCTCCCCCTCGTAGAGAAAGTTGTGTCTAAACAATAAGTTTTTGTATGAAGAACCTTTAACTGACACACCATTATTTGAAACACCTTTGGCCGAAACATCTCAAATTCACGCACCTTGATTATGCGCGTGATAACCCAAATCTTTGAATATCTCTAACATTAAATTCTCAGATCATGTAACATATAACTTATGTCCCTTTAGTACTTGGCATCTTGCGGTAAACTCTGAACTACCTCAATTCACGAAACCATTATTTTGCCCCCATATTACCAAAAAAAAAATCGCTCAATCGAACCGTCGAAAAACCTCTAACTACTATTTCCCAACCCTTTGAGTATCTCTTTGTCTTTTCATTTCAAAACTTTCTAACACTTCTTCTAGTAAAGAACTAAGAACTTTTATTTTTTAGAGAGAGAAAGTGTCAATTGTTACCTTAAACTCCCTTCAAACTTCATTTCGAACTCAGTTTTACCAATAATTTTCCCTTTATATCATCTCTATACAATTTTCATCATTAAAACTCCCTCAATGCTTCCATAGCCTCTTTGAGAAAAAACAGTAAGGTTTTCAACAAGAATTCCGGCAACGATGTCAGCGCTAAGTTAGCTGAGCATCATACCTGGTACAACCTCAATCGTAGTGAGTTAGGAAAGGCGATATATTTGCTTACAGGGAAAAAAATTTCAAAGATACTTTTGAGGGTGTTGATGATCTAGTGTTAGTGGCGAAAGAATCCCAAAACCACACTATGGGAGGCAATCGTTATCTTTCTTCCATTATGAGATTCAAGACTCATCGGGAAGATTTTCTTTAGTCCCACATTGAGTTCGAAGGAGAAAGTGGATCTTCTGATGGATTTGTTGCCTGGTCAAGGTACATCTATAAATAATATAAGGATGAGCTACTCAAATTTAGTCTTGGACATATATGTCATTTCTTTGGTGATTTCACTTTATCCAAGAATAACCCATCCCTTCCTTTATTTGTCTCGCGATGGAGTGTGGTTTCTCACACATTTGTAGCAACTTAGCGATAATGTACTTTCACACTTAAAGATATGTGTGAGTTGTTGGGCTTAGATTCGTGTGGTAATCTCCTTTATGATGCCACACCAATGGATGAAGATGAAAAGAAATAACACGTTCATCTAGACCAGCTTGTTTGTGAGTCTGTAGGTGATGCTATCAAGGCCATTTTTTGACAATATTTTATGTATTTCTATAAGCCTTATGTGAAACTCACTCAGGAGAAGAAAGACTAGGGGTGTGAAACAAATGTGTCTTTTGGTGAAGGTTATGGAATTACCTCCAAACTAGATACATATATCATTTGTATGCTTTCACGCTTTTTTATCCCTAGAAAACCCAATGATTAACCTCTAAGGACTTGGTCAAATTTTTTACCACGCTAGCTTGTGGAGTCAACATTCCTTTGGTAGATATTAATATAGGATCCTTGTACACTTGGATGGACATGTGTTATATTGATATGGCACACTTTGTCAGCCATTTTGATGTATCCAAATTTTCTAACACTTTTATCTTGATGGGGTTCCTCTATGCAAGGTTCCCATCTCTTTCCCCCAAAGCTCAGACCATTAACGTCCTTCCTCTAAGACGTTCACTTATAACATAGTGGAATAAAAAATAAAGTAAAAAATATTATTTCTGTAATTGATGATATCAGTTGCTTTGAGTTTTGTCCATATGTTGGAGAGGACAACGCTCAAACTTGGTCGCTCTTTAAAAAGGAAGCTTTGTCGATTAAACTTATTCTACAGGGAGAATAAGTGGTTGAGCAAGATCCATCGCTCATTATGGTATTCTAATTTAACTCAGCCATATTCCAACTCACATTGAGTGGGAGGTTGGGATTGAAACCTATAATCCCAACAGATGTGCCAAACGGTTTGGATACAACTAATGAATTCTCAAACCTACTTATGTGTCAAAAAGGGTAGATGAATTATTTTTATCTACCAACCTTGACTTCACATGACAAAGCACATATATTCTATGTGAAGAACGTCAAAACCTGGTTCTTCTTTAGGATCACAACATACGAGATGCTTTGTTGGGATGATATTTCCATCATTGGTTGCCACAACTCAAAGTCTTTGAGGATTTTGTGAAAATTAAGCCAATGAACCTCCTATAGAGAGGTTTGATCCCCTTGAAATTGGACTAAAGAATGTCTATACCAATGATATGGAATTCCCACTAAGTCTTAAAGAGAGGATTTATCCTAAAGAGTTTCCTCCCATGGCACTAAATGCTGAAGTTTCTCATGTGGCTGCCAAGAGGAAAAGATAAGTTCCTCGATTACTCATGGAATAAAGAGAAAAGCTTCTTCATCTATTGGTTCATCTAAGGGAGAGATAGTTTCTCAGGTTTTTAAAAAATCCAAGGCCACTAAAGGCTATTCTAAACCTACCAGTGCTCCTTCTCTGGATCCATTTCTAGTAGAGAAAGTATCTTCCTTGATCTTCGATGTTGTTTCCATGATGTAATCTACTGTTATTACTTATGATGATATTATAGCTAGTTGGGAGAGATAACATACATCTAGTGATTTCACAACATCTCATCTTATTAAGAAGAAGGTTATTCGCATAGAGCATGTGGAGCAGGTTCCTTTAATTATTACAACTTCGAAAAGTAAGAAGAGATTAATTAAGAAGTTTACTAGAAAACGTATGAATCGAACTCCCATACCTTCAGATTTTTCGAAGAAGACTTTGGATAACCTCAATGATGACGGACCAATTTATTCCTCTACTCTAATTATGGCATTTATGCATCCTCCCTTAGTTTAATAGGTAATCATCATTACACCTAAACTGTCGAATTGTCACGGTCATTGATCGTGACAAGTCTGGGAGTGATAACTTCTTTATCATGAACTTGTCCTAGTCAATGACCGTGACAAGTTCACTAGATTGTCACGGTCCTGTCACGATCAAATATCATGATAAATCGGTGATAAAACCAAAAAAAATGTTACAGTTTTTTATCGTGACAAGTTTATTTGTCAAGGACTTGTCACTGTCTTTAACCGTGCCAATTCTGGGCAGAATTTAAAAAAAAAAACTATCGGGCAGTATGGCGACTACCACTTCCCAGCAGTATATTTGTACCTGCTATAACAAAATTATACCTATTCAAACAGTATATATCCAAATAAAATACAAATCATATACCAAATCAAGGCATTTATAATCCATATCCAAATAAAATAGAAATGCAAATATCCATTATATCTAAACCAAATTGTACCAAAATTAAAAGAGTATAAATACAATCCAATTTTCAAAATAAAATGAGATAGAAATAATCTCAAGCTTTAACAGGTCGGAGGATGAAGGAAGGCCACACAACAAATGAATTGACACACCCCGCAGTATGATGAACGCCACATTGTTCGAGCAACCACACATGTGAGTTCTCCTTTCCCTCCACCACATGTGTGACGCACACTTTGGCCTCAATGTCTTGGAGGGGATATCCATGGACCGACATACCCAGGAGGAAGATCGAATACCCCAACCCCCTCGCTATCGATAACCCACAATATATGTCGAGTCGATGAATGCTCAACCGACCAAGTGTTGACATAATCCAAAGTCGACGTCGGTGTCGGCATCCTCGTCCTCGTCCTCCTCCACCACCTTCTCCTTCCCGTTCCCCTTGATCTTGCCCAACTGATGCTTCATGAAGGCGTACATATCTAAGACTATCGCCTCCAACCTTAATAGATTATCGACATGGGATTCTACCTTATGGGCTAACCCATTGTTGTTCATCTCGTGCCGATGATCCTGGACTTCCCCAATCGCGAGTTTCCCCTAGTCCTCCCCTTGCGATCCGGACCGAGCACTTGGTTGAGTGAGTCCGTAGCCAAAGATTCTTTGTTGGCATCAGACTGCAAATCATACACTTCCTTAAGCTTTACCTGAAAAAATAAGAAGTACACGATTAGTCAATTAAATAAATATAAAAAATTGAATATAATTGAAAAAATTAAACATTTATAACTTATAATGGTGGCTGCGACGCTCGGGGACACCTCCTTATCCTTCCCCTTTTTTGTTCGAATTTCCACATATGCATCGATCCTATGTGGCTTACCCCCAGAGCCACTCCCCGTCTACTTAAATAAAATAATACAGAATTAGTAAGTAACGCAAATTAATGCTAAATTATACTAACTAAAATTAAAGGAAATTAAAAACTTACCATCGTATGCTCCACCTCGGCGTAAGACGTCCACCCGGAGTAGTGCACATCCAACTTTTTCTCCCGATTGTTCCTCCCCGATTGGCGAGATGCCAATTTCCACTCATTGGTCTCATCGTAGATAAATTTTTGCCACTGTGCCAATGAGATTGGCTACTTGGGGGGACGATTTCACGGAGTCTCAGAATGGACTCCCAGGTCTTCCCAAAGTACCATGCCTGTAAATTCTTATTCCACGTTTTATATTGATCCCTCAATTGCTCCAACGTGGGGTCGCGGAGATATGCGGGGAAGCGAAATTGTTCCTGTCAAACAAATACAAACCATCATGTAAGTAATTATTACAGTTATAAATATAAATATAAATATTAAATACACAACCAGTAGCGCCCCCGGGATATTAATCTTGAGTTCAATAGGAACAACCCTCCAATTAGTGTACCGTGGGCCAATAATCACCTTCAACAACTCTAGCGATCTAGCTAATAATGTCGCCTTATTTTCGACGACGGCCCCTAATTTGTCCCATTTTGGGGGCCTACTTTTCGAGGAGCCCCGATCTCCTCCGCTCCCACGTCCGGATGAAGTCATTTTCTGCAAGAATTGTTATTATTAGTACAAAGATGTATATGAACTTTGAATTAATGCTCAAATTCGATAATAACAATACATACCAATACTAATATCAATTTATACCAATACCAATACCAGTTTATACCAATTTCAATTTATACCAATACTAATACCAATACTAATTTATACCAATACCAATTTCAATTTACACACACACTCTCAGGTCATGGACTTTGAATTAGTGCTTAAATTGATGAAAATTCTAACGAACATATTTACTAGGTTATTACAAGCATTAAAATGATCAAGTACAAATTAATAAAAAACATTAAATTATCGTCCGATAATAATACAACCACTGGTCGTTACAAATAATTTGAATACTTATTACAAATCAAAAAATTATTTCAAATTTAGGTTATCATAAAAAATGGATTGTTATTCGATAGGTGCATCCAAGTCATCAACATTATTGTTTAGATGCTTTGATGCATGTAGGACAATTGACCACGACTCTTTGCGTATTTGACAAATTCATTAGCAACTCTGCGAAACAAATCCCCTAATCTATTTATCTACCCATCCACTCTTTGTATTTAGGATATCCCATCACAGCTATTACAAACTATCACCTATTATGGGTAAAATAGCATAAACAAAAGTGTGAATATTTAGTTCCAATTACTATAAACAATCACCTATTGAATGCGTACGTTCGATGGGTAAATTTATTTTTGCATTCAAATTCAAATTCAAATTCAGATTCAATTTTAATTTGAAATTGAAATTAAAATTCAATTTATAATATTAATTCCTATTTCCTCGATTTCCTCTAAAGGGTGAGTGGTCCTATCCCATTCAATCCCGCATATTTATATAATATACTTAACAGCTCATGCATATTGTTCCAATTTGAGAAAAATTCGGCAGCATATCCCCATAGTTCTCCAGGTACACGACATAGATTCGCAAGTGTGAGTGTTATTTAAATGTATCAATTGAAATAGCACTTAACATCGCATCATCTAGTATGTACCCAGAGAACATTAAGATATGACTATAGAACTTACCCCAAAAGAAAAAAAGTTTAAGCCATGAAGAATATTATTATACAGAAAATATGCAGTCCCAAACTGTCCAAACGGGATAATTCGAGAGATCTCGTTACAGGGGTAATGACTCTCGAACAAGTCTAAGTGCTATTGAATGCGTACGCATAGGTGTAGAAGGGTGTCTACCTATAAAAAAGTAAAAATATTATTTTATTAGAATTACTGAGAAGAAACCTAGGGTCCCGGCAGAAACTCATATTGAGTAGGAACCCCCACGGGGTCCCGACAGAAACTCATATTGAGGAGGAGCCACCCCAGGGTCCCAACAGAAACTCGTATTAAGAAGGAACCCACCTAGGTTCCCGGTAGAAACGCATAATTGAGAAGGAACCACCCCAGGGTCTCGACAGAAACTCATATTCAGTAGGAACCCCCAGCGCCGCTGAAAGTGTCAGCGTCGCTGCAAGTGTCAGCGCCGCTGTAAAGGTCAGCGTCGCTGCAAGTGTCAGCGTCGATGCAAGTGTCAGCGCCGCTGCAAGGGTCTACGCCGCTGCAAGGGTCTACGCCGCTGCAAGTGCTGGCGCCACTGCAAGGGTCAGCGCCACCGCAAGTGTCCGCGCCGCCGCAAGGGTCAGCGTCGCTTCAAGTGCCGGCGCCGCTGCAAGTGTCTGCGCCATTGCAAGGGTCAGCGCCGCTGCAAGTGTCAGCGCCGCTGCAAGTTTCTGCGCCATTGCAAGGGTCAGCGCCGCTGCAAGTGTCAGCGCCGCTTCAAATGTCTACACCACTGCAAGTGTCTATGCCGCTGCAAGGGTCAGCGCTGCTTCAAGTGTCAGCGCCGCTGCAAGTGTCAGCGCCGCCGTAAGTGTCAGCGCCGCTGCAAGTGTCGGCGTCGCTTCAAGTACCAGCACCGCTACAAGTGCCAGCACCGCTTCAAGTTCCAGTGACGCTTCAAGTGTCAGCGTCGCCGCAAGTGTCCGCGCCGCTGCAAGTGCCGACGCCGCTTCAAGTGCCTACGCCGCTACAAGGGCCGGCGCCGCTTCAGGTGCCAGCACCGTCGCAAGTGTCTACGCCACTGCAAGGGTCGGCGTCGCTACAAGTGTCTGCACCGCTGCAAGCGTCAGCGCCTCTGCAAGTGTCGGCGCCGCTGAAAGTGTCGGCGCCGCTTCAAGTACCAGCGCCGCTGCAAGGGTCAGCGCTGCCGCAAGTGTCGGCTCCGCTGCAAGTGCCAGCGCCGCCGCAAGTGTCCGCGCCGTTTCAAGTAACAGCGCCGCCCCAAGGGTCAGCGTCACCGCAAGTGTCGGCGCCGCTGCAAGTGCCAGCGCCGCTGCAAGGGTCAGCGCCGTCGCAAGTGTCGGTACCGTCGCAAGTGCCAGCACTGCTCCAAGTGCCTGCGCCGCTACAAGTGTCAGCGCCGTCGCAAGTGTCTACGCCGCCGCAAGTGTCAGCGCCGCCGCAAGTGTCGGCGCCGCTTCAATTACCAGCGCCGCCGCAAGGGTCAGTGCCGCCGCAAGTGTCGGCGCCGCCACAAGTGCCAGCGCCGCTCCAAGTGCCTGCGTCACTACAAGTGTCAGCGCTGCCGCAAGTGTCTACGCCGCCACAAGTGTCAGCGCCACCGCAAGTGTCAGCGCCATCGCAAGTGTCCGTGCCATTGCAAGTGTCGGCGCCTCTTCAAGTACCAGCGCCGCCGCAAGGGTCGGCGCCGTTGCAAGTGCCAGCACCGTTCCAAGTGCCTGCGCCACTACAAGTGTCAGCGCCCTCGTAAGTGTCTACGCCACCGCAAGTGTCCGCGCCGCTGTAAGTGTCGGCGCCGCTTCAAGTACCAGCGCCGCTGCAAGGGTCAGCGTCGCCGCAAGTGTCGGCGCCGCTGCGAGTGCCAGCGCTGCTCCAAGTGCCTGCGCCGCTATAAGTGTCAGCACCGCCGCAAGTGTCTACGCCGCTGCAAGTGTCGGCGCCGCTTCAAGTACTAACGCCGCTGCAAGTGTCAGCGCCACTACAAGGGTCGGCGCCGCTGCAAGTGTCCGCGCCGCTGCAAAGGTCGACATCGCTACAAGTGCCAGCGCCGCTGCAAGTGTCAACGCCTACAAGTGTCCACGCCGCCGCAAGGGTCGGCGCCGTTTCGGAAGCCAGTACCGTTACAAGTGTCTGCTCAACTGCAAGGGTCGGCGCCATTTCGGAAGCCAGCGCCGTTACAAGCATCGGCGCCGCTCCAAGTACCAGCGCCGCTGCTAGTGTCAGTGCCGCTGCAAGGGTCGGCGCCGCTGTAAGTGTCCGCGCCGTTCCAAGTGCCAGCGCCGCTACAAGTGTCAGCGCCGCTGCAAGGGTCAGCGCCGCTTCAAGTGTCAGCGCCACTACAATAAGGGTCACTACAGCAATAACATTCGAGAGGTGCCTGCGAGAGTCACCACAGAAGTCCAAAATTGAGAAGTACCACTGCAAGGGTCAGCGCCGCTGCAAGGGTCACTGCAGTAATGACAGTCGAGAGAGTCAGCGTCACTGCAAGGCTCAGTGCCACTGCAAGGGTCACTGCAAAAATGTTATTCGAGAAGTGCTGCTACAGGGGTTTCGATAGAAACTCATATTGAGGAAGTAGCAACCCGAACAACTCCTCATCATGAAACATCAGTCTCTAAATAAACAACAGCACTAACACTTTAATTTCTTATACAGGTTGCCTAGTCGAGCAAGCAGGGCTCGAACAGGCGCGTTGGGACCTCCTAGGAGTTTTGTCTTGGCTGCTGAGGGACAAGGTATGTTGAGCAAGCTCAACCACTTAGCACTATAGGATTGAGAGAATACTAGTAGGAAGACCCATAAGTCACCCAGTCCTTACACACCTCACACTTAGTCACAAGTGAAGTGAGCAGCCAAAGGGCTGGCTGCTCACAAGAAAAGAACTCTGTATAAAATGATTTTAGAGGAGAGGGTCCTCTAAACCCCTATCAAGAAAAATGATTTTCGAAGGGGGTCCTCGAGACCCCCCTCAAGCTTGCAAATATTTTAGAGGAGGTGGTCCTCGAGACCCCCCCCCCTCAAGTTTACAAAGTTTGTATCAAAGTTACCGTTTCAAAAGATATTTAACAAATCAGATATTTTGTCTCTATTAGAAGACATATTTTCTTTTGAACTTTGGTCGGCGCCAGGGGGCATCTGCCAGAGGGGACAGGCAGACCTTCCTGCATGTAGGGACAAATAGTACACTGCAGACTTTGTCCCTCACCAACCCTCTAAGTTTTGGCGCCAAAATTGCCAACCCAACCTTAGTGCCCAAGTATAAATAGGACCCCTGGGCAAGGTCATAGAGAGGAAAAAGATAGACAATAGAAATTGCACTGTTACTCTGCTAAAACATCACCAGACCTACCTAAGTATTCTCTCCCCGCTCATTCTCTTAGTACTGAGTGCCTTGGTCCTTCACTCCCCACTGACAGGCATCACTCTCAGGTGTTTCCCTTGAGAAAATTACTATTTTTGCTGTGAAAGTTCATCTTCTTGCAGGGAGTGAGTTGAAGCTTGAGTTGCATTGTTACCAGAAGGAGAAGTTTTCTTCAGAAGTTGCACCAGGAGACCTTGCAGGCAGCGTCCATTGGAGTGGGTCACGCCTCACCCTTTCCAGTTATTCATAGACCCCAGTCTCGCTACCCTCCTACATTTGGCGACGACGCTGGGGAGGTATCCTCACTTTCATGGACAAAGAAGGTTTTAATGTTTCTAGGCATCTAGTGTTTGAAGACTTTCCATCTGGAAATGGAGCTCAAAGAGACAAGGCCACTCAGGTGGATGTGGTGGTGACCGGAGTAAAGGTACCTGCTCCTCCGGGAGGGCAGACCAGCTCACCGGCAGCAGCTCCGGTGGTAGAGGGTTATGAGTATGTTTTTTGAGACTTGCCAAGTTTGGGTTAAGATTGTGTAACACCGCAAGCAACCCCCTCTAGAGGGGTAGTCGTTCCCGCAGCGATTCCGGTAGAAGTAGCTCAGCCACAAAGGACGGCGCTGGAGCAAGTTGTGACAATCGTCAAGTTCACTGGCAAAACCCCCAGAACCCTAAGTGTTTGGCGAGGAATTCGGTATGGTCGAGGAACTCCTCTCGCTCAATGATAGCGATGAGGAACCCTTAAGAAAAGAACCCACAGCAACAACAGCTAACGACGAGGGACCCTCGGCAGTGGGTCCCATAGTGGAAATCCCAAAAGATGGAAAACCTCTAACTGGCGAGGGGGTCGCGACGAACTCACTGGAAAGGGGGTCGCGATGAACCCCCGGCCAACAGCACACCCCCATAGTACTAACAGTCGACGACACACACCCCGTCGCCAAGAAGGAAGTGGAAGTGGCGACCCCTGTAGAAACAACAAATCACTAAGAACCCAGGGGCGAGGAGCCCTGGGTACCTCTCGTCGTCAATAAAGTGTCCATGGCAGTAGCAGCATACTCTCCATGACGCCAATAATGGGCGAGATACCCTGGGTCGTGGAACCTTCGACGTGATAAGAGGTCGAGACCCCCCACCAGAAATAAATGGCAAATTGCGCATCTCCCCAAACGCAACACGACCAGTCAAAAAATCATCAACACCACAAGGGGTCGAGACACCCTAGGTCGAGGAACCCTTGACGTAATAAGATGTCGAGACCCCCCCAATTTCTGACGAGGGACCCGTGTACGCGATGCCAAGCCGCGAGACCTCCGACCGCTGAAGAGAGGCCACCATACTGTCATAGGCCGAGACCCCTATTCCTGAAAAATTCAAAGGCGCCGAGACACCACTACCCAAAGAAACTAGGGCTTCGAAGAATCCAAGGTAACTGGCGAGGGATCCTCGGACGTAGGGTCGCCTCGCGGCAAACCATGGGTCGAGAACCCCCTTCTTCAGAAAAAAATCATGGGCGTCGAGACACCCAAGGTCGAGATACCCCCGTCAGCGCCAACATATGCTGAGACACCACTGTCCAAAGCAACTAGGGCTTTCGAAGAATCCAAGGTAACTAGAGAGGGATCCTCGGACGTAGGGTCGCCTCGCGGCAAACCACGGGTCGAGACCCCCCTTCTTAAAAAAAAAAAAAAATCATGGGCGTCGAGACACCCAAGGTCGAGATACCCCCGTTAGTGCCAACATATGCCGAGACACCACTGCCCAAAGCAACTAGGACTTTTGAAGAATCCAAGGTAACTGGCGAGGGATCCTAGGACGTAGGGTCGCCTCGCGGCACCTTCTTCAGAAAAAATTATGGGCGTCGAGACACCCTTCTTCAGCAAAAAAATCATGGGCGTCGAGACACCCTTCTTCAGTATAAATCATGGGCGTCGAGACACCCTTCTTCAGCAAAAATCATGGGCATTGAGACACCCTTCTTCAGCAAAAATCATGGGCGTCGAGAGACCCGTCTTCAGTATAAATCATGGGCGTCAAGACACCCTTCTTCAGCAAAAATCATGGGCGTCGAGACACTCTTCTTCAGCAAAAATAAAAAAATCATGGGCGTCGAGACACCCTTCTTCAGCAAAAACCATGGGCATCGAGAGACCCTTCTTCAGTATAAATCATGGGCGTCAAGACACCCTTCTTCAGCAAAAATCATGGGCGTCGAGAGACCCTTCTTCAGGATAAATCATGGGCGTCAAGACACCCTTCTTCAGCAAAAATCATGGGCGTCGAGACACCCTTCTTCAGTATAGATCATGGGCGTCGAGACACCCTTCTTCAGCAAAAATCATGGGCGTCGAGAGACCCTTCTTCAGTATAAATCATGGGCATCGAGACACCCTTCTTCAGCAAAAATCATGGGCGTCGAGATACCCTTCTTCAGTATAAATCATGGCGTCGAGACACCCTTCTTCAGCAAAAATCATGGGCGTCGAGATACCCTTCTTCAGTAAAAATCATGGGCGTCGAGAGACTCTTCTTCAGCAAAAATCATGGGCGTCGAGACACCCTTCTTCAGCAAAAATCATGGGCGTCGAGAGACCCTTCTTCAGTATAAATCATGGGCATCGAGACACCCTTCTTCAGAAAAAATCATGGGCGTCGAGACACCCTTCTTCAGTAAAAATCATGGGCGTCGAGACACCCTTCTTCAGCAAAAATCATAGGAGTCGAGATACCCTTCTTCAGCAAAAATCATGGGCGTCGAGAGACCCTTCTTCAGTATAAATCATAGGCGTCCAGACACCCTTCTTCAGCAAAAATCATGGGCATCGAGATACCCTTCTTCAGTATAAATCATGGACGTCGAGACACCCTTCTTCAGCAAAAATCATGGGCGTCGAGACACTCTTCTTCAGCAAAAATAAAAAAATCATGGGCGTCGAGACACACGAGGTCGAGCTGACCCCGTCAGTGCCGGCACATGTCGAGACACCCCCTTGTAGTGATGAGGGGCCCGTAGATGCGAGGCCAGGTCGCGAGACCCGCGGCCGCTGACGAGAGGCCACCATACTGCCATAGACCGAAACCCCTATTTCTGAAAATTCAAAGGCGTCGAGACACACCCTCCCAAAGAAACTAGGGGTTTTAACGACTCTAAGGCAGCTGGCGAGGGATCCTCGGACGTAGGGTCACCTCGCAGAAAACCACGGGTTGAGACCCCCCTTCTTCAGAAAAAATCACGGGCGTCGAGACCCCCCTCTCTCCAACACTGGTTCCAACAGACAAGGAACCCTCCGCGTCTAGACACTCATCACAGGTCGAGACACCCGAATAGGAAGTCGAGGAGCGAGGAACTCATGGGCGAGGAACCCTGGGTATTCCTCACCGCCAAAAAAAAAAGTCATGGCAGCAGTCTCGATGAAGCGTTAGGTCGAGAGGCCCTTGTAGGTGAAGTCGACGCGTGAGGGACCCTCAACGTGGCACAAGGTCGAGGAACCCTTGACGAAATTCAATGTCGAGATACCCTCGGATATTGGGTCCGACGAGGAACCCTCTCCCACCTCAAGCAATGGTAAAAAACCAACCAGGTTCAAACCACAACGCGAGGAACCCAAGACTAATGGATATTCTAATGAGGAACTGTCGGCGACAACAGACTGTGACGAGGAGCCTATGTGCGAGGACCCCTCCTCCATCTCAAGAAGCAGTGAAGAACTCCTCATGCTAAAGTTCTTGGGTAGGAACCCCTTATGGGAAGTAATGCCATCGAGGAACCCGACGTGGTGAAAGGGGAAATTTTCGTCGCAAATGATTTGGACGAGGAACCCACCTTGATTGAGGGTGATCGTGAAGAACCCGCGGCGTGAGAAACCTATCATAACCTCGGTAGCAGGCGATGGACCCTTTGAAGTTAAAATAGAAAACAAGATACCCCTTGTGGTTAAAACTTCGCACGAGGACCCTTGATGAATAATTATTTTCGGCGAGGAACCCATAAGTTCCAAGTCCTAGACAGAAAAATGCGCCTCTCAACTCGAGTTGTAGGCGAGGAACCCTCAGCGCGCGAAGAGGCAGGCGAGGAGCCCGTCGTTGGCGATGCTATAAGCGAGGTACCCGGGATGACCAGAATCCCAGACAAAGAACTTTCCATGACTGATACCTTGCACAAGGAACCCCCCGATGCATTTAAACAAAAAAAATAGAAGCGACCGGAATGTAGACACAAGGGCGTAGAATTTCTCAACAAAAGGTACACCAGACTAATGCTTTCTCTTTCTTAATAGTATAGTAGAACCTCTCAGTAGATTAGAAGAGGGCCTATGATATAAGTAACTTTCCTCATTATACTTGGGGATATATCCAACCCAAAAGTAAAAGTATAGTGAGTAAAGCCCGTGCAGACACGACAGGACCAGCAAGAGGTTATCCTCCTAGTAATAATAATAATAATAAAAAAAAAATTCACTACATTTTTTTTATTATTATTCCAATCAGATTTATAGCCTAGAGAACAAGTCTTAACCTCTATTCTCCAAAAAATTGTAATTGACCAGTTTTCAGAAAATAGGGAGAAGCGGGTTTACCCCCCTCTCTAAACTTGTTATTTTTATAAGACAAAAAAGGTTCCTAAGAAAAGTTTTGAACAAGGACCCTTCAGACCAAGGGAAATTTTTAGTATAAAGAAATAATTATTTCTTTACTTATAATATATGTGAAATTTTATGCAAAGTTTGTGGGAAGGAGAAGTGCTAACCCCATCTCTTAGTTACTTCCCAAGAAATGAATATGCATAACAAAATACCCTAAAGTCACACGGGGTTGCGCTAAAAAATATAACTTGCTCAGCTATATGCAAGTACCCCGCAGTTAGAGGGGTAGCGTCCAAATTTTAACTTGCTCAGTTATATGTAATTACCCCCAACTAGAGGGGCTTCTTCCAAAATTTTAAACTTGCTCAGCTATATGCAAGTACCCCACAGTTAGAGGGGTAGCTTCAAATTTTTTTAACTTGCTTAGTTATATGCAAGAAGTACCCCGCAGCTAGAGGGGCCGCATCCAAATTTCAACTTGCTCAGTTATATGCAAGTACCCTGCAGTTAAACGGGAAGCTTCAAAATTTTAAACTTGCTCAGCTATATGCAAGTACCCGCAGTTAGAGGGGCAGCTTCAAAATTCTTTTAACTTGCTTAGTTATATGCAAGAAGTACCCCGCAGCTAGAGGGGCCGCTTCCAAATTTTAATTTGCTCAGTTATATGCAAGTGCCTCGCAGTTAGAGGGGAAACTTCAAAATTTTAACTTGCTCATCTCATATGCAAGTACCCCGCAGTTAAAGGGGAAACTTTTAAAATTTTAAACTTCCTCATCTATATGCAAGTACCCCGCAGTTAGAGGGGTAACGTCCAAATTTTTACTTGCTCAGTTATATGCAAGTGCCCCGCAGTTAGAGGGGAGCTTCAAAATTTTAACTTGCTCATCTTATATGCAAATACCCCACAGTTAGAAGCGGGAAGTTCAATCTTGAGGTTCTCATATAAAAAAGAGTAACTCAACGTATTGAGCAACTCCAAGTATAAATATAAGGTACGAAAGTTTAGTACCTAAGGCTCTAAGGGCACCGGAGCGCTCACAGTCTTGAGCAAGTGCCAAGTATAAACATAAGGTGCTCCAGATGAGCACCTAAGGCTCCAAGGGCATCAGAGCGCTCACAGTATTGAGCAAGTGCCAAGTATAAACATAAGGTGATCCAGATGAGCACCTAAGGCTCCAAGGGCATCGGAGCGCTCGCAATCTTGAGCAACTACCAAGTATAAGTATAAGGTGCGACAGTTTAGCACCTAAGGCTCCAAGGGCACCGGAGCGCTCACAGTCTTGAGCAAGTGACAAATATAAATATAAGGTGCGCTAGTTGAGCATCTGTGGCTCCAAGGGCATCAGAGCGCTCACAGTCTTGAGCAAGTGCCAACGATAAAAGTAAGGTGCTCTAGATGAGAACCTAAGGCTCCTAGGGCACCGGAGTGCTCACAATCTTGAGCAAGTGCCAAGTATAAATATAAGGTGCGACTGTTTAGCACCTAAGGCTCCAAGAGCACCGGAGCACTCACAGTCTTGAGCAAAGGCCAAGTACAAACATAAGGTACAACTGTTTAGTACCTAAGGCTCCAAGGGCACCGGAGCGCTCACAGTCTTGAGCAAGTGCCAAATATAAATATAAGGTGCGCCAGTTGAGCACCTGTGGCTCCAAGGGCATCGGAGCGCTCACAGTCTTGAGCAAGTGCCAAGTATAAACGTAAGGTGCTCCAGATGAGCACCTAAGGCTCCTAGGGCACCGAAGCGCTCACAGTCTTGAGCAAGTGCCAAGTATAAATATAAGGTGCGACTGTTTAGCACCTAAGGCCCCAAGAGCGCCGGAGCGCTCACAGTCTTGAGCAAAGGCCAAGTACAAGCATAAGGTACAACTGTTTACTACCTAAGGCTCCAAGGGCATCAGAGCACTCATAGTCTTGAGCAACTGCCAAGTATAAAGGGTACGATAATTTTGTGCACAAGTCTCTCGACATTACAAGACACTTCTGCACGAGGGGGCTAATATTGAGAAGTCCTCAAGCAAGTGAACAAATAATAAAATAAGCTTGGAGGGTGGGGACCCACTTAGAGTGACTCCACCTGCCCAAGATTGCAAGTTTGACAGAAAATAGCCAAGGGCGAGGGACTCACCGCGAGCAACCTCTCCGCCCAAGATGAAAGGCCCCAGAAGAAGGCCAAGAGTGAGGGGCTCACCGCGAGTAACCCCTACGCCCAAGAAAGAATGCCACAGAATAAGGCCAAAGGAGAGGGGCTAACCACGAGTAACCCCTCCGCCCAAAATGAAAGTCCATGGAAAAAGGCCCAGGGCGAGGGGTCCACCGCGAGTAACCCCTCCGCCCAAAATGAAAGGCCAAGGGCGAGGGGCCCACTACGAGTAACCCCTCCGCCCAAGGTGAAAGGCCACAGAAGAAGGCCAAGGGCTCAGGGACCACCGCGAGCAACCCCTTCGCCCAAGATGAAAGGCCCCAGAAGAAGGCCAAGGGTGAGGGGCTCACCGCGAGTTACCCCTCTGCCCAAGAAAGAAGGCCACAGAAGAAGGCCAAAGGAGAGGGGCTCACCGCGAACAATCCCTCCGCCCAAGATGGAAGGCCACAAAAGAAGGCCAGGGGCGAGGGGCTCACTGCGAGAAACCCCTCCGCCCAAGATAGAAGGCCGCAAAAGAAGGCCAAAGGCGAGGGGCCCGCCGCGAGCAACCCCTTTACCCAAGATTAAAGTCCCCAGAAGAAGGCCAAGGGCGAGGGGCCCACCGCGAGTAACCCCTCCGCCCAAGAAAGAAGGCCACAGAATAAGGCCAAGGGCGAGGGGCTCACCGCGAACAACCACTCCGCCCAAAATGGAAGGCCACAGAAGAAGGCCAAGGGCGAGGGGCTCACGGCAAGAAACCCCTCCGCCCAAGATGGAAGGCCGCAGAAGAAGGCCAAGGGCGAGGGGCTCACCGCGAGCAACCCCTCCGCCCAAGATAGAAGGCCATAGAAGAAGGCCAAGGGTGAGGGGCTCACCGCGAGAAACCCTTCCGCCCAAGATGGAAGGCCACAGAAGAAGGCCAAGGGTGAGGGGCTCACGGCGTGCAACCCCTCCACCCTAGAAAAAAGGCCACAGAAGCAGGGTCCCAACAGAAACTCGTATTAAGAAGGAACCCACCTAGGTTCCCGGTAGAAACGCATAATTGAGAAGGAACCACCCCAGGGTCCCGACAGAAACTCATATTCAGCAGGAACCCCCAGCGCCGCTGAAAGTGTTAGCGTCGCTGCAAGTGTCAGCGCCGCTGTAAAGGTCAGCACCGCTGCAAGTGTCAGCGTCGATGCAAGTGTCAGTGCCGCTGCAAGGGTCTACGCCGCTGCAAGTGCCGGCGCCGCTGCAAGGGTCAGCTCCACTGCAAGTGTCCGCGCCGCCGCAAAGGTCGGCGCCGCTTCAAGTGCCGGCGCCGCTGCAAGTGTCTGCGCCATTGCAAGGGTCAGCGCCGCTGCAAGTGTCTGCGCCATTGCAAGGGTCAGCGCCGCTGCAAGTGTCAGTGCCGTTTCAAATGTCTGCACCACTGCAAGTGTCTATGCCGCTGCAAGGGTCAGCGTCGCTTCAAGTGTTAGCGCCGCTGCAAGTGTCAGCCCCGCCGCAAGTGTCCGCGCCGCTGCAAGTGTCGGCGTCGCTTCAAGTACCAGTGCCGCTATAAGTTCCAGCACCGCTTCAAGTTCCAGCGCCGCTTCAAGTGTCAGCGTCGCCGCAAGTGTCCGCGCCGCTGCAAGTGCCGACGTCGCTTCAAGTGCCTACGCCGCTACAAGGGCCGGCACCGCTTCAGGTGCCAGCGCCGTCGCAAGTGTCTACGCCACTGCAAGGGTCGGCATCGCTACAAGTGTCTGCACCGCTGCAAGCATCAGCGCCTCTGCAAGTGTCCGCGTCGCTGAAAGTGTCGGCGCCGCTTCAAGTACCAGCGCCGCTGCAAGGGTCAGCGCTGCCGCAAGTGTCGGCTCCGCTGCAAGTGCCAGCGCCGCCGCAAGTGTCCACGCAGCTTCAAGTAACAGCGCCGCCCCAAGGGTCAGCGTCACCGCAAGTGTCGGCACCGCTGCAAGGGTCAGCGCCGTCGCAAGTGTCGGTGCCGTCGCAAGTGCCAGCACCGCTCCAAGTGCCTGCGCCGCTACAAGTGTCAGCGCCGTCGCAAGTGTCTACGCCGCCGCAAGTGTCGGCGCCGCTTCAATTACCAGCGCTGCCGCAAGGGTCAGTGCCGTCGCAAGTGTCGGCGCCGCTCCAAGTGCCTGCGTCGCTACAAGTGTCAGCGCTTCCACAAGTGTCTACGCCGCCGCAAGTGTCAGCACCACCGCAAGTGTCAGCGCCACCGTAAGTGTCCGCGCCACTGCAAGTGTCGGCGCCTCTTCAAGTACCAGCGCCGCTGCAAGGGTCGGCGCCGCTGCAAGTGCCAGCACCGTTCCAAGTGCCTGCACCACTACAAGTGTCAGCGCCGTCGTAAGTGTCTACGCCACCGCAAGTGTCCGCGCCACCGCAAGTGTCCGCGCCGCTGTAAGTGTCCGCGCCTCTTCAAGTACCAGCGCCACTGCAAGGGTCAGCGCCGCCGCAAGTGTCGGCGCCGCTGCGAGTGACAGCGCCGCTCCAAGTTCCTGCGCCGCTATAAGTGTCAGCACCACCGCAAGTGTCTACGCCGCTGCAAGTGTCGGCGCCGCTTCAAGTACTAACGCCGCTGCAAGTGTCAGCGCCGCTGCAAGGGTCGGCGCCGCTGCAAGTGTCCGCGCTGCTGCAAAGGTCGGCATCGCTACAAGCGCCAGCACCGCTGCAAGTGTCAGTGCCTACAAGTGTCCGCGCCGCCGCAAGGGTCGGCGCCGTTTCGGAAGCCAGTGTCGTTACAAGTGTCTGCTCAACTGCAAGGGTCGGCGCCATTTCGGAAGCCAGCGCCGTTACAAGCATCGGCGCCGCTCCAAGTACCAGCGCCGCTGCTAGTGTCAGTGCAGCTGCAAGGGTCGGTGCCGCTGTAAGTGTCCGCACCGTTCCAAGTGCCAGCGCCGCTACAAGTGTCAGCGCCGCTGTAAGGGTCAGCGCCGCTTCAAGCGTCAGCGCCACTACAATAAGGGTCACTACAACAATAACATTCAAGAGGTTCCCGCGAGAGTCACCACAGAAGTCCAAAATTGAGAAGTACCACTGCAAGGGTCAGCGCCGCTGCAAGGGTCACTGTAGTAATGACAGTCGAGAGAGTCAGCGTCACTGCAAGGCTTAGTGCCACTGCAAGGGTCACTGCAGAAATGTTATTCGAGAAGTGCTGCTACAGGGGTTTCGACAGAAACTCATATTGAGGAAGTAGCAACCCGAACAACTCCTCATCATGAAACATCAGTCTCTAAATGAACAACAGCACTAACACTTTACTTTCTTATACAGGTTTCCTAGTCGAGCAAGCAGGGCTCGAACAGGCGCGTTGGGACCTCCTGGGAGTTTTGGCTTGGCGGCTGAGGGACAAGGTATGTTAAGCAAGCTCAGCCACTTAGCACTATAGGATTGAGAGAATACTAGTAGGAAGACCCATAAGTCACCCAGTCCTCACACACCTCACACTTAGTCACAAGTGAAGTGAGCAGCCAAAGGGCTGGCTGCTCACAAGAAAATAACTGTGTATAAAATGATTTTAGAGGAGAGGGTCCTCTAAACCCCTCTCAAGAAAAATGATTTTAGAAGGGGGTCCTCGAGACCCCCTTCAAGCTTGCAAATATTTTAGAGGAGGTGGTCCTCGAGACCCCCCGCTCAAGTTTACAAAGTTTGTATCAAAGTTACCGTTTCAAAAGATATTTAGCAAATCAGATATTTTGTCTCCATTAGAAGACATATTTTCTTTTGAACTTTGGTCGGTGCTAGGGGGCATCTGCCAGAGGGGACAGGCAGACCTTCCTGCATGTAGGGACAAATAGTACACTGCAGACTTTGTCCCTCACCAACCCTATAAGTTTTGGCGCCAAAATTGCCAACCCAGCCTTAGTGCCCAAGTATAAATAGGACCCCTGGGCAAGGTCATAGAGAGGAAAAAGATAGACAATAGAAATTGCACTGTTACTCTGCTAAAACATCACCAGACCTACCTAAGTATTCTCTCCCTGCTCATTCTCTTAGTGCTGAGTGCCTTCTTCCTTCACTCCCCACTGAGAGCCATCACTCTCAGGTGTTTCCTTTGAGAAAATTACTATTTTTGCTGTGAAAGTTCATCTTCTTGCAGGGAGTGAGTTGAAGCTTGAGTTCCATTGTTACCATAAGGAGAAGTTTTCTTTAGAAGTTGCACCAGGAGACCTTGAAGACCTTGCAGGCAGCGTCCATTGGAGTGGGTCACGCCTCACCCTTTCAAGTTATTCATAGACCCCAGTCTCACTACCCTCCTACAATAGGAACTAGAAGGCTAGTATATATGGACAATATAAGTAATTTAAAGTATGTTTCATTTAACTATCATAAGTCTCTGGTCCTGCCACTCTCGAATGGGCCGTGACACAAAGTAATTTTAGAAAAAAAGTTGAAAACTCCCCTCCCCATTTGGACAATAATCCAGTGGTCGTGCCACTTACAAAATTAACCAACCCAACAGATTAAAACAATATAATTATTTAAGGATTTATTAGTGTGAATTAAATTAAGGATTTTAAATAAATTAAACAACCAACTTCCATATCCAACCACATCCGTCCAATATAATCCAACAAACCAATAAATGTGTATCCCGTACTCCTTCTAATTCATCTGCTCAGTTAATTCATTTCCAACAACATAAGAAATTAAATACATATGACTAATTAGCTTCAAGCCCTACATAATAACACCCAATCAATATTAACAATTTCTAACCAATTTCAAACCTCTAAAACAATACACAAACATTATTTATAATGTCAAATTAATTTCATTCTCTAAATAATAATATTCAGTAAATATTAACAATACCTATTAATATCAATATCAACTAACACCACCCAATCAATATTAACAAATAACAATACCAATCAATTGCAAGCCCTAAGCTAAAAATACCCAATCAATATTTATAATATCCAATTAATTTCAAGTCCTAAAATACCCAACTAACACCACCCCCACACACCCTACCCCCCCATGCCCCCCACCCCTACACACACACACACACACACACACTGCCACTCACCGTCCCCCAACACCACCACCCATGCCCCCCACCCCCACATACCTACACATGCACACACACACTCCTCACACTTCCACTGTCCCCCCCCCCCCCACATGCACCCACCCACTCACCCACCCACCTATACACACGTTGAAATACACACACACACACACACACACACACACACACACACACACACACACACATATACACGAAGGAAAATGGAGAGAGAGAAAAGCTGACCTGAAAATCGAAAGAGAGAGAACCGCCGCGTGAGATAGATAGAGAGTGAGAGAAAATAGAGGGAAGAGAAAACGGTAGGAAAAAAGAGGGGGTATGGTTTTTGTTAAAAGATTTCTCACGGACCTGTCAAGGTCTTTGATCATGACAACTTTCTAAAGTTGTCACGGTCAATGATTATGATAAACCTTTGTCACTGACTTGCCACGGTGAATGATCGTGACAAGGATGGCTAGCTCAAAGATGAAAATTTAGCCTTTTTGGTGTAGTGCATTTTTTTCTCTCTCAAATTTAGCAATAAATTTTCTCCAAGTGTTGAGTTGTTTCTTATTAGAAAATTTCTTTCTAAATTGTTACTCTTTATTTAGGATACCCTCCCCACCCGTGGAAGTTGTGTCCATTCGAAATAACATTCCTCCCATGGGAGCCGCTTAGAGTCGAGTTGTTGAAGACGATATCGTTCTAACTCGTTATTTGTCCCCCTCTATAATAATTGTACCAGATTCTTCGAGACGTTCTTCATTTAAGACAAGACAGCTCCAGTAGTTGCACAAAAATTTCCAATGAACGAGGAAACTGTAGGGGACTCAGTGGAGCTCTAAAAATGCCAACCCCAATTATTCCCACATTTACACCTTAGTTACCACTTGCTATTATTCCCTCAACTCCTTCAGCTCAGGTAGTGTGAAATGAACTTTGGCTTAATCAATTAATTATTCTCAATATTTATGATTTTAAAAATTTGATTGTATTTTGTATATGCAGGTAACTGAAGACCTTCCTCACTTTTGGTCCCTTTGTGGATGTGATGGTCCTCGTAAGGTATATTAATTAAGGTATACTTCACCTTAGCCTTATGCATACGGTTATAAATTTGGACCTCACGTTTGTGATACCTGCATCCGTGGTATCTCTGGATGTCTTTTTCCATGTTCGTCAAGATACCATAAAGGTATATGCCTTGTAAAAAGATTATAACTTTTAGTTTGCTTTATAATTTGTAACGTCATGTTAAGCTTCCTCTATTTGTGGTGTTTTGTCTTGTCAACAATGAGGAAATGGAGTAGACAAGTCCTCCGACGGAGGTTGATGTAACCTTTGTGGATGTTGTTCTTTCATCTATGATGGTTTGTCATTATTCAATAGAGCCTATTAGTTTAGCTCTAGAGGACACTCATGTAGATGAAGTTCAAGTTGATTTTGGGAGTATGAACATTCCCCCACCCTTAACCAATTTTCCACTTGTTTATGAAGTAGTTATCATAATTATAAAAATGCTTTTTTGTATGAATAATTTCTATTGTTGTTATAATCTGCTTGGATACAAATTAGAGAAAAAAACTCGCACACATGTTGATTTACTCTCTTTTATTGAGTAATGTTCACAAAAAGTTAATTTTTCTCCTATTTGGTGATGTACCCAACTTAGGTATATTGTATCTAAACATACACTTGCTTGGTGATCTAACCTTCTTGGTTATGGTTTATTTACAAAAACACACCTTCTTAGGGACTTGGCTCCATACTTCTCAAGGTTTTATAATTTTACCTTCTTAAAAGATGATATTTATCTAACTCTTTTGCTCTATTTTCTTTGCAACCTTTGATAGAGAATGTCCCTCCTGAAGAACCTCAGGTGGAATATCCTGTAGTTGATGTTCTTATGAAAGAAATGGAGGTTGATCACTACATGATTAAACCTAATAAAGTTCAGTCATCCGATCAAAGTGATCATGGATACATGACCGGTGTGGATAGAGAAGAAAGTGAGTCACCTATGTCAAATGTTGCACCGGATGAATACTCTCGGTAAGTACTTCAAGTAAATGGGTTTATTCAAGTCACTTTTCTCACTATATTAGATCTTTAGATTTCTTCTCATCCCAAGAGGCTCATCGGTGTTATAATGGGTGATTGACTACAAGATGCAGTGGATTTTGTGTGTGAAATTGTGAACACATCAAATTATGTCTTAGAAAGATCAAATCTTAATCATCGTTTGGGTACCCTCAAAGATCTGAGGAAGGATGGGCTTAATTTCTTATGGCTCATTAAAAGTCTGAAGTACCTCAAAGATCCCTACATGATGACCTATCGTGCTCAATATCTCAAAAATATTGACGATTTGTGGATTAAAGAAGGAAAAAGGAGGGAGCTTAATCCTAAAATTGAAGAAAGTGCACAAGAGGTGAAGGAGCAAAAAAATCTTTGGTCATGGCAAAGAATAAGCATGTAGATAATCCGAACCTAAAGGAAAAAGTTGAATCGAATATTTCTTTTATGACCCTATCTACGGGGTCCACCCTTGTCTACTCTACTCCTGGTCTGCCATAATTTAAATGTTATTTAGATGATGTATCTTCATCCTCGTTGATTTATAGACGATCTCCTTCTTTTTTTCGTCCTATTTGAGCCTAATGGCAATGCTAAAACGTAATGAAAAAATAACCTTCTTTCCCTTAATCTCCATTGTCCCATTATCTTTGATGTACTTGATATTTTAGTGGTAAGTGGAGGGGAAAACTTGCATTGCATATAAACATCATCTCCCAAGGATGACGTTATAAGTACAATCAATGTCCACCCCAAGAAACTCTATTAGCTTCGAGATGTTCCTAGTTCGGACTGGCGGGACCACCTTTCCCAGTGGTATAGTCATCTTTCCAATGAAACCGACCAAAGAGATGGTCACTTCATTTAATTCCTCCATCTTGAGATTAAGTTTATTGAACATCTCCAAATACATAACCTGAGAGGAGCTTCCTTGACCAACTAGTAACTTATCCACATCCTAGTTTATAAATCCTGAAGGTAATTACTAGTGCATTATGATGTGGATTCCTAACTTCAATGAGGTCATCCTCAGTGAAGATTATGTGCTTATTGTAATTTATGTCTTTCGAGCATTGACGTTTTCCCTCTGAACGCTTGACAAGGTTGATTTGGAAGGCTTCCATCAATGCGGTTACTATTTTAGTTTCATCCAAATAAAATTTCCTTGGATCTACTAAGGACTTGAGGCATTGTGGATGACAGTGAAATCATATCCTAATTCTTCTTCTAGGGTATTTTCTAGATTCTAGTCGATGTTAATGATGACTTTGGCCCCTTTTTTCCACATATTTAGTCAAATGGATGGCTTAAGCCAATTCTTACATATGGGACTTGAGGGACTTACAGTTCTCCATTTTATGTCCATTCTATTTTGGGTGCGCACACCTCCGTTTATTATTTCTCTTCGTTGGGTCTCCCCAATTTTCTTTGGCCATTTGAGGAACTACTGGTCCTTGATTTTGCTCTAGGTCTTGTAAATAGCCTCCTTAAACATGGTGATGATCGCTTGAAAAGCCTTAGTAAGATTTTCCTTATCCCTATTCTTTGATCTCCCGCTCTGATTTTCCCCATCTCTTAGGGGTATTATCCTTATCGATGCTATTAGTTGCCTTTAGGCATTCATTGTCATTGTGGGTGTCGACGACCACGTATTTCACCTTAGCATATTTTTTTATGTGATACATGAGGTCGTCAATGGTATTCTCCTCGTTCTGAGTGAGGGACTAATGTAACATAGGGCCACTAGGAAACTTATCTTTAATGAGGCCATAATGACCTATTCGTAGTAATCCTCAATTACGTTGTAAGTTTTCCAATACCGATTAGCATACTCCTACATGGTTTCCTGGGGCCTCTTTCTCATAATGAGGAGAGAATCCATTCTCTTTACATGTTCACTACTGGTGATAAATTGAGCGGTGAAGGCTTCACGAAGATTATTAGAGTTATTGACTGGCCTATGTGGCAACTTATCAAAACATCTTTGCTCGGCATCCCCCAGGCTGAAAGGAAATATGCGATGAATAAGAGCATCGTTATGGTTTCATAAGGTCATGGTCTGCCTGTATTAGTGTACATGATCAATGGGGTCGATCTTACCATCATATATTTTGAACCTGGGAGTTGTAAACTTCTTAGGGGGCCTCTCTCTTCAATTGCCCCTGAAAAGGGGGACTACATTTAGGTGATGAGAGACCCCATGTCCAATTCCTTAGTGGTTTTATCCCCACAATTATCGGGGTGTTGATCCATCTTTTTCCTAACGAGATTGATGATATCATGTATACAATTTCCTACATCTTGATCTCATCTTGTCGGATGAATCTCGTGCTTGGAGTTCTTCTGATCGTGACATAAACTCCTTACTAGTCTATAAATTCTACTTGCTTAAGAACTAGATGTCTGTCAATGGTGCTTACATTGATTTCCATGGAACTCTCACTCCATCCTTTCCAGATGTCGCTAAAGACATGAAATTTCCTCCTCTTAGAGGCATGTGGCCTCCTCTTGCTAGAGGAACTGCAGTTCATATGCATCGAACAGCTGTGGGATCTGAGTGGATCTAGGTTACTCGTTTCTTTTCTCAGACTATTGCTCTTATGGGAGATAGTGAGCATGAGGATCACTCGACTCCTATTGGGGTAGAATTAGAACATTACGCTGTCGGAAGCCCATCTTGCTAGTTTCCATTAAACGACAGAGGTGCACTATGCGAGTGAGCCATGGATATTTATTGGATTTAACTGAATTAGGAAGAGAAAACTCATTTCCCACTGATGGCGCCAATTGTATATGAAATTATCCTATAATAAATGATCCTAAATAATTAATTCCACACTGAAGAAAACCAATCTCATAAAATAAATATTTACGTGGTTCAATAATGACCTACGTGTATGGGATGTTTCACTTTTATTATTATTATTATTATTATTATTATTATTATTATTATTATTATTATTATTATTATTATTATTATTATTATTATTATTATTGTTGTTGTTGTTGTTGTTGTTGTTGTTGTTGTTGTTGTTGTTGTTGTTGTTGTTGTTGTTATCTTTTTCTAATAAAAATAAATACATGTCCCATTTTTTGGGGGTTAGGGTTATATTTATGGGGGGAAGATAGGGTCCAGTGAAGGGCTTTCTTGCTTGTTAATGAATTCGTCGCTTTATTATGCTCATCCTTCCTTGATATCCATGCAGGTGGAAATGTCATTTGTGGTTATCTCTAGTTGCGATCCTCTACCCAATAATTCTTTGTCGGTTTTTATCCTGCTCGAGTTGTTCGAATTATTCCCTAATAGATCCCAAAACAGTCTAAACCTATTTATAACAAATATATACAACCTTAACATGATTTAAAGGGGTACTTTTCATATATGAATCAAGAACCCTAGTTTTATGAAATATCATCAATTAGTTTAGGTTTCACATCGAATTATCCAATTAGCATGGGGCTTCTACAAGATTAACAATATAGAATCAAGATTTAACAATTTTATAACAATCCTAACTTGGATTCATAATGAAATAAACCAATTCCATATTATGTCATTAACATGGTTATTTACACAATTATGTTAATTACAAATTAACTAATTTAATCCCAAATCAAATTTATATTTGGATTAGGTTTAGATTTCAATGAATAGAGATATTCGAGCACAAAAGCAATCATAACCCAACTCTAAATAAACTTGCCTTATTCAAACATTTGAAGATAACTATTCCAAGATCCTCCAAATCCCTCATCTCTTCTGGAGTTCTTTCTCTGTAGTCTCAAGGTGCCTCCCAAACTATAATATGTGACTTAAATAATCCCTAATTACTTAATAAAACCCTTTAATCCCGAAATTATACTTGGTACCTAAGTGGACCTCACCTAAAAGAGACCAAAATCACCTCCGAATGACTTAAAACAGTTGCCCAAGCCCTATAACAACCCAGTAGGCCTAAAACCTATCATTTAAATATAAAAATGGACATTCTAAACGTTCCAAAAGTTGAATCCAAAATATTTTAAATCAAGTAACTAACAACTTAGTAAGTTAATAATCAACCAGTACAAGTCCAAATATCAATTATTTAATTAATGAATTATCATATATTATGTTTGATTTTAATTATGAATCAAATAAGACATAAAAATGTAAATAGTGACATGTCCAGTCATAACAAACACACATAATTAATATTTTTCTTTCACAGTTATAAAATGCACATAAAAATACGGGATATTACAATTTGCCCATTTAATCATGTTAATATTGTATACATTTGTTAGAAATACGCTTGGATTGTTATTGGGACAATTATATATGAAGGAGGTTAGGTTTGCAACTAATTTAGGAGCTTGGAGGTCTTTGATGAAGGTTTTTGAGGTCAAAACCCATAGGTAGAAGAAGGGCCTTTGTACAGGTACCATCGATTGATCGGCCCTGAATCTCGATTAATCGACCCTCCCCCAGGATTGTAAAAAATTAAGTTATGAACACGTGGCCATTGGTTTTGTATTCTTTGGATATTTTTTAATTTATTACGAATATTTTACCAATAGTGAGTATAAATGAAGTTCTAGGTTTGTGATTTTGGTTTGGGTTTTATGTTGTGATTGGTTGGTTGGAATTTGGGGAATAGGGATAGGTTAGTTTGTTTTTTAGGTTATTTATATTAGAATAAGTTAAAGTATATTATTATTTGAAGTTATGGTTTGGGTATTTGGATAGTTGGTTATTTTGACATCGTTGGATTTGTAGGGTTTAAATTGATTATGAGATGTGAGTTATAAATTCAAGAGTAGGATGAATTATTTTACGGGCCAATGAAATCTTACAGAATTGGGTCAGATAGTCGGGTTTGATAGGGTCATTGTGATATATATTATTAGGATGCTTATCCTTTGAGGAGACTAGGATTAAGTCAAAAACCCTAGAGTGGGGTAGTTAGTATATTTGATGTTCTTATAGAAGTTAGGTGTAGATGAAAACTATGCACGTGGCCTTGGGATATCGGATTAGGGTTATATGAGATTATCTATAGTTACTGTGCATGTTTCTAGTGTAAGTTAGGTGTGTGACTATACCTAGAATTTTGAAAGCCTTGGGAGGTAGGACTAGTGATGTATAGAATCGGATAGGGGTAATGTGTGTATTATTATCTAATAATATTGATATTATCTGTGATACGGTAGTGATAGGTCTATATGTTTTTCCTTGATTCAACACGTTAGTGAGGGATATATGTGCTGGTGTGTTTTATGTACAATGTATATCATGAGTGATTACTCTCAGGTGGCGTACTAGAGTGGATATCCTTTATGGGTAATGTACGGCGTCGATCGCACTTATACCCCGGTGATAGAGGTGGGCTTTACCTTCAACACTACTACATACATACCCGTGTCCCCCCCCCCCCCCCCCCCCCGGGGGGGGGGGATGCATGAGGGTTGTCGTCATATAGTCTTTGGATATGAGATTCATGGTCATCGTATAGTCTTAGGTATGGTAGTCTATGTGGTTAATGGGAAAGTGTAGTGATTATCCCTTCTTGATGCTTTGAGGTTATATGGGTGGGATTACCTATAACTATGCCTAGTACACGCGAGTGATCCCTGAAGGCAAAAGAGATAGGACTTCATTATGTTCAACAATACGAGTAGCCAATTTACTTGTACATGGCGGGGGATCTACCTATGTGTTGATATTAGATGTATAAATTGTCTTACTCCTACCATATGTGATTGTATGTTTTGCTACTATAGATAGTTGTAATGATTTATGCGTTATACTAGAGTTGTATATGATTTATAGTAGGGATTCATACTTACATGATTATAACTCGGTAATCTTATTTTTCATATAATAGAGGTGTGTATTATATTAGAGCATGAGTAGCCCTGGATTGATAGACTTGAGATATAAGACTGTTAATAGTACCTTGGTTATTTAGCAAGATGTACTTTAGGTTTGAGACAAATGTACAATATGTGATTCATAATGTAAGAGATTAAACTAATATTGTGATAGTAAAGAATAAAGAATTAACATATAAACTTTATTCATATGGGTTGCATATAGGTTTGGGATTAGAACCGCATGTTACTTTAGGTTGTTGGATTGACAGAAATATATGTAGTTATATTTTAGCCAAAATTCAGTTATAATCCTATTATTCATAAACTTTATTTTTACGTTGTTGTTATATCTATTTTCACATGTCTTAGGTTGTAGTTGTGTCCCTCCCGAGGGGTGTTTAGGGGGTCGATGGGGGTGTGCTCCGGAGGTGGATCCTTCTTCCTTCACCTTTTGGCATGCGCGCTAGATTGTGTCCTTCATCGGTGCGCTCGACCGTCTTCGATGTGGGGTGATATGTAGAGATAGAGTTGCCAACCTATTTTTAACAAAACAGGCATGCTGTATCCTCTAGAGAACGGCATCAAGGACAATACTGATGCCTGCAAAACTAAGCAGTTCAAGGGTCGTCGGGACTAAGTTACGGAATGGGAAGGTGTAAGGAACCCATCCCGCCCTTTCGATCTCTCATGGGCATGTGTTAATATTCTCATGTAAAACTCGGTGATGTGTGTGCTTATGTGCATAATATAAATGGAGGATGGAATCGCTTGACTCGCGTCATGGATAAAGGCGGAGCGAGGTCATCCATAAGACTATTTCCAAAATAGTTATTAAAAAGAAAATGTAAATGTTTGTCAATTCACAAATCGCTATAGAGAAATGATTGCGTATATCAGACAAGACACAAGCAAGCATATAAAATATATATACCATGAATATATGACAAGAATAAATTACCAAATGTATGTGGCACGACTCAAGTCAAGGGATTTACCCAAGACACCTACGTAGCCCAGGGGCATCAAAGTCCACATGGTTCGAAGACAATATGAGGTGGAGTTTAACCTATAAATCCAACTAGAGACTTTATTATATGTGTGTGTGTAGAAAAATGTGTTTTAGTGTGAGAAAAAGTGATGAGAAATCCCCGTTTGAAATTTACAAGTGAACCCTCTTTTTCTTGTCATTGGGTTTTTTCTATGAAAATGTAATTATGTGCGAATACTAATAATAACGAGTTTGAAATTAAGATGTGTGATGTAATGAACTAAATTACTAAAGCAAAAATGAAATAAGTAGTCCAAAATTAAGAGAATTTAAAGACAAAGGGTAAGAATTAGACCTCCTTGAGAAGACTTCACGTGGATATCGATTGTTGATGCGCTGATCTCAAGATGAAATGATGGTGGTTTAAGGAGGTGGGTGGGAATTTTCTCAAAATAGTGTGAAAAGGATGGAAGGAATGTGGGAAATGAGCTTTTAAAGAAAGAACAACTATGAATACGAGGGAATTCTCTTTCAATTGCTGAGAGGGATGTTCAGGGGTGCTTTTCAAAGTGAGGTCATGGCCTCTATTTATGGGGCCAAGGGGGTACTGATCGGCTTGATCCTAAACTTGTCTATTAACATAGAACCCTAGACACATTGTCAATAAGTAGGGTCCTAGTATTTCCAATTGCCAATTGGAAGTTTGAGCCAAGATTCATTGAGATTTTTCTAAGACGAGGAAGTTGACCAAAGTCGCTACGAGGTCTGAGAGCGCCCTGTGGCCTCCAGATTAGTTTTCAAAGTAAAACGGACTGTTCACTCGAATCTTAAGGCCGATTTGTGCATGGGGTGAACCATTTGAAAGGATATTCAGATCCCTTCTTAGATTCATTGATCTTCCTCTTTGGCAAAGAAGTTAAGCGGAGTCAAACGGGGCCCGATAGCGCATGGTGGCCTCTAGATCGATACTTGGGGTATGACCTAGGATTTGCGGTCAATGAGGTAGTGCTAGGGACCTAAAGAGGTGCTTAAAAGGGTCCTAGGATGGTGAATCTATAGTAGTAGTTTCTACAGGCTTCAGTTCATTGGAGGGGAATCTCTAGCGGCATTATACTCTTCCTTCCTAGGATATAGGAGTTGAGCAGGTGTACCTCACCCACTGTATGTATTTATTTGTATTCAAAAGGACGGTGTATACTATAGTTTGTTTTCTTTATTATTCCAAGTTAGATGTTGTATGAGATACATTTGTATTCCATAGTTAGGTTATTACATTGGCAATGATTGGTATTAGAGACGGTTTATTTTGTTCAACATTTGTTATCTCTCATTATATTGTTTGTTTAGTTTTATGTATTACGTATGCTAAGAATGTTACCATTTTTTTATTCCCATTATTTTTGTATTAGACCTAATGAATCTATCTATGAATTGTACGGGGTGTCATAATTCCTACCAAACATCTGGTGTACATCAACTTGAATTCCTCATCCTCTCTTATTTCCTTTCTCGTTTGAGATTCTACCTCCTCATAAAAAGTAACCACTATATGTTCCTTGTGATTTGGTAGAGGGTTGTTATTGACATTACCTTGATGAATCTTCAAGGTTCCAGCTAACATGTGCTTGTTAATGATTATCCTCAAAGTGAAACATGAGACTATTGAATGATAAACACATTAATGTATGTGGAAACACTTGGGGTCAGAGTGCACTTATGTGTAAGGAGCATAAGGAGGAGAGTTCATTGGTGGAAAAATAAGACAATCTATTACCATGGTCTTATAACAACTTATTTCCTCCTAAACGGAATAGTTCAATGAGGGTGGATCCTCTCGATCAAACTTTCTCTCATTTTTCTTTCTCTTTCCTTCATCATTAGCTCAAGATTCTTCGTCTCCCTTTGTATAGTTCACCAATGGTGACTGGCCTCCTCTACCTTCTATGCTCGCCTTCTATTTCCATGTGACATTAGGCATAATGGGATTAGGGAAAATAATTAATGGGATGTTTCGGGCATCCTTAGTTAAAGACTTAAATGTACATTCTCTGGTCTCATTTATCAATTGAAAAATGTACTCTAATAGTAACCTATCAGCGCATATTTGAAGAATCTTAATATCCCTGTAATATTCTATAATGTCCAAATATCATTCTATAAACCTTCTGATATGAGTCATCAATTCCTCCCTTAACCTTTTATTCTCCCAATCATTTTGGGCCAGTGTAAACTCATCATTTGGATAAATATTTTCGCGATAAATTGAACGTGCATGTCCTCCCATGTAGCCGCATTCCTTAGGGCTAGGTGAGAGTAACCCCTGAAATCTTTTCCAGTAAGAGATTTGGAAAACTCCCTCAGCCAGATCTTTTTGTTATTGCAGTGTGCCCCTAAGTTATTGATAAAATATATGTTCCTTCAATTCCCCTCATTTTTCATTAAATTTCTTAAATATTGAGAGTACGTACCCCCCAGGGTATGACTCATTGTTGCACTCCTTTGGGTAAGAAGTAGGGAAATTGTCGTAAATGGACGTTGTATAACTATGAGTTTGTGAGGACAAAATCATCATTTTCATCTGCTCTTTATTGACCTCTTTAATATTAAAGGATAATGAGGCAGTTGACTCCATTGACTTGGCTTTTGGCAGAGCAACCTCAGTTAAGGAATTGATAGTAATAAGTGCTTTAAGGATTGGTGTAGCAACAGGAGAAAGATTGGTCACCAAGCTACCAATAAGTCTCGAAGGTGGAACGAGTATTCCAATCAAAGGATCATCAAGTGGTTCTACTGGAGTAGCTAAAGAACTTGGGTTCATCGTTGAACCAAACATTGCCATTTCAGACTATGTTTTCAAAAAGTTCATAAATTTTGACATGAGGCTAGTCATTTGGTTGGACCCCATAATAGTGCTCATGGAGGGTTGTCCCGCACCAACATTCCCCATAACAGTGGGGTTTAGAGGAAGCTTAACACAGGAGTAATCTGTTCCTCCTCATGTTGAACATCATTGAAAAGACTATGCTTACACTACAAAAAAATGGGTATTAGGGATGGTAAAAATCCGTCCCTAAAGGCACCAAAACCATCCCTAAAGAGTATTTGGGATGGATTTTGCAGCGGAAGAAACCCGTCCCTTATACTAGGCGTCATAAATATTTTAGGGTTAATTCATGGATGCTCTACATTTGGCATTAGGGACGGATTTTTTCGTCCCAAAAACAGTCCCACAAAACATTTCTCGCTCCCGCGAGTAGTATAAGGGATGGTTTATCCGCCCCTAGTACTACTCAGATTCTGCCAACTGCAATTAGGACGGTTTAGAATCGTCCCAATTGATAACCCAATTAGGACAACCCAACCGTCCCAAAAGGTATTCTCAGTTAATACAAATGGGTATTAGGGACGGATTATAACCATCCTTAAAGGTATTCTCAATAATAAAAATATTGTTATAAACAATTATATTATTATATCTTTTATGCTGCAATAATACATGACGTCTAATTTGCATTATAAGTCAAATCATCCAATCATAAACGCAGTATTTTAAGTGCATTCATTGTAACACGTATCCAATAAAAAATTCTTCCATTAAACTACATCCAAGTCGAAATATTTAAATGAGGACATAATCATACTAATTAATAAGAAATACAATTGTCAAAAGAAAACTCGTCCCTAAATTCAGATAATAAACATAGTGGCCACACTAAAAAATCTTTTCTCAATGTCACATATAGTAGGGATGCTCAAAAACATGTCTCTTCAACTTCTTGTGCATAACCTACAATCAATAAATAATAATTTTATCAAAATAATACTATATAAAATTAAATATTCAAATATATTTGTCAATCGTATCAACTCTTTAAAATTTTAAAAAAAATTCGACACAATCTCCTTTGTTTATACATGAAAACCAACTTGTTTAACAAACACAAAATCCCCCACGGCCATAAAAAAATTGAAAACAACTATCTCGCATATCAACAACTATTTATAATTTTTACAAAATTCGGAAGAGGCTCCTTTGTTTATACATAAAAACCATCATGTTTAACCAACACAAAAGCCCGCACGGCTATAAAAAAAATTGAAAACAACAATCACGTATATCAACTCTTTACAATTTTTTTAAAAATCGACGGAGCCTCCTTTGTTTATACATGAAAACCATCATGTTTAATCAACACAAAAGCCCGCACGACCATAATTTTTTTAAAAATAGCAATCTCGGATATCAGCAACAACAATAAATCAATAATCAACCTGGCGCAAACCTTTGATTTCTTCATGTGTTCCAAATGAATAAAATATAATGCTGAACTGTTATCCTGCAAAAAATATAAGACACAAAACAAAAATGATATTAGTAATCAAATAATGTTTAAACCTAAGTTAAAATCTTTATCGTGCGAGGTGCTCGTGTCAGTTCCTACGAGTTACATTGGTCCCGTGAGAGGTGTTCGTGCATCTTACGGGACCGTTTTGAAGTTGTTTTACATTTTCACCCTTCGACGACGTGTTTTTAAGCCCAAGTCTAACTATTTGCAAATTCTCATCGTATACTCAAACTGCGAGTCTCGTGCATACACAGTCAGTTCTTACGAGTTACATTGTTCATGTACGAGGTCCTCGTGCGTCTTAAGGGACTGTTTTGTGGTTGTTTTACATTTTCACCCTTCGCCGACATATTTTTAAGCCTAAGTCTAACTATTTGCAAATTCTCATCATATACTCAAAATGCGAATCCCGTGAATATGAAGTCGATGTCTACAAGTTACATTGGTCCCGTGTGAGGTGTGTGTGTGTCTTACGAGACCGTTTTGTGGTTGTTTTACGTTTTCACCCATTGACGGCATGTTTATAAGACTGAGAGTAACTATTTGAAAATTCTCGTCATATACTCAAATCGGGAGTCCAGTGAATACAGGGTCAATTCCTATGAGTAACATTGGTCCCCCACTAGGTGCTCGTGCTTCTTACTGGACCGTTTTATGACTGTTTTATGTTTTTATCCTTCAACAACATGTTTTTAAGCGTAAGTCTAACATTTTACAAATTCTCATCATATACTCAAATTGAGAGTCTCGTGAATTTGCGATCCATTCATACGAGTTACATTGGTCACGTGCGAGGTGCTCATGCCTTATACGAGACCGTTTTGAGGTTGTTTTACATCTTCACCCTTCAACGACATAATTTAAAGCCCAACTCTAATTTTTATAAATTCTCATCGTATACTCAAACTGCGAGTCCCGTGACTACGCGATCGGTTCCTACTAGTTACATTGGTCCTATATGAGGTGTCCGTGCCTCTTACAAGATTATTTTGTGGCTGTTTTATGTTTTCACCCTTCGATGGCTTTTTTTAAGCCCAAGTCTAACTTTTTACAAATTCTCGTCGTATACTCAAATTCGGAGTCCCGTGAATACGCGTTCTATTTGTACGAGTTAAATTGGACCCGTGTGAGGTGATCGTGCCTCTTATGGGACTGTTTGGTAGTTGATTTACATTTTTACCCCTTAACCGCATTTCTTTAGCCTAAGTCAAACTGTTTACAAATTTTCATCGTATTCTCAAACTGGGAGTCCCGTGACTATACAGTCCATTCGTACGAGTTACATTGGTCCCGCGCACCTCGTGTTCAGCTCTCACGGGATAGTTTTGTGGATGTTGTACGTTTTCATCCTTTTACGACATATTTTTAAGCCTCAATATTACGTTTGGAAAATTTTCTTCGTATACTCAAATCGGGAGTCACGTGAATACGTGGTCAGTTCCTAAGAGTTACATTGGTCCCGTACGAGGTGCTCGTGCCTCTTACCGGACCGTTTTGTGGCTATTTTACATTTTCAAGCTTCAATGACATGTTTTTAAGCCTAAGTCTAACTTTTTGCAAATTCTCTTCATATACTCAAACTGAAAGTCCCGGGAATACGCGATCCATTCGTACGAGTTACATTAGTCCCGTGTGAGATGCTCGTGCCTCTTACAAGACCATTTTGTGGTTGTTTTATGTTTTCACCCTTCGACGGCATTATTAAAGCCAAGTTTAATTATTTGGAAATTCTCATCATATCGTCAAACCGAGAGTCCCGTGAATACGCGATCGGTTGCTATGAGTTACATTGGTCCCGTGCAAGGTGCTCGTGCCTCTTATGGGACCATTTTGTGGTTGTTTTACATTTTCACCCTTCGACGACATGTTTTTAAACTCAAGTCTAATTATTTGCAAATTCTCATCGTATACTCAAACAGCGAGTCCCGTGAATACGCGATCGATTCTTACGAGTTACATTGGTCCCTTGCGAGGTGTCCATGCCTCTAACGAGACCATTTTGTGGTTGATTTATGTTTTCAACCTTTGACGACATGTTTTTAAGCCCGAGTCTAACAGTTTGCAAATTCTCATCGTGTACTCAAACCGGGAGTCCTGTGACTATACGGTCAGTTCCTACGAGTTACATTGGTCCCGTGTGAGGTGCTCGTACCGCTTATGGGACCGTTATGTGGTTGTTTTATGTTTTCACCCTTCGACATAATATTTTTAAGTCTGAGTCTAACTGTGTGAAAGTTATCATCGTATACTCAAACAAAGAGTCCTGTGAATATGCGATCCCTTCTTACGAGTTACATTGGTCCCGTGCGAGGTGTTTGTGCCTCTTACGGGACAATGTTATGGGTTTTTTATGTTTACATCCTTTGACGGCATTTTTAAAGCCTAAGTCTAACCTCAAACCAGGAGTATAATGACTACGAGGTCAGTTCCTACGAGTTACATTGATCTCATGCGAAGTGCCCATGCCGCCTACGGGACTATTTTGTGGCTATTTTAGGTTTTCAACCTTCGACGACATTTTTAATGCCTAAGTCTAACTTATTGAAAATTCTCATTGTATACTCAAACCGAGAGTCTCGTGAATACGCGGCCCATTCGTACGAGTTACACTGGTCTCGTGCGAGGCGCTCGTGCCTCTTATAGGATTGTTTTATCGTTATTTTACGTTTTCACCCTTCGACGATATTTTTAAAGCCAAGTATAATTATTTGAAAATTCTCGTTGCATACTCAAATTAGGAGTCTAGTGAATATGCGGTCGGTTCTTATGAGTTACATTAGTCCTGTGCGAGGTGCTCGTGCCTCTTACGGGACTACTTTATGACTGTTTTACATTTTCACCCTTTGATGGCATATTTTTAAGCCTAAGTCTTAGCTTTTTGTAAATTCTCATCGTATACTCAAACTGCGAGTTACGTGACTACGCGATCAGTTCCTACAAGTTACATTAGTCGCGTGTGAGTTGTTCGTGCCTCTTACGGGACCATTTTGTGGTTGTTTTATGTTTTCACCCTTCAACATTTTTTTAAGCTCAAGTCTAATTTTTTGCAAATTCTCGTTATATACCCTAACCGCGAGTCCCGTGAATTCAAGGTCTATTTGTACGAGCTAAATTAGTCCCATTCGAGCGTCTCGTGCCTCTTACAGGATCGTTTTATAGTTGATTTATGTTTTTACCCCTTGATCGCATTTTTTTAGCCCAAGTCTAATTGTTTAAAAAATTTCGCTGTATTCTCAAGCTGGGATTCCCGTGACTACGAGGTCCATTCGTACGAGTTACATTTGTCCCGCGCTCCTCACACGTGGCTCTAATGGGACCGTTTTGTGGTTGTTTAACATTTTCATCCTTTGACGACATATTTTTAAGCCTAAGTGTAACTTTTGGTAAATTCACGTCGTATACTCAAACCGGACGTCCCGTGAATACGCAGTCTATTCCAACGAGTTATATTTGTCCCGTGCTAGGTGGTCGTCCCTCTTACGGGACCATTATGCGGGTGTCTAATATTTTCACCCTTCGATAACATATTTTTAAGCCTAAGTCTAATTGTGTGCAAATTGTCATCGTATACTCAAACTAGGAGTCCCGTGAATACACGGTCCCTTCTTACGAGTTACATTGATCCCGTACAAGGTGCTCCTGCCTCTTATGGGATTGTTTTATGGGTGTTTTACATTTTCATCCTTTGACGGAATTTTTAAAGCCTGTGTCTAACTTCAAACCAGGAGTCCAGTTACTAAGCGGTCAGTTCCTTCGAGTTACATTGGTTATGTGCGAGGTGCTCGTGCCTCTTACGGAGCCGTTTTATGGTTATTTCATGTTTCAACCTTTCATGACATTTTTAAAGACTAAGTCTAACTTTTTTCAAATTATCATCGTATACTCAAAACGAGAGTCCCCTGAATACGCGATTGTAATACCCCATATTTTTGACTATATTTATTTTTGGGATTAATTAATTAAATGAGAAATAATTGGAAGTTAATCCGGATAAAATATTAGCGAGATGTGAGTTGGTATTTGACTATATTGAGTATATATGATGTTATATGAATATTGAATTATGAAATCTGTCGTGAGATTGATATACGGCAATTTGGTCATTTTATTGGGACGCGTGAGACAGTCGCGTCAGGATATAATTATTTTATTTATAAAAGTGAATTTAAATTCTATTAACCGTATGGTCGTTTTGAGTGCGCCAACGCGTCCGTAAGGGTCGAGATAGTCAGAAAACACTAGCTGGGGGTTTAGTTTGGGTCCCGGGGTATTTTTAGGCCATACCGGCATCTTATAAGGGTAGTTTGGTAATATTGTATTTTTGGGAATTAATAATGACGAAAATTAGGAGTCTTTATCTGATTGGGAATAGACCCACTAAACCCACTAACCAACCCTTAATGACCCAATAAGCTACGGGGGTTATCAATTAGGTTTCCAAAACATTCCCAAAGAAAACCCTAGCCACCATTGAAGATAAGCTTGGAGAGAGAGAGATAGAAGGGAATTCTGCAGAAGAGCTCCATCAAACCAACACCAAATTCAGAGCCACTAGAGGCAAGTGGTTTAATTTGATTTAATTCAGAGAATGTTTCTTCCATGTTAGATAAATTGTCAGATTTACATTTATTATTGGAAGTTAAATAAAAACCCATGTTAATTGAACTTAGGACTTGAATTTTGAGGACAAATTGCATGTAGAATAGTATGGAGATGATTATTCTGATGTTATAATATGTTGGATGTAACAAAAACGGATCTAGAATGGACTTATTGAGAATTTAAAATTCTAGGGTTTATGTTCTTGAAAGTTTGGGGAAAAGGGTAGAGATTTGATGAATTAATGATGTTTAGGACGTGTAAATTCCTTAAAAGATGTTATTATATGATCTTAGTATGTTTTAGGATGATTGGAGACCTTAAAACATTGTTGGGATGAATTTTGGATGAGATTAGAAGTGTAGAAATTGGTGAAAAACGAATATAGAATTTCTGGGCTTGAAACTGGTCGTTCGTTAGAAGACCTCCCGAGGTCGTTCGAACGAGCTTCTAACGAGTTGACCAGTCGCTTCTAACGAGGGGCAGTCTCGTTCGATAATCTCGTTCGAACGATATCTCGTTAGATAGCCCAGTTCGTTCGAATGAAATCTCGTTCGAACAGCCTCGTTCAAACGAGACTTCTAACGAGCTGGCAGTTTAGGCCTTTTGGACTGTTTTGATTTTGGGAGTCCCGTAAACTTGTTCGAGGATAGAGATAACATTCCTTTGATGGTGTATCGGAATACTTGGGACATTTGGGATATAATGAGGAGTAAATTATATAAGTGTGGATCAAATCAAATAGACATTTGAGTCGAGACGTGAGTGCCTACTACGACATGAGAATAATTTATGGCGCGTATAAATATGGACCGGGATTATATAAGTTGTATATATATTAAGTTGGTACGAGAATGCGATAAGTACTACAATTAAACTACGGTGATTACTAAGATGTGTGCTTACTTAGTATTGGTATATGATTTGTGTGTATGACATACCTACCATACTTGCTATCACGGGAGGTTTGCGTTCGCTTAGGGCCCTCTAATCCTTGTGTTGCCCGGATTTAGACTGGTTACCTGGATGAACATAGGTCAGAGAAAGACTTATTGGGATGTTAATAAGTCCGCTGATCGTGGGAGCGTAGGTATGTGCGTGACCCATGTGATGTGACTGTGTTCGCCTCCATTATTTGTGATGTTGTTATCTGAGAACGATTCCTGAGAGATTCGGAATGCGTGATCCTTATGTACGTGATGTACCGGGATGGATAGCAGAGTATGTGTGCACTACAGCTTAGGCTCAGAGTGCTTGTATTGTATATTTATTGACGTAATGATATACACTTAGTAAAATGAGAACTTTAATATGGCATTGTGTGTATAACTATGGAATAACAAAATGAATGATCTATAATGAGTTGTATTACTTTTACGTGAGAACCTGAATTTACGTTAAGCCCCTACTTAATTGCGAACGTTATAATGTTAATGGAAATCGAGTAATAAGGGTAGAACCTATGATAGTCTAGCAAGAGATGATGTTACTTAGCTAGTGGGTTGTGTCATTTTAGATGGGTACTTACGTTAGGAGTGCACAGTTAGACGAGAGGTGAGAATTTCATGTGAGTGCACGTCCTAACATGTACTTTGCATTTAATGTTTTAAATATTTTTAAAGCACTTGCAGGTTTTTAAAATATCTCCACATTCGGGCTCTGACCCGTTTGCTTTCAAATCTATTTTTGTTGTAAAACCATTTTAGGTGCCCAGCCACAAGGACACCATGCATAGGATACTCATTCAGGTGACGAGCTGTAGCTGTTTGTGGAAGCTACAGGGATTTGCTTTTAGACGCTTCTATCATTTGGATTCCATGTTTAGTATTCCTCAGTTTTAGGGCATGTTGCCCAGTTACATTAGAGTTACATTTTCCATTTCAGTTTCCAGATTTTGGCATGTATTGATTCAGTATTCAATTTAATTAATTCAGTTGTGGATTTGTAGTGAGGAGTTTTCCTCCAGACTTTATTTGCATTATGTGATGGTTATTCTATTTACTTCGGTATGGTGAATGGTGTTATTATTCTTCATTACACTTGTTGCATGTTAATCAGACTTTAATTAAAATTTGGCAACTTACTTTTTAAATACTAGGTGGTTAGTAATAATAAAAATGTTTTCGACAGTGATGCTATTAGCTGATCCAACTTGGCATTTTGAATTAATTTAATAAAGGAGTAGCTACCCGGTATTTAATTAGTCGGGGTGTCACAGGTGGTATCAGAGCATCAGGTGCTAGTGTCCTTTAGGATCTGTACGGCTTACTTTGTTTCCGCTGAGCTTTCTTTGATATAGAGCCCTAAATATTAGGAATGTTGTGTTCATCTCTGTACATTGGGAATTCGTACTTCCGCGGTTTGTTTATTTGAATGAAGAACTCGTCCAAATTTACTTAAATTTTCAGATGGACCGTCAAGAAGATCTAGCTCAAACGGTTAAGGGAATCAACGGGCAAGATCGACTCACACCTCGGGTATCCCCGGAAAGAATATCAACCGCCGAGTTAGCGGGTATCGTGGCACAAGCAGTTACCATTGCAATTTTACAATACCAAGAACGCAGCATTCAACTTAAAGGAGGCAAAAGACCTATAGAGGTTAGCCAAATGCATGTGAATAAAGCTGACAAATGTGCCAGGACCCCGAGAATTCGACAACAAACTACCCAAGACCGAGTCGGTTATAATCAACAACGTGGTAATATTAAGCATTTTTGAAAGAGGAATAAAGTTCCAAGTCTGCAAGGACGACACCATCAGCAGCAGAGTCAGAGGGGGAGTAACTTCAGAAGCTGATGTTTTGTGTGTGGCACACATGGCCATAAACGCCAGGATTGCCCAGAGGGTGTTAGGGTTCCCCAGCAGCAGGGTGCCCGTAATGATCTACAGGGGCCACTTTTTACAATCTCTCTCACAGCACCAGCTCAGGTACTAGCCCTACCAAACTTTCCAGTAGCTCCAGTGCAGCAGGGACAGAATGGACATCAACAGTTCCAACAGGGTCAGCAATGCCAGGGCAGAAATGATAACGGTCACCAGGGTCGTGGTCAGCATGGACAGCGAGGGGGAAACTTCCAAAGGAAGTGTTTCATTTGTGGTAAGATTGGCCACAAACGTCAGGGTTGTCCTGATAGGGGCAGGGCCCCGCAGCAGCAGCAGGGTGCTCGACATGAGCCACAGAGGCCACTCTTTCCACCAGCCCTCCCAGCTCCAGCCCAGGTGCCAGCTCTTCCAGCCATTCCAGCAGTTCCTGTACAGCAGGGACAGTTACAATATGGACGTGTCTATAACGTCCACCAGGCAGCAGCTCCGCAGGCATCACCCGCGATTGAGGGTACGTTTCCTATCCATGGCACTATGGGTCGGGTATTGTTTGATACGGGGGCTACACATTGTTTTATAGCTATACATTTCGCGAAAGCCTTAGGATTGTTAGCTACGGCAGAGAGCACAGTGACGTGTGTCGACTCACCATTGGGGAGTGGGTCACTTATATTCTTTATATGCCGGGGAGTGGGGGTAGAGATTTGTAGTCTGGTATTACCTACAGATATGTTGGTATTAGATATGCATGTTCATGATGTGATTATCGGTATGGATTGGCTCGCCGATTATAGGGCCATGATTGATTGCTTCGGTGGGAGCATTGTTTTTGCCATTCCGGGGCAAGAGATGTTTGTAGTGGCGATGCCTCGCCCAGAGGGAGGCTCGATCGCTCATTTGTATTACCTAGAGGAGGATACCTCTAAGGAGGTTACGATTCCTTTAGATTCGATTCGAGTCGTCAGGGGGTATTCAGATGTGTTTCAAGGGATACCAGGCTTACCCCCCAGTCGAGAGATAGACTTTGTTATAGACCTATTGCCAGATACGAGGCCTATAGCACGCGCACCGTACCGTATGGGTCCGGCAGAGATGCGAGAGCTACGAGATCAGATAGAGTAGCTGTTAGGTCAGGGCTTTATTCGTAGGAGTACCTCACCTTGGGGCGCTCTAGTTTTGTTTGTGAAGAAGAGGGACGGTTCACTGAGATTGTGTGTGGACTACCGAGAGTTGAATAAGGTCACGATACGGAATAAGTATCCGTTGCCTCGAATCGATGACTTATTCGACCAGTTGAGAGGAGCTTCTTTCTTCTCGAAGATTGATTTGAGATCGGGATACCATCAGTTGCGTATCAGGGAGGAGGATGTCTCGAAGACTGCGTTCTTGTCGAGATATGGTTCTTATGAGTTTCAGGTTATGCCTTTTGGTTTGACCAACGCTCCAGCAGTGTTTATGGACTTGATGAACAGAGTGTTCAGGGATTTTCTAGATCAGTTTGTCATTGTCTTCATCGATGATATTCTGGTTTACTCCCAGACAAAGGAGGAGCACGCCGAGCATTTGAGGCAATTTTTGCAGACACTACGTCAGAACGAGTTGTATGCAAAATATGAGAAATGCGGGTTTTGGCTGAAGGAGGTCCAGTTTTTGGGACATATTATTTCCGACCGGGGAATATCTGTTGATCCGGGGAAGGTATCCGTGGTGAGGGAGTGGGGACAGCCCACGACACCGACTGAAATTCATAGTTTCTTGGGCCTAGCAGGATACTACAGGAGGTTCATTCGGGGATTTTCTAAGATAGCGGGTCCTTTGACACATCTGACTCGTAAGGGTGTGCCATTCATCTGGAGTGATGCCTGTCAGTTGGCATTCGATGAATTGAAGGATAAATTGACCTCAGCACCTATGTTAGCATTGCTGAGACCGGGAGTTGAGTATTTGGTTTACACCGATGCGTCTTTGCAAGGGCTTGGAGGTGTATTGCAGCAGGAGAGACAGGCCATAGCTTATGCTTCCCGTAAGCTTAAGTCTCATGAGAAGAATTAACCCACGCATGATTTGGAGTGGGCAGCAGTGGTATTTGCCCTACGAATTTGGAGGCACTATCTTTTGGGGGAGAAGTTCCAACTGTTCACGGATCATAAGTCCCTGCAATACCTGTTCACGCAGAAAGAGTTGAATATGCGGCAGCGTAGGTGGCTTGAGTTTGTGAAAGACTACCAGTTCGATATCCAGTATCACCCAGGTAAGGCTAACGTGGTAGCAGACGTGTTGAGCCGTAGGCCAGCAGATGAGGTGGCAGAGGAGTGGAAGGAAAAGTGGAAGGAGTTGGGACATCAGGATGCAGTGGCTCGATCTTTCATGTCTGTGATGACCGTTACACCGCAGATTGTCACGAAGGTAGTACGGGCACAGGCTAATAACTCGTTCTGTCAGGAGCAGATAGTTTGATTACTAGCAGAGGGATCCGAGTCCTATACCGTCAGCTCAGATGGGGGATTATGCTTCAATGGGAGATTGGTAGTTCCGGAAGGGGAGAAATTGCGACACGAGGTGATGGCAGAATCGCATGGCTCACAGTTCGCGGTACATCCCGGAGGGGACAAAATGTACCAAGACAGGAGACGGCAGTACTGGTGGAGCAGTATGAAGAGAGATATTGCTCAGTTTGTTTCGAAATGCGCCACTTGCCATCTAGTAAAAGTGGATCATCAGAGACCGACAGGACTTCTACAGCCGTTGGAGGTCCCGGTGTGGATGTGGGAGAGCATATCCATGGACTTTATCATGGGGTTGCCTACATCGCAGAGGGGTCACGAATCCGTTTGGGTAATTGTGGACAGGTTATCCAAAGTCGCTCACTTTTTACCCGTAAGGATTGACTACACTACGGGAGAGTATGCCCAGCTCTTCATTTCAGAGGTTGTGAGACTTCACGGTGTGCCCCTAAATATCATGTCTGACAGAGACAAGATATTTGTTTCGCGGTTTTGGGAGAGTTTCCAGGAGGCCATGGGCACGGAATTACGGTTGAGTACGGCTTATCATCCGCAGACCGATGGGCAGACAGAGCGCACAAATCAGATGTTGAAGGACATGCTGCGCATGTGCATTATTGACTTTGGGGGTGGATGGGAACAGTACCTTCCACTGGTGGAGTTTGCTTACAACAACTCCTATCAGTTCACTATTGGCATGGCTCCGTTTGAAGCATTGTACGGTAGGCCTTGTCGTTCCCCAGCATGTTGGTTAGAGGTGGGGGACAACAAACTACTTGGGCTGGAAGTGATTCAAGATACTTCGGTAAGGATTGAGTTAATTCGGAGTCGCATTCGGGTAGCTCAAGACCGACAGAAGAGTTATGCTGATGCGAAGAGATTTTTTCAGGGAGTTCCAAGTGGGGGACCAGGTTTTGCTCAGAGTATCTCCTATGAAGGGGATTATGCATTTCGGGAAGAAGGGGAAGTTGGCACCAAGGTATGTGGGGCCGTTTCCTATTATTGAGCGGATCGGACCGGTTGCGTATAGACTTGGGTTACCGGAGCATTTGCATCGAATTCACGATGTGTTCCATATTTCCTCGCTAAGGAAATACCTTAGAGATAATTTGGCTCATTCTCACATTGCTGTGGAGGACATCGATCTCCAGCCGGATAGCTCCTACGAGGAGGGGCCAATTGCTATTTTGAACCAAAGTGAGAGGAAGCTGCGGTCAAAGATAGTTACCTTAGTGCGTGTTCAGTGGCGACATCACAATGTCGAGGAGTCCACATGGGAGCGCGAGGATGAGATGCGCGAACGTTATCCAGAGTTGTTATTATCAGGTACTTTCTAGTTTCGAATTTCGGGACGAAATTCAGTTATTAGGGGGGAAGTATGTAATACCCCGTATTTTTGACTATATTTATTTTTGGGATTAATTAATTAAATGAGAAATAATTGGAAGTTAATCCGGATAAAATACTAGCGAGATGTGAGTTGGTATTTGACTATATTGAGTATATATGATGTTATATGAATATTGAATTATGAAATCTGTCGTGAGATTGATATACAGCAATTTGGTCATTTTATTGGGACGCGTGAGACAGTCGCGTCAGGATATAATTATTTTATTTATAAAAGTGAATTTAAATTCTATTAACCGTATGGTCGTTTTGAGTGCGCTAACACGTACGGAAGGGTCGAGATAGTCAGAAAACACTAGCCGGGGGTTTAGTTTGGGTCCCGGGGTATTTTTAGGCCATACCGGCATCTTATAAGGGTAGTTTGGTAATATTGTATTTTTGGGAATTAATAATGACGAAAATTAGGAGTCTTTATCTGATTGGGAATAGACCCACTAAACCCACTAACCAACCCTTAATGACCCAATAAGCTACGGGGGTTATCAATTAGGTTTCCAAAACTTTCCCAAAGAAAACCCTACCCACCATTGGATATAAGCTTGGAGAGAGAGAGATAGAAGTGAATTCTGCAGAAGAGCTCCATCAAGCCAGCACAAAATTCAGAGACACTAGAGGCAAGTGGTTTAATTTGATTTAATTCAGAGAATGTTTCTTCCATGAAAGATAAATTGTCAGATTTACATTTGTTCTTGGAAGTTAAATAAAAACCCATGTTAATTGAACTTAGGACTTGAATTTTGAGGACAAATTGCATGTAGAATAGTGTGGAGATGATTATTCTGATGTTATAATATGTTGGATGTAACAAAAACGGATCTAGAATGGACTTATGGAGAATTTAAAATTCTAGGGTTTATGTTCTTGAAAGTTTGGGGAAAAGGGTAGAGATTTGATGAATTAATGATGTTTAGGATGTGTAAATTCCTTAAAAGATGTTATTATATGATCTTAGTATGTTTTAGGATGATTGGAGACCTTAAAACATTGTTGGGACGAATTTTGGTTGAGATTAGAAGTGTAGAAATTGGTGAAAAACGAATATAGAATTTCTGGGCTTGAAACTGGTCGTTCGTTAGAAGACCTCCCCAGGTCGTTCGAACGAGCTCGTTCGAACAAGCTTTTAACGAGTTGACCAGTCGCTTCTAACGAGGGGCAGTCTCGTTCGATAATCTCGTTCGAACGATATCTCGTTAGATAGCCCAGTTCGTTCGAACGAAATCTCGTTCGAACAGCCTCGTTCAAACGAGACTTCTAACGAGCTGGAAGTTTAGGCCTTTTGGTCTATTTTGATTTTGGGAGTCCCGTAAACTTGTTCGAGGATAGATATAACATTCCTTTGATGGTGTATCAGAATACTTGGGACATTTGGGATATAATGAGGAGTAAATTATATAAGTGTGGATCAAATCAAATAGACATTTGAGTCGAGACGTGAGTGCCTACTACGACGTGAGAATAATTTATGGCGCGTATAAATATGGACCGGGATTATATAAGTTGTATATATATTAAGTTGGTACGAGAATGCGATAAGTACTACAATTAAACTACGGTGATTACTAAGATGTGTGCTTACGTAGTATTGGTATATGATTTGTGTGTATGACATACCTACCATACTTGCTATCACGGGAGGTTTGCGTTCGCTTAGGGCCCTCTAATCCTTGTGTTTCCCGGATTTAGACTGGTTACCTGGATGAACATAGGTCAGAGAAAGACTTATTGGGATGTTAATAAGTCCGCTGATCGTGGGAGCGTAGGTATGTGCGTGACCCATGTGATGTGACTGTGTTCGCCTCCATTATTTGTGATGTTGTTATCTGAGAACGATTCCTGAGAGATTCGGAATGCGTGATCCTTATGTACGTGATGTACCGGGATGGATAGTAGAGTATGTGTACACTACAACTTAGGCTCGGAGTGCTTGTATTGTATATTTATTGACGTAATGATATACACTTAGTAAAATGAGAACTTTAATATGGCATTGTATGTATAACTATGGAATAACAAAAGGAATGATCTATAATGAGTTGTATTACTTTTACGTGAGAACCTGAATTTACGTTAAGCCCCTACTTAATTGCGAATGTTATAATGTTAATGGAAATCGAGTAATAAGGGTAGAACCTATGACATTCTAGCAAGAGATGATGTTACTTAGCTAGTGGGTTGTGTCATTTTAGATGGGTACTTACGTTAGGAGTGCACAGTTAGACGAGAGGTGAGAATTTCATGTGAGTGCACGTCCTAACATGTACTTTGCATTTAATGTTTTAAATATTTTTAAAGCACTTGCAGGTTTTTAAAATATCTCCACATTCGGGCTCTGACCCGTTTGCTTTCAAATCTATTTTTGTTGTAAAACCATTTTAGGTGCCCAGCCACAAGGACACCATGCATAGGATACTCATTCAGGTGACGAGCTATAGCTGTTTGTGGAAGCTACAGGGATTTTCTTTTAGATGCTTCTATCATTTGGATTCCATGTTCAGTATTCCTCAGTTTTAGGGCATGTTGCCCAGTTCCATTAGAGTTACATTTTCCATTTCAGTTTCCAGATTTTGGCATGTATTGATTTAGTATTCAATTTAATTAATTCAGTTGTGGATTTGTAGTGAGGAGTTTTCCTCCAGACTTTATTTGCATTATGTGATGGTTATTCTATTTACTTCGGTATGGTGAATGGTGTTATTATTCTTCATTACACTTGTTGCATGTTAATCAGACTTTAATTAAAATTTGGCAACTTACTTTTTAAATACTAGGTGGTTAGTAATAATAAAAATGTTTTCGACAGTGATTCTATTAGCTGAGCCAACTTGGCATTTTGAATTAATTTAATAAAGGAGTAGCTACCCGGTATTTAATTAGTCGGGGTGTCACAGCGGTCCGTTCGTACAAGTTACATTGGACCTGTGCGAGGTGCTTGTGCCTCTCACGGCACCGTTTTGTGGTTGTTTTACATTTTCACCCTGTAATGGCATATTTTTAATCCTAAGTCTAATTGTTTGCAAATTCTCGATGTATACTTAAATCGAGAGTCCCGTGAATACATGGTCTATTTATACGAGTTACATTGGTCCTGCGCACCTCACGTGTGGCTCTTACAGGACCATTTTGTGGTTGTGTTATGTTTTCATCCTCTAACGTCATGTTTTTAAACCCAAGTCTAATTGTTTGCCAATTCTCATCGTATACTCAAACCAGGAGTTTCGTTAATATGAAATATGTTCGTAAGAGTTACACTGGTCCCAGTGAGGTGCTCGTGCCTCTTACAGGACCGTTTTATGGTTTTTTACGTTTTCACCCTTTGACGGCATTTTTAAAGTCAAGTCTAATTATTTCAAAATTCTCTTGTACACTCAAATCGAGAGTCCTGTGAATACGCGGTCGGTTTCTACAAGTTACATTGGTCACGGGAAAGGTTCTCGTTCATATTACGGTAGCACTTTGTTATTATTTTACATTTTCGCCCTTCAACGGCATATTTTTAAGCCCAAGTCTAATTATTTGCAAATTCCTGTCGTATACTCAAATCGGGAGTTCCGTGAATATGTGGTCAGTTCCAATGAGTTACATTGGCCCCGTGTGAGGTGCTCGTGCCTCTTATGGGACCGGTTTGTGGTTTTTTTACGTTTTCACCCTTTGACGACATATTTTTTAGCCCAAGTCTAACTATTTCCAACTTCTCGTGGTATACTCAAACCGGGAGTCCAGTGAATATGCGGTCGGTTCCTACGAGTTAAATGATCCCGTGTTAGGTCATTATGCCTCTTACGGGACTGTTTTGTGATTATTTTATATTTTCACTCTTTGACGACTATTTTTAAGCCTAACTCTAAATGTTTGCAACTTCTCGTCGCATACTCATATTGGGAGTCCTGTGACTACGCGGTTAGTTCCTATGACTTACATTGGTCCTGTGTGAGGTATCTGTGCCTCTTATGGGACCATTTTGTTGCCTTTTATGTCTGCACTCTTCGCTAGCTTTGTTTAAGCCCAAGTCTAACTTTTTGCATTTTCTCGTCATATACTCAAACCGGGAGTCCCGCGAATAAGCGATCTGTTCATACGAGTTAAATTGGTCCCGTGTGATGTATTCATGCCTTTCACAGGACCGTTTTATAGTTGATTTGCATTTTTACCCCTTGATTGCATTTCTTTAGCCTAAGTCTAATTGTTTGCAAACCTTCATTGTATTCTCAAACCAAGGGTCTCTTGACTACGCAGTCCGTTCGTACGAGTTATATTGGTCCCATACGAGGTGTTGATGCCTCTTACAGGACCGTTTTGTGGCTATTTGATGTTTTCACCCTATAATGACATGTTTTATGCCTAAGTCTAACTGTTTGCAAATTTTCGTCATATTCTCAAACTGAGAGTCTCGTTTGAAGTAGGATATTCATCCAAAACTTCTTGAATTCTGCAAATCCCTAGTAATAAACAAGTTTGGAGTGGGATATTCACTTTCCGAAATAATTTTTGTGACTTCACATTATTGTTTGACTCCATTACTGGACTTGCCATTGACTTTCCAAAAGAAGAAATTTGGGCACTTGACATGTGTGAGAAAAAAACAAAACAATACTACTTTATATTGTAATAATGTATGTAATCATTCAATTTCTATAAAATTGGATGAACAAATAAAAAATATCATAGTGTTTACCATGATATGTGTAGGTAGTAGCGTTGCACCCCTATCCGGATGCTCACTCATTGTGAAATACCAAATCTGAAAAAATATTTACACATTGTCAAACTTAAAGAGAAAAGTGAATAAAGGAAAAACTTGATTAAAAACATGAAAATGATTAAGTCAAAGATCATAATGATGGTCATAACGAAGTTCAAATTGAAAGACCTGAATCCCAACATCCCTCTCATTATAATTAATAACCTTTTCAAAACCACCGGGTGTGAAATTATTGGAAAATCATTATTCTTGAATCCAGGAGGGAGTGTTAAAGATAGAATTGCCGTTAAAATAAATGAAGAGGCTCTGGTTAATTTCAGGGGCACTATAAGGGCACTGATTCTGAGATTTGGGAACATACTGGTGGTAACTTACATGCTTTAGTTACAGCTGCAGGAATAGGTGATACTGTAACAGGTATTTTTTGATTTCTGAAGAAAAAAAATTCAAACATAAAGTCCTTTATTAGTCACTCTGGAATAGGTCAAGAATAACACACACATATATATGTCAAAACTTTAGCAATAAAATCAAAACATAAAAGATAGAAAATTTATATGAAGGGATAGAGAAAACCCTGTTAAGACACCACTGAACAATTAACTTCAAAAACCATCAATCTCTAACCCATGCTTCGCTTCACTTCACCATCACAATCGAAAATCCATAAATCAGGCCCTGAAGTAAAATACATTTCCTATAACATCGGTTTGGTCGCAAGCAGAGTTGGTAATGAGAGAGAATTTGTATACATAAAAGAAAATTCTAAAAACATATAATGTATATTCAAATTACAAACATATAATTTGTAAGAGCTGGTTGAATATATTTAGCTGCTAAGATCTATATAGCATATCTGGAAATATCATTAGTTACTATAGTCTTGAATATATCTTGGACTTTTGCTTTTTAAATTTAATAATGATATAATACCACGAAAAGTTACTTCAATACTATTACTCTGGGCATCAATGAAATTTCATTTCAATCTTTTGTGTCTAGTAAATATATTCTCGATACAAATCTCGGTATAATAAGCAGAGAAAAAAAACACAGAACAAACCCATATAATCTGAAATTGCAAGAGTTTGGCAGATAATTCCAAAATCCAATATTTACTTAAATCAAATTAGATGAAAATATTATAGAGTAACTGAGTAGCACGAACTAAAGAAAATGTTTGGATCCAAAGTTCGAAAGATAAAATCCAAGTGATTGAACAGTCACCATAGAGGAATTAAGTGGAGAAAAACTCCCGGGTGATAGAAATCCTAGCAATAGTCATTTTGAGGTTGAGATCCTGAAAAAAAACCAAAACCTTTTAGTGGTAGTGAAATGGACACGAATAAAAATGTGAATGAAAATGGAAAGTAAACCCCAAAACAGAAAACAAAATACAAAATCTAAGTGACACTCTATCCTCCAGAACTGGCTCGGTCTCCAGTCCTTGCTCAACGACACTCCTTCCTCATCCCACCCATTGTTATCTTCGCTCAGTACCTCTCTCACGGCTTTTAAAGCTTCACTACTCAGCATCAAACCACTTCGTGACTGCCATTCCATTCCATTTATAAAGAAAGGTGACAAAGAACTCATTGGTACACATAAGGGTTTCTACAATTACACCAATATGGTCCTCGAAGACGTCACCTAAATATATATACACACACAAAAAATAAAAATGAAAAATATTGAATCACACCACAAACAAAAATAAGGAATTCATTTCCTATGATTCATCAACAACTAAATTGTAATGAACAAAAATATTATTTTTAAGCTGCATACGATTGTGAATCTTAAGGCTACATACGACAATAAAATTATGATATGGACAATGGATCAATATTTGAAGTCGGGGAAGTATATTACATCTCAAATGTTCAAATAATTCATAAAATTAGTAACCGTAGATTGCATTTTTCATTGAGATTAAATGTTGTTCAGAATATTGCCTCATGTGACAACCAAGTGAGGAAAAGGACATGGAATTTGAAGACGGGACATTTATGTGATAAATTTGTTAGAGAAACTAAAATTAGAGTCAATTGAGAATATATCCAATCAAAATCTAAAATTTCAGAAATTAAGTACGCAAATGGCAATCAAATGTAAGAGTGTGTTCATGTGTACATGTACAAGTGAGAATATATACCTGAAGACTATCAATTTGATTTTCCATGTCAGTGTAATCGTCAGGAGGCGTTTCAAAGATTGTCCAAGATGGCCAACCATTCTCTTTAAAATACCTGATATCCCAAACTGCAATCATCAAATCAACCAAAACTATAAAGAGTAATACATACACAGACTAAAATACATATTATCCCAAATTCTAATCATAAAATCAACCAACACCTAATATCCCAAATTCTAATCATATAAATTATGTATATATACTCTATATACTATATATAAATTATAAAGACATATATAAACTGTAGATACATATATTAATGTAATCTACATAAATTAATGGAGAATCTTGGTTTTGTCAAAGGCGTATGATAGAGTATCTTGGTTTTGTGTTATCAAAGTTCTTCGTACATTTGGCTTCTCGAAATTTTGGATTGATTTAGTATGGCGAGCAATTTCAAATTGTTGGTATTCTATATGTGTCAATGGTAAATCATGTGGATTCTTCAAATCTAAGTGTGGAATCCGTCAAGGCGATCCGCTATCTCCGAGTCTCTTCATTATCGTCACTGAAATTCTATCAAGAGGTCTGCATAATCTTATGGCTCAAGGCCGAATAAAAAAAAATTCTATTCCTCCAGGGTGTGATATCATTTATTCATTATCTTTTGCCGATGATTGTCTAATATTTACAAACGGTGATAAACGGAGTTTGTCCCGTTTAATATCCTTCCTGAAGCAATACGAGCGCACTGCTAGTCAGCTCATCAACAACACAAAATCATCATTTTCCTGCCTAGCTAGTATGCCAACTGCCAGGCGTTCGATTATTAAAAGTGCCACAAATTTTTTAGAGAGGAACCTGCCTCTGAAATACCTGGGAGTTCCTGTTTATACGGGTAGGAGATCACCCCAGCTGTTCGGAGCATTATAAGCAGCTTTGACGAGTAAGGTCACGAAATGGACCGAGAAAATGATATCTCATACGGGGAGACTTACTCTGCTAAGATCTAGCCTTCAATTTATGTCCTTACATATTTTATATATTCTTGATCCTCCGATCAGTGTTATTCAGTGGATTGAAAGGTTTTTTGCAACATTCATTTGGGGTGCTCGGGGAGATAAATTGAAACACAAATGGGTTAGTTTGGTCTTCCTTCTACAAAGGTGGAAACATTTGGTCTAATTTTATGCAGAAACGTTATATATCAACAACAACTTTAGACTTCCATGGTTCGCCTTCTTTTTCCAGTCCAACTTGGCGTAGAATGCAAAAAGTTTGGGATTTATATCATGATAATGTGGTTAGTGATAACCCTATTAACTGGAAACCCAACTCGGATGGATTGTTCACCATAAGATCAGCATGGGAAATAGCTCGTAATAGACATTGCATTCTTTTCTCCTTCTCAGTGATTTGGAAATCCATAATTCTCCCTAAAGTCTCGTTCTTCATGTGGCGTCTCCTTCTGCATGCTTTACCTCTAGATCCGTGTCTGAAAAACCTCAAAAAAAATTTGGCCTCAAAATGCAGATGTTGTTCCAATCCAGTTGAGGAAGACTTTGATCACCTATTTGGCTCTAGCCAACTTGCTCTTGACGTTTGGAAACATTTCATGGGCCTAATGGGGTATAAAGTAAATTTTTCCAACCTCAAAAGTTTTCTCATGTCGTGGTGGTTAAAAGCTAAAGGAAAAAATATAGAATCATTACTTACAATTGTTCTCCCTTGCTACATTTGTTGGAGGATTTGGTGTGCTCGGAACTGAAAAGAATTCGAAGATGTGGATATGCAAGCCTCAAAGATTATAGACTTGGTTCATGAAGACGTGCGAATTGCTTTCAAATCTAGACCCTACAAAGGTGTAAAATCTAGATATTTATTAGGTTTCATTGCAGACTTTTATATCACTTGTAGTGTTAGCCACCAGTGAAGGGCTTTTCTTCACTCTCTATGTAATAAATTTTTTCTTTAAAAAAAAATAAAAAATAAAAAATGGAGAAAAAGAATAAAATTTACCAGGGAGAGAGACTGGGACTAGGGCGGTTGCTAGGGCAGAGCTGGGGACGCTTCTAGGACGGAGCTAGGGCAAAGCCGCAAGGGTGGTCTAGGGCGGGTGAGTGTTGCGAGATAGGGAGGGGAGAGAGAGTGAGCAACTGTACGAGAGAGAGAGAGAGAGAGAGAGAGAGAGAGAGAGAGAGAGAGAGAGAGAGAGAGAGAGAGAGAGAGATACGATAGACGAGAGAGCATCATGCGAGAGTTAGATCGAACAGAGAGAGAGATATAAAGCAGGACTCTGAAAGGGGGGAAATTTTGTGGGAAAATAAAACCTAGGTGTGTTTTATCAAAAGGGATAGTTTGTTTCCGTCCTTTTTACAATTCATCAAAATAATAGATTTTCCATGGTAAAATGTAATACTATAAGGGATGGAAAATCTACCCCTTTTGGTACATCAAAAGTGACAGATTTTTGAAATCATCCATTTTAGTATAGTAAAAGGGACGGTTTTTAGAATTCGCCCCTTATATTTGTTTGCATTAATCTAAAAATTCAAGTTATATCAAAAGGGACGATTTTTTTATAACCGTCCCTTTTGATATACCAAAAGGGACGGTTTCAAAAATCCATCCCTTATATTTGTTTGGGAAAAAGCTAAAAATTTAAGTTATACCAAAAGGGATGGATTTTAAAAATCGTCCCTTTTGGTATAGCAAAAGGGACGGATTTTTAAAATTGTCCCTTAAATTAGCCGGGGAAAAATTAGCGCTAAATATTATCATACACTTTAAGGGAAGGTTTTTAATAATCGTCCCTTTTGGTATAGAAAATGGGACTGATTTTAAAAACTATCCCTATTGTGATTTATCAAAAAGGACAGTAATTAAAAATTATCCCATTTGGTATATCAAAAGGGACAAAATGACACGGCCATCCCAAATACTCCCGTCCATAATACTCATTTTCCTTGTAGTGTTAACATTCTTGTTCACCATTTCTAAGATAATACCTCCCTATAGGAGTCGCTAAAATATTTGAAAATGAGTATTGGAGTTTTCATTTAAAAGTTTTCAAACTTTTTAAAAATTATTTGAAAATATTTTTATTAATTCTCGCTAACTCGTTCGAATAAGATTTGGTATGTCGTTCGAAAAAGTTGTGTAGTGTCATTAGAACGAGGTTCCCTCATTCGAACAAAATCTAGAATGTCACATTTTGGTCATTTCTGGAATGTCGTTCTAAGTACCATTGGAGGTCGTTAAAATGAGATTAGGTAAGTCATTAGAATGAGTTTCCCTCGTTCGAACGAGTTCTGAAGCTACGCCTTTCAGCATCCTTTGGAATGTTGTTCGAAGTTTCGTTGGAAACATGATTGGACGAGATAGGGCACTTCATTCGAATGAGGTACCAAATCGTTCTAACGAGTAGAGGTGTTTCTTTAAACAAATCTTTCCAAATATTTAATACCTCTCTCTTTTCAACAACTTTCCCTATAAATAAAGACACGGTATTAGACTTTTCTCCAAAACTTTTTAAATTTATTTTTATAATCAAACTCTATACCTTTTCCATCCAAAACCCTTGAATCTTTAAGGATCAATTTTCTAAATCAAGAAGAACAAACTCTAAGTTGAAGAGCATTTGTAGATATTTTCTCTATTGCTGAATTATAGAGTCGAGGCTCTACAACTAAAGAATAAAGGAACTGTGATTCATGAGGTTGATCGGTGGATATTGAGGCAAGAATTGGTTATTGTGGAGGGCGATTGACTGTGTTGTATCTGTTAAAGATTTGAAGACATATCCACATTATACTTAGTGGATCTTTAAGTAGTTTGTAAGTCTTCTTGTGTCTGCTAAATTCTTTAGTAATTCTGAAATTAAAGGTTTTACCCGAAAGGGATGTTTTCCTCAAATTACTTCTTCTGCTTGGTTGGTTTTGAATTTGTTTTCATAACTTTATGGAATATTCACTAAATTAAATTAAGATAAAATTTTCTAAAAAGTGAATTTTTGCATTTGGCTTAAGATACGAGTTATCTGTATAACCCTTCTTTCTTAAATTGGTATGAGAGCCAGTTACATTAAGTTTTTCTGTAATCTTTAAATTGGGTTTTATGCATATTTTGAATTATAGTATAACTGTTTTCGATGTGTCTAATTATGCTTATTGGAAATCTCAAATGAGATAAATTTTGAAAGAGATTGATGACCATGTCTGGCTTGTTTGTGAAAGAGGGTGAACACCACCAACTATGACTAATGGAGATGTCATAAGTCCTAAACCCATCACCACTTAGATAGAGGATGAACTAAAATGGAGTAATTAACACCCACAGTTTAAGTTCCATTTTTAGAGCCTTCACCCCAGACGAGTTTTGCCATATCATAACGTGCACCACATCTAAGGAAGCATGGGATATCCTTCAACTCACCCAGGAGGGTACCAATGCTGTGAAAGCTTGTAATCTTAAAAATTGCACAACTCAATTTGTGACTATTACTATGCAAGAGATTGAGTCATTTGATGAATTTTATGCATGAGTGTCTGATATCGTTAACTCTAGTTTTAATTTGGGTGAGAGAATTCCTGAAACGAGAGTCGTGAAAAGGATTTTGAGATCTCATACATCCCGATTTATTCCTAAGGTCACTGTCCTTAATTCTTTGGGAATTTTAGATATGCTTAGGTTAGAATAACTCGTAAGAGACCTTCAAACTTATAAATCGATATGTTTCCCAATATCGTTAAACTAAAGGAAAATGTAATTTATTTGAATGTACAATATAAAAATAAATAAGAGGTTCATTATAACTCAGAGTATGATTTTGATCTAGATGATCTTTCCTTCTTTGAAAAAAAATTCAAAAAAATTCTTAAGCTAAGAAAAGAAAATACTTCCAAAGAAAACAAAGGTTTTGAGAATGATAAAAAGTTTAAACCGAGAAAGAAAAGTTTTGAAAAAATGAGAGGAGAGTACTCTAATGAAGGTGAGAATATATGATATGAGAGAGAGGAAGCTCACGAGTATGCTACGAGGTTAAAAAGATAGGGGAAGGGAAAATTTGCCTTCAATGCCACTCTTAGTGATATCGATGTCGAGTATGTGGCATCCGGGGAAAAATTACTGCATGGACATAATTTTATCATGTTCATGGCCAGTCATGTTAGTACATCGAGTACACATCACGCCGATGAGGAAGTCACTAAACATGATGACCTCGACAATGAGTCTAGTCATTCTAGAGAGAGTGGGGGAAATGAAGTTTTGAGTGGGGGAGAAAGTGATCTTTGACACACTTACGCCGAGTCCGTTAATGAAAAAAATCAAAATAAAAGTTTGACGCTTAAGGTTTTAAGTTTAGATAAGGAGTTAAGAGAGTCGAGAAAGAGCGGGTCCTTGGATAAAGTGACTTGGGGGAGAGAGTCATTTTAGTGAAGAGGGAAAATGGTGACTTGAACAACAAAGTGGCTAGACTTATGATAAATCTTCAAACTTCACTGGACACTCATCAGAAACTTGAAGCCCTTGTATCCTAACTTAGAAAGATCCCGAACGTGCCCAGGAGGTCAAGGTCACAATAGAGGATACATCAAATAAGGTAGGAAAGATTTTCCCCGGTCACGCTTTAGGTTTTAGGGAGAGGCAAGGAATAGGTTACGATAGTCCATCCACTTCCCATGCCGCACTGGAACCATTTCCTAATTTTGTGGTAGATCGGTGTCCTTGACCTAAACCACAAAAAAGAGATCAATCTAAATGAGAGAACCAAGATAGACCCAAACAAGTCTATGTTTACACCTGTTGCAATAGGATAGGCCACCTTAGGGAATTTTTCAACAAGTTAGGGAGAACTCAACGTGCACATACTCCCGCACATTGTTATTGAAACTTTGCAAGTATTAGAGAGGAAGTTGAGTTCCTAGTGGCCACTTATCAAAACTTAATGGAAGAATTTCAAAGGATGTATATACCTCTTGAGAACACTTCCAACACTACTACTAGAGCAAACAATGATAAGGGAAAACAAAATATTACCTCTACTTAGGTACCTAAGCAATACAACAAAGCCCTTATTTTTCACGTTGCTCTCAATGTTCAAAATACTTTCCAATGGTATTTTAACAGTGGGTGCTCTACGCACATGACTGATAACAATTCTTATTTTACCGACCTTGTTGATGACAAATAAGGGAAAGACACCTTTGGATATAGGAGTAGGTCTAGTAGTTTAGGACGTGGTTGGGTTGAGATAGCCGAATTTCCTAAACTAGACAATGTGTTATACGCCGAAGGATCAAGAGTGAACTTGATTATCATAAGACAACTTTGTGACGCAAATTTTGCGCCAAAGTTTGACCGGTTCGAGTGTAATGTATATGATAAATCCAATGAACTATTACTTTAAGGAGTGAGGACTAAAGATAATTTCTATGGGATCATTCCCAAATCCTCCTTTGTGTCTAGTAATGCCAGGGTCTCCTATATGGACTTTTTGCATCAATAACTAGGTCATGTTAACTGTAGAAGCATTTAAAGATTAGTGAATAAGAACCAAGTTCATAGCTTACCATATTGGGAAACCAACCTCTTCCATTTGTGGTCTTTTTCAATAAGGAAAATAATTTTGAAGTCCCCGTCGGAAGTTGAATACCATTACCACTTACCATGTGTTGGAGTTGATACATTTGGATCTTATGGGTCCTATTTGTACGGAGAGCATAGGTGGTAAAAGATACATTCTAGTGATGGTCAATGAATTTTCTAGATACTCTATTTTGGATTTCTTTAAGAAAAGTATGATGTGGTCGAGTACCTAAAAAATAAATGTCGTGTCCTACAAAACCAACACGATGTCACTATTATTTGGATGCCAGTGATAATGACACTGAATTTAAAAAAGTTAAAGTGGATAGCTATTGTGATGGAGTGGGCATCAAACATGAGTTTTTGCCCTTTGTACTCCTCAATAAAATGGGATAGTTGAAAGGAATAACCAAACGATTCAAGAAATGGATGGATCCATGTTTCTTTGGAGATATGTGCCTATACGCTTTTAGGCAGATGCAATTAATATCGCATTCCATACAGTGAATTAGGTATATCTTTGCCCACGCATGTTATAAGCTCCATATGAGTTGTGGACAACGAAGAAACCTAACATATCATATCTTCATGTCTTTGGGAGTACTTGATACATCTTGAGAGATACCGAGCACTTCGAAAAGTTTGACTCCCGAATCAATGAGGGGATATTTATAGGTCATTCATCATTGAGTAGGGCTTATAAGGTGTTCAACCTTATGAGCTTTAAGGTTATTGAGTTAATAAACATCACGATTAGAGACGATGATCCACCGATGTCTATTGACCCTGAATCTGAGTGTGAGGATGATGAGATGAACCCCTAGTGTCAATCTCTTCATTCCTCGTATTACCCCGGCTGAACCCGTGCTTAATTTAAAGGATCCGACCTCTTGGGTTTGAAAGATTCATGAGCCTTCTGCTATACTTTGTGATCCATATCTCTTTTGGGAGTATGGTTAGCTACTTTTTCTACACCTCACCAGTCAAGCCCAAGAATGTGAAAGAAGCATTCAAGGATGAGCATTGGATATTCGCTATACAAGAAGATTTTCTTCAGTTTCGGAAGAAAGATGTTTGAGACTTAGTCCCCTAACCGAGAGAGACTAGTGCGATTGGTACTAAGTATATCTACAAGAACAAAATGGATGGGAATGGTACCATAGTAAGCAGTAAGGCTAGGTTGGTGGCTCAAGTCTACACACAGATTGAGGGTGTAAACTTTGACGATACGTTCTCTTATATTGTTAGGATTGAGTTAGTCCACTTACTCCTCACATAGAATATAATTTATGCTTCAATTATATCAAATGGATGTCAAGAGTTCCTTCTTATCGGCATTTTATAGGAGGAACTGTACATGGAACAATCAAATGGATTTGAAGATCCAAAGCACCCATTACATGTCTTCTATCTTAATATGGGCCTATATGATTTTAAGTAAACACCCCGTTCTTAGTACGAGAGTCTCACTTCCTATCTCTTAGCTTGTGCAATTAAGAGAGGGGAAGTGGATGAGGCATTATTTATAAGGAGAGAGAGTGGTGCTATATTGTTGCCCAATTCTCTATGAACGACATAGTATTTGGATCCACGTGCTCCCGACGTGCTCAGACTTTTGAGGAGGAGGTAAAGAGTGAGTTTGAGATTAGAATGGTTGGTGATCTTACATTATTCTTAGATCTCCAGATGCATCAACCTGCGAATGATATATTTATATCTCAATCCAAATATTGTAGGGACATAGTGAAAAATTTGGGTTTAGACTCCGTTAAGCACTCCGTACCCCTATTAGTAGATCGACTAAGCTTAGAAAAGACACTTTAGGCAAGGATGCATGGCAAACCCTTTATAGGAGAATGATAGGTAGTTTTCTCTACTTGATCTCTAGTCATCCCAAAATTGCCTTTTGCTTTGGAGTTTGTGAGAGATACAAAGCGTCCCTGAAAGAGTCTCACCTTCTTGCACTTGAATGTATCATTAAATATATGAGTGGAAATATTTCCTACAGTATTTGGTATTCCTTTGATACCTAGTACCATTTGACTTCCTATTTGGATGCTTATTGGGTTGGGGATATTTATGGTTGTAGGAGCACCTCGGGTGGGTGTTTTTTCTTTGGGAGCGATCTTATCTTTTGGTCGAGAAAGAATAAAAACTCCATATCTTTTTCCACGGTGGAGGCCGAGTATATAGTCACCGAGAGTTGTTGCACACAACTCTTATGGATGAAGCAAATGTTGGAAGATTATGGGATTTCTCAAGGCATAATGATAATTTTATGTGATAATACAAGTGTAATTTTATATATCCCATAATCCATTCCAACCCTACCACACAAAGAACATTAGGATACGTGAGCATTTTATTCAAAATATCATTGAGGAGAAGGTTGTGTCCTTGAGCTTTGTGAGCATCGAATATCAATTAACAGATATTTTCACAAAACCATTGGATGCACTTAGATTCGAGAATCTTAGGAAGTCTTTTGATATTTGTACTGTGGATTGAGTTTGGGCACTTTATTTAGTATCGGGTGATTTTCATGTTCATATCACATGTCCCTATTGCTAGATTGTATTCTTATGTTTATGATTTTTGATATTTTTTGAAAAATACAACAAGATTTTCATTTTTTTTAAGAAAAGGTTGAGAAATTCCAAAAAGATTTTATTTTTGATAAAATTTTTGAAAAAGATAAAAAGATTTTTGTATTTTCATTTTTCACCATATATGGATGTACATTTAAGATGTTCGAATCACCCCTTCATTCCATCCATTCATGTGACTTGTTCATTGTGTTTTGAAACATGGTTTTGTTTCTTTAGTGTGCTTAATAATGTGGTGATGGCATTTAGTTATTCATTGATGATTACTTTCTTCATGCTAGGCTCTTTATCACCTTTATTGCACAAGTACACGGACTTTTTAAACATTATACTTTCTTGTCATATGTCGAATACGGTGTTCTCATCTAATCATGCGTAATAACGAATGGAATGTTAATATAGATAAGTTGTGCTTGTAAGAACCATTGCTCAAATTTTGTTTCATGGAAAATATTATTATATATTAAGCAATGAAAAGGGCCTACGAAAGAAAAAAATTCTTTTTGCATTAAAATCTACAATTTATAAAAAGATCCTAAAAGATTAACGACATGCAAAAACAGAAGTGCCAAGGCCATTATTGTTTTACATTTATGCTTTTCTACATATGAGCATTATGATATCTTCAAAATTGGGAGGTAATTTATATATATGTAAGACTTTGATGGTGTTATAAAGTAGAAGATCAATGGGTTTGCACAACGAACTCTCTTGAGAAGCATTAAATGGTTTGTTGTTATTAATTTTAAAATCAATTAAATTCATGGCATGTTGAATAAGTAGAGTCAATTTTATTTAAGTTCAACATTTTTACACCTAAGGTTGAAATTATCTCATGACTTTGTGCACCTGTGTTATGAATTCCTTTATTGATTTGCCCATGGAGAAGTTTCACACAATTCCATAACACTTTCACGATTTGGATATTTAATTGTTATTCCACGGTGTTTTATATTTGTACTTTTTATAACTTTTTTATGCTTGAAAACTTTTAAAATTTTTAAATATAGTTGGTATGCCATTTGGAATTGGATCGCATGAGCTTTAATTATTATCTTTGTGATGTTATCTTTGCTTCTTCAGGTGATGCTAACTCTTTTATGATTAGTTTCTTACTTTTTGTCTATTATGGACAAAAAGGGGGAGAAAAAATTGAGGGGGAGTTTATTCATTTTATTAACTCGTATGCGTCACGGTATTTCTTTTTTCTCATGTGTGTAGGTCATTCCTCCTTGATGGTACTTTCATGAACAACACAAGATGAAGACTTTTTAGTTGAATACTTATACATTTATGAATTTTTATTTCTTAATTTGGGATGGAATTAGTTGTATTAGTCTTAAGGGTCAATTTGGCTTCAGTTTGTGTTTTATACTGGAATAGCCAAAGGGGGAGATTTTTAAGAGAACGTTTTATAATTGCTCAATCTTTACTTTATTTTGTTTATCTCTTTACACCCCACTGCACCTCCATAACTACTTCCACATATTTAAAGAGAAGAAGCTAATGACATTTGGAAGATTGAAGATTGTTCATCACAACAACATTGAAGAGTTATTAGGTGATTTAGCAAAGTCTTTAATTATCTAGGGGCTATTTATTAAAGATTTTGCATTTAAAAGTTTTATAAATGTTTTAGAACGATTTTAAAAGATATTTTGTAATATTTCGCTAACTCGTTAGAACGAGATTTGGTATGTCGTTCGAACGAGTTGTGTAGTGTCATTGGAATGACGTTCCTTCATTTGAATGAAATCTGGAACGTCACCTTTTAGTCAATAGAGATGCGAGCTTAGACTTTTCTCCACGTCTTTTTAGAGTTCTTTTGTGATCAAACTCTATAATTTTTCCATCCAAACCCCTTGGGTAATTAAGGATCACTTTTACAAATTAGGAAAAGAAAATTCCCAGATCAAGAACCCTTATAGAGATTTTCTCTATTGCTGAATTGTAGAGTGGAGACTCTACTGCTAAAGAAGAAAGTAATTGTGATTCCTAAGACTGATCGATGGATACCGAGATAAGAGATGTTTGTTGTGGATGGTGCTGGACTATTCCGTGTCTGTTGAAGATTTGAAAATATCTTTGTGTTATATTTAGTAGATCTTTAAGTAGTTTGAAAGTCATCTTGTGTCTGTCAAATTCTTCAATAGTGCTAAAATTAAAGGTTTTGCCCAAAGGTTTTTTTCCCATCAAATTACTTCTTCTACTTGGTTGGTTTGTAATTTGGCTTCATAAAATTATTGTATGTTTACTAAATTAAATCAATATTAAATTCTCTAAAGATGTATTTTATGCATTTGGCCTAAGATACGAGTAATTAGTATAACACCGCTTTCTCACTTGCCTTGTTTAAGTCGACATTATATTCGTATACTAGATAAATTTCTTTAAATTGTAATAACTTTTAAAATCTTAAAAAAAACATGGTTTTCATTTAATGCCTATCTATGGGAAAGTATAATTCACTTTAAGTATAAATTACTAATAACAACACACTTTACATAAACAAGTTTCTTAGTTTAACATTTACAAAAACTTTGTTAATATTCAACTTTTAAGAGCAAAATTTCTGATATTGCTCATAGCATTGATCTTGTATAGTTTTAGGCTAGTTTGGCGTATCCCATTATAATTCTTCATGCAACATCACATCAAATCGACACCAAAACTCGAGACTTCCCAACATCCCATAAAGGTATAAAGCAATTTAAAGTTTAAATTAATTCACATAATTTATTTTTGGGTTGTTTATTTTTATTGAAAATGAACACGGGTTTTTATTTTAAAAAAAAGAAAATATTTTTTATTTTTAACCTCGTTCAAATGATATGGGAATCTCGTTCAAACAAGAAAGAGTTTTCGTTTGAAGGGTCATTTGAAGTTTATATCTAACGTGCATCGATCGAGGCCGTATTGTTTTGATGCGTCAAAATTTCGTTTAAAGCTCGTTTAAATGAGATAGTTTTTTCATTTGAATGAGATTTATTTCATTAGAACGAACTTATATTCTCGTTCGGACGAGCCTTGAAATTTGTTTGAACGAGTCGCCGCCTTGAAAATTATGAATGTCCTATAAATACCGGTTTCGTGTTCAATTTTTTAAGACTTTTGCTAGATCTGCTTCTGAATATCTTTTACAAAAGTTCTTCTTTGTTTAGTGTTCCAAAACACTTTTTAATTGACAACCTATATCCTGAAAATCGTTCTTATGAATTCATTTAAACCCTGTTGAAGACGGAGGACTGAGGTTCTTGTGATTCTTGCGAGGATCATTGTGTGACACCCGACCTAATTAAATACCGGATGATCAGCCCTTTATTAAATTAAATCAGAATATCCAGTTGTTTCATTTCTAGCATCACTATCGAAAAACACTTATTAATTAAGCTAGTGTCAAAAAAACTTTTATACATTTACATATTATTCAACCATTTAAACCATTTATTGAAAGCACAAATGATGCGCAAAAAGATTATGTGCGGAAGTAAACAATTGTCGAGTAAACGCAATTTACCTATGAGTTTTACCGGTTATTCTAAGAAGGATCAATTCAAACTTTTCTTGAATTGTTAACTTTACGAAAACAGATTTAAGTTTCCAAAGTCAATTAAAAGTCCAAATTATTATCTTTGTTAAATCTAGGTGATTTAAAAAATAATAAACAATTCAGATTTAGGCGGGTTTCTAATTATTTGAACCTAATTTTCCGTGTGAGGTGATATGCAAAAAATGTAAAGCATGCGGCATCATAAAAACCTTTCCCTAGGAAAAAATGACGGACTCTTCTAAGAGTCAATCTAGTCTAGTTTCACTAAAACCAAATGAAATAGGAACGATTATACACACATGCAACAAGACTCAAAGCAAGATAAAACAGAACAAGCTATTACCTATCTCGACCAAGCTTCTCTCTGCTTGGGTTGCTTTTCTGCAATTATCCTCACTATGCATCTCTTGTTCACTTTATTTTCTTCACGTCTTAGCCTCCCCTCTAGCTTCCTTAGCGTAGGTTGGCTCAGTGATTATTGTGTCCTAGTTCTTAGTGAAGTATTTGTATGCTGTGTGCTATCCTAAATAACACACCCACACTTAATGGTACAACCGAATGTAATGCAATAATTTTCAGATCTCTTGAATATCTTAACAAGTCATATGTTCAAGATCTTCTAAGTCAACCTATCTTAGCTTAGGCTTTCCAAATTTTTCTTCTCAAATAATTTGAGCAATCAAATTTGTCAAAATATTTACACAATATCAGTGCCTAAGTGAGAAGTGTTCTAGTGAGTGATTTCTAAGTGATATGCAAATATATGTTCCTGAAATCACTTCAAAGATCAAGCACTCATAAACAGTGTAACAATACACGAAAATGATATGACTTCAAATATATTGAATATAATCACAAAGTCAAATATACTCAACTTATTTTTCACAAAACTAATATTAGATTAATTCAGATTTGAATATAATATCCTAGTCAAGACTATTTTTACAAATATTTCAGATTTGTCCAAAATAATCTTAAACTGTCAACAAAAACAATATTTAGTCCAGATATTAATTCTTCTCAGATTAGTCCTCAATAATTATTAGGTTTAACTCTCTAAACTTCAAACAAGATATATCTGAATATAAACAATTTTTTCTAAAAAATATGTTTTAAAACAAAATGTTTGAAAACATACAAGAACTTACAATCAAGATTCAAACATAATATTAACACACAAAAATTATTTTTGTGTATCAAGTGTGTGTTGTGTAAAAATACTAAGAATATTAGATCTAAAGTCTGATCTAAATAAAACACACAAAGATGAGAGAAATCACTTACAAATAATATGTATCCTTGAACATAAATCAACACTTCAAGATGACAAAAATTATTCTAGTTTACACTTTCTTTCTCTCACTAAAAATTTTGACAAAGTTTGGGCACAAAATTAATTTTCACGGACTCTTAAAAATGAGACCCTAAGGGTATTTAAAGAGTGCACAAGTGTGTTCTATTTATATAGTGCACACGTGGATTGAAAAGAACTCACCACTGATCATTGATTAAAAATAATCTAAGGGATGTACAGGAAACACAAGTGGTGCCTCTAAAATTATGACACGTGTCCAAACAGATATAACAAACTAAACCAAATAACAAAAAAATCGATTTTTAAAATAACAACAGCTATTAACACATGATACAAAAAGAAAACACATCGTCGTTTAAACAAATAATCGTGACAACTGTAACACAATAGGAGTGTTACCGTTGGAGATAAAATTGTCGCGACGTCGTTTTTTTTTAATAAAAACTCACTAAACATACTAACACTCATATATCATTTAGTATAACAAAAAGAATATTAAAAATTTCAAAATTTAATTCATAAATTTATTTTTACAAAAAAAATGTTTAATCTCGTAAAATTTCAAATTAAATTTTATGTAGTTTTAAAAATTCATTTTGATTAATCCCAACACTATCATAAGATATGATAAATGAGATGCAAATGCAGTGTCGGGTTTAGGTGTCCTATGTGACTAAAATTCTATGAGCCATAGAGTATGTGAAAAATTACCTTTAATTGAGATGACAGACTGAGTCGAGAGCTGATTTGATGTAGACGGCCATTGAAAGCTTAGCGTAGATAGGCGAGACACAATCCTAATTACAAAAATATTTTGTCAAGATTCAAGTCCAACTAGTTGAAGGTCTATATAGATAAAGCACGGAAAGAAAACCCTAGGTGTGCTCTATATAGGTACTACATTTATCACATTCACCATACTAATGAATACAACAACAATAAATGAGAAATCATCTGACTGAATAAACAATGCTGGAATAAACATCCCAATTCAAATATCTCAATACAACTAATCAAATAATAAATCCAAATACCATCAACTGAAATAAAAGAGTACAATATCTCATAACTGAATAATAACTAATAATGGGCAATGTTCCCTAACTGCGAATGCCTACATTGGAAACTGAAAGGATAGATGTGTAGGCATCTAATATTGAGGACCTGCAACTTCCACAATAACTGTAGCACGTCAAATCATCCAATATCATATGACTTGTGTCCCTGTGGCTGGACACCTAAAATGGATTATATAAGAGAAAATAGATTTATAAGAAATGGATCATAGCTCGAGTGAAAATATTTTAAAATAGTTTAGAAAGTAGTTAAAATGAATAATTAGCAAATATTATATGCATGTTTGATCCTCGTACTCTCACTTGACATTCTCACCTCTCAATTAATGTGCACGCCTAACGCATATTTCTAACCCATCCTAGTTATGCTATCCTGCCTAACTAGTTCGACTCAGATATCTTACTACACTTACTAACTCGTCTTGCCCACCCGTATTACCTAAATAATATGTTACCGAATTCTCAATATCGATTAACCACTTATGAATATTTTAATAGTCATTTAAGTTCCCACATGCTTAAATTATCTTAGATGTCCTTATCTTTCTAATCTACTAGGCCAACAAAGTAAAAAGTATATATATATAGTTATCACACTCATAGTATATATACTGACACGACACCCAAAGGATAAGTTGCGGTGCTTGCATACTACACACAGTAGAATAAATCACAGGTATATACATATTTATCACTTTATTATATTTATATATATATATACTACTACTACAACACCCCTAGGCTGAGACCTGCAGTGCATGCGTACTCAGCTATCATGTCCTGGTACATCACGTAGTGTATAAATGACGGTTGGTTCTATATCTTTCTCGAACCATCAATACAAATCACATATATTGGAGGCAAATGTAGTTCCAAGACTATGGGCTACGCACATACCTACGCACCCATATAACCGCCAACTTATCGTTCTCATGTTCTATATTTCGAGGTACACGTCAAAATACTACCAAAGGCTCATCAGTATATGACTATCCCGACGCGAAAACCTCCCGTGATAGCAAGCAGAGTAGGTATATCATACACATAAGAAATCATGCAATAGGTATACACATAACCCATATATATATTATCGATATAAGTATACACACGTCCCATATCACAAGTCTTATACGTAGTATATTTATCTCTCGAATACCCTACATAATATTAAATTTTAATTATACCTCTCGTCGTATTTATATGAATTTTCACACAACTCTAAGGGCCCTAGTTACCCCTTCATTTTTTTTCAAAAGTTATTCCCCTCGTCACTACTGGTCGTAAACATCATTTAACTCATCACTACATCACCCTTCCTGAATTTTCCTTCATTTATCAGTTACGGATATTTTATCAATTATCCAAATATTTATTCGTCTCACTTTGTGTAAATATAATCTGCACTTTAGGCCTAAGACCCTTATTATAGAACAACAATCAAAATCAATCAATTTAGGCAACCTCTAATGGAATAACAACTAAAAATAACATTTCTTAAAATTTACACCATGAATCTCCCCAGATTTTTAAAATGCAGTTTTGAGGCATTTCGGAGTAGTTTTGGAAACAACGTATCAGAGAACGAAATGTAGAAAATGGGAATCTTTACGAGCCAACTTGGACAGAATAGCCATTTTCGACACCAAAATGTCATAAAACAGTCTTTAAAATGACAGTTTAATCTACCCAATTTCAAAGACTTCTTCGAATTCAAGAAATTATTCTACAATTCAATTATAGACATAAAAACCTGAATTTCTTCCTTAAGATTCAACATAATTTAATGGGTTTCATACTACCGATATGGAGGATCCTATTCTATATCAATTTCACCCAAGATAATGATATAAATCACATGAATTTCATAATTAATTCAACCTATTCTAACATGGATATTATATATGCTATAAATTTGCAAGATTAAACACTTGCCCCTTGTATGTAGGATTTTGTCCATTGAAGAAGATGATCCCAATGGTGTTTCTCCCTTTCCGATCTAAAAATCCAGTGATGGTGGTGGTGCAAGAAGGTGGTTCTAGCCTTGGAATTTCTCTCCTCTTCCTCCTATGGACTGCCTTTGGCTTCTCTTAATTTTTCATGTAACTAGCTCTTATTACCTTCTTTTATCAGACCTTTAACACTTAGAAAATTCGTGGGTTTAATTACTCCAAAAATTCAAATGATCAAAATACCCCTTTGGGATCCCAGTATGGCCTAAAAGTTCCCCGGGACCCAAACTAAACCCCCGGGTAGACTTTTCTGACTATCCTGACCCTTACGGACACTTTGGCGCACTCAAAATGAACATTTGGATGAATTAAAAATAAATTCTTTTCAATCTCATTAAATTGAGTCCTGACACGACTAATACACACGTTCCGACTTAATTATTGAAACTGTTGTATTTTTCACTCGTGACAATTTTACTAAAATCATAATCATATATTACTTTACTCACTGAGTAAAATTCAATATAATTCACATCAATAAATACTAACCCTTGCCTCGCTAGTTAATATTTATTTTAATCTGGATTAATTATCAATTTATTTCCCATATCTAATTTAATTAATCCATTATTTAAGAATCATTAAAAATACGGGGTTTTACATACTTCCCCCCTTATAACGGAATTTCGTCCCAAAATTCGGAAAATAAAAGTATAAATGGTAAGAACAACCCTGGATATTTCTTGTGCATCTCATCCACGCGCTCCCAAGTAGACTCCTCGGTATTATGATGTTCTTGTTGGACAACCACAAGTGAAACTACATTCAACCTCAATCTCCTCTTGATATTATCTAAGATAGCCTCTGGTCTATCCTCATAATAATTATCAGGCTGTAAGTAAATCTCCTCCAGCACAAAGTAAGTGTGAGCTAACTCATCCTGGAGGTACCGTCTCAGCGAAGAAATATGGAACACATCATGAATACAATGAAAGCGCTCCGATAACTCGGATCTATATGCCACTGGCCCAATCCGCTCAATAATAGGGAATGGCCTAACGTACTTTGGCGCCTATTTTCCATTTTTCCAAAATTTCATTATTCCCTTTATAGGAGACACATGTAGTACTACCTGATCTCCCACATCAAACTCTCGAAAGAACCACTTCATGAATACAATGAAAGCGCTCCGACAACCCGAGTCTATATGCCACTGGACCAATCCGCTCGATAATAAGGAATGGCCCAACGTACCTTGGCGCCAAGTTTCCATTTTTCCCATATCTCATTATCCTCTTTATAGGAGACATGTGTCGTAGTACCTGATCTCCCATATCAAACTCTCGAAAGAACCACTTAACATCAACATAGCTTTTTTGTCTATGCTGGGATACCCGTATAAGACCACGAATCATCTCAATCCTAGCCATAATATCCTGAATCGACTTTGGCCCGAGTAGCTTGTTGTCCCCCACCTCTTGCCAACAAGAAGGAGAACGACAATGCCTACTGTATAACACCTCAAATGGAGCCACGCCGATAGTAAAATGATAGGAGTTATTATATACAAATTCCACCAGTGGAAGATACCGCTCCCAACCTTCCCTAAAATCAAGGACACACATTCATAACATATCCCCTAACATCCAATTCGTCCTTTCAGTCTGCCCATCAGTCTGCGGGTGATAAGTCATACATAATTGCAACTCCTTACCCATGGCCTCTTGGACACTCTCCCAAAATCGAGGAAAAAAAGTTTTGTCCTTGTCGAACACGACCTTATGTGGAACCCCATGTAATCTTATTATCTCATCCATGTTGTTTCATCATTCCCATTATCTCTACTCATGGTATCCTTCAGTCCAACAGTTTCCCCTCACTGTCCCATCCAGTGAATAATTTGCTTTAGTCATCACATATCAAAACATTTCATCATTAAATCTACCATTTCACCTTGGTATCTATGTAACACTTAGCAATTTTGTCATCTTCTGTCACTATTGTGAGCCTCTATACTCACGGTTCTACTAGGGAAAACCCTAATACCCCCATGTGTCAGTTCCATTATTCATTTGCTCTTAATATACATATATTTCCACAACTTTCCAAAGTTTGGAACATTACAATGTACCCATTACCTCTTCACTAATGGTACTTTTTAGTTCGACTGTCTATACTCCGCCACTCAAACTAGTGATTATTCCGTTCATGGAATATGTCTGCAATCATACCCGACTATTCACGTCAAACTTTTACGCCTTCAGTTGGTTCTAATATAACTCCCAACATATTACCCTTCTGAACAGAGTATCTCCTAATTATTCCCAAAAATCTAAAATGACATTCCATGTACTTTTAAGCACTATAATCACTCTTTTCTATCTATTCTTCAATTTCTACTGACTCACCTCGCTCTCAATAACACAACATTCTCTTTGTCTCGTTTTATCTCAGTTTTTGATTTTATCATGCGCCTACATTTATTTGATAAATTTCCACATTTACTCCTCGTGAATGATACTGCGAATCTCAACTAACTAGGGTGCCCGTACACCCTATGTCCCGTCCATTGCTGTACAATATCACTAAACGTAATAGAGTTGAGTTAAATAAATTTTTGTGTACTTAGCATGACTATACAACAAGGTTATACTCGATCAACCTATTAATCTCTACTTAATTATTCTCTAGGTTGCCTCATCGATATACTCATGGTGTAAGGATTTCACAATATTTCTCACATCCATGCTATACAGCCTTACTGGCCTCAAATCATAATATAAGTATTAACTCTCAGTTATAATTACGTATACGTACAATAACTAGGGTACTAAACTCATATACTAAAGACCAAACTTCCCTTAACTCCTAATGTTCACTAGTTTCATGAGTGGGATGTCTCGCAAAGTGAAATCCAAACAAGGAACCCCCCGATACACTACTCTCTAACATTGTCGGTCGTCGAGATCCGTTAAGTCCTCAGTCTATAGCATGTAAATCCCCGACTCTTGACATAATAGTATACTCGTCCACTTTTATGTTACAAAAGTCCACATATATCACGATGCTGTTAGTATCACTAGTTTCTTAGTTCAAATAAATCACGACCCATATCTCTCTCCTCGATAAGGGACAATATACCCTGAATCACATCAGTAAACGTCCCTACTCACCGGGATCAAATATAAGTAGATAAAATTCACACTGAATTCTACTATACACTATTTTTAACATATACACATATATTGGTTCAACCCTCTTTCAGGTGATACCCCTCAAAAATAATAATATTTTCCCTAAAATAATGATTACACAAAAACAATATATGTCCTCCTCTTATAACACTCAAAGGAGCAAAAATTGTTACATAATATAAAATTTTCTCTTAGTTTCCATACCTGATCCTCCTCACAGGAGATATAAAAAGTCCTACTACCCAATGGTAATTGCATACATGATAAGGCTAATACTACTAACGCACCCACTAAACCCGACTAACACTCAAGTTTTAGTGCTAACAATCATATATTGTGATGCACCCATGTCGCCTCGTTCGAATCCCATTCTCATAGGGATCAAACAAAGATTTTATCTCCATTTATAATCTACCTTGCCTTGTCAGCGGGTCCCTAAGCATTACTCTCATACCGAAACATCCCCATGACTTATTACAATGGTTTTATTCAAGATCTCATCCTGTAGTTTGCCCCTACCTCTCTTCGAGCAATCCTTCCTGATATGGTCCCTATCTCTATGACTATAATAATTTCCAAAGAGACTATCCTGCCTCTAGCCCTGGCTCTGCTGCCTTCCCCCATTATTTCCTTAGTTCAAACGCACCTGAGGAACGTAATCTATTACTGCTGAGGACTGCACTGGTCCTACCTAAAACAATCATTCTCGGGGTGGTAACTATGGGTCTAAATATCTTAGCCAATTGTCCTACTAAAAATCTCGGTCCTCCTATTATTGTGCACCAGTGGCATCGTTTTCATCTATTTTGCCAGTCTGACCGGTCTCACTTTCTCAATGTGGACACATTTTGTATAGGTGACCCTAATCTCCACGGATATGACACCTTTCATGTGTCATTCCCCTATCTTTAATCCCATGACCATGTTAGGGTGTCCTTCTCCCGGACATGTAGCCTTCTCCCCGATTGCTACCCCCATTGTACCTTTAGCTCTGTTAGCCTAATGGAACTTATTGCTGGCCTTGGCGGCCTTGACTAAATCTACCTTCATTTGGTAAGAATTTAAATGATCTACAACATTTAAATGGGTCCCCTACTGGGTATACCCTCTTACGGTGCCTCATTGGTACCATTAAATTCAGTGTTGCTCTTTGTTTAGATTCTCTAATCCTTTTGGCTCCCTTCCCCCGGAAGTTTTGATATACCCTTGTACACGTACAACTTTGACGACATCGGCACTAGTCACCTTAGTCGTATCTCCCATTCATGCTTGTGTAATCTACCCACGAGCCCATTTTCAACTAACGGACCCTTTTTATTCTCCATATCCCCTTCTTAGGTTACGAAGTTTGATAAACAAATTAACTTATCTTTCATAATCGGTATTTACCTGACCTACTTATGATAAGTTCGTAATTCCATTCGCATCTCTGTCTGAACAGTAGATGGAGGATTTTACTATCAAACTGCACCCAATATCTAATTTAATTCTATATATACTACTACTTATACATGGTGATTGGCTATCACCGGTCTATGCTGCTCTTATGAGCTAAAAATTTTGCCCAAAATTTAATTTTGAGTGTCACCGTACTCCACCCTACACCATTGCCTTTGGATTCTATCCTTCCATTGGACCATCTACTTCATCTCTTCCTCAAATCCTTATAAGTTATTCTTCGAAATAGGTCCCCCGACTTTCTCCTTTGTCGACTACGCTGAGTGAGTCTAAATTTACACCACTGTTATCTATGACAGTGTTTGAGAATTCATTTCTCCCGAGTGCTTGTCCCTTTTATCATCTTCCAAGACAATAATTTTGGTAACTCCTATCGCGATCACCGTTCCCCAATTATTCCATAACTTCTAATGTGCCTCTTCTCCTGCAGTACTTCTAACAACCCTCGTTGGTCGTCCCATGTTACTCGGTATACGAAGCCTAATCAAACTCGCATATGAATTGGGTTAACTATACTAAATCGTAGGCGAGCATAAATCACATACGTAGAGGAATACAAAATTCCTATAGGAAGGCTCTATATTAAAGAACGCTAAGCTGAAACGTAATAAGCCACATAGATCCTAAAGACTCCAGAACTTGATTCTCTGATACAACCTGTGACACCCCGCCTAATCAAATATCGGGTGATCAGTCCTTTATTAAATTAAATCAGAATATCCAGTTGGTTCATTCTTAGCATCACAGTCGAAAAACACTTATTAATCACCTAATAATTAATTAAGCTAGTGTCAAAAAAACTTTTAAACATTTAAATACTATTCAACCATTTATCACATTTACCATACTAATGAATACAACAATAATAAATGAGAAACCATCTAAATGAATAAACAATACTCGAATAAACGTCCGAGTTCAAATGTCTCAATACAACTAATCGAATAATAAATCCAAATCCCATAAACTAAAATAAAAGAGTATAATGTCTCATAAATGAATAATAACTAAGAATGGGAAACATGCCCTAACTGCGAATGACTTTATTGGAAACTCAAAGGATTCACTTGGAGGCATCTAATATTGAGGACCTGCAACTTACACAATAGATGCAACACATCAAATCATCCAATAGCCTATGCCTGGCGTCCTTGTGGATGGACACTTAAAATGGATTGTATAAGAGAAAATAGATTTACAAGAAACGGGTCAGAGCCCGAGTGAAAATATTTTTAAACAGTTTAGCAATTATTTAAAATGCATAATTAACAGAGATTATATGAAGGTTAGATCCTCGTACTCTCACTTGAGATTCTCACCTCTCAACTAAGGTGCACGCTTAACGCATATTTCTAACCCGTCCTAGTTATGCTATCTTGCCTAATACGTTCGAATCTCATATCTTACTACACATACTAACTTGTCATGCCCACCCGTATTACCTAAATAATACGTTACTGAATTCTCAATATCGATTAACAACTTATGAATATTTCATCAGTCATTTAAGTTCCCACATGGTTAAATTATTATAGATGTCCTTATCTTTCTCATCTAATAGGCCAATAAAGTAGAATAACCACAAGTATATATATATAGTTATCACACTCACAATATATAAGCTGACACGGCACCTAAAGGCTAAGTTGTGGTGCTTGCATACAACACATAATAGAATAAATCACACACACACACACACACACACACACATACACACACACACACACACACACACACACACACATATATATATATATATACAACTACGACACCCCTAGGTTGAGATATATATACAGCTACGACACCCCTAGGCCGAGACTTATGGTGCATGCATAATCTGCCATCATGTTCTGGTAAAACACGCACTGTATAAAGGACGGTTGGTTCTATATCTCCCTCGAACCATAAATACAAACCTCATACATTGGAGGCGAATATAGTTCCAAGCCTATGGGCTATGCACATACCTACGCACCCATATGATCGCCAACTTATTGTTCTCACAGATAGGCCTTTCCTAGGTTCTATATTCTAAGGTACAAGTCAAAATCCCACCAAAGGCTAATCAGGATATGACTGTCCCGACACGGAAACCTCCTGTGATAGCAAGCAACATAGGTATGTAATGCATATAAACATTCATGCAATAGGTATACACACAACCTATATATATATATATATATATATATATATATATATATTATCGATATAGGTATACACACGTCCCATATCACAAGTCTTATACATAGTATATTTATCTCCCGAATACCCTATGTATTATTAAATTTTAATTATACCTCTCATCGTATTTATGTGAATTTTCACACAACTCTAAGGGCCCTAGTTACCCCTTCATTTTTTTCAAAAGTTATTCCCCTCGTCACTACTGGTCATAAACATAGTTTCACTCATCACTATGTCACCCTTCTTGAATTTTCCTTCATTTATCAGTTACGGATATTTTATCAATTATCCAAATATTTATTCGTCTCATTTTATGTAAACCTAATCTCCACTTTAGGCCTAATATCCTTATTATAGAACAACAATCACAATCAATCAATCTAGGCAACCTCCAACGAAATAACAACTAAAAATAACATTTCATAAAATTTACCTAACGAATCTGCCCAGATTTTTAAAATGCAGTTTTGAGGCATTTCAGAGTCGTTTTGGAAACAACATATCAGAGAACGAAATGCAAAAAACGGGATTTTGTACTAGGCATTGCGAACAGAATAGCCATTTTCGGCACCAAAACGTCTTAAAATAGTCTCTAAAATGACGGTTTAATTTACCCTATTTCATAGACTTCTTCGAATGCAAGAAATTATTCTACAATTCAATTATAGACATCAAAACCCGGATTTCTTCATCAAGATTTAACATAATTTTTTGGGTTTCATACTACTTACATGGAGGATCCTATTCTATATCAATTTCCCCCAAGATAATGATATATGTCTTCCAAAGTTCATTCAAATCACAATTTCATAATTAATTCAACCATTATAATATGGAAATTATATATGCTATAAATTTGCAAGATTATACATTTGCCTCTTATATGTAGGATCTGATATGTTGAAGAAGATGATCCCAATGGTGTTTCTCCCTTTCCGATCTAAAAATCCGGTGATGGTGGTGCAAGAAGGTGGTTCTAGCCTTAAAATTTCTCTCATCTTCCTCTTATGGCCTCTATTTGGCTTCTCCTAATTTTTCATGTAATTAAACCTAATTCCCTTCTCTTATCATACCTTTAACACTTAGAAATATGTGGTTTTAATTACTCCAAAAATATAAATGACCAAAATACCCCTTCGGGATGCCCTCATGGCCTAAAAGTGCCCCGAGATCCAAATTAAACCCCACCGGTAGACTTTTTTTACTATCCTGAACCTTCCGGACACTTTGGTGCACTCGAAATGATAATTTGGATGACTTAAAAATAAATTGTTTTCTATCTCATTAAATTGAGTCCCGATTCGATTGACACGCGTGTCCTGACTTAATTATTATAACTGTCGTATTTTTCACTCGCGATAATTTTAATAAATTTGTAATCGTATATCAATTTACTCACAAAGTAATATTCAATATAATTCACATCAATAAATACTAACCATTGCCTCGCTCATTAATATTCATTTAATCTGAATTAACTATCAATTTATTTCCCATATCTAATATAATTAATCCATTATTTAAAATATCATTAAAAATACGGGGTGTTACACATTGCTGAATGAAGGTTTCGGTTTTGTGGTTCTTGAGAGGATCATAGTAGATTCATTTATAGAATTTGTAAGCTGCGATTTGTAAATTATATAAAGTGAATAAAATGTTTTGCCTTGAGGGGATTTTTCTTGGAACTTTGACTTTGTTGAATTCTTAGTTTGCTTGATCTGTGTTATCACATAGATGTATGTTTAGGGTAAAAAGATAAAATTGATTGAAATTAAAACTTGTAATCTTTGTTTGTCACCTTCTTTACCAAGCATATTTGCTTTCGTCTTCCACTATTTTAAGTGGTGCGAGAGCATACTTACCTGCTTTTACAATTGGTATCAGAGCAGGTTGCACTAATTTATCATGTAGATCCTTATTTAGTGCTTTTTAATGCTTGTCTCTGGTGTTGATGTATTTATTTTTCTCTTGATGGATTCCAATAGTTTTGACGACTTAAATCATTTGAATTTGAAGCTCACTAAATCAATTGAATTTATTGAAAAAGAAAATCCTTGTTTTATATTCGCTATAGATCTTTTGCAAACGGTTCAAAGTCAAAGATATTTCTTTCGTGACAAACTTGTGGATATGGATCGTGATTTCAAAATTTTAGAATTGTCCAAGAAAGAGAGTTATGATAGAGTTCGTTTTTTAAAAAAAGAATTAGAGGACTTCAAAAAAATTTAGGGTTAATGTTTGTGCCATTAAGATATGTTTTTTAGTAATGATTTTATGGAATGAGAGAAGACTCTTATGGATAAGTTTTCTTTCATTAAGGGGGAACGAGATAACCTTCTAGGAATTATTGAACATATGAAGAAGTAGTCCCTAAAATTGGAAGAGTCTAATTCTCTACTTAAGTCTAAAATTTTATAGTTAAAAGATGATTTAAAAGACTCTAATAGTTTGAGAAGTGATGGTATTTGCTCACACATTTCTAGTGATTCCAATGTTAAACCCAAGACCATTGTTTGTTTTAGAGGGTCAACTAAATCCAAAGACGTTAGAAAAGTTCAACCCATAGGTGACATTCTTCACGTTTAAATATGTTCATATTTTGGTAGGAAAGGTCATCTTAGGTTGTTCTATTATGATCTTAGAAGAGGTCCTAGGAAGTTGAAGTCTAGTATTCCCTTGGTTCCCAAAACCCGACACGTTAAGTACACATCTATTTGGGTTAGAAAATCTGTTTCAGAGGAGTAAGATGTTAGACTTGTTAATTCTCGCATGGTTGCACATGACTCTTTACTTGCTATATCTTATGGATGATTTCTTGCATGATTTTGTTTGTCATACTCTAGTTGCACTTCATGTATATATTTTCTAGTGTTATGACATGTGTATCTTTTGTATTATATTTTTTTAGTGAGTCATATTGGAAAAATATAAAAAAGATTTTATTTTAATAAATTTTTTAAAAAATACAAAAAGATTTTTGATTTTTGTGTATTTTGGTTTTACACATTTGGTGAGGCATATTGGTGTGTTTGAATCCAATTCACTCTGCAATTTCCATGTGGCTAGAACATTTTATTCTGATTATAGACACTTGTATTGATCTTAACCATGCTTACATGGAGTTGTTTCGAACTTGATTTGCATTACAAATTCGAGTTTGTATATGCCTTTGTACACACGTGCACAGTCTTATTGAATTCAAATTTCATTATGTATATTTGAGCTATGTGAGACGTTCTTTCATCAATTTTCTCATCTACATATTTTGAGACTAAGGGGGATTTGTGCCTGTAAGAATCGTTGCTCGTGAGATTTTGTTTAGTATTGAAAAAATATGATTGAGCACGAAAAAGGGCTGTGAAAGACAGGTTGTCTTTGCATGAAATCCACCGTTAGTAAAATCCCAATAAAATGAAAAAATAAAGGCAATAAAAATAGAAAAAAATCCCAAAAGGGGCCAACTTAGTTTGTTTATTTGCTAGATCTTTGAAAAAGAAATATGCCTAAAGATTGTATTTGGTTATGATTTGAGGGAGATTTAGTTGAAGTCAAAAGGGTTTGCACAATGAATCCTAATCAAATTTATATTGTCAGAATCAACAATATTTTAGACTTATGTGCATTGTGCTTGTTTTGTTCATTAAGTTTAATTTTATATGTCACTTGAGGCTAAAATTTAGTTTGATAAAGTTTTGCTATCAATTGCGAACTTCTTGAACATATTTGAGTGTTTGGATCATAATTCATTTGTATCTAGTTTACACCCAGTTATTCCATCCTACATATTTAGACACATCGATGCTATGCTAGTGTGTAAAGCTTATTTATTTTGTGTCAAGTTTTTCTGATCTTCTATACCTATATATGTGTGCCGGAGTTTCTTTGATATGTTTTGCATATATTATATGTCGTATTGTATGTTGTACTTATGATTTTTTTTTAAATTGAAATATTCAAAAATAGTTGGTTATGTTTCCCTTTGAGATTATCATTACACATGCTTGATTTATATCTTTCGTGATATTATCTTATCTTATAAGTGATGCTTTGATTTCATGATTATGTTTTACTCCTTTGTCTATTATGGACAAAAAGGGTGAGAACAAATTACAGGGGAATTTGTATGATTCTTTAAAACTAAATGCGTCACAGGGTATATGTTTTCGTCTCATGTGTGTAGGTACTTAAAGTGGAATTCACGACACACCGGATGAAGACAAAGTTTGCTAAAAGGGAAGAAGATGAAGTTTGAAGATAAAGAGACTTATGCCATTTCATTCAAGGGTTAGGAAGGGTGTTAGCTTTATTTTTTCATTTATAGAGTTTGCTGATGTAATTTGAATTTTGGATAGGTTTGTTTGTTTTTGTACCAGAATAGCCAAAGGGGGAGATTTGCAAGAGAAAAAAAATTTGATGTTGCTCATAGCATAGGCCTTGTATAGTTTTAGGCTAGTGTGGCGTATCCCGTTACAAACCGTCATGTACCATCAGGGAAAACCGACATCAACAGACGAGACTTCCCGACATCCTATAAAGGTATAAAGAAATTTAGAGTTTAAATTAATTCACAAAATTTATTTTTGGGGTGTTTATTTTTATTAAAAATGAATAGGGGTTTTGTTTTAAAAAGATGATTTTTTTTTTATCTTTAACCTCGTTCAAATGACATGGGAATCTCGTTCAAAAGATAATGAGTTTTCGTTAGAAGGGTCGTTTGATGTTTTTACCTAATGTGCATTGACTGAGGGCGAACTGTTTTGATTCGTTAAAATGTCATTTGAATCTGGTTCAAACGAGATAGTTGTTTCATTCGAATGAAATTTATTTTGTTAGAACGAACTGCTATTCTCATTCGAACAAGCCTTGAAATTTGTTTGAACGAGTCGCCGCCTAAAAAATTTTGAACGTCCGATAAATACCTATTTTGTGTTCAGATTTTCAAGGCTTTTACCAGATCCATTTCTAAATATCTTTTACAAAATTTCTTCTTTGTTTAGTGTTCTAAAAAACTTTTTAATTCACAACATACATCCTGGAAATCGTCCTTGTGAATTCATTTAAACCCTAGAAAGTTTTGTATTATTATATACACCTTTGTGAAGAAGGCATCTCTATGGCTGACTTATGAAACCCCAGGGGATCACTGCTGAAGACGGAGGACTGAGGTTCTTTTGATTCTTGCAAGGGTTGTTGCTGAAGGAAGGCTGCAGCTTTGTGGTTCTTGAGAGGATCATATTATAATCATTTATATAATTTGTAAGTTGCAATTTGTAAATTTTATAAAGTGAATAAAATGTTTTATTACCTTTGTTAAATGCTTAGTTATCTTTATCTATTTTATCACAAATATGTATGTTGTGGATAGAAAGATAAAATTGATTGAGATTAAAATTTGGAGTCTTTATTTGTGACCTTCTTTGCTGAGCACATTTTTTCCGTATTCTCATAGTGTTACTAGTGCCCTCCACTCTTTCAAGTGGTTTCAAAGCATACTTATAAATTCCTAACTTGGTAATGAACTTCAAATAATGGGCATACCTAAAACAAAGCATTATAGGAGTGTATACTATATAAGCCTAGTGAATGACCTTACACACACACACACCAAATATATAACAAGTTTAAATAAATATTTTAAATCATATAACACAAGTAGGAATTGTGGACTCTCGCAATCTTGGACCCACCATTGTCTAATTAATCCATTATTATTTATAGGGAGCACCACATCCCTTTATTTTTGTTCGAGTACAAAAAATGTTATGTTGGATTCTCTATGTAAAACGAGACCACCACATCCCGTAGGACCCGTCACAGTTCATATAATCATTGGATCTGAATTTAATGTTTGTTAACAATACGCATATGTACCAAAAACATAACATCATAGCACGTGAATTACAACAAATTTGTATTAACTATACATTTCTATGTAAAATTAGATACATACACCATTCATAAGGTGGGTCATTCACTTCAGGTTCTCAACTAAATATTTGTGTTTCTCTTAGGTGGAGATGAACTCGGTGGATTAGACCTTAAACTTGTCAATCTAAATAAATAATTACTTTGTTGATGCCAATAAGATGGCTTGGGGCCCTTTCTATTTGTTGATGACTATAAATAGCCCCAAGCCATCTTATCGGCATCAACATACTTAATTCAAATCATAAGTGTTGATGTAAAAAATTAGATCACTCTAATTATTCAATCACAGATAAATAAATGAGACAAAGAATTTTAAAGTGGTTAGCCTTATAAGAATGGCCTACGTCCGCTGTTGTTTTATTGCTGAGTGTTTTTGGGAATTCTCGATTACAAGTTCTATCAAGAAATTCCGGTCTGGATTCGGGGTCCTTTTTCAATGAGGATTGTACAATGTATTTATAGCCCTGAGGCTATAAAGTGAAAGGGTAATTCATTAAATGATGTATATATGAAAGGGTAATACATTCAATGCCCCTTCAACGTGTGCGTCTGAATGATAAGCATTTAATAAATAGTCAAACTGTTGGTTATCCAGCTATTAATGCTTTGTTCGAGGTGCATCTCGGACCGCCTAAGTTGCTCGGACCGCCTAAGCTTCTCGGTACTCAAGAGTTCCTCGGAGAGGTCTTGTTCCTCGGAGCGTGTGAGTTCCTCGGGGAAGCAGTGTTCCTCGAGAAAATAGTCTTCCTCGTTGTAGTCTTGTTCCTCGGAGCGCGTGAGTTCCTCGTAAGTGTTTGTTGTTGCCATGTAGATTGCCACGTGTCTTCATTCAATTGGGCCATATCAGCAGACTAAATTTGGTATCAACAGAAGCCCTCAATGTTTCATAGTTCGAAATTTGAGGAGTAGGGAACATTCTTTCTCGGAATATGGTAGCTTTAAATGGTCCTCCTGATTTTTAGGAGTGTTTCCTTCGTATTTATTTCTCCTTCCAAATTCGTAGAATCATGCTTTTTTGAATTTTTATAACCGCCTCGATTTCTGTATACTTTTTGTCCTTTTAGCCATCGGTAGCGTAATCGTTTCTTCTCGCTTCGATTGCCGCGCCCTTTTTGTTCCTCTAGCCGCCGGTAGCGTAATTGTTTCTTTTTTGTAATCATTACTTTACCATTTCCCAAGGCAAGGTATTTAAACTTCACAGACACTCCCATTGTCTTCTACCTTTTCAAATTTGTATCTTCTAGTCTTCCGTCGTCTCTTTCTCTCCTGTGTATTCATCTCTTCCATCATTCGTTGTCATCAGATCCACTCTTTTTCTGTAAGATTTTCTTCCTTCTTCTTCATTTCTTTTATTTATCATGGTTTACCCTATTGAATCTCTTGATAAGTTTCGCTCTGATTTTTCCATTCCCTCCTAGGTTGTTTTGGAAGAGCTTTCTGAGCCTTCTGATTATTTCCATTTGGCTGAGGGACATTGGTTCCCCAGCCTCTTTATTGCTGAGTGTGGATTTTCTTTTCTACCAAATCCCTTGTGTCTAGAATTCTGTCATTACTTTGACGTTGTTCCTGCAAGAATAGCCCCCAACACATGGAGAATAGTTAATGGGTTCATAAATTAAATCAAGTCCATGGAACTCGCATAGGAATTCCAGAAATCATGTACTGCTATAGATGGGCAGTTAATGATAACATTTTTTATTTAAAAACTAGATTTTTAAATAGAGCCTTAGTAGTCAATATCCCTGATGCCAATAGGGATTATTTTGAACACGGGGTTGTCATAAAAAATTGGCAACACCCTCCATTAATTGGAGATGAGGTTTACCAGGGTCCCAGATGCCCTCCTTATGGCAATGGGATATGTTATTTTTATTTTGTTTTATTTATTTTGGAATTATGCTTCTTTTGTGTTTGATAAAATGTGCCACTGATATTTCAATGTTTATTTATTTATTTGCAGTCGATAGTAAAAGAAAGTGTCCAAAGGAAGCAGACGTTAACATAAGACATTTGAAACTTATCTGGAGTCTGCATCAGAGTGTTGCCGACGAGCACATTAGATCAGCATCATATATGTTGCAGTACAAGAGCTACACAACCTCTTTTACTGCTCGTCCAGTAATAAGTGACGCAGAGCCAGTACCAGCTTCCACCAGCTCCTCGCCTGAATCTCACGTCCCTTTAAGCGAAAGGATGAAGAGAAGAAGACCTCCCACTCTGTTCTCGTGAGGCAAAAAGAAGTAAAGTTGATGTCCTAGGGGAGGGGACAAAGAAGAATGATGCACCTTCATCGGCTGATGTTATGAAGGTTGCCGAGAAGCCCGCAGTGGCTCCGAGGAGGTCTGCTGCTCCTGGAGAGGTGATTGTAATATCACCAACCAAGGGTTCTTCCTTGGTTGAAACTGTTCTTGTTCCCCCGAGGAGGCTGAAGAAAAGCTCCTCGGTCAATTTGGCTGACACCATCACTCAGCCCCCAGCTACTGGAACTGGGGTTCCAACTTTTGTTCCCCCGAGCTCTGCCATGAGCTCGGTAAAGTCCTGGATCATTCCTGAGGTCCAAGGTTGAGAACGTATGTGCTCGTGTTCAAATGAGCAAATTATATATTAAACACCTTTTAACCCAAACAAACCCTAAACATGCAACAATATGTGATTGAATACGATAATGAACAAAACAAGAACATTCAAACACATGCTTGTGAGGAAAAATCCCCCAAAGGGGAAAAACCATTTATTTTCATTATAATATTGTAGCTGTACAATTTTGGATTACAATGAAAATATAAGTGACTAAGAATTACCCTCAGGTGTCAGATTCTGTAGTCGGCGGCTGGAACTATCCCTTTCCCGTAGGGCTGCAATGAAGAAGAAAAACAGTCTTCTCCACAAGGGTGTGAACAGCAAAACTGCGTTCCTGGGTTGCAAAAGTGATTCACAAAGGATTGGCAATTTGTGTGAATCAAAAACCTAGAGTCTAGGGCTTAATAGGTGAAGACTTAGAGTATTATGTACTCTGAAAATCGTGTTTATGAGTCTTAGAAAACCACTTCCCGTAGTGGGTTTAAATAAGAAGTCTCGGGCCTTAAAAATATGAACACGATCTGAACACGATCTGTTTAAGTTTATCCCAGGCGGACCGGTCCGGGTCTGAGGCGGATCGATCCGGTTGACCGGATCGGTTCTTTTATTGCAGGCGGATTGGTCCGGTTGAGGCGGATCGGTTCTTTTATTTCAGGCTTCATCGGTTTGCTTGCGGTCCGGGGTATACTGGCCTTCAGCAGTCGGATCGGTCCGGGTCTGAGGCGGACCGGTCCGATTAGCCAGATTGGTTCTTTTATTCCAGGCGGACCGGTCCAGTCTGTCAGACTTTGAGTCCTCTTTTCTTTTGATATTCGGATCCGTTGATGAATGTATGAATCTTGAATTTCTTCAACGGTGTAACGGCGTGCGACATAATAAATTGTTAATGGACAAAAATGTCCTTACAAATCTTCCCCTATGTCTATGCCGGTACATACATAAAAACAAAACATCCGAATTATCAAACAACTAAAAATGCCTATACAAATCTACCCTTCCATGAACCCAAAACTGGAAAGATACAATTGAATAAAACTACAGCGTTTGCTCTTCAATTCTTCCGGAATCTCAACACTTTTCTCATCAGGGTGTGCAATCCAATGATACTCCATGTAGTACCTACACACATGAGACAAAACAAAATACCAAGTGACATATCGAGTTTGAAATGAGATAAACATATATACCAATTTATGAGCAAACTCAAACTCTCAAAACTCACCCATAATAAGATAATTCATTCTCCCCCTTTTTGATGATGTCCCAAAATAGACAAATGAGAGAAATAAATCAAATAAGCAAGTGCGGGGTGTCACTAGTATAAAATCACACCATGAATGAACACAAACCAACCAAGTCGATGATAGCGTAAATGAGGTGGTGTGATCAAATTCGATAGGAAAATCAATGCATACAAACATGACGTGTGTGCACGATGAATATTGGATATTCCTAGCGAATGAACTCAAATGCGTCCTTTGGTGTAAAATAATGACAATATAAGATATTGACTCAATCAAATCAACAAATCGAAGCTCAAAGTGATTTTCACACCAATAACGTCCAAAATGATTTTATGCTTTTTTAGGACTTTCAAGGAAGTGCAAACCCGTTTAAAGATTCTCCAACCAAACTCCCTCAGATATAATTTTTGAATAGAGGCATTCTAAATTCTCAAACTTTGGAGAATTGATGGTGAAACCTAAGTGGCCCATATTTGGCATGAATATCTTTTTATTGCCTTTCAATTTTTTTTTTCGGGCTCTTTTAACCTCTTTGGACCTCGGATATTAAAATTCCTCCATTTTTAGGTCCTTTTTAACGGTGGCTATTGTGCAAAGGATAGATGATTACCTTTCGCAGCCCCTCCCCATTATACAAAAGCACACAGTTTCACCAAAACGATTTTTACATGCATTCCAATCTTGTCAAGTTTTATCGCATATTATACATTGTATAGACAGGATTGAGATGGAAACACTCAAGCCAACATGAGATAGACAAGTGCAATAATCAAATATAGCCGTGCATGCGTGCAATAAAGGATATAGGAGTCAAACATGTAGGAAGATATCACTAATTACATCTCAAAGACTCCATACAATGTAAATCACATGGATGAAATGATGTAGCCTCTCAAATCTCTATCAAACAGTCACATGGATAGATAGAATGAAGTTGTGACTTGGCTATCTTAAATGCTCATCCATAAAAGAAGCAAAAATAGAAATCTTTTTGGTTTTTTCAAAAATTTTATCAAAATAAAATCTTTTTGTGCTTTTCTTAAAAATTTTCTAAAAGGAAAATCTTTTTGTATTTTTTTTCAAAAGAAATATAAATAGCAAAAAGAATAAAGAAAAGCTGTACAACTAAGCAATGGTACATATAAAACAGACTAGCAATAGGAAGGATGTGATATGAACATGAAGAAGCATCCTATTCTAGACATAGACCAACCCCTCAGTCAATTGTGCAAATCCCCAAAGACTTCCTAAGACTCTCAAATCTAAGGGCATCTAAAGGTTTCATGAAAATGTCGGCTAACTGACGGTTTGTAGGAACAAAACTCAGGGATACAGTGTTCTCCTCTACTAACTGACGAATAAAGTGCTCACGTATCCTGATGTGTTTTGTGCATGAATGCTGGACGAGGAGAAGAAAAAAAATGTCCTTATAAAGGTACTGAAGAAAACCTGACTCGGGACATGGTCACTTCGTTAGCTGCTCGTCACCTTGCATCAGTAAGTATTCTTACTTTGAACTTTTCATATTTACCTTGTCATTTCTGTTTCTGACTTGCTTTCTTTTTTACTTCCATAGTTTACGAGATGCTTTAATATAATTCTGAAGAAGGATGAAGCAATTAAATCTTCCTGCTCCTCGTCCAGTGTGGAGGGAGCTCTGGAAGAAGCTATCAAGTCTTTGGACGATTCTCGCCAGACATATGCTACTGACAAGGCTGTCTGGGAGAAAAAGCTTGCCTCCACCGAGCAAGAGAAAGCTCGAGCTATTGATGCCTCCAAGGAGTTGGAGAAGAGAATAAATGCCCTGGAGAAGGAAAATAAGGAGCTCGAAGAGAAGCTCAAAACTGTTGGGGAGCTTGAAGATAAGCTTAGGGTTGCTGAGGAAAAATTGGGCCAACTTTAGGAAGTAAGTCGGCAGAAGGAGGAGGTTGAAAGTAAATTGAAGACTGCTGAAAACCTTCTATCCGAGAAGCTTTCCTCGGAGAAGTTAAAGAGGAAGATGGTTGTGAAGAAGTCCTTCAGCGCTGGCTGGGATAAGGGGTGGAATAAGGGGTTGGCTGCCATGGTGTCGCAAGTGGACTATGGCAGCCTCAAATACTTTAGGGATGGATGGGTTGCTGCCCTTCAGGAGATGAAAGTGGATGAAAATTCTGAGCTCTTTCAGCAAAACATCCCTGGTCCCCCTCCGACTCCTGAAGACTTAGAAGAGGACGAAGCTGCCTCCGAAGAGTCTTCTATGGTGATGGGTGATCATCCCCCATCCATTCAGCCTGCTGCCGAGGAACTTCAGCAGATCGTTACTTCCTCCGAGCAACTGCCAGTGCACCCCGAGCAACTATCCATTCCCTCCGAGCAACCTACTTCCTCGTCCCAGCCTCCCGAGAAGGTTTTGGGAGACAAGGAAAAGGTGTAAAGTTGTTCGGGTTTATCTTTACATTTTATTTTTCTTTTATCAAATGTAACCCAGAACTTGTAACTCTGAACTATGATATAATAAGACTTGGAATTTTTTACATACTGTTGTCTATCTTGTATTCATACTCTGTTTGTACTTCATATTGATGATTGATCTTTCTTTCTCTGCTAGTTTCTGGCTAGGATGGAATTGTTATCTTCCCATGATACAAAGATGCTGTGACAATGTAATGAATACTTTAAGGCTGGTCACACAGACCTGAGTGCAGCACAAGTTGTCGACATCCTTGGTTAATATGCTTCAGAACAGGCAGTTGAAGCATATCAATATCTGAAGTGTCTACTTGATCATGCAGTGGCCAATAATGTGGCCTATTATGATATGATCGAGGATCTCCAAGGCACCCTCGAAGACCTTCAACTACAATATAAAGAATCAACTGCCCTGTTGCATGAGGGGTATGAGAAGAAGTACAAGCTGATCATTACCGACAAGGGCTATGAGAAGATTTTTGCTGGGTATGATGTGAGGGAGAGAACCTTGAGGGGTGAGGTCGAGGAGTGCAGACAAATTGATGAGTTGCTAGAGCAAGAGAACAACAACTTGCAGAAAGAGCAATCACAGTTGAAGTCTGCAGCCTCTTCTTCAAAAGCCTTAATCCCAGTGACAGATGAGGGATTCTCATTCTTGGAGGTCGAGAACGCCAACTTGAGGGACGAGTTGGAAACTTTGAAGAGGTCTGGCCCTTCCACATCTTCTCGGGGACGAGCAAGAGCACCTCGGGGATGAGCAAGAGCACCTCGGATTCCTGTCGAGGAACAGAGGACTCAGTCTGCCTTAGAAAACCATGCCTTCCAGCTGATGGCGAAGAACCAAGCTTTGGCTGAAATGTCAAAGAAGATCAGGGACTTGGAAGAGCAGCTCTCTGAGCCGAAATCTACCTTAGAGGACAAAGAGCTCTTCGTCAAAAATCTCCACGAGCAGCTGGAGGGGCTAACATATTAGTTCCACAAACAACCCAGGAAGTTATGGATGGCTGGATACAACGAAGCACTATACCATTTGGACGATCGTATCCAGAATGCCAATAATGAGGGCTACAAGAACGGCTGGTTGAATGCCCTAGGTGTGCTGCAACTCGAACAGGGTCATTACCTGTGGGACTACCATGATCCCGGGCTGCTCGACTTACCTGTGCCACCATACAAATTGGATATGAGTTGGATCCCCGCACGGGCCATTCCTCGAAGCTTGATTTCAAAGTATTTCGGTAACTACAATCTCCATTCAAAAGCCGATATATCTCGTCCCGAGCACCTCTTAGATCGACCATCCGTGATGAATGTCAAGATGTTGAAGGATCTCAATTTTATAAATTCTCCTCTGGCTTTAAATGATCCGCCTGCTGGCGAGGAACCTGTGTCAAAAGCAGAGGGGAAAAAACAAGTAGAATAGGAATTTTGATGTAGTAGTTAGTATACATTTCAATGTCAATGTAACTTTCATTTTATCAATGTAATTTGTTTTGAATTTAATGAAAGACTTTCATTTTCATTTGCAATCTTAATTGTTATTGATTTGTAAAACACTTTATATTTGTACATGTGTATTTGATAAAAAGATAACAATATTTTGTAATTTGTCGACCTACTTATTGTCGAGTAGCTTGAATTTATGGTAGTCATTTGGCAAAAACAATGTTTTGTTTCTCGACCAACTTAGTAATAATTAAAAAGTGACGAGTATAAAAAATGTTGCTCGATCACTTAATAATAAAGTTACGAGTATAAAAAATGTTTAAAATGCTTCCAACCAACCAAGGTCGTTAAATTATCCATGTCGACCAACTACAGTTAGTGGGTTTTTATCCCCGACCAGCCATAGTTAGTAGATTTTTCTCTTAAATGTTTCCGACCAACCAAGGTCGGTAAATTTTCCTTCTCGACCAACTACAGTTGGTGGGTTTTTATCCCCGACCAGCCATAGTTAGTCTTTTTGAAATAATTTTACTTCCCGACCAACTCAAGTTGGCATTTTCGAGAATATATTTACTTCCTAACCGACATAAGTTGGCATTTTTAGGAATACTTTTATTTCCTGAGAAACACAATTTTATTTCTAGTAGGAATATAAGTTTTTCTTCCCGGAGGAATACAAAATTTTTTCTTCCCGGAGGAATACAAGTAGCTTTACTTCCCGAAGGAATATTGGTAACTTTACTTCCCGGAGGAATATAGGTAGCTTTACTTCCCGGAGGAATATTGGTAGCTTTACTTCCCGGAGGAATATGGGTAGCTTTACTTCCCGGAGGAATATTGGTTTCTCGACCAACCTTAGTTGGAATTTTCGAGAAAAAATTTGAGTAGCCTGAGCTTTGTCGAGTTTTGCCCCGAGTAGTGTGTAGCACTATTCCCCAAAAAAACTTTCAATAAAAAGAAAGAATTCGACATAATATCTTCATTTTATTCATCATTGATAGTACTTGCGCAGGTGCTCTGCATTCCAGGCATTCTTAAACTCCTCGCCTTCTAAAGTTGTTATTCGATAAGTTCCTGGTCGAACAAATTCTGTAACTCGGTATGGTCCATGCCAGTTTGTCTCCAGCTTATTGTGCTTTTGAATGACTTTCTTCAGCACATAATCTCCTTCTTTCAGGTCGCACTTCTTCACCCTTTTTGTTGTAGAACAAAGTTGTTCGCTGCTGGTAAGCAGCATTTCTAATGGCTGCTTCTTCTCTAACTTCCTTGAGCATGTCTAAATCCAGTCTTCTCATTAAGTCGCAGACAGGGGAATTGAAATTCAGAACCCTGTGTGTTGGGAGGCCCAACTCGGCAGGTATAACAACTTCACTTCCAAACGCCAGCATATATGGTGATTCTCCTGTTGCTACTCGGGGAGTAGTTCGGTAAGCCCAAAGTACTGATTATAGCTCGTTGATCCAGTTTGATTTCGCATCATCCAATCTTTTCTTCAAACCATTCAGCAGCGTTCTGTTTGTCACTTCAGTTTGTCCATTGCTTTGAGGATGGCCTGGTGCTGAGTGGACCTTCAAAATATTTGATTGATGACAATAGGCAGCGAACTCCTCGTTATCAAATTGTGTTCCATGGTCTGTGATGAAAGAATGAGGAAGACCATATCGACAAATTATGTTCTTCCAAACAAATTGGTACACCTTCTCATACGTCATATCAATGAGTGGCTCAGCTTCTACCCACTTAGTAAAATAATCCACTGCGACGATGAGGTATTTGAACCTTCCTCGGGTCATTGGCAGTGGCCCAACCAAATCAATTCCCCACATGGCAAATGGCCAAGGGGAAGTTATGGGTGTCAACAATGCTTGTGGAGTTCTTTGGATGGAGGAATAACGCTGGCATTTGTCACACTTCTTAGCATAGGCTATACAATCAGCTCTCATCGTCGGCTAGTAGTATCCCTGCGTCATCACTCTTTACAAAAGCGTCTGACCTGCTACATGTGCTCCACATGACCCTTCATGGATATCTTCAATCAAATCTTTCACCTTGGAGGGATGTACACATCTCTACAAACCTGCCATAATTCCTCGTCTATACAGAATACCGTTAGTTAATACATACCGAGCAGCTTTAAACTTCAATTTCTTGCCTGCGAGCTTGTCAATTGGTAATTCTCCCTTTTCAATATATGCCTTGATGGGATCCATCCAAGATGGTCCTAAATCAAGGGTAATAAAGTTCATCGTCAGATCTTCATCTATACTCCGACCAGCCAACACTTCAATTGGGATTGCTCGTCGTAGCTCGGTGCGAGTAGCTGATGCTAGTCGAGCTAGGGCGTCTGCTCTCGCATTCTCCATTCTTGGTATTCTGACCAGCTGAATAGCCGAAAATTCTGACACCAGCTCCTTTGCCTTTACATGATATCTGATCATTAATTCTCCTCTAACTGCATATACTCCCAACATTTGATTTACGATCAATTGAGAATCACTGAAGACAATAACCTGCTGCGCCTCCATAATTTTTGCCAAACTAAGTCTTGCAATCATGGCCTCATATTCAGCCTCATCCTGCAGTGCAATCATGGCCTCATAATTTTTGGAAGCTTTGAATTGGAAACCAAGGCGTATTCCACGTCGACTTCGTCTGGAGTGCTAAAAACTATCCGCGCGCCACATCCTGACGTGCAAGATGAGCCATCTATATATAGCCTCCATATAGGTAACTCGTCTTCAAATTTCTGATCAGTCAGAGTTCCTTGGTGAAATGTTTGTTGCTTCCTTTCATCCTCCCCGGATTTTTCTTTCTCTTCGTCGATCATCTCTTCTTGCCCTTTTACCAATCGGAATTGGTCTGAGCTCAAATTTGATGATCTTGTAACATCCACAAATATTTGCTGCTTCCTTTCATCCTCCCCGGATATTTCTTTCTCTTTGTCGATCATCTCTTCTTGCCCTTTTACCAATCGGAATTAGTCTCAGCTCAAATTTGATGATCTTGTAACATCCACTTGCCCTTTTACCAACCGGAGTTGGTCTGAGCTTGTGTTTGCTGATCCTGTAACATCCACAGGTTGATCAGTGAGCAACTTTTGCTCCTCGGGGGTATCAGGTTAGGTGAACTCTGCTATAAAATCTGCAACAGCCTGCCCTTTTAGGGATGATCTGGGTTCATAGACTATATTATATTCACCGAGCTCTATTGCCCAGTACATTAATCTCCCTGATTTTTCAGGCTTATGAAGGGCTTGCCTCAATGGCATATCGGTATATACTACTATGGTATGAGCCTGGAAGTATGGCCTCATTCTCCTACTTGCCTCAATCAGCGCCAGTGCTAATTTTTCCAGCCTTGGATATCTGATCTCTGCTCCTTGGAAGGCCTTACTTGTGTAGTAAATTGGTTTTTGCACTCTATTCTCCACTCTGATCAACGCCGATCTAATTGCATTCTCGGACACTGTAAGGTACAAATATAATTTTTCTCCCATCACCGGCCTGGACAACAGTGGAGGTGTTCCCAAGTATTTCTTCAAGTCTTGAAAATCCATCTCACATTCATCATTCCACTCAAAAGTCTTTCTGAGTGTCTTGAAGAATGGGAGACATCTATCAGTTGCTCGTGACACAAATCTGTTGAGTGTTGCTACTCGTCCTATGAGACTCTGTACTTCCTTCTTCGTCGTTAGAGATCGCAGTCCTAATAAAGCTTTGATCCTTTCAGGATTTTCTTCAATGCCTCGTTGATTGACAATGTACCGGAGAAACATGCCTTCTCGTACTCCAAATATGCACTTCGTCGGGTTCAGCTTCATTTGATATTTATCCAGTTGATCAAAAGTCTGTCTTAAGTCAACTAGATGATCGGTAGCTTTCTTGCTTTTCGTCAGCATATCGTCAACATAGACTTCCATATTGCAACTGATTTGTTCAGCAAAGACCTTGTTCATCAGCCGCTGATATGTCGCACCTGCATTTTTCAAACCAAAAGGCATAACATTATAACAATAAGTTCCCCTAGGGGTAATGAAATAAGTACTCTCCCTGTCTTCAGGTTTCATTTTGATCTGATTGTAGCCAGAATAACCATCCATGAAGCTCAGCAACTCGTGTCCCGAGGTAGCATCCACCAGTTGATCAATTCGGGGTAATGGAAAATGATCCTTTGGCATGCTTTGTTGAGGTCGGTGAAGTCTACACACATCCTCCACTTGTTATTTTTCTTCTTTACCATCACCACATTGTCTAACAAGTCTGGATATTTAACATCTTCAATGAAACAAGCTTTTTGGAGCTTCTCGACTTCCTCCTGTATAGCTTGATTCTTCTCGGGACTAAATACTCTTCTTCTCTACTTCACAGGCTTGATCTCCTTATTCACATTGAGTTCGTGACATAAGAAGTTTGGGTCTATCCCAGGCATATCTTCATGACTCCCTGCAAACGTTTGTCTTCTGCTTCTAAGGAAAGTTATCAATTCCTGTTTTAATGAGGCTTCCAACAACAAACCTACTTGAGTAGTTCGCTCAGGGTGTTCGTTATCCATAATGATGTTTTCAGTAGCTTCTACCACTTGACCCTTCATGAGTTGAGACTCATCTCTAGGATCCAATGTTTCAATTTCTGCACCTTCATCCACCTGATAGGTAGTAGTCTTTTTCCTTGATTCCTCCAGTTCTTCTTGCTCGGCGGATGAATAATAGCATTCCCAAGCTACTTTCTAATCACCTTTCACAACTCCTACTCCAAAATTTGTTGTAAATTTTAGGCACTGATGCACTGTAGATGGTACAGCCTCGAACTTCTTCAATCTTACCCTTCCCATGATGATATTGTATGATGATTGAACATTCTTATCCATCATAAAGAAGCGTATTCTTTCTGTCCGACAAGCAGGCCACTTACCAATGAATATATCCAACTTGATCGTCCCAAGTGGAAATACTTTCTCGCCAGCAAAATCGATGAGGGGTCTGTGGTAAGGCTCCAGTTGAGATAGCTTTAGATTTAAACTATCGAAGCACGAGTAAAACATGATGTCTGCCGAGCTACCATTGTTGACCAGTACTCTTGAAATCATTACCTCCTCCATCCTCATTTTGATCACCAATGGGTCATCATGAGGATACAAAACGCCTGCAAGGTCGTTCTTTGAGAACCTAACGACCAACCTCTATTTGTTCACCTTTCTCGGGCGATCATCCTCAGCTAGATTTATTCGTTGAATATACGAGCAAGCTTGAGCCTCACCGAGGTAAGCTTTTCTCTCTGCAGTAAGGTCTCCTCCTCCTGCATCTCCGCTTGTTATAACATTACAGTCAAATGACCCAAAGCGTATTGAAAATACCTCTCGTTCTGGCTGCCTTGGTCTCTTGGGAAGATCGGGGGTCGTCTTCTGGATCAACTTCATGGTTTCTTTTCCTGTTCTCCTCTCCTCGACGAGGAGATCTAGACATCTCTCTTGCTCGGTCGTTTTTTCTTCTTTCGTTTCCACGATCAACATACTTTGACAACTTTCCTCGTTTGATGAGTGTTTCAATCTCATTCTGAAAGAGCTATGCAATTCTTGGTCATATGGCCATGATCTTTATGAAACTCGCAATACTTAGCCTTATTCCTCTTGTCAGGGTCTGCCTTCATTTTCTCTGGCCAGTTTAGTTCCTCGTTGTTCTTGATTTCCTCGAGAACATGGTTGATATCCTTCTTCAAAGGAGTATAATTATCATATTTCTTCATTATATCCCATACCGACCTACTTTTTGAATGTTTGTCATTACCATTGTTCTTATGCTCCTTCTTCTTAGCTTTATCACCTTCCACCTTGGTTTCTTTAGCATCCATATTCTTCTTTGCAGCCATAGCCTCCTCGGCATTCATAATCTTGGATGATTTTCCCATCAGGTTCGACATGGTTCTAGGTGGATCTTTGGCTAAAGTGTAGTACAACTTGTTCGGCAGTAGTTCACTCATCAAGGCAGTAATAGTTATCTTCTCCTCATAATCAATGACTTCAAGTTTCTCGTTATTAAAACGAGTTATATAATCCCTGGTACTCTCACCAGCTTTTTGTCTAATACTTAACAAGTGTGCTACTCGTTTAACTGGCTTTGACCCAAAACAGAAATTCCCAATGAATAACTCGGCCAGTTGAAGAAAGGTTGAGATCTTACCCTGAGGAAGATTATTATACCATATTTGAGCAGATCCGGTAAGAGTTCTCGAGAATGTCCTGCATCTCATCTCATCTGGAACAGTATAGATGTCGGCAGCAGCTTGATACTGTTCTATATGAAGAACAGGGTCAGTCTTTCCATCATATTTGGGGGTCACAACAAGTGCTTTGAACTTTGATGGTGTTGGAAAATCTACAATATCCTGGACAAAAGGTGTTCCTCGAACAAAGGTTCGTTGTAGAGGGTTCTTGGCCTTAGCCATTTCCCCTAATCTATCCTCCAACCTCTGAATAGAGCCTTTCCATGCATCATTCCCTTCCTCGGCCTGTTGGTTCGAGCAATTGATCGCGTGGATGTGGCTTCCTGAGATCTATCTTGACGAGCAGCTGGTCGCTCATGAGATCTATCTTGACGAGCAGCTGGTCGCGACTGGGCAGATCCTTCCCTTAAATCTGATGGTCGTCGAAAACTCCTCGATACGACTTTAGGAGGACTTCTATTCCTTCCAAGTCCTAATCGATCAAAAGGTGATACCCTGCTTAACCTCTCTAGCGCACTAGTCCTTTCCGGAGAGAGAGTGACACGTTGTTCAGTATCTGTGGCTCGCATGGACGAAGTTCATCCAGGTTGATAAGAAAAATCTTCATATTCTTCATTGCGATATGAATTGGTACGCCTAGTACGTGAGGATGGTGCACGGGTATTTCTTTGAATACTCCGCAGTCCTGAATGGGTTGGTGCACCTCCATGGAGGGTTTGGATGAGTTGTCGCATTGTTTCTTGCATGCCGGTCTGGCCCTGAGCCAGATTTGTCATTATTCCAGCCAGATCTGGAATATTTGGCGGAGCAGATGGATTTGGAGGGGTTCCAGCTTTTCAATTGCTAGATTCTGGAATATCAGCCATTCGTAATGGATTGTTTTTGGTGAAAAATGATATTACCAGTCGTTCCCACAGACGGTGCCAATCTGTTGATGTAAAAAATTAGATCACTCTAATTATTCAATCACAGATAAATAAATGAGACAAATAATTTTAAAGTGGTTCAGCCTTATAAGAATGGCCTACGTCCAATGTTGTTGTATTGCTGAGTGTTTTTGGGAATTCTCGATTACAAGTTCTATCAAGAAATTCCGGTCTAGATTTGGGGTCCTTTTTCAATGAGGATTGTACAATGTATTTATAGCCCTGAGGCTGTAAAGTGAAAGGGTAATACATTAAATGATGTACATATGAAAGGGTAATACATTCAATGCCACTTAAGCGTGTGCGTCTGAATGATAACCATTTAATGAACAGTCAAACTGTTGGTTATCCAGCTATTAATGCTTTGTTCGAGGTGCAGCTCGGACCGCCTGAGTTGCTCGGACCGCCTAAGCTTCTCGGTACTCAAGAGTTCCTCAGAGAGGTGTTGTTCCTCGGAGCGTGTGAGTTCCTCGGGGAAGCAGTGTTCCTCGGGAAAATAGTCTTCCTTGTTGTAGTCTTGTTCCTCGGAGAGCGTGAGTTCCTCGGAAGTGTTTGTTATTGCCATGTAGCTTGCCACGTGTCTTCATTTAATTGGGCCATGTCAGTATACTAAATTTGGTATCAATAATAAGTATCATATTAACATATTTATTTAACTTTTAATGATTATACAACTACAACATAATTCCACTTAAGCAGAATTCCATGAAACTCGAGTAAAAATGATGTGATGGTATTTATGTTGATGAAGTTATAAATATTCAACCATATTAAACACGTAAGAAATAATATAAATAAAACCAACTAATCATAAAGTATACTTATCAATATATATAATCCTGGAACATGTAGTCAAAATACCCTTTGGAGGGAGGAGATATGAATATTCTTTCATGGGTTGTCTATTATGGCGTCAAATTATTATCCTCTATTCTTAACTATTTTAAATTCATAAATTGTAAAAGTACACGTGTCCAACCATAAGTATATGAAAATATATTTGAATATGAAAATGTAATATATTAAGCTTCCTAGGGCAGGATATGACTATTTCTTTATGACATATTAAATATATCCTATCAGCTCCTTTATTGTGCAGTCAACTTCCAAGAATTTTATAACTGTTCTACATCATAACTTTCCATGATTTTCAATAAATATATTTACTAATACAAAATTAAAGTTTCATAATTTTCAGAGTTCATATGCTATGTCAAAAGTTTTCTCAAACTCAGAGTATATCTAAACGAATTGTGAAAACAACAATTATGTACTAACATTCAAACATCACCTACGTCTAACCAAAAGTATTTTAATTATAATTTTTGGATACAATTTGTATATGTGAGTCTAGTTTCATTTCCAACTTGAATTACACAATTCCTTGAAGTATACAAAATATATTGAAGTTTCAATACAAGGGGGTTATATACAAAACGATATGGCTTACACATACCACTTGTCTTATGTATGAACATATACATAGATTTATAAAAGAGGATGACAGTTTAATTAATAATTAATGATTTCTAAAATTTCAAATTTATAATCCTAAAATAAATAAAAAATTAACACATAAATATACCTTGGGAAGTCTTTTATGATTTTATTTTAATTTTCCTAGATTTTCTAATCAGACTTTCTTCCTTAGGATTCTCCTTTCTATCTCATAAAGCCAAAACTTCTCCAAATTGAACCAAGGGTTCAAACTGACGAAGAAAGAGTTGATATTTAGAGATTTAAATCGGACAAAGCTTCTTCCCTATTCAAGCAATAAAATTAAAACATTTAGTGTACTAAAAGGCTAAATGCAACTTATAAGGATGGACAACTTTGCCCTTCATTCATAAATTCGATATAACTTCTTGCTAGGACATCCGTTAGATACATTGTTTGTTCAGTTACAAACCTAACTCAGATATTTACCACTGTATTGTTTTTACCTTCACCAAATTGTCACATATTATGGGTAAAAAGTAATCTGAAACATGAAATTGTCTATCGGAACCTTAAAATTTTATTTTTTGTAACTAGCTTGATATTTCACGATTCTTGAAGGTACAAATAGATTAAAATATAATAACATAACATTATATATATATACACACACACACACACACACACACACACACACACACACATATAATGTAAGCATGATTCAAATAGAATTGATCATGGTTGTATTTGTGTTGTCACAACTCTCCCTCCTTGGAAAATTTCATCCCAGTAATTTAATAAGAATGTTACTCATTGAATAAAAGGGTATAATGATTCCTCATCCTATCCTACCTTTCCTAAGATGATTATCCAATTCCATGGATTCTCCACAACACTTTAATTAAGGGAGTAACTTTGTTCCTTAATATTTTCTCCTTACGATAAAAAATTTCCACCAGTTCCTCTATTTACATCCAGTCCTTTTTTAATTCAACATGTTGAGTTTTCATCTGATGTGATAGATACACCAAATACTTCCGAAGTATTGATACATGAAACACGTCATGTAAATGAGACAACTCTGGAAATAATGTCAATCTATATGCTACGGTCCCAACTCTTTTCAGTACTTCATATGGGATAATGTCCCCAGGACTTAATGTTCATTTATTTCCCAATATCATAACACCTCTCCACTGTGAAAGTTGAGGAATGCTCAATCACCCTTATCAAATTTCAATTATTTGTGTCACTTGTAAGTAAAGGTTTCTTATTTATTTTGTGTCATCTTTAAATAATTTTGAGTAAGCTTCATCTTCTTCGTAGTTTGTGATTATCAAATACATTTCATTAATAATATCACTAATTTTCAAGTTCCTTAATCTCTCAACCAATTTAAATACTCTTTGTGAACTATTACAATTTAAATACTCTTTGTGAACTATTCGATAGCTAAAAATGATAATCATCATATTTCTACTCTACACACATGAGACCCGCACAACATTTCCTATTTCTCTTATATATACCAACATATTAATCAAATATGGACTTAATCAATTTATTAAGAATAACGGCATACTCACAATTGTGAACTATACACTCTATATGTACAAATCAAATATTGACATGACTAAAAACATCATCCACCTCTATTTCACAACACTTTCTACTAATACCAACTATTCTTATAAATTCCTACCTATTACAATCAACATGAGGTCTTAAAAGTGTCAATTCATAATAATACTTTATCTCTTTCTTAACCAAGTCTCCTCGGATCTTTATTATTTTTCTATACAAACTATTTTACCTTTTAATCATATTACAACATCAAATAAAAATGTTGAAACTTTATTATTCATATCTAAGTACCTATTGATACCGATCACATTATATATTCTTCTGTCCACTTTTGACTATTCTAAAGTTAAATAATTTCCCACCTTATATGAGTTTCACATATAGTTTTATTTCAATCTCAACCACACACACTAATAAATATACTCCATCATTATCACACACATTCATTTATATCAATATTAATATTGTACCACACTTCTTAGCACATAATATATATATATATATATATATATATATATATATATATATATATATATAAAGGAATAAATGCCTCTATTCTCCTATGTCTTAGAGATGCTAGACATACTAATTACAACACCAGTATTTTAGGAATGATGGAATCAAGCCTATTTAATGGTCCAATACATTTTAACTGCTTTCCTGATTTTACGTTGAGTTTAACAGACCCTCACATATTAAAAACTATGACACTGAATATTAAAACATCTGGTTATGAAATGTTATAAGGAAGTAAACCACTTGCTTTAATTTATAGAATTTATTACAAATGTTTAAGGACAAATCTAAATGTCCACGCTTTAGTAAAAAGCCCGAAAGATAAAACCCTTTTAATACAAAGCAGTACAAATGATGCTAATATTCAAGTCCCTAGGTCAATAAATTGGAAAGATATTAATTTACCAAACGATTGGTTATTAGAGAATGAAAATCATCCCAGAAAAGTACAAAACAATGCTATTAATCTATAACGAATCCAAGAATACTTTGATGGATGAGTTCTTTATTTCAAGATGCTCAAGATCCCTACAGTTTGTAATAAATTAAATCAGTCTTCCGAAGTCAAAGTTACCCCCGGTAAAAGTATTTACCCCAGTCAAAGTTACCCCAGTCAAAGTTACCCGAAGGTAAAATCAGTTACCCCGCTTGAAGTCAAAGTTACCCAGGTGAAAATCATTTCGTCGATTTACCCCAGGTGAAAGTCAAAAGTTACCCCAGGTAAAAATCATTTCGTCGATTTACCCCAGGTGAAAGTCAAAAGTTACCCCAGGTAAAAATCATTTCATCGATTTACCCCAGGTGAAAGTCAAAAGTTACCCCAGGTGAAAGTCAAAAGTTACCCGTCCTATTTACCCCAGGTGAAAATCATTTCGTCGATTTACCCCAGGTGAAAGTCAAAGTTACCCCAGGTTAATATCAGTTTACCCATTTACCCGTCCTATTTACCCCCGGTAAATGGAATTACCCCATTGAAATCTGCAGCTATAAATACCAAGCTCATTCCAGTCATTAGCCAGAGTCCAATTCTCTGGAACTAAAACACTCTCTAAACTTTCTCTCTATTAACATTCTCAGTTTATATTCTGTATTATGCTTTCAAGTTCATCCGGTTCAACCAACTGTATTAATCAGTAATTTTGTAAGTTTACTTTCAGTTATTTCAGTTATTGTAATTTATGTTCTTCGTGTTCTTCAGTTTTCAGTATTAGTAATTTCTGTTTCTATTATATGCGCTGCTTCCCTTTTGGTATCAGAGCCAAGTTTCCTAGTTATTGTGTTTGATCTATATTTCCAATTAAATCAATTAATAGTTCTTCCTGTTCTTCCTGTTTAGTGAGGACATTAATAGTTTTACAGCAATTGTCCTTACATCCTAAATTTATATCTGGAGAGCTAGAGTTTGTATCGGATTCATAGTAACTTGATGATTCGTAATCAGTGTTTATTTCACCTTTACTAGAAGAATTTTTTAGTTCAAAAATTTTATATATTTCCTGTGTTACTTCAGATGATAATTGTAACTGGTTAATCTGGGATTTTACTTTACATTCAGATTTGTAGTGACCCGTTTTTCCACATTTATAACATTTTACTTTACTCTTGTCACTTTTCTTATTAGTTTGTGGTTTTTTGTGTTTTTTATAAAATTCCTTATTTTCTTTATTGTAAAATTTGTTGTTTTTGAAATAGTTTTTTCTATGTTTCTCGTATCGTTTTGGATATGACTTGTATTTTTTATTTCTTGATGGTGCAACAGGGTTTAAGCCGTATTGTTCACAAAAATTTCCCATTTCGTATTTTGCTTTTAATTTTTCTTTATTAGCCTGTTTACTTATTTTCATATCTATACACATTTTTAATCCTTCTTTCTGGATTGTACTTATTATGTCTCCATATGTAAGATTGTTATAATCAATGTGTCCATTGGTGTTACTTAGGACTTCTCTTATTTTGTGAGCAAATAAATTTGGTAAACCATTAATGAATTTTTCTTTCCAAAATGGTTCATTACTATCGTCTCTAAGCATTACTCGTGATGTGAAAACATCTTTGTACCATCTAAAATCACTTAAAGTTGGGCATCTAAGGTTACTTAGTTGATCATGAATCCTTGAGGTGATATTACTTGGTGTTCCTAAAAAATGTTTTATTATTGTGAAAACTAAAGTGTTAACTCCATCTGGAATCCCCATTCCAATGTTTTCATCAAAAATTGGGAGGCCATTAGCATCTTGTTGGACAGCAGATTTAATTTGTTCCTTTGATTCTTCGGTAAGATGTTTATCCCACCAAGATTTTAATGTTCCGGTGAATCCCATGGTTAATAGCTCAACTATTTCTGTTTGGGGAATGTTTTGATTGTTTAAATAATTGTTGGCAACCATAGATATGTGTTGCATTTTATTTAAAATTTCTTGTTCAGATAATCCATCTATGTTCCACTCATAAAGTCTATCTGAAGAAACTGAAAATTGATTGTGAACATTTCTTTCTTCATATTGCATATCTGGGGGTGTTGGTCTAGTATACCAATGTTTTGTTAAGGTGGTAGGAGCTACTTTAGAAGTTTTTATTCTATTTAATTCAACATTAGTAAATTGGTTTTCAATAGTCTGGATATCTTCATCCGTAGTAGTTTCTTGGGATGAGTCTGTATAAGTACTTTTGTTAATAGTTGTAATAGTTTTTGATGATTCTTCTTTGACTTCTTCTTTGATATCTTTAAGCATTTTTTCTATTTTATCTAGAGTCTTTTCAGACTTTGTTTGTAAACTTACTCCTTTCTGGGCTTCTGGAAGTTGAATTAAAGGTATTTCTTTTTTATATGGTAGGTTTGGTTTATCTAACTTATTTTCAATAGATTCTAGTTGTTTTCCTAGAGTATTTAGGTATTGATTAGTGTAATTATTTTGTTCAATAACCTTTTTGATTTCATCATTAGTAGAAGTAATTTTAAAGGGTGTAGCCACTACTTCTGTTCCCATGTGATTTACTAAAATGGTTTCTAGTGGAGGGTGACTAGATGATACTGTTGTTTTGTCTTGTTTTGTCCATTTTACTTTTGTTAGGACATTTATTGTTTGATAATAGTTATCTAAATAGTCGAAAAATTTTATGTCTGTTCTTAATTCATTCACTAAAGTTTTCCATTTTCTTAGTATTCTAGCCTTTTCACTTTGGGAATATTTTTCTCGATATGCTCGTCGTCTAGTACGGTTTTCTTTTGACTCAAAATCTTCTCCTAGTTTAATCATGTCAGTTTTATAGTCTTTATTGATTGTTAATAATTGGTGATTTACTGATCCTGTTTCAAAATCTGTTTGAGTGGGGGAATGTTGATCTTCATCATCATTAAAATTAGATGTTGCTGTATAGCAGGGTTTACTTACTTGGGAGGTTGTATCAATTTCTTTTAACTTAAGATTACGTCTGGGTATTAAATCCTCATCTTTTCTTGTTGAATAACTTGTTTGGGATTTATTATCATCTTTGGATTTACTATCATCTCTAATATGGAGGTTTCGATGATTGAAAGAGTCCCACCATTTAACATAAAATTGACGAACCATTGTTGGCTGTTGTACGGCATATTGCCATTTGAATATCCATGGAACTTTGTATTTGCTGCAAAATAAAAGTAAAACTGGGAACTGGGAGTTATGATCATTTATTTTAAAAACTGTGGAAAAATGTTTGACTTGATCTTGGAGGTCGGCGGACAGGATTTCAGGGATAGAACCATGTTGTGTCCACCAACGGGAAAACCAGGAAGGAATTTGACTTTTAAATTTTTGATCAAAACAAAGAAACCAAGAGTGAGTGAATGATTCATTTTGGTAAAGGAGAACTTTAAACCATGCTTCAATATAATCGTAATAACTGAACTGAATTTGGTGACTTGGAAGTGATTTTAGAATGGAGGGACTCTTTCAATCATCAAAGGATTATTAATGTTGTCCAAATGGAGTTTCCTTGCCAACCAATCATTCCAGTTCAGGCAGTCCAAGTAACAAAGAAATCCAGTCAAAGTTCTATGGATACAACATTAGCCAAGTCAAAGAAATCCCAGCAACTCAAAGATCTAGCCAAAGTTCTATGTTCTTCGTGTTCTTCAGTTTTCAGTATTAGTAATTTCTATTTTTATTATATGCGCTGCTTCCCTTTTGGTATCAGAGCCAAGTTTCCCAGTTATTGTGTTTGATCTATATTTCCAGTTCCCTTTTAGAGCCAATTTTGAGCCAATTTTGATTCTTACACCCTTTGTGTTTTCACATCCCAACTTGTTAGATCACCTGAACAGTAAATCCGGTATCCAAACAGTAAGACCCGAGTGAGTTGCCTGAGCGGATAGGTATGAGAGGGTATGTATTGAAACATTTTGAGAAAACAAGCATAAAAATTGTGAGGAGAAAATAGGTTCCTTAGAAGCTTTAAAAATGAATAGATTATTTAGATCAAATTCTTTGGCTAGTTCTAGCTCTAGATCTTCTTTAGCTTTCCCCCCAGACATAATAAACGAGGAAGAACATGTTTATGAAGAAGTAAATTTAGATTTAAATGATTTTCACCTGGGGTAAATAGGACGGGTAAACTGATATTAACCTGGGGTAACTTTTGACTTTCACCTGGGGTAAATCGACGAAATGATTTTTACCTGGGGTAACTTTTGACTTTCACCTGGGGTAAATCGACGAAATGATTTTTACCTGGGGTAACTTTTGACTTTCACCTGGGGTAAATCGACGAAATGATTTTCACCTGGGTAACTTTGACTTCGAGCGGGGTAACTGATTTTACCTTCGGGTAACTTTGACTGGGGTAACTTTGACTGGGGTAAATACTTTTACCGGGGGTAACTTTGACTTCGGAAGACTGATTTAATTTATTACAAACTGTAGGGATCTTGAGCATCTTGAAATAAAGAACTCATCCATCAAAGTATTCTTGGATTCGTTCTAGATTAATAGCATTGTTTTGTACTTTTCTGGGATGATTTTCATTCTCTAATAACCAATCGTTTGGTAAATTAATATCTTTCCAATTTATTGACCTAGGGACTTGAATATTAGCATCATTTGTACTGCTTTGTATTAAAAGGGTTTTATCTTTCGGGCTTTTTACTAAAGCGTGGACATTTAGATTTGTCCTTAAACATTTGTAATAAATTCTATAAATTAAAGCAAGTGGTTTACTTCCTTCTAACATTTCATAACCAGATGTTTTAATATTCAGTGTCATAGTTTTTAATATGTGAGGGTCTGTTAAACTCAACGTAAAATTAGGAAAGCAGTTAAAATGTATTGGACCATTAAATAGGCTTGATTCCATCATTCCTAAAATACTGGTGTTGTAATTAGTATGTCTAGCATCTCTAAGACATAGGAGAATAGAGGCATTTATTCCTTTACTGGTTAATGGTATATATATATATATATATATATATATATATATATATATATATATATATATAGAGAGAGAGAGAGAGAGAGAGAGAGAGAGAATTTAAACTCCACTATCTTCTTATCAACTTACAACTACTATTACTCCACATTTGCTTTTGCATTAACCAACATGTCTCTCTATTCAATAGATATTCCATTATAGGTATCTAATATTATCCTTCAAATATACTATTATTATCTTATTTATAAAGATTTTTTTTATAAACACGCGTTATCAGTAAATACCCCATCCATAGATAATTAAGTAGTAATCTAAATACATAAATTAACCAGTTGCGTAAATTACATTAATTTTGATACCTAATAATGTAACTTATATCCCTTTATCGTTGGTATCTCATTACAACTTTGTTCATACACCCAACGTTCCCAGGTCTCTTTTTAAATATTCTTCATTCTCTTTATAATTTGTTTGTATCGATAATCATTTGTTAAGAAGCCACTAATCAATTACGACGAATAAAATCCCATTCAACAACTTAAAACCTTAACTATATAACAACTTCAAAATACTTCATTGATTTCCTTATACTATATTTGTTTCCGAAATTTGTACAATTTTATTATTTTATCATATAACATTATCTCACATTATACATACTCTCTTCATATATTTCGTGTTAATTCTATATAACTTAAATCATATTCATTATTACTCATACCCTCATCGACAACACATAAGTATCATATTAACTATAACTTAATATCCACCCATATTGATCCCCAAAGTATAAATTCCACTAACACATATCCCAACCAACAGGCATTATTCTGACTTAACCTTTACTTTAAATTTATGTACTCAATTATTTATTAACTATGAGAAAACATCTCGTCGAACTCCAACTATACATTATCACAAAGTCATCACACCAAGTCATACTTCATTTATATATACCATAACCACCTCCCCTTAGATTTTGTAAATATTATGTATCATTATACCTTCAATACCCCATGTATAGATATCAACAATTTACCACCCTTCATAAATACATCTTGAATTCTTATAAACAATATATGATAAGAAACTCGTTGTCAAATAACACAACACAAACTCATAAGATTTCTCAATATTTTAAACTTCCAACTTTTGAAGTCATCATCTCAACTTTACTATTAATATAAGCATCACAAACTATCACAAGAGTAGTATTCACTACATGTATGCATACTACTAAAGATGTACATTTTTAACTCTTATTATCTTTCTTTTCCTCAATATAATGCACTATGAACTCATGTGTGGATTAATTATGACACTCACTAGTAACTGATGACTTTAATTTCTATATCTGACCATTTCATATAAACATATACAAAAGTACTAATATTCTCATATCACTTTTATTATTGATCTTAACGTCTTTTATATGTCAGCCATTATATAACCTTATAATACACAACTTTCCATACAAGATTCACCAAAATACCCCTAAACTCAATTTCATGAATTTATCTTCAACTTTACACATCTTTTATTTCTATAACAAGCTTCTAAATGTAGACAAAATATCACACTTGTTCTTCTAATACATTTGTTACGGAAGTAATATCATTAATTTACACTCTACATAATTAAATTATATAACAAATGATCTCTTTCCTACACTCCCACCCCATTTATTTTACAGGTTCAATAATTCAACTTTTAATCAACTTTACCCATCTAACTTTACTTTTTTTCATCTTCAATCCTCTTCTTTGTATAAAATCATTAAGGACTTTAAATATTTACTTATGGTTCATAACTTGCTAACACTATTTGTTTTACATCACCATAAGTAATATTTTAACAACACCATTTGAATCAATCTTCTAAATCATGATAATTTCAATTATACTTACCATATATTCACTACTAAACATTCTCATCATATACTCTTATTTATAATATTATCATCATTCTCGTATTATATTCACACTCAAGATTAGAATAATTTCAAATCTCTATATTTAACACAATAAGATATCACATTATTATTTTAAGCCTCATTATAAACCCATAATTTTATCTTTCTTCACTTCTCGTCCTTTATTAGAATATAGAATCATGTACATTACTCTCTCATACAGATGAGGTGAACACTCATCCATGAGTCAGTGATATGATTCAAGTCCACATATAGCAATATCAGATTATATAACTTCCATTACTTCTCAATCTTCATACAACCTTTTCACTATATAGTTCCCTTCAATAACATCCTTTCCCATAGCATGTAAAACAACATAAATATTCAGTTGATACCTGAAATCTCTTCATCTTTAATGATCCTCAATATCTTACTTCCTTTCTTACAAAATCCATTACTCACTGCAATATAAATTAAATAAATAGTGACACAATAGCACAATTTGTAATATTACCATTCTTAGTCAACTTACTGACTCATAGCAAACCCACCCACTATTATCCACCGCCAATATAGACAATCACACCACATCCAAAACCTAAAAACCATGCTCTGATACAAAGTAGTGATGTCATGTCTTGTTTAAGTCAACACCTTTGTAGCCTAGATAAATTTCTTCAAACAATAATAACTTTTGTAGATCTTCGAAAAAATCCATGGTTTTCATTTAAAGCCTATTTATAGGAAAGTATAATTCACTTTAAGTATAACTTACTAATAACAACAAACTTTACATAAAAATGTTTATTAGTTTAACATTTATAAAAAGCTTGTTGATATCAACTCACACTACATATCCTTCACTCTCCCCCTAAAGTTTTGTAGTGAACTCCAAATGATAAGCGTACATGGAAAAAAATATTATAGGAGTGTAATGTAACACCCGTGCCCGAGATTTGTACCTCATTCCTTGTAATTTCTATGCCCTTCGTCCATGAACTGTATTTTATGGATAGATGTTGAATTTGATCTATCATTGTGGCCTTTGTGTAATTTAATTTGGGATTGATGGATTAGAGTTACTAAGCAAAATTTTAGCTATCGTTCAAACAAATGGGCATGTCGTTCGAGTGAGAAAGGTCATGTTGTTTGAATGAGGTTCAAATGACCTTCTAATGACTAGGACCAGTTCAATTTCCATCGTTCTCTAGAATCTCGTTGGATAGCCCTCATTCGAACGAGGTACATTGCCATTCAAACGAGGGGTAGTTTTCTATTCAAACAAGATGGTGTATTTTTCCCTTTTAACCCATGTTTTACCCTCGTTAGATCCCTCGTTGGAACTCTCGTTCAAACGAAAGAGGATCTCGTTAAAATGAGGTCTAAGTCGTTCGAACAACCAAACGAAAATCTAGATTTTTTGCACATTTTAATGTGTTATCACGACATGGAGCGTTGCATATGGCTCAGATCAAAATGTGGGTTTAACCTTGGGTTAATGGGATAAGTATTTTTGGGTTTAAATAGACGAGAGGGCGATGGAGAAGCCATTTCTCATCAGATTTTTGGATCTCTCTCTCCCTCTTCCTTTCTCTCTCTCTAAGCTACACTATTCCATCACCAACCCATGTCCACCAATTTTCAACATTTCCCCTTCCACCCCAAACATTTTACAAGCTTTTCTAAGGCTAAAACACCCATTTTAAGTCTATTTGAAGAAGAATTTGGGTATAAGAAGCGATTATTAGAACTCTCTTGAAGAAGTTGGAGCTTTGGAGTTTTTAGGAGCTTTCAAGTTATTCCCTTTAATTTATCCTCTTCCAATCAAAGGTAGAGTTTTCCTCCAAGTGTATTCAAGAGTAAAATCTATTACGATGCATGCTAGAAGGGTTTATTTTTGAAATACTATTTTCAAGTATGTTTATTTAAATTTTTCTTGTAAAAAATGGTATTTTTGAGAAAACTAAGTATAAATGGTATTTTTAATCTTGAAATATAAGGAAATAAGTACAAAAATGTATTTCAATGCTAAAATCATGTTTGGTTTCATATTTAAGGATTTATGGGCTTGAATTCCTCTAAAAAATGTGTAAAATATTGTAGTTTGTTAAAAAGGGGCTTATAAACTTGATATATGAAATTAAAATGGGTTTCTTGGTGAAATAAAGAAGTTAGAAATATTAACCCTAAATATGTGGGAAAATCATGAGAAAATGACATTTAATACAACATATGTGTAGGTGGGTAAACAGACATTTTAGTAAAAATGATCTTCATGTTTTTAAATGTATTTCTTGAAAACAAATATAAAGAAATGGGATTTTCTTGGAGAAAAAGAATAAAGTATGATTTTGAACATAAAATGATGATTTGTGATTCCATAGTGGGAAAAATATGCTTTTCACAATATTCGATAAAGGAAGGGTAAAAAAAGGTAGTCTTGGTAAAATTAAAGGGTCCTAATGGTTGGACTTTCTCATTTGACCTCGTCGGTCATTTTTTTTGTGAAAAAGGAGATGAAAAAATGAAATGGCATAAAAATGATGAAAGTAAAGTAATAATATGGCAATTTGTAAAAATGTTAAAACACATTAATATGGACTCAAATGAGATCGAAAAATAATCAAGAAGGTCCCATAGCCCTAGGGTGTAAGACCCAAAATCACTAGCCAGAGCATATGGTATCATAGTCGACGGTGTAGATCCCATTAAAGTATGCGAATAATTGGAGGATTCCAAGAAAATATAATGGGAATGAAAATGAAGTTTGTTATTCTTAAGGAATGTGAGTAATACAACCTAATAAAAAGGATAAAATGGAGACTAAGGAGTAAAATAATATTAAGTAGTCTCTAGACCCCATAAAGGGTGGCATAAAATGGTTGAGTGTGAGTGTGAGTGTGAGTGCGAGCATATTGCTCGGGTGCATTGCATAGTAGTTGTAATACTGGCTAAGTTGATAAACGTTTTTAGAATTGTTTAAAAGACATGTTATATGTAGAATATTTTCATAGAAAATGTATACCTTAGTATTTCCCACTCTAATGAGTGTTCTCTCACCCCCGCGTTTTATGTTAAAAACCCCACCCCCTAGGTACATCGAGTAGGACGTTGGCAAGGAAACCGGTAAGGCCCCTGAGGGTAAGAATCTATGTTAGATGCACGACCATCAAAATTTAAACTTGTGTTCTTAACAACATTTGATTTGGAAAATTTTAAATAATTTTCTTTGGTCCTTTGTCCAAGTGATGTATTAATACAAGGATAATCACAATTTATTTCTTACTTATTGAGCTTTGTTGGATTCAACGAGTTTTCATAAATAAACCCTATTAATCAACCTAACTACATAAAGTGGTTACTATTTCTCAAATTAAAACCAGTGGTTCAATCCTTATAAAATTATGAAATTAAAGGGTATTTCTTAAATTATACAATTGGACTTCCCCCTCCTCCTTTAACTCCTTGACTTGGTGAGGGTTGACATGACGGTGACCCAAACTCGGGTCGGGGTGTTACAAGTGTTATTAGAGCAATAGGATTCTCGGGTGTAACAAAGTGTTTACGATTTCTTAATATGCTTTATTTATATATTTTCATTGTAGTTATCGCTTTATTTATTGTTTTAAGTTAATCTCTTCCGCTATCGCTTTCATTTCGTATAATTTTGTAGTTAACTCTCCTTTCTTGTGTAGATGACTACGCACTATGGTGGGGCTAGTCGATCTAAGAACAATGAGCTTTGACGCATGGAGCAGGCCATACGCCAGCTTGTAGACTCCCTCATGCAACGATAGAGGTCCAACCTTAGTGAAACAGTTGAGAGAACCAATTCTGCCTCCATTCTCAAGGAGTTCAAGTGGCTACACCCACCCACCTTTAATGGGGCAACTGGCCCCGATACTGTAGAGGAGTGGATAACTGGGGTCACTCAGGTTATGTAGATTATTGTCGTACTAGCTAGGTACAAAGCCAAGATAGAGACCTTATAACTCACAGAGCAAGTACAAACCTGGTGTAGCTCTTACTCCGCTAGTGTGACAATGGATATAGACTGGGACAACTTCAGGGTCACATTTCTAGACCGGTACTTTCCCTATGCATTTAAGGATGCCAAGAAGGACTAATTCCTTAATCTCATTTAGGGGAAGATGACATTGAATGAGTACCAAGTCAATTTTGAAAGTTTGTGAAAGTACATGGATGTAGTGCAGAAATATGAAGCCTAAAAGACAAGGTTATTCATCAAGGTCGTTAACCTTAGTATTCGATGAGTTATTATTAGTTTGGAACTCCCAAACATCATAACTACGGTGAATAAGGACATCAGGCTAGAGTAACAGGTAGAGGATGGCAAGTCCATCAAGGAGAAGAAGAGAGAGCCCAGCGGGTCCCAGGGCAGTGGTCATAAGAAGTCCAGGAACGAGGCTCAAGGCATTTTTACAAAGATGAAGGACACTATGGGGCTTTGATCATCATCTGCCCAGTGTACCAGTTACCGGAGTCCCATGGCTCCTATTGAGAGGACGTGTTATGTGTGTGGTTCCCCCGACACTTCAAGAGGGATTGCCCACAGAGAGCTTAGGTTAATCAGTAGGGCAGTCAACAAACTATCAACTATGTACAAGGAAAAAGTTCTAGCTACACGAGCCCCACCCAGTAGCAAAAACACCAAATTTCCTCTGGATATCATCAGCCAGCGAGGCATAGTGTGGATCGTTCACATCCTAGTCAGGGGCAGAGAAATTGCGGCCGAGGTCAGGTGCCCGGGGACTAGAGAAGCAGGTTTAACCCTAGACGAACTTATGTCATGTCGTAGTTTGCATCCCCTTCCAGTGATCCATCCATGATGGAAGGTTTTATTCTATTGTGCAGTACATTTTGGTAAAGACACTTTTCGATATAGTCATATCATATTCGTTTATCTCGAGCTCTCTATCATTCAGTTTGGGATTAGAGGTAGATCAATTTTACCCTCATATCTTCATAGGACTTTCGGTTGGCGACGGTATAGTTCTTGATAGGGTCTGTCATAGTTGCGTGGTTTACGTTGGAGACTATGTTCTAGAGTATGACTTAATCCTCATGGACATGGATGGGTTTGAGGTGATTCTCGACATGGATTGGATGTCATATTTTGATGCTACCATCTAATGCCATTGACACAATGTCTTAGTATCTCTTCTAGATGGGTCTCGGCATCATTTTAGTAGATACCACGACATTGGTTATCCTTGAAAGTTTTCCGCCTTGCATGAGTAGAAACTGCACTTCGTTGGTTGAGAAGTATGGTGGCTCAAGATGAGCTGGATGGTATGTTGTTAAACTATCCACTAGTGCGGGAGTTTCCCGATGTGTTCCTAGATGATCCTCTTGGTTTACCCCCACAACGAGAGGTGAAATTTGCTATAGAGGTGTGAGAAAGTTAGGTACGAATGCTCTGACACAACTTAAAGGGAGTGGAAGGCGCTAATACCACTATGAGAATCCGTAAACAAATGCGCTCAACAAAGATTCTAATTTGAGAGTGCGCTTTTATCTAACGGTGTTAACTTATTAAATTTAAATGACAATACACACCAAATTTTATCTTTTTAATCCTAGAACATGCAATTATGTGATGAAAAACATAAATCAAATCAAGCATTTAACAAAGTCAAAGTTTCAGAAAAAAATAGTTATCGGATAAAACCTTTTTTTTCAGCACTTCAGAAATCTTACAAGATAGTTGACTTACAATACTACTTGATAATCTGCACAAGTATAATGCGCTAATTTATGTAAATCTCTAAACAAAACTACTCAGTCCAGAGAAGCCCACACACGACCTTCCATACTCACTATCCACCAATCAGCCTTTGTCTTCAGCAATGAGTTCCCTCGGGTATCGCAAGCCAACCATGGATATGCCTTCTCCACAAAGGTGTATGAAAGAATACACAACTTTTTAGGGTTTAAACAAATTCACAAAACTAAATATTCATGATGTTTTTTTGTGAATTAAACAATGTTTTTGCAGCATGAAAAGTGAAGAACTTTCGTAAAACTTTTGCAGAAATAAATCTAACAAAAGTCTTAGAAAAACTGAACACAAAATAAGTATTTATAGTACGTTCACAAATTTCGAGGCGATGGTGTCATTCGAACGATATTACAGTGTCGTTCTAATGAGATTATCATCTCGTTCGAATGAGATCAATATTTCTTCCAACGACCCAAAAAACTAAGACAGTAAGCCCTCGATCAAAGATCGTTTGAAAAATATTTTGAACGACCCTTCTAAAGAAGTGGAAATATAGTTTGAACGAGATGTCCATCTCATTTGAACGAGATTTAAATATCTTTCTTTTTAAAATAAAAAACTCTTGTTCATTTTTGATAAAAATAAACATCCCAAAATTAAATTTTGTAATTAATTTGAACTCTAAATTGCTTTATAACTTTATGAGATGTCGAGAAGTCTTCAAACTTGGAGATGCTTGAGTTCGGTTCGTCTTGACGGTACATGGCGATTTGTAACAGGATACGCCAAACTAGCCTAAGGCATAAAAAGGCCTATACTATGAACAATCCAAGAAAAAATGTTCTTACAAATCTCCCCCTTTAGTTATTCCGGTACAAAACAAACAAACATAACAGAACACCAAATTAAAATAAAAAATCTCTTATGACAAAAATTCGAACACCTTTCCTAACCCTAGAACGAAATGGCATAAGTCTCTTTGTATTCAATCTTCTTCTTCTTCCCGTTAACAAACTTTGTCTTCATCCGTGTGTATTGAATTTCACTTTAAGTACCTATACAAATGACACAAAAAAATATACCTCGTGACACATCGAGTTTGAAATAAAGTAAAACTCATAAATAAGTTCTCCCCATAAATCAAACTCATCAAAACTCATTTTTAATTTTCTGTCCCCCTTTGTTTTATCCCAAATAGAAAAAAAAGTAGAAACATAGGCATGAAATACGAAAAATTGCGAAGAAGATAAGATATCATCACAAAATATATAAATCAAGCATGTGCAATGATAATCTCAAAGGCAAACATAACTAACTACTTTTGAAAATTTTCAATTTTTCAAAGAAATTCACAAATACAATATACAATACCATATATAATATATGCAAAATATATCAAAGAAAATCCGGCACACATATATAGGTACAAACGATAACAAAAAATGACATAAAGCATATAAGCTTTACACACTAGCATAGTATCGATGCGTCTAAATATGTGGGATGGAATGAATGGGTGTGAACTAGATACAAATGAAGTACAACCCAAACACTCAAATATGTTCAATAAGTTTTAATTGTCTGCAAAACTTTATCAAACAAAGCTTTAGCCTCAAGTTATATATAAATTTGAACTTAATGAACAAAAAAAGCATAATGCACACAAGCCTAGAATATTGATGATTTTACAAATCAATAGCATCTTGACAAAATTATCATACTAGGATTCATTGTGCACACCCGTTGATCTTCAACTAAACTCCTTCAAAAGATAAACAAATCTCATATTTCATTCTTTTCTTTTCTTTTCTTTTGAAGTTATTTTTTTTTGCAAAATCAATCGAACTAAACTATTTTGGCCCCTTTTTGGCATATATTTGCTATCTTTATTGCCTTCATTTTTTCTTGGGCTCTTTTCAAACGGTGACTTTAATGCAAAGTCAATCTGTCTTTCACAATCCTTTCTCGTGTTCACTCATATTTTTTGCAATACTAAACAAATATCCTCACGGGCAACGGTACTTATATGCACAAATCCCCCATAGACACATAAACATGTAGATAACAAAATGGATGGGAGAACATATCACCAAGCTCAAATATACATAGTGAAGTCAAAATTTAATAAGCTCGTGCATGTGTGTGCGGAGGCATATACAAAGTCGAATCCATAAAGTAAATCAAGTTCGAAACAACTCTATAAACATGGTTAAGATCAATCTAAGTATCCAAAGTCATAACCAAATGTCCTAGCCACATGGAAATTGCAGAGGGAATTGGATTTAAACACACCAATATGCTATACTGAATGTGTAAAACTAAAATACAAAAAAACTGAAAATCTTTTTGTATTTTTCAAATCTTTTTATCAAAATAAAATCTTTTTGTATTTTTCCAATACGACTTAAAAAGAAATATATAATACAAAAAGTACATGTGTCATAACACTAGCAAATATATAATAGAAGCAAAACTAAAGTATGACAAACAAAATCATGCAAGCAATCATCCAAAGATATAACATGTGAAGCATCTTGTGCAAACACGTGACAATCAACGAGTTTAACATATGCCTCCTCCAAAATGGATTTTCTAACCCAAATAGGTGTATAATTAACGCGACGTGTTTTGGGAACCAAGGGAACACTAGACTACAACATCCTAGTACCTCTTCCAAGATCATAACAAAAATGCCTAAGGTGACCTTTCCTACCACAATGTGAACTTGTGTAAACTCAAGGAATGTTACCTCTGGATTGACCTTTTTTAACGTCCTTGGATGTGGTTGACCCTATAAAACACACAATGGTCTTCGATTTAACACTCGAAGCATTACAAACATGGGATCCAGTACCATCACTACTAAAACTATTAGAGTCTTTTAAATCATCCTTTAACTTCAAAGTTTTAGACACAAGAAAAAATTTGACTCTTCTAATTTTAGGGACTCCTTCTTCATATTTTTAATCATTCCTAGAGGGTTATCTAGCTCCCCCTCAATTAAAGTAAACTTATCCCTAAGAGTCTTCTCTTGTGCCTTAAAATCATTAATCAAAACACTATCCTCAATGGAACAAACATTAACCCTAGAATTTTTAATCTCTTCTAACTCTTTATCTAAAAATCTAGCTCTATCATCACTCTCTTTCTTGGACAATTCTAATTTTCTAAAATCACGGTCCATGTCCACTAGTTTCTTTTGAAATAAATCTCTTTGATTTTGAACAGTTTGAAAAAGATCCATAGCAGCTTTAAACCGAAAATTTTCTTTTTCAAAAATCTCAATTCTTTTAGCAAACTTCAAATTCAAATGATTTAAGTCATCAAAACTAGGGGAGTCCATCGAGAGAAAATAAAACACCCAAAAATCACTAAACAAGGACATGCCTAAGACTGCCTTCTTGATGAGATATGGATCTTATGAGTTCATAGTTATGCCATTAGGGCTAACCAACGCATTGGATGTATTCATGGACTTGATGAACAGGGTGTTCAGAGAGTTCTTAGATCAGTTTGTCATTGTCTTCATTGATGACATCCTGATTTATTCCCGAACTGAGGAGGGGCATACTGAGAATTTGAGGCTAGTTTTACAGACACCCCGTGAGCATGAGTTGTATGCAAAATATGAGAAGTGTGGGTTTTGGCTGAGAGAAGTTCACTTTTTTGGGCACAATTTTTCTAAAGAGGGGATATCTGTATATTCGGGGAAGGTGTCAGCAATGAGGGAGTGGGGATAGCCCACAATGCAGGCAGAGATACGTAATTTTTTAGGGATGGATAGATACTACAGATAATTTATTCGAGCATTCTCGAAGATCGCAGGTCTGATGATAAATTTGACTCACAAAGGGGTTCCATTTATATGGGATGATTCCTGCGAGTTGGATTTTGATGAGCTGAAGGAAAAGATGACTTTAGAACCAATTCTAGCACTACACAGGTCGGGGGTAGAATACCTGGTTTATACTTATGCATCCTTACTAGAACTTGGGGGTATGCTTCAGTAGGAGGATAAGGCTATAACTTATGCTTACTATAAGCTTAAGACTCACGAGAGGAGTTACCCCACCCACGAATTGGAGTTAGCGGCAGTCGTGTTTGCACATTGGATATGGAGACATTATCTATTGGGGGAGAAATTTTGCCTATTCATAGATCACAAGTCACTGCAGTACCTATTCATGCAATGGTAGTTGAATATACGTCAGCGAAGGTGGGTTGAATTTGGGACGAACTATCAGTTTGACATCCATTACCACCCGGGGAAGGCTAACGTGGCAGCAGACGCATTGAGTCGTAGGCCAGCAGGTGAGGTAGTCGAGGTGTGGAAGGAAAAATGGAAGGAACTAGGACATCAGGAGCCAGTTACTCGCTCAGTCATGTCAGCGATGAAGGTTACACCAGAGATCGTTACTTGGGTGATATAGGCTCAAGCAGCAGACTCGTTCTGTCAATATTGGATTGTATAACTTTTAGCCGAGGGGGAAAAGTCATATTTTGTTAGTTCAGATGGGGGCTTATGCTTCAATGGCAGACTAGTAGTTCCATAGGGGGCTGAGTTACGACATGTGATGATGGAAGAGACGCATGGTTCACGATTTGCAGTACATCATGGAGGGGATAGGATGTACCAGGATATGAGGCGACGGTACTGGTGGAGTGGAATGAAGAACGACATCGCCGAGTTTGTTTCGAAATATTCCACTTGTCAGCTGGTAAAAGTGGACCACCAGAGACTTGCAGGGCTCCTACAGCCATTATAGATCCCTATGTGGAAATGGGAGAGCATTTCCATAAATTTCATAATAGGGCTGCCTATATCGCAGAGGTGTCACGATTCCATATGGGTGATTGAAGATCGATTGAGCAAAGCAGCTAAATTTATACCAGTCCAGACCAACTATACTACGGGGCAGTACACTCAGGTCTTCATTACTGAGATAGTGAGACTCCATGGGGTGCCCCTTGATATTGTGTCCGATCAGGATAAGATTTTTGTGTCCATATTTTAGGAGAGCTTCTAGGAGGCCATGGGTACAGAGTTATGAGGGCCTATTACTCGCAGATAGATGGGTGGACAGAACGAATGAATCAGATGTTAGAGGATATGTTGTGGATGTGTATCCTTGATTTTGGCAGGGGCTGGGAGCAATATCTTCCACTAGTGGAGTTTGATTATAATAACTCCTATCAGTTTACTATTGGCATGACTCCATTCGAGGCGTTATATGGTAGGCCTTGTCATCCTCCAGCATGTTGGCTAGAGGTGGGGAATAACAAACTACTTGGGTCAGAGGTGATTCAGGATACCTCGATCTGGAGTGAGATAATTCAGAACCGTATTCGGGTTGCCCAGGATAGACAAAAAATCTACGCCGATGCCAAGAGGTTCTTCAGGGAGTTCAATGTGGTGACCAGGCTTTGTTGTGAGTATCTCTTCTGAAGGGTGTAATGCAATTTGGGAAGAAAGGGAAGTTGGCGCCGGGGTATGTAGGGTTATCCCCTATTATTGAGCAAATTAGGCCAGTAGCTTACAAACTTGGGTTACCGGAGCAGTTGCATAAGATTCATGACGCGTTCCACTTTTCTTCGCTGAGGAGATATCTTCGGGATGACATGGCCCACACCTATATTTATTTAGAGGAGATTGACCTACAACCCGATTATTCCTACGAGGAGGGGCCAGTTTCTATCATAGACCGTAACGAGAGGAAGTTGAGGTTAAAGGTAGTGTTGTTCGTACGTGTTCAGTGGCGGCATCAATACGTCAAGGAGTCTACCTAGGAGCGCGAGGATGAGATGCGCGACAAGTATCCATAGTTATTCATACTAGGTATATCATTATTTTTACTCTTTTCTGAATTTCGGGAAGAAATTCCATTATTAGGAGGGAAGTATGTAATACCCCATATTTTTGAAAGATTTTATTTTAACTATGGGATTAATTAATTTAATTGGTAAATTTATTTATAATTAATCCGAATTTAAATAAATAATTACCAGCGTGATGAGAGTTAGTATTTATTGGAGAGAAGTATGTTGAAGATTACTTAGTGAGTAAAGTAATGTATAATTAGAATATTATATAATTATCGTGTTACGGCAGTTACAGTACACTTAGTTGGGATACACGTGTAAGTCGTGTCGAGACTTAAATGAGTAATTAAAATGTAATTTCATTTTTGGTTATTTGGATGGCTGTTTTACGTACGCCAGTGTGTCTAGAAGGGTCGAGATAGTCAGAAAAGTCTACTCGGGGGTTTAGTTTGGAGTCCGGGGAACATTTAGGCCAACCCAACACCCCAGAAGGATATTTTTGATTTTTGAAAATTTGAGATTAATTAATGGACGAAAATTAGAGAAATATATCTGCATGTACGTGGTAGAGTTAGGGTAAATAACTGGTAAACCCAAGAGAGAGTCCAAGAGGAAGAAGGAGACGAGGTTTCTAGGAGTTCCAAGGCCAAACCCAGTCACCTTTTACCCAAAATATCATCAACGTGTAGATCGGGAAGAGGAGAATGCATCTATACCAATTTCAAGCAATGAATCAGACCTTCGTGAAAAGGCCAGTGTTTATCTTGCTTTATTTAGAACATATACTATCCATGTTAGATTAGTTGATAATTTATTCATGATATTATGAAATTTGGGACTGAAATTGGGTATTAATCCGTGATTGTGGTATAGGTTTTACATGTAGTTGAATAACCATATATTGGGGACGAGGAATCTGGGGTTTATATGTTAAAATCACAAATTTAAATCTGTGTTTAATTGTTATTAATTGTGATTATAAGAATTTATGGCTTTTTGAAGATTTGAGGAATTTATTTAAATTCATGTTATAACTTTCAAGGATTTGATGTTAAAAACGTGCTGGCAAGCATTCTATTACTAGGGAGTATAGTTTATAATCGTTAAATTTGAGTTAAGATAAGTATTGGATGATTAGGGTGATGAAAAAGTTGGAAAAATGAAATTTTTAGTGGATAGGGACGAACTACGGTGTTCTCTTTCTAACGAGAATTCCAACGACCGATCCAACAACAATTCAGTCCTTAATTTTCTCGAAGTTTCGTTCGAATGAGATTTCCCCCAACTTCTAACGAGATTTCAGAAGTTCAAATTTTTGCCTGGAGAAGTTAAAACCTTACAATGTTGATTCGAGTGAGAGAGAATGAGCTACGCGGTTTTTGGGTGACTTCATTACATAGTCTAGTGGTGAGATGATTGTGTAACTACTAAGGGAATGTGTTGGAATAAGAGGCCCTTATGGAATATATACGATAGAGAGATTAATCGTACGGATAGAGTAACGTGACTATTAGAGATAATAATACTACTTATAAATTTGGGGACTTAGGTTATGTGAATACCTAATGATTATTATTGGTTATGTATTTACCTGAATTATTGTGTGTATAACATACCTACACTGCTTGCTATCGGGTGGAGGTTGCATGTTGTGGACGATCATATCTTGAGGAGCCTTCGGGGGGATTTTGATTTTTATAACTATAAAATAGAACCTAAGTACAGGCTATCAGTGAGAACGATAGTGTTGACGATCATATGGTTGCATAGGTATGTACATAACCCATGGGCTTGGAACTATGTTCGCCTCCAATATGTGTGTTTATTTTGATGGTTCATGAGAGATTGAACCTATAGTCCTTCATGAAATGAGCGATGCACCGGGGCATGATAGCAGAGTATGGATTGCACTAAAGGGGCCTTAACCCTGGGGTGCTGAAATAGTGTATATATATATATATATATATATATATATATATATATATATATATATATATATATATAGATAGATATATAGATATAGATAGATAGATAGATAGATAGATAGAGAGAGAGATATAAATATATTTATACATGTTACTTATTCTACTGTGCATGTTTAGTTGATATGGAATTAACGATATTTAAAAATATTCTTAGTGAGAAATAGGAATACCTATGAGGATAGCGATTGTGAATATGAATAAATATCCTTAAACATATGATAATACGGGATACGTGTGTTATGGGTAAACGTATGAGATTATTAGTGTGATAATAGTCACCTTCGGGCTAGTTTGGCGGCGTATAATGACTAGGATGGGTTAAATATACCCAGTAGATGTGTACATTAGATGGGAGGTGAGCATCTCAAGTGAGAGTAAGAAAATCTAACATGTACACAATATGTTTTATTGTTTTCATTTAAGCACTTACTGATTTCAAACTGATTTCAACTCTGGCTCTGACCCTTTTATTGCAAATGTCTTTTCTTCGTCAATTTATTTTAGGTGACCAGCCACACGGACACCAAGTATAGGAGTTCCATTCATTTAACGAGTTGTAGTTGCTGTGGAAGTTACATGACTTGGTAGTAGATGCCTCCATGACTATCGTCTCTTCATCTTGAGTTATTTACTTTAGTTAGGGCATGTCGCCCCTTTTACTTATTCAGACAGTCAGAGATTGTGGATTTATTTATTTACTCCTTTTAGTTGTTGGTTTATTTTTATTGGATTATTGTACTCAATATTTTGGCTGGATGTGTTTACTCCTGTCACATTTTTTATTCAGTCATTTTATTCCATATGAGATTAGTTTGGATGATGTATGTTAATAATTTATTAATTCAATTTTATGTTAATTAAAAAATAAAATTTTGACATCAACCTTTTTAAATATTAGGTGGTTAGTGTTAATAATAAGTTTTCGACAGTGATGCATATTTTGAACCAACTGGATATTCTGATTTAATTTAATAAAGGACTGATCACCCGGTATTTAATTAGGCGGGGTGCCACAGCCTAATCGTGTGATCCTAAGTTCGCAAATTACCATGACCGTATTCAAAGCGGTGAGGTGTTTGACACTCTTACCATGGATGAGGATGGTGGTGTGTGGCACAAGGACATGGTTATTGTTCCTATGATTGATGAGCTTAAGGACGACGTGATGGGAGAGGCTCATCACTCGTGCTTCTGCATACTTCTTGATTCTACGAAGATGTATTAGGACTTATGTAGAGATTTCTAGTGGTCCGATATGAATAGGGATGTGTGGACATATGTAGCCAAGTGTTACACTTGCCAACAGGTGAAGGATGAGCATAGGGGGCCGACAGGGTTGTTCCAACCACTTCCCATAACTGAGTGGAAGTGGGAGTATATCATGATGGAATTTATGGGTTATAGTGGATTGCCTCACAAAACTAGTAAACTTCTTACCAATTAAGGTCACAGACATCGTGACTAAGTTGGCGAGGTTATATGTTCGGGAGATAGTCCGACTTCATGGTGTTACACTCTCAATTGTCTCGAACAGGGACCCCCAATTCGTTTCTAGTTCTAGAAGAAGTTCCAACAAGAGTTGGACACCGAATTGATCGTGAATATAGTGTATCACCCTGAGATAGATGGTCAATCGAAATGAACCATCCAGATTTTGGAAGACATGTTGATAGCTTATGCAATTGATTTTTAGGATAGTTGGATGGAGAAACTTCATCTGGTAGAGTTTTTCTACAACAATAATTTCCAAACAAGCATTGAAATGGCTCCCTATGAAGGTGTTTATGGGAGGCCACATTGCTCCCTAGTTTGCTAGGCTGAGGTGGGTGAGAAGCACCACACCAATTCGGACTTGATCATAGAGATGACCAATAAAGTTTGGGTAATTCAGCATAGGCTTATAATGGCTCAGATTCGACAAAATAATTACACTGTGTAAGAGGTTAGTCCCCTTGTAGCTTGGGAGTGTGATAGTACTAGTTGAGGTGTAACCCTTATAGGTATGCTGATAAATGACAACCCATAAACTTTTTCAATGAACAAAAGTAAACACACAATATTATATTTGATTAACACTCAGATTGGACTCACAATACACTCGTGTATAACTCAAACAATAGTAAAGGAAACTCAAAACTAACTCAGTCAGAGTGAGAGAGGAGTAAGCCCCGTAGATATACCTTGGCAGACATCCAAATACACCAACAACCCCTGAAAGATCTCTAGTTAGCTATAAAAGGTTCATAATAAATGACAATGGTGGGTGAGTAAGACCTTTGGTTTGCAATAACTTCTCACTGGTATATCTCTCTATCGCTAATAAATCTCTACAAAAGAACCCCTTATCTTGGAGGTGGTTGAGGTCAATAAATATTCCCCACACCACTCTCAAGATGCCTTAGTCCCTTACAACTGTGAATAGGCATCCCCCCATGCTTTACGTCACAAACATTAAATGACTCATGAATTAGTCAGCTCTTCATCATAAACATTAAATGCCAAGACATGCCTTTTGCCTTACCACTATGCATCAAAGGACTGTCACCATATAGGTGGCTCACCAAACCATCTGACAACCCCAATACCACCATGCTTTAATCGAGTATGGATTGAACAGTGTTTAGCTGGATGGTGACATAACTTAGAGTAGATGTGACATTAGTAGATGTGACATTAGTTAGAGGGATGTTTGGTTCAAAACTCAACATTCGATGGAACTCATGGTTGCTATGCACAAGTTTCCAAGGTGAAAGGTCTCTCGGTGCTTTACTAGGTGTATCTAATATGGTCAGGACAAGCCCCAATGATGCCTCACTTCTAAATCGTCCAAACTAAGTCCCTCTAAAGTTCCCATCGCAAGGTCATTCGATAGAGCATGAAATCTCTCCCAAACCCTGCCAGGTCTGGTCTCTCGCGAGTACCGTTTGACCTCATACCGAATATTTGTAATCATTACATCATTACAATTGTTATAGATCATGGTCAATTTAAACAAAAGTTACAACATGACTAAGTAAGAACGGAAATAAACTGAGCTTACTCGCTGAGTTGCATCACTGAGTTGCCTCACTGATTTCTTCCTTTGATTCTCTTATGCTATTTCAGGAAGCTCCCTCTAATCTAGGGATCGACTTCACGACTCCCCTACATTTTCTCCTTAATGCAGAAATTTGTTGTGATGAACAAGAAATGTTTGCACGAAATACTTCTCATTCCGATATTCCATGTTCTATTGCGTTAAAAAATTCTTCTGTTGGTGTATTCGTTGAAACTTCTACTGTTATATCTGCTATCCAAAAAGTAAAATTCTCCCTAATGTACCTAAACTGGAGCTCTTCATGCCCTGGGCTTATGGCCATGAGACATCGATACTTTTTGGATATCGTGGTCGTTCTTTTGAATCAGAGATAGAATCTCCTTCGTAAATTCTTCTAAGGATATTCTTCCAAGTTAAAGGTACCTCCTCGTTAGGACTTCCCCTTAGTGATTAGCATTCTTCCCATTATTTTTGGGTCAAGGTCAACTGTGGTTGGGTTTCTTATGAAGTGGCCTTGTGATCATCTATCTGTGACTGTTTTATCTTATTTAAAAAACAAAATTCTCCCCGATCTACCTGAGTGAAAGTTAACCCCATTTAGACTTATGGCGAAGGGACATCGTATATTTTTGAACTATAGTAACAACTTCATCGTTGTGGGTTTAAAATGAAATGTTTTCTATCGGCCGCTCTCCAATCTATTGTATCATTATTTGGGCTCCTAGGGTTTATGACATGTTTGACAAATTCCGGCACCAAACTCATAACTTCTTTTGAAAGTAAACCCTTTCTCCCAAGTGTCACTTCATTAATGATGTGGGATTGTCTTTTTAGTTGTCAGATCATTCCCCGAAGTGCCACGTGTTAAGTTAAAATGATTATAGGCAGCTTGGCACGTGTTTTGGTGGGATACCTAAATGCCAACTTGAAGATTCAAACGGCTATTATCCAACACTTAGCTATTTTCCTCATTTACGCTTCCTTTGTCATCTTCAACTCAGAGAGATTTTTAGGGAGAGAAAAAGAGGAAACTGCCATTATTGCCATGTTTTCCCCTGTTTTATTCTCGTTTCTTGCCCTCTTTGCCACCTATGGTGACTATGTTCCACCATTTTCATCCTCTTTTCTCTTTCCTATAAGCTTTCTTCCTTCGTCACCATATATAATGGCCTCTTCAAGTTCTTTAGTTTCTCCTATGACCAGTGATCCACCTGCCACCACCACTGCTGCAAGTTTTGCCTCTATGAATGCCACCACTCTGGTGGTATCTCACTAGGAACAACTGCATTTTTAGTGTCATTCCCCCATATTTGGCAAGGGAGATGATTTCTCAGACCTTTGCATAACTTGAACTTTCAGTGCCAAGTGTGACCCCTTACTTCTGGGTGATGAAGATTAAGACTCAGTAGAATGGGGTTTCCTCCCCATAGAGGGGACTTTACATTTTTGTCTTCATCAAAGTGACTTCCCTTATTTGCATATTGATTTTGAGGGACTTGGAGGCTCTTTAGCCCATTTTACTGGATAGGACTTATCTAGACATGGAGCGACCCCTCAACCATTATAACGTAGACAAATTTTCCAACACCATACTCCTAACTGACTTCCTTTATGCCTGTTTCCCTTTTATATCAGCCACCACCATCCCTCCTCCCTGTGGGGAGATCGTCCTGCCCCATCGCTTATACCTTCACCATAAAAAATAGAGTCACAAGGAGATACTTCCTGGTATTGATAAACCTGACAGCTTTGTCATGAGGCCTTATGGTGAAGAAATTTTTGACAACACTTGAAATTTTTTTCAACATGAAGCTAAGATGGGCCAATGAACTATTGTGGACCTTATTTTTGGAGATCCTTCTCTAACAGTGGTCCTTCTATTTTCTCCAGGGTATTTACCCTCTTACACCGAGTGGGGATATACTTTGGAGCACTACAACCCCAATCAGTGCATTCATAAATTTAGTTTTGACCAAGGGGTCCCTCGCCCAGTTTTTCAGTTGTCCCACCCTAAGGCTACCTTTACTTTAGTTTGTTCTCTCTATACTTCTACTACTACTTAGGGGGTTAGCTCATCACTAGCTGGGCGAGTCACCATTCCCATTATTATAAGAAAAGGGGATGTGACTTCTTTATTTGTGACTAAGTTCTGGCCGATGCAGATGGCCAAGATTTCTGAGTTCGTTCAGGATCCTCAGGTGTATCCCTCAGTTCTTTCTTTTACTACCTTGAAACTAGGGCTTAAAGGTAATTATGTTCTTGGGGTGGAGTTACCTTTGAGCAAGACTCCTAAGGATATACTGAGCGAGCTATCTACCTATTGCCCTAGGGTCCCCACTATCACCCCTAGGCCCAAAAAAGCTTATACACCCAAACAAACTATCGAAGGTGCTTCTGGAGAGGGGCCTTCAAAGCCTCCCTCTAAGAAATCCAAAACTTCCATGAGTAGGACTTCCTCTAAGTCTAAGTCCCAACCCGAGTCCCAAGCACCTTTGGACATATTCCCAATTTCCTCTGTTCCATCTTGCATACCTACATAATTAATTGGGGAAATAAGAGCCAAGTGTCAGGCTGAACTGGAGAGGGTGCAACGGGCATTTCAAGAGAACACTCCCCCCACTCCTCATGTTTCTTCTTTCCCTACCATTATCATAAATCCAATAGAGGGGTGTCAAAATGCAAAAAACATTCCAGAGTCCCCACCACTGTTGGTGCTTTTTCCACTCGAAAGAAGATTATGGGTACCAAAACTCATAAGAAATGGTCTTGCGAAGTGCGGCCTGAGGTCTTTCCCTTTCTATATCCAACTATTGTTGATGCCAACACTTTTCCTCCCCTTTCTACCATTATGATCATTTCTGCTGATGGTAGTCCCCAGGTTGACCTTTGCCGCATCGAAAGGTCTTCTGGTGGCTACTCTCCTCCTGCCTCACCTGCGGTCATCTCATCATACTCTTCCCAAGAGTAAGAGGAAAATTTTCCCACACTCAGCTATTTATAGCCTAATGACAGTATTTTTAACTCTTGTGCCCATTTATTTGTTTTCGTTAGTAGGTTGTTAAAAAAGGGGATTCGCCTCCAGTGAGTCTTTTGTGGGGGGATGCTTCGATCAACCTCCCGTCATTCTTCCTCCTGTTATGCAAAGGAGTCTACTAGAAGGGCCAATGCTTCTATTGAATCTGAGGGAGTTTCCTCTCAACCAGAGGGGGCTCCCCTAGTTTCGTCTGAGTTGTCCCCTTTATTTGTGGTTCCTCTAAACGTCATTCCAGCTTTGCCAAGTATTCCTTAGGTAATAACTTTTAGATCTATCATCTATTTATTTCTTTCGTTGATATAGTTTCTAAGTAACTTGATATATTTCGGTTGAATTTGGATCCTCATTAGTCTTTTCCCTCATTGATGCTCTTTTATAGCTTCCTCTGTTGAGGCCCATCTCTGGACTTTCCCCCTTTACCAATGTCACTAGGGTAAGCTAAATGTTTGTCTTGCCCATTTCTCATAAAGTATTTCTTGCATTTTAACACTTAGCTTTATGTATGCAGCTTTCTCCATCTTTGACTCCCCCGTTCCAACCTATGATTGCACAGGTTTCTGTAGCTACTATTGGTGCATATAGCCCTAGTTTTCTTTCTACTTCTACAGGCTTTGTTCCCTCACCAGTTCTAATATCTCCTGTGGGTGCTTCTTTAATGGGGGCTGCTCCAGTGGGGACAGTTACAGTTTTATCCCTTGTGCCTTTTGAAGGAGATGGTGCTTCGGCTCGAGCTCAGGTTCCTCTTCCAGAATTTTTTTTGAGAGACCGAGGGAGGGTGAAGTTTCCATTCCTATCGTTGTTCCTTTTACAATTGTGCAAGTGTTATCATTATGCCTATTATAAAGAAGAATATGAAACAACCTACTCTGTGACTTAATAATGAAAACCACTTGTTAAGATTTTTGTCAAACTCCACTAGTAACGGTGACTTAATAATGAAAAAAACTTGTTAAGATTTTTCGTCAAACTGCACCAATAATAGTGACTTAACAATGAAAATCACTTGCAAAGATTTTTCCTCAAACTCCACCAGAAATGGTGACTTAACATTGAAAACCACTTATTAAGATTTTTTTATCAAACTTCACCACTAACGGTGACTTAGCAATGAACACCACTCGTTAAGATTTTTCGTCAGACTCCACCAATAATAGTGACTTAACAATGAAAACCACTTGTTAAGATTTTGCACCAAACTCCACCAATAATGGTGACTTAACAATGAAAACCACTTATTAAGATTTTTCGTCAAACTCCACCACTAACGGTGACTTAACAATGAAAACCACTTGTTAAGAATTTTTTATCAAACTCGTATCTCTTTCTCTCTTTTCAGATTACGAGGGAGCCTGCTCCTGTTAAAGACCAAACCCAATGAATTCCTTCATCTATCACTTCGCCACATCGGGAATCAGATTTCCCGAATGAGTCAAGTCATAACTACCATGGTTCAATGACAAATCTTCACGCTGATGGTGAATTTGGCCGCGAGGTGCCACTTCCTGATGTGGCCCCTCATGCCTTTTGCTTGCAAGTCCTTCGATAATTCCCTCAATTTTTTACCTACCATTGATCCATTATCGAGTGATTGCCCGCCCATCACCCAGAGACCTTTACCACAGACTGCCTTCGTTCGAACATTGTATTAATGGGTTAATACACCCACTTCAGCTTTATCAAGGCCCATTGTAATTAACATTTAGTCAATTTGAGGGATCTAAATAGAGATGGATTCCAATTTTCTTAGCTCATTGAATACTTAAAGGTTCTGAAGTCCACCCAACTGACCAACCAGCGGGAGCTATTTCAGAAGTAGGTGGAGGCCCAATGGACTGAGGAGGTCAAACTACTGGAGTTTGTGCCTTTGATGGAGGTTATTGATCTCAGAGTTAAGGCTGCTAAAGACGCTTTGCTTAAGTCAATGCAAGCCCGTGAGGCCCTGGGCATTCAACGGGCTGAAGCCCATGCCGAACTTGAGGTCTCAATCACTAAACAATAAACATTTCTTGCAGCTACTTTAGTCTTTCCTGGGGATTTCTTCTCTACCCCAGATATGTGGTTCCTCTTGGGATGACACCCTACTTGCCTTTTATTTATATTTAAAATTGTGGGCGTTGGTTCCCAATTTTTTTATAATCGTTACAAGTCATATTAATGAAAAAGATTTAGTACTTTTCATCGTGTGTTGTTTCATTACAATATCTCGGTTTATCTCAAAGTTCAAACTTTTACAATTTACGAACTAACTCTCTCTTCATCTAATTACAAAAGAAAATAACTCATAGAATGAATTGCTCCATAAGAAAAATAAATAAATTCTAACTGAGGTTACTAGCCTATACATGATAAACTTTCAACCATTTGTTGCTAATCTTGAAAGGTTTATCCTCTTCCATTTTAGAGATTAAGTAGTAACCTGAATCGTGAGCCTCCTTTATAATTAAAGGTCCCTTCCAATTCATACAAATTTAGGCAATGGGATTCCCCGAATGTGCTTCACCACTGCCTTCAAGGCTAAATTCCCTTCCATAAATTTCCTGGGCCTCACCAAGTTTTCATATGCTCTTGAGAGTTACTTCGTGTACATTTGGAAATGTTGCATCGCATTATATTTGTACTCATCTAGCTCTTCCAACTGTACATTCCTATTTTGAGGGAGCATGCTGCTTCGCAGGGTGTATCGAGCAGAGGGGACTTCTAGTTCTACCGACAGAATTACTTCGGCCCCAAACATAAGTGAGAACGGAGTATACCTTATAGGCTTCCTCTTAGTCGTTCGATAGGCCCATAGGACCACTGGGATATTATCATCCCACGATCCTGGGAAGTCTTCCATCGTCTTGTTCAAAATGTTGACTAAGGTCTTGTTAGTTGCTTTGGCTTGATTGTTTCCCTTATGATATACCACCGTTGATGTATGGTGGACGATGGAGTATCTTTCTATAAGCATCGCTACTTATTTGTTAACAAACGGAGTCCCATTATCAAAGAGGAAAACCTTTGGAATCCCAAACATGTAAAGTAAATAATGTACTCCCTAAAAAAGTTAACCACCACACCTGTAGTTTCTCTCTTGAAAGGTATCACCTCAGCCCACTTTGTAAAACATTTTACTTCCACGAGTATCCAGATCATCCTCCTTGAAGATGGGTGTATCACCACTACTAGGTCAAACACTCAAGTTTAAAATGGGTAAGGAGTGTCCAAAGAATATAAGTCCACTAAAGAGGCATGGATAATGTTTTCATACAGCTGGCACGCCTTTAATTTTCACACAAACTCAACAGAATCCTTCTCTATAGTTGGCCAATAATAACCCAAGGTCATTAGTTGGTCATTTAGATTTGCTCCTCAAATGTGATCTGGATCGTGAGATTATTTCAAAACTTCTGTTGCCTCCTCCTTCGTGATGCATCTCAATTGTTTGTTGAAGTACCCTCTTCGATAAAGTTGACCTCTCTGGATGTAAAATTGTGGGGCCCTTCACCTATGTCCCATCGTATCTATTTTCTCCAAAGGAATAACTCTGTCATTTATAAAGTTGATGTAGGGCTACCTCCAGTCTTCTTGATTTTCAACAAAAAGGCATTGAACTGCCTGAAAGAAGAGTTGGCATTTATCACACCTTTATTGTAACTCCGTTGCATCCTTCTTCATTATTGACCAAAAGTATCCCTCCCTCTGAATTCTTCTGTATAAATGGATCTTCGTTGTTTCACAGTGTTCGTCATGTGCCTTCTTTAATCTATGTTCTCCTTTTTCTGAAGTGACACATCTTAATAGCCATCCTCCTATATTTTTGAAGTAGAGGTTTCCATGATTGGTAAAGTATTGTGCTAGCTCCTTCAGTTCGATCTTGCCTTCCCCGGATTCCAACTACCTCTTCATCTTGCCACTCCAATCTGAATCACCTTCTATGGGTAGGATTGATTGCATAACCGATGGGCATGTTCTCCGATGGATAACCATATTTGTTGTATCGATTTTCATATCCAATTTAGGAGCAATGGTGGCATAGGCATTGGCATGTCAATTCACTATTCTGGGAAGCCTTTTTATCTTGACTTGATGGAACTAATTGATCAGCCGTTGGATGATCGTTCTATAAGGTTCTAGACTTAGGTACTTTAATGCATATTCCCTATTCAGTTGTTGGACCACTAAGTTTGAATCGCCTTTGATGTATAGTTAATGGATTCCCCTTCGAAGGCTATCTAGGAACCCTAGTACCAACGCTTTATATTCGGCTTCGTTGTTAGAGGAAGGGAAATCCAATTTGTAAGAAAGGCAAAAGTCTTCCTTCCCTTTAGAGAAGATAATCCCTGCTCCTCCTTTCTTTTTCACCGAAGAACAATCGAATTGCATCGTCCATTATTCAAGGTTGGCATCCATAAAATTTTCCTGCAAGTCATCTCCTGAAATGCTTTCTCCTGGTGGCTCAAATAACCCAGATGGGAAAATCACCAATAAATTTTCATACGCTTGGCTCTTGATCGCGCGAGGGACCACACATTTCAAGTCATACTCTGAAAGAATGAGGAACCACCTAGCTTCTCTTCCAATCAAAATAGTTATTTCCAATAAAAACTAAATTGGGTCACATCTTGTCACATTGTGAATTTTGAAAGATAGCATGTAATGTCTAAGTTTTTGTGCTACGAAAACCAAGGCTAAACATTGCCTTTCTACACTACTATACCTTACCTCTGGTCCATGTATGATCTTTCTTAGGTAGTAGACTGGACTTTCTTTCCCATAAACTTCCTGCACCAAGAGAGCTCCGATGGACCTGATAGTAGATGTGAGGTAGAGTTCCAACGGTATCCCTACTCTTGAAGGAATCATTATTTATTGAGAAGTGAGAAAATTCTTTAATTTGGTCAAAGAATCCTGATGAACTTCCTCCCATTTGAATTCCGTGCCGTTTCGCAGTAGCTCCATCAGTGGGTGAGTTATTTCGATTAGTCCTGGTATAAATCTCATAAGGTAGGAGAGTTTATCGAGGAAACTCTTGAGCTCCTTCATCATTCTTAGACATGACATTTCCAGGATTTCTCGCTGCTTGTCCTGCTCCATTTGTACTACCTGTCGATCCACCATAAAACCCAAGAACTTCCCACATGTGACCCCGAAAGTGAACTTTAGTGGGTTCATCTTCAGTTTGTACTTTCTACAATGAATGAACACCCTCCTCAAGTCATCTAGATGGGACTCTTCCTTCTTAGACTTGACGACCAGATCATCCACATAAAATTCCAAACACTTGTGAAAGAAGTCATGGAAAATGGCCATCATCATCCTATGATATAGTTGCCCCAACATTATTTAACCCGAAGGGCATCACTTTGTACATAAAATTGCCCAATAAGGTTTGGGGTCCTGAACGCAGTCTTCTCTGCGTCTTCTGGATCCATCTTGATCTGGTTGTATCCCATATACCCATCAATAAAACTCTAAATTTCATGACCTGACGTTGCATCAATCAAACTATCAATGGAGGGCAGAGAAAACTCGTCTTTTGGGAAGGCTCTATTCAAATCTATAAAATCCACACAGATCCTTATCTGATTCTTATCCTTCTTCCCCATTAGAACGATGTCTGATAGCCAAAGTGGATGTTGTATCGGTTCGATGAAACCTACCATTAACAATCATTTCGCCCCCTCTTTGATCTTCAAATCCAGTTTCGATTTGTAAGTTCTTGTGGCTTACTTCATAGGTATGGATGAAGGCATATCGTTGAGCTTGTGGAAAGTCATTTCTTCATTTAGTCCCTCCATCTCTATGTATTTCCAATCAAAAACATCCCTATATTCTCGAATCAACTCAACCAAGGCCCCTCTTTTCTCCTTACTCAGATCTTTCGAAATGAATATGGCCTTGGGTCTTCTCCTTCATCAGCTAAGTCCATCTACTCACTACACCAAACACAGGAAACTGGCATGGTTTAAAACAGTGCCAGACGCAATCTGGCACGGTTCAAAACCGTGCCAGAATCAGGCGTGCCAGTTTTTCTGGCGCGGTTTAAAACCGTGCCAGATTTTCCAAACTGGTACGCTTTTAAACTGTGCCAGTTTTTTTATCTGGCACGCTTTTGACACGCTTTTAAACCATGCTAGATGTTAAATCTGGCACGCTTTTGGCACATGCCGAAACCGTGCCAAATTGTCTATTTTCTGGCACGCTTTTTGCACGGTTATAAAGCGTGCCAGATTGTTTTATAAGCGTTCTCATTTTTATAAATTGGCACGATTTTGGCACGGTTTAAAACCGTGCCAGATTTTTCAATTAATAAAAAAAAATAATAATAATAGAATACAAATCTGGAAAATCTGCAAATTCCAAATCTGATAGGATAAATATTTATTATTTGTAAAAAAAAATCAAGAAAATTCACAAATTATGAATATCGCATGTTATTGATAAACTAATGTGCATACAAACTTCAAAAAATTACGAAAGCTAATAGTTCCCAGATCAAAAAAAAATTGTGCAGAATTTCCTCTATTTTTTTAGCATTCCAAAACCTGCTAACATAAAATCTGCCCATATAAAACCCGCACGGCCATAAAAGTCGACAATAAAACTACTACAGCCAGTATGGCCATAACACAAAAAATAAAACTACTAAAGCCTGCTCGGCCATAACACAAAAAATAGAATCCTAAATATTAACGACACTAAATGAATAATCCCCTTGTTGTAAAGCATTGACTTCTTCGTGCGTTCCAAGTGGATAAAAGCTAGCGATCAAATGTCATCCTACAAAAAAAATAACACAAAAAAGATACGATATTAGTAACCAAGTCATTTAAAAAAAATTGTATTCAAGCAGAAAAATTGCATATACGAGTCACAATTATTATTATATTCTCAACGACCTGTTAAGGGTTGATTTGAGTTTTCACCCTTTAACGACTTGTTTTTAAGTTTAATTGTTGATTTCTGCAAATTATCATCATATTCTCTAACGGGGAGACCCGAGACTACGCGGTCAGTTCCTACAAGTTAGATTGGTCCCGTGTGAGGTGTTCGTGCCACCTACGAGGTCGTTTGGGGGCTGGTTTGGGTTTTCACCCTCTAACGGCTTGTTTTTAAGTCCAAGTGTGATTTTTGTAAATTATCGTTATATTCTCAAATGGGGAGACCCGGGACTACGCGTTCAGTTCCTACACGTTACATTAGTCCCGTGCGAGGTGTTCGTGCCTCCTACGGGGTCGTTTGTGTCTGGTTTGAATTTTCACCCTCTAACGACTTGTTTTTATGTTTAAGTGTTGATTTTTATTCTCAAACTGGGAGACTCGAAACTACGCGGTCAGTTCCTACAAGTTACATTGGTCCCGTGCGAGGTGTTCGTGCCTCTTACGAGTCCGTTTGGGAGCTTGTTTGGGTTTTCACCCTTTTAACGGCCTATTTTTAAGTCTGAGTGTTGATTTTTGCAAATTATAGTCATATTCTCAAATCGAGAGACCCGGGACTACGCGGTCAGTTCCTACAAGTTACATTGGTCCCGTGCGAGGTGTTCGTGCCTCCTACGGGGTCGTTTGGGGGCCGGTATGGATTTTCACCCTCTGACGGCTTATTTTTAAGTCTAAGTGTGATTTTTGCAAATTATCGTCATATTCTCAAATCGGGAGACCCGGGACTACGCGGTCAGTTCATACATGTCACATTGGTCCTGTGCGAGGTGTTCGTGCCTCCTACGGGGTCGTTTGGGGGTTGGTTTGGGTTTTCACCCTCTAACGGCTTGTTTTTAAGTTCAAGTATTGATTTTTATTCTTTAACCGGGCGACTCGAAACTACGCGGTCAGTTCCTACAAGTTACATTGGTCCCGTGTGAGGTGTTCGTGCCTCTTACGTGTCCGTTTGGGGGCTTGTTTAGATTTTTACCCTTTAACGGCCTGTTTTTAAGTTTAAGTGTTGATTTTTGTAAATTATCGTCATATTCTCAAACGGGGAGACCCGGGACTACGCGGTCAGTTCCTACTAGTTACATTGGTCCCGTACGAGGTGTTCCTACCTCTTACGGGATCGTTTGGGGGTTGGTTTGGATTTTCACCCTCTAACGGCTTGTTTTTAAATTTAGGTGTGATTTTTTAAAATTATCGTCATATTCTCAAATCTGGAGACCCGAGACTACGCGGTCAGTTCCTACAAGCTACGTTGGTCCCATTCGAGGTGTTCGTGCCTCCTACGGGGTCGTGTGGGGGTTGGTTTGGATTTTCACCCTCTAACGACTTGTTTTTAAGTTTAAGTATTGATTTTTATTCGCAAACTGGAAGATCCGAGACTACGCGGTCAGTTCCTACAAGTTATATTTGTCCCGCGCGAGGTGTTCGTGCCTCCTACGGGGTCGTTTGGGGGTTGGTTTGGGGTTTCACCCTTTAACGGCTTGTTTTCAAGTCTAAGTGTGATTTTCGCAGATTATCGTCATACTTTCAAACCGGTAGACTCGGGATTACGCGGTCTGTTCCTAAAATTTACATTGGTTCTGTGCGAGGTGTTCGTGCCTCTTATGAGGCCGTTTGGGGGATGGTTTGGGTTTTCACCCTTTAATGGCTTGTTTTTAAGTCTAAGCATGATTTTTGCAAATTATCGACATATTCTCAAATCGGGAGACCCGAGACTACGCGATCAGTTCCTACAAGTTACATTGGTCCCGTACGAGGTGTTCGTGCTTCCTACGAGGTCATTTGGGGGCTGATTTGGGTTTTCACCCTCTAACTGCTTTTTTAAAGTTTAAGTGTTAATTTTTATTCGCAAACTGGAAGACCCGGGACTACGCGATTAGTTCCTACAAGTTACATTGGTCCCGTGCCAGGTGTCCGTGCCTCCTACGGGGTCGTTTGGGGGCTGGTTTGGGTTTTCACCCTTTAACAGCCAGTTTTTAAGTTTAAGTGTTGATTTTTATTCGCAAACCGGGAGACCCGGGACTACGCGGTCAATTCCTACAAGTTACATTGGTCCCGTGCGAGGTGTTCGTGCCTCCTACGGGGTCGTTTGGGGGCTGGTTTGGGTTTTCACCCTTTAACGGCCTGTTTTTAAGTTTAAGTGTTGATTTCTACAAATTATCATCGTATTCTCAAACCAGAAGACTCGGGACTATGCGGTTAGTTCCTACAAGTTACATTGGTCCCGTGCGAGGTGTTCGTGCCTCCTATAGGGTCGTTTGGTGGCTGGTTTGGGTTTTCACCCTCTAGTGGCCTGTTTTCAAGTTAAAGTGTGATTTTTGCAAATGATCGTCGTATTCTAAAACGGGGAGACCTAAGACTACGCGATCAGTTCTTACATGTTACATTGGTCCCGTGCGACGTGTTCGTGCCTCTTACGGGGTCGTTTGGGGGCTGGTTTGGATTTTCATCCTCTAACGGCTTATTTTTAAGTTTAAGTGTGATTTTTGCAAATTATCGTCATATTCTCAAACCGAGAGACTCGAGACTACGCGATCAGTTCCTACATGTTACATTCGTCCCGTACGAGGTGTTCGTGCCTCCTACGGGGTCGTTTGGGTGCTGTTTTGGGTTTTCACCCTCTAACGGCTTATTTTTAAGTTTAAGTGTTGATTTTTATTCTCAAACCGAGAGACTCGGAACTACGCGGTCAGTTCCTACAAGTTACATTGGTCCCGTGCGAGGTGTTCGTGCCTCTTACGAGTCCGTTTGGGGGCTGGTTTAGGTTTTCACCCTTTAACAGCCTGTTTTTAAGTTTAAGTGTTGATTTTTGCAAATTATCGTCATATTCCCAAAAGGGGGAGACCCGGGACTACACGATCAGTTCCTACAAGTTACATTGGTCCCGTGCGAGGTGTTCGTGCCTCCTATAGGGTCGTTTGATGGCTGGTTTGGGTTTTCACCTTCTAATGGCCTGTTTTCAAGTCAAAGTGTGATTTTTGCAAATTATCGTCGTATTTTGAAATGGGGAGACCCGAGACTACGCGGTCAGTTCTTACATGTTACATTGGTCCCGTGCAAGGTGTTCGTGCCTCCTACGGGGTCGTTTGGGGTTTGGTTTGGGTTTTCACCCTTAAACGACCTGTTTTTAAGTTTAGGTGTATTTTTTGTAAATTATCATCATATTCTCAAACCGGGAGACCCAAGACTACGCGGTCAGTTCCTACAAGTTACATTGGTCCCGTCCGAGGTGTTCCTGCCTCCTATGGTGTCGTTTCGGGGCTGGTTTGGGTTTTCACCCTTTAACGACTTTTTTTTAAGTCTAAGCATGATTTTTGAAAATTATGGACATATTCTCAAATCGGGAGACCCGAGACTACGTGATCAGTTCCTACAAGTTAGATTGGTCCCGTACGAGGTGTTCGTGCCTCCTACGGGGTCGTTTGGGGGCTGGTTTGGGTTTTCACCCTCTAACTGCTTTTTTTAAACCTAAGTGTTGATTTTTATTCGCAAACTGGAAGACCTGGGACTACGCGGTCAGTTCCTACAAGTTACATTGGTCCCGTGCGAGGTGTTCGTGCCTCCTACGGGGTCGTTTGGGGGCTGGTTTGGGTTTTCACCCTCTAACAGCCTATTTTTAAGTTTAAGTGTTGATTTTTATTCGCAAACCGGGAGACCCGGGACTATGTGGTCAGTTCCTACAAGTTACATTGGTCCCGTACGAGGTGTTCGTGCCTCCTACGGGGTCGTTTGGGGGCTGGTTTGGGTTTTCACCCTTTAAGGGCCTGTTTTTAAGTTTAAGTGTTGATTTCTACAAATTATCATCGTATTCTCAAACCAGAAGACTCGAGACTACGCGGTTAGTTCCTACAAGTTACATTGGTCCCGTGTGAGGTGTTCGTGCCTCCTACAGGGTCGTTTGGTGGCGGGTTTGGGTTTTCACCCTCTAATGGCCTGTTTTCAAGTCAAAGTGTGATTTTTACAAATGATCGTCGTATTCTGAAATGGGGAGACCCAAGACTACGCGGTCAGTTCTTACATGTTACATTGGTCCCGTGCGAGGTGTTCGTGCCTCCTACGGGGTCGTTTGGGGGTTGGTTTGGATTTTCACCCTCAAACGGCTTGTTTTTAAGTTTAGGTGTGATTTTTGCAAATTATCGTCATATTCTCAAACCGGGAGACCCAAGACTACGCGGTTAGTTCCTACAAGTTACATTGGTCCCGTCCGAGGTGTTCCTGCCTCCTATGGGGTCGTTTGGGGGCTGGTTTGGGTTTTCACCCTTTAACGGCTTTTTTTTAAGTCTAAGCATGATTTTTGCAAATTATCGACATATTCTCAAATCGGAAGACCCGAGACTACGCGATCAGTTCCTACAAGTTACATTGGTCCCGTACGAGGTGTTCGTGCCTCTTACGGGATCGTTTGGGGGCTGGTTTGGGTTTTCACCCTCTAACTGCTTGTTTTTAAGTTTAAGTGTTGATTTTTATTCTCAAACCGGAAGACCTATGACTATGCGATCAGTTTCTACAAGTTACATTGATCCCGTGCGAGATGCTTTTGAGCCTAATCTAGATATTTTCAAGTTTGCATTATAATTATTAGCATTTTCATTTGTCTAAAAAAGGAAAGAATTTTTTTTATTAAACATGTATGTTCTCTAATCTTTCTAGCTCTTTTAATCAAATAACTATAACCACAAAATGAATCAACGGAACATAAAAATTAATAAATTTACAAACCTGTAGAATCGGTGTGTCGATTTCAATAAAGCCTACAGACTCTAACGGCACGTCAACAACTTCAAATTCTTCCTCTTTGTAGCTCAGGTCGCAACATACATACATCCCCTTGTAAGTAAGGCGGAACAAATTATTCATATTGATAAGGCTACTTGTAACACAAATCATTCCATATGAAATTCTTAAACTCACGAGTAATAACCTGGCTTAAACTCTGGAAATTCCTAAATCATTTTGATCATAGCTACATGTAATATACACAATCAATAACGATCAATGGCTACACAATCAATGTCTATGATAAAAATGAATGTGTATATTAAACGAAACAAATAGATTTTGATGTTGCTATCACCTCTAGGCCTATTTGTGGCTTGAGTTTAACATCGTTAGGCTCGCTGTTGGGCATGTGATCCATGTGCCACGAATCAATGGGGCCTGCCTTGATAGATTTTGGATTCCCGGGGTGAGAGGATATTAGTTCGAGTTGAATAATGTCCCGCTCTCCGCGAGGGCTGCCTTGCTCGGTGCTGGTCTTCGCTATATCCAATTGAGGTAGCGCAAGGTGAGTAACATCTATAGAAAAGGAAAAATTTTATCAGGGAAACTTGGTTAGCCATAGACATGTGATAAAAGAGAACACTAGTTTACGTTCCCGTCCTTATCAACCACGTGGAAAAAAGAAGATAGGTGATAAAAGATGCCGGGATGACTAAATGCTGCTTCAAAACTATCAGGAAATAGATTCACATTATGTATTCGTAGAATTATGCATTTAGTCATCCCGATAAATCCAAAAAGGCATTATGTATTCATACCTAGTACTCATTTTTAACAATATGTATTGATATAATTATTATCATGATTTAAAAAATGTAGACATATGTTGATACCTCCATTGAGGAATTTATATTCTTTATCATTTTTGTTGTTGTCTCGATATCAAAGGCTGGCATCCTCACCTTTCCCATCACATAAGTGTTGTGAATTGAGTTTTGAAGATTTCCCCCCCCCCCCCCAGGCTGTTGTGTATTGCTACAATATATACTGAGCAGATGAAGGTTCCTGTAATAATAAACCTTAATTATGATTCCTCCTTCATAAAAAATTATAACTGAGTGCAGTAAGATGTCCTCAATATGTGATAAACTCATTCTCAATATTGTAGATGTCATTATATGCTTAAATTTGATAAGAATGAATATAATTAAACATGAACAACCCATAAAGGATCCACACAACCACATTTGTTTTTCTTTAATGTTCTTCCTTTCAAATTGTATATCAAGAAAACAACAGTCCACGTGAGAGCATGTGCTCACAATCTGCTAGTCTTATTTTCAATAATGCACAGATCATGATACTCATAAATTGAACAAAATTGACATCTCATCCAATTAGAATAAAGAAACAAATCTAGTTCACACACACACATGGCTCTTTCCCCAATTCCCAGCACACACACCAAGGTAGAGCTCCTTGAATTTCATATAACGCAAGGGGTGATACAAAGAGAGAAAACTAAACATGAAGAGGCTCTTATTTTCATAAATATTACAATTCACAATACAAATACTTTTTTTATATGAAAAAATAAATTTCTAAATTAACTAAAATGGGCACAAATCATAACAAGACCAATTTTATCTACACCAAAATTACCACAATTTTCAATGATGACCACAACACCTAAGCTAAAACAAATACTGATTTTTTTAGTAATAAGAGAAAAGCAAAAATTAACTAAGAATAAAAATAAATAATTCATTCCCATTTGAGAGAGAGAGAGAGACTGACAATGGGGGTATTGGTAACGTGCACCTTTGGCAAGAAACAAACTCAGATCGGACCTTTGGCAATGGCCTCACCTGTCCACCTTCGAATCTCCACCCTCCATCGACTTGCTAGGATTCGACCCTTCTCTCCGATATCTCAATAGCCAATCCGATTTATATATGAAGCTTCCAGTCATAGGCCGATACCGCGACTTTGAAGCATGACAAAAAGTAATAACAAAACCCTTTCATACATGGTTAAAAGACACAACATAAGTTGTGCCCAGATGGCCCAGTAAACTTGGGTCCAACACACAATATCCTAGAACTGTTACTACACCCATATGGCACGACTTGAGGAGTACATTATCAACCGACTGAAATTTCAATTATTATGCAGAATATTCCGTTACTATCCGGAAACTCTGTGTGTCCTCATTCTAAATAACGAATCATTGTCTTTGACAACTGGCTTTTGCAAAAAATGTGTGGCATAAATTGCACTGTGATACTCAAAACTTGTAAGAATGATTTCACCAAATGGGATACACTATAATATTATAGGCCAAGGATCTTTTACTTGCTCGTTAAACCTAATAACTACAACTAAAAATTAAAATTAATAAAAAGGAATATTAAAATAACAAAAATATAGAGAATTCCAAAAATACAAATCACATCAATGCGACTTAGAACTTTGCTTTTGAATCATTCTTTTATAGAAAAAGGTTTTAATCTAGTTAGTTAACTTACATCTATAATGGAGGTATAATTGTAACAACAGGGATCTTCTGCTAACACCATGCTAAAAATAACTAGGTAACCATTTGCTCTCCGTGAGGGAGCAAGAACAAATTGTTGACGAGGTAGGAGCATTGATCAGTTATAAAATTTTTATCAAGTGTCCCCCTCAATGATTAATTGCAAATAGTATTGTTATAAAATAGGTACGTACCCCTTGGATTCTCTTGCCGGTAACAGGACATTTAGGTCCGCTAGCCCTCTTCTTGGTGCCCTGATACACTAGCTTTCCACCTAATAATATTCCATTCCAAATCATCAAATGTATGCTAAGCAAAAGTTAACTAATGACTACATATATAAATAAATTAAAAAAAATACCTTCCTCCGTCGGAACGAACGAACCCGATTTCGGTGGCGTAGCTGTGGCATAGCTGTGCTGGTTTTAACGACCCTGTGCTGGTTTGATTTGGTGGCGTAGCTATGGCATTTAATTCAATCAACGATTCAACCTGGGCCACGTGGTGACCGTGACCCTTACTCCGTCGGAACGAACCCGATTTCGGTGACCCATTCTGCCTGCGCCACGGTGATGATGGAGGATCCGTGGTTTTATGTATGGAGGCGTGGAGGATGATGGATCGGGGCATGGAGGATGATGGATCGGGGAGAGAGAGAGAGACGCTTAGGTTAGATTGAGGTTGAGGAGAGAGAGAGTTAGGTGAGAATGAGTTTGGTCCGCCTAAAAATTGGGGGGTTTATTTTTTTAATTAAGCGTACCCCTATTTAGCACGGTTTAAAACTGTGCTATATTTTGGCACTGTTTTAAACCGTGTCAGTTTATGCTAAAACCGTGTCAAATTCTGGCACGGTTTAAAACCGTGCTAGAATCTCCTTGCCACGGCGTGCCAGATTAGCATTTTTGGTGTAGTTACCCTAGTTCTTGTACTTGTGGCTTCAACCGATTTGTCATATACTCTAGCTCCTCTCCCACTTCCTCTACAAACTCTTGTATGTTAGAGTTGTCAATGACCATACATTTATGCAAGGACACAAGTCTCCAATTGAGTCTTATGTAGTGTTGGCTCAATTCTGGACAAAAATATTTGAATCATAGGATAGGGTTCTTGTGTATTCTTCAAGCCTATGATATGTTAAAGTTGAAGATGTTACGGACTTGCTTTTTAAGAGAACATTATTGCCGAGTTTCAATGTCGAGTTTCATGTCATCAACTTCATATTTCAAGTTTCCAAAGGTATGAAAACTTTTATATATTAGTAGGAGAATTGGAATAATTTTAATGGGTGTAATGTTTATTTAAAAAAAAGTTTTGGGGCTTAAAATTAAAAAATGAACATTCTGTCATTTCGTTCGATATTACCGTTCGAACGAGTTTTACATTCGAACGAGAATTTTGTTCGAAGGAGTTTGCCAACGAATTTTTCTTCTTGTCCACTCGAACATCGTTAGATGGTCATTCGAACGAGATTTCTGGAAGGAATTTTTTTTGGCATTTTTCTCCATGTTCCCACTTCTTTTGTCCCACTAACTTTTGATAGAATTAAGAGGTGCGGGAACCAACATTGGAAAACCAACTTTTGACATTTTAGAGAAAAAGTTTCTTAGCTCAAAAGTTCATTGTTTAGTGTTTTTGGTGTAACCATGATCTAATTTCTACAAAAAAACACTTACACCCATAGTTTAGTTTGTTTTATCCAAGTATTTCTGCACATATATCTATTTCTTGGAGCTTGTTGTTTGGCACCATTGGTTCATCTCTACCAACATAAAGAGAAGTTTGGGTTTACTTCTACATCCCACAAAGAAGAAGACATTTGGTTTATGCTGCGGTGTTCTCATATGGTGAAAGGCACCGTGTGTGATTGACGGGTTCCAAAAGCTTCATTGGTGGATTCCAAGGTTCCAGTGGATTCCGGGATTGTTGACTAAGCAGAGGTTGGTACAAGAAGACGCATCAGGGGATTGAAGGGGTCAAGTCGAGTTGAGTAAGTTATTTGTCTTGTACTTGTAAAATTCCGTACTTAGTGGACTTAAGGCTAGGGTCGTCCGAGGCTTTTCCCATTTGGGTTTTCCTCGTACATCGGCGCATCGTGTGATATTGTTTATTTTATCTTACTTAAAACACTTAGAATTCATGCTTAGGTTAACAAGATAAAATTGATTTATTTATCACACGTATTTAATTTGGTGCTATAATTAGTTTGGGTGAAATTTATGTTAAGTTAATTCAAGTCGGTAATTTAATTTGTTAAATTTGATTTGGCCTAATTTGGTAATATTGAAATTATTGTGTAGGCAAATTTTAGGACTTGAGTTAAATTAATGTTGGGCTAAAAGTAAATTTTTCATAATTAACCTCAAGTGTTATTTTAGTTTTTGAGAAAATCCAAATATTGGCTTGAGTCAATTTTGTGTGTGTGTGTGTGTTCACCATAATTCACTTATTTAGGTTTAATTTAATTTTTTTTAAAAATTAAAATTTGTGTTTAATTTAAATTTTCATCTTTTTAAGAAAAGAAAATCAAATAAATTTGGAAAAATAATTTATTTTGTTGAACCATCTTCATTCCGCATCTTTAGGAAATTAAAATTTGAGAATTTGAAAATACGGGGTACTTGTCCTTTTCAAATTGGGATCAGAGCAGGAGCGTTAATTTATTGCATTAAGGTCTCTTTAAATATTTTGGTTTAAAATGGATTTTTTCCCATTTTCAAAATTTCCTATTTTCGATGGTTCTAATTACGCATAATGGAAAGCCAGTATGCGTTCGGCACTCAGGTCTATCGATGAGAGGGTTTGGTTGTCAGTTGTTAATGGGTGGTCCCCACCCACATATTTTTGTAGAAAATGAGTGTGTTCCCAAACCCGCAGATAGTTAGAGTGAGACTGAATTTAAACTTGCAAATTTTAATTCCCGAGGTTTAAATGCCTTGTTTAGCGCGGTCACACCGGATGAATTCCGACGTATCATGGCGTGTGAAACGGCTAAAGAATCTTGGGATATTCTACAACTCACTCACGAGGGAACAAGTGTTGTAAAAGCCTCTAAACTCCAAAACCACACCACTCAATTTGAAACCATAGAAATGAATGAAAAAGAAACATTCAATGAGTTTTATGCTAGACTCTCCGATATAGTAAATTCTTCATTTAATTTAGGAGAGAAAATACCCGATGACCGAGTTGTAAATAAAATTCTTAGGTCCCTATCCGATAGATTTATCCCTAAGGTGATCGTGTTAAATTCTTTACCCACCTTACACTCTAACAAACTTGAGGAACTAGTAGGTAATTTAGAAACTTATGAGCTAGATATGTTCCCCTTAAAAAATGAAAAGAAAATTGATAAGGGCATTGCTTTGAAAACCCGAAAGGAGGAAAAACAAGTTGTGCTTGATGAAAGTGATAGTGACTCGAAAGATATGGCTATGTTTGCTAGGAAGTTACATAAATTTCTTAAATTTATCAAAGATAAATTTAAAAATGATTTTCAGAAATATAAAAATTCTAAGAATGACAAAGCAAAAAAGATCCCTAAAACTTTTAATGAAAACCTTAAAAGGGACGAGTCTAATAGGTGTTATGGTTTTGAGGGTTATGTTCGTAGGGATTTTGAATGCCCCACTAAACTAGGGAGAGAGGGTAAGCAACCTATTTCATACAATGCCACCCTTAGTGATAGTGATCAGGAAGAGGGACCCAAATCCCCCATTGAGCGCAACTTTACCACGTTCATTGCTAGTTATGTAAGTGATAGTGAGAAATCATCCAATGATGACATCTTAATACATAACACTTCCAAGGCCTTTGTTTGTGAAGCTCTAAAAGATGATGGTAGTGAGAGTGGATAAGAGAGAGAGAGAGAGAGAAAGTGAAAAATGAGGTTGATATGAGTGAAATTCAATTTGCATTTCAAGAATTATATACCGAATCTATAAAATAAAAAAGGGCAAATTTGAAGTTAGAAGCGAGTTTAAAATAGTGTACCAAGGTCATTAATGAAAGTGAATTAGTTGATGACCTTAGGACACGAGAGAGAGCTCTTCGAGAGAAGCTTGAGTATGTAGAAGGCGAGAGAGATAGCCTTAAGGGCTTAATGGAATCCTTGAAAAAAGGAGCTTCTTGCGTTTGAAGAGCGCAATGTTTTATTAGAGTCTCACATTTCAGATTTAGAAAATAAATTAAAAAACTCTAGTAAAGTCAAATTTGATTTGGAGTGTCGTTCGGAGAAATTAGATAAAATATTAGGAACGGTCCAAATTAAAAATGACACTTGTTGTTTAGGCTTCGATTCTTATAACGATTCCTTTATTAAAACCAAAACCAATGTTTTAGGATAATCCTCTAGGAACAATGTTATAGATCATTCCTTAGGTAAATATTTTCGCTGAGACTTTAGGTGTTCACATTGTGGTCGAAAAGGTCATCTTAAGAAAAAAAAAATTATCTTAAAGGAGGTCCTAGAAAATCCCATCGTAAGGCAACCGAGGTAGCCAAGATTCCTATATCCCGAGATTGTCGTTCATCATTAGTTTGGGTTAGGAGATCCGACTTGGTACCTTTAAAAGATGGGATTTTTTTTATTCTCATTTACTTTCACACGATACCTCCCTTGCTAAATCTAAAGGTTAAATGTGATAGTTGTTTGCATACTTTAGCTTTTATGCTTCAAGCTATATTATCATGGTAATTGTATGCTTGTTTGTTAGTCATTTTCAAGTCATTTCTTTATCACATATCTCATTCTAGAATTATGATTTTTGTTTATTTGTATTATAGTTCTTTCATTTTAGTTTGCATTAAATGAAAAATACAAAAAGATTTTTTTTTTTTTTTGAGTAAATATTTTTATTTGTTTGGTTAAATATTTCAAAAATTAAAAAAGATTTTTTTTTGTGTGTATTTTAGTTTGACAAACTTTATGTGGCATACACTTGTGTTCGAATCCTTTCATTTTCTCTTCCATGTGGCTAGAACTTTTGGTTAAGATTATCAATCCTTAAAATGTTCTTTGTCATGCATGCGTGGAGTAGTTGGATTTTGTGTTGTTTAATTGATTTTATTTTTATATGCCTCAATTCACACATGCACGAGCTCACTTGAAATTTTAACTTCACACATATATTTGAGCTTTGTGAGGTGTTCTCCTACCAGTCTAGTCATCTACATATTTTTTACCTAGGAGAACTTGTGCATGTTAAATCCGTTGCAAGTGAGTGTTGTGTGATATAAAAAAATTGTTATATGAATGTTCACGGGGAAGGGCTCCGAAAGGAATTTTATCCTTTGCGAGTAAGCCACCGTTTATAATGGACCTAAAAGAAATAAGTGGCCCAAAGGCCTAAAAGAAAAATGTTTTTCCAATGCCTATTTTGTTTAGTTAATATAATCATTCATTAATCAATATGCTTATTTTAAGGGAGTTTGGATGGTATATCAACAGCTTTGCACAATGTCCGTTTATCCTAGTTGCGATTTTGTTGTCATGACTCTATTGGTTTGTAGAATCATTAAAATTATAGGCTTGTGTGCATTGTGTATGTTTGTTCATTGAGTTCAATTTATATTTTCACATGAGGCTATATCTAAATGTGATAAAGTTTTGCAATCAAATGAGAACTTTGTGAACATGTTTTAAGTGATTGGGACGAAATTTAATTGCTACTAGTTCACACCCCTACACTTCCGTTTCCATATGACACATTTATGCCATAAGAGTGTGGTAAACTCATATTATAATATTGTGTCATTTGTGTGTTTATATCTATATATGTGTGCTTGCATATGTAAGGACATTTTTCTCATGTCCAACATGTTACATTTGTGTATGTCGTACGCCGCTACATTTGGCACGTCACCTCACGATCTCACATGACGGCCTCTATCCGAATTCCGGGAATTAAGCATTCAACATCTCCATTAATGTGTCCCACATCTGCCTCAACGACTTCACGTTCCAAGATTTTAGGGACTTAATGCAAGTGGTACGCAAGAGAATATAAACAGTGAAAAAAGGCACGATAGGAGACTTCAAGGGAATTTTCGTAATTTTACAGCCATAGTCCGGAGGTATGGTCAATTGGAAAGTTGAAGAGCTCACCGCAACGAAGATACTGGAAGAAACGACACCTCAATCCGAGCTACGGTGAAGGAGTTATGACCTTTTAAAGTTGGAGAAAATTCCTTGAAGAATGATGTTTTCTTTTAACCCCATACCAGAATGGTACCCCAAACCGCATGGGGAACTGGTTTGGGGTACCCCAGAACCGGTTCGGGGTACCTGACGCTGCAAGAGTCCCCAAGTTTTAAAACTCTTTTGGTTTCCTTATAAAATCCAACTTTGGGGGAGCTGTTTTGCAAGACTTTAGAAGACGTTTTTGAGAGTCCAAATTACTTTAGTCTTCATATTTTTTGAGTCCCAAGACTCATGTTTTGATTCACACAATTGACAAACCTTTGTGAATCTTTTTGGTAACCCAAGAACACAACTTTTTAGTTTGTTCAAACCTTTGTGGAGAGATCTTTGCAACCGAGGGATGCGTGTCATTGCTGAGGGAGTCTCTACAAAGTTTTATGGCTGCGTGTCATTGAGGAGTGCTGCGGTTCTTCCTTTGTTGATTGGACTGAGGTTCATGTGGGTTCGCTGCGTGTGAATTCATTACTGCCCTCCTGGAAAGGGATATTTCCAGCCGCCGACTACAGAATCCGATACCTGTGGGTAATTCTTAGTCACTGTATTTTCATCATAATCCGAAATTGTATGTTACAATATTATAATGAAAATAAAAGGTTTTGCCCCTTTGGGGGATTTTTCCTGAAATTGTTTGTTTTTATCCTGCATGCTATATTTTATTTGATAAATCATCTAGATTCATGTCTTAGGGTTTAACTAAAATTTGGGATTAATTAAAATTGGTTTTTATTTGAGAAGTCGCAATATTTTCGCTGCAGCTGCACTCTCAAATTGGTATCAGAGCGGGTTACGCTAATTTATTGCGTGATCCTGATTTTTAAAGGATTTTTTTGTACAATTTGACCTCTCACGTCGTCAAATTGGTATCAGAGCCTATTGCACTAAGTTATTGTGATTTGATTCTGATTTTGCGCAAAAATGGCTTTTGATGGTTTTGATGATCTTTGATGTCAAATTTTTGAAAAAATTAATTGGAAAATTCACACGAACTCTTGCTTTAAATCTTCTCTTGAAAACGAATCTGAGAAGTGTCCTTGTTGTGAGGGTGTTGGTCACACGTTACATGAGTGTACCACAAATTTAAAGAAGAAATTGAATAAACCGATTTCTCATGTTTCTACCCTTAGTGATTGTGATTCGGAAGAAGAAGTGTTTTATGCTTCTAGGAGAGAGTTTCCCATCCATGTGATTAGTGATGATAGTGAAGGTGATGGGAGTGTGGATGAAAGTGAGGAGGAAAGTGTAGATGAGCATGACTTGCAAACTTCTTTCAATGAAGTTTATGCTGAAACTTTGAAAACAAAGAAAGAAAATTTGAAATTGAAAGCTCAGTTGAAAGAGTGTGCCATAAAAAATAATGATTTTTTAGTTGAAGAACTTAGGGCTCATGTGAAAATTTTGAAAGAGAAGCTTGAGTACGTCGAGGGTGAGAGAGATAGTCTTAGAGGGTTGATGGAGACTATGAAAAAGGAGCTTTTAGAGTTTGAGGATTCTAAATGAGTACTTGAATCTAGGATAGGTGAACTTGAGGTGAAATTGAAAGATTCAAGTAAAGTGAAATTTGATTTGGAGTCTAGGTCTGGAAAACTTGATAAGATTTTAGGCACAGTCGAGATCAAAACGGATAGGGGTGGGATTGGTCTTGAAAAATATGTTGCACCCATTCCCACACGTGTGAGAGAGCCTCCTAGGTTTGTTTAGAAAGAGGCACCTAACGTTGTTAGGAAAGCACCCCTTAAGAACATTGTGAGAGAACCTTCTAGGATCATTAGGAGAGACCCACCTAGGGAAATTCGGAAACAGCAACCGATAAATTTGAGGAGAGGGCCACCTTTAGGTAACACACACCGCCCGATTTACACTTGCGCACATTGCGGTAGGCAAGGTCATCTTAGGCGATTTTGTTACAAGCTTTTAAATGGACCTAGGAAGGTTAATGAAAGAATAAATTCGATTCCCAAAACCCCCACACTTTGTTACACATCAATTTGGGTTAGAAAATCGGATTTAGAGGCTTATGGTTTATTTGTCCACGATTCCCGTTTGCTTGCACGTGATTCACCCCATGTGAAATCTTTTGGTTGATTGTGGTTGCATATTTGTCATACACTAGTTGTGGTTTCATGATATATTTTTACTAGTGTGATGACTTGTACTTTTTGTATAAATTCTTGTTTTTGAATTTTTTTGAGAAATACAAAAAGATTTTATTTTGATAAAATTTTGAGAAAATCCAAAAAGATTTTTGTATTGCACCGTTTATGGATGAACACTTTGGATGACCAAGTCACAACATCATTCCATTTTTTTCATGTGACTATTTGATAGTGTTTTGAGATAATAGGTCAATTCATCCTTGTGCTTTATAATGTTTGGAGTCATTAAGATGTAATTAAGTGTTACTTCCTACATGTTTGACTCATGTTTCCTTTATTGCACACATGCACGGATTTGTTTGATTATTGTGCTTGTCTTATCACATGTTGGTTGGGTGTTTTCATCTCAATCCTGTCTTTAAAACAAACCAAGCGCGATAATTTTTTATAAGGAAATTGTGCATATAAAAACCGTGTTGTGAGTTTGTGTGCTTTGTTTGAATAACGGGGAGGGGCTGCGAAAGGTAATTATCTATCCTTTGCGCAAAAGCCACCGTTAAAAAGGACCTAAAAATTGAGGAATTTTATTATCCGAGGTCCAAAGAGGTTAAAAGAGCCCGAAAAAATTGAAAGGCAATAAAAAGATATTCATGCCAAAAAAAGGGGCCATTTTGGTTTTTGCACCAATTATCCAATGTTTGAGAATTTAGATTACCTCTAAAAGAATATATATATGAGGGAGTTTGGTTGGAGAATTAAAACGGGTTTGCACGTCCTTGAAATTTTTGAAAATGCGCTATATAGTTTTGGACGTTATTGGTGTGAAAATCATTTGACTTTGATTTGTTGATTTGCATAAAACGATGTCATCTAAATTCAACAAACGTTTACACTTAAGGATACCTTTGATGTTCAATCGTTAGGAGTACACGTATGCATCGTGCACATATGATTGATTGAGTTGATTTACCTATCGAATGTGTTCACACCCATTCATTCCATTTCCATGACTTGGTTGTTTGAGTCTAAATCCATGGTGTGATTTTTGTTTCATATTTGTTCATATTGGTATCTTATTTTTGTATGAAAAATTTGAAAAATTCAAAAATAGTTTGAGAATATTTGTTTGAGCATCTCCTTGCAAGAGCACGATTACCATATTATTTGATGCACTGTTTTGTATACCGTGACACCCCGATTTTGCTTATTTGATTCATTCTTCTCATCTGTCTATTTGGGGACATCATAAAAAGGGGGAGAAAGAATTATCATATTATGGGGGAGTTTGAATTTTGGGGGAGTTTTTGAGATGTTGCTTATGTTTTTATCATATATTGATATCCATGTTATCTCATTTCAAACTCGATATGTAACGTGGTATTTGCTTTGTCTCATGTGTGTAGGTATGAAGATTGAAGATCTATATGTTGCACACCCTGATGAGAAAATATTTGAGATTCCTGAAGATTTGAATAACAAACGATGAAGACTATTGATTTGTACCTTTTCAAGTTTTGGGTTCATGGGAGGGTAGATTTGTATAGGAAATTTCATATTTGATAATTCGGATTTTTTATGTATGTACCGGCATAGACATAGGGGGAGATTTGTAAGGACATTTTTCTCATGTCCAACATGTTACATTTGTGTATGTCGTACGCCGCTACATTTGGCACGTCACCTCACGATCTCACATGACGGCCTCTATCCGAATTCCGGGAATCAAGCATTCAACATCTCCATTAATGTGTCCCACATCTGCCTCAACGACTTCACGTTCCAAGATTTTAGGGACTTAATGCAGTGGTACGCAAGAGAAGTCAAAATAGTGAAAAAAGGCACAATATGAGACTTCAAGGGCATTTTCGTAATTTTACAGCCATAGTCCGGAGGTCTGGTCAATTGGAAAGTTGAAGAGCTTGCCGCAACGAAGATACTGGAAGAAACGGCACCTCAATCCGAGCTACGGTGAAGGAGTTATGACCTTTTAAAGTTGGAGAAAATTCCTTGACGAATGCTGTTTTCTTTTAACCCCATACCAGAATGGTACCCCAAATCGCATGGGGAACCGGTTCGGGGTACCCCAGAACCGATTCGGGGTACCTGACGCTGCAAGAGTCCCCAAGTTTTAAAACTCTTTTGGTTTCCTTATAAAAGCCAACTTCGGGGGAGCTGTTTTGCAAGACTTTAGAAGACGTTTTTGAGAGTCCAAATTACTCTAGACTTCATATTTTTTGATTCCCAAGACTCATGTTTTGATTCAAACAATTGCCAAACCTTTGTGAATCTTTTTGGTAACCCAAGAACACAACTTTTTAGTTTGTTCAAACCTTTGTGGATAGATCTTTGCAACCGAGGGCTGCGTGTCATTGCTGAGGGAGTCTCTACAAAGTTTTATGGCTGCGTGTCATTGAGGAGTGCTGCGGTTCTTCCTTTGTTGATTGGACTGAGGTTCATGTGGGTTCGCTGCGTGTGAATTCATTGCTGCCCTCCTGGAAAGGGATATTTCCATCCACCGACTACAGAATCCGATACCTATGGGTAATTCTTAGTCACTGTATTTTCATTGTAATCCGAAATTGTATGTTACAATATTATAATGAAAATAAAAGGTTTTGCCCCTTTGGGGGATTTTTCCTGAAATTATTTGCTTTTATCCTGCATGCTATATTTTATTTGATAAATCATCTAGATGCATGTCTTAGGGTTTAACTAAAATTTGGGATTAATTAAAATTGGTTTTTATTTGAGAAGTCGCAATATTTCCGCTGCAGCTGCACTCTCAGCATATATTTGATATATGGTATTTTGTTTTTGTTTTTAGTCTTTGCCATTTTGTCTAGTCCACCTATGCTTTAATTCATAATTGGTATCTAAGTGATTACAAAGTGTTTGTTTGATATCACATGCTTAGTTTCTTATGTTTCAAATCGATATTGTTTTGTTCACATCATAGTTAGCATACATTATTCTTGCTTGGATTAGTTATTGAATATTGTTGCCCATTTGCTTTCATGTCCTTAACACTTTATGCATCTTTGCTCTATCTGTTTTCCCATATATATATATATGGAGAGAATTCATACTTAAGTCTATTGGGGGAGAAATGAGTATTTTATTAATTTTATCACCTTTATCTATTCCTGAACAAAAAGGGAGAGAATGATAGGGGGGGAAATGGTATCTAGTCCTATTATAATCATATCTTTCATATCTTAGTGTAGGAGATTTAACTTAGGGGAGAGAGCTATCTTCTTAGGTTGATCATAGTTCATAAAGGAGAATTAATTCAGGGGGAGTATTTATTTTACATGCATTTAATATTCTTGATATTCCTTATTCATTTGATAGTTTGCTTAAGTGTGCAGGAATTCTTCTAAGTGGCAACTTTCATGGGCAAATATATTGATCCTTGGGTCTTAAGTCAAGTTTTCTACTTTTGGGTGGAAATTTTTTGAGTCTAGTAGAGCTTGACGGCCCTCTAGAATTTTGTTTTGGTTTTTGTCTCGGAATAGCCAAAGGTGGAGTTTTGTAAGGACACAAGTCTCCAATTGAGTCTTATGTAGTGTTGGCTCAATTCCGAACAAAAACATTTCAATCATAGGATAGTGTTCTTGTGTATCGTCCATGCCTATGATATGTTAAAGTTGAAGACGTTGCGATCATGCTTTTTAGGAGAACATCATTGCCTCGTTTCACGTCATTAACTTCATATTTCAAGTCTCCAAAGGTATGAATGCTTTTATATATTTGTAGGAGACTTGGAATAATTTTAATGGGATTAATGTTTATTTAAAATAAAGTTTACGGGCTTAAATTTGAAAAATGAACATTCTGTCATTTCGTTCGATATTATCGTTCGAACGAGAATTCCGTTCAAACGAGTTTGCCAACAAATTTTTCTTTTTGGCCACTAGAACATCATTAGATGGTCGTTCAAACGAGACTTCGTTCGAACGAAAATCTCGTTCGAACGAGATTTTTGACGGGAAATTGTTTTGGCGGTTTTCTCCATGTTCCCACTTCTTTTGTCCCACTAACTTTTGACAGAATTAATAGGTGCGGGAACCAACATTGGAAAACCAACTTTTGACAGTTTTTAAACACATCTGAGAGAACATTTTAGAGAAAAATTTTCTTAGTTCAAAAGTTTGTTTCTTAGTGTTTTTGGTGTAACCATTATCTAATTTCTACAAAAAAACACTTACACCCATAGTTTAGTTTGTTTTATCCAAGTATCTCTGCACATATATCTATTGCTTGGAGCTTCTTGTTTGGCACCATTGGTTCATCTCTACCAACATAAGGAGAAGTTTGGTTTTACTTCTACATCCCACAAAGAATAAGACATTTGGTTTTTGTTGTGGCGTTCTCATATGGTGAAAGGCACCGTGTGTGGTTGACTGGTTCCAAAAGCTTCATTGGTGGATTCCAAGATTTCGATGGATTCCGGGATTGTCGACTAAGCAAAGGTTGGTATAAGAATACGTGTCAGGGGTTTGAAGGAGTCGAGTTAAGTTGACTAAGTTATTTGTCATGTACTAGTAAAATTCCGTACTTAGTGGACTTAAGGCTAGTGACATCCGAGGTTTTTCCCATTTGGGTTTTTCTCGTACATCGTTGCGTCCGATGATATTGTTTATTTTATCTTGCGTAAAACACTTAGAATGCATGCTTACGTTAACAAGATAAAATTGGTTTATTTATCACACGTATTTAATGTGGTACTATAATTAGTTTGAGTGAAATTTAAGTTAAGTTAAATCAAGTCGATAATTTAATTTGTTAAATTTGATTTGGCCTAATTTGGTAATACTGAAAATATTGTGTAGACAAATTTTAGGACTTGTGTTAAATTAATTTTGGGCTAAAAGTAAACTTCTCGTAGTTAACATCAAGTGTTATTTTTGTTTGTGAGAAATCCAAATATTGGTTTGAGTGAATTTTATGTGTGTGTGTGTGTTCACCATAATTCACTTATTTAGATTTAATTTTATTTTTTTTTAAATTAAAATTTGTGTTTAATTTAATTTTTCATATTTTTAAGAAAAGAAAATCAAATAAATTTGCAAAATTAAATTGTTGTGTTGAACGATCTTTATTCCGCATCTTTAGGAAATTAAAATTTGAGAATTTTAAAATACGGGGTACTTGTCCTTTTCAATTTCTCCTGTTGGTCTATTAAGAAGTATTCATACATTGGGTCAACCTCTTCACTAGCTTTTAGATCTGCTCCTTCGACTTCCCATTCACACTCTTAGAGGAGGTAAATCCATTCTTCGTGATTTTCATCTTGCATTGCTTGTTTTCCGTTACAACTACCTTCCTCTTCCTTTCCCTCAAGGCTTATGTAAGTCTGCTTCTCGAAAACCTGCTCATCACACTCTACCATTTGAGCCTCATGCTCCATCGGATCCATCCTGGGACCCATTATATACTTGAGCTTCTTTGGGTGGTTTTTCTTCTTGGGATGAGCAAGGTGAAATTCCTCGACCACTTCCTTTCCTCTTGCCCTTCGCTGCTTTGGCCATTCACGGGTCCCATCTGTTCTCTGATGGAAAGAACTTGGTGCGACTGAAAATGTGTCTCAGAAATGCGTTCACTCTTGGCTCAAGTGCAAGCCTGTCACTCAAGTAATAATCCCAGTAAGTCGGGTATCGATCCTCGGGGAAAAAAGACAATGGAGTTGTGACGACGGGAAAAGACGAAGGAATCCTAACTTTGACTGTAAAAAGAAAGGAAAAAATGATTTGGTTTTGAGATTTGATTATACTAAATGCAATTATGAAATTATGAAGAAATGCAACTATACTAATCTACCTAAATTATGAATGAAAGATGATTTGAAACTTTTGTTTAAATGATGAGAAAAAGAGGACGGGAATACAATCCCCCACCCCTAGTGTATTGCAGTTATAATATTAATCATAAATATATCTGATTGATTTAACCCGAAATTTAGTACTCCCAAGCATTTTGTAAACAAGGTTCAATTCCGCGTCATACCTAATCTGAGGATGAGTAAATCGGTATCGCGATAGTAAAACTCGGATTGCATTCTAAATCATCATGGTTACCCAGAGGCAAACGAGATATAAATACCTACAATCGTTATGTTCCTACGTAATACGGTCATATTCAATCACCAAATTCAGAGGATTAATGTTATACACATACAATTAACACATCAGGCTGGGTTCATGTACCCCGACCTTAGAAAATCTAGCCTATCATGATGCAAGTGATGAAAATAATGATTGATGTGAAGGGATTCATAATTAATCTAAGGAAACTTGGAAATTGATGTAGAATGAAATTGAAAAGAAGAAATAACTCACTAATTTCTACCAAGCAGTAATTGCAGAAATTAATTATACTGGTAATCCACTAATCTCTGAATAAATCTTCAATTTTTGAATTAAAACTGAGAATTGTATCTATAACTAGGGTTTCTGGAAAAATAGAGGAAAATCACCTTAATTCTCCGTCCCAATAACAATAATAAATCGAGTTTTTATACCCTACAACAATTTTTGAGTTTCAGCTGTACTAGGAGTCTTTTTAGGAATAGATAGGATTTGCAAATCTCGAAGCCCAGACCGGTTCGGGCCTTAGGCGAACCGGTTTGCCTCCAAGGCGGATCGGTTCTTTTTATTTTGGGGCGGACCGGTTCCTTTTATTTTTGCCTTTTTCGGTTTGCTTGTGGTCCGGGGTCTTCTGGAGTTTGGCCAAGCGGACCGGTCCGGGGTAAGGGCGGACCGGTCTGCCTATTTGACTTTTTTACTTCCCTTTGACAACTCATAACTTTTGTTCTGGCACTCTGATTGAGGTGACGTTTCTTCTTATGTGCTCGGAGATGAGATCTCTTCAACTTCTCTTTAGGTACCTCATCCGAATTCCGGGTGGAAATTACGCTTTTACCCTTTAGACTTTCCTTTTTTCTTTCTTGATTCTTCTGGTTTCTTGACATCAAATACCTGCAAAACTCATACGAAATACCAGAAACTCGGTGTACTCATTAGGATTAGTCAGTAGCAATATTATGAGATAAAGTCAACTTAATTACGTTGTTCGAGGTGCTAAAAGTAACTAAATCAAGGGATAATTTAGGAAGAATTTATGCCTAATCAAACCCCCTAACTTAGAACTTTGCGCGTCCCGAGCAATGTAAAAGAATCCTAGCAAGGCTCAACTCTTGAAAATCATTTTATTGGGATAAAATACCTTTTTCGCGGGCAAGCGATTGCATTTAGTGTATGCAACAAGCCTTTAAACCCCTAGGTTACCCTAGTAGGACGAGTGTTGTCTCGTGAGGTTTTGCAGAGAATATACCCAAAAAATTCGACTCAAGGAAAATTCAAAATATGCAAAAATTGTGCAATTCAAACTTTTCCAGAAAATAGTCATCATCAAGCCATATTTACAAGTCTCGAACCATAGTGTGTATGTGTGAAGCCGAAAATATAACCGCCAATTTCCACCTATTGACCATTACGTTACTTATCCGAAAATTCGTTTTGATTTCAAGTTCTCACGGGATGCTCTCACAAACGAATCTCTCGGATTATGGCTATTCTCTCGGTATGCGTGATATAAAGAGTAAATGTAATGGAAGTAAAATCACGCATACAATTAGAAAGACGGAATTTTTATGGTGAAAGGATCTCATCAACGGATTACGGTTTTAAAAACGGGAACATTTCCTCTATTTCGTGCACTTAATCTCCTTTATTATCTTTTGGTATATTATCTCTCTACGCGGTAACCAAGTTTCGCAATTTGGACTCGGTTAGGACTTTTTTCGGGTTTTAAGGTATATTGGGGTAAAATGAAAATGGTAGGAAAGATTGGAATCGAAAAAGTCATGTGTGGTGTTCATTTGTGCTTTTTTCGGGCTATTGCTCATTATTTTGTTTTTTTTCCTTTTTCTCTATTTTTTATGTTTTCACTTCTTTTCTTTTCTTGCTATTTTTGTTGATCATATCTATTTTTTTTTTGCCCCTTTATATGCACTCTCTGGACTTAAATTCTGAATTTTTCCATTTTTCACAATTTCGGCTATTTGGGTTTTTCGGGTTATCAAACGAAAGGGAAAAAATTATTTGGCTCAATTTGGGTTGCAAAAGGGATGATTTTTCGCATCTTTTTCTGGCCAATATTTTTGGGTGACAAACGAGGGCCTACTTCATTGTCCGAAATACCAATTGCGTTACCATATGCGTTTCGAGATGAATTTAAGTTTAGAGATAAATTAGGCACATTTTTCAAAGCAATATTACACACATTTTTCAAAACCGATCAAATTAAAAGGGTTGAGATCCTCAATGACTTTTTAGGCGCTGAAAAGAACTTTGAGTTAACAATTAACTCGAATTGATTTAAAAAATCGCAAAAAGTGATAGGCTCGAATCTCACCGGGTTTGTTAATCTCCACACTTATTCGTTAAGTCGTCAATTTTCGCTCAATTTCCATCTTTGGTCAATTTCGGCTTTGTGTATGTTGAATTTAACAACTTGAGACTTTAAACCGACTTTTAATGATATTTTTGAAAAAAATGAATTCCAATTTTTATTTATTTTGAAAAAATATTTTTGGATTTTTCAAAATTTTATGATTTTTTTGGAAATTTCTGGGCATTTTTGAAAATTTGTGAAGTTTTAGAGATACGCACTTGTGACCCCCCCTAACTTAGACTTTTGCACTGTCCTCAAGCAAAAAGGACTAAAATCGAAATAAGGCAAAATAATAAGTGCGATAACTACAACAAACAAATGGATAGAAATGTAGTTTTTATTACAACCAAAACTGTGGTACAAAAACAGGAACAACATACAACTGTGAACAGGAAAAAAAACAAGTAAAAAGCTATCAACACCATATAAAGATTCACCGGGGTGGGGGATGGTAAGAACCGGGCGCGTTGGGGTCATAGGGATTATGGTAGTAGGAAGGCAGTGGCTCATTAGGGTCCCCTTGGCGCCGATAGATGTCCGCTTGGACCCGGAGAACGAAGTTCATGTCGCGCCGGTAGTCGGTCATAAAGGTGCTGAAGTTCGTTTCAAGTGCCGACATGCGGTCGGATAGGTCAATTCCCGCCCACTCGAAATCTCGGTCGTCCTCCTCATCTGCCGACTCCTCGTCCGGACCGATATCCCCCATCTCGACATCCGCACCGGCTGCCCCTTCATCTTCCTCGTTGTCGCTCGAGGAAGCCTCTTCTTCACTATCACCTCCCCTCCTAGCCCATAGGACAATAAGCTGTTTGTCACTTTTAGTGCGGGTCCCTTGTCCGAAAGGACCGAGGATGCGAAGTGTGGTCGACCGGGGGTGCTATGCCAGCATCCTTAAGGATGGAAGTGATCAAACGGGCACAGGGAAGTGGGGTGGTGACCTTCTCATCCAAGGACACGTTAATGATATCCGCGTATAAAGTGTAGCCCAAATGGATGGAAGTGTGGGGGTCGAAGAGATGATAGGTCAAAGTAGCTTGCCGAGGCCGCATGGCGGAATCGTTGGACGTTTGCAGTATGTTGGTGCACACAATCTGAAATGTGAGGCGTGCCTTCTCTTTTAGGCGTGCAACGGCAACGGTTTGCCCCGTCCAAGCCACATTCGACGCAATTCGGGCCATGATGATATCCTTGTCTACCGGGGGGACGTTTCGGGGATAGGTAAATTCGGGAATGTCCGGGACATCATACTGGGCCAACTTGGTCCTTAGACGGGCCAAGGAAAATGGGATGACATTCCCATCCACAAAAGCTTCGGCCTCGAATCGGGTCGTCCAAACTAGAGTGCCATAGAATGAGCGGACCTCGGTTGCCCAAACCTCTTCGTAGGATTGGTTGAGGAATCGGCACCAGCTCCGAGCCATGAATAGGGCGGTGACGGAATTGGGCAGCCCTTCCCATTGGACAGCACGCTCCATATGGAGTTTGCGGCCCAAACCGAAGAATTGATTGCACCATCGCTCCTCTTGGCGGGAGCGGAACTTGCCGTGACCGGAGGGTTGGATCTCAGTGGAGTCATATTTGGTAGGGGAAACACGGGAAGCCATTGAAACAGAAGGGATTTTTGCTAGGAAAGCTAGAGAGGGAGAAGAGAGGACTTGGGTTGAAGGTGTGAGGAGAAAGGGAGGGGTGGGGGTGTATTTATAGTGGAAGGGGTGAGGGGGGGAGGTTGGAATTGGAGGGAAATGGTTTGAAGGGAAAAGGGGTGGATTTGGGAGGGAAAGGATGGGGTTGGGAGTGGGAAAAATGGATAGGAGGGAATGAATGGGATTGGGGGGAAAGGTGGGTGAATCTTGGGAAGGGGAGAATTCAGAACTGCAGAAGGTAGACCGGTCCGGGGTAGGGGCGGACCGGTCCGGGTCTTTGACTTTTCAAACCTTCGCCAGGCGAACCGGTTCTTTTAAAAATAAAAGGAACTGATCCGGGGGGGGACCGGTCCGGACATTAAAGGAACCGGTCCGGCCCCAGGGCTTTTGGGCTGGATTTTTCTGCACTTGGTTTCGATCTCTCTTCTCCGAAAATTTTCACTTTCGCGACATACTCCCTATCAAACTGGACTAATCCCTCTCGATTTCGCTGGTCAACGCTCTTTTATTCAAAATTCCCGAAACACACGAATGCTTTTCCCGATTGAACCTAGGCCTAACGACTCTCACAACTCACACGACTCTCAACACACACGACTCTCACCCCATACGCGTCGGGGGTGCGACAACCTTGCTGCAACAGCTCACTCAACCCCGTAAACGGAGTCCGATAATCAGACGGTGTCGACTTCTTCCGCACATGCCTCTAGATATGGATTTAGGTGTTGTCCATTCACTTTGAATGTATTTCCCCCTTTTAAATCGTCCAATTCAACAGCTCCATGGGGGAAAACATTTTCACGACGAACGGGCCAGACCATCGGGACCACAACTTGCTCGGAAAGAGGAGAAGCCGAGAGTTATAGAGGAGAACTTTTTGCCCGGGAGAAACTCTTTTCGTCGAATGATGTTATCATGAGTGAGTTTCATCCTTTCTTTCAAAATTTTGGCATTCTCATACGCATCATTGCGTAGTTCTTCTAACTCATTCAATTGAAGCTTGCGGGCTTCACCGGCCTTGTCCATGGCATAATTCAATTGCTTAATTCCCAGTACGCCTTGTGTTCGAGCTCAACGGGAAGATGGAAAGGTTTTCCATATACAAAGTGGAAAGGGGGCATGCCAAGTTGATTATTGTATGCGGTACGATAGGCCCATAGCGAATCGTTCAATCTAAGTGACCAATCTTTCCGGGTAGGATTGACGGTCTTTTCGAGAATGTTCTTGATTTCTCGATTCGCTAGTTCGGCCTTCCCATTTGTTTGTGGGTGATAAGTCGTTCCAACTTTGTGAACGACACCATACTTTCTCATGAGCTTCGCGAATGGCCTATTGCAAAAGTGCATGACATTATCACTAATTATCGCTTTCGGTGCACCGAAGCGGGAAAGTATGTGTTCCTGCAGGAACTTTATCACCACTTTATTGTCATTGGTCTTGGTAGCTATAGCTTCCACCCATTTATAAACGTAGTCTACCACGACAAGGATGTATAGGAAACCAAAGGACGGGGGGAAAGGACCCATGAAGTCAATACCCCAACAGTCGAATATCTAAATGATGAGTATGGGGGTAAGAGGCATCATGTCTCGTCGAGTAATGGCTCCCATTCGTTGGACCTATTGCACGATTTTCAAGCATCGTTCACATCCCGGAAGATTGTGGGCCAATAGAGGCTTCATTGCAGAATTTTAGCGATCGTCTTTTTCATCGAAAAGTGACCTCCACAAGCTTCGGAATGACAAAACTGGATGACTTTCGGGATCTCGTCATCCGGTACACATCGTCGGATGATTTGGTCGGCGCAATATTTAAAAAGGAAGGGATCATCGTAAAAGAACATGCGCGACTAAGTAAGAAACCTCTTCTTATCTTGCGGTGTCCAGTCGGGAGGGACGGCTCCCGTGACAAGATAGTTCACTATATCTGCAAACCAAGGTAAAGGAGAGGTGGAAAAAAGTTGCTCATCCGAAAAGTATTCGTCTATGGGTACGGGATCACTAGGTACGTCGAACGAAAGCCGATAAGTGGTCGGCAATGACATTTTCTACTCATTTTTTATCTTTGATGGAGAGATTGAACTCTTGTAGGAGTAGGATCCACCTTATGAGGCGCGGCTTGGTATCTTTCTTTGCAAGTAGGTATTTCAAAGCCGCGTGGTCGGTGAAGCAAGTAATGGGAGAACCAATGAGATATGACTGGAATTTATCAAGGGCAAAGACTACCGCTAGCAACTCCTTCTCCGTGGTAGAGTAGTTGAGTTGAGGTCTGATAAGGGTCCGGCTAGCATAGTAGATGACATGAGCTTGCTTATCTTTTCGTTGGCCCAAAACAGCCCCGATCGCATAATCGCTTGCATCACACATGAGTTCGAATGGTAAGGACCAATCCGGAACTTGCATGATGGGAGCGGACACAAACATGGTTTTTTGTTCCTCAAAAGAGCTTTGGCATGCTTCAGTCCACTCGAATGGGGTGTCCTTCATAAGTAGGTTGCTTAAGGGTCTAGCGATGGCGCTAGAGTCCTTAATGAACCTTCGATAAAACCCCGCATGGACCAAGAAAGAGCGCACGTCCTTAAGCAATTTTGGTGGGGGAAGATCATCTATGACATCTATTTTTGCCCTATCAACTTCTATTCCTTTGGATGATACTATGTGGCCAAGAACTATTCCCTCGGTGACCATGAAATGGCACTTCTCCCAATTCAGCACTAAGTTCTTTTCCACACATCGGGTAAGTACTTTTTCCAGCTTTTCTAAACAATGATCGAAAAAGGTGCCAAAAACGCTGAAATCGTCCATTAACACTTCGAGTACTCTCTCGACCATGTCACTAAATAAGCTCAATATGCAACTTTGAAAGGTTGCGGGTGCATTACAAAAGCCAAATGGCATACGTTTGTAGGCAAACGTACCAAAAGGGCAAGTGAAGGTCGTCTTCTCCTGGTCAAGTATATCCACCTCAATTTGGTTATATCTGGAATAACCATCAAAGAAAGAAATAGTAAGGGTGGCCGGATACTCTCTCAAGCATTTAATCAATAAATAGCAAGGGGAAATGGTCTTTCCTAGTTCCCGTATTGAGTTTTAGGTAATCAATGTAAATGCGCCATCCGGTGGTGGTACGTTGGGGAACTAGCTCTCCCTTAGCATTCTCAATCATAGTCATACCCGACTTCTTCGGCACGACTTGAATAGGGCTTACCCACATGCTATCCAAGATTGGGTAGATAATCCCGGCATCCAACAATTTGATAATCTCGGTTCTCACAACTTCTTTCATGTTAGGATTCAGTCTTCTTTGCATTTCTCTAAAGGGCTTGACATCCTCTTCGAGATGGATCTTATGAGTGCAAATCAAAGGACTTATCCCCTTCAAATCAGCAATGCACCAACCAAAAGCACTTTGGTGCTTCCTCAAAATTTTCAATAATTTACCCTCTTGCCTTTCATCTAGGCTAGAAGAGATAAAAAAAGGAAATGTCTCATCCTCTCATAGGTATGCATATTTAATATGGGAGGGAGCTTCTTTAATTCGAGGGTTGGAAATTTGTCACTGGAGGGAACCATGTGTTTATCCCTCGGAGGTAATTCATCGAATCTAGAAACCCTATTAACATCTCTCACGTCCTCATCCGACGTACTCTCATCGAGTAGCTCTCTCCACTCCCCAACATCCCTCTCGAAGTCGGTATACGTCCCCTCACTCTCATATCTCACCGCTAAACAGGTCTCTAAAGCATCGCCATAGTAATTCTCCTCAAAATACTCCTCTACTATCTCATCTATGAGGCTCACCGCGTGAAGATCATCTTCCTCCCCTGCATTTTGGGCTATGTGGAAGATGTTGGTCTCTAAGGTCATGTTCCCAAACCTGAGGTGCATTCGCCCATTCCTAGTATTGATGATTGCATTAGCCGTAGCTAAGAAAGGGTGCCCAAGGATGATGGGAACATGATTGCTCGATTTGAAGGAGGGTTCCGTGTCCCAAATGACAAAATCTACCGGAAAGTAGAAAGTGTCAACTTGGACAATCACGTCCTCGACTATGCCTCGTGGGATCTTCACTGTTCGATCCGCTAATTGGAGAGTAACCTTTGTGGGCTTGAGGTCTCCTAAGTCAAGTTGCCTATAGATGGAGTAAGGGAGGATATTTACGCTAGCTCCCAAGTCAAGTAAGGCTTTTTTGATTTTATTATCTCCAATGATGCAGGATATGGTGGGTGCACCTGTGTTGATACAAAATTTAATCTGCTGACTTGGACCAATCATATGAAGACACATGGCTATCTACATGGAAACAACCATGTTACTCCGAGGAATTCATACGCTTCGAGGAACAGACCTCTCCGATGAACTCATACGCTCTGAGGAACAGACCTCTCCGAGGAACTCTTGAATAATAAGAAGCTCAGGCGGTCCGAGCTGCATCTCGAACAAAGCACTAATAGCCGGATAACCAACAGTTCAACTGATTCATTAAATGCTTATCATTCAGACGCACACGCAAAAAGGGCATTAAATGTATTACCCTTTCATATGTATACCATTTAATGTATTACCCTTTCACATTACAGCCTCAGGGTTATAAATACATTGTACAATCCTCATTGTAAAAGGGGGGATCTAGAACGGAATTTCTTGTAATCGAGAATTCCCAAACACTCAGTAATAAAACAACAGTGGACGTAGGCCATTCTTATAAGGCTGAACCACTTTAAATTTCTTTGTCTCATTTATTTATCTGTGATTGAAAAATTAGATCGATCTAATTTTTTACATCAACATATTGGCGTCGTCTGTGGGAAATGACTGGTAATATCGTTTTCTCATAAAAAACAATCCATTACCAATGGCTGATATTCCTGAATCTAGCAATCGAAATGCTGGAACCCCTCCAAATCCATCTACTCCACCAATTATTCCAGATCTGACTGGAATAATGGCAAATCTGGCTCAGGGCCAGACCGTCATGCAAGAAACAATACGACAACTCATCCAAACCCTCCATGGCGGTGCATCAGCCCATTCCGGACCACGAAGAATTCAAAGAAATACCCGTGCGCCTTCTTCGCGTACTAGGCGTACTAATTCATATCGCAATGAGGAATCTGAAGATTTTTCTTATCAACCTGGACGAACTTCGTCAGTACGGGCCACAGATACTAAACAACGTGTCACCCTCTCCCCAGAAAGGAACAGCGCATTGGAAATGTTAAGTAGGGCTTCTCCTTTCGACCGATTAGGCCCTAGGAGGAACAAAAGTCCTCTTAATGCAGCGTCGAGGAGCTTTCGACGACCATCAGATTTAAGGGAAGGATTTGCCCAGTCGCGACTAGCTGCTCGTCAAGATGGATCCTATGACCGACCATCTACTCGTCAAGATAAATCCCAGGAAGCCACTTCAACACGATCAGTTGCTCGAACCAATAGGCCCGAGGAAGGAAATGATGCGTGGAAAGGATATATTCAGAGGCTGGAGGATAGATTAGGGGAAATGGCTAGGGTCAAGAACCCTCTACAACGAACCTTTGTTCGAGGAACACCTTTTGTCCAGGATATTGTTGATTTTCCAACACCATCAAAGTTCAAAGCACCTGTCGTGACTCCCAAGTATGATGGGAAGACTGACCCTGTCCTTCATATAGAACAATATCAAGCTGCTGCCGACATCTATGATGTCCCAGACAAGATGAGATGTAGGGAAATCTAGGGAACTCTTACTGGATCTGCTCAGATGTGGTATAATAATCTTGCTCGTGGTAAGATTTCAACTTTTCTTCAACTGGCCGAGTTATTCATTGGGAATTTCTGCTTTGGAGCAAAGCCAGTTAAACTAGTAGCACATTTGTTAAGTGTTAGACAAAAAGCTGGTGAGAGTATCAGAGATTATATAACTCGTTTTAATAACGAGAAACTCGAAGTCATTGATTACGAGGAGAAGACAGGGATTACTGCTTTGATGAGTGGACTGCTGCCAAACAAGTTGTACTACACTTTGGCCAAAGATCCACCTCGAACCATGTCGGACCTGATGGGAAAAGCGTATAAGATTATGAATGTCGAGGAGGCTATGTCTGCGAAGAAGAATATAGATGCCAAAGAAACCAAGGTGGAAGGTGATAAAGCTAAGAAGAAAGAACATAAGAACAATGGTGGTGACAAACAATCCAAAAATAGGTCGTCATGGGAGGTTTTGAGGAAATTTGATAATTACACACCTTTGAAGGCAAATATCAACCACGTCCTGGAAGAAATTAAGAACAGTGAGGAGTTAAACTGGCCAAAGAAAATGAAGGCAGACCCTGACACGAGGAATAGGGAAAAATATTGCGAGTTCCACAAGGATCATGGACATATGACTAAAAATTGCATAGCTCTTCAGAATGAGATTGAAACACTCATCCGACGAGGAAAGCTAGCAAAGTATGTTGATCGGGGAGGCGAAAGAAGAAACAATGACCGAACAAGAGAGAGGTCTAGATATCCTCGTCGAGCAGAGGAGAACAAGAAGAGAAACCATGAAGTTAATGCAGAGGATGACCTCGATCTTCCCAAGAAACCAAGGCAGCCAGAACGAGAGGTATTTTCAATACGCTTTGGGTAATTTGATTGTAATGTTATTACAGGAGGAGATGCAGGAGGAGGAGACCTTACTGCAGAAAGAAAATCTTACCTTGGTGAGGCTCAAGCTTGCTCGTACATTCAGCGAATAAATCTAGCCGAGGAAGATCGCCCGAGAAAGGTGAACAAGGAGAAATTGGTCATCGGTTTTTCAAAAAATGACCTTGCAGGTGTTTTATATCCCCACGATGATCCACTGGTGATCAGGATGAGAATGAAGGAGGTAATGATTTCAAGAGTGCTGGTCGACAATGGTAGCTCGGCAGACATTATGTTCTACTCGTGTTTTGATAGTTTAAATCTAAAGCTATCTCAACTGGAGCCTTACCACAGACCCCTCATCGGTTTTGCTGGCAAGAAAGTATTTCCACTTGGGACGATCAAGTTGGATATATTCATTGGTACGTGGCCTGCTTGTCGGACAGAAAGAATACGCTTCGTCGTGATGGACAAGAATGTCCAATCATCGTACAATATCATCATGGGAAGAGTAGGATTGAAGAAGTTCGAGGTTGTACCATCTACAGTGCATCAGTGCCTAAAATTTCCAACAAACTTTGGAGTAGGAGTTGTGAAATGTGATCAGAGAGTAGCTCGGGAATGCTATTATTCATCCGTCGAGCAAGAGGAACTGGAAGAATCACAGAAAAAGACTACTACCTATCAAGTGGATGAAGGTGTAGAAATTAAAACATTGGATCCTCGAGATAAGTCGCAACTCGTAAAGGGTCAAGTTGTGGAAGCTATTGAAAACATCATTCTGGACGACGAGCACCCTGAGCGAACTACTCAAATAGGTTCATCGTTGGAAGCCTCATTAAAACAAGAATTGATAACTTTCCTTAGAAGCAGGAAACAAACTTTTGCGTGGAGTCATGAAGATATGCCTAGGATAGACCCAAACTTCTTATGTCACGAGCTCAATGTGAATAAGGAAATCAAGCCTGTGAAGCAGAGACGAAGAGTATTCAGTCCCGAGAAGAATCAAGCTATATAGGAGGAAGTCGAGAAGCTCCAGAAAGCTTGTTTCATTGAAGATGTTAAATATCCAGATTGGTTAGCTAATGTGGTGATGGTAAAGAAGAAGAATAACAAGTGGAGGATGTGTGTAGACTTCACCGACCTCAACAAAGCATGCCCAAAGGATCACTTCCCATTGCCCCGAATTGATCAACTGGTAGATGCTACCTCGGGACACGAGTTGCTGAGGTTCATGGATGCTTATTCTGGTTACAATCAAATCAAAATGAAACCTGAAGACAGGGAGATTACTTCTTTCATTACCCCTAGGGGAACTTATTGTTATAATGTTATGCCTTTTGGTTTGAAAAATGCAGGTGCGACATATCAGAGGCTAATGAACAAGGTCTTTGCTGAACAAATCAGTGACAATATGGAGGTCTATGTTGACGACGTGCTGACAAAAAGCAAGAAAGTTGTCGATCATCTAGTTGACTTAAGTCAGACTTTTGATCAACTAGATAAATATCAAATGAAGCTGAACCCAACGAAGTGCATCTTTGGAATACGAGAAGGCATGTTTCTCGGGTACATTATCAATCAACGAGGCATTGAAGCAAATCCTGAAAAGATCAAAGCTCTATTAGGGCTACGATCTCCAACGACGAAAAAGGAAGTACAGAGTATCACAGGACGAGTAGCGACACTCAACAGATTTGTGTCGCGAGCAACTGATAGATGTCTCCCATTCTTCAAGACACTCAGAAAGACTTTTTAGTGGAATGATGAATGTGAGAAGGCTTTTCAAGACTTGAAGAAATACTTAGGAGCACCGCCACTGTTGTCCAGACCGGTGATGGGAGAAAAATTGTATTTGTACCTTGTAGTGTCCGAGAATGCAGTTAGCTCGGCGTTGATCAGAGTGGAGAATGGAGTGCAAAAACCAATTTACTACACAAGTAAGGCCTTCCGAGGAGCAGAGATCAGATATCCAAGGATGGAGAAATTAGCACTGGCGCTGATTGAGGCGAGTAGGAGAATGAGGCCATACATCCAGGCTCACACTATAGTAGTATATACCGATGCGCCATTGAGACAAGCCTTCCATAAGACAGAAAAATCAGGAAGATTGATGTACTGGTCAATAGAGCTCGGTGAATATGATATAATTTACGAACCTAGATCATCGCTAAAAGGGTAGGCTGTAGCAGACTTTATAGCGGAGTTCACCTATCCTAATACCCCCGAGGAGCAAAAGTTGCTCGGTGATCAACCTGTGGATGTTATAGGATCGACAAACACTAGCTCAGACCAACTCCGGTTGGTAAAAGGGCAAGTGGATGTTACAGGGTCATTAAATTCGAGCTCAGACCAACTCCGGTTGGTAAAAGGGCAAGAAAAGATGATCGACGAGGAGCGAGAAAAATCCGGGGAGGATGAAAGGAAGCAGCAAATATTTAACCGAGGAACTTCGACTGATTCGAAATTTGAAGACGAGTTACCTATATGGAGGCTATATGTAGATGGCTCATCTTGCACAGCAGGATGTGGCGCGGGGATAGTTTTGAGCACTCCGGACGAGGTCGACATGGAATACGCCTTGCGTTTCCAATTCAAAGCTTCCAACAATGAGGCTGAATATGAGGCCCTAATTGCAGGGCTTAATTTGGCAAAAATTATGGAGGCGCAGCAGGTTGTGATCTTCAGCGACTCTCAATTGATTGTAAACCAAATGATGGGAGTATATGAAGTTAGAGGAGAATTAATTATCAGATATCATGCAAAGGCAAAGGAGCTGGTGTCAGAATTTATCACTATTCAGCTAGTCAGAATACCAAGAATGGAGAATGCGAGAGCAGACGCCCTAGCTCAACTAGCATCAGCTACTCGCACCGAGCTACGGCGAACAATCCCAATTGAAGTGTTAGCTGGTCGGAGTATAGATGAAGATCTGACGATGAACTTTATCACCCTTGATTTAGGACCATCTTGGATGGATCCCATCAGGGCGTATATCGAGGAGGGAGAATTGCCAATTAACAAGCTCGCAGCCAAGAAATTGAAGTTTAAAGTTGCTCGGTATGTATTAACTAATGGTGTTTTATATAGACGAGGAATTATGGCAGGTTTGCAGAGATGCGTACATCCCTCCGAGGTAAAAGAATTAATTAAAAAAATCCATGAAGGGTCTTGTGAAGCACATGTAGCAGGTCGGACGCTTTTACAAAGGGTGATGATGCAGGGATACTACTGGCCGACGATGAGGGTTGACTGTATAGCCTATGCCAAGAAATGTGACAGGTGCCAGCGCTTTTCCTCCATCCGAAGAACTCCATAAGCATTGTTGACACCCATAACGTCCCCTTGGCCATTTGCCATGTGGGGAATTGATTTGGTTGGGCCACTGCCAATGACCCGAGGAAGGTTCAAGTATCTCATCGTCGCAGTGGATTATTTTACTAAGTGGGTAGAAGCTGAGCCACTCATTGACATGACGTACGAGAAGGTGTACCAATTTTTTTGGAAGAACATCATTTGTCGATATGGTCTTCCTCATGCCTTCATCACAGACCATGGAACACAATTTGACAACGAGGAGTTTGCCGCCTATTGTCATCAGTCAAACATTTTGAAGGTTCATTCAACACCAGGCCATCCTCAAAGCAATGGACAAACTGAAGTGACAAACAGAACGCTGCTGAACGGTTTGAAGAAACGATTGGATGATGCAAAAGCAAACTGGATCAACGAGCTAAAATTAGTACTTTGGGCTTACCGAACTACTCCCCGAGTAGGAACTAGAGAATCACCATACATGCTGGCGTTTGGAAGTGAAGCTGTAATACCTGCCGAGTTAGGCCTCCCAACACACAGGGTACTGAATTTCAATTCCCCTGTCAGCGACTTAATGAGAAGACTGGATTTAAACATGCTCGAGGAAGTTAGAGAAGAAGCAGCCATTAGAAATGCTGCTTACCAGCAGCGAACAACTTTGCTCTACAACAAAAGGGTTAAGAAGTGCGACATGAAAGAAGGAGACTATGTGCTGAAGAAAGTAATTCAAAAACACAATAAGCTGGAAGCAAACTGGCATGGACCATACCGAGTTACAGAAGTTGTTCGACCAGGAACTTATCGAATAGCAACTTTAGAAGGCGAAGAGTTTAAGAATGCATGGAACGCAGAGCACCTGCGCAAGTATTATTAGTGATGTATATGTAACACAGTTCCATCAGTATGAATAAAATGAAGATATTCTGCTAAAGTCTCTCCTTTTATTGAGAATTTTTCGGGGAATACTAGTGCTACACACTACTCGGCAAAGCTCCAATTAGTGGGCAAAGCTCAGACTGCTCAGCAAAATATTCCTAAAAATGCCAACTTCGGTTGGTTAGGAAACCATATATTCCTAGAAATGCCAACCTCGGTTGGTTAGGAAACAAGATATTCCTAAAAATGCCAACTTCGGTTGGTTAGGAAACAATATATTCCTAAAAATGCCAACTTCAGTTGGTTAGGAAACCAGATATTCCTAAAAATGCCAACTTCGGTTGGTTAGGAAACCAAATATTCCTAAAAATGCCAACCTGTTTGGGTAGGAAATGGAATATTCCTAAAAATGCCAACCTGTTTGGCTAGGAAACGAAATATTCCTAAAAATGCCAACTTGTTTGGCTAGGAAACAAAATATTCTCGCAAATGCCAACTTATGTTGGTCGGAAGGTACATATATTCTCAAAAATGCCAACTTATGTTGGTCGGGAGGTAAGATTATTCCAAAAAGTGTAAAAGTTGCTAACTATGGCTGGTCGGGGATAAAAAACCACCAACTGTAGTTGGTCGACAAAGAAAATTTACCGACCTTAGTTAGTCGAAAACATTTAAGAGAAAAATCTACCGAGTATGGCTGGTCGGGCATAAAAACCCACTAACTGTAATTGGTCGACAAGCATAATTTAACGATCTTGGTTGGTTGGAAAAATTTTAAATACTTTTTACTCATTACTTTATTATTAAGTGATCGAGCAACAGTACTGATACTTGTAACTTTTTAATTATTACTGAGTTGGTTGACAAACAACACAATATTGTTATTTTATAGATATACGCAAATATAAAGTGTTTGATAACTACAAGACAACAGCAATCAAGATTTTCAAACAAAATGAAAGTCTTTCATTAAATTCAAAATAAATTACAGTTACATTGACATGTATACTAACTATTACATACAAAATTCCTATTCTACTGGTCTCTTCCCCTCTGCTTTTGACATAGGTTCCTCGTCAGCACGCGGATCATTTAAAGACAGAGGAGAATTGTGTGACACCCCGCCTAATTAAACATCGGGTGATCAGGCCTTTATTAAATTAAAACAGGTTTCTCAAATGGTTCATTCTTAGCATCACTGTCGAAAACTTTTTAATTACTAATCCCCTAAGTAAAATTAGACCGGTGCCAAATTTTATCTTTCTTAAAACAGATAAATCAACCATGTGGAACAAAGTACAAATAATCATTACTATAATTCAAACAACAAAGTAAAAGTACAACAGAACAAAAGTATTACCGAATAAACCATCGGCTAAAAATCCCAAACAACAATAGAATAACCACTAGTCTGAAACTAACATCTGAGACTAATACCGGACCACAAGTCCATGCATAGAAGAGTGTGAGATCCTGTACTAGATCTGAATGAGAGATATCGTCTAGTCAAAATCCTGTAAGCATCCACTGTGCTACAGCTCCGAGTCTCTGGAATGGAATCATCATACATGGCATCCCTGTGGCTGGACACCTAAAAGGTTTTGAAAATATTTTATAGCAAGAGTTAGTACTCAAAACATTTTGAAAATATTTAGCAAACGTTTATCACAATATAAAATGCGGTTATTGATTACACATGTTAGGTTCTCGTACACTCTCTTGAGTTACTCACCCCTCATCTTTTGTGCAAACCTAACGTTCTACACTTAGTTTATTTAGCCATGCCTCCCAAGCTAACTAAAACCAAAGTAGCGAACTGAACTTATCTGTACCCAAGTTCCAGTACCGCCCATACAGTACAACTGTTTCACTAACATCTCGCGTATGTTAATTAATTCTCAAGTAACATTTCATCTATGTTATTTTTCAAGACTTCCCATTTAGTTTCACTACTAAAATTACTACAATTCTCACAATTGTTGACTTCCCACTTATGTAATTAAGTTTCACTACTTGAATTACTAAATAGATTTTCTCTATCTAAAGGTGCATTTCGTAATTAAGTTTCACTACTTAACTTACCAATTCAGTATGTATCTTTAAATACATAATATGTATCAATCTACTAACACACGGAAGTAGGATATCATCAAGTATATATATTTCACACACAATATATACTAAATATCAATCATTGCTATTTTGCCCTTTTTATACACATAAAGGAATCTTGGTTCGGAATGATTCATCGACCCCAAGTAAGAATTGGTTTGGAATGATACATCGACCCCAATTATTTATATACACAAATAAAGATCCCTTGGTTCGGAATGATTCATCGACCCCAAGTGAGAGTTGGTTCGGAATTATCCATCGACCCCAACTATTTTTAAAAATATATATATACACATATTCTGGTTCGGGACTCTCTCATCGCGACACCAGTTCAAAGTTTGGTTCGGCATTTCTCATCGACCCCAAACATATAATATCTTTATGTTAGTTCGGAATGTCTCATCGACCCTAACATAATTAATTTATGTATAATCTCTCTACCTAAAAGATCACATAATTCAGTAGGTACACGCCCGACCTATTAGTCATATACGTACGTAATATTTTAATCTCATATATCTACCGTACAATATTCGCTTTACGATTTATCTCATTAATCGTATTTTTTGAGTATTCACACAACTCTAAGGGTCCTAGTTACCCCTTACATATAATTTCAGTAGTTATTTCTTACCCTACTTGTCTATTACTTAAATTGAATTTACTTCGCCCCGTAGTTCAATTTCCGAAATCCCCGATACTCTACTAAATCGGATTATTCTCCTCGGTCCGTAATCCAAGCCCTACACCCAATGGCCTTATCGGACCTCAACAATATACCTACTGGTCTTATTCTCACTCCCATATAAGTATAATGTAAATCCTAGAATACTCATTCATTCCCGAACTCAGCGAAGAATTAAACACAAAATTTTTGGGAAACAGCTTGCGTCGATCGATCGACGGCTGGGTTCGATCGATCGACATAGTCGATCGATCGATAGTTCGAGATCGATCGATCGATCGAACAGGGACAGACGCAATTGTCTTCTTCGTTAAGATTTTTCCTCCATTAACAACCCTTTAAACTCCATTATAGTCCACCAAACTTTGACCCAATGATCCTAACATATTTCCACATATACTAGGACAGTTTCTAACGTGTCAAATACATCAAAACTCCAATTACTTTAAAGAAATAATGAATTTAAATCCAGAATTTCTTGAAACCCTAGTTATGGTGTTCTTCCCATATTATCATTCAAAATCCAGATTTTAAATCCGAAAAATCATCAAGTCTAATCTGAATCTTAAACATCTACATAAGGTAAATCATTCTACATACGATTCCTATCCCAACATGTATAATTATCATCTTTCTCCAATCAAAATAATGATTTAAACAACACTATTCAAAAACCCTACACATGGGTATTATAACTTTATAATTTTTTTGCAATAAACAACTTGTCTTATGATCAGTAGGGTCTAATTTCGTGGTTTTTGTTGATGATTGATGATCTTCATCCTTCAATACTTCTTCCCCAACAAGTTGATGGTATAAATCCCTTTGAATCCTTCCCAATTCTTCCTTTTGCCTTAGAAAGTTGTGCCTCTCTTCTCTCTAATGGTATTGGTGTTGTCATGGGTGTTCTAACCCTAATTTCTCTATCATACGGCTGATATAAATATCTCAATTTCGTAGGTCTCCATACCCTCTTATGTTAAAAGACCAAAACGCCCCCGAACGGTCTCGATTTAGTCCAAAATTACCCCGGGGCTCAACTAGTACCCCCGGGTATACTATTTTGACTAATTTGACCCTTCCGGACTCATCAGTGACCTCTAAATTATCATTTGAGTCACTTAAAAAATATTACTCGTTCTCACCCCAACACGGTCTACACGCGTTAAGTAACTATTTACCACTCGCAATAAGTAAATAAAATGAGGCAATATAAACCGGTATCTATCTCTCGATTAATATTCCATAATTACAATTTTTAAATAAAATTCTTTAAATTACTACTCTTACGTAATTTAAATTAAGCCGGTATTTTCTCATTTAATTCTCCAACCTAATTAAATAGAATATTTGGAATATTCAGAAATACAAGGTATTACATACTTCCCCCCTTGCAAAGGAATTTCGTCCTCGAAATTAGGATAAGGCTGGTATTAAGGCTAAGGTCCTTAAGTATAATTGCATCCTCTAATACCCAATACTAAATCATAACATCCTAACGGTCGCCCCAAGTACATGCCTTGCTTCATTATAAATTCTTATCGCACGTTACCCATGCCGCATATATCATAATTAAGTCTCACTACTTAATTTCTCATAGATTTTTCCAATCCAACGTAAATTCTTGAAATTAAGTTTCTCCCTACTTAATTTACCCATTTGATGTATATCTCTATATAACATCTAAGTGTCTACTATCACTCATAAAAAGAATATTATAAGGTATATATTTCACATACAATATATACTTTAAGGAAAATTGGTCCGGCAAAAATCATCGGCCCCAATAATCCTATCATTTACACTGGTCCGGGAATCCATCGACCCCAAGGTAAATGTAATGCACATGTCGGTTCAGACCTTCCGTTGATACCAATATTTATCATCGAGTTGGTTGGGGAAAATCATCGACCCCAAATCGATCCCTCATGTAATTGTCCAGAACATCATCGACCCCAATACAGAGATTAAGCACACTTACTATCGCACATAAGTAGAAAAATCAATAGGTATATATATATATATATTATACACATAACATATACTATCAACACTTATTTTATAATCACCCCCCTTCTATAACACTTTTGGGGTCATTGGCTCGGAATTCCACTTCGATCACCAATAGTTATTAATTACTTGTCTCGGGATCACATCTCGAGCACCAATATATGTATATATATCTCATCGCACATGAGTAGACAATTTGTGAGCCATATATTTCAAATTTCATATATCTTAAAATTCCACACTCCAGTAGAATGTCCTCATATCACGCGTTAAGGACTAAAAGTTCGAAATGTCTCCTCGAACCACACCTCAAGTACATGTATTGTTCGTAATCGGTACCCACGAACCTAATCCTCATGTAAAGTCCATATAGGCACTCACTCTACCTATAAATATGCTCTTATAGGCATACATTCAACCTATGAATTGATCAGTGGGCTTCTCCAAAATTCCACTATCATAAGGGCGTATCATCATTCTTTCTCACTAACATTGAGTCGTAGGTAACACACCACACTCAAAATAAAACTTTATCTCTATTCCTTCCTGACCATCTCTCACAGGGTGGAATTTTAGGATTTCATCCTGATTCACAATCGTGTAGAGCGGCACCGTGCACTCTCCCTTTTCAACTACATACTAATCCATCCCGGCCACCCCATTTCGCTACCCCCAACGAAATGTTGGCTTAATTATGACGTTCATAACCCATCAATAATTTATAATTCTGTCTCCTCATTCCATCATTAGAATTGTAGGTTCACTACCACATTCTGGTTATTTATTTCGAGTCTATCTCGCTCTATTAACTAGAGGTGTATCTGGAGACAATTTCACTATGTCTCTCCTCAACATCGCTTCCCACTTATGTCATCTTTCCTCAAGTGGTACTCTATTCCCCTTTCTCTCCGGGTTTATTATACTTTACAATCCGTGCACTCTTCGCAATTGGCGCACTTTTTGGGGTTGGTTACTTTATAGAATCCACATTTTAGTAACACGTAAGTCACTCACAACACTCAGTCAAGTTGCACCTTGCTCTACTTCTTCACCACAGTCAGGTCTTCCCTATCAAGAGATAACCTTGGAACGGTTTCCCGCCGACTTTCATCCCATAGGGTGTTCTGGATCTCTCAGCACATAAAATCTTGGATCATCGTCTATCTCCCATGACGTTCAATCCATTTCATCGATACGACTTGTTTCCTAATTTCCCTGCCGTCGTACAAAAAAATTTCCGCATCCCTCTATCTCGGATGTCTAAGGAATCCATTTGACTAGGGCGCCCATACAGCCTTTTCTCCGTGCACAATTGCAAAAATATTTCAAATGTCGCACCCGTAACATGCTTTTCTTCAACTCTAGCCTAGTCTACACGACGTGACTACAATCTTGTGGGTACTCTCAATACCCTATAGACCAAAAATCAAATTCTTGCCCACAAAGTCCCGCTTATCCCTTCGTGGTGAGGTAAGCCTTTCAGTGTTTCTCCACAACACTACCGGCTCCACTGATGCCCTAGCATCTAACAATGTCTCTTCTCCAGTCGTGCATAAAATTTAGTCGCATTCCCTTTCGCAACCGAACTTAAACAAGGGACTTCTCCCCATGTATTCTTATTGATTATTGTCGAAACAACACATAGTCAGAATACTCAAATTTCATTCCTCAACAATATGTGCAACCATACCCCAATATTTATAAAGGAGTCAAGTGGCACTGCGCTTATACTATCACTAAGTCCTTAGCACTAATTACAACAGCGAGCTCGATCTCTCCGCTCAGCAGTCATACGACATACATTGACTCACATCATTTAGGTTCCTACACACCAGAATCAATTACTATGAGACGTTCATAATCCCTGAAGTCCCTCACCTATTGATTATTATTTCAACTCGACCCTCCTTCAGGTGAGGTATTGTCACATACCCCATTCACTCGAGGCTAAAACCCATATACTCCCTGATCCATCACTCTAGTGGTTCAGATGGTTTCCGAACATAACACGCTTGTCCTCTCCGGAATACAAAACTTATGAGAGTTATTATTTCCTCAAATAACTTCAGGCTAAAATGAAACGCGTGGCCCTACAAACCACACTAGACATCTTTACAACAATCCCCTTACTCCAGGCCACACTGACCGGTTTGGGGTATCCCTCCTCTCGGACTTGGTAGCCTCAATTCTGAGCACTATCATCCTGGTTCCCTTAGTTCTGCTAACCAAGAGGAACGCACTATGGGGCTTAACAGTCCCGACTTAGAATCTAATCATTAAATCCGCTAGTGGGTTTCCACTTATGGCTTGCACCAGCCCCATTACTTTCAGTCTTACTCTTTGACTAAATCCTTAAACTCCCTTAGCTCTGCCCACCTAGGAGCATTTACCTCAACCTTGTAGGAAGTACCATATTATCTTCATATACTTAAGTCGTCCAAGAAGAGTTTTACCAAAATTGCGAATCATAACTCGAGAGTCCATTCTCTCAAGGGCTCTTTTTCCCTTATACATATCTCATCGGTACAAGTTCACTTCAAAGGATAAATTTCTCTCTCACTATTGGCCTCTACCAGGATTTTACATGAGGGATTCATGTATTTCCATTATCTTCACTTTTGAATTATCATTAGAGAACTTTGCGGTTAAACTATACGTAAAGTTTCTCTATTTATATATACGGACCCTCGGTCCGAATGTAGTGACTGGTATCCCCGCCACGTTGCCTCAAAAATTCACTCAAATTTTTCACTTCTGAGTATTTCTACTCCATCCTTAATGCCAAAACCTCTGGACATATTACTTCCATTGGTTAACATGCATAGTCGCCGTTTTATCACATTTTTACGGCTCGTTCTCATCAAAATTTCTTCAGAACTACTCCCACTATCACTGCATTGGGCGGTCTAGATTAGCATCCATCTTTGCTGTCGCGATACTTGGAAAATGCCTACTATGCCTCAACAACCCTTGTGGCATCTACTTCCATTACACAGTAGGAGTGACCTCAACAACGGTCATCTCTCCTATGATTACCATATTTGAACACCTCAGGCTTCATGTTGAGCTCCCCTCTCCCGCAGTCCTTCCAACTCCAATGCTGGTTCTACCGCCATGTTCGACGTATCATGCCCAATCGAACTCGTATATATAACACTACATTTACTAAATAGCAGGAGAACGTAAACTACGTACGTAGAGGAGTACAATAATCCTAAGGTAGGGCTCTATATCAATCCAACGATACGCTGAAAACGTAGTAAGCCGTACAGATCCTATGGACACTAGAACCTGATGCTCTGATACCATCTGTGAAACCCCACCTAATTAAACATCTGGTGATCAGGCCTTTATTAAATTAAAACAGGTTTCTCAAATGGTTCATTCTTAGCATCACTGTCGAAAACTTTTTAATTACTAATCCCCTAAGTAAAATTAGACCGGTGCCAAATTTTATCTTTCTTAAAACAGATAAATCAACCATGTGGAACAAAGTACAAACAATCATGTACTATAATTCAAACAACAAAGTAAAAGTACAACAGAACAAAAGTATTACCGAATAAACCATCGGCTAAAAATCCCAAACAACAATAGAATAACCACTAGTCTGAAACTAACATCTGAGACTAATACCGGACCACAAGTCCATGCATAGAAGAGTGTGAGATCCTGTACTAGATCTGAATGAGAGATATCGTCTAGTCAAAATCCTGTAAGCATCCACTGTGCTACAGCTCCGAGTCTCTGGAATGGAATCATCATACATGGCATCCCTGTGGCTAGACACCTAAAAGGTTTTGAAAATATTTTATAGCAAGAGTTAGTACTCAAAACATTTTTAAAATATTTAGCAAGCGTTTATCACAATATAAAATGCGGTTATTGATTACACATGTTAGGTTGTCGTACACTCTCTTGAGTTACTCACCCCTTATTTTTGTGCACACCTAACGTTCTACACTTAGTTTACTTAGCCATACCTCCCAAGCTAACTAAAACCAAAGTAGTCAACTGAACTTATCTGTACCCAAGTTCCAGTACCGCCCATACAGTACAACCGTTTCACTAACATCTCGCGTATGTTAATTAATTCTCAAGTAACATTTCATCTATGTTATTTTTCAAGACTTCCCATTTAGTTTCACTACTAAAATTACTACAATTCTCACAATTGTTGACTTCCCACTTATGTAATTAAGTTTCACTACTTGAATTACTAAATAGATTTTCTCTATCTAAAGGTGCATTTCGTAATTAAGTTTCACTACTTAACTTACCAATTCAGTATGTATCTTTAAATACATAATATGTATCAATCTACTAACACACGGAAGTAGGATATCATCCAGTATATATATTTCACACACAATATATACTAAATATCAGTCATTGCTATTTTGCCCTTTTTATACACATAAAGGACTCTTGGTTCGAAATGATTCATCGACCCCAAGTAAGAATTGGTTCGGAATGATACATCGACCCCAATTATTTATATACATAAATAAAGATCCCTTGGTTCGGAATGATTCATCGACCCCAAGTGAGAGTTGGTTCGGAATTATCCATCAACCCCAACTATTTTTAAAAATATATATATACACATATTCTGGTTCGGGACTCTCTCATCGCGACACCAGTTCAAAGTTTGGTTCAGCATTTCTCATCGACCCCAAACATATAATATCTTTATGTTAGTTCGGAATGTCTCATCGACCCTAACATAATTAATTTAGGTATAATCTCTCTACCTAAAAGATCACATAATTCAGTAGGTACACGCCCGACCTATTAGTCATATACGTACGTAATATTTTAATCTCATATATCTACCGTACAATATTCGCTTTACGATTTATCTCATTAATCGTATTTATTTGAGTATTCACAGAACTCTAAGGGTCATAGTTACCCCTTAAATATAATTTCAGTAGTTATTTCTTACCCTACTGGTCTATTACTTAAATTGAATTTACTTCGCCCCGTAGTTCAATTTCCGAAATCCCCGATACTCTACTAAATCGGATTATTCTCCTCGGTCCGTAATCCAAGCCCTACACCCAATGGCCTTATCGGACCTCAACAATATACCTACTGGTCTTATTCTCACTCCCATATAAGTTTAATGTAAATCCTAGAATACTCATTAATTCCCGAACTCAACGAAGAATTAAACACAAAATTTTTGGGAAACAGCTTGCGTCGATCGATCGACGGCTGGGTTCGATCGATCGACATAGTCGATCGATCGATAGTTCGAGATCGATCGATCGATCGAACAGGGACAGACGCAGTTGTCTTCTTCGTTAAGATTTTTCCTCCATTAACAACCCTTCAAACTCCATTATAGTCCACCAAACTTTGACCCAATGATCCTAACATATTTCCACATATACTAGGACAGTTTCTAACGTGTCAAATACATCAAAACTCCAATTACTTTAAAGAAATAATGAATTAAAATCCAGAATTTCTTGAAACCCTAGTTATGGTGTTCTTCCCATATTATCATTCAAAATCCAGATTTTAAATCCGAAAAATCATCAAGTCTAATCTGAATCTTAAACCTCTACATAAGGTAAATCATTCTACAAGGGATTCCTATCCCAACATGTATAATTATCATCTTTCGCCAATCAAAATAATGATTTAAACAACACTATTCAAAAACCCTAGACATGGGTATTATAACTTTATAATTTTTTTGCAATAAACAACTTGCCTTATGATCAGTAGGGTCTGATTTCGTGGTTGTTGTTGATGATTGATGATCTTCATCCTTCAATCCTTCTTCCCCAACAAGTTGATGGTAAAAATCCCTTTGAATCCTTCCCAATTCTTCCTTTTGCCTTAGAAAGTTGTGCCTCTCTTCTCTCTAATAGTATTGGTGTTGTCATGGGTGTTCTAACCCTAATTCCTCTATCATACGGCTGATATAAAACTCTCAATTTCGTAGGTCTCCATACCCTCTTATGTTAAAAGACCAAAACGCCCCCGAACGGTCTCGGTTTAGTCCAAAATTACCCTGGGGCTCAACTAGTACCCCCGAGTATACTATTTTGACTAATTTGACCCTTCCGGACTCATCGGTGACCTCTAAATTATCATTTGAGTCACTTAAAAAATATTACTCGTTCTCACCCCAACACGGTCTACACGCGTTAAGTAACTATTTACCACTCGCACTAAGTAAATAAAATGAGGCAATATAAACCGGTATCTATCTCTCAATTAATATTCCATAATTACAATTTTTAAATAAAACTCTTTAAAGTACTACTCTTACGTAATTTAAATTAAGCCGGTATTTTCTCATTTAATTCTCCAACCTAATTAAATAGAATATTTGGAATATTCAGAAATACGGGGTATTACAAATTGATGAAGTTGAGATCCTTCAACATCCTTGTATTCATCACGGATGGTCGATCTAAGAGATGCTGGGGACGAGATACCTCAATTTGAGAATGTAAATTGTAGTCACCGAGATACTTCGAAATTAAGCTCCGAGGAATAGCCCGAGCAGGGATCCAATCCATCTCCAAATTGTATGGTGGCACAGGCAAGTCGAGCAACCCGGGATCATGGTAGTCCCACAGATAATGGCCTTGTTCGATCTTCAACACACCTAAGGCATTCAGCCACCCTTGCTTGTAGCCCTCATTGTTGGCATTCAGGATACGATCGTCCAAGTGGAATAGTGCTTCGTTGTATCCAGCCATCCAGAACTCCCTGGGCTGTTTGTGGAATTGATATGTTAGCCTTTCTAGCTTCTCGTGGAGATTCTTAATGAAAAGATCATTATTCTCCAACACTGACTTCTTTGCAGAGAGCTATTTTTCCAGGTCTCTAATCTTCTTTGACATATCAGACAACGCCTGGTTCTTCGCCATTAGTTGGAAGGCTTGGTTCTCTAAAGCAGACTGAGTCCTCTATTCCTCGATAAGAACCTAAGCTGCTCTTGCTCGTCCCCGAGGAGCTCTTTCTCGACCACGAGAAGATGTAGAGGTGCTAGAGCTCTTCAAAGTCTCCAATTCATCCCTCAGCTTGGCATTCTCAACCTCTAAGAACGAGAATCCCTCGTCGGTCACTAGGATCAAGGCACTGGAAGTGGAGGCTGCAGACTTCAATTGTGATAGCTCTTTTTGCAAGTTGTTGTTCTCTTGCTCCAGCAACTTGGCAATCTGTCTGCATTCCTCGACCTCACCCTTCAAAGTTCTCTCCCGCAGATCATACCCAGCAAAAAGCTTCTCGTATCCCTTGTCAGCCATGATCAACTTGTACTTCTTTTCGTACCCCTCATGCAACAGGGAAGTTGATTCCTTGTACTGATTCTGAAGGTCTTCGAGGGTACACTGGAGATCCTCGATCATTTCATAGTAAGCCACATTATTGGCCACATCTCGATCAAGTAGACACTTCATGTACTGATATGCTTCAACTGCCTGTTCTGAAGCATCATGACCAAGGATGTCGGTAACTTGTGCAGCACTCAAGTCTGTGTGACTAGCCTTAAAGTACTCATTGCATTGTTGCAGCAACTTTGTGTCATGAGCAGATAGCAATTCCATCCTGGCCAGAAACTAGCAGAGAAAGAAGAGCAATCATCAATAAGAAGAATAAGCAGAGTATGAATAGAAGATAGACAACAGTATGCAAAAAGTTCAAATTTTATTAGATCATATTTCAGAGTTACATATTCTAGGTTACATTTGATAAAAAGAAAGAAAATAAAGAGAAACCCGAACAACACTACACCTTTTCCTTATCTCCCAAAACCTTCTCGGGAGGCTGGGATGAAGAGGTAGGTTGCTCGAAAGGAAGGGATAGTTGCTCGGGGAGAGTATGCAGTTGCTCGGAGGAAGAAATGATTTGCTAATCTTCCTTGGCAGTAGGCTGAATGGCTAGGTCATGATCTCCTATCACCATTGAAGACTCTTCAAAGGTAGCTTCGTCCTCTTCTAATTCTTCTGGAGTTGGAGGGGGACCAGGGATTTGTCTCTGTAAGAGCTCGGATGACTCGTCGACCTTCATTTCCTGAAGGGCAGCAACCCATCCATCCCTAAAATACTTTAGACTGCCATAGTCCACTTGAGATACCATGGCAGCCAACCCCTTATTCCACCCCTTGTCCCAGCCAGAGCTGAAGGACTTCTTCACAGCAGTTTTCCTCTTGGTCTTCTCCAAGGCAAGCTTCTCGGACAGCAGGTTCTCAGCAGCCTTTAACTTATTTTCTACCTCCTCCTTCTGCCGACCTACTTCCTGAAGTTTAGCCAACTCCTCCTCGGCAGCCTTGAGTTTATTTTCCAACTCTCCAGCAGCTTTGAGCTTCTCTTCGAGCTCTATATTTGCCTTCTCCAAGGCATTCTTTTTCTTCTCCAACTCCTTGGAGGCATCAATAATCCGAGATTTTTCTTGCTCGAAAGAGGCAAGTTTCTTCTCCCAGACAACTTTATCATCAGCATATTTTTGGCGAGAATCTGCCAGAGACTTGGTAGCTTCTTCCAGAGCTCCCTCCACATTGGACGAGGAGCAAGAAGCCTTAATCGATTCATCCTTCTTCAGGATTATATTAAAGCAGCTCGTCAACTGTGAACAGAAAAAGAAACCAAGTTAGAAACAGAAATGACAAAGGAAATATGAAAAATTCTAAGTAAAGAGACTTACAGAAGCAAGATAACGAGCAGCTAGTGAGGTACCCATATCCCGAGTAAGGTTTTCTTAAGTACCTTAAACCTCGGGAATGATCAAGGACTTTACCGAGCTCATGTCAGAGCTCGGGGGAACAAAAGTGGGAACTCCAGTCCCAGCGGCTGGGGGCCGAATAATGGTGTCAGCCAAATTGACCGAGGAGCTTTTCTTCAGCCTCCTCGGGGGAACAGGTACGGATTCAACCAAGGAAGAACCCTTGGTCGGTGATATCACAATCACCTCTCCAGGAGCAGCAGACCTGCTTGGAGCCATTGCGGGCTTATCGGCAACCTTCCCGGTAACTTTAGCAGAAGCAACTGGAGGAGCTGCATCATTCTTCTTCGTCCCCTCTTGTGGGACATCTATCCTACTCCTTTTTTCCTCCCCATAACCAGAGGCATTCTTCTCAAATAGGGTAGGAGGTCTTCTTTTCTTCATCCTTTCACTTAAAGGAATATGAGATTCAGGCGATGAGCTGGTGGAAGCTGGTATTGGCTCTGATTCACTTATCACTGGACGAACAGTGAAAGAAGTAGTGTAGCTCTTGTACTGGAACAGATACGAAGATGATCTAATGTGTTCGTCGGCAACACTTTGATGCAGACTCCAGATAAATTTCAAATGCCTTATATTGACATCTGCTTCTTTTGGGCACTTTCTTTTGTTATCAACTGCAAATAAACAAACATTGTTATCAGTGGCACATTTTATCAAACACAAAGGAAGCATAATTTCAAAATAAAATGAAATAAAAATAACCTATCCCATTGCCATAAGGAGGGCACCTGGGACTCTGGTAAACCTCATCTCCAGTTAATGGAGGGTGTTGCCAATTTTTTATGACAACCCCATGCTCAAAATAATCCATATTGGCATCAGGGAGATTGACTACTAAGGCCCTATTTAAAAATCTAGTTTTTAAATAATAAATATTTTCATTAACTGCCCATCCATAGCAGTACATGATTTCTTGAATTCCTATACGAGTTCCATGCACTTGATTTAACCTATGCACCCCATTAACTATTCTCCATGTGTTGGGGGCTATTCGTGCAGGAACAACGTCAAAGTACTGACAGAATTCCACACACAAGGAATTTGTTGGAAAAGAAAATCCACACTCAGTAAAAAAGAGACTGGGGAACCAATGTCCCTCAGCCAAATGGAAGTAATTAAAAGGCTCAGAAAGCTCTTCCAAGACAACCCAAGAGGGAATGGAGAAATCAGAACGAAGCTTCTCAAGAGACTCAACAGGGTAAACCATGGTGAATAAAGAAATAAAGAAGAAGGAAGAAGTTCTTACAGGAAAAGAATGGATCTACTGACAACGAACGACGGAAAAGATGAACGCACAAGAGAGTAGGAAGAGACGACGTAAAACTCAAAAGACGAAAATTTGAAAAGGTAGAAGACGATGGGAGTGTCAGTGAAGTTTAAATACCTTGCCTTGTGAAATGGTGAAGTAATGATTACAAAAAAGGATGATTACGTTACCGGCGGCTAAAAGGGCATTAAATATTGGCGCGGGAATCAAAGCGAACAACAGCGGCTAAAAAGACGAAAAGTGACGCGGGAATCGAAGCACGCAGAAAAGTCCAAAAAAGCATGATTCTAAGAATTGGGAAGGAGAAATAAATACAAGGGAAATGCTCCTAAAAATCAGGAAGACTATTTAAAGCTACCATATTCCGATAAAGAATGTTCCATACTCCTCAAATTTCGAACTATGAAACATTGAGGGCTTTTGTTGATACCAAATTTAATCTGCTGACTTGGACCAATCATATGAAGACACGTGGATATCTACATGGAAAAAACCATGTTACTCCGAGGAATTCATACTCTCCGAGGAACAGACCTCTCCGAGGAACTCATTCGCTCTGAGGAACAGACCTCTCCGAGGAACTCTTGAATAATAAGAAGCTCAGGCGGTTCGAGTTGCATCTCGAACAAAGAACTAATAGCCGGATAACCAACAGTTCAACTGATTCATTAAATGCTTATCATTCAGATGCACACGCAAAAAGGGCATTAAATGTATTACCCTTTCACATTACAGCCTCAGGGCTATAAATACATTGTACAATCCTCATTGTAAAAGGGGGGATCTAGAACGGAATTTCTTGTAACGGAGAATTCCCAAACACTCAGCAATAAAACAACAGTGGACGTAGGCCATTATTATAAGTCTGAACCACTTTAAAATTCTTTGTCTCATTTATTTATCTGTGATTGAAAAATTAGAGTGATCTAATTTTTTACATCAACAACCGGGATCTTTGAATTTAGGCGAAAGCTCGTTTAGTAGAATGGAGCTCATGTTCTGGGCTAGAAAGACGTTCTTCTTTACCTTCATATTCCTCTTTACTGTCAACAAATCTTTGATGACTGTGCCATAAGCTGGAATTTGCTTAATGGCATCGAGAAAGGGTAAATTCAGTTTTACTTGCTTTAGCACTTCTAGCACGTCTTCACGTGGGTTTCCACTATGGGAGGGAATCAACCTTTGAGGAAATGGTGCCGCGGAGGGTGGTTTCACTACTACCTCTGGCTCACTAGCGTCTTCTTTGTCACTCTTATTCAAGGGGACATCTTCGGCCTCTTTCGTGCCAGGCGAAATCTCCTTATCTTTCGTTGTGTCGTGTGGGGGAGGTGATAAATCAACGACTCTCCCACTACGAAGAGTGGTCACAGCTTGACATTGCTCCTGATGCTCAGTGGAGGTGGATCTTACACTAGTTTGACCTTGGGGAGGTCTTTGTCCTTGGGCAGAAAACTTGCCCTTCTCTTGAACACTCAATGAGGATTGTATTTTTGACAGATTCGCATTTATGTCGCCAATCAAACGATCATATTTGGCATTGGTTGCGGTCTGGCTTGCGATGAATTGATTCATGGTATCCTCGAGAGTTCTCCGCGGTGGCGGGATATAAGCTCCTTGAGGTGGTGGTGCTTTCACATGTCCTTGCATGTGTGGAGCTTGTTGAAAGTGTTGTGGTGGAGGAGGGGCAACATGCAAAGGAGGGTTCATTGTAGCATGTTGTTGCCCATAGTTAAAACCGGGATGGTTTTTCCATGAAGGGTTGTATGAATTCCCGTGCGGGGAACTGAAATTACCCTTAAAGCCACCTATATGACTAACTTGCTCCTGAAGCATTACTTTGTAGGAGGGTATTATCGAGCATTTCTCAGTTGAATGGCCCGCCTCACAAATAGCACACACCTTCTCGATGGGATTTGGTATGGATCCAGTTGGTCCTCTCCCACATATCCCTCGTAGGTCTCGCACCTCTTTCTCAAGTATATCGATCCGACTGTCCTCTATAGAATTATTTTCTACATGATATAGGCCGGACGCTGACGGAGTGGTGGTCACTTGACGATTTCGATTTTGAGCATTAGGGTCGGAGGTATCCCACGATTGGGTAGTCTCGACGACATACCTCAAATGAAGCTTCCCATCTTAGGCATCTAAGTCGACAAAGGGACAACTTCCCATGGTTTCAACAAGTTGCTTGGAGTTGAGATTCAGCTCATTATAGAGAAAATAGATGATTTGCGTTGCATCAAATCCGTGATGGGGGCATGAAGTAACTAACTCATTGAAACGCTCATGACATCGATGAAATGGCTCATTTTTCGGTTGTCTGAACGCTTCAATTTGAGCCTTTATGGAGATTGTTCGATGTGGTGGGAAGAATTTCTTGAGAAGTCTCAACTGTAATTCGTTAGAAGATGGAATTAAGCTCGGAGGTAAAGACCATAGCCAGGTCTTAGATTTATCTTTGAGTGAGAAAGGGAAGAGTTTGAGGTGGATCACCTCTTGGGTGCAGGTTTGATCATTGAGTGTATCACACACATCCTTAAATTCCCTTATATGGAGGTATGGCTTTTCAGAATCCGTACCATGGTAATGTGGTAGCATCTGGATCATTCCATTTTTGAAATTGAATTGCCCGGTATTATATGGGAGTATAATGCATCCCAGACTGATAGTGCGCTCGGGATATAAGAATTCTCTCAGCGGGCAGTATGGGGGCTCTTCCTCACCGGTGGGTGCATTACTGTGTTGGGACATCTCTCTCTCACTTAACGACTCGGTGCTCTCACTGGGTGTGCTCGAAGTGTGCTCGGAGGTATGCTCAGACGGGTGTCCTAAGAAGGAAAACGGAGTGTTATTGGAGATTGAGTGTGACGGTGTGGGAGGCGGGATCCAGAACTGTGGGGCGTTTGGAGTGTGGGGACTATCGGGGTTATATTCAACTATTGCATTTTCGTGAATGCTGGTTGGAGTATTATGGGGCATGGGAGTGGAATTTTGAATTAAAACTTGTGAGAGATGGTGGTGAATCTTTTTGTGCTTTTTGAATTTTTTTATATGTTTTGGGATTTTTTTGGAGATTTTTGGTCAAAGCTTTGGATTGACTTGATCAAATCATAAGTCTACCTAGTTCTCCGGCAACGGCGCCAAAAACTTGATGCGACTGAAAATGTGTCTCAGAAATGCGTTCACTCTAGGCTCAAGTGCAAGCCTGTCGCTCAAGTAATAATCCCAGTAAGTCGGGTATCGATCCTTAGGGAAAAAGGACAACGGAGTTGTGACGACGGGAAAAGACGGAGGAATCCTAACTTTGACTCTAAAAAGAAAGGAAAAAATGATTTGGTTTTGAAATTTGATTATACTAAATGCAATTATGAAATTATGAAGAAATGCAACTATACTAATCTACCTAAATTATGAATGAAAGATGATTTGAAACTTTTGTTTAAATGATGAGAAAAAGAGGACGGGAATACAATCCCCCAACCCTAGTGTATTGCAGTTATAATATTAATCATAAATTTATCTAATTGATTTGACTCGGAATTTACTACTCCCAAGCATTATGTATACGAGGTTCAAGCCCGCGTCATACCTAATCTGAGGATGAGTAAATCGGTATCGCGATAATAACACTCGGATTGCATTCTAAATCATCACGGTTACCCAGAGGTAAACGAGATATAAAGACCTACAATCGTTATGTTCCTACGCAATACAGTCATATTCAATCACCAAATTCAGAGGATTAATGTTATACACATACAATTAACACATCAGGCTGGGTTCATGTACCCCGGCCTTAGAAAATCTAGCCTATCATGATGCAAGTGATGAAAAGAATGATTGATGTGCAGGGATTCATAATTAATCTAAGGAAACTTGGAAATTAATGTAGAATGAAATTGAAAAGAAGAAATTTCTACCAAGCAGTAATTGCAGCAATTAACTATACTGGGAATCCACTAATCTCTGAATAAATCTTCAATCTTTGAATTAAAACTGAGAATTGTATCTACAACTAGGGTTTCTGGAAAAAGAGAGGAAAATCCCCTTAATTCTCCGGCCCAATAACAATAATAAATCGGGTTTTTATACCCTACAACACTTTTGGAGTTTCAGCTGCACTAGGAGTCTTTTTAGGAAGAGATAGGATTTGCAAATCTCGAAGCCCGGACCGGTCCGGGCCTTAGGCGGACCGATCTGCCTCAAAGGTGGATCGGTTATTTTTATTTTGGTGCGGACCGATTCCTTTTATTTTTTCCTTCTTCGGTTTGCTTGTGGTCCGGTGTCTTCTGGAGTTTGTCCAAGCGGATCGGTCCGGGGTAGGGGCGGACCGGTCTGCCTATTTGACTTTTTTGCTTCCCTTGGACTGCTCATAACTTTTGTTTCGGGACTCTGATTGAGGTGTCGATTCTTCCTATGTGCTCGGAGATGATATCTCTTCAACTTCTCTTTAGGTACCTCATACGAATTCCGGGTGGAAATTACGCTTTTACCCTTTAGACTTTCATTCTTTCTTTCTTGATTCTTCCGGTTTCCTTCTTCCGTTTCTTGACATCAAATACCTGCAAAACTCATACGAAATACTAGAAACTCGGTGTATGTGACACCCCGCCTAATTAAATACCGGGCGATCACTCCTTTATTAAATTAAATCAAGGTAAACAGTTGGTTCATTCTCAGCATCACTGTCGATAAAAATAAATTTTCCAATTAACACCCTAAATAATTAAGCTAAGTGTCAAAAACATTTTCATACAAACTTTCCAAATTTTAATTAAAGAAAAAGATTTATTTATTTAAAACAACATTCCTACAATTAAGAATCACACCACGATAATCCAAATAATATAATACATTCGCCAATCGAATGTCAACATATGAAATTAAAATCACAAACCCATACTGAATAAAACCCATATAACAATACTGGAAATAACTGAAATATAAATGTCCCAACAACAAATGAAATAATGAAAAGGGCGACACATGCCCAATAAATGAGAAAGCTAGAAGTGGAGTCAATAAAGGAAGCCGTCTACGCAAGTGACCTACAACTCCCACCTAAGCTGCAGCACGTTCCTCTCAAGGGATCCTAAGCAAGACGCCCCTGTGGCTGGGCACCTGAAATATATACATATATATACAAGAGAGAGAGAGAGAGAGAGAGAAAGAAACGGGTCAGAGCCCGAAAGTGTGTTTGATTTAAAATACGTTTAGCAAGTATTCAAATTGATACAGGCCAATGCAACAACATATATTAGTGCGTCACTCTCTTGAGAAATACTCACCTCTCTTCTAATGTGCACACCTATCGCACTAATCTTCCCAACGGTTTGTTTTTGAACATTTAACGCACTAGTCCTTCTAAAAGATATAACTTAACTTAACTCACCTCGTAAGATTTATAATTCACCATTTCCACTTTTAAAAAGATGTTCCAATTTATAACCAAAGTTCTCTAGTTTTAACTTTATAAAAACAATAAAGTTTTCCAGTGACATATTATACTTTCTCAAAACAAGTATTCATAATTTAGTCCAGAATTATTCCTCACTTACTACGTTACAACAACAGTTTAAATCCCTCAATCCAGATATATATATAAAGCACTCGTATAATATATATATATATATATATATTAACAGCACCAACATATAACTATGGTGTAGGCATACTCTGCTTTCTCAAAACAAGCATTTACAATTTTTAGTCATCAACCATGTCCTACATATCAAATCACGGTAGGTAGTTCCAAATTTCAGAATTTCATATATATATTAACTACTCGTATAATATATATTATAACAACACCCCCAACTAAATTATGGTGTGGGCATACTCTACTATCCAAAGCCCCATATCACTCATATTAAGGGGAATACATTCGGAATCACTCTCGAAATGTATTAACAATACATACACAAACAATATTGAGGCGAAGAATAGATTCCAAGTCTCTAAGAGGATGGCACATGCCTGCGTCTCTTAGGACCGTCTGAACTATCACGTCGATAGCCTGTACCAAGGACATCTATCTTCTGGGGTACAAGTCAATATCCCCCATAAAGGTCCCATCGAGATTAGACTTGTCCCAACGCGGTAACCTCAGGGATAGCAAGTAGCGTGGGCATGATTTTCACACATAGATAGTATATGCATACACAATCATATAACTATACTAACATTACCATATCAATATTAGGTAAATTCTCAATTCCCATAATTTCGACATTTCCATATTATCATATTATTAGTATCGCGTATAAGGGTTCGTCTCTAACCTTAATTCGAAGTATTCTTCCATCTTATTACGTAACTCACATGGACTCTCTCTTCCCAAGTATAAAATTCAGTAGGTGTCCTATTTACGTTCCAACGTAACCCTCTTATGTAACTTTCCCTTTAAAACGATAATTTATCCAACCTAAGGTAAATACCCCATAAATACCATCCTCGTCGAATATTAAAGATCCCAACATCTTTTCATATACTCTACTGGTCCTCAATGTCTCCCAAATTACTTTATTAAGAATGCCCAATAATTATTTCACGATAAACTTAATTTAACTAATTAAACAAGGGAAATAGGAGTCTGCCAGGAGGGGTCGATCGATCGAAGCTTGGGGCTCGATCGATCGAAGCTCTAGGCTCGATCGATCGATCAAGCAGGTCTGGGCAAAATTCTGCAGAATGCAGTTACGGGTTTCACTAAACTTCTTCATATAAAACTATGTTTTTCCATTCCAATCGTCCCAAAAATCCTACTATCATCATTATAACATTACACCAGGTGTTTATAACGTAAAGCATGTGTATAACTATCATTAAACATGGATAATTAACTCAAAATCCCATCTAATCATCAAGAACCCTAGAGTTTTCCTTAATCAAGGTGCTAATCTGTTTTTACCAGAAATTCCTTCTAATATATCATCAAAATTTCGTGGGTATATTCCTCTACATGGCAAGGGTTCCAGAATTTCCATATAATTAAAACTACATGCATTATCCTAACACAAAATGAGTTTTCTTCCATAGTTTCCATCTCTAAACAATTCTAGACTAATATGAAGATTGCATTAACGAAAATACGCAAGTCAAATACTTGCCTGGGATTTTTGGTATGCAGATTCACGGATGATTTTGGTATGGCTGCGTTCCTTGTCTCGCGATCTACGCGGTGGTGGTGGTGGCGGTGCAATCCTGTGGCTTTTTGGCCTTGAATTGCCTTGGAGCTCTCTCCTCTCTTCTCCAATGGCCGTCACTTGATTTCTGGATATTCTAACCCTAAAAGGCTAACCTAATGGCTGATATAGGTTGCTGAAATTCGTGGGTTTAATTACCCAATTATGTAAAATGACTAAAATGCCCTCTCGGGGTACTAATTAGGCCTAAAAATGCCCCGAGACCCAAACTACACCCCCGGGTACACTTTTCTGACTATCTCGACCCTACCGGACGCGTTGGCGCACTCAAAATGACCATATGGACAACTTATAAAATTTAACAAAATTAGTCCCGACGTGACACGGGCACGTCCCGACTTAAATTTCCGAAATAGTCATTTAATTCACTCATGACATTCAATATGACCAATATAATATATATTACTTTGTCATAAGTAATATTTAACAAATTTTACATAATTACTAACTCTCGTCACGTTAATAATTATAACATAATTAATTTTTTAATTTTTATTCAATAAAACATTCACATTCAATTTAATAAATCCCCAAATTAATATAGCATAAAAATACGGGGTATTACAGTGTACTCATTAGGATCAGTCAGTAGCAAGATTATGAGATAAAGTCAACTCAATTACGTTGTTCGAGGTGCTAAAAGTAACTAATTCAAGGGATAAATTAGGAAGAATGTATGCCTAATCAGAACCCTCACTCCTTCCATCTTTCTTGTTAACACCCTGGAATCTTCCTCCAGCTTCGTGTAGAAAGTTGCATTAACCAAGTGAGATTCTTCAGTGGCAAAAGGCTTCTTCGTCGCATGTATAATGATTTCAGTCCCTTTCACATTTGCCTTCGCAGATTGGTGATATATCGAAGGGACTAAACCATGGTTGTGCATCCACACCCTTCCTATCAGAAGTTGGTACGAAGTATCACTCTCAATCACATGAAATTTAATGTGCGAATTAAGGTTCCCCATCATAATCCCCACGTTCACATATCCAATTAACTTAGATGGTTGATTATTATAGCCAGAAATTACCAAAGGCATTGATATCAATCTTTCCTCCAACACGTGGGAATCTCACAGTCCTGTCAATGTCGCTAAATTTCACCTCGGACAAAAATTTCCTCACCAACTTGGCCATGGGCCCCTTCCACCTCAGCGATGGCATTGCGTTCTTCGTGCGATGTCTAGAATTGGTTGTGTTATCTCTAATCGGTTGTCCTTCGGCATCCTCACTTGGTCATAGAACCATGAGAACTTGGGTGACAGTGAAATAGCCCGGTACTCCAACCCTTGGTCTACATCTTCTCCTTCTAAGTTTTACACGTATTCCACATCCCTTTCACTAGCTTCATCCTAAGCTATTACCATGTTGGCCATTTCTATGGTACAGTCCACCAAGGCATCCTCAAAGTCTTCTCGTTGGATCTCCAGTTCTCTTCCTCCTCATTTACCCTCCTCATCATACGCCACCACCAGATTTTCCCCATCTGCTGGAAAGCGATTGGCGTTAACATTCTCCTAAGGGATCTGTAGAGTCCCTATCTTTATATGCTTGTTGATGACTTTCCTTATCGTGAAATAACTTTTCGTTGGATGACCCTCCTTTTGATGGATCTGGCAGTATTTAGGATCAGCTCTCGTTGCTACATCTAGTTCCATGGCTGGAATACCCTTGGGTTCATACACCGTTCTCCTTTGGACCATGGCATTTTAACAACTGATAGTCTCTTCGACAGTGCAAGGTAGTGGCGGTGGGTCCTCTCTGTCCCTACCAAACTCCTTCTTATTATCCTTCTTTGGCTTATTGGCCTCTTCTTCTCCATCGGCGTACCCTACCCATGGGGGTTGGCCCCATGATACGATGGGTTGTATTGGTTTCCTAAACATCACATGAACCACCACAAGTTTTGGCCGAACAACCAGTGATATATTCCTTATCACCTTTAGAAAAATCACTAAAGTTCCTTCTCACATTTCGTTGATGAGATGGCAGATGTACTCTGGAAGCAAACCTTCAGAACAAATCTGTAGCAGTTTAGACTCCTTGGCCTCTTCTCTTACATCAAGGGACCTCTCCCTAAACCTTCGAACATATGCTACCACGTCGTCCCCCTATTGTTTCTTCTCCTTGCTAAGATAGTCAATGTAAACTCATCTTCTTCTAGAAAAACTTCTAGAAGAAGAACACATGCATTTTCTCCCACATTGAGACACTTTTAGGGGCCAAGTGGGAGTACCAAGTGTAAGCCTTATCGATTAGAGATTTGGAAAACTCCCCCAAACTAAGATTCTTATTGTTTCAGTGAGCCCCCAGATGTTCGATGAAGCGTTTGATATGTTCCTTCGGGTTCTCCCCCCTTTCATGTGTACTTATCAAAAATTGGAGGAATGTATTCCTTTGGGTAAGACTCATCATTGTATACCTGGGGATAAGGAGTACAAAAATCATCATATACTGATGCTACCTCGTTGGCTGATTGCGAGGAAATTGATGTCATTTTCAACAACTCTTTCTGCATCTCTTTCCTCATTTCTTCCAAAGAGGATGCCGGTGTTTTATCGACCAATGGAGAAATAGGATGAGGGACCACCGGTGGAACACTCGTTGCACCTGGAGTACTTACCGCAGTTGGAATGTCCATCACTCCTAGGACTCCTATCGTTGGGATAGGAGTGGATATTGTGCTCACATGGCCAATCCCCATTGGAGCTGAGCTCAGTGGCGCTATCGAATTCTCCATTGGTGTTACGAAGGAACTGGGGTCGAATCCATCCAAAACTGTTGTAGCAAAAGGAGTCTATAAAAATTCAAACAACTTTCCCATAAGAAGGGCCATTTGTGCTTATCTCATCCCAGTACTAATGGAAGGTTGTGTCACCCCTAGGACACCTATTGTCGTTTGAATTCAGGGAACCTCCACCCAATGAACCCCCTCTCTAGAAGCCTCATGCTCCCTCGCAGGTTGTTCTAAATTACACTGAATAGCGTTAAAATCAATGATATGGTTAACATTATCTCGTGCCATACTTTTAGGAGTATATCTCCCCAACAGAGTCACCAAATGTAAGAGGTAGTCCCCTTGTAGCCTGGGAATGTGATAATACAAGTTGAGGTGTAACCCCTATAGGTATGGTGATAAATGATAACCCAAAAACTATTTTAATGAACACAAGTAAACACACAATATTATATTTTATCAACACTCAGATTTGACTCATAATACACTCGTGTATAACACAGAACATAGTAAAGGAAACTCAGAAGTAACTCAATCAGAGGGAGAGAGGAGTAAGCACCCTAGATACACTTTGGCAGGAAGCCAAACACACCAACAACCCCTGAAATATCTCTAGTTAGCTCTAAAAGTTCACAATAAATGACAATGGTGGGTGAGTAAGAGCTCTGGTTTGCAATAACTTCTCTCTAGTATATTCTCTCTCGCCAAAAAATCTAATGATCCCTTTTAATTTCTTATGCGGACAGTGTTTTAAGGATGACAAAACAATTTTCTCTTTTTGTGAAAAACCTTTTTTCAATTTTTAATTCGCACCAAGTTGTGAATAATTTCTAACTTAACCAAATTTTATCTTAATTAATCCTAAACATCCATCTACTGATTAAAGCAAGTAAAATAAATTAAAGAATACTCACAACACCGGATGTACGAGAAAAACCACAAACAGGTAAACCTCGGATGCCCCAAGCCAGACAATCACTATGAATATGGTTTTAGAAAGGTATAGACGATACTTTTACTCAACGACTCGATCTACCCACGAGACTTGACACTCCTCTGATCTTCAACCATTACTCTCCCAGTGCCCATGCAGAAAGTAACCTTCTTCCACGATGCCTATCTATAACACACGCGCCCACGTGTCTCTCGGCGTCCATCGATATGGGTTGTAACATCTACGATGTTGAAACAAGACTCCACCAAATCTTCACCACAAACCAGCAATGTTCAAGTGTAGAAGCACCCTTCTTGATGCCAAAAATATCACTATATCATATATTAATGATAACTCGAATCTTTGAAACTCTAAGGATGCATTAACTTTGGAAAACCATAGAAAAATTTTGTGCTGAAACATTCTGGACGAATACTGATTTTCGCATAATGCACACTTACAAAATCTGAAGGAAATACGTCATAAATAATTTTCTTAAGGCGGCATCTCATTCAAGAAAAATGACATGTCGCTCAAACAAGATGTGCATGTCGCTCGAATGACAGTCAATCTCGCTCGAATGACTTGTCAGGTCATTTGAGTGATTTCCAAAATTAGAGTTTAATTTTAAAGCAACTCTAAAAAGAGTTAAACATAAATTCAACTCTAATCCGTCCATATCAGATTAAAACAAAGTGTAAACCTTTTTAAACACTTATAAAACATTTTAAAAACATTTATTTAATAAAAATTACATCCTTAATCATTTTAAAATAAATTTCAAGTCTCATTAAATTTACGCATTCATACCTAAGTGATCTCGGAAATCAACTAAACTTTGAAGATGAATAAACTTGAACCAATTAAACTTCGGCATAATTAATTCTTTAGGCTTTGTCGCAAAATCTTCGACACGTCCTAGTCTGTGTGGGGTGATGATAATAAAAATCCGACCTATGACTTAAACTTGTTTTGTTCCAGGAATAAGTCAAAACTATGAAATGGACTCAATTGGAAATTTTGACCTTACAAATCTCTCCCTTTGACTATTCTGGGACAAAACCAATAGTAAATGCCTAAGTCAGACCGTCAAGCCGTATGACGGCTAAATCCCATCTCATAAACCCAAAATAAAAAAATTACAGGACAAGACTAGTAAACAATGGACCGACAATCATGAAATTGTCTTTGAATGTCCGAATGTGATGTAATCTTGAAATATCGAATCTCTTTACGCATACCTACACACATGAAACAAACAAAATACCCAGTGAAGTATGGAGGAACAAATGATATAAATCATAAAGAAATATGTGAGAAATATATTTTGATACCCATTTGAAACAAAACAACTTTTAAATTCGGATATCAAATGGGCACATAAATAAGATACCAATGTAGATATATATGTGTGCAACAAATAAATACAGTGCTCAATATCCCCCTACATCACATACATCACTCCCCCTTTTTGCCTCGAATAGACAATCCGGTGAAAAAAAATAGCAATTTAGCGCAATATCTAGCATAAGCATACTCAATGAAATATATCTAGATAATCATGCAAACAACCAGCTAATAATGATCAACAGAATCAAATTAGTAGATATAAAACAATAATCACGCAAATCAAATAATCAATTCAAGCAAGTGTGACTAAACGAACTCAATGAAGTGAAAAAATATGATCTATCAATGTGAACTGCATAATATAAAACAGTCCAGAAGCAACCCAATAATACAAGAAAATATGAACAAATGCAGCAAGGTACTGAAACAGAAAGGAAGCAAAAATTCCAGACGTCGCTCGAATGGTAAACCCCTATCGCTCGAAGGATAGAAGCATGTCGTTATAATGACAACTTTTCACGACATAAAGTTATCGCTCGAACGAGCAAATAAAAGTTCTCGTTCCGGCTCAAAAGATTAAACAGTTTTCCCAGTGAAACATTTTTAACAAAAAAATAACTGGAATGGGCTCAAAACTGAAAAACAGTAGCAAAACAACAGCTAAACTAAGAAAACTAAAAAAATCAAATGTGAGTTACATTCTAACATAGTATTGATGTGACCAAACATGAACATAGAATGTATGAGCGTGAACTACAACAAATGAATCACAATTCCAATACATCAAAACGTTCAAGAAGCTCTAATTGATAGCTATAAATCATCAAACTTTATTTTAGCCATATATAACAATTAAAGTGTGAGTTTAATGAACTAAACAATCAAACATGCACACAAATCCAAAATTTTGACGATTCTACAAACAATAGCGTCATGACACGAATTTTCAACGTTGGGATTCGTGGTGCAAATCTGTTTATTTATCCATCCAAACTCCCTCAAATATATATCATGTTTTTATTTCGAATGAACAAAAGATAAATTGGACCAATTTGGCATATGGTTTTTTTATTGCCTTTCAATTTTTTCGGGCTCTTTTAAATGGTGGCTTTCACGACGAGTCAATTTTACACTCTCGCAGCCCTTTCCCGTGAACACTCATCATTTTTTCAAATACAATCCTCATGGTAAAACGGTTCTTACATGCACACCTCCTCCTTATGTCTACTTACGCATAGATGACAAAATTGAGATAAGAACGTCTCATCAAACTCAAATATGCAAGAGATGTCAAACATCCATATAAACTCATGCATGTGTGCAAAGATGGCATATATACAAAGTCGAATCAAGATGCATATCAACTTCGAATCAACCCCATAATACAATAGTTGAGATAATTCTAAGCATCAATAATTATGAAAAAAATGTCCTAGCCATATGAATAATGAAAAGGAAGGGGGTCCAAGCACACCAATATGCCACATCAAAAATGTAAACTCAAAAATAAAAATAAATTTAAAATCTTTTTGTATTTTTTCAAAAATATTATAAACCAAAAATATTTTTGTACTTTCAAATAAGACTCAAAAAAATACAAAATGATACACACGTCATAACACTAGCAAGATATAAATCATAATACAAAGACTAGCGTGTGACAAACATGGTAACACAATCATCCTTTAGATTTAGCATGGGAAGAATCAAGTGCAACTAAATGAGAACCATGAAGTTTTAGTCCTAAAGCCACTAAATCCAATTTACTAACTTAAGTAGGTGTAACATAACGGGTGGGGGTTTTAGGAACCGAACGACTTTATTCCTAAACTTCCTAGGAGCATTCTTAAGGTCATAGAAAAATTGTCTAAGGTGACTTTTCCTACTGCAATGGGAACAAGAGTAAACACAGCGGGAATGATTACCAAAATATCGATCTCTCCTCACGTTCCTAGTGGCCTGTCTCACACGGTTGGTATTGACTTTGGTAATGGGAACAACGCGATCATCATAGCCTATACCAGACCTATCACTTTTGACTTGGACGGTGCCTAACATCCTATCCAACTTTTTTGGCCTAGATTCTAAGTCAAACTTAACCTTACTCGAGTTTTTCAACTTCTTCTCTAACTAAAAAATCCTATACTCAAGCACACTCCTACACTCCTCAAACTCTAGCAACTCATTTTTCAAAGTGTCCATCAAACCACGAAGACTATCTCTCTCTTTCTCAACGTACTCTAGCTTCTCCATAAATGTTTTCTCTCATGACCTAATATCCTCAATCAACGCATCATTATTTTCTATGGCATGCTCATTCAACCTAGCTTGAAATTTAGAGTTAGCCTTTTTCACTTTCACCATTTCTTCAAATAACTCTCTAAATGAAACTTCCAACTCACCACATTGATCTCCTCATCCTCACTCTCATCACCCTCACACACTCAGGATGCACTCTCAAAATCCTCGAATGTATCATGCACATGAGAAGCTTCGTGGGAAGATTTATCGTCGTCGCTCACATGACATGCCAAGAAAGTAAGAAACTTTCTCTCATCGGGGGAACTCTCTCCCTCTTTCGTATCACTATCACTTATGGTGGCATTATAAGCTATCAGTTTCTTGCCCTCTTTCTTAAGTCTAGTGGGACACTCGATAACTTTCTAACCATACCCTCCACACCCAAAATACCTATCCACTTAACCCTATCAAGTTTCTCACTTTTATCTTTAGGGGTGGACTCAACCTTATTGTTCTTAAATTTCTCAAAAATTTTGGCATCTTTCGATTGCTTTTGAAACTTAAGAAATTTTTTGAACTTTTTAGTCAATAAGGAGACATCCTTAAAATCGGAATCGGAATTGGAATCATCATCTGAAACTCTAGTTTCCTCCTTTCAGGATTTCAAAGCAATGCCCTTTTCTTTCTTTGGAACTGGCCTTGAGGTAAATATATCGAGTTCATAGGTTTGTAAGTCACGTACAATCTTTTCAAGTTTCGTCTAATCAAGCATTCTTAAGGAGTTTAAAATAGTCACGTTTGCATCAAACCTACTCGGCAAAGATCTCAAAATTTTCTTTAGGACACGATTATCCGGGATCCTAAGTTAAACGACGAGTTGACAATATTAGACAACATAGTGTAAAACTCATTAAACGACTCACTATCTAACATTTTAATCATCTCAAGCTATGTAGTGAGGATATATAGGTTAGATTCCCTAATCGTGCTAGTTCCCTCGTGAGTAAGTGCAAGTGTATCCCAAGCCTCTTTTGAAGTGTCACTAGTCATGATTCTATTATGCTCTTTAGGTGTGACATGTGAGGAAATAACGTGCAAACCTTTAGAGTTGTAGAGTGAAAGACGATGTTCAACACCAGTCCATGACTCAATGAGTTTCAAACTAGTGACTTCACCCTATCATGTGACTGGTGGTGTCAAGCCTTTTTCAACCGCTAAACACACACGCTCATCAATAGATTTAAAGAACTTTTCATTCGCATTTTCCAAAAATCATAATTTGTGCCATAAAAAACAGGAGCACGAAAACATATAAAACCTCCAAAATTCATCTTGAAAAACACAAGGGATCAAACACAAAAAATAAATTTCTTGCTCTGATACCAATTTGATGGCCCCTTTTAATTTCTTATGCAGAAAGTGTTTTAAGGATGACAAAATAATTTTCTCTTTTTGTGAAAAACCTTTTTTCAATTTTTAATTCGCACCAAGCTGTGAACAATTTCTAACTTAACCAAAATTTATCTTGATTAATCCTAAATATCCATCTAGTCATTAAAGAAAGTAAAATAAAGTAAAGAATACTCACAACGTCGTATGTATGAGGAAAACCACAAACGACCGAAGCTAGATATTCACTATGAATAAGGTTTTACAAAGGTTCAGACGATACTCTTATTCAATGACTCGATCCACCCACAAGACTTGACGCTCCTATGATCTTCAACCACTCCTCTCACTGTGCTTACGCAGAAAGTAACCTTTTTCCACGATGCCTGTCCATAACACACGCATCCACGTATGTCTCGGTGTCCACCGATATGGCTTGTAACATCTACGATATTGAAATCGAACTAGACTGAATCTTCACCACAAAACCAGTCATGTTCAAGTGTAGAAGCACTCTTCTTGGTGCCAAAAATATCACTATAGCATATATTAATGATATCTCGGATCTTTAAAACTCTAAGGATGCATTAACTTTGGAAAACCTTAGAAAACTTATGTGCAGAAACGTTCTGGACGAATATTGATTTTCACAGAATGCACACTTACAAATATGAAGGAAACATGCCTATAAATACTTTTCTTAAGGTTGCAACTCACTCAAGCGAAATGGCATGTCGCTCGAAAAATATGTGCATATCGCTCGAACGACAGGCAATCTCGCTCGAACAACTTGTCAGGTCGTTTGAGCAACGCGCAAAATTAGAGTTTAATTTTAAAGCAACTCTAAAAAGAGTTAAACATAAATCCAACTCTAATCCGTGCTTATCAGATTAAAACGAAGTGTAAACCTTTTGAAACACTTACAAAACATTTTAAAAATATTTATTTAATATAAATTACATCCTTAATCATTTTAAAATAAATTCTGAGTCTAATTAAATTTACTCATACATACTTGAGTGATCTCGGATATCAATTAAACTTTGAAGACGAATAAACTTGCACCAATTAAATTTCGGCATAATTAATTCTATAAGGTTTGCCGCAACGTCTTCCACACATCATTGTCTATGTGGGATTGTGACAATAAAAATCCGACCTATGACTTAAACTTGTTTTGTTTCAGGAATAAGTCAAAACTATACAATGGACTAAATTGGAAATTTTGTCCTTATAAAATTTCTAGAAAAAACCCCTTCTCTCAGAGGTGGTTGAGGCCAATAAATAGTCCCCACACCACTCCTGAGATGCCTTAGTCCCTTACATCTATGAAGAGACATACCCCCATGCTTTACATCACAAACATTCAATTCCTGGTGGACTAGTCAGCACTACGTCATAAACATTAAATGCCAAGACATGCCTTTTGCCTAACCACTGTGCGTCAGAAGACTGTCACCATAGAGGTGGCTCACAAAACTGTCTGACAACCCCATTACCACCGTGGTTTACTCAAGTATGGATTGGAAAGTGTTTAGATGGATGGTGACATCACCTAGAGTAGATGTGACATTAGGTAGAGTGTTGTTTGGTTCAAAACTCAACATACGATGGAACTCAAGGCTGCTCCAAACAAGCTTCCACGGTAAAAGGTCTCTCGATTTTTTACCAGGTGTATTTAATATGGTCGGGATAATCCCCAATAATGCCTCACTTCTCAATCCTCCAAACCATGTCCCTCTGAAGTTCTTGGGGTAAGGTCATTCGATAGAGCATGAAAGCTCTCCAAGGCCGTTCGACCTCACACTCAATAGTTATAATCATTACAATATTACAATTATTATAGCTCATGGTCAATATAAACAAAAGTTACAGCATGACTACGTATGAACAAAAATAAACTTTTCTTGCTCGCTGAGCTGCGTCGCTGAATTTCCTCGCTTGATTCTTCCCTTGAGTTTCTTATGCTATTTCGGGAAGCTCCTTCTAATTCAGGGATCGAGATCGGCTTAATCCCCCCCCCCCAACCCCACACACACTGATAATTGGTAGGTACCTATTGAGTTTGAGGTGGGTTACCATGTGCTATTGAAGGTTAGAGCTAGGACCGACAGTCAGCGATTTGGCTAGAAGGGGAAGCTTGGACCTCGGTATATCTGCCCCTTTGAGATCCTAGAATGGATTAGGGATGTATCGTATCGCTTGGCGCTACGTTCTTGGTTGTCCTAAGTTCATAATGTGTTCCGCGTATCAATGTTAAAGAAATATCTTCATGATCCTCGACATGTCATCGACTAGAACCACATTGAGTTGGAGGAATACGTCACCTTTCCAACTCGACCTGTGTCCATCTTAGACCGCAAGGAAATAATCTTACGTAAAAAGGTCATTCCATTAGTGAAGGTTCTTTGGTATTTCCAAGGTGTTGAGGGTACGACTTGAGAGAGTGAGTCAGAGATGCGTGAGAAGCACCCTAAACTCTATGTATAGCTTGGTTGTTTTGATTTTGGGGATGAAATCCCTTAAGAAGGGGAGAATTTAACACCCATGCCCGAGATTTGTACCTCATTCCTTGTGATTTATATGCCCTTGAGTCATGAACTGTATTTTATGGATGGATGTTGAATTTGAGCTATCCTTATGGACTTTGTGAAATTTAAGTTGGGATTTGATGGCTAAGAGTTACTATACAAAAGTTTAGTCGTCGTTCGAATGAGTGGTAGAAAACAATAAAGGGCATGTCATTCGAACATGGTTCTAATGACCTTCTAAGAACTAGGACCTATTCGATTTCCATTGTTCTCTGGAATCTCGTTTAAACGCCTTCATTCGAACGAGGTTTGTTATCGTTCAAATGAAGAGTAGTTTCCTATTCGGATGAGCTAGTGTCTTTTAACCTTTTAAGCCACGTTTTACCCTCTTTAGATCTCTCGTTGAAACTCTCATTCGAACGAGAGGGTATCTCGTTCAAATGATGTCCCATTCATTCAAATGGCCGGATAAAATTTTGTATATTGTGCACATTTTAATGTGATATCATTACGTGGAGCATTGGCTTTAATGAGGTGTTGAGCTCCCAATGTCTCAGATCAAAATTTGGGTTTAACCCTTGTTTAATGGGTTAAGTATTTGTGGGTTTAAATAAAAGAGGAGGTGGAGAGGCCATTTCTCATCATATATTTAGACTTCCCTCTTTCTCTCTAGGTTAAACTATTCTTGTAGACACCCTATACAAGGACACCCTAAGCACCACCTTAGGTCCATAGCGTTCACTCGTTCACCACAAACCCTAGGTTTTATTCCAAGTACCGATCTAGAGGCTATTGGGAGCTCTCGGGCCCATTTGACTCCTGTCAACTTTCTCATTTGAGTGGAAACTCAATGAATCGTTGAAGGGCTTTGAATCCCCTTTCCAACGGTCTACCCTGTATGTGAATCGGCTTTACGATTCTAACGAATGGTCTGTTTTACTACAAAAAACTGATCTAGAGGCCACCGGGCGCTCTCGAGCCCCGTTTGACTATGGTCAAATTCCTTGCCTGAGTGGAATCTTAATGAATATTTGAAGGGCTGTGAATCCCGTTTCCAACGGTCTACCCTATGCACAAATTAGCCTTATGATTCGGATGAACGGTCTGTTTTACCCCAAAAACTAATCTGGAGGCCACTAGGCGCTCTAGGGCCCCATTTGACCCCAATCAACTCTTAATCTTGAACGAAGATGAATGAATCTTCAAAGGGTTCTGAATACCCTTTCCAACGCTCCACCCCGTGTGTCAATCATCCTTACGATACGTACGAATGACCCATTTTACTTCGAAGGGTCACTGAGCACTTTCGGGCCTACTTTGGCCAAGGTTAACTCTCTAAACTGAACGAAGTTTAATGAAATCTCTAAGGTCACTGAATACCATTTCCAATGTTCCATCTTGTGCATGAATCGACCTTATAGTTTGGACAAACAATCCATTTTCCTCCGGGAATTTCCTGCCCAAAGAACAACGGGCACTTCCAGGCCTTGTTTATCCTTGGTCAACTCCCAAACTCAGGAGTGGATCAATGGATTCTTAAAAGTATCTGAATACCCTTTCCAACAGTCTTTTTGTGCGCAATTCTAACTTATGATTCGCATTTTTTGAGCATTTTTTTGAAAAACCTATCGCAGATTGCCAAACGGCACCCTAGGACCCTACCTATCGGTAGTGTTCTGGTCTTCTATACCGATAGGCAGGTCAAGGACCATGCCGATCTGCACCCCCTTCACCCTATAAATTGAGGCCAAAAACTCACTTTGAAAGGTACCCTTGAACATCTCTCCCAACAATTCATAGAACGTTCTCTTAAATTCAGAGTTGTTCCCCTCTTGGAAAGTCCATTTCTCACATTCCCTCCATCCTTTTCGTACTCCTTTTAGTAAATTCTCACCCCTCTCCCCATACCACCATCATTTTGTCATGAGAACATCGCAGCTACAATCAAGATACACTTCAAGTCTTCATAAGGAGGTCTAATTCTCCACCCTTATCTTTAAATTATCTTATTGTAGCATTAGTCACTTTATTTTCACTTTAGTGCTTTATTTCATTACATCATATACCGCAATTTCAAACCTTTATTATTAGTATTTGCATATACTTTATTTTAATAAAAAACAAAAACAAGAAAAAGAGGGTTTACTTGTAATTTCCAAATGGGGAATTCTCATCAAATTTTCTCACAATAAAACACCTTTTTTCTACACAGACGTGTAAGAAAAGTCCTCGATTGGATTTATGGGTTAAACCCCACCTCATGTTATCTTCGAACTACGTGGACTTTGATGCCCCTTAGGCTACGTAGGTTTCTTTGGAAAACACCTAGACTCATGTCCTCCCTTATACATATTTGTTACATTGTTCTTATCATATATTCTTAATATATTTTATATGCTTGCTTGCTTGTGTCTTATCCGATATACGCATATATTCTTCTATAACGACTTTTGAATCGGAAAATGCTTACATTATACTTTGAATTACTATTTTGGGAACACTTCTAAGGATGACCTCACTCCGCCTTTGTCCATGATGCAAGTTGAGCAATTCCGTTCTCCATTTGTATTATGCACATAAGCACACACATCATGGAGTTTAATAGGAGAAGATTAGCACATGCCCATGAGAGACTAAAAGGGCGGGATGGGTGCCTAACACCTTCTCATTCCATAACTTAGTCCTCTGATCCTTGAACAAATTGGTTTTGAAAGCATCAATTTCATCCTTGATGTTGTTCTCTCGAGGCGACAACATTTCTTTTGCCTATTTTGTGCAAGATAGGCTGGGGACTCTATTTCTACATGTCACCCCACATCGATGACGGACAAGCGCCCCGAGAAAAGGATACGATCATGCGCACACGTCAAAAGGGAATAAAATGGAGAGGAAGAGGACCTTCCTTAGGAGACACCCCTCCCCCCCCGACCCCGATCTCGGGATAGCCACAGTGGAGGCTTTGATGGGGATTGTTTAATAGGACTAAACTCTATTTTTTTCATGGATGTTATTCTTTCTACATGTGTGCATATGCACCTACCTGTATGTTCCCTTTTCTCCTCTAATTACCTTTTTGTATATATCCCTTTCATGTATAGATCACGTCTCACTCACTTATACACTTCACACACTTGTATATACTCTCTATGTACACTTCACACTCTTACACTTAGCTTCACTTCATACTCGAATGCTTCACATACCACTTAGAATATATGGGCTTCACTAGAACACACCCACACTTCACACACTTGTATATATACTCGCTTACACATATCACACAGCACTTGTAGTTGATCCATGTATAAGCTCACTACTATGCACACTCACTTGTATATATTCTCATGTCACTTACTCACTCACATGTATCCATGCGTAGTATAGTCTCCATGCTAGATTTACTTATTGTAATACATGTATATGATCCCCCATTAGTGTACTATTCTCTTTACTCATCATGACAATAAAAAATGATATAACAATACTCTCTCTCCATAATATGTTAATTAAAACTCATGAATTTTTCACACTACATCACCAAGAGCATGGAAATATTGACCAAAAAGTTTTCCTGTCCTGGGGGGTGACTTTGTGATGGGCGCTGGTCTTGTGGGTCGTAGTTATCCTAAATAACCTTCGACATATATCGAACGGTTCACCCGCATAACGTACCGCTTGACCGAAATCACGACGGGAGGTATATAGTAGGAAACTCATTCAAGTACGTCGGGTATATTAAATTCTCTCTCACACTTACTATCTCCACGAGGTATATAGTGAGGTAATTCATGCACAGTCAGGTATATCAAATGGCTTGTCCACACGTACCGATGAATGATTGCCCTTATAAGCAAGAGGTATATCGTGGGAGTCTTTCCAAAGGGGGTAACCCTTCTATTAACCCAAAAATTGCATAAACCTCATATAGGTGTCAAAACCTAGGACACTCATATTCAGTTTTCTTGTTACCATGCGAAACTCTGTCGAAATTTTGAGTCGGCGTATTGCTCAAATTTTTGCGTTATTTGACCCTTTTTCCAAAATAGGACTTTGTCCATGAGCCTGGAAATAATTCCAACCGTGTTTTATATATTTTCAAACCTTATTCTCTTAGCTCGGGTCCTATTCGGTATTTTTCTACATTTAGGCAAATCTAATATAAGTGAAAACATAATAATAACATTAATAATAATCATGCTGATATTTCTCTCCTTTTTTTGAAAACCAAAAATACCAAAAACCTTTTTTTCTCTTCCTTCCAAACTACCAAAAAATTTCTCCCTCCTTCTTTCAAAAATAAATTCGAACCATTTTCCATCACAGGTGGATCGCATACTTGATTTTGCCTTGGCTCTTTATTGGCTTCGATTGTTTGTCAAACCTCCTCGAAGCTCCGTCGATTCTTCTGCTATTACATTCGATTTTGGGATTCACCTTCACCGGCTCTTCATGGAAAACACTGACAAACCGCCAAATGTGAAGCCCAATATGACGATCGTCTTAATCTAACTCAGTGTTAATATTGATGACATTCAAATTGAGTTCCATGAAATACAATATCATCGGGCCCAGATTCTCAAAGAACACGAGGTTCTCTTTCCTTGTGCCATTGGTCCACTCAATACCAAGCCTGTCTATGTCCCAAAAGAGTATCAATAGGTTTCGCATGCCCCACCTGCCAATGGGCCACCTCCAGCTCAACTACCTAGTATGAAACTTGCCTAACTGGGGGCTAACCTGCCAGTACCCACGGATCCCGAGGAGGAGGAACTGAACAAGGTCAAGGAAGACCTCAAACTGCTATTAAAGAAGTTTGACTAAGTTAAGATATCCGGGAAATACATGAACCATACCCATATGTCTCCCTATTCTAAAGCCAGAATTCTAGAGAAGTTTAAAATGCCAAACATCAAGAAGTTCGGGGGAAGCAGACCCCCAATTATTCACCTTCAAAGATATCACCGAGCCATGACCCTCCTTGGTGCCTCTGAAGAGATAATGGCCCAGATGTTCTAGAAAATCGTGAAATAAATTTCCCTTTGTTGGTTTCCATACCTTGGAGAATCTAGAATCCATAGTTGGGAGGATGTCGCTTAAGAATTCATGTATTGGTACAAGTAAAATGAGGAGCTAGAGGTTACGTGCCAAAATTTATAGCTTCTTAAGCAGAACCTCGGGGAAACATTCAGTAGATTCATAGGAAGGTGGAGAGATAAAGATGCTACCATGACCAAAAGACCCTCCGAGGAGGAACAAGTCACTATCTTGAAGAAGAACTTATTGCCTCATATCCAAGCATCCATGGGAGCACAGTATTGCCCACACTTTCAAGTCCTTCGAGAGACTCGTGTAGAAATTCAGGAAGGTGTTACCAAAGTGGAATATGAGCCAAAGAAATTAATCAAACAATTCATTCCCCGAAGGTATGAGAAACCTTCCATTGCTATGATATCAACCATCAACAACATTTCCCAACCTACTACCTCTTGGGCACCGAAAAGTCGCCCTAATCATACCAAGAAAGAGTACACTGAGCTCCATGCTCCCCTATCCAAATTCTACCAAACCCTTCTAAGCAAAACTATCATCATACCCCTGGACCCCCATCTATTAGCAAACCCACTCCCTAAAATTTCGAAGCCCGTTGGGATTTTCACCAATCCACTGGTCATACCACAGTCCAATATTTCTGCCTTAGGAATGTGATCCAAGGCCTAATCAACCGGGGTATCATTGCTCCACCTACGAATCCTAAACTTAATACCACTCATAACCCACATCCAGCACATATAAATGCCATCTTTCTAGAAAGTGACCCAGAATTTGACCCATCTACTCAAATCGTGCCTAGTAAAGCACCCATCATCCCTATAATCTCACACAAACCACTCAAGGTCTGCCCATATTTTCTCCTACACCCTACCTACTTCACTAATCAAGCTTTTTCACTTTTTACAAGGTCCTACATTGCCATGTGCACCCGGTCTAAAGGGAAATACATGGAATTACTAACTGTGTTGAACCAACTCTTAGACTTTGGGCTAAAATTGCCCGCTAAGATGACTATTGATTATCGCAAATTCAATGGCTTATTCATGAAAGAAATTTGATGAATGGTTAGTACCTATTTAAGAAGTCGGTTTCGATGATGTGTTAGAGAAAGTATCCAATGCATTTCGATATACAAGTAAAATTTGCAGTATTTGTGATCTACTCATCGTTTTGAAGATTTAGGGATTTTTGGTCCCTTCACTCTTGCACCTCCCCCTGAGTGGGAATATTTGAATGATGAAGACTTCAAGGTTATTAAACCTACTGATTTCACTTGGCAAGAGTACATAGTCGCCACCGTATAGGGGTGACTTTGACAATTCATATAATGAACTCGGTCAGGAAGAAGACGGTCTAGTAGCCAGTCTGTGTGGGATGATATCTTTCAAAGATTTATTGGGGGTAATCAATAAGGCGACCATTCAGCCAAAGGTAGATGAAGACACGAGGTTCTTGTGCTTTACCACCTCAATAAATCACATAACCAGGTCAGGGAGACACTACAAAGATCCAATTCCTCATGTAATCGAGACAGATAAATGAAAGGGAGTTGTCTAAGAACTTCCCATGCCAGAAATGAATATTGTATAGATAAAATTCCTTGACTAGATGAAGAAGACCCAAGCCGATATCACCCTATGGGGTCTTTTCATGTCCTCACAGCTACACCATAATGCTTTGATAAAACTCCTCATCGGGTCTACAGTCCCGCATTCCACCACTCATGAAGAAGTTTTTAACACGATTTGGTCCTTGACCTCTTCCAGAATCCTCTTCTTTTTAGAAGCAGAGATACCATAGTCGGCTCTAATCATAATTATTCCTCTCACAAACTTCAATTGCTTGGGATTGAAAGTCAGTGATCTCACTCCTACTTCTGTCGTCGTGCGTGCTTACGACAATACCCGTCGAGAGGGAATGGGGTCTATAAAACTCACAATAGGGGTTGGTCCTATCAAACCTATCACTGAGTACCAAGTCATTGATGTGCCTGAATGTTTTAATCTACTCCTTGGCCATCCATGGCTCCACCCATCCGAGGGGGATCTTCTTCTCTTCATTTGAAACTGAAATTCTTCACCAAAGGTTTGGCTATCACTATTATGGGGGGGTGATAACAGTACAAACAATGCCAACACTAGTAACCCGATATTAGAAATCCAGCATGGTATGAATGACATGATCCTCTCTAGCTTTAGAGTTGATCCACTTCCCCTTCCAGCAAGAGATAGTTTCAAAGACCAAGTTTGTCTGAAACACAACCCTATTGGCAATGCCAATGTGATTCAGATGTTTAAGAACATGCACTTGATGCCCGGAATAGGGCTAGGTGGATGCCATTAAGGGATCATTGTGCCCATAGTCCTGAAGAAGGCCTTCCTCCCATGTGGACAAGGTAACCATCCCTCACCAGAAGAAATCAAAGCACTCCAACGGTCATGATCGAAAAGAAGCTTAGAGGAAGAAAGGATTATCTCCATAGACTCTTTGAGCGAAAGGTTTATCAAGGAGGGTGAAGACTTACCTTCCTGTGGCTTCCCTGAACCAGGGTATGACCATGTGGACAAGAAGATGAAACCAGAGATAGAAATCTTCTTTTGAGACAACAACTCTTGGGTTGAAGACTGCCAATATAAAGTGCAACCTCTTACCGAGAAAGTTATGACAGTTATCGAGGATTCTGAGGCAAGTGATTTTGAGGACTCGTTCAACTTGTAGACACTGAGACTGAGTCTCTGCATAATTCTCTCAGTTGTCATGTCGATGTACCCATCTACTCAAATCAAATCTACTAACATGCCCCTTCTCAATAAGGATGACATGCCTATCCAACCCGTTCAGATTCAACCTGACCCTGTTGTTTACCCTATCCAAGACTCTGCACCTAATGTTTCTATTCATTTTTCTGATACCAATGTAACTGAGGCCTCTTTTGATGAGGTTCTCGGTGCTTTTTTCCCAAAAATGAAATAAATGAGGATTTAGAGTATTTTGCTATGCCTTACAGTAATTGTCTTGATTCTAATCAAACTTTTGATGATGATGATTTTATAAATGAACAATTATTAACTGATCTTGATAAAAAGAATAACAAAAAACATAACCACATTCAAATTAATGATGATGAGACTGCTATTATTAATCTCAGTTGTAGTAGCCATCAGCGTGAGATTAGGACAAGGTCCACCCTTAACGAGCATGTGCGTACGCAATTTAAAGAACTACTGAAAGAATTCATGGACGTCTTCGCATGGTCCTATGATGAGATGCTCGACATTGACCCGAAAATATCTCAGCATGAGATGTCGACATTCTCATAATGTAAGCCGGTCAAACAGAAGCTAAGGAAACTCCGCACCAAATGGTATCTCAAAGTCAATGAAGAAGTTGTCAAGCAATTGAATGTATATTTCATTCGTGTAGTCGAATATCCAACATGGCTCGCCAATATCATCCCCATGCCAAAGTTAGGGGGAAGTCTACATGTGCATTGACTATTGAGATTTGAAAAAAACATCCCCAAAATACGATTACCCTTTTCCCAAAATTGACATGATTAAAGACAACACAGCTAGCCATGCCCTCAAGTCGTTTGTCGATGGATTCTCCAAATACAACTAGATTAAGATGCATCCTGACCATCAAGAGAAAACCGCCTTCATAACCCCATGGGGAACATTCTACTACACTGTCATGCCATTTAAACTCAAGAATGTCGAGGCTACCTAGCAAAGGGCTACCAAAACCATCTTGCACGAACTTGTTCACAAGAAGGTCAAAGTCTATGTGGATGACATGATCATCAAGTCTAATACTCGATAAGGTCATATCCCCGCCCTTCGAAAGTTCTTCTAGCGACTACGACAATACCAGATGCGGCTAAATCCACATAGATGAGTTTTCGGCATCACGAAAGGAAAACTCTTAGAATTCATGATCAGTGAAAAGGGAATCGAAAAATACCCTACCAAGCTGAAATCCATACTTGAAATGCCACCACTACGAATGAAGAAGGAAGTCTGAGGATTCTTGGGCAAACTACAGAACATCAATCGGTTCATCCGCCAACTGACTTCTATCTACGAACCCATTTTCAAACTTCTCCAAAAGGATTCAACTAAAGTCTGGAATGAGGCCTGTAAAGAATCCTTTGAACGAATTAAGCGATACCTCACCCGACCTCCGGTGCTTATGCCTCCATAACCTGGTCTCCCCATCCTCCTGTACTTGACCATAATATATGTAGCAACAGGGGCTTTTCTATCCCAATACATTGAAGAATATTTTAAGAAAATATCCATTTATTATGTCCGTTAGAAATTAGTCGTGTACAAATTCAACTACACTGCTTTGGAGAAATCAAGTGTCGCCCTAGTCTGGGTCACGTAAAAATTACGGCACTACGTGTTTTCCTTTCCTATAAGACTAGTATTCTATATGGATCCCATGAAATACTTGCTAGAAAATCCCGCTTTATCCAGTCGAATGGCCCGTTGGTTGATGTTTCTATTCGAGTTTGATATTGTGTATGTCATGGAGAAAGTTATGAAAGGGAGAGCCATTTATGACTACCTTGCTTATTACCCCAAGGAAAGGACTGATGTTTGGGTCTCTGAATTCCTGAATGAAGATATTCTCTGTACTTCTCAAGATTACCTCATATGGTCAATGTTTTTTTATGGAGTTGCCAACAAGAAAGGATATGACATTAGGATACTCCCGATCGCCCCTGATGACTCTCATGAACTCATTGCCATTAAACTAGACTTCCATTGCACCAACAATATGACTAAGTATGAGGCATGTATTGTAGGCCTCAAGATCGCCCTTAAGAAAGGAATCTAACGTCTAGACGTCTATAGAGACACTGCCCTCATCGTCGGCCAAATCCTCAGGAAATAAAAAGTCAAAGACGAGAAACTCCTACCCTTACATACCCTCCTAGAACAGTTAGCCTCCCACCTTTCACTACCTGCCTCATGAAACGAACAACCTAGTTTATGCCCTTGATACTATGGCCTCCATGATCGACATGCCTGAGCGAATAATAGTGGCCCCTTTCTTGGTTCAAAAACAAGCTAAGACCACCCACTGCTACCACATTGAACTCGTTCCCTAAGAAGATTCTGATATGGTCCCGTTATGGTACTATGACATTTGGCGCCTCATCAAACATGGTAAGTATCCCCAAGACCCATATAAGAAAGATCGTGCAACCCTTCTCAAACTGGCTTCCCAGTACGTCATCTACGACAAAGAACTCTTCAAGAGAAACTTTGATAGAACCTATTTGCATTGCATATCAGGGGATGACGTTGAAGAAATGATGCAAAAAATCCACAATGGAGAATGCGGAACCCACATGAACGACCATATACTTGACAAGAGGATCATTCGAAAAGGGTTATATTGGACCACCATGGTTCGAGATTGCACTGCCTATATTCGAAGATGCCTCAAGTGCCAACAGTTTGCCAATCTCTAACACTTGCCTCCTCGAGAGCTATACAATATGACCTATCCCTAGCCTTTTTTCACCTGGGGCATTGACATTATAGGGAAAGATACTCCCAAAACATCAAACGGTCATATTTCATCTTGATCTCCATTGACTGCTTCACCAAATGAGTCGAAGCCAAGTCATACATAGTGTTGAATGATAATAAAGTGGTCAAGTTTATATAAACAAAACATCATCTATTGATACAGGGTTCCTCATGACGTGGTATTAGATAATGGGATCCATTTCGAAGTTAGCGTCACAAATTTAGTCAAAGATTATGGGATTCAGAGACATACATATTCTCCCTACCACCCCCAAACCAATGGTTCTGTCAAATCCACCAATAAAAGCCTCGAGACCATAATCATCAAGAAGACTAAGAGTTTCATAGATTGGGCTAGGCAGATCCCTTACGCCCTCTGGGGATACCGTACTTCAATAAGAACACCTATTGGGACAACCCCTTATTATCTAGTGTATGGCATGGAAGCAGTCCTACCCGTTGAGCTAGAAATACCTTCCCTTTGCGCCAATCTCAAGTGTAAAGTTAGCAAAGAAGACTGGCATCAGAGCCGCTTTGAGGAATTATCATTCTTGGATGAAAAGAGGATGGAGGCTCTATATAGTATACAGGGGTACCATCATTGGCTATCACAATTATTCAATCAAAAAGTGAAGGACCGAGGTGTCCATGAAGGAAACCTCGCCCTCAAAGAGATTATAGAACCTATCTGGGACCCTAGAGGGAAATTGAAACTGAATTGGCGCGTCCCCTACATCATGAAAAAAATTCTCTCAGAAGGCGTCGTTATGCTCAATGACCTCGATGGACAAGAGAGGACGCATCCAATTAACTTAGATCGTCTCCAGAAATTTTACCCTTAGTTTGAACTCTCGATGAACTACGACTCTTCTCATCCCCCTTCTATTCTAAAAAAAATCTTTATTTCCTTCTACCCAGAACTACGTGGGAACTGATCCTCTCAAAAACCTTTTCTTTTGTAACACCCCCACCTCGATTTATGGGTTACCCATGAATCAACCCGGTCCGACCTGAGCATAGGTGTGAAGTGAAATGAAGCAACCTAAATAATGTTGCTAGTGTAGTTTTATTTTAATTAACATTTCACTTATTAGCATGTGATTTCAAATTTTAATACCGCATTATTTAGGCTGCTTCATTGCACTTGGTGAAAAGCCCTATTCCAATACCGCACTTGGTCAAATTTCACTTATGGACAAAGCATATGGTGAAAAGCCATATTCCAACACCGCATACTTACACGGCTATGCACACCATATGTTTTGGCCAGTGGTTTAGGGCTTTTCACCCAAGGGCTCAGGGCCCCTCTTGTTTTGTCCCTATGCCATCCGAGTACCTTTCATGTGTTTTAATATTTTACAAATGTCCACATTATTTCCTTTTCTTTTTACCCGGCCGAAGCCAAAACCCAAGACTTTACCACCCCAATTTGTGTTACACTTGAAAATTTACCATTTTGTGTCCTTTACACCTTAACCTTGATTTTTATTCCAAAAATCATACTCATTTAGGATCAATTTGTGTAACACCCTTTCCAACATTTGTATTTCATAAAAATGTTCCATTTTAAGTAAAATTAACATTTTACCCATTTGTTTCCAAATCACACTTTTACTCCCTTCACAAGTGTTAATTTCACCCAAAACACTATTAAGTTATACACACCAATTTTTTAAGTATTTTAACCCTTTAACACCTTTTTACACTTGGAGTATATTCATCTTGATTGGAAAGAGTTTTACACCTTTAATCCTTTTATAATTCCATAAGTGTTAATATTTCACATTATTAGTCAGTTACACTCACTAACCATTCCATGTTTGCCCATTAAGACTTAACTAATGCTTTTTACCAACGTTCATATTTATTTATTTATTTATTCAAGAAACTCATTTATGCTTAAGACTACTTTTATAAAAAAATATCATTTATTTTATTAACATGTAGTGTTTTAACTTCATACCCACTATATATTTTAGTCCCACTTACAAATACTTTGAAGACTAAAATTCCAACTTTTATTATTTCTTATTTAAACCCAACAAAATCTTCTTTAAACTTTTTTATACATTCTATGTCAAAATACTACAAATTTATATGCAAAGAAGATGGATTTTAAACTCAAAAATCCTACTACATATTTTATACATATTTTTCATTAAATAAAGGTTTATTTCCAAACATTTTATTCCATAAAATGTTTAACACTAATATTTCTAAAATGGCCATTTCACAAAATATATCATTCTTCAATATTCCAAAACCTTGAAATATTTACTTATTATTTATTTTTCAATAAAATATCATTTTCCCACAAAATTACATAATTTGTCAACATTTTATTCCATTAAATATTTTTTACCAAAATTACTAGAAAATACACCATTTCCATAAAACATCAACTTTCATTATTTCAAAACCTCGAAATAATTATTCACTCTTTAATTTTAACAAAAAATAACATTTTCCAACATTTTTATCCTATAAGAGCGTTATTTATTTCTTTTCACTAAAAATATGCCCAAATAATATTTTTTTAATATTCTTATTCCATAAAAATATCCATTTTTAGATTTACTAGAAAACACACAAAAATAATATTTTCTAACATTTTTATTCCACAAAAATGTCTAATTTTAGATTTATTAGAAAATACATAACAATATTATTTTCTAGCACTTTTATTCCATAAAATGCCTAGCTTAGTTTACTAAGAACACAATTATTTCTTATAATACTACTCATAATGATACACATCAAAGATTAAAATATTTATCTAAGAAAACCTCAAATGTCAAATAGTAGGTTACCCACCTAAATAACTCCAAAGATGGTGTTGATGATGAAGATGGGAGGCTCCCCCACCTCCAAAGCTGGCCCCAAACGTAGCAACAAAAGCTCTACCAAAGTCTTCCATGGAAGCTCCATAAAAACCCTAATAATACTTCATTTTCTTTTAGTAATATCTCCTCAACCTCACCAAAACCCCTTATAACAACTTAATATTTCGTCGGCTAGCCATTAAATGGGTAAAAACAACATCTTGAGTGTGAGTTATTTGGTTATTTCCCCTTAACTGCCAAAGGCAGTGTGCAAAATGGGAGGGGAGCTGCGAGATCCATGAGAGAGAGAGGAAATTAATAAATTCCCCTAGCATCTCTCTCTTAAACACAATAATCGTGTTTGACTAAATCATAGCCATAGGATTTAATCAATGGCTGAGGCATTGGCAGCAAAAATGGTAGATCTGACTTTCGCCAGACGCCGTTCGAACGAATTCCATGTCGTTCGAATGACCTGATAAAATTTCTAATTTCCTTTTATCATCTAATCTTCTCAATTTTCTCATATTTTCCCAACATAACATCCAAAATCTTAAGACGACCATCATAGCTTATAATCACATATTCTATAATTCATACAAAATCCAATGTATTCTCCTCAACTATACTTCATACCTCAATGTATGTAACCCATATGTATTATTTAATTAAATAATTTATCGAGGAGGGATATTACATATTTTCAAAATGAAACTCGTGGAAATTTTCAAAAACCCCAGAGGTACGTAGGCAGCCCATACACCATACATGTGTCTGCTCCCCATCTTTTTCACAAAATGCTATTCCTTTCTAACATTCGAGAATGGCAATCCATTTTATCATTTACGTTAATAAAAGGATTATGTATGCCTTAGTGATTGGTATAGATAATTCAAATGCAAAACTCATCAAGAGGCACAACAAAATATGATCAAAATCCATTTTTATTTCTGAATAAGGAATATAATGTTGTTACATGAAGTATCAGCGAAGGGAGTTAAACAAACCAACCCCTTAGACTGACCAAACTATTCTTTAAACATAACTAACCCTCACTAAGCAACACCAAAAATTATTCAAAACACCAAAATAAAAAACACCAAAATTACCATAGCTTCACAAAAAAAATCACCTAAGCTTCACAAACATTGCCTTCAACTGCCCGTCGGCCCCCACCTCATCGTCATTTCCATCCTCCGGAGGTCCCCAAGTCTCCCACTCCTGGTTAACACTCTGTATGCGCTCTATGGAGATGTACGCCCTAACAAGCCTGGAAAAAACCACAACACCTTCCTCCATGGTGTCGAAAGTAATAAACCACCTTTGACCGGTCTCATTCGCTATGATTTTCTTTACTATCGCTTCCATAACCACTTCAGGTAGTACCCAAACACATGCCAGGCCCCTCCCACAGATTAAGATGGTCGAATAGATGACTAACGGTGCTACCACAAGGTGCACAGCATCATCCTCAGTGATTCAGTCAAATCCTCCATCGGGAAAAAGTTTGTTATGCGAGGGGCATAATTTGTTCCCATCCGACTTGGCGTAGAAGACTCCAAGGAAAATAAAAGGAAGTATGCCAAAGGCCCACCAACTACACGTACCAGTACTCTCCAAGTATCAAGATAGGTTGTAAGTCTCCCCACTATGGCACTGACTAGCAAAGACACCGGGATTCGTGCTCTACAAACTAGTTAACCCAATTCTTTACAGATGGGCTGAAACTAAAGAAAAACCGGACAAAAAAATTGTCCCAGGCCGACAAGGGGTACTCAGGAAGGGCCTCCAAACGAAACCTATCTACAATACACATGAACAACATTACCAAGCTACCCTCAGAAAGTTGAAACGACACTCTATCCAAGCATCCAGGCCGTTTAGGGTCTCAGCCAGCACCACCGTCGTAGGATTATGACGGTACGACCTCCATGCCATGATCCCAGCCACTTAGGGATCCTCAATCAAGTCCCCCATTACCATCAAAAGCCTCGCAGTAAGGTCCAAGGCAACAGATCTGACAAATCCAGCATCCTCAAAACCCCTCAAGCGCACTAAATACATAACCTCCTCAAGACAAATAGTCCCTCCAATAACCAATGGTCAAGCCATCGAAGGAGAAATATGAAGTAACTCTACCAGAAATGTTGGGGGAGAACGGGAAAAATCGGGCATAGCAGTCACCACACTGGGTTGACTCCCAACACAGTTGATAATTCTTTATAGGTAGGACAAAACGGAACACATGGTCCTTAGGGTACCGAAACTATACCGCCGCTGCTAACACGTTTCGGTCTATGCCTCGGTTATGCCATAGAGAAACTCGGCACATGTTAAAAGCATCGTAGTCCACATTGTATATGCACATGGCCTCCAAACCATCAAGGTAAGTAGCAAATACTTCACACATAGGAAGAGCTATTTAAGAATAAGAAATATGGAGTAAGAAGAGAAATGTGAGTATTGGTGGAGAAAGCCCATCATATACCCCTCTTTTTATACTCAAAACCCTAGCAAAAGATAAGAACTCTGGAAACCTGATTAATTTTCAACCCCACATGAGTACTCTGATGTGCAGGAAAGTGCAATAAAATCCTAGGGACAATTTGACTTGACCCCATGCTGATAGGAAGGTCAAGGGTTATGTCGATCGACATCCCTCTAATTTTGAAAAATTCCATCTTTCCTCTTCTATCAAAATCAATTTCCAAAAATCCTTATTTTGAAAATTTTCTCCTGGGTCATTCCTTTTCAATTACTCATTTTCTCTATTTTATTCTCCTAAAATCAGTTTCATTCTCAAAATAAATTCTTACTCGAAAAACTTTCAAGTGAGTTAATTACTTTTACTCCCTTTTTCTAAAATAATAATAATAATAAACATTTTGCATTCCAATTACATACTTATCTCTATCTTTGCATAAAATAAACAATCTCAATAGAAAATTAAAAGTGTATATAGGATAAGTGACTAAATCAAGAAGAAATGCCAAAAAAAGAAAAGGCATATTTTTCATATATATTTTCCTTCACTTGGCAGCATTTTGTAGATGAAAAGGAAAAATAGGAAAAACAAAAACAAAGGGGCTTCTTGATATAATCTGACATGGAGTCCATCCAGTCGTTGATGTCTATCAACTAGGTGGTTGGCATCTCAACATACTACAGAATAGAAGCAACGAAAAAGGTAAATCAGTTAATAAAGAAGCAAATAAAAATCAACAAAACAAGACAAGGAAGAAAAATAAACCTCAGGATGAAGGGCCTCATCCGTATGCCCCATAAACCCAGACACCAACGCATTAGGACAGTGTGGCATGCTTAGTGACTCCCCATTACTCATTCGAAAATTATAGGAAGGAGGAGTAACCTAAATGATTGGATCCTCCTCTGCCACCGTCGACGTGCCACCACTTGTGTTGTGGGCGGATCCCACTTCTGCACTAGTACCCCTGTCCGAAGCCATGGAGGGTGGAGTAATGTTCTCCATATCATAGATTTAGGAGGGCATTATCCAGCTCATCACAAAATCTAGATAATCATAGCTCACCACTATATGAGTATAGTATGTATAGGGCTCTCCGATCATCAACACCGCCCAGACATTCATCTGACATCTCCCTCACCCGACTCATGTACATAGGGGCATCGACGATGGGACCGCCACCTCCTCCTCCATAATCTGCCTCACCACCCTCTTCCCTAGGTACCAGACGTACCCAAAATCATGCGCAATCAACCGTCCCATCTGCGCATGTAGTCCCATTACCCTAGTATCCCGTGGAGTCATACCCTAGGGGTAGGAGGTCACCTGTGATCCCTAATAGATAATCAATATCTACTCAAGAAATGAATATGCCAGAAAGAACTCAGAAAAGAATGAACAATAAGCTGGTTGCTCGTGAGGGCATTCAGAGCTCGTCGCACGTCGGCTAAGGACAAAGACTGATTCGACCGCCAGTTTGACTTTCACCACCGGAACATCTAGGAGAAGTCCCCCAAATCCTCATCCTTTAAGTCTATCAACCCCGCATTATGCCCAATCACCTCATAAAACCACATATCCAAAAGACATGAATCAGAAAACAAGAAGCAAAAGAAGAATGCAAGGAAATGCACACAAAAGAAAAAATAAGTCTAAAGTTGCCTCCAAAAGATACGTGGCCCCCGTAAAAGTCTGTTAGTAGCACCGAATGAAAATATCCAAAGAAGAATAAAGGGATGCCAAGTTTAGGCTCCACTATTCATACAGCTGGACATCGAAAATCGTCCTAAATACGATAAGAACCAAAAATGGATGACGTCACCACTAGTCGCCACCAAAAAGCCACCCAGAAAAAGAAAAATAAGTAGACGGGCTTTCTGCCTCACATGTCGCCCATTGGTCATGTACAACCTCCTTTCTAAAAGTGTCTCCTTCAAAGAAAATATGCGGATAGAATTCCCATACATGATCCTACCCATGTCCCCTAACGCCGCCTGCACCGCCTCTTGTGTCACCCGCAATGTGCGGTTCGCCACTATTTTAAATCCCTTAAATCAACCCCCTTCAACTGCTGAATGTATATGGGAGTGATGGTCATCTCCCTGAAGCCAAGATGAAAAGTGTGGGTAGTGTCCCTCCACTTCTCCCCCAGAGCACATAAAACCACAGTAGAATGCGGTGTCTCATCCAAAGCCTGTGTAAAAATGGCCAAAACCAACATAAGAAACCATCCAGTGCACCATAGCAGGGAGATTCTCCTAAACCACCTTCAGCCCCATCGTCCCCCGATACTGAATGCCCGAAGGAGCAATGTCAATCTGCAAAAGAAGAAGAAGAAGAAGAAGAAGAAGAAGAAGAAGAAGAAGAAGAAGAAGAAGAAGAAGAAGAAGAAGAAGAAGAAGAAGAAGAAGAAGAAGAAAAACCCTTCAATAGAACAAAGAAGAAAGAGAAAAAATAAAATGGAATACCAAAGGTCACCAACTTACAGAGCCACTAGGGTTCTTCACCCTAAACGAACGGTGGCATGCCAACTCACATAATAGGATACGCTCATCAGCTACAGGCTCGAACAAATCAAAAGCATTTTCGTTTCCCAAAGTAAGGGGCACCCTAGACTGCTATTTCAAGCCAGCCCAGTCAATAACGGCCAGCCACTCAGTTTTGTATCCCTCATTTAAATAGCCAACCATTTAATGTCTTGGAGCCAAAAAGGACTTAGGAATAGTTTTTAGAGAGAGAAATAATAAGATTCAAACACTTGAAGGTGTGAAAAATAGGGACAATTTTCCACCTTTTTATAGAAGGCTGAGGGGCATACTGATCGGTAACCCCTTGACCATACCGATCGAAAACTGCCTTTTCCTCTTCCTAAGGAATCCCAAGATTCTGTACCCCTGTCGATTGAGATCCTCCTAAGATAGCCTATCAGTACCTCCTTTCAAATATTGTACAAAAAATGCTAAAAAGATCTAGAAAAATCCAAAAATTACCCAAAAAATTCCCACAATTCCCTGAAAATTATGGAACATCATTTTCCTCAATAAAATCATTTTTTGGAAGCACTAAACCTCTTAAAAACTCTCAAAATACCCAACAAGATCAATCTTACACACCTATCCTCAACATATCCACAATGGAACCAGTGATGCACTTGTATCCAAGTATACTACAATTCCCCAATCGAAACCTCAAAACTAAAACATCCCCTAGTGGAGTTTTAAGAAAACACAATCCCTAATAAAACCGCAAGTACACTTGCACCCTAAAGGTAACTTAAACTCCCCAGAAGAGAAATCCTACATGCTACAAATTTAGGTCCTCAGAATTGACCTCGGCCCGCAGAATTGGTCATTACAACTTTAGGCCCTCAGAATTGACCTCGGCCTACAAAATTGATCGGTACAACTTTAGGCCCTCAGAATTGACCTCATCCCTCTGAATTGGTCACTACAACTTAAGGTCCTCAGAATTGACCTCAACCCTCAGAATTGGTCATTACAACTTAAGGTCCTCAGAATTGTCCTTGGCCCTCATAATTAGTCATCCCAACTCAAGGTCCTCAGAATTAACCTCGGTTGTCATAATTGGTCGATAAAGCTTGAGGTCCTCAAAATTACACCGACCCTTAGAATTGGTCGCTACAACTTTAGGTCCTCAAAATTGATCTCGACCCTCAGAATTGGTCATCCTAACTCAAGGTCCTCAGAATTAATCTTGACTCTTATAATTGGTCGCTATAGCTTAAGGCCCTCAGAATTGGTCGCTACAACTTTAGGTCCTCAGAATTGACCTCGACCCTCAGAATTGGTTGCTACAACTTAAGGTCCTTGAAATTAACCTCGACCCTTGGAATTGGTCGCTACAAATTAGGTTCCTCAGAATTAACCTCGACCCTCATAATTGGTCTCTATAACTTAAGGTCCTCGGAATTCACCTCGGCCCTCAACCCGCTAAATCAGTCACACCCAACATCACTTTAAGTCCTCAAAATCAACCTCTACCCACTGATTGGTCTCCCTAGCCCTTAGAACCAATCTTAACACATCTTCGACCCGTAAAATAGGTCATCATTATTTCCATAGGCCCTCATAATCGACCTCAACCCGTTGAATCGGTCACCTTCATCTTCTTAAGTCCTCAGAACTAACCTCGACCCTCTGAATCGGTCAACATTATACTCTCGGTCCATAGAATTGACCTAAAATCCTCTTCCCCATTATCGATGTGGTGTCTATATTTCGACAGCCTTCACTTATTCTATATTTTCCCCCATCGAGGGGCTCTGTGTAGATACCCCATCCAATGACCCCATAAGCTCTTCCTTAGGTCCCAATCACTCACTCGTTCACCACAAACCCTACTCCAAGTACCGATCTAGAGGCTATCGAGCACTCCCAAGCCTCATTTAACCCTGGTAAAATTTCTCATCTAAGCAGAAGCTCAATGAATCTTCTAAGGGCTCTGAATCGCCTTTTGAAGGGTCTGTCATGTGTTTGAAACGGCCTTATGGTTCGCATGAACGGTCCATTTTACTATTGAAAACTAATCTAGAGGCTATAAGGCGCTCCTAGGCCCCGTTTGACTTGGCTCAGCTTCCTCACCTGAGAGAAAGCTCAATGAATCTTCAAAGGGCACTTAATACACTTTGTAATGGTTTGCCTCGCGTGCAAATTGGCCTTACATTTCGAACAAATGGTCCGTTTTACCCCAAAAACTGATATGGAGGTCACCAGGTACTCTAGGTCCCCGTTTGACCCCTATCAACTTTTATCTTAAGCGGAACTGAATGAATCTTTAAAGGGGTCTGAATACCCTATTCAACCCACCCCTTGCATAAATCAGCCTTATTGTACCAACGAATGACCCATTTTATTCTAAAGGGTCACGAGGCGCTTTCGGGTCCCGTTTGACCTAGGTCAACTCTCTGAATTGAACTAAGATGAATCAGATCTCAAAGGGAACTGGATATCTTTTCCAATGGTCCATCCCATGTGCAAATCAGCCTTATGATTCAGACGAACAATCCATTTTCCTCTAACACTACACCAAAAACAGCAATTTGGCACACCCTGATATTAAAAATCTGGCACAATTTTAAACAGTGCCAGTTTCTGGCACGGTTTAAGGACAATCTGGCACACTTTAAAATCGTGCCAAATTTTGGCACTATTTTAAAGTGTGCCAAAATTGAGTACCCTTATTAAAATATAAAAGACCCAAAAAAAATTATTATGTTTAGTTTCCTTCCTCTCTTTCCTATTTCATCTTTCAATCTCCCGCTCCCCGACTCCCTGACTCCCTCCCTCCCCTCACCCGCTTATTGGCTTTATCTGCTCCGTCCGGTAAGGCTACACTCTATCTACTGTGGCAAGGCCACACTCTCTCTCCCCCCAACCGCTTACCAGCTTCAGCCGATCCGTCCATCGGCTCCATCTACCGAAATTCTGCAGCCGCTCCGTCCACACTCTCTCTATTCAAGCTATTTTGTGGCGGTTCAGTGGTGACCTGAGGCGATTCAGTGGTGGAGGTTCTTTTCTTCGATCGTTCATCTTCTTTTTTTTAGGATGGTATTTTTTTTTTCCATTCCTAATTTCTACATTACAATTTCTTCTTGCAATGATCTTCTTTTCTATATCTTTGCCAAAATCTTTTCAATTTCCTGGACCCATTTAAGTCCATGTAGTTGTTATGACTGATAGGGTTTTTCTTTTGTAAAAGAAATTCATGGCTGCAAAGATTAAATTGTTGCTAAGATTTGAATAATTTATGCTAGGATTCCAATAATTTTAGCAGGGTAACTATTTGGCTAAGTTTTTTTGATATTTTCTGGCTTTATTTGGCTAAGTTACATTCAAGCCGTCCAGCCGCTCCGTCATGTATTTTGTCCTGGTTTAATGTATTTTGTCCTGGGTGATATGATTTTAACAATTTCTTGAGTTTTATTACAAATTCATGTTTATTACACATCTATATTAAATATAGTTTATGTATATATATATATATATATATATATATATATATATATATATATATATATATATTAATTATACGTTTATGGGTAGTTCTATGTAATAAGGTTAATATCAGAAAGGGAAATGATCAATTAGGCTAGACCAAGGTGGATGGAAATGTCTACATGTTTCATTTGGTAGTCAACATATAGACTTTATTAACTTTTTTTTCATGGTTGTTGTGTGGTTTCTCTGTGCGTTTATGTGTATATGCCAATGATAGAGTTATGTGAAAATTTTAAACATGATCAAAAGGGAACTTATATTTTCAATGGTCCTTTTTATTTTTAGTCCAAGAACTGTAATTTGGAAATTATTGAGTAATATTGTGAGAAATTGCGTAAAAGGGGGAGATTGATTAGACACCATTCGACTTTTTTTCGTTCCTACACATCTCCCGCTCGTTCCTCGTTCTCACTTTTAGTCTCACGCTCGTTCCTCTTAAACCCTTTGTATTTTTATTCAAAACACTTGTTCAGATGGGGAAATCTTGGAAACATAGTTTGTTCTTGCAAAGAATGATTAAAATGTTAGTCGTTCAGATGGGTAAATCTTCGAAACACGGTTTGGTCTTCATTTTTCTTTATTTTTTTTCTACTTTAATGTATTAAAATGTGAGGGATTTTCGAGATGCATAGTTTGTTTTGTTTTTTGTAATGAATGATTACTTTTTTATGGCAATGTTGGTTCCTAATTTGATGATACTCGTTACAGAGTTTCATTTGATGAGTTAAGAGACAATTAATGTATATGAGAAGTAATATGTTAGTATATGAATGATAATTTTCGAAACTGCTAAGTTTATTATAGATAAATAGTGAATACAAACTCAATTTATCGTTTTGTGATGAATAGTTGCATTTTTTTGAGTATTTTATTGCTTATTTGGTGATAATGATTTGTTTTACAACCAATTTGGTTCGTAGATTCCGTGTGAAGTTCATATGTAATTTTCCAATCTACCCTTGTTTTCTTTTCTTCCTTCATATAAATTTTGTTATCCATTTATGTTTTAATTTTTAGTTGCTCGTCTGCATTCTTTCAACTGTTGATAACACGAAACTTACAACAAAGGTAGGTTCTTACTGTTCATATTTTTAATGTCTTTTTTTGTTATTGTATTGCCTTGTAAAAGGAATACTTCTATTATTTTTATCTTTTGAGGTCTCAATGCTCCATTTTCGGTCATCATTCGCGAACGTCAAGCAGTTTTAAAGGATCTTGTGATGGATAAGGTTTATACTCTTTTTGTGCCTTCTGTCTCAATGATATTCAATTATATATGAACTTCAAGTAACATTTAAAATGAGTTGTCTTTTTCATGTATAAAGTTAATGTTTTGTCCGTTCATTAGTTGCACTTAATTTGAAAAATGTTCAACACGACGTGAAATAGGATGTAAGTATGTATCTAACTCTTGACAACATATCATAGTTATTAACTTTGTGAAGGAAAAGAAACAAGAAATAGAGAGAGAGAGAGACACACATGACTGGGTGAAAGTGGAGTTGAACAAAATAAGAAAAATATTGGTGTCTTTATAATTGTATGTGGATTATATTGAGCTATTTCATCTTTTGGTGATTCCAGGGCATCTTCTACGTAATTATAACATCTGCGATTTATACGTAATGATTAGTTTTTATTCATATTGAATTTCAGTTAAATCTAGAAGGATGGTTGCTGAATGAGGATACGTGGTTGTTGAATGAATATACATGGTTATTATTAAAGGTACTTTCAAATACTGACGAGTATCACTTCTAGCATCATTCAAAAATTCCCATTATTGTCTTTTGTCAAATAGTGATATGCGGAATTATGTACTAGATGAGAGCATCCTTTTTGCTTTTGTTACTAGTTCAAATACTGGCAATCCACTCCCATGTTGCAGTAACAACCATAAGCTTGCATCGTGTTTCTCCCAAGTTAACAAGTTCCTGTCCATTCAGGGTGATGGAATGGGAGTTATCGAATCACCAAAGTTGTCCATTCAAGGCCCCGCTTCAGATGGTCTATTATTCACACAATTGGACCGCTACACTTATATTCCTTCACATTTTGTCTAAAACACTCGAACTATAATTTATGAATAGTTTTTATTTTGATTTTAGATTATAATAATGGATTATATCCCTGGCATTAAGATTTGTTGTATACAAGCCTTAGATCAATTAGGCGTCGATCATAAAAACTAATTATCCCTGCCATATTTTTCTTTATTGAATCTTGTGTGAGATGTGATTTAGTTAACAACAACCTCGTTTGAACTTTGAACCTATAAAACAAGTCTTTTATCTCCTTCCATCTCGCTGGTTTTCATCTCTCTTTTTAATAATTCTTAATTATTCTGCAAGGACAAATCATGTTTCACTATATTTTGGGTTTTAATCAGTTCCATGAGCCCATTCCTCACAATCTTCCTTCCTGCTCTCGTCCATCCACATAAGCCTACAGCAGTTCTCCAATGTGATCTATAAATTTAATTGTATGGTACATATTGTAACTTCCTTCTCTTTCCTACATCTACCTCTCCCTGACCTGCTAAAGCGGGAGCATTTTGACTTATATATTGTGTAGACAAAAATATATGATATAATCGTTTTACTATCGTATCATATCGTAGTTTTTTTGTTATATCCTCACATCCGTAACAGAGATAGTATGCGTATCCATGCTCTCCCTCCTCCCATAGGACACATGCGTGTATCAGTAGGTTCCTCAGAGAGGGGAAATGGGACAGTTAATTGAGTTATTGAACAAGAAGGAATTTGTCCATCATCAATAGAGGGCACCAACCCCTTCTTGAGGGATAATGGAGGGAAGGGGGCTGTAAGGGTTCAAGGGAACTAAAAATTTTGAACTCATGAATAAATTGTGATTATCCCATGTTAGGTTTAGGTAGGAAGTCATAATCAAGTCAATGGAATCCGTAAATAACAAATAAAAAGTTTGTAAGATTCGAAATTTATTGAAGTGATATTAGGCGTTAAAAGGGGGTGAATTGGGTTTAGGGTCTTCATCTCCCCTTCCTCTTAGGGTGAGACCCAGATTATTAGGACCCCCAAAGATGATATTGTGCAGGGCATATACAACCTTGAGTTTGCTATAGACTTTATTCGAAAATTATGCATGATTTTTTTGTTCACCTATGAATTTTTTTGTTTGGCAAAAAACTAAGCGGAATTCATTAAATTAAGATAATTTATAAGGGATCTTTCTCTGACTTTTTATTATCTTACTGAAGAGGATGCCATCTATGCACTCTCCCTTTGGAGAAAAATATTGGGAAACTGGCAGGTATATATGATGGAAGTGTTATGCTACTGAAATCTATATCTTCCAAATGATGAAGTAAAGTCAATTTTGAATAGGTTTTAATTTTATTCCTTCTTGCTTGTGAATAGGTTTTCTAAGTGGGAACCGTTGCAAAACTTGGAGCCACTCTCGCAACATACCCCTTGTTGGTTGTCAAGGTAAAATCATGTCTATCTTTCTTTATAGATAAAAATTATGACAATCCTAGTAAAAAGATAACACGTGAAACTAATAAAGATGATAATAAAGAATCATATATAATCATAACATACTCCCCCCCCCCCCCCTCTTAAGTTCATAATAACATCCTATCCAAATATACGAAACAGTGCTTCCTGTGTCCATGTAATAAGATAACTATCTTATGTGTCTAGGTCACCAATAGGCCAGGACATCGATTCCAAATGACAACTAAAAACTCAAGTTACCTCGCATCTTTTTCATTCTTTTTGACTCTGTATGAACAATGCCTAGGGGGTTGTGCAAGCTGCTGCTATGTGGTGCTAAAATAGGTCGACGACCATTTAAAACAAGTGGAAACAATAAGACCTTTTAAAACTGTGGAGATGGTGGAGTTATGGTTGTAGGCTGCCCTCCTCTTCACTGATTCATTTCAAAGGTATAACTAAAACTATTTTGATATAATACTTTTTTTCATTTCTCTCTGAGTTCAATTAATCATTTGGCAATATATATGCTGATATATGTTCGGTTGATACATTTCTTTCTGAGTTCAATTATGGTTGTAGGTTGCCCGAAGCACTCTTCCCTTTTTAAGGCAATATTCAGCTTTGCCTTTGCCTCATATAAGTCACTTCTAGTGCTTTAATTAGGATCAAGCCCAAAAGAATTTTCTTTGATAATCACCTGGTCTTCCAAATCCTTAACATTCTGGAAAATATTTTTAAAATGATTGGTGTTCCACTCCTTAAGTCATCCTTTGAGTCTTTCGAGTTTTTGAGCAAACCAATTCATTGGGGAAGCAACCAACAAGACTGACCAAGACTCTTTCACAACAGTATGAACGTTATAATCCACACACCACATGTTGAGGAAGTTGAATGATTTGGGGGAAGTTTTGATTGAGAGTAAGAAAGGATAATGATCAGAGGAATTTTTATGCAAATGAGTGATGTATGATTTGGGAAAGTCAATCAACCATTGAAAGTTTGCAATCCCCCTGTCCAATCTGCTGAAAGTTTGTCAATCACCCTATTATTTGTCAAAGTAAACCTTGAAATCTTGCCATTGAACCTGAGAATCCAAGATCTACTAAATCACTATAAGAGATCATGCCATTGAAATCTTGACTAACATTTAAATCTAGATCACTACCCCCCAGTTTTTCCCTCTCCAGTAACAAGGGTTGATAATGAATTTGAGAATCTTGGTCTTCAAGACTAGCCCATAGAGATCTCCTATCTCCAGTAGTTCAATTTGTATAAATAATAGCAGTGAACATTGTTTTTTAATATATTGCCAGTTTATTTGAATACACAGATAATGATCTTCATCTCTAACCACTGAGATAACAATCTCACTAGTCCTTAAGAACCATATCTTATTGGATCAAAAGGAATTTTCTTTGATTTCTTAGATGGCTTAGATTTCTTGAAGTTTTCTGTGGAGTTTGATGGCCACTATTTTGTGCTAGACTTTTTTCATATGATGCAGTTAGACTCGGAGACAGGTATGCAGCAACCCATTGCTTGAATTGACGAATCAGGGAACTATTTTTTCCCAAAAATCTTTTCTGAACTTAGAGTTGGAGACAGTTATGCAGCAATCGACCTTTTAGTGTAGCATCCTTTGACTTAGTAGCACCCATGGTTCATTTTGTATTGATGTTTATGTATACATCTTTAAATTTTCCCAAGTGAAAGACTTAAAATTTCCCTACAATTTCTCACTTGAAATGTTTTTCCATTGTAGGTTGGTTCAATAATAGGCAAGGGTGGGAAAACTATTAAGAATCTGCAGACGAGATCAGGGTCACAAATTCAGGTAGTTGATATCATATTACCTTGCTCTGACTTCTATAAAAGAATGTAGTATACAATAAAAGAATTCTCAATGAATGCAATAAAAGTTACGGCATTTTTTTATCGGTTATAATAGAATGAGCGAACCCCGTTGAAGACTTATGAGTGTCTTAGGAACATAAGGATACCAAATGAGGACAATTTGCCATAATATTTGGCAAATCAACTATATTATTCATCAATTTGCCATAATTCACCTACCTTAATTTCTATTTTTTTTCATAATGATGATGACTTATACATTTCTTCTTTAATTACATTTAACATGCATATCTTGAGAATATGACGATAATTTGAAAATATATAGATTATGCTTAAAAACTAGCCATTAAAGGGTGAAAACTCAAACCAGCCCCCAAACGACCCCGTAGGAGGCACGAACACCTCGCACGGGACAAATGTAACTTGTATGAACTGACCCCGTAGTCCCGGGTCTCCCGATTTGAGAGTATGATGATAATTTGTAAAAATCACACTTAGACTTAAAAACAAGCCGTTAAAGGGAGAAAACCCAAACCAGCCCCCAAACGACTCCGTAGGTGGCACAAACACCTCGCACGGAACCAATGCAACTTGCAGAAATTGACCACGTAGTCTCGGGTCTCCCGGCTTGAGAGTATGACGATAATTTTCAAAAATCACACTTAAGACTTAAAAATAAGTCGTTAAAGGGTGAAAATCCAAACCAGTCCCCAAACGACTCCGTAGGGGGAACGAACACCTCGTACAGAACCAATGTAACTTCTAGGATCTGACCGCGTAGTCCCGGGTCTCCCGGTTTGAGAGTATGAAGATAATTTATAAAAATCACACGTAAGACTTAAAAACAAGCCGTTAAAGGGTGAAAACCCAAACCAACCCCCAAACGACCCCGTAGGAGGCACGAACACCTCGCACGAGACAAATGTGACTTGTAGGAACGGACCGCGTAGTCCCGGGTCTCCCGATTTGAGAGTATGATGATAATTTGTAAAAATCACACTTGGACTTAAAAACAAGTCGTTAAAGGGTGAAAACCCAAACCATCCCCCAAACGACTCCGTAGGAGGCACGAACACCTCGCACGGAACCAATGTAACTTGCAGGAACTGACCGCGTAGTCTCGGGTCTCTCGGTTTGAGAGTAAGACGATAATTTGCAAAAATCACACTTAAGACTTAAAAACAAGCCGTTAAAGGGTGAAAACCCAAACCAGCCCCCAAACGACCCCGAAAGAGGCACGAACACCTCGCACGGGACAAATGTAACTTGTAGGAACTGACCGTGTAGTCCCGGGTCTCCCGGTTTGAGAGTATGATGATAATTTTTAAAAATCACACTTAGACTTAAAAACAAGCCGTTAAAGGGTGAAAACCCAAACCAGCCACCAAACGACTCCGTAGGAGGCACGAACACCTCGCACGGAGCCAATGTAACTTGCAGGAACTGATCGCGTAGTCTCGGGTCTCTCGGTTCGAGAGTATGACGATAATTTGTAAAAATCACACTTAGACTTAAATACAAGCCATTAAAGGGTGAAAACCCAAACCAGCCCCCAAACGACCCCGTAGGAGGCACGGAGACCTCGCACGGGAATAATGTAACTTATAGGAACTGACCGGGTTGTCCCGGGTCTCCCGGTTTAAGAGTATGATGATAATTTACAAAAATCACACTTAAGACTTAAAAACAAGCTGTTAAAGGGAGAAAACCCAAACCAGCCCCCAAACGACCCCGTATGGGGCACGAACACCTCGTACAGGACCAATGTAACTTGTAGGAACTTACCGCATAGTCCCGGGTCTCCCGGTTTGAGAGTATGATGATAATTTGCAAAAATCACACTTAAGACTTAAAAACAAGCCGTTAAAGGGTGAAAGACCAAACCTGCCCCAAAACGACCCCGTAGGGGGCACGAACACCTCATACAGGACCAATGTAACTTGTAGGAACTGACCGCGTAGTCCTGGGTATCCAAGTTTGAGAGTATGATGATAATTTGTAAAAATCACACTTAAGACTTAAAACAAGCCGTTAATGGGTGAAAACCCAAACCAGCCCCCAAATGACCCCGTAGGAGGCACGATCACCTCGCACGGGACAAATGTAACTTGTAGGAACTGACCGCGTAGTCCCGAGTTTCCCGATTTGAGAGTATGATGATAATTTGTAAAAATCACACTTAGACTTAAAAACAATCCGTTAAAGGGTGAAAACCCAAACCATCCCCCAAACGACTCCATATGAGGCACAAACACCTCGCACGGAACCAATATAACTTGCAGGAACTGACCGCATAGTCTCGGGTCTCCCGGTTTAAGAGTATGACGATAATTTACAAAAATCACACTTAGACTTGAATACAAGCCATTAAAGGGTGAAAACCCAAACCAACCCCCAAACGACCCCGTAGGAAGCACGAAGACCTCGCACGGGACTAATGTAACTTGTAGGAACTGACCGCGTTGTCCCGGGTCTCCCGGTTTGAGAGTATGATGATAATTTACAAAAATCACACTTAAGACTTAAAAACAATCCGTTAAAGGGTGAAAACCCAAACCAGTCCCCAAACGACCCCGTATGGGGCACGAACACCTCAAACAGGACCAATGTAACTTGTAGGAACTAACCGCGTAGTCCCGCGTCTCCCGGTTTGAGAGTATGACGATAATTTGCAAAAATCACACTTAAGACTTAAAAACAAGCCGTTAAAGGGTGAAAACCCAAACCCACCCCCAAACGATCCCGTAGGAGGCACGAACACCTCGCACGGGACAAATGTAACTTGTAGGAACTGGCCGCGTAGTCCCGGGTCTCCCGGTTTGAGAGTATGATGATAATTTGTAAAAATCACACTTAACTTAAAAATAAGCCGTTAAAAGGTGAAAACCCAAACCAGCCACCAAACGACCCCGTAGGAGGCACGAACACCTCGCACGGGACCAATGTAACTTGCAGGAACTGACCGCGTATTCCCGGGTCTCCCGGTTTGAGAGTACGACGATAATTTGCACTCATATATGTAATTTTTTAGTTTGAGTAAAAAAAATTGTAAATTATTGGGTTACTAATATCGTATCTTTTTTGTATCCTTTTTTTTTTGCAGGATAACAGTTCATCGTTGGTATTTATTCACGTGGAACACACAGAGAACTCAATAGTTTATACAACAAGGGATTTATTCATGATTTCATTTCTTTGTGTCATGGCCGTGTGGTCTTTTGTTGTTTTATTGTTGACTTTTATGGCCGTGCGGGCTTTTGTAAGTTAATTGTTATATTTTGTGGCCGTGCGGGCTTTATGTTAGGCAAGTTTTGTATTAATAAGTTTTGGAATGTCCAGAAAGTAGAGGAAACTCTGCCCAATTTTTTTTGGGCCTGTGAACTGTTAAAGACTTGTAATATTTTGAAGTTTGTATACACATTAGTTTATTAACAACGCGCAATATTATTAATTTATGAATTTTGTGCTTTCAAATAATTAAAAAAAATTAATAAAAAATTTGGCACTGTTCAAAACCGTGGCAAAAGTGTATCATATTTGGCACGGTTTTGAATTGTGCCAAATTTTTTTAAACTGTGTTGAATTTGGCACAGTTAAAAACTGTGCCAAAAGTGTGCCAGAAATACCAAAATTCTGGCACGGTTTAAAAGTGTGCCAGAAGTGTTCCCGTTTGGCTGAATCTGGCACAGTTAAAAACTGTGCCAAAAGTGTGCCCGAAATATTAAATTTTGGCACGGTTTAAAAGTGTGCCAGAAGTGTTCCTGTTTGGCTGAATCTGGCACACTTTTAAGCCGTGCCAGAAAAAAATTGCCATTTTGAAACACCTGATTCTGGCAGAGTTCAAAACCGTTCCAGATTTCATCTGGCACAGTTTTAAACCGTTCCAGATTCCTGTTTTTGGTGTAGTGTAAGAATTTCCTGTCTAAAGAACAACAGGCGCTTTTATGCCCCATTTGACCTCGCTCAACTCCCAAACTCAGGGGTGCCTCAATGGATTCTTAAAGGTCTCTAAATACCCTTTCTATTGGTCTACCCCATGTGCGATTCTGACTTACAATTCACATTTTACGACCATATTTTTGAAAAACCTATCGCAGACTACCAAATGGCACCCCAGGACCCTCCCTATCGGTAGTGTGTCTGGGGTCAAGGACCATGTCAATCATTATCCCCTTGTCCCTATAAATAGTGGCCATGACCTCACCTTCAAATTCAAACCTAAACATCTCTCTCAAAAATTCAAAGAACATTAAGTCGAATCTAGAGTCGTTCCCCTCTTGAAAAGTCCCTTTCCCACATTCCTTCCATCCTTTTCGTAATCCTTTTAGTAAGTTCTCACCCCTATCCTCAAACCACCATCATCTCATCGTGAGATCAGCACATCTACAATCAATATACACACCAAGTCTTCATAAGGAGATTCAATTCTCCACCCTCGTCTTTAAGTTCTCTTATTTTAGCATTAGTCACATTATTTTCACTTTGGTGCTTTATTTCATGGCATCATATACCATAATTTCAAACCTTTATTATTAGTATTTGCACATACTTTATTTTCATAAAAAAACCAAAAACAAGAAAAAGAGGGTTTACTTGTAAATTCCAAACGGGGAATTCTCATCACATTTTCCCACACTAAAACACCTTTTTTCTACACACACATATAAGAAAAGTTCTCGGTTGGATTTATGGGTTAAATCCAACCTCGTGTTATCTTCGAACTACTTGAACTTTAAAGCCCCTTGGGCTGCGTATGCGTCTTACGTAAACCCCTAGACTCAAGTCCTCCCTTATACATATTTGTTACCTTATTCTTATCATATATTCTTAATGTATTTTATGTTCTTGCTTTCTAGTGTCTTTTCTGAAATACGCATTCTATCTTCTATAATGACTTGTGAATCGGCAAACCTTACATGATGCTTTGAATTACTATTTTGGGAACACTCCTAAGGATGACCTCACTCTGCCTTTGTCCATGACAGGAGTTGAGTAATTCCATTCTCTATTTATATTATTCACACTAGCACACACATTATGGAGTTTAACAGGAGAAAATTAACACATACCCATGAGAGACTGAAAGGGCGGGATGGGTGCCTAACACCTTCCCATTCCGTAACTTAGTCCCCGAACCCTTGAACTACTTGGTTTTGCAAGCATCAGTTTTGTCCTTGAATTCGTTCTCTCGAGGCGTCAACATTTCTTTTGCATGTTTTGTGGAAAATAGGCTAGCGACTCTATTTGTACATATCACCCCACATTGATCACAATCGAGCACCCCGAGAAAGGACGTGATCCTGCGTGCACGCTGGAAGGGAAGGAAAGGGGGAGGAAGAGGACCCACCTCGAGAGACCCCCGACCCCAACCTCGTGATGGAAACAATTCCATCCCCAACCCATTTTCACCATTTTCCAAGGTTTTCCCTTCTACCCCAAGCATTTTCCAAGATTTTCCAAGCCTAAAACACCCATTTCAAGTCTAGCTGAAGAAGACATTAGGTAGAAGAAGACATTATTGGAGCTTTCTTGAAGAAGTTGGAGCTTTCAATTTTTTAGGAGCTTTCAAGTCATTCCCTTTAATTTCTCCATTCAAATCAAAGGTAGGGTTTTACTCGAAGTGTTTTCAAGATTAAAAGCTATTATGATGCATGCTACAAGGGTTTGTTTTTTAAATAATATTTTCTAGTATGTTTATTTAAAGTTTTCTTGCAAAAAAATGGGATTTTTGAGAAAACTAAGTATAAATTATATTTAATATGAGAAAATAACCACAAAAATGTATTTCAATGCTAAAAATCATATTTGGTTGCATATTTAAGGATTTCTAGATTTGAAATCCTCTCAAAAATGTGTAAAATGTTATAGTATATTAAAAAGGGCTTATAAACATGATATCTTGAATTAAAAATGGTTTTCTTGGTAAAATAAAGAAGTAGGAAATATTTACGCTAAATGTGTTGAAAAATCACGAGGAAATGACATTTAATACAACATATGTGTATGAGGATAAAATAGACATTTTGGTAAAAATGGTATTCATGTTGTTAAATGTATTTATTGAAAAGAAATATAAAATAATGGAATTTTCTTGGAGAAAAAGGATAAAGTGTGATTTTGAATATAAAATGATGATTTGTGATTCCATAATGGGAAAAATATGTTTTTCACAAGATTCGATAAAGGAAAGGTAAAAAAAAAGGTAATCTTAGTAAAATTAGAGGGTTCGAATGGTTGGACTTCCTTATTTGACCGTATCGGTCATTTTTGTAAAAAGTGGATGAACGAATGAAATGGCATGAAAATGGTGAAAGTAAAGGAATAATATGGACATTGATAAAAATATTAAAACACATTAATATGGACTCGGATGAGATCAGAAAATATTAAGAAGGTCCCGGAGCCCTAGGGTGAAAGACCCTAAATAACTAACCTGAGCATATGGTAGCATAGCAGACGAGGTAGAGCCTGTTAAAGTATGCGAATAATTGGATTCAACGAGTTTTCATAATACAGGGGCAATCATGGTATATTTCTTATTTATTAATCATTGTTGGATTCAACGATTTCTTCATTAATAAACCTTACTAATTAGCCTAACTACATAAAGTGGTCATTATTTTACAAATTAAAAGTGGTGGTTTAATCCTTATAAAATGGTTCAATTAAAGGGTATTTCTTAAATAATAGAATTGGACTTACCCCCTCCCCCTTTAACTCCTTGACTCAGTGTGGGTTGACCCAAAACCTAGGTCGGGGTATTACATGTAAACTGCATAAGCTTACAGAATGACCTTATACACACCACCATACATATAACAAGTTTAAATAAACAATTAAATCATATAACATAAGTAGGAATTATGGACTCTCGTAAGCCTGGACCCTCAATAATTCAATTAGCCCACCGCGGTTTATAGGTACCATCGCATCCCTTTAATTTTGCTCGAGTATAAAAAATCTTAAGTTGGATTCTCTAATTAAAATGAATCGACTACATCCAGTAGGATCCGCCATAGTTCAAATAATCGGAGAATCTCAGTTTAATATTTATTAGCAATATGCATATGTGCCATAAACACAACATCATAATACATGAATTCCAACAAAATGGTCTTAACTATACATTTATATATAAAATTAGAACCATAAACCATTCATAAGGTGTTCATTCACCTCGTCTTCTCAACTATATATTTTTGTCTCTCGGGTGGAGCTGAACTTGGTGGATTGGACATTAAACATGTCAATCCAACTAAATTATAATTTAATTCAAATCATAAGTATCATATTAGTATATTTATATAACTTTAAATGATTATACAACTACAACATAATTCCACTTAAGTAGAATTTCATGAAACTCGAGTAAAGATGATGTAAGGGTATCTATGTTGATAAAGTTATAAACATTCAACCATAGAAAACACTGTGTACGTAATTAGTAAATTAAACCAAACAATCATAAAACTATACTTATCAGTACATATAATCGTGGAACATGTACTCAAAATACCCTTTGGAGATAGGAGATATGATTATTCTTTCATAGGTTATCTAGTATGTGTTAAATTATTGTCCTTTATTCTTAATTATTCTAAATTCATAAATTATACAAATACAGGTGTCCAACCTTAGGAATATAAAAATATATTTGAATATACTTGCTAACACAAGTGAAGTGTAATGTTTCAAGCTTCCTAGAGAAAGATATGACCATTTCTTTATGACATATTAAACTGTCCTACAAGCTCCTATATTATGCAGTCAACTTCCAAGAATTTCATAATTGTTCTACATGATAACTTTCTATGATTTCCAATCATTGTTCAATAAACATACTGAGTAATACAAAATTAAGTTTGCATAATTTTTAGAGTTTATATGCTATGTCAACAAGTTTATCAAACCCAGGGTATATTTCAACGAATTATGCAAACAACAACTATGTACCAACTTACAAACATCACCTAGGTCTAAACACACACAGTTTAAAATAATTTTAGAATATGCTTTGTATATATGAGTCTAGTTTCATCTCTAATTGGAACTACTCAATTCCTTGAAGTATAAAAAATATATTGAAGTTTCAATACATGGTAGTTCTATACAAAGCAATATGGCTTACACCTACCACTTATCTTAAGTCTGAACATGTACATACATTACAAAAGAGTATGGATGTTTAATCAACACTTGATGATTTCTACAATTTCAATAAATAGAATCGAAGAATAAATCAAGATTGACACATAAATATTCATTGGGAAAACTTTTATGATTTTATTTGAATTTTCTTAGCTTTTCTTATCATACTTTCTTCCTTAAGGTTCTCCTCTCTCTCTCATTGAGACCAACGAATTTCAAACTGATTCAAAATGATGAATAAGTAGGTGATATTTAGGGGTTTAAGTCAGCCAAAACTACTGCCCTATTTAACCAATCAAATTTAAATATTTGTTGTACTAAAAGACAAAATGCAACTCAAAAGGATGGACAACTTTGCACTCAGTTCGTAAATTCGGTAAAACTTCTTACTCGGATATTCGTCTGACATACCATTTTTTGTGTTACAAACCTAACTCAAATATCTACCACTATATAGTTTTTACCTGGACCAAACAGTCACATACTATGGGGAAAACTAGCCTCTAAAATGCAAATGCCTATCGAAATCTTAAAAAAAATATATTTGTAACCATCTTGATATTTCATGATTCTTGAAGGTACAAATAGACTAAAATATACTAAAAAAAATTATATATAAATAAAATATTATTTATGTAATAACGAGTAAAACTGATGTATGTCATAAGAGACATCTTATGATGTCATCTATACGAGCTTTTCATGCACTACCTCTTTTGCCCTCCACGCATTTGAGTTCCCCCTCTTTTTTCCACACTCAAAAATTCAAAAACAAGGCTATTTTTGTTAACGCTCCTCAATCATACTCCCTCAGCACTACCATACTATCATATTCTGCTTCTCACTCATCTGTTGCTAGCTCCCAAAGACAAGCCCTCTTCATTATCTCCCTCTCTCACTCATCCGCCCACCCCTCATCCTCCTTTTCGTCGCTCGCCTCTATCTCTCTCGCACAAACCTACAGATAATCTCCTTTCGATTTGGTTAAATTTTTTCCAACAGATATATCGATTCGTAGTTTGAAATATATTTTTTGTTCACTTTATTCTAAATCAAGTTTATAGATAAATCCATTTCATATTTTTCTGTGTCTGATTCTATATTTTATTACTGTAGGTACACGGTGGTTTACATTATCAATGTTGAAAGGTAATTTTTAGATGAAATGCTTTACCAAGATTTACTTTATAAGTTGGGTACTTATCGTGAAATTTAGTTGGGAGTGCCTTTAATTGATTGTGCATCTCTATTAATTATGTTTTTAAGTAGCATTTTTTTGTTTCATTTTTGGGTTTAGGTTTATGGATAAACTATCATTAATAGTGGGTTCAAAATATTTATGTGATCAGCTGTTTTAACTACCATCGGTTCGCATATTTATTTATTTTAATTGTGTCTCCAATTGAGTTTAGGTTGAAGTTGTTCAAAGATAAAAAGTTGTTGAGCTTTGGGTCTTTGTTATGTTCTGACTGCAGATGGTGAATGGATGCGGGATTTCATACAAAATTTAGAGCCTGAATCAAGAAAGATTTGCAACTATTTAGTCAATATACTAATGGATAAAAAGAAAACTAAAGTCGTATACTGAATTTTTTGTAAATATTCCGATCCCCTTTGGTTTTTCCTTACTTATCTATGAAAATAGCAAATTGACTAGATATGTAACATTATCATTCATTCTTTACCAAATAAATGTTTGTTCAAATGTTTATTAGAGTTTATGTTTACGTACAAATATGGTTTCCAAGTGTTCAAGTGTGAAACTATATACATATATGATGTTTTTTCAAATGTTCGAGTTGAATTCAAATAATAGACTAAGCTTGACTCATTCATCAACGTGCCACATCCAAAGTCTTCTCAGGCATTCATCTACGTGCCACATCCAAAATCTTCTGAGGCATTCATCCATGTGCCACATCCAACGTGCTCCCTTAATGTCATTTCTAATATTATTTTGAATCTTACACCTGAGCCACATGTAATACCCCGTATTTTTGTGATATTTATTTATGGGATTAATTGAATTAAATGGGTATTAATTGAGAATTAATCCAGATAAAATACTAATGATATGTGAGTTGGTATTTGATTATAATGGGTATTATTTGATTATAATGAATATTGAATATATTGAAATTGTCGCGAGACTGAAATACGGCAATTTGGAAATTTAATTGGGACGCACGTGTCAGTCGCGTCGGGAAAGTAATTATGTTAATTAAAAAGTGAATTTTAGTTTTATCAACCGTATGGTTATTTTGAGTGCGCCAACGTGTTCGGAAGGGTCGAAATAGTCCCAAAACACTAGCCGGGGGTTTAGTTTGGGTCCCGGGGCATTTTCGGGCCATACCGGCAACTTAAAAGGGTATTTTGGTAATTTTGAAATTTTGGGAATAATAACCAACGAATTTTGGGACTTAATATTAGGTTATTTTGTAACCCACTAAGCCATTACCAGCACTTAACCAACTAAAGGGCTACGGGAGTTATAGGAAGAAGTGGGAGAGAAGTTAGAAGAGGTTCCCAAAGAGAAAACCACCATCTTCAACCTTGGGAGGAAATCCATAGAGAAAGGGGAGAAGCAACCCATTCACCAACACCAAATTCAGAGAACTATCTAAGGCAAGTGGTTTAATTATGTTAATTTCAAGCGAATGCTTTTTCCATGCTTAGAAATTGATATAATTGCATTCTATTGGGAGACTTGTAAAAACCCATGTAATTTGGAGTTATAAATTCAGATTATGATATAGGTTTGCATGTAGAATTGTTGTTGGGTGATTGAACTAAAAGAATTACTACTTTTTATGTTACAAAAACGGATTTATGTATGCAAATTGAAGACTTTAAATTTCTAGGGTTCATGTTCATAAGGTTTGGGAAAAATTGGGGAGATTTAATGATTAAATGCGGTTTAGGATGATTTGATCCCATACATATGTTAATATACGACCTAAGTATGTTTAAGAATGATTAGAAACCTAGAACTACTATTGTAATGATGTTTAGATGAGATTAGAGGTGAAGAAAATTGGGAAAAACGAGATAGGAAAATTCTGGGCTCGAAACTGTCACCTCGTTAGAAGGCCTGCCCAGGTCGTTCGAACGAGCTCGTTCGAACGAGCTTCTAACGAGTTAACAGTTTGACTTCTAACGAGTGGGATGTTCGTTCGATACCTTTCGTTCGAACGAGATCTTGTGAGATGCCCATTTCATTCGAACGAACTCTCGTTCGAACGAGACTTCTAACGAGTTGACAGATTGGCCTTTTTGGCCTGGTTTGATTTCTAGTGTCCCGTAACCTTGTTTAATTGTAGAGATAACATTACCTTGATGACTAATTGATATAGTTGGGATATTCGGGATATATTGGGGAGTAAAATATGGAAGAATGATTTGAACCAAATGGTAATTGTGGGTTAGGACGCGAATAACTAATTACGACGTGAATTGTATGATGTGTATATATAAACCGGGGACACGTGTATTGGTATAAGAATGAGAAGTATACCACTAATAAATTATGGTAATTACTAATATGTGTGCATGCTCAGTATATGTATATGATTTTATGTGTATGACATACCTACCATACTTGCTATCACGGGAGGTTTACGTTCACTTAGGACCATCTAATCCTTGTGTGCCCGGATTTAGATTGGTACCTAGAGGACATAGTTCAAGGGAATGACTTAATTGTGAGTTAATAAGTCAGCTGACTATGGAGTGTAGGTATGTACGTGACCATGGATATGTTGAATTATGTTCGCCTCCATTTTTGTGTGTTGTGCTTATTCTAACAATTCCTGAGAGATTCGGAATTCGGAATTCGTAATCCTTATGTACGTGATGTACCGGGATGGATAGCAGAGTATGTGTGCACCGCAACTTAGCCTCGGGGTGCTTGTATTGTATATTTATGATGTGAATGATATACGGTTAAATGAACAGAATTGTTATGTTTAATTATGAGAATAATTTATAGTAACTCCTTGAGAAGATAAATAAGGAGATAACCTCCAGTTAATGGTAATGCTAATGATTGAGAATCCGAGTTTAAGTAAAGCTATATATTCAAGTGATAACATTGGGAATTCATATTGTGAATCGAGTAGAAAAGGGGTAGAACTGATGACAGTTTAGTTAGATATGAATGTCACTTAGATGGGTATGGTACGTTAGGAGTGCACAACTAGTAGAGAGGTGAGTATTTCATGAGAGGGCACGTCCTAACATGTATTTTGCATTCATTGTTTTAATGTTATTAAAGCACTTGCTGTTTTTAAAATACTCTCCACTTTCGGGCTCTGACCCGTTTGCTTTCAAATCTATTTTTGTAAAACCTTTTTAGGTGCCCAGCCACAAGGACACCATGCATAGGATTCCCACAGGTGACGAGCTGTAGCTGTTGTGGAAGTTACAGGGCCTTGATATTAGACGGCTCATTTTCCAGTCTTGACTCCATATTCAGTTTCATCATTTGTAGGGCATGTCGCCCATTTCTATTAGAGACTTTTTATATTTCAGTTATTCAGACTTTGGTTTGTAATTAATTCAGGATGCAGACTTGTTTTATTTCTTTCCATATTGGGATTGTTGTGAGGAGTATTTCCTCTAGATTCATTTTTACTTGTTGATTTACTATAGTTGGACTTTATTGTGAATGGTTATGTTATCCTTTCATAATTCTTTTATTTCATGTTAATCAGATTTAATTTAAAATTTGGCAACTTACTTTTTAAATACTAGGTGGTTAGTAATCATTAAATGTTTTCGACAGTGATGCTATTAACTGAACCAACTTGGCATTTTTAATTAATTTAATAAAGGAGTAGCTACCCGGTATTTAATTAATCGGGGTGTCACACCACATCCATAGTCGTTTGTGGTACACTATCTCCGTAGGAACTTGCTCATATATATGTTTAGTTCTTCTTCAGATAATCTTATTTTCCCATGAATATGGCACTCATACTATTTTAGATACAAAACATAATGAGTAATAAAAAAGATGAACATTTGAGTCTTCGAAAGCTTATATAGCCATGCCAAATATGCATGTTCCTCCCATTCTTAAGAGTTTCGAATATTTTTTGAAAAAATTACTGAAATATTTGCTTTTTATTTATATGAAAAGTATGCATGGAAAGTCGTCTAACTCTTGTTCATATTTGGGTGTTGCAGGCACAACGTTGTTAATCTACTTCTATTCACACTGATGAGTTACAAAGATAAGGTTGACAAGTTATTCACTTTTGGGTATATTTCAAATTTTGCTTGCTGGACTAAAATTTTAATTCATATAAAAAATGATATGTTATTTCTCCTAGGTAGAACAGGTTAGAAACTTACCCATCTAATGTTATTTTTGTTTTGTTACAGAATTTTAACTGAACTGAAATATTATATTTACCTTTGATTATAAATGATCTTGGTTCTGTTAGATCTGAGAAATGAATGAAGATGACCGTAAGCTAACGGAAAGGGTTCGGACTATGAAAACTTTCAAGTTATGTTTTTTTCCTTCTTTATCCTCATTTTATTTGGATCTTATTTTACATTTTTCATCGGACCAATTTACTTTCTTAATATATTCATCTTGCTTTGCAATTGATTGTTGATTGTTTTTTTATCGTGTGGTTACATCTGGTTTAAAGTGAAAATAATGGATCATATCTCTCTTTTATTTTCCCTTACCATTAATGTAACATGTTGGGGAAAGTAAAGCAATAAAGTTGTGAAGCAACATGTACGGTGGATTTAGATTTAATTATTAATAGTTGGAGTTTCATTTAATCTACAAATGCAACTGCGATTTCTTTCCAATCTGGTGGAGTGTTATAAAAACAATATATGTTGAGGTAACATAGAATAAATGTTGTCTTTATGTCTTTATTACCTATTATTTGTTAGCTTGAGTTGCTCATTCAAATTCACAAATTATCTTCAATACAATTTCCCCCGTTCGTGTTATTCTTACAATTTAGGTCATTTGTTTTGTAACTATCAAATTTTATTTGGATTTCAAGTTTTCAGTAAAATTCAATGTGATTAATAAATGTAATCTTCATCAATTTGTAACTTTTATAAGTGAATGTGTATCAATTTAACAAGTTTAAAGTGACATGCTACTTTACTTGCAGGGTTGTTCTGCTAGAACAAGAGACACGGCTGCATGTTATGTTCTTAAGCGAGATGTGTGATTACTAGGTATAGTCTTCATCAATATGATGTAGATTACTTTAAATTATTCCTTCTACAATATATCTCAAGTCATTAAATATCTCAAATTGGTTAAATTTTAAGCCTTCAATTATTGGAATCAGTTTTCTTTTTTTATTAATTATTCCTTCTAAAATAAATCTCAAGTCATTAAATATCCTATAATGGGCATTACCGTGTTATTGTCGCATTAATAAATTAAGTACCATTAATTATGAAATTCAAATTTTGTTTTGTCCCATTTTTACAGGTGCTATGATTGTTTGGGAATGTTATATTGGGAGAAATTTGGAGAGTGGGATGTGAATTGTAGTGTGGGGAAGGAAGGCAATTGGAGAGCATGCTGAGAGGAGGTATTCGGTCTCCTGGGGTGGGACAAGGAGTTAGGTCTCAAGGATAAAAAGATGCGATATGGGGGGTATCAAGTCTGTATCGGGTTCAACAGGTAATGTCTGCCCTTATATTGGAAGGTTTAGATGTTCCGTCGGCCGTTGTGAAAGCTACGGTATTCATATCGCCACACTATATTAACTAAGATATTTGTGAATTAATACAATGTACTAATTGTACTAACTCTGATATTTGAGATTGGTTAACTGAATTAATCATCAAAATTAACATCATTAATCATACAAATTTTCACAAAATTGTCACAGGTTAAATTTCGTTAGATTTTTACAATGGTAGTGGTCCTATATGTTTCCTCTTAGTATCATGAAAATTTACTTCATGAAATTTCATTGGTTCATTATTTTCTCTTGGCATCATGGTCCTATAAGTTTTTCATATGACAACCACTGATGTCATCTGTTTGGCGACTAAAGCTAGTACGTCTCTGTCCATTTCATGGTTTAATGGTCCAATTGGTACCCTATTTAAAATTTTCAATATGATGGCAGCCATACCATATACAAATTCTTCATTTTTTTCCAGAGTTGTTACAAAATATACCAGCCCTTTGAGAAAGGATGCCAAATTGACATTTCAACAGTTAGTGTATAACTGATTCACTCCCATATTCTCTGTTTTCCATTATATACTTTTGAATAATGACTCTATTGTTACTTTTTTGTGGGTTTAAGCTCAGTATTTTGTTTTTTTCTTTAAAAATATGAGTTAATATGAATTGATTTTTCATATTTGTTTTTTAAACTTTAGTATCGTATTTCTATTTGTGGGGGTTAAAAGTCAAGTTGATTGAGGTCTCTCTACTTATCTTTTAGTTATGGTTTGTAGTCAACGTAGTGTGGTACCAATTGTTATATCATGGTAGGTGTTTTTTATTTCATTTACGTGTTATATCTTGTGGAGTGTGGTACCCGTTTAAGTATGTGCATGTGTTTATCAATTTTTAAGTTCGACACTGAAATTAAAACGGTTATTCATTTATTCTCTGTGTAAATATGTGCAAGTGTATATAATTGTGAGCATGGGATGTGACTTGGACCTATAACTAACAATATCATGTCGACACATGGGGCATGCTCTTGGTACTAAATCATATGTGTTAATGTTTTTTTATGGTTATTCATTTTTAATATTTTTTGGGTGATGGACTGACTCTAATGTTTTGGGGATAAACTCATATGATTTAGCATAATTATACCCCACCCCACATGGTCGTTCCATGAGATAGATAAGGCATTTGTGGTGGTCTTACTAACTTCACTTCTAGCTTAACTCCCTACGTCATTGTATTCTAGTCCCATTGTTATAAAGAAACTGTTGCTAACCTTTATGTTTTATGTATTAAAACAATTCATTGATTATACTAATAAAGAAATTTTGTGTGAGGTTCATCTATTAAGATTTTATTTGCAGTAATTATAGATCATTTGTTATTTGTTACTAGCTAAGTAGCTATATAGGAGATATATGTAACACCTCATAATTTCTAGGGTTTTTTATCTTTATTAATTAATTTGGTAATTTACTTGTGTCTTAAATTAATGAGAATTAATTAATTGGGATATTTAAAAGTGAGTATATTTAAATAAATTGACAAGTGGAAGTTAATTTTAAAAATTATTATCCGGATGGTGATTTTGAGCGCGCGGTTGAGTCTTCTAGGGTTGAAATAGTCCTAAATGAGTGGACATATGTATATATTGGGTTTCGGGACTTAATTAGGCATATTTGAGCTCCAAATTAAGAGTTTGGGCCCTTTTTAGGAGGCCCATAGGCCCATAAACGGGATTAGAGTTTTTAATCCTAATTGTGTAAGGGTAATGCAACTTAAAGTCATTTTAGAAGACTAAAATTGTGGAGAGCTTAAGAGGACAGCCATTAGAAGACAATTTGGGAATTTTGGGAGATAGCTTCAAGAAAAAGAGAAGATCCTTGAATTCGATCCAACATGCTCATCCAAAGGCTTTGATCTACAAATTGAGGCAAGTGGTTTATTTTGCATTTACTTATTCATATTAAAGGAGGTGGGAATGTTAGGGTTTGTGTTCATGAGAATTTGGACATATCTTTGATTGGGAATTTATAAATATATAAAGGTGTTAAGATTTGATTAATTTGATGCCCTAATTGATGAAATTGTTGGGGTTAGATTGAATATGGTATAAGTAGGGATTTAGGGTGAATCTAGGGATGTTTTGATAAAGAAATATGTGCAGAATGAAGGTTTTGAACATGTTAATAGCGGACTGGATTTTACTACACAAATTAGGGGTGAAGATGATACCAGGGTGGTTCGAACAACTTGGTATCTCGTTCAAACGAGAGCCACTGTCGTTCGAACGATAGGGCCTGTCGTTTGAATGACTTGTTAAACCCTGTTAGATTTCATTCTTCCCCTGATTTAGACATGTTATGTGTTTTGAGATACACAGTTTCTTCATTGGGTGATTCTGCAATTTTGGATATAATCTAGGGTTTAAATTGGTGAGTGTTTACCCTTGAATTAATTAGAAGATCTGTTAATTTGAAGATTTAAGGTTCATAATTTAGTGAATTTTAACCTTGTTCATTAAATGGGTAGACATAATTGAATGAAATTGAATGATGGATTGGAAATATTGAATTTCGGGCCGAGAGAGAGAGTCCGGGTATAATTGGTAGGGTGACACCAAAATAATGAAAATTAATTAGGCTCCGTTTGGTTGTCCCAAAATTGTAAATTGAATCATTAATAAATTGATCCATTTACAAATTGACTCATTAATTGTGTTTGGTTTCATTAATGAAATTATTCATTAATTGCCCCATTTTAGCTCATGTGCAAAATCTGAAATTGAATCATTTCACAAAAAATGTGAAATGAATCCATTTGAAATAGGAATCACATAAAAGTGCATGTCTCCTCTCTCTCTCCCCCTCTCTATTTTCCCTGCCCCACTCTCTCTCTATATATATGTTTTTACCTTTTTTGTATAGAACCTTAACATCAATTTCAAATTACCAAACATCGTGTAAAATTGGATTTAACTCATTTCAAATTCACTCATTTACAATTCACTAATTCACAATGAACCAATTTACATAATCAAACAATTTGCGCAACCAAACTGGGCCTTAGTGTATAATTAATTGAAATGAAGACGGACCATAGACTTGCATGTTTTAGGCTTGTGTATGGACATAGTACACCGGTAGCCTAGATTTATATATATATATACGGTGATGTGTAGTACATATAAGATATATAAATATTTGTGTGAATAATATTTATAGTAAAGAATACCAATATTAATGCTATCTTAGGAGGTTGCACGTTGTGGGTGAGTCCCCTGACTAGCGAATGCTGGGCGAATATATTCCCCAGGTGGCATCTATTTTTAGGGGTGGGCCATTATGGTATGGAATGGGCACTTATGGGAGGAACTATGACCGCCTCCTACACGTTGGGTGATAGAATTTATATCCGATATGCGTGTGAATGTTGAGATATGGTACGTATATATAGTGCAAAATTATATATATATATATATATATATATATATATATATATATATATATACTAGCGGAATGCCCGTGCCTGAAGGCACGGTGAAAATTTTCCAAAGTACGTAATCGCGAAACGGTAAAAAAGTTTCCAATTGCGTAATCACAAAACGACAAAAATTTTCAAAGTGCGTAATTACAAAATGACAAAAATTTTGTTCCCTAACAAAACATTATAATCTAAAAAAAAAAATCATAATCTCTTATGTTTATAAGACTATCGACCATGCTCAACAAATAACAAATTGTCCAACAATATTCAATAATATACGTTGTTGATAGGACAACAACATATTTAGTCCAACAACATTGAAGACATGACGCAAAATTTCAAAAGTGTACACCATTGACCAAACCACACATCGTATTTATTTCGAATTAGATAAATAATTTTTTAAATAACCTATGGTATGAACCTATTAGTTTTTAAAAAACGGGCAACGAATCATTTGTTAATGAGACAAACCACCGAGTTTAAGAACAAAAATACCAACTATACTATTATTAATGGTAAATATGATAGGCAAGACTATTATATGTTTATAGAATAATTCACTCGGTTTAAGAACACAAACATCAGTTATAAACAACTGTAAAATCATAAACAAAAAAATTGTGTTTACTGAAGTAAATACATATCCCATTTATTACTCACTGTGAAAATTAAAACAAAATACATCTATAAACCCATTACATATCCCCCAAAACAACAATTTAATAATAAATTACATATCCATTTTCCAAATATATTATAGTGGGCATATTACTACAAAAGCATAAAATAAAATTTACAAAAATAGAAATGTGCATGTCACTCCTCTAATTTTTTCCCGTTGTACCACATTCCTCATATACCATATGCGGGACGTGCCTATTATTGTATCTCCACGCCACATACCTACCACATGTACTGCATGGAACCCATTAGTACGATTCAATAGCAACCTGCATTTGTTAGAAAATAAATGAACATAGTAGAAACTTCAATAGGTTAACAAAGTTGACACCACAAAGAGTAACACAAATATTGTGAAAATAAAATTGATACATGGTGTTCTCAATAGTTAAGGTCTGCAAGTATGAATTTCAAAACACAAAACATTAGGATGCATATAAAGGCATGATCAACTTGTGCATCATGTACATGCCATAAATGTGGATGGAGCAAGCCAATAGACCGAGCCAAGTAGAAGTCGTAAAAGCATAGTTAGGAAAAAGAAAAGAATTAGTGAATGAGAACATGAATGGAAGCATTGTAATCTACTGCTGCTACTACATCTACTCGTATGCAAGTGTGGCATGTGTTAGCTTGTAATTGAATAAAAAAAGAACAGTTTCAGCTGAGGGTACCTGTTTGGAAGCCTTTTATAAGTCGTACATCTCCTTCGATAGTTTTGTTGGAAGCAGCTGAAACAAGTCTAGCTTTGGTGTCATCTCTATAGCTTTGCTGGAAGGTCGACTCTATACACCTGAGTGTTCATTCGATAATATATATAATATCAGAAATTACAATGTGTGGATCTTACCCTAACCATTATAAAAATAAATTGTTAGAAATTAGCATACAGTTTACAAAAGCCTTCAGTATGTGTACTTTAAAGAAAAATATTTCGATATATTTAAACTTGCTCGAACTCAATCTTATACTTGGATCAGTTAATATTGTTTTCTGATAACTCATCCTTTCTCATGACCTTTTTTCCAAGTTTGACATCTTCGTCTATTGGCATATATTACAAATGAGGAAATGTATAGAAAATGAGGAAAGATTTAAGAAAATGAGGAAAGATTTGGAAGCACCAGCAGCTATGTTACTCTGTTATTGGAAGAAACAACAGCTCCCGTGGGGACTGAAGAGCAAATGAGGAAAGATTTGAAGAACTAAAATGGGGTGGGGGTGAAATGAAAGGGAAAAGGAAAGAGAAAATATAAGAATGCATTTAATTTTTAGAGGGGTAACCTTATATTGGATTTGAACATGGAGTTGCAAACATATGATTCATATAAGAAGTAGGTAATTTCCTAAACAGGTGAAATAGGTTTAAAAAAAGGGCAAGCATGTCTTTAAAACCAAATGGGAGTTGGCTATACAAAAAGAGAGAGCAGTTCTTTGGATTTACAAAAGAGATCATGTCTTTCCTTTAAAAGAAACAAAGCATGTCTTTGGATTTACAAATAAGAAGCAGGTCTAATTTTTGGGCATCCTCGATCGACCGGGTAGGACTGGGTGTTCGACCGTTAAATCTAATTTGCCTTAAGATTGAGGCAGTACCCTGCTATGGGAAATTCTTGTGTTGACCATTCGACCAGAAGAGATAAGGCGGTCGATAACTGAATTCGATTTTACGTTGAAACTGAGGCAGTACGCTGGGATTTTGGGTATCTACAGGAAATACGCACCGTCTTGAAATGAATCAGATCAACAATATGCACCCTCTTCAAATTTGTGTTGCGAGTGTACGTAGACCCTTAAGAGTCAAAAAGCACCTCAAATATGTAGAGTGTAAGTAAACCCTTACGATTCGAAAGGAACCCAAAATATGTGCAGGTGAATTGATCAACAAAGAAAAATGAACACAGCTGAAGAAAGTTCTCGTACGCAATTTTAATCACCCATAACTACTAATTATCTAATTGAATTTATGAATTCTAAACTACCTTAACCAAACAACTCAATATTATGGGAGAAAGTTCAATAATACACTGATATTCTAACACATGCAGAATGTTTGTCACACATTACGAAAAAAATAAAAACACAATGCTAACAGATAAAAGAGTGGCAAAATCAAGGATGTTTTTAGCTTTTGAAAATCACTATGTAAGTTAATGCATCTCAAGATAACATGAAAACCACCTAAAAAAATATAACTTCCAAATGACCCAAAAATTTAATGGCCCATCCTGAATGTTTTCTTCGCTCCGAAGTCATAGAGGACAACGTGAGTGATAAACATAGAAGAAATATGAAAATAACCCAAATATAATAGGGAAATACCTTATTCTTTGTCCTTAAAATCGCCAAGCGCATAACTTCTTCTGGATACCATACATCATAATCAAACACATTAGTTTTATCATGAGTAAAACATTAAATTTCACTTATTCTTAGCGCACTCGATCAAATGAATGGTTATTAGCCACATTAGTTTTATCATGACCATATTTTTGTTGGGTTGTTCCTCTTTGTACTCCTTCCTGCATTTCTCCACGAAAAAAAAAAGAAAGCACTGGCATGTCTATTAGGCCTATTAGGATACCTTTCTGCATTTCATTTCTTCACATGTTTTCTCGCCTTCTCAGCAACTGAAATAATATATTATAGTTTAAAACTGAAATAATATAACATCAAATAGAGAACCACTAACATCTAAACAATATAATATAGTTTAAAACTTAAACAATACAACTCTTATAGGCCTCAAAATGAAGATATAAAACTTACAAACCTTCTCAAACTGAAACGATAAAATTTCAAAAGGAAAAAATAGCACCAAACAAATCAAGAGAAGAACCAAACTTTATTGATTAAACACCAGAATGTACATATCCACCAAAATTTATCGATTAAACACCAATACATAAAACTAAGTAACCGTTATATCCAAAGGAGTTTACACAGTATTACTTCAGTGTATGTATATACATGTAACTACGATATACGCAATATGTGTGTTTGACACATTTGTTTAGAATGTGTGAGCATCAGTGGGTGTGGGCATAGTTATAATTTCCCCCAATTGAAAATGTGCAATGGTCCCTGACCAAATTGACCATAACAACTAAACTAAGAAATTAAGGAAGACTACCATATAACAAAGTAGTACCATGTAACGAAGCAGAGTACTTGTGTTTACCTTAGCCTCTAATGAATGAGTTCCTCTTCAAGATCAAAAGAAAAGATTTGTGAAAAATATGTTAAGACAATTAATAATCTGCAATTTGATAAGGTGTTTATCAAGTTTTGACAACTCCAAGGTGTTTGTTGGTTACATGGTATCTCAATTCTATCTAGAAAGATCTGTGTGGCTATTAAATTATATGAAGGATCAATAGGTGATCGAATGGCTTAGCTGAAAGAAGGAAAGCTTCCGATGTCAGATGTTTTGAGGTATGGGATTGAGTTGCCTAATGGAATTCAGGCGTTGCACTCAATTAGTGTCTTGCTACTGAATCTTAAGCCAACAAATTTCCTTCTTAATGAACATGACCAAATTATTTTTGGAGATTTCAGAATCCCATATCTACTTCTTGGGATTCCACCACGCGATTCAGATTTTGTCCTGAGACTCTGAACTCCAAACTACGTTGCTCCAGAATAATGGGAACCAGAAGTAAGTGGTCAATTAACCTTTGAGACTGATAGTTGGGGGTTTGGATGCAGCATTCTAGAGATGCTGATGGTTTAGGCGACTTTCTTTAGAATGTCTGCAGCCTGGAGCTCCTCGAGAGAAAATCCCCTGTCTGCCCTGACTTTCATGTTGTATTTTTATCCACCTCCCCAATGTCGTAATCACAACCGCATACAACAAAAAAATCTGCAAAAAAACTGTTATATATCCCAATCTCTCACAAAAGAGCTGCATAAAAATCTTTTTAGTGTCCTAAACTCTGCATAAAAAGTTGTTATATGTTCTAATCTCTACATAAAAAGCTATTTTATGTCCTAAACTCTGCATAAAAAGTTGTTCTTGTTCCTTTGGTCTCATATACTCCAGAGCATGTGAGAAACTACAGTAATCCAAAGCATGTTGTATATCTGAGGACTAATATGTAGTCTTACAGCATAATCCAGCATTCCCCTGTTAATCAATTCATAAATTCTCAAGTGTAAGGTCAGAAAAATATAGTAACCCCCATTAATCCTAAAAAATAATACATATAAGTCTAAATAATTCAACTGAATGCAAACCTATCCAAATAGGTTTAACCAAAATCAGTACATATATAAAACAAAACTGTACGCACATAATCAATGTTAAAAAACTGTTTCTACTTCAATCAATGTTAATAAAAATCACTACGTATAGGCTTGATCTGTTTGCGTTCTTCAGGTAGTAAGGCAACAATTTGCGTTCTAAAAGTGTTTCTACTTCAATCATTTCAAAACTAATCATTCACATGAGTATTCTAGAAATAGAACAGTAAAAAATTAGTTTTGAAAAATCAGTTCGTCAGCAAGGTTTTTTATGGGAAAGAGGGTACAAACCAAAGCTTGCTCCAGAATTTCTAGAGAATGATAACTCTGAACAGTAATAAACAAAAAAAATAAATATTTAAGAAATTATAAACACATTCTTGGTGTATTTGTGAATTAATCAAAATGTATCATGAAATTAAATTTAGAGGTTGTGTACTTTAAGTAAATATACCATTTTTGTATTTTAGTAATTAATAATACTGTAAATATATAAAGACTCTATAGTTAAAGAAACAAAATCAATGCTATAAGTCCATGGGAGTTTGATACTTGTTGAATAAAGAATGTGACACTTAAGTGTGTTGTTAAATACACTTGAGGCCACTCTTATTAATATTATGCTTCTTCAATAATATGAAGATGAATATTGATTAAAAGAGTTTGCTAAATAAACAACGCTACAAAAAATAATAAATTATTATTTTCAATCATAATTTGGCTCACCATAACGGGAAACAACAATAATATAAATGAAAACCCTAAACAAAGACCCAAATCAACTACAAAACATAGTCCCACATACCCTATTTTAAAATAACTACTGCCAACTAAAAGAACATATAAATGAAAACCCCAAACAATATCAAACAACAAAATATTGTTAATTAAAATAACATATAAACACCCAAACAAAATCAAACTCAAATAGAGAAATAGAGAGGGAGCGAGCATGACAAACAGATGTAGAGAGAAGTTGATAAACCCCTCTTTTGAACCGAAAGTAGAACATATGTTCAAGTTCCCGCATCCTAGTGTCCTAGTGTGAGCATACATCTTGAAGTAGAACAACAAAAATAATGTTAAACATATATTACCCAATGTAATCCCAAAATCAAACCTTACAACAAATGTGAAAATTAGTATTTCGTAAAAAAATAGAGGGTTAATGCTTTAAAAAAGTTGACAAAATTCTCATTTGTCCTGTATTTAATCATACATTTGGTATTCCTTGTGATCATTTTATAAAAGTAACCACCATGACCCTTTCAATATTAAGCAAAGAAAAGGAACACGAAAGCATAAAACTTACAAATTAGAACACTTTTAAAAGTTACAAAATCAGTCCAGACTACTTGAAATTAAGGAAAAAAAATACTCCCTGTCAGAATGTGAGCCACAATAATCAATGGGAGATAAAATATAGATTAACATTAATATTATAGAGCAATTAAAATTGCCTATTCAAAAAAGACTCGAAATATGTGATCGATATTACTCATCGTGTATATAATTTCATACGTACTGACTTAACATTAATATTATAGAGCAATTCAAATCGCCACATAAAGACAGATATTATAAATCCATAAAACTAAGCTTCATTTTAAGTACCATAACGCATCACTGTGGGGGTTGGGGGGGGGCAAGTAGAATAAGACATCATTATTCTAAATCCCACAACACATCTCCCGATCCTCCGTCAACCAGAGAAGCATATACCAATGTTCTAAGTTCCTGAAAAAAAAATTGAATGATTAGTACTTAACATTCCTATGCTCCTAATTTTCAGTTAGAAGTTACCCAAGTCAGTAAGGAGCAGAGTAGAAATAGGGAAACAGATAATTAACAGTGCAAAATAAAATAATTAACACAAAAACCAAAGATCTCCAATTTTACAATGTAACCCCAACACAAATAAATAATTAACTCTGCAAAATAAAACCTCCAGAAAAGGGAAAATCCAATATTCCCAATTTTCAAACCCTACCCCAATTTGAATCTTATTCCTCCTTAAACAAAAAATTCATCAACATCACTATAATAGAACATGTATGCAGGTCATTGGACACTAAATGTAAGATAGGACCCAATATACATGAGTTTTTGTCAAATTCGAAACCCTAATCTTATAATTGACACTGTAAACATACATGTGTTCATGAAAGTTACTCTTTTCAAGCAATATATAACCTAAAAATGCCAAAAGCTTTAAAATTACATTGTGAGTTGAGAATCCATGTACTCAAATCAAGTATTTAAGAATAAAAAACATTAACAAAAGAGTATACCTGCTTTTCAAATTTGATTGTGAGTTGAGGGTCAATCTGCAAAACAGAGCATAAAAAATTTTAAAATCATAAGCACAAAACAAAAATGAAGATAAAATTACCCTGCTAAACCCCACCTAACCCTAATAATCTCTAACATAAAAAAAAACTCATCGGTTCTAATTTCCCCCCACCCATTTTGGAAATCAAAACCTTAATTTCATAGCTGCGTGTGTAGGAGAGGGCGACAACGTAAAGATGAGGGAGGTATCATGGATCTGAGGAGCGAGGCAGCCGCGTGGAGAGAGGGCGGGTTTCTTTTGTGTAAGGGTTTTTGAGTGATATGGAGATGGAGATAGCACTTTTGAGACAAGAAAAATGAATTGTAAAATGGAGAGAGAAAGATACGTGAAAGGAGGGGAAGTGTGTACTTTCTAGCAGACAAATAAAAATTACTCATTTAACCCTTGTTTTGAATTAAAGTAAGAGGAAAATGAAATAGTAGTGAGGGAAAAGAGGGGGAAACAAAAATAATAAAGGTTAAAAGAGGAAAATGCAACAAAATAATCTTAACCCTTGGATTCTTGCATTGTTGTATTAATCCTAGCCCCTAATTAGCCTATCATCTTATTGAATAGTGTTTACACTTCTACTCCTTATTATATATATATATATATATATATATACATGGTGTAAATGTATAATTAATATAACTTGTGAAACGGTTATACAGTATTGAATGAGAATTGGTTTAAATAAGTTAGTGTGATTAATAACTTATATACTATATGCTAAACTCACTCAAGGGGAGAGTAGTAGAATATATATGACAAGGCTAGTTACGGGGTGGTTAGCTAGGTGGGTCATGTATAGTATGTTAGGCGTGCATGTTAGTAGAGGGGTGAGGTGTCCTTAAGAGAGTGTACGACATTAACTTAAATATGAAGAGCATACTTACATTTTAATTTCTTGCATTTAAATTCACTTGCTAAATATTTTCAAATGTTTTGGGTTCTAACCCTTGCTATAAAACCTTTTCAAAACCTTTAAGGTGTCCTACCACAAGGGCGCCAGCCTGATTCTTCCTACAGCGTGCGTACCTGCAGTATATGTGGATGCTGCGGGATATTTGTTTAGACGCATGCCTTATTCTCTCTCTAGATAGGGACATTTCATTTTACTATTGGGCTTGTACTTTTATATTCAGTTTTGGCATGTATCGGTACTCTTTTATACTTTCACTTTGTGGATTGCTTGTATAATCGATGTTGTTCGGCAAATGCTTTTATCAATTGTGTGGCATGAATAGATTTTCTCTTATGATGGTTATTTTGGTTTCATATTATGATGGTTGGGTTAGATTTAATTCATAAGATAAAATTTGGCATCAGCTTAATTAAAGACTAGGTGGCTAGTAACAAAAAAGTTTTCGACAGTGATTCTAAGAATGAACCAGATGAGATTCCTGTTTAATTTGATATAGGACTGATCACCCGATATTTTATTAGGTGAGGTGTCACAATATATTAATAATCCATACATTGTTGCAGTTCCTAATATGAAGTAGCATTGTGGTTAATTATTCATAAATAATATGGGATTTTTCATAAATAATGTTTAATTGACGATTATTTATGTGATGTCCCGGATGGGCATTTAATAGTGTTGGTTTGTTTTTTGGTCCTTAAAATAGGTGAATAGTCCTATAAATAAAGGAAATTTAGCCCAAAATTTCTAAAATAGCGTACATTTTTTAATTAAAATATAACCTATTTTATAAAAAAAAAATTGGTCGATTCAATACGTAGGAAGCATTCGTCGTGCCTTCAGATAAATCGACTATGATTGATACTATAGAGAGCAGCTCGAGTGCAGGAGCCCATGCGGGACTCCCGTGTGGAATTATTTCAAGCTTTAAAACTATCAAATATTGATCCATTATTTAAAAATATCAAAAATATCATTTTGAGATTATTTGTTTAAAAAATCCCACATGGGAGTCATGCATTTGGGCTTCCGACCCTGAGCCTATCTTTGATACTATAATACATAACTTTTAAAACTTGACAACGATTGATACTTTGAAAAATTATTGTCGTGCCTTCAGGTACGGGCATACCCTAGTAAGTATATATATATATATATATATATATATATATATATATATATATATATATATATATATATATATATATATATATAAACATAATGTGAGCATGATTCAAATAGAATTGATTATAATTATATTCACGTTGTCATAATTTATCTATAAGCTCCTCCTACATACATGATCTCCATAATGAGAAGAACATTCACAAAATAATTCATCCTAAAATACAATTTAGAAGAGGGTGAGATGATGATAACAACTTTAAACGGTTAAAAATGCACGTATTCATCCAATTTTCAAATCACTAACTTCCAAGTTATATTTTTTGATATAACATTTTATAGATGATCTCCTCATTATGGATATCAAGTATATCAAAATTGGTTAAAAATATATTTTTTTACTATTTTTAATAAATGGGTATGTTCATAGGTATGTTGTTGAGTGGTATATTGAAGAGCCTGATTCTCTCTCTCTCTCTCTCTCTCTCTCTCTCTCTCTCTCTCTATATATATATATATATATATATATATATATATATATATATATATATATATATATATATATGCCAATTTTTTACATATCACCTCATATCAACGGTTTATTAAATGAATTTTTTAACGAAAAAAATTGGAGATGATCTTCTCACCGTGGAGATTATATCCATGAAGTTTTATAAAAAAAAATCATTTTTTTACTATTTTAAAAAAATGGTATGTATCGGGGTCTGCAGCATAAGGAGTCCTTACAGGAGGGGGCCTATATATATATAGTCCTGCTCTTGTGCGGAGTAGTCCGTATTTTAAGAATGCGGACCGAACATGTGTCACCTGTCGGTGAGCCCAGAAAAGAGAGAGTGTGTGCCTATAATTTAGGCGATAATTTCTAGGTGCACTATTGGTGACACATGTTCGGTCCGCATTCTTAAAATGTGGACTAGTCCCCACAAGGGCATTATATATATATATATATATATATATATATATATATATATATATATATATATATATATATATATATATTGAAAAGAAGACACTTATTTTTAGTTTAACCCATTTCTTCGCTCAAATAATTATTTATCCAATATTCTCCTATTTTTAAAGGTCCGCGCCTGCGACACCCAATGCCACCCCTACTCACCCCAAACCAGAGATCCAGTGGATCCAAACCCCATTTATCCAATATTCTCTTATTTTTAAAGGTCCGCGCCAGCAGTAACCTATGCCAGCACTACCCACCCCAAACTGAAAAATGAAATAGTTTTATATATGTGACAATTTCACAAACTCTTGTGAAAATGTCACATTTTATGTGAACACGATAAACTTTATTGTATGTACGAGAAAATAAAATAGTTTTATATTTGTGACATTTTCATAAACAGTAACATTCACTGTGTTGAAATAGTCTTATATATGTGGCATTTTCATAAACGGTAACATTTACTATGTTGATATTACACAGACAGTAAAATTTAGTGTGTTCACAAGAAAATTAAATCTGTATGTTTATCAAAAAAGATCCATGGAGTACATAATATTTCAATTAAAAAATTACACAAACGGTTATATTTACTGGGTACACATTTAAAAATAGAATTAATTAATTGTTGAATAGTCAATAGGACTAATTAAAAAAATCTCAAAATAGGAATTACATATAATAATACATATTAAATGGGTTATCACATTTGTTGTTAGCATTAAACAATAATACAAATAAATTTGTTAAATAAATTGATCAATTAATGCATAAATCCACACACACACACACACACACACACACACACACACACACATATATATATATATATATATATATATATATATATATATATATATATATATATATATATATATATATATATATATATACACACCTATTTTTAGTTTAATCCATTTAGTCGCTCAAACACTCATTTATCAAATATTCTCTTACTTTTTAAGGTTCGCGCCAGTGGCACTCCATGTCACCCCTACTCACCCCAAACGAAGGCATCGATAGATCAAAATCACTTTTTTTTGATATTATCTTATTTTTAAAGGTCCGCGCTAGCGGCACCCAATCCCACCACCACCCAACCCCATTGTCGGAGCTCCAACGATCTTTATCAGAGCTCCAATTTGGAGTGGGTAGGGGTGGCATAGGTGCCGCTGGCATGAACCTTTAAAAAAAGAGAATATTGGATAAATGGGGTTTGGATCCACCGTAGATCCGGATTGGGGTAAGTAGGGGTGACATTGGGTGCCGCTGGCGTGGACCTTTAAAAATAAGAGAATATTAGCATGAAGGTTACGCAATGCATGGCCGAATATATATCTATTTTATTATATAAACTTTATTACTTACTTTTTATAAAACCATTTTGTAATTCGATATATATAATTAATTGAAATAAGCATTAATTAATTTTTGTTATTTGTTATGATAGATTACGGCTACTAAAACAAAGTTGACAATTACTTCTTTGACATTGAATTTCAATGTTGTCTATCCACTGTCGAAGTAATGAATATAATTAATATAAACTATGAAATGAATTTATCCAATCTTTTGCTAAATAATATTGTAATTATTACAGAATTTTGAACGAAAAGAAAAAAATCTGTCATCTTGTATCTTGAATGTAGAAATCGATCCTATTGTATCTTGAATGTAGAATGTAGTGTATGACGTTGTAAAGTAGCTCAGATATATTATGTCCTGTAAGATATGAATTAATATGTTAATAATTTTGTAAGATTGTTGTATCTATTTTTTCTAAAGAGATATCTATTTTTCTCAATATTTACCTGTTTCATTCGTCCTCTCAACTGTCTGAATGCACTTTCTCCTTTTTTGTATCTGATATCATAAAGTCATTCTTAATTAGATAGAAATGTTATATTAGTTGAACTTGTATATATAATATATTACCTTTGACGAGCTTTCGCAATCCTCTGGGTTTAATTTTCATTTGGAGTTTCCTCGAATTTTGTAACTATGTAGTACTCGTTTCGTATTATCAAATTAAATTTATTGAGCTTGAGATAGAATTTGTATTTTTTCCAATAATATTCTTGAATATAAAATTTGCCCTGTTGTATTGTCATGTAAAAATTGATATTTTTAACTGTGTTATAGTTACTTAACTTGAAAATTTATAAAGTAAAAAATTCATTTATGTACCTTATTCTGATGCGTTTCAATTTGGGCAAGGTTAATCCCAACCATTTTTTCTGCGACCTTGTCCAAAAGAACCAATGTTGTATTTGATGTATAGTCTTTCACATCAATTTGAAGTTTATATCTATAATAGTCGAATAATTAAACAAGAATTTTTTTAATTCATCATAATAGATATTATTTAGTTAAAATAGTTGAATTATACTTACTTAGGGATAGGAAAGGCGTTGTTAGTGTTGAAAAATTTACAGTTGTACGATTCTGCAAGCTTTGTTAATATCTTGTTACAAAATTTGCATGCCACATAAGACCAACCAAATTTATCGTTGATCCGACTAGTAGATGCTTGGATTGATACAATCTTTACCTGTAAAATAGTCGTAATTATTTATTAAACGAAGTAAAGTCATTAAATTTATAAAAATAATGTACATTACCTCATCTGCCTATGTCGATCGCATATTTTTAATGCCTGAAATGTTTAGGACATTATTATGTGTTGCATTGGTTGATTCCAAATTCTGAGATGAAGGTAGATGTTCCATTGCTTTCAGTTGTGTATTATTTGAGTATAAAATTTGATTAATGATTTTGAATATATCCTTTTTTTACTATTTATTAATTAAATTAATTACCTATCAATGAATGTTTGAACCTCGGGTACCGTGATGTAAATGTACGTATTCGTCGCATTTGTGTATAATAAATATATACCTGTCATTTAAAAAGGCTTGAATGTAATTGTTCATTATTATAAATATGTGATTAAGAATATATGCGTACCTTTTAATTCTTTAACATTGAGTGATGTAATGAAAATTGTAATCGGGATTTCTAGTAGATCTTGCAAATTTTCGTTCAGAGTAATTGTTGAATTTCCCCACAATGTGATTTTCAATTTGTTGTTGTTGTAGTGTGTATATTTTTCAATAAAGAAATGTTGTGTAAGATTAATTTTCTATGATTATAAAAGATAATTGATAATTTAAATAAATGTTTTATTACTCAGGAACAGATATATGGATGTCTAATTTCTCGACATTGTTTCCACTCAGATTCAAGATTTCGAATTCACTTCTTCTGATAAGAATGCCACATATATATGTTTACAATATTATATATGTATTGTTTATGATTTACGGTATGTAAATGATGAGTAAGTTTAAAAAAGATAAGAATTTGATTTAAATTTTACCTGTGACCTTTTCCTTGTTCCCGATTTTGTATTTGAGTTCTCTGTACTAAGAGAATTCAAATTTATGTAGTGAAATTTTTGGGATGTTGTTTGTCACTTCGTCTTTCCAAATAATCCCGTGAATATGATTATCCTGATAGAGATATGATATAATCATATTAGACGAAATAATTCATATAATATAAAGATATGTTGGTATATAAAATAGAATATGAATTGTTTAAAAACCTAAATCAGTATTTGTTAAAAGTATAAAAGTCATAAAAACGACACTAAGGTGAGATGGTCTTATTTGTGTTTTTTCATCAACACCTAGGCCCTCAAATTTGATAAATGGATAAATTTATAGTCTAGATCATGTAGAATAGAATTTAGTTCTGCAAGGAAATAGTTAATGATGTCGAAAGTCCAAGGATACATACATGATTTAAGATAAACATTTCATAATTTGACCAAATCTAAAAAGAAATTAGTGTATATTTGAAATTAGGGTATAAGATTTTGCTTACTGTCAGTTAATATTCAACTCTAAAAAGAAATCAGGGTATATTTATTGAAAATATACCAAGTCTGAAATGAAGAGTTCTTATGAGGTAATATTTTGCTAACTATCAATACCCTTAATACATATATTGTATCATTATCAAGTGCATATTATTTTTACATATTTTTATATTGTGATGTGACGTGATGTCGATGATCGTGTGTCTCTTAGGCACTGTTAGTTTGGAGACTTTTGTCCCAGGTCTCATTTGAGTGTGTTACATTTGTGTTTCAAAAAACACATATGATTGAGGAAAGTGCGTGTTCCTCCATAACACTGATTGAATCCGTTGGCACACAATTGTAGGTAGTTATCCATTAAGAGAGAGCTTGTAAAGATATTTTTCCTTTAAAAAATAAAGTAATGGGATCCGTTGGACCTATTGAAGGAATTTTTGTGTAATTTTTGAATTTAGATTCCTTTTTCATAATGTAACTCACTTAAATCAGTATTAGTTAGTTGATGACATCCGTAGCATTACTTATGATATGCAAGATGCTTAATTTTTGGAATGGCGTTAACTGGTCTTTGTTTAGCGACAATACATTTGGTGGACTGAATAAGTTAGGTATTTTAATAGTTCCCGGGGAAGGATAGTTCCAAGCAGAATGGGACAATGATAGTCATATGTATGTTACGTGCGAGACAACCTATACGAAGGTATCCATGTTTCTGAATACATGAAGTTGTTATTTCCAATGTCTATATACATTGTGATTTCTGTTAAAGCATTAGAAGTTTTGATATCCAATGTGTATTTACGTTATTAATGGGGTTAATAATGATCATTAATGAAGGGCACTCTATTTTTAGCAGCAAAATGTGTACACATTCGAAAGTTTTATGTGTTAATTGTATAAAGCACGTCATAGTTAAAGAGTTTAGGTTATGACGCGGTAAATACAACATAACCAAGTCCTCTCCGAAATTTGTGTGTCATTATTAGGGTCCTTGATATGATTTTACAGGCGAATCTAAACTGAGACTGAGATCCAGTATGTTTTGAATTTTTTGTAAGTGTTAATAACTGATAAAGTAAACTTCTATAATATAGCTAACATAAACTCCTAGTAATCGTAAACGTAAAGTTATGAATAAACCACCTCAACACTCTTTACTCTAAACAACCGTGAATTTATTTACCTATAAACATGAAAAGGGTGAGGTTGATGAACTGTTTTCTGTTCATATGCAGATCTCAAATCCACTTTTGAAAAAATGGTTGCATCATGTAAGTCGTTGAGCAGTTAAACTATCACTGGGATGGTTAATTAATACCTACATAACAATTACCAAGGATTGTTACTAAGTCCGTATCCATATGCGGTTAACAACAAAGGCAACGACTTATTCTTTTTTTCTTCCAGTTACCAACTACTTTCATTGTTGGTGTAAAATTTCATACACCAATGATAAAAATGTATTGTATTTCCGCCTAAATTTTTATTCAATGAATCTGTGCTATCATTGAAAAAGCTATTGATACTGAAATCAGTTAAAGTCTATGATATAATGTCAGTTGTTATTTATATGATTCATCTATTTTTGTTATCTGTTGAATGTCGTTAATTAGTTTACATAAACTTAGAGTGTTTTTTTCATAAAATTAAATACTTGTAATAAATATTTTCATAGGCTGAATAGAGAGAAAGATATTCATCTCTCAAGCTAACTACATAAAAAAGGTTTTAGAAAGGTTCTCAATGGAGTTGGAAAAGCCGTTGTTAACTCCATTATGTTGTAATGTTTATCAGTTATGTTGGTTATTGTGACAACCCGCCTACTAAAATAATAGGTGGCCAGCCCAATACTCCAATAATTACAGGAGTCATAGATGGTCCATTCTTAGCATCACTGTCGATTAAAATAATAGTATGAGATAACCACCAATCATTTTAGAAAATGGATTGTCATATACAAAAATTTTAAGAGTAAAAGAGAAACACTTAGACAATCCCATTTGTAAAAACGGTGGGTATCAAAAATCGATGACTAAAGTATGACAATACAATAAATAATCACCGAATAAGCTGTCGGTGCACAGACCAATACAAATAATACATTAAGTATTACAATTCAATATTTACAATATAATGAATGAGTGCAATACCTTGGGCAAACACGCCCGAATAAAAGTACTGAACATAACTAGAGTACAATAGAGAGGAGCGTCTACTACAATTATCCTACAACATCTGCAATATGCTGTGGCTCCATGACAACTGGAAAGGAATATGTAAATATAGGTGTCCATGCGGAAGCGCACCTGTAACGGCAAGGAATATGCAGCACAAAGAAATATAGAAACCGGTCAGGGCCGGGTTTGATATGATTACCATGTGACTAAAATGCATGGCAGGTAAGTGCGTAAATCTCTCGCAGATAACAATAATATTCCTCACCTCTCAATCTAGCAGCAACCTAGCGCAATATAAATGATGCTCAGGTTATAGAAGGAACAGAAGGATAACTTCTCCCCAGTCTCAACACTATGCCCTCATTCGTGCGTGGGGTGTCTCGCAAAGCGAAATCCAAACAAGGAACCCCCCCGATACACTACTACTTAGGCAAGGTTGATCGTCGAGATACATTAGACCCTGTCCTAATTAATTTAAGTACTAAAGGTTAACTTCTCCCCAGTCTCAACACTATGCCCTCATTCGTGCGTGGGGTGTCTCGCAAAGCGAAATCCAAACAAGGAACCCCCCCGATACACTACTACTTAGGCAAGGTTGATCGTCGAGATACATTAAACCCTGAGCACGAAATAATCAACAAATGTATGTGTGTGCATAAGTGTGGGAGGTCACATCTACAGCTACACAAAGAAAAATATAAAATAAAACCCATACATCAACTAATGGCACAATTCCTAATTCTTTCTTTAGGAGTATACATATAAATGGTACAACACCTTATCAAATGTTTACCAAATTACTTTCATCGTAAACTAATTCATTTCATGAATTTGTTCCTTAATAGGAAATATAATCATACTTTTCATGCTCTAGTGGCATTTATCACAATTGTTCACTTTGCCAAAATATCTTCCTTATCAGGAATATAATCATCATCATAGGCTCTTTATGGCCTTACATCGTGCTCTTTATGGCACTTCCATCATGCATCAAGTCCAACTTGATTTAGAATAGTTATATTAATATATATATATATATATATATAACGATTCTAAGACCGCCCGTCCGGGTTTCCCCACTGTGCGCGCCACTAAATGGCTATCATCTTCCAGGGCCTCCAAGACAACCTGGGATCCTATCGAAACGTCGGGAAGCGACCATGTGCCTGCGGGATAGTCAAGACCACACCCGGAATCTCCTAACCAGCGCAGAAAATATATATAAACAAACGCTCACATGGCCTAGGGACTATATCCACCCTGCATCATTAGCCAGGGGGCTTCACCACAACGCGCGCAACTTCCCTTATGATAGCGATTTAGAGAGGTGTGTATCCATAAATTAACATTTATGAAAAACATTCCTTTTTCCATTTTGAAAACTCATATTTTACATTTCCAAAAATCATCCATTTAGCCATTTAGCACCAAGTCTTAGAAGGTGCATTTCATTCTTATTAAGTCATATATTATTAATGACCTAAGACCCAAAGTGCCACTAACCTCAAAATAGCCTCGAATAGTTTATATAATTCATAAACCCTCAAAGTGAGTCTCCATAATGGAGTGTCTCCCAAAAGCTCAACATAATAATTTAACTTCCCATTTCATCTCTAGGTTAATTTCCTAAATCATTCGGATATCAACCTACGCAACTTATCCCTCGGGTAAGCCTAAATATCCCATTAAATCCTAGGGCATTAGTCTATCCAAAACCACCCTCTAGGACTCCCCATTACTTCCCAAAGGAAGGTCCCTAAACCTTGGACCTAAAATAAAAGGGATAAAAATCAAAATAAGAAAATCTCACAAAAACAGGGGAACCGAATCGATTCGCCCCTTGGGCCGAATCGATTTGCCCTTGCGAATCGATTCGCTAGACAGCCGAATCGATTCGGTGGGCAAAAACCGACCTTCTGCAATTGCCGAATCGATTTGCTTTAAATCCGAATCGATTCGGTCTGCAAGACCTGTAACCCTCTCCTTATCCGAATCGATTTGGTCCTGAGATTTTGCCCAATTTGGGCTACGGGGTGTAAGAACCCTAAAATCCCAAAAACCCCAAAACTTGATTTCTCCCAACTTCAACAACAACAATTCGACCTAAATCAATCCTACACCATTTATAACTAATATATACTCCTCAAATACAATTAAAACTAAGATTTAAAGGTTTAAACATCAAAATCAACAAATACCCATTTATGGGTTAAATCTCCAAAACCTAACTATACATGCAATTTATCACATTAAATCACATCTAGCAAGTAAGAAACTTGCCTCGGGGTTCGTAGTCTCTGATCCTCTTCCGGTAGCAACAGAAATCCGGTCCAAATCTTCATTTCTCTCTCTTTCTCTCCATTTCTCCCAACTCTCTCTTCTCTCTCTCTCTCTCCTTTGGCTTCTAACACAAATGAAGAAAGAAAAAGGGGTGGGGGACTTATACGGGTCTCAAAACATGAATCCCCACTTTTAATTGTTAATACACCACTAAAATGACTCGTAACAACTTAATTGAGTCATAACCCCTTAAAAATGCCCGAAACCCACAAATATAACGTGGCACTTATCTCGACTATTCTAAAACAACCGCACCCCCTATTTGGCATTCGGGGAAAGTGTGAACTATTTTTACGTTCCAATCTCATTTTTAATTTGTTAATCATACCCAATATCATATGTAGGTCATAACCGTCGTTTTACATATAATGACGCAAAATACACAATATAACACTATTTACCTTCTCATAACGGTAAATAGTCAGAACATAGTAAATATTATCCCTAAGTCTCACGGGAAATAATATTTACTCCAACATTCCCTATTTTATAAAATTTTCCCATTAGGCAAAAAAAATAGTAATAAATAGTCGCTCGAAAACCTGGGTTGTTACATACTCCCCCCCTTAAAGGGGAATTTTGCCCTCAAAATTCAGGCGTAACCCAATACCATATAAAGGGTATACTATAAAAAAATGTGCTATCATACTAACAATCCCCCGAATAGAAATGTCCCCATAGGACTCAGACTAAGGTCATCGCTATCGATCTCAGAAACTATTGATCCTACCCTTCTACTACGGGAGGAGATACCCACACAAGCTCGGCACTAATTGCCCTACTTCCTAAACTAACGCCGCATGCCCTAAGGGCCTAGCATCCTAAGAATCCTAAGGTCAATCTATCTATTCTAACCTAGTCGTATAAGTATAATACTAAATATCCCTAGTGTCCAAGACCTTTGCCGGCTTCTGACATTAGCTCGGTTTCATGCGTGGGACGTCTCGCCGAAGCGAAATCCAAACAAGGAACCCTCCCGTTACACTACTACCTCGCATTGTCAGTCGTCGAGAAGTAACGGTCGAAGACACATGATCGGGATCGACGGAATCCTAACTCGAAATTCTACTGCTACACATATACGTCTACGTCCTACCATAACAATCGACTGAGGCATTTACCTTCAGTAAAATGCCACTAATACTCTACCCCAAGAGACACATATATCTCTAAACAAATGGCCTTCTCATTAAGACACAACCATAAGTCCCTATCGGACCTTCATCATCTTAGTCTTCCCTACATCGATTCAGAGGAAAACTATCATCGCGCTCATATATCGCACATTAACTTAGCCCTTAATCACTCATATACGTGATTCTTGTCTAAACTTTCCAACCCAGCACTAACCAACAGAAAAGAAAAGAAAGAAGAAAAGAACAGAAAAGAAAATGCACATCTCTCCACTCCCAACGTCGTTAAGGTTCATGCGTGGAGTGTCTCGCCTAAGCGAAATCCAAACAAGGAACCCCTCCACGCAGTCACCTTAACTAGCCGGTCATGGAGATAAGGCAATAGCATACACACGAAAAGCAAACAAAGCAAGCAAACAGAATAAAAACAAAAAAATAAAGGAAACTATCTACATACCGCAAACCACCTTTATAAAGTCTCGACCTGTATCCAGGAGGGATATTATAGATCCACTGGTCCTCCTCCTAGAACTAGAACTAGGATAGCCTCGCAATTTATTCGCTTGCTACCATACCCACCAATCTAAGGTTATTTCTACTCGTATAATATATAATACAAGTAGCACGTACCACACATATCACCACTCGCCCCATAACGAGTGTGAAGGAAAAGACAGAACTCCCCTATCATGGAAGTCACGTAGATATGCTTACTATATATAAAAATATGTACCGATACTATCACAAGCCCGATATACACACCCGAATCTAGGGCTAACACCATACTACTCCATCTTACCTAAGGAATGCACCATTCGCACCCTAGTTGGAAATTCCACCAACATACTAGCCAACCTCCTTGGCTACTACCGATAGTTCTAAGACACGTCATTCTAGTCTTACCCGAACCAAACTGCTTTCATCAATGACTCAACAAGGAGTCCCATTCTTGCCGGTTATCTTCAATCGACAAGATCAGAACGCATAGTTCCCTTGACTTCTTCAGCAAGGAGAACATTCTACCAGCTTCCCCAACCTTAGCTCCACGAGTCTTCCCCGGGTGGAGGTCCACCAATGGGGTCTCATGAACACTGCTTCTCCAAAAGTGTTTCCAACACTTACTTACGAGCCTAGCATTTCCACTTAAAGGAACTCTCTATGGGCAAAACATTCTGCCCCACCATAAAGAGGCGACTATCATTACCGCCACTTCAACCTTACTCCTAAGGGTGAAAGGTTTTCCTCAAATCCTCACACCTGGGCACTCCTATACCCAACTCTAGGCCAAACTCTCGGGCCTTATACTTTCACCGAACAAGGTTACACTTCCTCTATCCAACCGAACTTCAACACGTGGTCCTAATAAAGAACCTCTTCAACTCCGAATTGGCATTGCTTGGAGTCCCAAGCAAAGTACCACTCTCTACCGGCAGCGATACTTGGGAAAACTATTTTCACTGTACTTAGTAGTCACGGCAACAATATAAAATAATGCTGCAAAGGGAGAGACCTTCAAAGCAGTCCTTATTCCCGACCACAGCCTACAGCTTATAGTAATCCCACCCTATGACGCCTTCACAACGGCCTTCCTCAACGCCCTTCATCTAACGGCTTACAAGCCTCACACGAACGCGTAGAAGATCTTCGGGGTTCTCATACCATAGCAGGAGAACGAAATCTCACAAGAGAATTCAACGACCTTATTCCTAAGGCTCTACATCAAACAGAGGGAAACGCAGAAGACGTAAAACATCTGCACAGATTCCTAAGGACTCTAGAACCTAATGCTCTGATACCATCTGTGACAACCCGCCTACTAAAATAATAGGTGGCCAGCCCAATACTCCAATAATTACAGGAATCATAGATGGTCCATTCTTAGCATCACTGTCGATTAAAATAATAGTATGAGATAACCACCAATCATTTTAGAAAACGGATTGTCATATACAAAAATTTTAAGAGTAAAAGAGAAACACTTAGACAATCCCATTTGTAAAAACGGTGGGTAACAAAAATCGATGACTAAAGTATGACAATACAATAAATAATCACCGAATAAGCTGTCGGTGCACAGACCAATACAAATAATACATTAAGTATTACAATTCAATATTTACAATATAATGAATGAGTGCAATACCTTGGGCAAACATGCCCGAATAAAAGTACTGAACATAACTAGAGTACAATAGAGAGGAGCGTCTACTACAAGTATCCTACAACATCCGCAATATGCTGTGGCTCCATGACAACTGGAAAGGAATATGTAAATACAGGTGTCCATGCGGAAGCGCACCTGTAACGGCAAGGAATATGCAGCACAAAGAAATATAGAAACCGGTCAGGGCCGGGTTTGATATGATTACCATGTGACTAAAATGCATGGCAGGTAAGTGCGTAAATCTCTCGCAGATAACAATAATATTCCTCACCTCTCAATCTAGCAGCAACCTAGCGCAATATAAATGATGCTCAGGTTATAGAAGGAACAGAAGGCTAACTTCTCCCCAGTCTCAACACTATGCCCTCATTCGTGCGTGGGGTGTCTCGCAAAGCGAAATCCAAACAAGGAACCCCCCCGATACACTACTACTTAGGCAAGGTTGATCGTCGAGATACATTAGACCCTGTCCTAATTAATTTAAGTACTAAAGGTTAACTTCTCCCCAGTCTCAACACTATGCCCTCATTCGTGCGTGGGGTGTCTCGCAAAGCGAAATCCAAACAAGGAACCCCCCCGATACACTACTACTTAGGCAAGGTTGATCGTCGAGATACATTAAACCCTAAGAATGAAATAATCAACAAATGTATGTGTGTGCATAAGTGTGGGAGGTCACATCTACAGCTACACAAAGAAAAATATAAAATAAAACCCATACATCAACTAATGGCACAATTCCTAATTCTTTCTTTAGGAGTATACATATAAATGGTACAACACCTTATCAAATGTTTACCAAATTACTTTCATCGTAAACTAATTCATTTCATGAATTTGTTCCTTAATAGGAAATATAATCATACTTTTCATGCTCTAGTGGCATTTATCACAATTGTTCACTTTGCCAAAATATCTTCCTTATCAGGAATATAATCATCATCATAGACTCTTTAAGGCCTTACATCGTGCTCTTTATGGCACTTCCATCATGCATAAAGTCCAACTTGATTTAGAATAGTTATATTAATTTATATATATATATAACGATTCTAAGACCGCCCGTCCGGGTTTCCCCACTGTGCGCACCCCTAAATGGCTATCATCTTCCAGGGCCTCCAAGACAACCTGGGATCCTATCGAAACGTCGGGAAGCGACCATGTGCCTGCGGGATAGTCAAGACCACACCCGGAATCTCCTAACCAGCGCAGAAAATATATATAAACAAACGCTCACATGGCCTAGGGACTATATCCATCCTGCATCATTAGCCAGGGGGCTTCACCACAACGCGCGCAACTTCCCTTATGATAGCGATTTAGAGAGGTGTGTATCCATAAATTAACATTTATGAAAAACATTCCTTTTTCCATTTTGAAAACTCATATTTTACATTTCCAAAAATCATCCATTTAGCCGTTTAGCACCAAGTCTTAGAAGGTGCATTTCATTCTTATTAAGTCATATATTATTAATGACCTAAGACCCAAAGTGCCACTAACCTCAAAATAGCCTCGAATAGTTTATATAATTCATAAACCCTCAAAGTGAGTCTCCATAATGGAGTGTCTCCCAAAAGCTCAACATAATAATTTAACTTCCCATTTCATCTCTAGGTTAATTTCCTAAATCATTCGGATATCAACCTACGCAACTTATCCCTCGGGTAAGCCTAAATATCCCATTAAATCCTAGGGCATTAGTCTATCCAAAACCACCCTCTAGGACTCCCCATTACTTCCCAAAGGAAGGTCCCTAAACCTTGGACCTAAAAGAAAAGGGATAAAAATCAAAATAAGAAAATATCACAAAAACAGGGGAACCGAATCGATTCACCCCTTGGGCCGAATCGATTTGCCCTTGCGAATCGATTCGCTAGACAGCCGAATCGATTCGGTGGGGAAAAACTGACCTTCTGCAATTGCCAAATCGATTCGCTTTAAATCCGAATCGATTCGGTCTGCAAGACCTGTAACCCTCTCCTTATCCGAATCGATTCGGTCCTGAGATTTTGCCCAATTTGGGCTACGGGGTGTAAGAACCCTAAAATCCCCAAAACCCCAAAACTTGATTTCTCCCAACTTCAACAACAACAATTCGACCTAAATCAATCCTACACCATTTATAACTAATATATACTCCTCAAATCCAATTAAAACTCAGATTTAAAGGTTTAAACATCAAAATCAACAAATACCCATTTATGGGTTAAATCTCCAAAACCTAACTATACATGCAATTTATCACATTAAATCACATCTAGCAAGTAAGAAACTTGCCTCGGGGTTCGTAGTCTCTGATCCTCTTCTGGTAGCAACAGAAATCCGGTCCAAATCTTCATTTCTCTCTCTTTCTCTCCATTTCTCCCAACTCTCTCTTCTCTCTCTCTCTCTCCTTTGGCTTCTAACACAAATGAAGAAAGAAAAAGGGGTGGGGGACTTATACGGGTCTCAAAACATGAATCCCCACTTTTAATTGTTAATATACCACTAAAATGACTCGTAACCACTTAATTGAGTCATAACCCCTTAAAAATGCCCGAAACCCACAAATATAACGTGGCACTTATCTCGACTATTCTAAAACAACCGCACCCCCTATTTGGCATTCGGGGAAAGTGTGAACTATTTTTACGTTCCAATCTCATTTTTAATTTGTTAATCATACCCAATATCATATGTAGGTCATAACCGTCGTTTTACATATAATGACGCAAAATACACAATATAACACTATTTTTTTTTTTTATCAAAGAGGGACGGTACCCCCACCCATTTTATTTATATCATAAAGGAGAAAAAGCCTCTCCGAAGCTTACAAACCCAAACACAAAACTTAATTCTAGAGGATGGGTCCATTACTCTAGAATGAAAGAATATAAACTTGGGGATTTATAAACTATCCCCATTACAATGAGAGAATACTTAATCAACATGAGAGAGCTAAAGAATATTTAAATTTGGGGATTTATCACATCCCCATTACATTTTCTTTATGATAGTTCTAATATTTGGTAGTTTTTGTCTATCCATATTGAGATGTCCCTTAGCCAATGGCGGAAGAGAGTTGAAATTCCAACAGTATTCATCCTTGTGAGATACTGAAGCTCTTGAAGCTAAGAAATCAGCTACTGCGTTGTTTTCCCTCCAAGTGTGAATGATTTTGAAGTTCGTTGGATAATTGATATTATCAAATATTTCTTGAGACGTCCAAGGAGGTTTAGCTATCTTTAAAACAATATCAACTAATGATTTACAATCAGATTCAACGCAAATATTAGAAATATTTAATGAAGTAATCAATTTTATCCCTTCTTGAAGGGCCATTGCCTCAGCATTAAAGGACGATTGAAAACCTATTGATTTAGAAAATGCGGCGATAAATTTACCTTGAGAATCCCTGATTACTCCACCAATACCACTTGAGCCAGGATTATTCTTGGAGGCACCATCAATATTAAGTTTAAACGTGCCAATTGGGGGATTGCTCCAAATACACTTAATTAAGATAATCTTTTTCGGGAGAATCTTAATATTAAAAGTATTGGCTATAAAATCATCTTTAGGAGGTATTTTATCGTAGAACTTGCAATATTCTAAAATATTTGATGCCAAGAAGATAACATTTTTGATAATTTTATTAGAGGAAGTTTGACAATTTTCAAAAAGGTTTTTATTCCTAGCTTTCCATATTTCCCAGAATATCACTTTAGGGATAACCTTAAAGAGTAAAATTTTATAGTCCCTTTTAGGACATTGAAACCACCAAGAGAAAAGGATAGACCTGCAAGATGAAAAGTCAATGGACAAGCCAAACATAGATGCAAAAAAGTTCCACACCTCAGTGGCAATAGGACATTCAATAAGGACATGGTGAGAGCTATCCTCATCATTCTTACAAAATCTACATAAAGAAGCTAGTCTCACACCAAGATTTTGTATCTCTGACTCAAATGGGATAGAGTTGTTTAAGAGTTTCCAGGTATAGTTGGATAATTTCATGGGGCATTCTTTTATCCAATTTATTTTCCAAGATATAGATAAAGGCCTACTTTGTCTACAAATATTGTAAGCAGATTTAATGGTAAAATCACCATTAATTGAGGCTGTCCATATAGCCTTATCTTCGTTTATGTATGAGTCAGATATGTCTTTAATGGAATCAATCCTTTTAATAGATGAAGAGACATGATTAATATTTAGGCCATTTTTATATTTATTTCTGATAAATCTAGACCAAATACCATCTTCAAATTTATATTTCCAATATAATTTCATGCTAGAAGCAGAAACAATATCTTCTATTTTCCTAAAACTAAGACCTCCCTCATCAAATGGGTAACATAGGTCATTCCATTTTGTCCATTGAAAAGGCTTCTCCTTTGATGTGCCGCCCCAATAAAATTTACTAAAAATTCTGTGTAATCTTTTAATAATGATTTTCGGAGGGTTTAAAACAACAATAGTATAAACTGGGATAGATTGAAGAACAAATCTATTAAGGGTAGCTCTACCAACTTGAGAGATTAATTTAGAAGACCAAGTGTGCAGTCTATCCCTAACTTTAGAAATTAGATCAGAAAAATGAATAGCTCTAGGTTTCCCTTTAAACAAAGGACATCCAATATATTTCATAGGAAATTGTTTGTGAGACAATCCAGAAATAGATTCAATAGTGTTTTTTCTATGATGAGATAAATTTTTATCCGTATAAAAGGAGCTCTTAGAAAAATTCACTTTCTGACCCGAAGTAGCTTCATATTTCTTTAAAAGATCAATAAGGACCTTTATGCTATGTTTACCTCCATTTATAAAAATTATCAAATCATCAGCATATCCTAAATGAGATATTAGTTGACTTTTAGAAGGATGGGCATAAGGAATAGCTTTTTTAAGAGAAAATATTTTATCAATATTTCTACTTAAAACTTCAGCAGCTATTATAAAGAGACTAGGAGACAAAGGGTCTCCTTGCCTTAGACCCCTTAAAGAGTGAAAGAAACCAATGCTTTTACCATTCAAAATTAAAGAAAACCAATTGTTAGATATAAGCCTCCAAATTAAATCAATAAAAACTTCACAAAAACCAAATTTTCTGAGAACTTCACAAAGATAAGGCCAATATACTCTATCATAGGCCTTTTCCATGTCTAATTTAATGATCACATTACTACCAAAAGATTTCTTGCTAATGTATTGAACCATTTCATTAGCTAGAAGGATATTTTCTTGAATACTTCGATTTTTAACAAAGCCACTTTGGTTTTGAGAAATGATAGAAGGAAGAATAAAAGACAATCTATCATTTAAAATTTTAGAAATAATTTTGTTAGAGAAATTGCATAGGCTTATAGGTCTAAATTGGGAGCATGTTGAAGGATTAGAAACTTTAGGAATAAGAGCAATGGAAGTGGCAGTCCAACTTTTAGGAAGCCCAGCACCAGCAAAGAAAGAATGAATAGCTTTAGTCAAATCATTTTTTATAATATGCCAATATTTTAAATAAAATATCCCTCCAAAACCATCTGGTCCAGGAGAGCTGGAATGATCCATGTTGGAAATAGCTTTAAATATTTCTTCTTCTGAGGGGAAATCAGTTAACTTGTTATTCATGGACACATCTATCTCATTTCTAATAACTTCTATAAAAGAAGAGTCAATAGATATGTATTCAGAAGACCAAGTTTTTTTGAAGTGATTAAGAAATATTTGTTCAATTTCTTCTATAGATTCTTCCCAATGATTTTGATTGTCTTTAATTCTAGAGACAATTAATCTCCTTTGCCTTGCTTTAACTGAAGCATGAAAGAATTTAGTATTTTTGTCACCTGCTTTAAGCCATTTTATGTGACTTTTTTGTTTCCAAAAACATTCCTCTCTCAGAAGAGCTATATTTAACTCAGCTCTAGTTTTATATAAGTTGGATCGTGAAGAGTCAGAAGGATTATTTTCAAACTCATGTTCCTTAATTAAAACTAAGTCTTCAAGGTCTTTAACAGATTGGAAAACATTTTTGAAGGTGCTTTTATTCCAATTTTTTAAATTTGCTTTAAGTTTCTTTAGCTTTAAAGAAAATTTAACTAATGGAGGAACTTGGAATTCAGAAGACCATGATTCTTCAATAATCTCACTAACATTTGACTTAATACACCACATAGCTTGGAACTTAAAAGGTTTAGGATAGTTATCAAAACTGCTTTTGATAGACAAAAGTAATGGACTATGATCAGAGCAAGTTTTATGAAGATGAGTTATACTCGTTTGAGGGAACTTCAAAATCCAGTTATGATTAACCAGACCTCTGTCAAGTCTACAAAAAATGGTACCAGCAGTCCTGTGGTTAGTCCAGGTAAACCTGGAACCAAAGTATCCTAGGTCTAATAAGGAACAAGCATTTATCATATCATTAAAATCTTCAGTAGCATTAAAATCTATTGTATTACCTCCGGATTTTTCAGACTCTTCTTTAACAATATTAAAATCTCCTATGACAAGCCAAGACTCATTAATAGAGTTCCTAGTGACAGAACCTATATCAGTCCATAGACTAATTCTTTCAATAGGAGTACATTTCGCATAAACAATAGCAATATTAATAGTAACATTCAAACAGTTTAAGTAAATTTTAAGGGCCAAAAGTTGTTCTGAATCATACATGATTTGTACTTCCAGATCATTAGACCAAAAAAACCAAATTTTGTTTTATGTATTACTTAAACAGTTTGGGAAGTTCCATTTTAGTTTGAAAATGGGAATTTTCCCAGAATCAACTTTTGGCTCTAGCAGAGCAATAGCAGGGAGGTTATATTGTTTAATCAGTCTTTTAATTCTCCTATTAGTTGCTGAATTTCCTACACCCCTAACATTCCAGCATATAAAGTTCATCATTTATATGTAGGATTAGATATGATATTTTTTGATTTACCTAATGACCTAGTAAATCTTCTGTAAAGAGGGTCAATAGGAGTTTTTTTAGAAATCAGACCTGAGTATTTAGTTGTTTCTGAATCTGAATTAGGTGGAACTGTGCCACTGTCTTTCCTCGAAGCTGCAGCTCGATGTTTCTGATACTTGTTCCATTTGACATCTAACCATGAAGCAAAGTTTTGTTGCTCTTCAACCATTGGAACTGAATTTTTCCTATCATCTTGATCTGAGTGATAATTTTTTGCAGTTTTGAAAGAGTTGTCATATTTAGGCAGCAAAGAACCTTTGGGGGAAAGATGGAATTGATCCACCTTCAAAGTTTCCTTTGAATTGTAGTGGCCGTGATATATTTTACCCAGGTCTGTAGGACATTGATCAATAGCTGTTGCACATTCAATCAGGTCAGTCGCAGACTCTTCTGATTCTGTCTCAGAATTGTTGTCAAGTAAAACCTCTAAACTTCCTTCTAAGTGACCTTTCTTGATACCTGAAGAACTTGGGTTTAAAAGATTATGTAAAGGCCCTGTGTTTGTAGGGAACTCTTGAACCTTTGGCAATATTTGAGTCGATTTTCCAGTTTCTTGAAGTTGTTTAGCAGCAGCAGCATTCGTGGGAAGAGATTGAATTTGTTTAGCAGCAGCAGGTGTCTTCACATTCCCTATTGTTGTTTGTTTTTGGGTAGCAATTGTTGGAGGGCATTTGATCAGGCCTTTATCTTCTTGATGGCCCTTCTTCTTACCAAAATTGACAATAAGAAGGAATGTTTTCATACGTTACCTGTTGCCAAAAACCTTTCTCGCCACATCCAATCCAGATCCTATGGATTCTATCTTGAAGAAGATTTAATTCAATACATATTCTAGCAATGCTAGGTCTAGATAAAGATGCAGTTGAGGCGTCCATTGTCAAAGGTTTCCCAATTAATTGAGCAATAGAGAATAGAGAAGACTTGGCATAAAAATGAATTGGAAGATTAGGTAGATTCACCCAAACAGGAACTATGGGGCTTTCTTGATCTGGATGAAAGTCAAATGTCCATTTGAAGGTGCGCATAGGGAACTTCCCTATATACCATTGATCTCTTGCCCAAAGACGAACATAATCCTCCTCACATTGAAGACGGATTAGAATGTGCTTTGAGTCAATCAGACCAACAGTAAAATTAGATTTTAATGAGAATGTTTGGAAAGTTTTCCTGATGTTTTCAATTGAAGGTCTGCCGTGCGAGAATTTACCAATGATTGTGTGTTGGAAAGGGGCAGCCAACGAAGTAATATCTTCCTCTGAAAATAAAATCGCTGGTTCACCTTTGAAAATGGAGGGCTGTTTGAGACATGGCTCCTTCGTAGTGTTGTTCATGAGAACGCTTGCAAAAGATTTCTGCCAGATAGTATTTTTATCAGGAGGTTTAGGAGGGATGTGCGTGTTAACAGGAGGTTCAGCCATGTTAGCCATGGCGACGAGAGATGCTAGGGGAATGAGAGTTCACCCTATCTCAATGTGGTTCTTTGAGCTTTTCTTGGAGCGTTTCTTGGAGCGTTTCTTTTTAGGTTTCCAAAAATTATTCACCTTTATGGGTTTTATTCGAAGGAGTTTAGCAGTTAGTTCAAATTAACTTCAAATGAACATCAAACGATATTTTTCTGTTTAAAGAAATAATCTCGTTCAAATCTCGTTCAAAGTTGGTTCGAACAAAATTGATTGTTTATTCTAATGAGTTATCATTTTCGTTCGAAAGACGTCGTACTTTCAATTGAATGTGATTTTTCAAAAAATACGTCGCCTATATATATATATATATAAATGGGTTCATGCATTTGTTTCGAAAAAGACTTTTCGCGAAAAATGTTTTCCTATATATATCAAAAATCTCCCAAACCCAAGTTTCACCCAAAGTGTTTAAGATCCAAGTTTCGTTAATCTATATGCCTTAAGATCTTGTTTTGTGGGTTTCAAGATGTTTATTCTCTTCATCTTGACTGAGGATCATTTCGTGCAGAGGAATTCATATCTGGTTTTTCGTTTACATATGGTGGACTCCGTGGTGTGGTGTTGCGGTAAAGAAGTGGTGCATCTGTTTTTTGGATCTGTTGCTGGTAGATGAGCCTTATCGTTGGATGCTAAGTCATGTGTGGACGCACATGTTAAGGCACTGTGTAAGTGGACTCTTACGTGCACCGTGGAGGAGAGGTTTAAGATTGAAAAGCGTCAAAGCTTGTGAGGGCGTCGAGCCTCTGTTGTAAGTCTATTGTCGTTCTTGTGTAATTTCTTATTATAATGATTTGTGTGGTTGGGCCGTCCGATGATTTTTTTCATTGTGGGTTGTCATCGTACATCAGTATCTTGTGTGACTGATCTTATTTTATCTTCTATCACCTAAACGTATTCTTTAGGATAAGATAAAATTGATTTATTGTCTAATCACAATAATTTGGCTTAAAATTGGTGCTAAGTTCTATTTGGGTCAATTATGTTTTAGTTTAACATTTAATTTGGAAAATAAAAAATTGAGTTTTGTTGTTTAAACTATCCCTCCATACTTCCTAGTGACTTCAAATCGGTATTAGAGAGGGAACATTATGGTTTGGGGTTAGATCCGTGTTTATGCACGAGTTTTATCAATTTTTATTTGGAGGGTCAATTGGTTTCTAGGCCACCGATATTTGATGGGTCTAATTACGCATACTAGAAAATGCATATGAAATCATCGCATAAGGTGATAGATGAGAAGGTATGGCAAGCAGTTCTTAATGGTTGGTCCCCACCCACAACTTTAGCCGGTGATTATAGGATTCCCAAACTCTTAAAATCATGGAGTGAGGATGAGCATAGGTTAGCAAATTATATATTGCATAGTTTATATGCTACGTTCTGTTCGGTCACACTGGAGGAGTTTTATCGTATTATGACATGTGAAACGTATAAATAGAATTGAGACATACTAACTCACCCATTAACGAACAAGTGTGGTTAAGGCTTTCAAACTCCAAAACCTCACCACTCAGTTTGAAACCATTAGGATGGAGGAAAGCGAAACCTTTTATGAGTTCTATTCTAGACAGTTAGAAATCGTGAACTCATCCTTTAACTTGGGAGAGAGAATACTCAAAATTCACGTAGTTAAGAAAATCTTAAGGTCCTTGCCTCAAAGATTTAGTTCAAAAGTAACAATTTTGAATTCCTTGGGTACTTTAGACTTTATGAAACTCGTACAACTTGTAAGTGATCTTCGAACTTTTGAGCTCGACATGTTTTCCTCCAAAAAGATGAAGAAATATAAGGGCATTGATTTGTTTGCAAAGAAGTTTGGAAAAAAATTCAAGCTTGAAAAAAAATCGAAAGATGTAAAGAAGTTTGAGAAAAATAAGTATAACAAGGGCAATCAATTCTCTAAAAATCGTAATGATAATTTTAGGAGGGATGAGTCAGATAGATGTTGTGGTTTGAGGGTTATGGACATAGGTCATCTGAATGTCTCACTAAACTAAGGAAGGAGGGCAAAAAGGCGAAGGTGTACAATGCAACCCTTAATGATAGTGATCTGAAAGAGGCACCTGATTCCCCTATTTAGCGCAACTACACTGTGTTTATGGCTAGTCATGAGAATATTAATGAAAAATCTTACCATAAAAATAATACTGAGCATGACATTTCTGAGGCCATGGTTTATGATTCCTAAGAGACTGATGGTAAATAGAGTCAACTCCGAGTTGCCTTCTGTGAGTTGTATGTGAAATCGTTGAAAATGAAAAAGGTAAACTTAAAGTTGGAAGAAATGTTAAAAGAACATGCCATAGGTGATGATAATGCTAAATTGATTGAGGACCTTAAGGAACACGAGAGGACTCTTAAGGAGATGCTCGAGTATATTGAGGGTGAGAGAAATAGCCTTTGAGGTTTAATGCAGGTTTTTGAAGAAGGATATTATTGAGTTTGAAGAGTCTAAGCATTTACTCGAGTCTAGGATAGTGGAGATAGAGGAGAGATTGAGAGACTTAAGTCATGTTAAATTTGATTTGGAATCTAGGTCGGAGATGTTAGATAAAATGTTAGGGACTTTATGAATCAATGATGACAAGTGTGGCATTGACTTTGATATTCTAAATACTTTTGCTACTGAATCCAAGACCATTGTTTTGAGAGACTCAGCCATTTATAGGAACGTTAGAAAATGTCAACCCTTAGGTAACACCCCTACTCGTGTCTATACATGCACACATTGTGGTAGGAAATGTCAACCCTTAGGCATTTTTTCTTTGATCTAAAAAATGGTCCTAAAGAGTCTAAGATTAGGGTGACCAAGGTTCTCAAAACCCTAAAATATCATGTCACACCTATGTGGGTTTGGAAATCAGATTTTTAGGCTTTTCATGTTATACTTGTTAATTGTCGAACACTTTCACATGATACTTGTCATGAGATATCTAATGGTTGATTGTGTTCGTATGTTTACATACATTAGCTTTTGTACTTGATGGTATATGTACTTGCTAGTTGTATATGGTTTGAGTCTTTTGTATATTGATTTTTCATTTATTGGGTCATATTAAAAAATAAAAATATAAAAGATTTTGAAAAATGTTTAAAAACTCAAAAAGATTTTGGGTTTATGTGTAGTTTAGTTTTATATATTTTTATGGTAGATTGATGTGTTTTAATTCACTTCATTCCATGCCTTACATGTGGCTAGGACATTTGATAATGTTTTTTAATTCTTAGACTGTTCTTAATCATGTTTGCATGGATTTGTAAGACTTTGATTTTCTTAATGGATTCAATTTGTATATGCCTCCATACATGCATATACGAGCTCTTTTGAATTGTAACTTCACATGTTATATTTGATCAAAGTGAGATTCTCTAGCATTGATCTTGTAATCTACATATTTGTTGACAATGGGATATTTGTGCGTGTAAGAACCGTTTCTCATGAGTTTATTTTATTTTCTTAATATATGAGGGCGCACGGGAAAGGGCTACGAAAAGTGAAAACTCCTTTACGAGAAAACCACCATTGGGAAGAGATTAAAAATGAGATGTAAATAGAAAGATTAAAATCCAACATCTTTTGTTTGATTCATTTTCAGAAAATGGTATCTTCAAAATAATTTAGTGAAAAAAATACATGATATATGTTTAGCTTTTGAGGATGTTATAGTTGAAGATCAACGAGTTTGCACAATGAATCCTAGTTATTCTTATCATGTCATGACACTATTGATTTGTAGAATCATTAAAAAATTCTAGGCTTGTGTGCATTGAGCTTGTTTATTTACTGAGTTCACTTTATTTATCACTTAAGGGTAAATATTAGTTTGATAGAGTTGTATGGTCAAATAGAGATCCTTGGACATTTTAAAGTGATTGGGTCATGATTCATTTATTTCTAGTTCACGCCCCTTCACTCCATCCCATATGTTTTGACACGTCAATATTATGCTATTGTGCAAAGCTTATATATGGTATCTATTTCTTATTTTGAGTCTTTGAATTTCATTTAATCCATGTTTCCTACGTGTTTTATCTTCGGATCTAATTGGCATAATATATGATCATATTGGTATATCTTGTTCTTGTTTATATAAGTATACAATGCTTCATTGTGTATTCAAGTTGGTATCAATTCTTGCATAAATTTTGGTATTAATTGATCATTGTTTGGATTATTTGTGCCTGTGTTGCCACGTTATATTTGTTACACTTTACACTGTTACATGATATTATTCCCTCCTCTCTATTTCCAATTCTGATCATAGGTTCTCACATTTTGGAGGAGACATGGTTTATGGGGGTGAAATGGTTTTATGCATTCTTTCTTTATCTATTCATGAATAAAAAGGGGAAAATAGTATCTTTCACTTTAGTGTTAGGAGGATATCTTTATATTAGGGGGATAAGTCTTAACTAGGTGGTGATCATTAGAAATATGGGGAGTTTATTCATATATGTATTCGTATTGCTTATATATTCTCTTGCATTTGAAGGTGTGTTTAAGTGTGCAGGTTTGCAACATGCAGTAAAGATTACAAGCGTGCACAGCTAATCAAAGTATGTCTCTGTCAAGTCTGTAATTTTTCATTTTGGGGTTGGTGATTAAGTCTTTTAGGAGATTAATGGTCCATAGGTGTTTTGTTTTTGGTTGTCTCGGAATAGCAAAAGGGAAGATTTGTAAGGATAAATTTTTGATTGAGTCAATTTATATGTATTGGATTAATTCCCGAAAAAACATTTGAGTCATAAGTTAGGTTTAATATTTTTCCTTTCAATCCTTTGGATTATTTGATTGAAGATATATCATCCAAACTCAAGAGACTACATTCATTGTGTCATGTTTTTTGCCATGTTTCGTCTTCGAGTTTTTGAGGATCTCTCAGGTATGAACGCATATCAATTTTGATCCTTAGAGTTTTATTTTGGGTGTTTGTTTTTATAAAATATTTAGAGCCGTTTTTCAAATATTTTTAAAAGAAAAATATATATTTTTTATTTTAAGTCGTTCAAACTGCGTTATGAGTTTCGTTCGAGCGAGTTTAGAAATTTGTTCAAACGAATATCAAAGGTTATTTTATGTTACTAAAAAATATATTGTTCAAAGCTCGTTCGAATATGGTTCTAACGACATTGGGTGTTCATCCAAATGAATTTTACCTTAGTTCGAACAAGATAGCATTTTTGTTCAAATGAGGTCTTATTTTCATTCAAACAAGATTTCTAAAAAAAAAGCTGCCTTGGAAAATGTGTTTTCTATATTACGCGGTTCAGACATTTTTTAGAGAGACTTTTGGAGAAGAAAATTTTCCTATACATATCCAAATGCTCCCAAACCCTAGTATCACCCAAAGTGTCTAAGTCCTAAGTTTCATTAATCTATATGCCTTGAGATCTTGATTTGTGGGCACGAGATGTTTATTCTATTCATCTTGATTGAGAAGTGATTCCGTATCCGGTTTGTTGTTTACACATGGTGGACTCCATGCTGTGGAGTTACCATGAAGAAGCGATTGATCCATTTTCCTAATCTGTATATGGTAGTTGAGTCTTAACGATAAATACTGGGTCGTGTGCGACTCACGCCTTATGGCACTGCGTAAGTGGACTCTTACGTACACTGTAGAGGAGAGGTTAAAGACTGAAGAGAATCATGGCATACGAGAGCATTGAGTCTGTGTTATAAGTCTATTGTATATCCTATCTAATTCCTCATCATAGTGATCTGCATAGCTAAGCCATCTGAGGTTTTTCTCATTTTGGGGTTTCCTCGTACATCTACGTGTTCTTTGGTTGATCTTATTTTATTATCTATCACCTAGATGCATAATTTAGGATAAGATAAAATAGGTTAATCATCTAATTTATAAAATTTGGTTCAAAATTGGTGCTAAGTTTTACTTCGGTTAATTGTGTTTGAGTTCAACACTTAATTTGAGACATTAAAAATTAACTATTGTTGTTTAAACCATCCCTCTGTACTACCTAGTGACTTCAATTTTATTGACAAAATCAAATATTCATATTTCCCAGAACCCATGGATGGACTTCAACTCGGTGCTTTTTAACAATGCAATTGTTGAAGGAGACGAAGTCAAGAAGGATGAGGTTGCTCTTAATATTTATTTCATCAAATACTTTTTGACCGATCAAGTGTGTTCCAAATTTGATGTATTTGTTTCAGTATACACTTAATTATTTTATAATATAATTAAAAAAAATTTATTAGGTTGTTTCACGTATTTTCTACCTGACATGAATTGGTTAATTGGGCGCAAAATTAAGCTAGATTAGAACGAACAGTTATTGAAACAACCAAATCGGAGGCTTCATCGACTTCTCGGAAGGGAAATCTTCACTTAAGGGGTGATAGGGGAGGATCTTACAGAGATTATAAGAAGACATACGATGATGGAAAAAAACGAATGAGATATTCTACCATAACGAAGTATAATTGATTATTTTTGTTGAAGGGAATTTTAGTGGACGATGGTCGGTGGATGATTTAAGTTTGAAATGGTGTCCACAACCATTTTGTCCCTCAGACTCTTATTGCACATCCATATGTCGGTCGTTTAACGATTGAAGAGACGAAAATTGTAGAGGAGATGTCTCTAAGAGGTGTGAAATCTTCCATAATTAAAACTACACTGAAACGCCAACATAAATCTAGCATGTCAACTATGATAACGATTTATATTCAAAAAACAAAGTTGAAGAAAACAGAGAGGGATAAAAGAAGTGCAATGCAACATATGATGAAATTGTTGATTGACAAATATTATATTTACTGATATAGGCATAATGAATATATCGGGAAAGTGGAAGACTTATTTTGGTCCGATTACAAGTCCATTCAACTAGCTAATTTTTTAGGTATGGTGTGATAGTGGATTGTACTGTGACACCCCTCTTATTAAAATAAGAGGTGGTCAGCTCGCTATCCAATTAAACATGAATCTCAAATGGTCCATTCTTAGCATCACTATCGTAAAGAAGATAATATGATATGACCACCCAACATTTTAACAATGGATGCCAAAATATTTTTCAATTTAAAATAGTACTATTTCAGTCATCTGCTTCTGTAACAAAAGGGTTAATATACAACTAAGAGTTTGATAGCATTTACAAAACATAAATGAATAAGATGTCGTTTAACATACTGATATAAAAAGGTCACACCAAATATAAAAATAGATATGAGATATAAACTTGGGCAATATTCCTGAATACCACTGACGAATCATAACTAGAATATCCAAAAAGAGTTTGATGCATCTAATAAAAAAATCCTATAACATCCGCAATATATCGTAGCTCCTTAACACTGGAAAGGAAGGTCAGAACGGGTGCCCTTGCGTCGGGACACCTGAACATAAACAATAACAAAGAGACAAAATATAAACGAGTCAAGTCCCGATTTGCTATGATTTACAAGTGAATAAAATGCATAACAGTTATGAATGCCAAATTTCATAAAGTGGTTAGATTCGCTTTTCACTTGAAGAATTATACTCACCTCTCCTCTAAAGTGCACATCCTAATGCGTACAAATCATTTTTAAGTTAAGTTACCCGACTAATTCATTGGAATAACCTAACTCTATCCGAGATGCATGGTTTACCAATTTATCATTAATCATTAATGATCACATATAACCAGAGTTTATTCATAATTCCATTTAATCATTTGCCTTAAAACACAATTTGAATGAGAACATTTATATTCATACAATAACATTTCTAAGACCATCATTCTGGGAATTTCCCCACTGGATACGTTCCCTAATTTCTATCATCTTCCAGGGCCTAGTTTCATGACCACCTGGGTACCCTAAATCACAACACATGGGAAGCATCCATATACCTTCGACAATGAGGTGTAACCATACCCGGAATTATTTCACTTTGAATAAAAAATCACACAATAGAACTACTGGTGTTATGGCCTGAGGACTATACTGTAACAACCCAGGCTTTTGAGCGGCTATTTTATATTATTTTGCCCGATGGGCAAATTCTATAAAATAGGGGAAGTTGGAGTAAATATTGTTTCCCATGATATCAAGGAATAATATTTACTATGTTTTGTCTATTTACCGTATGAGAAGGTAAATATCATTATATTGTGATATATTGCGTCGTCGTATATAAAACGACGGTTATGACCTATACTTTGAGTTGGGTAAAATTAATGAAATAAAATAAAATTGGAACATGAAATTTGTTCACACTTTCCCGAATGACAAAATAGGGGGTGTGGTTGTTTTTAGAATAGTCGAGATAGTCGAAATAAGTGTCATGTTGTATTTTGGATTTTCGGGCACTTTTGGGGTGTTATGACTCAATTAAGTGGATACGAGTCATTTTAATGGTGTATTAGCAATTAAAAGAGGGCAATTATGTTTTAAGACCCGTTTAAGTCCCCCACCCCTATTTCTTTCTTCATTTGTGTTAGAAGCCAAAGGAGAATTTACCTTCTCATAACGGTAAATAGTCAGAACATAGTAAATATTATCCCTAAGTCTCACGGGAAATAATATTTACTCCAACATTCCCTATTTTATAAAATTTTCCCATTAGGCAAAAAAAATAGTAATAAATAGTCGCTCGAAAACCTGGGTTGTTACAGTTATTTCAACTCCAAACATAATCATTACATGAGAATGCCAACGTGTGATAAAGATTCGAATAGATGCAAAAATTCCAATTACAAACTTATTTAATTAGTGTTAATTTATTAATTAAATCAATTCATCCCTTAAACTCAAATAACTACATGCATGCAAGTGTCAAACCATCATAAATAAAGTATGCGACACAAAGTTTAGGGAAACTCCCCTCACGGCAAAACCCTTTTATTTCTATAACTTTGACAAGTTTACGAGACCATTGACTTACATAGAACCTGATAATTGCTCTAAAGTGTAATGCATGGTGTCTTCGTCAAACCTTCAAAGCAACGACTAGAAATTAGCAATGGTTCACACGCAGCTATACCACAAAAACACGCAGTCCAGACATGCAGTCTTCAGCAAAGAATCAACACACAGAAGATCCTCAATGACACGCAGTCATAAACTTCGTAGTGACTCACTCCACAATAGCACGTAGCTCTCGGTTGTAGATATCTCCCCACAAAGAATCCAGCAAACCATCTTTTGGGTTCCATAAAACAACCCCAACAAAAACAATTAGGATTGTGACTTGTAAAACAAAAGTTATCAACCCTCAATTGGTTGAAGAATAGTATAAAAATGTATTCTACGAAAACTAGTTTTTCTCCACACGAAAATCAGAAATTCAACACCCTATTTATGATAAAAATCAAGGCGGTGACATGTCAGTTAAAAACACCTCTCGTTCGAACGACACGATGTCTTTTGAGAGAGCTATAATCTCGTTTGAACCAGGTACGATGTCGTTTGAACGACATCATACACGTAACTCAAAATCCTTCAGTCTTTTAAATATCTTAGAAACATCAAAAAATAAAACTATTCATGAGATTAGAAAACATTTATCCAAACCTTCTATGATAAAATGTTTTTGAAAATAAAAACCATTTATTAAAAATATTTCAAAAATTATTTTTCATAAATAGAAAAATATTTTAACTTTCACAAAAATATTCCGACACTTTTAATGTAAAATGTAAATGAAACTTAACATTTTACCAAATTCATCCTTGTTGGGCTTGCATGTTGAAGTCTTCTTGAAATTCGGATTCATTTTTGTAGATGTAAGCTTCTCAATCCTTCGATGACTCGTAGTAACTTGTAGCGGTATAAGACATAACTAATTATAACGGACAATGTCCTTACAAATCCCCCCTATGTCTATGCCGGTACAAAATAAAAATATCTGAATTACTAAACTAAAAAAAACTATATAAATCTACCCTCCCATAAACTCAAAAGGAAAGATAAATTGGCAAGTCTTTGACTTTTCAAACTTCGACTTCAACAATCAACTCCTTAAGATCTTCAAGCTTTCTCATCAGGGTGTGCAATCCAAAATCTTCAATTGTACCTACACACATGTGACAAATCAAATACCTCGTGATGTATCGAGTTTGAAATGATAAGCATAAAACATTTAAGCATAATCAAATCTCCCCTATACTTAAACTCCCCCATAAAATAATAATTCCTTCTCCCCCTTTTTATTTGTCCGAAATAGACAAGGAAAAGAATAAAACAAGTAAATCAAATCGGGATGTCACGGTAAACCAAGGCAAATAAACTATTTTTAAGTTTTCAAATTTTTCATTCAAACATGCAAAATGATGTTACAAAAATCACACACCATGAATTTATACTAAGACCACTAAATCGCGGAAACAAAATGAATGGGTGTGAAGAAATTCGATAGGAAAATTGATACAATCATGACATATGTGCACGATGCATATGTGTACTCCTAACGAATGCGCATAAAAAATAGTCCTTAGGTGTAAAATTGTTGAATTTAGATGACATTGTCTTAATCATATCAACAAATCAAAGTATAAATTATTCCCACACCAATAACGTCAAAAACTATGTAATGCTTTTTCATGACTTTCAAGGACGTTCAAACCGTTTAAAATTTCATCCAAACTCCCTCATTAAAAGATAATGCATTTTATTTTTCTTATGAGGTGATGAAACTAAAATCTATTATCCCATTTTTGGCATAATTTTTTTTTATTGCCTTTAAATTTTTTTGGGCTCTTTTAAACCTCATTGGACCCCGAATAATTTTCAATTACTCACTTTTTTTTAGGTGCATTTAATGGTAGATTAGTCACAAAGGATAAATGAGTACCTTTCGCATCCCTTCCCCATTTTTAAAAATAAATCACATAACCTCACAAACGGTTTATATCATGCACTGCTTTTTATAAAGTTTTATCACATTTGGTTTGTTGTATAGACAAAATTGAGATGGAAATACCTAACCAACATGTGATAAACAAGCATTAAGATCAAACAAATCCATGCAAGTGTGCAATAAAGGACAAATAAAGTCAATCATGTAGGTAGTAACACTATATCATCTCAAATACTCAAAACTTTGTAAAGTACATGAATGACACAATATATTGTCTTAAAACACTATCAAATAGTCACATGGATATGGCATGAGGTTTTGATTTGGTCATCTTAAATGTAAATTCATATAAGGTGCAAACAAAATACAAAACTCTATTTGGATTTTTCAAATTTTTCAAAAAAAAAAGAAAATCTTTTTTGTTTTTTTTCGAACATTGTTCAAAAACGACCCAGTAGTACCAAGTATTATAACAATATGAAATAGAGGACTGCAAACAGATAAATCCAGAAAACCCAATTATGTCGTTCAAACGAAACACAGAGTCGCTCGAACGAAAACAATTATCGTTAGAACGACAACATAGCGCGACATGTGATCTCGCTCGAACGAGAACAAAGTAATCCCAGAAAATAATGCACTTTTGTCCAGCGGGATTTTTTTTTAGAAAACAGTTACTGGAATGGACAAACAAATCCAAAACAGTGCTGAACAGTACCAAAAATAAGAAAACTAAACACTAATGTTAACAAAATATGAAACAAATGGTACATACTATCAATAGGCATAAGATAATCATCATGAAAATCAACCTATGCTAGTAAACATGTTTAAACCTCAACTGGTAGGTACAGTGGATTTTTTCAAAGACGGTGACATCTTTTGAAACAACTCCATCAAATCATGAGAAGTCTTGACCGAAAACTTTACTTGCTCTCTAATATGTGAAAACTCTCTATCATTATGTGCAAGAAAAGTATCATGGGTGGGTGAATGTGTGCGAACATGTGTAGAAGTAAAGCGTGACACATAACCCAATTTAAAGCAACACTCCCTAAGGTCTCCTCTCTTTTTGCAATGGGAGCAAATATATATACGCCTAGGAACTCCTCTATCAAAATGTCTAGAACGTGTTATCCTAACAGGTACAGGACGCCTAGGTGGGTTGGGTTTAGAGTCATGTGAATCTAACACTAAAGTAGGAACCAGCTCGGGTGCAACAAAAGAAGTAGACGCACCGTCATAACTTATTCCTAAACTCTCACCACTCCCCAAACAGGATTGAGAACCATATTTCCCACCTTCTTAGATGCGTTATCATAAGTGACTTTAGCCTCTAGGGTGTGCTGAAGATCTGTCTCTAATTGTGGCACGCGGGCTATAAGCTCACTCTTCTCCCTATTCAAAGCAACCAACTGCTCACTCAAAGAAACCTTCACTTTCTCAAGCTGACTTACTTTTTCCTCAAACTCCTTCAAATTCTCAATATCTCTATCCAAATCTTTTACCTTGAGACCCAAATTGTTATTCAATTTTTTAGTATTTAAGGTCTCGGCGTACAACTCTCGAAACACAATCTGGAGCTCGCTCCCATCATCACTAGTGCACTCGCTCTCTGACTCGCTAAAAACACTCAAAACCTCCTCTGGGGTATCATGTGCACAAGTGTCCTCATTGTCATGGGACAAACCAGGTGTGCTCTCGTGACTGGATAAAAAGGCAATACACTTTCCTTGTGAAGACTCATCCTCGAAATCTCTCATATATTCCTCACTATCACTCAGAGTCACTGGCATAGCAACTTTCTTGCCCTCTCTCCTAAATCTAGTGGGACACTCAAACGACTTATGCCCTTTCCCATCACACTCAAAACATTTTAAAATTTTAAACTTTTCTTCACCCTCTTTCTCTTTCTCACCGCTTTCTTTGGCCTTATCTTTCTTTTTGTTTTTCTCCGAAAATCTTTTTTTTGAAGAAGTTTGTTTTGAAAATTGGAGAATTTTTTTAAAATTCTTTGCAAGCAGGGCCATGTCAAAATGAGACTCAGATTCACAAAAACTCACTTTCTTTTCATAGATTGGGCTTTAAGCTCTATCCCTCTATAATTAGGTTTGACAGTGTCGAAAAACATGTCAATTTCGTACGTCTGTAGGTCTCCTACCAACTCTTCTAATTTCAGACGATTTAAGTTTCCTAAGGTATTCAAAACAGTCACTTTAGGGATAAAACATTTAGGCAGCGATCTTAAAATATTTTTAACCCCTCGTGCATCAGGTTTAGGCTCACCAAGGTTAAAACTAGTGTTGACAATATTAGACAAACGTGCATAAAACTCGTCAAAACACTCGGTCTCTAACAGTGATTGTCTCAAATTGAGTGGTCAAAGTTTAAATTTTAGACTCTTTGACCACATTAGTACCCTCGTGGGTGAGTTGCAAAATATCCCAGGCTTCGTTAGACGTGGTGCACATCATAATACGTCAAAACTCGTCAGGGGTGACGTGTCCGAAAATCGTACTAAGCCCTCGTGAATTGTAAGTGCTCCACCTAAAATCATCCTCAGTCCAGTCTGACACAGGTTTTAAATTCGTGAAATTATATGCGGTGACAGTGGGAGGATTCCAACCTCTTTCATAAATGACCCAAACTCTTTCATCAATTGCTTTTAAATGGAATTTCATTTGGGCTTTCGATTATGCATAATTAGACCCGTCAAAATTGGCAACTGAATATATAAATTTTCGTTTGGAAACATTGTGACAAACATTCAAAAATCAGATTTAAAAAAAATCAATATCACATAATTTTTACGAAAAATAGGAATACACAATAAATTAGCGTAACCTGCTCTGATACCAATTTAAGAATGCCTACGTGTGATAAAGATTCGAATAGATGCACAAATTCCAATTATAAGCTTATTTAATTAGTGTCAATTTATGAATTAAATCAATTCATCCCTTAAACTCAAATAACTACGTGCGTTCAAGTGTCAACCCATCATAAATAAAGTATGCAACACAAAGTTCAGGAAAAATCCCCTCAGTGCAAAACCTTTTTATTTCTAGAACTTTGACAAGTTAATAAGACAACCTACGGTGTCTTCGTCAAACTTTCAAAGAAACCGCTAGAAATTGGCAATGGTTCACACGCAGCTATACCACAAAAACACACAGTCTTTAGTAAAGAATCAACACGCAGAAGATCCTCAATGACACGCAGTCATAAACTTCATAGTGACTCACTCCACAATAGAATGCAACTCTCGGTTGTAGAGACTTCCCCACAAAAATCCAGCAAACTATGTTTTGGGTTCCATAAAACAACTCACACAAAAGAAATTGGGATTGTGAATTGTAAAACAAAAGCTATGAACCCTCAAATGGTTCGAGAATAGTATAAAAACATATTCTGTGAAAACCAATTTTTCTCCACAAAAAAATCAGGAGCTTGACACCCTATTTATAATAAAAATCAAGGCGATGACGTGTTAGATAAAAACACCTCTCGTTCGAATGACACAATGTCGTTTGAGCGAGATACGATCTCATTTGAACCAGGTACGATTTCGTTCAAATGACATCATACACATAACTCAAATACCTTCAGTCTTTTTAATATCTTAGAAACTTCAAAAAATAAAACTGTTCACGAAATCAGAAAACATTTATCCAAACCTTTTATGATAAAATGTGTTTGAAAATAAAAACCATTTATTAAAAATATTTCAAAATTCATTTTTCATAAATAGAAAAATATTTTAACTTTCACAAAAATATCCCAACACTTTTAATGTAAAATGTAAATGAAACTTAAACACATTTTACCAAATTCATCGTTGTTGGGCTTGCATGTTGAAGTCTTCTTAAAATTCGGATTCATCTTTGTAGATGTAAGCTTTTCAATCCTTCGATGACTTGTAGCAACTTATAGCGGTATATTAGATAATTAAGTGTGATGGACAATATCCTTACTTTACAAAACTGTGATGGAAGTTCTTAGAGAAACCCAAGCTATAATTGGTCTCAACCGTATTGTATATTTCCTTTAAGTTACTGTCTTGAGCAATGTCCATGATATTATTCTATTGATATGTTACTTTAATACGTTTTATATTAGATTTAGTGCTTCATTCTCATAGTAGAAAAATATGACAATGGTGTTTTTTATTCTGCTAAAACTTCTGAGGTAACTATTTTGCTCGGATATGTTGATCTTACGTCAAATACATCTCAAAAGAGTATGTTATTTGTTATCTTCTCCCAAAAGCATATTGTAAATTATGAATGATACAACCTTGTTGGTATGTTCCTTAATTGCGATGGATTGGATTTACTTTGTCTAGCCTAGCGTGATTTAGAATAGATCACCTCAGAAATTGAGATGAACAATTTTCGAATATAAGTCGTGCCATTCTAAGAAAATTAATCTAGAGCTATGTGAATGGATTGTTATTCAAAGAAGATCTATATTTCGAATATTAAAGGAAAGGTTTCATTCATTGACTAAGAACTTTGTGCAACAGAATTCACATTAAGATATTTTTACTACTTTCATGTCTAGATACTGCGGCAATTTTAATGAAAATGGAAGTCTTACAAACAACAAAAGAAATTGAAAATTGATGTTTTCTAAAATGGAAGTGTTAAAAACATGTATTTTCAAACTTAGAAACCATTTTCAGCGGATTTCAGATAACGAAAAAAATACGTAATTAATGGAATTGAAAGAAACATGTAAAAATGATGATATTTTGAATGAAACCAACAAATGATCATATTTCCCCAAAAATAATGGAATTCAAAGAAAAAGAAAAAATGTATGTAAAATATCAATACTATGCAATGACATTTCAAAAAAATAATTTAATTAGAGAAAAACTATCAAGTATATTGAGAATAACAATCAATAATTATTTTCTTTAACATTTTAACAAACACCTGATGTGCAAACTAAAAAAAATTATAAAATCTATTTAAAATATGATTACTATCCAATAAGAGTCAATACTTATTTGCTTGACCATTTTAAGAAGCATGTAATGTCAAAATTTCGAAAACTAAATAAAATCTATGTATAATATGATTACTATGCAATCACATTTGAATCAAACATAATCAATTTTAGAACAAATAATAACATATGCAGAATAAGGGGAAAAAACAAGGTACCTTTGAATTGATTCGTGATATATTTGAATGAAACCAACAAATGATCTCGCAAAAAAGAATATAATTAAAGTAAAACAAATAAACTTCTACCGTAAAAAATAACCAATGAATGGGGAAAAAGTGTTATTACTATATAGTACTTTTGAAAAGATTGAAGTGAGAATGCATTGTAGATGGGTAGCCTCATTTATGTAGAAACAATAGTAGAATTCTTAAGGGCAAAGATTTTAGGAATCCAAAGAAAGGTTTTAGGAATCGAAAGAACTGAGATAAGAAGGGCCGAATTTGAGTTTTGATAATGGGATAGCTTACCATATTCAGCTAACTGACATTAAATGTAGAAGAGTTAGGGTGTAAACGTAGTGAGCCAATAAATAATAACTTACATTGATGAGATGTTGTAATACCCCCTACTTTTATGGATAATTAAATTACATGAGTGGGTGTAATTTAATAAGTTGAGAATTTAAAGTAAATGAGATGGACTGATTCTATTTCACGTCGCAGGTGAATAAAAGCGATAGGTGATGTTATTTTATGCGAAAGACACGTGTGGAGATGTGTTGGGTTTAAAATCTGAATTTTGTTTAAGTGACTCAGATGAGAATTTCAAGTGCACGGTTTGTCTCGAAGGGGCCGAGATAGTCTGAATAAAATACCTGGGGGTAGTGTTTGATTTCGGGAACTGTTTGGATTAGTATGGACTCACATTGGTGTATACGAGTCAATTTTGAGTTTAATAAGGGATAAACCCCCATTTCTCTCTTACAAACCACGAGAGAAAGAGAGAAATAAGAAAGAAAAGAAAGAAGGAAGAAAAGGGAGAAGAAGAGGAGGTTTCGGTGGATTCTGGCACGAGATCGTCGAATTTATCCAACCAGGCAAGTGTTTAACTTGCTTTAATGATTGAAGTGTGTTTATTTTTCATATTATAGTTGGTGATGAAAAACTATAAGATTTTGGTTTGGGATTATTGCACAAAATGGATTTTTGGAAAATGATTTCATATGATTTTGATGTGATAATAATCTTACATCACTACACCAAAATAGTCAAATTGTCACCTTTTACCCATCCACCCATGTCACGGTCATTGACCGTGACAACAAACACGTGTTTTGTGTCACGATCATTTATCGTGACAAAGAATTGTCACGGTCATTGACTGTGACTAGTCCGTGACAAACATCTTTGTCACGGACTTGTCATGGTCAATGACCGTGACAATTCTTTGAATAATTATCACGGTCAAGGACCTTGACACGACCGTGACAATGTCGTCAGTAAAATAAGCCCTAGGCTTTTTTTCCCACTGATTTTTGGTTTTCCCTCTTTCTCTATCTCTCTCTAAGCAATTTCATCTCTCTCTCTCTATCTATCTCTCTCTCTCTCTAAGGTGTGTTTTTTTCCTCTCTTTCTCTTTCATTTCTATATGTGTGTGTATGTGTCTATATGTATGTGTATATGTGTGTGTATGTGTATATATATGTGTGTGGTGGTGTGTGGTGGGGGAGGGGGCAGGGGGTGGGGTGGGGTGGGTTGTGTGTGTACGTGTGTGTGTGTGTGTGCAGGTGTGGTGGGGGTGGGGTGAGGGGAGGGGGTGGGGTGGTGGGAGGGGGCAGAGGGGCAGGGGGTGGGGTGGTGGGAGGGGGAAGAGGGACAGGGGTGGGGTGGTGGGGGTGGGTTGTGTGTGTGTGTGTGTGTGCAGGTGTGTGCGTGTGTGTGTGGCGGGGGGAGGGGGCAGGGGGTGGGGTGTGTGTGTGTGTGTGGTGGGGCAATCTAAACAATTGTATAGCTTTAATTGTAATTTTAATTTTATAGTTTTAGATGAAAGTAAATTAATAATTAGTTCCCATTTCAAATGAAAGTAGGATTGTCCCTTATTGTAAATTAGTAAATTAATAATTGTATACTTTAATTGATGAAATGAATTAATTGAGTAGATGAATTATAAGGAGTACGGGATACACATTTGTTGTTGACATTGCTGTTGGATTATTTTGTTTAGTAAATGTTGGGTTGGTTAGTTTTAAAAGTGGCCTGACCACTAGATTATTGTCCATATGGGGGTGGGATTTTTCAACTTTTTTTGAAAATTACTTTATGTATCGAACAATATATATATATAGTATGTGCGTGTGTGTGTGTGTGTGGCGGGGGGGGGGGGGGGGGAGGCAGGGGGGTGGTGGTGATGGGGGTGTGGTGTGTGTGTGTGGTGGGGCAATCTAAACAATTGTATAGCTTTAATTAATAAATTGTATAGCTTTAATTGTAATTTTAATTGTATAGTTTTAGATGAAAGTATATTAATAATTAGTGCCCATTTCATATGAAAGTAAGATTGCCCCTCATTGTAAATTAGTAAATTAATAACTGTATACTTTAATTGATGAAATGAATTAATTGAATATATGAATTAGAAGGAGTACGGGATACACATTTGTTGTTGACATTGCTATTGGATTATTTTGTTTAGTAAATGTTGGGTTGGTTAGTTTTAAAAGTGGCAGGACCAGTGGATTATTGTCCACATGGGGGTGGAATTTTTTAACTTTTTTTGAAAATTACTTTGTATATCGAACAATATATATATAGTATGTGCGTGTGTGTGTGGTGGGGGGAGGGGGCAGGGGGTGGGGTGGGTGGGGGGGGGGCAATCTAAACAATTGTATAGCTTTAATTAATAAATTGTATAGCTTTAATTGTAATTTTAATTGTATAGTTTTAGATGAAACTAAATTAATAATTAGTGCCCATTTCATATGAAAGTAGGATTGCCCCTCATTGTAAATTAATAATTGTATACTTTAATTGTTAGTTTAATTGATGAAATGAATTAATTGAGTAGATGAATTAGAAGGAGTACGGGATACAAATTTGTTGTTGACATTGCTGTTGGATTATTTTGTTTAGTAAATGTTGGGTTGGTTAGTTTTAAAAGTGGCCTGACCACTGGATTATTGTCCATATGGGGGTGAGATTTTTCAACTTTTTTTGAAAATTACTTTGTATATCGAAAAATATATATATAGTATGTGCGTGTGTGTGTGGAGGGGGGAGGGGGGAGGGGGCAGGGGGTGGGGTGGTGGTGATGGGTGTGGGGTGGGTGTGTGTGTGTGGGGTGGGGAAATCTTAACAATTGTATAGCTTTAATTAATAAATTATATAGCTTTAATTGTAATTTTAATTGTGATGGGGGTGTGGTGGGGGTGGGGGTGTGCGTGTACGTGTGCGTGTGTGTGGTGGGGGAGGGGGTGTATGAAAGTAAATTAATAATTAGTGCTCATTTTTATTTGTAGTAATTGTACACATTTGCATGTCTTCTTCTAATTTTTTTTTATCTGTACTAATAACATTTTTTTACAGTAAATGTCTCCTTCAGGTATTAAGGCGAGGATGATGATGTTGGTTATGATGATGACGTCTGGGCTCGGTGGTAGCGGAGGCAACGAGGGCTCCCGACCCCTAGGCTCCCCAAATATGGAAAATTTGGGATTACCATCGAGAATAAGTCGGAGCTATTAGCGAGATCCCTCAAGCTGCTAAAGACGGTCATCGGCCCGGGGTTTATGAGTTGGAAGGAGGTTCCATATGAGCTCAAGTTAGCTGTTTGGGCGGCACTATAGGTAATATATTTATATTTATATGAATATTTCAATTTCAATTTCGATTTCAATTTCATTCTATATTTATTTTTATATTTATTCGCAACTAACAATGTATTTGTTGGACAGGAACAATTCAACTTGGATCCAAAGCTACGCGATTCCGTCTTGGAGCAGTTGAGGGAGCAACACAAGATGTGGAAGAAAAATATGCGTACACGGTACTTTAGGAAAACACGAGAGTCCATTATCCAATGGCATGAATTCGTCCCACCGAAGGAGCCGATCTCTTTGGCACAATGGCAAAAGTTCATTGACAATGAGATCGGGGAGCGACAATTGGCATATCGCCAATCGGGGAGGGAAAATCGGGCAAAAAAGACGGACGTGCACTACTCCGGCCGGACGTCTTACGCCGAGGTGGACCATAGGATGAAGGTAAGATTTAATTTTTCTATAACTACAGAAATATATTATTCTGCATTATTTTACTTTGCGGGGTCGATACTAATTTTACTTTATTTTATTTCAGGGGGTAGGGAGTGGCCCTAGGGGTAAGCCACATAGGCTCGATACTTATATGGCTCTTGGGACGAAGAAGGGGTAGGATAAGGAGGTGTCCCCGAGCGTCTCTTCCACGATTGTAAGTAATCCGACAGTTTACTTTTTGTTAATTACGTTATAATTTTTTAGTTTACTTATTTTACTAATCGTGTGCTTTTTGTCGTTTCAGGCAAAGCTTAAGGAAGTGCATGAGTCGCAGTCTAATGCCGACAAGGCATCTTTGTCCACAGACTCATTCAGCCAAGTGCTTGGCTCTTATCGCAAGGGGAGGACAAGGGGGGTGAGCTCGCGAGTGGCCAAATCTAGGATCATCGAATTGGAGACGAGCGACACCGGGTTGGCTCGAACGGTGGATTCACATGATGCGAAGCTGTCTCGTTTGGAGGTGACGATCCAAGATATGTACTCATTCATGAAGCGTACATTGGGCAGAGACCGTAAGGGGAAATGGAAGGAGAAGGTGGTGGAGGAGGAGTTGCGGGAGGATGAGGCACAGGATGACGAGGATGTGGACCTCGCTGCTTCATCACCGACACGTGCGTACTTCGATGATCCACTTACCTATTTGGCTCCTTTAAACAGACCGATGTTGACACTTGGTTGGCCGAGCATGTTCATATTGGACGTATTTGATAGCCAGCGGATGGGGCGGGGGTTGAGGGACTCGAATATCATCCAGGGTGGAATAGTTCATGGACGTGAGCTTCAAGAGATCGAGTCCAAAGTTCTCATCATGCATGTGATACCCGGGAAGGAGAACTCCATATTGTGGTTGTGCGAATAATGCGGCACGATGTATATTAGTTGGTGTGTCAATTCGTATATCGTGTGGCCTACTCACCTCCTCATATTTACCCCAGACATGTAGTGACATTATTTTTAAGTTGGTACATTTGAATTATATTATGGATTATATTTTCATGTATATTGTTTCTATTTTGAATATATATTTGCATTATCTTTAGTTTATTTGGATATATGATGTTGCTATAATAGGTACAAATATACTGCTGGGCAGTGGCAGTGGCCATACTGCCTAGCAATTTTTTTTTAAATTTTGCCCAGAATTGTCACGGTCAATGACTGTGACAATTTTTTAAAAAGGGTCAAGGCTTTGTCACGGTTATTAACCGTGATTAAACGTGTCACGGTCATGGCCCATGATACAATAGTGACAATTCTAACAAACTTGTCATGGTCAATGACCGTGACACGTCCGTGACAAAAAAAGTTTTCTCGCCCCGAATTATCACGGTCATTGACCTTGATAAGTTGAACTTGTTAAGGTCAATGAACATCATAATTAGGCAGATTTGGTGTAGTGTATGAAATCTGAGCTAAAACCGATGTAAATGGTGTAATTCTTGGTGAGAAATTAGAAGAAATGAATATGGTGGGTTTAATAAGAATTAAGGTTTAATTCTTGAATAAATTGAGGAATCCCATAAATTAATTGGTGTGTAGGGTAAATCATAGGGGGGGTGTATATATATATATATATATATATATATATATATATATATATATATATATTGATGTTGGATGATGTGAGAAACCCTAGAAATTGTGTTGGATGAGAGTTAGAATAAATTTTTGGAGTTGGAGAAGATGAACTTCCAAAACTGTAGGGACCGGACCGATTTTTTTGGGGGGGTTATCGAATCGATTCATTTATTACTGGACCAATTCGTTCTTCTTAGCCACTGGATCGGTCAGGTGTAATACCCCGCACTATTGAGGATAATTAAAATTCACAAGTAAGTGTAATTTGGGAATTTAAGAAATTATCGTGAATAGTAATTTTTGGAGTTTTCAAGGATTAGATGATTCTCGATGGGTGTTATATTTTACTTTTGAAATTAATTAAATGAGTTGGAGTATTTCAATTATATGTCGTTGCTGGGTAAAGTGACAGAGGAGATTATTGTAATGGGAAAACCCGCATTAAGATGTATTGGGTTAAATTAGTGAATTGTGGTCAAGTACCTTGGATGGAGATTTTGAGTGTGTAGTTAGTTTCGGAATGACTGAGATAGTCAGAATAGAGTATCCGGGAGTAGTGTTTGAATTCCGGGAGTTTTTGGATTAAGAGGGACTCGCAATTGAGTAAACGAGTCATTTTTGGGTTTAAAGGAATAAACCCTTAATTATCTCTTATTTAAGGTAAGAGAGAGTGGGAGAAAGGAAATAAAAGAGAGAAAAGAAAGAGGAGAGAAAAATAAGAGAGAGAAAGAGGAAGAAAAGGGAGGTTTCGGACAAACTCCGCGGGATTCGACTCGAGGTCATCGGATTTTATCCACGAGGCAAGTGTTTACTTGCTTTATTTATTTTTTAGCATCAATCTCATATCATAGTTGGTAATAACAAATTATATGATTTTAGGATTGGGTTTTCATGAATCAAACGGGTTTTTCGGAAGTTTAACGGGTAAACCCCAAAAAATATTAAATTGGAGAAACTTAGAAATTTGTAGAAATTAATGGTTGATTTTTGGTTCTAGGATGATTAGAACCCTTTTTATGTGTGTAAGTATAGTTGGTTATGAGTAAATGAGGTTGGGAGAAGAAATAAAAAGCTTGGAGGTGTATTAATGGAGGTTTGGGATTTTTGGAGAAGATGGTGAATAGCAACTAGCGTCACTTTCGAATCGATTCGGCTAGGAAATGAATCGATTGGCTCTTGGTTAAAGAATAAAATTTGTAGATATTTTCAATACGGTTGCGTTGTCACTGACTGCGTATTTTTCTAATTTTTTTTGGATTTATAATGATTTTTCTATAGAAGTCTATTCAAGATCGAAATCGTTATTTAGAACTCAAACTTGACATTGGGAGAAAAGAAAGTTATGTGTTAGTTAGAAATCAGTGTTAGGATGAATATAGAGTTGGTGGTTGAGATTATAAACCATACAAATGGAGGTTGAGTTGATATTTGGGTATTTTGGAGATTGAAAAGTCGCCCAAACAGTGCCCCTCGAACAGGCTGAATCGATTCGGGTCTAGGCCGAATTGATTCGCCCAAGGGGATCTGTAAGGATTCCTTGGGCTGAATCGATTCTCGTTTAAGGACCTGCTTGCATAACACTTTCTGAATCAATTCGGATTGGGGGACGAATCGATTCGCCCACCCGAATCGATTCGCAATAAAGGGCGAATCGATTCGCTTTGGCCAGATTTGTTAGTTTTCTTCCCTTAAGAGTATGGGGAGTTAAATTACAATTTTGGGTTTTATATGGGGGATCCTAGTTATGATATTGGGACTCCTAATTGATGGTTTTGAGGGTAAGTAAACCTTTAGATAAAAGAGAAGACCTCATATTGGTGTAGGGCATAATTCGGGGAACAGACCTAGTAAACGATCAAGACGAACAACATTTGAGAGGGAGAGTTCTTCTACCATCGAGCATAGGTATTTACGTTATTTGAATGTATGTGAGCTGAATACATCTGAGTAAATCCTACGAAGCGATTATGAGGGATTTGTATCTTCGGGATTAGATGTGTGTAAATCCTTAAACGCGAATAACGTACAAGTTAATTATCAAGTTAGGGAATACTTTTAGGTTTAGCATCGTGAGTGTACGAATACTTAAATGCTATTATTAGTGAGAATCTTTGGGATTATTGGCCATCGTTATGCATGATAGACAATTATGGCCTTTTATATTTAAGGAACGATGTAGAATATATATACGATGTGTTAAAGTATATATATATAATATGATACGGATATGTATATATATCTATGTGTGGATGGTATATATATATATATATATATATATAAGCATACGCACTCTAATGATATCATGGGAAGTTGCGCGATGTGGGTGAGGCCCCTGGCTAAAGGAACATGGAGCGTATAGTCCCCAGGTCATAGCGTCCATTGTTATATTGTGTGATTTTTATTAGGGGTGAGACGTGGTGGGTATGTTTCGTCTCATTTTCGGGGAGGAACTATGACCGCTTCCCAGACGTTGTGATTTATGACCGTGATGTCAGTGATATTGAGAGCGACCGCTGGTCCCCAAGATGGTATGTGAGTGATGCCCTGGAAGATGATAGCATTGAGAGACCGCATCCTCGAGTTATAACTCGTTGGGATGGTTATATTACTGGTGTGTATAGTATATTGCTTGTGCATGAGAACAATATATTATATATCTCTATTAGAGTAAAGAGATAAAATGAAGAAAGATTAATTCTCATTCTGGGATATTATATCCGTACGTGTATAATGATATGCATATAAAAGTAAGTATGATAATGTATATTATTAGATGAGTATACCTATATACGTTGTGTACTGAGGGTCTAATGGATCTCGACGAACAACACAGCTAAGTAGTAGTGTATCGGGGGGATTCATTGTTTGGATTTCGCTTCGCGAGACACCCCACGCACGAATTTAGTGTGGTGTTGGGAATGGAGAGAAGTTTATCCCTTAGTACCCGGTTTACTTAGGAGCCGATGGTTTGGGGGTAACGGATTAGTTAGGCAAAGTAGCTTGACTAGGATGTTTAGAGGGATGCGCTAGGAGTGCACTATTAGAAGAGAGGTAAGGGGTATCTCATGGGAGTGCGATACCAATTTAAATATGAGATAAAACATATTTTTCTAAATAAAGCATTTATGCACTTGCAAAATATTTTCACAACTCGGGTCTGACCCGTTTCTTTATTTTCCCTCTTGCTATATATTATATATATATAGGTGTTCAGACACAGGGACGCATGGATGATGATTCCTTTGAGTCAGACGTCTACTACATCAGCTGTGGATGCATGCATGTTTACTGTAGATGCTTATTCCTCTGTAATCTAGATAGGAGGTACTGTAAAAATATTTGGGCTTATAACCCAACTGAATTTATTTATTCATCTACTGCCTTTTAGTGCAGCATTTATTTTGATTTGCATTATTGTTAGACCGAGTGTTCGGTTATTTTATTTCTTTTCAGTTTCATTTATTTAAACTATGTGATGGTTTTACTTAGCAGGTTTGATTAAAAAGGTTAGTTAATTAAAATTTTGAGGCCAGCCTAATAGGTTATTAGTAATTAATTTTCTTTTCGACAGTGATGCTAAGAATGAACCATATACGACTCCTGTTTTAATTTGGTACAGGAGTGATCGCCCGGTATTTTTTTAGGTGGAGTGTCACAGATGGTATTAGAGTATCAGGTTCTAGTGTCCTTAGGAATCTATGCGGACATACTACGCTTTCAGCGTTGCTCTCAATTTGATATAGAGCCTTAGGATTAGGATTGTTGACTCCTCTTGTGAAATTTCGTTCTCTTGCCATATCATAAGATTATAGTAAATCTTTTACGCGCTCATTTGAGGTTCGTGTGCTGATCGAGGAAGGGTGACCAAGGAAGACCGTGATGAGGGCAGCAGGAGGCGGGGCTTAGTTGGAGCAGTTAGTGGAAGTCGGAGACTAGGACTGTAGTAGAGGTCATTCTCCGTGTAGAATTTGCTAAGAATTATTGCAACGACTACTAAAGAATAGTAGTTATGAGTACCCCAGTACCGCTATAGTAGAGAGTGGTACTAAAGTTGAATTACCCGGTGAAGCTAAGGGTTCGAAAGGGGTCTTTGATAAGGAAAATACTTTGAAGTTAATTCATGCGAAGGCAGTGTAGAGTTACTTAGTGTAAGTAGAAGGCTCAGAAGCTTTGACTTAGAGCAAGGTATGGAAATACCCAGATGTGAAAAATTAAAGGAAATTTTTTCACTCGTGGGAGCAATATTGAAATGGTGGGACCGATAGTCACCGTGTGTAAGGGAGCAGTATGTTTAGCTTATAGAGGGATCTTACGGATGCATACAATCGTTAGTTCCTTTGTTTTATCAGATATGAAGAGAATGCAGTTCCTGAATTATTCACATAAGGATCGGTCAGAGGCCGACAGTGAATAAAGAGTTATATGGATAAATGAACCTTGTACCGAAGTAATGTAGGTACAATGAAGAGAGAGTCCTTCAGAATAATGATTGGCTCACTAGAAAGTGTTCCAAACACTTAAGGAGAATTTGTGTTCGTGGAACCCCATTGGTGGACATCCACCCGGGGAATTCTTTGAAACAGGGTTGTTAAGGCCGGTGGTGGAGTTTCCTTTTGACGAAGAAGTTAAGGGGACTTTGAAGGTGATTGTTAGGTTCGAGACTATAGAGTTTGAGATACTGATAACCTTAACATGGTCAGGGTGGCCAGAGATTGGGAATATTGCAATGTGGAGCGTAGAACCACGCGATTAGTCCTTGCCCGGTAGGAGTTGAAGGACAAGAATGGAGTGCCGAGATGGGGCATTAATTAAAGTAGTTTTTAGGTTCAGTTAGGATAAGTGTACTATGTCTAAGAACCATATGGAGCAGTCAGGGAGACTGGCGAAGTTATTGTTATGAGTTTCACCTCGGACGAAGGCAAGATTGAGTCACAGTATTTCGTGTGTTTGATTCGAGTTTACTGGTAGTATCAGAAACATTATATAGTGAATGTCTATATATTTTTCCGCTGTAGCGGGGTTCTATTTTGAATTTATATCAGGTTTGTACTCCTCATTTTGTGTGTGTTATACGAGTATAGTACTATTGTAAGAGTAATGTATTTGTGGATTATCGAAACGATAGTAGGCTAATGATTGCAAGACTATCGTGTTCGCGGTTCCAGGGTGGAACAGGTAATTATTGCGATATCTCACCTAGATACAGGTTGAGTTCACCTTTGTTATTATGGGTAGGTGAAACTTCAGTGAGAAGATGTTTCATTATCATGATTCGAGTGCGTGGCAACCTTATAGGTGTGATTTAAGGTATACAGGGTTTATTGTTGAACTGTGAGTTTAAGCTCGTTACTTTTTGCGCAAGGACTTAGTGTTAGTGCGAGCGCTTGATGTTGTGGCTCCTGGGCAGAGATAGGAGTTCAGACCACATTCTGTTGAAAGAGGGGATAGGTCCCGGTTGCATATTTGAAGCTAATGGACCTCCACGATCGACAAAGTTAAGTAGTAGTGTATTGTAGGGGTTCCTTGTTTGGATTTTTCTTGCGAGACGCTCCATGCATGAACCTCAACGACATCGGTAGTGGAGAGATGTTATAGGATGCAAGGATGTTGGTTTTGTTGATAAGTTACCTAGTGTAGAGAAAACACTATGGACTGAGAGCCATGCGATGATTGTGAACATATAGAGATGGAAGCGCTATAGCACTGAAATGGTTCTCTCACCGCAAGTATGTGGGTGAGGCGAGGTAAAGGAAATTGATTTAAGTTTTGTATCTAGGCCTTGATGAGAAGGATAATTCGAAGATAGTATGTTTTGGGTGTTATGTTCACAACAGGTTTGAAGGGAGTAGGCACCTCGATTAGTTAGATTTTTCCTTTTTACTAAGGTGAGAGGTTAGAGTCATAGAAGTACGTTAGTAGGATAGCAAGATAGGATTTAGGACGTCCCGTTGGTGTGCCTCAAGCCGTTATATCTCGATGATCGACAACGCGAGGAAGTAGTGTAATGGGAGGGTTCCTTATTTGGATTTCGCTTTGCGAGACGTCCCACGCATGAAACCAAGCAAGTGTCGGAAGTTGAGAGAGGCCTTGGACACTAGGGATATACTTAGGATTATACTCGTTTCACGTGGGTAGGATAACGCATCGATCGTATGATTATTAGGGAGTAAGTTCATCAGAGCTAGTGGCACCGATATTTGGAGATTATGGTGAGTTAACCTTGAGAAGGATTGGATTTCTAAGTACAGGAAGAATTAAATTTTGCGAGTTAAGAAAACCCATGTATGATTATTACGTCGAGGAAATAAGGCCTATTGTTTAGAGAGAGTGTACATATTAGACGTTTATTATTGTTTTGCAGAGAAGGGCGGGTTATAAGGTGTGTGGGCACCTTAGTAAGTAAAGGTTATATACTGCCTGAGATAGAAGGGACGTAGTATATAGAGTTGAAGATTATGCCGAGATGGTAGCATAGTATAGTATAAACCTTGATAGAGGTGAATGATGATTGAGTGTATGGTTGAGAGCCATAAGGTTAGTACCGTTACCCTTGAGGCATTAGGATGTGGAGAGATCCTAGGTTAGTGTTGGTAGTATCAGTTGTATCTGAATTTCGAGGCGAAATTCCGTTCTAAGGGGGGGGGAGTATGTAATACCCGGCACTTTTGAGGATAATTAAAATTCACAAGTGTAATTTGAGAATTTAAGAAATTATCGTGAATAGTAATTTTTGGAGTTTGCAAGGATTAGATGATTCTCGGTGGGTGTTATATTTTACTTTTGAAATTAAGTAAATGAGTTGGAGTATTTCAATTATATGTCGTTGTTGGGTAAAGCGACAGAGGATAATATTTTAATGAGAAAATCCGCATTGAGATGTATTGGGTTAAATTAGTGAATCAAGTACCTCGGATGGAGATTTCAAGTGTGCGGTTGGTTTTGGAATGGCCGAGATAGTCATAATAGAGTATCCGAAGGTAGTGTTTGGATTCCGGGAATTTTTGGATTAAAAGGGACTCGCAATTGAGTAAACGAGTCATTTTTGGGTTTAAAGGGATAAACCCTTAATTCTCTCATATTTAAGGCAAGAGAGAGTGGGATAAAGGAAAGAAAAGAGACAAAAGAAAGAGGAGAGGAAAAGAAGAGAGAAAAAGAGGAAGAAAAGGGAGGTTCCGACCAAACTCCACGGGATTTGACTCGAGGTCATCGAATTTTATCCACGAGGCAAGTGTTTACTTGTTTTATTTCTTTTTTAGCATCAATCTCATATCATAGTTGGTAATAACAAATTATATGATTTTAGGATTGGGTTTTCATGAATCAAACGGGTTTTTCGAAAGTTTAACAGGTAAACCCCGAAAAATATTAAATTGGAGAAACATAGAAACTCGTAGAAATTAAAGGTTAATTTTTGGTTCTAGGATGATTAAAACCATTTTTATGTGTTTAAGTATAGTTGTTTGTGAGTAAATGAGGTTGGGAGAAGAAATAAAAAGCTTGGAGGTGTATTAATGGAGGTTTGGGATTTTTGGAGAAGATGGTGAATAGTGACCAGCATCACTTCCGAATCGATTCAGCTAGGAAGCGAATCGATTCGGCTTTTGGTCAAAGAACTAAATTTGTAGAGCTTTTAGATACGGTCGCGCGGGTGCTGATCCGTATTTTTTTTATTTTTTTGGATTTATAATGATTTTTCTACAAAAGGCTATCCGAGATCAAAATCGTTATTTAGAAATCAAACTTGACATTGGGAGAAAAGAAATTTATGTGTTAGTTAGAAATCAGTGTTAGGATGATTATAGAGTTGGTGGTCGGGATTAGAAACCATACAAATGGAGGTTGAGTTGATATTTGGGTATTTTGGAGATGGAAAAGTCGCCCAAACAGTGCCCCTCGAACAGGCCGAATCGATTTGGGTCTAGGCCGAATCGGTTGGCCTAAGGGGATCTGTAAGGTTTCCTTGGGCCAAATTGATTCAGATTTAGACTGAATCGATTCGCCTTTAAGGAACTGCTTGCATAACACTTTCCGAATCGATTCGGATTGGGGGCCGAATCGATTCGCCCACCCGAATCGATTCGCAATAAGGGTGAATCGATTCGCTTTAGCCATATTTGTTAGTTTTCTTCCCTTAAGAGTATGGGGAGTTAAATTACAATTTTGGGTTTTATATGGGGGGATCCTAGTTATGATATCGGGACTCCAAATTGATCGTTTTGAGGGTAAGTAAACCTTTAGATCAAAGAGAAGACCTCGGATTAGTATAGGGAATAATCCGAGGAACGGAACTAGTAAACGTTCGAGATGAACAACATTTGAGAGGGAGAGTTCTTCTACCATCGAGCATAGGTATTTACGTTATTTGAATGTATGTGAGCTGAATACATCTGAGTAAATCCTAGGAAGCGATTACTAAGGATTTGTATCTTCGGGATTAGATGTGTGTAAATCCTTAAACGCGAATAACGTAAAAGTTAATTATCAAGTGAGGTAATACATTTGGGTTTAGTATCATGAGTGTGCGAATACTTAAATAATATTATTAGTGATAATCTTTGGGATTATTGGCCATCGTTATGCATGATTGACAATTATGGCCGTTTATATTTGAGGAACAATGTAGAATATATATATGATGTGATTAAAGTAAATATATAATATAATATGATACGGATATGTATATGTATATGTATATGTATATGTATATGTATATGTATATGTATATGTATATGTATATGTATATGTATATGTATATGTATATGTATATGTATATATATATCTATGTGTGAATGGTGTATATATATATATATGTGAAGCATACCTCCTCTAATGCTATCATGGGAAGTTGCGCAATGTGGGTGAGGCCCCTGGCTTAAGGAGCAGGGAGCGTATAGTCCCCAGGTCATAGCGTCCATTGTTATATTGTGTGATTTTTATTAGGGGTGAGACGATGTGGATATGTTTTGTCTCATTTTAGGGGAGGAACTATGACCGCTTCCCAGACATTGTGATTTATGACCGCGATGTCGGTGATATTGATTCCGACCGCTGGCCCCTAGGATGGTATATGAGTGATGCCCTGGAAGATGATAGCATTGAGAGACCGCATCCTCGAGTTATTGCTCGTTGGAATGGTTATATTACTGGTGTGTATAGTATATTGCTTGTGCATCAGAAAAATATGTTATATATCTCTATTAGAGTAAAGAGATAAAATGAAAAAAATATTAATTCTCATTCCAGAAGATTATATCTGAATGTGTATAATGATATGCATATAAAAGTAAGTATGATAATGTATATAATTAGATGAGTATACCTATATACGTTGTGTACTGAGGGTCTAATGTATCTCGACGAACAACACGGACAAGTAGTAGTGTATCGGGGGGTTCCTTATTTGGATTTCGCTTCATGAGACACCCCACGCACGAATTTAGTGCAGTGTTGGGAATGGAGAGAAGTTTAGCCCTTAGTACCCGATTTACTTAGGACCCGATGGTTTGGGGGTAACGGATTAGTTAGGGAGAGTAGCTTGACTAGGATGTTTAGAGGGATACGCTAGGAGTGTACTATTAGAAGAGAGGTAAGGGGTATCTCATGGGAGTGCGATACCAATTTAAATTTGAGATAAAACATATTTTTCTAAATAAAGCACTTATGAACTTGCAAAATATTTTCATAACTCGGGCTCTGAACCGTTTCTATATTTTCCCTCTTGCTATATATGATATATATATAGGTGTCCAGACACAGGGATGCCTGGATGATGATTCCTTCAAGTCAGACGTCTACTGCAGCAGCTGTGAATTCATGCATGTTTACTGTAGACGCTTCTACCCTTGTAATCTAGATAGGAGGTACTGTAAAAATATTCGGGCTTATAACCCAACAGCATTTATTTATTCATTTACTGCCTTTTAGTGCGGAATTCATTTTGATTTGTATTATTGTTAGACCGAGTATTCGGTTATTTTATTTCTTTTCAGTTTCATTTATTTAAACTGTGTGATGGTTTTACTTAGCTGGTTTGATTAAAAAGGTTAGTTAATTAAAATTTTGATGCCAGTCTAATAGGTTATTAGTAATTAATTTTCTTTTCGACAGTGATGCTAAGAATGAACCATATGCGACTCCTGTTTTAATTTGGTACAGGGGTGATTGCTCGGTTTTTTATTTCTCGGGGTATCACATCCAGCTTTGACAGAAAATCAGAGATGTTTTCTTGACCTAAAAAGGATTGGAGACGAATTCCTTTTGGAGATAAATGTTAGTGGATCCTAAATAGCGTACGAGGACCTCTAAAAGAATAAACGGGGGTTGTATAAGTCACGGGTTAGTGGGAAAGATCTGGGGTTTAAATTTAGGAATGTTTGGGATGAACGACATTCGAGGAATTATTCGGCGGGTTCGTATGTATATATTTATGCCTATAGAATATATTTACCGAATATGTATGAGGAATATCCTAAGGTGCGAATAGTATGATATAAGAATACTAGCTAGACGTGATACGCTACTATTCAGAGACAAGAGATGTGAGAGTTATATCATAAGTGAGTGAATACTTATGCGATTTAAATAAGTTGTGTGCATACTTATGAATTAATATGAAGTGATATATTTGGGATTATAGGCTAATTCCATGAGAGGTGGGCATGGATATCCGGATATGATATATATATATGTAGAGAGAGTATATATATGATGTGATTTTAAATATATGCATGTGTGAATGATATATTTATGTGAAGCATACCGCTAGAGTGCTATCATAGGAACTTGCGTGATGTGGGTGAGGCCCTGGCTTGAGGAGCAGGAGCGTATAGTCCCCAGGTCATAGTCGCCCTGTCACACCCCAAACCCAATTCAGTGCTAATCACTTATTTCATGGTAATTAAATCGTAGTCTTGAACCACTCAAAATATAATTCGTTTTAAGATTTCATATATGATGTATAAAATTAATGTAATTATGTTCTCTATATCATAACGTAATTAATATCAGAGTCATAATTAAGCAAACCTACCATACTCTGATTAACTAGTACCCTCATCAAATTAAACTATGTTATCTCAGTATATCCAGTGTATAAGTGTAGTAAAATCCTTAGTGTGACAATAATAAAATTCCCATATTTAAAACCCACATCTCTCTAACGGTGCAACTCTCTAAATTATCGATCATAGGGTGTCTTAGCAGGCAGTATACAAACCTGAAAATGTAAACATATAAAACCATGAGTTAAAAAAACTCACTGAATGTACTACATATCTATATAGTAAAAGTACTATATTAACATCTTAATTATATTAACATCTCTTGGCTGTTGATAAGCCATAACATCTCTTGGCTATAAATAAGCCATAACATCTCTTGTCTATTGATAAGCCATAACATCTCCTGGCCGTTGATAAGCCATAACATCTCTTGGCTATAAATAAACCATAACATCTCTTAGCTATAAATAAGAAAAAACATCTCTTGGCTATTGATAAGCCATAACATCTCTTGTCTATAAATAAGCCATAACATCTCTTGGCTATAAATAAGCCATAACATCTCTTGGATGTTGATAAGCCATAACATCTCTTGGCTATAAATAAGCCATACCATCTCTTGGCTATAAATAAGCCATAACATCTCTTGGTTGTTGATAAGCCAAAACATCTCTTAGCTATAAATAAGCCATAACATCACTACAGAATACATACATATCATATTTATAATCAACTCGGTAACTCTATCCACATCCAACTCAGTAACCACACATGTCATGTCCATATTCAACTCGGTAACCACACATATTATATATATATATATATATATATATATATATATATATATATATATATATATATATATATATATTCAACTCAATAACCACCCATATCATATCCATATTCAACTCATTAGGTACAATATATCGTATATATAATCAACTCAGTAACTATATCCATATCTAATTCAGTAACCACACATATCATGTCCATATTCAACTCAGTAACCACACATATTATATCTATATTCAACTCAATAACCACCCATATCATATCTATAATCAACTCAGTAGGTACATTCAACTCAGTAACCACACATATCATATATATATTCAACTCTGTAACCACTCATATCATATCCATATTCAACTCAGTAAGTATATCATATCTATACCCTATCCATATGCAACCCAGTAAGTGCCACATATCATATCTATAATCAACTTAGTAACCATATGCATATCCAACTCAGTAACCACACATATCATATTCACATTCAACTCAGTAACCACACATATCATATATATATTCAATTCAATAACCACCCATATCATATCTATATTCAACTCAGTAAGTATATCATATCTATACCCTATCCACATTCAACTTATTAAGTACCACATATCATATCTATAATCATCTTAGTAACCATATCCATATTCAGCTCAGTAACTACACATATCATATCCATACTCAACTCGGTAAGTACCACATATCATATTTATGATCATGTATAAATACATCTTACTAGTGAGTACACTCACCTTGACAACTTAATGGGATTTTTCCTTTTCCTTTGTCTTGCACTTGTTCAACGACTTATTCTTCCCTTCCTGTCATTCTTACAATATCAGTAACTTCATAAGAATATCAAAAATCCAAAGAGTAACTTAAACATAACTCAATTCATAAGCATCATATGATCCCATTCACATCACTTATCATAGACAAAGTTCCATTTAAATTCATATCAATATAGTTAATGTATCCAAATCATATACTAAACATGCTTTTATTTCTTATTTGTAATCCAATTATTATCATATTAGGTTTCTAATACAACAGACGGAACATCATTTCAGGTTCCTAGACCAAGTTATGCCCATTTCTTCAATACATAGCAAATCTTCCCTATAGGCTCATCCATCGTTCAGTCAATTTCCAGGAATTTTTATAATTTATCTACATTATAAATTTATATGATATTGCATCCAATATTAGTAAACATATTGAATAATACGAAATTAAAGTTTCATAATTTTTAGAGTTCATTTGCTATGTCAGACCAAACATCGAACACATGGTATGTGTACTTACACTTTTGGGGAAGATTTTATACCCAAACTTCCAACTATCCCCCAAGATTCATTTCTTGGTATTTTTACCTAATATTCATATATGTTATACATATATGAGTATATTTTCATATACAATTATAATTACTCAATTCCAATGAGTATACAAAAATATATAGAAGTTTGACTACACAAGGTTCCTAACCGAAGCAATTTTAAGGGTTTACAAGTTTAATATTTTGCGTAAACTTGCATCTATTCATGCCTATAAACCAAGGCATGAAAGTTATATATACAATATATGATTTATACTGTTTCAATCAGTAACACAAGAAAAATAACAAGAATTACATATAGAAATACCTTAAGGACTTTTCTATAATTTCCCATAAATTTTTCTCCAATTTTTCTCCTCAATTCTTCTTCTACGACTTCCCACTTCTCTTCCTCTCAAACCAAACTCTTTAATGGCTGAGTTTTAGCTGAAGGAGGAGGTAATATAAAGGTTTTAAAGTCGTCCAAACTCACCTCCTTCCTTAACCAATCAAAATCCACCATTTGTTATACTAATAAGACGAAATATCATTTAACGAATGGACAAATTTTCCCCTGCTTCGTAATTCCAGCATAACTTCTTGCTCGGACCTCCGTTTAACACATAGTTTATTTTGTTACAAACCTAACTCATATATATACAACTATGTAGTTTTCATCTCAAGTCAAGTATTATATTATAAGGGTCAAAACTAGTCTCTAATATGAGCATTCCTACCGAAAACTTCAAAATTTTGTGTTTGTAAATAATTCGATATTTCATGATTTATGAAGGTAGGATTAGACTAAACAAAATAACCTAGTATTATATGTTAATACACATTATTCACGTCCCCAATTATATCCAGGTTGTCACACGTCCAGTATTAACCGTGTGTGAGGTTCAGGAGTAAGACGTCTTGGTATGATTTGTCTTTTTTCCAGTGAGGAACTATGGCCAATTCCCATACGTTATGATTTGGTTTATACCAAGTCGATGTGAGAGTACGACCGCTGGTACCCAGGATGATATGTGAGTAATTTCCTAGAAGATGATAGCATTGAGAGACTGCATCCATTGAGTTATAGCTCTGAGGGATGGTTGTTATACTTATATAGTGTGTGATATATAAGGAAGGATATACTTGATTTGTATAGTATATGTGATAACCCGAATATAATTATGATAAATTATGTTTAAATCATGATTAACTTATGTGATATGGATAATATGTTATTAATGTATATAATGTTAAGTCATTATGTTTATTCTAATCCTACCTTCATAAAGCATGAAATATCGAATTAGTTATAAATATGAAATTTTGAAGTTTTCGGTAGGAATGTTCATGTTTAAGACTAGTTTTGACCTTTATGACGTAACAATTGACTTGAGTTATAAACTACATAGTTGTATACATATGAGTTAGGTTTGTAACACAATAAACGGTGCATCAAACGGACATCCGAGTGAGAATATATCATCTTTTTACGAACAGGGAGTAAAGTAGTCATTTAGCTTAAATGATATGTTGTCTTATATGGCACCACGTTATATTTTGATTGGACCAAGAGGGGGTGGATGTATGCCGAATTAAAACCCTTGAATTAATCTCTCCCTTCATCATATTTCATCCATGAAATATTTCTAACGTAAGGAAAGGGAGTTTTGAAGTCTAGGAAGAAAGTGTGAAGAGAAATTGAAGAAAAATTCATAGAAAATTACATAAAAGCCCCTAAGGTAATTCCATCAATAAATCCTGTTTGATTTTTTTCATATTGCTTATTTAAATGATATAAATGATCATTTGTTTACTGAAATTCCATGTCTTGATGTGTACTCATGGATAGATGCATGTTTAAGCAAACTTGAATGTGTAAACCCTTGAAATTGCCTTGTTTAGAAACCTTGTGTATTCAAACTATCATATTTTTTTGTATGCTTACTGAAATTGATTTATTCTAATTGGAGATTAAACTGAACTCATATATGTATGACATATTCGAAAATCATGTGAAAATACCAAGAAATGAGTCTTTGGTGAGAGTTTGAAGTTCAGGTATGAAATCTGCCCCAAGGGTGAAAGTATGCATACCATATGTTTGATGTCTTACTTGACATAGCAAATGAACTCTAAAAATTATGAAATTTTAATCTTGTATTGTTAAATATGTTTAATGGTGTTGGTTAAAATATCATATAAATTTATGATGTAAAAAAATTATGAAAATTCTTGGAAGTTGAATGAACGATAAAAGAGCCTATAGGGCAGATTTGCTATGTGGTAAAGAAATGGGCATATCTTGCTCTAGGAGACTTGAAACGATGTACCATCTTTTGTATTGGAATACTAATATGATAAGGATTGAATTACCAAGAATAAATGAATATATGTTTGGTCTATGATTTGGATATGACAATTATATTAACATGAATTTGGATGAAACTTCATTTGTGACAAATGATTTGAATAGAATCATGTGATGCTTATGGATTGAATTATGTTTAAATCATTCTTTAGATTACTGATATTCTTATGATCATACTAATATTTTAATAATGATAGGAAGGAAAGAAGGTCTGATTGAACAAGTACCGGATAAAGGCAAGGGAAAAGCCAGTTAAACTGTCAAGGTGAGTGTACTTATGATTTGTTTCATATATAAATATCAATATAGATCTAAGAGTGGATTTGTTTGAATACTTAGGTATTCAGGATTTGTTTGGATATTAAAATATCTAGATTTTTTTGGGTCTTATGATCCAGGATTGAAATTGGACAAAGATCCAATGATTTGTTGGAACTTATGTTCCTGGATTTGTTATTGCCAATGGGCAGAATTATTATTGCCAATGGGTAGAATTACTATTGCCAATGGGCAGAATTATTATTGCCAATGGGCAGACATACTATTGCCGATGGGTAGACATACTATTGCCGATGGGTAGAATTATCATTGCCAATGGGCAGAATTATATGGGCCTTATGGTCCAGGATTTGTTAGTGCCAACGAGGAGGATTGATTGGATTTAATATCCACAGATTTGATATATAACTATTAATTCATTGTATGGCAGGATTCCTTGGATTTAATGTCCACATATTTGATATATAACTGTTAATTCATTATATGGCAGGATTGGTTGGATTAATATCCACAAATTTTATATATAACTGTTAATTCATTATATGGCAGGATTGGTTGGATTAATATCCACATATTTGATATATAACTGTTAATTCATTGTATGGCAGGATTGATTGGATTAATATCCCCAGATTTAATATAGAACTGTTATTTCATTTCAGGGAAGGAGTACCTCACTAAGCTTAATGCTTATGGTTTATATTTTGATATTTTTAGGGTTGTAAGCTGCCAGCTAGGATGTCATATGATCAGTGATTTGAGAGTTGCATCGTTAGAAAAGAGCTGGGGATTAGACATGGGGGTTTTTGTAATACCAAGTATATTTGGCTATATTTATTTTTGGGATTAATTAATTAAATGCGTATTAATTGGAAATTAATTCGGGTTATAAATACTAATGAGATGCGAGTTGGTATTTGATTATGTGCATATATGATTATATATGAACTTGGTATTATAAAATTTGTCGTGGGATTTATATACGGCATTTTAGAAATTTTGTTGAGACGCGTGGGACCGCCGCGTCACGGTATAATATTTTGATAATAAAAGTGAATTTAAAATCTATAATCCGTATGGTCGTTTTGAGTGCTCCAACGCGTCCGGAAGGGTCGAGATAGTCAGAAAACACTAGCAGGGGATATAGTTTGGGTCCCGGGATATTTTTAGGCCATACCGGCAACTTAAAGGGTATTTTAGTAATTTTACATTTTTAGGAATTAAAAGTGACGAAAATTAGAGATGTAAATCTGATGTGGATTAAACCCACAAAGCCCACTAACCATCCCATATTAAACCATTAAGCTACGGAGGTTATCTTTAGGTTTACAACTTTCCCCAAAACAAACCCTAGCCACCTTAAGCCACCATTGGAGAAGGAGCTTGGAGAGAGGAAATTCTGCAGAAAAACATCATCAACCTACACCAAAGTCAGAAATCAAACCAAGGCAAGTGACTTTATTCCATTTAATTTCAGAGAATGTTCCCTCCATGTTAGAAAATTCGGATTTATGGTTTGTTCTTGATAAAATATGAAAACCCATGTAGTTTAGATCATAGAACTTGAGAAATTTGAGAAGGATTGCATGTAGAATGATAGGTAGATGTTTTATTGATGATATACATGATTGAACAGAAATTAAAACGGATTTTGTTGGGTTAATTCATGATTCAAAATGTTAGGGTTCATGTTCTTGAGATAATTGAGGAAAAGTGTAGAAATTCATATGTTAATTGATGTTGAAGAGATTTAATCCTTGAAAACATGTTAGTAGTTGACTTGAATATGTTTAGGATCACTTAGAGACCATAAAACGTTGTTGGGACGAACTTTGGATGAGATTAGAAGTGTTAAAATGGTTAAAAACGAGGAAGGGAAAAATCTGGGACGAATCTGGCATCTCGTTAGAAGCCCCTACCCAGGTCGTTCGAACGAACTCGTTCGAACGAGCTTCTAACGAGTTGACCAGTCGTTGCTAACGAGTAGGGATTTCGTTCGATATCTCGTTCGAACGAGATATCGTTAGAAGGGACAGTTCGTTCGAACGAACTGGATCTCGTTCGAACAGCCTCGTTCGAACGAGACTTCTAACGAGCTGACAGTCCAAACTCGTTCGAACAGTCTCGTTCGAACGAGACTTCTATCGAGCCGGCAGTTTGGGCCATTTTGGACTGTTTTGATTTTTGGAGTTCCGTAAACTTGTTCGAGGACATAGATATCATTCAGTAAATGTAGTAATGATATAATTGGGACATTTGGGTATTTATGAGAAGGAATTTACATACGAGAGTTGTATTACATGGACGGTTTGGGTTGAGACGTGAGTGTATACTACGACGTGAGAAACTATAGCGCGTATGATTATAAATCGGATTAGTATAAATTGTGATAATTATAGTTAGTGCGAGAATGCGATACGTACTACGATTAAAATACGGTATTACTAAGATGTGTGTTTACTTAGTATTAGTATATGGATTGTGTGTATGACATACCTACCATACTTGCTATCACGGGAGGTTGCGTTCGCTTAGGACCCTCTAATCCTTGTGTGCCTAGGGGGGGGATATAGACTGGTACCTCGATGAACATAGGTCATAGAAAGACTTATTGGGATATTAATAAGTCCGCTGATCGTGGGAGCGTAGGTATGTGCGTGACCCATGTGATGGTGACTGTGTTCGCCTCCATTATTTGTGATGTTGTTATCGGTAAACTATTCCTGAGAGATTCGGAATATGTAATCCTTATGTACGTGATGTACCGGGATGGATAGCAGAGTATGTGTACACCGCAGCTTAGTTCTCGGGGTGCTTGTATTGTATATTTATGATGTGAATAATATACATTTAATTAATGGGAATCCTCATGTTAATGTTGTAAATATATTACGGTGTTGTTCGAGAAATATAACGAGTTAACTGATAGTTATATATATTGCATATTTAGTATCTGAGTTTACGTTAAATCCCTATATAATTACGAGCGTTATAATGTTAATAGGACTGGGTAATAAGGGTAGGAACTATTACAGTCTAGCTAGTTATGATGTCACTTAGCTAGTGGTTTATACCGTTGTAGATGGGTACTTACGTTAGGAGTGCACAGTTAGACGAGAGGTGAGAATATCATGTGAGTGCACGTCCTAACATGTATTTTGCATTTAATGTTTTAAATGTTTTTAAAGCACTTGCAGGTTTTTAAAATATAACTCCACATTCGGGCTCTGACCCGTTTGCTTTTCAAATCTATTTTTCTTTGTAAAACCATTTTAGGTGCCCAGCCACAAGGACACCAAGCATAGGATACTCATTCAGGTGACGAGCTGTAGCTGCTTGTGGAAGCTACAGGGATTTGCATGTAGACGCTTCTATCTTTTGGATTCCAGAGTCACTATCTATCAGTTGTAGGGCATGTTGCCCATTTCTTTAGAGACATCTTTTACATTTCAGTTTTCAGACTTTAGCATGTATTGTTTCAGTTTATTTATTTCAGTTATGGGATTGTAGTGAGGAGTTTTCCTCCAGACTTTATTTACTCTATTGTGATGGTTATTCGTTTTACTTCAGTATGGTGAATGGTGTTATTTATTTCTTCATTACACTTGTTGCATGTTAATCAGACTTAAATTAAAATTTGGCAACTTGCTTTTTAAATACTAGGTGGTTAGTAATATTAAAATGTTTTCGACAGTGATGCTATTAACTGAGCCAACTTGGCATTTTGAATTAATTTAATAAAGGAGTAGCTACCCGGTATTTAATTAGTTGGGGTGTCACAGTTTTGTCATTGTCACACTGAGGTTTCAATACACTCACATATTGTATATATTGAGCTAACATGGATTGAGTTGGTCATAGTTAATCACATTATTGTATGCATGCTTAATTACGACTCTGAAATTGATTTCGGTATGGAATAAGAATAATATTATGTTCATTGTGCACATTATGTAGGAAAATATTGATAAATGAATTATATTTCCAATGGGCTCAAGATTATTATCTAATTATTCTAATAAGAAATGATTAGTATGGATATTGGGTTTGGGGTGTGACAATTAGTGGTATCAGAGCATCTAGGTTATTAATTCTGGACGTGTGTGACGGTTAGATTGCAATTATTGAGTTGATTTGATATTTATGAATTATTTATGTACTTACCAATAATTTAGTATTATAAAATGTTTGTGTTGGTTGTTATAACTCGATTATTATAGATGAAACCTGAGGCATGTGACAAGCTAGTGGTTCCAGGCCAGGTGGATGAGTATTTACGATGAAAGAAGCTCAGGTTACTTCGGATGTTGTGACAGGTACACTTTCTATTACTAATAGAAGTGCTTATATTTTGATTGATCCCGGTCCCACACATTCTTTTGTGTCATATGCATTTTCTATATATCTGAATAGACCATGTACTCATTTAGATGTGGGGTTGGGTATTTATATGCCTATAGGGGATATGGTTGTAGTTGAATATGTTTTCGTGATTGTGTTTTGACTGTGGGAGTTAGAGATACAGTTATAGATTTACTTCCATTGGATATTTCTGATTTTGATATAATTTTGGGAATGGATTGGTTATCTAAATATCATGCATCTATAGATTGTTTTCGCAAAGAAGTTGTTTTTAAAATGCCTGGCGAGTTTGAATTGTGAGGGGGGAAAGGAAAGTTGTTCCTAGTTGCATTATTTTTTCTATTTAGACGAGGAAATCGTCAAGTAAAGGTTATGAAGGTTTTATTGCATACTTCATTGACACTTAGATGGGGAAGTTACAATTAGTCGATGTTCCTATTGTACGGGATTTTCCCAGGAGTGTTTCCTAGTGAGTTGCCTGGGTTACCTCTAGAGAGAGAAGTTGAATTTAATATTGAATTAGCACTGGGGACAGACCTTATTTCTATGGCGCCGTATATAAGGGCACCTATTGAGTTGAAAGAACTCAAGGTTCAATTGTAGGATTTACTTGATAGGGGGTTCATACAACCTAGTGTATCTCCATTGGGTGCACCAGTTTTATTTTTTAAAAAGCAGATGGTACTATGCGCTTGTGTATTGATTATAGGAAACTGAATAGAGCTACAATTAAGAACAAGTATCCTTTACCTCGTATAGATGATTTGTTTGATCAGTTATAGGGTGGTAAAGTGTTTTCAAAGATAGACTTACGATCAGGTTATCATCAGTTGAAGATGAAAGAGAGTGATATTTCTAAAACTGATTTTTGCACTCGATATGATCATTTCGAATTTATTGTGATGCCTTTTGGAGTGACTAATGCTCTAGCTATATTTATGGATCTTATGAATCGGGTACTGCATCCTTTTGTTGATTCATTTATGATAGTTTTTATTATTGATATTGTGATCTACTCACGTGATATGGTTGAACATGAAAAGCATCTTAGAACTGTTTTGAATGTGTTAAAAGATAAGCAGTTGTATGCTAAGTTTAGTAAATGTGAATTCTGGCTATCACAAGTTGCATTTTTAGGCCATGTTATTTTTGGAGATGGTATATGTGTTGATCCTAAAAAGGTGAAAACTATTATGAAATCGGAGAGGCCCAATAATGTGACTGGGGTATGGAGTTTTCTAGGTTTGGATGGATATTATAGAAGGTTTATAAAGGGATTTTCTTCGACTGCCTTGCCAATGACTAAATTAACCCGAAAAGATGTGAACTTTGAATGATATTTTGATTGTGAAAATAGTTTTAAAGAATTGAAAAAGAGGTTGGTAACTGCACATGTTATTACTATTCGACATGGTGGAGATGGTTTTGTTATTTATACCGATGCTTCACATCAGGGGTTGGGTTGGGTTTTTATGTAGTATGGTAAGGTTATTGCTTATGCTTTTAGGAAATTGTGTACACATGAATGTAATTATCCTACACATGATTTGGAACTTGATATTATTGTGTTTGCTTTGAAATTATGGTGTCATTATTTATATGGTGAGGTATGTGAAATAATTACTGACCACCAAAGCCTTAAGTATTTATTTACTCAGAAGGAGTTGAATTTGAGGCAGAGGCGGTGGATGGAGTTAATCAAGGATTATGATTGTACAATTCACTAGCATCCAGGGAAGGAAAATGTAGTTGCATATGCTTTGAGTAGAAAGTCTTCGGGCAGGTTATCTTGTACTCGATGTGCTAGAGTTGCTCACATTATGAACTTGAGATTGATGGCAGTGGAATTGCAGCTAGTAGATGGGGACAGATTCTTTTCTCATGTAAGCGTGAGGTCATTATTAGCTACTCGTATTCGTGATTTGCAAGGTCAAGATCCTTTTCTTGAGAAAAAACCGCAAGATGTCCGAGATGGTAAGTCTAAAGATTTTTGTATTATGAATGATGGCACTTTATTGTATAAGCAACGGTTATGTGTGCCTAATGTGGGTGGATTGAAAGAGGAAATTTTAGATGAGGCTCATAATTCCATTTATACTATGCATCCTGGTAGTATTAAAATGTATAGGGATTTAAAGGAGCATTATTAGTGGAATAATATGAAGAAGGAAATAGCTGATTTCGTTGCTAGGTTCCTTATATGTCACCAAGTGAAAGTGGAGCATCAGAAACCTGCGGGTTGGCTTCAGCCATTGCCAATATCGGAATGGAAATGAGATCATGTAATGATGGATTTTGTAGTTGGGCTTCCTCGATCTCAGAAGGGGTCAGATTCAATTTGGGTAGTGGTAGACAGGTTGACCAAGTCAGCTCATTTTCTAGTAGTTAAGACTACGTATACAGTTGATAGGTATGCTAGATTGTATGTTAATGAGATTATTCGATTGCATGGAGCTACGGTATCTATTGTTTCAGATAGGGACCCTACTTTTACATCTATATTTTGGGATAACTTGCAGTATGCTATGGGTACTAACTTAAAGTTTAGTACGGCTTTTCATCCTCGGACATATGGGCAGTTTGAAAGGACAATACAAATTTTGGAGGATATGCTTAGAGCTTATGTGCTTGATTTTAAAGGAAATTGGGATGAATATTTGTCTTTGATACAATTTGCATATAACAATAGTTTTCAATCTACTATTGGTATAGCTCCATATGAAGCATTGTATGGTAGACGGTGTTGTACACCCGTATGTTGGGGTGAAGTTGGTGAAAGGAAGATAAAGGGTTCAGAATTAATTAAATTATTCAAGATAGAATGAGAACAACTCAAAGCAAACAGAAAAGTTAGGCAGATAAACGACGAAAAGATTTGGAATTCTAGGAAAGGGATTATGTGTTTCTTCGAATATCTCCATGGAAAGGAGTTATGAGGTTTGGAAAGAAAGGAAAGTTAAGTCCACGTTATATTGGACCATATAAATTTTTGAAAAAATTGGGGTGGTTGCCTACAAGTTAGCATTACCACTAGAGTCATACCGACTACATGATGTTTTCCATGTTTCTATGTTAAGAAAGTATGTAGAGGATCCTTCACATGTGTTGGTGGAATAACCTATTGAGTTAAAGGAAGACTTGAGTTATGTGGAAGAACCACTTGCTATCGTGGATAGGAAGGAACATATATTGAGATCAAAAGTGATCCCACTTGTGAAAGTTGTGTGGATGAGGCATTCCATGGAAGAGGCTACATGTAAGAGAGAGAATACCACAAAGATGCATTATCTGTATTTTTTTTTATTCATACAACCAAGGTATGCCAATTTCGGGGACGAAATTTCCTAATAGGGGAGAATTATGACAACCCGAATATAATTATGATAAATTATGTTTAAATCATGATTAACTTATGTGATATGGATAATATGTTATTAATGTATATAATGTTAAGTCATTATGTTTAGTCTTATTCTACCTTCATAAAGCATGAAATATCGAATTAGTTACAAATATGAAATTTTGAAGTTTTCGGTAGGAATGTTCATGTTTAAGACTAGTTTTGACCTTTATGACGTAACAATTGACTTGAGGTATAAACTAGATAGTTGTAGACATATGATTAAGGTTTGTAACACAATAAACGGTGCATCAAACGGACATTCGAGTGAGAATATATCATCTTTTTACGAACAGGGAGTAAAGTAGTCATTTAGCCTTAAATGATATGTTGTCGTATATGGCACCACATGTTATATTTTGATTGGACCAAGAGGAGGTGGCCTTATGCCGACTTAAAACCCTTTAATTAATCTCTCCCTTCAGCATATTTCATCCATGAAAGAGTTTTAACTTAAGGAAACGGAGTTTTGAAGTGTAGGAAGAAAGTGCGAGGAGAAACTGAAGAAAAATTCATAGAAAATTACATAAAAGCCCCTAAGGTAATTCCATCCATAAATCATGTTTGATTTTTTTCGTATTCCTGATTTAAATGATAGAAATGATCATTTGTTTACTGAAATTCCATGTCTTGATGTGTACTCATGGATAGATGCATGTTTAAGCAAACTTGAATGTGTAAACCCTTGAAATTGCCTTGTTTAGAAACCTTGTGTATTCAAACTATCATATGTTTTTGTATGATTACTGAAATTGATTGATTCCAATTGGATATTAATATGGCTCATATATGTATGACATATCCGAAAATCATGTGAAAAGACCAAGAAATGAGTCTTTGGTGAGAGTTTTAAGTTCGGGTATGAAATCTGCCCCAAGGGTGAAAGTATGCATACCATATGTTTGATGTCTTACTTGACATAGCAAATGAACTCTGAAAATTATAAAATTTTAATGTTGTATTGTTCAATATGTTTACTGGTGTTGAGTGAAATTTCATATAAAGTTATGATGTAAAAAAATTATGAAAATTACTGGAAGTTGAATGAACGATAAAAGAGCCTATAGGGCATATTTGCTATGTGGTAAAGAAATGGGCATATCTTGCTCGAGGAGACTTGAAACGATGTACCATCTTTTGTATTGGAATACTAATATGATAAGGATTGAATTACCAAGAATAAATGAATATATGTTTGGTCTATGATTTGAATATGACAATTATATTAACATGAATTTGGATGAAACTTCATTTGTGACAAATGATTTGAATAGAATCATGTGATGCTTATGGATTGAATTATGTTTAAATCATTCTTTGGATTACTGATATTCTTATGATGATACTAATATTTTAAGAATGATAGGAAGGGAAGAAGATCTTATTGAACAAGTACCGGATAAAGGCAAGGGAAAAGCGAGTTAAACTGTCAAGGTGAGTGTACTTATGATTTGTTTCATATATAAATATGAATATAGCTCTAAGAGCGGATTTGTTTGAATACTTCGGTATTCAGGATTTGTTTGGATATTAAAAAATCCAGGATTTGTTTGGGTCTTATGATCTAGGATGGGAATTGGACAAAGATCCAATGATTTGTTGGAACTTATGTTCCAGGATTTGTTATTGCCAATGGGCAGAATTACTATTGCCAATGGGCAGACATACTATTGTCGATGGGCAGAATTATCATTGCCAATGGGCAGAATTATTTGGGCCTTATGGTCCAGGATTTGTTAGTGCCAACGAGCAGGATTGATTGGATTTAATATCCACAGATTTGATATATAACTGTTAATTCATTGTATGGAAGGATTCGTTGGATTTAATATCTACATATTTGATATATAACTGTTAATTCATTATATGGCAGGATTAGTTGGATTAATATCCACAAATTTGATATATAGCTGTTAATTCATTATATGGCAGGATTGGTTGGATTAATATCCACATATTTGATATATAACTGTTAATTCATTGTATGGCAGGATTGGTTGGATTAATATCCACATATTTGATATAGAACTGTTATTTCATTTCAGGGAAGGAGTACCTCACTAAGCTTAATGCTTATGGTTTATATTTTGACATTTTCAGGGTTGTAAGCTGCCAGCTAGGATGTCATATGATCAGTGATTTGAGAGTTGCACCGTTAGAAAAGAGCTGGGGATTAGACATGGGGGTTTTATCATTGTCACACTGAGGTTTCAATACACTCACATATTGTATATATTGAGTTAACATGGATTGAGTTGATTATGGTTAATCATATTATTGTATGCCTACTTAATTACGACTCTGAAATTGATTTCGGTATGGAATAAAAATAATATTATGTTCATTGTGCACATTATGTAGGAAAATATTGATAAATGAATTATATTTCCAATGGGCTCAAGATTATTATCTAATTATTCTAATAAGAAATGATTAGTATGGATATTGGGTTTGGGGTGTGACAGTATATATATACGCGAGGAATCTGAGTTAATTTCTTGTTTTAAGGAGTATAAAATACTGAATATAAGATGTAATATACTTACATAAATACTAGTATATTATATACGAAATAATAACCCTAAAATGAGAATGGGGTAATAACTAGTGGAGGTTATTTAAACTAAATGGTTATATGAGAAGCGAGAAATTATAAGGTATAAGCTTGGCCGAATGCTTAGAATATTTTAGATTCGCGAGGTTCTTGACTGTATATGAACTTGGGAGTTTTTCGAGGTTCTAGTTAGGCTAGGTAGTGAACTAGGGTGTTTTAAAATACATGCGTTAGGTGTGCACTGTTAGATGAGAGGTAAGAGGTATCTCATGTGAGTGCGACACCAATATAAATATGAATAGTATCATATTTTACATATTAAAGTATGTTAAGAACTTGCTAAAATATTTTCAAAACCCTGGCTCTGACCTGTATTTATTTTTTTTCCTTCCCTTTTGTATACTTTTTAGGTGTCTAGACACATGGATGCCTGGATGACTATACTTTCGAGTCAGACGTGTTGCCGTAGCTGTGGATTTTGGCAGGAAATTATTTTAGACGCTTCTATCCTTGTGATCTAGTTAGAGGTACTGTTGTAATAATCGGGCATGTTGCCCAACTAATGTTATTTATTTTATTTTATGCGCATTCGATATGGTTGTATAAATATTTTACCGAGAGTTACCGATTATTTATTTATTCATTTCAATTGCTATTTATATTCTTGCGTGAATGGTTTTAATTGTGCAAAGTTTAAAAAGATTCGAAAGTTTAAAATTTTAACGCCAGGCCTAATATGTTATGAGTAATTAATATGGTTTTCGAGAGTGATGCTGAGAATGAAACCACATGAGATTCCTGTTTAATTTGATATAGGAGTGATCACCTGGTATTTTATTAGGCGGGGTATCACCGATGCCCGGTGTCACTCTCAAACAATTTGGGTCAACAATTTTTATATATAGTTATATAGATTCAATAAATGGGTGTTTGAGTGACTAAATGGGTTAAACTAAAAGTAAATATCTTTTTTCAATATATATATATATATATATATAGGAGAATTCTCACGTACATAATGCTCTATACATCATTCATACATCACACCTAATTGTAGGCCCCAAAAAACTTTTTTTTAATAAATTTTATATTTTTCTCTTGAAATTAACCTTCAAATAAACCCATGTTCAAAAAAATAGGTCAAAATACATTTTTATATTTTTTTTTTTAAATCCACAAAAAAATACTCAAAATACCTTATTTATAAGGGTCTGTGCCAATAGTTTTTTGTGAATTTTTTAAAAATAGTTACAAAATATATTTTGACCTAAGTTTTTGAATATGGGTTGATTGAAAAGTTAATTTTAAGAGAAAAATCAAAAAAAATTGAAACAAAGTTTGTTAGGACCTAGAATTAGGTGTGATGTATACATCATAATGTAGGTGAGCCGTCATATATATATATATATATATATATATATATATATATATATATATATATATATATATATATATATATATATATATATATATATATATATATATAGAGAGAGAGAGAGAGAGAGAGAGAGAGAGATAGATAGATAGATAGATAGATAGATAGATAGATAGATAGATAGATAGATAGATAGATTATTTGACCCATTTATTTAACCAATTTATTTGTATTATTGTTTAATAATAACAACAAATGTAACAACCCAGTTAATATGTATTAGTATATTTAATTCATATTTTGAGTTTTTTTAATTACGTTCGGTTGACAATTCAACCATTAATTAATTCTATTTTATAGTTGTACACAGTAAATATTACTATTTGTGTAATTTTTTCATTAAAATATTATGTAATCTGTGGATCTTGTTTGATAAATATATGTGTAAAATTTTCTTGAGAACACAGTAAATTTTACTGTTTATGTAATATTAACACAGTAAATGTTACTATTTGTGAGAATGTCACAGATATAAAAATATTTCATTTTCTGGTGAATACAGTAAAGTTTACTGTTTGTATAATTTTTTTCTTTGAAATTTTATATGCTTCATGGATCTTGTTTGATAGATCTCGACGGTGAAATTTCAAAAATAGTAATTTTGTAAAAAACGAATTTGTTAATCAAAAGTTATGATCATTTATTTTTTGGTAGCATATCATGAGGTGTCCGGACCAACTTACGCGCATCTCGACCACTTATGATCATTTGAAAATTAAAAATAGAATGAAAAAAGTTCAACCACTTATGTAACTTCCCCTAAAAAGTTACAGATGGTTGGTTTTAAAAGGGTAAAATTATTTTTAAAAACTTTGGAATATGACCTATTTAATGGTTGAAAAGTCAATAAGACTTAATTATGGAAACTTTATTCGTATGAGACCTATGTATAATAATCCCATCAATCAATGATGTTCTACTAAAGTCACCTAAAAAATAACTCACTAACACCATCGCTTCAAATTCACGTGGAAGATGAATTAATAACTCACTAACACCATCGCTTCAAATGCTCCGAGGATGACACGTGGAAGATGAATTAAATATCATTAAATCCCAAATTCATTTCCCTTATTTCCCTCTTTTCTTTAACCATTCGATAATTTATCATTTCCAATATGTTCATCTCCTATCTCTCTCTCTCTCCAAGTGCAGAATACGAAAAGCCTAATCTCTATTACACACGCATGTACCTTCTCTCTCTTCTCAATTCCACCCCACCATTTATCTATCTTGACGAAGTCTTTCTTCTTAATTCCACCCCATTATTTCTCTATCTTGACAAAGTTAAAACAACAATTTCAGCAGCTTAGTTCCATAGTGCTACAAAGTCAGATTTTAAGTACTAAGGTTGGTAATAGGCCATGGAAGGGGTCTAGGCAATCTTCTAAGGATTATGATCCTCGATTTTTGATAGAGGAAGATGCTGTTATGGAGTCAAATCGTAGAGATTATAGAACCACTGTCATGATTAAAAACATATCCAACAAGTATAGGTTTTTGTTTTTCTGGCTTGCTTTGTTAATTTCTTGACTTTCTGCATTCGGGTGGCTTTTTTCTTTCTTTTTTTATTGCTTGATTTTATGTCCATTGTTAGTTTTTATATATTGAAGTATGTGCATGGTAGTGATATAATATAGAGAATGAGTTCAAGTTCATATGTTATGTCTAACTGATTTTTCCAAAGTTGAGTTTATATTGGTTTTAAGAAGCATTTTTTTATTTACTTAGGAACGTACATAATAGGCTCAAGTGGATTTAGATGTATTTTTTTAGAAAAAATTGAATTTTTTTAAAAATAGTATTTTTATAGAAATATTTTTTAAAAAAATTGAATTTTGAATAAAAATGATTGTCTAAAAACTTTATTTTGATAAAATTTGTATTTTTTTTTTCAAAAAATAGCTTCTAAAAAATACAGTTTATAAAGAAATACAGTTTTTTTTAAAAATACATTTTTATTGTTTTTCTAATTTTTTGGATATTTTTTCCTTTATTTCTTTTAAAAATACAGTTTTTATAACCCATCTCTCTCTCTCTCTCTCTCTCTCTCTCTCTCTCTCTCTTACTTACAGGTTTTGGTTTCTATCAAATTTTTAATTTGATCTTTGTTTAAGAAAATTTATTTTATTTTCGTTCAGATCACTTGCTAGAGAAAAAGGAATGTGTTTGTAAGCTGAAATAGAAAATGGAGGCTAATGGTGGTGAAAGTAAATTTATACATGTGAATGCAAACCATTCATGGCCAGAACACTGCAAGTACCTATGATTTTTTATTTATTTTTTTACCATTTTTATTGTTTTAGTCATTTTTAATGTATTAAATTTATTTGTATATTAATTCTTTACTTGTTTCTGACTTTTTTTACGTACAAGGTTTCAAAAAAAATCTCCCATATAATATACTCGGTTTTGTTATTCAAAAAAGAAAAAAAATCCAACTAGGTATCTCTCTCTCTCTCTCTCTCTCTCTCTCTCTCTCTCTCTCTCTCTCTCTCTCTTATGGGTTTTGAGTTGTAACATATTTTTATTTATTTTCTTTTCGTTCAAATCACTTGCTAAACAAAAAAAAAATATTTGGAAGCTGAAATAGAAAATGGATGCTAATGGTTGTGAAACTTACTTTTTACCTGTGAACGCAAAGCATTAATGGACGGAACACTACAGGTTCCTATGATTTTGTTTTTATTTTTTGTCATTTTTATTATTTTATTCATTTTTACAATCAAATTTATAATTTCAATAGCAATATATAATTTGTAAAGGAATTTTTTTTTCAAATCATTTATTATGACTTAGAGTTATTGGGTTTTTTTGTGTGAGTTTTATTTTTTAACTTGGGACAGCCATAAATGAAGCTTCCAAAATCGGGTATGATGTTTTTTTTGTTATTTTATATATACGAATCCATATAATAGTGTGTGTGTGTGTGTGTGTGTGTGTGTGTGTGTGTGTGTGTATATATAAATGGCGTCTCTAAGTGTAAATTTTCCACATGGCACTCATAATCAGAGCTATAATTCGCGTGACGCCATATGGTTCCTATCGTTTGTCTTTTCTCATCCCTGTCTCTAAATTTCATTCCATTCCTTCCTCTCTTCCATTGTTTCCACTCCCTTTCCTAAAAACCCCTCTGTATCTTTCTCTCTCAGTAAAAAACATAAACTAACTATGTTGATTCAATTGAATCTTTAGTTAATAAAGGGAGTGAGATTGATTCAGTCAAAGGGATAGACGATTACATTACTTTCTCATAGCGTACAAAGCCATGTTAGAATTATTTTGTATAATTCTCCATTATGTGCTCCATAATTATATTAATTCTAAGAGTCACTTTGGTTAATGAAAGGGTGCTCGAAATATCAATAGTCAAAATGACTCTTGGGCATCTACCTTGATGGACGGTTGATATTAAGTGATTATTGGAGATTTATGTCCTTTCCCTGCCTATAAATAAGTGACTGATTTCCATCATTCAGGCACTCTAAAATGACAACATAATGAATTTATAGGAAAGTGAGAGAAATCTAAATTCTCAAGAGAGTAAATTTCCAAATACATTTTTGGCCATATTGAGAGATCTGACCTTTGGAATACATTGGAATTGGAGTATGTTCTTGCTATATACAAGATGAAGCTGTGTTCCAAAATCCAGGCCGATCAGACATCGTTAAGGTTCACTGCTCCATCAATATTCATAATTGTTATATGTGATAATCATGAAGATCCAAGGTCCTTTTATTAAGAACATTTGTATATGAAAATTTAACCAAATTAATGTATTACTGATTAATATTATGTTGTTCTTAAAAATGATTTTATATGTGGTATCAGAGCTAAAGTTTAAGATCTCATGATTTTCCTTTAATGGTGTTTGTCCATAATGGAGTCTATATTAAATTAATTTTTGTGTGTCCCTGGGATTTATTTTTTTGTGACATTTTTTTTATCGCCTATACCCACTAGTTGGAATGTGAAAGGTCAAAATTTGATCGGAATTTTTTGAAACTCCTATGATCGATTGGAAACGTTGAAATAAACAAACCCATTGTATACAATGGGCCCCACCCCAGTTTTGTGTTTTAACGTCGTTTAGACCTTTAAAAATGTTTTTTTGCCATTTTTGGTAATAATGTCAACCCTTATAACTCTCATTTAAAATTTAATTTTGTGATTCCAAAAATTGTAGAGTGATCCCTGAGTAATTCTCTACATCCCTGGGGTGCTAACTCAAATTTTTTATTTTTGGCAAAAATTACGATTATTCCAAATATTATGTATTTTTCCATCACGGGGGTTGTTTTCTTTTGTTCATGGTTTGACTAATATTCATGTTATGTATTATTTGTATCGACCAAAAGGTTCAATATAAAAATTTGAATATTAGATGTATGATTATGGGTTTGACAATAATATTTCGGTAAATTAGATTATTGTTCATAATCTATTTTTGGTGGCCAAAATGTCCGAATTGATGTTTCAACAGTAATATTTATATGATGTTGGATGGGGAAGACATTAAAGTGTCTTAATATATAATTGTAAATATAAATATTCTCTTATTGTGTATGCATCTATATTTAAACCCTTAATTATACATTAAGTTTTGAGTATAATATTTTTTAGGGCATTAATTTTACATAAATAATGTTTACGATAATATCTCGTTCCAGAAAATTGATTTTTCAATTCCACAATTTATTTTGAGATTTTGTAGTAATTATCTACATCCCATAGTGATAACTATTTTTTTGGCGCAAAAGTTACGATTTTGTCATATATTATGCGTGTGTTTTCACTATGGGAGTTATTTTATTTATTCATTAATGTATGCTTGTGTTGAATTAGAAACCAAACACATGTTATGATCATTTCGTGAATATTGAATTTATGAATATATTTTTTAGACTAATATTCATATTTTACGTGTATTTAAGTGCCAAACACGAGTCAAACATATTTCATATGGAAGGATATTAGACTTGTGTTATTGTTAATATTTATATTTTGATGAATCTCGTGCCAAACACAGGCCAATGATTCATATTATTGAATATTATGTTATAGTTAATATTCATATTTTTATGAGTCTCGTGCATAACACATGCTGATACGATGCAAATATTGCGTATTTCATCCCTCGAAACTACGCATTTTAACCCCCTCGGGTATCTTATTCCCTATATTTATGCTCGTTAACCAGAAAACCTCGTATTTCTACGTTAACATTTTTTCCAGGGGTTAATTGAGCTTTTATAGCTATTTGGATGCTAAGGGTGAAGTTCAGACGCATTTCGCTAGATTTTCGTACATGATCGCACGTTCAAGGGCATTTTAGTCATTTCACAGCTTGGGCACCTGGCCCAACATCTTCACGAAAGTTGTATCCATTCTCGCAAGCTTCGTGTGTCCGCGAATGGTGCGCGATTCCGATTCAGAACGAAGAAGTTAAGACGATTTCAGCGGATGGAAAATGCAAACATCCCAAAACAGCAAGCAACTTGGCTCACCCCTGCTTGATCGATCGATCGACCAAAGGGGTCGATCGATCGATCCCTCAGTTTTCAACCATCGTGGGGAGACAGTGGGCATGATATTTTAGCATTGATCGGTCAATCCCCTGTTTCCAGGAGATATTTTGCCTTATATTTTCTTTTTCCTTTTCTTTTCTTTACTTATTCCAACTTAGTATAAATACAATTTTTTGTTGTAATAATCAGATATTCTAGTTTAGGATAGATTTTAGCTTAGAATAGCTTAGTGTTTGAGGGTTTTGGAGAGTTCTTCTTTAATTGTTCTTGGTTTCATACCCCATTTGGGTTGAATGTTGCACTATTTATCATCCTCTCCATTTATATAACTTGTATTTCATTAATTCTTGCTTTCTAATTAGATTTACATGATTTCATAATTAGTTTACATGCTTTGATTTCCTTGCTTCCTAGTGTAGATTTACCGTGTTTATTTACCGCTTTCTTTACCGCGTTTTTAACATGCTTTCTAGCTAATTTAGTCTAGGTTGTGTTTGAATGGAACTCACTGGGGTTGACGCGTTGCTTGGATTTGGTGATGGTGTTTACGGGTCTATTTCGGGTGCATTATCCTAGTTATTACGCCTAGGAGATTTGACGAGGCATATCATGTATCTCCCGTGCTTACGACCTTTCGCGCGTAATTTTTGGGGTATTTGTTGAAGGCAAAATCTTATTAGGCTTTTATACGGATTTAGGGGCGTGACAACCCTTGATTTAATTAACTGTCGAAACGAGACGCATTCGTAATAACTCGTCGACCCATGTATCCATTTTATACAAATTAACTCGGGTGAGGGATATTCGACGCAACCTATAGTTTTACTCGCTTTGTTAATCTAGTTTTATTTACACTCGCCTAGATTAATATTTCCCTTTTATGCATCTTTTCCTTTTTAGTTTGTAATCACCTTTTACACTTTTATTTCGGAGCACTAAATCATATAAATTCTAGCATCTCATCCCTGTGGATTTTCGATACTCGACTTACCGATGTGCTTTCCTCGCAAGTGTAGTAGTGATTTAGGTTTTCGTATTATCGAGGTGAAACAAAAACAACGACCATGCACCTTACACGCACACGCATTTCACGCGCGATCAAAATGACGTCGTTGCCGAGGACTTGTTTGTTTTAGACTTTATTTGATTTAGTATTTCATAGTATTTTCTTTCTATTTGTATTATTTGCTAATCTTTTTGCAGGACTTCCACATTTGAGCACTTAGAAATGCTCGAATTGTTACCGCGCACAACTATTTTGTGGAATTCGCCACTTGAGCCATTTTTGGGATAAGCATGTCTTATTCCAATTCTTTCAGTAATCATTGTTATAATTCTCAAAATTCTCGCAAACCTATGACTTTCGGTGATACTTAGAATCCCAAAGTATAACAAATTCAAATATGACTTTGGGCGAGTATAACGAAAGTCAAAACTTGGGTTATTGGAATATTGATGATGATGATAATGATTTTGGGCCTTTAACTCCTTATAATAGGAATTTTAAAACAAATTGCAATAGTTTTTAAAATTCCTATAATAATGAGTTTTCATTAAAGTCCGATGGTAATTTTCAAAGTTACCATTTTCATGGATCCGCACCTCGATCTATGACATTCGGTGAGGGTTTGCGTATGTATGAGAATGAAAAAATTGAAAATCGTTATCGGGAAGAAAATCGTTGTTGGGAACATGAGTTGGATTTATTATTTGACTCCGACGACGATTTTGCTTCCGAGACTTTTGAAGTCAAAGACTATTTTGAACCAAATGAGGACTTTGTGCCTACTTTGGAACAAACCATTCTAGACTTTGCCCATTGCATAATAGATATTGAAAGTGAGGATGAAAATGACGTAATATCTATTTGCAATGAAATGATTTCTTCTTTGGCCCCCAAAGAAGAACATTTCATTGAAAATGATATTATTCCCTTCGAAACTCATTCTTAATGCGATGATGTTTCATCTCATGAGTTTGAATTTATTTCATCCCCATTTTCATTCTCTATTATCACACCATCACAAGTACTCGATGATTTGGTTTCAAACTTTAATGTTTTAAACCTTTTCGCCGATGAGGAGTACTTACTCGAGTCGCCTTCCACAATCGCATCTTTGCCTTTGTGTGCGCCACCTCCCATTCCAATTTCAAAATATTTGGGAAGATATTTAGCTTTTCTCGAACCCCACATGTTTTTGTCACCCGTTCAATCCAAACCCCTCATCATCCCTCCAAAAATTTTAATTTGCAACGGTTCCTTTCTTACGCGTTACACATGCCTTCTGTTTTTCAAACGGAATTCATATTTTTTGGAGGGCATGCTTGTATGTGAGGGTACACCAGTTATCCTCCAAAGTCAAATCGTTTCACGGTGGACCCATAGCTATTTAGACTTCTAGCGTATAGTTAGTGTGAAGCCTAAATAGTAGGTTGTATATAGTTAGTTTTTTATTCTTTCTTTATTTTTAATTTAGTCTAGTGTAATTAGTTATCTCTTTGTTATTTCTTTTTGCTATGCTCAGTACTAACTTGTTTTGTAGATTCTTTGGACTTGTTCTTATGGAGATCGCTCCATTTTGGGTAATATCGCTCTTTTCCTCTCTTGACTAGATTCTTAATTCACATTGAGGACAATGTTAGGTTTTAAGTTAGGGGATGTGGGATATTCTATCCATTTCTTTGTTTAGTCCATGTTTTTGCTCACATGTTAGTTACTTAGTATCCTTTTCTTAAAAATTCAAAAATTTCAAAAAGATTTTCTTTCTTTTTTCTCCTTTTTTGGGAATTTTGCCTTTGTTTCCGATGATAAATTTCAATAATTGCCCGATCCAATAGACAACCCAATGATACATGTTCTCGATTTTAGAAGTTATTAGACTTTAGTCTCGATTATTGATATTATGAATAACTTCATGAATTAAACTTTAATCCCATGAGCACATGCACCTTTATCATTCTATTGATTTGGTTTAAGATTTTTATAACTCGGTAATCTTTTGTTGCATTGTATATACTTACACCGAGTAAGCTTTGTACCTTTCGTCGTTTATGAGTGTATACACTATTCTTTTCTCATTTAAAACGTTGAATTCGTCGGTAATCTCACTATTCTTTCATTTAATCATTCATTAATTGAGTTCATTCTTGAAATGTGTTACTTGATCATGATTTTCATATATTATTTAGACTCGAGAATTGCGTAAACTTTGTGAAATGATCATAGGCCATCTTTGTTATATCACCCATATTAGCCTTGACCTCACCTTATATGTTTACCGTCGTCAACCCCTTTGAGCCTAAATATTAGCCCTTCGTTTCATAACCCAAAATCCCATAACCAACTCCGAATTGGAGTTATACACCATACATACACTTTCCATACCTTTGTTTGGATTGTTACTTGGGATTTAATGATGTTGTTATGATGTCGGTTGCAATTTAGGCATATGAGAGTCTGATAAGTAAAGAAAAGAAAAAAGTGAAAAAGAAAAGAAAAGGGAAAGCAAAAAGCAAAAGAAAACATGAGAAAAAGAAGAAAAGAAAAAGAAAGAGAAAGTTGTCAATATTGTGTATATAGTTCAATAAGCTTTGATTACTCTCCCCGATGATATATCTAATTCCATTTGGAACTTGTTTTCCAATTTTCATATTGCCCGCATTTTCCCATTATCTCGAGTTTTCACCAGAACACTTTGAATCCATACATACATTCCTTCATTTCGTACCCTAGCCTAACCTACATTATAACCCTATACAAGTCCTATGTGATCTTAGAATGATGTAATTTAAAAGTTTAAATAGTTTTAATAATCTATGAAAATGCATTTCGGCTCCTTTAATATGTGGTATCTTTCATTGAGATCATGATTTTTCAGTTTATATATAGCGTTCTTCATGTGTGACATGTGTGCGGCCTAGTTTCCATTTACATTTACTCTTTATGCCCGCATGTTCCGTGTGTTACCTCCTTATTTCGAATGAATTCATTTGATGAGTGTAACACCCGTGAGAATTGAATATATGCTTGCTTTATTTAGTATCCAGTTTATTTAAGTTTTTCGCCAAATCACACTTTGCATGTGCTCTCTCCCCTCCCACATTTTAAGGTTCCAATTCTATGAGGTGCATTCTATAATGTTAATGATTCGAATTTTGTTTGAATCCGTTCAATGTGCTAATAATGTGTATGAAATCTTGTTCGCTATTGTTGGTCTTGTTGCATGTTGGTTTGGGCATATTTTGAGGAAACCATGTGACGTTTATGGGTATCATCCCTGAAAACCCTCACGAGATGACACTCGTCCACTAGGGTAACCTAGGGGTTTAACGGCTTATTGCATACACTAAATGCAATCGAATCGCCTGCGAAAGTGGCCTTTTGCTTTTATACCATACTTTTGTACTATCTCCTATTTTTGGTTTGCTTGTAGTTCTTGTTGCATCCTATTTCATTGCTAGGGACTAGCAATGTGTAAGTTAAGGGGTGTGATACGACGCAAATATTACGTATTTCATCCCTCGAACCTACGCATTTTATCCCCCTCAGGTATCTTATTCCCTATATTTATGCTCGTTAACCAGACAACCTCGGATTTCTAAGTTAACATGTTTTGCAGAGGTTAATTGAGATTTTATAGGTATTTGGATGCTAAGTGTGAAGTTCGAACACATTTCGCTCGATTTTCGTACACGACCGCACGTTCAAGGGCATTTTAGTCATTTTACATCTCTGGCACCTAGCCCAACATCTTCACGTAAGTTGTACTCCTCCTTGCAAGCTTCGTGTGGCTGCAAACGGTGCACGATTCCGATTCAGAACGAAGACGTTACGGCAATTTCAGCTGACGGGAAATGTAAACATCCCAAAACAGCAAGCAGCTTGGCTCACCCCTGCTTGATCGATCGATCCCTCATTTTTCATCCATCGTGGGGAGACAGTGGGCATGATATTTTAGCATCGATCGATCGATCCCAAGAGATCAATTGATCGATCCCCTGTTTCCAGGAGATATTTTGCCTTATATTTTCTTTTTCCTTTCCTTTTCTTTACTTATTCCAACTTAGTATAAATACCAATTTTTTTGTAATAATCATATATTCTAGTTTAGGATATATTTTAGCTTAGAATAGCTTAGGGTTTGAGGGTTTTGGAGAGTTCTTCTTCAATTGTTCTTGGTTTTACACCCCATTTGGGATGAATGTTGCACTATTCATCATCCTCTCCATTAATATAGCTTGTATTTCATTAAATCTTACTTTCTAATTAGATTTACATGCTTTCATAATTAGTTTACATGCTTTGATTTCCTTGTTTTCTAGTGTAGATTTATCGCGCTTATTTCCCGCTTTCTTTATCGCGTTTTTAACTTGCTTTCTAGCTAATTTAGTCTAGGTTGTGTTTGAATGGAACTCACTCGGGTTGACGCGTTGCTTGGCTTTGGTGATGGTGTTTACGGGTCTATATCGGGTGCATTGTCCTAGTTATTACGCCTAGGAGATTTGACGAGGCATATCATGTATCTCCCGTGCTTACGACCTTTTCTGCGTGATTTCCGGGGTATTTGTTGAAGCCAAAATCATGTTAGGCTTTTATACGGATTTAGGGGCGTGACAACCCTTGATTTAATTAACTGTCGAAACGAGACGCATTCGTAATAACTCGTCGACCTATGTCTCCATTTTATACAAATTAACTCGGGTGAGGGATATTCGACGCAACCTATAGTTTTACTCAATTTGTTAATCTAGTTTAATTTATACTCGCCTAGATTAATATTCCCCTTTTTTCATCTTTTCCTTTTAAGTTTGTAATCACCTTTTACACTTTTATTTCGGAGCACTAAATCATATAATTTCTAGCATCTCGTCCCTGTGAATTTTCGATACCCGACTTACCGTTGTGCTTGCCTCGCAAGTGCAGTAGTAATTTAGGTTTTTGTATTATCGCGGTGAAATGAAAACAACGACCGTGCACCTTACACGCGCACGCATTTCACGCACGATCACGTGCCAATGATTCATAACATTGAATATTAAGTATATTAGAATTTAATCGTCATAGTTTTATGAGTCTCGTGCAAAACACATGCCAATGATTCATAACATTGAATATTAAGTATATTAGAATTTAATATTCATATTTTTATGAGTATCGTGCAAAACACATGCCAATTATTCATAACATTGAATATTAAATATATTAGAATTTTTTATTCATATTTTTTCCCATGCAAAACACATGCCAATGATTCATAACATTGAATATTAAATTTTTTTATGTTGTTCTTAATATTCATATTTTGATGAGTCTCGTGCCAAACACAGGCCAACGATTCATATTATTGAATATTATGTCATTGTTAATATTCATATTTTGATGAGTCTCATGCCAAACACAGGCCAACGATTCATATTATTGAATATTATGTCATTGTTAATATTCATATTTTGATGAGTCTCGTGCCAAACACAAGACAATGATTCATATTGTTGAATATTATGATATTCGTGTTTAAATGAGTCTCTTGCCAAACACAGACCAACGATTCATGTAGTTGAATATTAGAATTATTCTTTATTCTAATGCTAGTACTCCCATTAAGTTGAATTAAATATTAAATACCATCAACTTAATGTTATAACCATTTCGTGCATTAGTGTGACCATGAATGATTTGGGTCAATATATATGATTTGTTACTCATACATAAGTGATGAAGTGAAAGTAAATGATTCATGTTTTTCATTTACTATTGGTCGTACAATATCTCATGAAAACTCCTTATCTATTTGATTTTCACATTATGTCTACTTTTTTGTGAATTTTAAATTAAGAAATAGATAAAAATATTATAATTTATTCATGTATTACGGGTATTTTATACATGTATGCTTATCTCTAATATTTATATAATGTAAGGATTTGTAATGGTTAAAATACTCCATTCCATAATAGATAAATATTGGACTAATGCGTTCATATCATGCATATTTTGGTTACCTACTGGTGCATGTATGATATTTAATGCTAAGATTTCTGATGTTGCACACATATTATTATTTATTCAATTATTGTGATTCGGTAGCCTACAGGTCCAATTACAATTATTGAGCAACAAATTAAGTGGTGCTATATATTTTGGGAAGGCAATAATGGTCATCAAATGTAGATGTCATTGTTTCTTCCATTATGATATCACCAATTAAGTGTATGAAACCCAAACATGAATAATTTAGTTCATTACTCATGCGATATTTAATGAACATAATTGAAAAAATTATTGCGTTGTGTATGTAAGTCATTACTTAATATAATATTCACATTATGAACGGTTTGGTAATCACCATAGTGACCCAACTATAATGAGCGTGAATATTAACTGTAAAGATGATAGAAGTAGTAACCTGTGATGCTTATAATTGAGGAGTATATTGAGTTTAATTATCAAACAAGATTGTTCCTTATAGGGAGTTGATTTTGACTGTTTGAATAAACTCTATATAACATATACATTATTCAAGTATATATCATGTATATTTAATACTCCAGTATCTACAAGCATCATATAATTGCTAATCAATGGTTACTAATGAGAAAAATAAAATACACATTAGGTACTAGCGAGATATTAACATATGTGTTGTCAAATCAAAGCATTAATGTAGTGAGCAATTTATCCCATATCTTTCACATGTTATGATATAGTTTTTTTTTCTCTCGATTATTATGTTGGATTTTTTTTAAGCCCACTAATGATGATCAATATTGTGTGGAATACTTCATATGAAATTTGAAGTAATATAACAAAATTAAGTTTGTTTACCTATTGCACACTCAGACTAATAATAATAGAGATAATATATATCTTTTATGATTTGAAATGAGTTTTATCTTTGTAGATTTTACCAGTTACACTTATTGTGTTACATAAAGTACTTACTTTTGATGCAAGGATTGTTTACAAAACAAACTAGAAATGCAAATAAGATTTCTTCTCTTTCATTTTTGGGGAATCACGTCATTTGTCTTTTCATAAACCCTCAATGCTTCCAATTTTCTTGAAAAATATTTGTCTAGACTTGATTATGAGGGCTATTTTTTTAAAGGCATCTTTCAGTCCTTCTCAAAGGTTATGGTATTCCTTTGATGTTTTATATAAAAAAAAGTTTTGAATATATTTCTTTTAAAGATTGTTTGCTCCTACATCATAATCACGGTATTTTTTTATGAAACTCTTTAATCTTATCCCGAATTAAATCTAGACTTCTTCTGATAATTTTATGGACAAGATTTTTTTAATATCTCTAATAAATATTGATCATCGAGTTATGCACTTAAGGTATTACAATATCTAATACAAGGATGACTTATGTGGTCCAAGTGGGAGATTTTGAGAATTTCCTTAAAGTGGACCTACATAGATAATATAATCATCATTAACATGTACTTATTGCATTATAGAAAACCAAGTTCTTTATGAATGGTGAAATTAGTGGGAGTTGAAAATGATGAAATGTGATTATAAAGGAAGGTAGGCTATTTATACCATTACCGAAAACTTTCTTCAATATTTGTTCTTTTAGTTGTAGGATTTCTTAAACGACAAAGAACAAATAAATGATCGACCACTAAATTATTGTATTGTCACTATGAGACAAATGTAGATAAAATCATAAGGAATAGTATTACGAAGATCTTAAACGGAGTCTACTATTCTAAGTGATTATGTGGTGTATCCATATGAATATGAATTTGGCATAAGGCTAAATAAATATTTGGTTTTGTTTTCATAAATCATTATAAGTGTAATACCTCGTGATTTTTAATGACTTTTAAAATGGGTTATATTTTAAATTAATGGATTAATTAGATTTTATTATTAATTAATTCATTTGGGTTTTATCCGAATTGTGGATATTAAAATGGATGATTCTGAATATTACTTAAAGATATTTAGGTAATATATGAATGTGATGTCATTGATATGACAGTATGATATAAATTCGGTAATTTGAATTTTTAGTCAGACGCGGTATGGGACGTGTCGGGACTCATTTATTAAATTAAAAAGGAAATTTATTTTCTATCGACCTTATAGTCATTTCAACTGCGTCGTTGCGTCCGAAAGGTTCGAAATAGTCAGAAAAGTCTATTTGGATATTAATTTTGAGTCTCGGATCATTTGGAAATGAAAAGACAACCCAAAAGGGCATTTTGGTTATTTTTACAAGGGGGATGAATAGTGATTTTGGGTTTTGTCTTATTATAAGTATTTGGAGATTAGTGTATGTAGGTTCATTTCATCTCTTCTACACAAAATTTAAAAGTCATCTTTTTAGAGAGAATGGAAGGTTGCTTGGAAAGAAAAAGAAGTTTGCTTGGGAAGGAGGAGAACCAAAGGTCAAAGGTCACCACCACCATCACCACCTGTGTTATTCAACTCCAAAGGATCAGATCTTCATTAGAGGCAAGTGTTTGATATTTGCAATTTAAGTTCGTATATTGTCCATGTTAGGATAGTTATAAAAAGAGATGATTTTCACGCTTGGAAGATGAAAGGATATAGTTGTTAATGGATTTTTGGAATCTAAAAAATATATAGGAATTAAACTCATGTTGTAGGTAGTTAGTAATCCAATAAATATTCATCAATCTGTGGAAGAAATTCTTAAAATAATTTAGTGTTCTTGAAGATAATATGTTGATAATTTTCTGGAAAAAGAGGCAAAATCGAGTGGAATGAGAAGAGCCAATTTGGACTGTTTAGATCTTCTTTTCGAGTGCATTTGGATGAGATTTAAGAAAAACTCAAAACACATACCTGACTCAATTTTTCGTGTAGAATCCAAATATGAAGTTGGATTGATGATTTGAATAATTTTTGGATCTGATTTTTTCTGGGTATTTAAAATATGAGAATTAATTTGTTGTTTCTTTTTAATGTTGTTTCTTATCCCAAAACTTTTGTAGATCTTCGGTGATTATTAATGGGATATTATGGGACTTAGAGGAGATAAGTAAGACCTAGATAAGATTTGAATTGATTTGATTGGGATTTAATTGATTGGAATTATGTTAGTTAAATTGGAAGAAATTTCGGTTGCTAGATTCATGTGTTGGATTCTAATTTGTATGCATGAGGATTAAGGATAGGTCGAGTAGGGAAGATTTAATATAAGTGAGGGTAGCCTTAGGGTTACAATTTGAATACCAAGGACTGAGTTTAAGCTCATTATTGATTTCGCAAGGACTGGGTGTAGTTCAAGAGCGTAGTGGTATGGCTCCTGGATAGAGATGGGAGTTTAGAACACATTTGGTTGAAAGAGGGTATGAGGTTATCCCGATCGCGTATTTGAAGTTGACGGACCTCCACATTCGACAAAGTTAAGTAGTAGTGTATTGGAGGGGTTCCTTGTTTAGATTTCGCTTTGCGAGACGCTCCGCGCATGAACCTTAACGACGTCGGGAGTGGAGAGATGTTATAGGATGCGAGGATAATTAAATTATGAAGTAAAGATATGACATTTTAATGCGTGGGATTTAAAGAGATATAATGCTACGTAAGGGAATAATCTAAGGTTAATGTGAGTACCTTGTTGTTAGTATACTATAGGTATGATAATACCTATTTGATTGATTGATGATTTATGTGTATGACATACCTAGCTTACTTGCTATCGGTGGGAGGTTTGCGCGTGAGGGCAGTCATTTCCTGATGAATCCATGGGATCTTTGATTTGTCGCTCGAGAACATAGGTCTATGAAAGACTTATCGGGGAGTTTATAAGTCCGCTGACTATGGGTACGTAGGTATGTGCGTGACCCATGGGTATGAGAACAATGTTCGCCTCCAATGATTGTGTTGTTGTTTGTGGTTCGAGGAATCTTAACGAACCTTTAGTCCCTTATTCGGCGACAAGCGATATTGGGACATGACAGCAGAGTAATGCATTGCACCGCAGCTGGGACTCGGGGTGTCGTATTATATATGAATATATATATAATGGATTAAATGAATGATTGGATTTATTGTGGTTAAATCATCTACTATGTGTGATAGTTGTAGATAATGGTGAATAGAGAAAGATAATTGAATTAAGTTAATGAATGTTTATTGTAATGCTTAATTCATATTAATGAGAAATGATTCATATTAATGAGAAACGATGAGAAATGTAAATGAATAATAATGTGACGTATGGTATGGGATATACGGGGATTATGATATGGGAATGGAATTATATTATGGAACTAGTGAGGAGGAACCATTAACTAGGAGGTTAATAGGAAACGTTAAGTGTGCACTCTAGTTGAGAGGTGAGAATGGCAAGTGAGAGTTGGGTCTAACATGTACATAATAAAATATTTATTGCACTTGTTAAATACTTGCTGTTTTAAAAATCATTTACACATTCGGGCTCTGACCCGTTTCCTTGCATATTTTCTTTTCTATTGTATCTTCTATATCAGGTGTCCAGCAACAGGGACGCCAACCTTAGCGGATTAAGACAGGCTATGGATTTATGGAGTTTTGCTTAGACGCCTATCATCATTTGATTCACAGTATTCTCTTAGTTGGGGCATGTCGCCCAAAGGATTCAGTTATCATTTTCTATCGGAGTCAAATACTATTGTATTCGTGTCTTTTTAATACATTTGATATTTTTGGGATTATTGTAATGGATTTATATTATTTGGGAATGTTTATTCCAACTGCATTTAAATTCTTTTGTGTTATCTATTCAGTTAAGTGTTGAAGAATAAAATGTATTGTGTTATTCTTAAACTAGAAATGAATTTTGTTGAATTAAAATTTGGAAAGTTTTTAACACTAGCTTAATTGGGTATTGGGTGAGTTGTAAATGTTTTTCGACAGTGATGCTAAGAATGAACCAACTGTATATTCTGTTTTAATTTGTTATGGGACTGGCCACCCGGTATTTAATTAGGCGGGGTGTTACAAGAAGTAACTGGACTACGAGATCTCATTGAATTACATTTAAGTTGAGTATGGAGAGGTAAAAAAGAATTTGTAGTCAAACATTTTATGTGTAACGAGAACAGGGTTATAAATGAACCTTCTCATCTCTTTCAAGGACGTCATTTTTTTAAGGACATACAATTGTTATGAGGTGAGTAAATCATTATGATGAGAATGACATTTAGTGTATGTGAAAACTATTATTCTTATGATATTTTACACATGTTATATATAAATAATTGTATAGACTTACTTAAGTTTCCCACCTATGGTATTTTCAGAAGTAATACCACTATATTTTCAAATCATTGTATATTCAATTTATACAACTTCTGATCAGTGAGAGTAAGTTTATATATTCAATTTATTGTAAAGTAGAGAAACAAAATGTTATATAAATTTTCAATATGTAATGGATGAAGTTATGAGATACTAAAATATTATATGCTCACATTAAAGTTGACTGTTCATTTTTGGGCGAATAGTTATTACAACTTAGATTTACTGGTTTTGTGAAAAGTATAAAGTTCACTCTTATCTACTTATGTTTATTTTTCTTTAACGACCAATATAATGAAGGACTTCAACACAATTGTAACAACCCAGGTTTTCGAGCGACTATTTTATACTATTTTGCCTAATGGGCTAATTTTATAAAATAGGGAATGTTGGAGTAAATATTATTTCCCGTGAGACTTAGGGATAATATCTACTATGTTCTGACTATTTACCGTTATGAGAAGGTAAATAGTGTTATATTGTATATTTTGCGTCGTTATATGTAAAACGACGGTTATGACCTATATTTAAATCGGGTATCATTAATGAATTAAAATGGAATTGGAACGTAAAAATAGTTCACACTTTCCCAAATGCCAAAATAGGGGGTGCGATTGTTTTTAGAATAGTCGAAATAAGTGCCCAGTTGTAATTTTTGGGATTCGGGCATTTTTAAGGGGTTATGACTCAATTAAGTGGTTACGAGTCATTTTAGTGGTGTATTAGCATTTAGGAGTGGGGGTTTATATTTTTAGACCCTTATAAATCCCCCACCCCTTTTTCTTTTTCTTCATTTGAGTGAGAGAAGCCAAAGGAGAGAGAGAGAGAGAGAGAGAGAGAGAGAGAGAGAGAGTTGAGAGAAAGTAGAGAGAAAGAGAGAAATGGAGAATTTGGGCCGGAATCCGTCGCTACCGGAGGTGTTCAGAGACTACGAACCTCGAGGCAAGTTTCTTACTTGCTAGATATTGATTTAATGTGATAAAATTTCATGTGTAGTTAAGTTTTGGGAGGTTTAAACCATAAATGGGTTTTGGGTGATTTTGGGTGTTTAATCCTAAATCTTATGTTTTAATTTGATTTGAAGAGAAATAATTAGTTATTTGAAGTATAGGAATGATTTTATAGTAGTATTTACTGTTGTGGTTAGGTGAAATAGCGGGTAGAAGCTTGGATGACTCGTTAATGGCCGAAACAGCTTCTCGGAGAAGAAGCTGTCCGCCAAGATCGATCGATCGAACCTGGAGGATCGATCGATCGACGCCTTCGATCGATCGACGGCCAGAGGTTGATCGATCGACCTCTTCTGAAAAGGTGAGGTTTTTCCAATTTTGTTTTAGCCCTTTTCTTTTAGGTTCGAGGCTTAGGAACCTTCCTTTGGGAAGTAATGGGGAGTCCTAGAGGGTTGTATTGGGTAGACTAATGTCCTAGGCTAAGAATGGAGATTTAAGTTTACCCGGTGACTAGTTTGGATTAGGTTGATGTCCGATTGATACAGGAGGTTAACCTAACGATATATTTGAAGTTGAAATATTAAGATTGAGCTTTTGAGAGACACTCCATTATGGAGACTCACTTTGAGGGTTCATGAATTATATAAACTATTTGAGGCTATTTTGAGGTTAGTGGCACTTTGGGTCTTAGGTCATTAATAAAACATGACTTAATAAGAATATAATGCACCTTCTAAACTTGGTGCCTAATGACTAAATGAATGATTTTTGGAAATGTAAAATATATGAGTTTTCAAAAATGGAAAAAGTAATGTTTTTCATAAATGTTAATTTATGGATACACACCTCTCTAAATCGCTATCATAAGGGAAGTCGCGCGCGTTGTGGTGAAGACCCCTGGCTAATGATGCAGGGTGGATATAGTCCCTAGGCCATGGGAGCGCTTATGGTTGTATATTTTCTGCGGGGGTAGGGAGATTCCGGGTGTTGTCTTGGCTACCACGCAGGCTCATGGCCGCTTCCCGACGTTTCGATAGGATCCCAGGTTGTCTTGGAGGCCTTGGAAGATGATAGCCATTTAGGGGCGCGCACAGTGGGGAAACCCGGACGGGCGGTCTTAGATTGCGTTATATATATATAGCTATGATTCAATAATGTGGGACATTATTGGTTATTAAAGCATTTTATGATAATAGAATGGCTTTAATTTACATTTCCCGGATATAAGAAGGGAAATGGGATGTTAAATACATTTTCCGGATGGAAGAAGGAAAATGGATGATGATATGAAAGTAAAGCATTTTTATGATAATAAAACTTGCTTTAAATTATGCATTTTTCCTGGATAGAAGAAAGGAAATAAAATTTGGTAAAGAAGGTTTTGAAATGAGATTAATTGGTAAACATTTGATAAAATGAAATTACCATATATGTATATTCCTAAATAAAGAATTAGGAATTGTGCCAATAGATGATGGAGGGGTTTTACTTTTATATTTTATTTGTGTAGCTGTAGATGTGACCTCCCACACTTATGCACACACATGTATTTATTTATTATTTCGTGCTTAGGGTCTAATGGATCTCGACGATCAACCTTGCCTAAGTAGTAGTGTATCGGGGGGGTTCCTTGTTTGGATTTCGCTTTGCGAGACACCCCACGCACGAATAGGGCATAGTGTTGAGACTGGGGAGAAGTTAACCTTTAGTACTTAAATTAATTAGGACAGGGTCTAATGGATCTCGACGATCAACCTTGCCTAAGTAGTAGTGTATCGGGGGGTTCCTTGTTTGGATTTTGTTTTGCGAGACACCCCACGCACGAATAGGGCATAGCGTTGAGACTGGGGAGAAGTTAGCCTTCTGTTCTTTCTATAACCTGTGCATCATTTATATTGCGCTAGGTTGCTGCTAGATTGAGAGGTGAGGAATATTATTGTTACCTGTGAGTGATTTACGCCTTTACCTGCCATGCATTTTAGTCACATGGTAATCATATCAAACCCGGCCCTGACCGGTTTCTATATTTCCTTGTTTCTGCATATTCTTTGCCGTTACAGGTGTTCTCCCGCATGGACACCCGTGTTTACATTTCCATTTCCAGTTGTCTCGGAGCTACAGCATATTGCGGATGTTGTAGGATACTTATAGTAGACGCTCCCCTCTATTGTACTCTAGTTATGTTCAGTACTTTTATTCGGGCGTGTTTGCCCAAGGTATTGCATTCATTTATTATATTGTAAATATTGGATTGTAATACTTAATGTATTATTTGTATTGGTCTGTGCACCGACAGCTTATTCGGTGATTATTTATTGTATGGTAATACTTTATTCATCGATTTTTGATACCCACCGTTTTTACAAATGGGATTGTCTAAGAGTTTCTCTTTTACTTTTAAAATTTTTGTATATGACAATCCATTTTCTAAAATGATTGGTGGTTATCTCATACTATTATGTTCATCGACAGTGATGCTAAGAATGGACCATCTATGATTCCTGTGATTATTGGAGTATTGGGTTGGCCACCTATTATTTTAGTAGGCGGGTTGTCACAGATGGTATCAGAGCATTAGGTTCTAGAGTCCTTAGGAATCTGTGCAGATGTTTTACGTTTTCTGCGTTTCTCTCTATTTGATGTAGAGCCTTAAGAATAAGGTCGTTGAGTTCTCTTATGAGATTTGGTTCTCCTGCTATGGTATGAGGACCCCGAAGATCTTCTGCGCGTTCGTGTGAGGCTTGTAAGTCGTTAGATGAAGGGCGTGGAGGAAGGCCATTGTGAGGGCGTCATAGGAAGGAGTAGTATGGTGTTAGCCCTAGATTCGGGTGCGTATATCGAGCTTGTGATAGTATCGGTATATTTTTATATATAGTAAGTATATTTATATGGCTTCCATAATAGGGAAGTTTTGTATTTTCCTTTCTCACTCGTCATGGGGCGAGTGGTGATATGGGCGGTACGTGCTACTTGTATTATACATTATACGAGTAGAGATAGTCTTAGATTGGTGGGTGCGGTGGCAAGTGAATAAATCGAGAGGCTATCTTATCTTTAGTTCTAGCAGAAGGGCTAGTTATTCTATAAATTCTCCCCTGGTTACAGGTCGAGACCTTATAGAGATGGTTTATGGGGTGTAGTTTGTCTTTATTTTATTCTTATTTTGTTTTATGTATCTTATATTATTTGTTTTTGCTTGCTTGCTTGCTTTGTTTGCTTTGCTTGTGTATGTTATTGCCTTATCTCCATGACCGGCTAGTTAAGGTGACTGTGTGGAGGGGTTCCTTGTTGGGATTTTGCTTCGGCGAGACGCTCCACGCATGAACCTTAACGACGTTGGGAGTGGATAGATGTGCATTTTCTTTTCTGTTCTTTTCTTCTTTCTTTTCTTTTTTGTTGGTTAAGAGCTGGGTTGGAAGGTTTAGCCAAGAATCACGTATATGAGTGATTAAGGGCTAAGTTAATGTGCGATATAGGAGCGCGATGATTGTTTTCCTCTGAATCGATGTGGGGAAGACTATGATGATGAAGGTCCGATAAGGATCTATGGTTGTGCCTTAATGAGAAGGCCATTTGTTTAGAGATAGATGTGTCTCTTGGGGTAGAGTATTGGTGGCATCTTACTAAAAGTAAATGCCTCAGTCGATAGTTATGATAGGACGTAGACGTTTATATGTAGTAGTAGAGTTTCGAATTAGGATTCCGTCGATCCCGATCATGTGTCTTCGACCGTTACTTCTCGACGACCGACAATGCGAGGTAGTAGTGTAACGGGAGGGTTCCTTGTTTGGATTTCGCTTCGGCGAGACGTCCCACGCATGAAACCGAGCTAATGTCGGAAGTCGGGAAAGGTCTTGGACACTAGGGATATTTAATATTATACTTATGCGACTAGGTTAGAATAGATAGATTGACCTTAGGATTCTTAGGATGCTAGGCCCTTAGGGCATGCGGCGTTAGTTTAGGAAGTAAGGCAATTAGTGCCGAGTTTGTGTGGGTATCTCCTCCCGTAGTAGAAGGGTAGGATCGATAGTTTCTGAGATCGATAGCGATGACCTTAGTCTGAGTCCTATGGGGACATTTCTATTCAGGGGTTTGCTAGTATGATAGCACGGTTTTTATTATAGTATACCCTTTATATGGTTATGGGTTACGCCTGAATTTTGAGGGCAAAATTCCCCTTTAAGGGGGGGAGTATGTAACAACCCAGGTTTTCGAGCGACTATTTTATACTATTTTGCCTAATGGGCTAATTTTATAAAATAGGGAATGTTGGAGTAAATATTATTTCCCGTGAGACTTAGGGATAATATCTACTATGTTCTGACTATTTACCGTTATGAGAAGGTAAATAGTGTTATATTGTATATTTTGCGTCGTTATATGTAAAACGACGGTTATGACCTATATTTAAATCGGGTATCATTAATGAATTAAAATGGAATTGGAACGTAAAAATAGTTCACACTTTCCCAAATGCCAAAATAGGGGGTGCGGTTGTTTTTAGAATAGTCGAGATAGTCGAAATAAGTGCCCAGTTGTAATTTTTGGGATTCGGGCATTTTTAAGGGGTTATGACTCAATTAAGTGGTTACGAGTCATTTTAGTGGTATATTAGCATTTAGGAGTGGGGGTTTATATTTTTAGACCCTTATAAATCCCCCACCCCTTTTTCTTTTTCTTCATTTGAGTGAGAGAAGCCAAAGGAGAGAGAGAGAGAGAGAGAGAGAGAGAGAGAGAGAGTTGAGAGAAAGTAGAGAGAAAGAGAGAAATGGAGAATTTGGGCCGGAATCCGTCGCTACCGGAGGTGTTCAGAGACTACGAACCTCGAGGCAAGTTTCTTACTTGCTAGATATTGATTTAATGTGATAAAATTGCATGTGTAGTTAAGTTTTGGGAGGTTTAAACCATAAATGGGTTTTGGGTGATTTTGGGTGTTTAATCCTAAATCTTATGTTTTAATTTGATTTGAAGAGAAATAATTAGTTATTTGAAGTATAGGAATGATTTTATAGTAGTATTTGCTGTTGTGGTTGGGTGAAATAGCGGGTAGAAGCTTGGATGGCTCGTTAATGGTCGAAACAGCTTCTCGGAGAAGAAGCTGTCCGCCAGGATCGATCGATCGAACCTGGAGGATCGATCGATCGACGCCTTCGATCGATCGATGGCCAGAGGTCGATCGATCGACCTCTTCTGAAAAGGTGAGGTTTTTCCAATTTTGTTTTAGCCCTTTTCTTTTAGGTTCGAGGCTTAGGAACCTTCCTTTGGGAAGTAATGGGGAGTCCTAGAGGGTTGTATTGGGTAGACTAATGTCCTAGGCTAAGAATGGAGATTTAAGTTTACCCGGTGACTAGTTTGGATTAGGTTGATGTCCGATTGATACAGGAGGTTAACCTAACGATATATTTGAAGTTGAAATATTAAGATTGAGCTTTTGAGAGACACTCCATTATGGAGACTCACTTTGAGGGTTTATGAATTATATAAACTATTTGAGGCTATTTTGAGGTTAGTGGCACTTTGGATTTTAGGTCATTAATAAAACATGACTTAATAAGAATATAATGCACTTTCTAAACTTGGTGCCTAATGACTAAATGAATGATTTTTGGAAATGTAAAATATATGAGTTTTCAAAAATGGAAAAAGTAATGTTTTTCATAAATGTTAATTTATGGATACACACCTCTCTAAATCGCTATCATAAGGGAAGTCGCGCGCGTTGTGGTGAAGCCCCCTGGCTAATGATGCAGGGTGGATATAGTCCCTAGGCCATGGGAGCGCTTATGGTTGTATATTTTCTGCGGGGGTAGGGAGATTCCGGGTGTGGTCTTGGCTACCACGCAGGCTCATGGCCGCTTCCCGACGTTTCGATAGGATCCCAGGTTGTCTTGGAGGCCCTGGAAGATGATAGCCATTTAGGGGCGCGCACAGTGGGGAAACCCGGACGGGCGGTCTTAGATTGCGTTATATATATATATAGCTATGATTCAATAATGTGGGACATTATTGGTTATTAAAGCATTTTATGATAATAGAATGGCTTTAATTTACATTTCCCGGATATAAGAAGGGAAATGGGATGTTAAATACATTTTCCGGATGGAAGAAGGAAAATGGATGATGATATGAAAGTAAAGCATTTTTATGATAATAAAACTTGCTTTAAATTATGCATTTTTCCTGGATAGAAGAAAGGAAATAAAATTTGGTAAAGAAGGTTTTGAAATGAGATTAATTGGTAAACATTTGATAAAATGAAATTACCATATATGTATATTCCTAAATAAAGAATTAGGAATTGTGCCAATAGATGATGGAGGGGTTTTACTTTTATATTTTGTTTGTGTAGCTGTAGATGTGACCTCCGACACTTATGCACACACATGTATTTATTTATTATTTCGTGCTTAGGGTCTAATGGATCTCGACGATCAACCTTGCCTAAGTAGTAGTGTATCGGGGGGGTTCCTTGTTTGGATTTCGCTTTGCGAGACACCCCATGCACGAATAGGGCATAGTGTTGAGACTGGGGAGAAGTTAACCTTTAGTACTTAAATTAATTAGGACAGGGTCTAATGGATCTCGACGATCAACCTTGCCTAAGTAGTAGTGTATCGGGGGGGTTCCTTGTTTGGATTTCGCTTTGCGAGACACCCCACGCACGAATAGGGCATAGCGTTGAGACTGGGGAGAAGTTAGCCTTCTGTTCTTTCTATAACCTGTGCATCATTTATATTGCGCTAGGTTGCTGCTAGATTGAGAGGTGAGGAATATTATTGTTACCTGTGAGTGATTTACGCCTTTACCTGCCATGCATTTTAGTCACATGGTAATCATATCAAACCCGGCCCTGACCGGTTTCTATATTTCCTTGTTTCTGCATATTCTTTGCCGTTACAGGTGTTCTCCCGCATGGACACCCGTGTTTACATTTCCATTTCCAGTTGTCTCGGAGCTACAGCATATTGCGGATGTTGTAGGATACTTATAGTAGACGCTCCCCTCTATTGTACTCTAGTTATGTTCAGTACTTTTATTCGGGCGTGTTTGCCCAAGGTATTGCATTCATTTATTATATTGTAAATATTGGATTGTAATACTTAATGTATTATTTGTATTGGTCTGTGCACCGACAGCTTATTCGGTGATTATTTATTGTATGGTAATACTTTATTCATCGATTTTTGATACCCACCGTTTTTACAAATGGGATTGTCTAAGAGTTTCTCTTTTACTTTTAAAATTTTTGTATATGACAATCCATTTTCTAAAATGATTGGTGGTTATCTCATACTATTATGTTCATCGACAGTGATGCTAAGAATGGACCATCTATGATTCCTGTGATTATTGGAGTATTGGGATGGCCACCTATTATTTTAGTAGGCGGGTTGTCACAACAATCCATTGACTATTATTGAAATCTGAATATGTAGCATGCTTTTATGTTACAACTTATTGATTATGGCAACGTAATTTAAATTTTGGGACTTGGATTTGTCGACACTATTGCTAAGTTGCTAAAATATTATGATACTGTCGTTGCAATTTTCTTTATTAAGATACATTAGATATTATATGAGGAATTAAGCACATTGAATGTAGATACCTTTTAAAGAAGAAATTATGAAACAAGTGTCAATTAACACATTTGTACAAGTGTTAATATATAAAATTCACATGATTGGACTATCGTGAAAGACATTAACGAAACATGCTTAAGATACAAGTCTTTAAATATAGACAATATAATCTTGATGTGGTGGATTTTTAGTGCTTATTTTGACACTACCATATGATATCATACGGTGTTTCAGAATCATTTATTTCTGTCGTTATTGTACACGTTAGGGGTGTTCAAAAAACCGACTGGACCGACGGACCGAACAGAACTGATTACTTTTTTTCAGTCTTTTTTCTTAATCGGTTCGGTCTCGATTTATTTTTTTGGAGGACCGACCTAGTCGGTTCGGTCCATGATTTACAGATTCAAAAACCCTGTTAGGACCGACCCGGACCGGCTATATATAAAATAATATATTTTTACATATATATGTATATATATAAGATAAACAAATAGTGAAAATATTTATTTCTATATTTGATTAGTTTAAATCATAGTTTAATCCAATACTAGTTTTGTTTAAATTGTAAATTTTGATATTTTCTAGTTTTTAATGTTTGAAAAAAATAAACTCGGGTATATTTTTATTATTATAAATGATGTAATTCATTAATGTGAGGACCGACGGGTTAGACCGGACCGACCCTATAAAAAACCGAACTGACTAGGGTCGGTTAACCGACATTATCGGTCCGGTCTCGGTCCATTTTTTTAGAAGACCGACCAAGTCGGTCCGATAAAAAAAAAACCTTAAAACCGAACCGGACCGGACCGCGAACACCCCTAGTACACGTGCATGTGAATGAAAGAATGTGACAGAAATACTCTTTTACAAAGACATTATTGGACCATTATGGAATAACCCTATTTATACACCTTATTGGATGAGTTGTTAATGTTGTGGTAGATGGAAGCGATCATGCTCCTGAATTAGTGTGTGAGCGTCATGACTCGCATTAATGCTTTGTTTAATGAAGGTGTTTATGGAAAATCATTTAAGGATGACTCAAGGATTATTGTGCGCTTTATGATAATTATAGATCAAGTGGGAGACTATTAGAATTATTTTGTATAATTCTCCATTATGTGCTCCATAATTATATTAATTCTAAGAGTCACATTGGTTAATGAAAGGGTGCTCCAAATACCAAGAGTCAAAAGGACTCTTGAGCATCTACCTTGATGGACGGTTGATATTAAGTGATTGTTGGAGATTTAAGTCATGTCCCTGCCTATAAATAAGTGACTGATTTGTATCATTCAAGCACTCTAAAATGATAACATAATGAATTTATAGGAAAGCGATAGAAATCTAAATTCTCAACAAGAGTAAATTTCCAAATATCTTTTTGGCCATACTGAGAGATCTGACCGTTGAAATGCATTGGAATTGGAGTATGTTCTTGCTATACACAAGATGAAGCTGTGTTCCGAAATCCAGGCCAATCAGACATCGTTAAGGTTGACTGCTCCGTTAATATTCATAATTGTGACAATTATGGAGGTATGTTATTTTAACACATTTTATATTCCGCAGAATGCTTATATGTGATAATCATGAAGATCCAAGGTCCTTTTATTAAAAATATTTGTATAAAAAGATTTAATCAAATTAATGTATTATTGATTAATATTATGTTTCTCTTGTAAATGATATTACAAGCCACACATATTTTTGTGAACAATGATCAGACCTTGAACAATGAGCGGACAAAGCCACGCATATATTTCAAAGATCAAAGTACAAAAGGTAAAATATTACTGTCAAGGTACTAAACTTTTCTCCTCTTTGAAGTAATGTTTTTTTGTGTTTTTTGCTTTTGTTTCTACATCCAGTAATGCATAACAGGTATTTGTAACATTGTTTCATTAGTCTATTAGGTTCATCTCTATTAATGTTTTATTTCTCTGTTGTTATTCTCGGGGCTTCCATAAACTTACAAAATATATATTAATAATAAAATTCATACATATAGTTACAGAAGGGCAAGTCTCAAATGTAGAGGGACATTTCAAAGTTTACTAGGCAATAAATGATGTTATTATTAATTATATTATATATGAAGGTTTTTTTTAATGTTGTTTATCGTTTTAAAGGGTGTTTGGAAATTTATATCGGTGGTATTACTTGGGAGAACCCTTTATTTGCCCTTTTTTGTTGCGTCACAAGTGTTTGACAATATGTCAATACTAGAAAAAGATATGGTTTGCTATAATTCCACGTAAAGGAAATTTTGTTTCAAGGTTGTTTGTATGTTTTAAAGATTGTTTGGAAATTTATACATGGGGTATTATTTTACCGCTTTGCATTTTCAACACCCAATTAGATAGACATTAAGGGTGTCTACTATTCTGTATTGAGTAATGCAATTTTTATATTTATCTTTTAATATCCTTCTACTAAGAAAGCTTTGTTTTATTTAGTCTTACTTACATATATATTCTGGATGATTGGTACCGTTAATGCAAATTGGAATGGTGCAACATTGGGATGCTACAATCAATTCTTTCTTCTACATCTGTCCTAATGCAATTTTTTTTTTCCTAAGTTGCCACCTCGAAATTCAACCTTCTGTTAAATGAATGATAATATGCGAAACGTTCTCGAGTATAATTATATAAGCCATTTTTTAACAGTTCGCGCATCGCACGGAATTAAAACCTAGTAAGTTTAAATTTCATTAACCGTCCCCTATTTATTCTTTATCAACTTTTCAAAATATTACATAGTATAAACTACATAAATTGTGATGTTAAAAGAGAAATATAATTTGGATCCCAGTAACAGAAAAAATACTTCGGCTGCCCATCACTACGAAATGGCAAGAAAGGGGGTCAAAATAGGGTGATTGTAACATTTTCATTTTGGGTTACCCATATTATGTTGATTTTCGATTTTGGGGAGAGAGAAGGATTTGTGAGATTTTTTGGTTTAGATCGGTCAAATGACCTGTACCAAAGTTTTTAAAGTTTTTCTTACTACAAGTAGATTTTTGCATACATTATACGTACATAATTTATAGAACCAGCGATTAGCACTCCTAAAATTCTTCCAATACTTCATTTTTTTTTATCAAATCTCAATCATGCCCTTGCATTTATAAAATTTAAATTTTCACTTTTTTGCTTTCAATTAAAACAAATATATATGAAAAATAATTAAAATTTTATATTTTTAATAAATAAAAATATTTCACGACCCAAATAAAACGCGACGTGGCATGGAGTCGTATTTTTTTCATACCGTTGGCACTCGCCATTTTTTATTATTTTGAAAATAATCTTATTACTATTTAGAAAAAATGGTTCACGCCAGCAGTATTCATAATATGTATTTTGTATTTTTAATACGCTAGCGGTATGAAAGAATGGTCATTTTGTATTTTTAATAGAAAAACTTATTTTTTTTATTAAAAAATGGTTTTTAACAAGAATCTGTTTTAATTTTATAGATTTCATAACTGTTTTTTAATAAGAATTGTTTTTACAAAATAAACCGTTTTTTATGAATTTTTTATCTTCTAAGTAACACGATCACCACCCAAATAAAACGCAACGTGTCATGTAATCGTATTTTTTTTCATACCGTTGTCGCGGACTATTTTTTACTATTTGAATAATAATTTATAAAAAAAATATTTTTTTATTAAAAATACAAAATGACCATTTTTTCATACTGCTGGCATTTGAAAAAATACAAAATATATTTTACCTAGTTATGAAATGTTTTTTTAAAACAGTTATGAAAAGTAAAAAAAAAATTAAACAGATTCCTATTAAAACCAGTTTTTTATAAAAAATTATGTTTTTCTATTAAAAATACAAAATATATTTTGTACATACTACTGGCGTGAACCATTTTTCCTAAATAGTAATAAGATTATTTTTAAAATAATAAAAAATGGCGCGTGCCAGCGCTATGAAAAAAAACACGATTCCATCTCACGTCGCGTTTTATGTGGGTCGTGATCATGTTACTTAAAAAATAAAAGATTCATAGAAAATGGTTTATTTTGTGAAAAACAGTTTTTATTTTATATAAAACAATTTTTTATGTTTTATAAATAGTTTTCAATAAAAAAAATAGATAACAATTTTTTTAAACAATTGGAATATTTTTTTAAAACAGTTATGAAAAGTAAAAAAAAAAAATTTAAAAAGATTTTTATTAAAACAGGTTTATATAAAAAAATATTTTTTTTGATTAAAAATATAAAAATTATAATTATTTTTCATATATATTTGTTTTAATTGAAAGCAAAAAAGTGAAAATTTAAATTTTATAAATGTAAGGGCATGATTGACATTTGGTAAAAAAAATGGAGTGTTGGAAGAATTTTAGGAGTGCCAATAGCCGATCCTAATTTATAATATGCTTTTGATAAATTGAATCTTATAGCATTTTTATTCTCAAACTGATTTTTTTTGTCCAAAGAAAAACTCAAGAGAGAGAGAGAGAGAGAGAGAGAGAGAGAGATTTTCATGTGGCGATTTGGTTTGTTGATTTTCCAATTCTTGAAATCACTATAAATTCTCACAATTCATGTTTTTTTTTTACATAGTCTCATAATTCATTTTGAGAATATTAATTCATTTTGCAGGGTCGATCTTAAGATTGTGAGTGTTCAATGTGAAAATCAATTTAGGGTCTTTTTAAAAAATATTATTAACGATATTAAATATTTAAGTTGGACCCCTAAAAAATTAGGGACCCATTTTAGTTTGGTGGGATTTTTAGGTAGTTGAATCATTTTTGTACAAATTGTTTTGGAATAATTAAAAAATGGATCCTAAAATATTAAACTTAAAAATAAATAAATATTTTTAATACACATAAAATATTTTTAAACTCTTAAAATATATATATATGGGTGCATATTTTAAAATGAGTTAGGTGACATTGTTCATTTGAGACGTGACATGTCCTTTTGTAATTCTAAGATAAAAACAATCATTTATTGTAGTACTGGTCTTCGGATACTTCGAGGCCATATACAAGACTAGTGTACAAAATGTAATAAATAGGCTATCAAAGCTGGTGCAGTTTAATGTGCTTCCAAATCTGTACGTCAGACAATCAAATTATGGAGTTGTTCTAATGTATATTTATATGGTAAAGATCATGAACTTGGACAAGAATCAGTCCTTCAACGAGTTATATTTGTTGTAAATTTTTAAGGTAACATCATTTATATTTGGAAAATATGGTAATAAATATTTAGACTCTATAAAAATTAATGATAAGAATATACAGTGATGGGTTCAGAAATTTAGGTGAAGTTGAACAAAAGTTTCGAGTGATACCAGGGGTTCGGGAGCAGTAGCCCCGAGACAGTTTTTTTTGGATTATTTCAAGTTTTATACAAATTATAGTTTTATAATGTCCAAACAACTACTCTCAATAATTATTAATAATATCTAATTAATTTCAATAAATAAACAATACTTAATAAATATTCACAATATCCCAATTTTAATAGTGATAACAATTGAATTTTGCTTAATATGAAGTACAAAAATGAGTTAACTCACCTTGCACCATCAAGGCTCAATCCAAGCACACCTGATGAAACAGAAACAACTTGATGAAAACCCATCTTCAAAACTTACGAAATTTGGAGATGATCGATTGAACTAACCCTAATTTTTTTTTTCAAATCTCAAGTCGGTCGACCGCCCCACTTGCGGCAATACTGGATCCGCCACTAAGGACAGACTTAAAATGATATTTTTTTAATAACTTCACACGTGTTACAATTATTAATGTAGGCATATGAATATATATATATAGGGAGAGGTTCACAAGTGGACCAAAAGAATGGACTTTTTAATGGACCTTAACAAAAAACACATGATAACACATTAATTTTAATTCCTATAGTGTAATTGGTCCGGGCCAGCGGCACCAAATACGCGTGTCGATCGATCCCTCACCCCCCCCCCCCCCCACACGCCCCCCACCCACCCCACTCCCCACCCTCCCACCCCCATCCCCACCCCCATGGCAGCCCTGCTGTCATAAGGGCTGCCACAAGGGCTGCTTTGGTGATGGTGGTGGGTGGGGTGGGTGGGGGGGCGGTGGGGGTGGGTGGGGGGAGTGGGGTGAGGGGGTAGTGGGGTGAAGGTGTGGTCTCGGGTGCCGCTGGCGCGGACCAATTACACTATAGAAATTAAAATTAATGTGTTAATATGTGTTTTTTGTTAAGGTCCATTAAAAAGTCCATTCTTTTGATCCACTTGTGAACCTCTCCCTATATATATATATATATCCGCACGATGCGCGGCCTATACAATTTTGATCGTCATATCGCTCATTTTGTGTTATTGAGATTCTTGCCCTTTGTAATAATAAATGATAAAAAATAATAATTTATAGTGTTATAAATATTGTAAGTTCCCAAAAAAAATCTAGCATTGAGAAATCTTTGAGGACCCATAAGATTATAATTAAATTACATAAATAAAATCTTTAAAAAAAAAACTCAATTATCTAAGATATTAAAAAACTAATCTAAATATCAATCATCACTCAAGAAGAATGTAATAAAAAAGAGGGTTATTTTGAGTTTTTTTTTCCCGCTTTTATGACCAGTTTTGCAATACACCCCCACTTTATAAAAAAATTGTAATACACTCTCATTCTGTTAACTTTCCATCCAAACCATTAGCACTATTTACATTTCGCGTCCCCCCCCCCCCACCCCCCACCCCCACTTTTATGACCAGTTTTGCAAAAGACCCCCAATTTAAAAAAAAAAATTTCAGCGTCAAATTATTAGTAATCCATTTTTTTATATGTAAACAAACTTCAACGGAATATGTCTAAAAATTTCGAAACCTTTTCAAAATAATTGAAAAAAGTCTTAAAAATAAAAAAAAAAATTGAATAAAATAAAAAGGAAAAATTTCTAATGGACATTTATAAAAAAGTCGGAATAGTATAACTTTTATTTTAAAACACAACTATTTAAAAAAAAACTGTTTTGACTATTTTAAAAGCTATTTTTTTTAAATAAAAACTGTTTTTATTTTATATTATTGCAAACAACTTTACATTAGAGTTCATCCTTATTAAAAAACAAATTTGTGCTATTGAAAAAAAACTATACTTTATTTATTAGTTTAACAAATATTCTTTCATTTTTATAAAACAGTTAACTAGTTAAAAAAATAGCTTTTTCTATAAAGAAAAGAATTATTTTTTTGATGAAAATTTATTTTTTATAAGAAAAAACTATGTTTTAACGATATTAAAAAAATATTTTAATAGTTTTTCCCCATTTTTATTTCTAAAAAATATTTTAAAAAGTTTTTTTAATCGTAATACAATTTTTTGATTGTTTTTAACTATTTGGGTGGAAAGTTAACAAAATGAGCCTGTATTGCAAATTTTAAATAAAAAGTGGGAATGTATTACAAAACTGGTCACAAAAGCAAGGAACAAACTCAAAATAATACTAAAAAAGATAACAATAGTTGATAAATAAAGTAGGGGAGCAAAAACAGATCTCTCCCTTAGATAATTCACTTTAGCCGGATGTCGTTCACCTAATCAAGTTTGAAAGTCTCATTCTTGTGACACCCCGACTAATTAAATATCGGGTAGCTACTCCTTTATTAAATCAATACAAAATGCCAAGTTGGTTCAGTTAATAGCATCACTGTCGAAAACATTTTAAAGGTTACTAACCACCTAGTATTTAAAAAGTAAGTTGCCAAATTTTAAATTAAGTCTAATTAACATGCAATAAAAGAATAATGGAAGAACAACATAATCCATTCACCATAACGAAGTAATGAAATAACCAACAAATAGTAATAAGTCCGGAGGAAAACTCCTCACAACAAACCCACGAATGAAATAATAACATAAGTCTGAATCCTGAATTAATTACATGCCAGAAGTCTGAATAACTGAAATAAATGAAATGTCTCTAAAAGAAATGGGCAACATGCCCTACAACTGATAAATGCTGAATATAGAATCAAGATAGATGAAGCGTCTACAAGAAAAGTCCTGTAACTTCCACAAACAGCTACAGCTCGTCACCTGAATGAGGATCCTAAGCATGGTGTCCTTGTGGCTGGGCACCTAAAATGGTTTTTACAAAAATAGATTTGAAAGCAAATGGGTCAGAGCCCGAAAGTGGAAATCATTTTAAAAACAGCAAATGTTTTAATAACATTAAAACATTAAATGCAAAATACATGTTAGGACGTGCACTCACATGAAATTCTCACCTCTCGACTACATGTGCACTCCTAACGAACCATACCTATCTAAATGACATACATATTTAACCAAAACGTAATAAGTTCTACCCCTTACTACACGATTCCCATATTACATTCTAGCTTTATCAATATAATAAAGGGCTTTACTTAAACTCAGATTCTCAATTTGTAATACATTTCACTATCGGTTAACCCGTTATGCTTTCTCAAAACATTACCATAAGTATATTCATAATACCAACATTAAAGTTCCCATTAATAAAGTGTATATTATTCACGTCATAACTATACGATACAAGCACCCCGGGACTACGCTGCGGTGCACACATACTCTGTTATCCATCCCGGTACATCACGTACATAAGGATCACGCATTCCGAATCTCTCAGGAATCGTTCTCAGATAACAACAATCACAAACAATGGAGGCGAACACAGTCACATCACATGGGTCACGCACATACCTGCGCTCCCACGATCAGCAGACTTATTAACATCCCAATAAGTCCTTCTCTGACCTATGTTCATCGAGGTACCAGTCTAAATCCGGGCAACACAAGGATTAGAGGGCCCTAAGCGAATGCAAACCTCCCGTGATAGCAAGTATGGTAGGTATGTCATACACATAAAATCAATACATATACTAAGTAAGCACACATCTTAGTAATCACCATAATTTATATGTGGTACACCTCTCATTCTCGTACCTACGTACAATGTTACACAATTTACATATTCCCGGATGATACAATTATACAAGCCTTTAATTGTTCTCACGTTGTAATAGACACTCACATCCTAATCCATAATTTCCATTTGGTTCGAATCACACTTCTAGGTTTTACTCCTCTATATATCCCAAATGTCCCTACTATATCAATTTATCATCAAGGGAAGGTTATCTCTACCATTAAATAAGGTTACGGGACACGCGAAATCAAAACAGGCTAAAAAGCCTAAACCTTCAACTCGTTAGAAGTCTCGTTCGAACGAGAGTTCTTTCGAACGAAGTGGGCCTTCTAACGAGATCTCGTTCGAACGAAAGTCATCGAACGAACATCCCTCTCGTTAAAAGTCAAACTGTCAACTCGTTAGAAGCTCGTTCGAACGACCTGGGCAAGTCTTCTAACGAGTGGCCAGATTCGAGCCCAGATTTTCCTTAACTCGTTTTTCCAACTTTTCTACACCTCTAATCTCCTCTAAACATCAAACCAACAATTGTACTTGGGTTCTAATCAATCCTAAATATACTTAGGTCATATATTAACGTATTTAGTGGGATTAATTCATCCTAAATCTCATCCAAATATTAAATCTCCACATCTTCTTCCCCAATCTCAAGAACATGAACCCTAGAAATTAAATTCATCCATAGGCAATAATAAATCCGTTTTTATGGTATAAAAGATGTATTTTTCCCTGACTAATCATCCTAACATTGTTCTACATGCAATTTCCTCATAAAATTATAAATCTCTACATCCAATTCAATGGGTTTTTATCATTCTCCAAGAACAATGAAATTCTGTAAATTTCCTAAAATTTCCTACGCATGGAAGAAGCATTCTTTGCAAAATATGTAATTAAACCACTTGCTTTATGTGTATCTCTGGATTTGATGACGAATTGATGAGTTTCTCTCTCTCTCTCTGCAGAATTCTCTTCTCTTCTCTCTCTACAAGCCTTCTTCTCCAAGGTGCTAATGGTGGCTAGGGTTTGCCATAGGAAATTTTGGAACAATTCTAATAGCCCCCGTAGCCCATTAAGTCCTAAGATGTGGTTAGTGGGTTTAGTGGGCAATTACCAAGTCAGCTTTTTAATTCCAAATTTTCGTAGGTTTTAATTCCCAAAAATTCAAAATTACCAAACTACCCTTATACGTTGCCGGCATTGCCTAAAAATGCCCCGGGACCCAAACTAAACCCCCAGCTAGTGTTTTCTGACTATCTCGACCCTTCCGGGCGCGTTGGCGCACTCAAAATGACCATACGATTAATAGAAATAAAATTTACTTTTTAATTAAAATAAATATATTCCTGACGCGACTGTCACACGCGTCTCAACAAAATTTCCAATTTGCCGTATTTCAATCTCACGACAAGTTTCATAGTTCAATATTTATACATAGTCATATATACTCATTAATATCGAATACTAACTCGCATCTCGCTAGTATTTTTAATCCGGATTAATTTCCAATTAATACACATTTAATTCAATTAATCCCATAAATAAATATCACAAAAATACGGGGTATTACATACTTCCCCCCTAATAACTGAATTTCGTCCCGAAATTCGGAACTAGAAAGTACCTAGTAAGAACAACTCTGGATAACGTTCGCGCATCTCATCCTCGCGCTCCCATGTGGACTCCTCGACATTATGATGTCGCCACTGAACACGTACTAACGGAACTATCTTTGACCGTAGTTTCCGCTCACTTCGGTCCAAAATAGCAATCGGTCCCTCCTCGTAGGAGCTATTAGGCTGGAGATCGATGTCCTCCAAAGCAATGTGAGAATGAGCCAAATCGTCTCTAAGATATTTCCTTAGCGAGGAAATATAAAACACATCGTGAATCCGATGCAAATGCTTCGGTAATCCAAGCCTATACGCAACCGGTCCAATCCGCTCAATAATAGGAAATGGTCCCACATATCTCGGTGCCAACTTCCCTTTCTTCCCGAAACGCATAATCCCCTTCATAGGAGATACTCTGAGCAAAACATGGTCCCCCACTTGGAACTCTCTGAAGAACCTCTTCGCATCAACATAGCTCTTCTGCCGATCCTGAGCTACCCGAATGCGACTCCGAATCAATTCTATCCTCGCCGAAGTATCCTGAATCACTTTCGGCCCAAGTAGTTTGTTGTCCCCCACCTCCAACCAACATGCTGGGGAACGACAAGGTCTACCGTACAACGCCTCAAATGGAGCCATGCCAATGGTGAACTGGTAGGAGTTATTGTAAGCAAACTCCACCAGTGGAAGATACTGCTCCCATCCACCTTCGAAATCAATGATGCACATACGCAACATGTCCTCCAACATCTGGTTTGTACGCTCGGTCTTCCCATCGGTCTGCGGGTGATACGCCGTACTCAACCGCAATTCCGTGCCCATGGCCTCCTGAAAACTCTCCCAAAATCGCGAAAAAAATATCTTGTCTCTGTCAGACACGATATTTAGGGGCACACCGTGAAGTCTCACTATCTCTGATAAAGAGCTAGGCATACTGTCCCGTAGTGTAGTCTGTCCTTACGGGTAGAAAATGTGCGACTTTGGACAACCTGTCCACAATTACCCAAATAGAGTCGTGACCTCTCTGCGACGTGGGCAACCCCGTGATAAAATCCATGGATATGCTCTCCCACATCCACATCGGGACCTCCAATGGCTGTAGAAGTCCTGCCGATCTCAGATGATCCACTTTTACTAGCTGACAAGTGGCGCATTTAGAAACAAACACAGCAATATCTCCCTTCATCCCGCTCCACCAATACTGTCGTCTCATGTCTTGGTACATTTTGTCCCCTCCGGGATGTACCGCGAACTGTGAGCCGTGCGACTCTGCCATCACCTCGTGCCGTAATTCCTCCCCTTCTGGAACTACCAATCTCCCATTGAAGCGTAATCCCCCGTCTGAGCTAACGGTATATGATTCGGCTCCTTCTGCTAGTAATCGAACTATCTGCTCCTGACAGAACGAGTCATTTGCCTATGCCCTTACTACCTTTGTGACAATCTGTGGTGTAACGGTCATCACAGACATGAACGATCGGGCCACTGCATCCTGGTGTCCCAACTCCTTCCATTTTGCTTTCCACACCGCTTCCACTTCATCTACTGGCCTACGGCTCAACGCGTCTGCTACCACGTTAGCCTTCCCCGGGTGATACTGGATATCAAACTGATAGTCCTTCACAAACTCAAGCCACCTACGTTGCCGCATATTCAACTCCTTCTGCGTGAATAGGTACTGTAGGGACTTGTGGTCCGTGAACAATCGAAACTTCTCCCCCAAAAGGTAATGTCTCCATATCCGAAGGGAAAATATAACTGCCGCCAACTCCAAGTCATGAGTGGGGTAATTCTTCTCGTGAGGCTTAAGCTTACAGGAAGCATAAGCTATGGCCTGACTCTCCTGCTGTAATACACCTCCAAGTTCTTGCAAAGATGCATCGGTGTAAACTAGATACTCAACTCCCGGTCTCGACAATGCTAACACAGGTGCTGAGGTCAACTTATCTTTCAACTCATCAAATGCCAACTGACAGGCATCACTCCAGATGAATGTCACACCCTTACGAGTCAGATGTGTCAAAGAACCCGCTATCTTCGAAAATCCCCGAATGAACCTCCTGTAGTATCCTGCTAGGCCCAAGAAACTACGGATTTCTGTCGGTGTCGTGGGTTGTCCCCACTCCCTCACCGCGGATACCTTCCCCGGATCAACAGATATCCCCCGGTCGGAAATAATATGTCCCAAAAATTGGACCTCCTTCAGTCAAAACTCGCACTTCTCATATTTTGCATACAGCTCGTTCTGACGTAGCGTCTGCAAAACTTGCCTCAAATGCTCGGCGTGCTCCTCCTCTGTCTGGGAGTAAACCAGAATATCATCAATTAAGACAATGACGAACTGATCTAGGAAATCTCTAAACACCCTATTCATCAAGTCCATAAACACAGCTGGAGCATTGATCAAACCGAAAGTCATAACCCGAAACTCGTAAGAACCATATCTTGTTAAGAACGCAGTCTTTGAGACATCCTCATCCCTGATACGCAACTGATGGTATCCCGATCTCAAATCAATCTTTGAGAAGAAAGAAGCTCCTCTCAACTGGTCGAATAAGTCATCGATTCGAGGCAACGGATACTTATTCCGTATCGTGACCTTATTCAACTCTCGGTAAGCCACACACAATCTCAGTGAAACATCTCTCTTCTTCATGAACAACACAAGGGCACCCCACGGCGAAGTACTCCTCCGTATAAACCCCTGACCCAACAACTGCTCAATCTGATCTCGTAGCTCTCGCATCTCTGCCGGAGCCATACGGTACGGTGCGCGTGCTATAGGTCTCGTATCTGGCAATAAGTCTATGACAAAGTCTATCTCTCGACTGGGGGGTAGGCCTGGTATCTCTTGAAACACATTTGAGTACTCCCTAACAACTGGGATCGAATCTAAAGGAATCACAACCTCCTTAGAGGTATCCTCCTCTATGTAATACAAATGAGTGGTCGAGCCTCCCTCTGGGCGAGGCATCGCCACTACAAACATATCTTTCCCCGGAATGGCAAAAACAATGCTCCCACCGAAGCAATCAATCATGGCTCTATAATCAGCGAGCCATTCCATACCGATAATCACATCGTGCACATGCATATCTAATACCAACATATCTGCAGGTAATACCAGACTACCAATCTCTACTCCCACTCCCCGGCATATAAAGAAAATAAGCGACCCACTCCCCAATGGTGAGTCTACACACGTCACTGTGCTCTCTGCTGTGGCTAACAACCCTAAGGCTTTCGCAAAATGTGTAGCTATAAAACAATGCGTTGCCCCCGTATCAAACAAAACCCGACCCATAGTACCATGGATAGGAAACATACCCTCAATCATGGGTGGTGCCTGTGGAGGTGCTTCCTGGTGGACGTTATAGGCACGTCCATACTGCAACTGCCCCTGCTGCACAGGAACTGCTGGAATGGCTGGAAGTGCTGGCACCTGGGCTGGAGCTGGGAGAGCAGGTGGAAAAAGTGGCCTCTTTGGCTCATGTCGAGCACCCTGCTGCTGATGCGAGGCCCTGCCCCTATCAGGACAATCCTGGCGTTTATGGCTAGTCTTGCCACAAACGAAACACTTCCCCGGGAAGTTCCCCCCTCTCTGTCCCTGCTGTCCCCGGCCCTGGTGGCCGTTACCGTTCCGCCACTGGCCCTGCTGATACTGCTGTTGACTATTCTGACCCTGCTGGTTCTGATGGCCGTTCGGACCCTGATGGCCCTGCCGAAAACCTCCCTGTCCGTGCCTGAAATTTCCCGACCTGAACCTCTTGTGATCCCCCTGTTGGGAACCCTGGTCACCCTGTCTCTGCCTCTGAACAGATTGTACCCCACTGGCACCATTTCCTCCAGTCCTGCCCTGATGGCTGGACTCTCCTGACCTCTTGCCCCCAGCCATGTGAAAGCGATGGTCCTGGCAGTGTAACAGTGCAGCGTTAACCACATCAGAGTAAGTGGCCAATGATAGGTTCCCCAACAAATGCTGACGGATCCTCCAAGTCAACCCGTCTGTAAATTTCTGTATCTTCTTCTCTTCCGTCGGTATCTCATCCGGTACAATGTTCAGAAGATTAGTGAATTCCACCTCATACTCGGCCACAGTCTTACCCTCCTGCTTGAGGCTCATCAACTTCCTCCTCATCTCCGTGTGAACAACTGACGAAAAGTATTTGCGATCGAACCGCACCCAAAACTCCTGAATAGTGAGAGTATCTCTCTCCTCCATGGTGGTAATAGACTCCCACCACTGCAGTGCAGACCCCACCAGCTTAAAGGTAGCTAGTATCTCCTTCTGAACCTCTATGCACTCGTACATCCTCAAGTGCCACTGAATGTCCTTCCTCCACTGACTAGAAGTCACAACATCGGAGCTACCTGCGAACTCCGGAGGGTGTGCTTTCTGAAAAGCATCACGTACACGTTCCCAAGCAGACGGTAATGCATGTTCCTGAACTTGCGCGGCTACTAGCGCCTGAGGTGGTGCCTGGTGAACTACGGCTAGTGCGGAATTTACCTCCTGGGCCACAATGGCTGCAACCTCGGCGGCATTCATCGTGCCCTGAACCGGTGCGGGCTGTGGTTCTGGGGTTGCATCCCTGGGAATCCTTTGTGCACGTCGTGGAGGCATTCTGAAATAAGAATAAAGTTTATAAGTTCGCAGTTATAAACTTGAAATAGCTGAAGAACGTAGCATAAACAAAAGAATACAACAGTCCTAAAATATAGGGCTCTACATCAAAGAAAACTCAGCGGAAACATAATAAGCCGTACAAATCCTAAAGGACACTAGAACCTGATGCTCTGATACCACCTGTGACACCCCGACTAATTAAATACCGGGTAGCTACTCCTTTATTAAATCAATACAAAATGCCAAGTTGGTTCAGTTAATAGCATCACTGTCGAAAACATTTTAAAGGTTACTAACCACCTAGTATTTAAAAAGTAAGTTGCCAAATTTTAAATTAAGTCTGATTAACATGCAATAAAATAATAATGGAAGAACAACATAATCCATTCACCATAACGAAGTAATGAAAAAACTAACAAATAGTAATAAGTCCGGAGGAAAACTCCTCACAACAAACCCACGAATGAATAAGTCTGAATCCTAAATTAATTACATGCCAGAAGTCTGAATAACTGAAATAAATGAAATGACTCTAAAAGAAATCGGCAACATGCCCTACAACTGATAAATGCTGAATATAGAATCAAGATAGATGAAGCGTCTACAAGCAAAGTCTTGTAACTTCCACAAACAGCTACAACTCGTCACCTGAATGAGGATCCTAAGCATGGTGTCCTTGTGGCTGGGCACCTAAAATGGTTTTTACAAAAATAGATTTGAAAGAAAATGGGTCAGAGCCCGAAAGTGGAAATCATTTTAAAAACAGCAAGTATTTTAATAACATTAAAACATTAAATGCAAAATACATGTTAGGACGTGCACTCACATGAAATTCTCACCTCTCGACTACATGTGCACTCCTAACGAACCATACCCATCTAAATGACATACATATCTAACCAAACCGTAATAAGTTCTACCCCTTACTACACGATTCCCATATTACATTCTAGCTTTATCAATATAATAGAGGGCTTTACTTAAACTCAGATTCTCAATTTGTAATACAGTTCACTATTGGTTAACCCGTTATGCTTTCTCAAAACATTACCATAAGTATATTCATAATACCAACATTAAAGTTCCCATTAATAAAGTGTATATTAATCACGTCATAAATATACGATACAAGCACCCCGGGACTAAGCTGCGGTGCACACATACTCTGTTATCCATCCCGGTACATCACGTACATAAGGATCACGCATTCCGAATCTCTCAGGAATCGTTCTCAGATAACAACAATCACAAACAATGGAGGCGAACACAGTCACATCACATGGGGCACGCACATACCTGCGATCCCACCATCAGCAGACTTATTAACATCCCAATAAGTCCTTCTCTGACCTATGTTCATCGAGGTACCAGTATAAATCCGGGCAACACAAGGATTAGAGGGCCCTAAGCGAACGCAAACCTCCCGTGATAGCAAGTATGGTAGGTATGTCATACACATAAAATCAATACATATACTAAGTAAGCACACATCTTAGTAATCACCATAATTTATATGTGGTACACCTCTCATTCTCGTACCTACGTACAATGTTACACAATTTACATATTCCCGGATGATACAATTATACAAGCCTTTAATTGTTCTCACGTTGTAATAGACACTCATGTCCTAATCCATAATTTCCATTTGGTTCGAATCACACTTCTAGGTTTTACTCCTCTATATATCCCAAATGTCCCTACTATATCAATTTATCATCAAGGGAAGGTTATCTCTACCATTAAATAAGGTTACGGGACACGGGAAATCAAAACAGGCTAAAAAGCCTAAACTGTCAACTCATTAGAAGTCTCGTTCGAACGAGAGTTCGTTCGAACGAAGTGGGCCTTCTAACGAGATCTCGTTCGAACAAAAGTCATCGAACGAACATTCCTCTCGTTAAAAGTCAAACTGTCAACTCGTTAGAAGCTTGTTCGAACGAGCTCGTTCGAACGACCTGGGCAGGTCTTCTAACGAGTGGCCAGATTCGAGCCCAGATTTTCCTTAACTCGTTTTTCCAACTTTTCTACACCTCTAATCTCCTCTAAACATCAAACCAACAATTGTACTTGGGTTCTAATCAATCCTAAATATACTTAGGTCATATATTAACGTATTTCGTGGGATTAATTCATCCTAAATCTCATCCAAATATTAAATCTCCACATCTTCTTCCCCAATCTCAAGAACATGAACCCTAGAAATTAAATTCATCCATAAGCAATAATAAATATGTTTTATGGTATAAAAGATGTATTTTTCCCTGACTAATCATCCTAACATTGTTCTACATGCAATTTCCTCATAAAAATATAAATCTCTACATCTAATTCAATGGGGTTTTATCATTCTCCAAGAACAATGAAATTCTGTAAATTTCCTAAAATTTCCTACGCATGGAAGAAGCATTCTTTGCAAAATATGTAATTAAACCACTTGCCTTATGTGTATCTCTGGATTTGATGACGAATTGATGAGTTTCTCTCTCTCTCTCTGTAGAATTCTCCTCTCTTCTCTCTCTACAAGCCTTCTTCTCCAAGGTGCTAATGGTGGCTAGGGTTTGCCTTAGGAAATTTTGGAACAATTATAATAACCCCCGTAGCCCATTAAGTCCAAAGATGTGGTCAGTGGGTTTAGTGGAAAATTACCAAGTCAGCTTTTTAATTCCCAATTTTCGTAGGTTTTAATTCCCAAAAATTCAAAATTATCAAACTACCCTTATACGTTGCCGGCATTGCCTAAAAATGCCCCGGGACCCAAACTAAACCCCCGGCTAGTGTTTTCTGACTATCTCGACCCTTCCGGACGCGTTGGCGCACTCAAAATGACCATACGATTAATAGAAATAAAATTTACTTTTTAATTAAAATAAATATATTCCTGACGCGACTGTCACACGCGTCTCAACAAAATTTCCAATTTACCGTATTTCAATCTCACGACAAGTTTCATAGTTCAATATTTATATATAGCCATATATACTCATTAACATCAAATACTAACTCGCATCTCGCTAGTATTTTTAATCCGGATTAATTTCCAATTAATACACATTTAATTCAATTAATCCCATAAATAAATATCACAAAAATACGGGGTATTACAATTCTTTCACCTTAGTATGATGAAAATAACTACAATATGTGAAAATGAATCAAATGGTCCCATAATATGAATAAGGTCGTAATTGTTCTCTCACAATCTTTTATATAATACCGCTAAACTAAATTTAACAATCCCTAAATTTGAATTAATTGAATTTATAATAGATTACTAAGGTTCCGTTTGATTGTTCCAAAATTATAAATTAGATCAGTAATAAATTGACCCATTTACAAATTGTTCCATTAATTGTGTTGGTTTCATTAATGAAAGGATTCATTAATTCCCCATTTTAGCTCATGTGCAAAATTTGAAATTGGATTATTTTACAAAATACGTGAAATGAATCCATTTGAAATAAGAGTCACATAAAGTGCATGTCCCCTCTCCCTCTCCCTCTCCCCCTCCCCCTCTCCCTCTCTCTTTCCCTCCCCATCTCTCTCTTGATTTGTTTTTATCTTTTTTCATAGAACCTTAATATCAATTTCAAATTACCAAACATTATGTAAAATTGAATTTAAATCATTTCAAATTCACTCATTTACAATTCACTAATTCACAATGAACCAATTTACATAATCAAACAATTTGTACAACCAAACTGGACCTAATAGTTTACCCCAAAAAACTCTCTATTGTTACAACCCCATATGTAACTTCACTTCCATATTTGTAAATTAAAATTCAACAAAGAGATATATGTGTTCTAATTCCCCATTCCAAAATTACAAATACTCAAATACAATAATGATATAACCCCAAATACTCACAACCATCACCCTCTCCAACCCCTAACGACTCATAACCCGATATCTCCTCATCAAAACCCCACAACTCACCGAGTCCACTCGTGTAAAGAGAAAGTTGACTTAAATCAGAAAAATTAAAATTTTCCCTATCTGATAGAGGTAGCAACGACCTCTCCCCCATCTGGGGTCCCTAAAAATGTTAATATTAGGCGGCCAAAATGTCAACCCAGCTTCACCCACATTGAACATTTCTCACCCCTCGATAGCAGCAGCAACTGCAAAGCGAAACCAAAGGGTTTTGTTAAAAGAAGCTGCTATGAGAATTACCTGAGGGAAGCTGGTGGATGATGGGATTGGGCCATTGGTGAAGCTGATTCTGCCTCCAGAAATTCAAATCGGTTGAGTTAGTGTAAGGGGGTTTCGATTGTTGGTTTTGGCTCTCCTATGATGTTTGGGGCAGAACTGAGATTGAGTCAACTTTATGTTGTGTTATTTTCAGTTTTGGTTTATTTACAAATTTGTCATTTTGGCTAAAATCTATAAATACAAGTGTTATTTCTAGGTTTTGAGAGAGGACAAGTTTGAGAGCTATTTTGAGAGTTATCAAAGACAAAGAGAGATAGAGAGCTACTTTGAGCAAGGTGAGTTCTTGAGGTTGGTTAGTGATTGACTTTTGAGAGAGATAAGTGAGGTGTGCGTGTAACCAATGGTTCTAGCCATTTATCTATAAAAGATCCTACCATTTGTGAATGTATCCCAAAGCTTGGGTGAACCATGTAAATTGTTGTTGCTTTGATTGTGTGTTGCTTGTATGTTCTTATTGTCACTTCATTGATGCTTGGTTGATTTGATTGGGAGTTTGCACACTAGTTCATTTACGGAACAAAATCTTGGGTGTTTTTCGCACACCAAGTGTTTGATAAAATTTCCGAGTGAGTTTTATCGCCTTGGTCGCTAGAGATAGTCTTGCTTTAGCGCAACATCAATTGGATGTAGTGAAAGGTAAAAAAAGAGAGCACCACCAACTATGTTGTTTTTCCATACAGGTTCAGCTACTCATCAATGGTTGTTTTAGAAACATAAAATCCACATATCGATATATCTTTAAAAATGAAGTGGGTGGGAAGAGAGAGAGATAGACAACAAACGCAAAAGGAGAAACGTCTGGATTAAAATTTGCTTGGATTTAGAGAAATGGTGAGGGAGTTATATTGATAACATAGAGAAGTGAAAACGTCTAAAATAAACGAAAAGATAAAAAATAGAATAAAGAATTGAAAAGGTTGAAATGAAATAAGTTTCAAGAGTGAGAAAGGAGATGCCACGTGGACAACCCAAATAAAGGGAAGAAATAACTTCTATAAAGCATTTTAGAGTATTTATAGATTACACTTATTAATATAAATACAGTTACATTTATTAATATCGATAGAGTTATAATTGTAATTGTATCTACATTAATAGATATAATTGTATCTATATTAATAAGTGTAATTATATCGTTTGGACTTCTGTAAAGCATTTTGAACTTATTACTAACAAGATTGTTGTTTGGACTCATCATATATAATAGACTTTCAAGATTTTTTTTAGTTAATGCCCCTTTATATTTTTTGTGTTTGGTTGTTATCAAAAATGATATTTTCTAGATCTATTAACTGAGATCTGTCATATAAACCCAATATTAAATGTCAGCTTATGAATCAAATCACTGCACGCACTTTATGTTGTGAATATCATAATTAAATTAGGAGTAAACTATCGTAATAATACTTAAATCTGGACTATTTTTTAAAATAATCTCTGAACTACAAAACATATCAATTTAGTCCATAAAATTTACTTGTGTTAATTTAGTCATTTAATTATAGTAAGTAGTTCAATGAAGTCCCCCTCAAAAAATTTGAATTTACTAAAGTTATTAACACTAGATTCGCCAATTTAATAGTATTTGATAAATGTGGATTTACAAATTGGTATCATAGCCAAGTTTTTGTATATTTCTAGATGGAACCTCAGTGCAAAATACGACGAAAAATTACTCTCAAGAAACATAGCTATATATATAATTATTGAAGAAATTTTTTTTAAAGTCATTTATACGAAATAGTCAACTAGTAAATTCAAAATAATATGAAAAAAATGTATTAGTAATTAGGGAGAACACAAGGAATACTCATATTCTTATCCTTATGCATATAGAGACAGCAAAAAAAAAACTTTGAACCAACTTGACCCGAAAGAAAGATAAAATAAATTTTATTAATCACACTTTAGAACAATTAGAATAAATGATTGAGAAAGAAACTAATTATTAAATTAATAACAATTAATATAAGACATAGCAAAAAATTAAATAAAATTTATGAAACTAAAATAGTATAAACTAATAATGTTATATTGAAAATGAAAGAGATTTGTATAATCAATGCGGGTTAATGAGTCTTGACAAAATGGAACATATTCTTCTTGAAAATTATGAAAAATTACTAATGGCACTTGTTAAAAATGAGGCATTACCAAGTCCTAGATATGAAAATAGTCCTAAAAGATTTGTAAAAGAGAAAATGAGAAATTCAGGATGAGATTATGACCACAAAAGAAGCATTGTAGGATATAGCTTTTTGAACAAATGAAACCTGGTAAATAGGGTAACACCTAATAATAGAGATTTTGTACAAAGTACGAAAGTCTTTCGTAGCACAAATTCACTCGATAATATTGGTTATATATCAATATATATTATGCTAGAGATTCGGGAGAAGTATTAAGACAATGGAAAAGAGGAATGCATCATATTTAAATTGGAGTATGGAAAACGTTTTGCATGATATCGATCATAGTCTTCCAAGAATAATACCAGAGTGATATGATAACTTGGGAGAAACCAGTAAGATGACTCTAAAGGAGGAATCAACTCTAGAAATATTACTTAAAGGTTTATAAAACTTGTAGAACAATAATTTATAAGAAATGAATATTTTGAAGATATCATGATGAGAATAAAGCAACGAAAGTTAAAAGATATAGAAATTTGTAAATCAAAATTATCTAAAAATGTTTTTCCATAAGCAATCTTACCCAATTAGTGAAAATATAGAAAAAATATGAAAAAAGATAAAAGAATCAAAAGATGTAACAAACAATCATTAGGAGCTAGAATGTGGTATTTGAGAGAATGCTTTGAGAAAGAATGTAGCAAAAATCAACCAAAGAAGAAATATGCAAAATAATACTTAAATTGTTGGAAAAGCTTGAATCAAGTGGGTTGTTCGAATAATAGAAAGATGTAAATAAAAAAATTATATAAAAAAAGTTTTAATAAAGAAAGAGCAAAAAAATATAAAAGAAAATATTACCAAAAAATATGTTTCAAAAGAGATATTTTTTAAAATAAATAATAAATGGCTTGAAGGAAAAATAACTTTTACTTAAGTCAAATCTCTTACTTAACTTATAAAATAAATGAATAAAATCTTTATTTACGAAGAGGAATGGACTGTTAATTATAAAACAAATGAATAAAATATTTTACTTAAGTTAGTTCTCCAACAGCCTTTTAAAATTATTTTCAACTATTGTATCTTTTATCTCTCAATAGGAAATTTTCGGTTAAAAACTCTTGTCTCGTGTATTTGATGCTATTAAATTTCGGAATAATATAAATTGATGACATCGCTTCTAATAAAAGTAATTTTTTTTAAGTATATAGCCTTTCACCAAAAACAAATGAAGCTTTTTCTTTACATAAATGGTAGTTATTACACTATCTAACATCCTCTCTCGTGATTTTTTAGATAAATATTTAGTTGTTTTAAATTCTCTAAATTATGAATCAAAACTCACACATAGACTAAAAGAAATTAGACACTCTTTCACAGGGCTCTTGAATCTTTGGAAACTTTTTATATGGCCATAAAACTATGTAATTCCTCATGAAGTGGTATATAATCAATGTGTAGTGTGGTGTCAAGTACAACAAGATATGAACACCCATTCTTAAAATATGTCATTTAAAATTGTTTAAGACATACAAGATAATAAATCAAGTTCATTAAGCATATGTCATGTTTCTAAAAAAGAAAAAAAATTTACAGCTTTGATATTTTTTTTAGAATGTCCAAGAAGATGCTTATATCATCAATTTATGTTATCAAATTGAACAGAAATCCATCTTATTCATTTGAAGCAACACTATTATCTTATAGATCATTAAGAAAGTCTAAAAGATATTAAAGGAGAAATCAACAATTTCTTATTTTTCATATAAAGGATAGTTCCTTGATCTTCCAATGCACACAAATATTTATGTTTCATGTTTTAAAACTGCAAGAACATTTAAAAACTTAATTTCTTTTAGAATTTTGACCTTTTTCAAAAGAATTTCATTTTTATCTTTCAATATATTTGTTAAACTCTCTCCAACTTTTGAATTGTCTTTCTTCACCAACTTAAATTTCTCATACATTATAGCCCATTTAACGTGAAGTTGATTGGCAAGAGATTCCTTAAGTATTAAAATAAAATTATTATCTTTATGTTTACAAGATCCCTACTAAGAGCATCTAGTTTACTTCCCATTAAGCTTAATAACTCTTCAAAATCAAGGGTATTTATGTACTTTTTTTACATTTCTTTGGGAGGTCAAAAAATATTGTTCGCAATTTTCATTATATTTAGATTCATGAATCGAAAAATATTTTTTTATGATATTATTCCTTACATATATTATATCTATATTTGAAATAAGGAGGACAAACAAAATCGGACAAAGTAACAAGACCGTAAAAGCATGATATTTTCCTCACTTAATCAAATATGTTATTTACTCACACATATATAGCTTTAATTCTACATAGATAACTGGAAGATCAACCAAGGTGATTAAACTTACAAATGAGTAACCTCCTTAAAACCACTTAAAGCTGTGTTGTGTAGAAATGGGGCATAAAGTATGGAATAAAGCGATGGGTTAGGTCAACTCCCTGATGAAAATTATTACTGAGATTGAGGTAATATATTATTTTAATTTATTTTATGGAATAATAAATAGTCATATGTGTATGTGGTAGAGTTTACCATAATAATCCAATTAAAATTTATCTTATTAGATTAATCAAAATACAGAAAAGATAAAACACTCACGGAACACAAATATATATGAGGAAAACACCCACAACGAGAAGGGTCTCGAGTAAAATGAACAATAGTAGAGAATTACATATAGGAAATATGTCTTACCTTCACTTATGCATTACCTCCCCTATAATATTTGACACCATATCTTCCAACTCGGGAAGGCACCAACCATTAGAGACTTCTTCACAAATGCCATAAATTTCACTCCATAGTCAATGTCTTCGTAACCCAAATAAAATATTCTTTAAAGTACAAGAACTAGTATTTTTCTCTTATAAAACTGGAACCAATATAAGATATAAAATTTATGTATACGTCCTAGGATATAAGATTCCTAAAGGTTGAATAAAGTGTTTAAAGGTGTTTGGCTTACTCAAAATGAATTCATAAGTGTTTTTTTAGATATAAAAAAATTATAGTCCTTCAAGAACAATATTGAAAAATATTAGTTCAAGTCTTGAGAAGGAGTAATAAAACTATAAAAAACTTCAAACTCTAAAAGATACAAATAAATCTAAAAAATAAAGAGTCTTGAAGAAAAAATCTTATGGAATAGTAATTTTTAGCAAATGGTTCTCTTTAAAAATAAGAAATTAAGAATATTAAGTATATCATTAATGAGGCAATGAGCAACCTAAATTTTTACCTGTGTTTTTTTTCCGAACTTTTTGATTTTTTCGATTTTCGATCCAATTTTTTCCAAATTTGGAATGAAATTTTAGTTTGCCGATTTCTGATTTTCTGATTTTTTCAAAAAAAATTGGAAATAATTTTGAATTACCGATTTTCTGAAACTATGCCAATCCGATTCTTTCGAAATTTTTTCGATTTTTTCCGAATTATATTTGATTTTTTGGAATTATTTTATGATTTTCGATTTTTTCGATTTCTTTTTCGATTTTTTGAAAGTTTCCCATATCCCACATCAGTTGGGAGAGGGAGAGGGCTCCAAAATATGCTCTATAAAAGAAGAGTATCCTCCTAACTTCTACACAAATGAAAAAATGGGTCAAATCCTCATGTATTTACATGTTGGGTTAAGTCATTTTCTTTGTTTCTTTAAAATGAGAATTTCGAGTAATCGAAAATCCATAATTTATTTTTTTAAAATTTTGGAATTTTTGGAATTTCTGGATTTTTAATACATTTTGTGAATTTTTGATTTTTTCGAATTCAGATTTTTTTTTAATTTTCTGAAAAAACGGATCGAAAATCACAATAGTTATTTTATTTCCGGAAAAATTAGAATTTTTTTTGACGAGGCATTTTCCGATCCGATCCGGTCGAAACACAACCCTAGGCTTGAGAGACAACCTCTAGGGGCCAACTAGGTACACTTATATCCACTAGTAAGAGATTAACCACTTGATCTAGAAGTTATGTTTACAAAAGTGGTTTTTACGGATCTTGAGGCAATCTAACCACTAAAATATCTTTAGAATACGAATCTAGAAACCTTCATGGATAAGTTTGTTGGTAGCTTGTTCTATAAAAGACAAGTTTCCCTTTAGCAATGATTCTGTGAGAAAGTCATGAAAACCAATATCAAATTACTCAAAAAATACTTAGAAACTCTTCGTTATAGTGAGACAACATCGTTCCTAAACCTAATAGAAAGAGATCAACCACTATAAAAGTCGTTTTAATGGATTTCGAGGCAATCTAACCACTTAAAAATCTCTAAAATACAAATCTGAAAAAATTTGCTGATAAGTTTTTTGGTAGTTTGTTGCAGCAAAGACGAGCTTCTCTTCCGCAATGATTTAGTGAGAAGATCGTGAAAAAACAAAATCAAAATGATTAAAAAGTTTGGAAAACATCACGGGTAGTGAGAATCTCTTCTCTATAGCGGCACAACATCATACATAATTACAAAATTAGATAGACTTTTTTCTTGTTTTACAAAAGAGTTCACGAGTATCAAAGCCTTCCATAGTTATAGAAAAATAATACAACGTTGTCACACCCCGCTAAATTCTGACTTTGGCCGCCATCAAAACTAAGTCGGGCGTGAGTAAATAAAATACCATTCCTAGCATGAGACATATAAAATTAATCCACAAGATAAATGATAAACAATCCCAAACGATAGCAACAACTGAGCGATAAAAGATCCATCACATGCTAAAACTTTGAATAAATATAATCTCCAATACTGATTTAATTAGAAACTAAATAAATATCAACTGTGAATAATCCAACTGAAATCCTCTAACAACTTTGAAACCGAATGGCCCAATAAAAACCCAAATGAAGTCTCATAATAAAATACGACTAAAAAGAAAGTCTAACTAAATAAAGAAATAAATGAATAAACTCCAGCTGCACCTCCAAACGATAAGCTCCGATAATCTTATGCAGGTTCTTCAAAATCTATCATGAAAAAGTTAGTAAACGCACGAGGTCAGAGCCCTGAGCATGAATACACACTACTCCCCTCAAATAGGGTCCGTGAACCCATACAGTAGCATCATAAGCAATAAATATCACAATAGAATATTTTAATTATGAATATAATTAAACGCGAGAAATATAAATCACTAACCAACCCCAAAGTTTCTAATAAAAACACACCAATATCATTTATATTATCCCACAGTCCCAAATTGTTAATTTAATTAAATTAACCACATGTATGATTTTTCTCACTTTATTATTAGGTATGACTGTCCTACCGCCTCGGGTGGTTCTCCCACCAAAATATATTATTATAGCGGTCCTCCCGCCACGAGAGATTTCTACACCAAAAAACACATTCCCTCGCCAAAACGCCAACTAGTTCGTTTAAACTGTCGAACCCTACTACATGACGAGGTTCCACACACGACACCACATAAAAAGTCAGCTAGCCTGAGAACGTGAGTTTTTCTAAATCAATGCTCTGATACCACTTGTTGGAAATGACGACCCCAATTTTAAAATCTTTTATTTTAAAAATGAATTTCCTTCTCAATGCGGAATAAGGATGGATCAACACAACAATTTAATTTTCCAAATTTTATTTGATTTTCTTTTCTTAAAAAGATGAAAAATTAAATTAAATAAAAATTTTAATTCCTAAAGGAAAAATTAAAATTAAACCTAAATAAGTGAATTATGATGAACACACACACAAACTTAAAATTCATTTAAACCAAATTAATTTAACCCAGGTCCTAGAAATTTGCCTAACATTAATTAATTCAATTTGCAAATTAGGCCAAACCAAATTTTATCAAATTACATTAATTAGACTTGAATTAAATTAAGTTAAACATTACCCAAATTTTAAACATGCACCAAATTAAATAAGAGAAATGAATTAAACCATATTTTATCTTTTCATCCTAAGCATGCGTTCTAGGTGATTTGTAAGATAAAATAAATTCACAACCACTAGCCGTGATGTATGAGGAAAGACCCACAACGGAAAAAAATCTCGGACGACCCTAGACTTAAGTCCACTAAGTATGGTATTTTTACAAGTACAAGACAAATGACTTACTCAACTCGACTCGGCTCCCTTCAAGCCCCTGATGCGTCTTCTTGTACCAACCTCCGCTTAGTCAATAATCCCAGAATCCACCGGAACCTTGGAATCCACCAATGAAGCTTTTGGACAACCGTTAACTCTCGCACAATGCCTTTCACCGTATGAGTATGCCGCAACAAAACCACAAACTTCTTCTTTATGGGATGTAGAAGTAAACCCAAACTCTTTTTTTCTCAGATAGAAAAGTGAATCCGGTGCCAAACAAACTCCAATCAAATATATATATATATGTGTGTGTGTGTGTGTGTGTGGTACTTGGAATAAACTAATATGGGTGTAAACAAAAGTGTTTAAGATAATTTTCTTGAAAAACAAACACTCAAACACATGAACCTTTTCATAGAGGGATTAGGCTCTCAAAAATTCTCTCTAGAAATTGTAGAAGATGAAAAAGTTAATTTTTCAAAGTTAAAAAAAGAGGTGGGAACATGGAGAAAACTGCCAAAATATTTTTTCCGTCGGAAATCGCGTTCGAACGACCCTTCTAACGAAGTTCCAGATGCCGAAAGGGAAAAGTCGTTGGCAAACTCATTCGAATGACATTCTCGTTCGAACGACAATATTAAATGAAATCGTAGAACGTTCATAATTCAATTTTAAGCCCAAAAACTTTATTAAAAGTTCTAAAATTAACCTTCTGAAAATAAACTTCATTTTAAAATAAAATTACACCCATTAAAAAAAGTTCCAAGCTCCTGTATATATGTAGTGAATTCATACCTTAGGAGAGATTGACACTAAGTTGATGATGTGAAACGAGGCATATGTAAATCGACAATGATGTTCTCTTGATAAGTAGGCCACAACGTCTTCAACTTCAACATGTCATAGGCTTGAAGGATACACAAGAACACTATCCTATGACTCAAATATTTTTGTCTGGAATTGAGTCAACACTACATTAAGACTCAATTGGAGACTTGTGTCCTTACAAATCTCCTCCTTTGGCTATTCTGGGACACAAACTTTATTACTCGTTCGAACGACAATATCGAACGAAATCCCAGAAAGTTCATAATTTAATTTTAAGCCCAAAAACTTTATTAAAAGTTCTAAAATTAACCTTATGAAAATAAACTCCATTTTAAAATAAAATTACACCAATTAAAAAATGTTCCAAGCTCCTATATATATGTAGTGCATTCATACCTTAGGAGAGATTGGAACTAAGTTGATGACGTGAAACGAGGCACATGTAAACCGATAATGATGTTCTCATGATAAGTAGGTCGCAACGTCTTCAACTTCACTATGTCATAGGCTTGAAGGATACACAAGAACACTATCCTATGACTCAAACGTTTTTGTCCAAAATTGAGCTAACACTACATTAAGACTCAATCGGAGACTTGTGTCCTTATAAATCTCACCCTTCGGCTATTTCGGGACAAAAACCAAAACAAAATCCTAAAGGGCCGTCAAGCTATACTAGACTCAAAAACATCCCACCCAAAAATAGGAAACTTGACTCAAGACCCAAGGATCAATAGCTTTGCCGATGAAAATTGCCACTTAGTAAAATTCCTGCACACTTAAACAAGCTATCAAACGCATACGGAATATCAAGAATATTAAATGCATGTAATATAAACACTCCCCCTAAATTAATTCTTCCTTTATCAACTATGATCTCCCCCTAAATTAATTCTTCCTTTATCAATTATGATCAACCTAAGAAGGTCACGACTCCCCCCTAAGATAAATCTCCTAAACTAAGATACGATTATAATAGGATTAGATACCATTTCTCCCCCTTTTTGTTCAGGAATAGACAAAGGTGATAAAATTAATAAAGTAATTATTTCTCCCCCAAGATAATTAAGTACATGAATCTCCCTAAAAACAACACAAGGGATATATATATATATAGTAGAGCGAAGATGCATAAAATGTTAAAGACATGAATGCATATGGGCAACAAATAGACAATAACTAATCCAAGAAAGAATAATGGATGCTAACTATGAAGCGAACAAAAATGATATCAATTTGACAAATAAGAAACTGGGTATGTGATATCAAACAAAATTTTCCAACAAGTTAGGTACCAATTATGAATTAATGCATAGGCGGACTAGCTACCAAGGCAAAGACTAAACAAAATAAAATATCATATACATGTATACACATTAGATACAAAATATATGCAAGAACAAATATATAGATATAAACACACAAATGACACAAATAAATTAACATGAGTTTTCCACACTCTTATATCTGATTAGGCATAAATTCTTTCCAATTATCCCCTTAATTTAGAGGCTTTTATCGCTCTGTAAAGTGTAATTCGAGTGGATTTATATCATATCTTTTCTATTGACAAGTTTCTAATGAGTACGCCGAGTTTCGTGTATTTTCCATTTATTTAGCAGGTGTTCATCTTAATCCGAGTTTGATACCAAAATCTTCAAAGAATACAAGGAGGAAAAATTTATGTAAAGGCTGTTATAATGGAACCGAACCCAAGGGAAAGAAAAAGAACTGATCCCATCTTGGGAAAGCTCCTGTAAAGCATTGTCAAGATGGAACCGAACCGAAGTAGAAGGAAAACGAACCGATTCTACACCTGGAAAACTTCCTGTAAAGCATTGTCAGGCTATGTTTTCAAGGGTTGGGGTGCATGAACCCCACCCGATGTAATTCACGATAGTGGAAATAGAGTTGGAATCAAAACATTAGATGAATTGTATTGAAGTTCCTACCATACAACTTTATTTCAGCCTCTGCTTACATATTGTGTGGGCTATGATCCCTCATATGTGTAATACTTAGGAGAGATAAATACCGAATTTTAATTCAGTCATCCCTCATATGTGTAATACTTAGTAGCATTAAAAAGAAGGATTCATTTAAAGCTTTAATTCTAACCCTAGTATCCTCAGAAGTCAATTACTAGGGTGTGGGGGATTGTAACCCGATCTATTTTTCTCCATTCATAGTTAAAGTTTTAGTCAAGTTGTTCGGAATTCTACCGTAGCATAATTGCATTCATAATTTCATTCGTTAATCATTTTTTAAAATTGCATTTAGTTGTAGTTGTTCATTATTCCAAATCACCTTTTCCTTTTTCTTTAGAGTGAAAGTTAGGTTTCCTTCGTCTGTCCAAAGTTGTTATGACTCCGTTCGTTCTATTTTCCTGAGGATCGATACCCGACTTATCGGATTATTACTTGAGCGACAGGCTTTCACTTGAGCGTAGAGTACGCACTTCTAAGACACATTCTGAGCCGTGCCGGGGACTTAGGTAGACTTAGGATTAGATCAAGTCAATCTCAAACTTTGACAAAAAAATTTCCAAAAATCCAAAAACATAAAAAATTTAAAAGCATAAAAAGATACTCCAGCTCTTAAAAGTCTGTTAATGCAAAGTTATGAACTTATTCCAACTCCCCATAATATCCAACCCACATTCACAAAAACCCGATAGTTGAGTATGACCCTGATAGCCCTCACACTCATAACGCTCCACAATTCTGGGTTCCACCTCCCACACCTTCACACTCAATCATAAATAACACTCCGCTTTCCCTCTTAGGACACACTTCAGAGCACGCTCTGAACATACCAAGTGAGGATACAGAGTCATTAAGTGAAAGAGACATGTCACAATACGGTAGTGCAGCCACAGGTGAGGAAGAGGGCCTATACCGCCCGTTAAGAGAAATCTTATATCCCGAGCGAACTGTCACTCCGGGATGCATTTTACTCCTGTATAATGGCGGGAAGTTTATCTTTAGGAATGGGATGATCCAGATACTTCCCAACTACCATGGAATGGATTCAGAGAATCCATATCCCCACATCATGGAATTTGAGGAGGCGTGCGAGACCCTCAGCGATCAAACTTGCACAAAAGATGAGTTCCACCTCAAACTCTTCCCATTCTCGCTAAAGGACGAGGCTAAGACCTGGATATGGTCTTTACCTCCAAACTTGATTTCATCATGGAACGAGTTACAATCTAAATTTCTCAAGAAATTATTTCCTACACATCCAACGAACTCCATCAAGGCTCAAATTCAAACTTTTCGACAATTAGAAAATGAGTCGTTCGATCGATGTTACGAGCATTTTAATGAGTTAATTACTTTGTGACCTCATCATGGACTTGATAAACTGCAAATCATTTCCTTCTTCCATAATGGGTTGAATATAAATTCCAAACAACTCGTTGAAACCATGTGTGATGGCCCCTTTGTCGACTTAGACGCCAACGATGCTGAGCTTCATCTGAGGTATGTCGCCGAGACTACCCAAGCATGGGATAAATATGACCCTAATGCTCATAACCGAACTCGTCAAATGACCACCACTCCACCAACGTCTGGCCTATTTCACGTAGAAAAGAATGTTATAACGGAAAGTCGACTTGATTTTCTCAAGAAAGGATTGCGAGAAGTACTTGAGATGTGTACAAGAGGACCAACTAGGTCCATCCCGTATCCCATTGAAAAGGTGTGTGCTATTTATGAGGTGGGACATTCAACAGAGGAATTCCCGATGATACTCGCTTACAAAGTTATGCTTCAAGAGCAAGTAAGTGGTATAGGAGTATTTAAGGGTAATTTCGGTGCACCGCACAGGAATTATCACAACCCTTCATGGAAAAACCATCCGGGGTTTAGCTATGGGAAACAAAATGCTGCGATGAATCCCAATTCACACGTTGCCACTCCTCCACCACCGCACTTTCGACAAGCACCACCACCTCCAGGGACATATATCACTCCGCTGTGGAGAAATCTCGAGGATACGATAAACTAATTTATCAATGCCCAGAATCCAGCCACTGCTAGACACGAACGCATGATCAACGACATAAATGCAACTATTTCGAAGATGCAATCATCGTTGAGTATCCAAGAGAAGGTCAAGTTTCCTGCCCAGGGCCAAAGACCTCCCCAAGGTCAAACTAGTGTTAGCTCCACCTCTACAGATCGTTAGGAGCAATGTCAAGTTGTGACCACTCTTTATAGTGGGAGAGTCGTCGATTTATCACCACCTCCACATGACGCAACCAAAGACAAGGAGATTTCTCTCGGCACAAAAGAGGCCAAAGACGTCCCCTTGAAAGAGAGTGATAAATAAGACACTAGTGAGCCCGAGGTAGTAGTGAAACCACCCTGCTCGACACCATTTCCTCAAAGATTGGTTCCTGCCCATAAAATGACCATAAGTGAAGAAGTGCTTAAAAACATAAAATTGAACTTACCTTTCCTCGATGCAATAAGGAAAATTCCATCCTATGCTAAAGTCATAAAAGACTTATTGACAGTCAAGAGGAGGATGGAGGTAAAGAAGAATGTGTTTCTAGCAAAAAATGTGAGTTATGTCCTTTTTAACAATCTCCCCCTAAATATAAAGATCCTGGTGCCCCCACCATTTCCTACATTATTGGAGAGAACAAATTCGAAAAAACCTTACTCGATTTGGGAGAAAGTGTCAATATCCTCCCCTATTCGATTTATAGGGAAACTTGATCTGGGTGATCTTAAGCCCACAAGGATCACTCTCCACCTAGCGGATCGAACCGTGAAGATCCTAAGGGGTGTAGTTGAGGATGTGATCGTCCAAGTGGACATTTTCTACTTCCCGGTAGATTTTGTCATTTGGGACACGAATATCTCCTTCGCCTTAAAAAATTATGTTCCCATCATCCCTGGACACCCATTCTTAGCTATGGATAATGCAGTGATCAATACTAAGAATGGACAGATGCAACTCACTTTTAGGAATATGACCTTGAAAACAAACATCTTCAACATAGCCCAACAAGAAGGGGATGAAAATGATCTTCACGCGGAATTGAGGAGATTGTAGAAGAACACTTTAAGGAAAATTACTGTGGAGACGCCTTAGAAGTTTGCATAGCTTCTAATCATGAGAGTGAGAGCACCTATACCGAGTTTGAGAGGGAGATAGAGGAGTTGAGGGGCTTACTCGATGAGAGAGCGTCGGACGAGGACGCGAGAGATGTTAATTGGGTTTCTCAATTCGAAGAGTTTCCGCCAAGGGAAGCACGCATGGTACCCTATAGCGACACATTCTCGACTCTCAAGTTGAAGAAACTACCCTCCAATGTCAAATATTCTTTCCTATGTGACAGTGAGACATTTCCTATTATTGTCTCCTCTAGCTTAGATGAAGAGCAGGAGGGTAAATTACTAAAGATTTTGAGGAAGGGCCAAGATGCTTTTGGTTGGTGTATAGCTGATCTAAAGGGGATAATCCCCATAATTTTCACCCATAAGATTCATCTCGAAGAGGATGTTAATCCCTCAAGAGAAATGCAAAGACGGCTAAACCCTACAATAAAAGATGTGGTGAGAGATAAAATTATAAAGCTGTTGGATGCCGGGATTATCTACCCAATCTCGGATAACAAGTGGGTGAGCCCCATTCAAGTTGTCCCGAAGAAGTCAGGAATGACTGTGATTAAAAATTCCAAGGGAGAGCTAGTTCCCCAACGTACCACCACTGGATGGCGCGTTTGCATTAATTACCGAAAACTTAATGCGAGAACTAGAAAAAACCATTTCCCCTTACCATTTATCGATCAAATGCTTGAGAGAGTAGCGGTCCACCCTTATTATTTCTTCCTATATGGTTATTCCGGATGTAACGAAATTGAGGTAGATGTACTTGATCAAGAGAAAACAACATTCACTTGCCCCTTTGGAACGTTTGCCTACAAACGTATGCCTTTTGGCTTGTGTAATACACTGACGACCTTTCAAAGGTGCAAGTTGAGCTTATTCAGTGATATGGTTGAGAGAGGGCTAGAGGTATTTATGGACGAATTTAGTGTTTTTGGAACCTCCTTCGACCTATGTTTAGCAAATCTTGAGAAAGTATTAGCCCGATATGTGGAAAAGAACTTAGTGCTGGATTGGGAAAATTGCCATTTCATGGTAACCGAGGGTATAGTTCTTAGCCACATCGTGTCATCTAAAGGATCAAAGTCGATCGAGCAAAAATAGATGTCATAGCTTACCTACCCCCACCTAAGTCACTGAAAGACGGGCATTCCTTCTCGGGACACGCGGGGTTTTATAGACGATTCATTAAGGACTTTAGCGCCATCGCTAGACCCTTAAGAAATCTCCTTATGAAGGACACCCCATTTGAGTGGACGGAAGCATGCCAAAGCGCTTTTGAAAAACTGAAAAACATTCTTGTGTCCGCTCCCATTATGCAAGCTCCAGATTGGTCCTTCCCATTCGAGCTTATGTGTGTTGCTAGAGATTACGCAATAGGGGCTGTTTTGGGCCAAAGAAAAGACAATAAGTCTCATGTCATCTATTACACTAGCCAAACCCTTATCGAACCACGACTCAATTACTCCACCACAAAAAAGGAGTTACTAGCGGTAGTATTCGCGCTTGATAAATTTTGGTCCTATCTTATCGGTTCTCCCATCACTTGTTTCACCGACCGCGCGACATTAAAATATCTACTTGCGAAGAAGGATGCAAAGTCGCGCCTCATAAGGTGGATTATACTCATACAAGAGTTTAATCTCTCCATCAAAGATAAAAAAAAGGAGTAGAAAACGTCGTTGCCGATCACTTATCACGACTTTCGTCCGACCTACCTCGTGATCCCACACCCATAGATGAATATTTTCTGGATTAGCAACTCTTTGCCACCTCTTCTTTGCCCTGGTTTGCGGATGTAGTGAACTATCTTGTCACGGGAGCCGTTCCTCCCGAATGGACACCGCAAGATAAGAAGAGGTTCATCACTTGGCCGCGCATGTTTTTCTATGACGATCCATTACTCTTTAAATATTGCACCGATCAGATCATCCGACGATGCGTACCGGATGACAAAATCCCAAAAGTCATCCAATTCTATCATTTGGAAGCATGTGGAGGTCACTTTTCTGTGAAAAAGACAGCCGCTAAAATTCTTCAATGCAGTTTGTATTGGCCCACAATATTTCGGGATATGAACAATTGTTACAAATCTTGAGATAGATGTCAAAGGATGGGAGCGATTACCCAACGAGACATGATTCCATTAACCCCAATTATCATCATTGAGATTTTTGACCACTGGGGTATTGACTTCATGGGCCTTTTTCCCTCATCTTTTGGTATCCTATACATCCTTGTCGCGGTAGACAATGTTTTTAAATGGGTGGAAGCTATAGCTACTAAGACTAATGGCAACAAAGTGGTGATTAGGTTCCTATAGGAACACATACTTTCCCTCTTCGGTGCTCTGAAAGTGATAATTAGTGATAATGGCATGCACTTTTGCAATAGGCCATTAACGAAGCTCATGAGAAAGTATGGCATCATTCATAAGGTTGGAACGACCTATCACCTATAAACAAATGGACAGGCCGAATTGGCAAATCGTGAAATCAAGCACATACTAGAGAAGACCATCAATCCTGATAGGAAAGATTAGTCCCTTCGATTGAATGATTCGCTATGGGCCTATCGTACCATATACAAGAACCCACTCGGAATTTCCCCATTCCGCTTTGTGTATGGCAAACACTGTCATCTTCATGTTGAGTTGGAGCACAAAGCATATTGGGCCATTAAGAGATTAAATTATGATATGGACAAAGTCGGTGAAGCCCGCAAGCTTCAACTGAATGAGTTAGAGGAGATACGCAATGATGCGTATGAGAATGCCAAGATTTCAAAAGTCCGGATGAAACTAGCACATGATAAGATTATCCGACAAAAAGAGTTTCAACAGGACAAAAGGTAGTCCTCTATAACTCTCGGCTTCATCTATTTTTGGGTAAATTACGATCCTGATGGAATGGTCCATTCGTTGTGAGAAGCGTATTCCCCCACGGAGCTATAGAGTTGGAAGATCCAAAAGAGAGGAACGCATTCAAAGTCAACGGACAGCGCCTAAAGCTATATGTTGAGACGTGCGTAGAAGAAATCAACACCATCTAATTGTCGAACCCCGTTTACGGGGTTGAATGAGCTTGAAAGAGAGGTCGTCGCACCTCCGACGCGTATGGGGTGAATTCTTATGTATATTAGTTGTGCTTCGGTAGATTAGCTTGAGTCCGTAGGTAGGTTACATGAGGTTAGGGTTAAGATCACGCATTTTAACCCGCACTTTGTGAGGGCATCGAGAAATCCAAGTGGGAGAATAAGTGAGAAACTGTCCACAAATTTGAGGGAGTAGAATTCTAGTGCAGCAATCTAAGAAGAGGGTTCTACGAAGATGGAACCGAATCGAATACCCTAATCAAATCGGTTCGATTTTGGTAAATGGCAAAATAAAAAACCCTAGAACCAGATCGATTTTCCCCTGAACGGGATCGGTTCGGGTTCTGCGATTTGGGTTCTTCCCGAGGTGCCTATTCCTTCCCCCTATCCCCTCCTTTCCCTCCATTCATCCCCTCCTTTCCCTCCAAACATCCATTCCCCTTTCCCTCCAAATTCCTTTCCCCCAACCCTCCCCACCACCTATAAAACCCATCTCTCCACTACCATTTCCCTCACACCTCCACTCTATCCTCTCTCTACAATCCTACTCCTTTCATCTCCAAAATTCCCAGCTTTCCCCATAGAAAATCCCTCTCTTCCTACAAAATATATGTCCACTGAGATTCTTCCCAACAACAATGGAGAATACTGCCCCCACATGGAGCGCGTATGGTGCGAAATTTTTTTAGCTTCTCCCGCCAATTGCACATTGAGCGAGTCGTCAACTAGGCCGACTTGCCCCGCTCCATCACCACCATTTTTAGCTGGAGGGGGTGGATGTAATACCTCCAAGAACCCCACAATGTAGTGTGGGCAGATGAAGTTCGATCCTTCTATGGCTCTCTCGTCCTCACGGGCGAGTTTGAGTGCCAATCTTTTGTCGACGGCCGCCCCATCCCATTATCCTTGGTCATCCTCGCTCGCAAACTTGCTGACAAGGGCGTCCCCCACTCGGAAATCCATGAATACCCAACCAATGTCCCAACCAATCCCAAACAATAATGCATCGACCGGCTCGTACCCAACAGTATTTGGGAATGAGGTACCTTCCCCGTGGGCCACCTAAATGATAAGGCGCAGATTACCTTACATATAGTGTGCGCCAGTTTGCATCAAATCACTAACGACTCGGCGATGCACCCTCGCCAAGCGACCCTCGTGTACCACCTTTTCGACCCAAACTTCACCCTCAATCTGGCCCACATTCTTTACGCCGGTATCCTTTACGCGAATTGGGAGAAAAAAGGTACGGTACCTCTCCCTTATGCACGCCTCATAACCTCCTTCCTTGCTGATGCTAGTATCCAGCCACCTCACGCTTTCCCATGCCTCTCGGAACCCATTGGGAAGGTATCACGCACTCGGAGTGCCCAGCAAAGGGCTGCCATTCGAGCACCCTGGGAGGCGATTAATTTAGAGACCGAGGAGGAGATACATATTGAAGAGCCCGTGGCTGAGGACGTCGAGATGGGCAGGGCTGAAGAATGAGAGTACAACGAAGATGATGATTCATACTTTGAGCCCCCAGGTGCAAATTTCGATAGGCGCCTTGCAGTGGTGGAATCCCGTTTTGACAGGTTCATCACCCAATACAATCGAGACCAAGTAGCCTACCAAAGGGATCAAGATGCCTACCAGAGGGACACGAGCATGATGCATCAACTCCAAGCCCATCTATACGAGCTCAACTTCGGGGGACTGCCCCCCACCTTCTTCTATGATCCCTACGATCCCAGCGCACCTGGGCCCTCACATCTGCCGCCCCAATGAAGCCCTTGTCTATGTTAGTTGTTTGTGTGTTTGTGGTGGTGGTTGTTTAAACATTGTTGGTTGTGTGTTCTTCCCAACCTTTTGTAACACATATGTTAATTATCTATAAAAATTATGCATTTCTATTTCATTTGTTTGTTTTATTTTCTCGCACTTTTAATTCGCTTTGAGTTAGATTTTAGTCCTTTTTGCTTGAGGACAATGCAAAAATCTATGTTGGGGGGGGGGGGGGAGGGTCACAAGTGCGTCTTTCTAAAACTTCACAAATTTTCAAAAATGCCCAGAAATTTAAAAAAAAATCAATAAATCTTGAAAAATCTAAAAATATTTTTCATCAAAATAAATAAAAATTGGAATTCAAAATTTTCAAAAATATCATTAAAGTCGGTTTAAAGTCTCAAATTGTAAAAACATAATTCGCAAAGATGAAATTGACCAAAGATGGAAATTGAGGGAACGTAGGCGACTTAACGAATAAATGTGGAGATTAACAACCCCGGCCAGATTCGAGCCTTTCATTTTTGTGAAATTTGTAAATCAATCCGAGTTAATTGTTAACTCAAAGTTCTTTTCAGCGTCTAATAAGTCATCGAGGATATCATCCCTTTCACGTTGATCGGTTATGAAAAACGTGTGTGATATTGCCTTGAAAACATGCCAAAATAAATCTCTAAACTTAATTCATCTCAAAACGCATATGGTAAAGCAGTTAGTAGTTTGGACAATGAAGTAGGCCCTCGTTTGTCACCCAAAAATAGTGGCCAAAAAAAGTAGCGAAAAATTGTTCCTTTTGTAACCCAAATTGAGCCGAATAAATTTTTTCCTTTCGTTTGACAACCCGAAAAAACCCCAACTAGCCCAGAATTGTGAAAAAAGGGACAATCCCATAAATTAAGTCCAAAAAGTGAAGAAAAAGGATCAAGAAAAAATATCTATGCTCAACAAAAATAACAAGAAAAGAAAAGCGTGAAAAAAATAGAAAAAATAAATAGAAAAAGAAGAAAAAAATGAGCAAAAGCCCGGAAACGCACTAACGACCATCATAAGAAAACTTTCCAATTCCAGATTTCCCGTACCATTCTCATTTTACCCAATATACCTTTAGCTCAAAAAAGTCCTAATCGAATCCAAAATTGCGAAATTGGTTACTGCGTGGAGAGCAAAAGCACAAAAAAACAATAAAAGAGATTAAAGATACTAATTAGAGGCAATGTTCCCATTTTCTTATATCCGTAATCCAATGATGAGATTCGATTACCATAAATTTCCGTTCTCTAATTATGTGCATGAACTTGGTTCCACTACATTTACTCTTTTAAATCACGCATACCGAGAGAATATCCACATTCCGAGTGATTCGTTTGTGAGAGCACTCCGTGAGATTTTAAAATCAAAATGAATTTTCGAATAAGTAACGTAATGGTCAATCGGTGGAAATTCACTGTTAAATTTTCGGCTTCACACACGCGCATTATGATTTGAGACTCTTAAACAAGAATTGATGATGACTATTTTCTGGAAAAGTTTGAATTATACAATTTTTGCGTATTTTGAGTTTTCTTTGAGTCGAATTTTGTGGGTATATTCACCGCAAACCCTCACAAGACACAACTCGTCAACTGAGGTAACCTAGGGGCTTAAAGTCTTGTTACATACGCTAAATGCAATCGCTCGCCCGCGAAAGAGGTATTCTATCCCATTTTCAAGTTAGACCATATTTTGATTCTTTTACATTGCTCAGGACGATCAAAGTTCTAAGTTAGGGGGGTTTGATTAGGCATAAATTCTTCCCATTTATCCCCTTAATTTAAAGGCTTTATCGCTCCGCAAAGTGTAATTCGAGTGGATTTATATCATATCTTTGCTATTGACAAGTTTTTAATGAGTACGTCGAGTTTTGTGTATTTACATCTATTTAGCAGGTGTTCATCTTAATTCAAGTTCCACACCAAAAGCTTCAAAGAAATATAAGGAGGAAAAGTTTTTGTAAAGGCTGTTAAGATGGAACTAAACCCGAGGGAAAGAAAAAGAAGCAATCCCATCCTGGGAAAGCTCCTATAAAGCATTGTCAAGATGGAACCGAACCGAAGTAAAAGGAAGACGAACTGATTCTACACCTGGAAAACTTCCTGTAAAGCATTGTCAAGATGGAACCGAACCTAAGTAGAGGAAAAATAAACTGATCCCATGCTCGAAGAACTTTCTATAAAGGCTGCAAAGATGGAACCGAATCGAACCCCTTAACAGGATCGACTCTGTTCTCGATTATTTGAACTTATCCACTTATAAAAATTAGAATCCCTGCTTGGTTCAAACTCTTAGATTTCGTAGATTATAAATTGTAAACTCCTCCCAACATTAGAGGAGGCTTCTGATTCATTAGGGAATCTTTGTAATCAAATTTAGAGAAGAAGAACAATAAACCGTAGTTTGCTTCTAGTTTTGCAATTTAAGCAATACCATTCTAATTCATATTTCAATTATCGCTGTAGTTACTTTTCAAATAAGAATTTCATCTCTCTTCATCTTCATTAAGCAGAAAAAAAATGTTTTCTTTCGTTCCAAACCTGTTTTCTTCAAGTTTTCATGTGTCAGGCTAAGTTTTCAAGGGTTGGGGTGCATGAACTGTACCCGATGTAATTCACGATAGTGGAAATAGAGTTGGAATCAAAACAATAGATGAATTGTATCGTAGTTCATACGATACAACTTTATTTAAGCCTTTGCTTACATAATGTGTGGGCTACTGTCCCTTATATGTGTAATACTTAGGAGAGATAAAGACCGAATTTGAATTCAGCCTTTGCTTACATACTGTGCGGGCTACGATCCATCATAAGTGTAATACTTAGGAGCATTAAAAAGACGGATTCATTTAAAGATTTAATTCTGATCCTAGTATCCGACGAAGTGAATTACTAGGGTGTGGGGGATTGTAACCCGACCTATTTTTCTCCATTCATAGTTAAAGTTTTAGTCAAGTTGTTCAGAATTCTGCAGTAGCATAATTGCATTCATAATTTCATTCGTTAATCATTCTTCAAAATTGCAATTAGTTTTAGTTGTTCATTATTCGAAATCACCTTTTTCTTTTTCTTTAGAGTCAAAGTTAGGTTTCCTTCATCTGTCCAAAGTCTTTACGACTCCGTTCATCCTATTTCCCTGAGGATCGATACCCGACTTATCGGATTATTACTTAAGCGACAGTCTTGCACTTGAGCCTAGAGAGTACACACTTCTGAGACACATTCTTAGTCGCGTCAATAGCATAAATGTGTTATATGGAAACAAAAGTGAAGGGGTGTGAACAAGATACCAATGAATTAAAACCCAATAACTAAAAACATGTTCACGGAGTTCTCATTTTATTGCAAAATTTTATCACATTTTGATATAGCCTCATGTGACAATATAAATTGAACTCATTGCACAAACAAACACAGTGCATACAAGCCCAGCATGTTGATGATTATACAAACCAATAGAGTCATGACATTGAAAGTACAACTGGGATAAATGGAAATTGTGCAAACTGTTGATATACCATCCAAACTCCCTCAAAATAAGCATATTAATATTTGAATGACTATATCAAACTAAACAAATAGGCCTTGGAAAATATTTTCTTTTAAAGACATTATTCTTTTAGGCCTTTGGACCACGTCTTTCTTTTAGGTCCAAGCAAACGGTGGCTTACTCACAAAGGATGATATTTCCTTTCGGAGCCCTTCCCCGTGCACATTTATATATATCATTTTTATATCTCACACAAATCTCATGTGCAACGTATTTTAATATGCACTAGTCCTCCTAGGTCACATAATACGTAGATGAGTAGATTGGTAGGATAACACCTCACAAAGCTCAAACATACATGTGAAGTTAAAATTTCAAGTGAACTCGTGCATGTGTGAATTGAGGCATATAACAATATAATCTATTATAGAAACACAAAATCCAACTACTCCATGTAAGCATGGTAAAGAACATTTTAAGGATTGACAATCTTAACCAAGAGTTCTAGCCACGTGGAAGCGAAAAAGAAGGGATTCAAACACAAACATGTGCCATAAAAGATGTGTAAAACCAAAATACACACAATAAAAATCTTTTTGAGTTTTTTTTTGAAATTTTTAACCAAACAAACAAAAATATTTACTCAAAAGATAAACAAAGATCATTTGTTTTTTTCATTAAGCCTAAATTACTAAAACGGTAAAAACACAAATGATAAACAAAAATCTTTTTGTATTTTTCATTTAATGCAAACAAAATAAATATAATACAAAAGACAAACAAACATCATAATTCTAGCATGATATATGTGATAAATCAATGCCTAGAAAATGATAAACAAGTATACAATTAGCGTGATAATATATCATGAAGCATAAAAGCTAAAGTATGCAAAAAACTAATACATTCAAACTTTGGATTTAGCAAGGGAGGTATCGTGTGAAAGTAAATGAGAATAAAAAATCCTATATTGTAAAGATACCAAGTCGGATCTCCTAACCCAAACTAATGATGATTGACTATCTCAAAATGTAGGAATCTTGGCTACCTCGGTTGCCTTACCTTGGGATTTACTAGGACCTCGTTTAAGATAAATTTTTTTTTCTTAAGATGACCTTTTCGACCACAATGTAATCACCTAAAGACTCGGTGAAAAGACTTACCTAAAGAATGATCTTTAACATTGTTCCTAGAGGATTCTCCTAAAATATTGGTTTTGGCTTTATGAGTTGACTCATTACAAGTATCGAATCCTAAACCATACGTGTTATTTTTTATTTGGACCGTTCCTAATATTTTATCTAATTTCTCCGAACGACACTCCAAATCAAATTTGATTTTACTAGAGTCTTTTAGTTTATTTTCTAAATCTACAATGTGATACTCTAATAAAACATTGCGCGCTTCAAACGTGAGAAGCTCCTTTTTCAAGGATTCCATTAAACCTTTAAGGCTATCTCTCTCGCCTTCTATATATTCAAGCTTCTCTCAAAGAGCTCTCTCACGTGTCCTAACGTCTTCCACTAAAGCACTCTCATTTATGACCTCGACACGCTCTTTCAAACTAGATTTTAACTTCAAATTTGCTCTTTTTAATTTAATAGATTATTCATATAGTTCTTGAAATGCAAATTGAAGTTCTCTCACATTAACCTCTTCTTCATTTTTACTCTCTCTCTCGTCTTCAGTCTCACTACCATAAAAAGAAAGGGAATCATAAACAATGGCCTTAGAAGTGTCATGTGTTAAAATTTCATCAATAAAGGAGTGCTCACTTTCACTCACATGACTTGCCATAAAAGCCAAAAAGTTGGGCTTAGTGGGGGAATCAGTTCCCTCTTCCTTATCACTATCACTAAGGGGCGCATTGTAGGAAATTGGTTGCTTACCCTCTCTCCTTAGTTTAGTGGGGCACTCTCTCACCCTATAGCCATAACCCTCACAACCGTAATACTTATTAGACTCGTCCCTATTAACATCATCTTTTTAAACTTTAGGGATCTTATATTTTGTCATGCTTAGAGTTTTCGAATTTCTTAAAATCATTTTTATATTTGTTAAACTTGAGAAATTTTTGAAATTTCTCAGCAAACATAGCCATCTCCTCCGAGTCACTATCACCTTCGCTCTCTACTACTTGTTTTTCCTCCTTTAAGGATTTCAAAGCAACGCCCTTATGTATTTTCTTTTCAGTTTGAGAGGGAATCATGTATAGTTCATAGGTTAGTAAATCACCTACGAGCTCTTCTAATTTCGTAGAGGCTAAAGTGGGTAAAGAATTTAACATGGCCACCTTAGGAATAAATCTATCGGGTAGGGATCTTAAAATTTTCTTTACTACTCGGTTTTCGGGTATTTTCTTTCCCAAATTAAAAGATGAATTAACTATATCGAAAAGTCTAGCATAAAATTCATCAAATGTTTCTTTTTCATTCATTTTGATGGTTTCAAATTGAGTGGTGAGGTTTTGGAGTTTAGAAGCTTTTACAACACTAGTTCCCTCATGAGTGAGTTGTAAAATATCCCAAGCTTCTTTAGCGGTTTCACACGTCATAATGTGTCGGAATTCATCCGGTGTGACCGCGCTAAACAAGGCATTTAAACCTCGGGAATTAAAATTTGCAAGTTTAAATTCATTCTCACTTCATATATCTGTGGGTTTGGGAACACGATCATTTTCAACTAAATATGAGGGTGGGGACCAACCGTTAATAAGAGACAACCAAACCCTCTCATCGATAGACCTAAGTGTCGATTTCATACGCACTTTCCAATACGCATAGTTGGAACCATCGAAAGCAGGAAATTTGGAAATGGGGAAAATTTCATTTTTACCCAAAAATATTTAAAAAGACCTTAACGCAATAATTTAGCGCTCCGACTCTGATACCAATCTGAGAACGTGAGTTTTTCTAAATCAATGCTCTGATACCACCTGTTGGAAATGACGACCCTCAGTTTTAAAATCTTTCACTGTGAAAATAAATTTCCTTTTCAATGCGGAATAAGGATGGTTCAACACAACAATTGAATTTTCAAAATTTTATTTTATTTTCTTTTCTTAAAAAGAAGAAAAATTAAATTAAACACAAATTTTAATTTCTAAAAGCAAAATTAAAATTAAACCTAAATAAGTGAATTATGATGAACACACACACACACACACACTTGAAATTCACTTAAACCAAATTAATTTAACTCAGGTCCTAGAAATTTACCTAACATTAATAAATTCAATTTGCAAATTAGGCCAAACCAACTTTTATCAAATTACATTAATTATACTTGAATTAAATTAAGTTAAACATTATCCAAATTAAACAAGAGAAGGGAATTAAACCGTATTTTATCTTTTTATCCAAAGCATGCGTTCTAGGTGATTTTCAAGATAAAATAAATTCACAACCACTACTCCGCGATGTACGAGAAAAAACCCACAACGAAAAAAAACCTCGGACCGCCCTAGCCTTAAGTCCACTAAGTATGGTATTTTTACAAGAACAAGATAAATGACTTACTCAACTCGACTCCCTTTAAGTCCCTGACGCATCTTTTTGTACCAACCTATGCTTAGTAGACAATTTCGGAACCCACCGGAACCTTAGAATCCACCAATGGATATTTTGGACAACCGTCAACCCTCGCACAATGCCTTTCACCGTGTGAGTATGCCGCAGCAAAACAATGAACTTCTTCTTTATGAGATGTAGAAGTAAAACCAAACTCTTTTCTTCTTAGATAGAAAAGTGAACCCGGTGCCAAACAAACTCCAAGAAAATATATATATATGTGGTACTTGGAATAAACTAATATGGGTGTAAACAAAAGGTTTAAGAATAATTTTCTTGAAAAACAAACACGCAAAACATGAACTTTTTCATACATGGATTAGGCTCTCAAAAACTCTCTCTAGAAATTGTATAAGATGAAAAGGTTAGTTTTTCAAAGTTGGTTCCCGCACATATTAATTCTGGCGAAAGTTAGTGGGACAAAAGAGGTGGGAACATGGAGAAAACTGCCAAAATATTTTCCCGCTGGAAATCTCGTTCGAACGAGATTTTCGTTCGAACGAAGTATCGTTCGAACGATCCTTCTAACGAAGTTCCAGAGGCCAAAAGGTAAAAGTCCTTGGAAAACTCGTTTGAACGACATTCTCGTTCGAACGACAATATCGAACGAAATCTCAAAAAGTTCATAATTCAATTTTAAGCCCAAAAACTTTATTAAAAGTTCTAAAATTAACCTTCTGAAAATAAACTTCATTTAAAATAAAATTACACCCATTAAAAAATGTTCCAAGCTCCTATATATATGTAGTGCATTCATACCTTAGGAGAGATTGGAACTATGTTGATGACGTGAAACGAGGCACATGTAAACCGACAACGATGTTCTCTTGATAAGCAGCCTGTAACGTCTTCAACTTCCACATGTCATAGGCTTGAAGGATACACAAGAACACTATCTTATGACTCTAACGTTTTTGTCCGGAATTGAGCCAACACTACATTAAGACTAAATTGGAGACTTGTGTCCATACATAGCCCGTTTAAACTGTCGGCCCTAGCTGATTATGCTGCCAATATATTTTAATACCCGTTTTATTATCTTAGGTATTAAATTCTTAATTTCTCAATTATCAAAATTTACACAATTACCCCACCCTTTAAATCGACGCGAGATCCTTAAAAATACCCCTTAGTCCGATACCTAAGAGTCCCCGAAGTATACATATGTCATATCCTACATATAGGACGAGTTACCAATATTTATTACATCTTAATATCGTGTCTAGGCTAACGAAATGACAATACTGCGTAAGAATTTGCCCCACTCCAAAATATAAAATTGGAACAAAATTTACACTAATTAGTCCCATACCTAGCAAGCATAAAAAATGGGGTGAGCAATATACTATCCGAGAGCCCCTCGTCTCCGTTAAGACAAAAGTGACTAAATAAATTACATAACACATAATTTATATGAGCAACATAGCAATTCAAACGTAAAGGCCCCCGATTAATTTAAATTCTAATAATAAGATCGTCGTTGATTTTCAACACAATTATTTCCAACAAATAATGTTAAATTAATCAACATGCCTAGAAAAATATTCAACTCTTCATAATTGTCCTCTTTTATAAGTGACATAATTTTTTTACAGGTGTATACGCGTCACACATATCATATAAAAAATCCCATAAAAATTCTACATGATAACATATGCCCAAAATCATAAAAATCCAAAAATCTAATCGACACACCCAAGGGTTTCAAGTATTAAATCATATTTGAAATTTTCACAAAAATCGTCCCATAATTAAGTGTCCAATTTCTCAAATTAAGTTACTAATTGATTTTAGTCAAAAATATATTATTAAGAGTTTAGGTGACACTTAAAACACATAATACTAAAGGAAAGGAATAGAGTATTCATGCTTGTGATTTAGATGAAGAAAATATGAGTTGACGGTTAAATTCCTCTCGAAAAATTAGCAAAGAGTCGTTCTTGAACAATCTTGAGAAAACCCGGTTTAAAGCTTCAAAACTTGGATTGAAAATAACTCTCTAATGGAGTTAAGGTTTTGAGGGAGGAAGAAGATGTAAAAGAGGAGATTGCTGCTCTTAGGGTTTAGAAGAATGTGTTTTTAAAAGTACTAAACTCGCCACTTTGTTTATATACCAAAAAAATTTGCGTCCTAATCAAATACAAACACTCGAAAAATTATTACGGACGATCCGACCGTCAGATTGGCTTCAAATTATATTATATTGTAGTGAACAGAGAGACGGAGCTGCTGTGAAAAATTCAACTCGATCGAACGGTTGATTTAAAAAAATATTATTTTAATCCTACTTAACTCGGCTCCTCCCCCAATTTTTATACAAAAAGTTATAATTTCCAAATTTTAATCCCGATTTAAATTCCACTTAAAACCTTTTTTTATATATAGAAACTGACCAATTTAATTACTAAGAATAATTAAATCCAATTTTTTTTCTCTAATTTCCCAATTAATTAATTTAATTAACTATTAAAAATATGGGGTGTTACATACTTCCCCACTAGCAAAGGAATTTCGTCCTCAAATTTAGACGAAGCATAAACATCAAACGTAAATAACGAAACATAAAATAAGGCTCACATACGCCTACTCGTTGAATGTCATAATTGGGCGCCCCTACACCCAATCTTAAGCGCACATACCCCACGAACAACAAAATAATATATATCGTTATATATGACATAACTATGGAAGTGACGGCGTACCACGTGCTCCCGCAAATCACAACTCGATTCTATTTCCGATAATCTTCATAACACATAAATCCTCAAATCAAATCACATCGCTGCATCGATATAAGACGTACCCAAAATTTATACTAATGATCTTCCAAATAATTAACGTCTCCAAATTCAACTCTAAGGATCATCACATCAAGCTTACTAATTCTAAACTCAATGCCTACAATGTCCTCCTCACAAAATTATATCTCCAAGAAACACATCTAACACATTTGCAAGACCCTCTACCTTAAGGAGTACGAATAAATAAAGATGTCAAAGATCGATAACGCGAAAGCTAAACGGACTCATAACCTATGAGACCTAAGACCATGCTCTGATACCATTTATCACACCCTGCTAAATTCTGGTGTCGGCCGCCACCAAAACTAAGACGGGCGTGAGTAAATAAAATACCATTCTTCGCATGAGATATATATGAGGCATATAAAATTAATCCATGCGATAAATGATAATCAATCCCAAAAGATAACAACAACTGAGAGATAAAAGATCCATCACATGCTAAAACTCCGAATAAATCTAATCTCCAATACTGATTTAATTAGAAACTAAATAAATATTAAATGTGAATAATCCAATTGAAATCCTCTAATAACTTTGAAACTGAATGGTCCAATAAAAATCCAAATGAAATCTCATAATAAAATACGACTGAAAAGAAAGTCTAACTAAATAAAGAAATAAATGAATAAACTCCAGCATCACCTCCAAACGATAAGATCCAATAATCCTATGCAGCTTCTCCAAAACCTATCTTGAAAAAGTTAGTCAACGCACGAGTTCAGATCCCCGAGCATGAATACACACTACTCCCCTCAAATAGGGTTCGTGAACCCAGACAATAGCATTATACGCAGTAAATATCACAATATAATATTTTAATTACGAATATAATTAAACGTGGGAAATATAAATCACTAACCAACCCCAAAGCTTCTGATAAAAACACATCAATATCATTTTAATTATCCCACAGTCCCAAATTGTTAATTTAATTAAATTAATCACATGTATGATTTTTCTCACTTTATTATTAGGTATGGAGGGCCTCCCGCCTCGGGTGGTTCTTCCACCAAAATATATTATTATAGCGGTCCTCCAGCCACAGGTGATTTCTTCGCTAAAATACACATCCCGTCGCCAAAACGTCAGCTGGTTCGTTTAAACTGTCGACCCCTGATACATGACGAGGTTCCACACACGATACGACATAAAACGCCAGTAGGCTCGTTTAAACTGTTAGCCCTCACTGATTATGCCGCCAATATATTTTAATACCCGTTTTATTATCTTAGGTATTAAACTCTCAATTTCTCAATTATCAAAATTTACACAATTACACCACCCTTTTAATCGGCGCGAGATCCTAAAAAATATCCCTTAGTCCCATACCTAAGGGTCCCCAAAGTACACATACATCATATCCTACATATAGGATGAGTTACAAACATTTATTACGTTCTCATGTTTAAGCTATCGACCCTCGCTGAATATGTCGCCAATATATTTTAATACCCGTTTTATTATCTTAGGTATCAACTTCTCAATTTCTCAATTATCAAAATTTACACAATTACCCCACCCTTTTAATCGGTGTGAGATCCTAAAAAATACCCCTTAGTTCCATACCTAAGGATCTCCAAAGTACACATACGTCATATCCTATGTATAGGATGAGTTACCAACATTTATTATGTCTTAGTCTCATGTCTAGGCTAACGAAATGACGATAAAGCGTAAGAATTTGCCACACCCCAAGATATAAAATCCGCACAAAATTTACACTAACTAGTCCCATACCTAGCAAGCATAAAAAAAATGGGGTAAGCAATATACTACTCAAGAGCCCCTCGTCCCCGCTAAGGTAAAAGTGACTAAAATGAATCACATAACACATAATTTATATGAGCAACATAAAAATTCAAACGTAAAGGCCCCTGATTAATTTAAATTCCAATAATAATAATATCGTCGTTGTTTTTCAACACAATTATTTCCAATAAATAATGTTAAATTAATCAACATGCCCCAAAAAATATTCAACTCGTCATAACTGTCATCCTTTATAATTAACATAACTTTTTTATAGGTGTATACGCGTCACACATATCATATAAATAATCCCATAAAAATTCTACATGAGAACCTATGCTCAAAACCATAAAAATCCAAAAATCTAACCTATGCACCCAAGGCTTTCAAGGATTAAATCATATTTAAAATTTTATCAAAAATAGTCCCATAATTAAGTGTCCACTTTCTCTAATTAAGTTTCCACTTGATTTTTGTCAAAAATACAGTATTAAGGGTTTAGGGACACTTAAAACGCATAATACTAAAGAAAATGAATAGAGTATTCATGTCTATGATTTAGATGAAGAAAATATTAGTTGGCGGTTGAATTCCTCTCGAAAAATTAGCAAAGACTCGTTCTTAAAAAATCTTGAGAAAACCCGATTTAAAGCTTCAAAACTTGGATTGAAAATAGCTCTCTAATAGAGTTAAGGCTTTGAGGGAGGAAGACGATGTAAAAGAGGAGATTGGTTATCTTAGGGTTTAGAAGAATGTGTTTTTAAAAGTACTAAACTCGTCACTTTGTTTATATACCAAAAAGAATTTGAGTCTTAATCAAATACAAAAAATTCAGCTCGATCGGACGGTTGGATTTGAAAAAAATATTATTTTTATCCTACTTAACTACGGATCCTCCCCCGATTTTTATGCAAAAGTTATAATTTCCAAATTTTAATCCCGATTTGAATTCCACTGAATCCTTATTTTTATATATAAAAACCAACAGATTTAATTACTAAGAATAATTAAATCCATTTTTTTTCTCGAATTTCCCAATTAATTAATTTAATTAACTATTAAAAACACAGGGTGTTACAAACGTCCTTAAGAAATTGTTGGAACCAAAACCAACTTTCATAAATATACAATATACCCATTTTAAAAATATGTTTTTTATGAAGAAATATATGGCATATGCATATACCAAATATTTAAAAATCATACACACACAATGGTAACACATTTTCCAGTTTAAGAAAGTTCTTATTTTAATTAGGTTAACCCAAGTGGTGTTATATCTCATATTAATCCTTCACCTTTATCATAAATATAAATTTTCATTGAATACGACATCAGGTAGCTTTAGGATGAAGAATTTTGATATTGAAATCTTGAACATGAAGCATTCTGGATTAACTCAGACAAGGACTCAAAGTGTGTTTTAGTTAAACAAAATAAGATAGACTAAAAACCATAGGTATGTGTGTATACATATAAATTTTGATATCAAAGTTATAAAATCATGTAGCATATTTCATTACATTCTTTAATATAAATAAAAAAAATCATAATATGAGAGTAAAAATTTGAGGACAAGCAACCAAGACAGCTATAATCATGTTCACTAAAGAAAAATAAACTAAAACCTTATCCATCACAATATCATCATTAAAATTTTCCACCAAAAAGATACTACTAGTATAATAAAGAAACATCAACCAAACATGACCACCACACTTACACGATCATTAAAAAATGAAATCAACCCCATTTTTTCAAGTTTATCCCTTTACCTTGACTATTTATACGTTTCTTAATGAAACACAAATGGGCGTTGATGGTTTTGAATCTTGAATTCATGTCGATGCATGAACTTTACGAGTAACAATTTTGGGAGAAGAGAACTTTTTTATGATCCAGTTCCATGACTTGAGTGTGTTGAGCCGGGGTGGATGATCTGGGGTGGATATACCTTCATTTTCATTTGGGTGGTTGTTATATTCTTATTCATCCTCCAATTCCAAAGGTAAGGCTTCTGGGTCAGTGCTTCACAACCAATAACAATTGACTATATGAAGGTGAATGAGATTAAGGACTTGGTCATTTTAGTGGTCTAATCCTTCCACATTTTAAAAGTCCTTTTATTTGTTGAGATCAAACCCCTACATTTGAAGGTGGTTAGTCAAAGACATACCATGGAGAAATTCCAGTCTTTTATGATAATTGTTTGAAATTAGATGAAAGTAAAATAAAAATAAAATGAATCCAAGTTACTAAAAGGCAATATTTGGGAACGTTGTCTTTTAGGGAATATTTTTTCACTTTTGGTAGATGAATTTCGAGTACACAATGAAGTGTTTTTTAGAAATTTTCCTTCAAAATACATTGCAAAGGTGTTATTTGTTTGAATAAAACTATGTATGATTGGATCAAATAAAGAACACTATGAAATGTGATCCTAATAATGCCAAAGGATAGATGAGAGAGATGGAGGAGAACCCAATAATTAAAAATAAAGGTTTGGAACCCTTTCATAGATATTTTAGTGACTTTCCATGAAGATTCGCCACTTACTAGACGTGCCCTCTACGAATCGTCAATAGTTAGCTTGACAATTCAAATCAACCCAGTTGGGTTATAATAACCTTTGATCAGATCGCTCAACTAAAAATGTCAATCTTGTTGAATATAAAAACTAAATGCTCCCAAGCTCCAAATTATTATTCGTACGTATGAAGTGTCAAGTGTTCTATCAAATCGTCGAATACCCCTGTGAAGCACCATATTCGTACGCCCAAAGTTTGAACGAGCAATGCATGTCGCAATGGTGGTGTTTTTCACCATCGTGAAGCACTATATTGAAACTTCTTTGACTACAAGACATATAGTGCAATACTCCATAAATTTAATGCATTATTTAAATTATTTGATATTATATTGTGATGTAATTATCAGCAGTGACTGGTGCCATCACTATATTTCATTTATATTCATAATGTATATTGATACCAAAAAGTATCCTGCTATGTGGACCAATAATGTATGAACACGTGTCATCCATCTTGGCATTAATCCAAGTCAGCAATGGCTAATCACCGACCAACTGAAGGAATATCGACCAATAGGTTAAAGAAGCCCAACCAACACTAGGAAGATCGACCAACAATGATAGTAAATCGCCAATAGTTTTATACACCATTAACATTGTACAAATGTAAATGCTTGCGTTATAAAGGCATTCCATCCTTTAATATTCCAACTCTGGTACACCCTTAAAGTGCTATAAATACATTGTAAACTCTACACCCAAGGGACATGAACAACGAGACAAGAGGCACTTGAACAAAGCAATACACAACAGTGGCATATGCCTTTCTTTTATCCGAACCATTTTAAAAATCCTTTGTCTCTTTTACTCACTTTTATCTGTCATCAATTAATTAGGCCAGTCTAGTTTTTTGCATCAACAGATTAGCGTCGTCCGTGGGAACGTATTTGTAGTCGTTCTCATTCATCCAAACACCTAAATGGCAGATATTCCTGAATCAAGTCTCATGAACGATGGCATTCCTCCTGTCCTTTCTACCCCACCAACAACGAATGAATTAACTGGAATCTTAGTTAGTCTTGGAAGAGGCCATGCAGGACACTATCAGGCAACTCACACAAACTCTTTACGAAGGAGCACATGCTCTGTCTCCCCATGGAAATATGCCACCACCACCACCAAAAGGTGGAAAATGAAGTCAGTCAAGAACTACAGGGGACACATCCTATCATCCAGGATCAAATTCACTATTTAGGGCATCCAAATCTTTAAATACACAATCCTACTCTCCAAAAAGGCTAAGTGCCTTAGAAAGCCTAAGACGTGATTCTCCCTTTGATCGTTTAGGACCCAGGGGGAACATAAATATTCCTAGGGTAATGTCAAGAAACACTCGATGACTATCTTATTGAAGGTAAGGCTCTGCCCAGTTTAGACGCCCGACGTACTGCTCGGGTCGAGCAACAATACTAAGAGGAGAGTTCGGAGAAGAACAAAACAACAATGCACAGGTCTGATGTTGGTAAAAAATCTTGGAAATGTTCTATCCATATATTAGGAGACAGGCTAGGAGAGATGGCTAAGGCCAAAAACCCACTACAAAGAAGCTTTGTAAAAGGATCTCCCATTGTACAAGTAATTGTGGATTTCCCCACTCCAACAAAGTTCAAAGCTCCAGTAGTTACACCCAAATGTGATGGGAAAATTGGTCCAGTCCTCCATATAGAACAATACCAAGCAACGACTGATATTTATGCAGTTCTCGATGAAATGAAGTGTAGAGCATTCTCTGGAACAATCACTGGATCTGCCCAAATCTGGTGCAATAGTCTTCCTCGGGGATAGATTTACATCTTCAACCAATTGGTCGAGCTATTTATTAGCAAATTTTTTTTCAGCTCAAGCCTGTAAAAGGGTGGCGTATTTTCTTAGTGTACGGCAGAAAGAAGGAGAGAGCACTAGGGGCTACATCACTCGTTTCAATAATGAGAAGTTGAAGGTTATGGATTATGAGAAGAAAACTATTATAACAGCCCTTATGAATGGATTGCTCCCTGATAAGCTCTATTATACACTTGATAAAGATCCCCCAAAGACCATGGAAGAATTAATAGCCAAAGCAGCGAAAATCATTAATGCCGAGGAAGTAATGACAGCCAAGAGGTGTTTGGGAGTAAAAGTTGAGGGAAAAAGTGACAAGAAGGATCACAAAGATTCCAAGGAGCACAAGGAGTCAAAATAGAAAGGAAAATTATAAAATCTCAAGAAGTATCAAAACTACACTTCACTCACCATGGGCATTCATCATGTCTTGGAGGAGATCAAACACAACATAGATGTGCATTAACCTAATAAGTTGAGGAGTTCCCCTTAGAGCTATCAACGGGTCGATTTGGGTTGTGTATGGGTTATGGGGTACGGGTTATGGGTCAAAACACCCCTAACCCATATATGACCCATTAAGGGTAATGGGTCTAATGACAATAGCCAAACACGAACTCTTAATATTAACGGGTACACGACCCAAACTGTGACAACTCGCTAATATTAATGAATCAGTTTGGGTCTAAATGGGTAACGGGTTAGGTGACCCTATAGTACACGTTAGTCTTTAATAGTTTAAAAATAATGGGTTTTAATTGTAATTCTTATTGGGTATAGGCTGGGTGACTCTATAGTACCCGTTAGTCTTAAAGGATTTAGATATAATGGGTTTTAATGGTTATTCTTATAGGGTATAGGTTGGGTGACCCTCTAGTACGCGTTAGTGTTAATGGGTATTAATGGTTAGAAACGGGTATAAGTAAATTTTCAAACCCAAACTATTAGTGTCAACGGGTCTACCGTGTTAACCCGTTAATGACCCAAACCCAATAAAGGTAAACCCATTAACTTATAATTTCATGTTGGGTCATGTCGTGTTAATGAGTTATCATTTTTTTTACAAATCTAGTTCCCCTACCAAGAGGGATAAAACTAAGTACTATGAGTTCCATAGTGGTCATGCGACGAATCATTGCATTTCCCTTCGAAATGAGATTAAAACTCTCATCCAAAGAGGAAAATTGAATCAGTTTGTTGATCGGCAGAATAATGAAGGATCTCGGCACAGATCAAAATCTCCTTGCAGACCTAGAGAGGAGAAGAAGAGGGCTCATGAAGATGATCAGGATGATGATCCCGACTTACCCAAAAATCCCCGACAACCGAAACGCGAGGTATTCACACTCAATTTTGGTTCTTCAAATTGCCAAATGATTATAGGTGGAGTCGCAGGAGGAGGAGATCATACAGCAGAGCGAAAAACTTACCTCAATGAGGATCAAGCTTATTCGTACATACATAGGATTAATCTTGTTGAGGAAGATAGACAAAGGAAGGTTAATAAAGAAAAATTGGATCTATCAGGAGTACGGTACCCCCATGACGATTCTCTGGTAATTAAAATCAGAAATGAAGATATCATTGTCTCTAGAGTGTTGGTAGATAATGGCATCTCGACAGATATCATGTTCTATTGTTGTTTCAACAGCTTTAAGTATAAGATCAACCAGTTGGAGCCCTATCATCGGCCACTAATAGTTTTTGTAAGTGAGAAATTTTTCCCTTTGGGAGCCATTAAGATGTAAGTGATGATTGGTACATGGCCAACCAGTAATGGATAAAATGTCCATTCAGTGTACAATATAAATATGGGAAGAGTTGGGCTGAAGAAGTTTAAGGAAGTACCCTGTACTGTTCATCAATGCTTGAAATTCCCAACGAGCTTTGGTGTAGGAGTTGTGAAGGGTGATCAGAAAGTAGCTCGGGAATAATACTATTCATCAGTCGATTAGGAAGATATGGAAGAAATAAAGAGGGAAACCACCACTTACCAAGTGGATACCTCTGAACCTGATGAAGAATCTGAGGTTGAAACCTTAGACCTAAGGGAGGAGACAAAACTGATAAAGGGTCAGATTATAGAGGCAATAGAAAGCATTGTGTTAGATGACGACAAACCAGAGCGCACTACTCAAGTTGGAACAATGCTGGATCATGTTCTTAAATAGGAACTAGTGAGCTTCCTTAGACAGAGAAAACACGTGTTCGCCTGGAGTCATGAAGATATGCCAAGAATTGATCCTAACTTCCTTTGCCATGAGCTCAATGTTAATAATGAAAACAAGCCAGTAAAATAAAGGCGAAGAATGTTCAGCCCGAGAAAAACTAAGCCATATAGAAGGAAGTTAAAAAGCTTTAGAAAGTAGCCTTCATTAATGAGGTGAAATATCCAGATTGACTTGACAATGTAGTTATGGTCAAGAAGAAAAATAACAAATGGAGGATGTGTGTAGACTTCACCGATCTTAACAAAGCATGCCCAAAGGATTATTTTCCTTTGCCCCGAATAGATCAGCTCATGGATGCTACCTCAGGACACGAGTTACTTAGTTTTATGGATTCTTACTCTGGTTATAATCAGATCAAAATAAAGCCTGAAGACAGGGAGAGCACTTCTTTCATTACTCCCCGAGAAACTTACTGTTATAATGTTATGCCTTTAGGTCTGAAAAATGCAGGTGCTACGTATCAAAGGTTGGTGAACAAGGTCTTTGAGGATGTATCCACCACATTTTATTACCACTTAGGTCTTTTCTTAGGTTCCTAACACCTCCCCATCTCAGTGTAAACCCTAGGTCGCACTCCGAGTACCAATCTAGAGCTCACCGCGCGCCCTCGGGCCCCGTTTAACCCCGGTCAACTCTATTTCAAGAGTGAAAGCTCTTTAAATATTTAAAGGGATATGAATACCCTTTCTAATGGCCTTCCCCATGCATGAATCAGCAAAATGGTTCTGACGAGCGGACCATTTTGCTACCAAAGATCCATTCGAATGCCACCGGACACTCTTGGGCCCCGATTTGACCCCAATCAACCTAAACTTTAAAGGGAAAGCTCTTTGAATATTCAAAGGGCACAGAAACCCCTTTCCAATGGTCTTCCCTGTGCACGAATCAGCATAGCCATTCGGAGAACGATTAGTTTTCCCCCGAAAATCGATCCAGATGCCACCGGACGCTCTCGGGCCCGTTTGACCAAAGTCAAATCTTCCGCTCGAATGATACTAAATTAATCTCTGAATGGAACTGAATACCCTTTCTAACAGTCCACCCCATGCATGATTCTGACCAACGATATGGACGAACGATCCGTTTTACTCCAAGAGGTTCTCGAGCGCTTTCGAGCCTCGGTTGATCAAGGTCAACTTTCCAAACCGAGAAAAACTCTTTGTAATATCTAAGTACATCTCCTAACATTTTCAATGGTGTATCCCGTGCACGATTATGACTTACCATGCGGACGAACGATCCGTTTGCTTTCGACGATCTCCCGTCAAAAGGATTGATGTGTGCTTTCGAACCAAATTTGAGCTAAAGTTAACTCCCGGACCCAGGAGCAGTCTAAGGAGTCTTGAAGGTCTCTAGAATACCATTCTCATAGTATGCCCCATTCATGATTTGGATCAACGATTTGTGTTCGACGACCATTTTTCCAGAAAAGTTTGCATCGGACTGCCAATTGGCAGGCCTTGATCCCTGCCAATCGACACCGTGTCTGGGGTCACAGGACGATAGGCACCCCCTGGGGTAGGGTGATCGGCACCCCTGACCCTATTAATGGGGGCCATGACCTCACTCCAGGAAAACACAACAGATCCATCAACATCAGTGATATCAGCAACATTCCCTTAAAATCAGCGAAGTTCCTCATGTGAAGTTCCATCCAAGCTTACATTTCCATCCTTTTCATACATAATTTGGAAAAATATCCTTCTCTCTCATCAACATTCATCAACATTCAAGGGAGTTCATCCAATATCAAGGATCAAGCTTCAACGAAGGTCCAATTTCTTCCATCTCTCTTGAAATTCCTTATTTTTGCATAATAAACATTGGATTCATAATATAGTTCTTACTTTAGTTCATACACATTAATATCTACATTTTTATTAGTATATTTCATATACTTTATTTTCTACCAAAAATCCCAAAAATAAATAAAAAAGAGTTACACCCGTAAACTCCGAACGAAATTACCCATCACACCTTTTTTTCAAAATCAAAACAACACATTTTCTACACACACATATATAATAAAATTCCTCGCGGGTCTATGGGATAAACCTCACCCCTATGGTACATTCGAACTATGTGGACTTTGATGCCTTTATAGGCTACGTACTCGAGTCCAATTTTCCAATTTCTCAAACTCCCTAATTTTCTAAAACCTCCCATATATATATATATATATATATATATATATATATATATATATATATATATATATACTTGTTTGCATTTCATCCAACACATATTATCGTTTCCTAATAACGACCAATATCATGATGAACGCACAAATCATACTTTCTACATATGATATTTTGAGAACATTCCTATGGATGACCTCACTCTACCTTGTCCATGGATTGAGTTAAATAAATCCGATCTCCATTATATAAACACGCTCACACACTTCATCGGGATATAAAAAGGAAGATAATGACACTAGCCCATGAGAGATCGAAAGGGCGGGATGGGTGCCTAACACCTTCCCATTTCGTAACTCAGTCCCCCGAACTTTTGAAATATTGTTTTCGTATGCATCAGTTTGTCCTTGATGCTGCTCTCTCGAAGTGGAAACATTTCTTTTTCCCGTTTTGTGCAAAATAGGCTGGTGACTCTATCTCTTCACATTTACCCCCACACCGACGATGGCCGAAGAAACCTTCCCAAAAGGGCTGTGAGACTGCGGTGCAGACTTCCCAAGGGGGAGACATATATCTCTCTCTCTCTCTCTCCTCCCCCCAGGCGCCAACCCGGGATGGCCACAGTGGCGACTCCACTGGGGATTAATTTTAAGAGGGCTAGACTCTGTTTGCATGGGTGTTTTAATTTCTTGTATATTCCCCTATTTTTATGTCCCCCTTATCATTCCCTATACATATGTACCTCATGATTATGCCACTACTCACACACTTGTACAAATGTTTTTCATGTACACTTCATACCACGTGCACCTAGGATCACATATATCCACATGATGCACACACCACCACTCTTGCTTGTTAGCTCTACTGTTTATACTTGTACCTCATGCTCGGCTGGGCATGATCAATAAAGATACTCTCTCCATAAGATACTAATCAAAGAATCATGCATGGTACACACAACATCACCAAAGGGAATTTCTGTTGACCAAATTTTATCCCGTAACTGGGGAGTCACTTCGTGATGGGTGCTGGTCCGGCATGTCGGAGTTAGCCTAAGCGATATGACTCTCACCTTCCATTGGCCAAGTACATTCTACGTATATCGAATAATTCCCCCGCATCGTACCGCTTGACTGATGTCATGAAGGGAGGTATATCACAGGGAACTCATTCACGTACATCGAGTATATCGAATTATCCCTCACATGTACCGTCCCCACGAAGTATATAGTGAGGTAATTCACGTACTCTCAGGTATATCAAATGACTTATCTGCATGTACCAATTGCCTTCAAAAGCAAGAAGTATATCATGGAAGTAACGCCAAAGAGGGTAACACCTTCCAATTAACCCAACTAACTACATACCCACATATAGGTGTCAAGCCTAGGACACACATGTTATATTGCCGATTTTGATCCAAAACTCTGTCAAATTTCTGGATCGGCCTGCCGTCCAAATTTTTGCGCAATTTTTAAAACAGGACCTTGCCCGTGAGCCTAGTAATAAGTCCAACCCTAGTTTTTACATATATTGCAAACCCAATTTTTCTAGGCTCGGGTGTCGTTCAGCATTTATTTTTTTGCATCTAGGAAAACTTAATACAAGTGAGAACTTAATAAACATAATAATAATACTGAGACCCGTCTCTCGTCTTTTTCTCTCCTTTTCAAAAAGTGCCCAAAAAATAAAAAAAATATGTGTATCCTCATGTTTTCAAAATATATCAAAAACATTTTCCTCCCTATCTAGAAATAACAAATTCCCCTTCTTTTCTTTTTCAAAAATAAATCCCAATTTTTCTCCTTATCAGGTCGATCGCATACCCTTGGACTGGCTCCCTATTGTCTTCGATCTTCAGTCGAACTTCCTCGAAGTTCTGTTAGTCCCCTTACTTCTTTCGAGTCTGAGATTCACCTGCCTTCGATGGAGAACACGGATTAAGTGTCGAATGCAGAGACGTATTTGTTGACAGTTCTAGCTCAGCACACTGCCAAAATTGACAACCTTCAAATTGAGGTTCATGAGATGCAAAGAAATCGGGTCCCTATCCTCGAGGAGCACGACTTATTTTTCCCTCGCGCTATGTGTCCGCCTACACCCTAGATTATTTAGGTTCTCGAGGAATACCAACACGCTCCCCGTGCTCCTCCTACTAATGGGCCGCCGCCAGCCCATCTGCTTATGCCAAACCTTGCTCAGCTAGGGTCTAACTTAACCGTGATTGTTGACCCGAAAGAGGAAGAATTGAACAAGGTCAAGGAAGACCTCAAGATGTTGAGCAAAAAATTCGATCAAGTTAGACTCTCTGGGAACTACATGGACTACACCCACATGTCTCCCGATCCTAAAGCCATGTTAGTGAAAAATTTCAAGATGACCAATATCAAGGAATTTGGAGGCAGTGGACCCCCGATCATTCATCTTCGTAGCTATCACCAATCAATGACTCTCCTAAGGGCTTCTGAAGAAATAATGGACCAAATGTTCCAGCAAACTTTGAAAGATAGCGCTCTCCGTTGGTTCTTATCCCTTGAGAAATCCAGAATCTATAGTTGGGAAAATGTTGCCCACGAGTTCATGTAACAATACAAGTACAACGAAGAGCTAGAAGTTACCCGCCGTGACTTAGAGCTACTTAAGCAAAACCATGGGAATCAGTCAGCACCTTCATAGAAAGGTGGAGAGAAAAAACAACTACCATGACCAATCAGCCTTCCGAAGAAGAATACGCCAGTATCTTAAAGAAGAACTTCCTACCTCATGTCTGAGAAACAATGGGATGACAATATTACCCTCACTTCCAAGACCTCCGAGAAGCAGGGGTTGAGATTGAAAAAGTCTTGTCAAGACAGAAGTTGAATCGAGGAAAACCTATGGACAGTTTGCTCCTAAAAAGTTTGAAAAGCCTACTAGTACTATAATTTCTACCATCAACAACATCTCTCAGCCTTTCGCTTCATGGGCACCAGAAAGTCACCCAAACCTAGTCCGGAAGGAATACACTGAGCATCACGCTCCTCTCTCTAAAGTCTACAAGGCCATTTTGAGCCAAAATTTGATTAAACCCTTGGACCCCCATCGATTACCAAACCCACTTCCTAAAAAATTTAAACCTGATACCCATTGTGACTTTCACCAAACCACTAGCCATACCACTGACCAATGTTTCCATATTCGAAATGTGATCCAAGGCCTGATTGACTGGGGTGTTATCGCCCCACCAGCTAATCCCAAAATAAACATTACCCTTAATCCACTCCCAAATCATGCAAATACCATCTTCCTAGAAGAAGACTCAGAATTTGACCCATCCACCCAAATCATACCGAATAAATCACCAGTCATACCCATATACTCTCCTAAACCTCTCCAAACATTCCCATATTTTCTCTTACACCCTACTAGCTTTGCCGATTAAGCCTTATCCCTTCTCACCCGAGCATTCATCGCTATCCGCACCCGTTCTGGAGGTAAAGATATGGAACTGTCAGAAGTTCAAAACCAACTCCTGGAGTTCGGGATGAAATTTCCCTCCCAGATGACCATCGACTATCAGAGATTCAGTGGTTTATTCTTAGAAGCTCGAAAATGGTCCTGAGAGTAAAACAATTGGGTGGTTCCAATCGACGAAGTCAGTCTAGATGACATGGTCAAGATCATAGCGAATTTATTTCAACAAACTGGTGATATTTGTAGTACATCCGAGCTACTCGATGCTTTAAAATTACAAGGGTGCCTGGTCCCTTGAGTTTTGCATTTCCCTTCCAAATGGGAGGAATTATCCGAAGAGGCAGTGGAAGTTATGGAGTGCATTGGCTTTACATGGAAAGACAATATCGTTACGACCGGATGGGGGGATGATTTCGAAGATTCAGATGAAAAAAAGATTCATAAAATATTATTTTAATAGCCGACATATGTGGGATGATATCATTCAAGGAGATGCTAGGAAAAATTAATAAAGTGGTTGAACAACTCGATATTGATAAAGAAACAAGATTTCTATTTTTCTCTTCTTCTGTGAACCACATGACCATGTCAGGAAGACATTACCAAATCCCAAATCTACAACCATCAGCACGCGATAAAGGAAAGGGTGTCGAGAATCTCCCTATGCTGGAAACGACCCTTGAGGAAAGCAAGATACCCGATAAACTGAAGAAAAATCAAGCCAACATCACTTTATGGGGACTCTTTATGTCTTCCTAACTGCACCGGAATGCCATAATCAAGCTACTCATAGGACCAACAATTCCTCCCTTAACCACACTAGAAGAAGCGGTAAACCTAGTCGGATCCTTGACCTCTACTCGAATGCTTTCCTTTTTTGAAGAAGAAATCCTTAAGACCGATCCCAACCACAATTATGCTCTTAATATCTCTGTTGAAGTCATGGAAAAAATTATCCCCCTTTCTCTCGTTGACAACGAATCAGCTCTGAATGTTTTCCCGTTAAGAACCCTCAATTGTTTGGGATTAAAAGTGAGCGACCTTGCTCCAACCTCTGCTACCGTACGTGCCTACGACAACACCCGCCAAGAAGTAATGGGATCTATCAAGCTTGCAATAGGGGTTGGCCTTATAAATCCTATTGTTGAATTCTAAGTCATTGACATCCCATCTTATTTCAATCTGCTGATCGGACAATCGTGGCTCCATATCATGAAAGGGGTGTCTTCTTCCCTTCATTAGAAATTGAAGTTCTTCACCAACGAGCAGGTTATTACCATCTTGGGAGACAACGACAACACAAGAAATGCAAGCACCAGCAATCTAGTACTTGAAATACAACACGAGGTGAATGATATGCTTATGTCAGGATTCCAAGTTGAACCATTCCTACTCCCAGTAGGGGATGACTTCAAAGATAGGGTTTGCCAACAATATGACTCTCATGGAAACGTCAATGTAATCGAAATGTTCAAGAACATGCACTTCATACTGGATTGGGGCTAGGCCAAAGGCAGCAAGGGATAATTGAACCTATTGTGTTGAAGGAGGCCTTTCCTCCCTATGGTTTGGGCTATCAGCCGTCAGAAGAAGAACTCATATTGAACCGTCAACCTCAATTGAAGAGGAGGTTGCCAAAACTACCTCGGGAGATTACCTAAATGGAATATTCATCAGAGAATGTGAAGATTTCCCCTTCTACGACTTCCCTGAACCTTGGTATGACCATGTAGATAAAATGATGAAACCAGGAATGGATATATTCTTTCAAGACAGCTAACCATGGGATGAGAGTTCCCAACACTATGTACAACCACTCACTGATGAGACCACAACTGATATCGGGAATTCCGAGGGCAGTGACTCCGAGGACTCTTTTAATTTATTGATACTGGGGCTGACACTTTGCATGATCCACTCACGGGAAACGTCGTCTAACCCATCCTGTCTCATCAAATATGTTGATGCACCTCTTCTCAACTAGCATGATGCACCTGTGCCACCTTCTAATGTTCAACTCAACCCCGATGTTTATCCCCTTTCCCCTTTAGTTATTTCCCCTCACTCTGATGTAATCGATACCTCCTTTGATGAGGTTCTCAATGTTGATTTTTCCTATCAATGAAATAAACGAAGATTTTGAGTATCTTGACGTGCCTTACATTAATCGTCTTGATTCTAATCAAACTCTTGATGATGATGATTTACCAAATGAAAAATTCTTAACTGATCTAAATAAGGTTAATAATTAACAATATAACTGTGTTCAAGTTAATGAAGATGAAACTTTTATTATTAATCTCAGTTCTAGTAGCCAAATGCATGAGATTAGGATGGGGGCCACACTTAATGAGAATGAGCGCACACAACTCAAAGAACTACTAAAGGAATTCGTGTATAACTTTGCATGGTTTTACAATGATATGCTCGACATTGACTGTGGGATAGCCCAGCATGAGTTTCCAACTCTGTCGAACTACAAACTGGTCAAATAAAAACTGCGAAAGCTTCGTACCGAATGGTCACTCAAGGTTAAAGAAGAAGTAGTCAAGCAACTGAACGTGGGAGTCATTCGTGTGATGAAATATTCCACCGGGATAGCCAATATCGTAATCGTGCCGAAATCAGTAGGGAATGTTTGAATGTGTGTCGACTACCGAGACTTGAATAAGGCCTCTCCGAAGGATGATTACCCATTACCCAACATTGACATGATTGTGGATAATATGGCCAATCAACCTCTCAAGTGATTCATTGATGGGTTTTTCAAATATAATCAGATCAAGATGCACCCATATCAACAAGAGAAAATCGCATTCATCACCCCTTAGGGAACCTTTTGCTACACTGTCATGCCATTTGGTCTAAAAAATGCAGGGGCTACCTGCTAGAGGGCTGCCGTAACTATTCTGCATGACTTAATACACAAGGAAGTTGAGGTCTATGTAGATGACATGATTATCAAGTCCAAAACTAGGGAAGGCCAAGTTCCTGCTCTTCGAAAGTTCTTCAAATGGCTGCGACTAAAATACCAGATGCGGCTAAACCCATATAAATGTGTCTTCAGCGTAACTAATGGAAAACTTTGGGATTCATGGTTAGTGAGAAAGGGATAGAGGTAGATCCAGAAAAAATAAAGCCATACTTGAGATGCCACCATCTCGAACGGAGAAGGAAGTTCGGGGCCTTGGGAAATTACAGTACATCAGCCGGTTCATCATCCAATTGACCTCCATCTGTGAACCTATCTTTAAACTCCTTCGAAAGTATTCGATTAAAGTCTGGAATGAAACTTACTAAGAAGCCTTCAACCGAATTAAGAAATACCTAACCCAACCCTTGGTGCTCATGCTGCCGCAGCCTGATCTTCCCTTACTCCTATTCCTAATCGTAACCAATACAACCATTGGGGATTTGCTAGTCCAATACCTCAAAGAAACCCATAAAGAAAGAACCATCTATTATGCTAGTCGAAAGTTATTCGGTTATGAAGTTAACTACACTGCCTTAGAAAAAGCATGTGTCTCTCTTGTTTGGGTTACCTAAAAGTTACGACACTACATATTAGCCTTCCCCATTAAGATTGTATCCCGAATGGATCCCATTAATTACCTACTAGAGAAGTCCTCCCTATCCAGCCAAATGGCCCATTGGTTGATTCTCTTAGCTGAATTTGATATCACATATGTCACGCAAAAGGCCATGAAAGGAAGAGCCATCTCTGACTATCTTGATGACTACCTTATAGAAGAGGCTGATGTCTGGATCTTTGAGTTCCCTGATGAGAATATCCTTTGTACCTCCCAAGAAGATCTTTGATGTCAAATATTCTTCGATGGCACTGCCAATAAAAAGGGGTGTGGCATTGGGATCCTCCTAATTGCCCTTGATGACTCTCACACTTCCATTGCCATCAAGTTGGACTTTCCTTGCACTAACAACATTAATGAATACGAGGCGTGCATGGTAGGCCTCAGAGTTTCCCTCAATAAAGGAATTCGATACCTCGATGTCTACAAGGATTCAACCCTTGTCATCGATCAAGTACTTAGAAAATGGAAAGTCATGGATGAGAAAATCTTACCCTACCATGCCAACCTTGAAGAGATGGCTTCCCAATTTTAAAAAATCGCCTTCCACTACCTACCCTGAGTTAAGAATAACCTAGCCGATTCCCTTTATACCTTAGCCTTCATGATTGACATACCCGAGGGAATAATCGTGGCCCCTTTCCCTGTCGAAAAGAAAGATAAACCCACCCACTGGTACCACATTGATCTTGGCATGGAGGAAGATCCCGAGATAGTCGACTATTGGTACTATGATATTTGGCACCTCCTCAAACATGGTAGGTATCCCTAAGGATCTGACTAGAAAGACTAAGCAACTCTGCGAGACTGGTTGCCCAATACTTTGTTTGGGATAAAACACTGTTTAAGAGAAACTTCGATAGAACCCATTTTCACTGCATCACAGGGGGTGGCATTGAAGAAATAATGCAGAAAATCCACAGCAGGGAATGCCGACCCCATATGAACGGCCATATGCTCACCAAAAAGATCATTCGACAGGGCTAGTACTGGACTCACATAGTTCATGATTGCACAACCTACGTACGAAGATGCCTCAAATGGTAGCAGCTTTCCAACCTACAACACTTACCCCCACGAGAATTGTACAACATGACTTCTCCCTGTCCATTCTCCACACGGGGCATTGACATCATAGGGAATGTTACACCGAAAGTAGGGGTGGCAATTCGGGTTAGTCATGTCATTTTCGGGTCTCTTTGATTTTTATTTTACTGTAAGTTTTGGGTACTCTTAAATCTATACAAGTTAATCGGGTCATGTTTGGGTTATTACCGTAAACGGGTCATCGGGTTAAAAATTGCCAGCACTAACCGAAAGCATCCATCGGGCATGAGTTCATCCTAGTAGTCATCATTGACCACTTAACCAAATGGGTCGAAGCAGAGTCATACACAGTTCTGAATGCCAAGAGAGTGGCCAAGTTCATCAAGAAAAACATCATCTACCGATATAAGGTCCCGTACGAGCTAGTATCAGACAACAGACTACACTTCAAGGCAGAAGTTACAGAGGTGGTCGACGGGTATGGAATTCAAAGACACAAATCTTCTACATATCGACCTCAGACCAATGGCGCAGTCGAGGCAGCCAATAAGAACCTTAAATCCATTATAATCAAGATGACCGAGAGTTATCAAGATTGGGCCGGTAGGATCCCTTATGCCCTTTGGGCCTATCGCATTTCAGTTCAAACCTCTACTGGGGTTACCCCTTACTCTCTAGTCTACGATATGGAAATAGTCCTACCCGTGGATCTGGAAATCCCTTCGCTACGCATCATGATTGAAAGCAAGGTCAGCGAGGAAGACTGGCACCAAAGCCATATTGATGAGTTGTCCCTCTTGGACGAAAGAAGGCTAAAAGTTTTGTATCACATACAAAGGTAACATCACCGTATAACGCGATCATTCAATAAGAGAGTTAAGTATCGCGGTTTTCGAGAAGGGGACTTAGCCCTCAAAGAAATAGTAAAGCCCATCTGGGACCCCAAAGGGAAATTCAAGCCCAATTGGAGTGGCCTCTACATTGTAAAGAAGATCCTGTCACGTGGAGCCACTATGCTCACTGACCTTGATGGAGAAGAAATGGCGCATCCAGTCAACTTGGACCATCTCAACAAATGCTAACCCTAGTCCAAAATCTCGGCACGCTATGACTCTTCCCATCTCCCTTCTATTATATTCTAAAAATTAACTCTTCATTTCCCCCTAAATTAGAACTACGTGGGGCCTGATCCTCTAAAAACCGTTTTGCTTTCAACAAATGAATTTTAGAAAATTTTTAGTTTCCTCAGAGGTACGTAGGCAGCTCATATGCATTACATGAGCACGACCCCCTTATTTTTCACAAAATGCTATTCTTTTCTTATCCTCTAGAACGATAGTTCATTTTAACATATACATGAACAAAAGAGTTATGTATGCCTTAGAGATTGGTATAGATAATTCAAAATGCAAAAGTCATCAAGAGGCATAACTAGATGACTGAAAACTTATTTATTTCATTTATGAAATTTCAGTACGAGTACATTGGCATAGGGAGTCAAACGACTTCCCTTTCCGACTTACACATACTTTCCTAAAAACCCAGATAAAAACAAGCCCCACTACTCTTAAGAATCACCCTACAATTATTCCCAAAACCATACACATTACAAAAACCTTCATAAAATCCTACCTGCAACTGCCAGAGGAATAAGCCCCATCATTACTATCGTCCTGGGGTCCCCAAACCTCCCCTACCTGAATGGAGTCTTGTAAATGCTCCATAGAGCGATAAGCCCGGACCAGCCTCGGGAAAACCACAACACCTCTGTCAATGGTGTCAGATATGGAAAACCACCTTTGCCCAGTCTCCAAAACCAATATCCTAGCCACTACCTTCTGGCACAATCACATCATGTAGTCCCCGGAGACGTGACAGACTCTACTCATAGATTAGGAGGGATGGGTTGACAGAAAATGATTCTTTCACAGAGATCCAAGCCGCATGAGCATACGCTTTGTCAAGTCCTCCATAGGAAAGAAGTTCGGTGTCCATGGTGGCATAATTTTTTACCATCCAAATTGGCAGAACAGCCGCCAGGGAAAGTAGAAAGAGGTTTGCCTAAGGCCTACTAACCGGACATATTGGTACTCCCTGAGTTCTAAAATGGGTAACAGCTCCCCCCATCAAGGCACTAACTAGCGCAATCCCCGAGCCCAATGCTCTACAAACCAGTTCCACCAACTCTCAATGTCCAGGCCTACATTATTGAAATAGCGTGAGAAGAAGTTTGGCACCACCGACAAAGGATACACAGGTGGGACCACCATGCGGAGCCTCTCCGACAACCACATAAACAACATTACAGGGCTACCCCTCAGAAAGCCAGAACGACCTTCCCACCAGGCATCCAGACCATTCAAAGTCTCTGCCAGTATCACCGTCATAAGATTACGATGGTACGATATCCAGGAAATGATAGCCGCAAGTTGGGGGTCCACTAGCATTTCCCTAGTCACCAACAACACTTTTGAAATCAGTCCCAGAATAACAGCCCCAGCATAGCCGACATCACCCACATCCTGTGAATGCATGGATCGCAGCACCGTCGGAAGAGAAATCATTCCTCCTGCAACTAACAGCCTGGCTGTCGAAGGCGAGATATGAAGAAGTCCAACCAATAATTCCCTAAGAAGTGAGAAAACTCAAGCCAAGCCGTAGCAACACTCGAATTTATCCCCAGCATGGTAGAAAATTCCTCGTAGGTAGGAAAAATTTCATCTAACCCGAAGCGAAAGACGTGATCCTCGGGGGTACCAGAACTCAACTGCCTCCATTAGCATATTCCACTCAATGGGATGGTTACGCCACAAAGAGACTCGCCGTATGTGGAAGGTGTCATAATCAACATTGTACGAGCACATTTCCTCCAAGGCTTCGAGGTAGTTGGCAAACTCAATGCTATTAGGGAGAGACATCTTGCAAAGCAAAGAGAAGATAAGCAAGCAAGAATTTGAGAAAGAAAGGAAATGAAAGTGTGAGGAGAAAAACCCCATTCACACCCCTATTTATAATTAAAAACTCTCAAGCCAAGGCAAAAAACCTTGCAGAAATTGGAGTAAAACTTACCCCACCAAGTACCAAACAATTGAAGAAAGTACAATCAAAGCCTTGGATTGATTAGACTAGACTGATATGTCGATTGACAGGACATGGTTCATGCCGATCGGCAACCCCCTATTTTGGAAAAAATCTATTTTTCCTCTTTTGTCAAAATCAAAAAACTTAATAAAAATAGGTTTTATCTTAAGGGAGTTTCAAATTTCCTCACACTTTTACTTATCCCATTTAAAAAAAATCCTTCTCAAATCAACTTTCAAATTCTTTGTACGGTCTCAGCAGCAAAGTAAAAAGAGAATGTGAATTAATCACTTAAGCAAGAATTAATAAAAACTTCATCTTTATTTGCATATATTTTTTTGTGTTACATTGATGTCTTACAGGAAAAATAAAAAAACAAACCAACGGGACTCATCCCGAACCCTTTTTCTTTCACCCTCTCTTACCTACTCTTTCTCTCTTTTCTCTCTCTCTCTAAGAGCCTCCATCCCTACAATGCACCCTCTCGCCCCTATGGCGAGACGATGTGCTACCACTTCCAAAACTTGACCCTTCCCCAGACGAGGCAGACGACACCAGGCAAGAAGGGAATGGAATCGTATCCTTAATGTGGGCAGTCCCCGAAGATATCCAATCCCTTATATCCCTCAGCCAAGTGGTGGAGACCCGAATGTACTACAAAGGAAAACAAAAAAATCAAATCAGTCAAGTATTAAAGAAGAAGAAAGGAATCAAGAAATCAAAAGACAAAGAAACGCCAAGTGTACCGCAGGTTGAAGGACCTCCCCTGTCAAGCCTAACTCCTCCAGGTCCATCGCATTGGGACAATGTTGTAAACTCACCGACCCTCCATCAGCTAGCCGAATGTTGTAACCAGGGGAAAACAACTGTACAAAGGGAGCCTCTGAAGTCATCATCGCCGCTGACGTTGTCGCACCGCCCGCACTGTGGGAAGACCCCACATGCCAACTCGAACCCACGCGAGGAAGAGGAATCACATCATATATACTGGGACGCATAAACTAGCTCGACACAAAATCCATGTAATTGTACATCACCGTGGCGTCAGTATAAACTGAGTACGGCTCTCCCATCATCATCTCCACCCGAGCATCCTCTGATATCTCCCGCACTCGCCTCATGAACATAGGGGGCTTCGCCGGCGGCATCGTAACCTCATCCTCCACAATCTGTCGGACTACCCTCTCCCCTAGGTACTAAGAATAGACAAACTCATGCGCCAGAAAATATTGCATCTGCGTCTGTCCCCCAATCACCCCAGTGTGTTGAATGGCCATCCCCTAAGGATTAAAGGTCACCTGCAAATCTCCAGCAAGAGCAAAAGATCAATATCAATAAAATATCATCAAAGGAAAGGAACGTCTCAAGATAAAAGAAGGCTTACATGCTCACTCGTCAGGCCATTCAAGACCTGACGCACCGCCTTAAGAAAGATAGACTTCTTTGACTGCCGGTTGGACCTCCGCCATCGGTACGTCCGACAGAAGTCCCCAACAGAGTTATCCTTCAAAGCTATCAACTGGGTGTTTAACCCAATCACCTCATAGAACCACGTATGCAAAGGTTAAAGACCAACATTTAAGAAATCAAGAAAAAATGCATGAAGGAAAATGTGATTGCATAAAGGAAAAATGCCAAAAAATAAAAATAATACCTCCAGAAGACATGTGGCATCAGTAAAAGACTGTCGGCAACACCGACTGAATGCATTAAGAGAATAATAAAGGGTCGCCAAGGTCAGGCTCCCCCAATAATAAAGGCGGATGTTCGAGAACACCCTGAACAATGGCAAAAACCACAAGTGCATGACGTCACCACTCGCCGATACCAGAAAACCTCCCAACACAAGCAAAATAAACAAGAGGGTCGTCTAACACACCTGCTACCCGTCGCTCTCATCAATCCTCCTCCTCCTCCTCCTCAATAACAACTCCCTCAATAGAGACAAACAGAGATAATCCCCAGAGACCACCCTCTCCATATCACCTAAGGCCACCGTTACCGTCTTCGGCATCACCCTCAACGTCCTGTCCACCTCAATCTGAGCACCATAGCAATCCAACCCTAGCAATTGCTACACATCAATGGGAGTCACTGTCATCTCCCCAAATTCAAAATGGAATGTATGGGTAGTTTCCCGCTACCTCTCCCCCAAATCACACAAAATGGCCGTAGTACGAGGCATCTCATCCAGAGCTGACGCCAATCTCCCAAAGCCGAATGATGGCACCATCCAATGCAACCCAAATGGAAGATGATCCCAAACATCCTTAAGCCCCGTCGTCCCTCGGGCATGTATATTCGACATGGAGACGTCGGACTGTCCAAGAAATAAAGAAAATCATTTTCAAAATCTAAAAATAAAGAAATCTTTTCAACAAAAAGAGGAAAGGAATACCAAAGGTTATTCGATACTTACATAGCCACTAGGGTTCACCACCCTAGAAGAATGACGAAGAAAGGGGTGACATAGAATAATCCGATCATCCACCACCGGCTCAAATGCGTTAAAGGAGTTCTCGCTGCCCAGTGCAAGGGGCACCTTAGCCCTCCACTCCAACCCTGCCCAATCGTCGTCATTAAGACATGCCATATGAGTAGCGCTACTTGAAAACTCATCCATCTCATGACTTTGGAACATCGAAACGATTTGCAGAGGATAATTGTAAAAGAATGTAAGTTAAAAAATTGTGAAAAATGAGGAGAACCCGCCCCCTTTTTATAGAAGGCTAAGGGGCATGCCGATCGGCATCTCCCGGCTACCACCGATTGGAACTATCCTTCCACCTTCTCGAGGCACCTTAAAAGACCATTCCACTGCCGTTTGGCACCCCCCATCTATACCGATCGACAAGTAAAAAAAATACCAGAAAATACTGAAAAATTCTCGAAAAATTCCTAAAATCACCAGATTAATTTTAGGACCTTTTCACCAAGAAAAACATTTTTTCTACATCCCCAGTGGAATTCCAGAAAATAATCCTCCCCAACAATGTCTCCAAAGGACGCTCTAAAATTCCAAAATATTCCCCAACTCAAAATCCTCGGATCATTCCCGCTTCCCCAGCGGAACTTAAAACCAAATGCTTCCCCAAATCCCCAGAGAAATATAACACATCTCCACTGGAGTCCCCAAATTTCCTAAAGGAAAAATAAGCTCGCAGAATTGGCCTTAACCCGCAGAATTGGTCACCTTTATCTTACGCCCTTAGAATTAGCTTCGACCCGCAGAATCGGTCTTTTCTACCTATGACCTTAGTATTGGCTTTGACTTGAAGAATTGGTCACCCCTATCTTAAGCCCTCAGAATTGTCTTCGACTGGCAGGATTGGTTGTCTCTATCTTAAGCTCATGGAATTGGCTTCGGCCCTCAGAATTGGTCACTTCTACTTAAGCCCACAAAATTGGCTTCGATCGAAAAAAATGGTCACTTCTTAATAAGCCCGTAGAATTGGCTTCGACCCTCAGAATCGGTTTCTTCTACCTAAGCCCTCAGAATTGGCTTTGACCCATAGAATTTGTCACCCCTATCTTAAGCCTTAGAATTGGCTTCGACCCATAGAATTGGTCGTCTCTATCATAAGCCCGCAGAATTGCTTTGACCCTCAAAATAGATCGATTCTAAATAATCCCGAAGAATTGGTCACCTCAACTAAAGCCTTCATAATTGTCTTGAACTCTCAGAATCGGTCGCTTCTACATAAGCCGCATAATTGGTCCAACCCTCAAAATCGGTCGCTTTTACCTAAGCCCTCAGAATTAGCTTTAACCCGCTGAATTGGTCACCCCTATCTTAAGCCCTCAGAATTGGCTTTGACCCGCAGAATTGGTCATCTATATCTTAAGCCCATAGAATTGGCTTCAACCCTTAGAATTGGTCACTTCAACCTAAGCCCTCATAATTGGCTTCGACCCTTAGAATCGTTCTCTTCTACATCAGCTTGCAGAATTAGCTTCGACCCTCGGAATTGTTCGCTTCTACCTAAGCCCTCAAAATTGTCTTTGACCTGCATAATTGGTCACCCCTATCTTAAGCCCTCAGAATTGGCTTCGACCCATAGAATTGGTCATCTCTATCTTAAGCCCACAGAATTGGCTTTGACCCTCAGAATTGATCGCTTCTACTTAAGCCCTCAGAATTGGCTTCGACCAGTAGAATTGGTCACCTATACATAAGCCCACAGAATTATCTTCGACGTGTAGAATCAGTCACTTCTACCTAAGACCTTAGAATTGGATTTGACCTAAAAAATTGGTCACCCCTAAATAAGCCCGCAGAATTGGCTTCGACCCGCAGAATTGGTCACTCCTATATACGCCCGCTGAATTGACTTTGACCCTTAGAATTGATTGCTTCTACTGAAGACCTCAGAATTGGCTTCGAACCGCAGAATTGGTTACCCCTAAATAAGCCCGCAGAATTGGCTTCGGCCCTTCGAATTGGTCAACCCTAAATAAGCCCTCAGAATTGGCTTCGACTCTCAGAATCGGTCGCTTCTTAATAAGCCCGTAGAATTGGATTCGACCCTCTGAATTGGTCACCCTAAATCTCAGAATTGGCTTCGACTCTCAGAATCGGTCGCTTCTTAATAAGCACGTAGAATTGGATTTGATCCTCTGAATTGGTCACCCTAAATAAGCTCTCAGAATTGGCTTCGACCCGCAGAATCGCTCGCTTCTACTTAATCCCGCAGAATTGGCTTTGACCCGCAGAAATGGTCACCCCTATCTTAAGCCCTCATAATTGTCTTTGACCCTTAGAATTGGTCGCCCCTATCTTAAGCCCTCATAATTGGCTTTGACCAGTAGAATTGGTCACCTTTATCTTAAGCCCACAGAATTGGCTTTGACCCTCAGAATTGGTTGCTTCTACTTAAGCCCTTAGAATTGGCTTTAACCCGAAGAATTGGTCGGTATAATTTAGATCCTCAGAACTAATCCCGGCCTGTAAAATTGGTCGCCTCCTTACTCCTCACCTCCTCTAGGTCCTCATAATCATCCGCCCCAATAACACCATTAGGTCCTCAGCATCGACCTCAACCCTGTGAATCGGTCATCCTCATCCCTTAAGGCCACAGAATCGACCTCTATCATGTGGTATCTATTCGATGTCTATCACTTATTTCAGGATCACCCATCGAGGGTCTCTATATACACCATATTATAGGACCCCTTAGGTCCCTCCTTAGGTTCCTAGCATCTCCTCATCTCACTGTAAACCCTAGGTCGCGTTCCGAATACTGATCTAGAGCCCGCCCCTGTGCCCCGTTTGACCCCGATCAACTCTATTATTAGAGTAGAATCTCTTTGAATATTTGAAGGGCTCTAAATATACTTTCCAATGGTCCATCCCGTGCACGAATTGGCATAAAGGTTCTGACGAACGGACCATTTTGCTATAAAAGATCAATTCGAAGGCCACCGAAAACTCCTGGGCCCCGATTTGACCCCAATCAACTTCACCATTACATATAAAGCTCTTTAAATATCCAAAGGGAACTGAAAACCCTTTCCAACAGTCTGCCCCGTGCGCAAATCAGCATAACCATTCGTATGAATGATCAGTTTTCCCCCGAAAATTGGTCCGAAGTCCACCGGGCGCTCCCAAGTTTCATTTGACCAAATTCAACTCTTCATCTAAAATGACACTAAATGATTCTCCGAAAGGAACTAAATACCGTTTCTAATGGTTTTCCCCATGATTGATTCTGACCTACGGAACGGACGAACGATTCATTTTACTCTAAGAGGTCCTTGAGTGCTTCTGAGCTCCAGTTGACCAAGGTCAACCTTCCAAACTGAGCAAAACTCTTTGGAATGTTGAACTACATCTCCTAACCTTTTCAACGGTCCACCTCGTGCGCGATTCTGAGCTACCATGCGGACGAACGATCCGTTTGCGTTTGACAATCTCCTATCTAAAGGACCGACGTGCATTTTCGAGTGACATTTGACCCAAATTCAACTCTCGAACCCAGAAGTAGTCTAAGTACTCTTAAAGTTTTCTTAAATAACTTTATAACGGTATGCCCTGTGCATAATTCGGATCAATGGTTTGTATTCTATAGTCATTTTTCCAAGAAAATCTGCATGGGACTGCTAATTGGCAGGTCCTGATCCCTGCCAATCGGAACTGTGTCTGGGGGCACATGTCGATAGGCACCCATTGGGGTAGTCCGACCAGCACCCCCTAACCCTATAAATAGGGGCTATGACCGAACTCCAGGAAAACACAACAGATCCATCAGCATTAGTGATCTCAACAGCATTCCCTCGAAATCAGTGAAGTTCCTTATGTGAAGTTCCATCCAAGCTTACATTCCCATAATTTTGATACCCAATTTGGAAATATATCCTTCTCTCTCATCAACATTCATCAACATTCAAGGGAGTTCATCCAAGATCAAGGATCAAGCTTCAACGAAGGTCCAATTCCTTCCCTCTCTCTTTAAATTCCTTATTTTTGCATAATAAACATTACATTCATAATCTAATTCTTACTTTAGTTCAAACACATTAATAGCTACATTTTTATTAGTATATTTCACATACTTTATTTTCTACAAAAAATCTGAAAAATAAATAAAAGAGGGTTACACCCGTAAATTCCGAACGGAATTACCCATCAAACATTTTTCTAAAATCAAAACAACACATTTTCTACACACACACACACACACACACACACACACATAATAAAATTCCGTTCGGATCTATGGGATAAACCCCACCCATATCCTACATTCAAACTACGTGGACTTTGATGCCTTTATAGGCTACGTAGGCGTCCCGAATTAAAATTCAAGACTTGAGTCCAATTTTCCAATTTCCCGATTTCTTAAATTCTCTAATTTTCTAAAACCTCCCATTTTCATATTTAGATATATATCATACTTGGTTGCATTTCCTCCAACACATATTGTCATTTCCTAATAATGACCAATATCATGATGAGTGCATAAATCATACTTTTTACATATGATATTTTGGGAACATTCCTATGGATGACCTCACTTTACCTTGTCCATGGTATGAGTTGAATAAATCCGATCTTCATTATATAAACACACTCACACACTTCACGGGAATATAAAAAGGAAGATAATAACACGATCCCATGAGAGATCGAAAAGTCAGGATGGGTTCCTAACACCTTCCCATTTCGTAACTTTGCCCCCGGACCTTCGAACTATTGGTTTTGTATGCATCAGTTTGTCCTTGATGCCTCTCTCTCGAAGTGGAAACATTTCTTTTTACTATTTTGTGCAAAATAGGCGGGCGACTCTATCTCTTCACATTCACCCCCACACCGACGACGGTCTAAGCAACCTTCCCAAGAGGGGTGCGAGACTGCAGCACTGCCTTCCCGAGGGGAAGATGTATCTATCTCTATCTCTCTCTCCTCCTCCCAAGCGCCGACCCGGGATGGCCATAGAGGAGAAAATAGGCAAAAACATGGAAGTATACGTGGATGATATTCTTATAAAGAGCAAAAAATATCTATTCATATTGCCGGCCTCAGTCAGACTTTTAATCAACTTGAGAAGCACCAAATGTAATTAAACCCGACTAAATGCGTCTTTGGGGTATAGGAAGGAATATTCCTTGGGTATATAGTAAATCAGCAGGGAATCAAAGAAAACCCAGATAAGATTAAGACATTACTTGAGATGAAGTCCCTGACTTGCAAGAAGGATGTGCAAAGGTTAACCGTGCGAGTAGTAGCTCTGAGCAGGTTTGTATCCCAAACTACAGATAGGTGCTTACCATTTTTTAAAGTACTCGGAAAGACTTTTGAATGGAATGAAGAATGTGAGAAAGATTTTCTGGAGTTGAATAAGTATTTGGGGTCACCTCCACTGCTCTCCCGACTAATTATGGGGGGAAAATTGTACCTGTACTTAGCTATTTCTGAATCAGCCATGAGCTCTGCTTTGATCAGAGAGGAGAATGGAGTTCAAAAGTGTAACACCCCATACTTTTATGGATATTTAAATTACATAAGTGAGTGTAATTTAATAATTTGAGAATTTAAGTGACGGACTAATACTGATGTGCGCTATATTTATTTACAAGAATAATTAAATGAAGTTGGATTATTTCATGTCATGTCACAGCTGGGAAAAGCGACAAGCAATAAAATTTTAATTGGAAAGTACGTGCAATGTTGTATTAGACTTAAAAGTTGAATTTTTGATAAGTGACTCAGATGGAGATTCTGAGTGCACGGTTGGTCTCAAAAGGGCTTAGATAGTCAAAATAGAGTATCCGGGCGTAGTGTTTGTGTTTCAGGTACTTTTTGGATTTGTAGGGACTCGAATTTGTGTATACGAGCAATTTTGGGTTTAATAAGAGGGATAACCCTTATTTCTCTCTTATAAGGCTACGGGAGAAAGAGAGAAAGGAAAGAAAGAGAGAAGAAGATAAATGAAGGGAAAAAAGGAGAAAAAAGAGAGATCGGGCCAAGCTCTGGCGGATTTTGACATGATGTCGTCGAATTTATCCAACGAGGCAAGTGTTTAACTTGATTTAATTATATTGTGTGTTATAATTCATATTATGATTCATGAAGAAAATATGAATTTTGGGGTTTGGGATTCTTACATAAAATGGATTGTTTTGGAAATTGATTTCATAGAAAATTGATGTGTTAATGATACTATATGGAATCTAAGCTTGAATCCAAGATTGATGGTGAAAATTTGATTAAAATGGGAAGAAATGAAAGTTAGGGTTAATTATAAATCCCAAATTAATTGTTTTTATGGGTATATTATAGTGTGTAGATGTTATGTTGATGATGGGTGATGTTAGAAACCATAGAAAGGGAGTTAAATGGGTGTTGGTTTGATAATTGGAGAAGATGAAGATGTTGAACCCATGTTGGATGTTTAGCAGGGGAGAATCTATTCTCCCTATGGCTGGATCGATTCGGTTAACAAAATTAGCCTAGATCATGAAGTTAGATCTTTTCGATACGGTCGCGTGGGCGCCGATCGCGTATTTTTCTGATTTTTTTGAATTAGTAATGATTTTATTACGGAAGGGTGTTTGAGACAAAAATATTTGGTGGGAAATCAAATCTGAATTATTTTGGGATGTCTGTGGATGAATAAAGGATTTTGGGAAATATTAAGGAACATTATATAACCTTGGGTTATAAGGGAATAAATTGGGGTTGCAAATTCTTGGAGTGTTTAGGATGAACGACATCCCAAAAACATATGTAAAAAATTTGTGGACAAATCTGAATGTGTAAGTAGGATGGAATTGGAATACGAGCTAGTTGTGATAAGATTAAGATTCAAAAATAAAAGGATGTGATATTTATATTGTAAGTAAGTGAATACTTACGGAATTAAATAAGTTGTGTGTATACTTATAAAATGGTATAAATTGATATATTCGGGATTTATTAGGCTAATGCCACGAGAGATAGGCATGGATGGCCAGATTTGATGTGATATATATATACACACACACACATACGGGTATAGAGATAGTATATATATGATATTTTTATAAATATATCTGTTGTGAATGGTATATTTATATGAAGCAAACCCTTCTAGTGCTATCACGAGAAGTTGCGTGATGTGGGTGAGACCCCTGGCTTGAGGTACAGGTTGCATATAGTCCCCACGTCATAGTAGTCCATTATTTATATGGTGGGATTTTTATTCTGGGTGAGATGTGGTGGGTATGTTTAGTCTCACTTTCAGGTTTGAAACTATGATCGCTTCCCATACGTTGTGAATTGGGTTTTTACCAAGTCGGCATGAGAGTCCGACCACTGGTACCTAGGATGATAATGTGAGTGATTTCCTGAAAGATGATAGCATTGTCGAGATTCCATCCTTTGATTTATAGCTCCGAGGGATGGTTATTATACTTATATAGTGTGTGATATATAAGTATGGATATACTGGATGTGTATAGTATATATATATATATATAGTCCTGCTCTTATGCGGACTAGTACGCATTTTAAGAATGCGGATCGGACATGTGTCACCTGACGGTGAGCCCAAAAAAGAGAGAAAATATGCATATAATTTAGGCGATAATTTCTAGGCACGCCGTTAGGTGACACATGTCCGGTCCGCATTCTTAAAATGCAGACTAGTCCGTACAAGAGCATATATATATGAAGATGTGAAAAGATATATGTATATAGACAAAAATGAAGAATAAAGTGAGAAAAAAATGGTTTTCATCCGGGAAAATAAAATCCGGAATAAAATGTAACATACATATATAATGATGAGAATATTATATACGAGACTAATAATGATAAGATGAGAATCATGTATTATAACTAGTGAGAGTTATTAATAATGAATGGATAAATTATAAGTGAAAATTTATATTAAATAAGCTAGGTGTAAAAGCTTAGGATATTATATACGCTTGTTATGAGATAGCGTATGGGAAGTTGGATATATTGGATATGCTGGTTAGGCTGGGTAGCGTAACTAGGATGCTTAAAATACAGGTGTTAGGTGTACACTGTTAGATGAGAGGTGAGGGGTATCTCATGGGAGTGTGACATCAGTTTAAATATGGAGAATATCATATTTTAAATATTAAAATATTTTAAACACTTGCTAAAATAAAATTTTCAAACCTCAGGACTTGACCTGCTTATATATATATATATATATATATTCTTTAAAACCCTTTTTAGGTGTCCAGACACAGGGACGCCTGGATGACATATTCTTTCGAGTCAGACGTTACTATAGCAGCTGTGGATGCTCTCTATTTTCTTTCCAGCATTTCATTCGATATGGTTGTATGAATGTCTTACCGAGAGTTATCGGCTATTGTTTATTTAATTCAATTAATGTGAGTCTTAATGGTGTGGATTAATTTTATTGTGCATTTAAGTAAAAAGATTAAAAAGTTTAAAAATTTGACGCCAGGCCTAATAGGTTATTAGTAATTAAATGTTTTTTGACACGTGATGCTTAGAATGAAACCAAATGAGACTCCTGTTTAATGTGATATAGGATTGATCACCCGGTATTTAATTAGGCGGGGTGTTACAAAAAGCTTGTTTACTACACTGGTAAATCTTTTCGAGGAGAAAAAATCAGGTACCCTCGCCTAAAATTTTCTGCACTAGCATTGATTGAAGCATCTAGACACATGAAGCCCTATTTTCAAGCCCATGTGATAGTAGTATACTCCGATATGCCACTAAGGCATGCTTTACACAAGCCAGAGAAGTCTGGAAGATTAATGTATTGGGCAGTGGAATTGGGGGAGTATGATATTATTTATGAACCAAGGTCTTCTATAAAAGGTCAAGAAGTAGTAGATTTCATAGATGAATTGACTTACCCCGAGGTTCCCGAGCAACAAAATCAATAGCCTGAGCACGGATTGGGAGAAAATAAACTCAAAGAGGTTGTTGAGAGTCAAGCTCCCGAGGAACTTTTACCAGAAGAGGTTGTCGCCTACCTACCATATTCCTCTTCCTGGACAAAGGAGATGTCACAGAAGTGTGAGGAAGCAAGGAGAAAAACATTCCAATATGGGATTTTGACAGACCAAGCATTTGACGACGATCTCCCAATATGGAACTTGTATGTTCATGGGTCATCTTATGCAACAGGCAGTGGAGCAGGTATAATACTTAACAATCCTAATAATATTGATATTGAATAAGCTCTCCAATTTCAATTCCAAGCCTCAAATAACAAAGCAGAATATGAAGCTCTCATTATGGGCTTAAGTCTAACCCAATCACTGAATGTCGAGCAAGTTGTGGCACATATTGATTCCCAATTAGTAGTGAATCAAATCTTGAGGTTGTATGGATCTAAAGGCGAATTCATAGTTAAATATTTATTTAAAGCAATGGAGGTCATAGAAAAATTTTCAGTTGTTCAGATGAATATAATTCCAAGAGTGGAGATGCTCTTGCTCGGCTAGCTTCAGCTACCAGAGTTGAAGTCCGACGAACTATTTCTATTGATATTTTGGCTAATAGGAGTATAGATGAGGATTTGATGATCAATTTTATCGCTGTGGACATGGGGCCATCTAGGATGGATCCCATTAGAGCATACATTGAAGAAGGAGCTTTGCCAGCAGACAAATATGTGCTAGACAAAGGAGTTTTGTATAAGAGAGGATTGGCAATCAATTTCCAGCATTACTTTCATCCATCAGAGGTTACAACCCTAATTTAAGAAGTACATGAAGGATCATGTAGAGATCACATAGTAGGAAGAACACTTATGCAATGAATCAATGCACAATAATACTACTGGCCAACTATGCAAGCAAATTATGCAAATTTTGCTAAAAAGTGTGAAAAATGCTAAAGGTATTCTAGAATTCAAGACTCCACAGGTTACTCTAACACCCATCACTTCACCTTGGCCATTTTCCATGTGGGTAATATACTTGGTTGGGCCATTTCCAACCACCCGAGGAAGATTTAAGTACTTGGTTATTGCAGTGGACTAATTTACAAAATGGGTTAAGGCAGAGCCACTGATAGACATGCCTTATGAGAAGGTCTACCAATTCATTTGGAAGAACATCATTTACAGATATGGGTTGCCTTATGCCTTCATTACCGACCATGGAACGCAGTTTGACAACGAAGAATTCGCAGCTCATTATGCTCAATCCAACATCCCAAAATTACACTTTGCTCATGGACACCCTCAAAGTAATGGGCAAACTGAAGTTACGAACATGACTCTGCTAAATGGGTTGAAGAAAAGGCTTGATGACGCAAAGGAAAACTGGATCGATGAGCTACACTCTATTTTGTGGGAATACCGAACAACCCCGAGGACTGCAACTGGAGAATCCCCATATATGCCAGCATTTGGGACTGAAGGAGTCATACCTGTTGAGTTGAGTCTTCCATCCTATAGAGTTTTAAATTTTAACTCTCATGCGTGTGATCTAATGTGAAGGTTGGATTTGGATATGCTTGAAGAAGTGAGAGAAGACGTTGCTCTGAGAAATGCATCTTACCAATAGTGAACATCTCGGTTTTATAATAAAAGTATGAAGCCGACCAAGTTAAAAGAAGGAGATTATGTGCTGAAGAAGGTTCTCCAGAAAAATAATAAACTTGAGGCAAATTGGCATGGGCCCTATCATGCTTTTGCAGTCATTCGACCTGGAACTTACAGGATTGAGACTTTGGAGGGAGAAGAATTCAAAAATCCATAGCACGCTGAGCAACTTAGAAAATATTACCAGTAATGTAATCAAGTGTACTCAGTTCAATATCAATTTCTGTATCAATAAAATGATCTTTCCTCTAATTTTTGTTTTTCCAAAATTCTTAGGAGTATTAGTGCTATGCACTACCTATACGGCATAAGCAATAAGTTACTACACAAGCAAACCTTGATCGAGATCATACCAAATAGGTTATTACGACCTCAAGATGGTCAACACGTATAAGGATAAAATAAGATCTTTATCCTACTGTGCAAAGTGCAGGAAGAACGTTGCGAAGATTCATCAAGAGGAATGTAGGCACATATTCAACATATGCCTGGTCAAACCATTGGTAACTAATATAGAAAACCTAAGTACGTAGGTATGTTAGTAAAACCTTTGGAGATGCATGGGTAACTAGCTCCAAATTTAGATTCTAATATAAGTATGCTAGTAGAACCTATGTATTCATTGGTAATTGATACTAAATTAAGATTTTAATCTAAGTGTGTCAATATAACTAATGAAAAAGAAGAAATCATTCACATCAAGAAAACAATCACATTCAGAGATCAACAAGATAAGTTAATCAAATGATTTTTCATTCCTTTGAATAATGATTGCATAACTGTGTTTACAAAAGAAATACAAGACATTATTCTAAAGGACATTTCCCTTTAACCTTGGAAATGGGATCCATGCCAGCTGGAGGATTATCTAAAATATAAGGAGAATTGATCAAATTAAAGTCTTGAAGCATTCTCATATTTCTGCTGCTTAGCCGATCTAGCAGATGAGAAGGTATGATGATTTTCAGCTCGTTATGTAGCCCATAGTCTCCTGATATTTAGAAATGAGGGCTTGGGGAATTGTGTTGACAGGAATCTAGTTAACATCCAGTCTAAAGAAGGGATCTTCAAGGTCTAACAACCCAGGATCATACCATTTCTAGAAGGGATTATTTTATTCAACTTTCAACATTGTTAGACAGTTGGTCCAACCCCATTTGTAGCCTTCATTCTGGGCCTGTTTAAACCTAGCATCAAAATTCCCCAAAGCTTCATTATACCCCTTAATCCAGATCTCTCTACGTTGCTTACGAAACTGGAAGGTCAGCCTCTTAACTTGATAATGCAATTTCTTCAGCACTCCATCCTTAACTTGCAGCTGAGAAGACTGAGTGGAAAGTTTCTTATATTGAGTTTAAATCTTCAGGGACATCTCAATAAGGGATTGGATTTTGACCTTCAACTGGGTAGCTTGGTTAGAAAGAGTTTGTTGAGTCATAGCCTCATTTGTTGTTCCTTGGCCAGGTCTAATTCTTCCTCGGGAAGAAGATGCAGACTTAGTCTTTTTAAGTGGCTCCAATTCTTCTATTAACCTGGTATTTTCAACTTCCAAGAAAAAATTACCTTCGCCGGTAGTACAAACAACAGTAAAACAAGACTTCAAGGCATTTAGCTCATCTCTTAAATTATTGTTCTCCTCCTCCAACATCTTGGCAATGGCTCTGGCTTCCTCTACTTCATGATTGAGAAAAAAAATCTTATCTTCAAAAATGAGAAACAAATTTTTCCAACTTCTGTTCAAAGCCCCAACCTTCACTCAAGGCCTTGTACTTATTCTCATAGTGAACATGCAAAAGATCCTTAACCTCCTTATGGTCCTCCTGCAGATCTTCAATCATTTTTTAGTAGGAAACATTATTGGCCACTGCACGATCAATAAGGCATTTCAGCTGAAGATAGGCTTCATTGGCTTGCTCAGACACACCTTCCCCGAGAAACTTCAGTAAATCTTCCTCGATCAGAGATAAATGACCAACCTTGAAAAGTTCTTTGCATATCTTGAGTAGCTCAGAATCAGATGAGGATAAGTGTTCTAGTTTATCCATGAATTATTAAAAGAAAGAAGAATATACAATCAATAATAGAGTATAAAGTATGGAGAAAAGACAAGCAAAAGAAGAAGAAAATTTCTTTTCATTGATAAATTATCAAGTACAAAGACATCAACAAAAAGTAAAGAAAAATTATAAGTGCAGAAGAAAATAAAAACAAAATCTACTCAGACAGATCTACACCTTCTTTGTGTTTGGCATAGGCGCAGCAGAAGTAGAAGTAGAAGCAGGCAGAGATGGATGGTAATCAGATAGAGGAGAAAAAGAATCAACATCTTGGTATTGATCGGTAGAATCCAACATCAACAGGGATTCACTTGAACCCCCATCATCTTTAATCTTCGCATTTATATTAGGAGGACATCCTGGATCATGTTTGAGGAAGAGTTCAGAATCTTAAGGGGTGTCGACCTCCATCAAGGCTGCCGACCAACCATCCTTGAGCATTTCTTCTTCACAAATTCAATTTGCAAATAAGCAGCCCCAATGGCTTTTTCCCATCCCTTATTGAAGCCAACCTCCCTCGCCTTAGCTCTTTTGGCCCTCTCAGCAATTAATAGAGCCTTCTCAGTGTCCAAATCCTTCTGCAACTCGGTGATCTTAGCTTTTTCAGCATCTAAATCTTTCTGCAGATCTGCAACCTGGACCCGAGAAACCACTACGTCGTCTTCTTCAACTTTTATTTTTTCCTCCCATTTCTTCTGCTCATTGGCCAGGTCTTATTGGGAGTCAAGCACTGACTTCTAAAGCTCATCAAAAGCTTCTTCAGCCTCTTGTGAAGAAGGACAAAAAGCATCACCCTTCTCCAACATGATGTTGAAGCCAATAAGAAAATGAAAAAAGAAAACTAGGCAAGTTGTCATAAAAATATCAAACAAAGAGATTAAGAAGGCAAAAGAAATTACCAGATCTAGGCTTTGAGCAACCCTTTCATATTTTTTTGATCGGGGCAGTACAACTGCAGCACCCCTATGGTCCGGCGAAGTACCAGGCTTTATTAATTGTCTGGCCAAACCAGGGCCAAGAGCCACTGGTGAGCCAAAAATAGATAAATTAACAAACTCTTGTTGATCGGTGTTAACTGAAGACCCTTCTGCCAACCTAGAAGAGAGTCATTTTTTTAGCCTCTTAAGCTAACCTTCATCATCTTTCTCAATAGGAAGCTTCTTCCCAACATCCACCTTATTAGATGGGGGCTTCTTCCCAAGGTCCTCCTTATTGGATGGGGGCTTCTTCCCAATATACTTTTTTATTTTTGGCTCCATCAGCAGCTTATTTGAAGGAGCCAGTAGCAGCAGTGTCACCCAAAATATTGGGAAACTTCCTTTTCCCCATGGCAGTAGTAAGAGATAGGTCTGAATCTAAAGAAGAATAAATAGTATTAGGTTCACCACTGCCAAATGTAGTGGTAGAGGATGTGTAGATGGGGTCTTGGTCAAGGTTGATTAAAGGAGAGGGTGCAGCTACAATTGGGCGAGCAACAAAGGAGGTGATGGTGTTCCTATACTACAACAAGTATAACGATGTCTAGTATGCTCTTCCCCAACTTTCTGATGAATGCCCCAGATGAACTTCAACTCTCTGAGGTTGATTTCACTCTCCTTGGGACACTTTCTCTTTCGGTCAATTTTAATTAAAAGTCAACAAAGTATACATCAATATTAGCAGTTAGCATAATATGCAAATAAAGACAAGCAAACAAATGCAACCTATCCCATTGCCACTTGATGGTCAGTTAGGCCCTGGTACTCAGCATTCTAAGTCAAAGAAGTATGTTGCCAATTTTTAACAACTACTCCATGTTCGAAGTAATCTCTATTGGAGAGAGGAAGGTTAACTGCTAATGCTTTATTCACAGCCCTAGTTTTCAAAGAGAAAGTGGTATCACTAGTTACCCCTTATTATAGCAGAACATAATTTTTGGGATCCCTATATGAGTCCCATGGAGTTGGTTTAATCTATATACTCAATTCACTACTCTTAAGGTATTGGGGGCTACTCTAGCTGGGACGATATCAAAATACTGGAAAAATTCAAAACAAAATGGTTTGTGGGAAACGTAAACTCACATACAACAATAAAAATGGAGGGAAACCAGTGACCCTCGGCTAATGAAAAAAGATCAGCGATCAAATGGGGATGTTCTAGATCTACCCATGAAGGAATATTCCATTCATTTATGAATTCATCAAGATAAGTAACGGGATAAACCATGATAGATGAAGAAGAAAAAGAGAAAGGAAAAATATCCGTATAGAATTTAAGGATTTAGCCAGAACTGAAGAACATAGAGCGATCGCACAAGAGAGAGAGAGAGCTTGAAGACACAACGGCAGAAAAACTCAAAAAGTTTGAGGTAAGAGACGATTGAGGCTTTTCTCGCCTTTATAGGTTACCTCAAAAATTGGAAAGTTAATGGTTAAAAGGAGACCTCGATTGAACTGTTGGCGGCTAAAGACAAAAAATATATATTTACCCAAAAACGATTCGTTAATGTTGTGGATAATTACAAAAATTCCATCCACATTATGCGCCGATAGTTAAATTCATTAAATTTATAAGTATGGGAAGTCGGTGACCGACCAAGCCTCAAAATTGTTGCCCGAGAAACTTTAAGAGATAAATGTTCCATACTATTGTAAAAACCTCAAGCGTGACAATGGGGGATTCTGTTGATACCAAAAATTATCCTGCTATGTGGACCAATCATGTATGAACATGTGTCATCCATCTTGGAATTAATCCAAGTCAGCGAGGGTGAATCACCAACCAACTGAAGGAATGACGACCAACAGGTTAAAGAAGTCCGACCAACACCAGGAAGAGCGACAAATAATGACAGTAAATCGCCAATAGTTGTATACATTATTAACATTGTACATATGTAAATTCTTAAATTATAAAGGCATTCCATCCTTTAATATTCCAACTTTTGTATACCCTCAAAGGGCTATAAATTCATTGTAAACCCTACATCCAAGGGACATGAACAACGAGACAAGGGGAACTTGAACAAAGCAATACACAACAATGGACGTAAGACGTTATTTAACTGAACCACTTTAAAAATCCTTTATCTCTTTACACTTTTATCTGTGATCAATTAATTAGGGCAGTCTAGTTTTTTTCATCAACAATGTTTATGTGTATAATTATAATTCTAAAGGAAACGTTGTACACACACATAAATTAATAATTATTCAACAAATAAACATTCTAAAGGAAACGTAGTACACACACATAAATGTTTTTGTTACAAATATTGATAGCTTAGTCGGGATGACTTGTGGGACATGCAAAAGGTTCGATTTTACCTTAAAAGAGTGGGTTGTAAGTCCAATGGGTTCGTATTGGACTTGGGATAAATTTTGAACTATTTGAATATAGTTTTGGGGTTAATGGGTCAAGGACCATATAGAGGCTAAACCTAATTTCTTGGTTAGCATTATAAAAATAGGTTTTAGGTTAACCTAAATCATTGTTAAACACTTGAGAAAGTAAATCCTAGAGAGAGAAGATGGGGCTACGTAGAGAAGAAGAAAATGGGACAATTGGGATTTGGAAAAGAGGGTATTGGGGAATTTGCAATTAGAATTACTTGAAGTTGGAGGCAAATTTACTTTGTATTTAAATATTACTATTTTTGGTGTTAGAATATAATTATGTATTGGAATCTAAAGATCATTGTTAGACAATTAAAATTACTAATTTCGAATTTTACTTATTAATTAAATTGTGTTACTATTCATGTTCATTGCATATTATGAATCATTTAAATCCTTGGGAAATTGGAGTACAATTGATGTTAAGTTATTAGAACTAGAACATACTTATTTAATTAATAAAAAACCCTTTAATTTTTTTACGAATTAATCAAATTCTTCTTTGAATTTTTTAGAAGTGATAAGCTAGGGTTTTTATTATGATTTAGGAATTTAAGTCTTTAAATAATGTTAGAATTGATTATAATCATTAAAGAATTGTTAGTATAGGTGTTAGACTAATTATACCTAAAAGAAATAGGGTTTGGGGATGTTTAGGAGCTTCAAAAGAGAATTTGAGGGTTATCAATGGCGAACTTTATTTCTGGGAAGAAGAAAATTTTGGAAAATCTTGTTCGAACGATATTTGGGAGACTTTTGAACGACCATTGTAGTTTCATTCAAATAACATTTGGGATTCATTCAAAAGAACCGCTTATTCTCGTTCGAATGAGTAGTTTGAACGATATTTAATATGTTGGAATTCTAATGTCTGAATAAAAGAGTTTAATTAAAATAACTAATTTGGAATTTAGTCTAATAATTTGTAGATGCTTAGATTTACTTATCTTGGTTTCTACGTACCAAACCTATGTGTGATTAATCGTGCGATGCATGCTAGATGGGCTTTACACTGGATCGTGCAATGGGTTCCACTTTGGTATCTTGTTAGATAGAGTTGAGCTTTACTATGGACTATACAACGGGCGCCACTTCATTATCCTAGTAGAAAGATGTGGGGTGTACCCTAGACTATGTGACGAGTGCCACTTCGGTATCCTGAAAGATAGATACAAGATTTTCGTTGGACCGTGAGATGGTGACCACTTCGGTACCTCGATAATAAATTATAAAGTACTCAATAGAAATTATATTTATGTGGATATAAATATAAAGAGTGCTATCCCTGATTAGATATATGTACTTTAGATATGTAGATTACCTCAGTATGGAACCATTCATGATATTCAATGGAGATGAATAATATGTAATCATGGGATTTACTTGGGTCTGGGAGCAGGCGTATGTGATATCTAGGGTTGTTGGGTTGGGATAACTTAAAAGCAACAAAAAGATGAAAGAAAGATTTACAATTATATCGTAGCCCAAACTCAGTTATATTCTTATGCATTGTGACTTGTTGTTAATGTGTGTGTTAATTTTAGTTTTCAGTACATAGGTTATCGGTGCAGCCTTACCCATAATTTAGTTATACTCTCATTCGAGTTACTGTTCAAATAGGATGTAGGTGTCGATCCTGCGTGCTCAATATCTTATTCCTATTTCTTTATCAATCATTCGGATCTATGTATTTATTCGTATTACTATCTCTGTTGGCATGCATTTAATTACGAGGCAATGCAGTTATGCAATCATGTTAATACTGTTGGTGGTTTGGTATCAGAGTTTATGTGGTTCACCTGTATTTGGATTCATTAATTTACATTATGCATTTAGTTTTATTTCCAATTATGCTTAATATGATAACAATTTTTTTAGACTCCTATTTTATTTACTTTAGACCTGATCAATCTAGTTTAGATTTTATGGGGTGTTACAGTTATTATATGAGCATTCTAGGTTCTAGTGTCATAGGGATCTTGAGTGCATCCATCCCTTTCTGCATAGCATTATTTGATACTTTAAAGCTTGTTATTTAGATCTTATACACTCTAGTATACATTATGTTTACTATCTTGCATATGTTGAACATAAGAATACAAGGAGTACAACTGCAATAGGCCATAAGTGTCGAATCAGAGGTCACGACACCCCAATAGCAGAAGAAACCCAACCACCTCCACCACCACAGAAATAACATGCACTTGTTATTCCATAGGCCGACTCAGTCGCTATCATCTCACAAACTGTAGTTGCGACTATGATAGCTATGCAGGAACAACAACCACTAACACATCCACCTCGTGTAGCTACACCTATGCCTGCTCAACTTCATGGGAGAAACTTACTAGGGATTTTAAGAAGATATAACCATGAGATTTCTCTAGGTATACAGACCCCATTGTTGCACTATAGTGGAGGCTTGACATTGAACACCATATATGCCTATTAGAGTGTACTAACATTCAAAAGAAAAAGTTAGCCATTTCTAAACTCGTAGGCAACTCTTTCCAACGGTGGGAGTCTATTACCACTCTAGAGGATTGGTCTCCGTTGACCATTTCATAGTTTTGGGAGAAGTTGAGGGGAAATACTTCCCTCCATCATAGTAAGAAGCTTTGAGGGAGAAGTTTAATCGATTGAAGCAAGACGACCATAGAGTGGTGGAGTATGAGAAAGAATTAACTGGACTTGTGTACTTTGCCCCAGAGATTAGAGATTCGGAGTCAAAGAAGGTATACCGATTTGTGACAGTCCTGACACCATGGATGAGTCACATACTGATGGGAAATCCAACATACACTTATTACACTCAAATAGTGGATGTCACACTCTGGTATTGTCATGACTTCAGTGAATTCCAAAGGGAGATAGAAAGATAAAGGGGGAATGACCAAGGGCCAAAAGCAGTTGAGTCGTCCAGGGGACAGGGAGGCTCATAGTTCCAACAAGGATAGATTTAGGGGGAGAATCCCCTGAAGATAATTAAAGGATGAGATGATTTTTGCCTCCGGGCCAGCAAGGGGTAGGGCTAGGGTCAATATGGCCCACAGGGCCAGAGCAGATATGGCCAACAAGGCCATAGTCAAAGACATTAGGACAGACACCATGGGCAGGGAAAACATAGTCAATGCCCAGATCGTTTTATCAAAGGACAATGTTATAATTACGGCGAAGTGGGCCATTCTTTTTGTAATTTCCTTAAGGGCAACCGGGTAAGTCAGGGCCACCCACAAACAGGGGCCGCATCAAGATCTTCTAGCTCAACTTCAGTACTTGAGCCTACCACTAGTTCCTACTTTACCTAAGGCATAGGGATGCCCACAACTTCATTACAGACGTGTCTACAATTTCCATCAGGAAAACCAACCAGCTCAGCCTTAGGTGATTGAGGGTATTTTTTGTATTTATGGTAACTATGCATGGGTTCGTTCTCATAAGCGTTTATGAGTATTACTTTTTCATCCACATCAGGACTAGTAGATATAGCTAAGGATGTGTCTTGACATGTAGATACCCCAGTAGGTAGGGGTGTTGCCTTACGCCATATTTGTAGAGGCATGGCGGTTGAGATCAGTCAAATATGTTCTTTTGTCAAATTTTTACTATTAGATATGTCGACTTATGATGTTATATTGGGCATGGATTGGTTAGCTCAGTATCATGCATAGATAGATTACAGCGGAAAGGTGATTACGTTTTCTATTCCCGGCCTCGAGATGTTCATAGTTATGATACCTAGGTTCTTGAAGGGGGGGGGGGGGGCTAGCACACACCTATATTATATAGACGTGACCTCAACCTAGGAGGTCACCATGCCATTAGATTCGATAAATATTGTCCAGGAATTTACGATTATATTTTATGAGGTGCCAGGATTATGGAGGTATCGTTTTGTATAGACTTAGCACTGGGCACAGGCTCATCGCGAGGTCACGTTACAGAATGATCCATTAGATATGAAGGAGTTATAGAAACAAACTCAGCAATCATTGAGTCAGGGGTTTATACACAGAAGTACGTCTTCATGGGGAGCCCTAATGTTGATTGTGAAGATAAAATATGGCTCACTTCGGCTATGTGTGGATTATAGGGAGCTGAATAAGGTCATGATACAAAATAAATATCCATGTCCACATATTGATGATATGTTTGATCACTTAAGGGGTGTGTAATTATTTTTAAAGATTGACTTGTGCTCGAATTACCATCAACTATGTATTGGGGAGGAATATGTCCCGAAGATAACTTTTCTGATGCGATATAAATCATATAAGTTTCGAGTTATGCCATTTGGGTTGACCAACGAGCTAACAGTGTTCATGGACTTGATGAATCGGGTGTTTCGACCATTTATGGATAAGTTTGTCATTGTTTTAATTGATGATATCTTGATTTACTCTCTGTCAAAAGACGAACATGAAGATCATTTTATGTTGGTTTTGTAGAAACTATACAAACAAAAGTTGTACACTAAGTTCTCTAAGTGTGGATTTTGGCTACGAGAGGTACAGTTCTTGGTCCATGTTTTATCCACAACTGAGATTTTGGTGGATCCTAGCAAAGTATCTACAATGGTAAAGTGGTGACAACCCATGATGCCTACGGAGGTCAGGAGTTTCTTGGGTTTGGTGGGGGTAATAAAGGAGCTTCGTTTGGGGGTTCTCCAAGATTGTTGGGCCACTGACTCACCTCACACATAAGGGAGTACCATTTGTTTGGAGTGCAAACTTCTAGAGATATTTTGAGGAGCTCAAAGAGAAGCTCACTACCGCTCCTTTAGTTGCATTACCACAATTCGACGTTGTAACAATCGCACTTCCGAACCAGGTTAATTAATAACATTAATCACCTACATTCCCTAATTTACCGCTCATAGAATATGCAAATTCAAAAACATCCTAATAAAGATAAAACTACTTAACAAAACCTATAATTTTACTATATTACTAAAGTACCCCTTAAAGTTTTAAAATTATCAAAATAGCCCCTGAAATTTTCAAACAAACATAACTTGACCTATACTTAACCCTATACCCAAAATTTATATCAAATCAAACCTCTAGACTTTAACTAACTATAAATTATAGTTCCATCCCCTATAGTTCCCTGAAATGATAGAAATTCCCCTAACTTACAAAAATACCATATTTTGAGCCAAATAACTATATACACTTCCAACTAAGGACTAAAAAATAAAAAAACTAATATTTTCACATTGCCCCCTCACCACATCAGCTTCCACAAGGGCACTAGAGTTCTAAAAACATGGATAAACAATGAATTCATGTGAGTAACAAGTTCCCACCATTTTATCTTCTTAAACTTAGGAAGAATCCACCTCCCAAATGCTCTGATACATTCCCCCCTTCATCCCCTATAAATTCCCCACAATCATAAGCAAGCCTGCCCAAAGTTCAAAATTTACCCTCTAAACTGGTATTATGTTATATTATGTACTAAACCCCACTCTTTCAATTCCAATGTTTTATTTGTTAATATTATACTCATATCAATCAAAACATTAGAGCTTTTACATACAAATTACATTTATTCGATGAAACTGGAATAACCTCCATCAAAGCTTGAGCTTCAATGGTGGAATTTGATTCCTTGCCTTTGAAATGGTTTCAGATTGAGTAAACGGCTCCTTATGAACTCAGGAGCTCTAATGCAATGATCGTTTTCAAAAAAATCATAAGTTTTGAGCTCCAATTGCTCCAAAGTGTTTTCTATTTAAGAAAAACAAAAACCTTAAATTCTCCACAACCATACCACCTCAATACTTCAAAACAAATTTAAATTATTCCTTAGGATAGTAAAAAACAACCATGTTCAAAAAAACCTCTGCCATATTCAGTAGAGCTTCGAAAGTTCAGTCAAATTTTTTGAATAACACGTAGTTTTGCAACTTGATGAATACTGAACCTCAAGCCACAAAACTTATATTTTTTGGATTCCTTATGAAAAATTAGGTTGGACTAGTTTAGGAATCATCTCAAATGGTTTCATAAATCAGGCGTTATTTCAGGTCAAAGTTTTCAAAACCCTTAGTCAACTTTCTAAAAGTTGAAGATGAAATTTTCAACCACATCCATTAACCAAACGTGTGAGGGTGCGTGGCCAATCAAAACATTCTAATTTTTTTCCAATATTTTTATCTTATTTTTTTGGTGGGTAAGACTGCGTTTGGTCAAGCCCGACTAGAATTATGTTAAAATTAAGGGTTTACAACTTGACCCCTCCTATCTTTTTCAAGTTATGAATTTTAACCCCAACTTTTTCAACAAATACTCTGATTAATTTTAAGTGAAAAAGTCTTTTGCACCAAGTTTCAAATTTAACTCTAAACCTAAGATTTTAAAGTCCCAAAATATTTATAATTTAACCCATTAAACTTTAAGAAGCAAGGTTTCTATTATAGTTCTACCAAAACCAACATTATTATCCATTATATTTACTCACACAAATATTTGTGTACAGATAATGAAGTACCATCCCCTCCCGACATCCCTATTTAATTAGTTTATATATTTGTACAAGTAGGTCTTTTTCTTTTTGAATAGTAAAATTTTGTGTTTTTGTTTAACTGCTATTGATATCATTTCATTATAACCACTTTGATTCTAAGTATGTGTAGAGATTACCATACTCATATGATACTATATCACGAATTGTTTTAATTGTGATCATACAAACCAACTTAAGCCTTTCTCACCTAATAATTGATATCATGAAAATTCATTGAAATGAATTATTCGGTTTACCTTTCACCTTTGTGCATTACTATTCCTTGTAAAAGCGTTAGTGATAACTAGGGAGTAGACTACCGTGTTATCCAACGAAATTTTCTACTTGGCCTATGGTCTGAGATGTTGAGAGTTAGGATTTTTAGCTACATATGTATGGGTGTCACTTTAATTGTGTGACTAGCCGGTTACTTAATTTATTAATTTATATGGTTTTATTGATGACGATTCGCTTATTTCTATACCTATTTTGTAATATGGTAAGTAAAAGATTATCAGGTTAAACCTCCTTGACTTTCTTATTATGTAAGTATGTTCACTATCCGACATTTGAATTCTGTACACACTCCACCTTCCATCTATATATAAAACTTGTTATAAAATTGGTAGAACCTTCTTAGCATATTTGTGCTAATTCCTTTTTCCTCCATATGGACCAGGTTAAATAGGATAGTATCACTTCCCTTTTTGTGACACACACGGATCACGCGTTTGCGTATGTAACTATTTGGGCAGAGACTAAGGAAGATGAGATCAAGGAGTGGCGCTTTACTATTACCTAATTTATATTTCGTGCTGAGAATAAAATGTAATTCACTCCTATGGTGGTAGTACACTATATGTGACATCAACTAATGAATAAAGTTATTTAATCAACCTTAACTTTAATTCATTGATTTATATATACTCTCTTGTACATTCATACTAAAAATTTGATGTGACAGGCATGTACTATTTGGTATTTACAGATGCATCTTTTCAAGGTCCAAATGATGTGTTTATGAAGGATGAGAGGCCTATAGCTTACGCATACCCAAATCTTAATCCCCGTGAGGGTAACTACCCCACTCATGATTCAGAGTTGTCATAGTAGTCTTTGTGCTTCATATTTAGACACTCTATCTGCTGGGTGAGAGGTTCACTTTATATTTCGATTATAGGAGTTTTAATACTTGTTTACTTAGAGAGAGATGAATATGAGGCATAGTAAATGGCTCGAGTTCATGAAGGGTTACTATTTTTTAATCCAGTACCATCATGGGAAGGCGAATGTGGTAGATGATGCATTGAGTCGGAGACTGATTATTACATTGGCAACATTATGAGTCAATCATGAGGAGAATTTCTCAAAAATTTGGGTAGCACAGTGGAATGCCACTCAAGACTTAGATTAATCAAATGTATTTTTAGGATAATGACCATTATGCTAACCGCGGTGACTAGATTAATACAGGCACAAGCTTCAAATTTATTTTATCATGAGAAGGTGCAACAACTAGTGTCAAGCGGAATTCTTTCTTTCACTATTAGTTCAAACAACATATTGGGATTTCAGGGATGGTTGGTAGTGCTAAAGAATCCTTAGTTCAGGAGGACAGTGTTAGAGGAGGCACGTGATTCACGATACATTTAGGAGGGGATAAAATGTTGTAGGGCTAGGATGAAGAAGGATGTAGCAAAATTTGTGTCTAAGTTTGTGAATTTCCAGTTAGTAAAGGTAGTGCACCAAAAATCGACAGGGGAATTGTAGCCTTTGGAGATTCCTGAGTGGAGATAGGATATCATCTCCATGGACTTCATAGTGGGATTGCCAAGGTCTCAAAGAGTTCATGATTCGATTTGGGTATTAGTTTCTAGATTGAATAAAATGGCCCATTTCCTTCCAGTATGGAAAAATTTCATAACCGAGAAGTACACCAAATTATTTGTTGTAGAGATTGTATGACTTAATGGTGTACCACGTGACATTGTGTATGATCGGGATAGTACTTTCATATCTAGATTCTGGAGAGGTTTTCAGGAAGCTATTTGGGTACAACTAAGTTTGAGTATGGCATTTCACCCATAGTCTGACAATCAAATTGAGAGAGTGAACCAGATTTTGGAAGACATGCTTAGGGCATATGTGTTGGATGATCTCAAAGGTGGGTGGGACCAACATTTACCTCTTGTAGAGTTTTGTTACAACAATATTCATCAGAAGACTATTGGTATGGAACCCTACTAGGAACTATATAGGCGAATATGCCATTTTTTAAACTATTGGTTGGAATGAGGGAGTATAGTATGTTCGAACTAGATATTATTCGGGACACCTCAGAGAAGGTGACACTCATCCAAGCATGGATAAAGATGAAACGGGATCGACAAAAGAGTTACATCGAAAAGAGATAGACAAAATTAGAGTTTTAGGTGGGGGATAAGATGCTTCTACAAGTATCCCCAATGACAGGGCTTGTTAGATTTGGGTCCAAGGGGAAGTTGGCACCCCGCTACAACGGTCCCTTCATAAATGTGGACAAGGTATGATTGGTGTCATATCAGTTTGCTTTACTCGATCATCTTCAATGAGCACATGATGAATTTCACATGCCAATGTTGGGGAAATTTTTTAGGGATGAGGATACCTACCAGAACATTGACCTTGATGGGATTGAGTTACGACCCAATGCGAGTTACGATAGGGGACCACAAAGCATACTTGACCAAAAAGAGCAAACATTATGATCGAAGGTCATACCATTACTTCAAGTCTAGTGGGGACACCAACGTGAAGCAGAGTCCACAAGGGAAAGAGAGTACAAAATGCAAGCGAGATATACAGAGTTATTCTATTCAGGTACTTAATTGGAATTTTGAGGACAAAATTCCTTATTTTAGGGTGGAAGAATGTAATAATCCTTAAATTTAATGCGTTATTTAAATTATTTGATATTATATCATGATGTAATTATCTGTAGTGATAGGGACCGTCATTATATTTCATTTATATTCATAATCTATATGTGTATAATTATAATTCTAAATGAATGTAATACATAAACACAAATTAATAATTATTTAACAAATAAAAATAATAAATTATTTTATACTTGAACAAATTATATGTTAAAAATACCGATAGTTTGGTCTGGATGACTTATGGGACACGTAAAAGGTTCAATTTTACCTTAACGAGGGGGTTGTAAGTCTGTATCGGACTTGAGCTAGGTTTTGGACTATTTGAATATGCATTTGGGGTTAATGGGATAAGGCCCATATATGGGCTAACCTTATTTTTTTGGTTTGCAATATAAACATAGGTTTTAGGTTAGCCTAAATCATTTCAAAAGAATTGAGAAAGGAAACCTTAGAGAAAGAAGATGGAGGATACTTAGAGAAGAAGAAAAGAGCACAATTGGGCAATGGAGAATAGAGAATTTAGGACATTGCAATTGGAGTTCAACTTACTTGAAGTTGGAGGAAAGTTTACTTTTTATTTGAATATTATTGTTTTTGGTGTTAGAATATTATTATATATTAGAATCAAAATATAATTGCGATGAAAATATGATTTAGGCAATTAAAATTATTAATTTTGAATTTTACTTAAATAATTAAATTATGTTACTATTCATGTTCATAGAATACTACGAAGGTCATTTAAATCCGTGGGAAATTGGAGTAGAATTGATGTTAAATTCTTAGAACTAGGATATACTAATTTAATTAATCAAAAACACTTTAATTATTTTATGAATTAACCAAATTCTGGGTTGGATTTTGAGAAACGATAAACTAGGCTTTTATGATGATTTAGGAATTTAAGCCATTGAATAATGTTAGAATTGATTATAATCATTGGAGAATTGTTAGTATAGTTGCTAGACTAATTATACCCAAAAGAAATGGTATTTGGGGATGGTTAGGAGATTCAAAACAGAATTGAGGATTATTAATGGCGGACTTTATTTCTGGGAAGAGGAGAATTCGAGGAAAATCTCGTTCGAATGATATTTCAGATTCATTCGAATGACCATTGTAGTTTCGTTCGAATGACATTTGGGAGTCGTTCGAACGACCCCTTCGAATGATATTTAATCTCTTGGAATTTTAGTGTCTTAATTAAAAGGATTTAATTAAAATAATTGATTTGGAATTTAGTCTATTAATCTATTAATGATTAAATTTATTTGCCTTGGTTGCTAGATACCAAATCATGGGTGTGATTAATCGTGTGATACATTTTAGAGATGGGCTTTACCCTAAATCGTGCGAAGGGAACCACTTCAGTTTCCTAGTAGAAAGATGTGGGGTTTACCCTAGACCATGTGATGGGCATCGTTTCGATATACGAGATTTACCCTGAACCGTGCGACAGTGGCCACTTTAGTACCCCGTTAATCAATTATAAAGTAATTGATATAAATTATATTTATGTGGATTTAAATATAGAGAGCGTTATCCCTGATTAGATATGTTGACTTTGGATGTGTAGAATAGTTAAGTATGGAACCGTTCATGATATTCAATGTCTATGAATAATATGTAATCATGGGATTTACTTGGGTGTGGGAGTGGACATATGTGATACCAATTTAAGAGGGCACTATCTCAATCTTAATGGAATATTTATATAAACTAGTGTCCAACATACACAAGTCCGAATTTGATCTTATTATCCTAAACATGTATCTAGGTGATAAAGTTGATAAAATAAACCATTCATTCGGCAGAGGAAAATTATGGAAAAAAACCCTTTCGGGTAAAACCTTTTGTCATTCAGCACTTTAAAGAGTTTACAAGACTATCGACTTACAGATTACTTAATAACCATCACTAGTATAATGCACAGTTCCTATCAAATCTCTAAATAATACGGATCTGTCCCGAGTGTTCCACACGTGACCTTCCACGCTCATCCACCGATCAAGATTCGTCCTCAGGTATCATAACATCATCCATGAAGAAACTCTTTCCACAAGAGCTGTATGCTAGATACAAGCTATAGGGTTTAAACTTGATTCACTCAAATAAATTATGGGGATGATGATTTGTGAATAAAAAAGGTTTTCTTAAGACAAAAGGTTGAAAAATTTTACAAAGGATATGCAGAATCAGTTTTGTCAAAAGTCTTAATGAAATCAAACACGAAACATGTATGTATAGGACGTTCACAAATTTTGAGGCGGGGTCAGCATTTGAATCAAACTGCCATGTCGTTCTAATGAGATCATCATCTCGTTCAAAGGAGATGGGTCTTGTTTTTAATGACATCAAAAGAATTAAAACAGTAATCCTTCATTTGAACATTGTTTGATCAATGCTTCAAACTACCTTTGAACGAGACTTAAAGTTGTTCTAACAAGACTTCCATATCGTTTGAACGAATGAGGCAAAAAATAAAATAATTTTTAAGTTTGAAAAACAGAACGAAGGAGGCAAAAAATAAAATAATTTTTAAGTTCGAAAAACAACCTCGATTTTTTTAAAGAAAAAATCCTTTTTCCAGTTTTAATAAAAACGAACATCCCAAAATAATTGTAAGGAATAAATTCAAACACTAAAGCATTATATCTTCAAGTATGGAGATGCTCGAACGTTGGAGAAGTTGGATCTAAGGACTTCGTCTCAGCTCGAATCAAACGGTAACGGGATATGCCAAAAACTAATGTAAGCGTAAGATGTATAGCAATGAGAGAAAATATTATCTTACAATCATGGGTTGTTTTGTTGGGATAACTTAAAAGATATTAAAATATGAAAGGAAGATGTATAATTATATTGTATCCCAAACTCAATCATATTCTTGTACTTCGTAGACTTGCTGTTAATGTCAGTATTGAATTTACTTTTGAGGACATTGGCCTCCAATGCATCCTTACCCCTGATTCGGTTACACTCTCTTTTCAATTGAAGTTTAGATAGGATGTAGGTATCGAGCCTATTTTCTCAATCTCTTATTCCTGTTTCTATGTCAATCATTCAGATTTATTTATTTAGTTGAGTTACTTTACCTGTTGGCATGGGTTTTACTTGTAAGACAGTGTAGTTATGAGATAATGCTAGTACTGTTGGTGGTTTGGTATCAGAGTTTATGTGGTTCACCTGTATTGGGATTCATTTGTTTACCTTATGTGTTAACTTTTATTTCCAGTTATGCCTTTAATGACACTAATTTGCTTAGACTCCTATTTTATTTATTTAGACCTAATCGATCTAGCTTAGATTTTATGGGGTGTCACATATGTCTACTTTGTCATTTTTTATATACTAGTTCATGTTTGTGGAAAGATTCTATGTGGAACTTTATAAAACACATCCATTTCGTTAAATTCTCTCTCTACCATAATTAATACCCATTCATATTTTGAAATTTTACAACAATCCCCCATCATTCTCAAATGACACATAAATGAAACACAATAGTTTTATTATAAGGAATCGAAGATATAAGAGTACAAGGATAATAACGTAATTATTTTGGCATTATCGTTGAAAATTAGTACACAAATGAGAAGAATCTTCCGGACTTGAACTTCCACTTAGTGAAAATAATTCAAAGATTCATCAAGGTGTTGTAGTGAATGTATCTTAAATCAAGAACCCTTGGAGATGAGCCGAAATCATTGCACATATTAATCTATTTGTTGAATAGTGTTCTGTTAGAACGCGCATTTATGGTCTTGTGTTTTTCATGATTTCATGAGTACTTAAGAATCAGACTTGATTTCCATAGAAAGTCAACACACTTTTAAAACCCATATATGCAAATTAAATTGAGTGATTATTCAAGTCACGCTTAATTGATTTATCAATAAGTAACCTTCTCTTGGAGATTAACAATGAAAAAATTTATGCCCAAAGTAGTTTGATTCATCATGTTTCAGAAAATAAAACCATTAGGATTAGATGTATGTAACTAGATCTAGGGTTTAGATCACCATACATTTGTGAATATTGTAGCTACTCCAATATAGGAGACATTGTTAATGAAGAAGATTTTCTTGATGTTTTCTCACCTTTAATCCTTTCTTAGATGTGTGAAATGCCTTAGATCTTCTAGCACGTGATCCACCCAAAGAAAACAATGTATGTGGGTGCTTCTAGGGACGAAAATTTGGTGAAATAATTTTCTCCTCACCCTCACAAAAATGTGAATAGTGTTTTTCTCCCCCTCTCTAACCGTTGTGAATGTTCCCGTTGATATATATATATATATATATATATATATATATATATATATATATATATATATATATATGTGTGTGTGTGTGTGTGTGTGTGTGTGTGTGTGTGTGTGTGTTTGTGTATCTTTGGGAGTGCTACTTTGTATATGGACTATATTAAGGACCCAAAGAAAATAACTACATTATCTTTTAAACATAAATGTGAAAATCCCAAATTAAGCCCAATTATTTATTTTCTTTACTATTTAATTGTAATTATTTCCACTAAATAATTACAATTTCACTCCAATTTACTTGTGTCAAAATTACATGAATAGAGAAATCCTGTTTTCAAAGTTATATAGCATATAATATGATTCCCCACATTAGGCATTCAATATCCGCTTGGTGAAATTCAATTTGAAACGGATTGATTTGAACCAACATACTATTTATTCCTTGATCTCAAACTTTAACTTATTTAACCAATATCCATCTGGTTTACCAGTAGAATCGAAACGTATAAGTTTATGAACGGGTAACATAATCCATAATATCTCTTGGATGTTGATTCTTATGGAATATAATGTAAGACTCCCTATTTTCCACTCATCAAGTGTCCAAACTTCAATGCCAAAAATAGGGGATGTTAGATAATTTATATCTTCTAATAATTAATTAATAACTAAATAAACTAAAACAATCCACGACAGCATATAAAAGATGCAAATTAATATATATATATATATATATATATATATGTATGTATGTATCCAATAATTGAATCGATAATATTGAATACCACTGGATAACTGAATAAAGTAACTCTCCATAATACAAATCATGAATAAGAGTTTACAATTCAAATTTATGTGGACCGTAAATCAAAATTTACAAGTCCCAAAAAATAATAAATATGGTAATAATGAATTCCAGGTCCACCCTGCAATTGGTCCACCCATCCACGTTCTTGCATTTGTCGAATACCTTAAAATATTTTTAGCAAATAGTGCGGGTTAGTGATTGCAGGAAAACCTATTGATCGTATAAGGACACTGTCGTTATTTGGGACTTAAAACTTCAAATAAAGTATAAAAGATGATTTTTTGGTTTTATTAGTAACATGATTTTATTCATAATATAAATGCGTCGGAGGTTGTGGATCACTTATCCGACAATGAAATATTTGAATCCGAGCAAGAAAGATCAAAGTTGTTTCAACGATTATACTCTCACTTATTCAAACTATCAAACATGCAAGGTATACGCCTTACATGAAATATGAAAACTTTGATCATGGAAGTGCTAATTTCTAACATACATTGCATCTCATAATAAGAGTTTAAAAATACATAATGCTTAACATTGTATGTGAAACTCCCATAGTATTAAATTCAATATATATATTGAGTTATGAATATACTTCTATACTTTAAAAATCTCAAAGGAAATACTATTTTCACATGGGTGGGATGATAATACACAACCTATTTGACTAGTGAGAGATAAAACTAATTTAACAAAATAAATAAAACGAATTAAAAAATAATTAAACTAATTAGCAAAGTAATTAATAAAAACTAAAACTTTATTAAAAACTGAGAAGATAACTAATTTCTAGAGAGATGGAAAAGATGGTGAATTAGTGAGGGTTAAGGTTGAGAGGTGGGTCCTATTTATAACAAATCGTAAGTGCAAGTGGGATGCCAGCTAATTCAGTTCGATCAGGATTTGGATTGGATCGATTCGAATCTCTTTGACATTTGGTTGACTTCAAGATTTTATATTTGACTTTTGAAATCTTGGACTTCAGTTTTGACTCTTCTTAACTTCTTAGTTTGATACGGATTGATGCACTGTTTGAATTGACACATTCCTTGTTTTAAGGTCAACAATCTTTGTCAAGAATCCAAGTCCGACATTTTCTTTAAGAAATTCCCTTTCCCCTTGAAAGTGTGTTTGTGGACAAGTCTTACTCAGAATTCTTCCAAACTTCACATCTAGCATCCCAAGCCCTATAACTACACCACACTACCTCATGTAATCGATTAACTAGGAAAATCAGTTTTATTTAGTAAAATATAATAAGTACTGGTTTTATGGTTTTGTACATTCGAAAATGTGCAAAAAAGGAGAATGATATACAATAAATGTGACTAATCACATCCCCAAACTAACGCATTGCTAGTCCCTAGCGATGAAGTAAAAAATATTTTCGTGTCACACTCTGTAAATTATTAACGGACTATAAAAAGGATAGATATCCTTTTCCAAGAGATACACGGTTGCATTTAGCTTATGAAACAAGTAGTTATGCCTTTAGGTTATGTAAGATCATAGTATACTCGATGTGTACCATAGAATAAATTGCCTAGATTTCTTGACCAAATAATGTTTGAGTCTTTTCCAAGAGGTCAATAAATATCTTCATCAATGAACAAGATTCACTCAATACCGAACCTCAAGTAAACCACTTAGGAAAATGTATAAGACTTAATGGACTTAGATTCACCTCAATTAGTTTATTTTTATAATATGGAGAACTTTTTAATTGACCTTGGTTTTGGAATTTTGTCAAATACACACGAAAATATAATTTTCATGTAGAGAAATCTATTTTATAAATAATTACATCATTTTGTGTTTTTAAGTATGGGTGTTCATGTGTTAAACAGACATACTTAGAGTTTGCCTACAAACACTTTTTGAAATTTTTTTCTAAGGCAAACTAAACAAAATTCTCTAGGCACTTGCCCGACATATCTTATCATTACGATGATCCAACAATAAACTTCCTCGATAAAAAGACATTATTTCTCTACTTTCTTTTGTCCCCATGCAAAATGTCTAGACTTTAGTGTGACTTGGATCATTTTAGGTTCTCTCCAGCGAGGGATTTCCTCATTGTAATGACATTGCGGCGAGATGCGTCTGACAGCACCAAAAGTCACTTTTGCACAAGATCCTCCTTAAAGATGTTCATGGTAAATATGTTACATACAACTTTTTGGGTGAATTAAACCCTTATGTTACTATTTGACACTATAAGAGTGTGACACTTAGCATTTGAGCCTTTAACTATTTTCAAAATCAAAAGGTTAAGTGTTGTTTACTCTTCCAAACCAATAGTGAGAGCTTTGAAAAAATATATTTCTGATAAAAACATTTCATATATTTGAGAGAACATTTTTTCACTCATCATCTTTGAGTTCTCTTCAATCCATTATTTCTAATAAATGTGTATTTTCTCACCTTGTGCTGTAAAATCTTTTATCATTAGTGAGTCAATATTGTTTCTTTCTTGGCTTGGAAAAACTCATTTTGAGATTTAAAGTACCACAACTTTGCAAGCATCCCAACACACATATCTATAGGACTCCCTCAATATGGTGGGAAAGAGTGTCTAGCCGGTCATAGCGTCATTTGGTTGCATGTCTTTGTTTTCTAGTTGTAAAAATCTACCATAGTGCATTTGTCATTCTTATCGGCCCGAGGTTTTTTCCATTTGTGGTTTTTCCCCCATACATCCGACCTTGTGCGTATTTAACTCTTTTTGCATTATTTAGAATCACTGTCTTACATAAGAAGATAAAACTTGAAGATTCTAAAATTTAGTAAAATATTTTGTCGCATAGAGTTTAGATTTCTTAACCTCTTTTATATTAATAAATTAACAAACCTTTTTCTTTAATTATGAGAAATAATTTTATTTGGGTAGATATTGTTGAGAGGCACACTCTCAGGTTACCCTAGTGGATGAGTTTTATCTCGTGAGAGTTTTCAGAGATGATAATCAGAAACATAAGATTTTTTCTTAAGATTGTTTACCACGCTTCAATGTGAACTCAACATTATCTAAAGGTTTTTAACAAGATATTTGCATGCAAGAGTTCTTAAACTATAAATTTTATCGAAAAAACTTCATTTGAAATCATGAAGGCATGTGGAAAAAAAAATAAAAGTTATGTTTAAAACCTATTGTAACACAGATAAAAGCTCAAGCGCATAATAACTCAAGTCTTACCGTGGACTACATTCTACCACTGTTCTAAAAAACCCGCCTAGGCTCCGCCGAGACACGCCTAAGCTTGAGACTTGGAAGAAACACCCCGCCTTACGCTTTTTACACCTTATTCTTGGTAAAACCCTTAAGGCACACTTTTTTTATAAAAAGAACAATGCTTTAGTGAAATGATATCGCCTTTTAAATAATTTTTTTACAAATCGGACCATTATCTCATCCAAAATAATCAAATAGTATTTTAATTTGCATATATTCAAACATATTTTTATGATATGTATAATTTTAGTATTTTAATAGCCTTGTTATGGTTAAAAATATTAAAATATATTAAGAAGGCCTAGATGCCTTTTTACGCCTAAGGCCCGCCTAAGCTTCTAAGGCTTAAGGCTTGGCCTCCACGCCTCGATCACGCCCCGCGTTTTTTAGAACCTTGTTCGACAAATGAAATGATAAAGAGAGGTGTAACACTCAGTGCATACGAGCATAAAGATTAATTGAAATTAAAGCCAAAGCCGTGAATATTCTAGTAATGAAAAATGTTAAATTTAAACAAAAAAAGTAATCTCATGAATCATATTTTTCATTATAATAGATGAAATAAACCGTAGCGTCTCATTTCAATAACATTGCCTTTTGAATTATATTTACCTAAGGACCACATAGGACTTTTATAGGGTTGTAATGTAAAATAGGTACGGTTTATGAAACGAAGGAAATTTTGGGATTCAAAGGTGTTTGGGGATAAAACTTGGGATAATGGTTATGCGTGGACTAAAAAAAGTTGGAACATATGTTCCTCAATTTAAGCTTAAGAAATGAACAACCAAAACCAGTATGAATTTGTAATTCTTCCAAGAACAATGAGATTCTCAATTTATAATCCATTTTCTTTTTCTTTTCTCAAAAACACACAAAACTAAGTCAACTCATGTGCTCAAATGACACCATACAACAAACCATCAATTTTTTTGAAGTATGATTCCAAAAAAAGGTATGGAATGTTTATAGAGGGTTTAAACTCCAATGTGGAGTTAGTTATATGATTTGAGTGATGAAACAAAATGCTATATTTTGGGCTCAATGGGGTTGGCTAAGGAATGTATTTTAGTAGGTGAGATCAAGGGCAATATGGGATAAATATCAAATATGAGGGTCTATGATCATTTCTGAGGGTACACATAATTCACCAGTCTTAATAAAAATAAGAAACATCCTAGAGTTTGAATCTCACAATGATATCATAAAATGAACGATCAAACAAGAATAATGAGAATACGAACGACATTACTGCTTTGTTTCAAATGAGATAAAAGTTGGTGTATGCACACTCAAAAGGAAGAATAGGCTCAAAACGTCATAAGGTAAATACTTTACACTATACATGTATGCTTATCGAATTATGTTTCTTTAGCCATAACATAAACAAGTATTTGTGCAATGTTCTTAAATATTCATGATTTCTTTTGAAACTTTATGTTTTCTATAATAAAGATAGTAGAAAACTTAAGTCCAATAATCAAGAAAAATCTCTAAACATGCATCACCGTTTGCACATCGGAGTGGAGAAACTATAACAAGATTATTGGAAACAAAAGGGAGAAAAATAGAAAGAAATATTATTGAAAATTGTAATTTTTTACAACAAAAACATGTTTGGGAATAACATGAATCGAACCTATGTTATGGTTAAATAATTAGTAGAATTTCCAACACCCCAAACTAAAACGTTGCATTGTCCTCAATGAAATTAAGAACAAATTTGACAAGAAGGAAAGAGAGATGTTGCCTTACATGGATCAATCCCCGAATAGAAAAAGTCCATTGATTCCGTATAACATGTTAGGAAAAAAGCATAACAAATTATTTATTTATTTTATTTTTCTATTTTCATCAATAAAAAGTAAAAACCAACTATGCACAATTAACCATTTCATGAGTAATTTAATGTATAGTAAAAGTAAAAAAAAATTGGGGATCCACCCACACAACATGTTGAGCTTGTGGGATTAATGGGGGACCCTCGCTTGATTTCATAACCCTAAAAAAATAAGAATTTCATTTATACAATGGGGGCATATTTTGGACGGAGAAAATGAACCATAACCAACTATAGGAAAAGTAAATAGATGGTTAATGGGTGATTTCGCTATAACGGGGGACAAGTACAAATGGGTATCAATTAAGTCAAAATTTTCTCCCAAAGTTTTTTCAAATGGAATGGGAGGTAAAATACAAGTAATGGAAAATCCCATCAAGGAAATCATGTAAGGACATAAATTTCCAACTGAGTCCCTGTATTGTTTTGACTTAATTCCATGAAACAAAACTATGTTTGTAATATGTCATAGGGAGATGTTTATTTGTGTCACGATCCCACTTGGTCTATGACGTATTAAAGAAACTGAAGACGTTGCGGCAAAGCTTCAAAGAATTAAATCATGCTGAAGTTTAATTGGTGCAAGTTTAATCGTCTTCAAAGTTAATTTCATTCCGAAATCACTCAGGTATGAATACGTATAATTAATGGTGCTCAAAATTATTTTTATAAAAGATAAGGATGTAATTTTTATAAAGAAAAAATGTTTTTAAATGTTTTAAAAGTGTTTTAAAGGTTTACACTACGTTTTATGATGATAAGCTCATAAAAGAGTTTGACATTTTTGGATCTCTCTTTGGAAGAGATGTTTTAAACAAAAAGTCAAACTTTCGCATTATCGTTCAAACGACATCCAATCTCATTCGAACGAGATGGGATGTCACTCGACCGAGTTCCTCAAGTCACTCGAACGAGTTCCTCAAGTCGTTCGAATGACACATTTTTCAAGGCGGCGTTTAAATCCTATTTAAATAGTGTTTTCATTATAATTTCATAAGTGTGCATTCTGGAAAATAGTATTCGACCAGAAACTTGTTTGCATATGTTTTTTAAGGTTTATAAAGCATAAACACATACTTAGAGTTTGTAAAGATCCGAGTTATCATTCTTATATGTTTACCTGATCTTGCTGCACTAAAGTTGTTTGTTCTACACATTTAACATCAAAGGGTTTTGCGGTGAAGAAAAGAGAAGGACTTCTTGTTCGACATCGTAGACGAATCAAAGACATCCGGTGGACACCGAGACATACGTGGATGCGTGTGTTGTGGAAAGGTATCGTGGAAGACGGAATTTCTGCGTGGACACTATTGAAGAACGGTTGAAGATTAGAAGGAGCGTCAAGACCCGTGGGGATCGAGTCTTAGTGTAAGGCTAATCTATCTTTATAAAACCATTATTCATAGTGATTGTCTGGCTTGGGCCATCCGAGGTTGTTTTCCCATTTTGGGTTTTTTCCTCGTACATTTGGCATTGTGAGTATTCTTTACTTTACTTTCTTCAGTCACTAGATGCATGTCTAGGATTAATCAAGATAAAACTGGTTTAAAGTAAGAATTGGGTTTTCTCAACTTGATTTGGTGCTTAATTAAAAGTTGAATCTTTTTCGGAGAAAAAAATTGGTTTTTCTTAAAACACACATATCGGGCCTCTCACATTTTCAAATCATTTTGAAAAAGCATTCTTTAAGAAGAATAGGGTCAAAGTCCATAATACTTTTATCCAATTATTGTAGTACTTATAATGGTTCGATAACGGTGAGAAAAAATGGCGAGGAAAGAAATTCAACCTTGATAGATTTATCGTCATCAAGAATAGGTTGAATTTCGGAGGAGTTAGATTCAATATTAATGCATTGATATTCTAAAAATATTTGAGATGAAGAAAAAGTTTCCACCCCTTATTTTATTTCCAAGGAAGAATTCATTTTATTGTTGAAGGATTCTACTTCCATTCCCTTCTCATTTTTGTCATTTTGTTCAAATGTTTTGAAAAAAATCGTCGTTAGATTCTAATAGTACATCCAATTATTTTCCCAACAACAATTTTCCTCACGATAATTGTTTTCAAGATTTTTATTTTCTTGAATTTTCATGTACGCACTAATGGAATTCGATAGTAAGGAAGATTCACTCAAATAAAAGATTTGAGAATTATTATCGTAATCCTTTTTAAAATATTCAAAATAAGAATTTTAAAAACTATTATTACAATAGTTAGGATAACTATTACAATGATAATTTCCAACACCATTATCATAAAACTTTGTGGCCTTTTATCTAAAAAATCACTTTTCTTAGTGCCCCAAAAATCCTTTAACTCATTTTCTAAATACTCACCTAAAGTCATTTTAGAAATTTCATTTCTCTCGTTTTGTAAGTATTCGCCAAGAGACATTGATTTTTGAGGACTTTGAAAATTATCCTTGTGATAAATTTGAAAACCATTATCAATATCATTACTACTACCGACAATGCATGAGTAAGGCATGCTTACCCAAAAAATGGATCTTTGATGAAATTTTGACATAGTGGCATGCGTCCACTTTTTCAACTTTCTTGGAGCTCAAATGTTCATCTCTTCAAAATAAATTAACTAAATAAAAAGAATATATATACAAAGTACTAAATCAAAGAAATTCTAACAAACACTGTTCCCCAGCAACAACACCGTTTTGATCGAGGGAAACCCTAGTGGTCATGTAAGGACATTGTCATTGGTTGATTTACTGCCTTAATCCCAAAATCTAAACATTTAATATAGTGGTCAGAATTGACCTCGGTCTTGGATCGTCACCTAAGTTGAGTAAGAATTGACCTCGGTCCTCGGTCGTCACCACTCTTTAGGTCAGAATTGACCTCGGTCTTTGATCGTCACCTAAGTTGGGCCAGAATTGACCCCGGTCCTCAGTCGTCACCACTCTTAGGTCATAATTGACCTCGGTTATTAGATCTTAACCCTAAGCCCGCAGATTTGGCTTCGACCCGCAGACTTGGTCATCCCCCCCAACACCACTTCAGGTCCTCAGAATCGACCTAAACCTTGGGTCATCCTTCCATCCCCAGCACACTCCTTAGGTCCTCAGAATCGGCCTCGACCATCTGAATCGGTCATACTCCCTCAAAAGCATCACGTGGTGTCTATTCAACGGTCATCATTTATTCCAAACTCACTCGTCGAGGATCTCTGTAGACACCTCATTCCGTTACCCCCGAACTCTCCTTAGGTCCCTAGTACCTCCCTTCATCACCATAAACCTAGGTCATGTCCCGAGTACTGACCTAGAAGCCATCGGGCACTCCCCGGCTTAGTTTGACCAAAAAGTTAAACTCTTCATCTCGACTGAGACTGAATGAATCTTCGAAGGGAACTGAATACCCTTTACAACGGTCCATCCCGTGCATGATTTTGACTTACCATGCGGACGAACGATCCGTTTGCGTCCGAAACTTGACCTAGAGGCCACCGGGCGCTCCTGGGTTCTGTTTGACCTGAGTTAACTCTTCATCTCAATAAAATCTGAATGAATCTTTAAAGGGCACTGAATACCCTTTCCAACGGTCCATCCCGTGCGCAATTTTGACTTACCATGCGGACGAACGATCCGTTTGACTCCGAGAGGTCACCGAATGCATCCCGGGCCCGGTTGACCAAAGTCAACTCTCCAAACCGGGTCAAACTCTTTGGAATATCTAAGTACATCTCCTAACCTTTCCAACGGTCTGCCCCGTGCACGATTCAGACTTACCATGAGGACGAACGATCTGTTTGCGTCCGAGCCATTCCCCGTCCAATGGACCGACAAATGCTTCCGAGCCATATTTGACCCAAAGTCAACTCCCGGACCCGGGAGCAGTCCAAAGTACTTTCAAGGGTCTCTAAATTACCTTTCCAACAGTCTACCCCGTGAATGATTCTGACCAACGGTTTTCCCTCGGAAGCCGTTTTTCTGAAAAGGCTTGAAACACACTACCAAATGGCAGGTTCCAGACCCTGCCTACCGGAAGGTACCGATAGGCAGGAATGGGTCTATGCCGATTGACAGTGACCTGAGCCTGTACAAGGAGGCCTTCACCTCATTTGCAAGAGGATCCCAGATCTGATAAAAATCACTCTCAGCGAATCCCAGATACCTCTCTCGAAGGCAGCATGATTTCAACTTCCAAATCCCTTTTTTACTTCCACTTTTCATCATCCTTTTCATCAAACTTGGTGAATTAGACACTCTCCATCATCATCCAAGTTCAAGAGGTACCCTCCCAGATTCAAGATCAAGATCAAGATCTTCAAGAAGGTCCAACTTTCTCAACTTTCTCTTAAATTCTCTTCAATTCACAATAACTTGTTTTATTACTTAGGACTTTTTATTATCTCATCTCACACATCCTAATATACTTTTTATTTACTATTATTGCACATCTCTTATTTTCATGTAAATAAAACCCCAAAAAAAAGAATGTTTGCCCATAAATTTCAAATGGGATTCTCATACTTTTCTCACACTTTTCTCACAACTAAAACACTTTTCCTACACACACACACACACGCCCACAAATAAGAGATCCCCCATTTGGATTTATGGGATAAACCCCACCCCTCGTTTTGTATGCGAACTACGTGGACTTTGATGCCTTTATAGGCTACGTAGGCGTCTCGGGGTAAAACCCAATACTCGATTCCTTTTTCTCACTTTTTCTCTTACTTTCTATTTTCTCTAAATCTAATTTTCTCATATAATATATATATACTTGTTCTTAGTAACGTATTACTCCACATGCGTTGTCGTTCCATTATAACGATCAACGTAGGGGTAATCGCATAAATCTTAATTTTCTAATATTATTCTTATATCTTCCTATGGATGACTCGCTTTATCTTTTCCATGATACAAGTCGAGGATTCCTACCTGCATTATATATATACACATGCACACATATCACGGGGGGAAATATAAAGGAAAATAGAAAATATCCATGAGAGATCGAAATGGCGGAATGGGTGCCTAACACCTTCCCATTTCGTAACTAAGCCTTCGAACCCTTCTTGAATCATCTTGGTTTTGCATGCACCAGTATGTCTTTGGATGCCATCCTTCGGGATGGCTTCCCATTTTTCTTATGTCTGTTTTGAGTAAAATAGACTAGCGACTCTGAATCTCTCTACATTTTTACACCTCATCTCAAACGACGCCAGCCGAAGCGCTCCCGAGAGGGATGCGCGGGACCCGAGGGATCGTCTCCCCTTCGCGCACCCGCCCCAGCGCATGGCGAGGATCTGGGATGGCCACAGTGGCGACTCTGCTGGGAAATTTATTTGTTTGTGGGCTTGACTCTATTTTTATGGATGCTATATTTGTTTATGTTTCCCCCTATATCTGCGTGTTCCCCTTTTCCATGTGTATCCTATACTTATGCTTATGTTCACACGCTTGTAGAAATTTCTCCATGTACACTTCACACCACGTACACCTAGGATCACATATATCCTCATGTTGCAATCATCACCCATCCATACTTGGTGTACCTTGGGTACTTGTACTTTACTCCCTGTTTAGCATAATCAAGAAAGGCATTCTCATCATAAGACACTAATAAGATAATCATGCATGATTCACACGACATCACCAAAGATCATTGTTATTGACCAAATTTTACCCAGTAACTGGAGGGTCACTTCGTGATGGGCACTGGTCTGGCAGGTCGCAGTTAGCCTAAGCGATATGAGTCTCACCTTCCATTGGCCAAGTACCTTTGACGTATATCGAACGGTTACCCCGCATCATACCTCTTGACCGAAGTCATGACGGGAGGTATATCGCAAGGAATTCATTCACGTACACCGAGTATATTGAATTCGCTCCCACACGTGCCGTCTCCATGAAGTATATGGTGAGGCAATTCATGTACACTCAGGTATATCAAATGGCTTGTCCACACATACTGATTGCCCGTAAGAGCAAGACGTATATCGTGGAAGTCACGCCAAAGGGGGGAACCTATGCCGATTCACCCAACCAACTGCATACCCGCATATAGGTGTCAAACCTATGACACGCACTTTAGATTGCCGGTTTCAACCCGAAACTCTGCCAAAATTTCGGGTCGGTCTGCCGCCCTATTTCGCGCATTTTTAAAATGAGACCCTATCCGCGAGCCTAGTTACAAGTCCAAACCGTAGCTTTGCATATATTAAAAACCCCACTTTTCCAGTCTCGAGTCCCGTTCGTCATTGCATTTAGGAGAATTAAATACAAGTGAGAACATAATAATCACGCTGAGTTCCGTCTCCAAAAGCCTTTTTTCCCTTCTTTATCAAAAATCCAAAAGCATTTTTCCCTTCTTTATCAAAAAGCCAAAAACATTTCTCCTTTCTTTATCGAAAAAAAATCCAAAATGTTTCTCCCTTCTTTATCAAAAATCCAAAAATAGTTTCTCTTTTTATTCTCAAAAATAAATCTCATCCTACGCCTTTTTAGGTCGATTGCAAGCCCTTGGCCTGACTCCCTATTGGCTTCGATCTTCAGTAAAATCACCTCGGAGTTTTGTCCATTCCTGTAACACTTCTTTCGAGTCCGAAATCCATTCACTTTCTATGGAGAATACAGATCAAGCACCAGTCATACAGCCGGATCTGACGATAGTCCTAGCTCAGCTCGTGTCCAAGATTGACCACCTCCAAACTGAGTGTTGATACCAAATTTAATCTGCTGGCATGGATCAATCATATGAAGACACGTGGCTATATACATGGCAACAACCAACATCCCCGAGGAACACACATGCTCCGAGGAACTAGACTACAATGAGGAAGACTAGTTCCCCGAGGAACTCACAATCTCCGAGGAACAATGCCTCTCCGAGGAACTCTTAAATACCGAGAAGCTTAGGCGGTCCGAGCAACTCAGGCGGTCCGAGCTGCATCTCGAACAAAGCATTAATAGATGGATAATCAACAGTTCAACTGATTCATTAAATGCTTATCATTCAGACGCACACGCAAAGAGGGCATTAAATGTATTACCCTTTCATATGTATATCATTTAATGTGTTACCCTTTCACATTACAGCCTCTGGGCTATAAATACGTTGTACAACCCTCATTGTGAGGGGGACCTGAATCCATAGTGGAATTTCTTGATAGAACCACAAATCGAGAATTCCCAAACACTCAGCAATAAAGCAACAGTGGACGTAGGCCATTCTTATAAGGCTGAACCACTTTAAAATTCTTTGTCTCATTTATTTATCTGTGATTGAATTATTAGAGTGATCTAATTTTTTACATCAATAGATTGGCGCCGTCTGTGGGAATCGACTGATAATATCGTTTTTCATCAAAAAAAATCCATTACCAATGGCTGATATTCCTGAATCCAGCAATCGAAACGCTACAACCCCTCCAAATCCATCTGCTCCACCAATTATTCCAGATCTGACCGGAATAATGGCAAATCTGGCTCAGGGCCAGACCGTCATGAGAGAAACCATGCGACAACTCATCCAAACCCTCCATGGCGGTGCATCAGCCCATTCCGGACCACGGAGCATTCAAAGAAATACCCGTGCGCCTTCTTTGCGTACTAGGCGTACTAATTCATATCGCAATGAAGAATCTGAAGATTTTTTTTATCAACCTGGGTGAACTTTGTCAGTGCAAGCCACAGATACTGAACAACGTGTCACCCTCTCCCCAGAAAGGACCAGCGCATTGGAAAGATTAAGTAGGGTTTCTCCTTTCAACCGATTAGGCCCTAGGAGGAACAAAAGTCCTCTTAATGGAGTGTCGAGGAACTTTCGACGACCATCAGATTTAAGGGAAGGATATGCCCAGTCGCGACCAGCTGCTCGTCAAGATAGATCCTATGACCGACCAGTTGCTCGTCAAGATAAATGCCAGGAAGCCACTTCAACGCGACCAGTTGCTCGAACCAATAGGCCCGAGGAAGGAAATGATGCATGGAAAGGATCTATTCAGAGGCTGGAGGATAGATTAGGGGAAATGGCTAAGGCCAAGAACCCTCTACAATGAACCTTTGTTCGAGGAACACCTTTTGTCCAGGATATTATTGATTTTCCAACACCATCAAAGTTCAAAGCACCTGTTGTGACTCCCAAGTATGATGGGAAGACTGACCCTGTCCTTCATATAGAATAATACCAAGCTGCAGCCGACATCTATGCTGTCCCAGATGAGATGAGATGCAGTGCATTCTCGGGAGCACTTACCGGATCTGCTCAAATATGGTATAATAGTATTCCTCGGGGTAAGATTTTAACTTTTCTTCAACTGGCTGAGCTATTCATTGGGAATTTCTGCTTTGGAGCAAAGCCAGTTAAACGAGTAGCACATTTGTTAAGTGTTAGACAAAAAGTTGGTGAGAGTACCAGAGATTATATAACTCATTTTAATAACGAGAAACTCGAAGTCATTGATTATGAAGAGAAGACAGCGATTACTGCTTTAATGAGTGGACTACTGCCAAACAAGTTGTACTACACTTTGGCCAAAGATCCACCTCGGACCATGGCAGACCTGATGGGAAAAGCGTCCAAGATTATGAATGCCGAGGAGGCTATGTCTGCGAAGAAGAATATGGACGCCAAAGAAACCAAGGTGGAAGGTGATAAAGCTAAGAAGAAAGAACATAACAACAATGGTGGTGACAAACAATCCAAAAATAGGTCGTCATGGGAGGTCTTGAGGAAATTTGATAATTACACACCTTTGAAAGTAAATATCAACCACGTCCTAGAAGAAATTAAGAACAGCGAGGAGTTAAACTGGACAATGAAAATGAAGGCAGACCCTGACACGAGGAATAGGGAAAAATATTGCGAGTTCCACAAGGATCATGGCCATATGACCAAAAATTGCATAGCTCTTCAGAATGAGATTGAAACACTCATCCGACGAGGAAAGCTAACAAAGTATGTTGATCGGGGAGGCGAAAGAAGAAACAACGACCGAACTAGAGAGAGGTCTAGATCTCCTCGGCGAGCAGAGGAGAACAAGAAGAGAAACCATGAAGTTGATCCAGAAGATGACCCCGATCTTCCCAAGAAACCAAGGCAGCCAAAACGAGGAGATTTTCAATACGCTTTGGGTCATTTGATTGTAATGTTATTACAGGAGGAGATGCAGGAGGAGGAGACCTTACTGCAGAAAGAAAAGATTACCTCGGTGAGGCCCAAGCTTGCTCGTACATTCAGAGAATAAATCTAGCTGAGGAAGATCGTCCGAGAAAGGTGAACAAGGAGAAATTGGTTATCGGTTTTTTAAAAAATGACCTTGCAGGTGTTTTATATCCTCACGATGACCCGCTGGTGATCAAAATAAGAATGAAGGAGGTCATGATTTCAAGAGTACTGGTCGATAATGGTAGCTCGGCAAACATCATGTTCTACTCGTGCTTCGATAGTTTAAATCTAAAGCTATCTCAACTGGAGCCTTACCATAGAACCCTCATTGGTTTTGCTGGCGTGAAAGTATTTTCGCTTGGGACGATCAAGTTGGATATATTCATTGGTACATGGCCAGCTTGTCGGACAGAAAGAATACGTTTCTTCGTGATGGATAAGAATGTCCAATCATCGTACAATATCATAATGGGAAGAGTAGGATTGAAGAAGTTCGAGGCTGTACCATCTACAGTGCATCAATGCCTAAAACTTCCAACAAACTTAGGAGTAGGAGTTGTGAAAGGTGATCAGAAAGTAGCTCGGGAATGCTATTATCCATCCGCCGAGAAAGAAGAACTGGAAGAATCAAACAAAAAAACCACTACTTATCAAGTGGATGAAGGTGCAGAAATTGAAACATTGGATCCTCGAGATGAGTTGCAACTCGTGAAGGGTCAAGTGGTGGAAACTACTGAAAATATCATTCTGCACGACGAGCACCCTGAGCGAACTACTCAAATAGGTTGATCGTTGGAAGCCTCATTAAAATAGGAATTGATAATTTTCCTTAGAAGCAGAAGACAAACTTTTGCGTGGAGTCATGAAGATATGCCTGGGATAGACCCAAACTTCTTATGTCACGAGCTCAATGTGAATAAGGAGATCAAGCCTGTGAAGCAGAGAAGAAGAGTATTCAGTCCCGAGAAAAATCAAGCTATACAGGAGGAAGTCGAGAAGCTCCAGAAAGCTTGTTTCATTGAAGATGTTAAATATCCAGATTGGTTAGCTAATGTGGTGATGGTAAAGAAGAAAAACAACAAGTGGAGGATGTGTGTAGACTTCACCGACCTCAACAAAGCATGCCCAAAGGATCACTTTCCACTGCCCCGAATTGATCAACTGGTGGATGCTACCTCGGGACACGAGTTGCTGAGCTTCATGGATGCTTATTCTGGCTACAATCAAATTAAAATGAAACCTGAAGACAGGGAGAGTACTTCTTTCATTACCCCTAGGGGAACTTATTGTTATAATGTTATGCCTTTTGGTTTGAAAAATGCAGGTGCGACACATCAGAGGCTGATGAACAAAGTCTTTGCTGAACAAATCAGTGACAATATGGAAGTCTATGTTGACGATATGCTGACGAAAAGCAAGAAAGCTGCCGATTATGTAGTTTACTTAAGTCAGACTTTTGATCAACTAGATAAATATCAAATGAAGTTGAACCCGACGAAGTGCATATTTGGAGTACGAGAAGGCATGTTCCTCGGGTACATTGTCAATCAACGAGGCATTGAAGAAAATCCTGAAAAGATCAAAGCTCTATTAGGGTTGCGATCTCCAACGACGAAGAAGGAAGTACAGAGTCTCACAGGACGAGTAGCGGCACTCAACAGATTTGTGTCACAAGCAACTGATAGATGTTTCCCATTCTTCAAGACACTCAGAAAGACTTTTGAGTGGAATGATGAATGCGAGAAGGCTTTTCAAGACTTGAAGAGATACTTGGGAGCACCTCCACTGTTGTCCAGGCCAGTGATGGGAGAAAACATGTACTTGTACCTTGCAGTGTCCGAGAATGCAGTTAGCTCGGCATTGATCAGAGTGGAGAATGGAGTACAAAAGCCAATTTACTACACAAGTAAGGCCTTCCGAGGAGCAGAGTTCAGATATCCAAGGCTGGAGAAATTGGCACTGGCGTTGATTGAGGCGAGTAGGAGAATGAGGCCATATTTCCAGGCTCATACCATAGTAGTATATACTGATGTGCCATTGAGGCAAGCCCTGCATAAGCCGAAAAAATCAGGAAGATTGATGTACTGGGCAATAGAGCTCGGTGAATATGATATAGTCTATGAACCCAGATCATCGCTTAAAGGAAAGGCTGTAGCAGATTTTATAGCGGAGTTCACCTATCCTGATAGCTCTGAGGAACAAAAGTTACTCGCTCATCAACCTGTGGATGTTACAGGATCAACAAACACAGGCTCAGACCAATTCCGATTGGTAAAAGGGCGTGTGGATGTTACAGGATGTGACGCAGAGATAGTTGTGAGGACTCCGGAAGAGAAACAAGAGTTGCTCGCTGATGAACCTATGGATGTTACAGGATCAACAAACACTAGCTCAGACCAACTCCGGTTGGTAAAAGGGCAAGTGGATGTTACAAGATCATTGACTTCGGGCTCAAACCAACTCCGGTTGGTAAAAGGGCAAGAAGAAATGACCGACGAAGAGCAAGAAAAATCCGAGGAGGAAAGGAAGCAACAAATATTTCACCGAGGAACTCTAACTGATCAGAAATTTGAAGACGAGTTACCTATATGGAGACTATATGTAGATGGCTCATCTTGCACTGCAGGATGCGGCGCGGGGATAGTTTTGAGCACTCCGGATGAGGTCGATATGGAATACGCCTTGCGTTTCCAATTCAAAGCTTCCAACAATGAGGCGGAGTATGAGGCCATGATTGCAGGACTTGGTTTAGCAAAAATTATGGAGGCGCAACAGGTCATTGTTTTCAGTGATTCTCAATTGATCATAAACCAAATGATGGGAGTATATGCAGTTAGAGGAGAATTAATGATCAGATATCATGCAAAGGAAAAGGAGCTGGTGTCATAATTTGCCGCTATTCAGCTGGTTAGAATACCAAGAATGGAGAATGCGAGAGTAGACGCCCTAGCTTGATTAACATCAGCTACTCGCACCGAGCTACGACGAACAATCCCAATTGAAGTGTTAGCTGGACGGAGCATAGATGAAGATCTGACGATGAACTTTATCACCCTTGATTTAGGACCATCTTGGATGGATTCCATCAGGACGTATATCGAGGAGGGAGAATTGCCAATTGACAAGCTCGCTGGCAAAAAATTGAAGTTTAAAGCTTCTCGGTATGTATTAACTAATGGTGTTTTATATAAACGAGGAATTATGGCAGGTTTACAGAGATGTGTACATCCCTCCGAGGTGAAAGAATTAATTGAAGAGATCCACGAAGGGTCTTGTGGAGCATATGTAGCAGGTCGGACGCTTTTACAAAGGGTAATGACGCAAGGATACTACTGGCCGACGATGAGGGATGATTGTATAGCCTACGCCAAGAAGTGTGACAAATGCCAGCGCTTTTCCTCCATCCGAAGAACTCCACAAGCATTGTTGAGACCCATAACTTCCCCTTGGCCATTTGCCATGTGGGGAATTAACTTGGTTGGGCCACTGCCAACGACCCGAGGAAGGTTCAAGTACCTCGTCGTCGCAGTGGATTATTTTACTAAATGGGTAGAAGCTGAGACACTCATTGACATGACGTATGAGAAGGTGTACCAATTTGTTTGGAAGAACATCATTTGTCGATATGGTCTACCTCATGCCTTCATCACAGACCATGGAACACAATTTGATAACGAGGAGTTTGCCGCCTATTATCATCAATCAAATATTCTGAAGGTTCACTCAGCACCAGGACATCCTCAAAGCAATGGACAAACTGAAGTGACAAACAGAACGCTGCTAAATGGCTTGAAGAAAAGATTGGATGATGCAAAAGCAAACTGGATCAACGAGTTACAATCAGTACTTTGGGCTTACCGAACTACTCCCCGAGTAACAACTAGAGAATCACCATACATGCTGGCGTTTGGAAGTGAAGCCGTCATACCTACCGAGTTGGGCCTTCCAACACACAAGGTACTGAATTTCAATTCCCCTGTCAGCGACTTAATGAGAAGACTGGATTTAGACATGCTCGAGGAAGTTAGAGAAGAAGCAACCATTAGAAACAATGCTTACCAGCAGGGAACAACTTTGTTCTACAACAAAAGGGTGAAGAAGTGCGACCTGAAAGAAGGAGACTATGTGTTGAAGAAAGTAATTCAAAAGCACAATAAGCTGGAAGCAAATTGGCATGGACCATACCGAGTTACAGAAGTTGTTCGACCAGGAACTTATCGAATAGAAAATTCAGAAGGCGAGGAGTTCAAGAATGCATGGAACGCAGAGCACCTACGCAAGTATTATCAGTAATGTATATGTAACACAGTTCCATCATTATGAATAAAATGAAGATATTATACCAAAGTTCTTCCTTTTATTGAGAATTTTTCGGGGAATACTAGTGCTACACACTACTCGGCAAAACTCGGCAAAGCTCAGACTGCTCAGCAGCAAAATATTCCTAAAAATGCCAACCTCGGTTGGTTAGGAAACAAAACATTCCTAAAAATGCCAACCTCGGTTGGTTAGGAAACAAAATATTCCTAAAAATGCCAACTTCGATGGGTTAGGAAACAAAATATTCCTAAAAATGACAACCTCAGTTGGTTAGGAAACAAAATATTCCTAAAAATGCCAACTTCGGTTGGTTAGGAAACAAAATATTCCTAAAAATGCCAACCTCGGTTGGTTAGGAAACAAAATATTCCTATCAAAAGCCAACTTCGGTTGGTTAGGAAACAAAATATTCCTAAAAATGCCAATCTGTTTGGCTAGGAAACGAAATATTCCTAAAAATGCCAACCTGTTTGTTTAGGAAACGAAATATTCCTAAAAATGCCAAACTGTTTGGTTAGGAAATGAAATATTCCTAAAAATGCCAACCGGTTTGGCTAGGAAGCAAAATATTCTCCCAAATGCCAACTTATGTAGGTCGGGAGGTAAGATTATTCCAGAAAGTGCAAAAGTTGCTAATTATGGCTGGTCGGGGATAAAAATCAACCAACTGTAGTTGGTCGACAAAGAAAACTTACCGACCTTGGTTGGTCAGAGACATTTAAGATAAAAGTCTACTAACTATGGCTGGTCGGAGATAAAAACCACCATCTGTAGTTAGTCGACAAGCAAAATTTACCGATCTTGGTTTGTCGGAAACATTTTATGGGTAAAATTATTTAAAAAAGACTAACTATAGCTGGTCGGGGATAAAAACCCACTAACTGTAATTGGTCGACATGGAGAATCTAACAACCTTGGTTGGTTGGAAACATTTTAAACAACATTTTTATACTCGTTACTTTATTATTAAGTGATCGAGCAACAGTATTGATACTTGTAACTTTTTAATTGTTACTGAGTTCGTCAACAAACACCACAATATTGTTATCTTTTTAACAGATATGCATAAATATAAAGTGTTTGATAAATATAAGACAATAGCAATCAAGATTTGCAAACAAAAATGAAAGTCTTTCATTGAATAAATTACATTGATAATGAAATTACAATTACATTGACATGTATACTAACTATTACATCAAAAATTCCTATTCTACTAGTTTCTTCCCCTCTGCTTTTGACACAGGTTCCTCGCCAGCAGGCGGATCATTTAAAGACAGAGGAGAATTGATGAAGTTGAGATCTTTCAACATCCGGACATTCATCACGGATGGTCGATCTAAGAGATGCTCGGGACAAGATACCTCGATTTGAGAATGCAAATTGTAGTCACCGAGATACTTTGAAATTAAGCTCCGAGGAATGGCCCGAGCAGGGATCCAATCCATGTCCAAATTGTATGGCGGCACAGGCAAGTCGAGCAACCCGGGATCATGGTAGTCCCACAGATAATGACCTTGTTCGAGCTTCAACACACCTAAGGCATTCAGCCAGCCTTGCTTGTAGCCCTCATTGTTGGCATTCTGGATACGATCGTCCAAGTGGAATAGTGCTTCGTTGTATCCAGCCATCCAGAACTCCCTGGGCTATTTGTGGAATTGATATGTTAGCTTTTCTAGCTGCTCGTGGAGATTCTTGATGAAAAGCTCCTTATTCTCCAAGATTGATTTCTGCGCAGAGAGCTATTTTTCCAGGTCCCTAATCTTCTTTGACATATCAGACAACACCTGGTTCTTCGCCATTAATTGGAAAGCCTGGTTCTCTAAGGCAGACTGAGTCCTCTGGTCCCCGAGAAGCTCTTGCTCGACCACGAGAAGATGAAGAGGTGCCAGAGCTCCTCAAAGTATCTAACTCTTCCCTCAACTTGGCGTTCTCAACCTTTAAGAACGAAAATCCCTCATCGGTCACTGGGATCAAGGCACTAGAAGTGGAAGCTGCAGACTTCAATTGTGACAGCTCCTTCTGCAGGTTGTTATTTTTCTTTTTCAACAACTCAGCAATCTGTCTGCATTCTTCGACTTCACCTCTCAAGGTTCTCTCCCTTACATCGTACCCAGCAAAGAGCTTCTCGTAGCCCTTGTCGGTAATGATCTGCTGGTATTTTTTCTCGTACCCCTCATGCAACAAAGTAGTGGATTCTTTGTATTGAAGATAAAGGTCTTCGAGGGTGCTTTTAAGATCCTCAATCATTTCATAATAGGCAACGTTATTGGCTACATCCCTATCAAGCAGAGACTTCAGATATTGATATGCTTCCACTGCCTGTTCTGAAGCTTCCTGACCAAGTATGTCGATAACTTGTGCAGAACTCAGGTCTGTGTGACCAGCCTTAAAGTACCCATTACATTGTCGCAACAACTTTGTATCATGGGCAGATAGCAGTTCCATCCTGGCCAGAAACTAACAGAGAAAGAAGAGCAATCATCAATAAGAAGAATAAGCAGAGTATGAATGAAAGATAGACAACAGTATACAAAAAGTTAAAATTTTATTAGATCAAAATTCAGAGTTACATCTTCTGAGTTACATTTGATAAAGAGAAACAAAATAAAGAGAAATATGAAAAACACTAAACCTTTTCCTTATCTCCCAAAACCTTCTCGGGAGGCTGGGATGAAGAGGTAGGTTGCTCGGAGGGAAGAGATAGTTGCTCGGGTAGAGTAGGCAGTTTCTCGGAGGAAGAAACGATGTGCTGATTTTCCTCGGCAGCAGGCTAGATGGTGAGGGCACGATCTCCCATCACCATCGAAGACTCTTCTGAGGTAGCTTCGTCCTCTTCTAATTCTTCTGGAGTTGGGGGGGACCAGGGATATGTCTCTGGAAGAGATCGGAAGACTCTTCGACCTTTATTTCCTAAAGGGAAGCAACCCATCCATCCCTAAAGTATTTGAGACTGCCATAGTCTACTTGCGACACCATGGCAGCCAACCCCTTGTTCCACCCCTTGTCCCAGCCAGAGCTGGAGGACTTCTTCACAGCAGCTTTCCTCTTCAGCTCCTCCGAGGAAAGTTTCTCAGATAGCAGGTTCTCAGCAGCCTTCAATTTATTTTCTGCTTCCTCCTTTTGCCGACCTACTTCTTGAAGTTGTCCCAACCTTTCCTCAGCAACCCTGAGCTTATCTTCAAGCTCTCCAGAATTTTTGAGCTTTTCCTCGAGCTCCTTATTTGCCTTCTCCGAGGCATTTATTCTCTTCTCCAACTCCTTGGAGGCATCAATAGATCGAGCTTTTTCTTGCTCGGAGGAGGCAAGCTTCTTCTCCCAGACAGCTTTGTCATCAGCATATTTCTGGTGAGAATCTGCCAGAGACTTGGTAGCTTCTTCCAGAGCTCCCTCCACACTGGACGAGGAGCAAGAAGCCTTAATTGCTTCATCCTTCTTCAGGATTATATTGAAGCAGCTCGTCAACTGTGAACAGAAAAAGAAAGCAAGTTAGAAACAGAAATAACAAAGGAAATATGAAAAATTCAAAGTAAAGAGACTTACAGAAGCAAGGTGACGAGCAGCTAGTGATGTGACCATGTCCCGAGTAAGGTTTTCTTCAGTACCTTGGACCTCGGGAATGATCGAGGACTTTACCGAGCTCATTGCAGAGCTCGGGGGAACAAAAGTTGGAACCCCAGTTCCAGTAACTGGGGGATGAGTAATGGTATCAGCCAAATTGACCGAGGAGCTCTTCTTCAGCCTCCTTGGGGGAACAGATACAGATTCAACCAAGGAAGAACCCTTGGTCGGTGATATCACAATCACCTCTCCAGGAGCAGCAGACCTGCTCAAAGCCACTGCGGGCTTCTCGACAACTTTAACAGGAACAGCTGGAGGAGCTGCATCAGTCTTCTTTGTCCCCTCCCTTGGGACATCAATCCTACTCCTTTTTACCTCCCCAGAACCGGAGGCAGTTTTCTCAAATAGGGTAGGAGGTCTTCTCTTCTTCATCCTTTCACTTAAAGGAATATGGGATTCAGGCGATGAGCTGGTGGAAGCTGGTACTGGCTCTGACTCACTTATCACTGGACGCGCAGTGAAAGAAGTGGTGTAACTCTTGTACTGGAGCAGATACGAAGCCAACCTAATGTGCTCGTCAGCAACACTCTGATGCAGACTCCAGATAAGTTTCAGATGTCTTACATTAACATCTTCTTCCTTTGGGCACTTTCTTTTGTTATCAACTGCAAATAAATAAACATTGTTATCAGTAGCACATTTTATCAAACACAAAAGAAACATGATTTCAAAATAAATAAAATAAAATAAAAATAACCTATCCCATTGCCATAAGGAGGGCATCTGGGACCCTAGTAAACCTCATCTCCAGCTAATGGAGGGTGTTGCCAATTTTTTATGACAACCCCGTGTTCAAAATAATCCCTATTGGCATCAGGGAGATTGACTACTAAGGCTCTATTTAAAAATCTAGTTTTTAAATAAAAAATATTATCATTAACTACCCATCTATAGCAGTACATGATTTCTGGAATTCCTATTCGAGTTCCATGAATTTGATTTAACCTATACACCCCATTAAATATTCTCCATGTGTTAGGGGCTATTCGTGCAGGAACAACGTCAAAGTACTGACAGAATTCCAGACACAAGGAATTTGGTGGAAAAGAAAATCCACACTAAGCAAAAAAGAGACTGGGGAACCAATGTCCCTCATCCAAATGAAAGTAATTAGAAGGCTCAGAAAGCTCTTCCAAAACAACCCGTAAGGGAATGGAGAAATCAGAACGAAACTTCTCAAGAGACTCAACAGGGTAAACCATGGTGAAGTAATGATTACAAAAAAGGATGATTACGTTATCGGTGGCTAAAAAGATGAAAAGTGGCGCGGGAATCAAAGCGGACAACAACGGCTAAAAAGACGAAAATTGACGTGGGAATCGAAGCACGCAGAAAAGTCCAAAAAAGCATGATTCTATGAATTGGGAAGGAGATATAAATATAAGGGAAACGCTCCTAAAAATCAGGAAGACTATTTAAAGCTACCATATTCCGAGAAAGAATGTTCCATACTCCTCAAATTCCGAACTATGAAACATTGGGGGCTTCTGTTGATACCAAATTTAATCTGCTGACATGGATCAATCATATGAACACACGTGGCTATCTACATGGCAACAACCAACATCCCCGAGGAACACACGCGCTCTGAGGAACTAGATTACAACGAGGAAGACTAGTTCCCCGAGGAACTCACAAGCTCCGAGGAACAAATCCTCTCCGAGGAACTCTTAAGTACCGATAAGCTTAGGCGGTCCGAGAAACTCAGGCGGTCCGAGCTGCATCTCGAACAAAGCATTAATAGCTGGATAATCAACAGTTCAACTGATTCATTAAATGCTTATCATTCAGACGCACACGCAAAGAGGGCATTAAATGTATTACCCTTTCATATGTATATCATTTAATGTATTACCATTTCACATTACAGCCTCAGGGCTATAAATACGTTGTACAACCCTCATTGTAAGGGGGAGCTGAATCCATAGTGGAATTTCTTGATAGAACCACAAATTGAGAATTCCCAAACACTCAGCAATAAAGCAATAGTGGACGTAGGTAATTCTTATAAGGCTGAACCACTTTAAAATTCTTTGTCTCATTTATTTATCTGTGATTGATTTATTAGAGTGATCTAATTTTTTACATCAACACTAAGGTTCGAGAAATACAATGAAACCAGGTTACAATTCCTCAAGAGCCCGAGGACCTATTCCCTCGTGCTATGGGTCCACCCGAGCCTATATGGGTTCCGAAAGAATATCATCATGCTCCACATGCCCCTCCTGCTAATGGGTCGCTGCCTGCCCAGCTCCCAATGCCCAACATTGCCCAACCTATGGCTAACTTACTTGTGGTCACTGATCCAAAGGAGGAGGAGTTAAATAAAGTCAAAGTGGATCTCAAGATGCTCACCAAGAAGTTTGACCAAGTCAGGATCTCTAGGAATTACATGGACTACACCCACATGTCTCCTTATCCTAAAGTGAGGTTGCCCGATAAGTTCAAGATGCCAAATGTCAATAAGTTCAGGGGGAGTGGACCCCCGATTGTTCATCTTCGAAGTTATCATCATTCCATGACTCTATTAGGGGCTTCTGAATAAGTGATGGGCCAATTGTTTCAACAAACTTTGAAGGATAGTTCCCTCCGATGGTTTTTATCTCTTGAGGAATCCAGAATCCGTAGCTGGGAGGATGTAGCCCGAGAATTCATGTTGCAATATAAATACAACGAAGAGCTTGAGGTCACCCGTTGTGATTTAGAGCTGCTCAAACAGAATCATGGGGAATTAGTCAGTAACTTCATAACCCGGTGGAGGGAGCAAGTAGCTACCATGACTAATCGTCCATATGAGGAAGAACATGTCAACATAGTGAAGAAGAATTTCTTGCCCCATGTTCGAGCGACGATGGGAGGATAATACTATCCCCACATCCGAGATCTCATAGAGGCTAGAGTGGAAATCGAGGAAAGCCTCGTTAAAACGGAGGTTGAATGGAAGAAGGTGTTCGAACAGTTCAACCCTAGAAAGTATGACAAGCCTACCAGTGTTATAGTCTCAATCATCAACAACATCTCTCAACCAACCACATCATGGGCACCAGAAATCCACCCTACCCCCATCCGAAGGGAATACACTGAGCTCCATGATCCCCTCTCCAAAGTTTACTAAGCCCCGTTAAGCCGAAACCTCATCAAACCCTTGGATCTACGTCCGTTGCCAAATCCACTCCCAAGAAATTTCAAGGCCGATGCTCATTGCACCTTTCACCAAACTGCCGGCCATACCACCGACCAATGCTTTCACCTTCGTAACATAATCTAAGATCTCATTGATCGGGGTACCATCGCCCCACCAGCCAATCCTAAGCCAAACACTACTCACAACCCACTACCAAATCATGCCAATGACATCTTCTTAGAAGAAAACCCAGATTTTGATCCCTCAACTCAAATCACACCTATATACTCTCCTAAACCTCTTCAAACTTGCCCATATTTCCTCCTACACCCTACTAGCCTCGCTGATCAGGCACTGTCACTCCTTACCAGGGCATGCATCATTGTCCGTACCCATTCTGAAAATGAATGTATGGAATTGTTAGAGGTGTTAAACCAACTCCTAGAGTTCGGGCTGAAATTGCCCTCACAAATGGTCATCAATTACCAAAATTTCATCACACTGTTCTTGGATGCACGGAAATGGGCCCAAGATTCAGATACCAACCGACGAAGTCAGCTTAGATGATGTTGTCCAGATTATGCAAGAATTATTCGGGCAAACTAACAGCATTTTCAGTATCAGCGGGTTACTTGACACTTTGAAGCTACAAGGGAGTTTGGTCCCTTCAATCACACATATCCCCACAGAATAAGAGAACTTGTATAAAGAAGCCGTTAAAGTTGTGGAATGCATCGACTTTACATGGAAAGATAGAATTGTTACCACCAGATGGGGGAAGAATTCGAAGATTTGAATAAAAAACAAGCTTCAGGAAGAACTGGCCCAATAGCCGACATATGTGGGATGATATCATTTGAAGAACTCCTCGGAGAAATGAATAGGGTGGCAGAACAACCTGAGATTGATGAGGAAACGGGATTCATGTTCTTTTCTTCTTCAGTAAATCACATGACCAAATCAGGGAGACATTACCAGGTTCCAAGCTCACTACCAGCAAATGACAAGGGTAAGGGCGTTGAAAACCTTCTTATGCTAGAGATGACCATCGAGGAGAGAAAGATCCTCGATGAACTGAAGAAAACCCAAGCTAACATCACTCTATGGGCTTTTCATGTCTTCCCAGTTGCATAGAAATGCTTTAATCAAGCTGCTCACTGGACCCATAGTTCCTCCATCTACCACACCAGAAGAAGTGGTAAATCTGGTCGGATCCTTGACCTCTACCCGAATGCTATCATTTTTTTAAGAAAAAATCCCCAGAATTAGGCCAAATCACAATCATGCACTGAATATCTCCGTCGAAGTTATGGGGAAGGCCGTGCCACTCTCGCTTGTCGATAACGGATCCTCCTTGAATGTTTGCCCTCTGAGAACCTTCAAGTGTTTAGGCCTGAAAGAAAGAGACATCGGTCCAACCTCCGCCGCCGTTCGTGCCTACGATAATACCCGTCGTGAGGTGATGGGATCCATAAAACTTGCAATAGGGATTGGCCCTATAAACCCTTTCGTCTAATTCCAACTCATAGACATCCCAGCTTGTTTCAACCTATTGCTCGGACGACCCTGGCTCCACAGTATCGAGGGTGTGTCTTCCTCACTCCATCAGAAATTAAAGTTCTTCGCTGACGGGCGAGTCATCACCATTTTGGACAACGATAGAAATGTTGAGGGCGTAAGCACCAGTAGTCCAATCCTTAAGATACAACACGGGTCAAATGATATGCTCCTATTGGGATTTAGAGTTGAGCCACTCATACTCCCGGTAGGGGATGGTTTCAAAGAAAGGGTTTGCCCAAAATATGGCCCTCATGGCAATGTCAATGTGATTCAGATGTTCAGAAACATGCACTTCATGCCCGGACTGGGACTAGGGCAAAGGCAGTAAGGGATACTTGAGCCCATCGAACTGAAGAAAGTTTTTCCTCCTTACGGCTTGGGGTATCAACCATCAGAACAATAGCTCAGAATGATCCTCCAGTCTCGACCAAATATAAGATTAGACTGCATCTGAACTATCTCAGGAGACTCCTTAAATGGACGTTTCGTTAAAGAAGGCGAGGACTTCCCCTTTTGCGATTTTTCAGAACCATGGTATGACCACATAGACAAGAAGATGAAGCCTGGAATGGAGATTTTTTTCCAAGACAGCTACCCATGGGCTGAAAGTTTCCAACACCATGTACAACCGCTCATCAAAGATACCGGAGAGACTGAGGAAAGTGATTCCGAAGATTTCTTCAACTTACAGATACTGGGGCTGGCACTCTACATGGTTCATTCAGGCACTACATCAATGGACCCATCCCGTTTGATTAAAGCTGCAGATACACCTCTCCTTAACTAGCATGCTGCACCAGTTCTACCTCTTGAAATCCTCCCTAACCCCAATGTTTACCTTATTTCTTCTCCTATTGTCTATCCTTGTTCAAATGTAATTGAGACCTCTTTTGATGGGGTTTTCAATGCTGTCTTTCCTATAAATGAAATAAACGAAGATTTTGAGTATCTTGTTGTGCCTTACATTAATTATTTAGATTCTAATCAAACTTTTAATGATGATGATTTTGCAAATGAACAATTCTTAACGGATCTAAATAAGGTTAATAATAAATAACATAACCGCGTTCAAGTTAACGAAGAAGAGACTGTTGTTATTAATCTCGGTTCTAGTAGCCAACTACGCGAGATTAGGATAGGGGCCACCCTTGACGAGCATGAGCATGCACAACTCGAAGAATTGCTGAAGGAGTTCGTAGATGTCTTTGCATGGTCCTATGATGATATGCCCGACATTGATCCTAAAATAGCTCAGCACGAGATCCCCACTCTCCCAGATTACAAGCCAGTTAAATAAAAATTGAGAAAACTCTGCACCGAATGGTCGCTCAAGGTCAAAGAAGAAGTGGTCAAACAGTTGAACGTGGGTTTCATTCGGGTGATTGAATATCCCACATGGCTAGCCAACGTTGTACCTATGCCGAAATCAGGAGGGAAGGTTCGAATGTGTGTGGATTACCGAGATTTAAACAAAGCTTCTCCGAAGGATGATTATTCGCTACCCAATATCGACATGATCGTGGACAACACAGCCAGTCATGCTCTCAAGTCATTCGTCGATGGGTTTGCCGGATACAACCAAATCAAGATGCACCCCGACCACCAAGAAAAAACCGCATTCATCACCCCATGGGGAACCTTTTGCTACACCGTTATGCCATTTGGTCTCAAGAATGCTGGGGCTACCTACCAAAGGGCTGCCACAACCATCCTGCATGATATGATTCATAAGGAGGTCAAGGTTTATGTGGATAATATGATTATCAAGTCCAAAACTAGAGAAGTTCATATTCCCATTCTCCGGAAGTTCTTTGAACGACTGAGACGATATCAGATGCGACTTAATCCACAGAAGTGTGTCTTCGGCATTACAAAGGGAAAACTCTTGGGAATCATGGTCAGGGAAAAGGGGATAGAAGCAGATCATGCAAAGCTGAAGGCCATACTTGAGATGTGACCGCCCCAAACAGAGAAAGAAGTCCAAGGTTTTCTTGGGAAATTATAATATATCAGTCGGTTCATCAGCCAGCTAACCTCCATCTGTGAACCGATCTTCAAGCTCCTCCAAAAGGATTCAACCAAGGTTTGGAATGAGGCCTGCCAATAATCTTTTGACCGAATTAAACAATACCTGACCCAACCTCCAGTGCTCATGCCACCATAGTCTGGTCTCCCTTTGCTCCTATACCTAACCATAACCGACACTACAGTTGGGGATTTGCTAGCCCAATACCTTGAGGACTCCCGTAAAGAAAGATCCATCTATTATGCCAGTCGTAAATTGTCCAGGTACGAGGTCAACTATGCTGCCTTAGAGAAGGCATGTGTCGCACTTGTCTGGGTCACCCAAAAGTTGCGACACTACATGCTCGCCTTCCCCATCAAACTTGTATCCTAAATGGACCCCATCAAATACCTGCTTGAGAAACTCGCCTTATCCCGTCGAATGGACCGATGGTTAATGCTCCTAACCGAGTTCGATATCGTGTACGTCACATTGAAAGCTGTTAAAGGAAGAGGCATCTCTGACTACCTCGCCAATTACCCCATAGACGAAGCAGATGTACGGATATCCGAATTCCAAGATGAAAATATCCTTTGCACCACTCAAAACTTCCTTTGATGGAAAATGTTCTTTAATAGCGCTGCCAACAAAAAGGGATATGGCATTGGGATACTTCTGATCGCCCCAAATGACACCCATATTCCCATCGCCATTAAATTGGATTTCCCTTGCACCAACAACATGACGGAATACGAGGCATGCACAGTGGGCCTCAAAGTTTCTCTCAAGAAAGGTATTCAATACCTTGATGTCTATGGGGATTCTGCCCTTATCATCGATCAAGTGCTCAGAAAGTGGAAAGTCAAGGACGAAAAACTCCAACCTTTTCATGCCCAATTAGAAGAGCTAGCCTCCCGATTTCGAGATATCACTTTCCATTACCTACCACGAGCAAAGAATAACCTAGTCGATGCTCTCGCTACCTTGGCCTCCATGGTCGACATGCCCTAAGGAATAAAAATGACCCCCTTCCTAGTTCAAAAGCAAGACAAACTGACTCATTGCAACCATATTGAGCTTGTCTCCACCGAAGATCCCGAACTAGCCGATTGCTGGTACTATGATATCTGGTGCCTCCTCAAATATGGCAGATATCCCGAGGGCTCCAACAAGAAAGATCGAACGACTCTTCGGAGACTGTTCGCCCATTACATCATCTGTCATAAAGCTCTACTCAAGAGGAACTTCGATGGAACTCATCTACACTGCATCGCAGGGATCGAGATTGAGGAGATAATACAAAAAATCCACAGCAGGAAATGCGGACCCAACATGAATGGTCACATGCTCGCCAAGAAAATCATTCGACAGGGCTACTACTGGACCACCATGACCCAAGATTTCACCGCCTATGTCCAGAGATGCCTCAAATACCAAAAATTCTCCAATCTTCAACACCTGCCTCCCCGAGAATTATATAACATGACCTCTCCCTGGCCGTTCTCCACCTGGGGTGTCGATATCATAGGAAAGGTTACGCCAAAGGCTTCAAATGGACATGAGTTCATCCTAGTCGTTATTGATTACTTCACCAAATGGGTTTAAGCTGAGTCATACGTAGTATTGAACGCCAAGAAATTGGCCAAATTCCTCAAGAAAAATATCATCTGCCGATATGGGATCTAGCACGAGCTGGTATCAGATAATGGGTCGCATTTCGAAGAAAAAGTCACAAAAGTAGTCAACGAGTATAGGATTCAGAGACACAAATCTTCTCCCTACCGACCTCAGACCAATGGTGCAGTGGAAGCCGCCAACAAAAACCTTAAGGCTATCATCAGCAAGATGACCGAAAGTTGTAGGGATTGGGCCGACCAGATCCCGTACACCCTCTGGGGCTATCGAACCTCAATATGAACCTTTACTGGCGCTACCCATTACTCTCTGGTCTACGGCATGGAAGCAGTCCTACCTGTGGAGCTGGAAATACCCTCGCTACGCATCATGCGCGAAATAAAAGTTAGTGAAGAAGACTGGTGCCAAAGCCGTCTTGATGAGCTATCCCTCCTAGATGAAAGAAGATTAAAAGATCTTTACCACATACAGGTGTACCATCGCCGAATAGCGCGATCATTCAATAAGAGAGTCAAGGACCGCGGTGTCCGGGAGGGGGATTTATCCCTCAAAGAGATAATAGAACCCATCGGGGACCCCAGAGGGAAATTCAAGCCCAATTGGAGAGGCCCCTATATTGTGAAGAAAATCTTATCCGGCGATGCCGCCATGCTCACTGACCTAGATGGGGAAGAGATGGCTCTTCCAGTCAATCTGGACCATCTCAAGAAATTCTTCCCCTAGTTCGAAATCTCGGTGCGCTACGACTCTTCTCATCCCCCTACTATTAAAAAAACTCTTCATTTTCCTCTACCCAGAACTATGTGGGCCTGATCCTCTGCAAAAAACTTTTTCAAATGGATAAAAGCTTTTTCAAAAACCCCAGAGGCACGTGGGAGCTCATGCACCTCACATGAGTGCGGCCCTTTCTTTTTTCATAAAATACTATTCTTTTCTTACCTCCGAGAACGGTGGTTCATTTTATAAATACTTGAACAAAAGGATTATGTATGCCTTAGCGATAAGTATAGATAATTCAAAATACAAAATTCATCGAAAGGCACAACTAGATGATCAGAAACTTGTTTATTCCATTAATAAGAAATTACAGCACGGATGACATAAGAAAAAGGAACGGATAACTCCCTTACCCTTACTACCATAAAAAGCCAAATAAAATCCCTACATCTATTACATAAATAAACTCTCCAAGAGTCCTACCCACAGCCACCAGAGGAGCCTGAACCCTCATCATCTACATCCGGAGGTCCCTAAGTTTCCCCTGCCTGAATAGAGTGTCGTAAACATTCCATGGATATATGAACCTTAACCATCCTCGAAAAGACCACAACACCCCCTTCCATGGTGTTAGATAAAACAAACCATCTTTGTCCAGTCTCCACTACCAACATCTTGCTGTCTACTTTCCTCCACAACCACTTTATATAATCTTTGGGGACATGATAAACCTTTCCCGACAGACTGGGAGGGACGGGTCGATGGACGTCAATTTTCCCAGAGAGATCCAAGCAACAGACGCAGGCGCTTAGTTAAATCTTCTACCGGAAAGAAATTTGAGGTCCGTGGTGGCACGACCTGTGCCCAGCCAAATTGGCACAAAAGTCGCCAAGGGAAATAAAAGGAGGTCTGCCTCAGACCAACCAGCTGCACATATAAATACTCTCCTAGCTCCAGAACGGGCTGCAATTGCCCCCACCAAGGCACTGACCAAATAGCCCACGAGCCCCATGCTCCACAAACTAATGCTCCCAGTTCTCAACATACAGGCCAACGCTGATGAAGTAGCATGAAAAGAAGTTGGGTACGACCGATAAGGGATATTCTGGAGGAGTCGCCAAGAGAAATCTTTCAGACAACCACATGAACAGCATCCCGGGGCTACCCCTCAAAAAGTCAGAACGACCTTCTCTCGAGGCATCCAAGCCATTCAGGGTCTCCGCTAGTATCACCGCCGCAGGATTGCGATGATATGACATCCATGAAGTAATGGCTGCAAGTTGTGGGTCCACTTGCACTTCCCCAGTCACTAGTAGTAATTTTGAAACCAGACCCCGAACAATGGCTCCAGCATAGCCAGCATCACCTACTTCCCATAATAGCACCGACTGCAGCACCGTCGGGAGGGAGATCAGTCCTCCAGTAACCAATGATGTAGCCGCCGAAGGTGAAATATGAAGAAGCCCGGTCAATAAATCCTTGGGAGAGCGAGAAAATTTGGGCAGAGCCGTAACACTAGGATTTACACCCAGTATGGAAGAAAATTCCTCGTAGGTAAGACAAACTTCTTCCAACCCAAAGCGGAATACATGGTCTTCGGGGTACCAGAATTGTATCGCCCCCATCAGCACGTTCCACTCAAGAGGCTGATTGCGCCACAAGGAGACTCAACGCATGTTGAAAGCATCGTAGTTGACATTATAAGAGCACATTGCTTCCAAGGCTTCGAGGTAATTAGCAAACTCAATGCTACCAAGGAGAGCCATCTTGCAAGGCTAAGAAATAACGGGCAAGTAAGTGAAAATGCAAAGGATGTGATGAAAACACTCCACCCTTCCCCCTTTTTTATACTTAAGAACCCTCACAAGAGACATAATCCCTGCAGAAATTGAAGGGAATCCTACCCCACAAGGTATCAAAGACTGAAGAGGGTACCAATCAAAACTTTGAATTGATGGGACTGGACTGAATTGCCGATAGGCAGGTCAGGGTTCTTGCCGATCGGCAACCCCCCATTTTAGAAATTTCCTCTTTTACTCTTTTGACAAATTAGAAAACTCAATAGAAATAAATTGATATTCTTAATAGAATTTCAAAATCCCTTTAAATTTCCCCTTTTTGATCAAACAACTTTCCTTCAAAAAATTCCAAAAATACTCCTTTTTACGGTCTCAGCAGCAAAGTAAAAAGTGCATGTGCATACATTCATTCATCATTAATAAAAGATAATAAAAAAACTCCATTGCATTGCATATATCTATTTTGTGTGTTACATCATTTTTGCAGGAAATAAAAAGAAAAAGCAAAAACAACGGGACTCAGCCCGAACCCGCATCTCTCTCTCTCTCTCTCTCTCTCTCTCGCAAGAGCTTCCACCCCTGTGACGTGCTCTCTTCCCCCTACGATGAGATGATGCACCACCACTTCCTGAGCCAGTGTCCTCTCCAAACGAGGCAGATGGCACCAAGCAAGAAGGAATGAGAACCGCGTCCCGAATATGGGCAGTCGCCGAAGATATCCAGTCTCTGATGTCCCTGAGCCAAGTGGTCAACACCCGGACTTGCTGCAAGAAAAGGTGAAATCAGTATCAGGTCAGGGATGACCAAAACAGAAAGGAAAGAAAGAGAGGAACAGAAAGGTATACCGCATGTCGAAGGACCTCCTCTGTGAAACCCAACTCCTCCGGATCCATCGCATGAGGACGGTGTAGCATAGGCACCATCCATCCATCAGCCTGCCGAATGTTGTATGAAGGGGTATGCAGCTGTACAAAAGGAACCTCTGAAGTCGCCGCCTCTGCAGATGCCGACGGACCACCGCCATTGTGGGAAGATCCCACCGCCCAACTCGAACCTGCCGGAGGGAAAGGCAGGGCATCATATATACTAAGCGCCATCAACCAGCTCGTCACAAAATCCATATAATCATACGGCGCAGCCGTATCGGTGTACAACAAGTAGGACTTGCCAATCATCATCACGATCCTCTCATCCTCCGACAACAGTTGCTCCCGCCTCATAGACGTAGGAGGCTGCACAGGTGGCACCACCACCTCCTCCTCGGCAATCTGACGAACCACCCTCTCCCCGAGATACCATGAAATGGACGAACTCATGCCCCAGCAAATGCCTCATCCATGCGTTCACCCCAGTCGCCCCCGCATCCTGAATGGGTGTCCCCAGGGATAAAAGGTCAGCTGAAAATCTCCAAGCGAGCATATATCAATACAAGATCAGAAGAGCAAAAACCAAGATTAAAATGGAAAGAGTATTACCCTACCACTGGTCAGGTCATTCAATACCTGACGCACCACCTCCAGTGAGAGAGATCCCTTCGACTGCCGATTTGCCTTACGCCATCGATACAATCGACAGAAGTCCCCAATAGTGTCATCCTTCAAAGCGATCAGCGGGGTATTTCACTCAATCACCTCGTAGAACCGCGCCTGAATTCATAAGAAAAAAAGAGGACGCATAAGGAAAAATGCGAATGCATGCGAATGCACAAAAGAAAAATGCGAATGCATGAAAGGAAGATGCGAATGCATGAAATGAAGATGCGAATGCATGAAAGGAAAATGAGAGTGCATGAAAAGAAATGCGCAAACTAAAGAATACCTCAAGAAGGTACGTGGATCCAGTAAAGGTCTTCCAGCAGCACCGGCTAAATGCATCCAGAGAAGAGTAAAGGGTCGCCAAAGTCAGACTCACCCAATCATAGAAATGGATGTTCGAAAACATCTTCAGGTACGGCAAAAACCACAAATGAACGACGTTGCCGCTCGACGCCACCATGAAACCTCCAAATACTAGCAGAATAAATAATCGGGCCATCTTCCTCACTTGTAGCCCGCCCTCCACATCAATCACCCTGCTCAGCAGAACATCCTTCAGCAAGGACAGCCGGATAGAATCCCCAAAAACTATCCTCCCTACATCACCATGTGCCGCAGGCACTGCCTCCGGTCTCACCTGTAAAGAGCGATCCACATCTATCTGCTCTCCATCACAATCCAGCCCCAACAACTGTTGCACGTCTATGGGAGTCACAGTCATCTCCCCGAAGCCGAAATGGAAGGTGTGGGTAGTATCCCGCCACCTCTCTCCCAAAGCGCACAAGACCATTATCGAACGAGGTGTCTCATCTAGCACCGATGCCAACCTCCCAAAACCCGCTGATGATACCACCCAATGCACCACAGGTGGGAGATGCTCCCAGACATCCCTGAGCCCCGTCATCCCGCGGGCGCGCATGTTCTTCAAAGAAATATTAGACTGGCAAAAAGGAAAAGTCTCATCAAAAGTCAAGAAAGAAAGAAAAATCACCAAAAAGAAAGGAATGCTAAAGGTCGGGTTACTTACATAACCGCCAGGACTCACTCTCGAAGAGCGATGACGCGATTTCTCCCGCAACAAGGTCTGCTCATCCACAACAGGCTCAAACGCATCAAAGGAGTTCTCACTCCCCAAAGCAAGAGCCGCCCTAGCCCTTCACTCCATGTTCTCCCAGTCATCAACGGTCAACCACTCCTGGTGGACTGCAGTGATCACAAAAGCGGCCATTTCTTGAAGATCGGAATGCTAGAACGATTTGCAGAAGAATCGCAGAGAGAGAAAAAGCAAAGAAACTGTGAAAAAATAAGGGGATTCGCCCCTTTATATAGGATGCCAAGCGACATGCTGATCGACCTCCCCCTACCATACCGATCGGCACTGACCCCTTGCCTTCTCGAGTTAGCCCAAAAGTTCGTGCCACTACCGAATGCCACCCTTCTATGCCGACCGGCACCCCCATTAAATTTCGTACAGAAAATACCAGAAAGCTCCAAAAATCCTCATAAAATTCTTAAAAATCCCAGGAAGGTTTTAAAGCCTTTTCACCAAGAAAACTTCACGTTCCCTCGAGCGGAACCCCTCTTTACAAGAAAAACCCTCAAAAATCAAGTGAAAACTCCTCCCGGCACAACTCCGGAGGATCTCTAATGATCACCTGATCACTTCCCTAGCGGAATTTTCTTACAGAACCCAAAATAGGTTGTTTCCCCCGCAAGGTCTCCTAATGAAACAAAAGCTTCCCGAGCTATCAGCTCCCCAACTCCAATCAAAATCACAAAGCACATTCCCCAACAAAATCAAAATCCAATATCTGCCCACTCTTTAGGTCAGAAATGACCTCGTTCTTAGATCGTCACCTGAGTTGGGTCAGAATTGACCCCGATCCTCGGTCATCACCACTCTTTAGGTCAGAATTGACCTCGATCTTGGATTGTCACCTGAGTTGGATCAGAATTGACCCCGGTCCTCGGTCGTCACCACTCTTAGGTCAAAATTGACCTCGATCTTGGATCGTCACTTGAGTTGGGTCAGAATTGATCCCGGTCCTCGGTCGTCACCACTCTTTGGTCACAATTGACCTCGGTCTTGGATCATCACCTGAGTTGGGTCATAATTGACCCCGGTCCTCGGTCGTCACCACTCTTAGGTCAGAATTGACCTCGATCTTGGATCATCACATGAGTTGGGTCAGAATGGATCCTGGTCCTCGATCGTCACCACTCTTTAGGTCAGAATTGACCTCGATCTTGGATTATCACCTGAGTTGGGTCAGAATTGACCCCAGTCCTCAGTCGTCACCATTCTTTAGGTCAAAATTGACCTCGGTCTTGGATCATCACCTAAGTTGGGTCAGAATTGACCCCGATCCTCGGTCGTCACCACTCTTTAGGTCAGAATTGACCTCGTCCTTGTATCTTCACCTAAGTTGGGTCAGAATTGACCCCGATCCTCAGTCGTTACCACTCTTAGGTCAAAATTGACCTCGGTTATTAGATCTTCACCCTAAGCCCGCAGATTTGGCTTCGACCCGCATAATTGGTCATCCCCCCCAACACCACTTCAGGTCCTCAGAATTAACTTAAACCTTGGATCATCCTTCCATCCCCAGCACACTCCTTAGGTCCTCAGGATCGGTCTCGACCCTCTGAATCAGTCATACTCCCTCAAAAGTATCATATGATGTCTATTAGAGGGTCATCATTTGTTCCAAACTCACCCGTTGAGGAGCTCTGTAGACACCCCATTATGTTACCCCTAAACTCCCCTTAGGTCCCTAGTACCTCCCTTCATCACCACAAACCTAGGTCATGTCCCGAGTACTGACCTAGAAGCCATCGGGCACTCCCCGGCTCAGTTTGACCAAAAAGTCAAACTCTTCATCTCGACTGAGACTGAATGAATCTTCGAAGGGAACTAAATAACTTTTCTAACGGTCCATCCCGTGCGCGATTTCGACTTACCATGTGGACGAACGATCTGTTTACATCCGAAACTTGACCTAGAGGCCACCAGGTTCTCCCGGGCTCTGTTTGACCTAAGTCAACTCTTTAGCACAACCTAGGCTAAATGAATCTTCGAAGGTCACTGAATACCCTTTCCAATGGTCCATCTCGTGCGCAATTACGACTTTCCATGCGGACGAACGATCTGTTTGACTCCGAGAGGTCACCGAATTCTTCCCGGGCCCAGTTGACCAAAGTCAACTCTCCAAACCAGGTCAAACTCTTTGGAATGTTGAAGTACATCTTCTAACCTTTCCAATGGTCTGCCCCATGTGCGATTCGGACTTACCATGAGGATGAACGATCCGTTTGCGTCCGAGCGATTCCTCATCCAATGGACCGACAAACACTTCCGAGCCATATTTGACCCAAAGTCAACTCTTGAACCCGGGATCGATCCAAAGGAATTTCTAAGGTCTGCAAATTACCTTTCCAACGGTCTTCCTCGTTCATGATTCTGACCAACGGTTTGCCTTCGGTAGCCGTTTTTCCGAAAAGGCCTGAAACACACTCCCAAATGGAAGGTTCCAGACCCTGCTTACCGGAAGGTGCCGATAGGCAAGAACGGGTCTATGACGATCGGTAGTTACCTGAGCCTATAAAAGGAGGCCTTCACCTCATTTGCAAGAGGAGCCCAGATCGGATAAAAATCACTCTCAGCGAATCCCAGAAACCTCTCTCGAAGGCAGCGTGATTTCAACTTCCAAATCCATTTTTTACTTCCACTTTTCATCATCCTTTTCATCAAACTTTGTGAATTATCCACTCTCCATCATCATCCAAGTGCAAGATCTGCCCTCCCACATTCAAGATCAAGCTCAAGATCTTCAAGAAGGTCCAACTTTCTCTTAAATTCTCTTAAATACGCAATAACTTGTTTTATTACTTAGCACTTTTTATTATCTCATCTCACACATCCTAATATACTTTTTATTTAGTATTATTGCACATCTCTTAATTTCATGTAAATAAAAACCCAAAAAAAAAGAAAAAGAAGGTTTGCTCATAAATTCCAAATAGGGATTCTCATACTTTTCTCACACTTTTCTCACAACTAAAACACTTTTCCTACACACACACACGCCCGCAAATAAGAGATCCCCCATTTGGATTTATGGGATAAACCCCACCCCTCGTTTTGTATGCGAACTACGTGGATTTTGATTCCTTTATAGGCTACGTAGGCGTCTCGCGATAAAACCCGAGACTCGAGTCCCTTTTCTCACTTTTTCTCTTACTTTCTATTTTCTCTAAATCTAATTTTCTTATTTTATATATATATATATATATATACACTTGTTCTTAGTAACGTATTACTCCACATGCGTTGTCGTTCCATTATAACGATCAAGGTAGGGGTAATCGCATAAATCTTACTTTTCTAATATTATACTTATATCTTCCTACGGATGACTCGCTTTATCTTTTCCATGATACAAGTCGAGGATTCCTACCTCCATTATATATATACACATGCACACATATCACGGGGGGAAATATAAAGGAAAATAGCAAATATCCATGAGAGACCGAAAGGGTGGAATGGGTGCCTAACACCTTCCCATTTCGTAACTAAGCCTCCGAACCCTTCTCGAATCATCTTGGTTTCGCATGAACCAGTATGTCTTTGGATTCCATCCTTCGGGATGGCTTCCCCTTTTTCTTTTGTCTATTTTGAGTAAAATAGACTGGCGACTCTGAATCTCTCTACATTTTTACACCTCATCTCAAACGATGTCGGCCGAAGCGCTCCCGAAAGGGCGCACGGGACCCGAGGGATCCTTTCCCCTTCGCGCGCCCGCCCCAGCGCATGGCGAGGATCGGGGATGGCCACAAATATACTTTTATACTTTAATAATCTCAATGGAAAACATTATTTTCAAATGGGTGGGATGATAATCCACAACCTATTTAACTCGTGAGACGTAATTATAAATGCGATAAAACTAGTTATAAAAGAAATAAACTAATAAATCTAATTAATAAAAGAATAAAGTAATAAAAATATTTAATAAAAGTAATATAACTAATTAACAAAGCAATTGAACTAATTAAATAAAAAAATTAATAAAAATTAATAATAGAATTAATTTCTAGAGAGAGAAAAGAGATGGTGAATTGGTGAGGTATAAGATTGATGGGTTGGTGCTCTTTATAGAAAATATTAAGTGCAAGTGGACTTCCAACTATTTCGGATTGATCCAGATTTGGATTGGCTCGATCAAAATCTCTTTGAATTATGGTTGCTTCGAGATTGGACATTTAACTTTTCTAATCTTTGACTCTTCATAACTTCTTCGGTTGAAATCAGATTGACACGCTGTTTGAACCAAAGCGTTCCTTGTTTCATGGCTAAAAATCTTCATAAAGAGTTTGAGTCTGACAATATCTTTGTCAAATTCCCTTTTCGCCCTTAGAAGTGTGTTTGTGGATGCTTCTTGCTCAAAATGCTTCCAAACATCTCATTTAGCATCCCAAAACCTATAGCTACACCAAAGTGCCTTATGCAAGTGATTAACTAGGAAAATCGAATTTATTTAGTAAAAGAGAGTAAGTACGAGTTTTTATGGTTTTGTGCATGCTAAAATGTGCATAAAAATGGATAAATAAATACAATAAATGTGACTAATTTGTTAGATCCAACAAATAAGCAATAAATATCTTACCTTACATAACGATATTAAATTAGGCATAAATTCTTCCAAATTTATCCCTTTAATTTGGTTACTTTTAGCACCTCGAACAACGTAATCGATTTGACTTTATCTCATAATCTTGCTACTGACTTATCCTAACGAGTACACCAAGTTTCTGGTATTTCATACTAATTTTGCATTCTACCCGGAATTCGGATGAGGAACCTAAAGAGAAGTTGAAGATATTAAGTTCATGAGCACAAAGGAAGAAACGTCACCTCAATCGGAGTCCCAGTGAGAAAGATATGAGCAGTCAAAGTTGGAGAAAAGAAAGTCAAAGGCAGACCGATCCGCAGGAAGACCGAACCGATCCGCAGTGCCACGTTCCAGAGAACCCCGGACCAAAGGAAAATTGAAGTTGGAAGAAAATAAAAAGAACCGGTCCGCCCCGGACCGATCCGCCCCAGAAATAAAAGAATCGGTCCGCATTCCAGGCAGACTGATCCGCAGGAGCCTCGGATCGATCCGGATGTCGAGTTTTAATTTTGTTATCCTTCTCTAATGGAGAGTCCTAGTGCAGTTAAAAATCCTGAAACTTTGTAGGGTATATAAACCCGAGTTATTATCATTTTTAGTACGGAGAACTAATATAATTTTCCATTCTTTTCAGAAAACCCTAGTTTAGAGATAGGGTATTCTTTTAATTTCAAGATTGAAGATTATTCAGATTTCTGTGATTACAAGTGTTCTTAATTGCTGCTTTTAATGATTTGGTAAGATTAGTGAGTTATTTCCTCTGTTTAATTCCTTTCTACATCATTCCACAATTCTTCCTTAGTTTAATCATGGGTTTCTGCATTTCAAAAATTATTTTCATTAGTTTCAGTATGTTAGGCTAGATTTTCTAAGGTCGGGATACATGAACCCAACCTGATGTAGTAGTTGCATGTGTATAACATTAATCCCTTGAATTTAGTGATTTATTACGACCATATTGCGTAGGAACACGACAATTGTAGATCTTTGGATCTCGTTTGCTTCCGGGTAACCGGGATGCTTTAGAATGCAATTCAAGTGTAACTATCGCGATACTGATTTACTCATCCTCTGATTAAGTATGGTGCGGGATTGAACCTCATATACGTAATTCTTGGGAGTACTAAATTTTGGGTCTAATTTATCATTTAAATTTACGATTAGTTTTATAACATCAATACACTGGGGTTGGGGGATTGTATTCCCGTCCTGTTTTTTTCTTATCATATAGTTTAAAGTTTCAAATCTTTCTTCATCAGTATTTTAGATAATTTAGTATAATTGCACCTTTTCATAATTTCATAATTGCATCTAGTATAGTCATTCCACAAACCAAATCAATTTTCTTTTTCCTTTAGAGTCAGAGTTAGGATTTCGTCGTCTATCCAACGTCGTCACAACTCTGTTATCCTATTTCCCTGAGGATACGATCCCGACTTACCGGGTTTATTACTAATGTGACAGGCTTGCACTTGAGCCTAGAGTGAACACACATTAGAGACAATTTCTGAGTCGCGTTAATGAACACAAAAAGTAGAGATTAAAAAAGCTTCATGAGAATATATATACTGGCAGAATGCCGCGCCTGAAGGCACGACGAAAATTTCCAAAATACGTAATCGCAAAACGTCAAAAAATTTCAAAGTATGTAACTGCAAAACGACAAAAATAAATAGTCCAACAAATGTCCATAATATCCTTTATTTAAAGCACTATCCACCCTGTTTAACAAATAATAAATAATCCAACAACTTATACGCAGAGTTGAATCAACTACCACATGACGCAATTAGAATAGGTAAAAAATTAACGAAAAAAACTTACATGAACAAAATACGACAATGAAAATAAAGAATTGCAGACTTTAAATTCAATTTTGACCCCTTGAACATTGCCGTAAAATAGTCCAAAATGTAATTAGCTAGGCATAGGCGATACGAATCCAATGGCGCCAGAATCGCCTCATTCCAATGTACGATTAAAAAGTTATGACATTTATCCCAAAACATCCTCATTTTAAAGAATTAAATCATGCCGAAGTTTAATTGGTGCAAGTTTAATCGTCTTCAAAGTTAATTTCATTCCAAAATCACTCGGGTATGAATACGTATAATTAATGGTGCTCAAAATTATTTTTATAAAAGATAAGGATGTAATTTTTATAAAGAAAAAATGTTTTTAAATGTTTTAAAAGTGTTTTAAAGGTTTACACTATGTTTTATGATGATAAGCTCGTAAAAGAGTTTGACATTTTTGGATCTCTCTTTGGAAGAGACGTTTTAAACAAAAAGTCAAAAAGTCAAACTTTCGCGCTGTCGTTCAAACGACATCCAATCTCGTTCGAACGAGATGGAATGTCGCTCGAACGAGTTCCTCAAGTCGTTCGAAGGACACGTTTTTTGAGGCGGTATTTAAATCCTATTAAAACAGTGTTTTCATCATAATTTCCTAAGTGTGCATTCTGGAAAATAGTATTCGACCAGAAACTTGTTTGCACATGTTTTCTAAGGTTTATAAAGCATAAACACATCCTTAGAGTTTGCAAAGATCAGAGTTATCATTCTTATATGTTTACGTGATCTTGCCGCACCAAAGTTGTTTGTTCTACACATTGAATATCAAAGGATTTTGCTGTGAAGAAAAGAGAAAGACTTCTTGTTCGACATCGTAGACGAATCAAAGACATTCGGTGGATACCGAGACATACATGGACGCATGTGTTGTGGAAAGGTATCGTGGAAGACGGAATTTCTGCGTGGGCACTATTGAAGAACGGTTGAAGATCAGAAGGAGCGTCAAGACCCATGGGGATCGAGTCTTAATGTAAGGCTAATCTGTCTTTGTAAAACCATTGTTCATAGTGATTGTCTGGCTTGAGCCGTCCGAGCTTGTTTTCCTGTTTTGGGTTTTTTCCTCGTACATATGGCGTTGTGAGTATTCTTTACTTTACTTTACTTGCTTCAATCACTAGATGCATGTTTATGATTAATCAAGATAAAACTGGTTTAAATTAAGAATTGGGTTTTCTCAACTTGGTTTGGTGCTTAATTAAAAGTTGAATCTTTTTCGGAGAAAAAAATTGATTTTGTTTAAAGCACACATACCAGGCCTCTCACACTTTCAAATCATTTTGAAAAAGCATTCTTTAACAAGAATAGGGTCAAAGTCCATAATACTTTTATCCAATTATTGTAGTACTTATAATGGTTCGATAACGGTGAGAAAAAATGGCGAGGAAAGAAATTTAACCATGATAGATTTATCGTCATCGAGAATAGGTTGAATTTCGGAGGAGTTAGATTCAATATTAATGCATTGATATTCTAAAAATATTTGAGGTGAAGAAAAAGTTTCCACCTCTTATTTTATTTCCAAGGAAGAATTCGTGTTATTGTTGAACGATTCTACTTCCATTCCCTTCTCATTTTTGTCATTTTGTTCAAATGTTTTGAAAAAAATATCGTCGGTAGATTCTAATAGTACATCCAATTATTTTCCCAACAACAATTTTCCTCACGATAATTTTTTTCAAGATTTTTATTTTCTTGAATTTTCATGTACGCACTAATGGAATTCGATAGTAAGGAAGATTCACTCAAATAAAAAATTTGAGAATTATTATCGTAAATCTTTTTAAAATATTCAAAATAAGAATTTTAAAAACTATTATTACAATAGTTAGGATAACTATTACAATGATAATTTCCAACACCATTATCATAAAACTTCGTGGCCTTTTATCTAAAAAATCACTTTTCTTAGTGCCCCAAAAATCCGTTAACTCATTTTCTAAATACTCACCTAAAGTCATTTTAGAAATTTCATTTCTCTCGTTTTGTAAGTATTCGCCAAGAGATATTGATTTTTGAGGACTTTGAAAATTATCCTTGTGATAAATTTGAAAACCATTATCAATATCATTACTACTACCGACAATGCATGAGTAAGGCATGCTTACCCAAAAATGGATCTTTGATGAAATTTTCACATAGTGGTATGTGTCCACTTTTTCATGTTTCTTGGAGCTTAAATGTTCATCTCTTCAAAATAAATTAACTAAACAAAAGAAAAATATATACAAAGTACTAAATCAAAGAAATTCTAACAAACACTATTCCCCAGCAACAACGTCGTTTTGATCGAGGGAAAACCTAGTGGTCATGTAAGGACATTGTCGTTGGTTGATTTACTGCATCAATCCAAAAATCTAAACCTTTAATATATCTTTTCATAGTATAGCGGTGCATACGGTATCGAATTTACATGGAACACGTGTTAGAATTAAATTGACTTGAAACTTCATAAAAGTGTAAAAAATGATTTTTGGGTTTTAGTGGTAACATGATTTTATTCATCATATCAATGCGAGGGAGGTTGTGGACCACTTCTACAATCTATGAAATGTGTGAATCCGATCTAGAAAGATCAAAGTTGTTTCAGTGGTTACACTCTCCCTTATCCAAACTATCAAACATGCATGGTATAAGCCTTACATGAAAGATGAAAACTTTAATGACAAGAATGTTAACTTCTAACATACATTGCAACTCATACCAAGAGTTTGAAAACGCATATTGCTTGACATTATATGTGATTCATCCATAGTAATAAATTCAATAATTATTAATCTATGAATATACTTTTATACTTTAATAATCTCAATGGAAAACATTGTTTTCAAATGGGTGGGATGATAATACACAACCTATTTAACTCGTGAGACGTAATTATAAATGCGATAAAACTAGTTATAAAATAAATAAAATAATAAATCTAATTAATAAAGGAATAAAGTAATAACAATATTTAATAAAACTAATAAAACTAATTAACAAAGCAATTGAACTAATTAACTAAAAAATTCATAAAAACTAAAACTTTATTAAAAATTAAGAATATAATTAATTTCAAGAGAGAGAAAAAAGATGGTGAATTGGTGAGGTTTAAGATTAAGGGGTGGGTCCTATTTATAGAAAATATTTAGTGCAAGTGGGCTTCCAGCTATTTCGGATTGATCCAGATTTGGATTGGTTCGATCAAAATCTCTTTGACTTCTGGTTGCTTCGAGATTGGACATTTAACTTTTCTAATCATTAACTTCATCTTTGACTCTTCATAACTTCTTCGGTTGAAATCAGATTGACACGTTGTTTGAACTGAGGCATTCCTTGTTTCATGGCTAAAATCCTTCATAAAGAGTTTGAGTCCAACGATATCTTTGTGAAATTCCATTTTCTCCCTTAAAAGTGTGTTTGTGGATGCTTCTTGCTCAAAATGCTTCCAAACATCTCATTTAGCATCCCAAAACCTATAGCTACACCAAAATGCCTTATATAAGTGATTAACTAGGAAAATCGGATTTATTTAGTAAAAGAGAGTAAGTACGAGTTTTTATGTTTTTGTACATGCTAAAATGTGCATAAAAATGGATAAATAAATACAATAAATGTGACTAATTAGTTAGATCCAACAAATAAGCACTAAATATCTTACCTTACATAACGATATTAAATTAGACTTATTTTAATTTAATGTCATCCTACTGGTACTCATATCAAAATAATTTACCCTGCATGTCATTAGGTAGTCCTAGCCATACTTGCTCATCCTACTCAAGGCATAACTAACAAGATAAGCATAAATTTCCCATGACATATAGTGTGACCTTTAAACTAGATATCTCTTAACAGAGTATAATATCGTCACTGATAATAATACCCTAAGTTAACTATCCACTCATATTATCCTCATCCCACATAATATCCAAATACATGAAGTCCTTGACTAAATCTAGATACTATCCCACATAGTACCCACATAGGGTCTACTCATCACTAGGTTAACTAATGTGTTACCCAATATCGTGGTATATCATATCAAGCATTAGTCTAACTCTATGTTATACGATACCCATTATAGACCTAGCTATCTAGTAATACCCTATACAAGTATCTACTAATCTCCACCAAGCAATCTATATGAGAACATTCTATGAATCCAATATAGTATCATTAATCTAACTATGCAATAGAGTAATGAACCATATTAGTACCCACATACTACCTCATAACCGATAAATAACAACATCCCACTAAGAATAGTAATCCAAACCAAATCCCAACTATAACATATAAGTACCAATTTAAGACCAAAGAGGAAGCTACCGTGTAATATCATAAGGCTGCAACAAAATGTTATCCCGATTCATATACTAAGGATACAACTAGGATAGCCCCCACACATCACCCAAATAATAAGATATACACAATATCACAAAAATCACAACAACATGACATAATGTGCTTATATAATATGTTCATCGTTGAACTAATCAAAATATACAATTCCCATAAACCACATAAAGTCTTCAGCCTTTGGGTACATCGTCTTGCCTCTGTTTGTAAATCCATAGGAGTCCCGAATATACAGATTGAAGGATTGCTATGTGACCACACCATTATGTAGTCACTTATTAATCCATCTAATGGATCAAGTTATCCACATCTCCCATCGTGAGATGACGATCGACGTAAACTAGAATCAAAACATCAACATCCACACAACCTACTCACCAGCCAGGAGCGCGGTACCTAGTCCCATAATTCATTTAAATTCATAACCTGTGCCGATAGATTCCTTATGATCCAGATATGTACATATGGTATGTCCACACACACACACAAATATATATATATATATAGAGAGAGAGAGAGAGGAAGGCTCACCTACATCATGCTCTATACATCACACCGTACATCACACCTAATTCTAGGACCTTGAAAACATTTTTTTCAAATTTTATATTTTTTTCCTTGAAATTAACCTTCCAATAAACCCATATGCAAAAAATTAGGTCAAAATACATTTGGTAGATATTTTTAAAAAATCCACAAAAAACTGCTGGTGCAGACCCTTATAAAAAAGGTATTTTTAGCAGGTTTTTGTGGATTTTTTAAAAATAGATACAAAATGTATTTTGACCTAATTTTTTGCATATGGGTTGATTGGAAGGTTAATTTCAAGGGAAAAATAAAAAATTTGAAAAAAAAAGTTTTTTAGGGTCCACAATTAGGCGTGATGCATGGGTGATGTATAGAGCATGATGTAGGTGAGCCTTCTCATATATATATATATATATATATATATATATATATACACACAAGTGTAGTTCTTTCTTCTAACCATGTAAACGAATATGTTATACCTCATAAACGTACCTAAAGATCAACACGTACCTATGACTAATCCAAAATGTCGTCCCATTAATCCCCATGAGAACTTATTAAGATTAGATCCCCAAATATTTTACTCAAAACCTCTTGTGAAGTCCTAAGGAAAAATAAAGGTTCTGATCTAAAAACAAGAGATCTTAACATTCTGCATGAATATCTGGCAATACGATATTTTGCAGTTGTGCGCATGGGAACATGTCACAAACTCACTATCCAAATCCGTGTGCATGGGTTGTTTCATAGTTATGCACATGTCTCGTGTTAACAGTCCATGCGAACAAAAACGGGGTTGTAATGCCCAAACTGACCCAAAACCTATTTAATTTGATATTTTTCATACCAGATCGTCATTAAACATCATCCTTGCCCTAAATCAGTCCTAAAATGTCTTAAACATGATATATATTTTCTTCTAAACACGTTTCCAACAAGATATTATCATTGCCTAGATCAAAACAACAAAATAAGCTTAAATCACAACTTTTAACATGAAAGTAATGAAGTTTCATCTTAATTTCGGATTTAATCAATAAATTTGGTATTTAATAATCAAAGTCTATTTTAAATACATGATTCATCAACACCAATTTGATTCATAATATATTTAAACGAGTTTTAAGCATATATCATCATAATGACCAAGGTACAACCCATTAATACATTGTAGGGGGATGTCCAAGCTCATGATTGATCGAAATACAAATCTTGCACGATGAGAGGAATAGTGAAAGGGTAAAGATCGCTCGAAAGAAGATCTTTGCAAGAAGCCCCACAATCAGATTGCATAGTCAAATACTAAAAAAGGAACATGGTCACTCGAGAGACCTTGTAGACACATTTGTAATAGGAGTAATGATTTATATGTGCACTCTTTAATCATCAAAGTACTTGGAACTGTTTTGTAATAATTCTAAAGTCAATTGGTACATTCGAAGGACCATGTTTGGTAGGACATGATCGAACGACCTCATTTAGGGAACCTCACAAGGACTTGGTTTAGAGGATTGGGAATAAGGTAATGTTGGGAGAGTGATCCAAATGTCTTTGGCAAAATTGGGGAAAAACCTCTATTCAATAAGCTCAAAAATTGCATTCCAAAACTCCATCAGTTGAGGGACCTCGCTCGAGGCACCTCAACTCTAATAGTTTTCCAAAGTTTATTTTTCCTCTCTTAAATAACTCCAGGTTTATCGAACAACCACCATTCGAAAGACCACACTTGGCTGATAAGATAACTTATCTCATACCTCAATGTTCACTGCCTTTATGACGTCATGATTTCTCACAGTTTAAAAGCTCGAGAAAAGTGTCCCTCAAGTATGTTTATTTCTTAGACCACTAGTTCATCTAAGGTAATGTTCCATTATCCTTCATAAAATAAACCTTTGTGTCAACTTGTCACATCCCAATCAATGCAAAGAAACCCTTGACAACACAAATAATTTTCCCACCAAAATATAATATCTCATCAAAATAATGCGCTATCTTTGGTACTAAATGGATAACACTCTTAGAATTAAATGAGTTCAGAATATTTAATGCGGGAAAGGTTGGTCAAATGACCTTGCCCTCATATAAATACTCTCATTAATTTCCTTTAACAGGATCGCTTATTCTCCCCAAGTTGATGCCCAATATTCTCTAAAGACGAGAGCTTATTATGAATTTACCACCTGGTGATTATCTTCCCCGATCATTAGAGGTTAACCACTCTTTACCTTCAATCATTAACATTTATCACATGTAGGAGGTTTACTGCCTTACCTTTATTGTGCCAAGGTGTTTGTTCCTTCTCCCTCCAATCAAGTTGATTGTGGGGTTCCACTTTATTTATTATAGTCAAAGGACATTTATGTTGTAAAGGCTTATTTAATATAGATTCTTGGCTTTAAAGGCTACTCATTGCAAACATAATATTTCTCATTTATTGTATCATTCTTTGTGCTCTAATCATCATTCTGAGAAGGGGCTACTCCTCGCTAAATACTAATTGTATTTAAAGAACCCACATATTACATTTGGCAACTCTGTTGTGGAGGTATTCTCTTTTGAAGAATGGATAATGATAATGTGATGAAGAATACTGATTTTGATACTTTACAGCATGAGGAGGAAGGAGACATCACCGTCTTGCCGAATGCTGGCAGAGCGATGTAGATGGAGGCTAGTATGGCAAACGACATTTGCTTAATACAAATGGCGGGGCTGATGAGCCTATTCACCGAGTTTATCAAGACCCCCGGTGCTAAGGCAGTTCTAGGAACCTCTACGGGATCAAGTTCTTTCACAACACCACATGTGATGTTTTCGAATTCTTTTGTTTTGGGAGGAGTTAATCCGACTAATACCAATAATGCTACTACTCTACTAATGGGGTCACCCACCGTGGATCCTCTCGACAACTCAGGAGGTGGGGTACCCATTACATCACCAAATGCTATTGCACATGTGGTGGTTCCCACGTAAAGCAATCCTCCTCCACCCAGCATGGAGGAAATCAAAAAAGATATTATGAGGATGATGGAAGTCTCTAAGGCTGGGGGACAAGATTCCTCAATATATGACAATTTTCATACACCATACCTTTAGGATTATAATAATGAGCCTTACCCAGTAGGGTATGTTCCACCGATTTTTGAGAAATATACAGGCAAATTGGGGAACCCGAAAGAACATGTGAAAAGGTTTGTTAGAAACCTTGGCGCCCACTGTAATGATAAAAAACTGAGGTTGCGAGAGTTTTCTAAATATCTAACTAAGAAAGCACACACACGGTACTCTAATCTGGTCCCAAGCAGTGTGAGCTCATATGAGGAGCTCCATCTCTAGTTCGTTCAAAAGTTCTCCTTGGCAGAGGATGAGTTTACCCTCACCCAGTTAGCCGAGAGAAGCAGAAACTCGACAAATATATGGTGTCACATATCAAGAGGTTTTATGAACGATCTCTGTATGTGAGAGAGGAAACACGAGAGAGCAAGCTCTTGTAGCTTTATGCAAAAGATTTGTTGCCTGAATATATTTCCCACTTGATCAACGAAACTAGGGAAGGAATTTTTATAGCATTCCTAAAAGAAGCCAGGAACATTGCCTTAGTGGAAAAACCCTTGACAGCACTAACATTGTCAAGTTTGATGCTGAGACCACTAATCAGCTCGGGGAGAGGAATACCCTCGTGAGTGAATTACGTTGACAGTGAATATAGGAGACAAGGAGGTGGAAACATTGGTCATGAAGGAAAAGGCGACAAGAGAAAGCTCGAGGGTAAAAAAGACCCACCCGAACTACCTTGCACAGTGGATCGAGCTTTACATCTCTATGGCCACATGGTCCGAGACAAATTGTGTAGGATCATTGCCTTCAACACAGAGCCTGTGGCACAGGAAGAAAGAAAAAGCCCAAGGTTTTTGCCAAATCCACAACAAGGTGGGACACCCAACTAGAAAATGTTTTTCCTTGAGAATACTCATTAACACACATATTAAGAAGGGGGTATTTAACTACCCCAAGCTAACATGAATGATGATCCCTCGTTGGTTCATGGAGCCAACATGGCTAGCGCTTATGATGAAGAGGCAGAGAAGATGTTGAAAGAGCAAAGGTTACTCAAAGAGACCTTTGAGGAGTCCTTGGAAGAATGTATGTCCGAAATAACCCACCTAACTCTGGATAATAACTCATGCCCAATAAATTATTTGAGCAGACAACTGGAAGCTTTCTCGTTGGGTATTTCTAATGAAGTGATAACTTATGATGAGTCAGCCTACAAAGATGTGGAGGAAGTCTACAAGTTCTAAGAAGATCACGTTGATCCTTGGGTCAAATGTGTCATCATAGCACATTCACAAAAGTTTGGTTAGTTCTTTGACCAAGTGGGGTTACCATAGAGTTCCAGACTGGAGGTTACTCGAGTGATCTTAGAGATAGTAAAGAAGAACATGGCTCTAAACTTGTGATGGAAAGGGCTTATGGCCAAGCTTGTGAGGAAATTTCTCTCAGGGGTCACTTTATCTGAGGCAACTGATTAATTAGGTACCCTCACAACATGCCACTTTATATAATAGCAAGTGTGAACAAGTGCATCTCTAATCATGTCTTGTTGGATGGTGGAGCTTCCATCAACATCATACCCATTGGGACCTTTTATGCTTACAACATTGCTGAGATAAGGACTGTGAAAAATCCCTTGGAAATATTGGGGTATGATAATCAATCCTCCAAGTCCATTGGTTATGTCAATGTGGGGATTATTATGGGTAATATCACTTCCCATATAAAATTCCACATATTAGAATACGAGCCTTCATATCAGCTATTGGAGGGAAGAGTATGGATGCATAGTCACGGGTTAGTGTCATCCACTTATCATCAATGTTATAAGGCAAACATCAAGGGAAAGGAAACGGTCATTCAGGCATCTAAGGAGACATTCGAGCGTGAAGAGGCACATTTGGTAGACGTTACTTTCTACACAGAATTGGTTGACGAGGCTGTGGTGCTCACTCTATACACTGGTGGCACTAGGGTCCCTAGTATTAGAGAAAGGATGCGCGTGATAGTTATCCTCATGGGCAGTTTTGAAAAGCACAAGATGGATTAAGAAAGTGTGAGAACCCCTATCCTATCCAGGAAGTTGCGCAATAGGATGATACCACAAATCGATTCGATTGAGCACTAAGTCCAGTAACAAAGTATGCTTAGTATATTTTTTTCCAGAGAGATGGACGAGATATGAAAAAGAGGACACGAAGAAGAAATCCCTAGGACGTGCAAAAGGATAGTGTTGCCTAGTGGCAAAATCATTTACAAGTTATAAAGGTATGAGTAGGCAACTAAAGGCTTGAACGATGAGGCTGGCCTAATTTATGAATGTTTCTTGGTAGACAACCAAGGATAATTTATGGTGATCGATAATTTTAATGTCCAGGAATTTTTAGAAGAAGTGGAGGAGGTACCAGAATGCATGAGGGATATACCAAGGCCCTAAATCCAAGAAGTAGAGAAAGTAGATCTCGCGGGGGAAGGTGATATTCCCAGGCCAATCTTTATTTCGAAAGACCTGAATGGTAAAGTGAAAGGGGCATTCATTGAGATGATACAAGAGTTTAAGAATGTTTTTGCATGGAAATACATAGAGATGACCAGGATTGACAAGGAGTTGAGTTTCCACAATCTGAATGTGATGCCTTCAGATATCCCAGTCAAGTGGGCCACTCGAATGTACAAGGTGGAGTTGGATTTGAAGATCGAGGAAGAATTAAAGATATGTCTCACGACAGGCTTCATCATCCCAATATAAAATCCTATTTGGCTATCTAGCATTGTGCTGGTAGGAAAGGAAGACACATTGTGCTGGTAGGAAAGGAAGACAATAACCAAATGAGGATTTGTGTGGATTTCAAAGACTTGAACAGGGCCTATCGAAAAGATAAATTCTCATTGCCTTCCATAGATAGTTTGATAGATGCAACTACGGGCCATGAGATGTATAAATTTATTGATGTATATGTTGGATATAACTAGATCAAGATGGACCCAGATGATGCCGAGAAGACTGCCTTTCTCACCCCATTAGGTAACTCTATATATACAGTTACGCCTTTCAGACTAAAAAAATGCAGGTGCTATATACCAGAGGACTATGATGGTTATATTTCATAATCTCTTATGTGATATTGTGGAGTTTTACGTGGATGATTTGATGATAAAGTCAAAGAAGGAGGCTGCTCGATTGGCAGACTTCAGGAAAGTGTTCACAAGGTGTAGAAAGTATAATCTAAAGATGAACCCCCTCAAGTGTGCCTCTGGGGTAACAAGTGGGAAGTTCATTGGTTTCATGGTTAACAGGTAAAGTGTAGAGATGGATCTAGACAAGAAGAAAGCTATCATCAATATGCCACGACCAAAGATAGCAAAATAATTGAAAATCTTCTTAGGAAAATTTTCCTATTTGAGAAGGTTTGTACGTGGGTTTACTGAGCTCACTCACCCATTGCTGGAGATGCTGTGAAAAAGGAACCAGGTTTGCATGGGAGAAGCTGCATCAATAAGCCTTGGACAAATTGAAGAAGATCCTAACCTCTCCACAAACCATGATTCCTCCGAAAGCATTTAAACCATTACAAATCTATCTCACCTCTACGTCCAGGTCAATTAGCGCACCATTAGCTCAAGAGGTAGATGGAGTAGAAAGACCAGTTTATTTTTTAAGTCACATTATACATGGGCCTATGGCCAAATACGCTAGTATTGAAAGACATTGTTTAGCCCTTATCTTTATTCCTAAAAAACTTACACAATACATGTTATCTTTCATGGTTCGCATTATACAAGATGTAACTCTAAAAAAATTATTATCTAGCACTGTACTAATTGGCAGGGCATCCAGATGGTTTCTAATACTTTTAGAATATGATCTCAAGTGATTGATCCTTCGGACTATCAAAATCCAATCTTATGAAGATTTGTTGCCCGTCTTTCTACCTGGTAAATTCGAACCACCACACGAGGAGCTCCCAGGTGATGATCTTCAAGATAATTACTTTGAAGCTAGTTTAGAAGGGTGGAACATGGATTTCGATGCATCATGAGATGAAGGCAAGGGTGGCACAGGGGTTATCCAAAGCAAAGGGGAAGAAGAAGTTCGTTTATCCTTTAAGCTGGACTTTAACTGTTCCAATAATGAGACTGAGTATGAGACACTAGTATTGGGCTTGTTGGAGGCCTTAAGAAGGGGTATTCTGGTTCTTACAATCAAAAGAGATTCAAATTTGGTGGTGAAATAAGTGAATGGAGAATATGACCTCAAACACATGAGTCTGGATTCGAATGATCATCCAAAGATTGCTCAAATAATTCCATAAAGTACCAATGAGAAGGCACTCTAGGACAATGAATACACATGAAGATGCTACGCTATAATTGCCTAGAAAGTTTCCATCAAAGGTGATTCAACGATCATTCTAATTACTAAGATGACAACTCCCATAGCCATAACTAAAACATTACCCACTAATGATAACAACGACTGGAGGGGAAGGATAAGGAAGCAGCTTGACACCGGGAAAGTTCCATTGAGCTTGGTAGGACTAACACAATACTTTACCACATTTGGCAATCTATACTATAAAAATAAAGGAGGATGGTTGTCAAGGTGGGTTGACCCTGAGGAAGTTGAGAATAGACTAAAAGAAGGCCATCAAGATAGCTACGAGACCATTGAGATCCCTATATATCGGAGAATCCAAAGAGCAGGATACTTTTGGACTATACTGAGGTAAGATGTTGCAACCGTACAAAGAAGTTATAATAAGTGTTAGTTATATTACCAGGTGGTTGAGTGCAATTTTATTGAGCAACCATACGATTGGAGGCAGCCGTACATTGACAAGTTAGTAAATGGGGTAATTGTAGCAAATAAGGACGATGCCACAAGGCTCAAAAGGAAAATTTTGAGATATTACACACATAATGGCCAGCTTCATCTAAGAGGTCGTCATGATAGACCTCTACAATGCATTAAGTTATAGTAAGTAGAGGAGGTACTGATGTAAGTCCATGAGCCAGGCCACATCGGAGGAGCAAAGATTTATGATCAACTAATGACCTTAGGATATTTTTGACCAACCATGGAAAAAGACTCTCCCAAGTTCATTTAAAGGTGCACGGCATGTCAACTTCATGACAATATGATCCACACTCCTTCAGTGGACTTACACTCACTTTCTACCTTTTTTCCTTTTCACACTTAGGCATTTGACCTTGTGGGATCCATTAATCCTTCTTCCAGGGGCAAGATCTGGATCTTGGTTGCCACTGAATGCTTCACCAAGTGGGCAGAGGCCATAACTCTCAAGAAGGCCATAGTAGGTGTAATATCTCGATTTATAAAAGAATACACCATATGTCGATTTGGCATTCTAAAAGTCTTCCTTTGAGATAATGGAACCCCATTTATAAATAGTGAGGTAAGGCTGCTCACATATAAATACTCCATCATCCATCAAGTCCACTATGGCCTACCCCAAGTGCAATGGATAGGCGGAAGCTACCAACAAGACTTTAGTAAATATTCTTGTAAAAATGTTGGAGGATTTACTCGAAACTTGGCATGACAAGATACCAGAGGTTTTATGGGCTTATAGAATAACCAAAAGAAAGCATATTGGTTATACTCCTTTCTCCTTGGTGATTGGGGTTGAAGTTATCCCCCCAGTTGAGCTAGAAATACCTTTTACCCTATACAACTTATGAAGTGTGATGCTTCCCCAAAGTAGGCACATGCAGTTGGAGGCCCTAGATGAGCACAGGGACAATGTAATAAAATGCTTCAAAATGTACAGTAAGCGGCTCTCTAGGTCATATGATGAGATTGTGAAACAAAGAAGGTTCAAGGAGAGGGACTTGGTACTAAAATCTTTCACAAGGAACATACGTGGTCTCTCATTGCCAAAGAGTGAAGCTAATTAGGAAGGGCCCTACATTTTGTGCAAGGCACATGACTCAAGTTACTATGAGATCTCAAAAATTAAAGATGATGTGACGTTTCAGCTTAACAAAAAATGGATCAATATTTACCATGTCTAAAATGTTTTGTTATTTATATTTATTTTCCTTTGGGGGTTGTAATTTTTATAGTTGGTTGAGAGGATATTCTCATAAAACATAGGGAAAAGTATATTGTTTATAATACAATGAAGTTATATGAAAACCCATTCAAGTGCACTTTTTTAAAATAAATGATAAAGTGAAAAGGAACGCATAAAAGGAGATATAACTAATAATTCATTCAAACTCTCAACAAAGTTGTAAGAGGAACTATTTCCCCAAAATACAAAAAAGAGGGGAAAGCAGAGTCCTAATTAAAACCGAGGTCATTTATAATAAACCATAGGTTGGTATAATCAATGAGCCTATGGTGAAGGCTTGGGAGAGCAGATGTTAGCTTAACCCGCTCATTGGTAAGATCATCTATATACTTTTCATGACCCCCCCCTATCTTGTTGCATCTTCTCTAAATTCGAAGCAGCTTGGGCCAAGTCCTTCTAGGTAGCCACAACCTTCTCATCTACCTTGATAAATTTAGGGCGAAGGCTATCCATTTCTTCAGCAATAACAGCTTGGGTTTTAGTAATGGCTTAAAATCTTCCATAAATGAGGGTAGGTTGGCTTTCTTGAATGACCTTAACAATTCAATAAATCACGTCATAGAGAAACACTCATTTTCTAGCACGTTGATATTTTGCATTAACTCCTTAATTTTAGAATAGGTTAGGTACTACAAAGGAGTATTTAAGACTTTACTCAGCATATAAGCAAACCCGATCAACTTACAGACCATCATCACAAGAATTGGCTGAATGCAATGAGGATTGAAGGTAGAAGGGTGAAGTTCAAGCAACCGTTTTAAGAGTTCATTATGCAAGGTGGAGAGAATGTGGGGAAAATCCCTAAGAGATTTCTTAACCAAATCTGTGAAAGATGCCTCGGGAGGATAAACACTGAAAGCACTGTTACTGGCTAAGGCAACACTGTGTTCGATTCCCTATCTTTTTCTTTTAAGAGAGGAGTGGCCGCATAGGATTATACTTCAATATTTTGACCATTATAAGGAAGGTTAGATTGACCTAAAGGAGCATTAATGGACCCATGGCTCACTAACTCTTCCCTATTAACACCCTCATAGGGGACTTGAGCAACAGGAAAAATAGGCTCATCTAGAACACCAGTAGAATCCCCACCAAATGGGGGAAGCTGGGTACTCGGATATAACTTAACAGTTAGAAAAATAAAGTTCGGGGGAGCAGTTTGATAGAGTACAGATTGACCTTATGGTCGCAAAAGCCACATTGTACTTAAAGCACCCACTACACCAAATCTGCCCATTTGTCAAGGTCATTGACCTTGACAAATTCACCTTGTCAAGGTCAATGACCGTGACATTTCGAGGCGAGACAACTTTTTTTGTCACGGTCGTGTCACGGTCATTGACCTTGACACAAAACTCGCGTTTTGTGTCACGGTCGTGTCAAGGTCAATGACCGTGACACGTTTGTCACGGTTTATAACCGTGACAAAGCCGTGAAAATTCTTAAAAAAATTGTCACGGTCATTGACCGTGACAATTCTGGGCAGAATTTAAAAAAAATCTGCTGGGCAGTATGGCCACCGCCACTGCCCAGCAGTATATTTGTACCTGTTATAACAACGTTGTACCTGTTCCAAACATCATATATCCAACACAAACTAAAGATAATGCAAATATATATTCATGACAGTATAATCCAAATTTTCAAAGTAAAAATAATATACATGACGATATAATCCAAATATAATTAAAATGGACAAACTTAAAAATAATGTTACTACATGTCTTGGGTAAATGTGAGGAGGTGAGTAGGCCACACGACATACGAATTGACGCACCCACTAATATATGTCGTGCCGCATTGTTCACGCAACCACAGTAGGGAGTTCTCCTTCCCGGGTATGACATGCGTGACGAGCACCCTGGACTCCATCCCTTGAAGCACACGTCCATGGACTATTCCACCCTCGATGATATCCGGGTCCCTCAACCTCCGCCCTATCCGCTGGCCATCAAATATGTCCAATATGAACACGCTCGGCCAACCAATCGTCGATAATGGTTTGTTGGAGGGCGTCAAATAGGGAAGTGGATCGTCGAAGTACGAACGTGTCGGTGATGAAGCAGCGAGGTCCACATCCTCGTCATCCTGCGCCTCGTCCTCCCGTACCTCCTCGTCCTCCCGCACCTCCTCCTCCACCGCCTTCTCCTTCCCTTTCCCTTTACCTTTCTCTTTACGGTCTCCACCCAACATACGCTTCATGAATGCGTACATATCTTGGACCGTCGCCTCTAAACGGGACAGCTTCGCGTCGTGTGAATACACCGTTCGAGCCAACCCGGTGTCGCTCGTCTCCAATCCGATGATCCTAGATTTGGCCACCCGCGAGCTCACTCCCCTTGTCCTCCCCTTGCGATCAGAGCCAAGCACTTGGCTGAGTGCGTCTGTGGACAAAGATGCCTTGTCGGCATCAGACTGCGACTCATGCACTTCCTTAAGCTTTGCCTGAAACGACAAAAAGCACATGATTAGTAAAATAAGTAAACTAAAAAATTATAATGTAATTAACAATAATTAAACTGTCGGATTACTTACAATCGTGGCCGCGACGCTCGGGGACACCTCCTTGTCCTTCCCCTTCTTCGTCCGAAGAGCCACATAAGTATCGAGCCTATGTGGCTTACCCCCTGGCCCACTCCCTACCCCCTGAAATAAAATAAAGTAAAGTAAAATTAGTATCGGCCCCGCAAAGTAAAATAATATCCAATAATATATTTCTGTAGTTATAGATAAATTAAATATTACCTTCATCCTATGCTCCACCTCAGCGTAAGAGGTCCGGCCGGAGTAGTGCACGTCCGTCTTTTTAGCCCGATTTTCCCTCCCCGATTGGCGAGATGCCAATTGTCGATCCTCGATCTCATTGTCAATGAACTTTTGCCATTGTGCCAATGAGATCGGCTCCTTGGGCGGGACGGATCCGCGCCATTGTAAAATGGTCTCTCGTGTTTTTCCAAAGTACCGTGTCCGCATATTTTTTTTCCACGTCTTGTGTTTCTCCCTCAACTGCTCCAAGACGGAATCGCGTAGCTTTGGATCCAAGTTGAATTGTTCCTGTCCAACAAATACAATGTTAGTTGCGAATAAATATAAATATAAATATAAATATAAATATAAATATAAATATAAATATAAATATAAATATAAATATAAATATAAATTGAAATTGAAATTGAAATATTCATATAAATATTACCTGTAGTGCCGCCCAAATAGCTAACTTGAGCTCATACGGCACCTCCTTCCAACTCATAAACCCCGGGCCGATGACCGTCTTTAGCAGCTCGAGGGATCTCGCTAAAAGCTCCGACTTGTTTTCGACGGTAATCCCAAATTTTCCATATTTGGGGAGCCTAGGGGCGGAGGAGCCCTCGTCGCCTCCGCTACCACCGAACCCAGACGACGACATCATCATAAACAGCATCATCATCTTCGCCCGAACATCTGAAGGAGACATTTTTGCTGTAAAAAAAATGTTATTAGTACAGATAAAAAAATGTTATTAGTACAGATAAAAAAATGTTTCGTCTATATTATAACGTATGTGTAAGTTCCGTCAATACCACCCCCGCCAAACGCACACACACACACACCACCCCTACCCACCCCACCCCACCCCCACCCCCGCCACACGCACACACACGCACACACACACACACACACTTGTATTTAAAAATAGTATACAAAACTAGGTGAGATTTTAGAATTACACGTCGAAATAATACATGTTGTATAATAATAATACAAGTGCATGCTTTGCAATCAAAGGTATCTATCTTTAGGGGTTTGTAAATTTAGGATTTATTGTAATATGTATCTTGAAAATAGGATAACAAACATTTTATTTATGATTTTAGTCCCTATTTTTGAATAAAACCGCTAGCGCGGACCCATATTCATAAAACGTTAACCAATCATAACATGCCACGTGTCCCTTTAATTTGAAAATAGGGACTAAAAATGGAAACAAAATGTTTGTTGTCCTATATCCATAATCAATATTATTTTAAGTCCTAAAATTACATAATCTATTATCTTTATAAGGATAAAATTATCTTAAAATGATTGGTAGGGAATGTCTATGAGGTGGATGATAATTTATTTGATATTTTATTTTATTTCTTTTGGTTAGGTTATTAAGACTTTATTTGAATTGATATCTTAGTAATTATTATTTAATATTTATTTTGAGCAATTATCTTATAGTAGGATTATTATCCTAGAAACAATTCTATCAATTCAAATAAATAGATATCAATTCAAATACATGTCTTGGATATCAATTCCCACTAGGGGTGGCAATTCGTGTGCGTCGTGTCGTGTTCGGGTCGTGTCATGTCGGGTTCGTGTTAAGTATTAGTCAACCCGACCCATTTAACTAATCGTGTCAGATGAGCAAACACTAACCCGACCTATTTATTATCGTGTCGTGTTCGGGTTGACCCGCATAACCCATTAAGTAAAATATAAAATAATTTTTTTCTTCTCTCTTAACCAATCATAGCACTCATAGGCCTACAATAACTTAATTTAATTAATTTCAAATTCTTGCAACACATAAATAATTTATCATCTGATTCTCCATGAATTTTATAGAATACCTATCAAGATATATAAATTATGTAATATACTCTCATTTTCGAGTTATACGTGTTTGACACTAACCCAACCCGTTTATTATTCGTGTTGACGCGTCGTGTCATATTCGGGTTCGTGTCAAGAAATCGTCAACCCTAACCCGCTAACTTCGTGTCGAGTTCGTGTCGGGTTATCGTGTCGTGTCAAAAATTGCCACCCCTAATTCCCACCCCACCCCACCCCTCCACCACCCCCTCCCCCACCACACACCACCACACACACACACACCCCACCCCACCCCACCCCTGCCCCCCTCCACCACCACACACTCCCCCACCACACACCACCACACACACACACACACCCCACCCCACCCCCTCCCCCACCACACACCACCACACACACACACACACCCCACCCCTAACCACCCCCTGCCCCACCCCTCCACCACCCCCTCCCGCACCACACACCACACACACACACACACACACACACACACACCCCACCCCACCCTCCACCACCCCCTCCCCCACCCCGCCCCACCCCGCCCCAACCTGCCCCACCCCCTCCCCTACCCTGCCCCACCCCGCCCCACCCCCCACCCCCTGCCCCCCTCCACGCACACACATACACACATATATATATACACATACACACAAATATATATATAAATGAAAGAGAGAGAGAGAGAGAGAAAAAATGGACCTGAAAGTAGAGAGAGAGAGAGAGAGAGAGAGAGCAGCGTCGAGAGAGAGAGAGAGAGAAATGGAGGGAACGGCGCGAGAGGGAAAAAAGAAGGGGTTAAGGGTTTTTGCTGCGAAGATTGTCACGGTCGTGTCAAGGTCTTTGACCGTGACAAGAATTTAAATAATTGTCACGGTCAATGACCGTGACACGACCGTGACAAATTGAATTGTCACGGTCGTGTCACGGTCAATGACCGTGACAATTACTTGTCACGGTCGTGTCAAGGTCAATGACCGTGACATAAAACGCGTGTTTTTTTGTCACGGTCAATGACCTTGACAAGGCTGGCCGGCTGAAAGGTGACAATTTGCCCATTTTGGTGTAGTGACCAATGGTTTCTCGACCAAGTACTTTCGGTAAGTTTTGATCTTATAATCACAAAAGTTCAATTGTACTTGAAGCATAAATGGTTGCTCGACCAAGTACTTTCGGTAAGTTTTGATCGTATAATCGTAAAAGTCCCATTGTACTTGAAGCAGCAATGGTTGCTTGACCAAATACTTTTCAAACGCTTTGATCTCATGATCCTAAAATACCCATTGTACTTGAAGCACCAATGGTGCTTAACCAAGTAGTTTCGACAATTATTGATCTTATGATCGCAAAAGTCCCATTGTACTTGAAGCACTAATGGTTTCTCGACCAAGTACACTCGATAAGTTTTTTATAGTAAAATGATCAAAAGAATTTCAAAAGATGAAACACCAAACACTTGGTAAAAAACATTGGGAAACTCTTTCTCTTATTTTTTCCTCAAGAAGAAAATCAAGTAGGGATAAACAAAAGAAATATACCTCTGTTTAGAGAGGTGCAGTGGGTGTTGGTCGCTCAACAATAGGTTCAACAGTAATACCTCCAACAACTTCAGCCTCCTCAACTTCAGCAGCATTCCCACTTTATTGACTAGAAGGCCCAAACGAATTTACTAACAACTACTCATTCTTTGTGGGAATAATGATCAAGGCCCTATAAGTATTGACAGAACATCCTCAGAAGGAATAGTATTTCCAGGTGCATGAGGAGGAATAGCCTATGACCAAAAAAAGAAAAGGGGGTCAAGTTATGAAACTCTACAAAGTAGAGTAAAAATACCTCACACTGGGACATAGAACTAACTGAATTAACTGGCTTAGAGGCGAAAGGTTCTCTCACTTTTTCCTTGCTTACTTCCACCTCAGCCTGAGTAAGGGCATCTTAGTTGCATAAGCAAGAAGAGTTAGGAATATAACTAGTACTAATTGATCCACTTAGATAAAAAAACACCCCCTTCCACGAAGAAGGAATCAATCACTACCTCTAGGACATTCGCGGTAATTGTTGGTCCTTCGGGAAGTGGATGTTACTGTGTTGGAGTTTATTCTAATGTGGGGTCAGTTTTTCTAGTGGTTGATGTGATAATAGAGAATCTTGTTGAATCTAATAATGAGAGGTGTGTTGTGTTTCTTCTATTTCCTAATTATCCACCTACTTTAGTTTAGTCACAAGAGTATCAAAATAGGCATCAACCTATGTACCACAACCAAAGGGTAAGAAAATGAAAATAAAGAAAAATAAAAATAAGTACGAGCAATCAAAAAAATATACAAGTTGGTAAAAATAATACCTCTTCATCAATAAAATCATCAAGTATGATGTAATCTAGAGGTGGATAAGAAGGCTTCTCGGTGGTGAACATTATGTACAACCTACGTGATTAGTGAATCAAAGGAACCTACTCAACCTCCTCTTCTTCATAATCACATGTCATTGATGAGAGGACTCCGCCTCCATACCTATATATTTTCAACCACTTGTGCCAGCTGGAGGGGTAAATGAAAGTCCCTAAGAGACCATCTTCTCCTCAATAAAAGCCCGAGTAGCCATAGAACATTGATCATACTTGCTCATGAGGTCGTCAAAAAACATTGTCACTTTATTTTTAATTGAGGGATCAACCTCCGTCGTTAGAAATGCAACCTCCAAATGACCAACGACAATTCTCTTCTTCCTTTTTTGTTTCTTCTTTGCTTTAACAGCTACTCTAATCGAGAGACCAATAGGGGACTTGTCACTAAGATGAGGATGGGAAGCCACAAGGGCATCCTTAGTCTCAACAATAGAATGTGAAGTGGAGGCTCCCTTATTCTTCTTTAAAATGGCCTCCTCAACGGGCGCTAAAGGAGGAAGTTCGTTGAGCATGCTATTATTAAGGCCTCTCAAGTCGAACGATGATAGGTCAATCGAACAACCTTTTAGTCCAAGCTCTATTAGGGGAAACCTCTCAATTACTGGGTAAAGTGGCTGACGCAAAATGGCTTTCTGGAACCTAGCGAGTTAAATGGGACAAAATATAGTAAGGTATGTAGTGGATATACTTCCTCTTTCTTTTTTGGAGGGGATCACTAACTTACCCCTATCGAGAACAGAGAGAGCTATAACCACATTGCTCAAAAAATTGCCATAGGCAAGAGAAAAGTTAGCGGGCCACTCCAATGAGTTATGGTCTAATAAAGGCACTCCTTGGCCATAGCTAAATTGGGTGGCTACAGGATGAGGAGAGTAAATTGAATATAAAGATTCCCACTCGATATAGTAAGGAAGGTAAGAGCGGGTTATAATCAAACGAACACTTGTCGAGGGAAAGTTATGGGCAGCAGCCTCAGTGACCTCATCAACCGAACGAGAGGACCCATCAAAGAAGTTATTGGTATAAAATTGATTGACAGCAGCATAAGGATGGGTGATGAACGCCTTAACATTGTCAGTTAAGGTGTTTAAGGGTTTCTTTCTTTGCTTATGACTCCAAGCACATATATGAGGCATCTTCATAGGATGGGAGACAAGTAGCAAAGCACTAAGGGAAAAGTTAGGAAACCTGGAATATAGGAATGTAGTAAAGAGCATGTTATTGACATAATTTTAAACATCAAATCTCCTGGTAAACTGAATGAAATCTGCATGCACTTGATCAAGCCAAGTGTTATTTTAGCTAGGGGAATTTTGAGACCCATTGACATCCGAATGACCATACTAATTAAGTCCCTCCCTGGGCAGTTACGAGTCTTCCCAGGAAAAAAGATTCTTGAAAAAACCATTAATATATAGGCGGCCAATTCCAAATTACCCCCAAACCCTTCCCTAATTGGAGGTAATCGACGACTTGTTTACTTTTGGGGGCATTCACGACCAACTCCCTTGCTTTAGCAGTAATCTTATCCTAGATGAAGTAAAAATATCGAATAGTTCAGAGAATTTGCATTTTTTCAAATTTTCCATACACTTCCTACAAAGATTCTCTAGCCTCTTTCGAATGTTTTCTCCTCTTTCGATTGAACTTCTTCATAGAAAGTCTCATTATAAGTAGCATCTAGTCCCAAGAGCTCAAAGATGTCTTCCAAAGTTATAATGAACTCTCCCCAAGTATCCACGAAAGTGTGGGATTATGGTTCCACTGAGAGACCAACAATCTCAAAACGTTGTCATTATTACTCAGAGTCAGGTTTCCAAATCACATTATGCAGGATAATCCCACCTGGGACAGTTTGCTGGAATACTTGTCATGGATGTAGTCAGTCCAAGGACCCAGGCCATCACAAGATCCACTAGAAGATTTGAATTCCACGTTTGAGTAGGGAAAATCTCCATGCTCAACCCTAAATCGGACCACGCTAGCACCTGGATGTAGGCCCAGTGTTTAACTTCTTCACTCTCCTCCACAAGAAGGTGGGGAAGCATTTTGGCCATAAAATGGTTGGGAAAAGAGTCCGCCATGGACCAAAACTTATCGGCTTGTATTTAGTCCATTGGGCTTGATGAGGAGAGTGGTGGGGAAGAGGGGGTTCTCTTGATAACAAGGGCCATTATAGCTGATTGTTTGAAGAAAAATGAAGAAAAAGATAAGATGAAGGAGAATAACAAAGGGGAAACAAAGAATGCATAAACCTCTCTCTCTCTCTCTAAGAAGTGATATTTACGAAGGAAAGTGTTAAGGGTAAAAAACAACGTGAAGGAAAGGAAACCCTTTTATAAGGGGGAAAATGTCGAAATTGAAATGGTGGGTGGTGGTGGTCCCCATGCGAGCATGGTTGCACAAGTACAATTAGTGTAATTATGGCTATCTGATGGGATAATGACCGAGGTAGGTCAGGCGTTACTCACGCGCTTGCCCCAACACACCACGTGTAAATGCAGGAGAAGAGTGACAGACACATTTATTTTGAAATGACGGCTCAATGATGGTAGCATAACCTGGGGGACTAAATGAATGGTTTCATGATTATTTTTTGGGGGGAATTTCAAAAAACCATTATCTTTACCCCAACATAAATAAATAAATACATCATAAAATATATTTATGCATGAAAAAAGTGTCATGGCCAAGTTTTCAGGTCACTCGAGAAAAATCTCGCTTAAAGAAAAATACATGTTATTCGAAGAAAGGTGATAATATTTCATTCATATATTTCTTTACAAATAAAAATATATCTTTATGAAGGGGAAAATATAGGGGGAGGTCTAAGGTCAAGATTGATCGAAAGACTAATCTTGGACAATAAGAGGACTAATGAAATGGTAAATATCGTTCAAAAAAGAAGGTTTGCAAGAAACCCCAAATTTAGATTGCATGGTTAAATACTCCAAAAGGAACGTTGTCACTCAAGAGACCTACCACAAGAAACAAGCATGATCAAGAGACCTTATCGGCACATTGTAATTGGAGTAATGATTTATATGTGCACTCTTTTATCATTAAAGTACTTGGAAATGTTTTGTAATAATTCTGAGGTCAATAGGTACCTTTGAAGGACCATGTTTAGAAGGACATGAGAGAGCTCACATGCTCTATCGAACGATCTCATTTAGGTAACCTCACAAGGGCTTGGTTTGGAGTATTGGGAACAAGGTAATGTTGGGATAGTGATCCCAACCTCTTTGGTACACTTGGGCAAAAACTCTGTTCAATAAGATCAAAATTAGCATTCCGAAACACCATCAAATGAAGGACCTCATTCAAGGAACCTCAATTCTAAAAGTATTTCAGAGTGTCTTTTGCCTCTCATAAATAACTCAAGGTTGCTCGAACAACCACCATTCGAAAGACAACACTTATCTGATACGACAGCTCATCTCATACATCACTATTCACTGCCTTTATGACGTCATGATTTCTGACAGCTTAGGAACTCGAGAAAAGTGTCACCCGAGTAAGTTTATTCCTTGGACCACTAGTTTTTCTAAGTTAATCTCCCATTAATTGTCATAAAATAAACCTTTTTGTAAACTAGTCACATTCCAATCAATGCAAAGAGACCCTTGACAGCACAAGCATGTTCCCACCAAAATATAATATATCATGAATTTTAATGCGTTATTTTTGGTATTAAGTGCACAACACCCGTAGCATTTAATGAGGTCAAAACATTTAATGTCAGTAAGGTCACTTGATTGACCTTACCCTCATATAAATACTCTCATTAATTTCCTTTAACGGGATCCCTTCTTCTTCCCAAGTTGATGCCCAGTTTTCTCTAAACACGAGAGCTTATTATGAGTTTACCAGCAGGTGATTATCTTCCACGATCTTTAGAGCTTAATTAGTCTTTACTTGCAATCATTAACATTTATCACACGTAGGAGGTTCTCTACCTTAGTTTTATTGTGCCAAGGTGTTTGTTCCTTCTCCCTCTAATAAAGTTGATTGTGGGGTTCCACTTCATTTATTATAGTGAAAGGACATTTATGTTGTAAAGGCTCAGTTAATATAGATTCTTGGCTTTAAAGGATACTCATTGCAAACATCATAGTTCTAAATAATAATATCATTCTTTGTCCTCTAATCATCATTCTGAGAAGGGGTTACACCTTGCTAAATAGTAATTGTATTTAAAGAACCCATATCTTACATGCATTAAATTTAGTTTCTCATCATGAATTCTTCATAACGATAAATGTACAACCTATCAATGCATCAAATTCAAACCTAATATGTGTTTAATCCCAAGCTAGATGAAGAAGACAATTAATCGTAAATAAATTACATAGAATACATAGTAAGGCAAGTTATTTCTTGTCTGAATATAGAAGATTGGATTTTTTGCTTAATTTTTCTCGGTGCTTCCTTTAGTTCTCCTAAAAATATCTTTCTTTTGATCTCCCCAAAGCTTCTATACTGCCAAGGGTTATGTTATGTGTAAATTGATTATTTGAAGAGGGTTAAGTCTCTTTTAAAACCTAAATTCTGTAGGTCTTCTAAACTTGTAAAAAAGCCAAAGATGATATTCAAACACTACCAAAACTTACTCCAAAGGGTACCCACCTATGGGGCCCAAATCGACATACGAAAAACACCTCTCTGGGTGTATGTACTGCCTAGAGCACAGTCAATGGTACTAACTCGTAACATAAAAATAAATCAACACGTTATTATAAATTTACGAATATCCACATATAATTTAATTACACCGATTAAATTAATTATAACACTAAATCAATAATTCCAATAAATTCCATAATGAGTAAAATTAAAATAATTAATAAATAATCATTTATTTAATAATTTAAAAAATACATGGTGATGATGCTTGGATTAGCACCACTAGATAAAGAGGTTGTGGAGCTTAAACACAAAAATAATGGTAACAATAGAGAAATATGTATATAAAAGGAGGTGAGTAGAAGAGGAATGAAGACAATGATGTATAGTGGTTCAACCAATCAGGCATAGGTCCATCCTGAGTGTGTGATCCACAAAGTATGGGAACTATGGCCTTGGATACAAGGCACATAAGCTCTCTCTCTCTCTCTATTGTGTGTACAAACAGAGTTTTAGCTAGGTTTCTAATTATCCATACCTTTACAAGGTTGAAGGAGACAAGTATATGTAGGGCTTGGGGGTCTAGTGTACCCCCAAGCATGTATTGAGAATGTGAATGATGATCTATCTAATCCCCTATTGACACCTGGCTGGGCCACTTGTAGGTAATGATGCCGTAATATTTCCTCATGTGAGGGAATGATCTTGTTATAACGGTTTAGTCCACGTGCTAAATGAGTCCCACGCATACTGTTCCACGCATCTCCCAAATCATGCGCCATGATAGTGTCACCCTCAGCCAATAGTGACAGGTCGAGGCTGATGCTAACCTTATCGAATCCTTGATCGATGAACGTAGGACATTTGTACTATCGGCCCACATAGGGTCGGCCGGTCATATGTTAGTCTGAACTATCCCCAAGACGAGGCTTCAATTTGCATGGGCTTGGGCTAATTTGGGTCATCCAGCATACTTGTATTGCCAATGGTGGGGTTGACCTGGCAGCCCCTATCTTCAGTATGACCCCCTCGGGGGGTAAAAAGTAGAGCTGAGCCCTCGTCCTAGATGAGGCTACCCTCGGTCAGACTGAGTTGGTATATCAATCACCCCTGGACCTTAGCCGTCGATGTTATTAAGGTGACTGAGGGGTAATGTTGTCTTTGGATGCTGAGTTGATGGGTGGTCAGGCTGATGAGTTACATCTGTCAGGTATCAATCATCATTTTGTGTTGCATATTACACTTGGAACATTGTGCCCTAATGATGATTTTCCTCATGGGTAGTGCGTTGCCTAAGTTATTTAGCCCAATAATGACAAGTTATTTAAACCTTTTCAAACAATTATTTCTCTTTCTTCTACTTTCTTCTTCGCTCACACTCTCTCTCTAGCTTTGGCAGTTAACCTCCATTCTCGCATTTTTGCGAAAGCTCCAAGTTTCTTCTAGGTAATCTCTTCACCGTTCTTTCCATTTTCTTTCTCTTTTTTCAAGTTTCCTTTGGTTTCTGCGCATTTTCTCAATTGGTTTTCATTTTTTCGGCGTGTGTATCCACCCTTCATCGGTGGTTTTAGGGTTAGAAATCGATTGATAGGCTTTCCTGGGTCCCTCCCCCACCATTTTGTGGTGGTTCGGTATTGATTTATAGATTTTTTAGGGTCCTCGGTGACCCTACGGTCTTCTTCTCTGATGAGTTTTATTCCTCCTGCTCTGGGTTGTTCATCCATAAAACCTTTCATTTCTCTAAGTTCGATCTCGAAGTCAACTTGGTCAACTATTTAATTGTTTGTAGGTTGTTTGAGAAAATCTTCATGTGTAGGGTCTTCCTCTTAATGCTCCATAGGCTTTACCATTTAGCCGAGGAGTTTCCAACTTTGAGAGAGAGGTGTTTTACAGAGATTAGGAGGATAGAAGAAGAGAATGAGTTTAGTCGTAGGGCCGAACCTGTCTGGGTACGACCCATTTTCCCAATTCGATTGGATATAATTTTACCATCTCCATCTGAGCCTTCTGAGTCATCTTGTCATCCAACTGTGAGTCAGAGCCAAGAAGTCATGGATAAATGAACCAAAGTGACGTCTTTTTTCGGTTCTGGTACCTCTAAGAGGGACAACCCTTCAAACCTTGACCCCTAGGAAAACAAGCCGAGGGAATAATTAACCCTGAAGTTGTCCCTGTGACTTCAAATGTCTCCCCTTGAATTTAAAGCCACTTTCCCAGATGTCCGCCCAACTCTTGACAATGATGGGGCAGATGGAGCTGGGGATAAGAGAAGTGAGGACGAGGGTATTGAGAATGAGGACGAGGACGAGAGTGAGAATTCAAATAATGAGGTTGACACCTCAGCAACCTCGTCTTTTATCTCGTCCGTTAAGGATCGTGATCTTTTACTATGGAGACACTCTTTTGGTGTTAAACCCGATGTTATTATGAGGATCCCAGATGAAGATGAGAAGGCCTTCCAGGGGCGAGAGGGAGAAATTAGCATGTACGAGCAGATGTTTAGGGTCGGCGTCAGGTTGCCTCTTCATCCTTCTATCGTCTCTATACTCTATGAACTTGGGGTGGCTCCTACCCAACTTCCTCCTAAATCATAGAGGATAATCCTCGGCTACATTTCCCTTTGAAAGAACACATTCACCGATGATCCCTCGACTAATCTATTCCTGGCCTATTATAACATAACCTCCTCGTCCAGACAACCTGGGTACTTCCATCTAGGGGCTAAGAGGTATGATAAGAAACTTCTCCATGTTGCACAATCTTCAAACCATGACTGGAAAAAGAGATTCTTCTTTGTTTCTGTGGATTGGGAATTCCGCGCCGAGATTGATCCTCCAAAAGATAGCCCGAGGGTCCCACGAGTGTGGGCTAACCCCTCCATGAAAGTAAGGTCAGACCCTGAACTCAGCTTAGACGAAAGATCTATGGATGAATATCTGAAGGATCTGGGAAAGGACGGTGGAATCCCCTAATTTCAGTATTTAATGACCCCTCGTCTCCTCAGAGAAGCTAGTCTGAGGGTCGGCCCTTTGACAATATTATATGAGTTGCCTTTTGTTTCAATTTCTTTTAACTGTCCCTCTTTACTTTTATCATCTGACCTATCGTCTTAATTTTGCAGATCAGCCTCCAAACACACCTGATTCACTTTGGGAGATGTCTGTCCCAAGTCTACTAGCTGGTCTCAAGAAGAAAGGAAAGCAGCCTCAGTAAACCCAAAAGAAAATAACTGACGTGGGGCTGACGATCGTGGGGCCGACGATCGTGGGGCTGACCCATGTGGATTCATGAAAGAGGAATAATAGAGATTCTCCTGTTGATGGTCGGTGTGATGCCCCTAAGAGGGTGAGGACGGAGGCCCCAGATACACATAGTGAGGGTACATGTTCTTCCTCATCTCCGGATGCCTTCTGGTCGATCAATCTGACCATGTTAAAGACCGACCCCTCCTCTTTGATTTCCCATAGGAAGGCTGCTAAGGCCTCCATATTCTCTGCTCCATCATCGTCTGATTATGACTTTTTTGGATAAGATGCCCCTACCCGAAGTCTATGACTTTGGGCTTCATAGTCTGGCCCAGGTATTTCTCTCATCCCTTTCATTTTAAATTGGTCCCTCGTCCTCTCATCACTAACATTACTCTCGTCTTTTTTAGTTTGTCTGCGCCTTTACATCGGCCATGAAGTGGATGGCTGAGAATTATCCAAAAATTTAAGAGGTTGAGAGGGCTATTCAGAGTGAGTCTAACTTGAAGACGGGGATGGAGAATCTAAAGAAAGAGTTGGAGGGTGTGAAGTTCGATCACTCTAGGGTTCTTGGGGAGCTTGGGAAAGAGAATGTTGAGCAGCTGCAGCAGAAGGATAACCTTATTAAGGCCAAGGGCAAGGCTTTGACCAGTCAAGCGATGCAATTTAAGTCAGACCTTGAAGCTGATGTTCAAAGGGCGGGGGTTGATGATGTGGAGGCATACGAGCTCTCTGATGAATTCCAAGGTTTTAATCTTGAGTATTTGAAGAGAGGACTCAAGATGGCCTATCGGTGGGTCGTCTTGAAGTTTTCTGACGCAGTGTCAGCCATTCACCCCTTTCTAAAAGCTATAGATTTGGAAGACCCTTTGATGGCCAAGGCTCTGTCCCACGTGGAGTATTAGATGGTTGTTGAGGGGACTGGGACATCTGAGAATCGGCCTCCAGCCAATGCTCTTGACCCTGCCTTACCCTTCGAGGCAGCTCTTTAGGGTGGTTGTCTGTCACCTATACCCTCTTGATGTAATTTTATTTTATTCCATCTTTTGAACATTATGTATTATAACTCTATTTTTTTAATGAAAACGCTCCTCCCTTACATTTGGTCTTTTATTCCGCCATTTTCATACTTTGTGCTAACCATCTTCCAAGTCCTCTCTCGTCTTTCTTAGGAGTGAGTGGAAGGTCATCCTTACCATTCACCCTCATCATAGCTGAGGGAGGTTAACGACCAAGTTAATGATGTTTTCAAACATAAGTCCTCCCTCGTCTTTCTTGAGAGTGAATGGAGGGTCATCCATACTATTCACCCTCATCATATCCAAGGGAGGTTAACCACCAAATTAATGATGTTTTCAAACATAAGTCCTCCCTCGTCTTTCTTGAGAGTTAATGGAGGGTTGTCCCTACCATTCACCCTCATCATAGCCGAGAAGGTCAGCAAATTAATGATGTTTTCAAACATAAGTCCTCCCTCGTCTTACTTGAGAGTGAAAGGGGGGTCGTCCCTACCATTCACTCTCATCATAGCCGAGGGAGGTTAACCACCAAATTAATGATGTTTTCAAACATAAGTTCTCCCTCGTCTTTCTTGATAATGAATGGAGGGTCGTCCCTACCGCTCACCCTCATCTTAGTCGAGGGTGGTTATCCACCAAATTAGTGATGTTTTCAAACACAAGTTCTCCCTCGTTTTTCTTGAGAATGAATGGAGGTGGGTCGTCCCTACCATTCACCTTCATCCTAGCCTAGGGGGCTAACCACTAAATTAATGATGTTTTCAAACACAAGTCCTCCCTCGTCTTTCTTGAGAGTGAATGGAGGGTCGTCCCTACCATTCACGCCCATCATAGTCGAGGGCGGTTAACCATCAAATTAATGATGTTTTCAAACATTAATTTCTCCCTCGTCTTTCTCAAGAATGAATGGAGGGTCATCCCTACCATTCACCCTCGTCCTAGACGAGGGAGGTTATCCACCAAATTAATGATGTTTTCAAACATAAGTTCCCCCTCGTCTTTCTTGAGAATGAATGGAGGGTCATCCCTACCATTCACCCTTGTCCTAGTCGAGGGAGGTTATCCACCAAATTAATGATGTTTTGAGAACTAAACGCCCCTCGATGTTATTGACAACATATGGATGGGGTTGTCCCACTCCACGTTGTCGTATCACCGAAGAGCATTTAAGCCTACTTCACCACAAATGGTGTTTTGTAGTTTAACATGAATTACACCAATAAATATTTGAATTGACAAACAACAAAACGAGGGGCCAATAGTCTATTCTCATTAATATTCCAAGTGTCCTATGAAACAATACATTCATTACAATTGTGAACAAATGGGACATCAACTACAACATTACTGGTAATATTTCTTCAAATGATCTGCATTCCAGGGGTTTGAAATGGGTTCCCCTTTAAGGATTTCTTGCCTATAGGTTCCTGGGACAACTTCATCGGTGACCCTATATGGTCCATGCCAGTTTGGGTGGATCTTGTTAGGTTTTTCCATGTCTTTTTGAGGACTGGGTCTCCCGCACCTATCGGCCTTTGCTTTACCCTCTGATTATAAAAACCTGGCTATCCTCTGTTGGTAGTCTGCTTGTCTTATCTCGTCATCTTCTCTTCTTTACTCAATTAAGTCGAGATCAAGTTTCATTTCTTCCTTATTTCTGTGAGGATCGTACATCTGAATTATGTGAGTAGGAAACCCAATTTCAGTAAGGATGACGACTTTTGAGCCATATGCCAACATAAAAGGGGTTTCCCCCGTAAGATTTTTTATTGTCGTCTGGTAGGCCCATAGTACAGCATATACTTCTTCAACCCATTTTCCTTTTGCTTCTTCGAGTTTTTTCTTGATCCCATCCAGGATTGTTTGGTTTGTTACCTCAGTTTGTCCATTAGTCTGAGGTCGGCCTAGGGTAGAAAAGAATTGTTTGATCCCAACTCTTTCGCAGTATTTCTCCAAGGAAACATTCTTAAACTGAGTCTCGTTATCTGAGATGCGGGTGTTGGGGAGACCATACATACATATGATGTTCTTCCTAATGAACTGGAATGTCTTCTGTTCGGTGATCGTGATCATCGCCTTTGCCTCCACCCATTTTGAAAAATAATTGATCGCTACGATTAAGTATCGATAGTTATAGAAAGCCCTAGGCAAGGGTCCTACCAAATTGATTCCCCATACTGCAAATGTCCATGGGGATGTAATGGAGGTTAGAGGTTGATGAGGCTGGTGAAGGATGGTAGTGAACCTCTAGCATTTGTCACATTTCTTTACATATGCCGTAGCATCTTTGGCCAAAGTCGGCCACCAGTATCCCTGTGTGACTATCCTCTTAGCTAACGACCTTCCCCCAATGTGTCTTGAACAAGACCCCTCATGCACATCTTGTAGGATACATGGAACCTCAGACGGATGAACACACCTTAGCAAAGGGAGAAAGAACCCTTTATTGTATAAAGTATCTCCAATGACTGTGAATTTTTTAGCCCTGTACCTCAGCTTCTTCCTTTCTAATTTTGCCTCTGGCATCTCCCCTTATTGAATGTATCTTGTTAGAGGGTCCATCCACGAAGATTCCCTGTTTATATTTAGGAAGGAGCAAAGTGTTCCATCTTCCTCTTCAATCGTTAGCCCAAGTAGGATTTCCACTGGAACTATTCTCCTGATGTCTGTCCTAGTTATTGAGGTTAGTCTTGCAAGTGCATCGGCTCAAACATTGCCTAGCTGAGGTATCCTCTTCAACTTTACTTCTTTGAAGATTTTTAATAGTGCCTTTACTCTTTCAAGATATTTGGCCATATTCTCATCCTCAGCCTCATATGATCCTAGTATGTGATTCACTACCAACCTTGAATCACTATGCACCAAGAGTTGGCCAGCACTAAGAGTTCTAGCCAATGAGAGGCCTGCTATCAAGGCCTCATATTTGGACTCATTGTTAGAGGCTTTGAAGTTGAACCTTAGGGCATACTTAATGTTTGTGCCATCTGGTGCTGATATTATCAATCCAACTCCACTTTTTCTCTCGTAAGAGGACCCATCAACAAAGAGATTCCACATAGCCTGTTCCTCTGAGAAATTTCCCTCAGAGAGGGATCCTTGTCTAAATATGTATCTTCCCTATTCGGTTTCAATAACTTTTCCTCTAGTTACTCTTGTCTCAGCCTCATCTATTGTCGGGTCAGTAATTCTGCCTTGTTGAATATCTGTCTTCTCGAGGTTGTCATTTTCAACCTCGGCCTCTTCCCAAGTAAATTCAGTAATGAAATCTGCTAGTGTTTTCCCTTTGATGGCCACCCTAGGTTGATATATAATTTCAAACTCTCCCAGCTTTATCGCCCAGGCCATTAGCCTCCCCGATTTCTCTGGCTTGTGTATGGCCTGCCTAAGAGGAGAGTTAGTAAGGATGACTATTGTATGGGACTGGAAGTACAGATTCATTTTCCTTGAGGCATGAATCAAGGCATAGGCTAACTTCTCCATCCTAGGGTACCTTTTCTCTGCTCTTTGGAGTACTTTACTATTGAAATACAACAGCTTCTGCACCCCGTCTTCTTCTCTCACAATAACAGCACTAATGGCTGACTCTGAGACGGCTAGGTACACGTATAATTTTTCACTTTTCACTGGACGCAATAAAAGTAAATGGGAACCTAGGTAAGACTTTAGCTATTTAAAAGCCTTGTCACACTCTTTGTTCCACTCAAAAGCCTTTCTGAGAACTTTAAAAAACAGTCAACACTTGTTTGTGGCTCTGGATATAAATCTATTCAAATAAGTTACTCGCCCTGTGAGCCTTTGAACGTCTTTAATGATCTTGGGGGTCTTAATTTCTAGTATAGCCTTTATCTTCTCAGGATTGGCCTCAATACCCCTTTTATTGATGATGAACCCTAAGAACTTTCCAACTCCAACTCCAAAAATGCACTTCGCTGGGTTAAGCTTCATTCGATATTTATCCATCGTGTTAAAGGTTCTCTCAAGGTCGGTCACATGATCTTTGTATTTCAAACTCTTGGTCAGCGTGTCATCGACATAGACCTCCATAGACTTCTCGATTTGGTCTTAGAATATTTTATTCACAAATCACTGATACATTTCCCTTACATTCTTCAGACTAAAGGGCATGACCCTATAACAGTAAGTCCCCTTGTTAGTAATGAAATTTTTTTTTTTAGTCCTCAGGGTTCATGAAGATCTGATTGTAGCCCTAGTATCCATCCATGAAGCTCATTAGACCATGGCCTGTAGTAGCATCTACCATCTGATTAATGCGAGGAAGAAGGAAACTGTCTTTGGGGCAGTATTTATTGAGCTCGGTGAAGTATACATACATCCTCAATTTCCCATTTGCTTTGGGGACTATGACCGCATTAGATATCCACTCTCAATAGATGACCTCTCTGATAAATTTAGCTTCTTCGATCTTCTTGACCTCATCCCTTATAACCTCATATTTCTCTCGAGAATAAATTCTCCTCTTCTTCTTTATCGACTTAGCATCCTATGTCACATTGATCTTGTGACACATGATTTTTGGGTCGACTCCCGACATGTCTACATGACTCCATGAAAATACGCTTTGTCTTCTCCTCAGCAGTTCGATGAGCTCTTCTTTTATATCTGGCTTTAGGGCCTTGCCAACCTGGATGGTTTTTTCCGATTCATCCTCATTGAGGATGATGGATTCTACCTCTTTCGCAACTTCTCCCTTCTTTAACTTAGTCTCATCCCTGGGATTAAGGGTACCAATATTTTAAGTAGTGGTTGCTTTCTTATGCGCCTCTCTTTCCTCGATGGAGTTGAAATAGCATTCACGTGCCACTGTCTGGTCACCCTGAACTTCCCCTACCCCATAAATAGTCGAAAATTTAATCATTTGATGAACCTTCGAAGGCAAGACCTTGAATTACTTGAGGGCTACTCGTCCCAGTATAATGCTGTAGGCTAAGAAGACATTTTCATCCATTATAAAAAAGTTGATCTTCCTGGTGAGCCATTTCTTCCACTCATCTGCCATTCTTACATCAGCCTCATACATCCTTAGAGGATGAACTTTTTCCCCACTAAATTCGATCAGGGGATGATGGTATGGGACAAGCCTAAGGCGGCTAAGTCCTAAGGCTTTGAAATATGGCCAAAACATCATGTCTGCAGAGCTACCCCCGTCTACTAAGATCCTCGGCACCTCACATTCGTGAACCCTGGTGGTGATGACCAGAGGGTCATCATGTGGGGCAAGGAGGACTTTAAAATCGAGTCTTGAAAAACCCACTATCAAGGTATCCATGTCAACCTTCGATAGAGATTGAGTGTACAACTTCAAATTTTATTACTGCTTTCGCCTCAGCTACATGGGCCTTCCTATCGGCCACTTCTGATCCTCCTCCATCTAGGCCCCCTGATTCATTCCAACATCGAATGAAATCATATTAAGCCTCTTCATCGATCCGTGGTCATCCGTCAGTGGAAGGTTAAGATCATCATCATCCTCTGAGGGGTCATCACGCCTATCGGGGGCATCTTCTCTACATTTATCACTTCCTTTCTTCCTAGGGTCAGCCCCAAGGCCACTCTTGAAGGCACCCTTGTCAACATACTTTCCCTTCTTTTAACATCTTTTCGTTTTCATCATTTAAAGCAAAACACTTATCGGTCAAGTGGCTATGGTCTTGATGGAATTCGCAACACAAGTTTTTGTTCCTCTTGTGGGGAGGATCCCTCAACTTCTCAGGCCATTTTAAAGATCAGTCACTCTTTATCTCATTCAGAATGTGTTCGCAGCTGACCGTCAGAGGGGTGTAATCTGCAAACTTGTCATTTGCTGATCTTTTCTTCCCCTCCTGATTCTTTTTCATGTATTTACTCCACTAGTGCCTCCTTTTTCATCTTTGAACTTGGTGGCCATTACCTCTTCATCATTCATCACCTTCCCCATTGTTTCCATCATCTCAGCCATTCACTTCGGGGGGTCTTCGGCAAGCTTACCTAATAGCTTCCCCTTTTGGGACCCTCCAATGAGGGTCGTCATGGCTATACTTTCTTCGTTGTCTTCAACCCCTAATTTTCTTTATTAAACCTGGATATGTAGTCTCTGAAGCTCTTGTTCTTCCCCTTCTTAACATAGAGCAGGTGAGTGGTCTTCCCTTGTCGCCTCACTCCGAAGAAAAATTTATGGATGAACCGCCCTACTAGCTACTTAAACCTTTAAATGGAGTTCTGCAGAAGAGAGGTATATCAGACATGTGCAACCCAGATCAAAGTGTTGGAAAAGGCTCGACATCTCATCTCATCTGAGATAAAATATATGTATGTTACTAACTGGTACATCTTAATATGATGGACTGGGTTGGTACTCCTGTCATACCTTGGGGTGACCACAAGTGGCTTAAACTTGGTCGACGTTAGGAAGTTGACTATCTTCGCCATAAAGGGTGAGCCCATGGAATATCCTCTTTGAAGAGGGACTTGGCTTTTTAGGATATCACTAATTTTATCCTCCAGCCTCTGAATCGAGTCATTCCACAACCTCACAGGGGTCGTCTTGGCCGATATTATCCCTCGCCGCTTCTCTGGGATGAATTGAGGGCTCCGCAACAGTCGACCTACGCTATCTATTTACTTCATGACCATCGTCTCGTCCATAAGGGGGTCAGCCCTTATGGGGTCAACCATCTACCGCTTCTCTTTTGGACCTTGCGAGACTTCTCAATCTGGACAATCTTTCCCTTAGGTCATTGACTGGGCCCAGCCTCTTAAAGGTCGATGCTCTGCTCAGCCGGTCAAAAGCTAAGCCTCTGGGGTGATCGTCAGGATTATATCTCCTACACCTCCCTCATCTCTCTTAGATGGGTCGTACAGTATTATTGGAGACCTCATATGGCTCCCAGCAATCTATTGGAGCCTCTTCCACTTCCACATCATCACACATATCCTCTGCGTAAGGGTTTCCTTTCCTCCTTAGGCGTAAACGTCGAGGGTCAGCAACATCCCTCCACCGTTGTGGAGGTGGCAAGTCTTTGTGTGGTGCCTGAGGTGGTCCCTTAGCCTCATGTTATTCCTCTGCAGCCGTCGAAGTAATCATCTCCGGTGAGACTCCTGGTGGTCTCAGTATGTTTTGGCTAAGATCTGCAAATTTCTCTTGCATAACCTGTTGGCTTGCTGCCAAAGACTTCAAGGGAGCAGCCATCTCAGCCATCTCATATTGAGGTGGTACATGATTGGAACTAGGTCCTACTCCACTAATTGGTGGAGGAGGTGGTGGTAACTCCAGTGTCATATGTTTGAGCTATGAAGAGTTGTAAAGTGGAGCTGAATGATCAAAAGATTGATGAGCTTGATAACCTTAATGGAGATCTTTCAATGGTGAAATAGATCCACACGATGGGGGAGAACTGGTTCACCACTAGAGTTTTTGGTGAGGTCAAGCTGTATAAAGGAAGAGATAACATCTCGTTCCCATAGACAGCGTCAAACTGATGATACTTGGATTAGCACCACCAGATAAAGAGATTGTAGAGCTCAAACACAAAAACAATGGCAACAATATAGAAATATGTATATAGAAGGAGGTTAGTAGAAGAGGAATGAAGACAATGATGTATAGTGATTCAGCCAATCAGGCTTACGTCCACTGTGAGTGTGTGATCCATGAAGTATGGGCACTAATGGCCTTGGATACAATGTACATAAGTTCTCTCTCTACTGTCTATACAAACAGAGTTTCATCTAGGGTTTTAATTATCCATCCCTTTACAAGGTTGAAGGAGATAAGTATATATAGGGCTGGTCTGTACCCCTAAGCATGCATTGAGCATGTGAATGATGATCTAAATAATCCCCAGTTGACACCTGGCTGGGCCACTTGTAGGTAATAATGCCACAATATTCCCTCACATGATGGAATGATCTTTTTATAAAGTTTTAGTACACGTGCTACATGAGTCCCACGTGCACTGTTCCACGCATGTCCCTAATCATGTGCCATGACAGTGTCAACCTCGGCCTATAGTGACAAGCCAAGGCTGATGCTAACCTTGTGGAAGCCTTGATCGTTTAACATAGGACATTTGTACTATCGGCCCACACAGGGTCGGTCAATCATACGATCGTCTAAACTGTCCCCAAGCCGAGGCTTCAATCTGCATGGGCTTAGGCTGATTTGGGTCATCCAGCATACTTGTATTACCAATAGTGGGGTCAGCCTGGCAGCCCCCTATCTTCAGTATGATCCCCTGGGGGGTAAAAAGTAGAGCTGAGCCCTTATCTTAGACGAGGCTACCCTCATCCAGGCTGAGGGTGTATATTGGTATATCACGAGGTATTACATATAATCTCAAATATATTCACACAATGATTTTCCAACCTACAGATATTATTAACCCAATAAATTGAATCTCGACCATAGCAAATCAAGGCAACAATTATGTGAATACTTCAATCCTAATACTCCTCGGGACTAAGAAGTTATGCATTATTTATAAACTGTGAGATTGAGCACGTCTATTCTAGTCAACACTTAGAATCGAATGTCACCCTTATTTTGTCCTATTCAATAAATTCCTGATGTACAGGTACAATCCTCTTTGAACTATCAAATAAATTCCCGAACTATCAAACAATTTTTCGTAGTCAATATAAACTACTTAGATTGTAATTGTGGCTTTACTGGTCGTATATTAACTCCATATCTGGGTTGTGAACTATTTAATTACACTAGAATCAGAATTTTGATATTCAATAATCGATCTGAACCTAGGTCACCATAATTCCTACTAAGCATAATTAATCGACATATACAATATATTTATAATTAAATATAAGGTTTTTCGCAAACATGATTCACTTCTCAAATGCACATTGAAAATATTTATCAATAAATAATAAATGTCAAAAATCATGATTTTAAGAATAAAACCCCCAAAACTTCATCCTTCGTCGTGCACAAATTAATAATATGCTCATATGAATGTAACCTTATATTTATGTTCCTAGTGTTTTATAACTATCGTTAACTTGTTAGTGACACATTGAACATTGTTCACATTTTTAAGACATAAGTTGGGTTCCCATAAAAAGATAATTGATTTATTTGATAGACCTTAACCCCTTTCCTTTTGAGCTGATATATACCATCTTTCTAACAATACCTTTAGTAAGAGGATCTGCTAGATTCTTGTTTCTTTCAAGAAAGTCGACTATAATTACTCCTTCCTTGATGAATTGTCCAAATTTGATGTCTTAGATTAATGTGCCTATGTTTCCCATTACAAGTTTTGGTTGAAACATTTTATATTGTATTCTGGTTATCACAATTAATCATAATAGGGGATGACCTTTTCTGTATAGGAATATATACTGATAAGTTTCTAAGACATTCTATTTCCTTACATGCATCCGATAAGACTGAATTCTGATTTCTTTATTAAATCAGGCACAAAAGATTATTTCTTGGATCCCCAAGAAATAATCATTCACAGTAGCATAAATATCCAGCCAGTAGTGGACTTAGAATTTTATTCTAACTATAATCATTATATCCTTGTAGTATGGATGGATACCCAAGATAATGTAATCCATAGTCCTTTTCAGGTACATAAGCAATCTAGAAACCACATTATAATGTTATTTTTCTAGATTACTTATAAATCTACATTTTATGTCTGATGCGTAGGCAATTTCTGGTCTAGTGCAACGCATGTGATTAATAAAACTTCCAATGATAGTGACATATTTAGGTTAATCCATAGTACACCCAATATTTTTCATTAATTTGATATTATAATGTATTAGGATGGATGGCTTAAGTTCAACATGCTTATATTTATTAAGAATTTTTTCTATATAGTGAAATTGAGATAATTTTAATGAATTACTATTACTTGTTATTTTCATTCCTAAGATCATATTATCTTCTACAAGAATGTCCATGTCACTGGGTGAAGATATAAACCTTTTAGTTGCTTCCACATATTTAAGACTTGACCCAAATATTAGCATGACATCCACATATAAGAAAATAATAGAACTAACACCATTTTCAAAAATACTATTGATACATTTATCGGCATCATTTACTTTCAAACCATGGGATCTCATTATCTTATCAAACTTTTCATGCAATTGCATAGGTACTTGCTTTAGGCCATGAAGAGATTTTACTTATTTAAACATTTCAATTTCTTGGGCGGGAAAAAATAACCCTTTAGGTTATTCCATATAAATCTCTCCTTCTAGATCACTATTTAGAAAACCTGTTTTAACATCCATGTTGATCAATAACTATATTATGAATGGAAGCAAGATATATTAAGGGTTTAATTGAACTGATTCATGAAACGAGTGGATATGTGTCAAAATAGTCAATTCCATATTTTTGTTTGTAAGGACAAACTTCCAGTCGAGTCAATTTGTTTATTTTTGTCTTAATTCCCAACAAAACATTTGAGTCATAGGTTAGGATTTGTATTATCGACCTCGTAATCCTGTGACATGTTTGATGAACACATATTAGCAAAGCTTCAAAGATGAATACGCATCATGTAATTTTTTGTGCCAAATTTGACTTCAAGTTTATCGAGAATCTCGTAAGGTATGGACTAATTTTGAATATTGTCCTTGAATATATTTTTGGGTGTTTGTTTTGAAACAAAATCATTTGGAAGGTTTTTTTAAATTATTTTTTTAAGAAAAATATTTTTTGTTGTTTAGTTCGTTAGAACGAGTTATATATATTATTAGAACGGAAATCCTTTTTCGTTGGAATGAGTATAGGACTTCGTTGGAACGAGTTAAACAGCTTCCTTAGAACAGACATCCATTGGGCATGTTCTTTCAAACAGTGAAGGACCCGTTAGAAGCTCGTGAGATGATCGTTGGAATGAATATGCTTGTTCATTCGAATGAACCTTAGTTTCCTTAGAACAAAATAGGCATTTAGTTTGAATGAACCATAGGATTTCGTACGAACGAAACCGCTGCCTTGAAATTTTTGTTTTCCCTATGTAAGTCTTGTTGTACTCAATTTTTTAATAACTTTTGTCAAAAATGAAATTCCTACCTGTTTACCAAAGTTCCAAAACTCTTGTTTCACCCTTTTTGTTTAAAGATCCAATTTTTCATATTCATATTCTTTGAAATATTTTGTGTTAGGCACCAAAGTTTGTTTTATCATCATCCTCAGAGAAGAAATTTTCTGTAGTGGACTCCGTACTGATTTTCTATGTTGTAGTGGAGAAATGATGTTCCATGTTCTAATTCCGTAAATGGTTGTTGAACCTCATTAGTGGATAACGAGGTGAGTTTGGATTCACGTGCTATAGCAGATTGCGTGGATGGACTCCTATATTACACTATAAAGTAGAGGTTGAAGATAGAAGAGCGTCAAAGATTGCTAGGGAGACGAGTCATTGAGTAAGTATACTTTTTAGTCTTTTTAAAACCTTGTCATAATGATCTGTTTGGATGGATCATCCGAGATTTTTCCTTCTGTGGTTTTCCTTGTAGACTGGCGTGTTGTTGATGACATTTATTTTATCTACTTATCACTTAGATGCACATTTTAGGTTAAAAAAAAAAATTGGGCAAATCAATTTTCACAAAAAATGGTTTAATTGGGTGAACAAATTTTCAATGGGTTTAAATTTGTTTAAAGTTTTGATATTTAAAATTGAAAAATCTGAAAATAGAATTTTTATTTGTGACCATCTTTGCCTAAGCACGTATATGGCTTTCCCAGCTTGGTATCAGAGCTAGAACACTTAGTTATTGTGTTTTATTCTAGTGTTATTAGGCATGGATTTTGGTGGATTTGATGGTTGTAGAGGGGGCTTGAAGGTAATCCAGAGATTAGGGATAATTCCCTAACTAGCAACAGTGTTTGGATTAAGCAACCGAGGCAGCTCAAGCGTGGAAACTCATACTTTAGCTTGTTGTATTAGTCATATTGTATTTCTATTTATGTTGACTGTAAGCTATAACGCTTTTAATGTTGTAACGAGAATAATAACGATTTTTAGTATGAGTTCAAACGAAAATCACGAGAGACTAGGCTTGGCAGGGCCTGTGAGAGCTTTCATGCTCTGCCGAGTGACCTCGCCGTGGGAACTTTAGAGGGACTTGGTTTGGAGGATTGAGAAGTGAGGCACTGTTGGGGCTTGTCCTGACCATCTTAGGTACACCTAGTAAAACACCGAAGAACCCTGACCGTGGAACCTCGGGCGAATAATCTTGGAGTTCCATCAGGCGTTGAGTTGTGAACCAAACAACCCTCTACTTAATGTCCCATCTACTGTAGGTGATGTCACTAGCCAGCTAAACAATGTCAGACCTGCACTTGAGTAAACCATTGTGGTATTTGGGGCTGCCAGGAAGTTGGTGAGCCACCTTTGCGACAACAGCCCCCTGACACACAGTGGTTAGGCAAAAGGCATGTCTTGGCATTTAATGTTTATGACATGGAGACAACTGGTGCATCAGGCATTTAATGTTGTGACATAAAGTATGAGGGATCTCTTTTTATAGTCTTGAATGACTGAGTTGCCTAGAGGGATGGTGTGGGGGGCTATTTAAGGACCCCAACCACCCCTGAGGAGAGGATGATCTTTTTAAGAGTTTAAAAAGTTATTGCTAGAGAGAATACGTATTAGAGAGAGTTATTACAAACCAGAGTCTTGATTTATCCACCATTGTCATTTATTAAGAAGCTTTTAATACGTGATAGACATCCTTGAGAGTGTTTTTGGTGTGTTTGTCTGCCTACTAAGGTGTATCTAGGGTGCTTACATCTCTCTCCCTCTAGCTAAGTTACTTTTGGGTTCATTAATATCTTCCTGAGTTAGACACGAAAGATTTGTGAGTTTAAACTAGATTGTTTTATCTTTATCTAGCTTGTGTTTGCATGTTCTGTCACTAATCCAAGGTTTTGTCTAACTAAATTATTATCACCATACTTCAAAGGGTTTACGCCTCCATCTCTAATCTAAAGTTCCTACTTACAATGGTATTAGATACTCGATGTTTGATGGGTCAAATTCTATGAAGTTTGAAGAGCTTGTAGGTGACTTACAAACTTATAATCTTGACATGTTTTCCTCCAAGGCTGGAAGACGAAAGAAAAGGGTGTTTCTTTGAAATCATGGAAGGAGGAAACACCTGTTTCGAATGATGAGTCTGACATCTAGTCTGAAGATATGTCCCTATTAGCTAATGAATTCAAAAAATTTCTCAAGTTTCAAACGCAATCGAAAGATGTAAAAAAGCTTGACAAAACATGTATAATAAGGCTGATCACTTCCCTAAGAACCGGAACGAGAACTTTAAGAGGGATAAGTGAGAGAGATGTTTTGGTTGTGAGGGTTAGGGACATAGGGTAGCTGAGTACCCTACTAAACTAAGAAAAAATGGCAACAAATCGAACGTGTATAATGCCACCCTTAGTGACAGTGATTCGAAAGGAGGACACGATTCCCCCATTAAACGCAACTACACCGCGTTGATTGAAATTCATGTGAGATTTGATGATAAATCTTCCTATGAAGATATTCCTATATATGACATTTCTGAGCCCGTAGTTTGTGGATCCCAAGCAAGTGATGGTAAAGAGAGTGAAAAAAAAAGAATGAGGATGAAAAAGAAGAGGAAAGTGAACTCAAATTTGCCTTTTGTGAGTTGTATGAGGAAACGTTGAGAGTGAATAAGGCTAACTTGAAGTTGGAAGATATGTTAAAAGAGAGTGTTGTAGAAAATGGTGATAGTGTTTTGATTAGGATCTTAGGGCAAGTGAGAGGAATCTTCAAAAGAAGCTAGAGCATGTTGAGGGTGAGAGAGATATCCTTCGAGGTTTGATGGAGTCAATAAAGAAGGATCTTCTTGAGTTTGATGAGTCTAGGTGTTTACCTAGTCTCAGATAGTTGAGCCTAAAGAGAGATTAAGAGACTCAAATCATGTCAAATTTGATTTGGAATCTAGGTTGGAGAAGTTGGATAAAATTTTAGGCGTCATCCAAATTAAAGATGACAAGTGTGTAATTGGCCTTGATGATCAAAATTCTTCTTCTACCCAAGCCAAGACCATGCGTTTAAAATACTCAATAATTTCTAGGAACGTTCATAAAAGTAAACCCTTAGGGCATACCCCTCATCGTGTCTACACTTGCACACATTGAGATAGGAAAGGTTACCTTAGGCATTTTTCTATGATCATAAAAATGGTACTAGGAAGTTTAAGTCTAAAATCACTGAGGTTTCCAAGACTCTTAAGCACCTACATGGTTAGAAAATCTAGTTTGGAGGCTTTACATATTAGACTTATTTATTCTAGTTTGCTAGCACAGATACTTCCCATGTTAAATCTAATGGTTGATCGTGTTCGAATGTTTTCGTACACTAGCTTTTGCACTTCGTGATATATATGTTTTCTATTTGTATGTTATTTGAGTCTTTTGTAGTTTGATTTTTCATTTATTGAGTCATATTAAAAAATATAAAAAGATTTTGTTCGTCTTTTGAGTTTGTTTTTTAAAATTGGTATTTTTTCTTTTGAAAATTTTTAGAAAAACTCAAAAAGATTTTTGGTTTTGCATATTTTAGTTTTGCACATTCAGTGTGGCATATTAGTGTGTTTGAATCAAATCCATTTCATGCTTTCCATGTGACTAGGATATTTGATTATGATATTCAATGCTTAGATTGTTCTTAATCATTCATGCATGTAGTTGTTTCAACCTTGATTCACTTAGTATATGCCTCTACACACATATGCACGAGCTCTTTTGAATTTTAACTTCACATATTGAATTTGAGCTATGTGAGACGTTCTCCCATCAATCTTGTCCTCCACATATTTTTTGACAATGCGGGATTTGTGCATGTAATAACCATTGCCTATGAGATATTTTTTTCTTTAGTGGAAAATATGAGGGTGCATGGAAAAGGGCTACAAAAGGAGAAAATGTCCTTTGCGAGAAGGCCACCATTGGCAAGAGCCTAATGAAAAGGTTAAATGCAATAAAAACATAACAATTGCCAAGTCCAACATATTTAGTTTGTTTGATTTTCAAAAGTAATAAGTTCAAAACAATTGAGTGAAAAGAAAATATGTTAAATGTTTATCTTTTGAGGGTGTATAGTTGAAGGTCAACGGATTTACACAATGATTCCTAGTTATGCCTATTTTGTCACGATGCCATGGATTTGTAAAATCTTCAATATTATAGGCTTATGTGCATTGTGCTTGTTTGTTCATAGAGTTTACTTTCTCTTGTCACTTGAGGCTAAATCTTAGTTTGATAAATTTTTAAGATCAAATAGAACTCCTTGGGCATATTTGAGTGTTTTGGTCATAATTATTTTGTATCCAGTTCACACCCATTCATTCCATCCCACATGTTTAGACATATCGATACTATGCTACTATGTAAAGCTTATGTGTTTATGTAGAGTTTTATGGTTGTTTATACCTATATATACGTGCCAATATTTTATCGTATATTTTGCATACTTATATATACGGTATCATTTTTTAGTCTTTGCGGTTTTTATTTAGTCCATGTTTGCCATATACTTTAAGTTTGGAATTTATTTGGCATGCTATGTGATCGTATTGGTATTTCTCATTGGGTGAATTGAAATTTCATATCTCATTTGATAATTTCAAATTGATATCATACTTCATTGCTTATACATATTGGTATCTTTTTGCATCGATATTAATATTGTTTAATCATTGTTTGTATTATTTGTATTGCATTTTTGTTGCATGTTACACCATTGCATGATTTTATTCCTTCCTCCCTATTTCTCTTGGTATCATATGTTTATACATTTAGGGAAAGATTTTATTTATGGGGGAAAAAGATTTTTATACTTTCTTGCTTTGTATATTCCTAAACAAAAAGGGGGAGAAATGGTATATTTCCTTTCATGATTAAGATATCTTTATCTTAAGGAGATACCTCTTGCCTAAATTGAGAATGTTAGACTTAGTTAGATTTTATTCATATGAAAATTTTATATACATGTTATATTTTGTTTGAATTTAAAGGCATGTTTAAGTGTGTAGGTTTATAACATGCGATAAAGTTTTCAAGAGGGCAAAGCTACTCATCATTTATGTTTGTCGAGCGTCTATACTCTTTTTCCATTTTGGGGTTTGAGAGTGAGTCTTTTTAGAGAGCTTGCGACCCATAGCTTTTTCATTTTAATTTTGTCCCAAAATACTCAAAGGGGGAGATTTATAAGGATGCATTTCCAATCGAGACAATTTGTTTGTAATTGGCTTAATTCCGGACAAAACATTTTAGTCATAGGTTAGGCTTTGTATTGTTGATCTCGTAAGCCTATGACATGTTTCATAAAGACGTAGCGGTCAAGCTTCAAAGATGGATACACATCGTGATGTTTTTTGTACCAAGCTTCTCTTCACGTTAACCCAGGATATCATAGGGTATGGATGCATTTTGAATATGGTCCTTGGATATATTTTTGGGTGTTTATTTTTAAACAAAATCATTTTGAACTTTTTTAAAATTGGTTTTTGAAGAAAAATATTTTTTGTAGTTTAGTTCATTAGAACGAGTATTATATCTCGTTAGAATGAAAAACCTTTTTCATTGGAATGAGTATAGGACTTCGTTGGAAAACTTCATTAGAACGGACATCCAACGGGTACGTTCCATCAAACAGTGAAGTGCCTATTAGAAGCTCGTGGGAAGCTCGTTGGAACGAATATGCTTATTCGTTCAAATGAACCTCGGTTTCATTATAACGAAATACGCATTTCATTTGAACGAACTCGTCGCCATAAAATTCGTGTTTTCACTATTTAAGGCATGTTAGACTCAGTTTTTCAAAGAACTTTTGGCAAAAATCAAATTTCTACTTGTTTACCAAAGTTCCAAAATCCTAGTTTCACCTTTGTGTTTAAAGATCCATGTTTCCATAGTCATATGCTTTGAGATCTTTCATGTTGGGAATCAAATTTTTTTTCCTCTTCATCTTGAGAGAAGAAGTTTCGTGTGTTGGACTCCGTACTGGTTTGCTATGTTGTGATGAAAAAGCAGCACTCCATGTTCTGATTCTGTAGACGGTTGTTGAGCCTCATTGGTGGATACCAAGGTGCGTGTGGATTCGCGCGATGTGGCATCTTGCGTGGGAGGACTCCTACGTTTCACTGTGGAGGCAAGGTTAAATATAGAAGAGCTTCAAGTCTTACAAAGGAGACGAGTTGTTAAGTAAGTCTATTGTCTAGTCTTTGTAAAACCTTATCATAGTGATCTGTTTGGCTGGATCGTTCATGATTTTTCCCTTTGTGGTTTTCCTTGTACATCGACGTGTTGTGGATGATTTATTTAGTTTATCTTCTAATCACCTAGATGCATGTTTTAGGTTAAAAATATAAAATTTGGTAAATTGGTTTTTCAAAACAAACGGTTTAATTTGGCGAGCAAGTTTTTATTGTGTTTAAATATGATTTAAGTTTTCAGCTTTAAAATTAAAAAATCTAAAAATATAATTTTTTTTGTGACCATCATTTCCTAAGCATGCATAGGACCTTCTCACCATTTATAACTCATGGCAAGTAATATTTCTTTAAATTTATTAATATGATCTTCCGAATTTAGTTTCCTTTTAAATATCCATTTGCACCTAGTTACTTTTGCTTTAAGAGGAATATCCGTAATGACCCAAGTTTGATTTGACAAAATTAAGTTCATTTCATAATTGATTTATTCTTCACTAAAGATAGTATCCCTCGATTTTATCACTTTATGAAATATAGTCAATCCATCTTTCACATTAAGAATAAATTTTGTTTGTAGTTTCATACACATCTCCCTCAACAAGATAAATTATAAAGTCGGGACGAAATGTCTTTTTAGTTTTTTTCGCTTACTCCGTATGGGTTTAACATCATCCATTGATTCAAAATAAGATATTGGTTGTGAAGGGAAATTAAAGGTGAGGTGTCAATAGTTGATTATTGTTTTTCAAATCTTTATTCACTACATCAAAACAACAGACTTGTCATGGTCCTTGACCACGGTAACAAAGACTGATCACGGTCAAGGACTGTAAGGATTATGTGTGTGGCAATAAGCCTTATCACGATCCTTGATCATGAAAACTCCTTCTTATCATGGTCCTTTTAAGCCTGAATTTTTTATCAAACTAAGGGGTGACCAATTCTTATCACGGTCCTTATTGACAACAGAGAAATGGTCACAGTCTTGTCATGGTGACAAGCCATAATAGCATTGTTTGGGACTTGTATCAGTCAATTACCATGACAAAATTAAAAAAAAATATAGGGAAATATCTATTGCCCACCAGAAAACCTTCTTCAAAACAGTAATAACATTTATTTTCATCTTTCAAACCAGTAACATCTAGAATACAATATGCGATCCAACTAATCAAACCAAATATGAAGTTAAACTAACCAAACCAAATTACATAAAATAAAAGTTTAATTATATAAAAACATAAGTTTTATTAAAAATTATATAAATCATTAGAATTACATACAAGAGCTCAAAATGGCTCCAAAAGAAAAGTCTGCCAAACGACAAATGACCGCACCATGTCGTCGATATGTCAAACACTGCATTGCTTATTAAATAACAAGATCTCGTCCTCTTTCTTGAAAAAATTCATAATTACTCTTACTTGGGACTCAAAATGATACATTGGATGACCTTGAACCAAGGTACTCATAGTGGCTCTCGGATCCTTCTCTCCCTTGGTAATTCGTGATCCTCCATGCATGTCACGAATATGGACATTTTGCCTCGCTAGCTCAAATTTCATCCGGATAGTGGGGTTGGGGGTAGAGTATATAATATATGGTGATGATGAGTCGGTCTCCATCATCTCGTAGGAAGGAGTAATGGCCTTCTCACTAACCTTGTCCTTAACCTTTCCTTTATCCTTCGCCTTCCCCTTCCCCTTATCCTTTCTCCCACATTTTTGAACATATAATTTATGGTTTGTTAGAGATTATGCAACTTCAAGTCAGTCTCCAACATGTACGTGTTAACCTTAGAAGATAAGGTGCTTTGGTTGCAAGCAAATATCATCATATTTGACTTTCCTATCCACGAGTTGACACCCTGACTATGGCCTTTTCTATCTTTTCATTACATTTGGGTCAATGCATTTGTACTCAAAGATACCTTGTCTAAATCACTCTTATTTTTGTGCACCCCCTTTAGCCTCTCTTGAAACATTATAAAACACATCATTGACCTTGAAAATTAATGTTAGTAAATTACTAAAATTGACAATATAATTTCAATTTTAACTTGCGAGAGTCTCAATGACTTATGGATTAGCATACGCACCCTTATTTAGCTGAACTTTTACATAAGAGTAGATCTTATGTGGCTTTCCCCCGAGGCACTCCTAGACGTTAGCACGTGTTAAATTAATCATCAAAGTTTTATTCGAACATTAAACAAAATATGATCAATTTAAACCAATTTAATTACCATGATATGCTCCACCTCCACGTAAGATGTCTCCCTGGAGTAATGCACATCCACTTCCTCACCAACTCTCGGGTGGACAACTAGCTATCAGTGCCTCAAAATATATAAACTTCTACCAGTTAGCCAACGTCACTTGATCCTTATCTTGGACTTGGTCTCTCCATTTTAACATGGACTCTCGATCCTTCCCGAGATAGCGACTACGTAGGTTCTTCATCTAAGTCTTCCATTACTCTTGTATAATGACCATGACATTATCTCGCTATTTGGGAGATTAAATATTTTATGTCCAACAAACGTGTAATGTAAGAAAGTTAGTTAATTAACATTCAACAATCATATAATAAAATATGATATGAAAGTGATATGTTTAGTATAAATATTAATATTTTAATTCTCAAGCACCCCCCAAATAACAACCGTTAGATCTTCGGGGTACGTTCCTCCAGTTCTCATATTCGAGTCCATTTATTGATTTCATTAATTCCAATGATCTCATCATAAAAGTCATCTTATTTTGATGGATGCATCTGGTGTTGATGAAAGTAATGGAACTTCTATTTGATGAACCCTCATTCCCCTACTTTGACCCAGGGTACGATGGTCACCTGCACCAGATGTAGACATATTCTGCGAAAAATAGGATTCAGTAATGTAATTGTTGATGCAAAAAAACTAGACTAGGCTAATTAGTTAATCACGGATAAAAAAAATTAAAAGAGACAAGAGAATTTTAAAGTGGTTCGGCTTTAATGGAATAGCCTACATCCATTATTGTGTATTGATTTGGAATTATTCAATTGCCTCTCTTTTCTTGTCCCTTGGATGTAGGGTTTACAACGTATTTATAGCCCCCGGGTGGTGTACAAGGGCTGAAATATCAAAAGATGGAATCTCTTTATATCGCAGACATTTACATCTGTACAATCATTAATGCATACAACTGTTGGTGTTTTTCTATCATCATTGGTTGGCATCCCTGGTGTTGGTCGGTATCCTTGGTGTTGATGACTAGCATTAATCTTTTGTTGTATAACACGTGTTAATATCGGAACGGTCCACGTAGATAGACAATTTTTGGCATCAACAGAAGCCCCCAATGTTTCAAGCTTGAAGTTTTCACAAGAGTATGGAACATTGGGCTCTTAAAGTTGCTCGGGTAACAATTTTAGGCCTGGTCGGTTGCCGACTTCCCATACTTGTAAAAGATTATGATTTTATTATGGAAATATAATGTTCGTGGCATTCTTGAAATTATCCACAACTTTAATGAATCATTTTTGGGCAAATCCATTTTTTCTGCCTTTAGTCGTCACCAGTTCAATCGACGCTGCCTTTCAATCATTATTTTTCTAATTTTCGAGGCAACCTATAAAGAACAGGAATATCCATAAAGTTTTACTAGCTCAAATATTCTGAATGTTTTTTTCTATAGAGTCTTCAAGCTTTCTTTTTCTATCTTGAGCGATCATTTTCTGTTCTTCAGTTCTTGTTGAATCGTTAATTCCTATAAGAACTCTTTCTCTTCTCTTCTATTCTTTATCATGGTTTACTCTATTGATTCTTTTGATGAATTCAGAAATGAAATTAAGATACCCTCTTGGGTTGTTCTGGAACACGCTACTTTACATGTTGATTTTTTTCTCACTTGTTGAGGGTCACTGGTTTCCGTCTATTTTTATAGCTGAGTGTGGGTTTACCTTTCCTCCCAACCCACTGTGCCTTGAATTTTGTCAATACTTTGATGTTTTCCCAGCTAGGGTAGCCCCCAATACTTGGAGGGTCGTAAATGGGATGTATAGGTTGAATCAAATTCATGGAACCCATCTAGGGATTCCAAAAATAATGTTTTGTTATAAGTGGGTGACTAGCGACACCACTTTTTATTTAAAGACTAGGGCTATAAACAAAGTGTTAGTAGTTAATCTTCCAAACTCCAATAGGGATTATTTTAAGCATGAAGTTGTTTTAAAAAATTGGCAATACGCCCCTTTGACTGGAAATGTTGATTACCAGGACCTAGAGGCCCTCCTTTTGGCAATGGGATAGGTTATTCCTCATTTAACTATTTTGACTTGTATATATCTATTTAAATGTTACACTAATTATTGCTTTGTAAACTTTTATTGCAGTTGATTAGAAGAGAAGGTGCCCAAAGTAAAGTGAAGTGAATCTGAGGGAGTTGAAGTTAATTTGGGGACTTCATCAGAGGATTGGTGAGGAGCACGTTAGGTATACATCCTATTTGTTGAGGTACAAGAATAAAATTTCTTCCTTTATTGCTCGTCCTACTCCTTCTCTTGTAATTGACCTTGAGAAAGAATCTCCTTCTACTTCCTCAGCTACTACATCTAGCAGTGGTGATCTTGTTGCCATTTCCCCCTCTTCCTTATATTCAAATTTGCCCCTTGACATATCCATGGGAAAGAGGAAGATTCCCAATATTTTGGGAGACATAGCTGTCAATCCCCCTTCCAAACAAGCTGATGAAGGGTTAAAAACTAAAGATGAGACTGGGAAGAAGCCCCGGACCAAGAAAATTGAAGAGAGCCCTCTAAAGAGAATAAATAGATGATTGCCTCCTAATTTAGCAGAAGATTCTTCTACTCTTCCTAACCAACGTGAGTTGATTGATATATATTCTTATGCCTCTCCAGTGGTTCTTGGACCTAGATTGGTAAGACAACTAATAAAATATGACACTTTTTCAGACCACAGGGGTGCTGCAACTGCATTACCTCATTCTAAAAGTTCTGACAGGGCTGCTCAAAGCCTTTCTCAGCTATATTCTTTTACCTTCTTTAATTTTCTATTTCTTGATTTGTTCTTTATAATACTGAATTTCCATATTGTTCTTGTGCAGTTCCTCATTGACTTCAATAATATCTTCGAGAAAGATGAGACTTTGAGAGATTATTCCTCTGGAAAAGTTGAAGAAGCTTTTAACGATCTTAAAAAGTCATTGTTTGACAGGGAGGGGGAAACTGCGGTGCAAGTGTATAAAGATATACGCCGTTCGTTATGCTCGGCTTCCACCGCTATGCAAAAACCTATACTATTAACTACACTCTTTTAAAGGAGTACAGCGGCCAGTTCGGGTATCGAAAATCCACAGAGACTAGTTTATATAATTATATTGGTTTAATACTTCTCAATAAAAGTGTAAAGGATAATTGTTAGCAAAAAGAAAAGATAACAATGCATGGGTATTCAAACTAAGATTAATAAAAGCGGAATAAAAACTATAGGTTGCGACTAATATCCCTCACCTCGGTTTAATAAGTAGGTTACATGGGACTACAAATTTAGTAAGATTGAATATCATTTCAATAGTTAATTAAGTCTAGAGTTGTAACCCCATAAATTCGCATAAAATCCTAATATGATTTTTGCGTCGACAAATACCGCAAAAATTACACACGCAAGGTCGTAAATACGGAGCATACATGATATACCCCGTTAAATCTTCTAGGCGTAATAACAAGAACAACTCAATCGAATTAAATGCATAAAATCCATCACCATAGAAAAGCAACCCACTAAAACCAAGGTGAATTCAATCAATCACAACCTAATTTAACTTAGCTAGAAAGCAGAGTAAAAAGCATAAATTGAGCAACTAATTAACAAGAGAAAACAAGCATTAAATTAACTACAAAAATTTATCTACGCATGGAACTGATTAATAAAGCAAGAAATAAAGTAATAAAACTATGTAGTAGACAAAGAAGACAATAAATAGTACCCACTTACATTGATGGGTGAAAACCCAACAAAAAATGGAGGAGAGGGAAACTCCACAAAAAATCCCTAAATCTCTAACCCTAGGATCTAAAACTAAATAAAAGAGATAAAAATAAGATATATCCAAAAATAAAACGAGTCTCATATTTAAATTAAGTTACAAATAAAATAAATCAAAAAGAACATAGAAAAGAGGAAATAAATCGCCAAAAATAAGTCAAAAGCGATTGAACGATGACAGGGGATGAGGCCTATTACTTTCGTTCACAGCCAAAATAGGATCTATCGATCGACAAGTGGGGCAGGTCGATCGATCGGGTGCGGCAAACCTGCTACTATTCATTTATGCCCAAATAAAAACCACATCTTTCCTTTGTAATCGAGACGTGCTTCTTCCTTATAAATTGCAAAAGACCAATTCATTTCATGTCCAAAGACCTGCAACAATTCGTGTGTGGCCAAAGACTAACTCCAATTGTTTGGACTGACACCATCTTGCAACCATTTGGGGCCAGGACCTATGGGGCATTTATTAACTTGTTTGTAATTGTGAATTTCCATATATTTCCCCATTCACTCAAAGGTCCGTAACAACTTTGTTTGAAATTGAATTCGCACACTGTTTATGGCTACACGAAACATATTCCGAGGTCCTCAACTTCCATTGAGACTTTAGGCAAAAATTTTGAAGTGTGAAATGACTAATTTTCCCCTGAACATGCGAATGTTAATAAAACTTTATCGAAATGCAATAAAACTTCACATTAAACATCGCAATACCTATAAAAACTCAATAATAACTCATATAACATGTTATCATATAAAGCGGAGGTTGGCTGGTTATCGAGCATATTTATAGGAATTAAAGTACCCGAAGGGGCTAAAATACGTAAGTATAGAGGGTAAATATGTGCATAATTCGGGACGAATCACACCCCCTAACTTCACATCGCTAGTCCCTAACAATGAAATTCAAATCAATAAGAACTATAAGATAACCACAAGACAAGAGATAAATACAAAAGAGATCAAAGACACATTTGTGGGCGAACGATTGCATTTAGCATATGCAATAAACCGTTCAACCCCTAGGTTACCCTAGTGGACGAGTGTCATCTCGTGAGGATTTTTAAGATGAAACCCACAAACATAATATGGTTTCGTCAAAATTTATGCCCAATCACATGCGACAAGCCCAACAAAAACAAAACAGATTTCAAACACATTATTAGCAAAGTGAATGAATTCACACAAAAAGTTCGTAGTTATTAACACTATCGAACGAACTTCATAGAATTGAAAACTTAAAATGTGGGAGGGTAGCGAGCACAATCAAAGTATGATTTGTCAAAAACTTATAAACCGGATAATAAAAATTAAAGTATGTATATAATTCAATAGATACCGAATATTACACTTAACAAATAAAATCACTATGAATGGGAGCTAATACACGGTACATGCGGGCATAAAGAGTAAATGTAAATAGAAACTAGGTTGCGCACATGTCACTAAAGAAGAACGCTATATATGAAATGAAAAACATGTAATCTTAATGAAAGATGTCGTCATTAAATGAGGCAAAATGTATTTTCAGAGATTAACGCAATTATTTAAACTTTTGAATTGAATTCACCCTAGGATCACATAGGACCTGTATAGGGCTATAATGTAAGTTAGGGGTTAAGGTTATGAAATGAAAGGACTCTGTACGGATTCAAAATGTTCGGAGATGAAAACTCGGGATAATGGAAAATGTGGGAAAATGAAAAATTGGAATATAATTCCATAACATGCATTGAATATAATAATGGAGGGAATAAACAAAGCTTATTGAACACTATACACAACATATATAAATTTCTCTATCTTTTCTTTTCTTCTTTTTTTCACTTTTTCTTTTCTTTTCTTTTGTTTTCTTTCTTCTCTTTTTCACTTTTTTCTTTTCTTTACTTTTCTCACTCTCACATGCTTAATTGCAACCACGTAGCACGAACATCATTCAATCCCAAGTATCATTCCAATCAAAGGCACGGTAGGTGATATATATGATTTACAACTCTAATGTTGAGTTGGTTATGGGATTTGGGATTATGAAATGAAAGGCTATATTAAGGCTCAAAGGGATTGACAACTAAAAACATTTAAGGTGAGCTCAATGTCAATATGGGTGATATAACAAAGATGGACTATGATAATTTCTTAAACTTTACGCAATTTTCAAGTAAAAAAAACTTTGAAAATCATGCTCAAGTAACACATTTCATAAATGAACTCAATTAATGAATGAATAGTGAGATTACCGACGAATTTAACGTTTACGGTGAGGAAAGAGTAGTGTATAACACTCACAAATAAAAGTATGTCTCCAATCTCACTTATGTAAGTGTATACAATGCAACAAAAGATTACCGAGTTATAAAAATCTTAAACCAAATCAATAAAGCGAGAAAAGTGCATGTACTCATGGGATTAAAGTTTAATTCATGACGTTAATCATAATATCAATAATTGAGGACAAAAGTCTAATAAATTCTAAAATTGAGGACATGCATCAATGAGTTGTCTATTGGATCAGGCAAATATTAAAATTTATCATCGGAAACAAAGGCAAAATGCCCAATAAAGGAGAAAAAGAAAAAAATATTTTTTAATTTTTTAATTTTTTCACAAGAAAAGCATGCTTGGAAAGAACACATAATCAAATCAAAGAAACTACCAATGAATGGATAGAATATCCCACAACCCCTAACTTAAAACCTGATATTGTCCTCAATGTGCATTAAGAACCAAGTTAAAGAGAGGAAAATAACGATATTACCCAAAATGGAGCGATCTCGTGAAAGTACAAGTGCAATGATTCTAAAAAAAGATGTTAGTATTAAGAATACCAAAGACAAATAACAAAAACTTAACTAACTACACTAGACAAAAAGTAAGAATAAAGAAGATAAAAAAAATAAAGCAAAACTAACTATTTACAACCTACAATTTTAACTTCTAACTAACTATTCACTAGAAGTTAAAATTTTTGAGGGTCCACCTAAAATAAGATTTGACTTTGGAGGATCAACAAGGGACCCTCACTTTTATGCAAACCTTTCAAAAAATAAGAATTCCATTCAAACAACGAAATGTATGTGTAAGGCGGAAGAAATGAACCATCACCAATTAAAAATTTTGGAGGGTTGATGGGGGATTTTGATAAAGCGGGTGACAAGTACACAAGGGGGCCAAAAAAATAGAATTTTCTCCCAAAACTTTTGCAATTGGAATGGGAGGTGGCTCACGTGGAGGCAAAGATAACTTCATGGAAAGTAACTCGAGCAAGTACTCCTCATCGATTAAAGGGTTAAACATTTTAATATTCGGAACCGATTCATCGGGTACTTGCATCGGTTCAATAATATAGAATAAATATGGGGATGAAGGAAATTCAAACTCAAGAAATGGCTCATCATTGCTTAAAGATTGAGTTTAGAAGGTTTTTAATAAATTATTCTTCTTTGGGGGCCAAAGAAGAAATAATTTCATTGCAAATAGATACTACATCCATTTCTTCCTCATTTTCATTCTCTATTATACCATGGACCAAGTTAAGAATGGTTTGTTCCAAAGTAGGCACAAAATCCTCATTTGGATCAAAACATTCCTCAACTTCAAAAGTCTCGGAAGAAAAATCATCGCCGGATTCAAATATTAAATCCAACTCATGCTCCCAACAACGATTTTTTACCCAATAACGGTTATCAAAATTTTCATTTTCAAGAATGCACAAGCCCTCATCAAAAGTCATTGGCCGAGGCACGTATTCTTGCAAATGAGAACTTTGAAAATTATCCTCGAAACCACTATCAAAATCATTAACATAATGTAACACCCAGTGTATTTATTATTTATTTAATTAATTAATAGAAATATTTGAGAAAAATAATTTTGGAATTTAATGATTTTCATTAAATAAATACGTTGGTTCTGATTTTAGAAGAATAAAACTTCAAGAGGAATCGAAATTGGGTTTAAAATGAAGTTTTTATAAGAGTTATAAGTTTAGTCTTTAAAAAAAAGGAAAAACATTTGTCACGGATTTAGTCCGTGACTAATAAAAAAATTGATTTCTAGTGTAATGGTAATAAACGAAGGAGAATACCAGTGGTGGCGTACCTGTTCGATCGATCGATCGACCTAGGGAGTCGATTGTAACAACCCGCTTAATAAGATACCGGGCGATCACTCCAATATTAAATTAAAACAGGAGTTTCATATGGATCATTCTTATCATCACTGTCGAAAATCCAATTAATTACTAATATCCTATTAGGTGGCCGTTAAAAACTTTTATCTAACTACTCTTTTTAGCGCTCAAATTAAAACATTCACAATTAAATGCGTAATGAACTGAAATAGAAAAGAAAAGAACTAAAATAACCGAACACTCTGTCCAAATAATACAACCATATCGAATGATGTACTGAAAGAATAAATAAATGCAATTGAGCCATTGGCTCGAGTGTTTATACAATAACTCCTATCTAGAGTACAAGGAAAGAAACGTCTACCGATAACCTGCAAGCATCCACAGCTGCTGCAGCAGACGTCTGACTAGAAAGAGTTCCCATCCAGGCGTCCCTGTGTCTGGACACCTATATATATACAGTATAGAGAAAGAAAGGAGAGTAGACAAACGGGTCAGGGCCCGAATGTTTAGAAAATATTTTTCAAGTGCATAAATGCTTTATTTTTAGAAAAATAGTTTTATCTCATATTTAAATTGGTATCGCACTCTCGTGAGATACCCCTCACCTCTCCCCTAACAGTGCACCCCTAGCGCATCCCTATAAACCTCCTAGTCAAGCTACCCTGCTAAACTAATCTAATAACCAACCACTATCTAACCTAGATAGTCAAACAGATGTACTAAGGGCTAAACTTCACTTTAATCTCGACGCTATGCCATGTTCGTGCGTGGGGTGTCTCGCGAAGCGAAATCCAAACAAGGAACCCCCCCGATACACTACTATGCAGCAAGGTCGATCTTTGAGATCCGCCAGTCCCTCAGTACAGAAAGATATATAATATATATACCATAACATTTAATAATATAAGAGCACTAAGGATTAAACTTCTCCCCAGTCTTAACACTGTGCCATATTCGTGCGTGGGGTGTCTCGCAAAGCGAAATCCAAACAAGGAACCCCCCCGATACACTACTATGCGGCACGGTCGATCGTCGGGATTCATTAGACCCTCGGCACCCAGTTTATACATATACATACATCTACAATATACTTCCGGATAATATAAATATCTCCCGGACTGAGGATTTCTTGATATATAAAGTATTTATAAATACTTATCCTTTTCATTTCGAAAACTTCCATTTCCCTTCTCATATCTAGGAAATGTATTTAAAAACCAATTCATTATCATGAATTGCTTTAATAAATCATATACCTTTTCAAAAGCCAGTTTTATTATCATAAAATGCTTTTCCTTATCAAATATCCCATTTCCCTTTTTATACTCAGGAAATGTATTCAAAGACATTTTCATTATCATAAAAATGCTTTGATCATAACATATGCTTCCACATCCCTTCTTCCATCCGGGAAGTGTTACCGAAGCCAATTTAAATATAACCCATTTCCCTTCCTATATCCAGGAAATGTAATTAAAGCAAATCCATTATTATGAACTGCTTTAATAAACGCGTTCTAAGACCGCCCGTCCGGATTTCTCCACTGTGCGCGCCCCTAAATGGCTATCATCTTCCAGGGCCTCCAAGACAACCTGGGATCCTATATCGAAACACGTCGGGAAGCGGCCATGAGCCTGCGTGGTAGCCAAGACCACACCCGGAATCTCCCTACCCCCGCAGAAAATATACAACCATAAGCGCTCCCATGGCCTAGGACTATATCCACCCTGCATCATTAGCCAGGGGGCTTCACCATACGAACGCAACTTCCCTTATGATAGCGATTTAGAGAGGTGTGTAATCCATATTTTATTAATTATGAAAACATTTATTTTTCCATTTTGAAAATATTCATTTATATATTTTCAAAATCATTTCCATCATCATATATATACCTAAAACACACAGTATATACATATCCTATATATTCTTCCTAGAATATATTTATACGGCCATAGTGGCCTATAGCATCTAGCGATGACCAAATATCCCAAAGATTCCCTCCAGGAATCGTAATCATGCATTCATAGTTGCATGATTCTAAATCCAAAGTATTCCTTACTTTGTTCAATACTAATTACCTCAATCATCTCTTAAAGGTTTATTTATCCTCAAAACCCTTATTTAGGAATCCCCATAAAAATCCTAAATGGTAATTCAACTCCCCATACTCTTAAAGGGAGAAAACTAGAAATTCTGGCCTAAGCGAATCGATTCGCCCCTTTAGCGAATCGATTCGGGTGGGCGAATCGATTCGGTTCCCAATCCGAATCGATTCGGAAAGTATTCTGCAAACAGGTCTGTAAATGGCGAATCGATTCGGTCTGTACCCGAATCGATTCGGCCCATTGCAGAAACCCAATTCCCCTTAGGCGAATCGATTCGGCCTGTACCCGAATCGATTCGGCCTGTTCGAGGGTCACAGTTTGGGCGATTTCTCAAACTCCAAAATACCCAAAAATCAATCCAAATTCATTTTCATGGTTTCTACTCTACACCAAAAATCATCCCAAACATCTACACAATAGTTTCTAGCCTTTGTTTTTCCAATTTCCGATTTGATTTCCGAGTTGGTACTTTCAACCCGGAGCTGTCATCTTGTAAAAATCATATAAAATCGTAGAAAAATCAAAAAAATACTCGGTTGGCGCCCACGCGACCGTATCGAAAAGATCTACAACTTTCGTGTTTTGACCGAAAGCTAAATCAATTCTTTTTCTAGTAAAAAATGACCCTAAAGGCTGTGGGTTACTATTTATCACCTTCTTCGAGAAGGTTTCAGCCATTAAAGCTTCTCCCAAGCTTTTGACGCGTCACCCAACGTCCTACAACCTCAACCAACTACAAATACACCTATATTAAGGGTTCTAAACATCCTAGAACCCGGAATCACCAATAAATTTCAATTAAAACCTAAGTTTCTCCAATTTACCATTTTTAGGGGTTTATTCGTTTTAACACTCAAAAACCCGTTTTATCCACGAATACCTAACCCAAAATCATTTGGGTTTGTTATACCAACAATGATATGAGATATTTATGCATAAAAACAAATAAATCAAGTAAACACTTGCCTCGTGGATAAAATCCGACGACCTCGAGCCGAATCCCGCGGAGGCTGGCCGGAATCTCCCCCTTTTTTCCTCTTTTCTTCCTCCTCTCTCTCTTCTCTCTCTTTCTCTTCTTTTCTTTCTCTTTTTCTCCCTCCCTTCCTCTTTATATATAGAGAAAAGGGTTTTAACCCTTTAAAACCCAAAAACGACTCGTTTACCCAATTACGAGTTACTTTTACCTCTAAAATTACCCGAAACTCATTTTCGACAATCGGACACTCTTTTCCGACTATCTCGGCCATTCCGAGAATTATGGCGCAGTCGAAATTCTCATCCGAGGTACTTGACCGCAAATCACTATTCCAACCCAAAATAATTAAATGCGGTGTTCTACTCAAAATCTCACTTCTTTTGTCGCTATACTCCGTGGCGACATATAAATAAAATATCTCGACCTATATGGTCCCAAAATAATTTATAACACCCTTCGAAAATCATTAAATCCTCGAAAATCCCAGAAATCACTATTTCGAGAAATTCTCCAAATTCCAAATTATACTTAATTATGGGATTTAATCGTCTCCAAAAGGGCGGGTTATTACATACTCCCCCCCTTACAACAGAATTTCGTCCTCGAAATTCAGATGTAACTTGCACCCTCTAACTAGGATTACTACAAATCCTAAAACCTCAAGGAAAAAGATACTAACCTAATGGTTCCTAACCATACACTATGCGGCTACCGCAATCATAAAGTTACTCTAATACGTTACTTAATACCCATCCTCTAAAATGGCTCTTGGCATGGATTTCAATCTCGTGTACTACTCTTATCTTAACTAGGCGGTATATCAAACCACCTTACCAAGGTGCCCATACACATTTCTAACTTGTGCATATCAGCACATACATTACGAACGTCTGACACGCATCACTCTCTCCCAATAAGGATCTCCTTTCCTCGGTGTAATACTCATCTATGGGTCCTCCGAACCCGCGCATTTCAATATTCCTAACCTCGGCGCTGCTAATACTAGTGAACCTATATCCTAAAAATGCTACGATCTATGCGTTACCCTACCTATTCGAAACTAATATAGTCCTAAGTATGTCCCTAGTGCCCAAGGCCTCTCCCAACTCCCGACAAGTGCTTGGTTTCATGCGTGGGACGTCTCGCCAAGGCGAAATCCAAACAAGGAACCCTCCCGTTACACTACTCCCTCGCTTAGTCGGTCATCGAGATATAACGACCCAAGGCACAGAAGCGGAACGTCCTAAATCCTACTAGGCTAGCCTATGAACGCATTCTTACTATCTTATCCTTCCGCCCATACAGAAGGAAACCTAACTAATCAAGTGCCCACTTTCTGTGGAAAGTGTCACGAACATAATACCCAAAATGTAGCTCCTCAAAACTTGCCTTTTCATTAAGGCCTGACTATTGTCCTCAAATCAATTCTCTAAGTCCAACCTCACCCACCCATTTGTGGCGAAGGGACCACTTTAGTGCTTCTCCATAGCACAATATTTCCATAAGTATATTAACATTATGTGGTTCATAGCCTATAGTGGTTCATCCACACTATAAGACCTTTCCACAAGATCAACATCCTTGCATCCCATAACAGCTCCCCACTCCCGACGCCGTTAAGAGTCATGTGTGGAGTGTCTCGCAAAGCGAAATCCAAGCAAGGAACCCCTCCACACATTAACCCTTGACTTCGTTGGTTGTGGAGTTCAGTCATTTCAACATGCAATCGGGATAACCCTATCCCCTAATCCAACAAAAGGTGATCTGAACTCCTATCTCTAACTAAGAGTCATACCACCCTGCGCTCGCACTCGTTCCTAAGTCCTTCCGCAAACTAATACTGAGCTAAATCTTATCGCTCAACAACGATTCTGTGGGCCTCAAATTATATCTATAAGGTTGCCACATATACCACCCAAAATAAGGAAGCCTCTGCTCATCGAGGTTCCATAAATCCATAATAGCAAAGGTGTACTCAACCTGTATCAAGGTGAGACACCAGAATAACAACTTGTTCCCTCCAAGAACTGTGGACATGATAGACTTGCCATTATTAGCCTTCTATCGCTCCGTTACGCCATATACCGTATACGTATATATACAAAATATAAGCACCCGCCTCTATGGCGAATGAAGGGAAATAAAATTCCGCTATTGCGGAAAACACATAGTCATACATTAAAATGTTATCGAGACCGCCACAACCCAAAATACACACACGAGTCTAGGGCTAACTAATACCGCGACTATATCTAGTCACGCCAAATACTCACACCATATACCTCTGCTGAACCTTAGGCGAATAATTCCCAAAGCTGCATTCTTCTCATCCTGCTAATTCATGGGGACTCAGGGTTAGAACTATCCGTAAGATCCCTATGGAATCCTTATCTCCACGGGGTAATCCAACTTTAGTACCACACTCTATTACAGCGGCACTATGGTACTCGTAACTACTATGCTTTAGTAGTCATTGACATAATTCTTAACAATTACCATAGAGAGAATGACCTCTACTAAGGTACTCATCCCAACCTTCTGCCAGCTGCACCAGCTAAGACTCACCTCCTGCTGCCATCCAAGCTCCGCACACGATTCTCAAACGAGCGCGCAAAAGATTTCTATAATCTCATAATATGGCAGGAGAACGAAATCTCACAAGAGATATCAACAATCCTAATCCTGGGGCTCTATACAAATCGAGAGCAACGCTGAAAGCGTAGTACGTCCGCACAGATTCCTAAAGACACTAGAACCTGATGCTCTGATACCATCTGTAACAACCCGCCTAAAAAGATACCGGGAGATCACTCCAATATTAAATTAAAACAGGAGTTTCATATGGATCATTCTTAGCATCACTGTCGAAAATCCAATTAATTACTAATATCCTATTAGGTGGCCGTTAAAAACTTTTATCTAACTACTCTTTTTAGCGCACAAATTAAAACATTCACAATTAAATGCGTAATGAACTGAAATAGAAAAGAAAAGAACTAAAATAACCGAACACTCTGTCCAAATAATACAACCATATCGAATGATGTACTGAAAGAATAAATAAATGCAATTGAGCCATTGGCTCGAGTGTTTATACAATAACTCCTATCTAGAGTACAAGGAAAGAAACGTCTACCGATAACCTGCAAGCATCCACAGCTGCTGCAGCAGACGTCTGACTAGAAAGAGTTCCCATCCAGGCGTCCCTGTGTCTGGACACCTATATATATACAGTATAGAGAAAGAAAGGAGAGTAGACAAACGGGTCAGGGCCCGAATGTTTAGAAAATATTTTTCAAGTGCATAAATGCTTTATTTTTAGAAAAATAGTTTTATCTCATATTTAAATTGGTATCGCACTCTCGTGAGATACCCCTCACCTCTCCCCTAACAGTGCACCCCTAGCGCATCCCTATAAACCTCCTAGTCAAGCTACCCTGCTAAACTAATCTAATAACCAACCACTATCTAACCTAGATAGTCAAACAGATGTACTAAGGGCTAAACTTCACTTTAATCTCGACGATATGCCATGTTCGTGCGTGGGGTGTCTCGCGAAGCGAAATCCAAACAAGGAACCCCCCCGATACACTACTATGCAGCAAGGTCGATCTTTGAGATCCGCCAGTCCCTCAGTACAGAAAGATATATAATATATATACCATAACATTTAATAATATAAGAGCACTAAGGATTAAACTTCTCCCCAGTCTTAACACTGTGCCATATTCGTGCGTGGGGTGTCTCGCAAAGCGAAATCCAAACAAGGAACCCCCCCGATACACTACTATGCGGCACGGTCGATCGTCGGGATTCATTAGACCCTCGGCACCCAGTTTATACATATACATACATCTACAATATACTTCCGGATAATATAAATATCTCCCGGACTGAGGATTTCTTGATATATAAAGTATTTATAAATACTTATCATTTTCATTTCGAAAACTTCCATTTCCCTTCTCATATCCAGGAAATGTATTTAAAAACCAATTCATTATCATGAATTGCTTTAATAAATCATATACCTTTTCAAAAGCCAGTTTTATTATCATAAAATGCTTTTCCTTATCAAATATCCCATTTCCCTTTTTATACTCAGGAAATGTATTCAAAGACATTTGCATTATCATAAAAATGCTTTGATCATAACATATGCTTCCACATCCCTTCTTCCATCCGGGAAGTGTTACCGAAGCCAATTTAAATATAACCCATTTCCCTTCCTATATCCAGGAAATGTAATTAAAGCAAATCCATTATTATGAACTGCTTTAATAAACGCGTTCTAAGACCGCCCGTCCGGATTTCTCCACTGTGCGCGCCCCTAAATGGCTATCATCTTCCAGGGCCTCCAAGACAATCTGGGATCCTATATCGAAACACGTCGGGAAGCGGCCATGAGCCTGCGTGGTAGCCAAGACCACACCCGGAATCTCCCTACCCCCGCAGAAAATATACAACCATAAGCGCTCCCATGGCCTAGGACTATATCCACCCTGCATCATTAGCCAGGGGGCTTCACCATACGAACGCAACTTCCCTTATGATAGCGATTTAGAGAGGTGTGTAATCCATATTTTATTAATTATAAAAACATTTATTTTTCCATTTTGAAAATATTCATTTATATATTTTCAAAATCATTTCCATCATCATATATATACCTAAAACACACAGTATATACATATCCTATATATTTTTCCTAGAATATATTTATACGGCCATAGTGGCCTATAGCATCTAGCGATGACCAAATATCCCAAAGATTCCCTCCAGGAATCGTAATCATGCATTCATAGTTGCATGATTCTAAATCCAAAGTATTCCTTACTTTGTTCAATACTAATTACCTCAATCATCTCTTAAAGGTTTATTTATCCTCAAAACCCTTATTTAGGAATCCCCATAAAAATCCTAAATGGTAATTCAACTCCCCATACTCTTAAAGGGAGAAAACTAGAAATTCTGGCCTAAGTGAATCGATTCGCCCCTTTAGCGAATCGATTCGAGTGGGCGAATCGATTCGATTCCCAATCCGAATCGATTCGGAAAGTATTCTGCAAACAGGTCTGTAAATGGCGAATCGATTAGGTCTGTACCCGAATCGATTCGGCCCATTGCAGAAACCCAATTCCCCTTAGGCGAATCGATTCGGCCTGTACCGAATCGATTCGGCCTGTTCGAGGGTCACAGTTTGGACGATTTCTCAAACTCCAAAATACCCAAAAATCAATCCAAATTCATTTTCATGGTTTCTACTCTACACCAAAAATCATCCCAAACATCTACACAATAGTTTCTAGCCTTTGTTTTTCCAATTTCCGATTTGATTTCCGAGTTGGTACTTTCAACCCGGAGCTGTCATCTTGTAAAAATCATATAAAATCGTAGAAAAATCAAAAAAATACTCGGTCGGCGCCCACGCGACCGTATCGAAAAGATCTACAACTTTCGTGTTTTGACCTAAAGCTAAATCAATTCTTTTCCTAGTCAAAAATGACCCTAAAGGCTGCGGGTTACTATTCATCACCTTCTTCGAGAAGGTTTCAGCCATTAAAGCTTCTCCCAAGCTTTTGACGCGTCACCCAACGTCAACCAACTACAAATATACCTATATTAAGGGTTCTAAACATCCTAGAACCCGGAATCACCAATAAATTTCAATTAAAACCTAAGTTTCTCCAATTTACCATTTTTAGGGGTTTATTCGTTTTAACTCCCAAAAACCCGTTTTATCCACGAATACCCAACCCAAAATCATTAGGGTTTGTTATACCAACAATGATATGAGATATTTATGCATAAAAACAAATAAAGCAAGTAAACACTTGCCTCGTGGATAAAATCCGACGACCTCGAGCCGAATCCCGCGGAGGCTGGCCGGAATCTCCCCCTTTTTTCCTCTTTTCTTCCTCCTCTCTCTCTTCTCTCTCTTTCTCTTCTTTTCTTTCTCTTTTTCTCCCTCTCTTCCTCTTTATATATAGAGAAAAGGGTTTTAACCCTTTAAAACCCAAAAACGACTCGTTTACCCAATTACGAGTTATTTTTACCTCTAAAATTACCCGAAACTCATTTTCGACAATCGGACACTCTTTTCCGACTATCTCGGCCATTCCGAGAATTATGGCGCAGTCGAAATTCCCATCCGAGGTACTTGACCGCAAATCACTATTCCAACCCAAAATAATTAAATGCGGTGTTCTACTCAAAATCTCACTTCTTTTGTCGCTATACTCCGTGGCGACATATAAATAAAATATCTCGACCTATATGGTCCCAAAATAATTTATAACACCCTTCGAAAATCATTAAATCCTCGAAAATCCCAGAAATCACTATTTCGAGAAATTCTCCAAATTCCAAATTATACTTAATTATGGGATTTAATCGTCTCCAAAAGGGCGGGTTATTACATCGATCGATTGACTCGGCCCAGATTTGAGGTGGTGGGTCAAATTCTTTGTAGACTTTGAATGGGATTAGGACTCCTAATTTGTATATAAGACTACTAATCCGTAGGGGGACTTATCATAATCACTTCTTCCCTAGTTTTTCTCCAAAGAACACTTCCAAATAATTTTTCTCTCAACCATAATCATCAACCTCCAACATAATCAAATTTTTTTGTCACAAGTTTTGGGAGGCTTAATTGGGGTTTAATCTAATTTGTTCAAGAACACTTCTGTGCTAATTTTTCGAGAGGAATCCAACCGTCTATTCAGAATTCACAAATGATTTATCCAGGCATGAATACTCTATTCCTTTCCTTTAGTATTATGCGTTCTAAGTGTCGCCTAAACACTTAATTACATGTTTTCTTAAAAATAATTAGTAACCTAATTAGAGAAAGTGGACACTAACTATGGGGCTATTTTTGTAAAATCTTTTAATCTGAATAATATTCATAACCTTTTGGGTACGTAGGATTCATGAGTGATTTTGGGTTTTATTGGTGTAGGGTACATATAGAAAAACCCTAGTTTTGAAATAAGTAAAGTTGGGGGCGTATAACTCATGTAATATATATAGAGATAATTAAATTTGGTTTTTGATGTATATATGATGAAAACTTGGTATATTTAATGTAAAATAATTAAATGATATTATTTAGGTTTTATTGATGTTGTGATAATTAAATTGAGATTTAATGGATTGGACTATCATGCATAGTTTGAAACGTTGATTTATTATGCATATTTGTGGGACTTGTTGGTATTATTAAATATCATTGTGATGATGGGTTGTTGGGTATTATTGCTCTCCCTATATTTTAGAATGCCTTCTAGGAATTGGATTAGTGACGGTAAAATTATCACGGTTCTATCATGTCGGGGGTGGGCTGATTTTTATTACTTTATCATCGTTACACTAGTCTAGGTAAGAGACTAAGTTGAGATTAATGTTAGAATTTCATCCTATACATAGGATAGGACGTATTGATAACTTGGGGATCCTTAGGTATGGGAGCAAGGGGTATTTTGAGGATCTCACATCGATAAAAGGGTGGGGTAATTTGAAATTGTGAATTGAGAAAATTGAGAATTAATACCTAAGATAATAAAACGGGTATTAAAATATATTGACGACATAAGCAGCGAGGGCCGACAGTTCAAACGGGCCAGCCGACATTTTTTGTCGTGTTATGTGTGGAACCTCGTCAATCAGCGAGGGCCGACAGTTGAAATGGGCCAGCCGGCATTTTGAAGAGGGGATGTGTATTTTGGTGGAGAAATCACCCGAGGAGGGAGGACCGCCATAATAAATTGAGGATATAAGAAAAGTTGGTTAATTTAATTAAATTAACATCGTGGGACTTGAGAATTTAAAATCATATTGGTGTGCCTTTTTAAAGGAGAATTCCTTCAGGTATTTAGTGATTTATATTTATCACATTTAATTATCTCGCTTAAATTAAAATATTCTATTGTGATATTTATTGCGTATAATGCTACTGTCTGGATTCAAGGATCCTATTTGAGGGGAGTAGTGTGTATTCTTGCTCGGGGCTTTGGCTTTGACCCATGCGTTGACTAATCGTTTTCAGGATTAGAATTGGAGGACCTGCATAAGTTTATCAGAGTTATCGTTTAGAGGTGCAACAAGAGCTGAATTTCTTTATTGCTTTGTTTTAGTTTAAACTTTCCTTTCAGTCGTATTTCATTATGAGACTCAGTTAAGAGAGTTATTAGGCCATTCGGTTCTAAAGTTGTTTATGGGTTTTATTTCGGTTATTCAGAGTTGGATCTTTATTCAGTTTTACAATTATTGAAAATTGGATTTATTTGGAGTTCAAGCATGTGATGGACCGTTTATCGCGTAGTTGGTTGTTATCATTTGAGATTGATTCAATTATATATCTTATGGACTGATTTATTTATGTGTCATATCTGTCTCATGCTAAGAATGGTATATATTTAGTTCATGCCCGGAATAGTTCGGCGGAGATGGTTGGCCACCCTGTGATTTTGCGGGGTTTGACAGATGGTATCAGAGTATGGTCTTAGGTCTCATAGGTTATGAGTCCGTTTAGCTTCCACGTTGCCGATCTTTGATTCCCTTTGTTGATTCGTACTTCTTAAGATAGATGGTATAGCATACGTTTTAAAGGTGTTTCTTGGAGATAGGGAGATGTGTTTTTAAGGATGTTGTAGGCATTGAGGTTAGAGATAGAGATATTGATGTGAGAATCCTTAGAATTTAATTTTGAATATGAGGATTTATTTTGGAGAAATTGTTGGTATGAATTGTGGGTACCTCTAATATTGGTGTAGCAATGTAATTTGACTTGAGGAGTGTCATGATGATTGTTAGAGATAGGATCGAGTGACGATCCGAGTAGAGAGCATGGGATGTCGTTACTTTCTTAGATACTTATAAATATAGGAGTTATATATATTGTATTTCATCGTGGGATTACGAATGTGTAGGATTGGGTGTATGAGCACCCGATCGTGGTATGGGTAGGCATATATGAGCCTTATTTTAGTTTACACCATTTGTGATTGACATGTATGCTTCGTTTAATTTCGAGGATGAAATTCTTTGCTCGTTGTTGATACCAAATTTAGTCTGCTGACATGGCTCAATAAAGTGAAGACACGTGGCAATCTACGTAGCAACAACAACCACTTTCGAGGAACTCACATGCTCCGAGGAACCATACTAAAACGAGGAGCACTGATTCCCCGAGGAACTCATACGCTCCGAGGAACAAGAACTCTCCGAAGAACTCTTGAGTACCGAGAAGCTCAGGCGGTCCGAGATGCACCTCAAACCAAGCATTAATAGCAGGATAACCAACATTTTGACTGATAATTAAATGCTTATCATTCAGACGCATACGCTTAATGAGCATTGAATGTATCACCCTTTCATATGTACATAATTTAATGTATTACCCTTTCACATTACAGCCCCAGGGCTATAAATACATTGTACAATCCTCATTGTAAAGGGACCGGAATTTCTTGAGATAACTTGTAATCGAGAATTCCATACAATCAGCAATAACATAACAGTGGACGTAGGCCATTCCTATAAGGCTGGACCACTTTAAAAATTCTTTGTCTCAGTTATTTATCTGTGATTGAATAATTAGATATGATCTAATTTTTTACATCAACAGATTGGCGCCGTCTGTGGGAAACGACTGGTAATATCGTTTTCCATCAAAAACAATCCATCACAAATGGCTGATATTCCAGAATCTAGCAATCGAAACGCTGGAAGCCCTCCAAATCCATCTGCTCCGCCAAATATTCCAGATCTGGCTGGAATATTTACAAATCTGGCTCAGGGCCAGACCGTCATGCAAGAAACTATGCGTCAACTCATACAAACCCTCCATGGCGGTGCACCAACCCATTTAAGACCACGAAGTATTCAAAGAAATACTCGTGCAGCTTCTTCGCGTACTAGGCGTACCAATTCATATCGCAATGAGGAGTCTGGAGATTTTTCTTATCAACCTGGACGAACTTCGTCAATGCGAGCCACAGATACTGAACAACGTATCACTCTCTCCCCAGAAAGGACCAGTGCACTAGAAAGATTAAGCAGAGTATCTCCTTTCGATCGATTAGGTCCTAAGAGGAGTAAAAGTCCTCCTAGAGCCCCATCGAGGAGTTTTTGACGACCATCAGACTTAAGGGAAGGATCTGCCCAGTCGCGACCAGTTGCTCGTCAAGATAGATCCCAGGAAGCCACCTCAACGCGATCAGTTGCTCGAACCAACAGGCCCGAGGAAGGAAATGATGCATGGAAAGGCTCTATTCAAAGGCTGGAGGATAGATTGGGCGAAATGGTTAAAGCTAAGAACCCTCTACAACGAACCTTTGTTCGAGGAACACCTTTTGTCCAGGCCATTGTAGATTTCCCAACACCATCAAAGTTCAAAGCACCTGTTGTGACCCCCAAATATGATGGAAAGACACACCATGTCCTTCATATAGAATAATACCAAGCTGCAGCCGACATCTATGCTGTTCCAGATGAGATGAGATGTAGGGCATTCTCGGGAACTCTTACCGGATCTGATCAAATATGGTATAATAATCTTCCTCGGGGTAAGATTTAAACTTTTCTTCAACTGGCCGAGTTATTCATTAGGAATTTATGTTTTGGGGCAAATCCAGTTAAACGAGTAGCACATTTGTTAAGTGTTAGACAAAAGGCTGGTGAGAGCACCAGAGATTATATAACTCGTTTTAATAATGAGAAACTTGAGATCATTGATTATGAAGAGAAGACAGCGATTACCGCCTTGATGAGTGGGTTACTGCCCAACAAGTTGTACTACACTTTGGCCAAAGATCCACCTAGAACCATATCGGATCTGATGGGAAAAGCGTCCAAGATTATGAATGCCGAGGAGGCTATGGCTGCGAAGAAGAACATGGATGCCAAAGAAACCAAGGTGGAAGGTGATAAAGCTAAGAAGAAAGAGCATAAGAACAATGGTAATGACAAACATTCAAGAACGAGGTCGGTATGGGATTCAATGAAGAAATTCGATAATTATACTCCTTTGAAGAAGGATATCAACCATGTTCTAGAAGAAATCAAGAGCAACGAGGAATTAAACTGGCCAGAGAAAATGAAGGCAGGCCCCGACAAGAGGAATAAGGCAAAGTATTGCGAGTTTCATAAAGATCATGGCCATATGACCAAAAATTGCATAGCTCTTTAGAATGAGATTGAAACACGTATCAGATGAGGAAAGCTGGCAAAGTACGTTGATCGTGGAGGCGAAAGAAGGAACAATGACCGAACTAGAGAGAGGTCTAGATCTCCTCGTCGAGCAGAGGACAATAAAAAAAGAAACCATGAAGTTGATCCCGAGGATGACCCCGTTCTTCCTAAGAGACCAAGGAAGCCAGAACGAGAGGTATTTTCAATACGCTTTGGGTCATTTGACTGTAATGTTATAACAGGTGGAGATGCAGGAGGAGGAGACCTTACCGCCGAGAGAAAAGCTTACCTCTATGAGGCTCAAGCTTTCTCATACATTTAACGAATAAATCTAGCTGAGGAGGAGCACCCGAGAAAGGTGAACAAAGAGAAGTTAGTCATTGGGTTCTCAAAGAATGACCTTGCAGGTATTCTATATCCTCATGATGACCCATTGGTGATCAAGATGAGAATGAAGGAGGTAATGATTTCAAGAGTACTGGTAGACAATGGTAGCTCGGCAGACATCATGTTCTACTCGTGCTTCGATAGTTTAAATCTAAAGCTATCTTAACTGGAGCCTTATCATAGACCCCTCCTTGGTTTTGCTGGCGAGAAAGTATTTCCACTTGGGACGATCAAGTTGGATATATTCATTGGCACGTGGCCTGCTTGTCGAACAGAAAGAATATGTTTCTTCGTGATGGATAAGAATGTTCAATCATCATACAATATCATCATGGGAAGAGTAGGATTAAAGAAGTTTGAGGCTGTACCATCTACAGTACATCAATGCCTAAAATTTCCAATAAATTTTGGAGTAGGAGTTGTGAAGGGTGACCAGAAAGTAGCTCGGGAATGCTATTATTCATCCGCCGAGCAAGAAGAACTGGAGGAATCAAGGAAAAAGACTACTACCTATCAAGTGGATGAAGGTGCAGAAATTGAAACATTGGATCCTAGAGATGAGTCTCAACTCGTGAAGGGTCAAGTGGTGGAAGCTACTGAAAACATCATTCTGGACGACGAGCACCCTGAACGGACAACTCAAGTAGGTTCGTCATTGGAAGCCTCACTAAAACAGGAATTGATAACTTTCCTTAGAAGCAGAAAGAAAACTTTTGCGTGGAGTCATGAGGATATGCCCGGGATAGACCCAAATTTCTTATGTCACGAACTCAATGTGAATAAGGAGATCAAGCCAGTGAAGCAGAGAAGAAGAGTATTCAGCCCCGAGAAGAATCAAGCTATACAAGAGGAAGTCGATAAGCTCCAGAAAGCCTGCTTTATTAAAGATGTTAAATATCCTGACTGGTTAGCAAATGTGGTGATGGTGAAGAAGAAGAATAACAAATGGAGGATGTTTGTAGACTTCACCGACCTCAACAAAGCATGCCCAAAGGATCATTTTCCACTTCCCCGAATTGATCAACTAGTGGATGCTACCTCGGGACACGAGCTGCTGAGCTTCATGGATGCTTATTCTGGCTACAATCATATTAAAATGAAACATGAAGACAGGGAGAGTACTTCATTCATTACCCCTAGGGGAACTTATTGTTATAATGGTATGCCTTTTGGTTTGAAAAATGCAGGTACGACATATCAGAGGCTGATGAACAAAGTCTTTGCTGAACAAATCAGTTGTAATATGGAAGTCTATGTTAACGATATGCTGACAAAGGGCAAGAAAGCTGCCGATCATCTAGTTGACTTAAGTCAGACTTTTGATCAATTAGATAAATATCAAATGAAGTTGAACCCGACGAAGTGCATATTTGGAGTACGAGAAGGCATGTTTCTCGGGTACATTGTCAATCAACGAGGCATTGAGGCGAATCCTGAAAAGATCAAAGCTCTATTAGGACTGCGATCTCCAACGACGAAGAAAGAGGTGCAAAGTCTTACAGGACGAGTAGCATCACTCAACAGATTTGTATCGCGAGCAACTGATCGATGTCTCTTATTCTTCAAGACACTCCGAAAGACTTTTGAGTGGAATGACGAATGTGAGAAGGCTTTTCAAGACTTGAAAAAATACTTGGAAGCACCTCCATTGTTGTCCAGGCCAGTGATGGGAGAAAAATTGTACTTGTATCTAGTAGTATCGGAGAATGCAGTTAGCTCGACGTTGATAAGAGTGGAGAATGGAGTACAAAAACCAATCTATTACACAAGTAAGGCCTTCCAAGGAGCAGAGATCAGATATCCAAGGCTGGAAAAGTTAGCACTGGAACTGATTGAGGCGAGTAGGATAATGAGGCCGTACTTCCAGGCTCATACTATAGTCGTATATACTGATATGCCGTTGAGACAAGCCCTTCATAAACCAAAAAAATCAGGGAGATTGATGTACTGGGCAATAGAGCTCGGTGAATACGATATAGTCTATGAACCCAGATCATCGCTTAAATGGAAAGCTGTAGCTGATTTTATAGCAGAGTTCACCTGTCCTGATACCCCCTAGGAGCAAAAGTTGCTCACTGATCAACCTGTGGATGTTACAGGATCAACAAACACAAGCCCAGACCAACTTCGATTGGTAAAAGGGCAAGTGGATATTACAGGATCATCAAATTCGAGCTCAGACCAACTCCGGTTGGTAAAAGGGCAAGATAAGATGATCGAAGAAGAGAAAGAAATATCAGGGGAGGATGAAAGGAAGCAACAAATATTTCACCGAGGAACTCTGTTAGATCAGAAGTTTGAAGACGAGTTACCCATATGGAGGCTATATGTAGATGGCTCATCTTGCACAATAGGCAGTGGGGCAGGAATAGTTTTGAGCACTCCAGATGAGGTTGACATGGAATACGCCCTACGTTTCCAATTCAAAGCTTCCAGTAATGAGGCTGAGTATGAGGCTATGATTGCAGGTCTTAATTTGGCAAAAATTAGGGAGGCGCAACAGATTATTGTCTTCAGTGATTCTAAATTAATCGTAAATCAAATGTTGGGAATATATGCAGACAAAGGAGAATTAATGATCAAGTACCATGCAAAGGTGATGGAGTTGGTATCAGAATTTGCTGCTATTCAGCTGGTCAGAATACCAAGAATGGAGAATGCAAGAGCAGATGCCCTAGCTCGATTAGCATCAGCTACTCGTACCGAGCTACGAAGAACAATCCCAATTGAAGTTTTAGCTGGTCGGAGTATAGATGAAGATTTGGCGATGAACTTTATCACCCTTGATTTAGGACCATCTTGGATGGATCCCATCAGGGCATATATTGAGGAGGGAGAATTGCCAATTGACAAGCTCGCAGCCAAGAAATTGAAGTATAAAGCTACTCGGTATGTATTAAGTAATGGTATTTTATATAGACGAGGAATTATGGCAGGTTTGCAAAGATGTGTACATCCCTTCGAGGTGAAAGAATTGATTGAAGAGATCCATGAAGGGTCCTGTGGAGCCCATATAGCAGGTCGGACACTTTTGCAAAGGATGATGACGCGGGGATATTACTGGCCGACGATGAGGGCTGATTGTGTAGCCTATGCCAAGAAATGTGACAAGTGCCAGCACTTTTCCTCCATCCGAAGAACTCCACAAGCATTGTTGACACCCATCACTTCCCCTTGGCCATTTGCCATATGGGGAATAGATTTGGTCGGACCACTGCCAACGACTAGAGGAAGGTTCAAATACCTCGTCGTCACAGTGGATTATTTTACTAAGTGGGTGGAAGCTGAGCCTCTCATTGATATGACGTACGAGAAGGTGTACCAATTTATTTGGAAGAACATCATTTGTCGATATGGTCTTCCTCATGCTTTCATCACAGACCATGGAACACAATTTGATAACGAGGAGTTCGCTGCCTATTGTCATCAATCAAATGTGTTGAATATCCACTCAGCACCAGGCCATCCTCAAAGCAATCGACAAACTGAAGTGACAAACAGAACACTGCTGAATGGTTTGAAGAAAAGACTGGACGATGCGAAAGCAAATTGGATCAATGAGTTACAGTCAGTACCGTGGGCTTACCGAACTACTCCCCGTGTAGCAACTGGAGAATCTCCATATATGCTAGCGTTTGGAAGTGAAGCTGTTATACCTGCCGAGTTGGGCCTCCCAACACACAGGGTACTGAATTTCAATTCCCCTGTCAGCGACTTAATGAGAAGATTGGATTTAGACATGCTCGAGGAAGTTAGAGAAGAAGCAGCCATCAGAAATGTTGCATACCAACAATGAACAACTCTATTCTACAATAAGAGGGTAAAGAAGTGCGACCTGAAAGAAGGAGACTATATGCTGAAGAAAGTAACTCAAAAGCACAACAAACTGGAGGCAAACCGGCATGGGCCATACCGAGTTACAGAAGTTGTTCGATCAGGAACTTACCGAATAGTAACTTTAGAAGGGGAGGAGTTGAAGAATGCATGGAACGCAGAGCACCTGTGTAAGTATTATCAGTGATGTGTATTTTCTCCTTTTATTTAAAATTTTTTGGGGAATACTAGTGCTACACACTACTCGGCGAAACTCGGCAAAACTCGGGCTACTCAAAATTTTTCTCGAAAACGCCAGCTAAGGTTGGTCGAGAAACAAATGTATTCCTCCGGGAAGTAAAACTTATATTCCTCAGGGAAGTAAAACTTATATTCCTTCGGGAAGTAAAACTTGTATTCCTCCGGGAAGTAAAGCTACCTATATTCCTCTGGGAAGTAAAGCTACTTGTATTCCTCCGGGAAGTAAAGCTACCTATATTCCTCCAGGAAGTAAAGCTACATGTATTCCTCCGGGAGTATAGCTACTTGTATTCCTCCGGGAAGTAAAACTTGTATTCCTACGGGAAATAAAACTATATTTTCTTGGGAAATAAAAATATTCCTAAAAATGCCAACTTATGTTGGTTAGGAAGTAAATATATTCTTGAAAACGCCAACTAAAAGCTCCTCGTAGAGGAAAAATCCACTAACTATGGCTGGTTGGGGATAAAAACCCAATAACTGTAGTAGGTTGAGAAGGAAATTTACCGACCTTGGTTGGTCGGAAACATTTTATGAATACGTGAAAATGATCAAGCAAAATTATTGATACTCGTGACTTTTTAAAATTATTAGTGAGTTGGTCGAAGAACAACTTAGTAAGTTGGTCGAGGAATAACTTAGTAGTTTTTTAATGACTACCACAAATTCAAGCTAGTCGACAATAAGTTGATTGACAAACAAACAACAGAATATTGTTATCTTTTTAATAGACATACATGCACAAATGTAAAGTATTTTACAAGACAATAGCAATTAAGATTGCGAACAAAAATAAAAGTCTTTCAATAAATCCAAAAACAGATTACATTGATAATGAAATGTATACAAATTTATTACATCGATATTTCTATTCTATTGGTCTTTTCCCCTCTGCTTTTGAAACAGGTTCCTCGCCAGTAGGCGGATCATTTAAAGCAAGAGGAGAGTTTATGAAGTTCAAATCTTTTAACATCCTGATATTCATCACGGATGGTCGATCTAGAAGGTGCTCGGGACGAGATATCTCAACACTTGAATGGAGATTGTAGTCGCCGAGATACTTTGAAATTAAGCATCGAGGAATGGCCCGAGCAAGGATCCAGCTCATATCAAGTTTGAATGGTGGCACGGGTAGTTCGAGCAACCCAGGATCATGGTAATCCCACAGGTAATGACCCTGTTCAAGTTACAGCACACCTAAGGCATTCAACCAGCCTTGCTTATAGCCCTCATTATTGGCATTCTGGATACGATCGTCCAAGTGGTAAAGAGCCTCGTTGTACCCAGCCATCCAAAACTCCCTGGGCTGTTTGTGGAATTGATAAGTCAGTCTTTCCAGTTGCTCGTGGAAATTTTTGATGAAGAGCTCCTTATTCTCCAAGACTGACTGCTACACAGAAAGCTGCTCTTCCAGTTCCCTGATCTTCTTTGACATTTCAGCCAACGCATGGTTCTTTGCCATTAATTGGAAGGCTTGGTTCTCTAAGGCAGATTGAGTCCTCTGTTCCTCGACAGGAATTCGAGCTGCTCTTGCTCATCCCCTAGGAGTTCTTGCTCGTCCACGAGAAGATGTAGAGGGACCAGCTCTCTTCAAGGTCTCCAATTCGTTCCTCAAGTTGGCATTCTCGACCTCCAAGAACGAGAATCCCTCATCATTCACTGGGATCGAGGCGTTTGAAGTGGAAGCTGCAGACTTCAACTAAGACAACTCTTTTTGCAGGTTGTTATTTTCTTGCTCTAATAGTTCATTTCACTCCTCGACCTCACCCCTCAGAGTTCTCTCCCTCACATCGTATCCAGCAAAACGCTTATCGTACCCCTTGTCAGCATTGAGTTGCTGATACTTCTTCTCATACCCCTCGTGCAAAAGGGCAGTGGATTCTTTGTATTGTTGCTGAAGGTCTTCAAGAATGCCTTGGAGATCCTCGATCATATCATAATAAGCCACATTATTGGCCACTGCACGATGAAGCAGGGTCTTCAAGTATTGGTAGGCCTCAACCGCCTGTTCTGAAGCATCTTGGCCGAGGATGTCGACAATTTGTGCTGCACTCAGATCTGTGTGACCAACCTTAAAATAATCATTGCATTGCCTCAACAGCTTGGTATCATGAGCAGATAGTAATTCCATCCTGGCTAGAAACTAGTAGAGAAAGAAGAAGCAGTAATCAATAAAAGTACCAACTAAGCATGACGAAGAGACAACATTATGCAAGAACAAAAGTTCAAGTTTTATTATATCAAGGTTTAGAGTTACATGTTCATGGTTACATTTGACAAAAGAAAAATATAAAGAGAAACCCGAACAACTCTAAACCTTTTCCTTGTCTCCCAAAACCTTCTCGGGAGGCTGGGACGAGGAAGTAGGTTGCTCGAAAGGAACAGATAGTAGCTGGGGAAGTGCTGGAGGTTGCTTGGAGGAAGTAGCAAACTACTGAAGTTCCTCGGTAGTAGGCTGGATGGCTGGGGGATGATCTCCCATCACCATAGAAGACTCTTCGGAGGTGGCTTCGTCCTCTTCTTCATCTTCAGGAGTTGGAGGGGGACCAGGAATGTGTCGCTGGAAGAGTTCGGAATTTTCATCCACTTTCATCTCCTGTAAAGCAGCGACACATCCATCCCTGAAGTACTTGAGGCTGTCATATTCTACTTGTGACATCATGGCATCCAAGCCCTTGTTCTACCCCTTGTCCCAGCCAACGCAAAAAGACTTCTTCACAGCTAATTTTCTCTTCAACTTCTCTGAGGAAAGCTTCTCGGATAGAAGGTTTTCAGCATTCTTCAATTTATTTTCAACCTCCTCCTTCTGCCGATTTACCTCCCTAAGTTGACCCAATTCTTCCTCAGCAACCTTGAGCTTATTCTCAAGTTCTCCAGCATTTTTGAGCTTCTTGTCGAGCTCTTTATTTTTCCCTTCCAAGTCCTTTATTCTCTTCTCCAACTCTTGGGAGACTTCAACAACTCGAGCCTTCTCCTGCTCGGTGGAGGCAAGCTTCTTCTCCCAAGTTGCCTTATCATCAGCATACTTCTGGCGAGACTCTTTCAGAGATTGCCCCAAGCCCATCAAAGCTTCCTCTACACCAGACGAGGAGCTTGAAGCTTTAATAGCTTCATCCTTATTCAAAATTGTATTGAAGCATCTCACCAACTGTGAAAAGAAAATGAAAGCAAGTCAGAGACAGATATAACAACGAAAAGATGAAAAGTTTAAAGTAAAAGGACTTACAGAAGCAATGTGGCGAGCTCCCAAAGAGGTAACAATATCCCGAGAAAGGCTTTCTTCGATACCTTGGATCTTGAGAATGATCCAAGTCTTCACCGAGCTCATGGCAGAGCTCGGGGGAACGAAAGTGGGAACTCCACTAGTCGGGGGCTGAGAGATGTGTCAGCCAAATTAACCGAGGATCTCTTCTTCAGCTTCCTCGGGGGAGAAGGAATAGATTGAACCAAGGAGGAACTCTTGGTCGGTGATATTACAATCACCTCTCCTGGAGAAACAGACTTGCTCGGAGCCACTGGGGGCTTCTCAACAACCTTCACAATAGGGGCAGCCGAGGAAGGTCCATCAGTTTTCTTTGTCCCCTCCCCTGGGACGTCAATCTTACTTCTTTTTGCCTCTCCAGTACCAGAGGCAGTTTTCTCAAAAAGGGTGGGAGGTCTTCTCTTCTTCATCCTTTCACTTAAAGGAATGTGTGACTCATGCGAGGAACTGGTAGAAGCTGGTAATGGTTCTACTTCACTTATCACCGGACGAGCAGTGAAAGAAGTGGTGTAGCTCTTGTACTGCAGCAGATTCGAGGCTGACCTAATGTTCTCGTCGGCAACACTCTGATGCAAACTCCAGATAAGTTTTAAGTGCCTTATGTTCATGTCTGCTTCTTTTGGACACTTTCTTTTGCTGTCAACTACAAATAAATAAACATTAAAATATCAGTGGCACATTTTGTCAAACACAGACGAAGCATGATTTTAAAATAAATAAAATGAAATAAAAATAACCTATCCCATTGCCATAGGGAGGGCATCTGGGACCCTGATACACTTCATCCCCAGATAAAGGAGCATGTTGCCAATTTTTTATAACAACTCCATGCTCAAAATAGTCCCTATTGGCATCTGGGAGATTGACCACTAAAGCCCTATTTAAAAATATAGTTTTTAAATAAAAGGTGTTATCACCAACTGCCCATCTATAGCAAAACATGATTTCTGGAATTCCTATGCGAGTTCCATGAATTTGATTTAATCTATGAACCCCATTAACTATTCTCCATGTATTGGGGGCTATTCTTGCAGGAACAACGTCAAAGTATTGACAGAATTTCAGACATAAGGGATTGGGTGGAAAAGAAAATCCAACACTCAGCAACAAAGAGACTGGGGAACCAATGTCCCTCAGCCAAACGGAAATAGTAAGAAGGCTCAGAAAGCTCTTCTAGAACAACCCAAGAGGGAATAGAAAAATCAGAGCGAAACTTATCAAGAGATTCGACAGGGTAAACCATGATGAATAAAAGAAATGAAGAAGAAGGAAGAAGATCTTACAGAAAAAGAGTGGATCAGTTGACAACGAACGATGAAAATGATGAACGCACAAGAGAGTAAGATAATGGAAAACTCCAAAATATAAATTTGAAAAGGTAGAAGACGATGGGAGTGTCTGTGACACTTAAATACCTTGCCTTGGGAAAAGGAAAAAGTAATGATTACAAAAAGAAACAATTACGCTACCGGCGGCTAGAAGGATAAAAAGTACACGGAGATCGAGGCGGTTATAAAAATTCAAAAAAGAAAAATAAATACAAAAGACTCCTAAATTTCAGGATGACCATTTAAAACTGCCATATTCCGAGAAAGAATGTTCCACACTCCTCAAAGTTCGAACTATGAAACATTGGGGGCTTCTGTTGATACCAAATTTAGTCTGCTGACATGGCTCAATAAAGTGAAGACACGTGGCAATCTACGTAGCAACAACAACCACTTTCGAGAAACTCACATGCTTCGAGGACCATACTACAACGAGGAGCACTGATTCCCCGAGGAACTCATACGCTCTGAGGAACAAGAACTCTCCGAAGAACTCTTGAGTACCGAGAAGCTCAGGCGGTCCGAGCTGCACCTCGAACCAAGCATTAATAGCAGGATAACCAACAGTTTGACTGATCATTAAATGCTTATCATTCAGACGCATACGCTTAATGAGCATTGAATGTATCACCCTTTCATATGTATATAATTTAATGTATTACCCTTTCACATATAGCCCCAGGGCTATAAATACATTGTACAATCCTCATTGTAAAGGGACCGGAATTTCTTGAGATAACTTGTAATCGAGAATTCCATACAATCAGCAATAACATAACAGTGGACGTAGGCCATTCTTATAAGGCTGAACCACTTTAAAAATTCTTTGTCTCATTTATTTATCTGTGATTGAATAATTAGATATGATCTAATTTTTTACATCAACACTCGTGGAGAAGTATGTAACACCCAGTGTTTTTATTAATTAATTTAATTAATTAATTGGAATATTCGAGAAAAATAAACTTTTGAATTTAATGATTTTTATTAAATAAATATGTTGGTTATGATTTTATAAGAATAAAACTTCAAGCGGAATCAAAATCGGATATAAAATTAAGTTTTTTATGAGAGTTATAAGTTTAGTCTTTAAAAAAAAGGAAAAATATTTGTCACGGATTTAGTCCGTGACTAATAAAAATTGATTTTTACTTAAATGGTATTAAACGAAGGAGAATGGCATTGGCGGCGTACCTGTTCGATCGACCTAGGGAGTCGATCGATTGACTCTACCCAGATTTGAGGCGGTGGGTCGATTTCTTTGTAGACTTTGAATGGGATTAGGACTCTTAATTAGTATATAAGACTATTAATCCGTAGGGACACTTCTCATTATCACTTTTTTCCAAGTTTTTCTTCAGAGAACACTTCCAAATAATTTTCCTCTCAACCATAATCATCAACCTCCAACATAATCAAGCTTTTTATCAGAAGTTTTGGGAGGCTTAATTGGGGTTTAATCAAGTTTGTCCAAGAACAATTCTTTGCTAATTTTTCGAGAGGAATCCAACCGTCTATTAAGAATTTACAAACGATTTATACCCAGGCATGAATACTCTATTCCTTTCCTTTAGTATTATGCGTTCTAAGTGTCGCCTAAACACTTAATTACATATTTTCTTAAAAATAATTACTAACTTAATTAGAGAAAGTGGACACTAACTATGGGGTTGTTTTTGTAAAATCTTTTAATCTGAATAATATTCATAACCTTTTGGGTACGTAGGATTCATGAGTGATTTTGGGTTTTATTGGTGTAGGGTACATATAGAAAAACCCTAGTTTTAAAATAAATAAAGTTGGGAGCGTACAACTCCTGTAATACATGTAGAGATAATGAAATTTAGTTTTTGATGTATATATGATGAAAACTTGGTATATTTAATTTAAAATAATTAAATGAGATTATTTAGTTATCTTTGACGTCGTGATAATTAAATTGAGATTTAATGGATTGGACTATCATGCGTAGTTTGGAACATTGATTTATTATGTATATTTGTGTGACTTGTTGGTATTATTAAATATCATTGTGACGATGGGTTGTTAGGTATTATTGTTCTCCCTATATTTTAGAATGCCTTCTAGGAATGGGATTAGTGAGGGTAAAATTACCACGGTTTTATCATATCGGAGGTGGGCTGATTTTTATTACTTTATCATCGTTACGCTAGTCTAGGTATGAGACTAAGTTGAGATTTATGTTAGAATTTCATCCTATACATTGAATAGGACGTATTGATAACTTGGGGACCCTTAGGTATGGGACCAAGGTGTATTTTGAGGATCTCACATCGATAAAATGGTGGGATAATTTGAAATTGTGAATTGAGAAAATTGAGAATTAGTACCTAAGATAATAAGACGGATATTAAAATATATTGGTGACGTAAGCAGCGAGGGCCCATAGTTTAAATGGGCCAGCTGACATTTTTTTAGTGTTATGTGTGGAACCTCGTCAATCAGCGAGGGTCGACGGTTTAAATGGGCTAGCCAGCGTTTTGATGAGGGGATGTGTATTTTGGTGGAGAAATCACCCGAGGCGGGAGGACCGCCATAATAAATTGAGGATATAATAAAAGGTTGTTAATTTAATTAAATTAACATCGTGGGACTTGGTAATTTAACACTACACCAAAATACTAATTTTGTGACTGCCTTCTTATAACTGCTAATGGGGGTGACAAATTTTATCACTGCCATTAGGAGTCACAACATTATTTGTAACTGCCATTAGGAGTCATAAAATATTTGGGCAATGAAAAATTTGAGTCAATTGGTTTGTCACTGCTAATGACAGTTACAAATCTTACCATATAATTAATTTGTGACTGCTATAAGGAGTCACAAATTTATAACTGCTATAAAGAGTCACAAATTTATTCGTAGGCATAAGTTATGACTCTTATGAGCAGTCACAAAATTATAACTGCTATAAACAGTCATAAATTTTAGATTTGTGACCCACTATTAGCGGTCACAAATTTGTGACTGCTCGTAGCTGTCACAAGTTTTTGCTTAAGACCTAATTTGTGACTGCTATGAGCAGTCACAAATTTATAACTACTCGTAGCGGTCACAAATTTTAGCTTAAGGCTTAATTTGTCACTGCTATGAGCACTCACAAATTTGTGACCGCTGTAGGCAGTCACAAATTTTGGTGTTAGGCAGAATTTTAGCTTTGCTTTAATTTCCCTCTTCATTCTCCCGCTCACTCTTCCATCTATCTACAATCTCCCGCTCTCTTTCTCTCTACATCTATCTACAACTTTGAATTTGGATAACAAAGCTTCCTCTCTCTCTCTCCCTCTTCACTGTAAGCGATCAAAAAAGTACATGTTATGTACATTTTTTTATTTATTTAAATGTGTCTATGTGCGTTTTTTTATTGCATATGAATTTTAAGGGTAACAATTGAATGTTTATGTGCATTTTTTTATTACATATAAACTTTCGATTTAGGTCTGCTTATACTCTTTTTTTTATTGGAAATAAGTTTTAGCCCTGCGTTTTTTTTTATAAATTTTCGATTTAGGTTGCTTTTCTAGGGTTTTCGAGTCTTAGGCACTTACACATACACATTTACTGCCAAAATAATAGGGTTTGGGTTTTCAACCAGTGGCTACTTAATTAATGTTTGTGATAACTGTTTCAGCTCCAAAGTTAATCCCAAATTTTATTCAATTTACTTATTTGTTGATACTTGATAGTGAAGTGTTTAACATTTATAGCTATTGTACAAGTAGAACTAGATGAATGTGGTGAGAGAGATAAATAAAGGAATTGAAATTTATCTTAATGCGTGGAGATGAGGATTCATTCAAGCTCTTACAATACAATGTTGGCATGTTTTTTCGACACTAATATATTAACTCGAAGCAGCCCTACAATAAATGTAGGACTGACTCTAAATATTATTTAAGTGTGGGTGTGTGTTGCGTCTAATACGACATTGTTTCTCAAATCTGTTTCTTGTTTCAAACGTTGAAGGGAAATATTTCATTCTAAAAATATTATTCTTGGATTATCATTATTTATTTGTGTTTTTTGACGGGAAGACGAATTAAATGATAATCTAGTCCCGAAAATTCAAGTTATAGTATCGTCGAATTGATACGGATAAAGGTAATTTTAATTCTTTGTCATTAACTAAAATCATTAGTCTTTGTACTCAATTAATTTGTAGTGGCGATAGGAGGTTGATGGTGAGCCAATTGAAAACCCGAATTGTCAATTGGTGGTCGTTGTATAGGTTAAAGATTAATTTATGAAAATATTTGTATACTTGTTTGTGTGAATTTTAGTTAGAATTATTGATATGTTCGTTTGTGTTTATTAATTCACGTCCTTCGTACGTAGTTCATGCCATCCAAGTTAGAATTATTGATTGTCTACACTTGTTTATATGAGTTTACTATTCAATATGAAAGTAATTTAAGGGAAGTGATCGTCACCGGACTCCCGATTTTCCAAAATTGGCTAGTTGACATTTGTTTTGGAATTAAAAACGGAACTTAGGTCGGGGAAACTCAAAAACAAAAATCGTGTAGGAAGTTGCGTGTCTTATCGGGTTCCTCGTTTTTGAAATTGACTAGTAAGCGTTCGCTTTGGGGTTAAAAAGGAATTCAGGGGTGAAAATTAAAAATAACAATCGAATGGCCTAGACAAACCAACAAACACCCTAAGAGGTACAAAAGTAACTTACAGGAAGTGTGAGTGTCCTAATCAGACTCCTAATTTATCGAAATTGACTAGTAGACGTTCATTTTGGGGTTAAAAGTGGGCATTGGGGTGTGAAAATAAAAAACAATAATGAAGTGTCCCGTAAAGAGGCACGCATAATCGAGATGATACCAAAGAAATTTAAAGAAAATAGTTTGTCTAAATTAGAATATTAGTTTTTAAAATTGATTAGTATATGGTCGTTTTGGGCTTAAAATGGGATTTAGGGGTGAAAACTCAAAATAGCAACCGAGTGACCCAAAAAGAGGCATGTCAATCTTTAGATGTACAAAAGTAACTTGTAGGAAATGTTCGTATCCTCACATAGGACTCATGGTTTCCCAAATTGACTAGTAAACATTCATGTTGGGGTTAAAAGTGGGCTTTTGAGGGTAAAAATTGAAAACAACATTGAAATGGCTCGGATAGAGGCAATTCCAGGCCTAGTCGCGCCTAGGCTCCAGGCTCACCTAGGCTCAACTACTTCAGACCTACTTGTAGATTTTGTATCGTACCTATTCTGATTTGTTGTTTCTAGATTTCCATAACTCGTAAAAAATGACTTTAGGCAGGATGTTGTATATGAATTGTTGATGATCCTTTCTAGGCATTTTGAACCACCATGAAAGCAGAATGGATTTGCAAGAGGAATAGTTGATTTGCACCCTAACTTTGTTGCTAAAGTAGTTCCATACTTCTTTAGCTATCTTGCATTGAATGAACACATGCTTTATAGTGTTTTCATAAGCTTAACAACCTCTGCACATTGTGGCCATCATGATGCCTAACTATTTTATCTCAACTTCTAGTGGAATAGATTTGTTCAGCAGCTTCGAAATGAAATTAGAAATCCTAATAGGACAGTCTGATTGCCAATAAACTCATAATTTTTTAAGACTTTCTATGATATTGGGAATACGATTAAAATTATGAAATTTGGGATTTTGAAGCTTGATGAGCCAAACCACCAGCTACAATGTTTGATTGTTTCCATATATGACTTATTTTAAACTTGAATTTATCAATGATGCATTGAATTTATAAAATAGTCTACTAAATAATCTAAGGAGGTTTCCAAATTCCCTTAACTATATTTATAATGGCCTTGTTGTCTAATTCAATAAGGACCTGATTTAGCCCTTTAGGCATGCACAATTTTACTCCAGAAAGAAGAACCAAGACTTTCTTGAAGGCTATCAGACGTGTTAGTCGATATAGAAAGAGCATTATGAAAATCACCATAAGAGTTGATGAACCAAGACCTGATTTAGCCCTTGTTAAATAGTTGATGAATTCTTCATGGATTTATTTCTGGTTAACCACCCAAACTTGGTCAAAGTTTTTAATTTTGTGGATATGCAACCTATTCTTTTTATCTTTGACTATGTAATGAAAAAAATTAGTATTTAGATCCCCCCCTCTTTGAACCATTTCAGGATATATTTCTTTTTCCACTAGGTCTTTCATCCCGTAGGCTAGCTGCTTGCTGCGATATTTAGCCTTATTCCTTCATGGCATTAACAAAAACAAAGCATCGAGAGAGAGAGCAGGCCATTCCCCAATCTTTTAATTTCTTATTCAACTCGATCAGTCACCTTCATCAGTGTTGGTGTATTTGTGAGTGGTTCATTCGCGGTTCTGACGTCGAACATGTCATGAGAACATAGTTTGAGTTGTCTTCCTTATTCTTTATTAGTAACAAGAACACGTGTACAAGAGAGTAAGAGTAGTTTGTTGGGCTAACTGCCCTTAGCCTTAGTATGATACTCAGTTAACAGCACAGAACAACCTGATTAAAAACTTAATTGCGCACGGTCCTGCTCTTAATAGGATAACTCGACGGGAGACTAAACTAAAGAATTCATCTACCGCGCCTCGTTCACTCTCCTAGAGTTGCTCAATCAACATGCTAACTAACCTTGAGGGAAGGCACTATAGGAACATCCTTAACACCTTTTCCCAACTGACATCACAGATCCAATAACACTTGTCGAGTTTCAGATGTTTAAAGAACGTGAGAGTCAGAGGACGTTCATCACATCCTAGTTTGCATTAATAAATTTTGGCAGGGGCTACTACACTTGAAGTCCCCAGCCAAGTGTGGAAGTCCAATCGTTTTACCAACATATATTTTGACTTGTCCAAGAATATGGGCAGTTGAAATGTCAACTCAATTACCTAATTACTCATCTTTGGGCATAATTTAAGATGGCTAATGAGTTGGAGATGGTCTTAGAGGTGTAAGTTTGCATATGCATATTATGGATTTTAATTTGATCCTAAAAACATGTAAGTCAAAATTTTCTCGGAAGCTCATTCCCAGGTTTCTTCTAATCTCAATTTCTTCATTTTTTTCAATGTTTGAGGGATTATTTACAGGTAGTTTTGTGACGTTATTCAGTGTATATGCAATCTTGGCGCATTTGTGTGGGTTTTTCTCCCCAAGGACTGAAGAATCTTAAATAGAAATTGTTTATCCTGTTTTCAGGTACCCTTCACATTCTTCTCAGGTTACTTATGTTATTCCCATTCTTCTCAGGTAGTTTTTTAGGACTGAAGAATCTTATATATTCTTTTTTTCAGGTGTTTATTAACATTAAAGTGATACGCAACATAATATTCCCTCCATTTTATAAGGTATGAATTAAAGTTTGAGTTCTAATATATATTGTGGTCTGTTGGATATCCCTCCAAATTATAATCATTTTTTTTTTCTACACTTGAATTTACCTTGAGCTTTGCGTGGGGTTATTTTGTTGGCCTATAATAAATGTGGTTAGTTATTTAAATCATTTGCACTCAAAATGCACAAGAGGATAAAGTTTTAAAAAAATCCCTACATAAATAAGCTCAGCTTTATAATTATAAGGGTCAGGCCATTAGTGCTTATTGCAAGGCTATTGGCAATCACATTGCCTTTTATGCTAAAATTGAAGAAGTGATCACATGTGTTGAGCTAGCTTGGTTTAATGGTTGGACTCAATTGTGGATTGAGTTTGACTCATATGCAGTAATGAGCTACTTATTGAACATGTGTTATCATCCTCCATAGCAATTAAAGGTGAGATGGAAAAATTACAAATCTTTTCTTTCTCAAATGAAATTTTTTTGCACTCATATTTATATAGAATGCAATGGTCCTGCAAACAAGCTCTTTAACATAGGCATCTCTCAAACTAGATGATCCTGAAGTGATGCCTCTGCATATGATGTTGGTCAACTAGAAGATCCTGAAGTGCTTACACTTTCTTTATATAGATAGACAATATTATTCTGTAGAATGAGTTTGCTTTTGACACTTTCTTGATATACTATTTTGATATTGTGCCCCACATTCTTTATTGTAACTAACATAGTTACATTTAATTATTTGCAGGCATACCCGGCATACGTAGTATTCAAAGGCCTAAATTCAGGTGTTTACACTTCGTGGCAAGCAACACAAGCACAAGTCAATGGATACCGAGGTGCCGTATTAAAAAAATTTGAGTACATTGAACTTGCTCAACATGCATACTCTGAATACACGAGGGAGGATTTCATGACATCAATACCCCCACAATTGATATACCTAGACTTCACGAAGCGTATCCACTGCGTGGTGACTCCTGGTCCAGATTTAGAATGATTTGTTACATGTTCATGACATTTCATGTCATCGAAGTGTTGTGTCGTTATTTTTTTTAGTTTATTTTTTATTCTATGTTCATTTTGTACTTGGCTCCCACGAAGGGGTTGTTTGATGTTAAATTAAGTTTAAACAATATTTTGTGTACTGGATATTTGGAATATGAGAAATATAAATGAAATGTTGTCAAAAATTGTAGACTTGTTATGATAATATTTATTTTACTTTAATTATTTCATCATTTTGTGAAAATATAAAGATATTTGTAATAGTTTTTACCACATTTAATAAATTCAATTTTATAACTGCTAATAGCAGTCACAAATTTGCCACTACTATCAATTTTGTAACTGCTAACAACAGTCACAAATATAACATTCGTAACTGCTGTGAGCAGTTACTAATCTAATATTCGTAACTGCTGTCAGCGGTTACGAATGTTATATTTGTGACTGCTGAGACCAGTTACGAATAGCAGTTACAAATTGGGGTCACCAGTCATAACCCCATAGGGGTTATAAAAATTTGTGACTGCTGTTAGGAGTTATAAATTTTCTTTTGTCACCCCCTAAATTATGACGGGAAATAGCAGTTATAAAGGTCATTGGTGAGTGCTAACAGCACTCACAAATCTCCCATTTTGGTGTAGTGTAAAATCATATTGGTGTGCCTTTTAAAATGGGAATTCCTTCGGGTAGTTAGTGAGTTATATTTATCACGATTAATTATCTCGCTTAAATTAAAATATTCTATTGTGATATTTATTGCGTATGATGCTACTGTCTGGATTCAAGGATCATATTTGAGGGCAGTAGTGTGTATTCTTGCTCGGGGATTTGGCTCTGACCCATGCATTGACTAATCTTTTTCAGGATTAGAATTGGAGGAGTTGCATAAGTTTATCGGAGTTATCATTTGGAGGTGCAGCAGGAGATGAATTTCTTTATTGCTTTGTTTTAGTTTAGACTTTCCTTTCATTCGTATTTCATTATGAGCCGAATCAATCTCAAATGATAACAACCAACTACGCGATAAAAGGTCCATCACATGCTAGAACTCCAAATAAATCGAATTTCCAATAATTATAAAACTGAATAAAGATCCAACTCTGAATAACCAAAATAAAACCCATTATGAGACTCAGTTAAGAGAGTTATTGGGCCATTCGGTTCCAAAGTTGTTAATGGGTTTTATTTTGGTTATTCAGAGTTGGATCTTTATTCAGTTTTATAATTATTGGAAATTGGATTTATTTGGAGTTCTAGCATGTGATGGACCTTTTATCGCGTAGTTGGTTGTTATCATTTGAGATTGATTCAATTATTTATCTTATGGACTGATTTATTTATGTCTAATATCTGTCTCATGCTAAGAATGGTATTTCTTTAGTTCATGCCCATCATAGTTCGGTGGCGGTGGTTGGCCACCCTGTCTATCGGATTTTGCGGGGTGTGACAGATGGTATCAGAGCATGGTCTTAGGTCTCGTAGGTTATGAGTTTGTTTAGCTTCCGCATTGCTGATCTTTGATTCCCTTTGTTGATTCTTAATTCTTAAGGTAGAGCGTCTAGCATACGTGTTAGAGGTGTTTATTGGGGATAGGGAGTTGTGTTTTTAAGGATGTTGTAGGGATTGAGGTTAGAGATAGAGATCTTGATATGATAATCCTTAGAATTTAATTTTGGAGATGAGGATTTATTTTGGGGAAATCGTTGCTATGAATTGTGGGTACCTCTAATATTGGTGTAGCAATATAATTTGACTTGAGGAGTTAAGTGTCGTGATGATTTTTGGAGATAGGATCGAGTGACGATCCGAGTAGAGAGCATGGCATGTCGTTACCTTCTTAGATACTTATATATATATGAGTTATATATATTGTATTTCATCGTGGGATTACGAATGTGTAGGATTGGGTGTATGGGCACCCGAACATGGTATGGTTAGTCATATATGAGCCTTGTTTTAGTTTACACCATTTGTGCTTGACGTGTATGCTTCGTCTAATTTCGAGGACGAAATTCTTTGCTAGTGGGGAAGTATGTAACACCTAGAGTTTTTATTAATTAATTGGAATATTCGAGAAAAAAAAAATTGAATTTAATGATTTTTATTAAATAAATATGTTGTTTATGATTTTATAAGAATAAAACTTTAAGCGGAATCGAAATCGGATTTAAAATGAAGTTTTTATGAGAGTTATAAGTTTAGTTTTTTAAAAAAAACATTTGTCACGGATTTAGTCCGTGACTAATAAAAAAAATTGATTTTTACTTACATGGTATTAAACGAAGGGGAATGTCATTGGCGGCGTACCTGTTCGATCAAGCGATCGACCTAGGGAGTCAATCGATTGACTATGCCCAGATTTGAGGCGGTGGGTCGATTTCTTTGTAGACTTTGAATGGGATTGGGACTCTTAATTAGTATATAAGACTACTAATATGTTAGGGGACTTATCATAATCACTTTTTCCCAAGTTTTTGTCCAGATAACACTTCCAAATAATTTTCCTCTCAACCATAATCATCAACCTCCAACATAATCAAGTTTTTTCTCACAAGTTTTGGGAGGCTTAATTGGGCTTTAATCAAGTTTGTTCAAGAACACTTATTTGCTAATTTTTCAAGAGGAATCCAACCGTCTATTCAGAATTTACAAATGACTTATACCCAGGCATGAATATTATATTCCTTTCCTTTAGTATTATGCATTCTAAGCGTCGCCTAAACAATTAATTTTTTGTTTTCTTAAAAATAATTAGTAACTTAATTAGAGAAAGTGACACTAATTATGGGGTTGTTTTTGTAAAATCTTTTAATCTGAAAAATATTCATAACCTTTTGGGTACGTAGGATTCATGAGTGATTTTGGGTTTTATTGGTGTAGGGTACATATAGAAAAATTCTAGTTTTAAAATAAATAAAGTTGGGGGCGTATAACTCATGTAATACATGTAGAGATAATGAAATTTGGTTCTTGATGTATATATGATGAAAATTTGGTATATTTAATTTAAAATAATTAAATGAGATTATTTAGTTATTTTGGACGTTGTGATAATTAAATTGAGATTTAATGGATTGGACTATTATGCGTAGTTTGGAACATTGATTTATTATACATATTTGTGTGACTTGTTGGTATTATTAAATATCATTTGGACAATGGGTTATTGGGTATTATTGATCTCCCTATATTTTAGAATGCCTTCTAGGAATGGGATTAGTGAGGGTAAAATTATCACGGTTTTATCATGTCAGGGGTGGGCTGATTTTTATTACTTTATCATCGTTACGCTAGTCTAGGTATGATACTAAGTTGAGATTTATGTTAGATTTTCATCCTATACATAGGATAGGACGTATTGATAACTTGGGGACCCTTAGGTATGGGACCAAGGGGTATTTTTAGGATCTCACGTCGATAAAAGGGTGGGGTAATTTGAAATTGTGAATTGAGAAAGTTGAGAATTAATACCTAAGACAATAAGACGGGTATTAAAATATATTGGCGACATAAGCGGCGAGGGCCGACAGTTTAAACGGGTCAGTCGGCATTTTATGTCGTGTCGTGTGTGGAACCTCGTCAATCAGCGAGGGCCGACAATTTAAATGGGCCAGCTGGCGTTTTGCTGAGGGGATGTGTATTCTGGTGGAGAAATCACTCGAGACGGGAGGACCGCCATAATAAATTGAGGATGTAAGAAAAGTTGGTTAATTTAATTAAATTAACATCGTGGGACTTGGAAATTTAAAATCATATTGGTGTGCCTTTTTAAATGGAAATTCCTTCAAGTAGTTAGTGATATATATTTGTCATGTTTAATTATCTCGCTTAAATTAAAATATTCTATTATGATATTTATTGCATATAATGCTACTGTCTGGATTCAAGGATCCTATTTGAGGGGAGTAGTGTGTATCTTGCTTGGGGCTTTGGCTCTGACCCAGGCGTTGACTAATATTTTTCAGGATTAGAATTGGAGGAGCTGCATAAGTTTATCGGAGTTTTCATTTGGAGGTGCTGCAGGAGCTAAATTTCTTTATTACTTTGTTTTAGTTTAGACTTTCCTTTCAATCGTATTTCATTATGAGACTCAGTTAAGAGAGTTATTGGGCCATTCGGTTCCAAAGTTATTTATGGGTTTTATTTCGGTTATTCAGAGTTGGATCTTTATTCAGTTTTATAATTATTGGAAATTGGATTTATTTGGAGTTCTAGCATGTGATGGATCTTTTATCGCGTAGTTGGTTGTTATCATTTGAGATTGATTCAATTATTTATCTTATGGACTGATTTATTTATGTCTCATATATGTCTCATACTAAGAATGGTATTTATTTAGTTCACGCCTGGCATAGTTCGGCGGTGGTGGTTGGCCACCCGATCTATCGAATTTTGCGGGGTGTGACACATAAGAATTTTGAAAGCAATTGCATTTAGTTTCAAAATTATTATCGTAAGGACTTTGAGGCCCAATATCAGAATAATCATTCTCGAAATTCCCATAATCCATAACTTGACTTTGGTAATAATCACCCAAAGACATTTTAGATGTTTCCTTTTGTAAATATTGACCAAAAGTTATAGGTATAGGGGGATTTTCAGAATTATCAATAAGATTACCAAAAAAATTGGAATAAGACATGCTTACCCCAAAGAAGGCTTGAGATGGAAAATTCCACAAAGTGATGTGCGGCCAAAAAAAATTCAAGAGTTTCTTGGCACTTAAATGTAGAAGTCCAACAAAAATTGTAAGCAAAAAAAAATACAAATAGAACGAAAAAAAACACTACGAAATACTAAATCAATTAAATTCTAAAACAAATAAGTCCCCGTCGATGGCGCCATTTTGACAGGCAGGGAGAAACCGCGGCGCAAGTGTAAAAAGATATACACTGGTCGTTATGCTCGGCTTCCACCGCTATGCAAAACCTAGACTATTGACTACACACTTTTAAGGGAGTACAACTGCCAGTTCGGGTATCAAAAATCCACAGAGACTAGTTTCTAGAATTATATTGTTTTAATGCTTTTCTATAAAAGTGTATAAGATAATTGTTAACAAAAAGAAAAGATAACTAGGCTTGGGTATTTAAACTAAGATTAATAAAAGCGGAATAAAAACTATAGGTTATGACAAATATCCCTCACCTTGGTTGAATACGTATAAATGGTTACATGGGTCTATGAATTTATTAATATTGAATCTCATTTCAACAAATAATTAAATCTAGAGTTGTCACCCCCTAAATTCTCATAAAAGCCTAATATGATTTTAGTGTCAACAAATACCCCAAAAATTATAACAAGAACAACCCAATCGAATTAAATGCATAAAATCCATCATCATAGCAAAGCAACCCATTGAAACCAAGGTGAATTCTATCAATCACAACCTAATTTAACTTAGCTAGAAAGCATGGTAAAAAGCATAAATTAAAGAAACTAATTAACAAGAGCAAACAAGCATTAAATTAACTTCAACAATTTATCTAGGCATGGAACTAATTAATAAAGCAAGAAATAAAGGAATAAAACTATGTAGTAGACATAGAAGATAATAAATAGTACCCACTAACATTAATGGGTGAAAACCCAAGAAGAAAATGGAGGAGAGGGAAACTCCACAAAAAATCCCCAAATTTCTAACCCTAGGTTCTAAAACTATAAAAAAATATATAAAAATAAGATATATCCAAAAATAAAACAAGTCTTCTATTTATATTAAGTTACAAATAAAATAAATCAAAAAGAAAATAGAAAAGAGGAAACAGATCGCCAGGAATAAGTCAGAGCAGTCGATAGATGGCAGGGGCGCGGTCGACCGGTGATAGGGGATGAGGGCTACTTCTTTCATTCACAGCCAATATAAGATTTATCGGTCGAATGGTGGGGTAGGGCCGGTCGATCAGGTGTGGCAGTCCTGTTACTATTTTTTTATGCCCAAACAAAAACCACCACTTTCCTTTATACCCGAGACCTGCTTCTTCCTTATAAATTATAAAAGACGAATTCCTTTCATGTCTAAAGACCAAAACAATTCATTTGTAGCCAAATACCTGCTCCAATTCTTTGGACAAAACCGGCTTGCAACCATTTGCGTCCAGGACTTATTGGTCATTTATTAACTTGTTTGAATTATGAATTTCCTTATATTTCCCCCTCCGCTCAAAGGTCCGTAACAACTTCGTTTGGACTCGTATTTGCACACCATTCGAAGCCACCCAAAGCATATTCTGAGGGCCTCAACTTCTGTAGAGACTTGATCAAAAAGCCTGAAGTGTGAAATGATTGATTTGCCCCTAAACATGTGAATGTCAACGGAACTTTATCGGAATGCAACCAAACTTCACACTAAGCACCATAATACCTATAAAAACTAAATAATACCTCATATAACATATTAGCAAATAAATAGGAGGTATCGAGCATAGTTATAGGAATTATAGTACCCAAGGGGGAGAAAATGCATAAGTATAGAGGGTAAATATGTGCATGATTTGGGACGAATCACACCCCCTAACTTATAGATTTCTAGTCCCTATCATTGAAATTAAAAGCAAGAAGAACTATTAGAAAACCACAAGAGAAGATATATACACAAAAGTGATAAAAGCCACTTTCACGGGGGAACGATTGCATTCAGCATATGCAATAAAACGTTAAACCCCTAGGTTATTCTAGTGGACGAGTGTCGTCTCGTGAGGGTTTTCAAGGATAAAACCAATAAACATCATGTGGTTTTCTCAAAATATATGCCCAATCACATGCGGCAAGTCCAACAAAAATAAAAAAGATTTCAAACACGTTATTAGCAAATTGAATGAATTCACATAAAAAGTCTGTAGTTATTAACAATATAGAACAAACTTCATAGAATTGAAACCTTAAAATATGGAAGGGGAGTGAGCACATGCAAAGTATGATTTGACGAAAACTTATATAAACCGGATAATAAACAATAAAGCGTGCATATAAGTCAATCCTCACCGGATATTACACTCAACAAATGAAATCACTATGAATGGGAGGTAATACTCGGGACATGTGGGCATAAAGAGTAAATAGAAATGGAAACTAGGTCGCGCACATGTCACTAAAGAAGAGCGCTATATATAAAATGAAAAAAATTCAATCTCAATGAAAGATGCCGTCATTAAAGGAAGTGAAATGTATTTTCACAAATTATCATAATTATTTAAACTTTTGAATTACATTCTCCCTAGGATCACATAGGACCTGTATAGGGATGTAATGAAAGTTAGGGTTAAGGTTATGAAATGAATGAACTGTGTACGGATTCAAAATGTTCGAAGATGAAAACTCGGGATAATGGAAAATGTGGGCAAATGCAAAATTCGAATATAATTCCATAACAAGCATTGAATATAACAATGGAGAGAGTAAACAAAGCTTATTGAACATTATACCCAACATAGACAAATTTCTCTTTCTTTTCTTTTCTTATTTTTCTCACTTTTTCTTTTATTTTCTTTTTTTTCTTTCTTCTCTTTTTCACTTTTTTCTTTTCTTTACTTTTCTCACTCTCACATGCTTAATTGCAACCACGTAATACAAACATCATTCAATCCCAAGTATCATTCCAAACAAAGGTACGGAAGGTGATATATATGGTTTATAACTCCAATGTGGAGTTGGTTGTGGGATTTGGGGTTATGAAACAAAAGGTTATATTAAGGCTCAAAGGGGTTGACAAGGGAAAACAATTAAGGTGAGGTCAAGGTCAATGTGGGTTATATAACAAAGATGACGTATGATCATTTCCTAATATTTACTCAATTCTCGAGTCAAGACAAACTTTGAAAATCATGCTCAAGTAACACATTTCATAAATGAACTCAATTAATGAACGATTAAATGAAAGAATAGTGAGATTACCGACGAATTTAACATTTTCAATGAGTAAAGATAGTGTATAACACTCATAAATGAAGATATATCTCAAATCTCACTTATATAAGTATATACAATGCAACAAAAGATTACCGAGTTATAAAAATATTAAATGAAATCAATAAAGTAAGAAAAATGCATGTGCTCATGGCATTAAAGTTTAATTTATGAAGTTATTTATAATATCAATAATTGAGGACAACAGTATAATAACTTCTAAAATTGAGAACATTTTGATATCAATCTTTTAGTCTCGTGCGATGTGATTGTTTCTCTTTTCAGGCAGTTTTATTATTAAATTACGTTTTCATTTGCTAAACATTAGAATTTTCAAAATTTTAATATAACACCCGATTAGATTTATCAAACTATAAATTAGAGTTTGGAATCCACTTTATATTTAACAAAATGCACACTATAAATTACGAATTGTAATCCTTGCAGTTCGCCCAACTAAAATTACAAAACTAGATCCAAATTACATTTTACTACCATAATAAATCGAATCATCTAAAGAATCTAGAAATTTCTTTAAGTTCGGCTTGTCATCAAAAATGGATTAATAGTAGTTAGGAGATGTCAGGTCATTTACGCTACTAATGAGATGATTTAATGCACGTAAAATGATGGACCACGGTTTATTGTTGATATACTCCAAGTAAAACATTTGTTGGAGATTTTCAAATGCACAAACAAATGGCTCATCATTCATATACTCCTTTCTCTTCATCTTGGACAAGTCTACCATTATCATATTGGAAGTCGAATCAAATTTACAAGAATTTTTTTCCTCAACTCTTACCCAATCATAGTAAAAAACAACCTCTTTGAAATATATACAGTTTAATTAAAAATGTTTTGAATTACACCATAGTAAGCCATTTATGCTTCAACTATATTCTTGTCTTTCACACTCGCCCAAAAATACGTAAGAGTCTTATATGAAATGTTTGTGTTTTGTAATGAAGTATTTTGCTAATTTAACCACAACAAGAATATATAAACATTCTTCCAACACTTCATAAAATCTTTTGCAACAAAATTAGGTCCATTGTCAAGAAGAGCAGGCATTAACGTGGCATCACCCATATTCAATAACTAGAAGTATGAATTACATAAGTTAATTAGATATTTTATAAAACTTACAATCATTTATAATTTAATAAGGGATTTTAGGCATAATATTCATCTCATATGACACCCAAAGTCTAAATTCACTATCTAAATGTGAAACCGTCCTTCGCTTTTTGTGATGCTCGGACGCATTATATTTTCAACATTGAATTAAAAAATAATTAAGAATCTAATAAAATATATTAAATAACAACATGAAGTAAAATTACAATAGAAACTTACTCTCTCCGTTCATCGACATCTCCATGGGTTTAACATATATAACGAGTCGCTTGTTCAAATTGTAACTTGTCTGTTTAACTTGTTTCCCCGTGACTTGATACCCCTCATTGACCAACCAATCTCCACCATCTACAATTTAATGGTCGGGAATATTTTCCCTAGCAAGCATAGACGCATCTACATTATTCCATTCCTCTATGATGGATCCTTTAGTGTACCTCCTATCCTTAAAATATTCTTTGAAAACTTTCATCAACCTATATATGAAAGCAGTTAAAACTCAACAACCTGTATATTAAAGTAATTAAGTTAAATTAAACTATCATCAACTTATATTAGCATGTATATGACACGACTCAGAATGTGTCTCTAAAGTGTGTGCTCTCTAGGCTCAAGTGCAAGCCTATCGTTCAAGTAATAATCCGACAAGTCGGGTATCGATCCTCAGGGAAGAAGGACAACAGAAGTTGTGACGACGGGATAAGATTAAGGAATCCTAACAATGACTCTAAAAGAAAAGAAAAAGATTGATTTGGCTTTTTGAGATTGATTAAACTAAATGCAATTATGAAACTATGATAAAATATGCAACTAACTAAATTATCTAGATTAAGAATGAAGGATTGAATTGAAACTTTTAACTAAATGATGAGAAAATAGGATGGGAATACAATCCCCCAACCCTAGTGTAGTGTAGTGATAACATTGATCATAAATTTATCCGATTAATTCAAACCCGGAATTTAGTACTCCCAAGCATTATGTATACGAGGTTCAAGCCCGCGTCATACCTAATCTGAGGATGAGTAAATCGGTATCGCGGTAATTACATTCAAATTGTACTCTAAATCATCACGAGTACCCAGAGGCAAACGAGATATAAAGATCTACAATTCTTAAGAAATTACGCGATACGATTTAAATTAATCATTAAATTCAGCGGATCGACGTTATACACACGCACTAACACATCAGGTTGGGTTCATGCATCCCAACCTTGAAAAACCTAGCCGGACATGTTAAATGGACTAATGCATGAAATAATAACGTTGCATGTGTATGAATTCATGATAAAACTAAATCTAAACATGTAAATACGTATTATGAATGCGAAAACAAGTTGAATCTAATGGGAAAACAAAGCATGCAAGAACAATAATAAGAAACAAGAATTTTGAATTAAAACTAGAAAAGCAAACCCGAAACAATGAATTCTTGAAGTAAATTGTGCCCTTGATGTTCCTAGATATTTCTCCCCTTTTTCTCTATCAAAAACTCTCTAAAAATAGCCCTAAAGGCTGCTCCTAGGTTAATGCCTTCGTTCCCCACAAGTTTGGAGTCTTTTAAACCTATTAGGAGACTTGGAGACCAATCCAAATGAAAGACAAAATTCGCGTGTCAGGTACAGCGAACCGGTTCGCAGGTACAGCGAACCGGTTCGCATGTACCAGCCTGGTCTTGCTCTCAGCACTTAGATTTTTTTCTGGTTTTTCTCTTCTTTTCTTGGATTTTTCTTCAACTTCAACTGAGCATAACTTTTCAACCGTAGCTCGGATTTGGGTGCCGTTTTTTCCAGTGTGCTCGTTGTTCCGAGATCTTCAACTTTCCAGAAGGCCCCACCTCCAGAATCGGGCTGTAAAATTACGAAAATGCCCTTGAACTTGCCTTCCTAGCCTTTCTTCTATGATTTTTCCGCAACTTCAAGGGGTCATAACTCTTTCATCGTAGCTCGGATTGAGGTGCCGTTTTTTATGGTGTTCTTGTAATTGAAAGATCTTAAACTTTCTAGTTGGACCCACTTCCGGACTAAGGCTGAAAAATTACGAAAATGCCCTTGAACTTGCCTTCCTAGCTTTTCTTGCACTGTCTTGCTTCCTCCTTTGCACTGCTTGCATAATTAACCTGTAAAACCAATAGGAGAAGCACAAAACACGCAATACTCGCCAAGAAGGTTAGAAGCATAAAAGTGAATCAAATCCATATATGTTACATCATTCGGGTTCACAAAAGTACTGAAATTAGGGGGATAAATATACAATATTTATGCCCAATCAAACCCCCCTAACTTAGAACTTTGCGCGTCCCGAGCAATGTAAAAGAATGAAAGTAAGAGTTAAGGACACTTCAAGGACTTTATTGGGATAGAATGCCACTTTCGCGGGCAAGCGATTGCATTTAGCATATGCAACAAGCCTTTAAACCTCTAGGTTACCCTAGTAGGACGAGTTGTGTCTCGTGAGGGTTTGCAGTGAATATACCCACAAAATTCGACTCAAAGAAAATTCAAAATATGCAAAAAATGTACAATTCAAACTTTTCCATAAAATAGTCATCATCAAGTCATATTTACAAGTCTCAAACCGTAGTGTGTGTGTGCGAAGCCGAAAATATAACCGCCAATTTTCATCGATTGATCATTACGTTACTTATCCGAAAATTCGTTTTGATTTCAATTTCTCACGGAATGCACTCACAAACGAATCTCTCGGATTATGGCTATTCTCTCGGCATGCGTGATATAAGGAGTAAATGTAATGGAAGCAAATACACGCATGCATTTAGAAAGACGGAAATTTTATGGTGAAGGGATCTCTTCAACGGATTACGGTTTTAAAAACGGGAACATCGCCTCTATTTCGCGCATTTAACCTCTTATATTATCTTTTGGTGTATTAACTCTCCACGCGGTACTCAATTTACGCAATTTGGACTCGGTTAGGACTTTTTCGGGTTAAAGGTTGCATTGGGTAAAATAAAGGAGGTATGGAGGGTTGGAATTGGAAAAGTCATTCGTGATGTCCGTTTGTGCATTTTCCGGGCTATTGCTCATTTTTTTCTTCTTTTTCTATTTTTTTTTCTTTTCTTTTTTTCTTTGTTGCTATTTTTGTTGAGCATTCTTCTATTTTTTTTTTCTTGCCCCCTTTTTGTTGCACTTTTCGGACTTAAATTCTGATTTTTTGTTTTTTCATTTTTCGCAATTCCGGGCTATTTTGGGTTTTTCGGGTTGTCAAACGAAAGGGAAAATTATTTGGCTCAATTTGGGTTACAAAAGGGATAATTTTTCGCTACTTTTTCTGGCCAATATTTTTGGGTGACAAACGAGGGCCTACTTCATTGTCCAAAATACCAATTGCGTTACCATATGCGTTTCGAGATGAATTTAAGTTTAGAGACTAATTTGGCACGATTTTCAAGGCAATATTGCACACATTTTTCAAAACCGATCAAATGAAAAAAATTTGAGATCCTTGACAACTTATTAAGCGCTAAAAAGAACTTTGAGTTAACAATTAACTCGGATTGATTTAAAATCTCGCAAAACGTGATAGGCTCGAATCTCACCGGGTTTTGTTAATCTCCACATTTATTCGTTAAGTCGTCAATTTTCGCTCAATTTCCATCTTTAGTCAATTTCGGCTCGTGTATGTTGGATGTTTACAATTTGAGACTCCAATTCGACTTTTAATGATATTTTTGAAAAATTTGAATTCCAATTTTTATTTATTTTGAACAAAAATATTTTTGGCTTTTTCAAAATTTTATGATTTTTTTGGAAATTTTGGGCATTTTTGAAAATTTGTGAAGTTTTAGAAATACGCACTTGTGACCCCCCCTAACTTAGACTTTTGCATTGTCCTCAAGCAAAAAGGACTAAAATCTAATTCAAGGCGAATGAAAAGTGCGGAAAAATAAAACAAACAAATGTGAAAAATGCAACAAGACACTATATGACACTCATGCATGACTCAAAAATACAACAAAAATCACCCCATACGCGTCGGGGGTGCGACGACCTCTCATCTCTCCATAAACTCACCCGACCCCACTTATGGGGGTTGATGCTCTCCTTGTCACTCCCGTCCTAGGATCATATTCCAATAATCGAAACAAGTTGGGACCTCGCCCATAGATAAAGGATAGACCGGGAGACTCGTCGTGACTAATTGGAAAGGGATCCTCGTGATGATGACTCAAAGCATGGTCAACGTGCATTGACTCGGAGGGGACACCTAGGTTTCTTTCAATTTTTAAGACGCATGGGTCGGGCTCTAAGTCGGATGAACCACAACTTTTCTCCTCACTCGCCTTCGGGGCCTCTAGTGTTGTGGGTGGATTGTCACAACGAAGGAATTCATCAATTTTTGCTTTTAATTCACCGTCGTCTAAGTGACTACATGAATCCAGTAGGGATTGGCCTTCAATAGTAATACTTTCATCCACCTTCCCGAATTCTCTTTCAAAATCTTCCATGCTCATGTCGCCTAGTTCTCCCTCTCTAGTAGTGCCTACATCCTCTCTTACTTGCTCGATCTCCAACTCCACTAGTTTTCTCTCTTCTACCCCCTCTCTCTCTCTTTCAATTGCGGTCACAACACACCTCTCCCCCTCTTTGCTCTCATCGTCACATCTACCACTATTACCTGATGAAATAGGGCACACCCCTAACGGCTCTCTCTTGTGGGACCTCTCATTCTCATGGCTCGACACTAAGCAGGACCCCGAAGCATCTCCACAATAATTCTCCTCGTTGTATTCCTCTACGATCTCCTCTATGAAGCTCACTGCGTGAAGGTCATCTTCTTCTCCCGTATGTTGGGCGACATGGAAGATGTTGGTCTCTAAAGTCATGTTCCCAAAAGTGAGTTGCATTCGCCCATTCCTAGTGTTGATGATTGCGTTAGCCGTAGCTAAGAACGGGCGCCCAAGGATGATAGGAACATGGTTGCTTGAGGTGAAGGAGGGCTCCGTGTCCCAAATGACAAAATCTACCGGAAAGTAGAAGGTGTCAACTTGAACGATCACGTCATCAATTATGCCTCGTGGAATCTTCACGGTTCGATCCGCTAGTTGGAGAGTGACCTTTGTGGGCTTGAGATCGCCCAAGTCAAGTTGCCTATAAATGGAGTAAGGAAGTATGTTTACACTTGCTCCCAAGTCAAGTAAGGCTTTCTCAATTTTATTATCTCCAATGATGCATGATATGGTGGGTGCACCGGGATCTTTGAATTTAGGCGGGAGATCATTTAGTAGAATGGAACTCACGTTCTGAGCTAGAAAGACATTCTTTTTAACCTTCATCTTCCTTTTTACCGTCAACAAATCTTTGATAACTTTGCCGTAGGCTGGAATTTGCTTGATGGCATCAAGGAAGGGCAAGTTTAGCTTCACTTGCTTAAGTACTTCTAGCACTTCATCACGTGGGCATCCTTTCTGTGAAGGAATCAACCTTTGAGGAAATGGTGCCGCGGTGGGTGGTTTCACTACTACCTCGGCCTCACTAGTGTCATCTTTATCACCTTCATTCAAGGAGACATCTTCGGCCTCTTTCGTGCCGGGTGAAATCTCCTTGTCTTTAAGTACGTCTCGTGGGGGAGGTGACAAGTCAACTACCCTCCCACTACGTAGAGTGGTGATTGAGCTACATTGCTCAAGATGGTCGTGGGGTGTTGAGCTAACACTAGTTTGACCTTGGAGAGGTCTTTGGCCCTGGGCAGGAAACTTTCCCTTCTCCTGAACACTCAACGAGGATTGTATCTTAGACAGATTTGCATTTAGGTCGCCAATGAGACGATCATACTTGGCATTGGTTGCGGCCTGGCTTGCGATGAATTAATTCACAGTATCCTCGAGAGTTCTCCGCTGTGGCGGGATATAATTTCCATGAGGTGGTGGTACTTGCATATGTCCCTGCATGTGCGGATCTTGTTGGAATTGGTGCGGAGGAGGAGGGGCAACATGCGAAGGAGGGTTCATTGCGGCGTGTTGTTGCCCGTAGCTAAAACCGGGATGATTTTTCCACGAAGGGTTGTATGAATTCCCGTGCGGGGCATCGAAATTACCCTTATAGCCTCCTATACCACTAACTTGCTCTTGCAACATTACTTTGTAGGCGGGTATCGTCGGACATTCCTCAGTTGAATGTCCCGCCTCACAAATCGCACACACCTTCACGACAGGGTTTTGGATAGATCCAACTACCTCACATAAGTCTCGCAATCCTTTCTCAATGGTGTCCAATCGACTGTCCGTCATAGAATTCTTATCTACGTGGAATAGGCCGGACGCCGATGGAGCAGTGGTGGGTTGTCGATTTCGATTTTCAGCGTTCGGGTCAGAGGTATCCCAAGATTGGGTAGTCTCGGCGACATACCTCATGTGAAGATCAGCATCGTGGGCATCTAGATCGACAAACGGGCCACTTCCCATAGTTTCAACAAGTTGTTTGGAGTTAAGATTTAACCCATTATAGATAAAGGAGATGATTTGCGATGGATCAAATCCATGATGGGGACATGAAGCCACTAACTCGTTGAAACGTTCATAACATCGATGGAATGGCTCATTTTCAAGTTGTCTGAATGCTTGAATTTGAGCCTTTATAGAGATTGTTCGATGTGTTGGGAAGAATTTCTTGAGAAATTTAGACTGTAGCTCATTCCAGGATGGAATCGAGCTTGGAGGTAAAGACCATAGCCAAGCTTTGGCTTTATCTTTAAGCGAGAAGGGGAAGAGTTTGAGGCGGATTACCTCTTGTGTGCAGGTTTGATCGTTGAGAGTATCACACACGTCCTCAAATTCCCTTATGTGGAGGTATGGCTTTTCAGAATCCATACCATGATAATGTGGTAGTGTCTGGATCATCCCATTTTTGAAACGAAATTGCCCGGCATTATACGGGAGTATAATGCATCCCGGAGTGATAGTGCGCTCGGGATATAAGAATTCTCTCAACGGGCGGTACGGGGGCTCGTCCTCACCGGTAGGTGCATTATTGTGCTGCGACATCTCTCTTTCACTCGACGATTCGGCGTTCTCACTGGGTGTGCACGAAGTGTGTCCTACGAAGGAGAAAGGAGTGTTGCTAGAGATGGAGTGTGACGGTGTGGGAGGTGGGATCCAGAAGTGTGGGGCTTGTGGAGTGTGGGGACTGTCAGGATTATACTCAACAAGTGGATTTTCGTGAATGCTGGTTGGAGTATTATGGGGTGTGGGAGTGGTTTCAGAATTTTGCATTAAGCTCAGGAGAGATGATGATTGTGAATCTTTTTGAAGTTTTATTTTTTTATTTTTTTATTTTTTTGGATTTTTTAGAATTTTTGGTCAAAGTTTTGGATTAACTCGATCTAATCCTAAGTCTACCTAATTCCCCGGCAACGGCGCCAAAAACTTGACACGACTCAGAATGTGTCTCTAAAGTGTGTGCTCTCTAGGCTCAAGTGCAAGCCTATCGTTCAAGTAATAATCCGACAAGTCGGGTATCGATCCTCAGGGAAGAAGGACAACAGAAGTTGTGACGACGGGATAAGATTAAGGAATCCTAACAATGACTCTAAAAGAAAAGAAAAAGATTGATTTGGCTTTTTGAGATTGATTAAACTAAATGCAATTATGAAACTATGATAAAATATGCAACTAACTAAATTATCTAGATTAAGAATGAAGGATTGAATTGAAACTTTTAACTAAATGATGAGAAAATAGGATGGGAATACAATCCCCCAACCCTAGTGTAGTGTAGTGATAACATTGATCATAAATTTATCCGATTAATTCAAACCCGGAATTTAGTACTCCCAAGCATTATGTATACGAGGTTCAAGCCCGCGTCATACCTAATCTGAGGATGAGTAAATCGGTATCGCGGTAATTACATTCAAATTGTACTCTAAATCATCACGAGTACCCAGAGGCAAACGAGATATAAAGATCTACAATTCTTAAGAAATTACGCGATACGATTTAAATTAATCATTAAATTCAGCGGATCGACGTTATACACACGCACTAACACATCAGGTTGGGTTCATGCATCCCAACCTTGAAAAACCTAGCCGGACATGTTAAATGGACTAATGCATGAAATAATAACGTTGCATGTGTATGAATTCATGATAAAACTAAATCTAAACATGTAAATACGTATTATGAATGCGAAAACAAGTTGAATCTAATGGGAAAACAAAGCATGCAAGAACAATAATAAGAAACAAGAATTTTGAATTAAAACTAGAAAAGCAAACCCGAAACAATGAATTCTTGAAGTAAATTGTGCCCTTGATGTTCCTAGATATTTCTCCCCTTTTTCTCTATCAAAAACTCTCTAAAAATAGCCCTAAAGGCTGCTCCTAGGTTAATGCCTTCGTTCCCCACAAGTTTGGAGTCTTTTAAACCTATTAGGAGACTTGGAGACCAATCCAAATGAAAGACAAAATTCGCGTGTCAGGTACAGCGAACCGGTTCGCAGGTACAGCGAACCGGTTCGCATGTACCAGCCTGGTCTTGCTCTCAGCACTTAGATTTTTTTCTGGTTTTTCTCTTCTTTTCTTGGATTTTTCTTCAACTTCAACTGAGCATAACTTTTCAACCGTAGCTCGGATTTGGGTGCCGTTTTTTCCAGTGTGCTCGTTGTTCCGAGATCTTCAACTTTCCAGAAGGCCCCACCTCCAGAATCGGGCTGTAAAATTACGAAAATGCCCTTGAACTTGCCTTCCTAGCCTTTCTTCTATGATTTTTCCGCAACTTCAAGGGGTCATAACTCTTTCATCGTAGCTCGGATTGAGGTGCCGTTTTTTATGGTGTTCTTGTAATTGAAAGATCTTAAACTTTCTAGTTGGACCCACTTCCGGACTAAGGCTGAAAAATTACGAAAATGCCCTTGAACTTGCCTTCCTAGCTTTTCTTGCACTGTCTTGCTTCCTCCTTTGCACTGCTTGCATAATTAACCTGTAAAACCAATAGGAGAAGCACAAAACACGCAATACTCGCCAAGAAGGTTAGAAGCATAAAAGTGAATCAAATCCATATATGTTACATCATTCGGGTTCACAAAAGTACTGAAATTAGGGGGATAAATATACAATATTTATGCCCAATCAGTATACCTTTCAAACGATTATATCCATAGATATCTTACTAGGCTGCAAAGAATCACCTCATCGCATAAGTTCACCAATAAGTGAATACTATTGTCAAATAATTACGGGGGGAATTACTTATCCAACATACAATTTGCTTCATCTAGAGTTTCTTTTGTAAGTGCGATGTGCTTTTGATCGACTAAGTTTTCACACAATAGCAGCAAACATTAATCTTTATAATGGCCCTCCATAAATCCTTATGCTTGGAGAAATAATGCCTAAACAATAAAGGGACCAGTTTCATGATCACATGCCCATTGTGAGATTTGCACTTTTGTAGATCATGTCTGGCATATCTCACAATACGCTGTGAATTTGATGAAAAATTAGATGGAACTTTTGAATTATGTAGTGTGTCTAAACGCACCTTTCTTTCTTTTCTCATCAAAGTATATTACCCTGGGGGAATTATATTCCTCCCCCTACTATCTTATTTTAACCATAATTACGGCTTAAGTTTCAACACTTTAAGAACATGTTGTGCCTTTTCTCCATCCTTTCAATGAGTTCCACTCAGGCATTTGCTCATAATATTTTCGATGATGTTGTTCTTGGAATTCATTATATCTAATACATGGCGCATGGGGTTACCCTTCCAATTGTACAAGTCAAATAACATTACCTTCTAGACCATGCCTTCCTTTTATCAACTTCATTCTCAATAGGGGTGTTTTTATGCTTGGCATTATTGAATTTAGGATTCTTCCTTGACATATTAGATCCAAATTGGGAAGCCCTCATTTGAATTTTTGAACTTGAAATATTTCTTAGAGGAAGACATTGCTTGACACCAACTAGTAAAAAAATTACAATTTCAAAAAATCTAAACCTGTGATCGGTAGGAAGAATCTACTATGAGAATATTATATATTCTTTCCACTTTTCTTGAGATATTGAGATAAATTTTCCTCTCCTCAAATAGGGAACCAAAAATAACCATGAACATTACATCCCGATAAAGTCCCATAATTTGGGAAATTATGGATTTCCCCGATCAACATAGCTTTCAAAGTGAACTCTTTCCACTTGCTAGAGTCAAATTCTTTCAAGAACACTACCCCCAACTTATTCAATTCTTATACAAGTGGTGCCAAATAGGTATCATTGTCATCAATTGGTGCCTTTGTCCCAAGTATCAACAAAGATAAGATTGAAAATTCTAGTCTTAAGCACAATGAAATCACCGTCCATACACTTTAATTGTTGCTTATATTACTGAATGGATTGAACCCATCTATTGATATTTCCAAATGACTATTATGTTATTCGTTAGTAAAATCTGATAAAAAAATAAAATTATGCGTTTCCAAACGGTTAAGTCAATATGATGACACATGTAATTTTTTCCTACTTCTTCTCTATCATGCCAAGCCATTTCCTCCTATATCCATGTATTATGAAAAATATCTTTAACCTCAGACCAATGAGAAAATATTTTAATACTTTTCAGGAACTTTTGAAATTTTGCCTCTTTTATCATTTGAACCATGCTATGTCATATATCTAGATTCCCCATATAACGAAAAATTATCATGATTTTTGTATTGCATTTAATATAGTATGAAATCATACTTGCAAGAATGAATTGATTTATACTTCATTTATAAACCTTTCAAACTGTTATTTATACTCGGATAGTTAGTAGGTAGCATTTTTTTGGGAGATCAACCCCTTCACACAATTTTGAATTCTAGTCATGTTATTTCCAAACAAACCAAAACTATGCAAACCATCTATGGAATACAAAGTTATCTGATATTTGTCATAGTTAGGGTACGGTGGTTGGGTCGATTTAACTTTTAAACTTAGGTAGTCATCATCAAAGTTTATCCTAACACCATCATGAGCACTATAACCTCCACTACAAAAGACTACATGAACTACGTAAGCATTGTTTATTACATCATTTAACATATTATGCTTTATGGTATCCTCCTGTAATTCCATCGATATCCTACTTGATGACAGTACAGGTGGTTATTTGGGAAAAAGGGAAAATGTATCTCCCCATGAAAAACCCATACCCGGTAATCTATTTGCATACCCATTTAAGGAAACGTAATTCAACTATTTTTTAATCAAATCATTTACCATTTCTACAACATGCGCAAGGGCATGTGAACATTTCACTATTGAGACACCTTTTTTTGAATTTTATAAAGTCGTTAGCACCACCATGGTACACATCCCCAAATCTGTTTGTCTGGCTCATGCACTCTTTATATATAGGATGTAAGAGAAAAATTTATAATTTCTCCTTATTTAATTTTTAACTTAGCTTATCCCGTTACACACCATTACACCATCATGAACGTTCTTAAGTCCCCAAGTGAAGAAGACCTAGTGACCATATGTAAGAATCAAAGATCGAGCGTTGCTACTTTACGGGAGATATTTTATGAGGTGGTTTATGTGACATCACTTTATTGAGTGGTCTCTTTAAGAGTTTGAATTTATAAATATTTTTCAATACGTTTTAAAATATTTTTTGAAAAAATTATATGTTCGTTAGAACGACCTTAGATATCGTTCGAACGAGTTTACTTTTATCATCAGAACACTATGGTGTTTCATTAGAACGAATTATATCACCCCAAATGTTGGCAGGCTCTAGAATGTCGTTTAATTATTCATTAGAAGTTCATTTGAACGAGATAGGGTATTTCATTCGAATGAGATATACCTTCATTTAAGTGAGTATGTGAGATTTTATTTTTTAACCGATGTCAAATGCAATCTTTCATATATATCCTTTGGAGATATATTTCCCTATAAATAGAGATACGTGGATGCAATTGTTTTCAAGACTTTTAAGAGTTATTTTTGTGATCAAACTCTCCAAAATTTTAATCCATACCACTTGGATCATTTTGGATCACTTTACCAAACAAAGAAGAACATATTTTGAGTTATAAACCTTACGGAGATTATTTCCCTACTTATAATTTGTGGAGTTAAGGCTTTACAATTGAAGAAGAAAGGAATAACGATTCTTGAGGCTGATCGATGGATACCGAGGCAAGAGCTGCTTGTTGTGGGACAGTGATGAGATGTATCGTTTTCTATGGAAGACTCGAAGACACTGCTATATTAAATTTAATGGAGCTCTATGTTATCTGTAAGTCTGTATTGATCTGTCGTGTCTAAAACAGTGCTGAAAAATAAGTTTCGTTCGAAAGGGATTTTTCCTCTATCTTCGTCCCATTTTATTTTGGTTTGGATATTTGGTTTGTGTTTTGGATTCACATTATCTTGGATGTTCACATAAGTTTAATCAAGATAATATTTTTCTAAAAGGAATTTTGTGTGTGTGACCTACTATACAAGACTATCCATATAAGCTACATTTTCAAAGTGGTATCCAAGTCGGTTACACTAATTTATTTTGTCATTTTTTTACGGTTATATGGATAACTTGTGTAATAAGTTACCTATTTTTTATGGAAGAAATTATGCCTACTAGAAAGCTCTAATGAGGTCGGTACTAAAATTAATTGACGAGAGAGTTTGGATGGTTGTTGAAGAGAGTGGATACCACCACTGTGACTAATAATGATATAATTAATCTCCAACCATCCACTTCTTGGACTGAGGATGATTTTAAATGGAGTAATTTCAACTCTCGAGGCTTAAGTGAAAATTCTGCTGCAGTCACTCCCAACCAGTTTTTTCGTATTATAACATGTGCCACATATAAATAAGCATGAGATATCCTCTAACTCACTCACTCACTATGGTACCAATGCCGTGAGAGCCTCAAAGCTTCAAAATCTCACCACTCAATTTGAGACCATATGCATGAATATGACACTTTTGATGAATTATATGCACGTTTGTCTGATATTGTGAATGCATGTTATAATTTAGGTGAGCAAATTTTTGAGATGAGGGTGATTAAGAAAATTTTGAGGTCTCTCCCATCCTGTTATGTTGCTAAGATTTTTTTCCTTAATTCTTTGGGAATCTTAGATACTCTTAGGTTATAAGAACTCGTAGGATACCTTCCAACTTATGAACTAGATATGTTTTCCGAAGCTAAAAGGAAAAAGGAAGGAATAGCCTTAAAAGTTAAAACAAAGATAAAAGAAAGGTTCTTAACTATGACTCTAATTTTGATTTTGAGCAAGATGATCTTGCCTTGTTTGCAAAAAAATCTTAAATTTAACAAATAGAATTATTCCAAAGAAAATAAAAGTTTAGAGAAAGACAAAAATGTCAATGCGGACAAGAATGTTTCGGAGAATAATCAAGAGAGAGCTAGAGGTGAATACCTTAGGAAAGTTGAATAGGAGAGATGCTATGATTATGAGGGTAAAGGACATGAAGCTCATGAATGTCCCACTAGTCTAAAGAGACAGGGCAAAGGCAAAGTTGCATACAATGACACTCTTACCGATAATAATGTCGAGTCGGTGAATTTTGGGGATGAATAACCACATGAACCTTATTGTGCATTCATGGCCAGTCACGCTAGTAATACTAGTTCATCTCATGCCAGTGATGACATCTCTAAACGTGATAGCCTCAATAGCTTGTTGAACCATTCTGGAAAGAGTCAGGGTAATACTGATAATTTAAGTGAGGGAGAAAGTGGACTCCAATGCGCATGCGCTGATCTTTACAAAGAGTATTTGAAAACCAAAAGGAAAATCAAAAACTTGACTCTTAGGGTGTTGGTTTTATAAAAGGATTTGAAAATTTTGAGAGAGTGTGAGGCGTCGGTGAGTCAAATCGAGAAGTTGAAAGTTTTTTTGTGTGAGAAATTTATTGTGATTGGTAGGGAAAATACTGAATTAACCAACAAAGTGGCTAGTCTTATGAGATATCTTTAAGCTTCAGTGGAGACTCGTGAGAAAATTGAAGCATAGGTTTCCTAACTTGAGAAATATCTAGAACGTGCTCGGGAGGTCAAGGTCACTTTAGAGGACACATCTAAGAAGGTTAGAAAGATGTTCCTCGGTCTCGTGTTAGGTTTTAATGAGAGGAAAGGAATAGGTTACGATGGTCCATCCAATTCTAATGTCACATTAGATTTGGTTTTCGAGTTTTTGATGGTTCCTTATGGGCCTCGACCTAACCCACCAAGGACAGCTCGTCCAAGGTATTTAAACCAAGGTAGACCCAAATATGTCTATGTTTGTTGTTCCCATTCAAAATAAAAAGGTCACCTTAGGTAGTTTTATTTTAAGCTATTGAGATTTTCTCACACATATGTTTCCCCACATGCTCCCACACATTGTCAGAGAGATTGAGAGAGTCTTCGAGAGCAAGCGGAGATTTCAGTCAAGACTTCTCAATGCTTGATGGAGAAATTGCAAAGGATGTCTACTCCTTTTGAGAACACCTCCCGTCCTAATGATTGATTTTGGGTATTGCATCTAGTATAAGGTGATTATCATGTTGCTAATTTTTGTCCCCAATGCTAGATTGTATTTTTATGTTTATATTCATCGAAAAATCCAAAATGATTTTCTTTTATTTTAGAAAAAGTTTCAAAAATTTGCAAAAATATTTTATTTTTGATATAAAATTTAAAAAATTCAAAAAGACTTTTGTATTTTATTTTACACCATATATGGATGTGCATTTAGATGTTCAAATCACAATTACATTCCATACATTCCTGTGACTTATTCATGGTGTTATGAGACTTGGCTTTATTTATTTAATGTTCTTAATAATGCGTGGTTAGCATTGCGTTGTTCATTAATGATTACATTCTACATGTTAAAATTTCTATCACCTTTATTTCACACATGCATGGACTTTTTGAATATTGTACTTGTCATATGTAGAATATGGTGTTCTCGTCTCATTAGTGTTTAATAACGAACCAAAGGTGCTAGAAATAAATTGTAATTGTAATAACCATTGCATGGATTTCTTTTCTCGAAAAATTTTATTTTATTTAGAGCAATGTAAAGGGTCTACGAAATAGGAAATTCTCTTTGCGTTAAAATCCACCATTGGAAAGAGCCTAAAAGAATATTTCAGAACATAAAAACGAAAGTGCCAAAGCTATTTTTTATTTCATTGATGCTTCGCTTTTATGAGCATTATGATATCTTCAAAAATTTGAGAGTGTAGGCTTTAAAATGTGAGATTTAAAGGGTATTAGAAGTAGAAGATCAATGGATTTGCACAATGGACTTTTTTGAAAAATATTAAATAGTTTGGCATTTTTTATTTGAGAAGCATTAAAAGTCATGCCATTGTCAATTTCACTTTATTCAACTCTCTTATACCTATGTATGAAATTGAGTTCTTTCTTTAGAAGTATCTCATTGATTTCGTGTACCATTGCTTTACATGGCTACATTGACTTTCCCATAATTTAAGTTCACATATTTTCATTTCTCTTTCATGATGTTTTTGTGCTATTCCATGGTGACCTCATATTTGTACTTTTTATAAACATATAATTTGATATATTTGTATTCTTATATAGTCAAAAAAATTGATTTTTTTTCAAAAATAGTTGTTTGCTTCATTGGAATCTCATTACATCTGCTTAATTATATATCTTTGTGATGATATTTCATATCTAGATTCGAATGATGATAACATTTTAGGATTACTTTCTATCCCTTTGTCTATTATGGACAAAAAGGGGATGAACAAATTGTGGGGGAGTTTATTTTTTCTTTAAATTCGTATGCATTATGATATTTCTTTTGCTTGATGTGTAGGTATTTTCTCCTTTTCATGGACTACACATGAAGACTTTCAGTTGAAAGAAAGTCACTTATGCATTTATATTTTCTAGTTTGGGAGGGCATTGGTTGTATTTGTCTTAGGGGTTAGTTTGGTTTCAGATTATGTTTTGTACCAGAATAGCCAAAAGGGGAGATTTGTAAGAAAAAATATAATAATTGCTCGTTGTTTAATTTTTAACCTTGCTTATGCCGTTACACCCCACTGCACCATCATGAAAGTTCTCAAGTCTTCAAGTGAAGAAGATCTAGTGACCATATGCAAGAATAGAAGATCGAGCATCGCTACTTTACTGAAGAAAGTTTATGAGGTGATTTATGTGAAATCACTTTATTCAGGGGTCTTTTTAAGAGTTTCAATTTACAAATATTTTTTCAAAATGTTTTTAAATATTTTTTAATTTTTTTTGAAAAAATTGTGTGTTCGTTAAAACGACCTTAGATGTCGTTCGAACGACTTTCCTTTGCTCGTTATAACACTATGGCGTTTCGTTTAAACGAGTTCTATCAACTCAACTTTTAGCAGGCTTTGGAATGTCGTTTGATCATTCGTTAGAAGTGCGTTTGAACGATATTGGGTACTTAGTTTGAACAAGATGTACCTTTGTTCGAATGAGTACGCGAGATTTTATTTGTTAACCGGTTTCAAATGCAATCTTTCATATCTATCCTTTGGAGATATATTTTCCTATAAATAGTGGTGTGGGGATGCATTTGTTTTCAAGTCTTTTAGGAGTTATTTTTATGATCAAACTCTCCCAAAAATTTATCAAAACCCCTTTGATAATTTGATACCACTTTACCAAACCAACAAGAACATATTCTGATTTCTAAACCTTGTGGAGACTATTTCTCTACTGTGGATTTGTGGAATTGAGGATCTACAACTGAAGAAGAATGGAATAGCGATTCCTGAGGTTGATCGGTGGATACCGAGGCAAGAGATGCTTGATGTGGGACGGTGTTGGACTATACCATTTTCTATGGAAGACTCGAAAATGCTACTACATCAAATTTAGTGGAGCTCTAAGTTATCTGTAAGTCTATATTGGTCCGTCGTGTCTAAAACAATGCAGAATATAGGTTTTTCTCGAAAGGAATTTTTCCTCTATCTTCTTCCTATTCCGTTTTGGTTCGAATATTTGGTTTTTGTTTTAGCTACATATTATCTTGCATGTTCACGTAAGTTTAATCAAGATAAAATTTGTCTAAAAGGATTTTTTTGTGTGTGACCTACTATACGTACTATTCATATAACCCACACTTTCATAAAATACCCCATAACAGCTTGTTGTAATCATTACCTACCATTTGTAAACAAATGGCGTAGTTAAATCAGATACAAGGGAAGCCCAACAAGCGCTAACCATCAATAACCCAACAATGAGATGATAATATATAGAGATAAACTAAAAGAAAATCATAAGAAAGGACTTGAATCCAAAAATGACTTTGGGATGCCAACGTAGCTAAAAATAACATCAAAGTCCACATAGTTCTCAACTAAGTACCCCAAGAGACTAAACTAACTTGTAAAAACAATTGGTGCAGTCGAACTCATAGGGTGAGAACTGGGTAGAAATTTCCAAAATTAAAAGTTAATGTCCGATTGGTAATTTGATTAATGGGTTCATTAATCCAAAGAGTTAAGCCGAAATCTTGCTAGCATAAAAAGGTGTTGTTGGGAGGAAATTAATCTTATTAGGGAATCAAAAGTGGTTTTAATCGATGTTGTGTGGAACCTGTCGATTGAAATATAGGCTATTAGCCAGGCTTAATGGCTTGACCAAATTGTAACCATACATAACCTTCTTTTAGCCAAGTCTATAAGCCCGACTAATAAATTGTGTTTCACCTGACGGGTTCAATAAATTGGGAATGTGATTTTTTTGTTAGAAAATTGGTATTGATCACAAGTACTCACTTTTGTGTGACTGCCCTTGAAGTCTTTCCTTCGAGGTATAACTAGTCCAACTCATGCGGGGTTCCTAGTTCCATAATAAGACTATGTCATAACCTTGTTGAGGGATAAATCTTGAATGTGTTCGACGGGTTACACCTCGAAGAAAAACTTTAAAGATACTCACACAAAACTAAAATTATATTGTTGAGTACCCTTGATCAATATAAAATTTCTTAACAAAGCAATCGTATTACCAATTTTCAGAACCCTTCGGGTGAAACGCAAGCTATTAGTCGGGCTTATAGGCTTGGCCAAAATAAGGTTGTTTATAGCTACAATTTGGACAAACCTCTAAGCCTGACTAGTAGCCCGCATTTCAACCAAAGGGTTACACATAACATCGATTAGAACCACTTTTCATACTCCCAACAAGATTAATCCCCTTTGAACAATACTTTGTTGATGCTAGTAGGATTTTGGCTTGAATGTTTGGATCATTGAACACATTAATCAAATTACTAATAGAAAATTAACTTCTTATTTTGGAACATTATTCCTAACTAGGTGTAAACCCTCACGGTGTGCGGATTAGACGATTCAGAATGTCATTGCACACGTAACATTTACTTTCTATTATCTATATTTTTACTTTGTAATTATAAATAATAATAAAAAATAATAACTTCTAGCGTTATATACTATTGTAATTTCTACAAAAATGCATTATAACATTTGCTTCCTTTAATTTGACCAAACAAAGACAAATCCTCTATTAGTTATAGAAATGAAAAGAATATAGAGGAGTGTAACCAATTTACAATAGTTTGAGAGTATTATTTTCTTACCTCGTATTTCAAGATCAAGAAGTACTATCAATAGATAATTTAAAATACTACATATATGCATAAGGATGAGAATGACAAATAGTAACTGTGCACTAAATGAAACATCCGGGAGATTTTAATGATCTAACATTAATAATTACAAATTGCTAATAAAATTTAAAATATCGGTGTTCAAATCAAACGCTCATTTTTTTTTTTTTTTTATTTTGTGAAAATTTTGAAAAACTCTTTTCCAAATTTCTATTATGTAAAAATATCAAACTTGAACGCGTATTCTAATTTTCTATTTGTATGAAAAAAATTGTAAAATATATGATTGTTTTCTACAAAATACCATGGCCTTATTTGTACTGTTTTCTATAGATGTCGATGTAAATTGATAAAAAAAAAAAACTACAACTAAGAGACAACGTTACAAAAGTCGGTCCAAAGAAATCATTCCAAACAGATAACTTTGATCGCATAACTTTTCAAAACACTCACACGTGAATAAATAAACAATTATAAAACCATCAGATCTATAGAAAAATGAAGTTTTTAGATCGATGTGTATATAAATGTATGTATACCTTATTTGTGGTTGGTGCCTTTGTCGACGGTGTGGCACTGAGCACACTTGGTGAGAGTTGAAAGGTGGAAAAGGGTGGGATGAGTTTTATAATATATAAAGGATAGAGATTTATTTGAGCAAATAATATTTTTTAGAGAATAAAAAAACAATGTAAAGAGTAAATATCCAAAAAAAATACAACTATTTTCTCATATTTACTTACTCGGCTTAATGACATGGCATGATGAGGATACGATTACATAGATATCAAAGGGAGAAACAGTTTTGGTGAAGTTGAAAGGATAAGTTTCTAATTTCCATCCCTCCCTTTCTCTCAAAGGTAACGCTCCATTTCACAGAGTAAGTTCAATAAGCCCTACCACATATCAAAACTTTCACAAAGAACCATATATAAAAAATTATAGGTTCTTTAATTTGTGTTTTGAAGTTGTTATCTTATCTATCTTGGTTTGCAAAGTAATGGTGGCGACATTCATGAGTTTCAACCTAGTGAGAGCATTTAGAGGACTATCGTTAAGTTCAAGATCATCTTCATTCATGTTTCAATAGAGGATATTTTGGATCGACTCACCTGGGTCACAAGGTCTCCGTGTTGTTTTTGTTAAAATCACCACTCACAATTGAATCCGCGCACAAGAAAGGGGTCGGAAGCACAAAGAACGATCGAGATTCTTCTGAACGAAGGCTTGGCGTCAAAATTTACGGAGATCAACTTGCCAAGCCCGGTGCTATTATCATCAGTGTTGTAAATAAGAATTAATATTTGTCCAAATGTCTGCTTGTAATTTGGTAAATAAGATAAGTTGTGAAGAGAAAGAGACATGGCAAAAGGTAATGAGACTTTCAGGGAATGGGAGAATGGAATAAAATGGTTATGGAGTTAATGAAATAGCCTTGGTAGGAAATGAATGGGCTTCATTTTGGTCGACCTTTGATATAATGGGCAATTCATTTTGTTTTGTTCTACCTTTGATTGGTAGCTGACGTGTAGGTTTAAATGATTGGTAGCCGACGTGTAGGTTTAAATGACGTGGCTAATTCTGCTATTAGGAAACTTAATTGTTTGTAAAGAATTTTAGAGTAGTATAGTCTCATCCTCTGAGTCACACGTTTGAACTAGTTGTTTATACAAGTTATTTTAGTCCCATGGGGTAGTTATATCAGACACAAGTGCAACCCAACAAGCGTAAACCAACAACAACCTAACTAACAACTTAATTAACAAAAAAATAATAACAATTAATAAATAGGTTAAGTCCTAACAATTATGGGTTAATAATAATGTGTTTCGTAAGGCCCATGATGCTATCAGTTGAAACTCTAAGGCGTATATACATACCAAATTGGTTTTAATACTACTTTATAACCTAATTAAATCCAACTTTCAAAACCTATGTACATTTGGAGAATTTTTGTGTTATTTTCCATTTTCAGCCGTATTCCCAAAATCCTTCACATTTTTAAATAAATCCAAATATTATATGTTTTAACCAAAATGATTACATATACAATAAACAAACACGTATAATTAAGCATAAACAAGAATCAAAGTCAAATTTTCAGATTCTAATAAAGAACGATTTGAATGTTCAAACATAATTTTGCATAAATTGATATCAAAATATAAGAAGACAATACATGTATATATAAATATCTTACAAAACATGTATTGAAGAACTACACGCACACACATATACATACATATATATAAGGGAGATCGAACCCACAATAAATGCAATATTACCAATTGGCCCCAAAATATGAATGCAGTATAAGAAGTGACAAAAGATGTACATGGTTTAGAAGATCGTCCTTCCTACGTTCATGGGTAAAGATGGATAACTATATATTAGTTGAGAACAAGTAAGGACGATTTAAGTGTTAGGGTTGCTAGTTGAGATTCCAAGTCGACGTGATTATAATACTTCTCCATTTCATTAATTTTTTTAGGTATAACTCATTTCCCTCTCTCTTTGTGGAATTTTCAAAAATTTATAGAGTAGCTCCTTCTCATTATCTCTTTAAGTTTTCTGTATTAATATTCATAGCCATGTCAAGGTGTTTAAGTAAGTAGTAAGTGACTTCAAAGAATAACTTTGAAGCATTTCTTACTAGATGCCTTATACCTAACAACATTCAAATCAGGACTTCACTGGAGCAGGAGGATACATTCAACATTAATGGGAAAGTTTCTTTTATGATGGTTGCCCTAATTAAGTGGTAGTCCATTTCTCCTCCACCCATTTCTAGTGGAAGTACTCCATTTATATGGAATACTTCCAATCTATTTCTAATAGCAAAGTTATCTATTTTAGCTATGGGATCCATCATAAAAAATCATGTGAGAAGGAGAGGGCTTTAGGTTAAATGGGAACCTCTAAAAAATAAGGTTTTGAGGCTGAACACCGATGGATCTCCAGTCATTGGAGGGATGTTTGTGGAGGAATTGTTAGAAATGATGATGGAGAGATGTTGGTGGCTTTTTCTACAATTTTGGCCATAATACGAACACTATTGCTGAAGTGAAATCTTTGTCTATGGGTATTGATCTCTATGATACTCACAATTTGGAAATTGGTGAAATTGAATTAGATTCTCAAATTTTAGTTCAGATTCTAAAAAGTGAAATTGAATGCCCTTGGAAGGTTGTTCATGAAATGAGATAAATCTTGTGATACATTCCTAAAAAAAAATATATTAAGTCATACTTAAAGAGAAGGAAATAATGTGGTTGACGCCTTATCTAAATTTGGTCGTGAAAATTAAAATGTTTGGACTTACTGCCCAAGCTAGAGCCTTGTTAGAGGACTAAAGGGATTTCTTATATACATACTCCTTTGATATGAGTATGCTTCTACATCAGTTGTGTCTTCCATTTTTCTATCTATTGGAGTTATTTTTTGGTTTGGTTTATCTTTCTTGTTTTGTTGGTAAACCAACTTTCCTTTTTTCATTCTTTCTCTTTGTATTTTCCACCTTGGAAGGGTTGTTCATTCAAACATGATCTAATAAAGTTTGTGGGGTTCCATCCCTCTTTAAAAAATACCATTATGACTTAAGGATCTCTCATGCGTCTGACGTGTACAAATTCTGAGATAGAGACAAGTCTTAAAGTTTGGTTACGTGGTTTTCCAGATCATAAAAAGACATCGACAACGATGTCTTAGTGTTTTATGGGTTCCCTTATAATGAGGGCTACTCAGGTCTTCCAGTTTCTATTATGGATGGATCTCCTGGTAGGTCGCCTATCATTTTTATGTTTAATCATATTTAATATTTTTTGTTTCTAATAATCTTATCTTGTGTTCAGTTCCTTATTGAAAAACAAAGCCCATAGATTTTGAAGTTAATTTTCTTGATCTTGAGATCATTTGTATAGGAGTACCTCTGATCAGTGCGATCCCACATTGGAGAGCGGTCCTCGTCTTACTCATCTATGACCTTGTTGCCCCATGTTCTAATAAATTCACAATGATCTCAAAGGTAACTATAGATTAATACAACGTGGTCGGTGACCACTCAATTCCAATAGCCACCCTTATTCTAAGCGAAGTCGCAAGGGGAATCCTCCCTCATTTACATTGTATCAACCAACTCCGGTGAAGACCAATAGGAGGAAGAAGAAGAGAGAGAACAGGAGGGGGATCAGAACGTAGAAGGAGACCCTTTTTTGATGACTTTTATCCTTTTTTCATACGAAGAGGTTGGTGTCTTTGGTCGCCTATAAGAAGAGGTTGAAGATGAAGAAAAAAAATTCTAGAAGAATTTACCTTCCCCTTTTCCATAAAATATTGAAGAAATGACTAATTATCCACACCGTATAGTGGATATGGACATCGTTTAGTAGAATAAGACAAATAAAGGAGAACGGTCCAACCAGGTTGCCCAAGGTTCCATCGACATGAAAAAGAGGGTAATTACCCTCAAAGAGAAAGAAGATTATGAACTAGAATAACACAGGGAGAGAGGGGCACAGGTTGAGCTGGATAATAAAATGAGAGAAAACAAACTTTCTCTGAATGCCCCTGCCCCACCTCCATCGGTGACATTCAATCAACCTGTGATTATACATTCAAAACCAAAGAGTCGCTAAAGGACTCCTTCATTTACCATGTCTACAATGCACCCCACTATGATATCATTTATGAAGGGCAAAGAGTCTGTGACAATAGAGGACTCTACCTACCATGATCGATGTTGGTTATTCGGTTGCCCAAGATGCCATGCTGTCGTTTGACATGGATTTTCTAAAATCTCTTTCACTCGAGTGCATTCACAAGAAATGAATTTATCATATTTTTTCGATAAACCTTATTTCCGTTCATTCTTTACAATTTTAAAGAACTTATTCCTTTGTCTTACTTTTTCACTTTTTATTCCACAGGCCATGCAGGAGGTCGACATCAGGACTGATCACTTAGCCAAGTGTAATAATGTTCATCTTGACATCAACAACGTCTTGAAAAACTCCATGACGAAAAAAAACAAGGAGGTGACCGACCTCAAACTAAGTTGAAGGAGGATGCAATCACCAAGAACAATACTATTGAAGAGGCCAAAATAACTCAACTGGAGATCAACAGGGTGGGCAATGAGTTGTCCGACCTCATAAAGGCCTATTTCCATAAAACTTCACAAAAGATGATTTTTAATGGAAAAAATTAATCTTGAGAAAAACTGGAGGCCGACCTAGAGAAGACCTATGATAATGGATTTGAGATCGGGGTGCATGAGGTTTCTTTTGCAACTTAACTTTCACGAGTCGTTTTCTTTCAATCATTGTTGGATTGCTAGTATAAAAAAGGGGTAATGTTCTAAATGGTTATCCAACCTATGCCGAGCACCCTACCTTAGAGAAGCCTATTGTAGGAGGGAGATGTCTCCTTAGCTCCTACTCCTGAAGTCGAGAAGACCATTTCTGACCCTATTATCCCAGATGATGAGGTCATTGCTACTATTCGGGAGGATGCTCCTTTGGCAGGTTAGGGGGAGGTCACCCTTAGCCTTTTATTTTTTGTAGGCTGATCGGTAATTTTTATCGGCCTTAAGTCATTTTTCTTTTATATAGAATGAAAGATATTCATTTTCTCTCATGTATTATTCTTTTTCATTTTAAATTTACTTATGACATAATTAATACTGCTTGCCTTAATTATGCCTTGTGTTATAATGTGTTGCAAAAGTGACTGTTTAATTTGAGTTATTTTTTGCCAATTAAATTTTGACTATGTGCAAGTTAATCTTAACCTTAGCTTATAGTTAATTTCAATGGAGTCCACATAAAGATTATTGAAGCTTGTGAATCTAATCAATGAGTAAAAGGATCGACCAATCAATAACTTAGTATGTAGTAATCGCACAATTATACAGGCCCCTATTTGTTATCGATTGACCAACTTAAATTGGGTTGTACCACCGTTCTCAGGTGGATTTGGGGCCAAACATAGGCCGCCAACTTATTTCTAAGTTGTGCCTTTTAATTCTTAAGTTGATTTATGCCTATTCAAGGCCAACAAGTCCAACATTGTCTATACCACCATTTTCAAGTGGGTTTGGTGCTAAATGTACGCCCCCAACTTATTTTTAAGTTGTACCACTCAATTGTTAAGTGGGTTTATGCCTATTCTAGGCCGACCAGTCCAACTTGGGTTGTACTACGTTTTTAGGTGATTTTTGCACCAAACATAAGCACCCAACTTATTTCTAAGTTGTACCACTTAATTCTTAAGTGGGTTATACTTATTTAGGCCGGCCAACAGAACTTAACGTGTGCCACCATTTTTAGTTGGGTTTTGTGACAAACGTAGGCCTCCTGGGTGTTATTTTGTAAGCTTAGAGGAAAAACAAGAGCTCGTCCACCAATCTCCCCTTTGTATTTTTCCACCGGCGTTTAATTCTGACTATATGGGTTTTGTTCATGATTTCGGCCTAGTCATTTCAATATGGAAATATAATTGCGTTATAGTGGATCCTGACTCCATTTCTACATAAAAATCCCAGAAGGTGTCGTTGTTGAACTGCATTCTATTATTGATGACCAAAGTTGTTGGGATCCCAAATCTAATGATAATACTTCTCCAAACAAATCATCTAGCTTCAACTTCTCTTATGCGGTGACTGGTTCTGCCTCAAGTAATTGGTGACTGTTACCAGGTACTTTCGATTCCCTAAAATGCAACAGGAAAAGGTCCCATAATCTCCATTTCCCATTGAGCGACAGTCCATGAACTAGTGAGGGGATTAAGATTATTATTCGGCTACTTGATGATACACTATACCACGTTAGCTATTTTGTAACTAATAGAATATTTAATTTCTAAGTGTTTATAACACTTACAAAATTTACAACAGCTTTGGACACTTATCAAATTTATAAGTGTTAAAAATCGTTGCTATGTTTGTGATTTTATTACTACCCAAACTTAAAAGTGTAAGATAGTGCCAAAATAGTGTAAACCAACTTCGTACTCACCCAAACGTAAGTTTCCCTCCCTTGTCTCGATTCTCCCTCCCTTCACAAAATTGCAAAATCGTACGCACATCTTGACTTAGGGCTCAAAATCACAGGCATAAACTCTCAAACCTCTACTTAGAACTCCTCGAAATAGGGGATCACTGAATCATAGGGCTCATTCAAAACAGAAGTAAATTAATCCAAACATAGGATAAAGAAATACCATACTTTCATCAACCTTAATGATTTGAATAGGGCTCCGACACTTGTGTTAAGGAAATGGTTGGCATGGGAACGAAGCTTAGTGTTATCTTATTTTTTGGTTGATTTCTTTGATTTAACAATGGTTTGTTATAAGTGTTCGAAGGTACAGTTTGTTATGAGATGTTTTTATTTTTCAACATACCTGATATGTTTTTTTTCAACATACCTAATGTTTTTGCATTTCAATCGCAACATCAAAACCTAGGGCTCAATTCTCCACTTTCATGGACCTAGGGCTCAATTGATAATTTGTGAAGGTATAATGCCAAATCCAAACCTAGGGCTCCCAATATATTTTTTTCCAATATACTTAATGGTCATATTTTTTCCCCAATAGCGCCGTTGTTGTTTTTTTCATTATACATGATGATCTTATTAATTTTTTACAATCGTAAACTAAAATATTTTTGTCATAAAAGGTTATATGTTTTTATTTGGTGTCGATTTAGGTATATTTGGATCAATCGCAAACTTAGGGCTCCACTTTTTCTCTTCTTCTTCTCAAACAGGTATTATCCTCAATATTTATACATATTTTTGCATTGGAAACTATTATTTGTCCATCTTTATATGTGTGTATATTGCGGGGAGGAATCAATATTGTCGTTTCTTCATGGTGGGGAATACAAACAACCAAAACATGAAGAAATTTTTTCAAACAAATATTATGTTCTAAAAAAAGAACAACAAAGAAATGTGATGTGATACAATATGATCATGTTAAAAGTGGTGATTTTCTACTAATATAATTGGTCCATCTAATTTTGGGACTCTTGCTTTGTTCTAGGATTTAGTATAGGACCCTTTTGTAATTGACATGTGATTTAATCTTTTGTGGGGGAAAGAATAGGTACTCTTAGTGTACCACATTGATACAACGTTTTATCGCCTTTCTTACAATATTATTTGCACACCCCTGAAACGTGAAATATTTTAGCCATCATGTATATGTCCACGACATGATACATAACTAAACTTTGAATTTCCTAAAAGGTCATATGTTCTTACTTTGATCTACCTTTCTTTATTATTTCAAAGATTTAACACTGATTCTTAACCTTTTTTGATAATTGTGTTTCCCAATACTGAACTAGTCTGTTTGGACATTGATTATATTAAAATGGCTTCAAAACCCTTTTTTTTAATGTAGAAACATCTAAGCATGGTTATAACTTCATTATTTCTATAAAATTATTGCATACAAAAAGTAACATACCATATATATTTAATAGTTTGGGTATATTCATAAGTAGATATTCAATAGTATAGATATATAGATATTAAATAGTATATATTAATTTTCTACTAATGTATCTCGACATACAGAATTTCATCAAAAGTTAGCAAAGAGTGGATGAAGGAACGTGAAATAGGAAGTGCAAAATACATTAATGGAGTTGATATGTTCATTGATTTTATGAAGAAGAACGGTGGAGGACAAACCTTATTTTCATACTCATGCATTAATGTGAAAACAAAAACTTGTTAGAGCTTGAAGACAACTATTTTCATTTTCTTCGTTATGGTATATCCAAGTCTTACATGTTTTGGCATTTTCATGGGGAAAAGGAACTCACTAAAAGAAAAAAAAGAGCCCACTGAATGTGTTGAATATAATGACCCTATATCTGATGATCCTAGGATGGAAGAGCTTCTTTACGATGCATTTGAAATGTTTAATCGTGAAGTTGATCATTTATCAAGTGAAAGTGTTAGAATGGCGGCAGTGACAATCATGACGAACTAATGAGGAGTTAAAATAAGAAAAGTTACGTGGCAAGGCGAGTGAACCATTGTACCCGTCAAGTCCAGATAAACATATGACACTATATTTTCTTGTCAAATTGAATAATGTAAAGAAAAGATATGGTTTGTCATATATTACTGTTACGAAAATTTTAGGGGTTTTAAAGGGTTTTTGCCGAAAGAAAATATAGTACCATCCAAGTATCCATCCATGAGGAAGATAATCAAATAAGTTTCTCTGGATTATAATATAATTCATGCATGCAAAGATTGTTATTTTTTGTATAGAAACTAACACGCAGTGAAGGAAAAATGCCCAGTAGGCAACATGCCCATGTATAGATTGGGAATAAATGGGGAGGGTAAAGTGCCTCTTAAGACGGTTAAACATTTTCCCATGATTCCAATATTGGAGAGATTTTTTACCGTACCATGGATTGAAAATGATATGATTTGGCACGCTCAAGCGCAGTGTAGCACAGCTTCCATGCGTCATCATGTTCATTCGTCCATTTAGAAATCTGCTAATATGGTGTGGCTAGACTTGCGACTGAAAAACGTAATGCCCGTCTTAGTATAGCCACCGATGATCTTAATCCATACGGGAATATTAGCTCCAGTTATAGTTGTTTGCATATCATTGTTTCTCATCTTAATATGGGATAACCTTTGTGCATAAAAATGAAGTTTTCAATGATGTCAATTTTGATATCTGGGTCGAATGCTCTGAGCAAAGATATTGACATTTACATGGAACTTTTTTTAGATAAGTTAAAGGAATTATAGTTTCAAGGTATAATGGCATACGAATATTATATGAAAACTAATTTTTCTTTGAGAATGATGTTTTTATGGGAAGTCCATGATTTTGCTACATATGGATATTTATCTGGGTGCACAGTTCATGGTTATAAGGCGTTCATATTTTGTGCAAAAGAAATAGAATTTAAACGACTTACGAGTAGTAAGAACATCGGTTATCATGGTTAGATAATCCTCGCAATCAAAAGTTCAAGGAGGACAAATGCAATTTCTGAAGCACCCTATATCTTTGACTCAGTTTAGTCTATATTATATAGGTGCTCATCTAGTCTGGAAATAGTGACAAAATTTAGTCATACCCTTTCAAACCAAAGAACCTTCAGACTCTTCATATTGAGTTTCTATAATTGTCCAAATGGTAGTACACCAACACTTCAACTAGGATGCATTCATGTGTTGCATATGTGCTTCCCTTATTGATTAGGCAGTAATTCTTTCAATATTACTCCCGAATTTAGTATCTTTTAACATCCTGAATAAGACAATTGCTCTTGAGTTATCTCATTTCCATGCTACTAACCCTTTTATATAGTATTGCGAGTTTTGTGCTTTTTTCCAGGTATGTTACAGGTATTTATTGCTAAGGAAAGAAAGGAGAAAGTCAAAGCAAAAGAATAAGTCGAAGAAGAAAAGTCAGAAGCGCAAAATCGTAATTTCCATTTGAAATCCGGAAGAAGACCCAACATGAAAGTTGAAGATCTCAATTCAAAGAATGCATAGGAAGAAACGGCATCCCATTCTGAGTTCCAGGGAAGAAGTTACGGGATTCTAAAGATGAGAAAACTTGAAGAGAAATTTAGGAGATATTGAAGAGAATTTAAAGATAAAAAAATGGACCGATCCCTTTTTCAAATTAAAAGGACCGGTCCGACCCCTCTAAACCTTCTGGCAAAAATTGCAAAGCGGATCGATCCCTTTTCCAAAATAAACGGATCGGTCCGTCTTCCTAGAACTCACTGGAAAAATTTCCATAGCGAACCGATCCCTTTTTCAAATTAAAAGGATCGATCCAGATTGGGAGGAGGATCAATCCGCCACTGAAGACCCAGACCAGTCCGCCGAGGATAAATTTGATTTTTCTATTCCAATTTAGATTTTGATTTAGCTACAACTCTAGATTTTTCGTGATGTATTTAATATCTAGTCATTATTAGACAAAGGAGTTCGATTTTTAGGTTAGCTAAGTAGGAGTAGAGGGTTTTGTAGTCAAAAACCCTAGTTTTCAATAAGAAGCATTGTTGTAAGGATTCACGCTTTCAATTTATGCAATTCAAGTAACATCGTTTCATTTAATTTTGATTGCTCATTAGGTTTAATTATTGGTTCTGATGTTTTCTTCCTTAAAAACCATGTCTTTTTCTAAGTTTATTATGTCTAGCTAGTTTTCTAAGAGTTGGGGTGCATGAACCCCGCCCGATGTAATTCACGATAGTGGAAATAGAATTTGAAATTAAAATCTTAGGTGAATCGTTTCGTATAACTGGTATAAGCATTGTAAGAATTTTGATCTCGTCTGCCCTAGGTAACCGGGATGCTTAAGAATGAGACGCGAGTATTGGTTAATGCGATACAGCTTTAATTCATCCTTTGCTTACATAATGTGCGGGATACGATCCCTCATATATGTAATACTTAGGAGTACTAAAGATTGGGTTCATTTAAAGCTTTAATTCCGAATCTAGTATCCTACAAAGCGAATTACTAGGGTGTGGGGGATTGTAACCCCACCTATCGTTCTCATTTCATAGTCAAATTTTAGTCAAAATTGTCATCAGCTTTTCGTTTAATTAGAATAATTGCATTTCATTTAGTCGTAATTTCATTAGTACTCATTTTCACCTTTGCATTTAGTTATAGTTATTTCGTAACCCAAATCACCTTTTCCTTCTTTTTAGAGTCAAAGATAGGATTTCTAAATCTTTCCATCGTCGTCACGACTCTGTTCGTTCTTTTTCCCCGAGGATCGATACCCGACTTATCGGATTATTACTTAAGCGACAGGCTTGCACTTGAGCCTAAATAGCACGCACACTAGACACATTTGTGGTTGCATCACTTATTCTTTAATTGGTGTTGTGTGAGTTAAATCCCTCTAAAATAATTTTCTATAATTTTTGGGATATTTTAAATAATTTTTATGATTTTTTTAACATATTTTTTATATTAAAAATTAGTTTTTAATAAAGTTGTGAGTTGTTTTGTAAATTCCGTAAGCTATTAAAAACCTTCTTGGATAGAAACCAAAAGTGCTTGAGAATTATGTGGGTGAAATTTGTATTTAAATGAGTTCAAAAACACGCGTACATTCCATCTTAGCCTTAAACGTGTTGTCTCCACAACGGCTAGATTTGCGTTTCTACGCTCTCACATTCCTGTGCTTAACTGTGGACCTTTGGATCCTTTTAATCAACGACCTTCATGTTATCTAAGATGATCCTTGTTACACCTGGATCAACTAATGAGGGTTAACGTTGAAGCAGTGCAACTTTAACCCTTGGATTTGCTTCGATCTTTTAAACCCAATCCTGAGCATTGATTTGCCTCGAGTTTCCAGAGCCTTCCATCTCTTACTATATATACTTAACATATGTTATACGTTTACAATCTTTGGCCAGCCTCACTTTTGATAGAAAACATAGAGAAGAGAGAGAGAAAAAGAAGAGAGAGAAATCAAACCCTAAACTAAACCCCGATAAAATCTTTCCAGAAAACCATTTATGTGAGTGATTTAGTCTAAGATTCAAGAAGATCTATCCTCTTTTGTCCTTTATCTCTTTCCCAACTTAATCACGTTGGGTAAATTTTATTTTCTTTCATAAAAATTTGAGATTTGATCTATGTGATACATTTCACTTAGATATTGCATAGTTTTAATTTCTTTTTTCGAGAAATCTTATTTTGTTGGTTGTTTTCAAACTGATATGTTATTTTCAAACCCTAAACCATCAAAACATTTTTCTGATTTCAGTTTCTTTGAATATTCAGACTTAGATCTAGTTGAGATCTTGATTGAGGATTTGCACTTTATTATATTTCACATTTTGTGAAATAAGTGTAAATATTTTCAAATAAAAAGTACGTGGGATCTTGGCTCGTGTATATAGCAAGATTCCCTCTTGATCTGCGAATATTTGAAAGATCCAAAGTCTAATAGTTTTGATTAAACTAATTTTGGAAATTCCTTTGCATATTTTTGATCTGTTTTGCATATTGTCTGTAATTAAGTGTGTGTGAGTTATATGCATGTGATTTAGAGCACATCACCACTTACACTGTCACACTACTACACTTAAAGGTGTTGGTATTGGTATTGAGATCTTAGACATTTTGGGTCGACGTAAAGCTAAAAGGAGTGGAGTTACAAAGCTGAGAGAACATCAACAACATCAGAACCTTGGGAGAAGTCAGAAAATTCAGAGGAGTTGGTATATTTCTGAACTTAGAATTACGTCTAATTGTGTGTCTTGATTATTATATAGTTTGTAACTTGTTACTCTATGTTAGTGGACTTTTTACTTTTGAAGTGTAGAGACTTCCGTGGATGTTTCCCCAATTGGGTTGGGTTTTACCACATTAAAACTACTCATGTATACTTCCTCTTCCTCTCATCCCTTTCTTAAGACTGTGTTGGATTAATTTTCTTGAGTTTTTTTTTCAACACTGGTAAACTTATAACTAAAATTACTCATTCATACTGTTTTACACATCTTGTGTTTAAAATTTGTTTTAAGAAAATAGTTTCTTCAACAAACTGTTCGGAGCCATTTAGATAGTTTAATCTTGAATTAAACGACTTAAGTGGTATTTTTATCAATTGGTATCAGAGCTTTGGTTTTTCAAAAATTCTTTAGATCTTGAGTTTCTGAAATTGTTTTCTCAAAACAAATTATGGATGAGAAATTTGAAAGACTAAGTAACCTGTCCAAGCCCCCTCTCTTTGATGGAAGCAACTTTCCTTACTGGAAGGGAAGGATGGTTGCATTCATCCAAGGGACATTGGGATATGATGTCTGGGAAATTATTGAACATAGTTACACTTTTCCTACTAAACCAGCCGCTGAAGGAAGTACTATGAGGATTACAAAGTTACTAAGTGAATTCACTAAAGTGGAGAAACAGATTTCACTTAATAACAGTAAAGGAAAAAATGCCATATTCTTGGCTATTAATGAACACGAATTTAAGAGGATGCCATTCTGTTGGGATACCCTAGTGACTGCACATGAGGGTGATACCATAGTTAATGCTGCTAAAACACAAATGCTAATTCAGCAGTATAACTCATTGACCATAATTAAGGCTGAGTCATTTAATGACTTCTATATTAGACTGACAGACATTGTGACCAAATTGCATGCTAAAGGGATTGTTAATGATAGAAAGGAAATTGTCTCTAAAATACTAAGATAACTTCCACAAAAATTTGAAAATAAGAGATGCAATTGAGGAGATGGATGATCAAAATCTTACACCCGAACTCCTCCGTAGTAAATTGAGAACTGTGGAAATGGAATTAGAATTTAAGAAATAATTAACCCAATCCCAAAAGATACAGTCTGCCACCAATCTTATTTTTTTATCTAAGTTGACCACACCTGAATTTAGCATACCTAACATTGACTTAGATTCTGATTAGTACCGTAATTTAGATACTTTGGATAATTAGATTGCCTTAATATCTAAACAGTTCAAGAAAATTATAAACTTTCGAAATAAAATAGCAAAATTACAAGGCAAACCTACTTATCCAAATCAATCTAACAACAGAACTCATGAGAGAAGACAAGATAAATACTAGACTGACAATCATAAGAGACCTGATAAAGACCTTACAAATATTGAATGTTATAGATGTGGAAAGTTAGAACATATGGCTAGTGACTATAGAGTTAACTTAGACAAAATTTACAAACATAATAGGGCTCATTTAAGAAAGACTTGGGATGACTCAAGTGACTCTGAAAATGATGAACTTGAGTCATCTAACACATTTGACCCTTGTATGTCATTCTTTGCTAAGATAATCTACAATGATGATGAGGAATCTAACCATACTATGTTAACTGATATTGTACCTACTGGTTTATCTGCCTTATTACTTAAGAATGTTGATAATGCTTCAAACTCTGTATGTGTGAGTCAAATGGAACGCTCTATTATTCATATCAATGGGTGTGTGAGTCCTAAAAATGAACCGCTATGGGACACTGCACACTACACACTTAGCGACTCTGAAAACGATGACCTTCCTGACATTCGCACATTATACACAAAAACTCTTAAGAAAAGCACTAGGCTTGAAAAGATTGTCAAGGATCTTACCCAAAAGATAGAAACCTTAAGTCTGGTGATCAAACAGAATGTTAAAGAGTACACTACTCATTGCCTAACTCATGAGAATGAAACCAAAAATTTTGAACAAAAAGTCAAAGAGTTTTCTAACTCTAATGAAATTCTGGAAAAGAAATACAAAGGAACGTTGTTAGAATTGGAACAAACAAAAGAAAAGACATTCACAGTCTTCAAAAAGTTTTCAAATTTTGAAAATAATTCTAAATGCTTTAAAGATTGTGTTGCTGAAAGCAAAACCAATTCTGATGACAGAATTGGAATAGCATTTTGTCCCAACTCTAAGACACAAACTAATAACGTTGAAACTATAAAATTTGTGTCTGGTGGCAAAAGACCTATTGAAACTTGTCCATATTTTCAAGGTTTGAAAAATGAGTTTGATAAAAAACAACTAAAGTTAGACATTGGTGAATCCAGCAACTCCAAGCATAATGTTGAATAAAAGACTACATACATCTGCCCCCTATTCGACAAGCAAATTCGACATTATATCCTGTGCCATCTAGGAACAAGAGTAGAGATCAAAATCTAGACAAACCTTTAAATAAAAAAATTCCTAAAGTTATGAGTTCTACGTGCCATATTTACTGTTCCTACTGTGATGTCTATGGACATTCTCTTGAAGGTTGCTATTCTAAACGTCTATGTAACCCTGTCTACAACTCTCCTGTTTACCATAACTTCAACTATTCTAGGAGAAGCTGAAACAATTATCTCCTTCCAAGACAACCAGACGAGAATATTAACTATAGTAATAGAAGGAAAAGGACTAATACTAAAAGACCATCAACAAGAAGGAATCCTAGATTCTACTCTAGACCAATTGCTCCAACTGTTTATAACAACAATAAAAATGTGCAAAAATCTTTTAAAGAAAAGATAGAATCAAATATGAGATAATAAGCGCATATTGAAACTAGAGCAATTTGGGTTAGAAGAGATAATCTATTACCCCAGCTGAAATGCAACATAGTGATCAGTGCTTTTAGAGCTGAACATACAATAGTTGGATGGTATTTAGACTCTGGTTATTCCAAACATATGACCAAGAATGATTCTAAACTTTTAGACAAAACTAACTTCTCTGGAGGAAAAGTCTTGTTTGGAGATGGTGTATCAGCCTAGATCATTGGTAAAGGAACACTCCATGAAAAAGGATTACCCATCCTTGAAGATATTCTCTTGGTAAAAGGACTTAAAATCCAATTTACTAAGTATATCACAGTTTTGTGACTCAAACCATACTATCACTTTTTTAAAGAACAATTGTAAAATTTTAAATGAAAAAGGTGATTGCATTATTACAGGACTCCGTACTCCAGATAACTGTTACACAATCAATCCAAGTACAGAGGTTTGTAACATTGCCAGAATGGATGACAATGAGATATGGTATAATAGGTTGGGTCACATTAATTATGATAGTCTTAGTAAATTGTGCTCCCAATAAGAGATAGTGAGAGGTCTTCCTAAGATCAAACCAATTTCAAATATTATTTGTGGTCCATGTCAAGAAGGGAAATTATTAAGGCTCCCCACAAAAAAGTTAAAGAAGTTATATCCACTAAAACACTTGAACTCATCCATATGGACCTAGTGGGTCCCTCTCGAACTGTTAGTCTTTGTGGAAACAGTTACATCCTTGTTATGGTTGATGATTTCACTCGATTTACCAGGGTTGCCTTTTTAAAACACAAATCATAAACCTTTCGTAAGTTTTTAAAAATCTTAGTTCATATAGAAAATGAAAAGGACTCCCAAGTAGATAGAATTCGTACTGATAGAGGAGGAGAATTCATAGAACCGGGTTTCATAGAATATTGTGACTATAATGGTTACAAACATGAATTTAGCGCTCCTAAGACACCTCAAGAAAATGGGATTGTTGAGCGTAAAATCGCACTCTTCAAGAAATGGCACGTATGATGATTCATGCAAAAAACCTACCAAAATATTTTTGGATAGAATCCATTCATACGGCATGTCATATTATTAATCGAGTCTAGTTAAGGAAGAATACCAAACAAATATCCTATGATCTTTTTTATGGAAAGAAACCTAACCTAAAATACTTTAGAACCTTTGGCAGTACCTGTTATGTTTGTAAGGACAGAGAACATTTATCTAAATTTGAGACCAGAGGAGATAAAGCCATCTTTTTAGGATATTCTCCAAATAGTAGAGCATATCATGTCTATAATCTTCGTACCAAAACCATGATGGAATCCATTAATGTGGTTACAAGTTACACTAATGTAGAAAGTAGGACCAAAGAACCAATTATTATGGATGAATCTGAAAACATTTTAAATTATGACTCTCCAGAAATAGTTGAATCTTTACCAATTGAGACCCTTGAAGTACCTAACTGTTTTCCAAAGATCATACTTTAGATGGTGTAGTTGGTAATCCTACGGAGCCTGTTCGTACAAGATCTCAACTTCGTAACATTGCTCATTTTGCATGTTTTGTGTCTCTTATTGAGCCAAAAACTGTAAACGAAGACTTGAATGACATTTTGTGGATAAGTTCTATGCAAGAGAAACTTCTTTAATTTGTCATTCATGATGTTTGGTATCTTGTACCCAGGCTTGAAAATGAAAGGGTTATTGGCGCACGTTGGATTTTTAAAAATAAGACTGATGAATCTGGGATGATTATTCAGAATAAAGCTAGATTAGTTGCTCAGGGCTACTCTCAGATTGAAGGAATAGATTTCGATAAATATTTTGCTCCTGTCACTCGCCCCGAATCTATTTTCTTACTTTTTTCCATAGCATGCCACTTGCATTTCACACTATATCAAATGGACGTTAATCAGCCTTCCTTAACAGAATTTTAACTAAGGAGACCTATTTAGAACAACCCAAAGGATTTATTAACCCTCATCACCCAAATTATGTCTATCGTCTTAAAAAAGATCTTTATGGGTTAAAACAAGATCCTAGAGCTTGGTATGAGCGTCTATCCACCTTTATTTTAGATAATAGATTTAGGAGAGGAGGGAATGACCAAACCTTGTTTGTCAAACATTTTGACAACAACATTACTATTGCTCAAGTTTATGTTGATATCATTTTTAGATCCACCTCCCCCTTAGAAGTTCCTTCTCAGACATTATGCACAAAGAATTTCAAATGTCACTTATGGGGGAGTTACAGTTCTTTTTAGGACTCCAAGTTAAACAAAATTTAGAAAGGATTATTTCTATCGCAATCTAAATACGCTTTAGAGATTGTCAAGAAGTTTGGCCTAGAAACAGCTAAAGAAGCTAGGACTCCTATGATTACCTTTGTCAATATTTCTAAATATGAGAATGGGAAATCTATTAATTCAACCCTATACCATAGTATGATAGGAAGCTTACTTTATCTTACTGCCTACCGTCCTGACATCATGTACTTTGTCTGCATCTGTGGCCAATATCAAAATAATCCTAAAGAGAGCCACCTATTGTGCATTAAAAGAAATATCAAACACATTAAAGGCACTATAAATTTAGGACTTTGGTACACTTCAAGTACTATAGTAGGTTACATCGATGCTGATTGGGCAGTTTGTACCGATGATAGTATATTACTTCAGGAGCGTGTTACTACATTGGTAACAATTTATTAGGATGGAGTATTAAGAAACAAAACTGCACTTCCTTGTCTACTGCTGAATCCGAATATATTGCAGCAGTAAGCTATTATGCTCAGTTACTTTGGCTAAAACAAATGCTGAAAGATTACGGTATAATTGAAGATAAGTTACATCTCTATTATGACAATCAAAGTGTGATTAATATTTCTAAAAATCCTGTCCATCACTCTCGTACCAAACATATTAAAATCAGATATCATTTTATACGCGAGTTAGTTGAATCTAAGGAGTTAGAAATAAATTACCTTCCTACTGAATTGCAATTAGCTGACATGTTTACTAATCCTTTAGACTTTGTTCAATTTGAATCTTTGCACAATTCTATTGGTATTGTCATGGTATAACAATGATTTATTATTTCTACTAGTTTTCTTTGCCCTTTGTCCATTTGAGACAAAATGGGGGAGAAATTTGAGTCCTCCTGGACATTTTGGTGTATTCTTAACTAAAAAGCTTGATCTTAGTTATCTTATTTTCAGGAATCGGTACCTTTATTTGCAACAGAATTTTGTTAGGGTATTGTTATATATCTAGTTGACTTATGTAATTTTTTGAATTTCAAGGATATTAGTTAAATAGAATTTTTTGTATAGGAATAGGACTTTCTTATTTATTTTGTATCCCTACGAGTCTTAGATGACTCAAAGGAGATTTTGTCTCATATTTCCAAAGGGGGATATTGAAGAACCCTATATCTTTGACTCACTTGAGTCTATATTATATAGGTGCTCATCTAGTTTGGAAATAGTGATAAAATTGAGTCATACCCTTTCAAACCAAAGAACATTCAGACTCTTCATATTGAGTTCCTCTAATTGTCCAAATGGTAGTACACTAACACTTCACCTAGGATGCATTCATGTGTTGCATATGTGCTTGCCTTATTCTTTAATTGGTGTTGTGTGAGTTAAATACCTCTAAAATAATTTTCTAAAATTTTTAGGATATTTTAAATAATTTCTAGGATTTTTTTAACATTTTTTTAAAATTAAAAATTGGTTTTTAATAAAGTTGTGGGTTGTTTTGTAAATTCCATAAGCTGTTAAAAACCTGCTTGGATAGAAACCGAAAGCGCTTGAGAATTATGTGGGTGAAATTTGTATTTATAGGAGTTCAAAAACATGCGTTTAACATCCCATCTTAGCCTTACACGTGTTGCCTCCACAACGGCTAGATTTGTGTATCTATGCTCTCACATGCATGTGATTAACTGTGGACCTTTGGATCCTTTTAATCAATGACCTTCATGTTATCTGAGATGATCCTTGTTACACCTGGATCAACCAACAAGGGTTAACATTGAAGTGGTGCAACCATAACCCTTGGATTTGCTTCGATCTTTTAAACTCAATCCTGAGCGTTGATTTCCCTTGAGTTTCCAGAGCCTTTCATATCTTCCTATAAATACTTTCCATATGTTATACGTTTACAATATTTGGCCAGCCTCACTTCTGAGAGAAAATATAGAGGAGAGAGAGAGAGAGAGAGAGAGAGAGAGAAATCAAACCCTAAACTAAACTCCGGCTAAATCTTTCCAAAAAACCCTTTCTGTGAGTGAGTTAGTTTAAGATTTAAGAAGATCTATCCTCTTCTGTCCTTTATCTCTTTTCCAACTTAATCACGTTGGTTAAATTTCATTTTTTTCATAGAAATTGGAGATTTGATCTCTGTGATACATTTCACTTAGATATTGCGTAGTTTTGATTTCTTCTTTCGAGAAATCTTATTTTGTTGGTTGTTTTCAAACTGATATGTAATTTTCAAACCCTAAACCAACAAAACCTTTTTCTGATTTCAGTTTCTTCTAATATTCAGACTTAGATCTAGTTGAGATCTTGATTGGGGATTTGCACTTTGTTATATTTCACATTTTGTGAAATAAGTGTAAACATTTTCAAATAAAAAGTGCACAAGATCTTGGCTCGTGTATATAGCAAGATTCCCTCTTGATCTGCGGATATTTGAAAGATCCAAAGTCTAATAGTTTTGATTAAACTGATTTTGGAAATTCTTTTGCATATTTGTGATTTGTTTTGCATATTATCTGTAATTAAGTGTGTTTGAGTTGCATGCATGCGATTTAGAGCACATCACCACTTACACTGTCACACTACTACACTGAAAGATGTTGGTATTGAGATCTTGGATATTTTGAGTCAACGTAAAGCTGAAAGAAATGGAGCTACAAAGCTGAGAAAACATCAACAATATCAGAGCCTTGGGAGAAGTCAGAAAATTTAGAGGAGTTAGTATATTTCTAAACTTAGAATTAGGTCTGATTGTGCGTCTTGATTGTTATATGGTTTGTAACTTGTTACTTTATTTTAATGGACTTTTTACTTTTGACGTGTAGAGGCCTCCGTGGATGTTTTCCCAATTGGGTGGGGTTTTACCACGTTAAAATTACTCGTGTATACTTCCCCTTCCTCTCATCCCTTTCTTAAGACTGTGTTGGTTTAATTTTCTTGTGTTTTGTTTTTCAAAACTGGTAAACCTATAACTGAAATTACTCGTTCATACTGTTTTACATATCTTGTGTTTAAAAATTCTTTTAAGAAAAGAGTTTCTTCAACAAACTGTTCAGAGCCATTTAGATTGTTTAATCTTAAATTAAATGACTTAAGTGGTATTTTTTTCAATTTCAACAAGGTTGAACATCGTAAAGCTCCACGAAGGTTATCTGGTTCGGAGGTTGAGAAGAAGGTGGAATCCATCAAGATTAGAATTGGTAAACAGATTTTTAGAATAAAAAGAAAACGTAAAGGGGTAAGAACTTGGTTAGTGACATTACTAATCCATGGTATCGGTGGTCTATTTTATTTGGTTTGCCCTATTGGAAAGAGAAAAGTTTTCGTCATAATCTAGATGTTATGCACATTAAGATGAACATCACCAGTCATCTTTTGTCAACCATTTTAGATGTTAAATACAAAACCAAAGATAACAAAATGTCTCGTAAAGATATAAAGACATTGTGGATCAAGAAGAAGATGTGGATGGCAACAGACGAAAGTTTAGGAAAACTGTGAAACGAAAGGTTTCTTTCGCTCTAAGTAAAAAAAGAAAAATAATGGTTCTTTCATACTTTGAAGGAGCTAAAGCTTCCAATAGGTTTTTCTACTGACTTGAGTAATTGTGTGAGTTTCCAACCACTTGGATTGAATGGGTCAACTCACATGATTATCATGTAATTATGCAATATTTGTTGCCATTGCTGCTTAAAAATGCTTATCCAAAACACAAGGACTTGCGAATAACCATTCAACGGTTAAGCTTATTTTTCAATATGTTGAGTTCCAAAGTGATCAAGACGGATGTTTTGGAGTATTTTCCACGTGGATTTTTTTATCACCGTCCACCTCATTATACACTTCGTGAAGGAAATGTTGATTTGCGGGCTAGTAAGATATAGGCGGATGTATCCTTATAAGAGGTGACTAAATAGTAAATGCTTTAACAAACCTTTTTATTTTGACAAACTTTTGTTTTTTTTAATCAAAATATTTTTTATTTTTAGGCTGATGAAAGATTACGAAAAGTATGTTAATAATAAGAGGTTTGTTGAAGGGTGCATTACAGAATAATATATCGTAGAAAACTCTATTGCATGGAATACATGCCGAACCTTAGTGAATGAAATCACAAATATACTAATGAATATTTTCTCGATAAATATGAAGACGATGAATGAACAGGCAAGGATCCTTTAGTACAGGGGAATAATATGAAGTTAACCCCATTACAATTTTCACAAGCACGTAAGTGGGTGTTACAACAATTAGATGAAGTGGACGAATGCGATAAGTAAGTGTATAAATATGGAAAGTTACAATATTATTTTCTATAAAAGTATGGGCAACAATATAAATCCATGTTACGAAAGAGATATTATGATAAGTATTCAACGGATGCCGAAAGGTTGGCCAATGTACCTCCAGGAGTTAAGCCAAAATAGTGTAAGCGTGACAATACAGGAGACGCTGAAAAAAAAAGGAAAGTGGGGAAAGATTGTGGTCATTCACACAAGTGGGTATGTTGGGAATGCCCAAGTCGACTACAATATAGTACATACGACTATTATCTTTTACTTATATGTTTGATTATTATTACCTTGAAGATAATATATGTTATGTTTTTTATTTGTAGACAAAGAAATTACATAACAATCCATTTCGTGTTGATGTATGGATAGCTAGCCATGCAAAGGTGGGTCAGTCAAAGAGAGCATTCTTCCAACCCTGGTGATTTTCCATAAATAGTGAATGATGATTATTACATGGAAATATCATACATTAAAATGATTAGTCATGGCACTTCTACATACTTGACATTTCACAGGAAAATGTGTTAGCAAAGAAAAAAGAACTATAAGAAAATTCTAGTAATAACACCAACCAGACACAATCATTGAGAAATGATGCCTTGTCCAAAGTCTTTGGTGTTGATAAGCGAGGGCGCACTCATGGTGTGGGTTCCATATTTTTTGCAATCTATTCATTACATGAATTCTAGATGATAAAATTTTATGATTTATTAATATTACATATGAAATTGCAGATAAAACCTTTGTCGCAAACGAGTTGTTTATCTTGTTGCTAAAATGGGCATAAATTTAGTAATGATCAGACTTTACGCTGCTACTTTTAGCAAAGGCCATTTTGTGATTCCCCATTGGTCGCAACAGCAGTATATGTGTTTTTATCAAGCTTCATGCCACTATGCTCTCTACCTAAACAAAGCATTAACAATTTGTCAACATGAAGTGTCTGACAGCCCCATAAGCTATTTCTTTTTTACTTTCGATTTTAGCAATTTCTTGTGGTATTAATTGATGTTGAGAGCTTACATTATTACTCTAGACATATAAATGAAATGTATATTTTTTTCAATTTCTATCATTAGCTAGCAGATATGCAGTATCATGCAGGTGTGGCTGCAGTCATTGTCATGGTCACTTATGAAACATAAACTTTAGAACCACCCATTTTAATTGCCGAATGAGAGTTTGAGAGCTCAGGCTTTATATCCACCGCATGTTATTTATTATCAAAAGTAATGTTTGAAGCAAATTATTGATGTTATCCCCCTTTCTCTTTCACTTTTATATAAATAGAGCCTTCATTTTCTCCTCATTAAGATAAACTAAGTCCCCACCCTTTTGTTGTTGCAGATGCAACATACAACTTCTTTTAAAACATTTTTTTTGTTATAACAAATTGTTTAATGTTACTTGTCACATTTTGTTGTTACCTCTCTCTATCCAAAGAAATACAAACACACACACATACTCATACAACTGCCTCTAATTGGTATTTTAATTTTCAAGTAGGCCATTTTGTTGGAAATTAATATTAAATGTCAAAATTAATTAATTAATTTCAAGTATATTATGTAAAATATGACTGTGTGATAATTGATTAAATTCACAAATTTCTACTTTGGCACACTTATTTAATTAGAGTGTATTTTTTAAACCAAATTAATTCAACCCTTAAACATGAAACTACTTGTGTGTGTGAGTGTCAACCCATAAATAAATAAAGCATGCAACACAAGTTTCAGGAAAAATCCCCAAAGGGATAAACCTTTTATTTCTAGAACTCTAAGAAGTTTACAAGACCATTGACTTACATACCATCTTGCTTTCACCCACAAGAGTAACGCACGGTGTCTTTGTCAAACCTCCAAATCAACGGCTAGAAATCAGCAGTGGTTCACACGCAGCTATACCACAAGGACACGCAGTCTTCATGGTATAGGTTATCCTCCCCACAAGAGTAACTTCATAGAAACTCCCTCCACAATATCACGCAGCTCTCCGGTTGTAGAGTTCTCCCCACAAACAATGAACAAAAGTAAAGTGTGTTCTTGAACACCAAAATAATTCACAAAAGCATATGGGATTTTTGTGACTTGAAAACAAAAGGGATGAAAACCCTAAAAAAAAGAAGTCAAAAAGAATTATGTAAATTCGCAGTTTTCTTTGTTTCAAAATGCTGGGACTTCCTAATGAAAACGAAACCGTTTAATGAGAATTTAGAGAAAATTGTGCCGCCTCGGTCGTTAGAACGAAAAGGGGATCTCGCTCGAACAAACTACACGTGTCATTTGAACGACATCGCGCGACATCTAATGCTGCTCGAACGAGATGGTGATCTCACTTTAACGACCTGAGCGTCAAAATTGAGGAACACTACAGGACTTAGAAAATTACTCATTCTCAAATTTTGACGAAAAAAGTCCGCTCCAACACTTAGAAAATATTTTTAAAAAATATCCCAAAGCTCTAAGTGCAAAGTTAAGGTATTTAAAACATAACCTTACCAAAGTAAACTTTGTAGAGGCTTTTTGATGAAGAACTTTAATATATCCGAATCCGTCTTGATGTAGATTGCTCTTGAACTTCTTCGATGGTTGTAACGGTATACGACATAATTAATTGTGACGGACATTTATAAAAATATGTCCTTACAAATCTCCCCCTATGCCTATGCCGGAACATACATAAAAATATTTGAATTATCAAATACCAAAATGCCTATAGAAATCTACCCTCCCATAAATCTCAAAACTGAAAAGGTACAAATTTGCAAGTTCTCAAATTTTTCTTCAAAAAATCTTCATCAAATCTCAAAGCTTTTCTCATCGGGGTGTGAAACATAACGATCTTCAATCTTTGTACCTACACAGATGAGATAAAGCAAAAACCTTCATGACGTATCGAGTTTGAAATGATATAAGAATAAAATCATTAATAAATCAAATCTCTTCCATACTCCCCCATAACATGTAATTCTTTCTCCCCCATTTTATGATGTCCCCAAATAGATAAATAAGAAGAAACAATCAAAACAAGGAGTGTCACGACAAAATGCATAGCAAACATGAATCAAACTATGTGCATGCAAAGGTATATCTCAAAAACTTTCACAAACTATTTTTCATTTTTCAAATTTTTCGTACAAAAATAAGATACCAAAAATCTCACCATGGATTTAAACTCAATCAACCAAGTCATGGAAATGGAATGTATGGGTGTGAATACATTCGATAGGTAAATAAACTCAACCAATCATATGTGCACAATGCATACGTGCACCCCTAATGAATGAACATCAAAAAATATCCTTAGGTGAAAAAATGGTTGAATTTAGATGACATCGTCTTTTACAAATCAAAGCCAAAGTGATTTCCACGCCAATAACGTCCAAAACTATTTAACGCACTTTCAAGACTTTCAAGGATGTGCAAACCCATTTTATATTCCATCCCAACTCCCTCATGCATATTTTCTTTTAGAGGCAATCTAAATTATCAAACATTGGAGAATTGGTGCAAAAACCTAATAGCCCCTTTATGGAATGAATTTCTTTTTATTGCCTTTAAATTTTTTCGGGATCTTTTAAGCCTCTTTGGACCCCGGATGATAAAATTACTCAATTTTTTAGGTCTGATATAACGACGACTTAGTATTCACAAAGATCAAATGTAAACCTTTCGCAGCCCTTCTACATTTTCAAATAAAGCACACAACCTCAAAAATGACTCTTACATGCACAACTTTCTTATCAAGTTTAATCTCGCTTGGTTCGTTTTTAAAGACAGGATTTAAGTGAAAATACCCAACCAACATGTGATAAGACAAGCACAATAATCAAATAAATCCGTGCATGTGTTCAATAAAGGAAATCATGAGTCAAACATGTAGAAAGTAACAATTAATTACATCTCAATGACTCCAAACATTATAAAGCACAAAGATGACATGATATATTATCTCAAAACACTATCAAATATTCACATGCATAAATGGAATGAAATTGTGACTTGTTCATCCTAAGTGTTCATCCATAAAAGGTGTAAACAAAATACAAAAATCTTTTTGGATTTTCTCACAAATTTTATCAAAATAAAATCTTTTTGTATTTTTCAACATTTTCAAAAAAAATGGAAAACATACAAAAATGATGCATACTAGCAATAGGAAAATAATTTCATCATGGAAAACATCATATGCTAGTAAACAAGTCAAACCTCAATCGTTAGGTGCAGAGGGGGTTTTCAAAGGTGGTGCCAACTTATGAAAAAACTCCATCAAATTTTGTGAAGTTTTGACCAAAAACTTAACTTGCTCACCTAAATCTGAAAACTCTCTCATGTAGTCTCCAGAGCATGTAAAGTATCATGTGTGGGTGCATGTGTGGCAGAAACACGTGTACAAGCAAAACGTGACACATAACCCAACTAAAAGAAAAATTCCCTAAGGTGTCCTCTCCTCTTGCATTGGGAACAAACATAAATAGGCCTAGGAACACCTCTCTGAAAAACTCTAGAAAGTGCTCTCCTAACGGGAAACGGACGCCTAAGAGCGTTAATTTTTGGGCCATGTGAATTTGTCACTAAAGTGGGAATCGGCTCGGGTACGACAAAAGAAGTGTAAGCATCGTCATGACCTTTTCCTAGCCCGTCAACTCAACCCTTGTCGGGATTAAGAACCACATTTTCAACCTTCTTAGGTGCGTTCTCAAAATTGACTTTGACCTCCCTGGCACGTTTAAGATCACTCTCGAGTTGGGATACACGTGTCGTAAGACTAGACACTGTGTCGGTCAAATCATATTTTACCTTTCTTAAACCCACCTTCTCTCTCTCCAAATCTAACACTCGATGACCTAAATCCCTATTATACTTCTTTGTTTTTAAGGTCTCGGTGTACAAATCTCTAAAGGCCTTTTGGAGCTCACTTTCATCTCCACTTTCACACTCGCTTCCCCCCTCACTTGAAGCGCTCAAATCATCATCGTCGCATTCATGTGCACTATTGTGGGACAAAGTGGGTGTGCTCACATGACTTACTAAAAGAGGAACAAACTTCTCACCACTAGTCACATCACCCTCACCTTCACTACTATCACTAAGTGTGGCGGGCATAGCTACTTTCTTCCTTTTCTTTCTATGCCACGTAGGACACTCAAATGACTTATGCCCCTTAACCCACATTCAAAACAAGTCACGTCCTCAAAATCCTCCTCACACTTCTCATCTGAATAATTCTCTTTTACCCTCTCACCGCTTTCTTTGGCCGTTCCTTTCTTTTTATTTTTCTCAAAAAATCTCTTTTTGTTGGAAGAATTTTCTTTAGATATTTTGAGAAACTTTCTAATTTTTTTTTGCAAATAAGGCCATATCATTAAAATCAAAATCTCCCTCAGAATCGGACTCACAAAATTTTTCTTTTTTTTCTTAAAATGAGTTTTTAAAGCAACGCCTTTATCCTTAGCCTTAATGGTTTGGGGAAACAAGTCAATCTCATAGGTTTGAAGAACTCCTACAAGTTCTTCCAACTTAAGTGATTTCAAATTTCCTAAAGAGTTTAAAACAGTGACTTTAGGAATAAAGCGGTTTGGGAGAGATCTTAAAATCTTTTAACGACACGCTTGTTATCTCAACCAAAACAAAACTAGTGTTGACAATGTCCGACCAACATGCATAAAATTCATCAAAAGTTTTAGACTCTAACATAGTAATGGTCTCAAATTAGGAGGCAAGATTTTGCAATTTTGATTCTTTAACCGCATTTGTACCCTCTTGTGTCAATTGGAGTAAATCACATGCCTCTTTAGACGTGGTGCACGTCATAATTCGGTGAAACTCGTCGGGAGTGACAGTTCCAGAAATAGCACTCAAACCACGTGAATTAAAATTAGACATTTTAAAATCATCTTCAGTCCAGGCTGACACGGGTTTTAAAGAGGTGATATTTTTAACGGTGACAGTGGGAGGAGTCCACCCTCTTTCACACAACAACCAAACGCGTTCATCAATAGCCTTTAATTGTGATTTCGTACGAGCTTTCCAATAGGCATAATTAGACCCATCAAAAATAGGCATCATATTATATGAGTGCTCCATCGAAAAAATTGCGATATTTCACAGAAAAAAAAATCAATATCCCACAAATTTTGAGGAAAATAGGAATACACAATAAAATAGTGTAACGTGCTCTGATACCAATTTGTAAAATAAGACTGTGTGATAATTGATTAAATTCGCAAATTTCTACTTTGGCACACTTATTTAATTAGAGTCTATTTTTTAAACCAAATTAATTCAGCCTCTAAATATGCAACTACTTGTGTGCGTGTGTCAACCCAAAAATAAATAAAGCATGCGACACAAATTTCGGGAAAAATCCACGAAGGGAAAAACCTTTTATTTCTAGAACTTTGAAAAGTTTACAAGACCATTGAATTACATACCATCTTATTTTCACCCACAAGAGTAACGCACGGTGTCTTCGTCAAACCTCCAAAGCAATGGCTAGAAATCAGCAGTGGTTCACATGCAGCTATATCACAAGGACACGCAGTCCTAGACATGCAGTCTTTATGGTGTAGGTTATCCTCCCCACAAGAGTAACTTCATAGAGACTCCCTCCACAATAGCAGGCAGCTCTCCTGTTGTAGAGTTCTCCCCACAAAGAATGAACAAAAGTAAAGTCTGTTCTTGATCCCCAAAACAATTCACCAAAGCATATGGGATTTTTGTGAATTGAAAACAAAAAGGTTGAAAACCCTAAAAGAAGAAGTCAAAAAGAATTCTGCAGATTCGCAGTTTTCTTTCTTTCAAAATGCTGGAACTTCTTAATGAAAACAAAACCATTTAATGAGTATTTATAGAAAATCGCGCTGCCTCGGTAATTAGAACGAAAAGGGGATCTCGCTCGAACGAAGTACACGTATCTTTTAAACAACATCGCGCGACATCTAATGTCGTTCGAACGAGATGGTGATCACGCTTTAACGACCTGAGCGTCAAAATCAAGGAACGCTATAGGACTTTGAAAATTACTCATTCTCAAATTTTGATGAAAAAAGTCCGCTCCAACACTTAAAAAAATATTTATCCCAAAGCTATAAGTGCAAAGTTAAGGTATTTAAAACATAACCTTACCAAATTAAACTTTGCGGTGGCTTTTTGATGAAGAACTTTAATATATTCGGATCCGATTTGATGTAGATTGCTCTTGAACTTCTTCGACGGTTGTAACGGTATACGACATAATTAATTGTGATGGACATTTATAAAAATATGTCCTTACAAATCTCCCCATATGTCTATGCCGGAACATACATAAAAATATCTGAATTATCAAATACCAAAATGCCTATACAAATCTACCCTCCCATAAATCTCCAAACTGAAAAGGTACAAAAAATCTTCATCAAATCTCAAAACCTTTCTCATCAGGGTGTGCAACATAATGATCTTCAATCTTTGTACCTACACACATGAGATAAAGAAAAAACCTTCGTGACATATCGAGTTTGAAATGATATAAGAATAAATCATTAGTAAATCAAATCTCCCCCATACTCCCCCCATAACATGATAATTCTTTCTCCCCCATTTTATGATGTCCCCAAATAGACAGATAAGAAGAAACAATCAAAACAAGGAGTGTCATGACAAAATGCATAGCAAATATGAATCAAACTACACGCATGCTAAGGTATATTTCAAAAACTTTCACAAACTATTTTTGATTTTTCAAATTTTTCGTACAAAAATAAGATACCAAAAATCACACTATGGATTTAAACTCAAACAACCAATTCATGGAAATGGAATGTATGGGTGTGAACACATTCGATAGGAAAATAAACTCAATCAATCATATGTTCACGATGCATACGTGTACTCCTAACGAATAAACATCAAAAAATATCCTTAGGTGTAAAAATTGTTGAATTTAGATCACATCGTCTTTTACAAATCAAAGCCAAAGTGATTTTCATACCAATAACGTCCAAAACTATTTAACGCTTTTTCAAGACATTGAAGGACGTGCAAACCCATTTTAAATTCCATCCAAACTCCCACATGTATATTTTCTTTTAGAGGTAATCTAAATTCTCAAACATTGGAGAATTAGTGCAAAAACCTAATGGCCCCTTTATGGCATGAATTTCTTTTTATTGCCTTTAAATTTTTTGGGTCTCTTTTAAACCTCTTTGGACCCCGAATAATAAAATTCCACAATTTTTTAGGTCCGATATAACGGCGACTCAGTATTCGCAAAGGTCAAATGTAAACCTTTTGCAGCCCTTCCCCGTTTTCAAATAAAGCATACAACCTCACAAACGGCTCTTACATGCACAACTTTCTTATGAACTTTTATCGCGCTTGGTTCATTTTTAAAGACAGGATTGAAATGAAAACACCCAACCAACATGTGATAAGACAAGCACAATAATCAAACAAATTCATGCATGTGTGCAATAAAGGAAAACATGAGTCAAACATGTAGGAAGTAACACTTAATTACATCTCAATGACTCCAAACATTATCAAGCACAAAGATGACATGATATATTGTCTCAAAACACTATCAAATCGTCACATGAATAAATGGAATGAAATTGTGACTTGGTCATCCTAAGTGTTCATCCATAAAAGGTGTAACCAAAATACAAAGTCTTTTTGGATTTTCTCACAAATTTTATCAAAATAAAATCTTTTTGTATTTTTCAAAATTTTTAAAAATATGGAAAACACACAAAAATGATACATACTAGAAATAGGAAAATAATTTCATCATGGAAAACATCCTATGCTAGTAAATAAGTCAAACCTCAATCGTTAGGTGCGGAGGGGTTTTTCAAAGGTGGTGCCAACTTATGAAAAACCTCCATCAAATTTTGTGAAGTTTTGACCAAAAACATAACTTGCTCACCTAAATGTGAAAACTCTCTCATGTAGTCTCCAGGAGCATGTAAAGTATCATGTGTGGGTGCATGTGTGGCAGAAACACATGTAGAAGCAAAACGTGACACATAACCCAACTTAAAGAAAAATTCCCAAAGGTGTCCTCTTCTCTTGCATTGAGAACAAATATAAATAGTCCTAGGAACAGCTCTCGCTAAAACTCTAGAACGTGCTCTCCTAACGGGAAACGGACGCCTAGGAGGTTTAATTTTTGGGCCATGTGAATCTCTCACTAAAGTGGGAATCGGCTCGGGTTCAACAAAAGAAGTGGAAGCACCTTCATGACCTTTTCCTAGCCCGTCAGCTCTGCCTTTATAGAGATTAAGAACCACCTTTTCAACCTTCTTAGGTGTGTTCTCAAAATTGACTTTGACCTCCCTGTCACGTTTGAGATCACTCTCGAGTTAGGATACACGTGTCGTAAGACTAAACACTATGTCGGTCAAATCACATTTTTTCTTTCTTAAAACTTCCTTCTCTCTATCCAAATCTAATACTCGACGACATAAATCCCCATTATACTTCTTTGTTTTTAAGGTCTCGGTGTACAAATATCTAAAGGCCTTTTGGATCTCACTTTCATCTCCACTTTCACACTCGCTTTCTCCCTCACTTGAAGCGCTCAAATCATCACCGTCGCATTCGTGTGCACTATTTTGGGACAAAGTGGGTGTGCTCACACGACTTGATAAAAGATCAACAAACTTCTCACCATTAGTCACATCACCCTCACCTTCACTACTATCACAAAGTGTGGCGGGCATGGCTACTTTCTTCCCTTTCTTTTTATGCCACGTAGGACACTCAAATGACTTATGCCCCTTACCCCCCACATTCAAAATAAGTCACGTCCTCAAAATCATCCTCACACTCCTCATCTGAGTCATTTTTTTTTTCCTCTCATTGCTTTCATTTCTTTTCATTTTTCTCAAAAAATCTCTTTTTATTGGAAGAATTTTCTTTAGAAATTTCGAGAAACTTTTTAATTTTTTTTGCAAATAAGATCATATCATTAAAATCAAAATCTCCCTAGGAATCGGACTCACAAACTTTTTCTTTCTTTTTCTTAAAATGGGTCTTTAAAGCAACGCCTTTATCCTTATCCTTAATGGTTTGGGGAAACATGTCAATCTCATAGGTTTGAAGATCTCCTATAAGTTCTTCCAATTTAAGTGATTTCAAATTTCCCAAAGAGTTTAAAACAGTGACTTTAGGAATAAACAGTTTTGGGAGAGATCTCAAAATCTTTTTAACGACACGCGTGTTATCTATCGCCTCACCCAAATTAAAACTAGTGTTGACAATGTCCGACAAACGTGCATAAAATGCATCAAAAGTTTCGGAATCTAATATAGTAATGATCTCAAATTGGGTGGAAAGATTTTACAATTTTGATTCTTTAACCGCAATTGTATCCTCATGTGTCAATTGGAGTAAATCCCATGCCTCTTTAGACGTGGTGCAAATCATAATTCGGCGAAACTCGACGGGGGTGACTGTTCCAGAAATAGCACTCAAACCACGTGAATTAAAATTAGACATTTTAAAATCATCTTCAGTCCAGGCTGACAAGGGTTTTAAAGAGGTGATATTTTCAACGGTGACAGTAGGAGGAGTCCACCCTCTTTCACACAACAACCAAACACGTTCATCAATAGCCTTTAATTGTGATTTCATACGAGCTTTCCAATAGGCATAATTAGACCCGTCAAAAATTGGCATCACATTATATGAGTGCTCCATCAAAAAAATTACGATTTTTCACGACAAAAAAAAAAATCAATATCCCACAAATTTTGCGGAAAATAGGAATACACAATAAAATAGTGTAACCTTCTCCAATACCAATTTGTAAAATATTACTGTGTGATAATTGATTAAATTCGCAAATTTCTACTCTAGCACACTTATTTAATTACAGTCTATTTTTTAAACCAAATTACTTCAGCCCCTAAATATGCAACTACGCGTGTGCGTGTGTCAACTCATAAATAAATAAAGCATACGACACAAATTTCAGGAAAAATCCCCGAAGGGCAAAACCTTTTATTTCTAGAACTCTGAAAAGTTTACAAGACCATTGACTTACATACCATCTTGATTTCGCCCACAAGAGTTACGCACGGTGTTTTTGTGAAACCTCCAAAGCAATGGCTAGAAATCAGCAGTGGTTCACACGCAGCTATACCATGAGGACACGCAGTCCTAGACACGCAGTCTTCACGGTGTAGGTTATCCTCCCCACAAGAGTAATTTCATAGAGACTCCCTCCACAATAGCATGCAGCTCTCCGGTTGTAGAGTTCTCCCCATAAATAATAAACAAAAGTAAAGTGTGTTCTTGAACACCAAAAAGATTCACCAAAGCATATGGGGTTTTTGTGAATTGAAAACAAAAGGGATGAAAACCCTAAAATATGAAGTCAAAAAGAATTATGCAGATTCGCAGTTTTCTGTCTTTCTAAACGCTGGGACTTCTTAATGAAAATGAAACCATTTAATGAGTATTTATAGAAAATCGCGATGCCTCGATCGTTAGAACGAAAAGGAGATCTCGCTCGAACGAAGTACATGTGTCGTTTGAACGACATCGTGCGACATCTAATGTCTCTCGAACGAGATGGTGATCTCGCTTGAACGACCTGAGCATCAAAATCAAGAAATGCTACAGGACTTAGAAAATTACTCATTCTCAAATTTTGACGAAAAAAGTCTGATCCAACATTTAGAAAATATTTTGAAAAAATATCCCAAAGCTCTAAGTGCAAAGTTAAGGTATTTAAAACATTACTTTACCAAAGTAAACTTTGTGGAGGCTTTTTGATGAAGAACCTTGATATATTTGGATCCGTCTTGATGTAGATTGCTCTTGAACTTCTTCTACGGTTGTAACGGTATACGACATAAGTAATTGTGATGGACATTTATAAAAATATGTCCTTACATATTAAATTCCGAATATATGAATTTTCCAATTATGTGGTCTGGATAAATATCAGATAATTAGTTAGGAATGTGATAAATACGAATATTAGAAGATTGGGTCAATCTTGTCCGTTAGTCACATGATGGTTAGTGGCATTAGTGGGAGACTTGAAATAGAGTCCCACCTTGACTAGGATTTTGACCCTCTTCCCCTTATAAATAGAAGAGCCCTACACCATCTGGGGTTATCTCATAACACACTATTTCTAAAGTGGAAGAGAAATTTCGAGATTCCATTTTGAGTGTAATTTTTTCAAGAAGGGAGATTGATGGAGCAATTAATTAAAATTGATCAATGCATTGGATCAAGGTAAGTCTTATTTTCTATCTTTTAGACGTATTTTGTGAAAACATGAAGATCCAAGATCCTTTTATTAAGAACAATTGTTTGGTAAAGTTTAATCATATTAATGTGTTCATGATTAATATTAGGGTGTTCTTAAGAATGATTTTATATGTGGTATCAGAGCTAAAGTTTAAGATCTCATGATTTTCCTTATTGATGTTCATCTATAATGAAATATGTGCCTGAGACTTTCTGCGATATTTTTATTTATGTCATTAAATTGCTTTTGTGCCCGAGACCTTCTGCGACATCTTATTTCTGTCATTAAATCTGCTCTTAAAGTATGTCTGAGACTTTCTGTGACGTTTTCTTCTGTCGCAAATACTCACTGGTTGGAATGAAAAGTCAAAACTTACTCGAAATTTTACGAAACTGACATGGTCGACTGGAAACGTTGAAATAAACAAAACCCATTTTATACAAAGGGCACCATCTTACTTTTGCATTTTGACGTCGTTAAGACCCTTAAAATTGACTTTTTCGTTTCTGGTAAATGTTGACATCAATATCTCACTCCAGAAAATTGATTTTTGAATTTCGCAAATTGTTTTGAGATCCTGGAGTAATTATCTACATCTCTTTGGTGCTAATTCAAATTTTCTATTTTTGGCAAAAATTATGATTTTCCCAAATATTATGTATTTTTCCACCACGGGGGCTGGTTTTTATGTTCATGGTTGTTCTAATATTCATGTTATGTATTATTTGGTATTGATGAAAGGGTTCAATATAAAATTTTGAATATTGGATGTATGATTATGTGTTGGACAATAACATTTCGATATATTAGGTTATTGTGCATAATCTATAATTGATAGCCTGAAGGCCCTAATATAATTATGAATTGATGTTTCGACAATAATATTTATATGATGTTGGATGAGGAAGACATGAAAGTGCCTTAATCTATAATTATAAATATTAGATTATTGTGTATGAAAATATATTTGGACCATTAATTATACATTAAGTTTTGAGTATAATATTTGTGGGGGCATTGATTTTGCATAAATAATGTTTATGACTTCCAGAAAAATTATTTTTGAATTATGTTGAATATTTGAGTTTTGGAGTAATTTTCTACAATTCCATGATGCTAACTCATTTTTTTTTGGAAAAAATTAAGTTTTCCCATATTTCATATATATTTTATTTAGAACTCTGATAAAACCTTGCTCTAATGATCCTATTTTAGTTGAATATTCATGCCAAACACAGGCCAACATATTTCATATGGTAGGATATTAGACTTGCGTTATTGTTAATATTCATATTTTGATGAGTCTCGTGCCAAACACATGCCAATGATTCATATTGTTGAATATTATGATATTCGTATTTTAATGAGTCTCGTGCCAAACACAGGCCAACAATTCATGTGGTTGAAAATCAGAATTATTGTTTATTCTAATGCTAGTACTCCCATTAAGTTGAATTAAATTCCAAACACAAGCTACAATTCATATGTGCGGATACTAGATTTATGATTTCGTTGCATGCTTGCATATTTGAATGCATGACTTGCAAATTTTGATACTCATAAGTAGGTATTCATTCAGTTTAATCAAATGCCAAATACATGATAAGATTACATGTGAAGATATTATACTTGTAGTCATTTCAGATTACCCTAATATTTGTTATAAGGTTAAATTGAAGCACAACACATGCTGAAATTTGAATCAAATAAACATTGGAATTTTCGTAAATATTAAATAATTGGCATCAATTTTATATAGTCATATTTACATATGCCACTAATATGATAATTGTGATTATAACCGTATTGTTCATTAGTATGACCATGAATGATTTGGGTCAATATTTCTAATGTGTTACTCGTATATAAGTGATGAAGAAAAAATAAATTATTTATGTCTTCCATTTACTATTATTTGTGTAATATCTCATGTAAACTCTTGTCTACTTGATTTTCACATTAAGTCTAATTTTTCGTGAATTTCAAATTAAGAAATAGACAATAATATAATTATTCATGTATTACGAATATTTTGAACATGTATGCATATCTCTAATATTTATATAATATAAGGTTTGGTGTTTATTAAAGTGCTCCATTCCATAAGATATAAATATTGGACTAATGCATTAATATCATGCATATTTTGGCTGCCTACGGGTCCATGAGTGATATTGAATGCTAGGGTGATGATACTTTATGATGTTTCATACATATTATTGCTTACTCAATCATTGTGAATCGGATGCCTACATGTCCAATTACAATAATTGAACAAAATGTAAGTGGTGATATATATTTTGGGAAGGTAATAATGGTCGTCAAACGCAGATGCCATAGTTTCTTTCACTATCATATCACCAATTAAGTTTATGAAAACCATATACATGAATAATTGAGTTTGTTTCTCATGCGATATTTAATGAAAATAAGTGAAAAACTTATTAACTTGTGTATGTAAGTCTTTACGTAATGTAATATTCATATTATGAAATATTTGGTAGTCACCACAGTGACCCGACTAGAATGCCAATGAATAGTAAATGTAAAGATGATGGTAGTAGTAACTCATGGTGCTTATAATTTTAAAGATATTAATGGGGTATATTGGGTTTATTTCTTCAAGCAAGGTTATTCCTTACAGGGAATCGATTTTGAGTGATTGAATGAACATCATATATCACATACATTATTATAGTATGTGAAAATAAGTTGTCCACAAATATCGTGTACAATATAATGAAATAACTGTAATACCCCGTATTTTCTGTGATATTTATTTTTGGTATTTTTGGGATTAATTGAATTATATGTGTATTAATTGGAAATTAATCCGGATAAAAATATTAACGAGATGTGAGTTAGTATTTGATTAAAATGTGTATATATGGCAATATATGAATATTGGAAATATTGAAATTATCGCGAGATTGAAATACGGCAATTTGGGAAATTTTGTTGGGACGCGCGTGACAGTCGCGTCAGGAATATAATTATTTGAATTAAAAAGTGAATTTTATTTTTATCACCCGTATGGTCATTTTGAGTGCGTCAACGTGTTAGGAAGGGTCGAAATAGTCAGAAAACACTAGCCGGGGGTTAAGTTTGGGTCCCGGGGCATTATTGGGCCATACCGGTAACTTATAAGGGCATTTTGGTAATTTCGGAAATTGGGTAATTAAAACCCACGAAAATTAGAGTTGAAAATCTGACTTAGTATTAACCCACTAAGCCCTTTCCAACCCCAATTTAGGTAGTGGGCTACGGGAGAAGTTAGTAACCTTATAACTTGGCAAAAACCAACCCCACCTCCATTAACACCATGAGAAGAACTTGTAGAGAGAGAGAGAAAGAGGAGAATTCTGCGGAGAGAGAGAGAGGACAGATTCAACCTTCAAGATTCAACCTCAAATTCAGAGAAAGATTAAGGCAATTGGTTTAATTATAATTAATTCAATGCTATGCTTTTCCATGTTTAGGTATTATCGAAATTATCTTGGAAGATTGATATAGACCCATGAATTGAAAGGTTAAAACTATGAATTTATGTTAGGGACTGCATGTAGAAACATTCTGGACGAATTATGAATTCAAAATTATGACCCTTGATGATCTAAAAACGGATTTAAGAAGAGGTTTATCAATGTTCTTGAAAGAAGTAGAAAACTAGGGTTCTTGATGAAGATTTGATCCAAATATAGCCCTTGATTGATGAATTATTAATTTTAGAACGTTAATAATGTTGTAGGATGGTTGTATGATGATACTATAACGTTATATTAGAGTTTCATGCATTAAAAGTATGTTTTGGGATGATTTGAAAACTGCAAAACGAAGCAGTCCGTAGCCATACCTGGTGCGTTGGATCGATCGATGTTCATCAGTCGATCGATCGACCACCATCGATCGATCGAAGGAAAAGGTCGATCGATCGACCTTCCCAGAATGAGTAAAGTTTTCCCTATTTTAAATTTTAATGGTGGTAACCCTTGGAAAATATTATTGGAGACCTTATGTATACCCTTAAATTTAAGGAAGACCAGTAGGCATGGTTATGAAATTTGGACCTTAATGAGAATTCAATTTGAGGAATCATTCTAAGCTAATGAAATTCGATAAGTGAGATAATATTTGAGTTAATAGTGTAAATTTGAATAATTTGATGAAATGAGGTTTGGGACAGAAGTAAGGACCTTAGGAATAAAGATGTTATATGTGGGAATAATAGGAACTTAATAATCTATTTTAGATAGGTTTTAAGTATAAGAAACTACGACGTGAGACGTGTCGACAGTTTAACTTTTATATTATCGGGAGACGTAAAATATACAAATTTGGAATAATGGTATAAAGATGTAGAGTATACCTTTATTAATATTGAGATATCTAAGATGTGTGAATGCTTAGCATATAATTTTATGTGTATGACATACCTACCATACTTGCTATCACGGGAGGTTTACGTTCGCTTAGGGCCTTCTTATCCTTGTGTTGCCCGGATTTAGATTGGTACCTCGATGAACATAGGTCAGAGAAGGACTTATTGGGATGTTAATAAGTATGCTAATCGTGGGAGCGTAGGTATGTACGTGACCCATGTGATGTGACTGTGTTCGCCTCCATTGTTTGTGATGTTGTTATCTGAGAACGATTCCTGAGAGATTCGAAATGCGTGATCCTTATGTACGTGATGTACCGGGATGGATAGCAGAGTATGTGTGCACCGCAGCTTAGCCTCGGGGTGCTTGTATTGTATATTTATGATGTGAATAATATACGGTTAAATGGAAAGGAATTTGCTATGTTAAATTGTGAGTATAGTAATTTTAACGTTATTAAAAGATAAAAGGGGACGGATATCAATAAATGATTTTGTTATTAATTGGGAATCCGAGTATTAAAGTAGAACCCTCTATTTAATTGTTAAGGTTGGAAATTAAAACATGAACCGAGTAGAAGTGTTAGAAACTCTTTTGAACTAGATAGTTATGAGAAAACACATGAATGGATACAGGAACGTTAGGAGTGCACAGTTAGACGAGAGGTGAGTATTTCATGTGAGAGCACGTCCTAACATGTATCTTGCATTTATTATTTTAAATATTATTAAAGCACTTGTTGTTTTCAAAATACTCTCCACTTTCGGGCTCTGACCCGTTTGCTTTCAAACCTATTTTTTTGTAAAAACCATTTTAGGTGCCCAGCCACAAGGACACCAGGCTTAGAATCCTCAATCAGGTGACGAGTTGTAGCTATTTGTGGAAGTTACAGGACTTTGATTATAGACGCTTCATATATCTTGACTCTATCTTCAGCATTTATCAGTTGTAGGGCATGTCACCCATTTCTTTTAGAGATATTTCATTTATTTCAGTTATTCAGACTTCGGGCATGTAATTAATTCAGGTTTCAGACTTGTCATATTATTTTCATTTGTGGGATTGTTGTGAGGAGTTTTTCCTCCGGACTTATTACTATTTGTGGTTATTTCATTACTTCGTTATGGTGAATGGATTTATGTTATTCTTCCATTATTCTTTTGCATGTTAATCAGACTTAACTTAAAATTTGGCAACTTACTTTTTAAATACTAGGTGGTTAGAAATCTTTAAAATATTTTCGACAGTGATGCTATTAACTAAACCAACTTGACATTTTGTATTGATTTAATAAAGGAGTAGCTACCCGGTATTTAATTAGTTGGGGTGTCACAGGTGGTATCAGAGCATCAGGTTCTAGTGTCCTTTAGGATCTGAACGGCTTATTATGTTTCCGCTGAGCTTTCTTTGATGTAGAGCCCTATATTTTAGGACTGTTGTATTCTTTTGTATATGCTACGTTCTTCAGCTATTTTAAGTTTAAAACTGCGAACTTATAGACTTTATTCTTGTTTCAGAATGCCTCCACGACGTGCACCACGGGTTCCCAGGAATGCAACGCCAGAACCACAGCCCGCACCAGTTCAGGGCACGATGAACGCCGCTGAGGTTGCAGCCATAGTAGCCCAAGCGGTAAATGCTGCATTAGCCGTAATTCAGCAGGCACCACCTCAGGCGCCAATTGCCGCGCCAGTTCAGCCACATGCATTCTCGTCCGCCTGGGAATGTGTACGTGATGCTTTTCAGAAAGCACATCCACCGGAGTTTGCTGGTAGCTCCGATGTTGTTGTTTCGAGTCAGTGGAGAAAGGATATACAGAGGCACTTGAGGATGTATGAGTGCACTGACGTTCAGAGGCAGGTACTAGCTACTTTTAAGCTAGTGGGATTTGCACTACAGTGGTGGGAGTCTATTACCACCGTGGAGGAGAGAGATACTCTCACGATTCAGGAGTTCTGGGTGCGGTTCGATCGCAAGTACTTTCCGTCTGCTGTTCAGACGGAAATGAGGAAGAAGTTGATGAACCTTCGACAGGAGGGTAAGACTGTGGTCGAGTATGAGGACGAATTCACCAATTTGCTGAATATTGTCCCAGATGAGATACCTATGGAACAGAAGAAGATACCGAAATTTACGGACGGGTTGACATGGAGGATTCGTCAGCATTTGTTGGGGAACCTATCGTTGGCCACTAATTCTGATGTGGTTAATGCTGCATTTCTCCATTGTCAGGATCACCGCTTTCACATGACTGAGGGCAAGAGATCTGGAGAGTCCAGCCATCAGGGCAGGACTGGAGGGAATGGTGCCAGTGGGGCACAATCCGTTCAGGGGCAGAGACAGGGCGACCAGGGTTCCCAGCAGGGGGATAACAAGAGGTTCAGGTCTGGAAATTTTAGGCACGGACAGGGAGGTTTCCGGCAGGGCCATCAGGGTCCGAACGGCCATCAGAACCAGCAGGGTCAGAATGGTCAACAGCAGTTTCAGCAGGGCCAGTGGAGGAATGGTAACGGCCACCAGGGACGGGGGCAGCAGGGACAGAGAGGGGGGAACTTCCCGGGGAAGTGTTTCGTTTGTGGCAAGACTGGCCATAAATGCCAGGACTGTCCTGATAGGGGCAGGGCCCCGCAGCAGCAACAGGGTGCTCGACATGAGCCACAGAGGCCACTTTTTCCACCAGCCCTCCCAGCTCCAGCCCAGGTACCAGCCATTCCAGCAGTTCCTGTGTAACAGGGACAGTTACAGTATGGACATGTCTATAACGTCCACCAGGCAGCAGCTCCGCAGGCACCACCCGCGATTGAGGGTATGTTTCCTATCCATGGTACTATGGGTCGGGTTTTGTTTGATACGGGGGCAACGCATTGTTTTATAGCTACACATTTTGGGAAGGCCTTAGGGTTGTTAGCCGCAGCAGAGAGCACAGTGACGTGTGTAGACTCACCATTGGGGAATGGGTCACTTATTTTCTTTATATGCCCGGGAGTGGGGGTAGAGATTGGTAGTTTGGTATTACCTGCAGATATGTTAGTATTAGAGATGACCGAGTATGATGCCATTATTGGTATGGATTGGCTTGTTGCATACTGAGCCATGATTGACTGTTTCAGTAGGAGTATTATCTTTTCCATTCCCGGGCAGGAGATGTTTTTGGTGGTGATGCCTCGTTCCGAGGGAGGATCGTCCACTCATTTGTACTATATAGAGGAGGAGACCTCTAAGGAGGTGGTGATACCACTTGATTCGATTCCGATTGTTAGAGAGTTTGCCGATGTATTTCAGGATATACCTGGATTGCCCCCCAGTCGAGAGATAGACTTTGTCATAGACTTACTACCAGATACGAGACCTATAGCATGCGCACCGTACCATATGGCTCCGGCAGAGATGCGAGAGCTACGAGATCAGATTGAGCAGTTGTTGGGTCAGGGGTTTATACGGAGGAGTACTTCGCCGTGGGGTGCCCCTGTATTGTTCGTGAAGAAGAGAGATGGTTCACTGAGATTGTGTGTGGACTACCGAGAGTTGAACAAGGTCACGATACGGAATAAATATTTGTTGCCTCGAATCGATAACCTATTCGACCAGTTGAGAGGAGTTTCCTTCTTCTCGAAGATTGATTTGCGATCGGGATACCATCAGTTGCGTATCAGGGAAGAGGACGTCTCGAAGACTGCGTTCTTATCGAGATATTATTCTTACGAGTTTTGGGTTATGCCTTTTAGTTTGACCAATGCTCCAGCCGTGTTTATGGACTTGATGAATAGGGTGTTCAGGGATTTCCTAGATCAGTTTGTCATTGTCTTCATCGATGATATTCTGGTTTACTCCCAGACAGAGGAGGAGCACGCCGAGCATTTGAGGCAAGTTTTGCAGACACTACGTCAGAACGAGCTGTATGCAAAATATGAGAAGTGTGGATTTTGGCTGAAGGAGGTTCAGTTTTTGGGGCATATTATTTCCGACCGAGGGATATCTGTTGATCCGGGGAAGGTATCCGCTGTGAGGGAGTGGGGACAGCCCACGACACCGATAGAGATCCGTAGTTTCTTGGGTCTAGCAGGATACTACAGGAGGTTTATTCGGAGATTTTTGAAGATAGCAGGTCCGTTGACACATCTGACTCGTAAAGGTGTGCCGTACATTTGGAGTGATGCCTGTCAGTTGGCATTCGATGAGTTGAAGGACAAGTTGACCTCATCACCTGTGTTAGCATTGCCGAGACCGGTAGTTGAGTATCTAGTTTACACCGATACGTCCTTGCAAGGACTTGGAGGTGTGTTACAACAGGAGAGTCAGGCCATAGCTTATGCTTCCCGCAAGCTTAAGCCTCACGAGAAGAATTACCCCACCCATGACTTGGAGTTGGCGGCAGTGGTATTTTCCCTTCGGATTTGGAGACATTATCTTTTGGGGGAAAAGTTTCGATTATTCACAGACCACAAGTCCCTACAGTACCTATTCACGCAGAAGGAATTGAATATGCGGCAGCGAAGGTGGCTTGAGTTTGTGAAGGACTATCAGTTTGATATCTAATATCACCCGGGGAAGGCTAACGTGGTAGCAGACGCATTGAGCCGTAGACCCGTAGATGAGGTGGCAGATGTGTGGAAGGCAAAGTGGAAGGAGTTGGGACACCAGGATGCAGTGGCCCGATCATTCATGTCGGTAATGACTGTTACACCGCAGATTGTCACGAGGGTAGTAAAGGCACAAGCAGATGACCCGTTCTGTCAGGAGCTGATAGTTCGATTATTAGCAGAGGGAGCCGAATCTTAGACCGTTAGCTCAGACGGGGGATTACGCTTCAATGGGAGACTGGTAGTTCCGGAAGGGGAGGAATTGCGACACGAGGTGATGGCAGAGTCGCACGGCTCACGGTTCGCGGTACATCCCGATGGGGACAAAATGTACCAAGACATGATACGTCAGTATTGGTGGAGCGGGATGAAGAGAGATATTGCCGTGTTTGTCTCTAAATGCGCCACTTGTCAGCTTGTAAAAGTGGATCATCAGAGACCGGCAGGACTTTTACAGCCATTGGAGGTCCCGATGTGGATGTGGGAGAGCATATCCATGGACTTTATCACGGGGTTGCCTACGTCACACAGAGGTCACGACTCCATCTGGGTAATTGTGGACAGGTTGACCAAAGTCGCTCATTTTCTACCCGTCAGGACAGACTACACTGCGGGACAGTATGCCCAGCTCTTTATTGCAGAGATAGTGAGACTTCACGGAGTACCCCTAAATATCGTGTCTGACAGAGACAAGATATTTGTTTCACGGTTTTGGGAAAGTTTTCAGCAGGCCATGGGCACAGAGTTGGGATTGAGTACGGCGTACCACCCACAGACCGATGGGCAGACCGAGCGTACAAATCAGATGTTGGAGGACATGCTACGTATGTGCACCATTGATTTTGAGGGTGGATGGGAGCAGTATCTTCCACTGGTGGAGTTTGCTTACAACAACTCCTACCAGTTCACCATTGGCATGGCTCCATTTGAGGCATTGTACGGTAGACCGTGTCGTTCCCCAGCATGTTGGTTGGAAGTGGGGGACAACAAACTACTTGGGAAGGAAGTGATTCAGGATACTTCGACGAGGATAGAATTGATTCGGAGTTGCATTCGGGTAGCTCAGGATCGGCAGAAGAGCTATGCTGATGCGAAGAGATTCTTCAGGGAGTTCCAAGTGGGGGACCAGGTTTTGCTCAGAGTATCTCCTATGAAGGGGATTATGCGTTTCGGGAAGAAAGGGAAATTGGCACCAAGATATGTGGGACCATTTCCTATTATTGAGCGGATTGGACCGGTTGCGTATAGGCTTGGGTTACCGGAGCATTTACATCGGATTCACGATGTGTTTCATATTTCCTCGCTAAGGAAATATCTTAGAGACGATTTGACTCATTCTCACATTGCTTTGGAGGACATCGATCTCCAGCCGGATAGCTCCTACGAGGAGGGACCGATTGCTATTTTGGACCGAAGTGAGCGGAAACTGCGGTCAAAGATCGTTCCGTAAGTACGTGTTCAGTGGCGACATCATAATGTCGAGGAGTCCACATGGGAGCGCGAGGATGAGATGCGCGAAGGTTATCCGGAGTTGTTCTTACCAGGTACTTTCTAGTTCCGAATTTCTGGATGAAATTCAGTTATTAGGAGGGAAGTATGTAATACCCCGTATTTTCTGTGATATTTATTTTTGGTATTTTTGGGATTAATTGAATTATATGTGTATTAATTGGAAATTAATCCGAATAAAAATATTAACGAGATGTGAGTTAGTATTTGATTAAAATGTGTATATATGGCAATATATCAATATTGGAAATATTGAAATTATCGCGAGATTGAAATACGGCAATTTGGGAAATTTTGTTGGGACGCGCGTGACAGTCGCGTCAGGAATATAATTATTTGAATTAAAAAGTGAATTTTATTTTTATCACCCGTATGGTCATTTTGAGTGCGCCAACGTGTTCGGAAGGGTCGAAATAGTCAGAAAACACTAGCCGGGGGTTAAGTTTGGGTCCCGGGGCATTATTGGGCCATACCGGTAACTTATAAGGGCATTTTGGTAATTTCGGAAATTGGGTAATTAAAACCCACGAAAATTAGAGTTAAAAATCTGACTTAGTATTAACCCACTAAGCCATTTCCAACCCCAATTTAGGTAGTGGGCTACGGGAGAAGTTAGTAACCTTATAACTTGGCAAAAACCAACCCCACCTCCATTAACACCATGAGAAGAACTTGTAGAGAGAGAGAGAAAGAGGAGAATTCTGCGGAGAGAGAGAGAGGACAGATTCAACCTTCAAGATTCAACCTCAAATTCAGAGAAAGATTAAGGCAATTGGTTTAATTATAATTAATTCAATGCTATGCTTTTCCATGTTTAGGTATTATCGAAATTATCTTGGAAGATTGATATAGACCCATGAATTGAAAGGTTAAAACTATGAATTTATGTTAGGGACTGCATGTAGAAACATTCTGGACGAATTATGAATTCAAAATTATGACCCTTGATGATCTAAAAACGGATTTAAGAAGAGGTTTATCAATGTTCTTGAAAGAAGTAGAAAACTAGGGTTCTTGATGAAGATTTGATCCAAATATAGCCCTTGGTTGATGAATTATTAATTTTAGAACGTTAATAATGTTGTAGGATGGTTGTATGATGATACTATAACGTTATATTAGAGTTTCATGCATTAAAAGTATGTTTTGGGATGATTTGAAAACTGCAAAACGAAGCAGTCCGTAGCCATACCTGGTGCGTTGGATCGATCGATGTTCATCAGTCGATCGATCGACCACCATCGATCGATCGAAGGAAAAGGTCGATCGATCGACCTTCCCAGAATGAGTAAAGTTTTCCCTATTTTAAATTTTAATGGTGGTAACCCTTGGAAAATATTATTGGAGACCTTATGTATACCCTTAAACTTAAGGAAGACCAGTAGGCATGGTTATGAAATTTGGACCTTAATGAGAATTCAATTTGAGGAATCATTCTAAGCTAATGAAATTCGATAAGTGAGATAATATTTGAGTTAATAGTGTAAATTTGAATAATTTGATGAAATGAGGTTTGGGACAGAAGTAAGGACCTTAGGAATAAAGATGTTATATGTGGGAATAATAGGAACTTAATAATCTATTTTAGATAGGTTTTAAGTATAAGAAACTACGACGTGAGACCTGTCGACAGTTTAACTTTTATATTATCGGGAGACGTAAAATATACAAATTTGGAATAATGGTATAAAGATGTAGAGTATACCTTTATTAATATTGAGATATCTAAGATGTGTGAATGCTTAGCATATAATTTTATGTGTATGACATACCTACCATACTTGCTATCACAGGAGGTTTACGTTCGCTTAGGGCCTTCTTATCCTTGTGTTGCCCGGATTTAGATTGGTACCTCAATGAACATAGGTCAGAGAAGGACTTATTGGGATGTTAATAAGTCTGCTGATCGTGGGAGCGTAGGTATGTACGTGACCCATGTGATGTGACTGTGTTCGCCTCCATTGTTTGTGATGTTGTTATCTGAGAACGATTCCTGAGAGATTCGGAATGTGTGATCCTTATGTACGTGATGTACCGAGATGGATAGCAGAGTATGTGTGCACCGCAGCTTAGCCTCGGGGTGCTTGTATTGTATATTTATGATGTGAATAATATACGGTTAAATGGAAAGGAATTTGCTATGTTAAATTGTGAGTATAGTAATTGTAACGTTATGAAAAGATAAAAGGGGACGGATATCAATAAATGATTTTGTTATTAATTGGGAATCCGAGTATTAAAGTAGAACCCTCTATTTAATTGTTAAGGTTGGAAATTAAAACGTGAACCGAGTAGAAGTGTTAGAAACTCTTTTGAACTAGATAGTTATGAGAAAACACATGAATGGGTACAGGAACGTTAGGAGTGCACAGTTAGACGAGAGGTTAGTATTTCATGTGAGAGCACGTCCTAACATGTATCTTGCATTTATTGTTTTAAATATTATTAAAGCACTTGCTGTTTTCAAAATACTCTCCACTTTCGGGCTCTGACCCGTTTGCTTTCAAATCTATTTTTTTGTAAAAACCATTTTAGGTGCCCAGCCACAAGGACACCAGGCTTAGAATCCTTAATCAGGTGACGAGCTGTAGCTGTTTGTGGAAGTTACAGGACTTTGATTATAGACGCTTGATATATCTTGACTCTATCTTCAGCATTTATCAGTTGTAGGGCATGTCACCCATTTCTTTTAGAAATATTTCATTTATTTCAGTTATTCAGACTTCGGGCATGTAATTAATTCAGGTTTCAGACTTGTCATATTATTTTCAGTTGTGGGATTGTTGTGAGGAATTTTTCCTCCGGACTTATTACTATTTTTGGTTATTTCATTACTTCGTTATGGTGAATGGATTTATGTTATTCTTCCATTATTCTTTTGCATGTTAATCAGACTTAACTTAAAATTTGGCAACTTACTTTTTAAATACTAGGTGGTTAGAAATCTTTAAAATGTTTTCGACAGTGATGCTATTAACTGAACCAACTTGACATTTTGTATTGATTTAATAAAGGAGTAGCTACCCGGTATTTAATTAGTCGGGGTGTCACAATAACATTATACCCAATAAAGTAATCTAGAAGCATCATATAATCGATATTTCACGGTTACTACTATAGAAAACTCACGGTTACGCACTTAATTTATTATCTTGTTATCGAGACGTGTGTTGTTAAATCAAAGCATTATTTAAGTGAGCAATTTATCTCATTATCGTATCATATTATTGTATCTCATTTTGTTTCTCTAAAAATTTCATATTTAAGTTGTTTAAAAAAATTAAGTTTGTTTACGTGTTGCACACTCGGACTAATAATGATAGAGATAATACGTATCTTTTGTGACACCCCGCCTAATTAAATACCGGGTGATCAGTCATTTATTAAATTAAAATCGAGGTGAACGGTTGGTTCATTCTTAACATCACTGTCGTAAAATAATTATTTCCAATTTAAACACCCTAAATAATTAAGCTGAGTGTCAAAACAATTTAAAGACTTATTTTCATTTTATTAAATTCCAATATGAAAACCTTTTTAATAAAAAACAGTTTAAGAATCACATAAATGCTAAGGATGGAAATTAACACACAAGAATTTAAACCATCTAGATAAACCAAACCAAGTTTAAGAACCATAAATGAAATCATCCTAACAATAGTTAACTCTCAAAGAGTACTGAATACTGGAAATATAAATAAATATAAATCTCTGACAAATCCAAACAGAATAGGAAATCGAGCGACACATGCCCTAACTATGAAGAAATAAAATAGGAACTGAATCAATGAAGAGGTCGTCTAAAGCAAGGGCCTGTAACTCCCACATAAGCTGCAGCACATCCAGTCCAAAGGATCTAAGCATGACGCCTCTGTGGTCGGGCACCTGTAATACATACATATATATACAAGAGAGAGAACTGACAGAAGATGGGTCAGAGCCCGAGTGTAAAACAGTTTTAAAATAGTTTAGCAAGTATTTAAAATGCTTACTGGCTAATGTGACAACCATGTTAGTATGCGACACTCTCTTCAGAATTCTCACCTCTCATCTAGTGTGCACGCCTACCGTACTACTAAACTCATAAGTCGATCTAACTTATTTTCCATAAATTTTTATCCCAAGACGTACTAAGGCTATGATAATTAGTTTTAGAAAATCAATCTCTTCCATATTTCTAACGTTACAAAGTTCCTGAACACTTATTATAAAGCTGGAGCATTTTTTCATTAATTAAATACTTATACGCGCAGTAGAAAGTTGCCATATATATAAGTATATATTTTAGTCACTCATATAATATATATAATATCGGCACCCCACATAAAATCTATGGTGCTGGCATAATCTGCTATCAAGTCCCTGTATCACTCGTACTAAGGTAAACACTAGTTCGGAATCACTCTCGAACTGTATTAACACAATACACACAAAATGGAGGCGAAGTATAGTTCCAAGTGACTAAGAGGTCATCACATACCCCTCACGTCTCTTAGGACCGTCTGACTATTAAGGAATCCTATGTTCTAGGGTACAAGTCAGTATCTCCCATAAAAGTCCCATTGAGATAAGACTGTCCCGATACGAAAACCTCCGTGATAGCAAGTAGCGTGGGTATGATTATTCCAAAATTTCATCCCATATTAAATTTCACTCAACGGAGTCTACTTAGACCCTATTGGTCCTCTTCATGACCCATTATACTATTTAAAAGCTATTCGAGGGTTCCTACGTATTTTACACGGATTAAACAAAAAGGAAAAAATATGCAGTTTTTCAGGAGGGGTCGATCGATCGAGGAAAGGGGTCGATCGATCGATTGATGCTCTTAGTCGATCGATCGATCAAGCAGTTATTCCGAATTCTGCCATTGTTAACTACGGATTTTCTTCTCCAACCTCAACTAAAACTCCATTAACGATCCCCAAACTCCTAAACAACATTACTACTGGTCACATATACCTATATACATGATTTCCTACCTGAAACATGTACATATTCATCAAAGTTATTGAATTAATAGGGTAAAACATCATAATTATCAAGAGCCCTAATTTTTCATAAAACTTCCATTCTTCTAATTCTTTTCTAGATTTTTTGCTTCTAAATCCATAGAATTTCGTGGGTAATCCTCTACATATGATTGAGATTTCCAGAATATATCTATTTTCTCTAAAACATGTGATTTAATTCTCTAAATCATTAAATTCTTCCATGAAACATGTGTTTAACAATCATATTCTAACATGGGTGAAACATTAACTAAAAGAAAAGCAAGATAGATATTTGCCTGGGGTTCTAATGTATGATTTGATGATGATGCAGATATGGCTGCGTTCCTCGTCTTACGATCTATGTTTTGGCGGTGGTGGTGGTGCAATCAGATGGGTTCTTGGCCTTGGATTTCTTGGAAAGCTTCCTACCTTCTTCTCTAATGGCCGTTCTTATGTTTCTGTGATTGTTAACCCTAAAGATAACCTCTAATAACTGATATAATTTAGGGAAATTCGTGGGTTTAATTACCCAAAAATACAAAACGACTATAATACCCTCTCGGGATGCCAATTAGGCCTAAAAATGCCCCGAGACCCAAACTAAACCCCCGGGTACACTCTTTTAACTATCTCGACCCTTCCGGACACGTTGGCGCACTCGAAACGACCATACGAGCGACTTATAATTTATTCACTTTTAATAATAATAATTTAGTCCCGACTCGACACAGGCGCATCCCGACTTAAATTTCCATAATTGCAAGTTTATTCACTCGTGACAATTTTACTAAAATTAGTCTTATATATTACTTTACTCATCTAGTAATATTCAATAAATTCCCAATAATTACTAACTCTCGTCACGCTAGTAAATATTTAAAATAAATTTTTGAATTAATATTAAATTAACATCTCAATTTAAATTTAATAAATTCCCAAATTTAAAAGTCATAAAAATACGGGGTATTACATACTTCCCCCCTAATAACGGAATTTCGTCCCGAAATTTGGAAAATAAGGCATACCTGGTAAAAATAGATCTGGATATTTTTTGTCCATATCTGCCTCGCTCTCCCAAGTGGATTCCTCCACATTATGATGCTCCTACTGGACCCGTACAAGTGGAACTAACTTTGACCTCAATTTCCTCTCGCTATGGCCTAGTATATCCATTGGTCTCTCCTCATAAGAACTATCGGGTTGTAAGTCAACCTCCTCTATCGCGATGTGAGTGTGGGCCATATCATCCCGAAGATATCGTCTCAACGACAAGATATGGAATACATCATGAATACAGTGCAAGTGCTCTGGAAACCCCAATCTGTATGCCACCAGCCCAATTCTCTCGATAATGGAAAATGGACCCACGTACCTCAGAGTCAACTTCCCCTTCTTCCCGAACCTCATTACTCCTTTCATAGGAAATACACGCAATAATACTTGGTCCCCCACGCTAAACTCTCGAAAGGACCGCTTTGCATTGGCGTAGCTCTTCTGTCGATCCTGGGCTACCCGAATGTGACTCCTGATAAGCTCAATCCTAGCTGAAGTCTCCTGAATCACCTCTGGTTCGAGCATCTTATTGTCCCCCACCTCTAACCAACAAGCGGGAGAACGACAAGGCCTTCCATACAATGCCTCAAATGGGGCCATGCCGATCGTGAACTGATAGGATTTATTATAAGCGAACTCCACCAGTGGAAGATACGGCTCCCAACTTCCTCCAAAATCAAGGACACACATGCGTAGCATATCCTCCAGCATCTGATTGGTACACTCTACTTGTCCATCTGTCTGTGGGTTGTAAGCTGAACTCAATCTCAACTTTGTACCCATGGCCTCCTGAAAGCTCTCCTAAAAGCGTGACACGAAAAATCTTGTCTCTATCAGACACAATATTCAGGGGCACCCCTTGTAGCCTAATGATCTTGATAATGAATAACTGTGCATACTGGCCCGTGGTATAGTCTATTCGTACTGGCAAAAAATGAGCTACCTTGGTCAACCGATCCACTATAACCCATATAGAATCGTGACCCCGATGTGATGTAGGCAACCCAGTAATGAAGTCCATGGAAATACTTTTCCAGTTCCACATAGGTATCTCCAACAGCTGAAGTAACCCTGGCGATCTCTGGTGGTCCACCTTTACCATCTGATAGGTAGAACATTTGGACATAAAATCAGCAATGTCCTTCTTCATCCCACTCCACCAGTACTGCCGTCTCATATCCTAGTACATCTTATCCCCTTCGAGATGTACCATAAATCTAGACCCGTGCGACTATGTCATCACTGCATGATGTAAGTCTTCTCCTTCTGGGACCACCAATCTCCCATTAAATCTTAGACCCCCATCAGTGCTCACTGAACAGGATTCAGCACCTAAGCTAAGAGTCGTACAATTTGCTCCTGGCAAAACGTATCCGCTACTTGTGCATGTATCACCCTCATGACAATCTCAGGTGTAACTGACATAATCGATATAAAAGAATGGGCTACCGCATCCTGGTGACCCAATTCTTTCCATTTCGCTCTCCATATATCCACTACGTCACCTTCCGATCTACGGCTTAACGCATTAGAAACTACGTTAGCCTTCCCCGAAGGTACTGTATCTCGAACTGGTAGTCTTTCACAAACTCCAACCATCTGTGCTGACGCATGTTCAATTCTCTCTAAGTGAACAAGTATTGAAGTGACTTATAGTGTGTGAACAAGCGAAACTTTTCCCCCAATAAGTAATGTCTCCAAATTCACAATGCAAATACGACCGCTACTAGCTCCAGGTCGTGGGTGGGTGATTCCTTTCGTGAGGCTTAAGCTTATGGAAGGAAAAAGCTATATCCTGTTCCTCCTGCTGAAGTACTCCTCCGAGTCCCCGTAAAGAGGCGTCAGTGTACACCAGGTACTCCACTACCGACTTGGGCAAAGCAAGAACTGGCGCCGAAGTCAACTTATCTTTCAGGTCATCAAAAGATAATTGATAAGCATCATCCCAAACATACGGTACTCCCTTGCGAGTCAAGTTCATCAACGGACCCTCTATCTTCAAAAAGCCTCGGATGAACCTCCTGTAGTACTCGAATAATCCCAAGAAACTACGCACCTCTGTCGGTGTCGTCGGCTATCCCCACTCCCTCACTGCCGACACTTTTCTTGGGTCAATCGATATCCCCAATTCTGACACAACATGCCCCAAAAACTGTACTTCCCGTAGCCAAAATCCTCACTTCTCATACTTAGCATATAGTTTATGCTCTCGTAGAGTCTGAAGAACCTGTCTCAAGAGCTCGACATGATCCTCCTCAGTCTGTGAGTAAATCAGGATGTCATCTATGAAGACGATGACAAACTGATCCAAGAACTCTCTTAACACTCGGTTAATCAAATCCATGAATACAGCTGGGTCGTTTATCAGCACAAACGGCATGACTCTGAACTCGTAGGATCCATATCTCGTCAAGAAAGCAGTCTTCGACACATCCTGCTCCCTAATCCGTAGTTGATGATATCACGACCTCAAATCTATCTTCGAAAAGAAGGTTGCTCCTCTCAGCTGGTCGAACAGGTCATCGATTCGAGGCAACGGATATTTTTTTCGTATCGTGACCTTATTTAGCTCCCGGTAATCCACACTTAACCTCAGTGAACCATCTCTCTTTTTCACAAATAACACCGGAGCACCCCAAGGCTAGGTGCTCTTACGAATAAAACCCTGGCCTAACAGCTGCTCTATCGGATCCCATAACTCCCTCATCTCCGCTAGATCCATACGGTACGGTGCACGTGTTATTGGCCGAGTTCCCGACATCAAGTCTATGATGAAATATATTTCTTGACTGGGGGGTAGGCCTGGTATCTCCTGAAATACATCTGAAAACTCATGAACGACTGGAATCGAATCTAGGGGAATCACAATCTCCTTAGATGTATCCTCCTCTATATAATACAAATGGGTGGAAGATCCTCCCTCTGGGCGAGGCATCGCCACCAAAAACATCTCCTGCCCCGGAATGGAAAAGATAATACTCCTACCGAAATAATCTATCATGGCTCTATACACGGCGAGCCAATCCATGACAATAATGACATCGTGCTCATGTATATCTAAAACCAGCATGTCTGTAGGTAAAATCAAGCTGCCAATTTCTATACCTACACCCTGGCATATAAAGAAAATCAAAGACCCATTCCCCGGTGGTGAGTCTACGCATGTCACTGTACTCTCTGTCGTGTCTAACAATCCTAAGGCCCGTGCAAAATGAGTAGCTATAAAATAGTTCGATGCCCCAGTATCAAATAGAACTCGACCCATAATGCCATGTATAGGAAACGTACCCTTAATCGCGGGTGGTACCTGAGGTGTTGTTGCCTAGTGGACGTTATAGACACGTCCATATTATAATTTCCCCTACTGAACTGGGTTTGCTGGGAGGGCTGGCGCTGGGAGGGCAGCTAGAAAGAGTGGCCTCTATGGCTCATTACGGGCACCCTGCTGCTGTGGGGCCCTATCCCCCTTTGGGAAATCGTGATGCCTATGGACATTCTTGCCACATCCAAAACATATGCCCCTGAAGTTAGCTCCCCTTTTCCCCTGCTGACCATGGCCCTTTTGGCCATTACCACTCTGCCACTGGCCCTGCTGGCCTTGTTGAAAATACTATTGGCCCTACTGCTGACCCTGCTACTGACGATGTTGGCCCTGTTAGCCATGCTGACTGGATTGCCCTTGCTGGCCCTATTTAAATTCCCCAAATACCTGCCTGGAATCACCTGATCGGAATCGCTTGGCAGGGTCCCCCTGATGGGAACTCTGCTCACTGTGATGAGTTTGCCTTTGGGCTGCTGGTGCCCCACCAGTACTACTACTACTACCCCCTGTCCTGCCCTGCTAGCTGGACTCCCCTGCTCGTTTTCTCCCCTGTTGGTGGAAGCGGTGATCCTGACAGTGCAATAAATTAGCGTTAAGTACGTTAGTGTAAGTACCCAATGATAGATTGCCTATGAGGTGCTGACGAATCCTCCAGGCCAATCCATCTAAAAATTGCAGTATCTTCTTCTCCTCAGTGGGTGCCTCATTCGGCATTATAGTGATAAGTCTGGTAAATTCCTCCTCGTATTCAGTAACGGTCATACTCTCCTGCTTGAGGTTTAGTAACCTCCGCCTCATCTCAGTTTGCACGGAGGATGGGAAATACTTACTGTCAAACCATGCCCAAAATGACCGAATCGATATGTTGTCCCTCTCCTCCAAGGTAATGGTGGAATCCCACCACTGCAAATCATCCCCCACTATCTTGAAGGAAGCTAATAACTATCTCTGCACCTCGGTGCACTCATACATGTGCGGATGCCTCTGGATATCCTTTTCCACTGGATGGCGACTACGATGTACTAACTACTCGAGAACTCCAGGGGATGTGCCTTCTGAAAGGCATTGCTGACCCACTCCCATGCAGTGGTGAGATGTGATGGTACTGGCACCACTGCCTGAACCTACGGTGGAGCCTGCTTCACCACCGCTAATGTGGCATTCAGCGCCTGAGCAACAATGGCGGCTACTTCAATTGCATTCATCATTTCTGGAGCCAGAGATGATGGCTGCTCGGGCTGGGCATTCCTGTCTTGGGGTGCGCATCTCGGGGACATCTGAAACGAGAAGGAAGTTTATTATTCTACAGTTATTATCAAATCTCAAATAGCTGAAGACGTAAGCGTAAATATAAGAATACAACTGTCCTAAAAATAGGGCTCCAAATCAAATACGCTAAGCTGGAAACGAAATAATCAGTACAGATCCTAAAGGACACCAGAACCTGATGCTTTGATACCACCTATGACACCCCGCCTAATTAAATACCGGGTGATCAGTCCTTTATTAAATTAAAATCAAGGTGAATAGTTGGTTCATTCTTAGCATCATTATCGTAAAATAATTGTTTCCAATTTAAACACCCTAAATAATTAAGCTAAGTGTCAAAACAATTTAAAGACTTATTTTCATTTTATTAAATTCCAATATGAAAACCTTTTTAATAAACAATATTTTAAGAATCACATAAATGCTAAGGATGGAAATTAACACACAAGAATTTAAATCATCTAGATAAACCAAACCAAGTTTAAGAACCATAAATGAAATCATCCTGACAATAGTTAACTCTCAAAGAGTACTGAATACTAGAAATATAAATAAACATAAATCTCTGACAAATCCAAACAGAATAGGAAATCGGACGACACATGCCCTAACAATGAAGAACTAAAATAGGAATTGAATCAATGAAGAGGTCGTCTAAATCAAGGGCCTGCAACTCCCACATAAGCTCCAGCACATCCAGTCCAAAGGATCTATGCATAACGCCCCTGTGGCTAGCGCTAGGAACCTGTAATATATACATATATATACAAGAGAGAGAAATGATAGAAGACGGGTCAGAGACCGAGTGTAAAACAGCTTTAAAATAGTTTAGCAAGTATTTAAAATGCTTACTAGCTAATGTGACAACCATGTTAGTATGCGACACTCACTTGAGAATTCTCACCTCTCATCTAGTGTGCATGCCTACCGTACTACTAAATTCATAAGTCGATCTAACTTATTTTCCATAAAGTTTTATCCCAAGAAGTACTAAGGCTATGATAATTAGTTTTAGAAAATCAATATTTATTCATTACTTGACTACTTATACGCGCAGTAGAAAGTTTCCATATATATAAGTACATATTTTAGTCACTCGTATCATATATATATATACAATCGGCACCCCACATAAAATCTATGGTGCTGGCATACTCTGCTATCAAGTCCTCGTTTCACTCGTACTAAGGGAAATACTAGTTCGGAATCACTCTCGAACTGTATTAACAAATTACGCATAAAATGGAGGCGAAGCATAGTTCCAAGTCACTAAGAGGTCAGCAAATACCCCTCACGTCTCTTAGGACCGTCTGACTATCATTCTGAGATAGCATGTACCAAGGAATCCTATGTTCTAGAGTACAAGTCAATATCGCCCAAAAAGGTCCCATCGAGATAAGACTGTCCCGGCCCGACAACCTCCGTGATAGCAAGTAGCGCTGGTATGATTATTCACAAATATAATACTTAATATATGTACACAGTCACACGGTCATATATATAGATATTCACATTTTTCAAATTAGGTTTGCTCACGACCCATAATTATTATTATCCGTTCTTTGCACAGTTTTACTCAATTATCTCGCATAACGGATTCATCTCTTTTATTCTCACTTATAATTTATTTCATACTTACTCCTCATCTCTCGAAGTGCTCCTTCTTAGTAAAATATAATTTTAGTAGGTATGCCCTCTCTAACCTTCTGGTCTAAGTCTTTCACGAGTCTCTAAATCCTTTAGTGAACGTATGCATAATTTTTAACGTGTGACTAACCCCCCGCCCCCCCCCCCCCCCCCCCCCCCCGTTAACCCAAAATTTCATTCCATATTAAATTTCACTCAACGGAGTCTACTTATACCATATTGGTCCTCTTCATGACCCATTATACTATTTAAATGATATTAGAGGGTTCCTATGTATTTTAGACGGATTAAACAAAAAGTGGGAAAATATACAATTTTCCAGGAGGGGTCGATCGATCGAGGAAGGGGGTCGATCGATCGATCGATGCTCTTAGTCGATCGATCAATCAAGAAGTTATTCCGAATTCTACCATTGTTAACTACGGGTTTTCTTCTCCAACCTCAACCAAAACTCCATTAACGATCCCCAAACTCCCAAACAAGATTATTATTGGTCACATATACCTATATACATGATTTCCTACATGAAACATGTACATATTAATCAACGTTATTGAATTCATAGGGTAAAAGATTTTTAATTATCAAGAACCCCAATTTTTCATAAAACTTCCATTCTTCTAATTCTTTTCCAGATTTCTTGATTCTAAATCCATAGAATTTCGTGGGTAATCCTCTACATATGATTGAGATTTCCAGAATATATATATATTTCCTCTAAAACATGTGATTGAATTCTCTAAATCATTAAATTCTTCCATGAAACATGTGTTTAACAATTATATTCTATCATAGGTGAAACATTAACTAAAAGAAAAGAAAGATAGATATTTACCTGGGATTCTAATGTCTGATTTGATGATGATGATGATGAGGATATGGCTGCATTCCCTGTCTTACGATCTATGTTTTGGCGGTGGCGGTGGTGGTGGTGCAATCGGATGGGTTCTTGGCCTTTGATTTCTTGGAAAGCTTCCTACCTTCTTCTCTACTGTTCTTATGTTTTTGTGATTGTTAACCCTAAAGCTAACCTCTAATAACTGATATAATTTAGGAAAATTCGTGGGTTTAATTACCCAAAAATACAAAATGACTATAATACCCTCCCGAGATGCCGATTAGGCCTAAAAACGCCCCGAGACCCAAACTAAACTCTCGGGTATACTTTTCTGACTATCTCGGCCCTTTTGGGCACGTTGACGCACTCGAAAGGACCATACAAGCAACATATAATTTATTCACTTTTAATAATAATAATTTAGTCCCGACACGACACAGGCGCGTCCCGACTTAAATTTCCATAATTGCCATTTTATTCACTCGTAACAATTTTACTAAAACTAATCTTATATATTACTTTACTTATCTAGTAATATTCAATTAATTCCCAATAATTACTAACTCTCATCACGCTTGTAAATATTTAAAATAAATTTCGGATTAATATTAAATTAATATCTCAATTTAAATTTAATAAATTCCAAAATTTAAAAGCCATAAAAATACGGGGTATTACATAGATTTGAAACGAGTTTGTCATCTTTGTAGAGTTTGCAAGTTATACTTACTATGTTATGGAAAGTATTTACTTTTAATGCAAGGATTGTTTCTTAAACAAACTAGAAATGCTATTTGTCTAGACTTGATCGTGAGGGATATATTCTAAAGAATCTTTTGATGTATATTTTTTCAAAGGTTGTGGTATTCTTTTTTATGCTTTATATGAAATAAAATTTTGGACATATTTCTTTTAAAGATTGTTTTGATCCTCCATCATAATCGTAACCTTATTGATTAAACTCTTTAATCTTACATCAAATTAAATATAGACTCCCTTTAATAATTTTCGTGGACAAGGTTTTTGTAATATCTCTTGTAAATCTTGATAGTCGAGTTGCGTTCTTAAGGTATTAAGAAGTCTAATATCAGGATGACCTATGTGGCCCAAGTGGGAGACTATGAGAAACTTCCCTTAAAGTGGAGTTACATAGATCATATAATTTGACACGTACTTGTTGCATTAAAGAAAATCGAAAATGTCAAATTCATTATGAATGGTGAAATTAGTGGGAGTAACAAATCATGAAATATGCTTATAAGGTAGGGTACTTATCCCATTACCGATAACTTTCTTGAATACTTGTTCTTTTTGAACAAATAAATGATCAACCGCTAAATGATAGTATTTTCACCATGAGACAAATGTAGATAAAATCATAAGGAATAGTATTAAGAAGTTCCTAAAATATCTACTATCCTAAATGATTATGTAGTGTATCTGCGTGAACATGAATTTGGCGTATGGATAAATAATGACCTGGTTTTATTTTCACAAGTCATAAGAAGTGAAACTAATGGACTACAACTAAGTTTAGAATCTCGTTGAATTACATAATTGATGCACTAAAGTTGGGTATGAGAGGGTCATCAAGACCAAATGCGACACTAATGGTAGTTAAACTAGATAAAGCTAAATTGTAGTAAAATATTTCACCATTAATGAAGAAAAGGTTATAATGAACCTTCTCAATTATATGTAAGGACATGGAATTCTTATGACATTAGTAGCTCATTATGATTGAGAGTTACATGAAGCGGATGTGAAAATTAATTTTGGGAGTCTTATAAACCATATGTATATGTTTAGGAGATCATTTTATAAACATAAGTTTCCCACATGATGTATTTAAGAAATAATATCAATATTTTTTTTAACCGTTGTATATTTGTATACACCTTAAGATTAGTGGGAGTAAGTTTATATATTTTCTATATATACAAGCACAGATTTAGAAAGTAGAGATCAAAATAATTTTATGGGTTTAAAAGTTGTGTATGAAGTAATGAGATACTTAAAGTACTATATGCTCACATTTATAATATATATGTTCATTTAAATATGAACAATTATTGTGACTCGGATTTACTAGTTGTATGGATGGTACGAAGTTCACTCTTGCTTAAGTATGTTTATTTTGGTTTATCACCCAATATAATGAAGGAGTGCAACACAAACCATCCATTAACTATTGTGAAAGCTAAGTTTGTAGCATGCTTGATGCTACAACTTATGTATTTTGACAGCGTGACTTCATTTCGGGACTTGGAGTTATCGACACTATTATCAAGCCGCTGAAATATTATGATAATGCCGCTGCAATCTTCTTTATGAAGAAATGTTAGGTATTCCTAAAGTAACTAAGCACGTTGAATGAAATACCTATCAGTGAAAGAAGAAATTCAGAAACAAAGAGTGTCAATTGATCACATTAGTACGAGTGATAACATAGCAGATCCTATTACGAAAGGACTGTCTCCAAAGACCTTATGGAACTTGTCAAAGAGATGGGTCTCGATTAGTAAAATTATGATTGCTATTTGGCTTAGTTGTTTGACACTATTACTTGAATTCAATAAAAGTGTTTCTGATTTCAATTATTTCTGTCTTTTGTGAATGCATGCATATGATTATGAAATATTGTTGACAGAAATAGTCCTTATTCAAAAGGACATTATGAGGCCATTATCATACCCAATATTAAAGGCTTGGTTGAATGAAACATTGGTGTTGTAGTACTTGGAAGGAACCATGCTCTTGAATAGCATGGAACCGTCATGAATCGCATTCGTGAATTTTTTTATTTAAGCAAACTATATTTATCAATTATTGTGCACCTTATGGTACCTAATTTAATTATGAGGATTATTAAGACCAAGTGGGAGACTGTTGGAAATTAATATTAAGTGTCGAAATTAATTATTTAATTTCAATTATATTAAATTTTGAATTTATCAATTTTCCAATTATGTGGTCTTGATAAATATCAGATAATTAATTAGGAACGGTATAAATACGAATATTAGAAGATTTGGTCAATCTTATCCATTAGTCACATGATGGTTATCCATTAGTGGGAGACTTGAAATAGAGTCCCACCTTGACTAGGATTCCGGACCTCTTCCCCTACACCATCTGGGGTTATCTCATAACACACTATTTCTGTGGTGGGAGAGAAATTCCGAGATTCCATTTTAGTGTAATTTTTCCAAGAAGGGAGATTGATGGAGCAATTAATCAAGACTGATCAATGCATTGGATTAAGGTAAGTGTTACTTTCTATCTTTTAGACCTATTTTGTGAAAACATGAAGATCTAAGATCCTTTTATTAAGAACAATTATATGCTAAAGATTTAATCATATTAATGTGTTAGTGATTAATATTAGGGTGTTCTTAAGAATGATTTTATACCTTTTATCTGTCTTTAATTGTTGTCTTATATGGTCAATTGATGAATGTATAATTTGTTGTATGTCTTTCTTGAATCCTTTAAAAATGAAGTTTCCTTGGGTTATCTGAATTTTTGACTTCTGATATATTCTTACAAGAAATTGATCACATAATAAATTCTGCTGCAAAGTCAATCTCCATGTCTACTGGCCAAATTAATATGCCTATTGTTTTTAGTGGACCAAATGGTGTTGGTGCTAGTGTTGATGCCCAACATTCTCAGGTATGTTTATTTTGCATCATAACTCTCATTAAGCACCTGTTTAGGGGTGTTTGTACGGATTTCATAATATACCCAATGCATGTATTCTGTGTTGCATCTGACTTACCTCTGATCAATCGAAAATATTGAGATTGTTAATAATATTTTACTATAGACATCAACGACATTTTCTGATGCTTGATTTATAATGTCACATAGTGTTACATGACATGGTATAATGCTTGCCCTGTGTTGCAAGTGGTGGAATTCTGAAAGCTGCCATTAGAGACCCTGATCCTGATGTGTTACTTGGAAATGAGTTACTGTGAGTAAATAAGATAATAATGTATTTGTAATGTATCAAACTTGTTCACATCATCTTATAAAATTAATGGCATTATTGTAAATTATGTGCTTCAGATATGATGAGTCTTTCCCTATTTCAAAAGAAGTTTTTTACTCGAATTTTGCCATCCCTATAGGGAAAACTAAGGTATATCTTCCAACGAATTTTAATGTTTTCGTAGAAATGTTTGTATTCTTGTTATTCTTATTACTTACCCCATCATAAGAATCACATAATCATATTTTTATATGTACATATAAATATATCCAAAATAATATAATTAAACTTCGTGAAGACTAAATACCTTACATCAAGTGATAAAATTACAAGTTTTATATGAGTTTAATACTTACATTTCTAACCTCACTCAATGTGATCAAAGTTATATGAATTATACATTTTATTCCAAATTATGCTATTTAAACTCTTGTTTAACACCATAGGTATGTTGTAGATCCTCCAAGGGAATTAAGTTTTAACACCTTTTTTTTAAAAAATTATGTATTGTCTTCAGGATATATTACCAAGCAACGGAGTTCTGCTTTAGTAGGGATTCAAAGACATTTCAAATTGTGGTCTAACGCTCCAATTTGTATACTTATACATGTGTATGTGGTTGATTACTTGTTCGCTTATGTGTGAGATCTTTTGTGCATAATCTTGATTTGAATGAAGAATGGTTAACTTTTACATGTTGTATGATTTTTAGAGGTGAAAACGGAAATGATTTGATTCAATTTTATAGGCCTAAGATTGTTTAAAGTGATTGGAAACCTTCAAGAGCTAAGATACAGAGAACTTTCGTAAGTCCAAAAACAAATGTTTTTTTTGTTTTTGCAGTGGTACTATGATACAAACGTTGGTTGATGTTTCGCATGATGAATGCTCACTTATAACACCAAACATAATTTGCAATCTTACTAGTTTTTGTGAAACGGTGGCTACCACTATCATGGTTACCATTTATGTAAAGTAATTTCTTAGTGAATTACAAAATAAATAGGACTTTTTGCTACTCTAGGTCCGACCAAATCAGATTCGAACATATAAAAGCTATGTATTATTAGATGGGGAGATTTATATCTCGAGATCCACTTCATCCGTGGGAGGTTGATTGACTATGATTATTACATGGCATTGTTCGATAAATTTTGGGAGGGAGGTGAAGGTTCACTTAATCTCAAGTTATCATCAGAAGAACTAGAGAGTTATTGTGCCAGGTGGTCTCTGTGACTATTTATAAATGATGGCATTATGCATCAAGCTTGGAGATTCATTAATTGACTGTTGTGGTAATTTTTTTTGTTTGTTAATTCTATGTAGATGTTCTTGTCCATAGTGATATATTTAAAAACTCATGCAATCGTCGTTTGTATTATACTATTATTTTTCATGTCTACTCTTGTGGTTTTTTATTATTAGATTTTTTTTGGCACTTTTTTCTACTTTAATGCAATCTGTAAATACTTTTACATCATTGAGATCGAAATAAAAGACATGTTGTTGGAGGGTCGTGGCATGTGGTGGAAAATTTTTTGTGTTATGTTTTTAGCCATTTTTATTATTTGCTATATGTGAGGACGGGGGCATGTGGTGGATAATTTTTTATTTGTTTATTATTTTAATTTATGTATCGATTCATAACACTTACAAAATGAACATTTTTCCTTAGATATTACTATTTGTAAGTGTTTTGAATCATTAAAAAATATATATCTTTTCATTTGCAAGTGTTTATAACTGTTGCAAAAGAAAAATGCCTACTGAATTTTGCAATGGTTATGAACCGTAGCAAATTGAACTTTTGCAACGGTTTTAAACTCTTGCAAAATTTTCATTTGCAAGTGTTCAAACCCCTTGTAATTTGTTTTGCAATGGTTATCAAGAGCGTACATTCGTTCACAATAAACCATTGCAAATACTATTTTACAACGGTTTTGAACACTTGTAAAAATTTTGCAACGCACTGGTTTGGAATGATTTTGAACCATTGCAAATGTCATTTGCAAGTGTTTAAAATATTTACAATCTCCCGATTTTGGTGTAGTGATGGGGGAGAACTCGTGGCATTCTTCTCACTTGTGGATGAACTGGAGGGCATCCATTTGCATAAAAGGCCACCAATTTCCCTAGGAAATTTCCCTTTAGGCGAGTGATCTTCCACGTGTGTGGGCGCCGCAACTCCCTTCATGTATCTCGCTAAGGATTTATTCAACTTGATCTGAATGGGAACGCTTGAGGATGGGACCTATGAATGAACATTGATAAAGTTTACCTTCAAAGTTAAGGCAGAATCTTTCCAACTGAATTCTTAGCTTGTGGGATTATTTAACATCTGATGATAAATACCCGTTCTTTAATAAGGACATGATCGTGTCCATCCAAGAGGGGGTTTGTTGGATCTACATGGTACATAATCTCGTCTGTGGTTCATCAATGTTGGTTCGATCCACGTACTCCACATTAATTGTTCTCTTTAGATCTGTGTCAATATCCGACACCAAAGTAGCTAATGCATCAGCATGGATGTTGTTATTCCTTAGAATTTTCTCTACTATGGACAAAATGAACAATTTGAGTAGTCCTCTTTATTTATCCTGATAAGCGAGAATTCTAAGATCTCTAGCATCATATTCCCCACTGAGTTTTTTTGCGATCAGACGAGAGTCACATTATACTTCTACATCTATGGCTCTCATGTTGATCTCCCATTGCAAACCATGAATCGTATATTCATATTCTGCCTCATTGTTAGATCCTAAAAATTCAAGACAAATTGATTCTTCAATAATTCATCCCTAGGGGTTGACAAAGATGATTCCAATTCCATTTACACACTCATTAGATGCCCCATCCATGAATAATTTTCATCCCTGTGGAAGATCATCCATAGTGACGGTCAACATCTCTAGAATTGAACTCGGTTGTATTCCTATTTTCCATAGGAGATGCAGAGAATTTGGCGACAACATTATCTAAGGCTTTCCCCTTAATGTTTATTCATGGCTCATACTTGATGTCTAATTGTGCTAGCTTCAAGGGTCACCTTTTCATCAAGTTCGACAGGTCTTCCTTTTTGACAACTTCCTTTAGTGGATAAGTCATCATCACGACTATTGTGTAGGCGTAGAACTAGTTTCGTAGTTTCCTTATAGATGTGACTAATGCTAGGACCATCTTCTCAATTGGAATATATCTTTTTTCTACCTCAAGGAGAGTGTGGATGACATAGTAGACTGAATGTTTCTCTCCGTCTTGTAATCGGACGAGTGCTCCGCTAAAATCATGATGAGAAATAGCCAAGTATAGGTAGAGAGCCTCTATAGTGGTAGGAATTGACAGTAAGAGAGGAGATCCCAAGTATCGTGAAATTCATTCCAGTGCAAGATCATATTCCTCTATTAAGATTGTTGTGCTTGCCTTATTTAGATCTTGAAATAAAGGTCTGGATTTATCCCACAATTGAGATATAAACTGGTTAAGGGTGGCTAATATCCTATTAAGGACCGAACATCTCTGATGGTGGTCGACATTATGATATCCTATAAGCCATTGATTTGGTCTGGATTCACTTCTATCACCCCTTATGTCACCAAGTAACCCAAGGACTTTCCGAATCTGACTTCGAAGACACACTTTGAGGCATTCAACTTCATATTATATTATTTGATCATCTTGAAGGTCTTTGTGAGGTCTTTGATATGGTTGGCTACCTGTTTTCTTTTTACGAGTATATCATCGATGTAGACCTCCATAGTTACCCGATTTATTTCTTTAACATCTTAGTGATGAGACGGTGATAGATCACTACAAAAAATTTCAGATCAAATGGCATTACATTGTAATAGTAAAGTCCTAAGGTTATGATAAACGAAGTCTTATCCTGATCTGGGCCGAACAACGACATCTGATGGTATTCGGGGTAGGCATTCATAAAACGCATACATTAATGTACGACCATCGAATCTATGAGCTAATCAATCTAAGGTAGTGGAAAACTATTTTTTGGACAATGTTTGTTGATATCGGTGAAATTGACGCAAACCCTCTTTTTCGTGCTTCTTTCTAACCATAATGGTATTGGAAAATCCTGTCTAGAAATTGGACTTCTCTGATGGATCTAGCATATAAGAGATTCTCGACTTCACTTTCTACGAATCTCACTTTTTTGGTGTAGATCTCCTCTACTTCTTCTTGATCGATCGATAGGTTGGATCCATGTGTAGCCAATGACAGGTGACGTATGGATCTATATCTGGAAGACCATAAGGTTATCACGTAAAGATGTTAACATTTCTTCTGAGAAAGTGAATGAGCTTATATGCTTCTTCCTGGGGAAGTTTTGATCCAGTCAGGAAGACCTTGTCTAGTTGGGATGAATCTAGAAGAATAGTGTGAGTTCCTCTATTACTCGCTCGGCAGGGGCCAATCTGGTTTACTCAAGCTCCAGTCGAATGCCCTTTGGTTGTTACCTGTGTTAGTCGTTGATATGGCTAATATAATACCTACTACCGCGGAACATTGTACAAGGCGTCGCCGCCTAGGCTCAGACAGGTCGCGACCCTATACAGATTATCCTGGCTTGTGATAGCCGTTGCTGCCCTCACGCAAGCCACAACATCTCCTATAATTGGCTGCTTCCTGGGCCCATAATGGCCGCGAGCCCATCCAGACTGGCTACTGCACGAGTCAATACATGTCACAGTCCTTACTCATATACCAAATGCTTGACAACTATCCTATAAGGATCCCTTATTTATCCACCTCATCACATATCACGTGCCTCATGCATGACCAATAACCTTTATATCTCCTATAAATAATGGTGCTCACACCATTATTAGGGGACCTAAAAGAGAATTACCTGGAAAATCCCTACCCAAATCTCTATACTACCCCTCTCTTAAGAGCTACACCACCCTGGGGGCTTACCAGGCCGCAGCCAGTACACAAACTGCATTACAGTTCACATTTGGTCTACTCGAATTCACTATACTCATGTATTCTCTTCTCCTCTCTTACTTGTACACCTCTTTAGGCCCAAACATATTGTATTATACAATGCATATAATGTAAGCATGGCAACAAAGTGGATGTAGGCTCATTTTTATAGACGAACCATTCTATATCTTGTGTTCTTTCCTTTATTACTCTCTTTACTTTATTTCTACATTTGATATGATGCTCGAGAACGACTAGTATCCGATTTATAGTACCATATTTTGGCGCCATCTGTGGGAACGAGGTATTTTTTATCTTGTTTCTTCCTACTTAGGGTTCCAAACGCCTTATTTCATCTACAGGGACCCCCTGGGTCATTATCCCTTGGGTGAGATTTTGGTTATCGAACCCTTACATTTGTATACAACCCGAATAAGGGGTTACTCTTTTTGTAATTCATTTATCGATCTTTTTTATGACCTTAGATCTTTTTTCCATACCCCGGTGATGTTACCTTACCTATATAGTGTTGAAAAACATAAAAGGCACTGGCCTCCTTAAGGTGGGTGCCTAGGGAAGAGTTTTGTTCACTTAATTCTATCTTTTACACCTATGATTTAGGGCTTATTATCAAGTTGGTGCTACTTTCACACCTAAAGGTTGTTTTTCCCTTGGTAAATTCCTAGAAGGCACATTATGTGTATATTATATGAATTGATCTCAGGTCTTGAGCCTATGTTTAGGATCACACCCTTTACTTCTATCTGAGGGATTTTGTCAGGCAGTTTTATTGGTAGATTGCTGCAGCATTCCTAAGGCAGTTGGTCTCTAGAGCTTCTATAGTTCACCTGGGAAATTTCCATTGAAATGGCCACGACAGTACTTGCATATGTACCTCAGGCCATGACCACGGCGAAATAACATTGCAGATAGCAAAAGGCTACATGCCTATTACTATGCTTAGTTTTTTCTGAATTTTTTGGCTTCTCACCATTGTCTAGTTGATCTTAGAATATATATTTTTTAAAATAATAACAAAGCAGAAGCCATGGAAGGAACATCAAAGATAAGCGCAGAGCAGAGTGAAGAAGTCGCCCAATTGTTGAGCTATATTGATCACCTGTATGACTGACAATCAGCACTCCAAGACCACGTTAAATTCTTGACGCAGAGGATCCTAACATTGGAGGTTGCGGTCTTTATCCCAACACAAGCCGCAGCATCAAAAGTTGCAGCCTTCACTTCCATAAAAAGAGCTGCGGCAGAAGCAGCGATGGTCGTTGCCAAAGTTTCAAAGAGGAAGAGCAACCAAAACCAGAGCGTAAACATTTAAAAATATGGTAATTTTGAAAAAAAATAGTGGTTTGGAGCTACCATGTGCGTGCGTGTCTATATATATATATATATATATATATATATATATATATTATGTAATATTAACTCAGTAAAGGTTACTGTTTGTGAAAATGTTATATATATATCGTGTAATATTAACTCAGTAAATGTTACTTTTTGTGAAAATGCTATATATATAAAACTATTTCATAAATATATTATCACAGTAAATGTTATTGTTTGTGACAATATCACAAATATAAAACTATTACATTTTCTGGTGTATACAATAAAGTTTAATATCTATGACATTTTTACAAACTATATATATATATATATATATATATATATATATATATATATGCTCCTATTTTTAAAGTTCTGTGCCACCCCTATTCACCCCAAATTGGCGCTCCAGATGTTCCCGATCCCATTTATCCAATCTTATTTTCAAAGGTCCGCGCCAGCGGCACCCCATGATACTCCGGTGGATCCAAAGCCCATTTATTCAAAAGTCTCTTATTTTCAAAGGTCCGCGCCAGCGGCACCACATGCCACCCTTCCCCAACCCAAATCGGAGCTCTGACGAAGGTCGTTGAAGCTCCAACAATGGTGGTAAGGATTGAATGTCGTTAGCGCGAACCTTTAAATATAAGGTATTTTTGAAAAAAGAGGGTTTGGATCCACCAGATGTATATATATATATATATATATATATATATATATATATATATATATATATATATATATATATATATATATATACTGTGTAGTATTACCACAGTAAATGCTACTGTGTGTTTGTGAAAATGTCACATATATAAAACTATTTCATATTCTAGTGCATATAGTAAAGTTTACTGTTTGTGTAAATTTTTTTCTTTGGAATTTTATAGCCCTCATGGATCTTGTTTGATAGATCTCGTCGAACAGATTTCAAAAATAGTAATTTTGCGAAAAACGGATTTGTGAATCAAAAGTTATGATCATTTAAAGATTAAAAAAAAATCCAACCACTTATGTAACTTCCTCAAGGAAGTTACGGATGGTTGGTTATAAAAGGGTAAAATTATGAAAAAATTCTCTAAAAAGTTAGAATAGGACCTATGGGATTATTTAAAAGTCAATAGGACTTATAAGTTTGTTGACCAGACAAATGGGATATAATTATCCCTTATTGTTTCAATATAAACATTCTAATTATGTATAATACACCCTAAGTTACAAAGTAATGTTTGAAAATTTTAAATTGACCCATGACATGGGATTAGTCATAGACACTAGTAAACTTGGATAAAAATAAGATTCTGCAATTGTCATAATATGTATATGTTCACAATATATATATGCATAATTTATGTATATTAGAAGCATGTATATACATAGTTTTCTGGGTAAAGTGAATAAAAATATCTCTTTAACTTATGATTTTTTAAGAATAAATTCCTTTAATCTATTTTTGAGCCAAAAACAATGTCAAATATGTGTTTTGTTACAAGACTCCCTTATGGTTTGCTCAAGACATTACTTTTATCACTAAGTGATCTTTTGGGAATATAAAAACTTCATGAGCAGGGAGAGGAAACCAGGATTAAATTTCGGAGGGTGCCAAGATTAGTAATGTGACCTTGCAATGGGTCATTGGCGATTCGAGTTTGTGTCTATGAATTAGATATAGCAGTTTATTAAGCGTATTTAGTGACTCAACCCATTGATAAAATGAGCATGTTCAACTCGTTAAAAATAAATTTAGTTAATATCATCTTGCCATAAATATCCAAGACAATCGCTTTGGCAACCAATAATAAAAATCCCACCCAAATCTACAAACAAAGTTATAAACCTAGAAATTTTGCATTTGTACAATAATTACTCAGTTCAAAAATATATATACACAAAATTAAATTGTGAAAATTTGAACCAAAATGTATTAAATATAAAAGTAAATGATATTAAGTATAAGACCCAAAAACCACTCTACTTTTATATTTGGTACGAGTGAATGAAGGATTTAATAAGAGTTTCTTCATTTCTATGGCTTAGGAGAAAAAAAATTAATATGCATTGTGAGAATCACTCACTTTAACAAACTGTATAAAGAAATACGAGAATTACATATTAAACTCATCTTAAATCATTAGACATGCCTACAAGCAAAAGGTACAGAGGGCAATCAATATTAAATATCCCACCAATTACATACAGGGAGATATCCGTATATATAAATTTACAATACTGCTCTTGTGCGGATGCTCACCGTCAGATAACACATGTTCGATCCGCACTCTTAAATTGAGAACTGATCTACACATGAGCAATACCATATAAACTTGTGCGATTTCAATAATATGAACAAACAACATGCAAATGAAATCATATGGAAAGACCTACCAAAGGAACGATCTTCATTAATGAAATAATACCCTTTTAATTTATGTCCATACTAAACAATCCTTAAAATGACCACCTTTCCATTTTCCACCACCTGCATTACCGGTACCTGGTGGAAACACCACCTCTAAATCCTCACAAAGAATTTTCATAGGAGCCTTCTTTCTCCAAATTGAACCAGTGGACCGAAAAGAAGTGCTTAAAGCTATCCCCAAATCAAAAGACACAACGCCCTTACTTCTATCATCCCTCATTTCTCCCACCAGTCGACTGCCCACCTCATCGTGGCTCAGATGCAGCATTTCAAAAGCGGATGGAAATGTTTTTCTCTCGCTCGCCCCGAGCTGAAATGCCTCCGCGAGCGATGCGTCGACCAAAACATCGTTGTAAAACAATGTTGTCGCGATGTTATCGAAAAACAACGGGAATTTACGATTATGGTTCTCAACACTTACATTTGCCAGCCATTTCACGTGAAACGACGTCGCATTTGTCACGTCAAAAACCGGGATCTCTACCGATTCGACACGGAACACGGGGATGTCCGAGCCGAAGACGAGCCACGTGACGAGGCTTGCCACTGACATCCCAACGATCAACACGATTAGCAAAACAAGCATGAGGCGCGCGAATGTGTAGCCGTGGCTGTTCTCCGGGTGCCCCGGGAGGTAGTATGCTGTTGCAGGCGGTGGTGGTGGTGGAGGCACGGGTGGTGCACCACCACCATTTTGGTACGTATGGTTGGGGAGGTTGGGATAGCCCGGGTACGCCTGGCCATATGAAGGGTACCCTACCGAATTTGGAGGGTACCCTCCAGAATGGATAGGGTAGCCGGGATTCGAAGGGTACCCATTATTTAAGGGTGGTTTTGATTCGTCTTCAACTTTTGAAGACATTGTTATCCCTCTCCCTCCCCTTTGATCTCATAGGCAATGTAAAACTTATGAAATGAGATCAAAGGGAAACGGAGGTGGGAAAAGGAACGTAAATAGGAGATGTGATTAATAAGGTATCACATTGTTTCAGATTTGGTGCGAGAAGACTGCAGCCAGGTATTATTGATTGGTATATATATAAATGCATTTTTATATGGAAAAGAGGGTAATAAAGGGAAAAAATTATATCGGGGGTCCAAATCATCGTTGTGTAAGTAGTGAACCATGTTTAACGGGTTCTAACATTTTGTTCTATTTTTTCGGGAGTCAAAAAGGCTGGAAAAGAGAACAATTTCACAAAAAAAAAATCGATATTTTGACAGTTCTTCGGGCATGTCAATAAAAAAATTAAAGCAAGGTACAGCAATACTATAGGGTTGGTTGTTCAATGTGGTATTTGTGCGTAGTGTATTCAGATTTTTAATGTAATTTGTATGTAATATTTCGTAATATATGTTTGTATGAGATTTTATAATATATATATTAATGGTGAGAGATTTAGTGTGGAAAATATGTTATTGGAATAGAGTCCAAATATCTTATTGGCTAAAAACGGCATTCGGAAGCTCCATGTACCGATATAATTCACTACAATCCAATTATTATCAAATAAATAAGAACATTAATTAGAATGAAATTGGTACAATATGTATGTGATGCGATAACAGATACCTCCATATTCATAAGGTAAGGATGTTGATAGATACATTGTTAGATATAGATAGTCGATACCATGGTTAGGTACGAATTGGTCGGTATTAGATTTATACCAATTTATTTATTTATTTACTTATAGTTTTTTTTACAACACTAACCAATACCAAACCATCCCATATTTTAGTTTTTTGGTATTTGCTAAACTTCTAGTTTTCAATCATTTTAGTCACATTTTCTTAGTTTTTTGATATTTTTAGTTTTCAAATGCAAATATTAAATTAACACATAATCTATCAACAACCAACAATTGTCTATACTACATAGAAATATCAAATAACTTAAAAGGATGGAATAAGAATACTCACATAGGTGATAAATGAAAGAGCTTATGTTGAAATCAATACAAATGAATATGAATTCTTACATGAAGTGAAAATTTAAAGGCACCCCCATTTCGTTTTTTTTTAACTCGAGAAATCATACTCTAGCCTATATATATACTATTATGAAATGATGGGGAGTGTTGCCTTCCTGATAATGAGACTCGAACCTTAGTGGCACCCAAAGTCGGGTGGGTCTCTTACCACTGGGACAACTCCACGTTCGGCATTTCTTTCACCTCATCACATTTACTCTCTTGTTATAAATCATATTTGAACAAAATAGGGGTACAATATTTGGTGGGTACATCCAAAAACTCCTTAAAACCTGAAAATACCTTCCACTTATTAGAGATTTTTTTATGGGAGAGAAAATTAACAATTGGGATGTATTTTAAGATTGAATGTTGTTATACATATGCGTCGAAATTAAATATATTATTTAATCAATATTTTAGGTGTTGTAATATAGGTAAATTGAATCTTTTAAATTTCTAAACTAAAACCACTACAATGCCTTTGGTATTTTCAGTTTCTTTCAATTAAATTTATTAAATTAGAACTAGTTATTTTTGGACAAAAATCGAACAACAATGAGTGAGTGGGAGACCCTTCAATCATCTAATAGTGTTATCCATGGAGGTCTTTATGTCATGTATGTCAAGGTCATTATATAGAGGGTCCTTCGACGAAAAATTCCTCGAAATTTTTTTAGTAAAAGTTTAGCTCAATGTAACATCCCATAATTTTAATGATTTTTATATTGGGGTGAATTAAATTAAATTAAATTAAAAAATTAATCCTAATTAAAATAAATATTAATTAGCGAGACAAGGGTTAATATTTATTTATATTAAATATTACTTAGTGAATGAGTATTAAATAAATAAGAAAGTATTATGATTGTCGTGAGTGAGAAACACGGCAGTTACGGTAAGTTTAGTGGGGAAGCGCATGTCAGTCATGTCGGGACTTAATTTTGAAAAATAAGATATAAGTGCATTTTAGAAAATTCAAATGGTCATTTCGAGTACACCAGTATGTGCAAAAGGATCGAAATAGTCAAAAAAATATACTTGACGGTTTAGTTTGGGTCCCGGGGCAATTTAGGCCAAACCGGCACCCCGGAGGGGTATTTTAGTCTTTTGAAAGTTTGGGGAAAAGAGACCTATGAGTTTGCAAGAGTTTTATCATCTGGTAGGGTGAGGGAGTTAGGGTTAGAAGTTAGAAACTCAAAGAGAGGCCACAGAAGGAGGAAGGAGAGGAGTTCCCAAGGCGTTCCCACATAATCTTCCACCACCGCCACTGGAACGTAGCTCAGGAGGAAACAAAGACAATTTCGATATCTTTTTGACAGAAATCAGACCCACCTTACTAGGCAAGTATTTATCTTCTACCTTTTGAGCATATATAACATCCATGTTAGTATAGGATGACTAATCTCATAAAAAATAAATGTTGGTTTTGAATTGGACAGTTAAATTATGATTTTGGGTAGGAATTGCATGTAGGCGGAATTCTTATATAATTAGAATTCAAAATAAGTTTATATGTGAAGAAGAACAAGAAAGAAATCTAGGTATTTTGATAACAGGATATAAAGAACATAAAATCTAGGATTTTGAGGAATTAATGAACTGATCTGTTCTTGGATGGATTGCGTATAGTTTTGATTTGTTATTTATATTAGAAATCATCTCTAGACATATATTAGATGTTTGGTTATGTTGCGTAAGAATTTCAGAAGGTTTCATGAAGGTTTGAGGTGTCAAAAATGGAGGAAAAACGAGTTAGAGAAGAAGAAGGTTCGGAGATATGGTACGGCAAACCGGTTTAGTTTTAAGGCCAAGCCATTTCGATTTACTTATTTGTAAAAAATAAAATTTGTAGATATTTTCGTTACAATCGCGTGGGCGTCGACCTCATATTTTTCTGATTTTTTTTAATTAGTTACGATTTCTTACGGAAGGGTGTCCGGGATCAAAATCTGTAGTCAGAAATTAAATCGGGGTATAAAATCAGTTATGAAGTATACGAGGACTTTGAGAATTTCAATAGACCTATAGTCGAGGCTTAGGCTTATTCATATTGATGATATAATTATACTAGAGTCCACGAGATTTAACCGATTGTGTTGCGTATCGGTTATTTATGAATTAGGTTACGGGAAGAATAAATTATTACCTAAGGATTAGTAGCAGTAGAATAGTGAGGTGTTAACTTCTGAAATTTCTTAAAGGATGAGGAGGACTCTTCGGGTAGAGAATAAAAAAATACGATGAGTAGTATAATGGTAAATTGATAATACGTAGAATATCCGGGAGTTATATATACTATGTACGAAACATAAATTATAGGTTAAGTGTATACCTATACTGATGTTATATGCATATATAGGCTGTGTGAATACCTATTGTGTGAATCCTTATGTTTAAACATACCTACACTGTCTGCTATCATGGGAGGTTTTCGTGTTGTGTACGGTCTTATACTGGTGAGCCCATTTGGGGGGATTTTAAACTTGTGCTCCAGAGCATGGAACCTAGTTTTTTCTGTCCGAGTGTATGATAGTTTCCCCTGAATGGAGGTTTAATTTTCCCTATAAGGTCAAACGCCCAAGTATAGAAGGATAAGGTGTTGCCAATGTGTGAAAATTAACCGATGGAGCGTGGATTAAATTGCCATGCAATTGGTAAGCTTTGAACTTTTAAACAAACTCACTTGAATCTTTCTCCATTGTTGGCAAATAATTGTTGAGTGTCATAAGTTGATCATATGATTTGGCTCCTCTAATGTGAGCTGGATCGTGGCCTTATTTGAGAACCTCTTATGCTTCCTTTGTGGTGATGCATAGTAAAGGCTTGTCGAAATATCCTCTTCAATAGAGCTTCTCCTCTAGTAAGTAGAACCTTAGGTCTCTTCTTCTAAGTGTTATGGCATCTGATTTTTCTACTGGAACAACTCCATCCTTGATAAAAAAAAATGAATGTAAGGTTACCTCCAGTTCGTTTGATCTTCTAGGAAGTTACAGTCACCAGGTTAAAAGAACATTTGACATTTAGCATAATCTCACTCCTCTATTGCTGCATATGCTTCATCGTATGCCAAAATTACCCCTCTCTTTGGATTCTTCTATCGAAAGTAATCTCAGTGGTCTCACAATGTTTTTTTTTGTTCCTTTAACTATTTCGAGATTATTTGAGGCTAAGGCATCTGACCAATTAACCACCAGGATTTTTTAATATAAGTTTCCTTGAAGAAGGAATAATTGTGCTAGTTAAGTGAGCTTTATCAAACCATCTCTTGTTTCCAGCTGCTTCCTAACTGCACCTCTCTAATTTGAGGTATCGTTTGTACGAAAGAGCTAGATCACAGAAGATGTAGCAGTCATATGATGGATCACCACGGTTGTTGACTCACCTTTTACGCAATCATGGCATAAGCATTAGCATGACGTTTCATCGTTCATGGATGTCTCTCTACTTTGACTTCATAAATTTGATCGATCAACCTCTGTATGATTGTTAGATAAGGTTCTAGGTTGAGGTTCTTTATTGTGTATTCACCATTCAATTGTTTGACCACCAAGTTGGAACATCCTTTGATACAAAGTGAATGAATGCCTCTTTGAAAGGCCCTAAGAAACCCTAGAATCAAAGCTTCATACTCGGCTTCGTGACTTGAATAAAAAATTCTAACTTAAAGGGCAAAAAGATATCCTCCTTTCCTTTAAATAGAATTACTTCAGATCTTCCTTTGGGTTTAGCCGATGAACCATTAAACTACATGAACCGTTACTCTAAGTTAGCCTCACAAATGTTGGGTTGCAAATCATCACTTGGTATATCTTCATGAGGTGGTTCAAATAAACCTTATGGAAAGATAATTAATAAATTTACAAAGTATTGACTTTTGATTGTGCATGTAACAACGCACTTCAAATCATATTCTGAAAGAATGAGGAACCAAGTTATTGTTCTTTTAACCAAGATAGTTCGTGCAATCAAAAACTTAATTAGATCACATATTGCAACTATGTTGATAGTGAAAGATAATATATCATGCCTAAGTTTTTTAGCCATAAAGAGTAAGGCCAAATAATGTCTCTCCACACTTGTATATCTTTACTCGAGGCCATGGATAATCCTACTTAAGTAGTAGATAGGTCTTTTTATCCATCAACATCATGTGCTAACAAATCACCGATAGACCTTGTAGTGGAGGTTAAATAAAGCAACAAAGGAACTGCTACCCTAGGTGGAATCATTATTTGAGGAGAGGTGAGCAATCTCTTAAGCTTGTGAAAAGCTTCCTAATGTGTTTCCTCCCATTTGAACTTCGTGGTCTTTCACAATAGCTCAGTCGGTGGGAGGGTTATCTCAAACAAACCTTGCACAAATCTTCTCAAGTAAGAAATATTTTCTAGGAAAATGTTCATCTCTTTATGTGTTTTTGGAAAAGGCATGTCAAGAATGGATTTTTTTTCTTTGGTCCATCTATACTCCTTGTTGATCAACCATAAAACCCAAGAATTTTCTAGTAGTTACACTAAAATCACATTTGAGCGGGTTCACCTTCATCTTGTACTTTCTACATTTATAAAAAACTCTTATCAAGTCATCTAAATAAGAATTCTCCTTCTTTGGCTTGATGACTATTTCGTCCACATAAAATTCCACGACGCCATCGAAAAGGTCGTGAAAAATAGCAAGCATTTTCCTCTGGTAAGTGTAACACCCCGTATTTATATGGATTTAATATTTAATTAATTCGAGAAAATTTTAAATTACTTGTGTGTCGTAATTTAATTAAATTAGTTATGTTAATATTTGTTTAAATATTAATCGGAGAGAAGATGATTAATATTTACGAAAATTAAATTACTAAGTGAATAGTAATAGTTTATTTACGTCATAACATTTATAAGTGACGTGGCATTTATTTATCTCAGCCGGAAGTCAGATATAGACTAAGTTGGGTGTGAGATAGGCACTTTTTATAAATTAATTCGGATGTCAATTCTAAATGCACGGTTGAGTCCGGATGGGCCGAGATAGTCAAAAAAGTGTACCCGGGGGTGGTAAATGGGTCACGGAATATTTTTGGGCATAACCGAGACCACTCGGGGATATTTGGGCCATTTTAATTAAGCCCATATGATTAAATACGGGATTTGAAGATAAAAACCTAAGTTGTGGAGTTGTGGGCAGCCATAACTCATTTGGGATAAATTTGAGAATATAAGGGACAAACAGGGAGGACTCTTGGGAGCCAAAGAGGAAGAACAAAGAAGGTGTTCTGCATCACACAACGATCTCTACACCAAAGGATAATCAGACACTACGAATTTATAAGGCAAGTGGTTAAATTGCTTCAATATAAATTAGTGATATTCAATTCATATCATAGTAGGTGTTATACAAATGATTTTTGGATTGGGTTAATACAAATTGGGTTTTGATTTGGGAAAGTTACGAATCAAGTTATTGGGACTGGTTTTGATTCGTAAGGATTTTAGCGGATAATTCTGGGTAAAAACCTTCACATAAGTTGTTAATGGAGATTCTGTTCGCATTACCCTCCAGAAAATGGCGTTTTCTAACTTTCGTTCTCTAATACGCTTTTTTCCAAAACGGCCCCAAAATGCCCCAAAACGGCATTTTAAAAATCTGGGCAGATTGAGTAAATTGACAACCTCATACTTGGGGATATTGTATTATGGACCAAGGGGTGTCCGGATATTTTGGTTGAGTGATGCCATGATAATAGATTAATTAATGGGGGATTAATTAATTAAAGCTTATAGTTGGAATAATTTACTATAGGATGACATAATAAATTGTTAAATGTTATTTAATTAGGAGCGTTCTCTTTATAATGGAATTTTGAGGAGTACGTTCTAAGATATGGGAATTCGGACCAGGTGAGCAAGTCCGGGTACATTGGTTGTATGACACCAGGGAGATATTAAATTAATTAATGAGTATATTAATTAAATTAGAGTCGGACCATAGACTCGGGGAGATATTAAGTTAATTAATGGGCATATTAATTAAATTAGAGTCGGACCATAGACTCGGGGAGATAATAAGTTAATTAATGGGTATATTAATTAAATTAGAGTCGGACCATAGACTCGGGGAGATATTAACTTACTTAATGGGTAAATTAATTAAATTAGAGTCGGACCATAGACTCGGGAATATGTTGGCTAGTGTTACAGACTTTGTACACGGTAAAGTCGGGATTAAATTTTATTTTTATATATATACGGCAGTGTGATAGTATATATAAATTGTGTGCATAAATACCGGTGGCTAGGTATTTATTTAGAATTATATGATCTAGTGCTATCGGGGGAGGTTGCGCGATGTGGGTGAATCCCCTGGCTTGAGGAGTAGGGCGAGTATATCCCCATGTTATAGCGTCCAAATAGAGGTGGGCATTGAGATGATTGTCTTCACACTCGGGGGAATATGACCGCCTCCAATACATTTATATTTCTATGTTCTGATTTGGCGGTGGCTAGGTGTCTCAGAAATTCAAGTGGGAGTGAGTAGACCTAGGAAGATAGCACTTTAGAGAATGCATCCGATGAGGTATTACTCGGAAGGAAGGTTTTAATTATATTCAACATATGTGTGATTGTGGAATATAGTTTTACGTATATAATGTAGTAAATAATGATATACGGGTAATTAAATACATGAAGAGAATTTGTATTACTTATATAACTAGTGAATGTTATATGGCTCTTAAGAGCGGTTTTATTTATATTCAACATATGAATAATTGTGGAATGTAGTTCTACGTATGTAATGGAGTAGATAATTATATACGGGTAATTAAATACATGAAGAGAATTTGTATTACTTATATAACTAGTGAATGTTATATGACTTTTAAGAAATGATTAATTAAGTTAATGTGATAAATAACTTACGAAGTAAAGATACAAATTACTCGGGTTAGAGTAGAGTTCAAGGAGTTTCATGACAACGCTAGTTAGACCGGGTAGTGTAACTAGGAGGCCGAGAAGAAAGCGTTAGGTGTGCACTTTAGAGGATGGGTGAGATGTATCTTAAGGGAGTGCGACACTAACTTAAATATGAAGCGCATTCATACATTTTAATTCACTTGCAAAATATTTTCAAAAGGACTTTGGGCTCTGACCCATACTTGCAAAATATTTTCAAAACAGTTTAGGTATCCAGCCACAGGGTTGCCAAACTTAAAGATCTATTCTAGGGATGCGTAGTTGCAACAGGTGTGGATGTTGCAGGATTTGGACATAGACGCTTCAGTCATTTCATTCCTAGAGTATGATGCAGCTTCATATTTCTTTCGGGCATGTTGCCCCAGCTATTTTCATTTCAGTCGAACTTTGTACTGGTTACTATTCTTTGTTGGATTATATTAGTGGATGTTGGTTTTCTGATGATGGTTTATTCGGCCGGTCATTTATTGATTTGTTCAGTATTGCTTTAGATTCATGATTTGTGTGAATGGTTCGTATTGATATTTTTATGGTTGTTGTTAAATAAAAAGATTAAAATTTTGACATCACTTTTGAATACTAGGTGGTCAGTAAGTTTTAAAAAGTTTTCGACAGTGGTGTTAAGAATGAACCAGATGAGATTCCTATTTTAATTTGATATAGGACTGATCGCCCGGTATTTCATTGAGCGGGGTGTCACAATAAGTTGACCTCGTATTTTTCAGACCAAAGGGCATTAGATTACACATAAAATTGCCTAAAGGAGTCCTAAAAGTTGTTTTCTCTGCATCATTTGGGTCTATCTTGATCTTATTATAACCCACATGGCCATTAATAAAGTTATACATCTCTTGTCCAGCAGTTGAATCGATCAAACTATCAATTGAAGGTAGAGGGAACTCATTTTTGGGGAAATATGTCTTAAGATCTCTAAAGTTAACACAAATGAGAATTTTTATTTTATCTTCCTTCCCCACTACCACAATGCTGAAAAGTCAAATTGGATGTTAAATTGGCTTAAAAAATCGAGTTGTCAGCTATCGTTCCATCTCAACCTTGATTTTGAGGTTCAATTCAGGATTTTACATTTTGGTTGACTGCTTGATCGGTAGTGCTAAAGGTAGGACATTCAACTTATGACAACTTGCTTCTTGATCTAACCTGGGCATCTTAGTGTAGTTCCATGCAAAAACATTTTTGAATTCCCGAATGAGCTTGATCAGCTCCAGCTTCTTTGTGTCTTCCAGGTCTTTTAAAATAAAAATTGGCCTTGGTTTATTGCTATCCTCGGCTAAATTCACCTTCCCCATCTCTTGAACTTGTGTAATGGATGCTCTTGAATGCATTCAGGCTCATCTTCAACCTCTTCCACGTACTCTTGAATGTTTGAATTATCAATGACAAGACATTGTGCTTGATTATCGATCAAAAAATGTTTATATTTTGGGTCAGCTTCTTCAGGGTCTTTAGCTGCCCGCTCAAACCTTCAAAGGCAATATATCACCTATCCATTATTGAGCACCACTTTCTTGCATTATCACACGGAATTTGATGACGCTTTCCTTTTCTTGAAGTTCCCCAGTTGTTCAATCGCTAGTATGTTAGCTCTAGGAAGTGCACTCTGTCGTTTTACCTCTTGCTCCATCCGATATATCCATGACTACATTTTATCTCTAAGTTAATGGGAAATAGAATGAACTTTTGGAATAATATTCCTTCCTAGTTCAACTTCCAAAGCCTTTTCAGAGTCTTTCTTTTGATCCCTCATAGGACCCAACATATCTTTGATAGAGGGCACTCGCACCCCTTCAATATGCCTTATGAGGAGTTTGACTCGGTGTAAAAGGCATAAGTCACTAAATGTGATTCCTATTTACAAAAGTCTTTTAGTAGATCGTATCACAATCTTTATCCCTTTGACATTGGCTTTTGCACATTGATGGTGTGGGGGCTCATTTATTTCAGCCTAAGAAGTAGAGCCCACTAGCCCAACATGCACAGTGGAATGGTTGGCCCAAGTCAATTATGTATATATTTAGACCGGTGTATTTAACATATGTTTAAATGTGTGGATATATACTCAATTAGATTAACACTAATCTCAGAGGAGATATTCAGGGACACCACGAGTTATCAACAAGCTAATTGAGTTACTTGTATAACTCAACCACTTATTTTTCACAACTATAAATTATAAACCCTGGCTTGGGGCAATGGGGTGTAACCTCGATTATTGAGAGACACCAATAAAAACATAGTAATTTCTCCATGGATGTGGATAAGTTGTCGAACCATATACATATGTTGTTGTGTGTGATTAATATCTTTCATCTCGATATTGCTTTTCAGATCATTTATTGTGATAATTTTTGAACTCGCAATTGGCGTCGTCTAAGAGAAATTATTCTTTTTCCAATGAAAGTAGTTATCAACAGAAAGACTATGATGTCTCACCGCAGCAGTAATCTCCCTCAGGTTAGCGATGTGTAGGATGATACAACCCCACCAACGGTCAGGTCGGAGATTCAAAATAACCAAATCCTAGGTTTTGCCATAAAAGGTAGCCTTCTGTAGAAAGTCAGGGACCAGCTAGTCTACCCAGATATCTAGGTTGGCCAATGCTTATGAAGCCAAGCTTCAAAAATAGGATGAGGAATCACGCCTCCAGGTGGAAGAAAATGCTCGCCTACAAAGGTGACTCAAAAGAATTGACGGGATCTCCATCGAGATACCAGGAAGCGTCGTGATAGGACTCCTAGTCCTCAGGTGAGAAAAACTCCTAGTCGAGGAAGGATTTCCAAGCACGACCAAGATAGATCTAAACAAGAAAGGTAGAAATGTTATCCATCAGAGTGTGGCTGATCATAGAAGCGCCACACATTCAATGATCGACATGATGAGAACATCATAATTTTAATTCGTAGAGAGATGGACCAGCATTCATCCCATCGAGGAGACATATCTAATAGGAAGCTATCCAGAAGAGCTATCAACACGAAGATGAAATCCTTTTTTTCAAAGGTGATTGAAGAAGAGGAACCCCCAAAGAAGTTTGTCATTCCTAGGTTCAAGATCTACGATGGAAAGACGGATCACGTAGACGCGGGAAATGACCTTATGGAGCCGTAAAGATAACTTGATGTGTCAAATTTTCCCTTCTAGCCTATATGACGTAGCACAGAAGTGGTTCGAGAAGATGCCCCACAAGTTGGTTAAGAGCTTAAAATCCTTAACATAGGTTTTTACTGCTCACTTCATAATTAGAATTTCCCACCCTAAGAGGATGGATTCACAGATCACGATGAAGAAAAAACCATAAGAGAGCCCTCGTGATTATGCCAAGAGGTATTGGGAGGTCTTTAATGAAGTGGAGGACTACTCGAACCAGGTTTTCGGTGCATCCTTCAAGATTAGTCTGCCAACCACTTCTCTGTTGCACTAATCCCTGACGAAGAAAGAAGCTAGCACCATCGACGACCTCATGGCTTGTATTGAGAAATATGGCAAGGTTGAGGATGTGGTTCACTCAAATACATGGGACAACATTCGAGCAATAGAAAGCAAAGGAGGAGGCAAGAGTGACACTCCAAATAAAAGGAACAAGAACAGAGGCAAGAACGCCTTTAAACATGGGAGTAAGATTGATCCTTAAAATGCCTTCTAGGTTATTAACACAGTCTTCAAAGAACCAATATACAAGACATTGAGTAAGATCAAGGATCAGTCGTTCATCAATTGGCCCAAGAAGATGGGTGGTGACCCGACAAAGAGCAATAATGAGCTGAGATGTGCATTCCATAAGGAGAGCGGCCACGGGACTAAGAATTCAAAAGCCCTAAAATTGCATTTAAAAGAGTTGTACCAAGTTGGGCATCTCAATGAGTACATAGAAAATAAAGGTGATAACATCGCAACCAATGGAGATGAAAAATAAGATAATTTCCTTAATGACGATATAGGACAGGATCTCGGGGTGATCGTCTGACCTAAAGTAGATCCAAGGGAGCGTTATTCGAATGGAGCTGAAGAAGGTTACCTTTGTCATGGAGGCATTCCAAATTGATCCTATAAAAAGCTAAACTAGCAAGCATCGACGACAAGAAAATGTCTACTATATCAATCACATCGTCTTCACTGAGGAAGATCTAATGGGAGTAAGGACTCCCCACCATGATGCACTGGAAATCATCCTCAAAATTGTAAATTAGGATGTTGATAAGATACTGGTAGATCAAGGAAGCTCATCAGAGGTGATGTACCTAGAGTTGCTCCACAAACTGAATCTAACCTAGCTGACTTTAAGGAGGCCAAGGTTTCATTGATCGACTACGCAGAAAAAATTACAATGACACTAGGAAAGATAGTCTTTCCAGTCAAGGCAGGTAACATATCAAAGTTGATTGAGTTTTTAGTGGTGGCATATCACACCATTCTAGGCAAAGACTGGTTCCACACTATGAGAGCCGTACGCTCCAGAGTAAGAACAAAATGGGGCTACACCCTTTAAAAAGAAATTACGGTACGGTAGACCATGGGTGGAGGAGACCAGGATCCACCCCGCTGACAGGGTCATTGAAATCCTGGAGGAAGTTAATTTTGATGATAGCTTTCTAGATAAAAAAAAGTTATCAGAACTGCACTCACCGATCATGAAAAAGAAAAGTTGATTGCCTTTTTGAGAAGCAATCTGGATGTTTTTTCTTGGAAGCCATATGATTTCCCTGGTATTGATACCGATGTAACTTTCCATCGTTTTCATATTGATAGACCATTAAGCCTATCACTCAGAAGGAACCCCGAACAGCCCCCGAGAAGGCTAAAGCGTTGGAGAATGAACTAAATAAACTTCTCGATGCAGGATCCATTAGGTAAGTTCAATTCCCCAAGTGTCTATTGTAATACCCCGTATTTTTATGCTATATTAATGTGGGGATTTATTAAATTTAATGTGAATGATTTATTTAATAAAAATCCAGAAATTAATTATGTTGTAATTATTAACGTGACGAGAGTTAGTAATTATGGGAAACTTGTTGAATATTAATAATGAGCAAAGTAATATATTATATTGATTATATTGAATGTCATGAGTGAATTAAATGACGATTTCGGAAATTTAAGTCGGAACGTGCTCGTGTCACGTCAGGACTAATTTTGTTAAATAAAAAGTGACTATTTTATAAGTTGTCCATATGGTCATTTTGAGTGCACCAACGCGTCCGGTAGGGTCGAGATAGTCAGAAAAGTGTACCCGGGGGTGTAGTTTGGGTCTCGAGGCATTTTTAGGCTTAATTAGTACCCCGGGAGGGCATTTTAGTCATTTTACATAATTGGGTAATTAAACCCACGAAATTCAGCAACCTATATCAGCCATTTAGGTTAGCTTTTAGGGTTAGAATATCTATAAATCAAGTGACGGCCATTGGAGAAGAGAGGAGAGAGCTCCAAGGCAATTCAAGGCCAAGAAGCCACCGGTTTGCACCGCCGCCACCACCACCGCGTAGATCGCGAGACGAGGAATGCAGCCATACCAAAATCAGCTGTGAATCAGAATACCAAAAATCCCAGGCAAGTGTTTTACTTGCGTATATTCGTTAATGCAATCTTCATATTGGTTTAGGATTGATTAGAGATGATAAATATGGAAGAACACCCAATTTGTGTTAGGAAAATGCATGTAGAAATGATTTATATGAAATTCTGGAACCCTTGCCATGTAGAGGAAATAAACCACGAAATTTTGATGATCATAAGAAATAAATTCTGGAGAAAGATTTGTTAGAAAACTGTTTAAGAGAATTCTAGGGTTCTTGATAATTGGAGATAATTCTAGGTTGAAAATCCATGTTTAAATGATGAATATGTACATGCCTTACGTTAGAATCATCTGGTATATTGTTATTATGTTAGTAGTAGAATTTTGGGACGATTGGAACTTGAAAATATGGATTTGGTGTAATTTTGGTGATGAAACCCGTAACTGCATTCTGCAGAATTTTTCCCAGACCTGCTTGATCGATCGATCGAGCCCAGAGCTTCGATCGATCGAAGGTTCGATCGATCGAGCCCCAAGCTTCGATCGATTGACCCCTCCTGGCAGATTCCTAATTCCCTCTTTAAATGAGTTAAATTCAAATTGTCGTGAGGTAATTCTTGGGCATTCTTGATAAAATGATTTGGGAGACATTGAGGACCAGTAGGGCATAGGAATAAATATTGGGACCTTTAATCTTCAACGAGAATGTTATTTATGGGACATTTACTTTAGGGTTGGTGAATTTATAAATCTAAAGGGTGAGGTGCGTAAGAGAGTTACGTTGGGACCTAATAAAGACACATACTGAATTTCAGATTTGTGAGGATATAGTCCACGAGTGTCAGGAAATGAGTGAGAAAACCCTTCGAGTTAAGGTTAGGAATGAAACTTTATACAAAATTCTAAAATGTGAATTTAAGGATAAATGGTACAATGATGGGTGACGAGAAGAACCTATGTTAATATAATAAAGTGGTACATTTATATGATTGTGTGTACATATATTATATACATGTGAAAAACATACCGCGCTACTTGTTATCCTTGAAATTACCGCGCTGGGACAGTCTTATCTCGATGGGACCTTTATGGGGGATATTGACTTGTACCCTAGAAGATAGATATCCTTGGTACAGGCTATCGAATTGATAGTTCAGACGGTCCTAAGAGACGCGAGTATGTGCCATCCTCTTAGAGACTTGGAATCTATGCTTCGCCTCGATATTGTTTATGTATGTGTTAATACAGTTCGAGAGTGATTCTGAACTTGTATTCCCCTTGATATGAGTGGTATGGGGTTTGGATAGTAGAAGTATGCACGCACCATAGTTTTATGTGGGGTGCTGTTATTATATATATATTATGCGAGTAGTTAATATATATATATATATATATATATATATATAAAATGGGAAATTTGAAACTGCCTACTATGATTTGATAAGTAGGACATGGTTGATGACTCGTATAGTAAATACTTGTTTTGTGAAAGTATAAAATGTCACTGGAAAACTTTATAAATTAATAAAAGTTAAAACGAGAGTTGTGCTGCTAATTGAAAGTATTCTTTCTAAACAATAATATTGTTCGGTTTTGAAACCTTATGAGTAAGTTTAAGATACGCTAATTTATTGGGAAGGTTAGTATGATAAAATTTTAAGATAACCCGTTGGGAAGGTTAGCACGATAGGTGTGCACATTAGAAGAGAGGTGAGAATTTCTCAAGAGAGTGTCGCTCTAATATGTTGTTGCATGGCCTGTATCAATTTAAATACTTGCTAAACGTATTTTAAATCAAACACACTTTCGGGCTCTGACCCGTTTATTTCTCTCTCTCTCTCTCTTGTATATATATGTATATATTTCAGGTGCCCAGCCATACGGGCGTCTTGCTTAGGATCCCTTGAAAGGAACGTGTTGCAGCTTAAGTGGGAGTTGCAGGTTATTTGCGTAGACGACTTCCCTTATTGACTCCACTTTTAGCATTCTCATTTATTGGGCATGTGTCGCCCTTTCCATTATTTCATTATTGTTGGGACATTTGTATTTCAGTTTTCCAGTATTGTTACGATGGGTCTTATTCAGTTTGTATTGGTGACTTTAGTTTTCATATGTGGACATTCGTTTGACGAACGTATTATATTATCTGGTTTATTGTGGTGTGATTCTTAATTGTAGAAATGTTGTTTTTAAATAAACAAATGTTTTTCTTTAAATAAAATTTGGAATGTATGTAAATGGTTTTGACACTAAGCTTAATTATTTAGGGTGTTAAATTGGAAAATGTATTTTTATCGACAGTGATGCTGAGAATGAACCAACTGTTTACCTTCATTTAATTTAATAAATGAGTGATCACCCGGTATTTAATTAGGCGGGGTGTCACATCTATCTAACCTAATGGTAGTAAAAAAGAGCAATGACAGTTAGAGGGTATGCATTGACTTCACATACCTTAACAAGGCTTGCCCTAAAGAAAGTTTTACATTGTCTAAAATTAATCAACTGGTCGACGCTACAATAGCCCACAAGAGGTTAAGTTTTATAGACACCTATTCAGAATACCATCAAATTTTATTGTTTGGCCCCTACCAGGATAACACATCCTCCATAACCTCGATTGGGTTGTACTGTTACAAGGTCATGTCGTTCAACTTAAAGAACGTAGGGACAACCTATCATTGATTGGTTACAAAGATGTTCAAGCAGCAGATGAGAGACACAATGGAGGTCTACATCGATGACATGTTAGTCAAGAGCAAGAATATAAAGGACCACCTCACAAACTTAGCCACAACCTTTAAAATCCTTAGGAAGTACTAGATGAAACTTAAGGCAAATAAGTGTTCAGTCGGTGTCCCCTCATGTAAATTTCTTAGCTATTTAGTCACCAAGAGAAATATTGAGTCCAATCCAGATCAGATTGATGTGATCACTAAGGTCCATCCCTCGAAGACATTACGGGATGTTTAAAAGCCTACCGGTATGCTCGCAACGCTCAACAACCCGTCCTTTTTGGAGACGATTAAATTCCATAATTGGATATAAATTGGAATTTGGGGAATTTTACTAAATAGTAATTCTTGGGATTTTCGAGGATTGAATGATTTTCGAAGGATGTTGTGATTATTTTTGGGACTATATAGGTCGAAATATTTTAATTATATGTCGTCGTGAAGAAAAGCGACACGAGGTAAGATTTTTAATTGGAAAACCCGCATTTATTTATTTTGGGTTGGAATAGTGATTTGCGGTCAAGTACCTCGGATGGGAATTTCGACTGCGCCATAATTCTCGGAATGGCCGAGATAGTCGGAAAAGAGTGTCCGATTGTCGGAAATGAGTTTCGGTTAATTTTAGAGGTAAAAGTAACTCGTAATTGGGTAAATGAGTCGTTTTTGGGTTTTTAGGGTTAAAACCCTTTTTCTCTCTATATATATAGAGGAATAGAGGAAAGAAAGAAGAGAAAAGAGAGAGAAGAGAGAGAGGAAGGAGAAAAGAGGGGAGAAAATGGAGATTCGCGCCAAACTCCGCCGGATTCGACTCGAGGTCGTCGGATTTTATCCACGAGGCAAGTGTTTACTTGCTTTATTTATCTTTTTGCATAAATATCTCATACCGTAGTTTGGTATAAACAAACCCTAATGGTTTTGGGGTGGGTTATCGTGGATAAAACGGGTTTTTGGGAGTTAAAACAATTAAACCCCAATAATATTTCAATTTTGTGGAATTAGGGTTTTAATCCAAATTAATTGGTGATTCCGGGTTCTAGGATGTTTAGAATCCGTGTTATAAGTGTATTTGTAGTTGGTTGAGGTTGTAGGACGTTGGGTGAGGCGACAAAAGCTTGGGAGAAGCTTTAATGGCGGAAATTGTCTCGGAAGAGACGATGAATAGTAAACTCATCACCTTAGGGGGCCTTTTTGGCCAGGAAAAGAATTGATTTAGCTTTCGGCCAAAACACGAAAGTTGTAGATCTTTTCGATACGGTCGCGTGGGCGCTAACCGCGTATTTTTATGATTTTTCTACAATTTGATATGATTTTTCTACGATTTGATATGATTTTTACAAGATGACAGCTCCCGGTTGAAAGTACCAACTCGGAAATCAAATCGGGAATTGGAAAAATAAAGGCTAGAAATTATTGTGTAGATGTTTGGGATGATTTTTGGTGTAGAGTAGAAACCATGAAAATGAATTTGGATTGATTTTTGGGTATTTTGGAGTTTGAGAAATCGCCCAAACTGTGACCCTCGAACAGGCCGAATCGATTCGGGTACAGGCCGAATCGATTCGCCTAAGGGGGAATTGGGTTTCTGCAATGGGCCGAATCGATTCGGGTACAGACCGAATCGATTCGCCATTTACAGACCTGTTTGCAGAATACTTTCCGAATCGATTCGGATTGGGAACCGAATCGATTCAACCACCCGAATCGATTCGCTAAAGGGGCGAATCGATTCGCTTAGGCCAGAATTTCTAGTTTTCTCCCTTTAAGAGTATGGGGAGTTGAATTACCATTTAGGATTTTTATGGGGATTCCTAAATAAGGGTTTTGAGGATAAATAAACCTTTAAGAGATGATTGAGGTAATTAGTATTGAACAAAGTAAGAAATACTTTGGATTTAGAATCATGCTAATATCAATGCATGATTATGATTCCCGGAGGGAATCTTTGGGATTATTATCATCGTTAGATGCTATAGGCCACTAAGGCCGTTTATATATATATTCTAGGAAGAATATATAGGATATGTATATATTGTGTGTTTTAGGTATATATATATATATATGATGATGGTAATGATTTTGAAAATATATAAATGAATATTTTCAAAATGGAAAGAGAAATGTTTTTCATAATTAATAAAAATATGGATTACACACCTCTCTAAATCGCTATCATATGGGAAGTTGCGTTCGTATGGTGAAGCCCCCTGGCTAATGATGCAGGGTGGATATAGTCCTAGGCCATGGGAGCGCTTATGGTTGTATATTTTCTGCGGGGGTAGGGAGATTCCGGGTGTGGTCTTGGCTACCACGCAGGCTCATGGCCGCTTCCCGATGTGTTTCAGGTTGTCTTGGAGGCCCTGGAAGATGATAGCCATTTAGGGGCGCGCACAGTGGAGAAATCCGGACGGGCGGTCTTAGAACGCGTTTATTAAAGCAGTTCATAATAATGGATTTGCTTTAATTACATTTCCTGGATATAGGAAGGGAAATGGGTTATATTTATATTGGCTTCGGTAACACTTCCCGGATGGAAGAAGGGATGTGGAAGCATATGTTATGATCAAAGCATTTTTATGATAATGAAAATGTCTTTGAATACATTTCCTGAGTATAAAAAGGGAAATGGGATATTTTGATAAGGAAAAGCATTTTATGTTAATAAAACTGGCTTTTAAAAGGTATATGATTTATTAAAGCAATTCATGATAATGAATTGGCTTTTATAAATACATTTCCTGGATATGAGAAGGGAAATGGAAGTTTTGAAATAAAAAGGATAAGTATTTATAAATACTTTATGTATCTAGTAATCCTCAGTCCGGGAGATATTTATATTATCCGGAAGTATATTGTAGATGTATGTATATGTATAAACTGGGTGCCGAGAGTCTAATGAATCCCGACGATCGACCGTGTCGCATAGTAGTGTATCGGGGGGGTTCTTTGTTTGGATTTCGCTTTGCGAGACACCCCACGCACGAATATGGCACAGTGTTGAGACTGGGGAGAAGTTTAATCCTTAGTGCTCTTATATTATTAAATGTTATGGTATATATATTATATATCTTTCTGTACTAAGGGACTGGCGGATCTCAAAGATCGGCCTTGCTGCATAGTAGTGTATCGGGGGGGTTCCTTGTTTGGATTTCGCTTCGCGAGACACCCCACGCACGAACATGGCATAGCGTCGAGATTAAAGTGAAGTTTAGCCCTTAGTACATCTGTTTGACTATCTAGGGTAGATAGTGGTTGGGTGATAGACTAGTTTAGCAGGGTAGCTTGACTAGAATGTTCTAGATAGATGCGCTAGGAGTGCACTATTAGCGGAGAGGTGAGGAGTATCTCATGGGAGTGCGATACCAAACTTAAATATGAGATAAAACTATTTTCCTAAAAATAAGGCATTTATGCACTTGCAAAATATTTTTAACATTCGGGGCTCTGACCCGTTTGTCTACTTTTCCTTTCTTGTTATATTACATATATATATAGGTGTCCAGACACAGGGACGCCTGGATGGAAATTCTTTCGAGTCAGACGTCTGCTGCGGCAGCTGTGGATGCTTACAGGTTATCGGTAGACGTTTCCTTCCTTGTACTCTAGATAGGAGATATTGTATAAACATTCGAGCCAATGGCTCGATTGCATTTATTTATTCTTTCAGTACAGCATTCGATATGGTTGTATATTTGGACCGAGTGTTCGGTTATTTTAGTTCCTTTCTTTTTCATTTCAGTTCATTACGCATTTAATTGTGGATGTTGTAATTTATTCGTTAAAAAGAGTAGTTTAGTAAAAGTTTTTAACAGCCACCTAATAGGATATTAGTAATTAAATGGATTTTCGACAGTGATGCTGAGGATGATCCATATGTGACTCCTGTTTTAATTTAATATTGGAGTGATCGCCCGGTATCTTATTAGGCGGGTTGTTACAGCCTCATCTTTAAGTCCTCGGAGCGTTGCCGACCAATTTTTTAGCTTCTAAAGAAAGACAAAGGCCTCATGTGGAACGATGACTACTCAAGAGCTTTGGAGGATATCAAGTCCTACGTCAGCAAACTTCCCCTATTGGTGATTCCCGACGATGGAGATCATCTCTATCTCTATCTCGCAACATCAGATCACGCTATTAGCTCCTCTCTAGTATGTGAGAAGGAAGGAAGATAGTATCTTGTTTATTACGCCAATAAGACACTTCTGGATATAGAGCAATGCTACTTACTCTTGGAAAAGCTAGCCTATGCATTATTGGTTGCCTCAAGGAAGTTGAAACACTACTTCGAAGCTCACTCAATAACAGTGATCACTTTATATCCCTTTAAAGTTGTTCTTCAAAAAACCGACCTCTCCAGATAACTCTCAAAGTGGTCGATCGAGCTCGAGAGGTTAGATATCCACTTTCATCCAAGAACAGCAATTAAGGGACAAATCCTGGTTGATTTTAGCGCGAAGATCCAAGGGGACTACCCTAGAGACCGGTAGAAAACAAAGGAGTTAACAAATGAAGAAGCAAAGTCTAGGGACTGGACCCTATGCGTTGATGGAGCCTCCAATTCTAAGGAGGCAGGAGTAAGAATCATCCATGTCACATTAGAATAAAGTTATCATTGAATAAGGAATCAGGTCAGGATTTGAAGCCTATAACAACGAAGATGAATATGAAGCACTGATCGTTGGCTTACGCAAAGCCCAACTTCTAGGGTAAAAGCACCTCAACATGTTTGTCAATTATAAATTGGTCTCAAAGAAAGTAAATGGATATTTTAACACAACAGACAAGATGATGGCAGCCTACATCGCTATAGTAAAAGATCTTATGGTAGGATTTGAAAATGTCGATATTCAACAATCCCCCTGGGGTAGAATAGTCACGTTGATGCCTTAGCATCCCTAAGATCAAAAGTGAACTTTAATATTAGAAAAACTATTTAGATAAAGTTTCTCACCCAGCCAAGCATTGACGAGACGATAGTCATCGAGTAGGTCCTCCTCACAGAAAGGGCCCTTAGTTGGATGGACCCCATCATTGACTATTTACGGAGTGACACGCTATCGAATGATAGAAGATTAGATCATCAAGTGTGGGTAAGAGCAGCCTAATTTTACCTTGCCTCTAGGTAAATCTCTACTAAAGATCATTCACTGACCCTTACCTCCAGTGCGTTCACCCACGGGACATCGAGCAAGTTCTCAGCGACCTTCATGATGGAATTTATGGGAGTCATGTAGGAGGGAGGTCATTGGCTTTTCGAGCAATCAAGGAAAGCTATTGGTGGCCTCACATGCAAAAGGATGCAAGTACTTATGTTCGCAGATGTGAAAAGTGCCAGAAATTATCCTATGGTTCACCAGCCAGCCAACGACCTGAAATCTTTGATAAGTCCTTAGCCATTCGCGTAATGGGGACTCGATATTATGGTACCACTACCTATCGCACCTAGAAATCACAAGTATCTATTGGTTATTACATACTACTTCACTAAGTGGGTAGAGGTAGAATCATTGGCAAACATTCGTGATGTCAACATGACTAGGTTTATCTGGAAGAGCATCTAACACGCTTTGGGGTACCAAGAACTATCATCACTGGCAACGACATGCGATTTGAAAGAAGCTTCTTTTAAGTCTTTTATGATGAGCATGGCATCAAGCATCATTTCAATTCTGTAGCACATACCCAAAGAAATGGTAAGGCAGAAGCTTTCAATAAAATAATGCTCGACGGCCTAAAGAAGAGGCTGGAAAGGGCAAAGGGTGCCTAAGTGGACGAGCTTCCCTATATCATATGGGACTACTGTACTACTACAAGGAGACCAACTAGGGAAACACCCTTCGCACTCACCTATGGAATTGAAGTTATTATCCCTCTTGAAGCTGGTCTCCATACCATAAGATCCAACCTGGTCGACCAAGGGCTAAACGATGATGTATTGCGCACTGAACTTGACTTAATAGACTAGCGAAGAGAACAGGCCATGATTAATTTGGCTTCATATCAATAGCAGATGGCCAAACAGTATAATAAGAAAGTTGATCCGAGGAAATTCCAGGTGGGGGATTATTTCCTAAGGAAAGCCCTTGACAGTGTCGTAAAATCGTCAAATGGGAAGCAGGGACCAAACTAGGAAGGACCTTTTAAGGTAATCGGGAACGACCTCCAAGGACCATATCGCTTGGAAATACTGAAGGGCAGGGAGATACCGAGAGCATGGAATACAACCAATCTCAAGAAGATTTACTTTTAATCTTCTTTATCTTTTATCAGCATATTTAGTTTATGTAAATTTTCATTTCAATCTTATGTTTCTTGCAAGTTATTATTCAATGAATAAAGTCCCATTGGATCTCACATTTCGTTTTTATATATTGGCTACTTCAAACTTTTTTATGTATCTGAACATTATGCACCATTTCCAATTAATAGCACTCCGATAAAGGGAAATTAACTTCGATTATAATAAGTTGTTCATCTTATCTTATCTAAGTAACTTCCTTGCGCATGACAAAAATCATGTGGATTACAATAAGTTATTCAACTTATTTCAATCGAGGAATTTCATTACGTCGAGCAGGGTTCACGGTAATTACAATAAATTAATATAATTTATTATAATTGCTACAACCCTCACGTCTTTGTCATAAATAAACACAATAGTCCTCATAAGTTTCCCCGGCAACATCAAAATCCCTACAGGGGATCCTTGGGAAAAAAAGCCAACCTGGGTTGGTCGTCAGCTATATCGGTCAGTAAAAACCTGATCGGGCGGATGGCCCATTAGATAAATACATTCTCGCCATCATCTCACCTAGTCCTAAGAGGGTGTGACTACACGACCTAAAAGGTAAGGCAGATGGAATGATACTGCTAAGGCATATTGGACTGGGAGAATGTTCGAATACAAATCATCAAACTTATTTAGTCTGCAAGGGACCAAAATTATTAACACTTGTTCTTGATTCATCTAGTCGGTTAAGAGCCCAAAATAATTAATTTTAAATATTAACTCGTTTGATCGGCAAGAAGCCAAAAATGATCAACAATATTACATGGTCAGTAAAATTCCTAAGTGGTTGGTAAATGTCAACTCTTCCTAATCAGTAGTCAAAATACAAAGGCAGTTATTAACTCATATTTATTCAGAACATGCTCAAAATATGGAACAAGTTGATAACTAAACTTTATACATATTAATAAATACTGGAGAGTACAATTACAAGAATACAAGATACACCAAAGACCATATAAGGACCTAGACCAACTATGGATAGCGAGCAAGATAATCAGCTACGTGTGCTCTTTCGTCACCATCTGGATTAAGAGATAACACCCCCTCGTTGTTTCAAGATATTGGTTTAGAATATGGGTAGTAATGGCATCAATTGGGATCCATTTATCATCCTTTTAGAAAGGAGGCTGGAGATTAACAGGGAAATTTAGTTGGTATTTATACCATAGATCTGATTCCTTCAAGGTCTTGACCTCCCTGAGGGTAGTCAACCACCCACGCTTAAACACAACCACTTCAGCTTCCTTCAGCCTTATTGGTGCATCAATACAGCCTTCATCATAGCACACTGCCCATGTTTCTTGATGGCCCATTATAAACTGGTGCCTCAACCTTGTGGCGTCCCTTTGGAGACCAGTTGCAATGACATATCCTCTTTAGATGTCCTTCTTCAGCTCGGTGACCTCCTTTTTCAAGGCATTATTTTTTTCCTAAATTAGCTTGCCTACTTGGACCACATCCTTGATCTCCAAAACTTGGTCCCTCAAACCATTTATCTCCTCTTGTACTGAGGAGCCAATTTCCTCCTTGACTTAGAGTTCATACTTCAGTTTGGCTACCAGCTCGAACTGATCCTTGTATTGTTCAGTCCTCGCTTTTAGCTTCTTACAGAGCTTCACAAATGCCTAAACCCAAAATCCTCCCCAAGTTTGAGGTAAGAGGGATGTAGTCCTCTAAAAAAATAGGCTATAAATAGCACAACAAATAAGAAATGTAAACGAATATCAGCATAATTAAAGGAGAAAGAAACATCGATAAAAGTAAAAGTTTCTTTCAGAAATCAATAAGGGGAGGCCAAAGGCCAGTAAAACCAAAGAAAGGAAATTACAAGGCACGAACTAAAGAAAAAGGAAAAGTACTAAAACTAAGGAACTTTACCCCCTTCACCTGCTCGGAGCTTTCTGGAACCTTTCCTTTCTCGACAGCCCTCCTTTTTTAGTCGGCAGTCATTCTGACCATAGTAGAATCATTCTCAACATGGTCGACAAGCTGACCAACTGGAGGCTCTTCAGCAAGTGGGTTGGGTCTAGGAGAATGGAGCTAGAATGGGTTAAATTTTGGAGGGGCTCTCACTTCTCCCAGAGCTAGATCCCATCGTTTTTTGAAGGATACCTTCTTCACATAAGCGTTCTGAAGCTCAGCATCATATTAGGATGCATACCATCCTTCCCTATAACTTCAATCCTTCATGCACGATATCTCCTCCTTTAACTTTTGAACCTTACCGACCAGGCCTAAATTTTTTTGAATGAGCGTCTCCTTCTCTACGACCACCAAGTTCTTGGCTGCCTGAAGATCAGCATAAGCCTTTGCCAAACTCTCCTTTTCCCTCTCAAGTTCAGCGCGAGAATTAGCTAAGTCCTTTTCGGACTTCTTCAGGGCATTTTTCAACTCCTGGTTAATCTTGGACTGGTCGGCATGACCATACAGAAAGGTAATAAAGTCATACAAAAACTTTGCAAAGCAAAAAAAAGAAAGATTAGTGTGCAGAAGACAAACACAGAGAAAAGATAAGGAAAAGGAGAGATGAAAATTACCAGAGAAAGTCCTTGGGCAAACTTGAGCACCAGAGCTGAACCCATTCGTGTAGAGTGATTTTGATCGGCCATGAGCACGGCCCCTTTCAGGAAATAAGGATCCATAATGGGAGTATTGGCTACACTAGACCCCTCAGCAGCCATAGTAAAATAAGGCTCAGCAAAAGCCTTCAGAGACATGCTCTTTTTAGCCTCCTCTTTCTTTATCTCTTCTCCTTTCTTCTTTTCTCTCTCTTCTCCTCTTCTCTTTTTCTCTCTTCTTCTTCTCATTCCCCTTTCCTTCCCCTTGGCCCGCAAGTTGTATCCACTAACCTTAAGGGAATCCCCCTCTCTTCTAGGCCTGTAAACGGATCGGATTCGGACTGGATCAGGAAAATCCATATTCGTTTATGTTGAAGGAATTCGAATTCGATCCGTTTATTAATCGGATCGGATCAGGCAAATTCAAATCCATATCCATTTATGTTAAATGGATTCGGATTCGGATTCGGATCCGATCTGATTATCCGATTATCCATTTATGTTAAACTTGATTTGCAACATTTTTATTTTCAACTCTCATTTTGTAAATTTTTATTTTGCAAATGTTCTAAAAATATATATAATAAAATAAAGAACTATTATAATATATATTTAAAATATTATTAAATACAATATATATTAATTAAAAATATACTATATATTATTTATATATATATATATTAAAAATATTAATCGGATCGGATTATTAACGGATCGGAGTATATGAATCCAAATCCGCTCCATTTAGTAAACGAGTAATCGGGTAATCACGTAATCGAATAATCGAATTTTAGGCATGATCAATATCCGCTTAAATGGATCGAATTCAGATTCAAATTTGGATAAAATTTGATCCATTGACAGGTCTACTCTCTTCTCTTCAGAAATATCATCCAATCAGACAGTACAGCTTGATCGTCATCATCTATATTCATTACTCTCCTCTTCATATAGGTGGCTTCTCTTCTTCTTTCTCCTCTTCTTCTTCTTCTTCTTTTTCTTTTTTCTCTTCGTCTTCCTCTTCCTTTTCATTAACTGGTTCAGAGGGACCTTCTTCAGGAAGCTCCAAGACAGGGACTTTATCAACACGTCGAGTAATGAAACTATTAGTAGTATTTTTGTACTCGAATAAATAAGTTGCATCACGAGGATGCTCGTCATCAAAAAGTCTATCTCAGACCCTCCAAGCTTTGAGTAAATCAGAAACTCTCAGCTTGCGGAGGGCAGGTTCTTAATTTTTGTCGTAAGATGCAAAAATAGAGGAATAATAATATATATATATATATATATATATATATATATATATATATATATATATATATATATATATATATATATATATATATATATATATATATATATATATATCAGAAGACAAGAAACAGAAGTACCAAGCAAACAAGTAGAAGAAAAAGAAATAGCAAGTAAACAAAAGTAAAGAGAAAGCAACATATTTGATCCTCCCCCCAGTCAGAGATCCAGGGACCTCGGTACCTCTCGCCTTTAGGTAGGAGAGGATGTTTCCAACTTCTAGCATTGAAACCTTGCTCCCAATAGCCTTTATGGGAGTCAGGAAGGTTTACAACTAAGACCTAGCAGTTTTCTTAGTCTTTCACTACACCAAATCTGCCCATTTGTCAAGGTCATTGACCTTGACAAATCCAACTTGTCAAGGTCAATGACCATGACATTTCGAGGCGAGACAACTTTTTTTGTCACGGTCGTGTCACGGTCATTAACCTTGACACAAAACTCGCGTTTTGTGTCACGGTCATGTCAAGGTCAATGATCGTGACACGTTTGTCACGGTTATAAACCGTGACAAAGCCGTGACCCCTCTTACCCATAATTGTCACGATCATTGACCGTGACACATCCATGACAATTTTGTCACGGGCGTGTCACAGACAATGACCGTGACAATTCTGGGCAGAATTTAAAAAAAATCTGTTGGGCAGTATGGCCACTACCACTGCCCAGCAGTATATTTGTACCTGTTATATCAACGTTGTACCTGTTCCAAACATCATATATCCAACACAAACTAAAGATAATGCAAATATATATTCATGACGATATAATCCAAATATTCAAAGTAAAAATAATATACATGACGATATAATCCACATATAATTCAAATGGACAAACTTAAAAATAATGTTACTACATGTCTTGGATAAAACTGAGGAGGTGAGTAGGCCACATGACATACAAATTGACGCACCCACTAATATACGTCGTGCCGCATTGTTCGCGCAACCACAATAGGGAGTTCTCCTTCCCGGGTATGACATGCGTGACGAGCACCCTGGACTCCATCTCTTGAAGCACACATCCATGGACTATTCCACCCTCGACGATATTCGGGTCCCTCAACCCCCACCCTATCCGCTGGCCATCAAATACGTCCAATATGAACACGCTCGGCCAACCAATTGTCGACAATGGTCTGTTGGAGGGCGTCAAATAGGGAAGTGGATCGTCGAAGTACGAACGTGTCGGTGATGAAGCAGCGAGGTCCACATCCTCGTCATCCTGCGCCTCGTCCTCCCGCACCTCCTCCTCCACCGCCTTCTCCTTCTCCTTCCCTTTCCCTTTCCCTTTACGGTCTCCACCCAACGTACGCTTCATGAATGCGTACATATCTTGGACCGTCGCCTCCAAACGGGACAGCTTCGCGTCGTGTGAATCCACTGTTCGAGCCAACCCGGTGTCGCTCGTCTCCAATCCGATGATCCTAGATTTGGCCACCCGCGAGCTCACTCCCCTTGTCCTCCCCTTTCCCTCCCCTTGCGATCAGAGCCAAGCACTTGGCTGAGTGCGTCTGTGGACAAAGATGCCTTGTCGGCATCAGACTGCGACTCATGCACTTCCTTAAGCTTTGCATGAAACGACAAAAAGCACATGATTAGTAAAATAAGTAAACTAAAAAATTATAACGTAATTAACAATAATTAAACTGTCGGATTACTTACAATCGTGGTCGCGACGCTCGGGGACACCTCCTTGTCCTTCCCCTTCTTCGTCCGAAGATCCACATAAGTATCGAGCCTATGTGGCCTACCCCCTGGCCCACTCCCTACCCCCTAAAATAAAATAAAGTAAAGTAAAATTAGTATCGGCCCTGCAAAGTAAAACAATATCCAATAATATATTTCTATAGTTATAGATAAATTAAATCTTACCTGCATCCTATGCTCCACCTCATCGTAAGAGATCCGGCCGGAGTAGTGAAGGTCCGTCTTTTTAGCCCGATTTTCCGTCCCCGATTGGCGAGATGCCAATTGTCGATCCTCGATCTCATTGTCAATGAACTTTTGCCATTGTGCCAATGAGATCGGCTCCTTGGGCAGGACGCATCCGCGCCATTGTAAAATGGACTCTCGTATTTTTCCAAAGTACCGTGTCCGCATATTTTTCTTCCACGTCTTGTGTTGCTCCCTCAACTGCTCCAAAACGGAATCGCGTAGCTTTGGATCCAAGTTGAATTGTTCCTGTCCAGCAAATACAATGTTAGTTGCGAATAAATATAAATATAAATATACATATAAATATGAAATTGAAATTGAAATTGAAATTGAAATATTCATATAAATATTACCTGTAGTGCCGCCCAAACAGCTAACTTGAGCTCATATGACACCTCCTTCCAACTCATAAACCCCGGGCCGATGACCGTCTTTAGCAGCTCGAGGGATCTCGCTAATAGCTCCGACTTGTTCTCGACGGTAATCCCAAATTTTTCATATTTGGGGAGCCTAGGGGCAGAGGAGCCCTCGTCGCCTCCGCTACCACCGAACCCAGACGACATCATCATAAACAGCATCATCATCTTCGCCTTAACATCTGAAGGAGACATTTTTGCTGTAAAAAAAATGTTATTAGTACAGATAAAAAAAAATGTTAATAGTACAATTATCTAGGGTTAAAAAATTATCTAGGGTTTTACCTAATTGAATTAATTTCATGAATAAAATTATTATCAATTTAAATGAAAATATCAATTATTATCCAATATTTTTGAATGAAAATTTCAATTATTATCCAATATTTATATTTTTCTTTTTCTAGCTAATAATTTTCAACGTAAGAGCACAGTACATAACATATGTGTAAGTTCCGTCAATACCATTTCGTTTCAATTTTGCAATATTATGTTTTTTCCAAATATATTAAAAGTTATTAAATGGGTGCCCCACCCCCACCCCCTACCCCCCTCCCCTCGCCACACACACACGCACACCTACGCGCACACACACACACACACACACACACCACCCCCACCCTCTCCCCCCACCACGACCGTGACAACTACATATATTGTTTATCAATAAAATTATGACATGAGATAATTATAATTGGAGCATAAATTTCATTATCATAAAGGGATAAATCCAACCAAGTACAGAGATTCTACAAATTAAAGTGAGAATTAAATTTAAGACTTTCTAACAACATGCATGTATATGGATTCCAACTAATGATATTCCTAAAAACATACAATTGGCAACATTTTGTGAATTTACTAAACTTTATATAATATTATCAAATTCTGTTAAAAAACTATCTAGGGTTTTACCTAATTGAATTAATTTCATAAATAAAATTATTATCAATTTAAATGAAAATATCAATTATTATCCAATATTTTTTAATGAAATATTTATTTTGAATGAAAATTTCAATTATTATCCAATTATTATCCAACTATTATCAATTATTTATTTTGAATGTATATAATATCCAAAAATATAAATGTAAATAATATTCAAAACCCCACCCACACCCACACCCACCCACCCCGCCTCTACCGATGTTTATTATCCAATTATTATCCAACTATTATCAATTATTTATAAAATTGATATCTACTTTTAGTGTTGTGTATATATATTAGTTGATGCCATTATATTTTTAGCCTAATTGGATTCTAAGGTTATCCAACTATTATCAATCTTAGGAGATGGGGGTAAAGTAAAAAAAAATTAAAAAAATCATCTACAAATAATTTTACCAAAAAAAATCCACAAGTAAATGAAATGATTATTCAAAAATTCAACAATTAAAAATGCACTTATTTTTCCAATTCGCATTTTGCCCACTTCATGGTTGAAATTATTTGTAAATAACCTCCGCACTATGGAGATCATTTTTATAGCCCGTGTCGATATTTTATTAGCCCGTGCTGATATTCTACAGGGATCACACAGAAATTTGAAAACAAGGAGGTAATAGTAGAGTTAAAGAAAATACAGGGATTTTTATTAAACTGACCAAGCATTAGGCACATAGCCATTTGATTACTGTAACCAGTAAAAATATCAAATTTATGTAATATGAGATGTTATACAAAAGAAATCTAATTAACAATACTAGAATTAAATTATTTTCCGCGTCCGCAAAATGTTGTCCATTTCAATTAAGAAAGATCCATTACCACACATATACGAAGGAAAGAATAAGTTAATATGGCGCTACTCGGTATCGTCGCTTTCAAGAGCTGAAAATCTGCGGAAACGGGCCAAGAATCTATAGTCATCATACGATTCCCTACTGTTTGGAACTATTGATCTCTTCCTCCGTTCATGAAATCCTTCCCCGGAAATTAAATCATAAAGGGTTCCCATGCTGTTTCTCTGCCCTACGCGGCTATTTTCAAGTGAAGCCCTGCAAATTGGCACACGCACGAGGGGGGGGACTAATAAAATATAAGGCGAACGAATATATGATATACACAAATTATTCCTATAAACATAAACATCATTGAAATTATACCTTCAAAATTGTAAGAAGTGATAATTTGGGGTTATTTTGACTTCCCTCATTTATAAGTTCATAATAGTGTCCCTAAAAGCTTTCACTTCTTGACTTTCACCCCAAAAAATGACTTGTGTGATATTTGCCATATTTTTGCAGCACATTATGAGATAAAAAATCGCAACAGTTATTTGGGGGTTGTTTAAAGGCCAAGTGAGATTTTATTAGGGCCATAGTAGTTGAGCACAAAAATAAATGGGGTCAAAATCCAAATTACAAGAATTATTTTCAAAGTTACGTTCAGCTCACTTTAGAAAAGCACAACAAGGTGTCAAGGATATACTCATACACAAGAGTGATGTGTAAAATAATGCTTTTTATTATTACACCTTGAACTCTCTGTTTTAAAGTAAGGAGATTAACAGGATAATAATCAATTAAAAAAATTAACAAGGTGGGCAAAAATCAGACTAATGATATTCCTACATTTTGTTACCTACAGTATTCTTCAAGACATTAGAGCCCACCTTAGCTTCTAACTCTTAATTAGATCCGCAACTGAAGATATCAGCCCAGCCCGTGACCAATTTAGAGACATACACAGATTTTACTAGCTAGCAGGATGAAAAATCTCATATGAAAGTTTTTCCTAGCAACTGTTTAACTAGTCCCCCTCCATTCTAAATTAAAAGTCGAGTTTTGGGGGGGCCTAATGTCAAAACATTCCGTCTACAACACGTTTTTACCACCTCCAAAATAATTTTCCAAATGGATCCACAAATTGGAACGGCTTTTGGAAAACCCTACGCATTCAGCTTCAAGTGTCTCGAGTGAGGCCCACTTGTAGGAGTGTAAGACTTTTCAAATTAATCCAAATTTGTGGATCAAAAAGGCAAAGCTTTTGGACTTTCAAGATACTGGAGTATAGTTTCCCTTATATGGGTTAAAAAAAGGGCACCCACCATTTGTCTACCCCAGAAGTACAACAGTGGACCACACCAGAAAAATAGAAGAAAAACAAAAGGCGGAAAATGGAGGGGGTTACAGTTACCACTCACTGTATGCAGATTTAATCGCAGAGATTGAAATATATGTAACTGAGGGGCATAGCTACTCCATATCCTGGCTCCTCAAGATTCTGAATATATGGTATATGGTGGACCCTTAGGGTCCGTTTGGCAACCCAATTCCAAGCCATGGAATTGGAAATGGAATTGAAAGGCCAATTTTAATTCCACAGAATTGAAATTGGCCTTCCAAGTCCAATTCCAAGCCTTGGAATTGGGTTGCCAAACGGGTCCTTAGTGTATTTCTTCTCTCTTTTAATATTGTCATCTTATCTTTATTTAATCACTGAGAGCGAAAGAGTATTACTTCTCTTTTTTAATATTGTCATCTTATCTTTATTTTTATCTAGTTATCAGTTAGCCTAGCATTTAGTATTTCTTCCCCTTATCTAAGGCTGCTTAGAGAATACCTTAAATAAAACTAATCAAATGAAGTTTTTTGGGCTTTTTTACTCAAGTACCTCCATACTTGGCGCTTTCAAACTTTAGCGTTCTTTAGAAAAAAAGATCTATAAAATAAGAAAATAAAAAAACAAATTAAAACCCAAAAAAAAAAAAACTCTAAAAACAAACTAACAAAAACCCCATCCCACAGGCATCCACCACATCTTCACTTGGCCTATCCTAAAGTTTGCTCTGAGGAACCTGAGGGCGTTGGAGTTATCACCCTGCGCTTCCCACTAAGTTTCTTCCTCAATAGTCTTTTTGCGTTGAGGAGGTGCACCAGTGGAAGATACCAGCACCATTTGCTCAAAAGGAGCAACCTTCTTCCGAGGAACCTGAGAAACAACAAAGTCATCAGCTGGATGGTGTCTTTCCAAACCAGCTCTCTCAAATATCTAAAAACATTCGTTTATATATGTAGCTGCCTGAGCCTGTAAACCTGATTTCCACTTGCGGATTGTAAATTGTGGTTTGTGAATTTGATTCAAAGTGCTAAACTTCACCTAATCTATTAACCAATCCCGCCCGTAGTTGATGATTTTGGCAAATCCGATTCCTCATAGAATTGCATATATTCAGAGGGGTTGTGTATATATGTATAATTTCAGATTATGATATCATATATTCTGAATTTCTGATCATCAAACAAAATTGACTATGGGTTAATTTGAGATCTGAGGAAGGGGTTGTATGCCCAGATTTGAGGAAACCCGATTCAAACTCTCTGTTTCAAATCACCCATCATAGTTTGTCCGTTAAATATTTTCGGTGATGCCGCTGGCGATGCGTAGGATTTTCTAGCGTAGAGAGAGGAGTGAGATCAAAAGAGTGATTTCGGGGGGGGGGGGTATATTTTTGTCTCTTGATTTTTTTTTGTTCCCTTCAATTCATTTTCATTGCTATTTTTGTTTTTCCTGATTTTCTTCTATAAAGGTCGCGTGAACATGCACAACCACCACCACCAAACCACCCCTCCCCGGCACACACAAAATGGAGCATATTCGGGGGGGGGGGAAGTTGTTCAGAACCCAAGGACTCGGTTGGGCGCCCTACAGTAAATAGTGAATAATCATTAATAAAAAAAGTCTTTTTTCCATTAACTGAGTTTTTGCTGGAGTTTTGTGGTGTGTTTATTCTACATCAAATTGGTATCATGGTACGCTATTGGATATCGTTTTCTAGTATGTTTGTGCGTGCAGCAATTATGAGCATCATGCAATCAATCAGGTGCCAGGAGGCTAGAGCGAACAAAGAACTGAAATTCCCATTTACGCCATCTCAAAGTCAGTGGCACAAAGGGAACCATCTTCTATGATCCAGTATTTAATACATGAGCTACCATTTCTTCACATTTCACATCGAGTTTCCTATCTTCTCGATTGGGGTTAGAGATAGATTGTACCTTCCCTCCACTTTTGCGGATTCGCCAGTAGGCGGTGGCGTATGCCTAGATAGGTTCTGTAGAACTTGTGCAATAGTCGCAAGAGAGTATTAACTCGAGTATGATCTGATCATTATGGATATGAACGGCTTTGACATCATTCTAGGCATGGACATTGTCTTGTTTCAGCGCAACAATCGTGTCCCGGTATAGCTAGTCTGTTTTCCTGACGGCTTTCAGTATCACTTCAATAGCGAACAAGCTGTTTATTTTGTAGAATAGTAAATACTTGGGGTGTTAGATTCTAAATACTGGTTAGGCATTGTGCACAATCTAATGATAAACACCTGAGATGAGAGGCTAAGTCAAAACACAAGGCGATACTAGGCAGAGAGACCAAGGCAGATTTGGCAGAGAGTAGAACAATTAGTATGTGATTAAAGTCGCAAGGGAATTTCTTTCACGAGTCCAATGAGACTAAAGTCACAAGGGAGTATGATGCGAAAACCTCTGGACGAAGTCCCTTGAAAAGTTGCAATATCCGCCTCCATATGTGGAGAGATGCAAATTTAAGGTGTTTAACCAACTTTGGCCTCCGGCACATACATCTGTTGAGATATCTAGCGACTTATGGCCCAACTACATTTTCACCCTAATGTGGATATTCTAATATAGTAGAGCAGGGTTTCACATTTACTCTATTGTGTGTTCGGAAACTAGATTCGTTAAACAATAGCCTCATAGTTTAAGTACACTTCCGATCACCGAAAAAATAAATAAATAAAAAACAACGCACCAGGGTCACCTCTATGATGTGCCAAGTGTCATGCTCCTGACGGAACATACAAACAATTTTAATTTTTTTCCATTGGCACGTCATCCACAACAGAGGAAACAGAGTTACTACTAAGTTATAGGGCCACCCCCTTTGTTTTCCAAAGACAATTTCCACCTCCTTTCTACTTCATTTCATGAACCAGAAAGTCCGAACTCTAATTCCTAAAACTCCAAAAAAATGAAACCAAAATTAGTATTAAAACCGCCTATATATATATATATCAGGCCGGCTCAATATATATATATATATATATATATATATATATATATATATATTCATATATATCAGGTTGGCTCAGGTGCGGACCTGAAACGGTGCGGACTACCGTGCAGACCATTTTTTTTTAATGGTAAAAAAATATATTTTTGATCAATTTTTTTGGAGGTGATCTCCATAATGAGGAGATCTGCAAAAAATTTCAACAAAAAAATCAATCTACAAGTGGGTGAGATGATCATCCAAAGTTTTGAGCACCAAAAATGCACATATTCATCATTTTTGCATAACAATTGTTTTAAATAGTAAATAACTGAATTTTTTTGTGAAATGTTTTGTAGATGAGCTCCATAGTGAGGATATTTTCTACAAGTTTCATCAAAATATTCATTTTCTTACTATTTAAAAAAAAAATGGTTTGTATAGGGGTATGTATATAAGAGGTCCTTACAAGAGACTCTGCATGTGTATGTATGTATATATACATATATATAGAGAGAGAGAGAGACACACACACACACACATACATATATGTGTGTGCGGGCGCGCGCGCGGGTCTGTAAAATAAAAATCAAGGCTCAACTCATTCCCCAAATTGCAATGTTCAAACTAATACGACAATTTTTTGGTTCGATTCAAGAATAGAAGTGTGAAGAACACGAGAGACCAGTATTGGGACGCCGGGTCGGAATCCGCAAGAATATTTGTCAACTCGATTCCAGACCATTTAATTCAAATCCCTAATTCCATTCAAGGCAGTTTGATCTGGTTTGATTCAAGGTCACCATGGTTGGTTCGATTCAAGATTGTTTGCTCCGGTGGTTTGATTCAATTTTTCGCTGGGTATTGAAAATCAATGGCTACATAGATCTTCAAATCAATATAAATGTTCGAATAGATGTTTAATTTGATCATGCTGGGTCCCAATGCTACTGCCAAAGTTCATGGCTACATATACGTTCGAATTCATGGCTTGATTTTTGGGGTAAATAGGGATTACAATTCATGGCTTGGTTCATTTCTGACTGCCATGATCACCACTCATGGTTCCAGTTAGTGCAATTAGCACAATCCTCCACCACTTGATATTCCGAAATTTGTTATCTGATTTGTACTTTAATTTCAATTATTTTTGTAAGCTTTTCCTGTTGCGGTATATTCGGTTTCCACTATTTTCGGATTAAAGTGTATAATGAAGATTAAAATCAGATTTGGTGTCTGAGTAGAGTTAAGAAATTAGAGTTAGGGTTTGTTGGGGAAGTGGGGAAGAAATGAAATGGTATTTGGGCCCATAAATTGCAAGGGGGGTCAATTAAGCGTGTCTTACTCAGCGGAGTTGAAAATTTGACGATACAAGGTAAGTCTAATTATTGAGCTTCTAGTAGGTTCAAAGCTATTATTAGTACAAAGGGGATGGGAATTAATAGAAAATTAACATTTCACTTTTGCAACACGTACAATTTATTAATACAGACACCATATGTACAAATTCAATTTTTGTCCACTCGTATGTCAATTCACAATTGTGAAATTTGAAGGACAGATCAAATCCTGGGTAGATGGTATAGGATCACAACTTGGTCCTTACGAGTGAGAAAAAAAGTCTGGAAGAAAGTGGAAGAAAGTTGATCCAAGAGCATAGGACATGAGCGTCCTTTTTTTGTGATGGGAATTAGAAGTTTATAAGCCATTTTTAGGATTCCATGGCATTTTTGTTATTTTATAGTTTTTTATTTGATTGTATTTTCTTTTAGTAAATGGTTGCTTCGTATTTAGGGAAGGAAGTAGCAAAAGGCTAATAGGGGTATATTTGCAAATAGGTCATTTCTTGGAGCCTAAGCTACTTCCCCCTTTAAATACTCCATGTAATCTTCATTTCTAGGGGACTTTGACAATTCTTGAAATATAAGAAATCTCTTGTTTTCTCTCTAGAAATCACATTGTCTTCATTTTTAGGTCATTGACATGTTGTTCACATCAAATTCAGGGGGCGGATGGACATAGGGCCCAAGGGGGGCGGCGGTCCCGATTCAATTTGAAATATATATATATATAGGGTTTTTTGGTAAAACTTCAAACTTCAAGGTACCTCTAATTATTTACAAAACTGAGGGTGTAAAAAAGATTGTAATTAATTAAAATAATAAACATAAAAACACGGTATGCTATCTCTTTGTTGTTGTAGGTGTTTGGGCATTATAAAGCTATAATTTGTAGTTGTTTGGGCATTAAACTAATAAACATAAAAACAAGATCTGCAATAATTTGTATAAAACTTTAAATAACACAAAAAAAATCGCCTCGGGGGCTCCCGGCACCACCAAAACTTTCGCCCCGGTTGAACAAAAATCCTAGATCCGCCATTGGTATCAGAGCGAGTGTCGCTCCAAGCATTGATGTATTCGTGTGTTAGTTTGTATCAATTTGAGTGTAGATTATCAATTCGTGCCATACATTCTCAATGGCCCCGAAGAAAACGACGCGAATTCAAGATGAGATTAACGAAGAGTTAAAGAAAAAGTAATCAAGAATTGGCACAGCGAATGAATCACTACCCCAACCCCCCACCACCACAAAGAAATCTTCCTCCCCCCCCCCCCCTAACATACATACACTTACCCCAAAACAAACACACACACCTCAACACATACACTGACCCCAAAACACACACACACCCCTCAACACATACACCGACCCCAAAACACACACACACACTCTGACCCCCCATCCACACACACTGACCACATTACACACACAAAGGAATGAGAGAGAGAGAGAGAGAGAGATTGGGGGGGGGGGGGGGGGGGGAGAGATAAATAAAAGAGGGAAAAAAAATCTCCAAATTTCAAAACCTAACCCCTCCATTGCCACTTTTACCTTAGAGTCCTCCACCCTTGCGCCAAGCTGCTCCACACACCATGCTGCCCCAACCAAAAAGAAACCCTTCCACCACCCTAACCCCTGCTTCCCAGCCTCCCGAACACCACCCTCTGACCACATTACACACACACACACACAAAGGAATGAGAGAGAAAGAGAATCGCAGTAGTTGAGAGGAGAGAGAGAGAAAGAGAGATTGTGGGGGGGGGGGGGAGATAAATAAAAGAGGGAAAAAAAATCTCCAAATTTCAAAACCTAACCCCTCCATTGCCCCCGACCAAAAAGAAACCCTTCCACCACCCTAAACCCTGCTTCCCAGCCTCCCGAACACCACCCTCTGTGCACCCCCACCCCACTCGCAAACCAAGCCCTAGGGTTTTCCCCCTTCGCCGACCCCTCCAACCCCATTTTTCCCCAATCCCGATGCCGGAAAACCTCCCGGACCATCCCAGTCCCAATTGAACACTCACCCACGCCCTACAAACCTATTTTTGTTCGGCAACCATTTGGGTTGTCCCATCTCAACCCAAAACCACTTTGGTGCTTCGGAACAATGATTTTTTACCCGATAGGAGGCTACTAAGGCTGTTATGGGTGAAGAAAAGAAGGAATAAGAAGAAAATTGAAGGGTGGCCTCTTCCTCAATTTTCACATAAATAAATTTTTAGCCTCAAGTATTGGCACAATTTTTTGGAATTTTCACATGAGTCCCCAAAATTTTCAAGCTCGAGGACGAGTTTTTTCGAAGACCCAATGATGGGAATTAGAAGTTTTTGGGCCATTTTAGTATTTTTAGGATTCCATGGCACTTTTGTTATTTTATAGTTTCTTTATTTAATTGTATTTTCTTTTACTAAATGGTTGCTTCGTATTTAGGAAACGAAGTAGCAAAAGGCTAATAGGGGTATATTTGTAAATAGGTCATTGCTTGAAGCCTAAGCTACTTCCCCCTTTAAATACTCCATGTAGTCTTCATTTGTAGGGGGTTTTGACAATTCTTGAAATATAAGAAATTCTTTGTTTCTCTCTTTAGAATTCACATTTTCTTGATTTTTAGGTCATTCACGTGAAGTTCACGTCAAAAAATCTTGACCCATGTGATGTCACATGGGTCATTAACTACCTCCACTTACATCATATGCTAAAATAACCTTCTAGAAGCTTCCTCTCAACCCTTACTACAATTAAAGATGTAACAAAAATACCAAACAACTAATAAAAGGAAAATACAATGAAATAAAAAAATACAAGAAAATACTAAAATAACCCTAATTTCCATCATTCTCCCCAACTTCAAAAGGCGCGTCTCGAGCGTGAAGGGTAAATGGCAATGCGGCTAGACCTCCTTCCATGAATTCTTCTACTTGAAATGGGAGGCGACCTCGTACGCGACTCGCGTACCTACTTGCAAGAAACACCAAAAAAATAGGCAAGAAAGTCAAGCGGTTAGGTCGAATTGGGTGTGGGTAGATTTGGTATCTACGGTTTTGATTTGGAGTAGGATAGCACTTAGGGTTTTCGAGTGTCTCGTTTTTCATGTGGGATCTGATTTTCTGTGGTCGGTGGGATTTGCGAGGTAGAGATTGTTTTTCGGGAGGTTCAGGGCAGCCGCCAAGAGGTTCCTGCCGTCGGCCGGAGTTTTTTTTATTCCCAATTTTTCTGGTAATATCCGGATGGCCGAGGGGTGTTGAATTTCGACCGGGGGTTAAGGTGCTTCCGGCGGGTTCTTTACCAGGTCTTCGAGAGAATGGTTCCAGTGGTTCGAGTGTGGCGATAAATGGTGGCATTTTGGTGAAGAGGCAACGAGGGTTTCAAATTTTTGGTTGGGCAAGAAAACCTTCATTGCAGTTTGATTTCTTTGGAGCCATCGAAAGTGTAGCGTACAATTTTCTTGATAATCGATAAACTAATACACCAATCGGGGAATGACACCTTACACTGGTACCAATTTGACGTAAACTACACGTCAAAGGCTCAAAACATTAAAACAACAAATTTAAGAGAGAATCTAAAATTGTCTTGTATTCAAAATGAAGGTCCCTCTCAAATGAGGCTTACATGTATATTTGTAAGAGAGGAGAGAAGATTCTAGAAGGGGTGTCTTAAGTTGCTATTGGTTGAAAGAGTCTTGACCCATGTGATATCACATGGGTAATTAACTAGCTTCAATTACATCACATGCTAAAATAACCTTCTAGAAGCTTCCTCTCAACCCTTACTACAATTAAAAATGTAACAAAAATACCAAACAACTAATAAAAGGAAAAATACAATGAAATAAAAAAAACACAAGAAAATACTAAAATAACCCTAATTTCCATCAAATCCCCACCCCAACAAATATATATATAGATTTAAGTAAACAGAAACCATTCATAAGCATATATATAGGAGAGAGAGAGAGAGAGAGAGAGAGATTTTGTTATAAAGAGAAGTGTTTTGTGAATTCTTTTTTGTCTGCTCTTTTATAAACTAGCAACCATGCACACGGGAAGCGTGTGCGATCAAGAGCTGAATATTTTAGAATATAATTGTTATTGATATTGTGTTACAAAACATTTTAAACTATGCAACTAGAATACATATATATACCTGACTAATCTACTTTTTTCTTTTCTCGAGTCCCTTTCAAACATACACACGTGACCACATATACATCTATACCCATATCACATACATAGATATGTACACACGGCATATACACATATAAACTACATAACCTCTATACGTGTATATAGACTATGCTCATTAGACATATAACTATACACGGAGATAAGAAAAAATCAGACATGTCTACATATTTTCATTGCGATATGATTCTTTGGTAGGATTCTTTCTGTATAGTTAGTTTTCATTCAAATAACTTACTTTGACTAGGATTTTTTGCCATTTGAAATTGTCACTGGGATATGTTTATTTGAGTAGGTTTTTTCCCTGTTTAATTACTTTTCATTCACATAGGTTTCCTTGAGAATAATTATACTGTAGTATTAATAATGTCCAAAAGTTAATTAACATGTTTACGATACGTTTATTAGTAAAATATGAAAAAAATTCTACTCAAATAAACATATCTCAATGACAATTGGTTTCAATATGAAGAAAAAAAATCCTAGTCAAAGTAATCTAACCTGTTAACGGTACGTTTGATAGTAGTATAGTTCAAATTGAGATATATTTCTTTGAGTATGATTTTCTCTGTGTAATTGGTTTGCATTCAGACAGGTGTATTTGGACATAATTTTTTTCTTTGCAATATATGATAATTACAGTCATTGAGAGATGCATCCAAGTAGGATTTTTTCCATGTAATAAGTTCTCATCCAGATAGGTTCCTTTAAGTTGGATTTTTTTGTCTTATTGAAATTAATTGGGGGTAATAATGTCTAAGCATATTGAACAAGCTAAGGTAATTATAATAGTAGTATAGATATAGATTAGTTTCAGTCATATACATTCCTTTGAATAAAAGTTCATATTGACATTAATTGGCTATAATAGGATCCAAATCCAAAACCTATTTAACATGTTAATAGTATGTACTATTTAGTTTTCAATCAGACAGATTTCTTTGAATAATATTTTTTGTCACATTGAAATGAAGTGTCGTTGAGATATGGTACTTTGTGTCCGATTAATTGAATGAGAGATATGGTGTAAACAAATTATTTAATATGTTAAGGTACTTTCAATAGTAGTATAGATACGGGATTCCACCCCATCAGTGGGTTTCATGTATAGTATAATCTACTAATAAAAAAAACTATATAGAGGGGGGGAGGGCGGGTAAATTCTCATGATTCGAAGGCCGGATGCTAAACAACAATTCTAGTCATTGAAACTTGCGATGTTGACCTACAACTACTCTGACTGATGAGATGAAGCTACGTATCGTCGAGTCAATAAAAAAAGGGAAACCAATTCTTAACATGACAAGTTGATTTAAATGTATATTTTTCTGTTCAACGATCATACTACAAATAGACTCGTAAGGAAAAATGAAGCCTTACTGTTCACGAATAGTCTTAAAAGCTTCTTTCGTTGCATAAGGTAGTCCTGTCTTTGGATCCCGGTACCTACATCAAATTGTAAAACAACAGTTAATCAATTGAAAGAGGTATTAGGATCATAGTTGTCAAAATCGTCCGATTCGCGAGTCGATTCGGGGTTAAACGATTCGATTCAAGATAAGAATCGTATTTGTCTATAGAATCGTACGAATCGGAAGTGAATCGCACGATTCCAAATCGAATCGTGAATCGGGTTTAAAAACGATTCTTAAAATTGGTTATTTTACCCACCATAACTCCAGTTTTAACCCAAAAAAAAAAAGGCTGTAACCATAGCCGAAGCAAACATTAACTCGTACAGTAAATCGATTTCAACCCAAAACCCATACAGTAGCCGACCGAAGCAAAAAAATCCTAAAACGAAGGACGTTTTCAACCCATACAGCAAATCGAAGGCCCTTTTCTGCAAAACGAAGACCGGTACGCTTAATCGAGGGCCGTTTTGATGTTTTAATGGTTTCGTTTGCTTTTTTTTTTAGGTTATAAAACCTTACGTTTTGATGTTTTTTTTAGTTTTTTTTTTTTGTTTTCGTTGGTTTTTTTTTTTGTAGTTATAAAACTATATGTTTTAGTTATAAAGCCATACGATTAGTTTTTTAGTTATAAAACCTGTTTTTTTCAGTTATAAAACCATATTTTTTTTAGTTATAAAACCATATATAAAATCTGTTTTTAGTTATAAAAAACCATATATAAAACCTGTTTTTTTTTTAGTCATAAAACCATATTTTTTAGTTATAAAACCATATATAAAACCTGTTTTTAGTTATAAAATCATATATAAAACCTGTTTTTTTTTAGAGTTCTAAAACCATATGTTTTTTTAGTTATATTTGTTGTATTTGCATAAACCATATGTATTTGCTTAAATTTTTTAGTTATTGTTTGAGTTGTTTATTAAATAAATTGATATTGATTTGTAGGTTGTTTGATCTTTGAAAATCAAGATGGTAAAGTCAAAGGGCAAGAAAGAAACCGATCCAACTTGGGCTCATTGCACCAAGGTGAATGAGAACAATAGAATGCAATTGAAATGTAACTATTGTGGAGCAATAAAATGAGGAATTTTCCGAATGAAACAACATTTTTCCGGGACTCATAGCGATGCTAGTATGTGTGAACAATGTCCCGAGGCCGTTAGATTATTTTTTCAAGAGTATTTGTGTCAAAATGCTACTTCCACGGTTGGTAGCAATCAAAGTCAAGCAAATGTTGAAGATGAATGCTTTCAAGGGGGGAACGATGATGAGGGAGGTTCGACGGGGACGGCGAAAGGGGGAATGGATAGGTTTGTTATTAGGGGGGTGGGGGAAAGGGTAAACAACAAACCATGAATCAAATGCTAAAGGATAGGGAGCCGGTGTGTAAGGATATATTGAGATTTTTCTATAAGAATGCTCTATCATTCAATCTTGTGAAGTGTCCACTTTTTAAAAAAATGTTGGTGTCGGTTGGAGACTATGGCAAGGGATTGAAGCCCCTTAGCTATCATGAAGCTAGGGTCACGTATATGAAAAAGGAAGTGGAAAGTGTTTATAGCTTGTTGGAGAGGTATAAAAAGGAATGGAAAAAAACGGGGTGCACTTTAATGTCGGATGGGTGGAGTGATGGAAAATCAAGATCGCTCACTAACTTTTTAGTGAATAGCCCGAGTGGGACGGTTTTTCTTAAATCCGTGGACACCTCCTCGATCATTAAGGATGCGGTGAAATTGTTTGAAGTTGCTTGATAGTATGGTGGAAGAGATTGGGGAAGAAAATGTTGTGCAAGTGGTGACGGACAATGCATCGGCGTGTGTAGCCGCGGGGAGGTTATTGGAAGAGAAAAGAAAGAATTTATTTTGGAACCCGTGTACCGCCCATTTGATTGATTTGATGATTACCGACATTGGTAACTTGCCTATATTTCAAAACACAATTACAAAGGCAAGAGACGTTACCGTGTATATTTATAGGCATGCATGGATGCTTGATTTGTTTAGAAGATTTTCAAATAAGAGGGAACTTACTAGAGTGGGCGCAACTAGATTTGCCACTTCCTTTCTCACATTGAAGAGTTTTGGAGAAAATAAAGGGGCATTGAGGCGTATATTTACGTCGGTCGATTGGATGAATGGAACTTTTGCCAACAAGGTGGATGCAAAGAAAGTTGAGGGTATCATTTTGGGAGACACAAATTTCTGGAAAACGATTAAATATTTTTTGAAAAGTGTACATCCAATTTACAAAGTTTTGAGGCTTGTTGATGGGGATGCAAAACGGGCAATGGGTTACATATATGAAGCTATGGATTGGGCGAAGGAGCAAATTGCGATTAATTTTAATCGTGTAGAAAGGAGATATATGAAGTTTAGGAAAATAATTGATCCGAGGTGGGATCTTCAACTTCATAGGTCACTTCATGCCGCGGGATACTATTTGAACACAAGGTAACATGATTTATATTAAATTATTTACTTGAAAATTCCACTATATTCTAATTTATATTATATAAAGGACTAAAATATATTTTTTGTTTATATTTGAAGATTCCACTTCAGTGATGACTTTAACGCCGATAGAGAGGTGAAGCGTGGTTTGTATGACACTATAGAGAGGATGCGTTCGGACACCGATACAATTATCACCGTACAAGAGCAAATGGATAAGTTTAAAACGTGTGCGGAATTGTTCGGTAGAAGCACGGCAACGCTAACGATAGATAAAAAACAACCCCGTGAGTTTATATGTTGCTGATTTTTTTATGTTAAAGCAATTTATATGTTGCTGAATTTTTTATATTCTTTTGTTTATGTAACCAATTGGTGGGAAAGTTTTGGTGAAGATGTATCGGCGCTTCAAAAGATTGATATACGAGTTCTTAGTCTCACATGTAGTGCGATAGGTTGTGAGAGAAATTGGAGCACATTTGATCATGTGCATTCCAAGAAACGAAATCGTTTGGAGCAACAAAGTTTGAATGCTCTTGTTTTCGTGAAGTATAATCTTCAACTTGAAATGAGACGAGAGCAAAGGAGAGAATGTGGTGACTTCTATCCGATCTGTTTATCCGATATGGAGGACGATGATGAGTGGATCACAGGGATATAGAAGAATCATGTCTTCCCACCGACCATTCATGGTTGGATGTTCACGAATGCTTCCAAGATGAAGGGCATAGCAAAAAGAGGAAGCGAAGTAAAAATATGTGGAATTATTATAATTATTGTTTATTTGTTACTAATATATATATATATATATATGCTAATCTTATTGTTAATATATGTCAAAATTATTTTGTGTTATATACGGCCAAGGAATTTAAATGCCAAGGGAAAAGGCAAACAAGTGGCAGATGATGATACTGAAATTCTTGATGATGAGGAGGACGATGATGAAGATGAAGAGGAATTTGAAGGAGGGGGAGATCGAATTGTCATAAAGGATGATAGTGATTTGGGCCTTGATGATAATGATGAATGAAGAAGAATGATCATTGATGATGACTTTTTATGATTTATTTTTGTTTTTTACAATTTCAAGCTTAAAACGATTGAGAACATGTGCTACGGTTAATTTTTGGGCTATATTTTGGTATATTATCATGTGCTACGATTAGTTTTTTGTCATATTATGCTTAATTACCAATTCTATAGTGTCAAATCCCATTTACGTATGTTTTAGTTCATTTTTATCATTTGATTCTGATTCGACCGGTTCGATTCACGATTCGCGACTCGGGGGGTAAATGATTTACGATACGATTCGCGATTTGACAACTATGATTAGAATAGATAAAAATAGAATTAAAGTATTCACGAATGTATAAAGAAAAGTATAATTACTGAAATAATATATATCCACCAAGCTAGTTGTGGAGAGGGTGCTAAAATACTACCAGAATTTCACACTGCTTGCCCCTTTTACACGAAATGACATAACTTGCAACAGGGTTCTTCAACGCAATGAAACATGTTTCAACACGTGTATAAGAGAAGAACAAAAGGAGAAGAATGAATTTAAAAAATAGAAAAGAAAATAAGATGAGTAGATAACTTGTGGAAAGATTTGAAAGGGGGGAAAAGAGAGAGTGCAGAGTTACAAGAGAGACACGGTAAAGATAGAACAAGAGCTTATCTCTTGCTAATGCCTTCGCAGTCATTCAACTCTGGGTGGGGTGGGGTGAGATGGGGGGTGCCCCATTTGACAGCATTAAGAACCATTATCGTGTTTCTTTAATAGAGGTTTAGTAAATCATAATAACATTTGGACACATCCTAAAACAAATCATACACCATATGTAAACAAATACCACTCCACATTTGCAAACTCCCAATATCCTATATTAGATAAATAAATTGTACAAAATCTTACTTTGCGGGCAGTCCAGTAACTGCACACACAGGCTTCTGGGGATCTGAAAAGAAAACAACAAATGAAAACAGTCATACTGATGTCAGAGCAAGAACTCGATACAAACACAACTTTATTACTCGAGACAGACAGACAAAGAGAGAGCATGCTTGATTACTAATGTCCGAATTAACCAAAAACTGGTGAACTAAGAAATCGACTAATATCCAAAGCATCTGTGGCCACGAAGTTACATCAACATTATACCAGAATATGAAGACACCAGCAAGCAAATAAAACCATAGTTCTCACATGGAGTAGATGTTGTCGAAATCTTTGACCGAAACGATGCTCCATTACTGAACTCAAGATATGAACAACCTGCAAGGAATGTCCAGATCAACTTGAAGTGGTCCAAAGACAACCTTTGTAGCTAATATTCAATATTATGAAATTCCAAGGCTGCAGCAACGCACACTACATAAAGAAGTGACTGCAGCAAATGGGACAATATTTTATAACTGCAGTGCAGGAAAAAATAAAATCAAAGGTTGCACATCATAAGTCTGACATCTGAACGGAAATTGGCATTTTAACAGGTAATGAGCGAAAGCTTGCCATTTCTAGAAAGATATCGTATCTGGGGCCCACTGTACACTTCTTTATGCACAACTGCTCTTTTCTTTACTTCTTCCTCCCTTGCTAAGACACGTTCCAAATTCCTCAAGTTCATGATTTCTGCAATATATAAATCAACACACAAGTTTGAGACCATAATAAAGAAGCAATCAAACCACCTCACAATTAAAACATCTAGCTAGTTTCTCACAATCTAAGACCATCTTATAATATCAATTTTATCGCTAAACCTGTCTGAGCAGCGTCCAGAAGCATCTCTTCTTGGGTCATTCTCTTCTCTTCACCTTCTTTCCTCCTTTTTATTGGCTGAGAAAATAAAAGAAGTATTTCTTTCAAACTCCGTTATATCGGGCACGCAGAAACAAGAGGCAGGTTTACATGAATACAGTGAATCTCTAATGAAATACGGGAAAAAAAAATAACATAGAAAACTAAAGAATCAATCAAAAACTCAATAGTAAAGAATCGTTCAAAGCTAAATGTTTCAGTGAATTGATAATCAATTCAACAGTGAAAATGTTGAAAGTTTACTAGCCAGGCAAGTAAGACGAAAGTTTTCAACGCTTGTATTGCACGCACCTTTCAAAGCTTAAAAATTTAAGTTTAGCCAGCTAACTCCGCCAATATTGTGTTTCATGTATTCTTGTTCTTGTATATTGCACATGGATACGCATCATACGATATGACGCGACGCGGACACTTTTGACACGGCAAATCTTAACAGAGTAGGAGAAGAACAAGCTGAGCATACGAAAATAAAGATAACCCATGCACATATGAAACTAGAGTGCATACAACAAAAAATTGTTTCAAATATTTGTTTCATGACAAGTAGATAAAACAGCTAACGCGAGATTTGTGGCGACATGACAAGTAGATCAAACAGCTAACGCGAGATTTGTAACTTGGTCATCAGTAATAATCAATATTCACCAACATTACATAGAAAGATAGTAAATAATGTGTACACATGCGCATGTGCATAAATTATGATGACTTCTCTCTACTCATATGCCTACCCTATTAGTATAACCTTCATATTCCTACTCTTGTTATGACATATATTTAATTTGGTTATTCTTAATAGTTTTGCGTTGGCGTAGTAAAGAAGAGAGTTATATCTCTGACATGTAAAGTTTGCCAGACACGAGTGTCCAATGGGCTCGTCGAGCATGCAAAATCAAAATTGATCCACTTCTTTGATTGAATAAATGAAGGGGGCTTATTTTCTAGTTTAACTCTCATTTTGGGTCCTGTATTGTAATAACACGTCTCTTCGGATGATCCACCTCTCCCTCCCCACCAACACACAACATTCCTGGTCCACCAAACCTTTGCACTGTTTATTCCCTTCTTAATAAACTTCGCTCGTTTCAGAAAAATATAATTTAATCCTTGTCATTAGATAATGTTTGCTGCTTAAACTTTACTTTAAATATATATATATATATACGCACATACATACATCATTTTCAAGCAACAGATACAAGCAGACTGGGTTTTATCAAGGCAACAAAAGTTGATCGGGTCAATAGTGCCTCTCTTGCTCAATCCCTGACTCGCACTGCTAGCCACTGCTCTCCCCACTCACTAGATTCGGGTATGGTACTATGCTCTGTCTTGATTCCCAATCCCGATATGGGAATAACAGTGAAGAAGCAAAACAATCATACAAGCCATGAAGGTATACCGTGAAAAGACCTTCACAAAATTCGCCAAAAACAGCCGAGGTTAGGTGCTATTGATTGAACATGGTAAAAACCTATTTCTCTCCACAAGGAAGTTCTGCTGGCACATAGAGATGTGGGTAGAGGAAGCCACAAAAGGTGGACGCTGAGTTCTATGTCACGTGGCCTGCATCTAGTTGGTGACTTTAGGTTCAAAAAAAAAAAAGGTTGCAGTCAATTGCCTTTCTCGTTCTCATCAAACAACAGACTAATCTCCGAGGAATGCTGATGAGCTACCACCGGGCTGCAAATGCGCGAGAACGAGATATACTGACTTCCCGACAAAGAAAAGGAGAAACGGTGATTCTTTACGTCGCAAGTAAACAGGCAATGGTACAATCAGAATTGAATAAAAAAGCTGTCTGACTTCCGCACAGGGCACAGGAAAGAGTAACGGAATTGCAGTGTTTTGCAACAAATTCAATCATAAACAAGGTAAGATGCAGCATTTTCCTTCTTTTCACATTTAGTACCATTTCAATGGAATAACAAGGGAAGACGAAACTCTTTTTGAACCATAAACTGGAGCTTTAGTCAACTTAGAAATCACGATCCAATCAAGGAAATTTTTTAAGTGATTTGATTTCTGATAACAGGTAAGGAATCAGTAGCAGCCTTGAGAGCAAAAGAGCATCATTTCCTCTTTCCTCTCAAGTACTCAATGATTGGGTCTGATTATCTCCATCCATTCTTAACCTTGCCAAAACCGTCATGGCCCAATCAGTATAGGCCACAGCAAGGCCCGACTGATACAAGGGTGAGCCAACAGCGAACCGCCTTTTAATCCCTTCTCCATACAAATGCATCTCCTTCGGTTAGGCGAGACTACAGCACCTGGGTATAGATCTCGTTTACAAAACAAGATGTGGAGATTGTCACTAATTGATATGTCCTCAACATGTCTGAATTGTACGTTTTAACTATTTGTCGTGACAGCATGCATGAGCCATCCGTGTGCATCCTTCACCGCAATGATCTTTATATATTTCTTTTAGCCTTCAAGGCACGAATAATAAAGCATCGATGCATTTATTTACAATGAAATTGTAACTTCTTACCCTGATCAATAAGTACATTGCTGCACTTAAACTGTGAATTCTATTATTGTCATTTTAACTCAAAATGAAATTAAAGATAACAGCCTATTATGACCATGAAATTGAATGCCTGTAATAGAACAGGATGGAACATTGCTAGATTGATGGCCCATTAATGTGAATGCTATCTAAAACACGAATCTTTTGGGTAGGTGGAACGGGTACGCCATACCCTCTAAGCTGTGGTACGATGGGGATAGGCTTGTGCAGATATCATTTTGTTCAAACAAGTTCTTTTAAAATTCTTAAGACATACAAGTTCTTTATTCACCTTTTAGATTTCGTACATGAGAATTATCCCAAATAAGTATATCCTAGACATTTCGACATTCTCTTAAAAATACCTAATCTATTTATTATTAGATTGTAGTGCCTAATAAATTCAATGTATTCATAACATTTCTCTCATGAAAAAACAATTTTTGAGGGAAGAAATATGTAATATATCTCGAATCGCTAATTTTAGTGTATTAGATCGGAAGTGTACCATGTTTCGGAACGTGCATGCCAATACGTAATTTGCTTAGGATGTTGGCGTTTCCTGGTAACTATACGCAAAAAAAAACAAAAAAAAAAACACTTACATTAACCAATTACAATAAACACGTAAACACATCCATCAGAGTTGTCAAAATTATCTATACGTCAGGCAAAAGGAAAACCAATATCAATCATGGATTTCCAAGTTCTATAGGTAATCTTCATTTCGTCAAAAGAAAACACCAACTGATCAGCATGCGCATGTAGAACTTAAACAAGGTGTGATCTGATAATATTTTGACAGATAATATAACTGTACAAGATCAGGTAACAGAGCTGGTGGCCAAAAGGAATTGCAGTAGTGACTAGCACCCTTTTCAAGTTTTTTCCCCCAGTGAAGAACTTCAGAAGGAATTGATTTTCAGGGTTTTAGATATTTGTTCCGTCTTCCTGATGTTTGACTTAAGTCAAAACTTTCCCATCAGTCTTTTACTCACTGTTGTTTCCCCTTTTATGGGTTCTCGTTGATAAGTCTCACCCGACTTATCGATTTAAGTATTCTCACAAAAGATTGGAGGAACTAATATAGTTGTGAAAACCTTATCCATGCTAATCTTTTTGCTTTTCTTTTCTTTAATCAACTATTCTATATGTTGCACTTATCTTTTCAGATGTAAGTGATAATGCTAATCTTATCTTTAACATACGGTTGAAGCATCAAAAGATACATCTCAAGTGCAGAGAGATTATCATTTGAATGTTATACATCCAAGAACGGTCAAGCAAGGTTAGCAGCAATAATGACAGCACTGACAAATATCAGGTAGTGAATAAATCTGACATCATACTAATACTAAAGCTTAAACATTATTGGGATACTTTACTTTCACCCCCGCTTTTGTTCCAACTTTTGTTTTACTCCCCCTATTCTGTAAATTTTAAGATACACCCCCAAAAGCGTGGTTAAAGCTCACATGGGGTCATAAAAAGACAATCAAAAAGTGACACTGTGTGAGTACGCTTTTGGAGTGCATCTCAAATTGCCGAAAAGAATGGGATTTTGCATAAAAGTTAATACAGAAGAGGGGGTGAAAGTGAAACTGCCCCTACATTACTTAATATTTATGTTCAGAGTTCTGATAATAAATAGAACAATTCTGAACAGCTACAAAATGGTGGAAGACAATCTTTTTCATTCCACCTTCTCCTCTTAGCAAAAAAAATTATGACCATAATCCAAACAGACCTTCATAGTTGCTTGCAATGCTGCACGAATTGCATCTCTTTCAGCTTGCCTAACAATGACTGATGTTCTTGTAGATTTTCTAACTATTTTCTCTTCTGTATCATCAGGCCCATCATGATGTTCAGGAAATGTAGAATGTTCAGGAGTTTTTTCATCCTGGGAAGGTCCTTCTAATTTTGAAAGAACCTTCTTTTTCTTTTTCTTCTTGGTCGTTGGCTTTCCTGTATATATTAATCTCTTCTTCGTCCGCACCCTGTTGGAGAACTTAAAATCTAAAAATCCATCGAAGACAAATTCACAACTCTTTTATCATCAACTTAAAGAAGTCAAACCTATCATCCGGTTCGTTTTCCACTTCTTCTGCCTCAGGCTCCTGGTACAGAAGTAAGCTAGTTAAATTGGTCAATAACTTCAATAGCCATGTATGTCAAAATGAACAATGCACTCAAAAGGAAAGATTGTCACTTTCAATAATGAGAAGCAAATCATAGCACAGCCACAGATACTTACGTTTTCATCAAAGTCACTGTCAAAAATATCAGCAGCCTCTGTTTCTTCCTCATAGTTTGTGTCTTCTGCTTCCTGAGAAACATACAAGTGAACACAATCCGATAAACATACCAGTAAGCACAAAACAGAGCTTGTTATTTAGAAAGATCTTCCTTTATACAAAAAACTGAAAATGTTATAGCTTTTATTATAATATTGTATATTAAAGTTGACTAGATTCCGGGACAAAACATTTCAATCGTTGAGTCATTCGAGCCACATAGGCTTGATATGTCGAGTGAAGCACGTTCATTTGAATTAGATGGACTTTTGAATTTAAAGATCATGCAAGCCGCTCAACAACGCAAGACTTCCATTGCCACATAATTTGAAAGCATATCCTTTTGGTTGTTTTGTGAATTGATCTTAAGGCTACACAAACGTGCACGTTTTTCAAAATGTGCGTTTTAAATTGGAAGGACAAATGATATTTTTCTCAGAGTGTTGTGTAAACCATTTTGGGAAGTGACCTGGAGACCGTTTACAAAGTATTTATGTCGTAATCGGTTAGAGTTTCTTTGTTCCAAGCTGGGCTGAACTTTATGCGGAAGCTAGAGCTAAAGCAAGGTACGAAGCTACAGCTAGCAAGCTTTGGTAGTACTCGACTAAAAGGAGAGGGCTTTGCAGCTGCTGCCCAACAAGTGGAAGAGTTTGCTGCAAAAGAAAAGCTTTTGTGCAAAGTTTGAGGCTTTTTATGAATTTCAGCCTCAAACCGTTCGCATGGTCCAATATTTGGCCCGTGCACACGATTGCGCTAAGGTTTCAACATTGCCTGAAATTGTGCGCACAGCAAAGCATATTTTTGAAAATTTTCCATAAATAGGTCATTTTCCCTCGCATTTCAATACATCTGAAAACCTCATAGCTCAAAAACATTATGAGAGCATTTTTGAGATTGAGAGCATTTTACTTTGCTTCGTTATATCCACTTTCACTTATTCCCTCCAAAATTGAGAAGACTTAGATTTATACTTGATGTATGCTTTTGAGAAAGAATTGAGAGTGTTTTGGTTCAGATCCACATAGCCTTGCTCAATTCAAACCAAATCTACACTTGAATTGGAGATCTAACACTCCTAAATCTAAAATTGGAAGCGTTTTGATCCATTAGAGCAATTGGAGCATAGAGTGATTCCAAGGAGAAGAGTAGAGTTTCTCACTCGCTTCGTGGAGCTCGAAGTGGATTTCTATCTTCTATGGGGGAAAGTTCGAAGTCCATAAGTAACTACTCGTGAATGCATGAGTGAGAGGTACCGTTTTACTTTGTATAAAACTCTTTTCAAGTAGAAATAAATATTGGAGTGTGTCGAGGTTTTTTACCCTTTAGTGGGGGGTTTTCCTCATAAAAAATGTCTTGTGATATTTGTGATTGTTATTTGTTCAATTACACACCACACGTAGATCACATTTAGATCTAGTGTAATTAGCTAAAATTGACATTAGGTGTTGAAAACTAGCTATTCTCTCTAGATTTGCCTAATTAATCTTATTGTGTAGTTAATCCAAGACATACATCACATCACCTAATTAATTCATGTGCTAGGATGATAAAAATTGCAAGCAAACTCAGTTTAAATCAAAAATTGGCCATGTTATACAATCAAACCTATCCACCCCCCTTTAGGTTTGTTTTAGAGTAAACACTTGTGGTTTAAACACACATCATCAATTGGTATCAGAGCAAGGTTCTCTTGTTTTTATTTTTGCATTCACATGCTAGAGTTGATCCTACATTTGTTGTGTTTATTATGCTCTTTGCTCATAGATCTAGTTTGCATGTGAGTAGATTCATTTGAGTGCTTTACTTGCCTCCTATTTGTGCTAGTGTTTTACTTGTAAGGATTATTGATCATTGTTTTTTAAATGACTACGAGTGTTAGGATGTTAGACTTTGTTTGTTTTAATGATGGCCGTTCATCTGATGAATGTCAAGCTTTTAAATCCTAATGAAAGGATAAATCATGCGAAATCCAAAAAGGAAAAGAAGAAAAAGAAATGATCTCATTCTTTCGAGAAATCAAAGTCTATTGACGTTGACTTTGATGAATGTGATGAAATTGAAAGTGTTAAATCTGAGACAAGACAAAGGAGAGTCAAATGCCCAACTTCCCAAAATGAAAAAGTTAAATGTCAAATTGGTTAATCAAAGAAAACTCCATGAACAACTTGACTTGTGATTTGAAAAAGGAGAGTTCAAAATTCAGATTTTAAATTTTGAATAGCACAAAAAGTTTTGATCTTGAAAAACTCAAGATTATTGAACACGAGAAAAGTGATTTGACTCTTGAACTTGAAAAAGTGAAAAAGAGCTTCATATTTGTGAAGTTTCTAAAAGTGAATTTGAAATGAATTTGCCTTGTTTAAAAGTTTGAAAACCAAGTCATCTTCTTCTCAAGTTGACTCATCAAGTGAATGTTCATCACATGATTCAAAGGATACCGTTTCCCTGATTTTAAAGAAAAATGAGAAGGAATAAAAGTGAAAGAAAATGTTCAAATGAAAAAAAAAGGAAAATGGTAAAAAAGTTTCTAAGGATCATCCAAAGTAATTCTCTTGCACATTTTGTCACAAGGAAAGACATTTAGAATCCTTTTGTTACAAGTCGAAAAATATTAAACAAAAACATGGTTCTAGCTCCATGAGATTGAAAAGAGAAGATGAAGTTGTCTCTGGAGATGTCTTTAATAGGATGAAGTTTGTTAGACATCAAGATGAAAAACCAAGACCCTTGCCATATGTTCCTCCACATTTGCGTGGTAAGAAAGTGGAAAGGAGAGCTCACATAGCTAGAAAGAGTGTGAGAAGAAATGTTGCCTTTTGTACATTTTGCAAAGTAGCAGGCCACACGAATCAAGCGTGTAGGTGCTTGAGAGGCCGAAGCCATAGGTTCATTGACAATAAGAGAAGTTTTACGGAATGATCCTATTGATGAGCTTAGAGTTCAAGTTAGTGAGTTGATGAGTATGTGGTTCCTAGTGCAAAATAGAGGTGAGGCTAGAATGGAGTTTCCTAGACCTAGATACTATACTCAAATTCCAAGGACTAAGCATAAGAATCCTAGGAGGAAGGAAGAATGAGAGTTGGATTTCGAGAGTTGGTAAGGGATTGTATAGGAATGCACCGAGAAAGATGATTGATCTTCCTCTAGTGAAATTTGTAAGGAAGGAAAGTGTTATTGTTCCTCCCATTGATCCAGGAGATGGAACACCCATCGCTATCTAGGTAAGATAGTTTGCTAGGATGCCTAGGATCTTGTTTGTGTATAGGTCCCCTCCTAGGTCATTCTTAATTGGTACAAATCTCGTGGCTGTTAGTTTGAAAAACCAATTGGCATCACTTTTCATGTTTTGGTGAGGATTTCATGCATATGTGCATCTACATGCAATTTCTTTCTATGCTTTACTCCTTACAAAACAATTTTGTAAATACACGCATCATTCTTTATCAAAAATCCAAAAATTTTAATGTTTGTTTCTTTTTGTGGTTATATGATTAAGTCTTTGGTTTATACGATTTGATATTAGACTTAAATTGAACGATGATTAAAAGTAAATTTTTAACCATTTGATTGAAAATGTTGATTGATTTAATTGTTGGGTTGGAATTCATTTGATAAATCATGAGTGTCAAATTTGTTGAAGTCTTTGGTATTGATTTCACACCACATGAGACATGCATATTACTTAATGGGTATGGCTATACTTATGTGATTCTTGTTTTTAGTGCCGACTTAATCATAATCAAATCCCAAGATCTCTTGCTGGTTTTGAAAGATATATGGTCCATGTGTGAGATTTTTGTGTGTTTCATACTTTGAAGGAGTTGAAAAAGGACCGTTTTAATGCGTTGATAAGGTCTACCATTAGAGTGATAAAACTCAATTTTGAATTTAAGTATCGATAGGTAAGTGTAATCTAGGTGTGAGAAAAGCCAATATGTTGGAAAGAGCCACAGTCTAAGAGCTTAATCGGCGTTCAAAACAAAATAGGTTATGGCGTTTCGAAAATGAAAATTGCTATTTAGTTGGCATTCAAACCATTTTGAAAAACATATGCTCGAGGGAGAAAATGGTAAGAAACTACTATTTACTTGACATCTTGAAAGGATATAAATGAAATGATAAATTTAAGCCTCATTCGTAATTTTCATTTGATTTGGTTATTTGTATTCATTTTGATCTTGTATACATATTTGTCATACATCATGCCTTGATTGAAATACAAAGTTACAAGAAATTGATTTAATAAGAATTTTATACCTTTTATGTTGAATTAATTGGTATTTGGATTGAATGTGTTTCTAATCTTTTGTTTTAATCAAGATTCAAAGGAAATTCATTTGTCAAATCAAGTTTATCATATGTTGACTAATCACAATCACACTTTACAGTTTAGTGTTTGTAATTTTATATATATGTGTGTGAGAGTTGTTGATTTTTGTGCTTATAATCTCATATTTGTACTTTTCAAGTCAAAAATGAATGTTTTTATATGCATTGCATTCATACATTTCACTTGAGAGTGTTGGGATTCAAGTTTCACTCTTTTCTAGACAAAATTTATCCCTGATAGAGTTTCTCGGTGACATGGTGTTTGATAGGATTTTTTGTCTTAGAGCTTTGTGTGATCTCAAGGATTGATTGTTGGCTACCGTTTTTTGTGCATTGTATACCCTACGTAGTTTGAGTGAGTAATGAAACTTTGATTGTCTTTTGGTTGGATCTCAATGTGATCCGTTTGAGTTTGTGAATTGAGATTGTGCTTATCATGTTAGTATCTTGCTAGTTCGATATTAGACACTTTTGTCCGTTGTAACTTTTCTTGTCTCTAGCGACTTTTTGGTGTTTGGCTTGACTAGTGTTTAGTACTTTATCTTGGAGACTATCTTGTGTGAGCTTATGTGATTTGAGAAATCTCTTTGTGATATCCCATGATTCTTGTTATTGTTTTTGGACATATTTAGTTATCATTGTCTCACATGTCACTTCACATGTTCTTATCACATGCTTTCATGATATCTTGTTATGATTCTTCTACTCCCATCATGTTTCACATGCTTTGCTTTGTCATGCTCTTCATATGTTTCTCTTTGCATGCATAGCTTTAGGGGGTGTTATTTGCTTTCGAGGGAGAGATGTTGTTTTTAAGGGGAGTTTGTATCTCTTTGGTTAAGATGCCATTTGATCGTGGATATATTGTTAGCATGTTACTCTTGTGTGATTTAGTTCTTGATATCATTTAATTATTCTTCACACATGTGATTGATAAGATTTAGAGATTTCCTGCGTTATCTCTATGTCCTTTGGATATTTTTGGATGCTTGGATATTTGTACCATTTTCTTTAGTACTTGGTATTTTTTATGATTGTATGGATAGTTGATGTACCTTTACTCCTTATCCGTCATGGAGTTAATTTGCTTCTTATTGTACACTATGTTGACTTTTTATGGCTTATTCTATCTTATCCATATTTATATGCTCGCTTTGTTATATCATTGCTTGACATATGATCTCATTCGAGTTAGATTGTATATCACATATGCTGTTTTTATGCTTATTGATTGGTATCTTTCATCTACTAGTTCCTGTTTTTGTGATTCATGTGATGTTACACTTGTATATGCTCGTTGTGTATTTCCTTTATAACTTTGGTATTTCACATGCTTTACTAGCTTTTGCTTCGCTAGTTCTTATGTCATTGTGATTGTTCTTTATTACCTTGCTATACTCGTTGTCTATGATATTTTCTCTTTGACTATTCGTGCTAAAAAAGGGGAGATAATTTTCTATCTTTTTCGCTTTCTTTCCCGTGTTAAAAAAAGGAAGTTGTCAAAAAGGAGGAGAAATATCTAAAAGATAGGGGGGATAATTCATTGTTATTATTTGGGGGAGATGATTTGTAGGGGGGGCTATCCTACTTGTGTTATTCATTGATATTAAATGATTTTGTTATATCACATGATCATATGCTTTTATATCATCTCCCAAACAGGGACAGTTTCGCTTTGTGGATGCTATAGCCTACTTGATTCTCTTTGTTGTTTCATGTGATTTCAGCAGTGTTTTATAAGACGCGCTTAGGCGGATTGAGTCTTGGGAGAAATGACCCGACTATGCCTTATTCTTAATAAAAGACTCGAGGCACATTTTTTTTTAAGACTTGTTTTTACAAACCGGACCAATATCTCGTCCAAAACAATCAAAAGACAAATGGTATCCCAAACCTCTCCACCTCTCGTCCGAAAAAAAAGCTTAACATTGTCGATCGACTTCCGACAAAAAGTCTATTTGTTTCATTTTAAGGGTGAAAAATACATTTCTTATATTGAATCATTTTGTATTGATTATTGATTATCGATTATTGAATGATTATTGATATTAATTATTAAATTATGAAAAGTACATTTTGTATATTGCTTATTAAATGTTGAAAAATATATTTTGTATATTGATTATGGAGCATACATATGAGAAAGATGGCTACCAAACATACGAATATATATTTAAAATTCAAGGTATGTATTATTTTATTATATTACTAGCCTTGGAATAATTAAAATAAAAAAAAGGAAAACCCCTTTTTATGCCTAGGATCCTAAGACTTGAGGCTTGACCTCTATGCCTCACGCCTTTTAGATTCTTGGAGTTCAGGCATAGCTATGATGATCCGACTCCGACCCATGGTCTCAAACTCGACTTTGATGTGTTGATTGTCATTTGGACTCGTATATGCATTACTTCCTACAATTCTCATTATGTGGCTAATGTGGAGTAGGTTTGGTAGGGGTAATCAAGACTATTTGGGGATTTTCCACGGAGTAGCCGACCGCGGGGGGGGAAGGGGGGGAATGTAATACATTCTGTGACAAAACCTTTGAGTCGTTTAGTCATTCGAGCCACATAGACTTGATACGTTGAGTGAGGCGCATTCATTTGAATTTGAAGATCATGCAAGCCGCTCAGCAACGCAAGACTTATGTTGCTACATACTTTGAAGACATATCCTTTTGGTTGTTTTGTGAATTGATCTTAAGGCAACACACAAGTGCACGTTTTTCAAAATGTGCATTTTAAATTGGATGAACAAGTGATATTTTTTCTCATAGTGTTTTGTAAACCATTTTGGGAAATGACCTAGCTTTTTGTGCAAAGTTTGAGGCTTTTCACAAATTTCAGCCTCAAACCGTTCACACGGTCCTAATTGGATTTGTGTGCACTGAACCATTCACACAGTCCAATATTGGCCCGTGCGCACCAAGGTTTCAACGTTGCCTGAAATCGTGCGCACAGTCGAAGTCAACCGTGCGCACAGTCAAAGTCAACCGTGCGCACGGCGAAGATTATTTTTGAAAATTTTTGATAAATAGGTCATTTTCCTTCCCATTTCAATAGATCTGAATAACTCGTAACTCAAAACACATTTGTGAGGGCATTTTCGCGGTTGAGAGCATTTTACTTTGTTTCTTTATTTCCAATTTCACTTGCTCCCTCCAAAATTGAAAAAACTTAAATCTATACTTGATTTATGCTTTGGAGAGAGAATTGTGAGTGTTTTGGATAAGATCCACATACTCTTGCTCAATTCAAATCATATCAACACTTGGATCGGAGATCTAACACTCCTAGATCTAAACTTGGAGGTGCTTTGATGCATTAGAAGAATTGGAGCATGGCATGATTCCAAAGAAAAGAATGGAGTTTCTCATTCGCTTTGTGGCGCTCGAAGTGGAAGTCTATCTTCTATGGTAGAAAATTTGAAGTCCATAAGTAACTACTCGTGAGTGCATGAGTGAGAGGTACCTTCTTTTTTTTTGTATAAAACTCTTTTCAAGTAGAAATAGAAATTGAAGTGCGTCGAGGTTTTTTACCCCTTGGTGGGAATTTTTCCTCATAAAATATGCCATGTGGATGTTTGTGATTGTTATTTATTCAATAACAGACTTTGATCACACACTACACGTAGATCACATCCAAATCTAGTGTAATTAACTAAAATTGAGATTAGGTGTTCAATTCTATTTATTCCGTCTAGAATTGCCTAATTAATCTTGTTGTGTGTTAATTCAAGACATACATCACATTAGGTGCTAGGATAATTGAAATTGCAAGCTCGATTTAAATCAAAAATTGGGCATGCTATGCAGCAAACCTATTCACCTCCCCTCTTGGTTTGTTTTAGAGTAAACACTTGTGGTTTAAACACACATCATCAAAAACATTTAGATAAAACGAGGGGGCAAACATGTAATGTTGTATCGACCTGAGCTATGGTGTACCGTTGGGGTTAGCTTTTCAGCAATTTTTTCATATTGCTTCTTTTATACTGATAATTATATACATGTACTTGATGTTGGACAATAAGATATAAATAAAGAATACAACTACAAGCATATATAACTACTACAAGCCTACCAACTACAAGTACACAAAAGAATTGTTAAAGACCAAGGCAATGACTACCTCTTTAAGAGCATCTTGATTCCAGAACTCGTCATCTACTTCAACTTCTTCATCAACCAACTTCGTCATCCTAACAAGGGCAGCAAGATAGTGTCAAATTTTTTAATACACAAAGCACTATCGTATATACAGTTTTTTTTATCTGGACTATGTTTCAACGTTTACCACTATAAGATTCTTAGAAGAACAAGATATACAAGGATACATGTGTGTGCGCGCTCGCGGGCGTGCAACTGCTCATACTAATATATGCAAAAATAAGAACAAACATACATAAATAAATAAAAGCTAGTTGGCCCTTACCGTTTCCCTCTCGTTGTTCGAGAAGCGCGATCAAGAAAAACAGGCTGCTCTTCTTTTGAGGTTTCCATGACTTCCGAAGTCGTACTCTTCCCGCTTACAATTGGATCAAAAAATGCCCAAGTTAAGTAAAAAGTCCTTTAAGTGCCTTGCTACAAACCCTCGACTTTCTGTAAACACCAAAAAATAAATGAAATTTTAACATTAAGGTTCAGCAAATGTTATACAGAGGCATTTATAAGCAAAATAACACGTGGACATTTCAAAATCAATGCCAAATTCTGATAAGGTAGCCTTTGGCTACATTTTTTTATATTTTTTAATCGGAAACCATGATAAAATATTAAAAAGAAGAGAAGACCAAGCAGTCCTCTACCTATGTTCAATACAAGAGAAAGATGACGAAAAACAGAAAGACAAACATAAATTAGAAAAATAAAGAAGCTGATGGAAATGGGCCCTTTTTAGAGTTTTATTGCATTTTTATTGTATTTTTGTTGTTTTATTTTATTTTATTTTGTCATTGTATTTCTTTTTGTTTAGTATTTAGAGGAGGTAGGAGTGGCAAAACGCTAGTAAGGGCATTGTTATAATTTAAGCCTTAGCTTAGAGCCTAAGCTACACCTCCCCTTTAAACCCCCTTATATTCCTCATTTGAGGAACTCTCCATTTAAAATATAAGAAATCTTTTAATTCTCTCTCTAAAAGTTAGGGTTTGGTTTATTTTCTTGGTCATTGACGTGTAGTTTACGTCAAATTGGTATTAGAGCGAGGTGTCACTCCAACATTGGTGTTTGGTGTATTGTTGTGTCTTTATCAAATCGTGCACTACATCCAATGGCTCCAAGAAAATCAAGACAACAACTAGAAGAGGTCAATCAAGAATTGATGCAATAGGCAACAACAACAAATGAATGCTCTCTTACAACTCTTCTCCAATCTTCAATTCTCCTTAAACCCTAGCCCCCACTGGCCAGCCACCACCTCCACTACACCCCCCAACCACCTTACCCCTACCCTACCCTCCACCTTCTACCACTCCCCTAACCATAGTTGTCAAATCGCGAATCGTATCGTGAATCGTTTACCCCCCGAATCGCGAATCATGAATCGAATCGGACCCAAACGATAAAAATGTAGTAAAACATACGTAAATGGAATTTAACAGTATAGAATTGGTAATTAAGCATAATATGACAAAAAACTAATCGTAGCACATGATAATATACCAAAATATATCACAAAAATTAACCGTAGCACATGTTCTCATTCATTTTAAGCTTAAAAATGTAAAAAACAAAAATATATCATAAAACAACCTACATATTAATTTAAAACAGTATTAAATTTAAAATAATAAAATAAATACTAAGATTAATTTAAAACAATAAAACTGTAAAACAAATACTTCCAAAAAATTTAAACAGCCTAACTACTAAGATTTACAATATTAATTTAAAACAGTAAACCATATTAATTTAAAACAATAAAACAAATACTAAGACTAAGACTAACTATAAAACAATATTAATTTCAAACAACAAAACAAATATACCTTCAAAGATTTTATAACAAATACAAAGGTTTTATAACAAAAAAAAACAAAAGATATAAGACACTCAACCAAGAGAATAGACAAGAAAAGTCAGCTGATAATAACCGAGCCAAGAGAACATGTTTTTGTCTAAAACTCAATTTCTTAACAGTATCCTTTGTTGTTTGCTTCTTTTTTATTTGTTTTATTCAAACACACGTATGGTTACAAGGTAAAAAAAAAAGTGAATCAGACTTGAATCGTGAATCGGACCCGAATCGGATCCGAATCGTAAGATTTGAATCGTGAATCGCCGATTCAGTCCGATTTTTGACCCTATACGATTCTCAACTCGATTCAAATCGTTTTATGTGAGAATCGAATCGTACGATTCGAATCGCGAATCGTACGATTTTGACAACTATGCCCCTAACCCCCCAGCAGCCCGCACCCCTGTTCCGCCCCCTTTTCCCCATCCCGCTGCCCCGAACACCCCCGACCCTGCCGCCCTCCCTCCGCCTGCCCCTGCCCCCCTCCCTCGAACCCCCCAAAAAAAGCATGCCGACTGACAGCCCTGCTGCTGCCACTCTAAACCGACCCAAACCCAACTCCCTCCTTGCCGCAGACCCCTCTCAACCCCAAAATGACCCTGAAAACCTAGAGTTTTACCCTAACTCTGTTCGGAAACCACCTAGGCAAAAAAATTCAATCCCAACACCTTCTAGATGCCCCGAAATGTTATTTTTGACCCGGGAGGAAGCATCTGGGGCTAGTATGAGAGAGAAGAATAAGAGAAGAATAAGAAAAGAAGGAAATTTGTGAGATACACTCAACTTTCAGAAATTTATTTTTTGACCCCACAAGGTTTTGACACTTGTTTTTGGAATTTCCTCACGAGTCTCTAATTGTTTTTCAAAGCTCGAGGACGAGCTTGGTTTGAAGAGGGGGAGAGTGATGGAAATGGGCCCTTTTTAGGGTTTTATTGCATTTATTGTATTTTTATTATTTTATTTTATTTTATTTTGTCATTGTATTTCTTTTTGTTTAGTATTTAAAGGTAGGAGTAGCAAAAGACTAGTAAGGGCATTGTTGTAATTTGGGCCTTAGCTTAGAGCCTAAGCTACTCCTCCCCTTTAAATACCCCCTTGTATTCCTCATTTGAGGAACTCTCCACTTGAAATATAAGAAATCTCTTGATTCTCTCTCTAAAAGTTAGGATTTGGTTTATTTTCTTGGCCATTGACGTGTAGTTTACGTCAGAAGAATTAATCTTCTTTGTAATCCCTTTGGCATCGGCATCCAGCTATGAAAAAAATACACAGCCCCTTTACACCTTACACATGCCTGACCAGAAGAATCTCTCAACTCAAAAACATTAGACCAGCTAATGGATAATGTAATACCCTTATACCCCTTATTGATAATTTAAATAAATGGCTAAATTAATTCAATAAATGGAATTTGGAATTTCATAACGGACTTTGGAATTTTAAAATGGAAGTTGGAATTTTAATAATAAAACATTAAGTTGGGCTAGAGGTGGAATTGTAATTGGTTGCATTTAGTTGAAATTCTTTAATTTGAATTAGTAGTGTAATGATTTAATTTGCGCTTAGAATGAGTAAAGTAACCAATTTGACTAGTGGATTAGCTTTATTGGGCTAGGGTTTTGGGGTGAAATCATATGGAGGATTAGGGAGAAACCCCAGGGAAAACGGTCATTAAAACATTTTTTGGGGAGCAAGACTACAGTTTTGCAATATTGATCCCGTCTGTAATAAAAAAACTCGACTCAATAAATCCTTTTCCCAATTATATGGGTCAGCTACATGAATCCTATTTTTCCATTCCATTTTCTCCGGTGCAATATCTTCGGTTAAACCACATGATATCATGTTCATTTTTACAATATCCCACCAAGTCAATTTACGCCTACCTCTACCCCTTGCGTTACTATCAATACTAACTAAATCACTCTTCCGTACGAGGCATCCATTGGTCTACGCATGACGTGTTCAAACCATCTAACTTGATTTTCTCTCAATTTATCTTCTATTGGAGCTACTTTTACCATTTCAAGAATTTGTTCATTTTTAATTTTATCCTTTCGAGTTTTACCACAAATCCATCTTAGCATTCTCATTTCCGTCATACTCATTTTCTGCACATTTTATAACTCTGTCCCATATAATATGGCTGGTCTAATGCCGTCCTATAAAATTTTCTTTTTAACTTAAAAGGTATCGTCGATCATACAATACGTCGATAGCACTTCTCCACTTAGCCCGACCTGCTTTAATCCTATGAGTAACAGCATCATCACTAATATCTCCATCTTTTTGGATAATAAAACAAATCAAAATAAAAACGGAACAAAAGGAGGGCCGCGATCGCAGGCTTTTGGGGCCGCAACCGCGGATGTGGCAGCCGCGGATCACTCGCGAACCACTCTAGTTGAGGGGTCTTGTAAACTTGTCACACACAAAATTGAAACCATTTACATCAGATTTTTCAAAACCCACATCACTCTAAACTCTAGAATAACCTCAAACCATAGTTAACGGCATCACTACATCTCCCTACGTACCGCGATCCGGGATCGTATGACCTAAAATACAGTAGATTCTTTATCTGAATCTCCAAAAAGGGCGTTCCCAAATTTAACATTGACCACTTAAGTTGTTATTAGTTCCAAGGCAACTTTTAACTTCAATAATAGAATAAATGGGAAGAAAAAAGACTTCTCAACAAATATATATATACATAATTTTAAATTCTTTTTCAATATTATAGAATATTGATATTATTATGGGAACATTTTATGCTGGTAAAACACATGAGTCTTGACACAATATGTGAATATAATAATAAAAGAACCCAACAAGAATTCTAAAGTGCTCTTGTAGTTTGAAGTAGTGAACTAACTAAGCAATACCCCAACTATTCATATACCGGCTAAAGCAACATACCCCGTACCCGTACCACGTATCAAAGCGACCCACAATCCAAGTAACATTGCCTTAAACACTCTCCACCTCTCCCTCAATCACTCAATCCACCATTATCAAGGCTTGGGCTAGTATTCAATCAAGAAGAAGAAGATCATAATAGGAACTACAGGAGATTGAAGATCGAAATTGAAAAAGAACCTTTACAATTTCAAAGTACTCAATTTTAAGGCAAGATAATGTCAAACTCCTCTCCTTTTATATATGTAATTGATAAATTCAACTAAACATTTAGGCCCTAAAACTTGATTAGAGATAATTAGGTTTTCACTTATTATTTATTATGATCTCAATTGGAATCTAATTCATATGATTAGCATGACCTAGTTTTTTATCTAAATAATACATAGTTAAATGAAAGATGATGATATTAGATGCACGTGCTTAGGAATTGATGATAGATCATATGGTAACCTCATTTAATTCATCTTGCCTAATGGAACGTGTTGGAAAAATAGCTATAAATTCATGTTTATAATTTAGTTAATGAAATTTCTTATGATTAAGATAACTAATTTAGGCATTTATCATTTTAATTTTACCATGAAATTGAAAGGAATTTCATCTGACCTTGTTAATATTTATCTCATCCTAATGCCGGGTCTTTTTTTCCTTATAAATTAGTGGGAATTTTAAAGAAAGATTATATTATTATTGATTAATCATATTTAATTGGAATTGGATAAAGTAATTTAGCTTCCCTAAATTATCGCATATGAATTGACATAAACCCATTTATTAGTAAAGGTTAATTAGCTCTCCTTCCCATTAACTTTATAATGTAGGATTGTCCCTTTTGATATATGTAGCTTATGGAATTTGAAACTATTGTTGAATAATTCGAATCGCTATGATAGTAGTATACTTTAATAGGGTAAATGGATTAAATTCAAGAAATATGCTTTGCTAGTAACGTTCTTATGAGCTTGTAACTAAATAAAGGAATAAGAGATGACAAGGCCTTTGTAAAAAAGTAGATTGGGAATGCTTGAGACTTGAATTGCAGGGATCTTACCAGTTTGGAAAAAAATATGGATAAAGTAGCAATAGATTTTTGTATGTTGAGGTGATATATATATATATATATATATATATATATGTGTGTGTGTGTGTGTGTGTGTGTGTGTGTAACTTGGATGGATGCCTAAAGGAGAACAATTAACTCTGGAATATTGTGAAATATTATAATAGTGTGTGACAAAAGAAAACAAATTATGTGTGCATTACATGTGATGATGGCTTTGTTCCTCTTATGAGGACCGGACGGAATGTGTCACACCATGCCTTTACTAAGTTAAAATCATCCTCATAATGCATACAAACTCCCTTCTACAATAATTTAATTGTAATCTCTTGAAAAATAACACAAGGTATTTTTTTTCTCCAAAGGCATGCCTTTACATATAACTTACTAAGTAGAAAACAAGAACATCATTACCTTTACATATAACTTATGAAGTACAAAACAACTTTACATATACAAAGGAGGATGAAAGTTTAATAAAAAAATTGATTATTTCTACAGTTTCAATAAGTATAATCCAAGAATAGCATATAAATATACCTTGGGAACACTTTTATGATTTCATTTGAATTTTCCTAGCTTTTCTTATCACTCTTTCTTCCTTGAGCTTCTCCTTTCTCTCTCATCAAGCCCAAACTTCTCCAAATTGAACCAAGGGTCAAAATGATGGAAAAAAAGTTGATATTTTGGGGGTTTAAGTCAAGCCAAAGTTGTTGCCCTATTCAACCAATCAAATTAAAACAATTGGTGTACTAAAAGACAAAATGCAACTTAGAAGGATGGACAACTTTGCCCTCAGTTCGTAAATTCAGTATAACTTCTTACTCGGACATCTATTTGACATACCGTTTGCTGAGTTACAAACCTAACTCAAATATCTACAACTATATAGTTTTTGCCCTTACCAAATTACCACATACTATGGGTCAAAACTAGCCTTTAACATGAAAATTCCTACCGGAAGTTAAAATTTTATTATTTGTAACCAATTTGATATTTCATGATTCTTAGAGGTACAAATAGACTAAAACATAATAACCTAACATTATATATATAAATATAAATAAAACATTATATATATAACATAATGTAAGCATAATTCAAATAGAATTGATCATAGTCGTATTCAGGTTTCCGAAAATTTCGTCCCTGGGGATACTGTTTCCTCATGCTAGCCTCCCTTTCTCAAGTTGCTTCTTCAATATTATGGCTCCTAAACACTTTAAATAAGGGAATAACTTTGTCCCTTAATAATTGCTCCATTCGATCAAGAATTTTCACCGGTTCCTCTTCTTTCAATTCATCAAGTTAAGTTTCCAGTCGATGTGATGGATTTGCCAAATATTTACGAAGTATTGATACATGAAACACATCATATAAACGAGACAACTCTGAAGGTAACGCCAACCTATATGCTACGGTCCCAACTCATTCCAATACTTCATATGGTCCAATGTATCTTAAACTTAGCTTCTCCTTCTTCCCAAATCTCATGACACCTTTCCATGGTGAAATACATAGGAATACTCAATCACCCTTTTCAAATTCCAATTCTTTCCTTTGGATTTGCCAATTCTTTCCTTTGTTATTGTCTTCATTGATGATATTTTTATATATTCCCGTGGTAGGAAAGGACATTAACACCATCCAGACCTAGCGAGAAAAGCGGTTATATGCTAAATTTACTAAATGTGAACTTTGGCTCGACGGGGTAATGCTTTGGGGGCATGTTATTTCTGCCGAAGGCATTTGTGTTGATCCCAAGAAGGTAGAAGCAGTAGTGAATTGGGAAAGGCCAACTAGTGTGATAGAGCTACGTAGTTTCATGGGATTGGATGGATATTACAAGTGCTTTATACCTAGGTTTTCTTCTATTGCATTGCCATTGACTAGGCTTACCAGAAGAAGAAAAAAACGTGTTTTATTTTCCAATTAAATTATTATAGAAGGGAATTTATGTGCATTATGAGGATGTTTTTAACTTAATAAAGGCAAGGTGTGACAACTTGGTGCTAACAATATTAATGTTAAAACTACATATACATTTAACTTAGTAAAAAACAAAAACATCATTACCTTTACATATAACTTACAAAGTACAAAATAAATTTACATATACAAAGGAGGATGAAAGTTTAATCAAAAATTGATGATTTCTACAATTTCAACAAGTATAATCGAAGAATAACACAAAATTAACACATAAATATACCTTGAAAACACTTTTATGATTTTATTTGAATTTTCCTATCTTTTCTTATCACACTTGCTTCCCTAAGCTGCTCCTTTCGCTCTCATCAAGCCAAAACAACTTCAAACTGAACCAAAGGTTCAAAATGATGAAGAAATAGATGATATTTCGGGTTTAAGTCGGCCAAAGTCGTTGCCCTATTCAACCAATCACATTAAAACATTTGGTGTACTAAAAGACAAAATGCAACTTAAAAGGATTGACAGCGAGCTTTGCCCTCGATTCTTAAATTCGGTATAACTTCTTATTCAGATATCCGTTTGACACACCGTTTGTTGAGTTACAAACTTAAATCAAATATCTACAGCTATATAGTCTTTACCTTTGCCAAATTGTCACATACTAAGAGTTAAAACTAGCCTCTAACATGAAAATTCCTACCGGAAGCTTAAAATTTTGTTGTTTGTTACTAAATTGATATTTCATGATTCCTTTTCTTTTTTTTTTTCTTTTTTTTTTGATAACCCCGAACCTCCACACGAACGAGCCATTTGGACTCCCTCGTGCAAGCTAAACAGGGGGGGCACTGCGCATGTCCACCTCACACACGAGCCCCGCTTAAATACTGGTAAACCCTGGCGGGGATCGAACCCACGACCGTGCGCCTAACCACACAGCCCTGAGGAAGCCCTCCAACAGGGGTAGGTATCCATGAGGAGGGATCGAACTAGTGACCTATGGTCAGAGTGAAGCCCATCCTTACCACTGGACCAAGCCAGGGTGGATAATATTTCATGATTCTTGAAGGTACAAATAGATTAAACTACAATAACCTAACAATATATATATGTATATGACGTAATGTAAGCATAATTCAAATAGAATTGATCATAGTTGTATTAGGGTTGACACATAATGTGTAGCGGTTCTATTTGTGCTTACCTTGTGCCAGTGGTCCTGGTCCAATTGAGGATTGGACTAGATAGAAAATGGTTTGTTAGTGCGTCCTATGTGATGGTGGCCCCGTATTGTTGATGACGGGATTGGATACAAAGGCGGTATTATTGACTGTGCGTCACATGTGATGGTGGCCCCGTGCTATTGACGGTGAGACTAGATACGGTGACGATTATTATATGCGTATAGCAAATGGTGGCGCCCGATTTGATGAGACGAGACTGGATGCGGTTATGGATTAATTAATTAAGAGATTAATTTATTATGAAATTTAAGGTAATTAAAATGGATTGTGATATCCTGATCTATATTTTATACGCTTTATTTTAGGACAAAGTTTTGCATGTATAACTGCTTTGCGTATCTTCATTACCTTGCATAAAGTTTATCCATCTTTATCGTTAACATTTTCAAGTGCTCGAGTTGGCCCTGGATTTAGCGCTCATTCTAGCTTAGCACAAAGTCACTCCTTCCATTATGAGTCAACACCATTTCCGGTGTTTTGAGATGTAGGTGCAACTTGATGATGATATGTTATTATTTCAATTTTAGATGGGTGATGATTCAGTTTTATCATTTGAGGATTTTATACTATCGCACTCTTTACTTTGTTGAACCTTTAATATATTGTTTCTTTACATGTTGAGAACGATATTTAAATTGTATAGGCAATTAGTATATCCTGATATTTGGACTTGATCAACCTACGTATTATAATATGCAGATTGTTACAAATAACAAGGACAAAGCGATGTTTTCAAACGGTTTTGAGGTTGATGCCCACAAAGATGTTGTAAACTTGATTTTTCCCAAATCCATTCCTTACCTTCTTTTCCTTCAAAATGGTGTTATACCTTTCCAACCATAAGTGCTCAGAAATAGCCAAAACAACACTTCTCCATAGAAATTTCACTGTTAAGGACTCTCCCAGACCCTCACATTCCCACAACACAACGTCAACCGGATCAAAAGGCAATACTCCCACAATATTAAAGTTGAAAACAATTTTCTCCACATAGATTCAGCGAAGGGGAATAGGAGAAATATATGCAAATTACTCATTATTCCACCAGTTTGGGGATAATATCATAAAAGGTCTTCTTTTTTGGAGTGAGTCAACGGTGTTACTTTCCCATGGGCCACGGCCCACCAACCGTGCAAAGATCCAAATCTTTGAAGGCATATATGTTGCCCGAATTTTCTTCAAAAGAAGAGAGGCAAAGAAGGATTGTTACAAAGATAATCAAAACATGACTTACAAGAGAAGCCACTATCCACTATTGTCCAACTTCCAAACACTACAATCCCACCCACTAGAAAGATGAATAACCTCAATTTGACCTAATAACGCGATAAGATCGTCCATATCACCTTCATTGACGTTCCTTCGAAGAGAAAGATCCTAAGAAACTGAAGAATTAGAGTTCAAAAACGTAACAAATGCAACAACGCAGTTATTATTTAAGGCAATATCAAACAAGCGCGGATAAATAGATTGGAAAGGAGCTTCATCTCTCCAACAATCCTCCCAAAACCGTATAGATGCCCGATCCAATTTCAAGGAGAAACCGAGGAAGGAATCAAAACCATGGGAAATGAACTTCCAAGGATTTTTAAATGACCCTCTCTCAATCTAAACGACCCTCCCTCAGCCCATATTTATGACTAATAATAGGAAACCTCCAAAGCCATTTTCCTAACAACAATTTATTATTTATATTAAGTTCCAAATGACCAAACCTCCCTTATGGTCTAGCGACCACACTCCATCAAGTGATTGTGCGTGCCTTCACCCCATACTTCCCACAGTCTTCTTTTTTCATTAGCTTTTACCGATGAATCGGTAGTTTGAAAATGAAAATGGAGAGAGGATATGTATTGGAATACTAAACCGATGATATTAAAGTCAGTCTCCCCATCTAGATAAACACCCCCTTTTCCATCTACCAAACCTCCTATTAATTAAGACCCAAATATGTCAGTGGCCAAGATTCAATGCCACATCCGATTTTAGAAGCAAAATCTACCAACTATGATGGGTATTACATCTATCCCCGCAACTTTGCATTTGTTCAAGTTAGCTTTTAACAAAACAAAGAAATTGCAGTGACAAGGTTGTGAAGTTTATTTTGTCCCAAGAGGATAAAATGATCAAGTCATCCGCTCCGCAAATGGTGGGAGTGACACCTTGATAATGTCTTTACCTACTTCACCTCTTGCTTTTTGGACAATTCAACTTAAGATATCCGCCACCAAAACATAACGAAAACGGGGACAATGGATCCCTACCCTAAGACCCCTTACCCCTATCCAGTTCCTCCACTAATCAAAAAATCTTTTTTTTTTAATTATGAAATCAAGAATCTCTAATTCACTCTGGCATATGCCTTATTAAAATCCACATTAAAGACCATCCCTTCCTTTTTATTCTCCCTACATTCCTCCACTAGTTCATTAGCACTTAACACAAGGTCTAATATATTGCGCCTCTTTTTTTTATAACCCTGAACCTCCACACCAACAAGCCCTTTGGACTTACCCATGCGAGCTAAATAGAGGGGACGCTGTGCCAGAGCCACCCTAAAACACGCCCCACTTACTATCAGGTATCCGTTTGGAAGTTTCAAACCTTCGACCAACGGTTATTATCCGAGTCTATCAAGTCTGCTCCTTACCACTTAGACTTCCCAGAGTGGATTACAATATTGCGCCTCTTAACAAAGGCTTTTTGTACTTGAGATACAGTGACCCCTAACACCTCCCTCAGTCTACTACGATTAAATAGCACTTTTGCCAAAATTTTGTAGAGACTTGCCGACATTGCCTTGTTCCCAGGCATCACCTTGCTGACATTGCCTTGTTTTTAGGAATCACCCGACCGACACTGCCTTGTTTCCAGGCATCACCTTGCCGACACTGCCTTGTTTCCAGGCATCACCTTGCCGACATTGCCTTGTTTCTAGGAATCACCCGACCGACCTTGCCTTGTTTCTAGGCATCACCCGAGACCAAGCTAGTTGGCTAAAATCTCTAACCCTAACTGAATCTGTTTTGGGGGGATGAGACAAATGTACATCTCATTGACACAAGCATTTGCTACTCCCTCATAAAATTCCCCTAAGTATTTCAATAAACCATTCTTCACAATATCCGAACACTCCTTATACCACTAATAGGGAAAACCATCTGAGCGTGGTGACTTATCATTGCACCTTCCATAACAACCCTTTTGATATCCTCTTCCTCAAAAGGTCTCTCGAGCTACTCAGTTTGGCACCATTTCAATAAACCACTCACACTCAAGGTCTATCGAGTTATTTTTGGACTTTTTATCAATAGATATCAAATCAAAAGTTAATAATTATAGGAATTTGTCAATTTGTTGTCATAATCATCAATAAAAAGAAATAATTTTCAATTCAAATTTCATGTCTTATATTATTGCAATACTCATTTTATGACGTGCTACAATAATTAATGAGATTTCAAAGTTCTTGACCAGGGTGTAATTAGATTGTGTGACAAGAGTGGAAACCTTCATATATGACAAAAGAGGACTCAACGCATGATACCAGGTAAAATGGTTTCTCAACTAAACAGAATTTTTTCCCGAAAAAAGTTGCTCCAAAAGATTTATATATAAAGCCTAAAAGCACGTACATAACAAATACGCTACAATGATCCTCCGGTTAACTTCTTTTTTATCAAAAACGAAAACTTCAATGAGAGTGCATAAGGAGGACAAGATGTCCCCTAGGGCAATACAACGATCCTCCATCCCTAAGCAATAACTCAACAATGCAAAAAATACAAATTACTATCAACCCGGCTCAAATTTAATAAGGAAAAATTAGCATTTTTGAAGTGAGGGCGCATGATGTGGCCGTAAACTTTAAACTCTCCCACATTGTTTCTCTCTCTTTTGCTATCTTCAGCAATTCTTCCATTTCTTTTCTTCCACACAATCCGGAAAAAGAGCCATAACTATAATTCTCCAAAAGCATCTCAACTTCTCCTTTTAGCCATGTTTGTCCACCTCTTTTGCAAACATGTATTTCACTTTCCTTCAAAATTTCATGGCAAATAGAATCCGAAAAGGAGCAATGGGTTATGGTGTAAATTCTGGTGCGGAAGCGTAAAATAAAACTAATCTACACAATAACTAAAAAAAATCATAGACGGATCTCACCTTCTCTCTCTAAACTCTCATTACCAAAATGTCAAAAGTGCGACAAATGGGAGCCTTTGTGCTATTTATACTAAAGTAACAGAAAGGGTAAAAAGGCTAAGTTAAAAGAAATGGCAAAAGGATGCTTATGTCCCTCATCATTTTCTCCCCCTTGAGAAGACTCCATATACTTTGAATACTGCCGATAGAAGTCAGGGTCGATATGCTGCAGGGTGGCCTCTGCAATCCATGAATTCTCGGCCTCCGAGCGACCAACCCAACGAACCAACTAACGTGTGTAATCTCTCGACGAGGACAATACAAGCTCGGAGTCCAGAATGCCCTCAATGAGGTCGACATGGGAGAGGATTGGGTGGGACGTGATTGTGGGAATGGAAATGGGCGGGGGGCATGGGTGCCCCGAAATGGAGAAAGATCCGACACGTTGAACGTGCGGTGCATGCGAAACTCAACAAGGTCAACTTCGTAGGTATTCTGCCCACAAGCTCGGAAAAATCGGAAAGGGTCAAATCGACCCATAAAGAGCTTGTTACCCTTGCCCTGTCGTCGCTCCTTCTGAAGGTATACCATGATGAGACCACTCGGTTAGATGGAAATAAAGCGGCGGTCTGTGGCCTCTTTATAGGAGGCATAAGTAGTCTATAACGGAGCACGAACGTCGACCTGAATGGAAGTCAGGCAAGCAGTAAACTCCTCAGCTGAGGGACATGTAGACACTGTCGGGGAAGCTCGACAAGATTTATGGGCATAGTGGGTGACTATCCCAAAAAAATCTAAAAAGTTTGTAGGTGCTAAAACAAGAGACAATGGTATAATTTTCACAGAAAATCAACAAATTCTTGAATGCTCAAAAGTTAAAATGTGTCCGACAGAGTTAAAATAGGTTAATCTATATCTAAACTCAGAACAGTTCAGCTACGGTCCTATCTTGCAAACCAAACATGCGGACTTTGAGAGAATCGGGTTAAAACGGTTAAATGGGTCAGATTCAGTTACAGAATTGGGTTATATATTAAACAAAAAAAGTGCCAGCGAATTAGTAAGAGAGGGTTGTAATGCAAAGCTTGTTATTGATAAATTAAGTTATGTGACATTTGTACTCAATTTCTTTGTCGAGTCACAATCACCCGTTATCAACGTCGTGAAAAACTCATTTCTTAAGATTGCACAGTAGTGTTTCGAATGTCTAAAATGCTCAACTAAACAGCTTCGAATCTTCGATACACCATCACACCAACAATTTGATCGACGTGCAAGGAGGGTTTGAAAATATTGGCTGCAATGAGATGAAAGGGCATAATGGAGAAATGCAGTATGAGTATTTGAAATTAGAACAAGTAAAGAATCTTTCGTTCACTTTCCAAACTCTTACAAAAGATGAATGACGAATGAGTCGGTGCTTTGGGGATGATGCAACTTCTAGGTGGGCTTACGAGTTATTTCCTGAAATTTTATACGAAATAGATAATGCACTGTTTTTTATTTATATCGCTCCAAAATCTCAACTGCATTTAAATCTACAATACAATCCTCTTATTCAAGTTAAAAACAAAACAATAAACAAAGAAACGACACAATAGATATATAAACCCTAAGGCCTGTTTGGTTGCACAAATTGTTTGATTATGTAAATTGGTTCATTGTAAATTAGTGAATTGTAAATGAGTGGATTTCAAATGAGTTTACATCAAATTTTGTGCAATGTTTGGTAATTTGAAATTGATGTTAAGCAACCATGAGAAGAAAAAAAAAAGATAAAACCAAATTGAGAAGGAGGGGAAAGAAGATGGGAAAAGGGAGGGAAAGTGAGAAAGGAGCATGCATTTTATGTGATTTCTATTTCAAATGGATGCTTTTCACGTTTTTTGTGAAATGATCCAATTTCAAATTTTACACATGAGCTAAAATGGGTCAATTTATAAATCATTTCATTAATGAAACCAATCACAATTAATTAATCAATTCGGCAAATGAAAATTGTAAATTGGCCCATTTATAAATTGTTCCATTTACAAATTGATCCATTAATTGTGTTTGGTTTCATTAATGAAATGATTCATTAATTGTCCTAGTTTAGCTCATGTGTAAAATCTGAAATTGGATCATTTCATAAAAAACGTGAAATGCATCCATTTAAAATAGGAGACATATAAAGCGCATGTTTTTCTCTCTCTCTCCCCCCCCCCCCCCCCCCCCTTCTTATTTGTTTCATCTTTTTTTCTCATAAAACCTTAACATCAATTTCAGAGTATCAAACATCGCATAAAATTGAATTTAAAGTCATTTCAAATTCACTCATTTACAATTCACTCATTCACCATGAACCTGTTTACATAATCAAACAATATTCTCAACCAAACAGGGCCTTTGTAAATGAACCAATTTATTAATGAGTCAATTTATAATTTTTGGACAACCAAACGGGGCCTTAGTGCTTTTTTTCCATTTTATTTTGATTTAGCACCCCATGTACTAGTTTCACTTTGCAGTTTTCACTCAATATCTTAAAAAAAAATTACTTTAAACCCTGTCATTCGTCCATAAAGCTTAAAACAAGTGCCATGTGTCACTAAAGCCCAAAAACAGAGTTTAAAAACACTGAAGTGCGATTAAGGTGCAGAGTCAAAATATCTCAAATTTTTACTCTTTCAATTTGGGAGTTTGAAAAGTATAACAAATTTTTGAGACACACGTATATTGAAATGAAAATTCGAAACCCTAACCTTATTTCTGCTGCCAAATATTGTTGGGGAAGGTGGGGCTTGTGGGTTTAGCTGCGCACTCTCAAATTTGAAGAAATCGTATATAGAAAAAGAAGTTGGAAGCTTGTGGGGGCTAAAACGGGGCCAAAACCACGTACGGACGTTTATAGATGTCGTATGTCACTTATTTGGTGTGTCTTGAGAAGATAAAATTGTTAATTTTTTGTGTGTTTTTAATGTTTAAAAAAAAATAAAAATTATTTTAAATAATCAAAAAATTATTATGAATATTTAAAAACTCTTTTGTAATATTTTAAAAAAAAAATAATATTATAAAAAATTGCTAAGAAAATATTTTATAATGTTTTTTTAAAATCGTATTAACAAAATATTGTAAAAACTGTGTTTAAATTTTTTTAAAATTGTTATGAATATATTATAAAAACAGTTTTAAAGTTTTAAAAAATTATTTTAAAAATTATTTTAAATAGTTAAAAAAAATAGTTATAAATATTTAAAAACTGTTTTGTAATGTTTTGAAAACTGTTTTTAATATTATAAAAAAAATTAAAGAAAATGTTTTACAATTTTTTTTAAAAATCGTATTATAAAAATATTGTAAAAACTGTTTTTAGCATTTTTTAAAATTGTTTTGAACATAAATAGGCACGAAAAAATGAATAAAACACTATTAATACGGCAAGACACGATAACACAACTCATAATTTTGATACTAACACGAAATATCGTGTCAATTTCGTATCGTTTTTAAAATTTTCACCCCAGAGTTTACCTGGATCAATGGGAACCGACGACAATGGAGAAGAAGGCTGGATAAATCATAACTTAAGAACGCTGCAAATATCTAGATATATAATTTATTCTTAAAAAATAAGATATTGATCTTCATGCATTCACGAGTTGTAGCGACACTATAATAGATCAATAATACATATTTTTGTCCATTTATTCAAACTTAGTTGAAGTAGAGATTTGTCTCAAATGCTTAATTAAATTGCTCCAGCAAATCCTTTTTATTTGATTTAACATTGCAATTATTTGAAATTTTAGTACTTTCTCTCCATAACCCAATATATTGTGTGTTTAATGTAGATTATTTGATGGAGTATAACCTACTATATACGGTGTGAGAGAGGACCCGAGTTTCCTAGTTAAATTATAATTCTACAATCCCTCATAGTTAGACTTTAATTATGAAACTATCTCAATCAATCTCTAAACAATATTGATGACTTATCTAAAAGAATCCTAATTAAGCATGTTTTCTTATGTAGACTACGTTAAATAGGACACATTTACTTAACCAATTAACTAATTCTGAATTTACATAATTCCAAAATTAATTAGTCAATTAAATATTCCTAATAGTCTCCCACTTAGTCCTAATAAGAATTTCGTTTAGTGGTTTGGTTAAATGAACACAAAGTTCGCGATAATCTTCAAAGCAATCATTAACAATTATTTACCTTAATCAAATAATCCAGCAATGCGAGTCATGGCAGTTCCACACTAATTCAAGAACATGGTTCATTCCATGTACTATGCTACCAATGTTATATTCAATCAAGTTTATAATGTGGGTTATCATAATAATCCCATAACGTCTTTATAAAAACACCATTTATGTCACAATAATTCGTTCACATGCACGTATACAATAAACAAAAATGTGAAATTCATAAAAACTTTACTGATATCAAAATATGTAGCGTAAAATAAATAAGCAAATAGCAATCCCTAAACAAACTACTCAAGACCTATATTTTTCTCATGATGCATAAATATAATCGGAGATATTCCATTCGTAAGAGACTCTGTTACGTCGACACTAGTATTAATTTGTTCTATTGAGACTCATTGTTTATGAACTTCTTATTAGACAATTAGTTATTTCATCTCAATATACTTAGTTGCTTTAATACACCTATCGTTCTTATAAAAGAAAATTGCTGCGACACTATTAGAGTAAATTTTTAACATCTTAAAGATCAAACATGAACTCTAAGTACAGAAATAAAATTTTGCAACCATAATACATGATTTGTACTTTCGAAACAGGCTACGAACTCAACCTCCATAGTGGATGAAGCAGTAACGCTCTGCTTAGCACTTTTCCACAAGACAATCCCAATAATCCATGTGATCTATTTCGAAATATCTTTATCCCGATCACGAAGGATGCCTCACTCATATCATTTATATCAAATTTCTTCGTAAGATAATTCTTGGTTCCCTTTAGCAAACCAAGATCGTTGTTAATTATAAGCTAGTCATCAACATATAACACTAAAAATACAAACTTACTCCCATTTATCTTTAGTTATGTTCACTAATCAACGGTGTTTTCCTTAAACATAAAGGAGATGATGATATCATGAAACTTAAGGGACCATTACCGATAAGTTTGTTTAAGTCCACATATTGATTTTTTTAACAAAGAGACTATGCTTTTCTTTCCTTATTTTACAAAGCCTTTTAGTTGTGCCATGGAGATTTCTTCTTCTAAACTCTCATTTAAAAAGTTATTTGTATATCCATTTTGTGCAACTCCAAATTATAATGCGCCACAGACGCGACTTATGGGTATGGAACACAATGACTAAGACGAAGAATCGTGACTACGAATAGGAAAGACGTTTAACCCTATGAATGACTAGAAAAATGAAGAAAAATATGATGATTTTATGACTGTACCTATCAAGTAATGAAATTTGAATTAAATTAATAACTAACTACGCATGTAAGAAGAACTAAATTCAGCTTAACTATATGAGAGAAAATAGAGTTAGGGTACACTCCCCCGAACCATCGGTGTTTTCATAGAACATAAAAGCTTCAAAAAGATAATTATTCATTCAAAGAGACATCAAATAGTCTCTAAACATTCAACATATGAGGACTAAATGTCACACAATATCAAATCAAAAATTGTATTTGATGAGGATGAGAAGTTATCAAAACACCAATTGCGCCCTTAAACATTCCAGTTACCTAGGGCAAACAGAATTAAAAGGCCTACAATCTTTATCTTGATAAAGTCCAAACCTTTGAATCAGGGATTACTTTTTATTCACTTTTAAATCCATACGTGTTACCTAGGTTGGACGACTAAACATTAAATCTACGTTGCCAATAGAAAGATTACATTGTTTATATTTATAAAAAAAAATACAAGCAATAGAAAGATTACATAGATCTTTGTTAACAAGATATACCATGAAGCACCAAAACAACAAAGAACTACACAAGACACGCCAAAAGAACCAATACAAAAAATAGGCCTGTTGCGGGGGTGGGTGAGAAGTTCTGGGAGCGCTGGGGTCATATGAATCATAAAAATATGTCGGGAGAGCAACATTGGACCCAAATTGGAGCTTATACATTTTTGCTTGTAGGCGGACCATCATGCTAGTGTCTCGACGATAAGCTTTTTGGTCCGCTCGATAACCAGTCAAAAACTCGTTGAAACTCGCCTCTATATTCGCAACGCGACGGGCGAGATCATCTCCCACCGGTTCATAGTCAGAGTCCTCATCTTCGTTGTACTCAGTCTCCTCCTCCTCCATTTCAACATCCTCGTCCATCGGAGTGACGTGCATGACATTTATTTGTCGCTCACTCCTTATTCGAGATTCCTGCCCAAGGGGCTTTGAAAGGTGTGGAAGCACTCGGGGGGCCTCAATATCGGTGTCTCCAAGGATGGAAGTGATGATACGGGGATATGGAAGAGAGGCCTTACCCTTACGGTCCATGGCAGTGTGAAGAATGTCGGCGTAAAAGATGAGGGCAAGGTGGATAGTGGTGCCCGGATCAAGGAGGTACAACAAAAGGTTGGCTTGGCGAGGGCGCATCGCTGAGTCATTTGAGGTTTGGAGGATATTGGCGCAGATAATGTGGAAGGCGATGCGGGCCCTTTCATTAAGATTCCCCACGAGAAAGGTGTCTTGATCCCATGCATTTTCGGGGGCAATGCAAAGGATGCAAGCGCTTTTCGAGATCGGCACGGCATTGGTGGGCTAATCGTATTGGTTGAGGCTTGGAACCCGCATAGCTCGTAACTTTTGGATTATGATTTCAAGTGAGAAGGGGATTAGGGTCGCATCCACATATGCTTCAGCCTCAAAATCGCTCGTGCAAATGAGGGTGCTATAGAAAAAATACACTTAGTCCCCCAAACTACCAAATGTGGCTCCTCGAAGAAGCAACACCACCCCCTAGGGCAAAAAAGATTTGTGACTGAGGGAGGGAGTTCGGCCAACTTAACTTGTCGCTCAATATGCATAGAGCGGGCTGAAGTGAAAAAAGTCTCGCACCATATGCATTCTTGGCGAGAGCAAAAATCACCGTTTCCATTAGGAAGGATTTCAATGGATTCGTATTTGACGAGGCACGCTCTATTGGCCATAGGAGAGGGATTGGAAAATCTGAAAAGAATCTAAGATTGGAAGAAGAGTTTGGAGGTGTGAAGTGTATTGGGGGAGGTGATGTGAATTTATATGTGAGGATAGGGTATGGGGGTGGATTAGGAGGGAAATGGAATGGAGGGAAAGCGGAGTGAATAATGGAGGGAAAACGGGGTGAATAATGGAGGGAAATCGGAATTGGAGGGAAGAATATGGAGGGAAAGGGGGATGAACCATTGGGAAATGAAAAATTCTACAGACAGCCGAACCGGTTCGGGGTCTGTGCGAACTGGTTTGCCCCCTTTTTATTTTAATCGATCTCTGAAGTGAACTGGTTCGAACCCTCAGTGAAAAAAAGGGAGAACCGGTTCGGTAGATTATAAATCCCTCCTACTTTTTTCTCCTAAAATAACTTAGTATGTACTCCTTCTAAACTCGATTTTTTGAAAAATTCCCAAAACGTTCCCACTAGGGGTGTTCAGAAAATCGAACCGGACCGTCATAATTTTTCTGTTTTTTTTAAACGGTCCGGTCCAATTTTTTTGATAGGCCGGTCTAATCGGTCCAATCCTCGGTCTCCCTTAATAAATACCCGGTCTAGACCGACCCGGACTGGTTACTATAATATATATGGATTTAATTATATTTATACATATATATTAATAATAACACACACACACACACAAGTCACAGTTAGTAGTAAGGGGTACGCTCATTAAAAAAAAGGAAGGAATGAAACCCTAAATTTGAACGCAACGCACGCACAAATTTCCCTTCTTTTGTCTTTATTTCCCTTATTTCTCTTTGCTCTGTGCGTCGTACTGCTGTCTAGATCTAAACACACACATTTACGCTATGCGTCGTCGGCCGCTTGCTCCTCTTCTTTGCGCTGCGTCGCGGCTTGCTCCTCTTATCTGCGTTGCGTCGTCGATACTCAGTGGGTAAGAAAACTGCTCAGTTATTATTCAAAACGTTGTTGCTCAGTTAGTCAGACTAACGAACCTGTTTGGGTATTGTAATACCCCGTATTTTTATGCAATATTAATTTGGGGATTTATTAAATTTAATGTGAGTTATTAATTTAAAATAAATTCGGAAATTAATCACTTTATAATTATTAACGTGATGTGAGTTAGTAATTATGGGAAACTTGTTGTTGAATATTACTAATGAGTAAAGTAATATAATTTTGGTTCTATTAAATGTCAATAGTGAATAAAATGACAATTTTGAAAATTGAGTCGGGACGCGCCCGTGTCGCGTCGGGACTAAATATTGATGAATAAAAGTGAATAAATCATAAGTCACCTATATGGTCATTTAGAGGGCGTTAAAGTGTCCGGAAGGGTCGAGATAGTCAGAAAAGTGTACCCGAGGGTTTAGTTTGGACCTCGGGGCGTTTTTAGGCTTAATTAGTACCCCGGGAGGGCATTTTGGACATTTTATATTTTTGGGTAATTAAACCCACGAAATTTCAAGGGTTATATCAGTTGTCTAAGGTTACCTTCTAGGTTTAAAAAAACTCAAAACTTTAGAACGACCATAGGAGAGGGAAGGAGGAAGCTTTCCAAGCAATCCAAGGCCAAAAAGTCACCCGATTGCACCGCCACCACCACCAACGCGTAGATCGCGCAACGGGGAACGCAACCACACCAAAATTGTCCATAAATCAGAATTCTGAAAATCCCAGGCAAGTATTTATCTTGCTTATTTTCGTTAATGCATCGTTCATGTTAGCCTAGGGTGATTAGGATGAGTTTTATAGAAGAAAACCCATGTTGGAGATAGGAAAACCGCATGTAGTTATGATTTGATAGATAATCTGGAAACCCCTTCATATGTAGAGGCTTAACCACGAATTTATGATGCATTAGGAGTAGAATTTATGGGAAAAGACTGATTAGAACCATGTTAAAGAGATTTCTAGGGTTCTTGAGATTTACATGAATTTTGGCATGTTAATCCATGGTTATTAATGGAAATTTGCATGCTTTACGTAGGAGATGTATGATATGGGTTTATACTCTTAGTAGTACAAATTTTTGGGCGATTGGGAATGAAAAATATGGATTTGGATGAGGTTGTGTGTTAGAACCCGTAACTGGTTAACTGCAGAATTCGCCATACCTGTTTGATCGATCGATCGAGCCAAGAGTTTCGATCGATTGAAGGTTTGATCGATCGAGCCCCTGCCCTCGATCGATCGACCCCTCCTGGCAGACTTAAATTCCCCTTTTAAAATTATTAAATTGATTCTAAATGAAGAATACTCCTTAGACATCCTTATTAAAATATTTTGGGAGATAAAGATGACCAGTAGGATTTATTAATGATGAAGGGACCTTTAATGTAAGGCGAAATTTGTATTTTGGGGGTGTTTATATATAAGGGACAATGTAATTTTGTATTAAAGGGAGAGATACGTTAAATGGTTACGATGGAAAATAGATGAATACCTACAGAATTTTACACTTGGGAGGATAGAGTCCATGAGTGTTACGTAGTAAGTTGAAATAATCCCTCAAATTAAAGTTAGAGACGAACCGTTATACGTGATAACTAATAATGGAAAAATAAGAATAAATGTCGTGATTATGGGTTATGGGATGAACCTAAATTGATATGATAAAAGTAGTATATTTATATGACTGTGTATACATATATTATATACATGTGAAAAGCATGCTCGCGCTACTTGCTATCCCTGAGGTTACCGCGCTGGGACAGTCTTATCTCGATGGGACCTTTATGGGGGATATTGACTCGTACCCTAGAAGATAGATATCCTTGGTACAGGCTATCTGATCGATGGTCAGACGGTCCTAAGAAACGTGAGGGTATGTGCTGACCTCTTAGAGACTTGGAATCTATGCTTCGCCTGAATATTGTTTGTGTATGTGTTAATACAGTTCGAGAGTGATTCCGAACTTATATTTCCCTTAGTACGAGAGATACGGGGATTGGATAGCAGAGTATGCCCGCACCATAATTTTTATGTGGGGTGTTGTTAGAATATATATATATTATACGAGTATTTAATATATATATATGAATTTCTGAAATTTGGAACTACCTACGGTGCTATGGTAGGTAAGAAATGAATAATGACTTCAAATTGGAAATACTTGTTTTGAAAAGTATAATGGAACACTGGAAACTTTATTAATCAATAAAGTTAAAATGAGAGCTTTGTTACTGAATGAAATTTTCCTTTTAAACAATTATATTGTTCAGTTTTAAATCTTACGAGTAACCTAAGATAAGTTAAACCGTTAGGAAGATTAGTGCGATAGGTGTGCACATTAGAAGAGAGGTGAGAATTTCTCAAGAGAGTGTCGCACTAATATGTTGTTGCATTGGCCTGTAAACATTTTAAATACTTGTTAAACAATTTTTATATCATTTACACTATCGGGCTCTGACTCGTTTCTATTTTTCTTTCTCTCTTGTATCTATATGTATATATTACAGGTGCCCAGCCACAGGGGCGTCTTGCATAGGATCCTTTGGAAGGAACGCGTCGCAGCTTAGGTGGGAGTTGCAGGCCTCTTGCTTAGACGACTTCATTTATTAGATTCCACTCTTAGTTTATTTATTCAGTTGGGCATGTGTCGCCCGTTTCCATGATCTAGTTGTTTTATTGGACATTGCGATTCATTTATTCCTAGTATTGTCACTTTGGGATTTATTACTGTCTGGATGTTTTACTTCAAGTTTTAAATGTGGGGATTTAGTTGTTGAATGCTGAAATTAGTTGGATTATATGTTTCAGGATAATTGTGGTGTGATTCTTTAATATTGAATTGTTGTAAATATTTAAATCTTGGTTTATAAAATAAAATTTGGAAAGTAATGTCTAAAAAAAATGGTTTTGACACTTAGCTTAATTAATTAGGGTGTTTAAATTGGAAAAGTTATTTTTACGACAGTGATGCTAAGATTGAACCAACTGTTCACCTTGACTTTAATTTAATAAAGGAGTGATCGCCCGGTATTTAATTAGGCGGGGTGTCACCTGTATCTGCTCAGTTATTGGGAATCTACTAACTTAGTCTCATTTTTTTGTTTTTTGTTTAATAATTAATATAAATTAAAAAATAATAATTTGTTTCATTATTTTTTGTTCAAAACAACTGTATATAGTCTCATTCCTCATTCATGTTATTTTTCGTTTTTAAGCAAAATATCATAATAACTTCTTTAAATTTATGTGGTATATATTGTAGATGTTGCTCAAATGGATGAAAATGAAGGCAGGCTTCCCTCTACCCAAGTTATAATGCAAGGTACAAATCCACCTTCTCAACCCCCTTAAAATCCTGAAGTAAAATGTTAGAAACGAAAATCATATCCTTGGGAGCATTTTACTGAAATTCAAGGTTGTGATCCAAACAAACGTAGGGCAAAATGTAATTATTGTCCCTCAACATATGTTTGTGATCCAAATAAAAATGGAACTAAAAACATGTTGGACCACATCAACAAGTGTAAGAAATTTTCGGAAAGGTGTGATGAGAAACAAAAAAAATTATCATTTAAAAAATAAGATGGGGAGTGTCCTAGTCTTGTAGCAATTGGTTTGAGTTTAGAAGCTTGTCATGATGCTCTTGCTAAGATGTTAATCATTGATGAATTTCCTTTTCGATTTGTTGAGGGCGAGAGATTTCGACAATTTATAAGAATTGTTCAATCGAAATTTGTAGAAATCCCAAATCGTATTAGAGTTGCAAGAGATTGCTTAACAATATATTTGAATGAGAAAATAAAGTTACAAAGTGATTTGAAGGGTAAAAGAATATGCATCATGACGGGCACATGGACTTCCATTCAAAATATCAATTACATGTGCCTCACGGCTAATTATATTGATGATGAATGGGAGTTGCAAAAAAATATTCTAAACTTTTGTCAAGTCTGAAGTCATAAGGGGGTGATGCTAGGGAAGGTTATCGAATCATTGTTAATGGAATGGGGGATTGATACCATTTTCACCATAGCCATTGACAATGCTAGTTCTAATAATGATACCATTAAATATTTGCAAAGAAAAAACAAATCTTGGAAAGGTACTATTTTAGAATACTAGTATTTGCACATACGATGTTGGGCTCATATCTTAAACCTAATTGTGGGTGATGGGTTAAAAGAAATGGATGAGTCGGTTGTTAAAATGCGCAACACAATGAGGTATGTGAGGTCCTCCTCTTCTATATTGTAAATGTTCAAAATGTGTGTAGAGAAAGAGAAAATCGAGAGTAAGGGTTTGTTGTGTTTGGATGTTCAAATAAGGTGGAACTCCGCTTATTTAATGTTAGATGTAGTTGAAAATTTTGAGAAAACTTTTGAAAGGTTAGGGGAGGAGGACAAAAATTATTCCGCTTACTTTGATGGATAATTTGAAATCCAAGAGGATGATTAAGTGAGAGGGAAGGGAAGGGATAGGAGGACTATCGTAGGGCCTCCTTTGAGTGTTAATTGGGAGAAAGTGTGGGCACTTGTGAAATTTTTAAAGATATTTTACACTGTAACTTTGAGATTTTCGAGTTCATTATTCGTCACTTCAAATTTGTTTTTCAACGAGCTTGTTATAATACAAAACAATTTGAACCAATTGAAAAGAAGTGGGGATTATCACTTAACTTCGATAGCGAAAAACATAGTTAAGAAAATGGACAAGTATTGGAATATTAAAAAGATAAACTTGTTGTTACTTATTGCGGTCATGCTTGACCCTATATATAAATTGGGGTATGTGCCATATTGGTTTGATAGCATGTATGAAAGTAGTGTGGCAAAAGAGATGACAAGGAGAGCAAAAAATGTACTTGTGCGTTTGTATGAGTGGTATGGTGACAATAATGTACAAAATGGTTCATCACAAAATGCATCACCATGTGAGGTTGTTAAATTAGTAGTTGATGGTAGAGATGATGATGTTAATGGGCATGATTTTTTAGCTACCCAATTTAAAAAACATTTAGAGTCGGGAGATAGTGTAGGCGTAGTAAGTCGGAGGTGGAGAAGTATTTGATTGAGACTAATGAAGATGCAACCAACAAAAGCTTTAATGTATTAATATGGTGGAAGAGTAATTCATTTAGTTACCAAGTTCTTTCTCGTATGACAAGGGATGTATTGGCAATTCTGGTGTCAACTGTGGCCTCTGAGTCGGCATTTAGCACGGGGGGACGTATCATTGACCCATTTCGTAGTTCACTTTTCCCCAACACGGTGGAAGCGCTTATTTGTACCCAAAATTGGCTTAAGTTTTCATCAAAATCAATTAGCCTTAGAAATGCCATGGATGAGATGGAACAACTTGAGCAATTGGATGGAGGTAACTAACATATATCATAATTTTAAATTATTGATTTAATATGTGTAGTTTATCTTTTTTCATGTAACTAACCATATCATTATCATATTATTTTTACAGATTTGTTGGGAACATCAACAATTGTTGATTGACAATTTGACTTTGTATTATTGAGGTAAAGTGAATAATTTATATTTTTTCTAAATTCATGATTGCATTTTATTTGGACTATTTTTTTATCTATTTTAAAATTATTTGTGATCACTTTCATGTTTATGGAGGAGATTTGTTGCAGTTACTTTGACTCATATTTATTAATTTAGGCATTTATTAGCGCTTTATTAATTTTTATTATTATGGACAACCTTGTGGTTGAATTTAGACAACTTTATTTTGTGTTATATGGGCAGTTTTGGACAGTTTATATGTCCAAATTTGGACAGTTTATGACAGCTTGATGTGTTTGTATTATTTTGTCATCTTTGGACAACTTATATGTCAAACTTTGAGCAATTTTGGACAGTTTTACATGTTAAAATTTGGAAAGTTTTTATTTATGCTAGAATTTGAACAACATGTTATTGTTTTGGACAAGTTTGATAAGTTTTTATGGTAAAATTTGTGCGATTTTTATGATAAAATTTGGATAGTTTTTATGGTAAAATTTGGGCACTTTTTTGAATAAATTTGGGCAGTTTATGGTAAAATTTGGGCAGTTTTTATTTTTAAAAAGATTAGAACTGACAAATTTGACCGGACCGACTAAGTCCAGAAAACCAATTTAATCGATTCGGTCTTGGTTTTTTTTCAGGACCGATTTAATCGGTCCGGTCCTTAAATATATTAAAAATCGAATCGGACCGGACCGCGAACACCCCTGGTTCCCACGCGTAATTTTTCTTCGAAATTCGCGACACTCCCCTTGAAATGCTCTACACTCTCTCGTGTTGTTCCTTGGCGTTAATCTCTCTACGAACTTGCTTCATGAAGACCTCTAACGACCCTAACCTACTTACTAACTAATGTACACAAGACTCACCCCATACGCGTCGAGGGTGCGATGATCTCCCATATCACTCTTAATCAATCCCGTAAATGGGGTCCAATAACCAAATTGTGTCGGCTTCTTCAAAACGCGCCTCTGAATATGGCTTTAGGCGTTGTTCGTTAACTTTGAACGTGTCCTCTTTTTGGATCTTTAAACTCCACAACTCTGTGGGGGAACACCTCTCTCGCAACGAATGGGCCCATTCACCGCGAACGTAATTTGTCGAGAAAGAAATGTAGACGGGAGTTGTAGAGAAGCACTTTTTGACCCGAATGAAACTCTTTGCGTTGGATAATTCTATCATGTGCAAGTTTCATCTTTTTTGGATATGTTTGCATTCTCATACGCATCATTGCACATCTATTCTAACTCATTTGATTGAAGCTTGCGTCCTTCATCGGCTTTGTCCAAATTTTAGTTCAACCTCTTAATTGCCCAATAGGCTTTGTGTTATAGCTCCACAGGGAAATAGCAAGGCTTGCCATACACAAAGCAAAACGGGGACATCCCGAGGGGGTTCTTATATGAGGTTCTATAATCCCATAGCGAATCGTTCAATCGAAGGGACCAACCTTTTCGATTAGGATTGGCAGTCTTTTCAAGAATATGCTTGATTTCACGATTCGCTAACTCAATTTGCCCATTAGATTAGGGGTGATAAGTCATCCCGACCTTGTGGATGACCCCATACTTTTTCATGAGTTTTACAAGTGGTCGGTTGCAAAAGTGTTTTCCATTATCGCTAATGATTTCTTTCGGAGCCTCGAAGCGAGAAAGTATGTGTTCTCACAGGAACTTAATCACCACCTTGTTGTAATTAGTCTTCGTAGTTATGGCCTCAACCCATTTTAGCACATAGTCTATCGCGACTAGGATATATTAGAAACCAAAGGAAAAGGGAAAAGGGCCCATGAAGTCAATACCCTAATAATCAAATATCTCAATGACGAGTATGGGGTCAAAGGAATCATGTCTCGTCGAGTGATGGCTCCCATCCTTTGACATCTAGCACAAGATTTGTTATAAGCATTAATATCCCAAAAAATTATGGGTCAATAGAGCCGCTTTGAATGATCTTAGCAACCTATTTGTCAAAAAATAGCCACCACATGCTTCCGTATGATAAAAGTGAATGACGCTAGGAATCTCGTCATCTAGTACACAACGTTGGATGATTTGTTCCCCATAATATTTGAATAAATATGAATCGTCATGGAAGAATATGTGCGACCAAGTAAGGAACTTCTTTCTCTCTTGCGGTGTCCAATCTGAAGGAATGGCTCCCGTGACAAGGTAGTTAACTATGTCCGCAAACCAGGGGAGAGAAGAAGTAGAAAATAATTGCTCATCCAGAAAATATTCTTCTATGGGTATGGGATTACTAGGCACGTCGGACAAAAGCTGGGATAAATGATCGGTGACGATATTTTCTACTCCTTGTCTTTTATGGAAAGATTGAATTCTTATAGGAGTAGGATCCACTTTATGAGGCGTGGCTTATCATCCTTTTTAGAAAGGAGATACTTAAGAGTCGTGCGGTCACTAAAGCAAGTGATTGGCAAACCAACGAGGTATGAGCAAAATTTGTCTAAGGTAAAAACTACGGCTATCAATTCTTTCTCCGTGGTGGAGTAATTGAGTTGTGGTCCAATTAGCGTTCGGATAGCGTAGTAGGTGATATGAGCCTTATTATCTTTTCTTTGACCTAAAACAACCCCCATAACATAATCACTCGCATCACACATAAGTTCGAATGGAAGGGCCCATTCAAAACTTGTATAATGGGAGCGGAAACGAACATGCCTTTCAATTTATTAAAAGCGCTTTAGCATGCTTCATTCCACTCAAAGGGGGCGTTCTTCATAAGGAGGTTACTCAAGGGTATAGCGATGGCACTAAAATCCTTAATAAATCTCCGATAAAAAATCGCGTGGCGTAAGAAAAAGAGCACGTCCTTTAGTGATTTCGGTGGGGAAACCTCGACTATGACATCTACTTTTGCCCTATCAACCTCAATTCCTTTGGACGACACTATATGACCAAGAACTATTCCTTCGTCAACCATGAAATGGCACTTCTCCCAATTGAGTACCAAGTTCTTTATCATACAACGGGCTAGCACTTTTTCAAGATTAATAAGACAAAGGTCAAAATAGGGGTCGAACATGCTAAAGTCATCCATAAAAACCTCAAGGCCCCTTTCGACCATGTCTCTAAAGAGACTAAGCATGCACCTTTAAAAAGTAAAAAGGACATGTGAAAGTCATTTATCTTGATCAAGCGAATTTACCTCAATTTGGTTATATCCGGAATAACCGTCAAGAAAGCAATAAAATGGATGTCCCGCTACTCGCTCTAGTATTTGGTCGATGAATGGCAAGGGAAAATATTTTTTTCTCGTGCCGGCATTGAGTTTTCTGTAATCAATGCAAATACGCCACCTGCTGGTGCTACGTTGGGGAATTAGTTCACCCTGGCATTCTCGACCACAGTCATTCCCGACTTCTCGGGACGACTTGGATAGTACTCACCCATTTGCTATCCGATATTGGGTAAATGATACCCGCGTCCAATAGCTTAATAATATCCTCTCTCGCTACTTCTTTCACAGTGGGGTTCAATCGTCGTTGCATCTCCCTCGAGGGCTTCACATCCTCTATGAGGTGGATTTTATGGGTACAAATCAGGGGACTTATACCTTTTAAATTCGCAATGCTCCAACCAAAAGCATTTCGGTGCTTCCTCAAAATTGCTTACAATTTACCCCTTACTCTTTATCTAGGCTAGAGGAGACAACAACGGGAAATGTCTCTTCCTCTCCCAAATAAGAATATTTACATTAGAGGGTAGTTTATTCAATTCAAGGGTGGGAAAATTTTCGTCTGAGGGAATCGTGTACGACTCCCTCGGGGGTAACTCCTCAAATCTAAAAACCCAATTTACATCTCTTACGTCCTCATTTGACGCTCTCTCATCTAATATTGCTCTCAACTCATCCACCTCCCTCTCGAAGTCGGTGTACGTCCCGTCACTCATACTACCCAAAATAAGGCACGCTCCTAAGGCATCCCCACCGATATATACCTCTATGTTCTCATATATTATCTCCTCGATAAGATCTACAGCGTGAAAATCGTCATCCTCACCCACTTGCCTAAAGATATTGAAAATATTCGTCTCAAGGGTTATGTTCCCGAATGTGAGTTGCATTTTCCCATTTCGAGTGTTGATTAATACCTTAGCCGTAGCTAAGAATGAACGGCCTAGGATGACGGGAAAATGATAGCTCGGGGGGATAGAGGGCTCTGTGTCCCAAATGATAAAATCTATCAAGAAGTGGAATGTGTCCACTTGGACTGTAACGTCCTCGAATATCCCTCGAGGTATTTTCACTGTACGATCCGTGAGTTTGAGAGTGATTGATGTGGGCTTGAGGTCTCCAAAATATAGTTGCCTATATATCGAATAAGGGAGAATGTTGACACTCGCCCCTAAATCAAGCAATGCTTTTTCTATTCGGTTCTCTCAAATTATGCACGAGATGGTAGGTGCAACCGGATATTTAAACTTGGGTAGGAGGTCATTAAGTAGAACGGAACTCACATTTTGTGCAAGGAAAACGTTCTTTTTCACCTTTAGCCTTCTTTTAACCGTCAATAAGTCCTTAAGGACTTTTGCATAGACTGGAATTTTCTTTATGGCATCGAGGAAAGGTAAATTCAACTTTATTTGCTTAAAGACACCTAGAACATCGTCGTGGGAGGCTCCGTTTTGATGTGGAACCAACCGTTGAGGGAAAGGCGCAACAGTGGGTGGTTTCACTACGACTTCGAGTCCACTAGTGCCATTTCATTGTCACTTTCATTTGAGGGGGAAACTTCGGACTCTTTCATGCCGGGCGAAACCTCCTTATCGTTAGATTCGTCATGTGAGGGAGGTGATAAATCAATAACTCTCCCACTTCATAAAGTGGTGACTGCTTGACATTGCTCTTGATGGTCGTTAGATGTGGAGTTAACACTAGGTTGACCTTGGGGAGGTCTTTGGCCCTTCTCTTGGACAAATTCCGTAACTTTGAAATATTTGGCCTTTGAGTATCCGTAACTTTGAAATGTTTGAATTTATATCGACAAACATTCAGGTATTTTGAGTATTGGTTGCTTGTTGGGCTTGTATGAATTGATTTATCGTATCCTCAAAATTTGCCTCTGTGTGTTGGGGGCGCTTGCATATATGGAGCTTGTTGAAAGTGCGGAGGCAGTAGTGGAGGAGGGGCAACATATGAATTAGGATTCAATGTGGAATTTTGTTACCCATAAGGAAACCCAAGATGGTTTATCTAAGAAGTGTTGTAAGAATTCCCGTGAGGGGCATTGAAATTTCCCTTAAATACTCCGACTGCTTCCACTCGCTCTTGAGCATGACTTCGTAGGCGGATATCGTCGGGCATTCATCTGTTGAATGTCCCGCCTCACAAATTGCACACACTCTCCCTCTCATTGATCGATTGGATCTGGGTATCTCTCATGCCTGCAAGTCGATCACGTCATTCACTTTTTTAGCTAGTTGGTTTATTTGAAGTTGCATCTCGAATTCTTTGTCCAAATGACAAATTTCGGACGTAGAAGGAGTTATGGGCATTTGTCGATCTTAGGTTTAGGCATTAGGATTGGATGTGTCCCGGGCCTGGGTAGTCTCAGCGATAAACCTAAGGTAAGCCTCTGCATCGTTCTCATTTAACCCAAAAAATTCTCCTTCACACATTATCTCAACAAGTTGTTTAGAATCTATGCTTAGCCCTTAATGGAAGAAAGATATGAGACGATACTTCTCAAAACCATGATGTGGGAAAGTGTTAACTAACTCTTGGAAATGCTCCCAACATCGATCAAATGGCTCATTTTCTTGTTGTTTAAATGTTTGAATTTGAGCTTTAATGGATTTTGTTCGATGTTGGGGGAAGAATTTTAGAAGAAACTTAGATTGCATATCTCTACACGATCCAATTGAATTCGGTGATAATGACCATAGCCAGGTCTTAGCTTTATCCTTTAAAGAAAAAGGAAAAATTTGTATGCGAACGACATCTTGAGTGCAAGCTTGATCGCTAAATGTATCGCACTCCTCTTCGAACTCACGAATGTGGAGGTAAGGCTTTTCCGAATTCATTTCGTGAAAGGTGGGAAGAATATAGATCATCCCATTGTGAAAGTGAAATTGTCCCGCATTTTACGGGAGTAGAATGCATCCTAAATGGGCAGTTCACTCAGGATATAAGAGCTCTCTCATGGGACTATACGATATCTCACCCTCACCCGTACCAAAACTAGCGTTATTCGATAAGGCTCTCTCTCCAAATAACTCGAAGTCCTTACTAGACGCCCTAGAAGTGTGACTCTTGATGGAGGTTGGTGGTGTAGGAGGTGGAACCCAAAATTGCGGAGCGTTAGGAGTGTATGGACTATCGGGGTCATACTCTACTATCGGATTCTCGTGAACGTGGTTAGGAATGGCTTGAGGAGTTTGTTGCGGATTTTGTATGAAAGGACTTGAGAGATGCTATATTATTTTTTTGCTTTTTACTTTTCTGGTTTTTTTTTTTTTTTTTTTTTTTGATTTTATGATTTTTTGGGCTTTTTAAGAATTGGAGTCAAATTTTGGATTAAATCGACCTAACCTAAAAGTCTACCTAGTCCCCGGCAACGGTGCCAAAAATTTGACGCGACTTAAAAAGTGTTTCTAATGCGTGCTTATTTCGACTCAAGTGTAAGCGACTCGCTCAAGTAATAATTCGGTAAAAACGAGTACCGAACACAGGGACTACGATGAAGAATCGTGACGATGAATAGGAAAGACATTTAACCCTAGGAATGACTAGAAAAAAGGAAGGAAAAGATGATGATTTTAGGACTGTACCTATCAACTAATGAAATTAGAATTAAATTAATAATTAACTATGCATGCAAGAAGAACTAAATTCAACTTTAACTATATGAGAGAAAATGGAGTTAGGGTACACTCCCCCGAACCATCGGTGTTTTCATAGAACATAAAAGCTTCAAAAAGACAATTCTTCATTCAAAGAGACATCAAATACCCTCTAAGCATTTGACATATGAGGACTAAATGTTGCATAATATCAAATCAAAAATTGTATTTGATGAGGATAAAAAGTTATAAAAACGCCAATTTCACCCTTAAACATTTCGGTTCCTTAGGGCAAACGGAATTAAAAGGCCTACAATCTTTATCTTGATAAAATTCAAACCTTTGAATGAGGGATTACTTTTTATTCACTATTAAATCCATATGTGTTGCCTAGGTTGGGTTCATGTACCCCAACCCGCTAAAAACTTAGTTGGACATGGTGTAAAGAAGACTAAACATGAAATCTACGTTGCATATAATCATTTTTACACTAAAAGATTGATCAAACATGAGAAAGAGACTTCTAACTAAGAAATAAATGATTCACAAACCAAAAAGATGAGGTAAATTGAAATTAATAAAGGAATTATACTTGTATTGATGAAAACCTTTGAATTTTATGCCTAAAGATGAATAATTGTTGAAGAATTTTAATCCTAAGGTTCCTGCCTTCAAGAAGCTCTCAAAACCATGTAAAAACTACTCCTCTAATGTCTGGTATTACAGATGAATATAACTCTCACATTTTATTAAGTGTTTGCCCCATGCATAACTCTAATTATAAGAAATAAAAATTCAAAATCCATCACACCGAACCAGTTAAAAATTTTCCTTCTTTACTGAGCAAACCGATTCACTTATTACAGTGTGCCGAACCAGTTCTGAGTCTTGATCAGCGGTTCGATTTTCTCTGAATTTTTCCTTCATTCTTCCTTTGATTTATTCTCAACTTTGATGCTTCATAACTTTGCAATCGGGACTCAGATTTGGATGTTGCTTCTTCCCACACGCTTGGGACTCTAGGTCTTTGACTTCTCTTTAGGGACCGTGTCCGAATTTTGGATGTACAATTACTCTTTTGCCCCTTAACTTTCCTTCGTTTCTTTCTTTCTTGATTTTGAGTTCTATTTTCTTCACTTGTATAAAATAGCTGTAAAAAGTTAGAGAAATACCCAAAACTAGATGCACTAGATAGAAGATGTCAGTATCAAGCATGTGAAATAAATTAACACAAATTGCACCGCACGGGATAATAAAAATCTGAAGTGCCTATAAATTACGGTGATAAATATGAAGAATTTATGCTTAATCTGCCACCAATGCTAAGATGATTTTAAGAGAATCTCTATTTGAAACAACAGAGAATTAAAACATTTGGTGAAAAGTCTTATTTTGTCATCCGATATTGGCCTTTGAGTCACGTTTGATTTTAAAGACCCATTTACACCCGACTTGCTTATGCCCTTCCGGTAATTCGACCCACTCTTGAAATTGATTCAAATTCATAAATTATATTTCCTCATTCATGGCATCAATGAGTTACAAAAATCATTAATATTAACAGTTTGTTGATACATAAACGAATCATCAATATTCCCTATGTTAAATTCAATTTATTATAAATACACCACATAATCATCATAAATAGTCGATCTTCTATTTCTTTGAGATCGCCTTAATGCTACTTCTTGTAGTGTTTCTATAATAAGTTCATTGGATACAGTCTCATTATGTGGTTGTATAATTTGTTAATCATTCATATGTTGTTCTTCACCATTGATCGGTTCAATAGCCAACTTAACAACTACATTATGAGCAATCAAAAAATTATGAACTTGTTGTAAAGGGAATTATACCCTGAATTCTTGAATCGTCACATACCTACCTTCACCATTCCCACTAACTTCACTAATTTTAATAAATTTAGCATTTTCGATTTGCATAATTCTTGTAATATGATTAGGATAGTAGAATTTATATCCATTTGAGTTTTTTGGATACTCAATAAAATGACAATTCAACATTTTAGGATCCAATTTCTTTTCTTATAGATTGTATATTCTCACTTTCGTTGGGCAATCCTAAACATGTAAGTGTCTTAAAGCTAGTTTACATTCTTTCCTTATTTTAAAAGGGGTCTTTAGAACTACCTTACTAGGAACCTAATTTAAGATTTGCACAACGGTTATAAGAGCATGCATTCATAGGAATTTAGGTAAATTAGTTATACTTGACGTACTCGTAACCATTTTCATAAGGATACAATTACGCCTTTTAGCTACACCATTATGCTAGGGTGATTCTGACACCGTGTATTGTGCACGAATACTTAATCATTCATGGATTTTAGAAAAAGGGCTAGGGTGCTGCCTCGACTCATCATGTTTTCTACAAAATTCACCACCTATATCCAATCTAATAATTTTCACTTTTTTGCTCAATTGTCTTTCAAGCTCAACAATATAAATTTCAACATCATTAATATATTGAGATATATCATGCAATAATTAAATTTTTTGATAACGTGAAAAGTCATCAACAAAGGTAATGAAATATTTTTCTCTACCAATATATGGAACATCGAAAGGCCCATATATGTGTGTGTATATAATTTTAAGAAGTTGTGTGCTCCTTGTGGATAATTTCTTTTTGTATTTGGTATGTTTTCCTTTAGTACAATCCACACACACATTATAATCGGCCCAATCTAAGTTAGGGAGAATTTCGTCTTTAATGAGCCTTTCAATTCTTTCACTCGATAAGTGCCCCAACCTTTTGTACCACGATGAGACACATTTTTTCCAACATTATTATGTAAGGATAAAAGGGATCTAGAAAGATTGTTTTCAATATTAATTCGATACAAATCATTCGCCAAAAATCTAGAACCAATATGAGAAGAATTTTTAAATAAATTAAAACCATTAAATATGAAATAAAAATGAAGCCATTATGAACAAGTTTTGATAGGGAAATTAAATTTCTAAAAATTATAAGAACATGGAGAGTTAACTTTAAATCTAAATAAAAACTAGAATCTTAAGCTAATCTAAAAAAATCTAATGTCTTTGACTCTAGCTTTCGCCTGGTTCCCGATGTAAAGAAATGTTTGATTTTGTTTTGTTTTTCGGATTAAAAGGTACCCCTACATCGAATTTGAAACATGATAAGTTAAAGACTAATCAATCAACCAAGTGTTGTAAGGAACCTCAATAAAATTTGATTCAAAACATATTAAAGTAAATGGAGCTTTACGTTTACGACAATCTTTCTGATAATGCCTGTTGATGTAAAAAATTAGATTGCTTGTAATTATTTAATCACAGATAAATGTAAATGAGACAAAGAATTTTAAAGTGGTTCAGCCTTATAAGAATGGCCTACGTCCACTATTTCTGTTATTGCCAAGTGTTTTGGAATTCTCGATATGTAATTCTATCAAGAAATTCCGGTCCCCTTGAATGAGGGTGATACAATGTATTTATAGCCCTTAGGCTGTACATGTGAAAGGGTAAGCAATTAATGCCCTTTAAGAGTATACGTCTGTATGATAAGCATTCAATGAATAGTTGAACTGTTGATTATCTAGCAATCAATGCTGTGGCCGAGATGCAGCTCGGACCGCCTTAGTTGCTCGTTGTTCAGGAGTTCCTCGGAGCGTCGGAGTTCCTCGGAGTATTAGAGCTCCTCGGAGTATACTTGTTGCTCGGAGTGAGTCTGACTTGGTCAGGGAAATAACCTTCCTCGTTGCTATTATGCCACGTAGATCGACACGTGTCTTCTTATGATTCGTCTATATCAACATATTAGTTTTGGTATCAACAGAAGCCCCCAATGTTTCATATTTCGAAATTTGAGGAGTATGGAACATTCTTTCTCGGTATATGGCAATATTAAATGACCTTCCTGGTGTTTAGGAGCATTTTCTCCGTGTTCGAATGTCTTCCAAATTCGCAGAATCCGCCTTTTTGAATTTTTATAAGCGCTTCGATCTTCTTTTTGATGATTACTTTTTCTTTCTCTGCTAGTTTCTGGCCAGGATGGATATGCTATCTGCTAATGATACAAAGCTGATGCAACAATGTCATGAATATTATAAGGCTGGTCACATAGAATTGAGTGTATCAGAAGTTGCTGACATCCTCGGTCATGATGCTTCAGAGCAGGCAGTAGAAGCTTATCGGTACTTGAAAGGCTTACTTGACCGAGTTGTGGCCAACAATGTGGCTTATTACGAAATGATTGAAGACTTGTAAGGTACTCTCGATGAACTTCAGCAGCAGTATAAAGAATCAACTGCCCTGTTGCATGAGGGGTATGAGAAGAGGTATCAGCAGCTTTCTGCCGAGAAGGGCCACGAAAAGCTCATTGCTGGGTATGATGTCAGGGAGAGAACCCTAAAGGGTGAAGTTGAAGCATGTAGACAAATTGCAGAGCTGCTGGAGCAAGAGAATAACAATTTGCAGAAAGAATTAGCACAGTATAAGTCTGCTGCTTCATCTTCCACTGTCTTGGCACCGGTCACCGATGAAGGATTTTCATTTTTAGAAGTGGAAAATGCCAAGTTGTGAGAAGAGTTAGAAGCTTTGAGAAGAGCTGGGCCTTCTACTGCTACTCGGGGACGAGGAAGAGGTTCTCGTGGACGAGGAAGAGCTGCTCAGAATGTTATCGAGGAACCAAGTTCTCGACCTGCTCGGGGAGGATCAAGAGTTCTTAGTCGTACTGTTGAAGAAGCTCGTACTCGATCAACGTTGGAAAATCAAGCATTCCAATTAATGGCTAAGAACCAAGCTTTGTCTGACATGTCAAAGAAAATTAGAGAACTGGAACAACAACTCTCTTCAAAGACATCAGCGTTGGCGACTAATGAACTTTTCATCCAAAGTCTTCACGAGAAGCTTGAAAGGTTGACATTTCAATTTCACAAACAGCCCAGGGAGTTCTGGATGGCTGGATACAACGAAGCTCTATTCCATTTAGATGATCGTATCCAGAATGCCAATAATGAGGGCTACAAGCAAGGTTGGCTGAATGCCTTGGGCGTGCTGAAGCTCGAACAAGGACACTACCTGTGGGACTATTATGATCCTGGGGTATTAGACTTGCCTGTGCCACCTTATAAATTGGACATGGAATGGATCCCAGCTCGTGCCATTACTCGGAGCTTAATTGCAAAATACCTCGGTGACTACAATCTTCATTCTCAGATCGAGGTATCTCGTCCCGAGCATCTACTGGACACACCTTCAATAATGAACGTCAGAATGCTTCGAGATATTAACTTCATTAATTCTCCCCTTTGCCTGGAAGATCCTCCTGCTGGCGAGGAGCCTATATCGAAAGCTGAAGGAAAAAAGCCAATAGAATAGGAAATTCTGATGTAATAATTAGTACACAATTTAATATCAATGTAATAAATTTGTGTAATTCATTTTGAATTTAATTAAAGAATTTCATTTTTGTTTGCAAATTTGTATTGCTGTTGTTTTGTATTTGTCAAACATTTTATATTTGTGGTTGCATAACAATATTGTGTTGTTCATCGACCAACTTAGTAAAAAGTTACAAGTATTAGTAATGTTGCTCGATCACTTAATAATAAACTAATGAGTATAAAGATGTTTAAAATTCTTCTAACCAACCAAGGTTGTTAAATTGTGCTCGTTGACCAATTATAGTTAGTGGGTTTTTATCCCCGACCAACTATACTTGGTACTGTTTAAAATATTTTCTCCTCGTCGACCAACTACAGTTAGTGGATTTTGATCCCCGACCAACCATACTTGGTTCAGTTTGGAATATTTTGTTCTTCGAGGAACTTTTTGTATTTTCTGTAATAATCTTACCTCTCGACCAACATAAGTTGGCATTTGAGAGCATATCTTGTTTCCTAACCAAACACGTTGGCATTTTTAGGAATGTTGATGTTGTTCTCGCCCTTTTACCAACCGGAGTTGGTCTGAGTTGGAACTATCATGTCCACTTGCCCTTTTACCAAAATTGGTCTGAGCCAGTGTCAGCCTCCTAACCAAAGGAGTATGGTTTGTTCTCGCCCTTTTACCAACCGGAGTTGGTCTGAGTTTGAACTATCGTGTTCTTTCCCTTTTACCAATCGGAATTGGTCTGAGTTAGAACTATCATGTACACTCGCCCTTTTAACAATCGGAGTTGGTTTGAGCCAATGTACACCTCCTAACCAAAGGAGTATGGTTTGTTCTTGCTTTTTTACCAACCGGAGTTGGTCTGAGTTCGAACTATCGTGTTCTCGCCCTTTTACCAACCGGAGTTGGTCTGAGCTTGAACTATCGTGTTTTTTTTACTGCCGAGCAGCGTAGTGTTACACACACTAGTATTCCCCAAAAAACTTTCAACAAAAGGAGAGAAGATGGCGAAATATCGTCGTTTTATTCATATTGATGGAACTGCTTTACATTTTACATCACTGATAATACTTGCGTAGGTGTTCAGCATTCCATGCATTCTTAAATTCCTCTCCTTCTAGAGTCGTTATTCGGTAAGTTCCTGGTCGAACAACTTCTGTAACTCGGTAAGGTCCATGCCAGTTTGCTTCCAACTTATTGTGCTTCTGAATGACCTTCTTTAGCACGTAATCTCCTTCTTTTAAGTCGCATTTTTTCACCCTCTTGTTGTAGAACAGGGTTGTTCATTGTTGATAAGCAGCATTCCTAATGGCTGCCTCTTCTCTAACTTCCTCGAGCATGTCCAAATCTAATCTCCTCATCAAGTCGCTGACTGGGAAATTGAAATTCAGCACTCTGTGTGTTGGAAGACCCAACTCGACAGGTATTACGGCCTCACTTCCAAATGCCAGCATATATGGTGATTCTCCAGTTGCTGCTCGGGGAGTTGTTCGGTAAGCCCACAATACTGATTGTAGCTCATTAATCCAATTAGCTTTTGCCTCACTTAGCCTCTTCTTCAAACCATTTAGTAATATTCTGTTCGTCACTTCAGTCTGTTCATTGCTTTGAGGATGACCTGGTGCTGAATGAACCTTCAAAATGTTTGAGTGATGACAATAAGCGGCAAACTCCTCGTTATCAAATTGTGTTTTATGGTCTGTGATGAAGGCATGAGGGAGACCATATCGGCAGATGATGTTCTTCCAAACGAATTGGTACACCTTCTCATATGTCATATCAATCAGAGGCTCAGCTTCTACCCACTTAGTAAAATAATCCACTGCGACGACGAGGTACTTGAATCTTCCTCGGGTCGTTGGCAGTGGTCCAACCAAATCCATTCCCCACATGGCAAATGGCCAAGGGGAAGTTATGGGTGTCAACAATGCTTGTGGAGTTCGTCGAATAGAGGAAAAATGTTGGCATTTATCACATCTCTTAGCATAGGCTATACAATCAACCCTCATCGTTGGCCAGTAGTATCCCTGCGTCATCACCCTTTTCAAAAGTGTTCGACCTGCTACATGGGCTCCACATGACCCTTCATGGATCTCTTCAATCAATTCTTTCACCTCGGAGGGATGTACACATCTTTGCAAACCTGCCATAATTCCTCGCCTATACAAAACACCATTAGTTAATACATACCGAGCAGCTTTAAACTTCAATTTCTTGGCAGCGAGCTTATCCTCCGGTAATTCTCCTTACTCAACATATGCCCTAATGGGATCCATCCAAGATGGTCCTAAATCAAGAGTAATAATATTCATCGTCAGGTTTTCATCTATGCTTCGACTTTCTAACACCTCAATTGGTATCGTTCTTCGCAGCTCGGTACGAGTAGCTGATGCTAGTCGGGACAGTGCGTCTGCTTGTGCATTCTCCATTCTTGGTATTCTGATCAACTGAATGGCATCAAATTCTGCCAACAACTCCATCGCTTTTGCATGATACTTGACCATTAATTCTCCTTTAACTGCATATGTTCCCATCATCTGATTCACAATTAATTGAGAATCACTGAATACCATCACTTGTTGCGCTTCCATAATCTTTGCTAAATTAAGACCTGCTATCAAGGCTTCATACTCAGCCTCATTATTGGAGGCTTTGAATTGGAATCGTAAGGCATATTCCATGTTAATCTCGTCTAGGGTGTTTAAAATAATCCCTGCTCCACAACCTGTTGTGCAAGATGACCCATCTACATATAATCTCCATGTAGGTAACTCGTCTTTAAATTTCTTATCTGACAGAGTTCCTCGATAAAATATTTGTTGTTTCCTTTCATCTTCCCCTGATATTTCTCGCTCCTCGTCGATCATCTCTTCTCGCCCTTTTACCAACCGGAGTTGGTCTGAGCTCGAATTTGATGATCCTTTTACATCCACAAGCCCTTTTACCAACCGAAGTTGGTCTGAGCTTATGTCTGTTGATCCTGTACCATCCACAGGTTGATCAGCGAGCAACTTTTGTTCCTCGGGGGTATCAGGATATGTAAATTCTGCTATAAAGTCTGCTACAGCTTGCCCTTTTAGTGATGATCTGGGTTCATTCACAATATCATATTCACCGAGCTCTATTGCCCAATACATCAGTCTCCCTGATTTTTCTGGCTTATGAAGGGTTTGTCTCAAGGGCATGTCGGTATACACGATGACAGTATGGGCCTAGAAATATGGCCTCATTCTTCTACTTGCCTCAATTAATGCCAATGCCAATTTTTCCAGCTTTGGGTACCTGATCTCTGCACCTCGGAAAGCCTTACTTGTGTAATAAATTGGCTTTTGGACTCTATTCTCCATTCTGATCAATGCCGAGCTGACTGCATTCTCTGATACTTCCAGGTACAAGTACAACTTTTCTCCCATTACTGGCCTGGACAACAGTGGAGGTGCTCCCAAATATTTCTTCAATTCTTGAAAGGCTTTTTTACATTCATCATTCCACTCGAAAGTTTTTTGAATTGTTTTGAAGAATGGGAGGCATCTATCAGTTGCTCGGGATACAAATCTGTTGAGCGCTGCAACTCGTCCTGTAAGACTCTGCACCTCTTTCTTCGTCGTTGGAGATCGCAACCCTAAAAGAGCTTTGATCTTTTCTGGATTCGCCTCAATGCCTCGCTGGTTGACGATGTACCCGAGGAACATTCCTTCTCGTACTTCAAAGGTGCACTTCGTCGGGTTGAGCTTCATTTAGTATTTATCCAGTTGATCAAAGGTCTGACCTAGGTCAACTAGATGATCAGCAGCTTTCTTGCTCTTTGTCAGCATATCATCGACATAGACTTCCATATTGCAACTGATTTGTTTGGCAAAAACCTTATTCATCAGCCGCTGGTATGTCGCGCCTGCATTTTTTAAACCAAAAGGCATAACATTATAACAATAAGTTCCCCTAGGGGTAATAGAAGAAGTACTTTCCCTGTCGTCAGGTTTCATTTTGATTTGGTTGTAGCCAGAGTAAGCATCCATGAAGCTGAGCAGCTCGTGTCCCGAGGTAGCATCCACTAGTTGATCAATTCTGTGTAATGGAAAGTGATCCTTTAGGCATGCCTTGTTGAGATCGGTGAAATCAACACACATTCTCCATTTATTGTTTTTCTTCTTTACCATCACCACATTTGCTAACCATTCTGGATATTTCACATCTTCAATAAATTGGGCTTTTTGGAGCTTCTCGACCTCCTATTGTATAGCTTGATTCTTCTCGGGACTAAACACTCTTCTTCTCTGCTTTACGGGCTTGATCTCCTTATTCGCATTGAGCTCATGACATAAGAAGTTGAGATCTATTCCTGGCATGTCTTCATGACTCCATGCAAAGTTTTCTTTCTGTTTCTCAAGAAAGTTATCAACTCCTGTTTTATTAAAGCATCCAACGTCGAACCTATCTGGGTTATTCGTTCAGGGTGCTCGTCGTCCAGAATAACATTTTCTGTAGATTCCACCACCTGTCCTTTTACAAGTTGGGATTCATCTCTGGGATCCAGTGTTTCAATTTCTGTACCTTCATCCACCTGGTAGGTAGTTGTCTTTTTCCTTGACTCTTCAAGTTCCTCTTGCTCGGCAGATGAATAATAGCATTCCCGAGCTACTTTTTGATCACCTTTCACAATTCCTACTCCAAAATTTGTTAGGAATTTTAAGCACTGATGTACTGTAGATGGAACTGCTTCGAGCTTCTTCAAACCAACTCTTCCCATGATAATGTTGTAAGCTGATTGCACATTCTTATCCATCACAAAGAAGCGTATTCTTTCTGTTCGACAAGCAGGCCAAGTTCCAATGAATATATCCAACTTGATCGTCCCAAGTGGAAAAACTTTCTCGCCAGCAAAACCCAGGAGAGGTCTATGATAAGGCTCCAATTGAGATAATTTTAAATTTAAACTATCAAAGCATGAGTAGAACATGATGTCTGCCGAACTACCATTATCTATCAGAACCCTTGAAATCATTACTTCTTTCATCCTTATTTTGATCACCAAAGGGTCATCGTGAGGGTAAAGAACACCTGCAAGGTCGTTTTTTGAAAAACCAATGACCAGCTTCTCTTTGTTTATCTTCCTCGGGCGATCTTCCTCAGCCAAATTTATTCGTTGAATGTATGAGCAAGCCTGAGCCTCACCGAGATAAGATTTTCTTTCTGCAGTAAGATCTCTTCCTCCTGCATCTCCGCCTGTAATAACATTACAATCAAATGTTCCAAAACGTATTGAAAATACCTCGCGTTCTGGTTGCCTTGGCCTTTTGGGAAGATCGGGGTCATCCTCTGTATCATCTTCATGATCCCTCTTCTTCTTCTCCTCTACTCGACGAGGAGATCTAGACCTCTCTCTAGTTCGGTCATTATTTTTTCTTTCACCTCCCCGATCAACATACTTTGCTAGCTTCCCTCTTCGGATGAGTGTTTCAATCTCGTTCTGAAGAGCTATGCAATTTTTGGTCATATGGCCATGATCCTTATGGAACTCGCAATATTTCTCCCTATTCCTCGTGTCAGGGTCTGACCTCAGTTTCTTTGGCCACTTTACTTCCTCATTATTCTTGATTTCTTCCAAGACATGATTAATACCTATTTTCAAAGGATTATAATTATCGAATATCTTCAGGACTTCCCATGACGACTTATTATTCTTGGAATGCTTGTCACCGCCATTGCCTTTATGTTCTTTCTTCTTAGATTGTCATCTTCCACCTTGGTTTCTTTATCCATATTCTTCTTCGCAGCCATAGCCTCCTCGACATTCATGATTTTGGCCGCTTTTGCCATCAACTCTGACATAGTTGTAGGTGGATCTTTGGCCAAAGTGTAATACAATTTGTTAGGCAACAACCCACTCATCAAGGCGGTGATTGCTGTCTTTTCTTCATAATCTATGACTTCCAGCTTCTCGTTATTGAAACGAGTTATGTAATCTCTAGTACTCTCACCAGATTTTTGTCTAACACTTAACAAGTGTGCTACTCGTTTTACTGGCTTTGCTCCAAAATAGAAATTGCCAATTAACAACTCGGCTAACTGAAAGAAAGTTGAAATCTTACCTCGAGGAAGATTGTTGTACCATATCTGGGCAGATCCAGTAAGAGTTCCTGAGAATGCTCTGCATTTCATCTCGTCGGGGACAGCATAGATGTCAGCGGCAGCTTGATATTGCTCCATGTGAAGAACATGATCTGTCTTTCCATCATATTTGGGGGTCACCACAAGTGCTTTAAACTTTGACGGGGTAGGAAAACCCACAATGGCCTGGACAAAAGGTGTCCGTTGAACAAAAGTTCGTTGTAAGGGATTATTCGCCTTAGCCATTTCTCCCAATCTATCCTCCAACCGTTGAATGGAACCTTTCCACGCATCATTTCCTTTCTCGGGCCTATTGGTTCGAGCAATCGACTGTTCTGAAGTGGCCTCCTGGGATCTATCTTGACGAGCAACTGGTCGTGATTGTGCTGATCCTTCTCTTAGATCCGATGGTTGTCGAAAACTCCTCGACATGGTTTTAGGTGGACTCCTATTCCTCCTAGGGCCTAATCGACTGAAAGGAGATACCCTGCTCAGTCTTTCCAAGGCGCTGGGTCTCTCTCTCGAGAGAGTGATACGTTGCTCAGTATCTGTAGCCCGTATTGATGAAGTTCGCCCAGGTTGATAAGAGAAATCATCAGATTCCTCATTACGATACGCATCTGTACGCCTGGATCGTGAAGATAGTAAATAGGTTTGTCTCTGACCACTTTGCTGTCCCGAATGTGCAGGTGCACCGCCATGAAGGGTTTGTATGAGTTGCCGCATTGTCTCTTGCATGGCGGTTTGTCCTTGAGCCAGATTTGTCATAATTCCAGCCAGATCTGGAGGTGCGGAGGGATTTGGAGGATTTCCAGCATTTCCAGCGTTTCGATTGCTGGATTCCGGATTATCTGCCATTGATGATGAATGAATTTTTGGTGAAAAACGATAACAACAGTCGTTTTCCACAGACGACGCCAATCTGTTGATGTAAAAAATTAGATTGCTTCTAATTATTTAATCACAGATAAATGTAAATGAGACAAAGAATTTTAAAGTGGTTCAGCCTTATAAAAATGGCCTACGTCCACTGTTTCTGTTATTGCCAAGTGTTTTGGAATTCTCGATATGTAATTCTATCAAGAAATTTCGATCCCCTTGAATGAGGGTGATACAATGTATTTATAGCCCTTAGGCTGTACATGTGAAAGGGTAAGCAATTAATGCCCTTTAAGAGTATACGTCTGTATGATAAGCATTCAATGAATAGTTGAACTGTTGATTATCTGGCAATCAATGCTGTGGCTGAGATTCAGCTCGGACCGCCTTAGTTGCTCGTTGTTCAGGAGTTCCTCGGAGCGTCGGAGTTCCTCGGAGTATTAGATCTCCTCGGAGTATACTTGTTGCTCGGAGTGAGTCTGACTTGGTCGGGGAAATAACCTTTCTCGTTGCTATTGTGCCACGTAGATCGACAACTATCTTCTTATGATTCGTCTATATCAGCATATTAATTTTGGTATCAACAATGCCCCTTCTTTTCACAGAAGTGACACTTATTGCTTTTTTCCTTCTTAGAAAAATATGGGTCGACTTATACTTGATTGTAAGGTTCGATTCCATGCTCTATATTTCTTATTTCTAGTTCATTTGACTGTAACATTAGCTATATGCCCTTTAGACATGTGACTATTCTATTGCATCAATCTGCCATCATTTTGCACCAATATACCCCGCAACTCATTTACACTTCACTTATCCTTTATAGTGTTGTAATGAATATAAAAGGGTCTATATTCAGGAGGTAAAGAGTTTAGGACAAATTAGACCAACAATGAATTATCCATTGTCAAGCCTAAAATCTTTTAATTTAGGAACCAGATTGGTTATCTTCGAGTACCATCGAATTCCATAGTGGTAAGGTTAGATATAGTTTCCCAGCTAGGGACTTATCAGCTGTGCGAAAGCATGCTTTAATGTTGTTCAGATACTCTCCATCTTTAAGTGTTGCAGGTAGGGCTGTTTTGATATTAGCAGCAATGCACATCCTTATAAACATAAGAGCCAGTCTGTTGGACATTGACCATGCCTGATGAATGGCCTCCGCGTACTTGTTATTTTGTTCAGTAACAGTAGGAGGTTCTTCCATGAGAAATTCCATGTTTATATCTAGAGTAGCAAGAGTGAACACAATTTGTTCACTCCATTCCGAAAGGTAAGTGCCATCAAATTTCGGAACGGATGAGGCATGCGAATACAAATTTAGTGGGGTTGCAAAACACAATGCTTATATTTATTAATAAACATGCATTGTAATAGTTTGCAAGGAGGTGAATATTAAAATATTGATGTTTTTCTTTGCACGACATAATTTATAATGGAATCTGCATTTGATGTCTCGCAACTTTATTATGAAAAATAAGTCTCTTATTAATTTTCATTTAATCACAGTTTTATACTTGTGGCATCTGCATTTGATATCCAACAGTTTCCTAATTATGATTAAATGAACGTAGTATATTGAAAATTTAACATTTATACAATAAGTTTAAAATTATTAATTTTCACATTGTAGCTTATGCTTGGCATTTAATCTGACATAATGACTATGGGGACCTAAAATATTAGATAAGCCCAATTGAGACTGGCCGACCAAGCCCAATAGTATGAGAATCACATTGGGCCCAACTCCTCAAAGAGGTAAACGCAAGTATTTGTCACATGGATAAATGTGGATACTCATCACGTCTATATTGATAAGATCAAGTTGGTTACATATAATCTCGAACGTGGAGTCACTACACGAGCCAATAACAAGCTGGGAGAGTTTATTAAACAATTCAACCACTACGGTTTTATACCACTATAAATACATCCCACACCCCGGGGACAGGGGGGGTGTAATTTTAAAACTTTAAGAGAAATTAATAAAATACAATGACCTCTCCGTGGACGTAGGCAATTTACCGAACCACGTATATTCTTGTGTTGTATGATTGGCATCTTATTTTATTTATTTTATTATTTTCTGGAATAATTTTTAATTGTGATTAATTTGTACTCACAATTGGCTCCATCTATGGGAAAATTTTCCTTTCTACGAAAGAAATCTTCATAAAGAACAACTACAATGCCTCACCAACCAAACAGTGCACCCCAGTTTGGAGACGTGCGAGCAGATTTGGTTCTACTAATAATCAAGTTGAGGTTCGCTAAGATGGGAACCCAAGGTTTCGACAGGAATGACAGCCTTCGGAGGAAAGCCACAGGCAGCCTATTGTGACACCCCGCCTAATTAAATACCGGGTAATAAGTTCTTTATTAAAATTAAAACAGAATATTCGGTGGGTTCATTCTTAGCATCACTGTCGAAAACATTTAATATTTGTAATGACCTAATAAATAATTAAGCTAAATGTCAAAACAATTTCCCATTTAATTGTACCCAACTAATCCATTAATAAATTTTTATTCTTTAAAATATAAGACACTCACATTCCATAAGAATAAAATAAATACTGAACATGAATCAGATACTGAAATAAATCGGACTGGATAAAACATTCCAGTTTAAAGCCACAAACCAACAAACCATAATATCCTCAAGTGAAATAGAAATAAAATCATGAACTGAACTGAGTGCAACCTCTACTAAATGACAAGGAAATGGGCTTAACATGCCTTAAATGAAATATCTGAAATGAGTAATGATAGAAGCGTCTAAGTGCAAGGGGCAGGAAGTCCCACAACTGCTGCAGCTCGCTAAATGATCCACGCATCTAAGTCTAGTATCCCTGTGGCTGGGCACCTGATAAATAATATATATATATATATATATATATATATATATATATAGTAAAATAGAAAAGAGTAGCAAGAAACGGGTCAGAGCCCGAGTTGTAAAAATATTTGTTTTAGCAAGTATTTAAAACTGCAACGATGCAATTATTAAGTCCATGTTAGTTTCGAACTCTCACATGAGATTCTCACCTCTCCACTATTGTGCACGCCTAACGTACGTCCATCCTAACCTAGTTATCCATAATGTTCCCAACTAGATCATATACCTATACTTCTAAATATATCTCAAAGGAGTAACCCGTATCGCCCATACAATAATAATATCCTTTTATGCCAATTAACCGTATTTCGCATTCACAGTTCTGATAGAAAATCTTTTATCCACTGAGATTACTTTACTTACCAACATTTATAAATTTGCTAATTTCGCCCATTAGAATCAGTCACAAGTATATATATATATATATATATATATATACTGCGCCCCTTGGTTAGGACCACTTGGCGCAATGCATACTCCACTATTGTGTCCCGATGCATCGCTCACTGCGTAAAGGACAATTGGTTTGGCGTCTCTCATAAACCATAAATCTCATAACACAAATATTGGAGGCGAGCATACTCACCAGCCAAATGGGTCACGCACATACCTACGCTCCCATTGAGCCGTCGAAACTATCCTACGTCTCAGATAGCATGTATCCAAGTTCATATGCTCTGGGTATAAGTCAAATATCCCCCCATTGGGTCACCCAGGATACGACTGTACACTGCGCGATAACCTCCTTTCGATAGCAAGCAACGTAGGTATGCTATACACACAATAAAAATAATAATATAATAATAGGCGTTCCCACGTCCTATTAAAGTTCAGGTGTTCACCCAACCCATACATATATTTATACACGTAGTCTACTTCTCATTACTACTTGTAATTTACTTAATTCGATTATCCACTATCTCGAAATTTCCAAAGATAATTCACCTATCCAAGCCTTAAGGTTTCATCCTAGGAATGCTTCCCAAATAATTTTGCACTAAGCTAATATCAGTCAATGGCAGTTTACCTCACTCAACTAACTGTGTAACACGATTTAGGAAAAAAATAGGGATTTTTGGAATTTTTCTGGGACTGTCATTCGAAGCAGAACTGGTTTCGTTCGAACGAATTAACATGTCGTTCGAACGAGACGTCGTCGTCTCCATTCTGCTACCTGCTGCATTTTTTCAAACCTTCTTAACTTAAAACATCTACAGATGTGTCCCAAACTCCCAGAAATTACTTCCAATCAATAATTAAACATGTTGGGATAATATATAACAAACTAGAATCATTTAATCATGCATAAACCTTAATAAATTATGAAAACCCCAAAATTATTCAAACAAACCCTAGTTCTTCCAATTTCTATATAAGAACTCAAAATCATATTCGTCCATAATAAATAAATCATAAATTTGTGATTTCCAACCTATCTACATGTAGGATTCATTCTAATTAGATATCATATTTCAATTAATGTCCTTAGTTCTTCAATTTCATCCAAGTTTATGAACCATAATTGAGTATTACATATCTATAACATGAACATGATTGTTGCTACGATTTTGTAAGGATTAAACACTTACCTCAATTTCGAAGGTCTGATCTCCTGGTGATGTTGATATAGGTGTGTTCCTCGTCTCACGATCTACACTTTGGTGGAATTTTTGGTGTGTGTTCTTGTGTTATGGACCAAGAACTCATATGGCTTCTTTTTCCTTCCTCTGTGCCTTTCTCTTTTCTCTCTCGTAGGTTTAGAACTGATAACTCCCCTCTTACCCACGTTCCTCTATATTTAATTTCCTAATTTTCGTCCATAATATTTCCCCAAAAATTCAAAGGATAAAAATACCCCTACGCAATGCCGGTTAGGCCTAAAAATATCCCGGAGTCCAAATAAAATATCCAGGTAGAGTTTTCTGACTATCTCGACCCTTCCGAACTCAACAGCGCACTCAAAATTACCATAAGAATTACTTAAAAATAATTTATTTCTTTGACCCATTAAATTAGTCTCGACACGACTCATACGCGCATCATGACTTAATGTACCAAAATGTCGTATTTTCCACTCTAGACAATTTATAAAAATTTCATAATTCCATATTACGTATTCACACAGTAATATTCCATATTTCTCAACAATAAGTATTAACCATTGGCATGCTAGTTAATATTTATTTTTAAATCCGGATGAATTAATAATCAATCTTCTCACATTTTTAATTTAATTAATCCGACAATAATAATTAATCCCACAATTATTAACATAATAAAAATACGAGGTATTACACCTACGTCTACTCAAATCTCATGCCTGGTTGACGCCTACGATGCAATGCTTTGGCAACATGAGAAGGTAGCTCGCCACCAAGTTGAAGAGAATTCTTGCCTTCAACGACGATTGGACGAGATGGAGAAAGAACTCCTCCGGAGCCAAAAGCACCAAATTCGGGCTCCTAGCCCTCAGGCGAGCAAGACTCACAGTCAAGGAAGGAGCACCAGGCACTTCCAAGAGCATTTAGGGCATACAAGTTATCAAAGAAGGCGCCACTGGGAGGATGAGTGCCACTAAGATGTCATAATGAGTTTGGTTCGAAGGAAAATGGACCAACACCCCGCTCATAGGGCCCAGGTCAACTAAGGAACTAGTAAGGAGAGCCTTTATCACCTAGATGAAGTCTTCCTTCTCGAAAACCATCGAAGATGAGGACGCCCCTAAGAAATTTGTAACCCTCAGGTTCAATGTCTACGATGGTAAGATTAATCCTATTAACCATATTTGGTAGTACATGCAGGCTATGACTTTATGGAGTCATAGCGACGCACTAATGTGTTGTATTTTTTCCTCGAGCTTGGGCGACGTTGCCCAGAAATGGTTCGAGAAGCTCCCTCACAGGTCTATCAAGAGTTTTAGGGTACTTTCCGAATCCTTCACTACTCATTTCATCACCGGCAGCTCTCATATCAAAAGAATGAACTTGTTGCTCACAATGAAAAGGAAGCCATAGGAGTCCCTATGTGAGTACGCCAAATGCTATTGGGAAGTCTTCAATGAGGTAGAAGACTATTTGAAGAAAGTTGTCGTAGAATCATTCACAACAGCTCTATCCCCCATGTCAATGTTGTATCAATCCTTTACCAAGAAGGAAGATAAAACTATTGAAGATCCCATGTCACGCGTTGATAGATATGCCAAGGTGGAGGATATAGTCCACACTGGTCAAGTTGAGACTGCTCGCACCAAGGAAAACAAAGGGGGAGACAAGGAGAGCACCCCTAAAAGGGGAACAAGAAGTAGAATGGTGCCAAGAACGGGGGCAAAACTGATTCCTCTAAAGCTCTTTAAACCGTTAACACATTTTTCAAGGAGCCGATCTATAAGATCCTAGTAAAAATTAAAGATCCGTAATTCATCATGTGGACAAAGAAGATGGGAAGTGATCCAATTAATAGGAATAATGCGCTTTGATTCTCATTTCACAAGGAAGGCGACCACAAAATTGAAAACTGCAAGGTACTCAAAGCTCATCTGGAGGAGTTAGCCCAAGATGGGCATCTAAACGAGTTTATTGAGAAGAATTCTGACCAGACCGCAGCCAATGGCGACTATAAACTAGATAATGTCCTTGATAATGACATGGGGTATGAGTGCATTGTCATTCACAAAGTTTTTTACCTTAAGCAGATTCAAGGGAATGTTGTTCGGATGGAACTCAAGAAAGTTACAACTGCGTTGGAAGCTTTCCAGATTGATCCGATTAAAATCCAAACTGGCAAGCGTCAGTGACTAGAGAACGTCGACTATAACAAGCATGTCGTGTTCAAAGAGGAGGACTTGGTGGGGGTACGAACCCCACACCACGATGCGCTTGTAATCATTCTCATAATCGCCAACTGGGATGTAGACAAGCTACTACTGAACCCGGGAAGCTCTTCAGAGTTGATGTACCTGGTCTCTTCCACAAACTCAAGCTTAAGATGTTGGACCTAACCGTTCCTCTGGTCGGCTTTGCAGTAAAGATGACGATGTCGTTGGGAAAAGTGGTCATGCCGGTAAGGGAAGGGATATTTTAAAACTCATAGAATTATTGGTGGTCGACATTGAGTCACCTTATAACGCCATCTTAGGTAGGGGTGCCTTTGAGAACATTGAGTGTTTCACCACGTTGATCTTCATTTGAACACCTAGGGAAAAATAATAATGCTTATGGGTGAAGTGAATGGTAATGTGATATGGAGAACTGATGAGTGTATGATGAAAAATGGTTTGGTTTTCTAGACAAACTACAAGACACGTGTTTCTTACGACTCGAAAGTTATGTCGTTCTTAGTGATCAAGCCAAAAATTTAGTGAAGAATAATGAGATCATACAATGATTAAGTGCAGACCCGAAGGAAGTTGAATACTCTTATGACTCAGAGATTGCGTAAAATTCTCCGAAGAGGATGAAAGGCATGAATCTCATACGCTAAAGTTTTCACTGGTGATCCTTAAGATTTTTTTGAGAATTATAGTATTCTTCAACTCTAAATCATAGTGACATGGCAAGTGCGTAAATTTTATTAGGTTTAGAAATTCATGGTGCAAAATGCCTTGGTACGTATTACATAAGCTATTTAAAAAAATATTACCTAGTGTGATTACTAGACTAAAAAGATGGATGATTTAAAATGGGGATCTTCCTATTAAGTCATGTTTGAAGGGGATATTTCATAATAGGTCCTATCACAACATTTTTTCCTCAATAGGTCCTATTATTACATATAGTGATTTACTGTATATTTACAAATAGGACCTGTTGGAACAAAAATCTTATTTCATGGGACTTGATAGAGCAAAAAAAAGATATTAAGACCTATTAAACTACATACTTATTAAACGAGACTAATTGGTAAAAAAACCCATTTAAAATTCACATCAATGAGTAAGATGAAAGAAACTGCACGAAAATTTTAATAATAAAATCTTGTTTATGAATTTTTTTCCAAAGATGTACGATTTTGATAAAGTTCCCCACCTCCAAACAAAAAGGAACATCGTCCTCGATGTTAAATAAAATTATTTTTAAAATTGAGAGAAAAATAGAGGAAAGAGATTACCATAATCAATTGTTAATGATAAGGACCACACAGAAACAACGGGCTACCACCCGGTAGGGCTAAATATATTGTCTTCAGCCAGACTGAACCTATTCTCACCCTAAAGAAAAGAACTATGAAAACACGGGATGGCAGAAAAATTGAGTGATGATAATCACCCCAAAACAAGACTGAAACATCAGTCTTGTTGGATAAAGGCTGGAAGGTTAACAATTGTAAAATGCATCACGCGATGAAAAGCATCGGTGGACCAAGGGGGGGTGGGGATAAGAGACAAGGGTGAGGTTGAAGAAGCACCAATCACGGCCTTATTTTTTATTTTTCAACATTAAAGAAAACTTTTTTTTTTGAATATTTTGAAAACGAAAGAAAATATTTTTACGATTTTTTGAAAAAAGAAAAGTATTTTTGAGTTTTTTAGAAAAATGTAAGAGAAAATGAAAAATATTTTTGGATTTTTGGACTTTTTAAGGAAAAAAATATGTTTAGATTTTTTTGAAAAGGAAAAGGGCGATGGATATAATTTTAAACACAAAATGATGGAGCGTAAAATTGACTACCTAAAGACTAGATTAGACACGTGCAAACAAGGTAGAACTCCTAACTAGCACAAAGCCAATTTTGTTATCTTCAATTAGGTAATGGGGTAGTCAAATTTTAATTAATCCGTGGGGGAGGAAATCATGGAATCTTATACGTCGCCTTTGGAAATGCGCTCCTATTTGGCTTTCTATTTGGTTAATTTTAGTTATATGATGGCACGGGTTAATTAGCAAGTGGAATTAAGTGATTGAGTCGGGTGGTGAAATCTTAACTCATTTCAATGACCGGGTATAGATCTTAGGTTCATTAATTCATCAAAGCATCCAAAATAAATGGAATGCGATAATTAAAATCACATAGGAGCAATTAAGCACACAAGAATGGACTTGCTTGCAAGAAATTCGTGAGTGGTAAAGAAATGTATCTCCCACGACTTTTACACGCATGAGGTGAAGACCGAGTTGAGTCGACTGGGGGGAAGTTTGCCTAACTTCAGTCGGCCCCGAGAGTCCTAGGGACCCAAAGTAGAGAGGCTTTAAAATTCCACTCCAAGGGCTCTCTCTCTCTACCTTGTCCCATTTCCCTTTTTCGTTTTTTTTATTATTACAATCAAATCTTGTAAAAAATACACCCAAATAAATACACGCCTTAATAATACCTAATACAACCACTTCTATGAATAGAAAAAAAATTAACAAATACAACTAAAAGAATGAAAATGAAATATACAAGTTTTCACACGAGCCACCAACTGCAAGAAAGCGGCAACGCCGCCCTTTGATGGAAAATAATTTTTTTTGTTATTTGTTTTTATTTTATTTTTATTTCAAGTTTTATGTTATTACGAGTCTTTTTATATTTTATATATGTGCGTTTGAGTTTTATTTTTATTTTGTTATTGCGTGTGTGTTGTAAATATATATATATATATATATATATATATACATATTTTCTATTTTATAATAAAATACCCCCTCCTCCCACATTATTCCCATACACACTCATACACCCAAACAACTCACATACACACACCCACACCCTACACTACCATACATCCCACTACATCCAACAAATGCCTCACACTCTTCTACATCCAATTTTCTCTCTCCAAAAACTCCATAACCAAACTCTTCCATTCCCCACTCAAGCACGACCATACTCTAAACCCGGACCCATATCCGCCAGCACCATCGGCTAACCTCCTAAACCAATTTAGCCCTATTCTTCCAAACCTTACCCAACTCTGCATATAAACACCAAACCACAAACCCATTTCCCACCTTATAACTCTTTAACCCATCCAAACCATCATACCCGATTTCTGCCTGTCAAGAGACCAAAGTCATTATCCCCCACATGTGTTAAATAAGCCTTTTGTCCCCTTTCCCAAAATACCTTCTTATCTCCCACACTCTCATCACCCTCATTAAACCCATATGCACACTTGTGCAATTCCTCAATTACCCTTTTCACACCTTATGCCCCTCTCACACCTCACCAAAATTAAAAGACACACATGATTAAAAGGCTTCATAATAAAATAAAACATAAAAAAAGAGCACTAAAACAAATATTAAAAAGAAAATATTAAACACACTCCTGAATATATACATACATATATATATATATATATATATATATATATATATATATATATATATATATATATATATATATATATATATATAGACAGTGACATGACGATATGCACGCTTTATATATTATTTACATAAAATACTAAAATACTAAAAATAAATACACTAAAATAAAATTTAAATAAAAATAATAAAATAATAAAAATGACACAACCTGAATAAAATATATATCTATATTAAAAATAAAAGAAATAATACCAGACACATACTGAGCATGTATAGGACAGGCTAGGGGCGAACAGGGCTTGGTTCGAGACAAGTTTAGGCTATGAGATCGGTTAGGGGCCAAGGTAATAGGCACGAGTATTGTTATTTATGCTCATGTAACCGCATGACTCCCACACTTGATGTACTTGACCACTTATTTATAGCAATTGCCTCGATTTAAGCTTGTTTGACACCGCAAATGGTTATTGACCTACCAAACAAACAAATACCAACATAAGTCCAATTTTATCTAGAATTAGCAATTAAAAAATTGTCTATATGGAGTTTTATTTAAACACTTTTGGTTGATTATCAGGCTTCATGCCATGAGAGTTGTCCCTTCTACCTACTACCATAAGCTCAAGTGCATCATGGACAAAAGGCTAATGGAGATCAGAGACGGCCAAGCAGCTGCTCGAAAATGCTTCATACCTGCCATTAGCCCTAAGCAGGAAAAGAAGAAAGATAAATAAGTTATTCCGGAGGCAACCCAGGATGGGGCTACTCTATCCAAATAAAAACTATGCCATGGCCAATCAGGGGTGGAAGAGACCAGGATCCACCCCATCGATAGAGTTGTCGAAGACCTGGAGGAGGTTATATTTGACAAATCCAAACCAGAGAGAAAGTTTTTGATATACCCATATATACACACAGTCAGGCCGAGGACACCCTGTACCTGGATGGGGTTAGGGTGACCTCATCATCAGGCTCCAGACGACCCCTCAGGGGCCGACCCTTCATCAGGCCCGGACGACCCTTCAAGGGGTCGACCCTTCATCAGGCCCGGACGAACCTCCAAGGGGTCGACCCTTCATCAGGCCCGGATGACCCTCCAAGGGGCCGACCTTCATCAGGCTCCAGACGACCCTTCATCAGGCTCCATACGACCCTTCGAGGGGCCGACCTTTCATCAGGCCCTGACGACCCTTCAAGGGGCCGACCCTTCATCAGGCCCGGATGACCCTCCAAGGGGCCGACCCTTCATCAGGCTCCAGACGACCCTTCGAGGGGCCGACCCTTCATCAGGATCCAGACGACCCTTCAAGGGACCGACCCTTCATCAGGCTCCAGACGACCCTCCGAGGGGCCAACAATATGAGGCCTAAATTGGGCCTGACTCACTATCAGAAGGAACTTTGCCCTCGGCCTCGTGTTACAGGCCGAGGGTGACGTCATCACAGCGCGTGGTTTAGGAGACGCGTGGAACAGTGCGCGTGAGGCTCATAGGACACGTGGAAGACCGTTACAACCGAATCACCCCCTCACGTGAGGGAATATTATGTCATCATTTGGCATCTACAGGTGTCAACAGGAGATTGGCTAAATAATCATTCACATGCACCATGCATACTTGGGGGGTATACTACAACCCCCAAGACCTATATATACTTGTCACCTACAACCCTACAAGGGGATCGACGGATCGATAGATCGTTAATTGTAACCTTAACAAAAACTCTGCTTGTACACACAGTAGAGAGAGAAAGTGAGCTTATGTGCATTGTATCCAAGGCCATTAGTGCCCATACTTAGTGGATCACACACTCACAGTGGATGTAGGCCTAATTGGCTGAACCACTATACATCATTATCTTATTCCTCTTATACTCATCTCCTTCTACACACTTACACACTTATACATATACACTTACATCTCTATGAATGCCATGGTTACTGCTGTTTGAGCTTATCATCACTTTGGTGCTAGATTTCAGCATCATCAGTTTGGCGCCGTTTGTGGGAACGAGAAGACGTCTCTTCCTTGAATACAGCTTGACCTCACTAGGCACTCTGGTGGTGAGCCAGTCCTCCCCCTGTGTGGAGATATTTCACCATTAAAAGAGATCCATTAAGGTTCTCAAGCTTACAAACCTTCTTCAGTGCAACTCTTCATAGCTCAAACACATGGCACCAGAGATGCCACCACCACTTCCCCCACCGGATGATGGAGGAGGACCCAGTTCCAGTCAGCCACCACCTCAGTCTGAGATGCCTGATGTGGTGGCAGCCTTGAACTCTCTGGTAGCAAGCCAGCGGATCATGCAGGAGCAGTTCACAGCTCTGAGCCAGAACATACTAAGACCACCAGGGGTCTCACCTGAGATGATTACTCCGGCAGCAGCTCTAGAACAGCATGAGGCCAGGGGACCACCCCAGGCACCACGCAAAGACCTGCCACCCCTTCAGCGGCGTAGAGATGTTGCTGACCCCCGGCGTCTATGCCTGGGGAGGCAAGGAAACCCTTGCCCTGAAAACATGTATGATGATCTGGAGGGTGAGGAAGCCCCCATAGAATGCTGGGAGCCATATGAGGTCTCCAACAATATCGTACGACCTCTCCAGGAGAGCAGAGGGAAGTGTGGAAGGCAAAATCCTGACGATCGCCCGAGAGGCTCTGCTTTCGATTGCCTGAGCAGGGGATCGACCTTTGAGAGGCTGGGCCCAGTGAATGACCTGAGGGAAAAATTATCTAGATCAAGGAGTGCTGCGAGGTCCAGAAGGGAGGCGGCTGATGGCTGACCCCATGGGGGCCGACCCCAAGGACGGGACGACGGTCAGGGGGAGGTAAACAGCCGACACAGGCCAGCCGCGACAGAACCCTCAGTCCATCTCAAAGAAGCGGAAGGGGATAACATTGGCCAAGCCGACCCTACGAGGCCTTGGAATGACTCGATCCAGCGACTGGAGGATAAGATCGACGATATACTGAAAAGCCGCGACCCTCTTCAGAGGGGATACACCATAGGCTCACCCTTTGTGGCGAAGATAGTCAACTTCCCTACGCCATCAAAGTTGAAGCCACCTGTGGTCACCCCAAGATATGACGGGAGCACCAACCCTGTCCACCATATTGAGATGTATCAATTAGCAGCAGACATATACTCTATCTCAGATGAGATGAGGTGTCGTGCCTTCTCTGGTACCCTGACTGGGGCTGCACATGTCTGGTACACGTCTCTTCCAAAAAATTCCATTGAAAACTTTAAGCAGTTGGCAGATCGGTTCATCCATAACTTTTGCTTTGGGATGAGGCCACAGAAGAAGACCACCCACCTGCTCTATGTTAAGCAGGGGAAGAATGAGAGTCCGAGGGACTACATAGCCAGATTCAATAAAGAGAAGCTGAAGGTGGAAGACTATGAGGAGAGCATAACTATGACAACCCTGATTGGAGGACTCCAAAAGGGGAAGCTGTTATGGAAGCTTACTGAAGACCACCCTAGGACGATGGTTGAATTATTGTCAATAGCAGGAAAGGTGATGAACGTCGAAGAGGCGGTGACTGCAAAATACGAAGACGAAAAAGGAGGCGCTAGTGGGGTAAATACCCTAAGAAGAACAAAGAGGGTAAGAAGAGGTCTACGGACGACAAGTTCGCTGGTTACACCCCACTAACGGTCAGCTGTGAACATATTCTCAATGAAATAAAGAGTGATCGATCCCTGAAGTGGCCTGAGAAGTTGTGGGCAACCCCCAACAAGAGGAACAAGAACCTGTGGTGCGAATTTCACCAAGACCACGTCCACATAACAGAAAAATGCTTTGCTCTGAAAGATGAGATTGAGAAGATGCTGAAAGAAGGGAAACTCAGAAAGTACGTCGACAAAGGTGCCTTCAAGAGGGGCCGAGGGGATGACCCCAGAAAGAAGCGAGGCGATGCATGTAGAGAAGGTTCTCAAAAAAGAGGGGACGACCCTTCTGATGATGAGGACGACCCTGACCTCCCGCCGAGAGACGACCAAGGCCCTGTCAAGAGGCTTAATATAATCTCACTCGGAGTGGGAATGATCTCCGGGGGTCTAGCAGGAGGAGGGTCTAAGGTCGCTGACAGGAAGGGCCATGTGGCTGAGGCCAAGGCAGTGACGAAGACGGTACACTCAACCTCTATGGAGGTCAAGTCATAAAAGAGGAAGAAGGTCGATATGGACACTCTGATAGTGGGGTTCTCGAGAATGGACTTTAAAGGCCTCCTAGCCCCACACGACGACCCACTCGTCATCACAACTAGGGTGCACGGGTGTGAGGTGCCGATGATATTGGTCGACGGGGGCAGTTCTACAGATGTAATGTTTTGGCCGTGCTTCAAAGCCTTAGGTCTCAGCCGTGCTAGACTCGTCCCATACCATCATCCATTGATTGGGTTCAGTGGGGAAAAGGTTCATCCCCTTGGAGTGTATAAGGCCGATGTCAGGATGGGGGACGAGTGGCCGAGATGGCTTACCAAGAAGGTCAATTTCTTTGTGATGGATGAGCATGTGTTTTCGGCCTATAACATCATACTGGGGCGTGTGGCCCTCAAGGGGTTTGAAGCTGTGCCGTCTACGGTCCATCAAATGATTAAATTTCCTACCCCTTATGGGGTGGGGGAAGTTCTGGGAGACCAGACGACAGCGCGAAAATGTTACTACAACTCCGCTGAAGAAAGAAAGGCACACAAGAGGACTACAACCACTTACAATATTGATACCCTAGACCCCAGGGATGAGACGAAGCTAAAGAAAGGAGAGGCCGCGAAAGAGGTAGAATCCATCATCCTCGATGAGGATGACCCAGAAAAAACCATCCAAGTCGGCAAGTCTCTGAAGCCCAATATCAAGGAAGACCTCATTAAACTGTTGAGGAGAAGACGAAGCGTCTTTGCGTGGAGTCATGTAGATATGCCGGGGATCGACCCTAAAATTATGTGCCACAAGCTCAATGTTGTAGAGGGAGCAAAGCCGATAAAGAAGAAGAGGAGAATTTATTCTCGAGAAAAGTATGAGGTCATTAGGGATGAGGTCAAGAAGTTGGAAGATGCTGAGTTTATCAGAGAGGTCATCTACCCTGAATGGCTGTCCAATGCAGTCATTGTCCCAAAGGCCAACGGGAAGTGGAGAATGTGTGTGGACTTCACCGACCTCAACAAGCACTGTCCCAAAGACAACTTCCCTCTCCCCCGTATTGACCAGATGGTAGACGATACCGCAGGCCATGAGCTCATGAGCTTTATGGATGCCTATTCAGGGTATAACCAGATCTTCATGAACCCTGAGGACTAGGAGAAGACAACCTTCATTACTGACAAGGGGACATACTGTTATAGGGTCATGCCCTTTGGCCTAAAAAATGCGGGGGCAACATACCAGCGCCTCGTAAATAAAATGTTCGAAAATCAAATTAGGAAGTCTATGGAGGTCTATGTAAATGACATGCTGACTAAGAGTTTGAAGGCATAGGATCATGTGGTAGACCTGGAGAGGACCTTTAATACGATGGACAAATACCAGATGAACCTTAACCCGGCCAAGTGTGTCTTCGGGTTGGAGCAGGGAAGTTCTTGGGGTTTATTGTCAACCAAAGAGGCATCGAGGCCAATCCTGAAAAGATAAAGGCCCTAGAGCCGAGGGAGTTTGACATAGTGTATCAGCCTAGGACGGCTATTAAGGGGCAAGCATTGGTAGATTTCATGGTCGAGTTTACTTGGGAAAATAACGAAGACGAAGATGAGAGCCTCGAGAAGACAGATAACCTACAGGGAAGGCTCACCGACACACCCGCAAATAAGGCTGAGACTAGCACCGCTAGAAGAAAAGTGGTCGAAAACGAAGAGGGAAGATATCTCTTCAGATATGGGACCCTCACCGAGGGAAGTTTCTCAGAAGAGCAGACTGTGTGGAGCCTCTTCGTTGACGGGTCCTCCCGCGATAGCGGAAGTGGGGATGGACTGATAGTATCAGCACCCGATGGCACAGACATTGAGTACGTCCCGAGGTTCAACTTTAAAGCCTCCAACAATGAGTCCGAATATGAGTCCCTGATAGCAGGACTCTCCTTGGCCAAGTCCCTTAGTGTCAGCCAGATTTTGGTCCATAGTGATTCAAGGCTAGTAGTGAATCAGATACTAGGAGCCTACGAGGCTAAGGATGAGCGGATGGCCAAGTACCTTGAGAAGGTGAGATCGTTACTGAAGGGCTTCAGAGAAGTAAGGTTAAAGAGGATACCTATGCTCGATAATGGTCGAGCTGACGCCCTTGCTAGGTTGGCCTCGACAACTAGGACAGACATTAGGAGGACGGTCCCAGTGGAAATTTTGCTTCGGCCAACTATTGAAGACGCTGAGGGAACACTTAGCAATTGCCTAAATATTTCTCAGGAAGCTTCGTGGATGGACCCTCTGATCAGATACATTAAAGAGGGGGAGATGCCAGAAGCAAGGCAAGAAAGGAAGAAATTGAGATACAGGGCGGCAAAATTCACTATCATCGGAGACACTTTGTACAAAAAGGGGTTTTTGCTCCCCTTACTTAGGTGTGTGCACCCCTCTGAAGTCCCTTCCATTTTGCAAGATGTGCATGAAGGATCGTGCTCAAGCCACATTGGGGGCAGATCCTTAGCGAAGAGGGTGATCACCCAAGGGTACTGGTGGCTGACCTTGGGGAAAGATGCCCGTCATATGTAAAAAAGTGTGATAAATGCCAAAGATTTGCCACCATCCTTCACCAACCCCATCAGCCTCTTACCTCCATTACATCCCCATGGCCATTTGCAGTATGGGGGATCGACCTAGTAGGACCCTTACCAAGGGCAGTCAATAACTATCGGTTCCTCATCATAGCAATGGACTATTTCTCAAAATCGATGGAGGCCGAACCGATGGTCACGATTACAGAGCAGAAGACCTTCCAGTTCATCTGGAAAAATGTTATATGCAGATATGGTCTCCCCAACACCCTCATCTCGGATAACGGGACTCAATTCAAGAATACCTCTCTACAGAAGTACTGTGAAAGGGTGAGTATCAAACAATTCTTCTCTACCCCGGGCAGACCTTAAGCCAATGGGCAAACAGAGGTTACAAACAGGACAATCCTAGATGGAATCAAGAAGAGGCTTGAGGAGGCAAAAGGAAGATGGGTCGAGGAGTTATATGCCGTGCTGTGGGCATACAGGACGACAGTGAGGACCTCTACCGGAGAGACCCCATTCATGCTAGCTTATGGCTCAGAAGCCGTCATCCCCGCCGAGATTGGGTTTCCTACTCATAGGGTCCAAATGTATGACCCCCAGAGAAATACAGAAGAGAGGAGACTCGACTTAGACCTGATTGAGGAAAGGAGGGAAGACGCTGAGATAAGGTAAGCTGCCTACCAGCAGAGGACTACAATGTTTTACAATCAGAGAGTTAAGCAGAGACCAATTGCAGTAGGGGACTTGGTCCTCAAAAAGACTTGGCAGAAGCCCAACAAGCTCCATTCTAATTGTCATGGCCCATATAGGGTCATCGATGAAGTCGTCCCTGGGACCTATAGACTAGAAAACCTAGAGGGGGAACCCTTTTCCAACCCCTGGAATGCAGATCATTTAAAGAAATACTATCACTAGTTTTGTAAAGTCCTATCGAACAACAGTTATAAGAGGTGTTGCTCCGATAGAACACTTGAAAAATTAATGAGAAATATTAGTGTTTCTTCTCATCTTGTTTGTCAGTTCTAGTACGCATGGAAACATCTTCAGAGTACAACCCTCGGCCTATAATGAGGGTCAATGGTGGGGACGACCCCACCATTGTCCTCAAGAAAGACGAGGGAAGACTTTGTTTAAAACTATTAAGTTGGTAATTACAACCCTCGGCTATAATGAGGGTCAATGGAGGGGAAGACCCCACCATTGTCCTCAAGAAAGGCGATGGAAGACTTTAAAACCATTAAATTGGTAATTACAACCCTCGGCTATAATGAGGGTCAATGGAGGGGACGACCCCACCATTGTCCTCAAGAAAGACGAGGGAAGACTTTAAAACCATTAAATTGGTAATTACAACCCTCGGCTATAATGAGGGTCAATGGAGGGGACGACCCCATCATTGTCCTCAAGAAAGACGAGGGAAGACTTTAAAACCATTAATTTGGTAATTACAACCCTCGACCTATAATGAGGGTCAATGGTGGGGAAGAACCCACCATTGTCCTCAAGAAAGATGAGGGAAGACTTTAAAACCATTAAATTGGTAATTATAACCCTCGGCTATAATGAGGGTCAATGGAGGGGACGACCCCACCATTGTCCTCAAGAAAGACGAGGGAAGACTTTAAAACCATTAAATTGGTAATTACAACCCTCGGCTATAATGAGGGTCAATGGAGGGGACGACCCCACCATTGTCCTCAAGAAATACGAGGGAAGACTTTAAAACCATTAATTTGGTAATTATAACCCTCGACTATAATGAGGGTCAATGGAGGGGATGACCCCACCATTGTCCTCAAGAAAGACGATGGAAGACTTTAAAACCATTAAATTGGTAATTACAACCCTCGGCTATAATGAGGGTCAATGGAGGGGACGACCCCATCATTGTCCTTAAGAAAGACGAGGGAAGACTTTAAAACCATTAAATTGGTAATTACAACCCTCGGCTATAATGAGGGTTAATGGAGGGGACGACCCCACCATGGTCCTCAAGAAAGACGAGGGAAGACTTTAAAACCATTAATTTGGTAATTATAACCCTCGGCTATAATGAGGGTCAATGGAGGGGACGACCCCACCATTGTCCTCAAGAAAGACGAGGGAAGACTTGAGCATCAATTAAAATTGGTTAAAAACCCTCGGCTATAATGAGGGCCAACGCAGGGGACGACCCCTCGTTCACCCTCAAGAAAGACGAGGGAGGGGTTAGTGATATTAACATACAGATTCACAATACAAATCACACAAGAGACAAATACAAAAGACGAAGAGAGGCATTATATTACATTACAAAATGAAAATGTTCGTATGATAAAAGAGTACAAAAATATTAATTACACGAAGAGGGTATGGGCTACAGACAACCACCCTATTGAGCAATGTTAGAGGGCAAGGCCTCAACATCTATTGTAGATTCTTCTATGACCATGACAGGCCGAGCCTCAGATGTGCCTGTGCCTTCTATATGCTGAGATTCCACTTGGGCTAGGGCTTCAGCAATAAGTGGATCGTCCAGTTGAACTGCCTCAAGAGAGGGGCGGACGGACGATACTGCGTCAGCAAACTTAAGGACGACCCACCGACAGGACGTCCTAATCCCACTCTCTAAGTACTCAAGACCGAAGCCTTGGAACTCGTCTGAGAGTTTGTAGGCCTCCACAACATCGGCCTCTGCCTTTTTCACTGCCTCAGATAACTCAGTCGTGTGCTGAGCCCCCATGTTGGTCAAGGCCTCGTCCCTCTCCTTTATAAGCAAGGCCTTGGCCGCCATGTCTGCATCATGCTGCCTCGTCAGCTCGTCCAGAACCCTTGCATGTTCAATTCTGACACTCTCTAGCTCAGCCCTTGAAGTCTCCAGCTCCGTCTGTAAATCGGCCTCGTGATGGATGGCTCTCTCTGCTTCATGGAATTTTGTTGGTTCTCAGCCATCCACTTAGTGGCCGAGGTAAAGGCGCATATAGACTGCACAGAAATAATAAACAGTTGTCAAGAGGCCGAGAAAATAGTTTGTGAAAGAATGAAACTAAGGGAATGAAGGGAGAATAAATACCTGAGCTAGGGCGTGCAAACCATAGTCATACACTTTTGCTGGAGGCATCTTTGATAGAAATTCATAATCAGCAGCCGAGGGGGCAGAAAACATGGACGCCTTGGCTGCCCTCAGGTTCGCGATAAGGGAAGATGGCTTGGCCTTCAGAAGCGCCAAGTTCTGGGACCAGAAGGCTCCCATGCTGGAAGAGGATCCAGTCCCCTCAGACGACTCTACCCTCGCCCTTGTCCTTGAATCCGGCTGAGGGTCAGCAGGAGCTTCAGGCTCTTTCCTTTTATGACTGTTAGCAGTCGGCTCAACAAGCGTCGACCCCACGGCCCTCGTCTTCCTTAGAACCTGCTGAGGCTCCTTGCCTTTCTTCTTGCCTTGACCTGATAGCAAACTGGGAGCAGTCATTTCCCAAAGTTGATCCGATACACCAGAGGGACGACCTGAACGGAGGATGACACGTTAGAAAAATGCAGAGGCAAAGATGAAACACTTGAAAAAAGTAAAGAATGGGAAAAAATAATATAACTCACATAGTTCTGTCAGGGGGCCGACCCTCAGACCAGCTTCCTTGAGGAACCGAGGGGTCATCAGATCTTCAAACTTTGGAAGTTCACTCCCTCTCCCTCGTCCTCTCAGATATTCAACTATGTCTTTCTCTTCCAGACTAAGTCTGGGGTCTGACCTGGCCTTCATTGAAGGGTTAGACCATCTTCTGGGGACCCTCGGACCATCGAATACAAGTTGTGCCTCGGCGGAGAATTCCCACTCTCCATAGACAAAGAAAAATCTCTTCTTCCAATCGTGGTTGGAGGTTTGTGCCACGTGGAGAAGTTTTTTGTCAGACCTCCTCGCCCCCAGGTGATAGTACCCAGGCTGTTTGGACGAGGAGGTGATATTGTAACAGGCCAAAAATACGTCGACCGATGGCTCATCAGTGAAAGCATTCTTCCACAGGGAGATGTAGCCAAGGATCGTCCTCCAGGAGTTGGGAGGAAGCTGAGAGGGGGCAACGCCGAGGGTTGATAAAATATCTACGACAGCAGGATGCAGAGGGAATCTGACACCGACCTTAAACATTTGTTCGTATACTGAAACCTCTCCCTCTTCACCCTCGAAGACCCTCTCAGACTCAGAGGTAACCCTCATAGTTATATTGGGGGGCACTCCATAGGCATGCCTCCACATCAAGAGGTCACGATCCCTGACCGAGGAGATATAGGAAGAGGCATGGGAGGTGTCAACTGGGTCAACATCTGAGTCCTCACCCTCACCCTCAATCCCCTCTCCCTCGACTTCATCACCTGTCAGAGACCCCTGGGGAAAAGCCATCTGAAAAGCGTGTGGGGATAAGGTTGTCACAGGGACAGCCTCGGAAGTAACCATACCCTTGGCCTGTCGGCCTGGGCTTAGGTCAGACGCCTCTCCTCTCCCAGAAGGTCCAGCACCAATTGGCGACGACGCTCTCTCATCCATCTCTCCAGAATAACTCTCGGCTGGATGATAAGACGACCCACAATACTCTGATGGCTCAAATGGATTTATTATGGCAAGAGGAATGGGGAAAATGGGTCGTACCCAATTAGGGTCGGCCCCTCGTCTCCTCTCCTCCTCTTCCTCTACCCGTCTGATCTCAACAAATAACTTCTCTCTCAGGGAAGGGAATTCCTCAGCTAAGCTATAAAGCCTCCTAAGCATTAAGGGGGAGACCCTACACTTGGAAGAATTTGGGTAACCTAACTACAAACAAATCTCACAATTGACCAGGGTGGACTTTTCGATCAAAACCAATGAATTGAAGGGTTTTCTATCAAGAACAATTCAAGAACAACTTACTGGAGGTCACACCGGAAAAGCTATGGAACAGCCTAAGAAAATCTAACCCTATGAACTTAAAACAGGAAAACAAAAAGAAATGAAGATAAGTAGGGCACTAGGGTCGAGGTGTTACCTGAGGAGAAATAGCGAAGCTGCCAAGCTTGAAGGTTCGAAACTGCAAAAATGGCAAGAAGGCTGGAAGCTAGAGAGAGAGAGAGAGAGTTCAGGCGCGAAGAAGAAGAAGAAGAAGAAGAAAGAGAAACTTCAAAAAATTCTTTAAGTACCTTGCCAATGAGTGGGCCCAATCACCAATGTAGAGCACAACCCACGCCTTGGAAACTGGAACGACAATGAGTACCTGCCTAGGTGTCATATCAGCTTAACAAGTGTCACTCACCTAACTGATTACGCACATATCTCAATTATAACACTATCCCTCAGCCATCTCAACAACATCTATGGCTAAAGGCTGGGGGGTGATTGATATACCCATATATACACACGGCCAGGCCGAGGACACCCTGTACCTGGATGGGGTTAGGGTGACCTCATCATCAGGCTCCAGACGACCCCTCAGGGGCCGACCCTTCATCAGGCCCGGACGACCCTTGAAGGGGCCGACCCTTCATCATGCCCGAATGACCCTCAAAGGGGTCGACCCTTTATCAGGCTCCGGACGACCCTCCAAGGGGCCGACAGTACGAGGCCTAAATTGGGCCTGACTCACTATCAGAAGGAACTTTGCCCTCGACCTCGTACTACAGGCCGAGGGTGACGCCATCACAGCGCGTGGTTTAGGAGACGCGTGGAACAGTGTGCGTGAGGCTCACAGGACACGTGGAAGACCGTTACAATCGAATCACCCCCTCACGTGAGGGAATATTATGTCATCATTTGGCATCTACAGGTGTCAGCAGGAGATTGGCTAAATCATCATTCACATGCACCATGCATACTTGGGGGGTATACTACACCCCCCAAGACCTATATATACTTGTCACCTACAACCCTACAAGGGGATCGACGGATCGATAGATCGTTAATTGTAACCCTAATAAAAACTCTACTTGTACACACAGTAGAGAGAGAAAGTGAGCTTATGTGCATTGTATCCAAGGCCATTAGTGCCCATACTTAGTGGATCACACACTCACAGTGGATGTAGGCCTAATTGGCTGAACCACTATACATCATTATCTTATTCCTCTTATACTCATATCCTTCTACACACTTACACACTTATACATATACACTTACATCTCTATGGATGCCATGGTTACTGCTGTTTGAGCTTATCATCACTTATCTGGTGGTGTTAGATTTCAGCATCATCAGTTTTTAATCGGGACAAGTATGACTAACCTTGAAAGGGAGAAGTTGATCGCCTTCCTGAAACAGATATTGGATGTGTTCGCATGGAAACCATATGATATGCCTGGGATTGACCCTGTAATTGCTTCTCATCAACTCTATATGGATCAGACGTTTAAGATGATTATACACAAGGTTCATCGAAAAGCCCTATAAAAGGCAAAGGCATTGGATAAGGAAGTAGGGAAACTTCTTGAGGAAAGGTCTATTAAAGAAGTTTAATTCCAAAAGTGGCTCTCAAATTCGATCATGGATTGAAAGAGCAATGGGGGCTGAAGAGTCTGCATAGATTTCACCGACCTCAATAGGGCCTATCCCGAGGACAGTTTCCCCCTACCAAAGATAAACCAGCTGTCAATGCTACAAGAGCTCGTGAGCGGATGAGTTTTTTAGATGCTTATTCGGGGTACCATCAGATTCCTCTGTTCGTGCCTGACCAAGATAAGACTTCATTCATAATACCAGTTGGTATGTATTGCTATAAGGTCATGCTGTTTGGCCTTAAGAATATAAGATCTACATATAAGAGGTTTGCCACCAAGATATTCCAACACCATATGGGGGAGACCATGGAGGTGTACATTGACGATATGCTCGTCAAGAGATGGAACAAAAGCGGTCATCTTCAAGAACTGGCTAACACCTTTGAAATCCTCACGCGCTATCGAATGAAACTTGACGTCAGCAAGTGCTCATTTGGGGTCTCGTCGGGAAAATTTATGGGTTATCTAGTTAGAAAAAGGGGAATTGGGGCTAACCAAAATCAAATAGAAGCGATCAGTAGGATCTAGACTCCAAAGACATTATACGAGGTTTAAAGGGTTATTGAAATGCTCGCAACACTCGAGCGCTTTATTTCTAAGTCGTTTGAATACTGTCGACCATTTTTATAGCTTCTCAAGAAGGAGAAGGGCCTCACCTGGGATGATAAGTGTTCAAAGCCCCTAGAAGAGATCAAATCCTACCTCAATAAACCTACACTACTGATGATCCCCGATCAGGGGGATCCTCTTTTCCTTTACCTTGTAGTATCAAGCCACGCAGTCAGCTCGACCTTGGTCTACGAAAGAGAGGCAAAGAAATTTCATGTTTACTATGCCAACAAGACGCTCTTGGATGCCGAGCAACACTATTTGCCTATGGAGAAACTGATTTATGCATTAATGATCACTTGATGCAAGATGAAGCACTACTTTAAAGCATATTCCATCACTGTGATCATTTTCTTCCCTCTGAAAGTTGTCCTTCATAAGGCTGAACTTTCTGGACGGATGTCAAAGTGGTCGGTAGAGCTTACGAGATTGAATATTCACTTCCAAACAAGACAATAATAAAAGGTCAGATTTTAATCGATTTTATCACATAATTTACTGGAGAAGGTCCCATCGGCCAGTAGTTGATCGATCAATCAGAGTTGTACAAACAGGCTCAAGGTGAAAGCTGGGCGCTATACATTTATGGGGCTTCCAATTCAAAGGGTGAGGTTGTAGTAATTGTCCTTGTGACTCCATAGAATGCTATGATTGACACAAGGGACCGGACTGGGATTTGATGCCTCCAATAATGAGGCTAAGTATGAGGCACTCATTACCAGACTTCACAAATCATGTGTGTTGGGGGTAAGAAGACTCAATATTTATTTTGAGTCCAAATTGGTGTCCAGTCAAATTGGTGGGGATTTCAATGCCAAAGATGATAGGGTGGCAGCCTACCTCACAGTTGTGCACAAGCAAATTATGAAATTTTAGGAGGTCCACGTTCAACAGTTTCCCCCGGGGCACAACAGTTATGCCGATACTCTATTAGTACTGAGCTTAGTAGTGGACTAACATCTTAGGAAAACTATTGAAGTGGAATTTCTCGCCAACCCTAGTATTGACAAGACAACAGACCCCGAGCACGTCCTCTCTATTGACAAAGGTCCTAATTAGATGGACAATATCATAGCATACTAATATGATGAAATATTACCAATCGACAGGAGATTGGCTCATTAGGTCAGGTTGAAAGATGAGCATTTTAACTTGGACAATGGGGGAAACTGTACAGGAGATCCTTCACGGTCCCATACTTCCAGTGTATGTACCTAAATGACGTTGAGCAAGTTCCCTTGGAACTTCATGATGGAATATGTGGACGCCACGTAGGGGGAAGATCGCTTACATTCTGAGCAATAAAAGAAGGCGACTGGTGGCCATACATGTATAAAGACACAAGTGCTTATGTTCAGAAGTGCGAAAAATGCCATAAAATCTCCTCCCAGTCCATCAACCGACTAGTGACCTAAATCCATTGACTATCCTATGGCCATTTGCACAGTGAGTTTTGGACATCGTGGGACCACTACCTACCGTACCTAGAAATGATAAGTACTTATTGGTCGGTACAAACTATTTCACCAAGTGGATAGAGGCATAACCACTAACTATTATTATAGATGTCAACATGATAGGTCCTTGTGACTCCAGAGAATGCTATGATCGAGAAAGGAACCAGACTGGGATTTGATGCCTTCAATAATGAGGCTGAGTATGAGGCACTCGTCACCAGACTTCACAAAGCACGTGTGTTAGGGGTAAGAAGACTCAACAATTATTTTGACTCCAAATTGGTGTCCAATCAAATCGATGGGGATTTCAATGCCAAAGATGATAGGATGGAAGCCTACCTCGCAGTTGTACGCAAGCTAATTATGAAATTTTAGGAGGTCCACATTCAACAGTTTCCCTCGGGGCACAACAGTCATGCCGACACTCTAGTAGTACTGAGCTTAGTAGTGAACTAACATCTTAGGAGAACTATTGAAGTGGAATTTCTCGCCAACCCCAGTATTGACAAGACAATAGACCCCGATAACGTCCTCTCTATCGACAAAGGTCCTAGTTAGATGGACAATATCATAACATACTAATATGACAAAATATTACCGATCGACAAGAGATTGAATCATTAGGTCAGGGTGAAAGATGAGCATTTTTACTTGGACAATTGGGGAAACTATACTGGAGATCGTTCACGGTCCCATACTTCCAGTGTATGTATCTAAATGACGTTGACCAAGTTCCCTTGGAACTTCATGATGAAATATGTGTACGCCACACGTAAGTGGAAGATCCCTTACATTCCAAGAAATTAAAGAAGGCTACTGGTGGCCATACATGTTTAAAGACACAAGTGTTTATGTTCAGAAGTGCGAGAAATGCCATAAATTCTCCCCAAGCCCATCAACCGACCAGTGACCTAAAGCCATTGACCAGCCTATGGCCATTTGCATGGTGGGTTTTGGACATCGTGGGACCACTACCTACCGCACTTTGAAATCATAAGTACTTGCTGCTCGGTACAAACTATTTCACTAAATGGGTAGAGGCATAACCACTCACTAATATTAGAGATGCCAACATGATAAGTTTCATCTCAAGGAACATCATAACGCGCTTTGGAGTACCATGGACTATTATAATTGATAACGACACACGATTTGAAAGTGGACCTTTTTAGACTTCTTGCAACGAGTATAAAGTCAAACACCACTTTAATTTGGTGGCATATCCCCAGAGCAACGGTCAAGCTGAGGCCTTCAATAAAATAGTGTTCGGTGACCTTAAGAAAAGGCTAGAAATAGTAAAAGGCGTCTGGGTGGACGAGCTCCCCCATGTTTTTTGGGTATATCGTACCACGCCCAGAAGACCAATTGGAGAAATAGCCTTTGCGCTCACATATGGAATGGAAGTTATCATACCACTTAAAGCAGGCCTTTCGATTATGAAAACAAGGTTGGCCGACCAAGGACTAAATGAACTTTGCAATGAACTTGACCTGACCGATGAACAAAGAGAGCAAACCATGATCAAGTTGGCTTCATTCCAGCAGCAGTTGGCAAAGTAGTACAACAAATGGGTCAATACGAGGAAGTTCCAAGTAGGAGATTACGTCATCAAAAAAGTTCTCGACAACGCCATAAGTGATTAGAGACGATCTACAGGGAGCCTATCACTTAGAAACAATGGAGGACAGAGAGATAACCAGAGCATGGAATGCGAACAATCTCAAGAAGTTCTATTTTTAGTCTTCAGATTACTTTTCAGCACTTAGTTTATGCAAATTTTCATTTCAAAACTTATGTTGCTCGTTATTTGTTGTTAATGTTATGAATAAAGACCCTTATTTCCATATCTCAAAGATCTTATGTTATTTGATTACTCGACATTATTTCCTAAATAATAGGCTCATAATTGGCTCTTAGTCTTTAAAAGAGTATTAATCACACTTTAACTTGATTACTACGATAATTTTGCTAACTATAATTAAAACTAAAGCTCTCAGGTCCTTATCATAACTAACAAAGGTGACCTTACGACTTGCCCATGTAAGACAAAAGCCCTGCGGGGGATCCCTAGGCAATAAAATGATTTGGTTTGGTCGACTAAAAACCTAAACGAGCGAATTACCCGCAGAACATGTGCATTTTTGTTATTGTCTTTTCTAGGCCTAAGGTAGTATGACGACACGACCTAAAAGATAAGAATGATAGAAAACACATGCAAGGCATAATAAACTAAAAAAATGCGTAAGAATTGGTATTAACTTTATTCATTTGACATATCCTAATTATAAAGAGTACCAATTACATAATAATTACAAAAAGTACAAAAATTACAACAGTTTATGGTCGGCGAGCTCGAAATTATTCTATTTTTTTCCTCTGACCATCATCATGGTTAGGCCTGTATTCATCATCACTATCATAACCTTTCAAGTAGCTCTCAACAAGTTGAAGAAAAATGGCATCTAAAGGAATCCAGGTCTCATCATTCCCAAATTGAGGCTGACTGCATGCATGATAATCAATTGGGTACATATACAAGAGTTGAGAGTCCCGAGGTTCCTTAACAGTTAGCCGATGCTTATTCCCTGGATACTGTCATTGCTTCTTCTCCGGGAAAAGAAGTTCATGACTCGTGGGCCTTCTACCTCCACGCGACATTGCTCCGTCAGGCTTTTGCCCATTGCGGAAAATTCCCCATTGCTGCCTCCCATCGGAGTCTGGGCTGTGTCTCAGTCCCAGTGTGGCTGATCATCATCTCAGACCAGCTACTGATCATCGCCTTGGAAAGCTATTACCTCACCAACTAGATAATCAGACATGAGCCCCTCCTCGGACGGATTCCTCCTTTGAGGGCGTTCAGCCAACCATGTTTGTAGATGACGTCTTAAGCCTCTTGTAACCTCGTTAGAGAATATTACCAACCCTCATCATAGCATGTCGATCAAGCCACTCAGTGACCCATCTTGAACAAATATCAAAGTTTTTTATTATAAGGGCTTAAACCCGTCACTATGGCATTGCTCCTTCGAGCTTGCTCTTTGGCTTCATAAAGTTTCTTCTTTAGGTCATTATTTTTTACTCGACTAGAGCATCGACCTCGCCCACATCCTTAGACTCTACCAACTAAGCCTTCAAGTTATTTAATTCTTTTTATATAAAAGCACTCACATCTTCCAAGTCCTTGAGATTGTCCTTCAGCTTGGCAATCAAAGTGGATTTGTCTTTGTAGGCCTTAGTCCTCTTTCTTAAAGCCTTACAAGCAGTCAAAAATGATCAACGAGCTTGCACGCTAGCATTTTGCTCGAGCACGTTATTCAAGTACTAGAAGAAGGAATTTGCTCAACATCAGTCTGTAACATTAAAGTAGAATAGACAACAGTTTATCAGAAGATACATAAATTGGTACGCTAAAATGAAATACTATTTCCATTAATAAAATAAGGGGTAGGCAGAGCCATTACCATCCAAGGAAATAAAAAAAGTACAATATACGAGCAAAAGAAGAAAACCCTAGAACTATAGGCTTCACTTCTTCACCTGATCTTCTGCCTCAGCCTCTTTCCCCTTGGGTGCCACCTCCTTCGCCTAGTCGGTAGGACGGTTGGTGGAAGGCTCTTCGCCAGTCACAGGAGGAGGACCTAGCTAGTGCAGACCAAAGAGCTCAAATTTAGTGATGACCCCATTGTTGGTCAAGGCCTGATCCCATCCCTTTATGAAGCTCACCTTCCGAGCATAGGCAATAGAGACCCTGGCATCAACATACGCCTCGTCTGATCCATTCTCGAAGCTGGTGTCCTTGGCAAAAGGTATCTAAGCCACCTTCATAGTCAACCGAGAATTTTCATTTGATAGGCGAGTGTTCTCAACCTTTAGTAGTCTTTTATCGATTTTTAGTGAGGCTAGGACCTCGATAATGATCGTCTTATCCTTCTCGTGGGCCTCCTTGGTCTGGAATATAGCCTCCTTTAACTTTCAGAGGGCCCCGATTAGTTCATCATTTAATTTGGACTAGTCGGTGAGACCATCCAAAAGACTGGTAAACGCTATCATAAATTACAAAATAAGAAAAAAAATCAAGGGTTAAAAGATTTAACAAATAGTAGTCAAGCATCCCGATACATAAAATAAAAAGAAGATCCTTACCAGGGAGAGAGTTTGGTATGCTCAGAGAGAAAGTTGGTCAGCTTTTAGCATCTTTAGTCACTCACATTCACTCGCGAGCACTGCCTCCCTCAATAAGCAGTGGGCGAGGGTCGGATTGTGGGCCAAAGACTGGGCCTCAAAGATGTTGGGAAGAAAAGGGGGGAAGATAATTATTATTCGAATAAGCTTTAAGAGCCTTGTTATTCTCTTCCTTATTCTTTTCCTCCTTTTCCTCCTTCATCTTTTACTCTTCCTTCTTCTTCTACCTCGTGGCCAAGTTTGGGTCACCAGACCTGGAGGATTCACCCTCTGCATTCTTTTGGGATTTAGAACTGGCAGAGAGAAGGACATCATCGTCGTCGTCATCAGAAACCGGAAGGACTCTCTTCCTAGTATGAGCCATTAGACCTTCCTTATCCTCTAACTGTATGGACCTAACGTCTAACGGCTTAAAAGAAGAAGAAATTTCTTCATCAGGAATTGGAAGAACATGTATCTCGTCCACCGAGCGAGCAATGAAACTGCTGGTGGTGTTGGTGTACTTAAGCAAAAAAGTTATCGACCTGGGGTACTCACCGTCAGGAAGGTACTCCCTCACTATTAAAGCTTTTAGCAGATCGATAACGTTGATATCTTGAAGGGAGGGCTCCTTATTTTTCTTGCGAGCTGTTCAAAGACAAAAGAGAAGAATAATTAGCAACAACAAATGATAAATAAAATATAAGCGACTATAAGAAAAATGTTAACCTATGTGATCAATCCCCTGATCAGGGCATATAAACCATGTATATTCTTTGCCCTCAGGGAGCGATGGATATTTCTAATTTCTGGAGATAAATCCCTGATCCCAATTGCCTTTGTTGGAATCAGGGAGATTTACTACCAATACCATCTCAGTTTTCCTCACCTTAAAGTAGAGGAAGCCATAAGAAGTATGAGACCTGCGTAATAATATCTGATCTCTGGGATGCCTAGGTTGATCCCGTAGATCTCATTTATACGGTTAAACCCCTTGACTATTCGCCAAGTATGAGGGGATATTGAGCAGGGATCACCCCAAAGAATTCAAATAACTCTAAAAATAAAGAATTGGGTGGAAATGTCAAACCCCTTGGACCACAACCGAGGTATGAATCCAGTGCCCCCCTTCAATGTCTCTAACATATTTAGGCATAGGGGCACAATTGATGCCCACCCAAAAAGGAATGGAGTAGGTCATTTTGAATTCATCAACACTTTTTCCTTGGATGGTCGAAATTTTTGGAGAATAAAATTAGCTCTACCGAAGATAAACAAAAAGGGAAAAGAAGAAGAAAATCACAAAACTAAAAAATGAGGACGAGGACTTACAAAGATGAAGAAATGCAAAGGAGAAAGGTCTCGAGTATTGATAGCACAAGATTTGGGAGCAAAGTGATGGTTTGGAGTTGATGCAACACATTTTAAAACCCCGTGAACAATCATAATGCATGATACCCAAAGAGATTTTAGCGCTTCACTTCTTACTCGAACGAGCGTACCCCTGGAACTCATACTTAATTACAAGTTTTCCTTGTCAACTTGAATTCGTGAGAATGGATCAACAATATTTGGTCCCAAAGAAAAAATAAATCCTGCTGGCCCAACAAACTTTATCCCCAAAGTTTTAAGGGCTATTGTGAGGACCTAAATTATTAGTTAGGCCCAATTGAGACTGGCCGACCGAGCCCAGCAGTATGAGCCGCACGCCCGACCCAACCCCTTAAATAAGTCATCACAAGCATTTGTCACGTGGATAAATACGAACACTTATCACATCTATATTAATAAGCTTAAGTTGGTCCTATAATATCAAATGCGATATTCAAGAGTGACCACACGAGCCAATAAAAAGTCGGGAGAGTTCCTTAAATAACTCAACCACTACAGTTTCACACCACTATAAATACGACCCACCCCAGGGCCAAGGGGATGTAATTTTAAACCTTTGAGAGAACTTAATAAAATACAGTGACCTCTCCATGGGCATAAGTAATTTGTCAAACCACGCATATACTTATTTTGTGTGATTGACGTCTTATTTTCATTCTTTTATTGCTTTCTGGAATCCTTTTTAATCGTGATTAATTTGTACTCACAATGACAAACCTTAAAATGAAGTAAAACAACCATGTAATATCCATACGCATTAACTATTGGCCTACATTTGGCACTTAATTTCGCATAACAAGAACATTAATATTAACCGATAATAATACATCCAATATCTAACTATATAAACTTTTCACATGCTGCTAGCACTATATCCAACTAAAAAGGTCAATGTGAACAAATAGAGCAACCTTGTTGGGGAAAAATACAAAAAATTTGGAAGAAAAAAAATAATTTTTTACTAAAAAAGAAAGTTTGAGTTATCACCACAAGGCTGTAGCTAATCACTTCAGGATCAAAATAGTTGACGGGATTCAAAACTCAATTTTTTAGAGTGAGATATGGCCTCCTACATCATTAACAAAAATGACAAATTTGGGGTTTTGAGGTCCTAAATGATCTTGGATGGCCAAAAAACATGTTTAGTCATGACTAAACGTCATAATTGGTCATCGGGCCATTTCCAATCAACCTATAAAGTTTTAAAAAATTTCGAGCAAGTTGATTTTGATTTCTATTATGTCACACAATCGCCCCTAAAGATTAAGGTTTACAAAATCGACTTAGAAAATATTTATTGACATAAATAAATCATCACAGAAGGTCCCAACACATACAAAAAATCATTCTTTAAGGCAGGCTCATATAACACTTAAAAACATATATAAGTCCTAGGCATTTAATTTCAATTTTGCTCAGTAATGGTAGTAGGCAATTACTATAATGGAATAAGATGAGATCTTAAACACTAAGCTCTGATACCACGTAAAAAATTGTAACTTAAGAATAATGCAAATAACTAAATATATAATTTGTTCTTCAAAGCAGGATCCTGATCTTCATGCATTCACAAGTTGTACATAATATTTAAAACAAATTAAATACCGTTATCAGGATGGATAGATCAAACGAAACAATATCACAAATATATGAAACTGATACGAAGATCCTCATTATAAACCGATAATAGATACCCATAATTATTAAAGAGATACAATAATGTCTCAACAATAATATCTTAATACAATCCAAAAGAATATTTGAATAATACAAACCAATTAAATCTTAACATACAAATTATAGTGTCACCAAAATCATCTAAGACTGAAAAGTAAAAAAATAACGGCTAAATAGATACCCACAATGTCTTTGAAATTGATATCCTAGGTGAGAAAGATGAATAATAATTCCTGTTAGAACAAGGACGCTATACGGAAGGTCCAACCCTAGCACCTAAGTTCTGCATAAAGAGATGGGTCAAAATCCTAATAAGTAACTTAGGTACGCAACTCAAAGCAGTTATATACATAGATGATAAAGTTACAGTTTAATAATTTAATGAGAGGCTCAACCCATAAACTTCGCCTCACAATGTATTAGAATTATCCAATCCATTTAGTTAATTACTTATTCTCAATATTTCCCCTTCTTCTTGGCCATCTCATAAACATATGATGTACCAACTTAAATCGTTACAATGCATTAAAATTATATTAGTATATTTTGTTAATTAAATAACACGTAACCGACATGCGCTCTTCCTCTCGGTCATCTCATAAACATGTCGTACGAAAAATTTAAACTATCACGCAAACCTCGATCTCCCATCACGTGGCGCTGGAATAACACATCACATTAAATCATAAACACCACATCTCATGCACTGACACCACTTGGCATTCACATGGTTGAAAATTTACATATCACAATATTGGGGTAACCTTCCACGGTGCCCACCCATTCATTTTCATTTCATATGTTCATTTAACATTGACATTTATTTAACATATTCATTTGACATTGACATTTTAAAATATTTTTATTCACTCATAACAATCTAATGAAAACCCAATTACCCCACCTGCGAGTATTTTCATTCAGAATAATTATACATCTAGTCCATTTCGTAAGAGTTAACGGATCAGTGTCATTATGTATAACCTTTCGTAAAGTAAAGCATTTAAGTAAGTGTATATTAGTTTAATTAAGGATTTTTAGTCGTCATAACTATCCTTCTCTAAATCCCGTGTGTGGGACGTCTCGTCGAAGTGAAATCCAAACAAGGACCCCCTCGCCCGATACACTTCCATTTAGATAGGGTAGATGTTAAGACAATTTAAATATTTGGCTTATCTTGAATTAATGACTTAATCTAAATGCACTTTTTAATTTTCCATTCAAGTATTATTTGGATGAAAAGTAAGGAAAAAGTATTGAAACCTTTTTGGAAATATTTTGAACATTTTAAGTGAAGAGAGTGCTCGAGAGAGTTTTTAGTGAAACATTATCTTTTAGAAAGAATTTATTTGAAAATGAGGTGAATAAGGGGGGTGGGGGGGCTACTTCCCCAAAATGAGTGGTGTGTCGAATGCCATGCCCCTTGGCCTGCCTATTAGCGTACCGGTAAAGTGTAGTCGTATTTCAACTAAGATTATCCTCTTCCTGAATCTTTGGTATATAGGACTTCTTACTGCTGTAGCAAATTGATTATTTCGTCTTCATGTGGAGTGTTCCAAGTATAAAATGAGGCCCTTGGGTGGAGTTCAAAATTACACCTCAACTATTCTTCTCATTTCTTTCACAGAGTTCCTCTATTATTCTGAAATGGATTCCGTAACTGAGTCTTTTACTACTTATCTCAAAGGTTTGGAGGCCATGAACTTATACAATGTCGACTACGAGGCATTCAATTTTCACCCAGCCACCTTGTGGTGTGATCGCTTAATTGACTTGAGGTTCTGGTACCCAGAAGACCATATGTTTTTCTTTGGATTGGATGAGGTGCGTCCCACCTACAAGGTATTTTTTATTTCCATTCTAGGTGTTTACTCTCGAGTTTTTGGAACTACTTTTGACCTTTCCCATTCTCCTTGGGTGTTTTTAGATGAATTGCTGAACATTTATAATTTTGTTGCTCGACCACGAGTGCATGGAGGAGGCCTCCATCTCTTTGTGATGAACTCTACGCATGAGAGGGATTATAGCCAATAATGGATTTGCTATCACTGTTGACCGGGAGAAAAAAGTGTGTTCGTGTGAGGACACAATAGTTGTGTGTTTCGCCGCCACGATACAAAAGAACCTAAGCTACAACTTCACTTGACAAGCAAGCACAGCGGTAAGTCGGGTATCGTAAGAAATCCAAAGGGAGTGATTAAATTTTAGATGTTAACTGTTTTATAACTTCAAGAATAAAAATGGTGTAAAAGAAATAAGAAAAGGTGATGGGTGATTGTGGTGACAAAAGAAAAGAGAAGTTAAAGCTAAATTAAAGGAAAGCGAGGATCGGGATCGCATACACACATTCACGGGCTAAACAACTACTAATTAGAATTTCGATTCGAAAACATTTAATCGATCATTTTCAATTAAGCATAAACATCACGCAATAAGGAATTTAAGCCAAAGTTGCGAGATTAAACATTTAATCAAAAATGGTCACACGCGGATTAAATTCGGATAATCGCTATAAACACTAACGTTGCGTGACAAAGAAAGTTAAACGCATAATAATCCGACTTTAATACGCGAGGTTTCAATTAAATGCAATTTTACACGAAACCTTAACTTTCGAGGTCCAAACCCGTAAATGGCGGAACGAAATCCCGACCCTATTTATCTAAAGGAAATATATGGAAATAAACTAAATTAAACTAAGAAAGCAAGAATTAAAGCATGTAAACCTAATTATGAAAGCATGTAAATTAACTAGAAAGCAAGAATTAATAGAAAACAAGCTATATTAAAGGAGAGGGTAATGAAAAGTTAACTTACAAACCAATTAGATTGTCAATCCAAAGAGAAATGAAGAAGAACCATCCAAAACCCTCAAAACCCTAACTATTCTAACCTAAAAACGTGTATGTACTGATATATCTTCTTACAACAAAATTGGCTTATATAGTAAGTTGGAATAAAAATAAAGAAGAAAGAAAAGAAGGCAAAATATCTGCAAGAAACAGAGCATCGATCGATCGACCCCTTTGGTCGATCGATCGACCTAGGAAAAACTTCGGCAAATCAGAATGGTCGATCGATCGACCAAATGGGTCAATCGATCAATCAAGCAGGGCAGAATGCAGCAGCCCACTGCATTCCTCTTTTCTTCTTCTCCTTCTCCTCTTTTGCTTCCTCGTTTTTCCTCCGCTGAAATCGCCGTAACTTCTTCGTTATGAATCGGAATCGCGCACCGTTCACGGCCACGCGAAGCTAGCGAGGAGGGATACAACTTTCGTGAGATGTCGGGCCAGGTACCCAAGCTATGAAAAGACTAAAATGCCCTTGCGCGTGCGATTGTGTACGGAACTTCACCGGAATGCATCCGAACTTCATACTTAGCATCCAAATACCTACAAAAGCTCAATTAACCCCTGCAAAACATGTTAACATAGAAATCCGAGGTTGTCTGTTTAACGAGCATAAATATAGGGATTAAGATACCCGAGGGGGATAATAACGCGTAGGTTAACGGGTGAAATACGCAATATTTGCGTCGTATCACACCCCCTAACTTACACATTGCTAGTCCCTAGCAATGAAATAGGAAACAATAAGAACTACAAGCAAACCAAAAGCAGGAGAAGGAAAAAAGTATGGTATAAAAGCATAAGGCCACTTTCGCGGGCGATATGATTGCATTTAGCGTATGCAATAAGCCGTTTAAACCCCTAGGTTACCCTAGTGGACGAGTGTCGTCTCGTGAGGGTTTTCAGGGATGAAACCCACAAACATCATATGGTTTCCTCAAAATATGCCCAACCCAACATGCGACAAACTCAATAACAACGAAAAAGATTTCAAACATGTTATTAGCACATTGAACGAATTCAAGCTAAAGTCCGTTGTTATTAACAGGTTGAATGCACCTCATAGAATTGAAACTTTAAAAGTGGGAGGGGGGAGAGCAAATGCAAAATATGATTTGGTAAAAACTTAAATAAATCGGATAAACATAAAGCAAGCATACGTTCAATCCTCACGGGCATTACGCTCAACAAATGAAATCACTCGGAATGGGAGGTAATACACGGGACATGCGGGCATAAAGAGTAAATGTAAATGGAATCTAGACCGCACACATGTCACAAATGAAGAACGCTATATATAAAATGAAAAACTGTAATCTCAACGAAAGGATACCACACACTAAAAGAGGCGAAATGCATTTTCACAGATTATCACAACTATTATGACTTTTAAATTAAATGCACCCTAAGATCACATAGGACTTTAATAGGGTTATAATGTAGGTTAGGCTAGGATACGAAATGAAGGAATGAATATACGGATTCAAAGTGTTCGGAATGAAAACTCGGGATAATGGGAAGAATGCGGGCAATATCAAAAATGGAAAGTAACTTCCAAACGAGCATTAGATATATCATCGGGGAGAGTAATCAAAGCTTATTGAACACTATACACAACATATACAACTTCTCTTTCTTTTTCTTTTCTTCTTTTTCTCATTTTCTCTTTTGTTTTCTTTTTCTTTTTGCTTTCTCCTTTTCTTCTTTTTTTCATACCACTTTTCTTTACTTTTCAAACTCTCATATGCTTAAATTGCAACCACACTACAATAACATCATTCAATCCCAAGTATCATTCCAAACAAAGGTATGGAAAGTGTATGTATGGGCTAAAACGCCAATGCGGAGTTGGTTATGGGATTTTGGGTAATGAAACGAAAGGCTAGTATTTAGGCTCAAAGGGGTTGACTAGGGAAACATATATGGTGAGGTCAAGGCTAATATGGGTGATATAACAAAGATTGCCTATGATCATTTCACAAAGTTTACGCAATTCTCAAGTCAAAACAATATATGAAAATCATGATCAAGTAACACATTTCAAGTATGAACTCAATTAATGAACGGTAAAATGAAAGAATAGTGAGATTACCAACGAATTCAACGTTTTCAAAGAGAAAAGAATAGTGTATAACACTCACAAACGACGAAAGGTACAAAGCTTACTCGGTGTAAGTATATACAATGCAACAAAAGATTCCCGAGTTATAAAAATCTTAAACCAAATCAATAGAACAAGGAAAGTGCATATGCTCATGGGATAAAATTTAATTCATGAAGTTATTCACAATATCAATGATTTGAGGACTAAAGTCTAATAACTTCTAAAATCGAGAACATGCATCATTGAGTTGTATATTGGATCGGGCAATTATTGAAATTTATCACTGGAAACAAGGCAAAATGCCCAACAAAGGAGAAAAAAGAAAGAAAATATTTTTGAAAATTTTTAAATTTTTCACAAAAAGGCATACTTAGTAACTAACAAGTAAGCAAATCCATGGACAAAACAAAGAAATGGATAGAATATCCTACACCCCTAACTTAAATGTTGCATTGTCCTCAATGCGTATTAAGAACACAACATAAAGAGAGGAAAATAACGATATTACCCAAAATTGGAGAGATCTCCATAAGCACGAGTCCAATGAAATCTACAAAACAAGTTAGTACCGAGCATAGCAAAAACAAAAAACAAAAAGTTAACTAATTACACTAGACTAAATTAAAAGGAAAGAAAGAAAATTAAAAAGCTAACTATTTACAACCTACTATTTAGGCTTCACACTAACTATACACTAGAAGTCTAAATAGTTGAGGGTCCACCCAAAAAGGGATTTGACTTTGAAAGATCAACGGTGGACCCTCCAAAGTGAACATGCCTCCCGGAAGATATGAATTCCGTTTGAACAACGGAACGCATGTGGGTGGTGAAAAAAATGAACCATCGCCAATTTGAAATTTTGGGCAGACGATGGGGGATTTGGATAACAAGGGGGAAAGATATACTTGAGGTCCAAGAAAAATAGACTCTCCTCCCAAAGTTTTTTCAAATGGAATGGGAGGTGGTGCACACGTGGGGATAACATCCATCGAAAACAAGTCCGGCAAGGAGTCCTCATCGACAAAAAGTGTAGAAGTTTCAAAAGTTTCTACCGACTCATAGGAATCAACCGGTAATTCTAATGGTTCAATGATGGAAAATTTATATGGTGATGAAACAAATTCAATCTCAATCGACTCATCGTCAGAAGGAGATTGAATTTTGGGGGAGAGAGATGCACACTCGATGAGAAATTCTTCGAAAAATTTAGGTGAAACACAAGTTTCCACCTCCTCGTTATTTTGTGCATAAGAATTAATCTCATCGCAAAGTGCACCAAGTCTCATTCCATCATCATTTAGGCTTTCCAAACCTTGGGAGTAAAGAAGCAAAGTCTCTTCCAAAGTAGGCTTCCTCGGCTCAAGAGCCTCGGACTCCTCATTTGGTTGAAACTCGTCTTCGAAAGTAATGAAATAAGAATCATCATTGGATTCGAATAATGAATCCAACTCAAGCTCCCAATAACGATTTTCATTCCGATAAATGTTTTCAAGTCTTTCATTTTCAAGAAAATATTGAAAATGGAAAACTTGAAAACTATCCCCAAAGTATGAATCATTAGAATAATCGTAATAACTATAATAGTAGGACATGATTACCTCGTTGTTTGTAGATGGAGAATCCGAGAAAGAAAGTGAGCAACCGCGAATCAAAGTTTCTTAGCGCTTAAGTATGCTATCCTGCAAAAAAGGTTAAAACAAAGAATACAAATACAAAAGGAAAAATACTACGAAATAATAAAACAATTACTATCTAAAACACACTCCCCGGCAACGACGCCATTTTGGGACCGGGCGGAAAAAGTGTGTTCGTGTGAGGACACAATCGTTGTGTGTTTCGCCGCCGCGATACAAAAGAACCTAAGCTACAACTACACTTGACAAGCAAGCACAGCGGTAAGTCGGATATCGTAAGAAATCCACAGGGAGTGATTAAATTTTAGATGTTAATTGTTTTATAACTTCAAGAATAAAAATGGTGCAAAAGAAATAAGAAAAGGTGATGGGTGATTGTGGTGACAAAAGAAAAGAGAAGTTAAAGCTAAATTAAAGGAAAGTGAGGATCGGGATCGCATACACACATTCACGGGCTAAACAACTACTAATTAGAATTTCGATTCGAAAACATTTAATCGATCATTTTCAATTAAACATAAACATCACGCAATAAGGAATTTAAGCCAAAGTTGCGAGATTAAACATTTAATCAAAAAATGGTCACACGCGGATTAAATTCGGATAATCGCTATAAACATTAATGTTGCATGACAAAGAAAGTTAAACGCATAATAATCCGACTTTAATACGCGAGGTTTCAATTAAATGCAATTTTACACGAAACCCTAACTTTCGAGGTCCAAACCCGTAAATGGCGGAACGAAATCCCGACCCTATTTATCTAAGGGAAATACATGGAAATAAACTAAATTAAACTAAGAAAGCAAGAATTAAAGCATGTAAACCTAATTATGAAAGCATGTAAATTAACTAGAAAGCAAGAATTAATGGAAAACAAGCTATATTAAAGGAGAGGGTAATGAAAAGTCAACTTACAAACCAATTAGATTGTCAATCCAAAGAGAAATGAAGAAGAACCATCCAAAACCCTCAAAACCCTAACTATTCTAACCTAAAAACGTGTATGTACTGATATATCTTCTTACAACAAAATTGGCTTATATAGTAAGTTGGAATAAAAATAAAGAAGAAAGAAAAGAAGGCAAAATATCTGCAGAAAATAGAGCATCGATCGATCGACCCCTTTGGTCAATCGATCGACCTAGGCAAAACTTCGGCAAATCAGAATGTTCGATCAATCGACCAAATGGGTTGATCTATCGATCAATCAGGGTAGAATGCAGCATCCCACTGCATTCCTCTTTTCTTCTTCTCATTCTCCTCTTTTGCTTCCTTGTTTTTCCTCCGCTGAAATCGCCGTAACTTCTTCGTTATGAATCGGAATCGCGCACCCTTAGTGGCCACGCGAAGCTAGCGAGGAGGGATACAACTTCCGTGAGATGTCGGGATAGGTAACCAAGCTGTGAAAAGACTAAAATGCCCTTGCGCGTGCGATTGTCTACGAAACTTCACCGGAATGCATCCGAACTTCATACTTAGCATCCAAATACCTACAAAAGCTCAATTAACCCCTGCAAAACATGTTAACATAGAAATCCGAGGTTGTCTGGTTAACGAGCATAAATATAGGGATTAAGATACCCGAGGGGGCTAATAACGCGTAGGTTAACAGGTGAAATACGTAATATTTGCATCATATCAACTGTGGCCTTAGGCTTGACTGCTAAAATTCTCTTAGTGATGGGCGATCTAAGTGTAGACCCTCAGGTAGCTACCATAATTCTATGGATAAATTATCATTGCAACCCTATTGTAACCATACCAGCAAAGACACTTAATGGTCTTGATTACTAGAAAGAAGGTTAATGTTATTTATTGTGAGGCATCCCGGTGATGTTATTAATGTGGTTAGAAGAGAGGCTTTATTTTATGGCTCCTCTCGAGTATCCTTTAAGTGGAGTTTTGAATTTCTTCGCACAAAATTTTGAAACTTTTAGCCCTTCTATGAAGAATTGGGTTGACTGGCATGTGGAGTATGGGGCTAGACATATCCATTGGTATGTGCCATGGTCGGAAAAATTTCATCCCATCTTGTACTTCGACGTTTATCCTTACGTTATACTGGTAGGTCTCCATGTAATACTCCACTCTTCCACCACAAATATTGTTCCCACTTTAACCACCGCACATAGTAGTATCTAAATCCATAAACTGGTGTTGGTGTAGTTTGAACCCTTAACATGTGCATCATCAATCACACACCTTACCGGTGGAGCTAAAAGGCCTCGATATTAAAAGATTGCAAATATACATATATGAACCATTACTTTATCTCACCCAAGAGATGTGGGATGTATCCCTCTGGCTACCAAATCAACGATGGCCCCAGTCTGTTACACTCCACCAGACTTCTTTCTACTTCCCATGGCAGCTTCTGCGAAAAGAATGCTAGGAGGAAATCATTCCTCACTGCATAACTAGTTTCTTTCATGTGGAAGAACTGACTGAATCCTTCAGAATGATTTTGGGGACTTTGTGGCAGCAACATAGACCTTCCATCGATCCATCCCAATCTGAGAGGGAGGCTATTATGGTATTCACGGATTATTTAAAGTGGTTGTGGTAGGATGTGGTCCCAAATATCAGTTCTAAGGAAACCGAACAGAGGTGGCTTGTGATGTTTGAGACAGTATAGGGAGACATAGTAGTGTCATAGGACCTTTTTAATACATATCACCTCATGAAGTGTATAAGAAAGTGACGTGAAGATTGTGATTTTCGAAGACCCTTAAGAAATATCAGTTTTGGTGGTGATGAGGATGAGGCTGGGTCTTTTCATTATTATGGTGTGAAGTTTTATTATAGTAGATTATATATTAGCGTAGGTTGGGTAACGGGTGTGTATGTGTTTGAGTTTTGGGCTTGTGGTTGGGACAAGGATTTAATTAGGCCATGTTGTGGCTAACATGTGGGTGGTTTATATAAGTTTTAAAGACTTTTCTCATCACTAATACTTTATGTAACCGTCATGTTTTTTAAATAAAGAATGTAATAAATGATTATTTGGACATATTTTGTTGTGCCCTTTGGAAGAATTTCTTTTTGTCTGAACTATCTATATTGACCGCTAAAGCAAAAATAATCCTTTTTGTTCATTAAGAATGATGATAAAAACTAATATTTCTTAATGGAAAATGGGAATGTCATTTTGTGAAAGAGAAAGGATCGTGCCCAAAGTGACTTCATGGGCTGCCTACATACCTCTTTGAGGATGAAATATTGCTTTTGAATTTTTGAAAAAGTGACATGAAAGGATCATGTCCTACTTTGTTCTTGTGGAGGAAGGAAATAAGAGTTTTTTTAAAATTGAATGGGGGTGAGAAATGTGCAGTGAGATGAGAGTCGGATTAAGGGTAAAATTTCTTGTGGAGATCTAATTTGATTATACATTCCATCTCTTCTCCGTCCAGGTATGTGAGCATAGCAGTGCCTCTTAGTAGAATTTTCTTGACTAGGTATGGCGTGCTTTAATTGGTCTTGGATTTTCATCCTGGGTCCCAGACGGGCTCTATAATTTCCTTGGGAGAGAGGTCCCCATCTCTCATACCGCGATTTTTAACTTCTCATTGAATGATCTTGTAATGAAATGGTAATACCCTTGTCTATGGTATAATGCTTGCAGTTTATTTTCATTCAAGCGTGCGAGTTCGTCGTAATGACTTTGTTGCCAATCAACCTCTCTAATTTGACTTTTAATAGTAACCCATAGGGAGGGTATTTCGGGTTCAACAGGTTGGACTACTTTCATACCGTACACCAAGGCGTAAGCGGTATCCCAATGGGCGTTCTGATAGAAATGTGGTAGCCTCAGAGGGCATAAGGGATCTAATTGTCCAATTCTCAATAACTTTCAATCATCTTATAGATTATGGATTTGAGGATTTTATTAGCAGCCTTCACAACACCATTGATTTGCGGTTGGTAGGGAGAGAAAACTTGTGCCTTTAAATTTCGTATTCTTTGCTTTTAAATTATGTATTCATCGACTACTTATGTGAGTTTTGCTTTAAAATAGATCCCATTATTTCATACCAGCTCGTGAGTGACCCCGTAGAGGCATATGATATTCTTTATGATTTACTATGCCCCTTTCTTAGCATTTAACATCACGTATAACTCAGCTTCGACCCATTTGGTAAAGTAATCAATGATGAGTAGAATGGATTCGTGCTAATTAAATGCTTTAGGAGTGAATTTCCTAATGATGTCAATGCCCCGAGTTTCGAAGGGTCAGGGAGAGGTCATGTAATACAACTCTCGAGGAGGAAAGCATTGGAGATTGGCAAATTGATAGCATTTGAGGCACCTTCTGACATAAGCAACACAGTCTTGGACCATGGTAGTCCAATAGTATCCAAGTCAGACAATCTTCTTGGCAAGCATATAACCATTTATATAGGGTCCACATTTCCCGTTATGGATCTATTGCATCATTTTTTCAACATCAACCCCTACTATGCACTGTAGGTGGTTGCCATCAAAGTTTCTCTTAAAAAGTGCCTTATCAGAGATGGTGTATTAAGCTACCAACTTGAAAAGGGTCGTACAATCTTTCTTATCAGCCTATTGAGGATATCAACCATGATTATAGAGGCACCGAATGTCGTAATACCACAATATTAATTTATCTGGATTTTCTTCCACAATGAGCTTAACGTGGCAGCAATGGATTGGCATAAACTGGCTCTGAACTTGAAATGGGGACATTTTTATTCCCTCAAGCATGTCGATCATGTTGTTAAAGGTTACTAAGACATCAATAAAACTGCTTCTCGAGTGGGAGAGGTAGTGGAAAGTGACATATTTGAATTAGAGGCAAGTTCTTCAAGGTGAGCATGAAAAGGCAGGAGCTTCTCGTCCTTAACTTTTGATTTCTATAAGAATTGTCTTATGGTGAGGGAAGAGTCTCCATAGACATCGAGGTATCAAATTCCTTTATCGAGGGAAATATTGAGGACCATGGTGCATGCTTCATACTTTATTATATTTTTGATGTAAGGTAAATTTAATTTAATAGCGATACTGGAAAAGTTAGGAGTATCCCAATGCCATGTTACTTATTTTTATTAGCTATGTCAAAGAACAACTTCCATCAAAGCTCTTCATGAAAAGTACATAGAATATCCTTGTTCGAGAATTTAGAAATACACATATAGGCTTATCATATGGGATTGTCGCCTAGGTAATCAGAGATGGATCTTCCTTTTATGGCTTTCTACATGACATAAGTGATATCGAACTCGGATATCAATAGTAACCAATAGGCCATGCATCTTCACAAGTCATGATTTTATAACAGGTACTTCATTGAATTCATTCGAGATACTGGCCTGATGGGTAAGGTAAGCATGTTGTGTCGCTTCTGAGTGACTAGAACTAAGGTGATATGCAACCTCTCTAACACGGTGTAGTTCACTTTATATCCTGCCAATTTATGATTAACATAGCAGTTATCTCCTTGTGCAATTCTTTAATGTACCGGGTTAGCATAGCCCCAATCGTTGTGTCGTCAGTAAGGTGTAGGAGAAGGGGGAGACCAGGATACGGTGGCATAAACATTGGAGGGCGGGTAAGGTAGTGCTTGGTTTTATCGAAGGGTTTTTCACATGACTCATTCCAAGCCTTAGTTAAATATTTTTAGAGACGCTTAAAGATTGGGTCACATATAGAAAATAGTTGACTGATGATTCTTTTAATGTATAGAGCTGGCCTAAGAAGATGAGAACTTCCTTCTCTGTTTGGGGAGGTGGCATCTCGAGGATTGTTTTGATTTTGGCACGTTTTTCTTCTATCCCTATCTTATTGACCAGAAATACAAGGAGTTTTCCTTTTGTGACACCAAAAGTGCATTTATGTGGCTTGAAACACATTTGGTACTATCGCAGTCATTCAAAGAATTTCCTCAAGGCAGGAATTAATATGTCCTTCTCAATTCTTAGACTTGATGATCATATTATGACTATAGACCTCGACCCCTCTATGGATAAGATCATTCAGGATGGCTATAGTCTTAATATTTTTTAAACCGAAAGGCATGACAGTGTAGAAGAAAGTACCCTATGGGGCGGTGAAAGTAGTTTTCTCCCAGTAGTCGAGTTGCATCTTGATGAGTTTATACCCAAAAAAATCGTCGATGAATGACTTGAGGGAATGATTGGTTATATTATCAATGATTATATCGTTGTTGGGCGGGGTAATCATGTTTTCGAAGCGTCTTTGTTCAGATTTCGGTAGTTAATGCTTTTGCAGAGTTTCCCTCCCGATTTTAATAGAGGGACGAAGTTGGCGAGCCACATAAGATATTCAACTAAGTAGAAGAAACCTACATACAACTTCTTGATCACTTTATCTTTGAATTTAAGGGACCACTCGGGGAGGAGCTTTCTCATTTTAGCTTGAGTGTCATAGATTCTAGATAAGTTGGGATCCCACGTTTCACAAGTTACAGGTCTATGCCAGATATATCACTGTAGAACCGTGCAAAGATATCCACGAATTCTATTAGGACCTCTTCAAGTTGCGACTGCTCATAACGGTGGATCTTATCCTAATCTCGTGCGAAGAGCTACTAGAACTAAGATTAATACCAATGTTTCATCATCATTAGTTTGAACGCGATTATGTTATTTAATTTTTTTCCTTATTGAGGTAAGTTAATAATTTCTGATTTATTAGATCATCTTCATCAATTATTTTGATTAGAATTAATGAAATTAATGTAAGTCCCATCAAGATAAACGAAATCCTCATTTATTTCATTATTAACATTTTTTGGAAATTCAATATTGAGAACATTAAAGGAGGACTCGTTTACATTCATATCAGTAATAGAGAAAGGAAAAATATGTTCGGGTTTATTTTCTAGAATGTAGACAACATGATTTTAGATGGGCAGAGTTGGGGTGACTGGGACGAGTTGGGGTGATTAGGACACTTCACTAGTTGAGGATGGGTGTATCAGTAGGAGTGATCTTTGCAGATGGGTAGTACGGCTCGACCTCAATATAGATCATGCGGAGATCTATTCCCAATGTATGGAAGCCAAATGATTAATAGTTGTCGGCACTTTCAGTGTTTTTCATGCTTTTAAAGGGGCTTGAGTTAGCATATTTGATAGTCATAGGTTTCACCTCATGCTTCGAACCTTCCTTCCAAGTGATATTATCTTAAAAAATGATCTCAAACCTCGATTTCTGCTTCTTCTCAACAACATCGTACCATGGCTGAGGAAAACCACAAAAGGGGAAGTTTTTACCCCCTTCAATAAAATTCCCATTTAAAAAATCACCATAGGTCACTTTTTTCTCTCTTCAGCACTCTCTTTCTGGATGGATGATGAAGAGTCGTGAGCTCAGCTAGAGATGGTTGATATCCCAGTCCACATGGATTGAAGGCTTATTTTTTATCGATTTAAGGATTCCCCATTGGAGATAACCTAATCCCATTCTGGGCATAAAATCCATATTCTTGAATATGTGGATCATATTAACATTACCATGCAAGCTCTGCTCTAGGCACACTTTATCATTGAAGTCTTTTCCTATTGGTAGAGGAAGTGGATCAATTGACAGTGTGTTATTACTATAAGACGAGGTTACTTATGCTAATAACATTGGACTTATCATTGTCTCCGATAATGGTGATAACTTGGTTATCAGTGAAGAACTTCAGCTTCTGATGAAGAGAGAGGCTACCCCCTGATACTGTTGGCCTACGGACTTTCAGGGCGTAAGTTGAAGCAAGTAGGGATATCGATGACTTGAAATTACTTTTGAGATCATATTGGGCTAGTTCCTATTGTGAGAGATATTAAACCCATAACTTCCCATAAGGTAATGTCGTAGGCATTCACCGCGATGGATGTAGCAGTGAGGTTGTCGACCTGTAATCCCAAGTATTTTTGGGTTCTTAATGGATAAACAATTAGAGCAGAACCGTTATCCATAATCACTAATGAAACTGTTTCCCCCATAACTTCTATTGAGATGCTGAGAGCGTAATTATGATCTGGATCAAATTTTGGAATCTCCCTATTGGTGAAGGAAATAAGTCTGGTAGCAGTTAGAGTTCTGACTATATGAACTACCACTTTAGGGGCGACAAATGTAGGAATCGTAGGTCCGGTGAGAAGCTTGATCAAGGCATTTCTGTGAAGCTGGGAAGACATAAAGAGTACCAATAGGGTAATATTAGTTTGGGTCTTCTTGAGTTGTTCAATGATTTTGCTCTTTTCAATCGATATTTCTAGCATTGGAATTTCTTCGGCTATCCTTTTTCCATTATCTACAGGTATATTGGTTGGTGAAAAGATTGGGTCTTTATAGTTTTGCCTTGGTTGGGTCATGTGATTTAAAGATGTCGGGAAGAATAAAAGACCAGTTTCTTCATCTATATAAGGTGCAGGAGATATTTTATTTATTTATGACAACAACTCTTCGAAGGATATCATTCCGCAAAAGGAGGAAACTGTATCGGTGTTTCCATCACTAGGTTCAACATCTGAGTCATTCGAGGGGTTAGGGTCACCTCCCCAATCGGTAGCTATAATATTATCCTTCCAATAAATGTCAATTCATTCCATAACTTTGACCGCTTCATCATACAAGTTTTCCCATGCCGCGGAGAAGTATTGAAAAAAAGGGACCAAATACTGTTTCAGTTTCAAAATTGTAAGTAGTTTTGGGAGCTTCGCACATCTTTTCATTTTTTGTAAATACTCTTTGTGACACCCCGCCTATTAAAATACCGGGTGGCCAGTCCGTGATCAAAATAAAACGTTTGTCTCATATGGTTCATTCTCAGCATCACTGTCAATTTTTTTTAAAGTTATTAACCACCTAGTAATTTAATTAGACCGGTGCCAAATTTTATCTTTTTTTAATTAAAAACATGCGGAGGTAAATAAGTATTAAACCATCAATCAAAAACTGGTAAATAAATCCAACACCGATGAATAATATAAATACAAGTAAACAAATCAACTATCGTCTGAACAATAAAATGTAACAGTAAACTGAAACAATAACTGGAATACACAATGATCAAATAAACAATTGAATACTAAAACTGAGCGCGACATGCCCAAATGACTAATGGAGTAAAGATCACACACTAGAGATAAGTGAACATAGCGTTTATAGCAAGTCTTGCAACTCCCACATGAGCTACAACTTCGCATCCTTGGATATAATATTCAACTGGCATCCCTATGGCAGGACACCTAAAAGGTTTTGAAAAATATTTTGACACGGATCAGAGCCCAAGTAAAACATTTTGAAAATATTTAGCAACCAGTTAAATTTCAATAATTAAATATGTGTGTACACTCTTCATATTTAAGTTAGTGTCGCACTCTCTTAAGGTATACTCACCCCTGTTGTAATGTGCACACCTAACGTTTGCCTGCTAACCTTTCCTAGTTAAGCTACCCAACCTAACTAGCTGTATTAACTCTCTTTCTACATACTAACTCGTTATGCCGCAACACGTCACTTGATTCTTTATCTCAATTAGCCAATTATGAATTTCTCATTATATGATTAATCCTCCACCCACTAGGGTTATTTAAGATGTCACTATCTTTATCTTCAACTAATTACACACCGTAGAATAAGTCATAAGCGTAAATTTATCACTTCGTTACATATATACTAATACGGCACCGCTAGGCTGAACTGCGATGCATGTATACTATGCTATCATGTCCTGATACAACATCTACCAAGCACACATAGTAGAATAAAACACAAGTATATAAACTTATTATTATTATATATATATATATATATATATATATATATATATATATATATATAATACAACACCCCTAGACTGAGACCCGTGGTGCATGCATGCTCTGCTATCAAGTCCCGGTATATCACACATTGTATAAAGGACCATCGGTTCAGTATCTCACTCGAACCATCATCACAAATCACACATATTGGAGGCAAGTATAGTTCCAAGCCTATGGGCTACGCACATACCTATGCACCCATATGACCATCATCAATATCATTATCACAGATAGCCCGTACATAGGCTCTATATTCTGAGGCATAAGTCAAAAATCCCCCCAAAGGCTCATCAGGATATGACTGTCTCGACGCGGAAACCTTCCGTGATAGCAAGTAGCGTAGGTATGTCACAAACATAATAAATCATACAAATCAGTATATGTATACACACAACCTATATCATATATCCCATACATAGCATATATATCTCCCGATTATCCTACGTATTATTCAATTAAAATTTACACTTCTTATCGTATATTCCCGAGTATCCCTCACTTCTCGAAGTATGCCAATTAACCTTTCAAATATTTCAGTAGGTAAGTCAATCAAATTGTACTGATCTAAGGAATAGGTTCACTCATTCCCCAAATTCGTTGCATTTTAAATTACACTGATTAATCTCATCAATTTCACATTGATTAATTTATTAAAGTAGTGTCACCCAAGTACAATACTCAAACTCACTCACTCAGTAAGTATCGTTACTCTAGAGAATTTATTTTACAAAACCCAAATATTAGTTCACACTTATCGTTTCATTTAATATTAAATAATTTATTATATTTTTCAATAGTAAATTAATCCGGCCACTCCTTGCCCAACTCTTGACGCACTTGCCTGAAAATATTCGAATCACAATCCTTGACTCATTATTAAATAAATATTAGCTTACATTCACATTTTTTTTCACTAATCACTTCACAATCCATTCCGTATCCTTATTTCATTCGAAATTTCCATCAAATCCATACCCCAAATTCTTTCCCATACAATTCCAAGGTAAAAATAATGTTCCTTAATATTTTTCAGAGTTCTACACTCATCTACGGACATCCCTAAATAATCCAGATTTGATTTCTCCCCCAAAACTTAGGTTTCAGACACCCTTCCGTAATAAAGTCATGACTAATTAAAAAAATCATAAAAATAGGAAACTGGCGGCCATGCATTTTTAACGAAAAGATATATCTCCATGTCCAAAACATGGGGTCGTTTGAATGAGATAAAAATTTCGTTCGAACGAGATACTAATCTCATTTGAACGACGTGTAATGTCGTTTGAACGACTTGCAATGTCGTTTGAAGTGAGCTGTTCAACTTCTACTTCTTCGTTGATCTCTTTTCCATCATTGTTAATCCATGGAAGCTTTTGTACTACTTCTCTAAATGTAACCTGATCAAGATAACCTAAAACCCACCTCTAACATGGTTTGTAATCATCATAGTAACCTTAAACATCATATATTTTCATCAAATGTTATTAAATCCCTGAATTGGGTTTTCACAGTTTCGTACAATCGTTTTTAAAATTTCGATTCTACAATCCCAATGACTTCACATCTACTAATGAATATCTAATATAATTCGAATTCCAACCTTACTAAATCATAGAACATCATCTATCGCATAATTAATCTACACAATAACCTCAAATCATCAAAACCCATTTTATATAATAACCCACTCCTCAAAACGAATTTCTTTATCACACCCACTATGATATGAATCGAATTACTACGATTAAATTAAAATCAAGTTTAACTACTTGCCTGGATAATTCATAGAGTCTAATTTCTTTGTTGTAGATAATATTTTTGATGAAGAACACATCAATCTTTTCCTGGTTTGGCTCCCAAAAGCTCTCCCACTTGATCCTTCTTTTTTCCTATATAACTAGGTTTTTTCTTATTTGAGTTGTGTCTGCCACAACCTCTCTCACGTAGGTTTTATAAGGTGAATCCCGAAATTAAGCCTATGGGTCAAATCAAAATGGTACAAACTCCCCCGTGTGAGCCCGATTATGCCTAAAAATGCCCCGAGACCCAATTACTACCCCTGGTACTCTTTTTCGACCCTTCGGGACTCAACCGTGCACTATGAATTGCCATCCGAGTTACTTGACTAAAATCTCCAATTTCAACCTCAAATTACGACACATGTATTCTTAAAAAGAAATAACCCGAATTTATTTAAATCTTAATTCTCCAAATAAATTGAATATTCGAAATTAAATAAATTCTTAAAATTAAATAATTTCTCCAAATCATCAAATTAGTTTAAATTCTAATTCACTAATTTAAATAAATTATTTATCCTAAAAAATACGGGGTGTTACACTTTTCTGACTTTACTTGGACAAGATTGTATAAGATTAATTCTTTCGAAGAGACAAGCCATTCATCAGACTGATAGACCCACTCCCGAGCTTCTATATCCACATCATTGATTTTTTTACATCTACTTTCTTCAATAGTCATTTTAGACGGGAATTTCATCCCATAGCTTTTGAGTTGTTCTAAGACAGCTAGTTGTAAGCACCCATGATGCGCAAAAGACTATATGTGCGGAAGTAAACTATTGCCGATTAAACGCAAATTACCTATGAGTTTTACCGGTTATTCTAGGAGGGACCAATTCAAACTTTTCTTGAATGGTTAACTTTATGAAAATGAATTTAATTTCTAAAGCTAATTAAAAAGTCCAAATTATTATCTTTGTTAAATATAGGTGATTTAAAAAATAATAACTATTCCGTTTTTATACGAGTTTCTATTTATTTAAACCTACTTTTTCATGTGAGGTGACATACGAAAATTGTAAAGCAAAACACAAGGTATTTATTTTACGTCGCATCATATCATCACCGCCAGGGAAAGCGCAGGAGAGGATCTTTCTAGATCAATATAAAGAGAATCCGTAAAAGGGTCAAGATCCGGAGTGAAGCTCAAGGCGAAAGATCTTCCTTCGGGGGATTTCACCCCCTTTCAGTTCACAAAAGAGCAGGAAATCCCCACAGTGAATCTATATCTCAATCACAAGGAACTTTTAAGAAAAATGTGATACCTATATAGGGTAGGGAACCCTTCCCCGAAAAAAACGATGAACTCCTCTATGAGTTACCTAATCTACTTCCACTAAAACAATAAATACAACAGGAACGAGTTACAGTCAACAAACTTGACAACTAAAGAACACAGATGTAGCGATTACCCCACACGACCAAAACTCCTCCCTGATTGCTTATTTTTCTCTATCTTTACGTCTGTCCTTGCTTGTTATTGCGTTTTACACTTCGTAGCTTCTCCCTTTTTCTCTTCTAGCCCAAGATTAGCTCAGTGCCTATTGTGTTATTTTCTAGTGAAGTATTTTGTGTGCGGTGTTCTATCCTAGATGACACACCCACACTTAAATGATACACACCGAATGCTATGCAACAGATTATATCTCCTATATATCTTCACAAGTCTTGTGTCACCTTTAGTCAAGTCTTCTTAACTTTCAAAACAGTTTTGAAAAGCTTTATTTTCTTTTTATATCTTGAACACTAGACTTGTTCAAATATTTACACAAATAAATATGTCTGCGTGAATACAACGTGAGTGAATATATGCGAGTGATATGAGATGAAAACAGATCCTGAAAATCACTTAAACAACCAAGAGATCATATACACAAAATATGACTTCAAATATATTCAATAAAATCAGCAAGTTAAATATTCACAATCTTATTTTACAGAAAATAAATATTAGATTAAATTAGATTTTAATCTAAAAACTTATCAAGACTATTTTTACAAATATATTAGATTAGTCCAAAACTGTCTTAAGCACTCAAGAAAATAATATTCAGTCCAGATTTTAAATCTTCACAAATTAGATCTAAAAAATATTAGGTTTAACTTTCTAAACCACAAATAATACAAATCTGAATATTACCAAATATTTTCTGAAAAATCTGTTTTAAAACAAAATGTTAAAAATATTCAAGATCTAACAAACAAGTCACAAACAGAATATTCACACAAATTAATTTCGTGAATAATGTGTGTTGTGTACACATCTTAGATCTAAAGACTGATCTAAACGATACCCAAAGAGTTCTATTTATAGAGTGCACAAGTGTGTGCTAATTGGTGTAAAAAGGATCACAAGGATTAATATAAAATACACACCATCCATTGATTAAAAATAATCTGAGGCTTTAATAGAAACACAGATGAGTATTAAAAAATTGACACGTGTGTAACAAACTAACAAACACTCGAATAAAGATACTGTAATCCCAGCTGTAATGCACTTACAAAATAGTTACCGTTGAAAAATAGACGCGCGACGTTATTTTGGAAAAACGAAAAACCCCATTTGTTTTTAAAAACTAAAACCGAAGGCCGGTATTAGACAGATCGATGACGTCATTTTTATAAAATGAAAACCGTAAGCAGTATATCACAAGAAACCAGGGGCGGTCAAGTCGGCAGTATAAATTGCTGTACACGCAAGCAGGTACAGTTCAAGACCTTCAATGGTAAAATCGAAATGGCATGCATATATACGATCATATATATATATATATATATATATATATATATATATATATATATATATATATATATATATATATATATAATAATGCTCTTATGCGGACTAGTCCGCATTTTAAGAATGCGGACCAAACATGTGTCCCCTAACTGTGCGCCTAGAAATTATCGCCTAAATTATAGGCACGCTCTCTCTCTTTTCTGGGCTCACCGCCAGGTGACACATGTCTGGTCCGCATTCTTAAAATGCGGACTAGTCCGCACAAGAGCAGGACTGTATATATATATATATATATATATATATATATATATATATAATATCGTACAAAAAAAATTCGGACGATGTCGTTATAAAAAAAAATAGTTTTTGAAAAATACGTGACAGAATCAATCATATGAGCCATAGAGTATGAAACTTACCTTTTTTTAGATGACGGATTGAATCAAGAGCTCATTTGATGTAGAAGAATAAGAAGAGCTTGGCGTCGATAGGCGAAACACAATCCTAAGTACAAAAATATTTTGTCAAAATTCATGTCCAACTAGATGAGGTCCTATATAGCTAAAGCAATGGGAGCAAATCCCAGGTGTGCTCTATATAGGTACCTTAAAACTCTCCCATTGGACTAATTTTGACAAAACCATTGAGTACGTCAAATGATATACTAAGGTAAAATAATTCCTAAGATGTCCTATACAAAAGAGTATCTAACTACCCACCCATCCTAGAAAAGAAAAGACATAACTCAAAATGACCGACGAGAATACCTGCAAAACATAAATACACTTTCTGCTGAGAAACCAAGTTAGTAGCACTTGCTCTACCAAAATATTAAAATGATAGATTTAAATGTGCATGAAAGTATAAGACAAAATATGTATTAAGAATATCAACAACACAAGAATAGAATATGTACTTAACTCTCCCCCATTTTGGCTAAATTAGACAATGGTAAGAAGAAGAAAATATAAAGTGTTTATAAACTGCAAAATAAGCGTCTCCTACATTAAACATGGCTTTAAGAGATACCGGTTATTAGTAGATATCTTTATCCTAAAACCTCGGAGATCTAGTAATCAAAGTGCAGAATAAACACAAGTAAAAATTCAAGTACAATCTCTCCAATCAAATGTTGAAGTTACTTCTAAACAAGAGTCATCATAAGGCATAGAAAGCATATCAACAAGCGGAAAATCACACGTAATAGAAGGAACTACCCTAACATGTTTAGGAGTTTTTGGAGCATTAAACTGGTAAGAATATCCATTAGCGTCACAATACTTGGTAACTCAATTTTGTTTAAACTCATTTCCTCCATCATTGAAAAAATCTAAGGGTGTGGCGGTGTTTAAGTCCTTAACCTTCTCGTGAGGTGACTTAATGATTTTCTCACTCTCGCAAGCGTCACATACATTAGTTGGACATTTTTTTGACTTTTAAAAAATCCATTTGAGGTCTCAAGTCACAAGTCCTAATCCAAATAGGCAAAGTTTTCAAAGGTTTTTGTGCCTTTTGAAATTTAGGATAAGACTTATTTTTAGAAGATATTTTCTTGTTAACTTGAGGCCTAGAATTATTGAAGAAATGATTCCAATTATTATTAGTGCGTTGTCTACGAAAATTTGTAAATCGCTTCACATTTGGGTTATGACTTTTAAAATGAGTGCCTTTCTTGCGATTACTAAAGCATTCCCAATTTTGGTTACCAAAAACATCACACCTAGTGCAAAATTTACTAGAAGTAGGTAGGTCTGAATTGTAGTGTTTTTACTTTACATGCTTGACAGATTCATTACGAATAAATGGTTTAGGAGGTCTATAGAGTCTCTTGGCAGAAGGGTAATATTTTGATGTAGACGGTCCTATAAATTTCTCTATGAAATTTTCAATATCTCTTCCAATTAAAACTTTTTTTCTTTATCCTTTTTAGACAACTTACTTTGCAATTTAAGAGCCATTTCTTCTTGGGTTTTTATAAATAAGATTGGTATACTTGGATCAACTTTTTCAAGAGGAACCTCGTATCCAAATCCTCTAATATCACCCTTATATCGTTGTTTAGCAAGCAATTTGTCAAGGTTAAAACATTTTATATCACGACTACGACACATTTTGAAAGCTGTTTCACAAACTTGTTTGGATTTTTCAACTTGCAATAGCGCTTCATTATATTTTTCTTTAAAAGAAGACAAATTTTCATTTAACGTCATAATCTGACATTTAAAATCAAGTGACTGTTTTTCAAAATCAATTTTGACATTGGTCATTTCAATGGAATTTTGTTGAACGATCTTATATTGATTCTCTAAGGTCTCACTAAGAATTTTAACCAAATTCGATAATTCTTGTCTATTTTGCAAAGTCCTGACATATAATTCTGAGTAATCATCATAGCCAACAAAATTTTCATGATCATTAGTGTCCGTGTGTGAATTGTTGCTATCATCAGAATTAGCGTCATATAAGATACGTTTAGCATCAAAAGGAGCAGTTATTTCAAGCATAGAAGGTTGACTAGATAATAAAGATTTAGCAGCATCAATTAAATCAAGTACTTCATCAGATTCATATTCATCTTCGAAATCATTCATTCCTGCTAAGTACACATCTCCACAACAATCATAAACTTCTCCTAAAAACGCAAGGCAATTTGATTCAAAATTTCCTAACCTAAGACACTGATTAGAATCTTCCATTAAAATAAGGTAAAAAGAGTTTGACAATAGTTTTGAAAATAGATCTTTTTAAAGTCTAGCTCTAATACCACTTGTAAGCACCCACGATGTGCAAAAGACTATATGTGCAGAAGTAAACTATTGTCGATTAAACGCAAATTACCTACGAGTTTTACCGATTATTCTAGAAGGAACCAATTCAAACTTTTCTTGAATCATTAACTTTATGAAAATGAATTTAATTTCCAAAGTTAATTAAAAAGTCCAAATTATCATCTTTGTTAAATCTAGGAGATTTTCAAAATAATAACTATTCAGTTTTTAGGCGAGTTTCCATTTATTTAAACCTACTTTTTTATGTGAGGTGATATACGAAATTGTAAAGTAAAACACAAGGTATTTATTTTACGTCGCAAAAGCCCTTCCTCGGTAAAAACGATGAACTCCTCTAGGAGTTACCTAATATACTTTCACTAAAACAATAAAAACAACAGGAACGAGTTACAATCAACAAACTTGACAACTAAAGAAGACAGATGTAGCGATTACCCCACACGACCAAGACTCCTACCTAATTGCTTATTCTGCTCTCTCTTTACGTCTGTCCTTACTTGTTATTGCATTCTACACTTTACAGCTTCTCCCTTTTTCTCTTCTAGCTCAAGATTAGCTCAATGCCTATTGTGTTATTTTCTAGTGAAGTATTTTGTGTGCGGTGTTCTATCCTAGATGACACACCCACACTTCAATGATACACACCGAATGCTATGCAACAGATTATATATCCTATATATCTTCACAAGTCTTGTGTCACCATTAGTCAAGTCTTCTTAACTTTCAAAACAGTTTTGAAAAGCTTTATTTTCTTTTTATATCTTGAACACTAGACTTTTTCAAATATTTACACAAATAAATGTATCTGCGTGAATACAACGTGAGTGAATATATGCGAGTGATATGAGATGAAAACAGATCCTGAAAATCACTTAAACAACCAAGAGATCATATACACAAAATATGACTTCAAATATATTCAATAAAATCAGCAAGTTAAATATTCACAATCTTATTTTTCAGAAAATAAATATTAGATTAAATTAGATTTTAATCTAAAAACTTATCAAGACTATTTTTACAAATATATTAGATTAGTCCAAAACTGTCTTAAGCACTCAAGAAAATAATATTCAATCCAGATTTTAAATCTTCACAAATTAGATCTAAAAAATATTAGGTTTAACTTTCTAAACCACAAATAATACAAATCTGAATATTACCAAATATTTTCTGAAAAATCTGTTTTAAAACAAAATGTTAAAAATATTCAAGATCTAACAAACAAGTCACAAACAAAATATTCACACAAATTAATTTCGTGAATAATGTGTGTTGTGTACACATCTTAGATCTAAAGACTGATCTAAATAATACACACAAAGATGAGAGAAATCACTTACAAAAATTATATACTCTTGAAAAATCGTAAGTGCACATTTACAATGAGAGATGTCCAATCTTCATTTTAGTTTTGACAGAAATCAAACCTTGAAGATGACAAAAATATATCTGGTTTATTCTCTCTCTCTCTGTAAAAATTTTGACAGGGTTTAGCGACAAAAATAAATTTCTCAGCTCTTTTAAATACGATACCCAAAGAGTTCTATTAATAGAGTGCACAAGTGTGTGCTGATTGGTGTAAAAAGGATCACAAGGATTAATATAGAATACACACCAGCCATTGATTAAAAATAATATGAGGCTTTAATACAAACACAGATGAGTGTATTAAAAAATTGACACGTGCGTAACAAACTAACAAACACTGGAATAAATATACTGTAATCCTAGCTGTAACGCACTTATAAAACAGTTACCCTTGAAGAATAGACGTGCGACGTCGTTTTGGAAAAACAAAAAACCACATTTGTTTTTAAAAACTAAAATCGAAAGCAGGTATTAGACAAACCGACGGCGTCGTTTTTACAGAATGAAAATCGTAAGCAGTATATCACAAAAAACTAGGGGCGATCAAGTTAGCAGTACAAATTGCTGTACACGCAGGCCGGTACAGTTCAAGAGCTTTAATGGTCAAATCGAAATGGCATGCATATATACGATCCTATATATATATATATATATATATATATATATATATATCGTACAAAAAAATCCGGATGACGTCGTTATAAAAATAAAAATCATTTTTGAAAAAAAACGTGACAGAATCAATCCTATGCGCCATAGAGTATGAAACTTACCTTTTTTGAGATGGTGGACTGAATCGAGAGCTCATTTGATGTAGATGAACAAGGAGAGGTTGGCGTCGATAGGCGAGACACAATCCTAAGTACAAAAATATTTTGTCAAAATTCACGTCCAACTAGATGAAGTCCAATATAGCTAAAGCACGGAAAGCAAATCCTAGGTGTGCTCTATATAGGTACCTTCATTAGTAACTCCATATTCCTTGTTTTTAAATGGGTTCGGACAGTGATACATTATCTTATCATGAGGAAATATCTTGATCGGGAGAATTTTGAGGTTGTAAGAGGAAAGATGGGAAAATTGGGAGAGGTTTAGGTGACTTAATTGAGCTACTAGGAGTAGGTTTATTGGTGGGGTTGATTATGGTGTATAGGTTAAAATCTAGACTTTCATTGGTGAGAATGGAATTTGTTCTTGCATAATGCAATGGTTAAGGATTCTGGGTAGTGGTTAGTTTAGGATTTGCTCGAGGAGCAATGGCACCCTTGTTTATGAGGCCTTGGGTGACATTCCTTAGGTAAAAGAATTGATTGATGATGTGCTCGATGATTTGGTGGCAGTCATAGTCGGCGTCTTGCCTGAAATTCTTGGGAAGTGAATTAGGCAACGAATGAGGGTACAAGGTTTTGATGAGATTTTGGGATAAATTAAATTTATAATCTTTCAAGATGGTATCATGGACCTCGGTATATTCCTTTTGATTTATATCCGAGAGGGCTTACAGTGCCCATACTTGCGAGGGGTAGACTATCCTATTGTATTATTCATTTCAGATTTGGATTTTTGAGTACTGACATTTTCTTCGATCTCAACTCCAGCTTCCCCACGGTCTCTAAAATAAGGGCAATAATTTCTACCCATATAAGTCCGAATATGTGACAAAAAATTTTCTTCATGATATTGAGATGGACCTCCTCAAATGGACGGTTAGTGATGGTTGTAGTTTTTTCTCTCCGCCTACTGATGAAATTACTGATAGATTCTAGAGGTTTTTTTTAGTAGTTCAAGGTCTCAAGGGGTTACCTCTAACTCTTTATCGTACTTGTAATGAGTTATGAATTCCCTAGCTACATACTCCCAACTGTAAATCCAAGATTCTTCTTGTGATAGGAACCAACGAAGGGCACTTTCCTTGAGAGTCTGTTAAAAACCTAAGCCATGATTTCTTCAGTAGCCTTGTATGGGCTCATGGAGCGGTGTTAGTCGCTAAGATGCATAATGAAAGGTACGCTACTTCTAAACTTGTCTATATCGGGTATCTTAAACTTATCTGGAAACCTGGCCTTAGGATAAGGGGACATGTGGGTGTAATCCATATAATTACCTAAGATTTTGATCTGATAGAAATTCTTAGAAATCATTCTGAGGTATTGCTTGACTCTATTTAGCTCTTCTTCTTTGGGATTGGAAAGAATGGATTCCAGTAGGTTAGCCCCTGGATGATTAAGGTGAGGGATTGAAAAATGAGCCGGGGGTAGTCCATTAACATCAGGGATACGCAGAACATGAAGAACTTGTTGATATTCTTTTGGAGCCCACATTGGCTCAGGCATTTGTGGTTCCACACCACGGGGAAGGCAATGTCTGGTTCGAGAACCTCAAGCTTCTGTCCTATGTTTCTCTAGCATTTATAAGATATCGATTTGTAGAGTATCGATCTTCGCACTGAGTTAAGCAAGTAATATCATCAGGTCTAGCTGGACATTGGAATTTTAGTATATGTTCTCCATAGGGAATCGTCAGTAAGAATTTTGGTTCCCGCTGAAGTGGACGATGAGGGTATAGAACTCTCGGGTGGCTTGATGGAAGATCTGAGCCAATAGGGATACAAACCAAGTGGTGCAGTCGCATTTGTGAGGGAAAGAAAACATTTTTATTTTTATTCAAACGGAATATTTTTGGTATTTTTTAAAGAAAAAAGAAAGAAAAACCTCAATGTAGTTATTATTATTAGGTTTCACTTATATTATGTTTCGCTTAGGGTGCAAGTGAAATGATGGACATGACCCGAGTCTGGAAAAGGATGGGGTATGTAATGCAAGGCATGGTTTGAATTGTTTTCAGACTCACAGATATGGTGATGTTTTAAAAATAGGTGAAATAGCGCAAAATTTGGGTAGTATGACGACTCGAAGTTTTCGTAGAGTTTCGCATTGAAATCGAAAAACTAGGCATGAGCACCCCAGGGTAGACCCCAATATGAGGTTGTTACATAGGAGTTTAGTTTAAGGGTTCCCCTTTAGCATGACTTCCATGACGTACCTCTTTTCTAAAAGGTCAATCATTCATTGGTGCGTGTGAAAAATCCCTTTAAAAAACCTGAGTGTATATGAATTGCCTCACGATATACCTCATGGTGATGGTACATATGAGACAGAATTCAATATACTCAACTTACATAAACGAGTTCCCTGTTATATACCTCTCATCGCGTGTTTGGTTAAGCGGTAAGATTCGGGGGGACCATTCGATATACGTCGAAGGTACTTGGTCAATGGAAGCTGGGAGTCATATTGCCTAGGCTAATCGCGTCTCGTAAAACCAATAACCCATTGCGAAGTAAACCCCTAGTATGGGACACAATTTGGATCAACACGTAGTGCTTGTGTGATGTATTGTGCAAATTGCATGTGTTTTAATTAATATTTTTATGCGAAGTTTTTTTTATGTATGGTAGAAGGAATATGTACTACTACTAAGCATGAAGTAAAGTGTGGGGATACACATGTATGGAATGTGAAAAATAACTAAGTATATGAGGAGAGTCATGCAAATAAATATGTATAAGTTAGCATGAGCCATGTACAAATGGAGAAAACATGTGTAATACACAAGTGAGAGAGATGAAGTGAGAGCAATATAGTGACATGTACAAGTGGAAATAATATGGAAGTGTGTGAAAGTGAGAGTAATGTGGAAGTGTGTGCAAGTGACATGGGATATATAGAAGTGATGTGAAGCATATGAATAAGCATGTGGATATAAACACGTGGGAATAAGCTAGGGTATCTTCAAGAGGCTTGGAGTAGGTGAATTATGTGAACAACTATAGTGACATGTGGAATATTTGTACAAGTAAACGTGAAAAATGAGATATATATATAAGTGAAGAAAACCTGAAGCATGTGATATAAAGGGTGGTATGTACATATGATGATAAAATGAGTATGATGGAAAAAATAAATTACATGGATAGTGTGACACGATCATGGCATATTTACAATTGTGGGAATGAGAGTAAGAAGAACAAACAAGTGAAAACATATATACACATGTTAAAAAATCAAAAGAGGGAGGAAAGGAAAATAAGCCCATGTAAAATAGAGTCGAGTCCTCCGAAAATAATGTTCCTAGTGGAGTCTCCATTGTGTTCATTAGGGATTTCTCGGGTGCACCCCAAGGAGATATTTCGTGTGTAGAATGGGGTAAAGTAAGAGAGCTCCCTTCCCGCCGTGGGATCTCAGGGACATAAAGCGTCCATCGTCAGGATGAAAATGTAGAAAAAGAAGTCGCCATCACATTTTACTCAAAGCAGGCAAAAGATATCGCTGTCCCCAGAGAAACGACATCAAAAGACTAACTGTCGCATATAAAACCAAATAGATCATGATTTTGTGGACTAAGTTACTAAATGAAAAAGTGTTAGGCACCCATTCTGTCCGTTCGGTCTCTCACGGACTATAAAAATATTCGTCTTTTCTCCCAAAATGTGTATAGTGCATGTGGTGTAAAAAAGTGTATATGTGTGAAAAGTGCGTGAGGAGTGAAATCATTGTGTCTGCATCATGGAAATGACGAGAACGAATAATTCGAAGGAGTACAACTAAAAAAGGAAAAAAATATATATAGTATTAGAAATGTGAGTGCCACACTAGATCATGATTTGCTATAAAGTGTGAATATGCATGTCTGACGGGATCGCTAAAGGATTGTAAAATAAGTCATATATATATATATACGTGTGTGTGTGTGTGTGTGTGTGTGAGAGTAGTAAACTAGATCGTGACTCATTATAAATGAATGAGTAAGTATGTATGACAGGACTGCTAAAAGTGAGCAAAAATATATATGAAAATTGTAATGCAAGGATAACGAATAAAATGTGAAAAATTAAGAAAAATAGGACTCGAATCCCAAGGAAAACTCGGGGATGCCGACGTAGTCGTTCGGTATCAAAGTCCAGGTAGTTTGAAATAAAAAAAAGGTGAAGTTTAACCCATAAGCCCGAAACTAAAGTTTTCTATTTTTATTTATGAAAACGTGTACAAGTGGTGAAATGTGAAGAAATGGGAGAAAGCATTAATTTGGGATATATGGATTAACCCTATTTTAGGGTTATCTGGATTTTATGAAAGTAAGTTTTGTAAATATATATAGATAAAAAATTTATTAGAGATGATAAAGTAGAAAATAAATGCACAAATATGCTAAAACTAGTAAAGTGTAAGAAATGATACTAAATTAGTAAGCTGGAATAGATAGGATGTAAACCTTCTAACCAACTTGGAATCCGACTTTTTTTTTTTTTTTTTGGGGGGGGGGGGGTATAAGTTAATTTTGATGGGTGGTGTAATGGTGGTGAAAATGTGAGGTGATAATGAGGAAATGAAATGTTGGATATAGTGTTTGTAAAGTGATATTTTGGAAAGTTGAGCTTTGATTTCGAGGCAAGGACCCAAGGGTTCTGATAAAGGGTCCCTGAATAATGAGGTCAAGGCTTCCTTAAATAGGAAAGTTTGAAGGATGGGGGGTCTGACTGTTGGCATAGGACTTGGTTTTCTATCTAAATAAGTGTTAGACTTGGCTGCCAAGTAAGGTACCCTCTGCCTATAAGTATAGGTGAGGGGGTGCCTATAGGGAGTCCAAATGGGATTTTCTAGAAAAACAGTCGTAAAATATAAACCGTAAGTTGGTTTCGAGCATGGTTGGAACCGTTGAAAAGAGGATTCAGGGATGTATAAAAAAGAGTTAAGTACTCTAGGGTCTGATTGTTGACCAAAGTCAAACAAAGCTCGGAAGCGTCCGTTAGGGTTTCAAATTAAAAAGGCCGCTAAATGCGAACCTAAGTCTGATTCACACACGGTATGGACCGTTGTAAAAGGGATTCAGATCACTATGAAAGTACATTGAGAAACTCTTGGGTTCGATAGTTGACCAAAGTCAAATGGTGATAAAAATGAGTCCGATGACTTTTCGGGTAAAAGGGGTGCTAAATGCGAACCGTGGGTCTGATTCGCGCATGATATGGACCATTATAAAGGGGATTCAGAGACCTATGAAATTTTATTGAGACACTCTCGGGTATGAGAGTTTACCAAATTCAAACAAAGCTCGAAAAACATCCATTGATATTCGATTTAGGGCTTGAAGGAGGGCCAGGGGTCCAAAATGGATAGTACTTAGACATATGGGGGTGTATTGGTGGGTGGGGGGGGGGGGGGGGGGTTACTAGAATGGTGTGTCTACAAGTAAAATTCTCATAAACTTTTCTAATAATCTATTAACATTTGAATTGCTATTGAGTTTGACATAGGATTTTAGGGTGATTTTTTTTTTAGGAAATTTGATGTTTATGGATTTCATCTATGAAAATCCGTACGAGATAACATTTATCCATTTGGGTAACCTAGGAGTTTAACGACTTATTGCATTCACTAAATATAACTGTGTACCCATAAAAGTGGTATTATATCTTTTGTACTTATTTATTTTGTTTTTATCTATCTATTTGGTTGGTTTTTTTTTTCATTATTAGAGACTAGCAAGAGATAAGGTAGGAGGTGTTATTAGTTTTGAATATTACATTTAATAACCTTATTCTTGCGCATTCTAGCATAATTGTTTCACTTATTTCCTTTATTTAAGCCTTTATTTTGGATAAACTCTCTCTCTCTCTCTCTCTCTCTATATATATATATATATATATATATGAGAGAGAGAGAGAGAGAGAGCATAAGGCTCGTATACATCATGCTTCCTACATCATCCATACATTACACCTAGTACTAATCCCTAAAAAACTTTTTTTCTTCAATTTATTTATTTTACCCATGGAGTTAACCTTCCAATCAATTCATGTTCAAAAAATTAGATCAAAACATAATTTATAGCTATTTTTTAAAAATTCAACAAAAAACTGTTGAAAATACTTTATTTATAAGGGTCTGTGCCAACAGATTTTGTTTATGTTTGATCAACAGAGAAAAACCCAACTTAAGTTTATTGGTTGAACATAAACTTTAACTGTTTATGTTTATGTTCAATAAAGTTTTTGTTTGAACATAAACAAAATTTTTGAGTTGGCACAGACTCAAGTTCATGTTCAAAAAATAACTTAAGCTCAAATAACGATTGAACATAAACAAAAATTCTGTTGGCACAGACCAACATAATTTAGGTGGATCGTTTTATCCGCCTTGAATTCGCCACTATATTTATAAAACATTAACTTAGGAGGATCGTGTTATCCGCCTTGAATTCGCCGCTATATTTATAAAACAAGTGTGGTTAAAGTTTATGTTTTTGCATTGAGGTGGTAAACCAAACAATGACGGTATCTTTACACGACCACTTGGTTGTACCTCGATCACACATATTATTACACATAATGTGACATAAAGTTCATTTAATTAAGGGTCAATCACTAGACTGAAATATATCTTTTAAATAATATCAACAACATTGTATGAAAGCAACTACCTTTGGGGACCTTCTCGTGCTTATATCGGTAAACTCGTAAAAGACGCTCACTTAACGGATCTGAAAGTTGTACACACGTAAGAATGGGAGATCACTATGCATTCACACCATCGTATAGTCCCATACCAAAACTTGTCCAATGGATCCCGATGGATCGTGTTATCCCCCTTTCTTGTCACGCAACATGTACCGATTGAATGTATGATCAAAACATAATGTCCACCACCTGTCCTTCGTCAAAAACTAGGAGTATGGTACATGGTCACAACCATTAAAATAACCCCGACCAATAGATTTCCCATAAGTAAAGGGTATATTCATACAAGCAAGTAATATTATATATACACCAAATAACATATATAAGTTTAGGATATCGCGTAACTCTCCAGTGTACCCAAACCTCCTGAATCCCCTACGTCGAATTGTATAATTTAATTAATGTCGTAACCAATCTCTACTTTAATTAAAGTCAAATTATTATATCTCTTGCTTTATTATTTAACAAACCTAATATTCTGCATACAATAACTACCTCTCAAGTATAAAAAAATAATGACATTCAATTATAACAAGAATTATCCAAAAATCCTTTCCACGACCCATAATCGGCTACCTACAGGGGCCAAATCGATTCTTCCCCGGGCCAAATCGATTCGGTTCAAGGCAGAAGCCCAGTTCTTCCTAAAAATATATGTTTGACAACCCAACCTACACGAATTACCATATCAAGATTTAAAACCACCCAAAACCACATCATCCAAACCCATAAACTTACATCGTTATGAACTTAATTCATTTATAAAGGGTTTAGCATGAAATAAACGTGATTAAAAGTTTGATTCTATAATTCTCCAACTTAAACCAAATTTCAGTATTTAAAATAAAATGGAATCATAATAACATATGAATTCAAATCTAAATCATAAATTAACATATACATTAGATTTATACACGAAAATCAATCATAAACGTGATTTCTTATAACAAAATCATAATCCATAACAAATCGATTTAAGGTGTCTCCTAAAAAAGCTTTCATCTTTGAAATCAGATTTATAATAACTCAAACTCTAAACCCAATTAATATCCATAAGAACGTGATTAAGGCATCAAATTAATCTCTAAACATGCTTATAAATCCAGAATATTAAATAAAATTAAACCATGAACAAATTACAGATTTTATGGTGATAAAGCCAGAAATTTATTACCAATAAGATACGAATGGTTAATCCTCATGCATTGATCTTTGTTCTTCTTCTCCCAAATATTCCCCGAGCTCTTCCAAAGTTATAAGGATTCTAAGGCTTTGTGTTGTAAGGACCAAATTTCCAATTGAGTCTTAATGTAGTTTTGACTTATTGTCGGAACAAAACACGTTTGAGTTAGAGGTAGATTTTTTATTGTCCGATCATTACGAGACAATGATGTGTAGAAGATTAATTGAAGACGTTAAGGCAAAGATATAAGGAATTAATCATGCCGAAGTTTAATTGGTGCAATTTCTCGTCTTCAAAGTATAATTGCATGCTGAGATCACTCAGGTATGAATTCATAATGTTAGTGAAACTCAGAATTTTATTTTATAAAAATAAGGATGTTATTTTTTAAAAGAAAATATTTTAAAAATGTTTTTAATTTTTTTTATATGTTTACATTTCGTTTTGATCAGATATGGACGTATTGGAGTTGGATAAAAGTTAGTTTTAAGTAAAACTCTATTTTCAAAGTTGGATTCATTTAAACTCTAATCTGGGCGATGTCGTTCAAACGCCATATGATGTCGTTCGAACGAGAACTGATGTCGTTTGAACGACACAGAATCTCGCTCAAACGAGATCTGCCACCACCTCAAAATTATTATAAATAGAGGTGTGTTCGAGTTTCTCAAAGTTTGTGTAGTAAAAAAAATAGTTTACCATACAAAAAGGTTTCTGCACAAAGTTTTCTAAGTGTTTTCACTATAAAACTTCCTTAGAGTTTTACAAAGATATGAGTTATCATTATCATATGTTTATGTGATATTTGTTTCACCAAGTTGGGGCTATTCAAAACTTGAACATTTATGGTTTTGCGGTGGAGAAGCGAAGAAGGTTACTTTTGTATTTAACATCATAGATGACACAATGCCGTATCGGTGGATACTGAGGCATTCGTAGAGGCGACTGTTGTGGATGAGTATCGTGGAAAAAGGTTAATTTCCGTGTGGGTAGTATGAAGATTGATAAAAGATCAGAGGAGCATCAAGTCTCATGGGTGGATCGAGTCGTTGTATAACACTACCATCTGACTTTGTAAAACCATTATCATAGTGATTGTTTGGCCTGGGCCGTCCGAGTTTTTTTTTCCGATTGGGTTTTTCCTTGTACATCGACGTTGTGAATATAACTTTACTTTATTTTACTTGATTTAATCACTAGTTGCATGCTTAGGGTTAAACAAGATTAAATTGAGTTAAGTTAATTTGTGTCACAATTTGGTGTGGTTTGATAAAATTGAAAAGAGTTTTTCAAAGAAAAAATTAGTTTATATTCATCCTTAACTTAATTCCGCACAAGCAAATTTTTTTTGTTGAAAGTTATATATATGGGAACCTACAAATTGGAATCAGTGCTAGAAATACATTTTTATTGTGTTTGATCCTTTTTTGCTTGTTAGGATGAATATTGGAAATTATGATGGTTTTTGCACTCTTGTTTTGATGGCACTAATTATGCTTATTGGAATATGAGATTGAGAGGTGCCTTAAAATCTATTGATGAACGTGTTTGGTTAGAAGTTGAAAAAGGTTGGTCACCACCTGTCACACGAGAGGGTGAGGCCACTAATCTGAAACCCGTTGAGTCATGGACTGAGGCCGAACATAGGCTTGCACTGTATAACTCTAAAGGTCTACACGTTATTTCCTCACATGTCACACCTGAAGAGTATAATCGTATCATGAATTGTGAAACTTAGAAAGAAGATTGGGATACACTGGCACTCACTCACGAGGGAACGAGCACGGTTAAGGCATCTAAGTTGCATAATCTCACTACACGGTTTGATCTATTAAGATGTTAGAGACTGAGATGTTTGATGAGTTTTACAGTAGGTTGTCCACTATTATTAATCCGCCATTTAACCTAGGTGAAAAGATTCTCAATAACCGAGTGATTAAGAAAATTTTGAGATCGTCGCCGAGTAGTTTAATGTGAAAGTGACCGTTATGAATTCCCTTGGCTTGCTTAACTCATGGAAACTAAAATAGATCGTAGGTGAACTGCAAACCTATGAACTCAATATGCTTACCTCCAAGCAAGTGCCAAAGAAAAAAAAGGGCATTGCTGTGAAAGCCCTGAAGGAGGAAACTAAAGTTTAGAATGACGATTCTGATTCCGAATTTGAGGATGTCGTCTTGTTGGCAAGAAAGTTCAAGAAGTTTCTTCAAATTCAAAAGCAATTGAAAGATGCCAAAAAGTTTGAGAAATTCAAGAATAAGGTAGACTCCGCCCCTAAGAATAAAAGTGAGACACCTAAGGTAGATGAGTCTAATTGGTGTTTCGAGTGTGAGGGTTTTGGTCACAAAGTAGCTAAGTGTTCCACTAGACTTAAGAAAGAGGGTAAGAAACCGATAGCATACAATGCCACCTTAAGTGATAGTGAACCGAACGTGGGAGAGGATTCCCCCATTGAGCCTAACCCTTTTACGTTTATGGCATGTCATGTGAGCAACAACGATATATTTTCCACTGAGGATACTCATGTGCATGACAATTTCGAGGCTGTTGTGAATGCTTCCCGAGAGGGTGAGGGTGATGAGAGCGAGGATGAGGAGATCAACGTAGGAGAGTTGCAGGTTGCATTTTGAGAGTTATTTGAGGAGACGGTGAAGGTGAAAAAGGCTAACTCAAAATTGCAAGCTAAGTTGAATGAGCATGCCGTAAAAAATAATGATGCGTTGATTGAGGATCTTAGGTCATGGGAGAAGAAGCTTAGGGAGAATCTAGAGTATGTCGAGAAAGAGAGAGACACCTTTAAAGGTTTTATGGAGGTCTTGAAAAAGGAGTTTCTAGACTTTGAGGAGTCTAGGCGTCTACTCGAGTCTAGTATTAGGGAGTTGTAAGAGAGTTTGAGAGACCCATCTAGAGTTAAGTTTGACTTGGAGTATATTTCGGAGTAATTGGATAGGATGTTAGGCACCGTCCAAGTCAAGAAAGATAGGTTTGGTATAGGCTACGATGAGAGAGTTCCCACCCCCAAAGCCAATACCATTCATGTGAGAGAGCCCACTAGGAATGTGTGCAGAGGTTAATATTTTGGTAATCATTCCCACCATGTTTACACTTGTTCCCATTGTGGTAGAAAAGGTCACCTTAGACATTTTTGCTATGACCATAGGAATGATCCTAGGAAGTTTAGGAATAAAGTCGTGTCGATTCCCAAAAACCCCATGCGTTATGTGACACCTACTTGAGTTAGGAAATCGTACTTAGAGGCTCTAGGACTAAAACTTGATGGTTCTCATTTGGTTGCACTTGATTCTTCCCATGCTAAATCTAAAGGTTGAGTGTATTACCATGTTTATCATTTTGTATTATATTTTTCTTTTATTGCATCTTATTTGAAAAATACAAAAAGATTTTTGGTTTTAAAATTTTTTGAGAAAAAACACAAAAAGATTTTGATTTTATTTGAGTTAAAAATATTTTGAAAAAGCCATAAAGATTTTCGGTTTGTTTTTGTGTCGTGAGTTAACATGTTTGATGTGGCATATTGGTGTGCTTTGACCCCACTTCCTTCCATTATCCATGTGGCTAGGACATTTGGTCAGTATTATTGCTGCTTAGAATGATCTTAACCATTGTATTATGGGGTTGTTTCGAAGTTGATGTGCATTTTGATCCGACTTTGTTTATATACAATCTTTGCACACATGCACGAGTTTATATGGATGCTTAACTACGCTTGCATATTTGAGTTTGATGAGATGTTATTATCTAAATTTTGTCATCTATGTGTAAGTAGACACAAGGAGGAGGTGTGCATGTAATAATTATTTACCGTGAGGATTAAATTAAAAAAATGATGAGTGTTCACGGAAAAGGGCTACGAGATTATAAAATTGACTCGTCGTGAAATCCATCGTTTAAAAGAGCTAAAAAAAAATCATAAGGCAATAAAAATAATCATATGCCAAAAATGGGCCAAATTAGTTTAGTTCATTCAAAAGAAAATATGATATATTTGAGGGAGTTTGGATGGATTAAAAATTTAAAGGGGTTTGCACAATGAATCCTAACGTTGAAAATTCGTCTCATGACGCTATTATTTGTAGAATCATCAAAATTTCGGATTCGTGTGCATGATGTTTGTTCGTTTAATTAATCTCACATTTTAATTTTTACATATGACTATGATAAAGTTTGATGACAGATTAGTTATCAATTATAGCTTCTTGATCGTTTTGATTTGTTGGAATTGTGATTCATTTGTTGTAGTTCATGCCCATACATTCCATGTTCATGTTTAGGCACATCGACACTATGTTATCGTGTTACTCATATTTGTTTGAGTTCTTTTGGTTTTACTAATGTTTTGCTACTGTTTCGCAGTTTTGAGTACCTTCCAGTTAGAATTTTTTTTCACCGGGCAACTTTATTTAATTTTCTGGGGAATCTGTGAACGTTTGATCATGTTGTTCTAACAACATACTATTTCATTCGAGCGATCTCGCATCTCGTTCAAGCGACATCCCTGGCTCGTTCGAATGACATCCCGATTTGATTAGTTGACTTCTTCTGGTTGATTTTTGTTTCAATACCCGACTGCATATTGATCATCTTTTGGTACTGGGTTTTTGTTTATGCAGTATATTTTGAGAGATATAATCTTTTAATGCATTGATCGTTTAATCACACCTGCTTGGATTGATATATCCTTTGTGTGATTGTCTGTTTGCTAGATACTTATTTGACATTTTTTGTTTATCACATTTAGCTGGTTGTTTCATGTTTATCTAGCTACTCTTCTTGTTGATTTAATCATATTGGTATTATATTGTGTTTGTGCTAAATGTGTTTATCTTTTTATCGGATTGTCTATTCGAGAAAAAAAGGGGGAGAGATGTCTGTGATGCAGGGGGAGTTTTTGTGTGAGTTTTATGCTTGATTTATATGCCTTTCACATTTGCATATATTGTGTTCTTGTTTACACAAATTGGTATCATTGTTACTCACATAACAAAAAAATTGGTATTTGTATTTTCATATTGATTTATATCATTTGTTCCACCATACTTCACTGGGTATTTGTTTGTTTCATGTGTAGGTATGCTTAAAGAGATTCGAGATTTCAATTATACATCACATTTAGACATTCAGAGACAGTTTCATGCTTGCCGATCCACTGTTTATCAATCTTTCCTGCACTGATGATGTAATTTAACTTTTGGGTTTTATGGGATGGGATTTAGGAATCATACGGCTTGACGGTCCAGCTTAAGCACTTCACTATTAGTTTTGTCCCAGAATAGTCAAAGGGGGAGATTTGTAAGGACAAAATTTCCAATTGAGTCTTTAGGTAGCTTTGACTTATTCTCGGAACAAAACACGTTTGAGTAATAGGTAGATTTTTTTATTGTCCGATCACTACGAGAATATGACATGTCAAAGATTAATTGAAGACGTTACGGCAAATCTACAAGAAATTAATCATGCCGAAGTTTAATTGGTGCAATTTCTCGTCTTCAAAGTATAATTGCATTCTGAGATCACTCAGATATGAATGCATAATGTTAATGAAACTCGGAATTTTATTATATAAAAATAAGGATGTTATTTTTTAAAAGAAAATATTTTTAAAAGTGTTTTATTTGTTTACACTTCGTTTTAATCAAATATGGGCGTATTGGAGTGGGATAAAAGTCGATTTTAAGTAAAACTCTTTTTTCAAAGTTGGATTCATTAAATCTCTAATCTGGGCGACATCGTTCAAACGACAGATGATGTCGTTAGAACGAGAATTAATGTCATTTGAACGACACAGAATCTCGCTCGAACGAGATCTACAACTGTCTCAAAATTATTATAAATAGAGGTGAGTTCTAGTTTTCTCGAAGTGTGTGCAGTACGAAAACCAGTTTACCATACAGAAAGGTTTCTGCACAAAGTTTTCTAAGTGTTTTCACTATAAAACATCCTTAGAGTTTTACAAAGATCTGAGTTATCATTATCATATGTTTATGTGATCTTTGTTGCACGAAGTGAGGGTTGTTCAACACTTGAGCATTGCTGGTTTTGCAGTGGAGAAGCGAATAAGGTTACTTTCGTGTTCAACATCGTAGACGACACAAGGCCGTATCAGTGGATACCGAGGCATTCGTGGAGGTGACTGCTGTGGACGAGTTAGTGGAAGAAGGTTACTTTTCACGTGGGCACACTGAAGATTGGTAGAAGATCAGAGGAGCATCAAGTCTTGTGGGTGGATCGAGTCATTGTATAAGACTACCATCTGGCTTTGTAAAACCATTGTCATAGTGATTGTCTGGCCTGGGCCGTTCGAGGTTTTTTTTCGATTTGGTTTTTCCTCGTACATCGGCGTTGTGAGTACTGCTTTACTTTATTTTACTTGCTTTAATCACTAGTTTCATGCTTAGGGTTAAACAAGATAAAATTGGGTTAAGTTAATTTGTGTCACAATTTGGTGTGGTTTGATAAAATTGAAAAGAGTTTTTCAAAAGAGCAAATCGGTTTATATTCATCCTTAACTTAATTATGCTCAAGCAAAAGTTTTTTGTTGAAAGTTATATATACGGGGACCTACATGTGTCTATTATGTAAATTATTTGATTAATTAGGGTTAACTCTCCTAATTTATCCTTAAATTCACATGCCAATATTATGCCTAATTTTAGGCCTAAATGAGCCTAAAATACTACATAAACTAGTCCAAAACTTAGCCCAAAGATATACCTACCCCTTAGGCCTAACTTAGAATGATTAAAATACATGTCCGACCTCCGTATCTCTCTAGAGTACAATTAAATTGGTAGTAACTCATACCTCATGGTAATACCTTCCAACTTAAAATAAAATGCACACTTACTTATTTTACGCATAACTGCATATAGTCCAACCTTACTTAATTAACTATGCCTATGAATTAAATATACTACGCGACACAAATATATCACATAAAATGCAAATTTAATCATCATCTAAATATGCGTTTTATTATTACCAATTCATACAAGTAATAAGTATTCACATTTATAAATTTATTTTCACAATTAATTAAAAAATAAAAAAATACTAGAAAATACGATATATTAAACTTATAATAAATTTTATTTTGTATATAAGTAGATGTAAAACTTGTATACATTTATGTTATAATTTTATAGGGAACACGCAATTTAAATTGTAATAAATTCACTCATATGTGATATTTTCCCTTGCCTACCCAACCATTTGTATTACATATGTAACATGAAAATCTTATATGTTAAATGGGAGCACGAATGATGCGGAGATTAAACAAATTCTTAAATTGAGAGACATTTTAAAAAAGAAAAACAACACGAAGACAATGGTATATTTATATTTCAAATTAGAGGAAAATTAGATGAATAATATTGCACACAAAACATTGGAAATCGTGTATATGAATCCATGCACAAATTGTAACACAAATAGTTTTTTTTGGGAAGGGATTAATTTTTGAGTTGGTGGTTGTGATATGGATATTCTCAAACCCAAAAATATATGTATGGTAAGACACATGTGTTTTTGTAATTTAATTTTACATTTTATAATTAGTTAAAAACAATATATATGACAAATAAAGTGAAAAGCATAAAAAATAATTTTTAATAGAAAGAGATAATTTGCACAAAATGCATGACATTAGTCAAACTTTGCTACATCTTTAAAAAAACACACACATATATATATATATATATATATATATATATATATATATATATATAAAATCATATACTTTCCATATATTTAAAGTATAAACTAAATAGTACTATTGATTAATAAATTGTAGACTTACTTATTTTATTAGTCCAAGATATTAAATAGATTTTTTAATCTCTATAATGGCATTAACTCGAGAATATCGATAATTGTTAGACACATAAAATAACTAATTGACATGTTAATACTTTTAAGTCTCCGAAAATTTATGTTATCTCATTATTGTAACTATTAGGATTAATCTCTATAAAGGCATTATCCCGAGAATCGATAATTACTAGACACATACAATAGCTGATTGACATGTCAATATTTTACCGACTTCATTACACAAGTCACCGAAAAATGATGTTATTTAACTAATGTAACTATTAGGCTTTATGTTACAATTAAAACATAAAATATAAAGATTTTATTTTATAGGACTAAACATTAACTAATCATTAATGTTGTGAAGTCAATAATATTGTTGTTATTAGTAAAGTGAAGCCAATAAGACTTTTACCTTTTTTTGCTTTTAACACCCAAAAATCGTTCATATAAAAAAATATATTTCGAGGCATCCTGTATTTCTTTGTAAACAAAACCAATTGCACTAAGAAGCTGAGTATGGGAATGATTTAATGTATGTTTTCACATTTCTTTTCCTCCATCTCTCTTGTGCATTTTGCTTTTCATTTTCATGTAATAAAATATGTTAATTAAAGATGGTGCTATAAACTAACATCTAGAAATGTTATAATAAGATATTCTAAACCAAATTCAATAAACAGAACATTTTTTTGTGAAAAGATATTTAATTAACACCAATACCTAAGCCTGCAAAGAAATAATAAGTGGTAAAAAACAAACAACAACTCAAAGGCAATAAAAATGTCCAAACAAATCGGGCTAAACAATAGGCACGCAGGACCATAGACAAAAACAAAAAAAGACCCCAAAACCCGACCCATATATTGAACCCACAAAATTAAACTAGCCAAATACATCCGTTTAAACATCCATCCATGCATCACTAACACAAAAAAATAGGACGCGTAACCCACCGCAAACATAGCCAATCAAAATGCTCCAAAATCCACTCTTGTCGGACACAATCAAGAGAGGATTTTAAAACAATTAAACCAAATATTGTCATATCATTCCACCATCTTTAACCTTGGTAGAGAGAGAACGGAGAAACCCTAATCAACCTCAATAAAACTCCCAACTGATAAACCAAGCCGATTCAAAATCAATAAAAGACGAGAAAGCTTGCAATAAATAAATAAATCACCAAAGAAAATACAACCATTCAAACCCCATGAAGATGAAAAAGCCATATATTTAGAGGAAACCAGAATATCCATCATCTATCCAAACCAACCAAAGTGTAAATCTTCAAAAAATACTTCCAAAAACCATACTAAAGGAGACCATTCCAACCCAAAAATCGAGAAAACCAAAGGATTGTTCAAAACATTGAGTGAGAAAGACAAGGTCGCCATCAACAAAGGAAGATCAAAAGATAATAACCCTACACCTTCCTTCTTTTAGAGTTTCAAATTTAATACCTCATATCAGACGAAAGCCATAAAAATGCATGATAAACTTAGATCTAACAAGAAAATCCACTTGCATGCTACTACAAGGATCATCATAATATAACTCAAGGTAAAAATACTACACTTATAAACCAACACACATTCCAACCCGAACGACGATAAAGCCAAAGGCCCATTCAAATCCTTGGGTGAGAAAGCCAGAATTACCATCACCAAAATCAGATAAAAAGATAAGTACCCTTCATCATCCTTTATTCTGAGTTTCAAAATTAATAACCCAGATCTAGCAAAAATATAGAACGTGGGATAGTTATATCTAGCAACAATACACATTATCATGCAACTACAAAAATCTTCAGAATTCAACTCAATGGGAAAAAGACAATACTTCAGAGTATTAGGTAAAAATCCTTACAGAAATTCCTCACTTTATAATTATTTCCCAATTTCCTCTATTTTTGATGATGTTAATCCACTTGCATGTAGCCCCTGAATCATTTTTTCATTTAGTAAAAACACTTTCAAAATTGTCTTGAGTATTGCTAAAAACACTATCATTCATTTCCATCTAAACGTTATATATTGTTATAGATAGACACAATTTTCGAATATTACATCTGAATTCTTTACTTTAGAAATTAACTAATTGTATTTCATCTTCAAAACTTCTACTGACCCTATTATACCCATTGTGTATTAACACTTTGTCATATATCTGACTAGAGAACCCATACTAAAAAATAAGTGACTTCTTCTTTCAAAAACTACTCTACAAAGCACACATATCATCATTAATAACCCCAAGACTTTAATTTATCTACAGTCCATAGTTTATTAAGGTAGTCCACCCATAAGAAAACAGCACACTAAGGAATTCTCTTAGGAAACCATACAACATTAAACCATGTCACAACTTGTTTATTATTTCTTAAAACATGACAAGTATCCTTATAGTTGAAAATATCATCTCTGGAAACCATCCAAAAAATCTAATCTTTAGAGCCAGTCTATAGGGGAAACATTGGTCTTATCAAGATTAATTAAATCATTTGAAATAGGTATAGGGAAATTCCACCCATTATCAATAATAAACTTCATAGCTTTAGCCTTCTTATAGTTTGCTTCATCACAAATAATCCCATTCCTATAGAATTCAATAATAGGACCATTATTATGTCAATTATCAACCTCAAAGTAGGTTCTATCACCCTTACCAATATGATAGTTAATTAACTTCCTTGCATAGTCTCTCAGTTTCTATAGTTTCCTCCATATCCATGATGAGTCATTTGTTAGATTAACTATCCATGGGGTATCATATTTGATCACGACATAATGAACCCATTTGACCCATAAAGAATCTTTTTTCTTGGCCAAATTCCAAAGGTGTACAATCATACATGCCTTATTCTATACAACCAATATTTTTTCCCAATCCACCTTCCTCAATAAGATAACATATATCTTCTAATGCAACTTTAGAACCAGACTTCCTTAAATCTATCTCTGTCCTTATAAATATCCTTAAAACCTAATCAATGTCTTTGATGACTTTCTTAGGAAGGATGAAAATATTAATCCAATACACTTGAATAATTCTAAGCACTGAAATGGCCAATTGAACTCTCCTAGCATAAGAGAGCCATCTACTAGTTCAATTATTAATTTTTCTCTTCAACTAGTCCTTCAGAACTTTACAATCATGAACCTTGAGTCTTGTAGATATTGGAGGAACACCTAAATACATCACTAGTAAACTTCCCACTTTCATTCCCATAAGATCAACAAGTCTTAATTTATCCTATTCCTCAATCCCAATAAAAAATATTTCATATTTCGTTTAACAAGCCCCTAAGCTAGAAAAATATTTAATTTTTTTAAAACTTTATCAATCACCTTCAAAGAATTGCTATCAACCTTGTCCAAAATGAATAAATCAATCGCAAACATGACACATGAGATAGATTTAAACTACTGTAATTAGGATGAAAAATGAACATAACTTTTTTTGATTTCATCATCAAGAATCCATGAAAAAGATTCCATAACTAGGGAGAATAGATATGGAGACAAGGGATCTCCCTGGCTCAAACCATTTGTCCCCTTAAAACCACCATTGATTCCCCCATTCACACTCACAGTAAAACTATCAATCATCACACATTCCATAATCCACTGAATAACTCTATTAGGGAGTTCCATGACTTTCAGTACATCTATGATAAAACACCACTTCACAGAGTAATAAGATTTCATCAATTCAATCTTCATTGCACCTAGGAGAACCAACATTCTTGTGATAGCCTAATAATCCGCATTAATAACACATTGTCAATAATATGTCTTCCTTTAATAAAGGCAGACAACCTATTATTAACCTGATCAGGAATAATTCTTCCTAGTCTTGTCACAATCAGTTTAGATATAATCATGTAAGCAGTATTACACTAATAAATAGGCGTAAATCCTTCATAGTATAAGGGTTAGGGATCTTAGGAATAATACTAATAATAATACTATTCAACTCCTTGTGCATCCTTTTAGAATTTAAAGAAAAGAAGACAAAACTGCCTCCATAATGTCGTCTTCAACAATCATCAAGTTATTCTAGAAAAAACAAGTATTGTACTCATCAGGCCTAGGTGCTTTGTTGAGATCAATAACAAATGGGGAAACTTTAATCTCCTCCTTTAAAATTTGGGCTTTTAATTTTTCTTTTTGATCAATATTTAACTATCTTTGCCTAATTCCTCTTAATATTTCATAAGAAAAAATACCTCTATAATGATCAAACCCAAGAAGATTTGAAAAATATCACATAGCTTCATCCTAAACAACTTTATAGACAGTATAAACATCTCCAACATCATCTTTGATAGTAAGGATTTTATTCCTACTAGTATGACATTTAACTTGTGAAAGAAAAAAAGCAATTTTATCCCCAAGATCCGACCAATGTATTCTGGATTTCTATCTTAAAAAACTCCTTTTCCAAACTTCTTATATCTGGATACTCCAATTAACATTTCCTCCTCACAATAATCAAATATTCATTACCATTATTTTCAACAGTTCTTTACTGAAATTTATTAAATTCATTTTTTAGCATTAACTCTAAAATAAATATTAGAGTATCAAGCCTCATTCAGGTTTATAAAATACTTCTTCATAAATTTTAATATTTTAGCAAAAAAAAAAACATAGCATTGCCAGCAATGTGAATATCCCAACCTTTCTGCAAAATGTCATTAAAGAACTCTGCTTTAGCGAAAAATAAATTTTTTTAAATGGCCTATTGACTTTCTCCCACTCAATTTTTATAGGCAACAAAAGAGGTGTATGATTAAAAATTTGAGTTAAATCCGCTTGAATTTTAGATTCCATATAAGTTTGTAACCATACTTCATTATGTAAAGTCCTATCAATCCTACTCTGGATATTAGCATCTCCCCCTCCTCCATTATTCCAAGTAAACCAATTGCCTTTAAAAATAAGATCATCAATAATAGTATTCTCAATACAATTATTAAATTTTCCAATTTCCCCTCAATAAACACCATTTCTACCTATTCTTTCATCACCTTATCTAACCATATTGACATCCCCTCTAATAATCGAAGGATTTTGATTTTAACATGAAGAAAAAATTTCAAGATACCTCCTGAGAATGCCTGAATTCTATTGAATGATTCGTATATTAGTCAACCATAGACAAATTCAATTTTACCAAATTTTATATTTGATTTAATTTAGTGTGCATAAACAGACGTGGTCCATATTTAATCTAGCAAACCATTCATGCAAAAGCTCGAAAAAAATAAGAAAAAATCCTTGAAAGGGCAAAACCTTTACTCAACACTATAAAATATTTGATAGGTACAGTTGAGTTATAAAATACTTAGAACAACTAAGCATGATGCACGATTCTTCAAATCTCTACAACAACGACACAACCCAGTATCGCCCATAGGAAGCAATATTCCCTCGGTATCTACCGATCAGCCTTTTTCTTCAGCAGTAGACCCTTTGCTCCACAAATCAGCAGAAGAGATTAATCTCTACAAGAGTGTTTTAACCAAAGAGGTCCTTCTGGATTTGATAAAGTTATCTTTAAGTTTCCAAGGGGTTTAGAATAGTATTGGAAGAGTTTTATCACAAATAGAACTAAAAAAGGGTGTTAAAAGTTTTCAATTTTTTTTTGGGAGACTCTAATCCCGCAACTCTATTTTTAAAGAAATTAGTTACAAAAGGATAAATACTAGAGATTTGGATCAGATTTAATTTAAAAAATAAAATCTCACGCATTCGTTCGAACGACGGGTACCTTGTTCGAAACAACACACCCATTTCGTTCGATCATATTTCTAACGACATATCGAACGAGATTCCATATCTTAATAAAAAGCACCTCGTTCGATCATCGAAAGTCTCGTTCTAACCACCTACCCAGTCTCGTTGGAACGACTTTTAACGAGATTCTGGAACTTGACTAAAGGCGACGTTCCAAATTTCGTTCAAACTAGGAGAACTCTTTCTAATGACATTGCTTTGCTTGTTCCAATGACAAGCCATTGTTGTTGTAACGAGATTACAAGTTTTTCCAAAAAATTCTTAAAAACATTTTAAAATACAAACTCTTAAAAATTCTAAAACCCCCAGAAAAATAAAGCTTTACTAAATACATCCACAACTTCTTCTAGATGTTGATGAGACACATGATTATGCAATCTTCCAAAAATCTTCAACTTTATCTTCGAATCCATGGAAGTGGTCATGAAGGTTCAATGTAAGTGTAACGGGATATGTCAAAATAAAAGTAAACTGAACAATTATAAAACTTGCTCTTACAAATCTCCCCCGTTGTCTATTCCAGTACAAAATACAAACCAAAGCCAAATTGAATCCTAAAGACTAATATAATAAATACCCTCCTAAATTAAGAAACGAAATGCATTTTTGTATAAGTCTTCAATTGAAATTGTACTTCTCTTTGGCTAGCTTTGTCTTCATCTTAAGTGGGTCCAAGAAATCATCATCAATACGGAACGCCCTACACATATGAGACAAACAAAATACCATGACGCATATGAGTTTTAAAATATAAATGATACTCCCCCTCAATTTGTTCTCCCTTTTTTTGTTCGTAGCAAACAAAGGAGTAGAAACTAATTATGAAAAATAAGTATCACATGTAGAAGCAAGATATCATCACAAAGGTAATCAATTATTGCACATGTAATAATAATCTCAAAAGACATATTTTCTCCACCAACTATTTTTGAAGTTTTTCAAAATTTTCAAGTATAAGGTATAATGAGTACATATAAGTACAAAACACATAGTCACCATGGAATAACACTAAAATATTTGAATCGTTTGTGTGAACATTTTTCTTAGACAAACCAACATAAACAATTATAACATAGGTGCACGAAGTCGTGAGACACTTCTAAAGAAAGAATTCAAAGTCTATCGTAAGTGTAAAAATTATGAACTTAACTTATACAATATGTCATGAACTTAAATGATTCTCACACCAATAATGCCACACTATTTAATGTTTTTCAAGAAAGTTTGTTGTGAAAATCCATTGATCTTGTACTTTATAACTCCTTCAAAATCTCAGATATATAAGAATTCACTCTTAATTATTTTGAAGAAATCATAAGGCTCATATGTAGTGAAGCATCAATGAATCTAAACTAAAAGGCCTTGGCAGTCTTTTTTGTGTGCTGTTAATCTTTTTAGGCTCTTTCATGCAAATGGTGACTTTTAACGCAAAGAATATTTTGATCTTTCAATGTCCCATTCTATTGCTTAACATATAACAATATTTTTTCAAAAAAAATCTAGGCAATGGTTCTTACATGCAAAACTTATCTCTTTTCACATTTGGTTTGTTATTAAGAATAATTGAGATGAGAACATTGTATTCGACAAATGACAAGTAAGCACAATGTTCATAAAGTTCATGCACGTATACAATAAAGGTAGGAAATAGTCTAACATGTAGAAAGTAATCATCAATGTCCAATGTAATGATATTCACATATTATTAAGCACACTATTAAAACAAAGTCATATCTCGAAGCACTATGAAAAAGTCACGTGAATGGATGGAATGCAAGGGTGATCCGAATATCTTAAATGTTCATCCATATACGGTGGAAAATGAAAATTTTAATTTTTTTTTTGTCTTTTTCAAAAATTTTATCAAAATAAAATCTTTTTCATTTTTCATGAAAAAACAAAAAATCTTTTTGGATTTTTCTAAATATATCAAAAAGAAAAATAGATAAGTACAATGATAATAAAATCTAGCAATGTGAATATGGGATATGAACATAATAAATATCCTAGATTAGATAAAGTACTCGAACTCAATCAACGGTACAAATACCCAAAGATTTCCTAAGATCCTCAAATCTAAGTGAATCGAAAGATTTTATGAAAATATCGACTAATTAATATTCGGTGCTCACAAAGCTTAAGGAAACGACCTTCTCCTCAATGAGATCATGAGAAAAATGATCACGTATCCTAATGTGCTTTGTGCACGAATATTGGATCGGATTACGAGATATATGGATCGCACTCGTATGCATGGACGGAACCACAACAGGCCCAGTGGGGGCTGTGGCCCCCATAGCATTTAAAAAAAATAGTTATGTATGTTTATACTCTATTTAAGTGCAGAAAAAATATTTTCAAATTTAGTTGGGACATGTCTTGAAATAAAGGAACTTGTGAAACTTAAATTCTTAAACACACTCGGCACCTAAATACAGTTGATACTACTCCCGTCTCTCTCTTTCTCTCTGTATATATATATGTATATCTCATTTCGTTTTTCTATTTTGTTAATCTGTTAAATGACAACTTATATTATATATGTTTTTTTTAGTTTATTGTTAAATTAAATGGTTATATTATATGTTTGTTAGTGTTATTGTTAAATTATAGTTAAATGGCAACTTATATTATATATGTTTTTTTTTGTTTTGTAGATATAAATTTGGCGTTTAATGTATTATGATGTGCTTTTATTATTTGTAATTGATTATCTATTTATCCTGTTGTTAAAATATGAGCAATTATATGCTATAAGTAAAAAAATGACCTGAAAAAAATTCGGCTCCGAGGCTCCCGCCCCCGAAATCCCGGTATTCCTTACTAAATTAGCCCTCACTCATCATAATTTCTGACTTCGCCCCTGCTCGTATGATCACAAGAAATTATTATTGTGCCTTATAAAATCTCATAATCTTCCAACATTTGCTTCATCCATAATAGTTGTGTGCAATAACTCCCGGCGGCAATATACTCATCCGCCGTCGTGGATAAATATATGGAGTTTTTCTTCTTGCTCAACCAAAAGACAAGAGCACTCCCAAAGTAAAAACATCCACCCGAGGTGCTCCTATAGGCATCAACATCCCCTACCCAATTGACATCCAAATAGGAGCACAAATGGTCATCGGTATAAAAGGAATACCAAATACCGTAGGTTAGAGTTCCACTCGCGTATTTGATGATATGTTTAAGTGCGAGCAAGTGAGAATCTTTTCGAGACGCCTGGTGTAGCGCACAAACTCTAATGCTAAAAGAAATATCGGGACGATTAACGATCAAGTAGAGAAGACTACCTATCATGCTCTGATAAAGAATTTTTTCTATGTCCTTGCCTAAAGTGTCTTTGCTAAGCTTAGTCGATGTACTCATAGGGGTGCGTGAGTTCTTAGTTGAGTCTAAAACGAACTTCTTCACTAGGTCCCTTGCATATTTTGATTAAGATATGAATATCTCATCCTCAAGCTGATGAACCTGGAGACCTAGGAAGAACATAAGCTTACCAACCATGCTCATCTCAAACTCTCTCTTAATCTCCTCCTCAAAAGTGTGAGCCTAGTGGAAGCATGTGGATCCAAATATTATGTAATCCACGTAGTCTTAGGCAAGCAAAATAGCACCACTCTCTCTCCTTATAAATAAAGTCTTATCCACTCCCCTCTTTTGAAGCCACGAGCTAAAAGATAGTAAGTGAGCCTCTCATACCAAGTACGAGATGTTTGCTTTAAACCATTTGAGGCCTTTTTAAAATAATAGACGTGTTTCGGGTGCTTAGGGTTTTCAAACCGCTTTGGTTGTTACATGTAAACTTCCTCCTGTAGAATGCTATTCAAAAAGGAACTCTTGACATCCATCTGATATAACTTGAAGCGCAGATGACATGCTATGGCGAGTAGTAAGCGAACGAACGCAAGTCTAGCAATAGGAGCGAATGCCTTGTTAAAGTCTACACCCTCAATCTATGTGTAGCCATGAGCAGCCAACCTAGCCTTATTATGAACGATGGTACCATTGTCATCCATCTTATTCTTATAAATCCATATAGTACCTATTACATTAGTCTCGGTAGGTCAGGGGACTAACTATCAGACGCCGTTCTTGTAAAACTGAAGCAACTCATCTTGTATAGCAGAAATCCAATGCTCATCCATGAGTGCTTCTTTCAGATTCTTGGGCTCGACTAAGGAGGTGTAATACAAATAGCTAACCATATTCTTGTGCTGAGCATGAGTCTTTACACCTAGTGTGCGATCACCAAGTATAGCGAAAGGATCATAACTATTTCGAACTTAAGTAAGTGGATCTGTTTAATTAGAAGTGGGGTCCACCGAGCTAGTATGAAGAAGGATGGGATCATCACTAGGGTGCATCATCCTCACTCTGAGGGCTAGGAGCAATAGATGCTAGCGATTCGTCATCTTTAATCATGACTTTTATTAACTCCATAACCTTAAAGCTTGCAAAATTAAACACTTATAATCCCTACTCGTTTATGAATAACCTAAAAATATCCCCTCATCGCTTCTGGAGTCAAACTTTTCGAAGTGCTTTCTATCTCTCAAAATGTAGAAGGTACTTCTGAAGACACGAAAACATAATAAGTTGGGATTTTTCCCTATCCACAACTCATAAGGCGTGTGTAGAATGTGTGGATGAAGATATACCCTATTCACCATATGGCGTGTGATGCTCACCGTCTCTACTTAATAACGTCTAGTCACGTTTCTCCCAAGAAGCATATATATGGTCATTTCTTGTATCATTCGATTCTTCTTCTCAAAAATCCCATTTTATTGAGGAGTATGAATGATCGTAAACTTATGTTTAATGCCCACTCCATCACAATAGCTATCCACCTTGGCTTCTTTAAATTCATTGCCATTGTCACTACACATCCAATTAATAGTGACATTGTGCTAGTTTTACAGGATACAACACTTGGTTATTAGGAACTTAATCGCATCGAGCTTTTCTCTAAGAAATTCCGTAATAGAGTATCTAGAAAATTCATTGACCATCACGAGAATGTATTTCTTACCACCTAAGCTCTATGAGTGATTAAGACCCATAAGGTCTATGTTAATCAACTCCAAAACACGGGGTGGGGGGTGGGGGGGTGGTAATGGTATTCAACTTTCGATGGGGACTTTGAATTTATTTTCCTTATTGTCAAGGTCCACAAATCGAGGAGTTATTGGTTTCCCAAGCGATGGTAGGACACTAACTAGGTCTTTTTTCACTAATCTCTCATGATCTCTAAAATTCACCCGATCTAGTCATTGATGCCAAAGTCCCATAGAGGAGACCGTGGCATTATTGAACACAAATAAGGACTTGGGCACAATCTCATAGCAATTATCTTCGATTTTCATACCTTGTAGTAAATTTTCATCGGATTGGTCTTAAACATTACATTCAGACCGTTCAAACTCTATCGTAAAGTTTGCATCGCATAATTGGCTTATGCTAATTAAGTTCTCTTTTAACCCTTTCACGTAAAACACATTATCTTGTTTAGGGAATCCGGGTATCTCAACACATCCTCGTCCTTAAATACTAGACATACTCCCATATTTAAAAGTGACTTTACCTTCCTTACGATCCTGAAGGTGGATAAAAAACAATATGTCAGTAGTTATGTGTCTAGATCCCCCACTATCAAAATACCATTGGGAAGTTTTGAACCTTTAAAGAAACATGAAAAATAAGGGCTTTGTCATCTTGCTTAGGTACCTAAGTGGAGGTAACTTTTTATTTACCATTATCGTTGTTGGCTCAAATCAGAGATTTAGAAGCGTTCTCAAATTGCATAGACAGTCGTTGAAATTCTTTCATTAAGCTTTGTGAAGTAGCGATAGAAACTCAAGTTGCTCTATGAGACTAGCAAAGTCGCTAGAGTGGTGCACGGGAGTATGTGTATGTTTAGTTCTACCTAATTTGTAGAAAAACTCTCTAAGGTGACCTATCCTTTTGCAAAAAGTGCAAACATAGACTTGTTTGGGTCTACCTTGGTTCGCTTTCTTAGGTTGAACTCTCTTTTGTGGTGGAGTTCAAGGCTTATAAGGATTTACCACAAATTTAGGAACTGGTTTGGGTAACCTATTCCTTGTCTCTCACCAAAACCTAAAGTGGGACATATTAGCATCTTTCTTACCTTCTTCTATGCATCCTCTATGGTAACCTTGGCATCCTGAGAACGTTTGAGATCTTTCTCGAGTTGGAATATAAGGGCTTTAAGTTTCTCACGAGTCTCCACGGATGCTTGAAGATCTCTCGTAATACTAGCCACTTTGTTGGTCAAGTCACCATTTTCTCTCTCAACTAAAATGATCCTCTCTCCCAAAGAAACTCTAACCGAGGACTCGGTCTCTCTCACCTCTCAACACTTCTTCTCTAAGGCTAAAACTCTAATCTCTAGACCTTTATTTTATTTATTAATTTTAGAGGACTCAACGTAAAGATAGGCGTAAGCACGTTGAAGGTCACTCTCGCTCTCACTTAAAATATCCTCTCCCTCACTCTCGTCGACGTGACTAGACTCACTGTTGAGGTCATCATGTTTAGTATCTTCCTCATCGACATGAGGTACACTAGGAGTACTAACATGACTAGCCATGTATGCGGTGAAGTTACGTCCATGCGGTGATTCGTCCTCGTAATCTACTGACTCAAAATCGCTCTCGCTAAACATGGCATTAAAGGAAACTTTGTCTTTGCCTTATCTCTTCAATCTCGTCGGACACTCGTGAGATTTATGGCCCTTACCCTCACACTCATAACATCTCTCATCATCTTTCTTTGGATAATCTTTCCTTTCTTTTTACAAATTTTTCTTGCCCAGTTTTTATTTTTTATCTTTCTTAAGACTTTTCTTTTCTTTGAAAGTATTTTCTTTTCTAATTTTGAGAAACTTTTTGATTTTTTTTGAAAAAAGGACTAAATCACCCAAGTCAAAATCATACTCGGAGTCAGACGATAATTCCTCTTTCTTTTTAGATTGTACTTTAAATGCAATTCCCTTTTCCTTAGTTTTAACAGTTTTAGGAAACATATCTATTTCATAACTTTGAAAGTCTATTATGAGTTCTTCTAACCTAAGAGTATCTAATATCCCTAACGAATTAAGTACAGTAACCTTAGGAATAAAATGAGTTGAAAGTGATCTTAAAATCTTTTCAACAACACGTGTCTCAGAAATTTTATCACCTAAATTAAAACTAGAGTTTACGATGTGAGACAATCGTGCATAAAATTCATCAAATGATTTAGGCTCTAGCATAGTGACAGTCTTAAATTGTGTGGTGAGGTTCTGTAGCTTAGAAGCTTTCACAACATTAGTACCACCGTAAGTGAGCTGGAGGGTGTCCCAAGCTTCTTTTGACGTGGTACACGTCATGATGCGATGAAACTCGTCAGGGGTGGCGGCTCTAGAGATGGCACTCAGACCGCGTGAGTTAAAATTGCTTCATTTAAAATCATTTTTTGTCCATGTAGAAATATGTTTTAGACTTTCGACATTGTCATTGGTCACGATGGGTGGTGTTCACCCTCTTTCACAAACAAGCTAAACTTTTTAAACTATTGATTTTAACACAGACCTCATCCTAGATTTCTAGTAAGCGTAGTTTAACCCATCAAACATAGGATATCTATTATAAAAATTATCCATAAAATCCAAAATTTTAACGGATCACACAAAAACTTAGTGTAACCGGCTCTGATACTAATTTGAGAATGTGGGGATTTTATAAAATGATTTGTATATTAATCAACCACATACAAATTCAATTTTACCAAATTTTATCTTTGATTTAATTTAGTGTGCATACATAGATGTGGTCCAAATTTAATCTAGAAAATCAAGCATGTAAAACTCGAAGAAGTAAGAAAAAATCCCTAAAAGGGCAAAGCCTTTATTTAGCACTATTTAAGATTTGATAGACACAATTGACTTACAAAGTACTTAGAACAACTAAGTATGATGCGCAGTTCTTTAAATCTTCTACAACAACGACACAATCTAGCACCGCCCACAGGAATCAATCTTCCGTCGATATCCACCGATCATCCTTCTTCTTGGGCAGTAGAGCCTTTGCTCCGCAAATTAACAGTAGAGATTAATCTCTACAAGTATGTTTTAACTCGAAAGGTTCTTCTTGATTTGATAAAGTGATATTTAAGTTTCCAAAGGGTTTAAAATAATATTGGAAGAGTTTGATCATAAATAGAACTAAAAAAAGGTGTGAAAGCTTTCAAAAAGAGTTATTGGAAACTCTAATCTCGTAACTCTATTTATAAGGAAATTAGTTACAAAAGGATAAATACTAGAGATTTGGATCAAATTTAATTTAAAAAATAAAATCTCGCTCATTCGTTCGAATGACAGGTACCTCATTTTAACTACCTACCCATTCTCGTTAGAATGACTTTTAATGAAGCTTCTAATGAGATTCTAGGACTTGACCAAAGAAGACGTTCCAGATTTTGTTCGAACTAAGAGAACTCGTTCTAATGACATTGCTTAGCCTGTTCGAATGACAATCCATTCTCGTTCCAACGAGATAACGAGTTTGTCAAAAAAAAATCTTAAAAACATTTTGAAATACAAACTCTTAAAAATTCTAAAACCCCTGGAAAAATGAAGATTTACCAAATGCATCCATAACTTCTTCTAAATGTTTTTATGCGTACGATTCTTTAATCTTCCAAAAGTCTTCAACTTTAACTTCGAATCCATAGAAGTAGTTATGAAGGTACAATGCAGGTGTAACAGAATAAGCCAAAATACAAGTAAACTAAGCAATCATAAAACTTACTCTTACACCTCCACAGATTAAAACTAGAACCCCTATCATTATCTCCACACATAACACTAAAAATGAAGGATTTGTTATAATTTTTGAACTTTATTATGTCAGTTAAAGCTTCATTCATGTTGATTAACTCCTAAGTTTCAAACACATTAAGATCCCAAGCCAACTAAGCTCTACCTTTACCTTTATTATGAGTATTATGTATCAAACCCCATTGACAAAAACAACCCTCCTGAATTTATTGATATTATTCCTCCTCACTTTTATTTTAATTAAGAAAATAATGTTTATACCATTATCTCTAATATACTTATTCACCTCCCTTTGTTTATAAGGGGTATTTCACTCTCTAGCATTCTATATAACAAACTTGATTATGTTTTGGGTTTAAGATTACCTTTCCCTCATTTCTTCTTAGGCTTATTAGAAAAACTATTAATCTTTTTATCTCATGTAGTACTATTGCTCATATTAATTTATATATGCCCATTATTTATCATAACATCTCTACTTTTTCCTTATGTTAGATGTATTTATGAGGTTTTTGCATCTTCAGTTTGCAAAATTTAAAAAAAAAAATCCCCATAACATCTCCTTCTCTATTAGAGATATTATTCATTTGAATTTGATGAATTGCTCTAATTTCATGCACCTTTTCATTAATTACTTTAGTTTTGGTAATGGGAATTCATGTATTTACATTACAAACACTATTTCTATTTCAAATATCAGTATTAACAACATTAGTATATTTGGTAATCTTCTCTTCTATAATAGTTCTGTTAGGACTAACCTCTTCTTTATTTTCTCCCTTCAGTAGTGGTTCATTAACTTTCCTCTAAATTCGAATATACTTTTTGGCAAGTGTACACCCCTTTTCTCCGTGTCCAAAAATTTGGCATACATTATATCTATCTAATGCCCACTCATAAACCACTTGATTAATTTTTACACCATCCTGGTCATAGATATGATTCATTAGAAAAATCACTTTTTATATCTATTTCAACACAGATTCTAGCATACGTAAACCTCTCATTCTTCGGTGTCATTCTGTCAGTGAATAGGGGTTTCCCTACCAATCCTTTGCAAAACAGTCCATATGTGGTCCGCGAACCCTAAACGTTCTCCTCATATCATCACAGCTAACCCTAGAAATCTATGGCTAAATGAATAAAGTCGAGAGAAAGATAAGCGTCTTATAAAGAAAATTTAGAGCAATTATAACTAATTCAACTCTTTCTATCAATAAATGGAACACGTCGTATAATTTTTCAAAAGAAAACCTATAAGGACAAACCTTGATCCATTAGGTAACGAGAATGAAAAATCTATCAAGTTGGGACATGCGTATAATAAAAAAAACAAATGTTAGTGGATAGGATTCACTTACAAGTCATATGTGTGTTTGTGTGAGAGAGGGATAAAATCACCGATTAAGTTCGAAATTAGATATTTTTGCATTTTATTACATACCTTAATTCATTTGGCCTCTCTAGGAATATTTTTTTTTATCACCTTTGCCTCCCCTCTTTATATATATTTGGACCTTTTAGAGGAAAACCATGACTCCATTCAAAACTGTAGTTAAGGCTCAAGATATTCGATCAACCATAGTTGTATAGACACAAATGTTATGGTTTTGAAAAATGCAGTTATGCTGTTTAATAAAGGGAGCGGGGATCCGAGAAAATATAATCTACATTTAGCTTATGATCATCTCAAATTGGAAGAAGCACTCCCAAGAGTTACCGAACTGTATTTATAATCATGTCTCAAATTAGTAGATACACTCTCAAATTGCAATTATGATCATATCTCAAATTTAAATATGAATTAAATGGGGGAAGTTTAGAGGAAGACACTAATTTTCTAACCCGCATAATGTGCGGACGAGTGTAACACCCTGTCTAATTAAATACCGGGTGATCAGTCCTTTATTAAATTAAATTAAAGTGTTCAGTTGGTTCATTCTTTGCATAACTGTCGAAAAAATTAATCACCTACTAAATAATTAAGCTAAGTGTCAAAACATTTAATTTTATAGATTAAGTCCTATTGTTATGATTTAATATATAAAAACATTTTCATGAACCAAATAATAATATTCAAAACCAAACCATCCAAATGGAATAACCAGGCTAGATTAACTAATCCCAAATACAATATCCCACAACGAAGGACAAATTAATAATTAAAACAATCCCAACTAAAATTGAAGTATGAAATAATAAAAAGTACAAGTCTCTACGAACTAAATAAAAACTAGAAATGGACGACACATGCCCCATCTAAAATGTCTAAGTGAAGAGCTGAGATAATAAGGATGGAGTCGTCTAAATGCAAGGACCTGCAACTCCCACACTAGCTGCAACATGTTAACAATCCAAAGATCTAAGTCTGATGCCCCTGTGGCTGGCTGGGCACCTGTAACACACACACACACACACACACACACACACATATATATATATATAAGAGAAAGAAGAGATGACAGGAAACGGGTTAGAGCCCGAGTGTAAAATAACTTTAAAATAGTTTAGCAAGTATTTAAAATGCTAACCGAGTTAACTAGTCTAACCCAATTAGTGTGCACGTCTCTTAACTAGTATGCACGCCTAACGTACTACTGAACTAGCCTAGATAAATCTAACCCAATTAACTAGTCTAACCCAATTTCCCTTCACGATTCAAGTGATCGTATGACTATAGTTTATAACTGATAACCTTTTCTTATGAATTTATCAAGCCAGCTATGCTCATGTCAATACAGTCTTAAGTTCTCACCCACTTAATTCATTTAATATTAATTATATAATTTTATCTACTTACAAGCACAGTAGATTAATCACAGGTACATATATTTATCACTTATAATATATATACATGTAGGGCACCCCACATAAAACTATGGTGCTGGCATACTCTGCTATCAAGTCCCCTTATTTCTCGTACAAAAAGGGAAATACTTGTTCGGAATCACCCTCGAACTGTATTAACACAAAACACACAAATTAGATGCGAAGCATAGTTCCAAGTCACTAAAAGGTCAGCACATACCCTCACGTGTCTTAGGACCGTCTGACTATCATTCTCAAATAGCCAGTACCAAGGATCCTATATTCTAGGGTACAGGTCAACATCTCCCATAAATGTCACATCGAGATTAGACTGTCCCGGTGCGAAAACCTCCATGATAGCAAGTGGCGCGAGTATGATTAAACACAAAAGTTCACATACTATATATATACGTACACTCATATATATATTTACATTATTCAGATAGGCACCCCCACGTCCCATATTATATTCTAACCATACGTGGCGCATAACGCCCGAATCTTACGTAATTAATTCATTCTTTTATTTTCTCATTTATAGTAAATTTACGAGTACTTCTCGATCCTCGAAGTGTATCATTTTAATAAATATAAAATCATTAGGTGTACCCTCTCTACCCTACTGGTCTACGGCGTCATCGACTTGCAAAATCCCCAATCTATCACACACGCAATCATAACTCATTTTATACCCTCGTAATCCCACGGTTCAGTTCCATATGAAATGGTACTACTCGGACCTTGCCCACAACCCTAATGGTCCTTCTCAAGTCCCATTATAATATTTCAGTCATGTCTAAGAGTCCTTATGCATTTGGGTTAAATTAACATTTAAAAAGGGAAAGAAGAGTCAAAGTCCAAGACGAGTCGATCGATCGATCAGTTATTTGCCCAGAAATTCTGCAATTCATGCGTACGTGTTTCTTTCATTTTAATCATCAAGACCTCCATTAAAATGTCCCAAACTCCCAACCAAACATTACAAATATTATATAAATAGGTGTGGATGATTTCTAACGTAAAACATTCATTAATTCTCTAAGAATCATCATTAAATGGGTATAATTCATGATTTGGTCTCTAACCCTAGTTTACCATATTAATTCAAGAATCCACATGATATTTCCATATTTTCTTCTCTAATCATCACACAACACTACACCAAATCTGCCCATTTGTCAAGGTCAATGACCGTGACATTTCGAGGCGAGATAACTTTTTTTGTCACGGTCGTGTCACGGTCATTGACCTTGACACAAAACTCGCGTTTTGTGTCACGGTCGTGTCGCGGTCAATGACCGTGACACGTTTGTCACGGTTATAAACCGTGACAAAGCCGTGGCCCTTTAAAAAAAAATTGTCACGGTCATTGACCGTGACAATTCTGGGCAGAATTTAAAAAAAATCTGTTGGGCAGTATGGCCACTGCCACTGCCCAGCAGTATATTTGTACTTGTTATAGCAACGTTGTACCTGTTCCAAACATCATATATCCGAACAAACTAAAGATAATGCAAATATATATTCAAATAAGAAACTATTTAAGAAGAAACAACATCACCATCAATTATCTCAAATCTACAAACTATTTGCATGGAAAAGAGATTTTGTACCGCGACGCTCGGGAACACCTCCTTATCCTTCCCTTCTCGTCCGAATAGCCACGTAAGTATAGAGCATATGTGGCCTACCCTTAGGGCCACTCCCTGTCCCCTGAATTAAAATAAAGTAAAATTAGTATCCGCCCCTCAAATATAGATAAATATAAATCGTAATTGAAATCGAAATCGAAATTGACATATAAATATAAATACATTACCTGTAGTGTCACTCAAACAGCTAACTTGAGCTCATATGACACCTCCTTCCAACTAATGTACCCCGGGCAATCGTGTCAAATATAATTCTCTTCATATCTAAACACTAAGAAATACCATAATCCTATGGAGTTATGCGTTAAATTCCTTCCAACCGTTGTGTAGCCAAAAATCAGCAGTTGAAGTTGTCAATTCCACCTTTCAATGGTCTCCCATGTTTTGCTAGAAGTTCCAAGTGGTGGGGTATGGAAAGTGGAATTGACAACTTCAACTGGTGATGTTTGGCTACATAATGGTTGGGAGGAATTTGCAGAGCATCGCTCCATAGGATTATGGCATTTCTTAGTGTTCGGATAGACGAAGAGATTCAGTCTCCTCTCCACAAATAGGACACCCCAAATAACTATGTACTAATCACCTATTAAAGGTAAGAAACGTATATTCATGGATTAGTATAAACAAAACTTAGATGTAGTTGGAATATTTATGTATTAATCTCCTCTCCACACACGCACACTACACAAGAGTGAAAATGATAAAGTGCAGATCAGGTAAAAGCATTAAAAATGGATGTTTCGGTACAAATTGAAATATTTATTATAAATTGAAAAATTGTTTCAAATTCGGGTTATCATAAAAAATGGATTGATATTCTGTAGGAGCAGCCAAGTCATCCACACTACTATTTAGACTCCTTGGCGCGTGTTGGACAATTGACCACGGCTCGTTGTTGATATACTCCGAGTAAAACACTTGCTTAACCTTTAGAAATGCACAAACAAACGGCTCATCGCTCTCGTGGTCGTTGCTCTTCAACTTGGACAAGTCAACCATGATCAAATTGGTGACAGGATCAACTTTACAAGCATTTTTATCCTCAACTCTTACCCATTCACAGTAAAATACAACCTCTTTGAAGCTTATATAATCCAATTCAAATATATTTTGGATTGCACCATAGTAAGTCATTTCAGCTTCAACGAGGTTTTTATCTTTTGCGCTCGCTCGAAAGAAAGTAAGAGCCTTGTATGAAATTCCCGAGTTCTGTACATTTGTACTTTCCTCGTACACTTTAGCACCGAAAATGTAACCGTTCAATCGATACTTTTTGTACTCTTGTGCCACGAAAAAGGGTCCAGTGGCTAGGATCACTGGCCATACACTCTGATTGGTGCTTAGATTTCTAAATGGATTGAAACCATCTGTTGATATAGCCAAATGAATGTTGCGTTGTTCTCGAGCAAAATCGGGATACTCAAAATTCATCCTCCGCCAGGCAGTAGAATCAATAGGATGACGCATGATATTACCCCCTACTTCTGTCCTAGCATGCCAAGTCATTGCCTCTGCAATCCATGGTACTGTGAAAAATTGCTTTAATCTAGGCCCAACGGGAAAATATTTCAATACTTTTTGAGGCACTTTTGAGCTTGTGCCTTCCTTACTAGTAGATTGGACATATCTAGGTTCATCGCATACCGGACAACGATCGAGATTTTCATACTCCTTTCGGTATAGTATGCAGTCATACACACAAGCATGAATCGATTTATACTTCATTCCCAAACCTTTCAAACTGTTCTTCATAACAGGATAGCTATTTGGAAGTGTATTCACCTTGGGTAATAAGCCCTTCACCCATTTCAGAATTCCCGTCACGCTATTGCCAGACAAATCGTACTGCGTCTTCAAACTGTGCAAACCAACCATGGCATGTAAAGTTGTTTGATCTTTCTCACAGCCAGAGTATAACGGTTGGGTCGCCTTAAATTTTAAACTTTGGTAGTCATCGTCAAGTTTTATCGTGTTATCTTCACGAGCACTTGAATCTTCTACATCATCAGTAACCTCATTCTCCTCAGCTTCATAAACTCCGTACGCATCATCAACTAAATCCTCTAACATATTATGATCTACGTCGTCCCCTTCTACATCTATTCTAATTGTTGAAGGTTGTTGTGAAGGTTGGTCGGGGACAAAAGGAACTTTCAATTCACCGTGAAAACTCCAAAATCGATAACTGTCTTGCATACCCGATCTTAACAAATGTAGTTCAATTGTTTTCCACTCAAACACCTTACCATTCTTACACCTAGCACACGGACACGGAAACTCTTCATCATTACGACATCTCTTTGCATATTTCACAAATTCGTTAGCACCTCTGCGAAACACATCCCCCATTCTATTAGTCTCACCCATCCACTCTTTGTATTTCGGATATCCCATCACAGCTACCACAACTAAACAACTATTAAAGGTAAACAAAACTTAGATTTATAGTATGTTTTATTTAATTATCCCATCATTTAATTATCCTATTAAAGGGTAAGTGGTCCTATCCCATTCAAGACTGCATTTTCTATAATATACTTAACAGCTCATGCACATTGTTACGATTTGAAAAAAATTCGACAACATATCCCCTTAGTTCTCCAAGTACACGACGTAGATTGGCAGGTGTGAGTGTTATTTCAATTGGTCAATTGAAATAACAGTCACACTTGTCAATCTAGTATGTACCCAGAGAACATTAAGATACGACTGCAGAACTTCCTCCAAAATTAACAACTTTAAGCCAATAAGAATATTATACATAAATTATACAGTCTCAAACTGTCCAAATGGGACAATTCGAGAGATCTCATTACAGGGGTAATGACTCTCGAACGGGTCTAAGGGCTATTGAATGCGTACGCATAAGAACTAGAAGGCTAGTATCTATGCGCACTATATTTAATTTCAAGTATGTTTCATATAATGGGTTAATTCAAATACAAAAATAAATTCATGGGTTAATTCAAATACAAAAATAAATTCATGGGTTAATTCAAATACAAAAATACAAATTCATGGGTTAATTCAAATATACACACACACACACCCCTCCCTCCACACCCCCCACTCACCACATACACACACACCCCCACCTCCCTCCACACCCCCCACTCACCACATACACACACACCACCACCCCCACTCACCACATACACACACACACACACACACACACACACACACACACTTATTTATTTTGAATGAAAATAAATTGTTATCCAATATTTTTGAATATTATTTATAATTATGAAACTCATACACAAATTAATGTTGTATCAAAATAATATTACATTTTTAACCCCCTACCCCTACCCCTACCCCCACCCTACCCCACCCCCTACCCCCACTCTTCCCCCACCCTACCCCCACCCCCTACCCCCAATCTAAATACCACATTTTCTTTCTATAACTCCTATTTTATTAAACTTTAAATATAATTAGGGGTGTATAGAAAGAAAAGTTAAATATGAATAAAAACAACATTTTTAAAATATGAAGGGCTCACAATTTGATCAAATTTTTTAATAACATAGACTAATTGATCTTTATTATAAGACAATTACTACAAATTTATGCGCATCGCCCGAATTCAAAAAGTAATTTAATGACTAAAGTAATACTTTTTTTAACTTTAGTTATTCACCACAAATCTTAAAAAATATTTAATTTTTCATGCTTTTAGCAACTTCGGATGCCATTTTAACCCTTATTGTAGTTTCTTACTTTTCATGCTTTTATTTGATGGATATTAAGCCGACCTTCATTTTTTTATGAAATTTGTAGAAAATTACTTATTTATTTTGAATGAAAATAAATTGTTATCCAATATTTTTGGAAATTATTTACATTTACATTTTTGGATATTATTTACATTTATATTTTTGGATATTATTTTTGGAAATTTATAGAAAATTACTTATTTATTTACATTTTTAACCCCCTACCCCCTAAAAACCACCCTGCCCCACCCCCTACCCCCCACCCTACCCTACCCTGCCCCCCACCCTGCCCCACCCCCCACACACGCACACACACACGCACATATATACACACATACACACATATATATACACACAAACATATATATAAATGGAATAGAGAGAGAGAGAGAGAATTAAACCTGAAATGGAGAGAGAGAGAGAGAGAGCAGCGTCGCAGCGTCGAGAGAGAGAGAGAGGGAGGGAACGGCGGGAGGGAAAAAAGAAGGGGGAAAGGGTTTTTGCTGCAAACATTGTCACGGTCGTGTCAAGGTCATTGACCGTGACAAGTAAATTTGTCACGGCCTTGTCACGGTCAATGACCGTGACAATTTCTTGTCACGGTCGTGTCAAGGTCAATGACCGTGACACAAAACGCGTGTTTTTTGTCACGGTCAATGACCTTGACAAGGGTGGTCGGCTGAGAGGTGACAATTTGGCCATTTTGGTATAGTGCAAATTCGTGATAAATACTCTACATATAATAAGAACATCAGCCTAACATGATTTCCATTCAAACCTATGAATTCTAGTCTTCTAATAACATTAAATCTCCATAAAAACTTATAATTATCATTCATACTCTAACATGGATGAAATATCAACTCAAGAACAACAAGATAGATACTTGCATGGAAATCACAGGTCTGATCCGACGAATTTGAGTAGTATAGGAACGATCCTCTTCTTCCGATCTACGTGTTGGTGGTGGAATTTGTGGGGATGGTGTAGGATTGATGGTTCTCCCCCTTGGAAACCTTATCTCTTCTCTCTTCCTTAACCTCTCTGCAACTCAAGTGTTTCAAACCCTCGAGGACTCTAACTTCCATCAGATATAACCCTTCAATTTTCGTCCTTAATTAAGGCCTAAAATTGGAAATTACCAAAATGCTCTCCCGGGTTGCCGGTTAGGCCTAAAAATGTCCTGAGACCCAAACTAAACCCCCGGATATACTTTTATGACTATCTCGACCCTTTCAGACACATTGGCGCACTCGAAATGACTATACAGGCGACTTAGAATTTATTTACTTTTTATTTTCTTAAATTTGTTCCGACACGGCTGACACGCGCGTCACGTCCCGACTTAATTTCTATAACTGTCGTATTATTCACTCACAACAACTTTAATATTTTATAATCATATATTACTTTACTCACTAAGTAATATTCAACATAATTATCACCAATAAATACTAACTCACATCACGTTAGTAATTATTTAATTAAATTCGAATTAATTATAAATAAATTTACTCTATTTAAATTAATTAATCCCAATCCCATAATCAAAATAAAATAGGTTAAAAAATACGGGGTATTACAACGAGTAAATACTATTTTTTTGTTAAAATAATATAATAGATCTCTATCACCTCTTTTACATTTTCAATATAATATCAATATTTAGATGTTGGAGGAAATTTGTTAAATTTAGAATTCACCTTTATATCAAAATAACGCATGTTTAAGCGTAGAGAGAGATGTAGGTTAGTTGAAATCTATGTTGTAATTAATTTATGGCAAACAAAATTAAATTAAAATATTATTTTTAAACCTAGATGTTGAAATTGAGTAATACACTATTAAGGAGAACGAGAGATGTAGATTAACTGAAATTTCATCATTGCGAATATGGAAATAAAATGATCAAATATTTATTGTAATAAATATAACCATATCTAAAGGTTTCATTTTAAGAGAACGCGATCATTAATAAGGGGGTTAGTATTTATTTAAAGACACGTGCCATCCTCTCTTTGCAACAGAGCATTTTATAGTTATTATATGTGATGATTTAAATTAATTGCACAAAGGAAAGGGTGGAGAAGTTTATAGGATACATAAAAAATTTAACGAATGGAGGAAGTGTCGGTTTGTGTAGGGGGAGAGAGATAATAATAACTAAATGATAGAGAATGTGGGGCGTGAGCTGTTTGCAATTATTATGAGACACTCGTGCATAACGGAGAAACATACCCCGAACCATAAAAAAGTTATGACATGTGGAATAATATGGTGTGTAGATTTCGTTATTATAATTAGTTGTATGATATGATATGGTATGCATAAGTTGTGATTAAATGGGTTTACTTGTTTGTTGCTCAAAATACTTTATGAGCTATTAACCAAGTGGATAACCTTTTTTGTTACATCATGGTGAATGTAAGAATAAAACTAAAATTTCTAAGAAAGTGTCTTTATTATGCCATTTAAAAGTGATGATAATTTAAATAATGAATATTTTAACTCTACCTCCACTTTTAATGCGTTATTTTACATGCCCGACCTTTACTAATTTATTTGATTTAACCATCAAAATTTTGACACCATCTACTATTTGTTAAAAATATTATTTTGTAATTAGACATACCTCTCACATATTGTTCGAACAAAAATACCCTTATTTCACTTCAACTTCATGTTAAAATAAAAACTTGGTTGAGTAAAATCGTATTTATTCACTTGACAAACATTTAATTAAATTAAGGGTCATTTTGAGTTAACACTCAAATATTAATGTCTAATTTGACTTAACCTCTCCTTTTCATAATCCTTTGATTTTACCCCCAACATAAGAGGGTTAAGTTTAATTTGACATCATAAACAAGCGGCAATGTCAAATAAATCTTTAGACGTAACTCCTATTTTTAATCAATATTTTGAGATAACCCCTCATGCATGGATTATATCAATGAGATTATCAAAACGGGAGTTGAGTCAAATATCACATTCAAAAGTGGGAGTTTAGTTAAGAAAATCCCTCTAACTAACTATATTTTATTGGAAAATCACATAACAAAGCATCTTTATGGATCAACCAAGCAAGAAATAATCAATTAACAATAAAGTGCGATCATGTAGTGCCGGTTTCAACTTAATTTTAAAAAAAAAAATATATAACTGAACAAGTACATTATTATTATTATAAAGGGGTTTTCACTTCTGAACCCCTATATGAGTAAAATAGGTTTGATGCGCGATATAAGAATGTGGGATAAGATAATATTATCCTATCTCATTTTTAACGTTGGATAAGATGACTTCAAGTGTCATAAATTTTCTCATCTCATGTTTAGTGTTGGACATTGTAGGATCTAAATGAGATAAGTTAATTCAAATAAAGACATGCTAAAGCCCCTCCCAAAATTTTATCTTCGCGAGCCAAAAAACCATGAATTATGATACCCACATAACTTATTATTTATAAAAAGAAAGTCAAACTCACAAACTCTTAAAACTTAATTTTTAATACCTATAAAATAATTCACTTTTTTAACCCATAATATTTACCCTAGCCCTAACACCACCAATAACAACACAAAAACCCCATCCCACCACGGGCCGTCTCTCTCTCAAAACAACAAATCACCACCATGACCACAAAACCGCCCCCGCCCACTACAAAAATTGTTGTTTCTCAATCAACCAATAATACAAACACCTCTATTTTAGATATTTGACCTAAAACAAATACAAAATGACATTAAAATCCCCGAATAATACTCAAAATCGGAAAAATATCAAAAATCGCTACCTAGAGCATTTGGCGAAAGATTGCCAAAAAACAAGGACAAATTTCGATGATAGAATGCCGAATTAATAATAAAACCTCAAACACCTGGAAATAAATTTTGGGTCCAGTTTTGGCTGTTTAATTTGTTTTTTATTTTTTTATTTTTCAGCTCAACTTTTCTAGAGAAATAGTATCATGTGTGGAGGGCACCACATATCCGTGATCAACACTAATATTGACACAGCACATGAAAATTTAAAATTCTTGTCTCTATGGTGGGAAACATATGGGACACGTATCGTATACGTGTCATGTCCATGTTGGTATTGAGTACGGACACGTGGTGCCCTCGAGACATAATATTATTTCTCGTTTTTCCGACTTTGATCATTCAAAAAGCTTCTGGCCATCTTTCTCCCTCTCTTTAAGTATATTTTCAAATGGCAAACAAACCATGGGAGTTACGAGACGCAATTGTGTCAAACTTGGGCACCAAAGATGGAGTAAATTTTCCTTCTAGAGATTATGTTGACATAATGCTAAAATTAATCTTTTATCTGTAACAACTTTTTGTAAAAATTTTCACTGCATTTTAATTGTCAACATAACTATAATTTGTTAATTACATTATTTATAAATGTCTGCAATGTTTTACAATAAAATGTGTACACTTGTTTCCATATTCGAATCTAAGCAAAAATATTTTCCAAAAATGCTATCATATGAGATGTCTCAAATGTAAATGACTAGCGGCACAAATGAAAAACCTAAGGTTGAAGTGTCATAGATTTACCCCACTCCCCAACCCAACCCAACGGGTGCTTTCTGTTGAAAAAGCAACTCAAATCCACCAAAATCTTCTTTCGGTGGCTTTTGGCAAGTGGGTTTTGCTTTTTGGATAGTGGGTTTTATTTTATATCTCACTCTATACAATTTGCCCTTTAAATTAAGGAGCTTTGTCTCCTTCAAGACTCTATAAAAGGGAAGCAATTCTGTTAATGTTAAACACACCAAAACATAGAAACTAAGAAGAGTTAGAGAGTTAGAAAGAGTTCATTTAGAGTTTTGAGTATACACATTTGTGTAGAAAAATACACATTGTATTTTTCATTTGGAGTGTATTTGTGAGGGTCTCTTTTGTAACTCATTTGCAATAGTGAATTGATCCAAGTGTCAGTGGACATAGCCAAATTGGTGAATCACTTAAATATTTTTGTCTTCCCTTGTGTGTGTGTCTTTCTACTCATTATACTTTTATTGTGAGTGTGCCATATTATTATTTGGGGTTATGGTCAGTATCATTTGTTGACACACTTTCACACAATAAATTGGTTACGATCGTGAATAGTACCGTATGAATAATACTATGGTTATTTCTCTACAAAAAAATATCCAGAATGCCTAGGTCGGAGGACCTCGGCCCAAAAATTATGGAAGCAACTGGACGACAAGTACATGACGAAGAGCATTGAAAATCGACTCTATTTGAAGAAAAAACTCTTCCAGTTCCAGTACGCAGAAGGTATTTCTATGTCTGAGCATCTGGACAATTTTAACAAAATTATTGCTAATTTGCAAAATCTGAATGTTGAAATTGACAATGAGGATAAAACACTGTTAGTGCTAAATTCTTTACCTGACTCGTATGAACATCTCGTTACCACGCTATTGTACGGAAAGGAGGAAATAAAATATGTTGAGGTCTCCAATACCTTAATGAATAATGGGGTTCGTAAGAAGGATAAGGAGGTATATAGAGACTCAACATCTGAAACGTTGACTGTCCGTGGCAGAATAAATGAAAGGAAGAATGGAAACCGTGGAAGATCTCGATTTAAATCTAGAGGTGGAGCATAAACTTCGGGTATGAGAATTCCTGCAAAAGATGAATGCGCCTTTTATCACCAGAAAGGTCATTGGAAGAAAGATTGTCACGAAGAACCCCATTGAAAACGTTACGGCGAGTGATGATGAAGATTCTGAATTTTCTTTGTCTATTTCACCATTTGGATCCAGTTCCCAGGAATGGATTTTAGATTCGGGTTGTTCCTATCAAATGTGTCCCAATAGGGAGTGGTTTTCTAGTTTTAAGGAGCTAGAAGGCGGAGCTGTTTTTATGGGCAATGATCATGCTTGTCAAACAAAAGGGATAGGAAAAATCCAACTGAAGTTGTATAGTGGAATAGTTAGAGTGCTGGAAGACATTCGGTATATACCGGACCTGAAGAAAAGTCTTATCTCACTTGGCGCTTTGGCAGCTAAAGGTTATGATATCACACTAAAAGGCGATGGTTTGAAGGTGTCACATGGAACCCTGGTTGTGATGAAGGGAACGAAAAAGATTAATTTGTATTTTCTCCTTGGAAATACAGTTAGAGGTGCAGCGGCAGTCTCAGAAAGTTCAGAATAGGTTGAATCTGATGCTACGAGATTATGGCATGTACGCTTGGGACATGCAGGAGAGAAGGCTTTGCAGGGATTAGTGAATCAAGGTCTATTGAAAGGTGCCAAGACATGTAAGCTTGTATTTTGTGAATATTGTGTTTTGGGCAAGCAGACAAGAGTAAAGTTTGGCACAGCTGTACATCGTACAAAGGGGACTCTTGATTATATTCACACAGATGTTTGGGACCTACCAAAGTTTCATCTTTGGGAGGTAAGCATTATTTTGTATCTTTTATGGATGACTTCTCCAGATGTGTTTGGGTGTACACCATGCGACATAAGGATGAAGTCTTAAAGATTTTCTTAAAGTGGAAAAAGATGATAGAGACCCAAACTGGCAGAAAAATTAGAAGAATCAAGTCAGACAATTTTGTGAATATAAGTCAGACCCATTTTTGCAAGTATGCCATGAAGAGGGGATCGTGCGACACTTCACAGTAAGAGACACATCACAACAAAATGGGGTGGCTGAACGTATGAATCGCACTTTGCAGGAGAAGGTGCGATGCATGTTATCTAATGGTGGTTTAGGCAAGGCATTTTGGGGTGAAGCTGTTACATATGCATGTCACCTCATTAATAGGTTACCTGCAACTGCAAATGAGGGAAAAACACCCATGGAGGTGTGGTCGGGAAATCCTGCTACAAATCATGATTCTTTATGTATTTTCAGCTCCCCTGCATATTTTCTTGTTAGGGAAAGTAAGTTGGATCCATATTCTTAGGCTTTAGTGATTGAGTGACTTTGGTGCCCTGAGATGAAAAAGATCATAAATAGCAGGGATGTTACATTCGATGAATCTTCAATGTTGAAGAGTTCTCCTAGGGAGAGAAAAACCAAAGAAGTTTCACAACAGGTAGAGATTGAGACTCTAATTGTTCCAGCCAGACTTGTCACAAATTTAGGAATTGATGAGACAAGTACATATGAGGTGGAGGATCCTGACCATGAGTCTCCTCAACAACCATATTTTGTTGCAGCTAATAGACCAGAAAGACAAAAAAGGAAACCTGGATGGCTTATTACTGACATGGTGGCATATGCACTACCCATGGTTGAAGATGACATTCCATCTACTTACAAAGAAGACGAAAGAAGCTCAGAAAGTATAGATTGGAAGAAGGCGATGGACGAGGAGATATAGTCTCTTCATACGAACCAGATTTGGGAGTTAGTCCAACTTCCAAAAGAGAAGAAAGCCATTGGGTGCAAGTGGGTATATGCCAAGAAGGAAGGCTCCTCGAAGATAGCAAATGTAAGATTTAAGGCTAGGTTGATGGCGAAGGGCTACGCGCAGAAATAAGGGATCAATTATAACGAGGTATTTTCCCCAGTTGTGAAGCATTCTTCCATTCGTATTTTGCTAGCATTGGTTCCGCAGTTTGAACTCGAGTTGGCGCAACTTGACGTGAAAACTGCATTCTTTCATGGAGATTTGGAGGATGAAATTTATATGACTCAGCCAGAAGGGTACAAGATTGCTGGTAAAGAAAATTGGGCCTGCAAACTAAGAAAGCCGTTATATGGGTTGAAGTAAAGTCCAAGGCAGTAGTACAAGCGATTTGATCGGTTTATGTTTGGGCAACAATACATAAGGAGCCACTATGATCATTGTGTGTATTTTCGTAAATTTCGTGATGGATCCTTTATTTATTTGCTCTTATATGTTGATGATATGATGATTGCTTCTAAGAGCAAGGAGGAGATTGAAAAATTAAAAATTAAGTTAAGCCATGAATTTGAGATGAAGGATCTAGGCGAGGCGAGAAAAATACTTGGCATGGAGATCAGCAGAAATTATTCCAGGGGCATTGTTTGTTTGTCACAAAACAGTATTTGAAGAAGGTATTACAACGTTTTGGTATGGATTCTAAAATCAAACCTGTAAGTACTCTGTTGGCCCAATACTTCAAGCTAAGTGCCATGGAATCCCCACAGACAGATGAAGAAAGTTCAGAAATGGCTCATGTAATGCACTGGAAAGTTTGATGTATGCAATGGTGTGTATGAGGCTTGATATTTCACAAGCTGTTAGTATGGTGAGCATTTAGATAAACGACAGTCCACTACTGGTTATGTGTTTACACTAGCTGGAGGTCCAGTCTGTTGGAGATCTACACTACAACCTACGGTGGCTTTTTCAACTTCAGAGGCGGAGTATACGGCAGCGACAGAGGCCATTTGGCTTCATGGTTTGATTTCAGACTTGGGAATTGTTCAGGATCATGTGGATGTCTTCTGTGATAGTTAGAGTGCCATCCACTTAGCATATGCTGATGAAGATTGTTACTAGGATCAAGTTTGAACACTGTTTAAGCTTGATCAATATTCTTCGTATTTGAACACCTTCGGGTGTATGGCGCTTACGAGCGCATTTGGAGGCTACTTGGATCATTTTGGATAATATGTGGTTACGTGTTTGGGTGGGGCTTTGTAAGGTGGAACTGTTTGATTGGCAAAAGTTTGACAGGGTTACTTGTAAAATTTTGCCAAGGTGGAGATTGTTGAAAAAGCAACTCAAATCCACCAGAATCTTCTTTTAGTGGCTTTTGGCAAGTGGGTTTTGCTTTTTGGCTAGTCGGTTTTATTTTATATGTCACTCTATACAAATTGCCCCTTAAATTAAGGAGCTTTGTCTCCTTCAAGACTCTGTAAAAGAGATCCAAGTGTCAGTAGACATAGCCATATTGGTGAATCACTTAAATATTTTTGTCTTTCCTTGTGTGTGTGTCTTTCATTATACTTTTATTGTGAGTGTGCGATATTATTATTTAGGGTTACAATCACTATCATTTGTTGATAAGCTTCCGCACAACACTTTCGGTGTATTGCATGTGTCCCTAAAACACAATGATCTTTCACGAACAGCGAACAAATGAACTATGTTGTACTCTTTCACGAACAACGAACTTAATCGAAACATAATGTAATTATGTTACAGACCGTAAAATTAAGGGACAAAATCAATGCAGGGGACTCATACAAGGTCCATGGTGTTTAGCAAAACGCATAAGCTACATCTAATTTTTCATGAAAACACAGGAGGGGCTAACCTTAATTACACCAATTATATAAATATATCAGTACTATCTCAAATGTTCTCAAGTTAGGACGAGAACAAAATAGAGAGAGAAATAATAACACTTATTTTAACATCAACGTGTGCTTCGGAATGGTGGATGCATTGGTTAGAAAGGGTAAAATCAAATTACATGAGTGAAGAAGTTTCTATTAAAATGGTTCTAGCAAAAGTGTAATGGAATTTTAACGCCTTGGTTCATTCCACGTCTTCCCTTCAAAAAACTCTGCCAGCATTCGTTCGAGGTCCTCTGGACTAAACTTTATGTACCTCTGGGGAGTTTTCCCACTCTCAATTAGAGGCCTGGAGCATCACAAATCCTAATATCTCAATCCCAAAGCAAAGGGGAAAAAAAATAAACAAGGTCAAAGTTTAAAGGTTTGTTTTGTTCTCGGTGATAGTTTTCACTTGGGCAAAATGCATTCTCAGATAGTTGGATAAATTTTTTAAAACATTTGGCTTTTGAACCCCAAACTTTATCCTGCATTTTTTTCCGGTTATGCTAGCTGCTGTTACAGATCATAACAATGTTATCAAAAAATGATTCCTCATTTACTTCTAAGAGTAATAATTATATATAAATTGTGGGGGATAGTGTAGCTATATATACAGAATCACACCCACCAACATACATCATTTAACATAAGAGAACATATGTCCATTTGTTTTGGGTGTGGAGTGGGGTGGGGTGTAAATGAATGATTTTTCTAATGAAATTCGGTGTAGATAATGTCAACATCATGAAGATCATATCCACCAAATTTCATCAAAATATTCAGCCGAATTTCATCAAAATAATATAACTGTTTTGTGGATGGCCATTGAAACTTGTGATTGTCTCAAGTAACCAAAGTCCGTGTTTCATTGGAGTCGATTTGTTTTCCATGGAAAATACTTATACTTGCTCTATATTTTTATCATTTTCCATGAAGAATGTTTCTTACCCACTCCTGAAAAAATGGATTTCCATGGAAAACTCCAAAAATAGGGCCAAGTCACTCCTATCTTTTTCCACTCGTATTTCAACTTCTTATAAAAATGAATAACTTTTCAATCATTTTTCAACTTTGTAATGAAAAGAATGAGAGCTTGGGAGTATGAGAGTGTGAGAGAGAAAACATACCCAAAACGTTTAACAAAAGATCTGTAGGCAGGCAAAAGGACTTCAGCAACAGCCAGCCTCAAAGACTCGCGCAACTCACTGTCGGGTACTGTCCATTGAGACTGTCTTTGATGAAGCTCCTCAAACAGAAAATTGAAGGTCTTGAACCTGTCTTTCACCATTGCCCTTGAAACTCCACTAGTGCTGCCACTATCGGCTCCACCTGATGAAGAAAGACACTGAATGGATAGACACTGAAGAATCTGCAATAACATGCCAAAAAAATATATAAAAAAAATAGAAAAGGTAGTTAAAAGTGTGATATTGTTGTCCAAAAGGGTTTAATAACAGTATGGCGCAAATGCTCATTATATGAAAAGTTATTCAAAATTCAACAAGATTAAGAGAAACTTCAGCTTTATTTTCAGTTTAATTAAATATACAAAACCTTGGACCAAGAAATCCTCTTGTATTGATTTGCATGCTGCTGCACAACCCTTCGATGTATTTCCACCCAGTCCTTCCCCAGTAAATCCTCCGCTTCTGACCTAAAAAATAACTTATCATTTAAGAATATAGCTCTTCGAACAGTAAAATGCTAAAAAAAATACTAAACAATTTCTCTAATTGCAAATATCCACCTAAACTATTAAAAAAAGTTGCAAACACTTCAAGGAGTTTTTTGCAAATTAATAGTTCAGGGAGGTATTTTCATCTAATGTGATAGTTCATGGGATTTCTAGGAATTTACCCTACAATAAATAGCTACCCTTTCAATAAATAAAACAACTTTTATGACATACTTCTTCACAGATCTGACAATATAGTGAATGTTGTTCATCAGAAATAATTGAGTCAATGCAGGGTCTCTATATTGCTTAGACTTCCCTTCCAGATTTGTCCGAAGAGCCGTCAGTATCCGTGTAGTTACAGATGCCAACTGAGCCTCTGCATCACCTTCATCAAACTCACGGAAAAGCTGCTTCAACGTGGATTGGTAGCTGCGTAAATTGAATATAAAATTAAAGACGCCATTGGTTAATAATGTTTACTAAGTGAGTCTATTTAGTTTTTTTATTCACAAAGACACCCCTTAATCAGGAGGAGAATATGGAAGCGGTTCAGATACCTTACCGAAATTCACAACTACCTAACTTAACTTCAAGGTATCTGAACCGGATCCTATTAATTTGATTCTCCAAGGACCTAATTGTGAATGACCCTGATATAAAATGCCTATTATTCAAACTTTGTGCATTCACTAGCAACACAAACTAAATAGCCTGCAAATGAATCTGAGAACAAAAGAAAAATGCCTAACCATAGAAATTAGAACCAAGAAAAGAAGGGAATGCTTTAATACTTGAGATGCTGTTTCAAACTGATCCAGGTAAATATAGTTTCATACAAAACATGGTCCTGTTTTGTTTAGGTGAAAAATAGTGAAAAGTACCATTATAAAAGCTGAGTTTAAATTTTGCTCGTATAAAATTGTATTTAATCTTGCATGCTGTAATTATTTGGTTTGGGGGGAAAATAGTAAACAAATTTAACTCCAAAATATTTAACCATCCTACTGTTTTACTGCCAAGGGGTAAGAACACACATCAGGAGTGCATGACATCAAAGTAGATATAAACCTAAAATAAGCATGTGAGTGCAACATTATAAAAACATCCAAAAATTTCATGAATACTATTTCTCTAACCCTTTGCTTAGTAGTATGGAAACATGGAAGGAAAAGGGAGGATGGAAAACTAGAAGAAAAGAAACAATTTCTTAGTTTATAAGAAGGAAGAGTGGAAGGAAGGTGGAGGAAGAATGTTTTTCGTTCCTAGTCCACCAAATTGTATCTCACTAAAAGTGGGAGGGGAAGTGGAAGGAGAGAGAAAGAGTAGGGCATTAATTACTATACTGAGCATTAGTTGCTATTATAACCTTTTAGTATAATATTAAATAAATACAAGTGACTAAATCTAGAGATATAATTGGTAAATCATGTATATTTTACTTTTTCCTTCTTTTCTACAAAGCAACAAAAAGAGGAAAGCTAGAAGGAACGATTGTTTTTTTTTTAACTTTCCCTCCTTCCTACCAAACAAAATGAGGGAATGATGATTTCTTTGTGAATCAAAAACTTATAACTCCTGATTCTCCTTCCTCCCACTTCTCCTTCCGTCTTACCAAACATTTTTCATAGAAAATACTTTTTAGTCCTTTTCTTTATATAATTTTTGTGGTGCTTGACTGTAAATATATGCCATGAAACAACAGTTTTAGATATAACACGTTATGAAAACATTTATAATGTACCCTCAAAGAACTAGATTCAATGGAAAAATGGACATGCGAGAGAATATCTCGTGAAGCCAATGCTCTATTTTTCCACTCTATTCTGACTCCCCCTAGAAATGAACTATGTTTGAGTTTTTTTCCAACATTGAAATAAATAAATAAACTAAAAATAAAACAAGGAGTACTCAGTAAATAAAATCACTTTTCGATGAGAATATCATTAAAACTTTAGAAAATCTAGACCACATGAAAGCCAACAAAATAATATGTGATAAAAGATGAGTAGAAAGAATCGAGGAAGTAATAAAATGAACTTACTCAAATAGAAACTTCACATAATTAATGACATAACTAGTCAAAGGATGGACCGTTCCATCGAGAACAGCAGTTTTTGTGGCATCTTTTTCAACATCTTCTTCAAAATCACCAAAGGTCTCTTGAGCAGTCTGGGCTAAACGCTTTGTCAAAACCAAGGCTGCTTCTCGCATTTCAGCACAATGTTTACTTCCAAAAATTATATCAAACTGTCAACCAATCCAAACCCCAAACGCCCCGAGAAAATAAATAAACAAATATAATAATCTGGATCTGTTTAACTAAAACAAAATTTAAGGCACAACTACAAAATCAACAAACAAGCATTATTTCACTAAACCCCGTGTGGATAGAAAGTAGCATATACAATGGGAAAACTGAAAACCTGCTTTGTTCAATAATCAGAAACACTCGAACACTAATTTCGTCAAAACATCGAACTTCAGTTAGGATTAATCTAAAGCTTAACATATTTGGAAACTGTACCATTAAAATGAGGGACTTAGCACAATATTAATGAAGAAACAACACAACTAAAATGAAAAATGTAATTTTACTTGTTCGCCTGTATAGATGATTATTAAGTGATACGAGACTGACATGCACATTTCGAAAACTAGAACAGAGAAACAACACGACTTCAAATTTATTGAGGTCATGGTGACCCTCTCAATTTACTAACTTAAACATTATAAACCATGGGACCCAAGACACCTATTTATTTATTATTTTCATGGTTTAGCCAATAGGGGAGACGGTCACCATGACCCTCTTTGAAGGGGGTCAACAAATTTGAGCTTTAAACAACACACCTAAAATGCAGGTTCAGGAATTAGAGTCAATAACTAGTAATAGGAAATATGTTTATGTTCCTAAAGTATACTGAATTTATTATGAGTCATCCAAGAGTGTCCTTGAAGTGTCGGTGTTCAACAAGTGCCTGACTCAGACAAGTTCCCTCCTAGAAGTGTCCATGATTCCTATGTGGGCACGGGCACTTGACTCTTTGAATCTTCTCCAATATATTCAATTACCGATTTTACATTTATTATGCCGCTGACTTGCAAAAATTTTCAAAAATATACATTGCCACAGGAAAATTACTTCTATATCGTGATTGCAAGAAACACCAAAACCGAATTTTGGCTTGATACAATAGGATAGATAAATGAATGTGCCAAAAAAAAATTCTTCAACTTCACATTCTGTAAGAGGTCTAATCAGTCGATGAGTACATCACATTTCAATTTAACAAGTTCTGTTCGACAGTTCAGGTGCATTCATGTGTTTACTTCAATTTGGCCACATTTTCAAGAAATTTATATGATTGAGCTCCTAGAGATCACCCTGGGGACAAAAAACTGGGCCACGAGGCATAATTGATGAAGCAATCACAACTTCATATGATGTTAAAATTCCAAGGGGACAAAAAAGTTCTTTTTGTAATGGAGTTATCCTGTCTTAAGTTCAAGGAGTTCGATGCTCGCATATATGACAATATTTAATTAATATGTATTCAGTTAAACCTACTAGACTACTGAACTAAAACAAAAACAACCAAGATAGATCAACTTCAAATATGCCTTTGATCAGAAACACAAATAACAAATACAAGAGGGTGGAGGCATTGCTCTTCCCTCATCGTATCTTCTTATATTCAGTTTGCTCTTTGTATCTTTTGCCGAGTTGCAAACTATTTCAAAGGAATATATCATACAAAAACTGTTCCTTTGCCACAATTACAAAACCAGATGTTGGTTTCCCTTGATGGGATGAATAAAATAATAAGGGTTTTTACTTACCCGCTGAAATAACTGCATAAGTAGACTTAACCCTCTAGAAGTTCAAATATTAGACTTGCCCCCCCCCCCCCCCAAAGAGAAACAAAATAATGCAAAAGGTACAAGTAGGTTGATGCATATTAATGGGGGTGTAAATGTAATTTTTGAAATTCTAGGGAGTAAGTGTAATTATGCAGTTAACTCAGGGGGAAAGTCAAAGAAACCCATACAATAAAGCTAGAAGGTTTAATAATGATGCGATCCTAATTTAACTGGTAAAGGTAATCATACCTCTGATTGGAGCTCCCTCATAATCTCGTACATGTCTAAAAGGACAAATAATTTTTCAGGTGACCTCTTGCTTTTGGCAATAGCCTCCCCGAAACTAAGGAGCACAGATACACTGTTTGCAGTAACACCTGCAAAGCATTGATCCCTGAGAGAATCAATCCCTTCAAAAATTTGGTCACAAACTTTCTTCTCCCCAGCAAATAGCAATTTGACCTGTTTTGAATACAATGAAATTGTTAACTAATTGGGGGCAGGTATAGAACTTTATGGATCATATAGAATTTCATGAGAACCCTTACAGAAATTCTCATAAAATGAATCCAATCTCCAATCTTAGCCTCCAACACCTCCCACTGCATCTTTTGGACATCTTTATTAAGTTTTTCTACACCTAGTTTTCTTAGGCTCTGTTCCACTACTGTAGCACGGGTTTCCCTGCATATGAAAAGGAAAAAAATGAACCAGTTGATCCAGGTCGTAATAAGGATACATTAAAATTTGCTAATATAATTAATAGCATAACATATTAACTATTAAGAATGAAAAAATAAACTCTACTCTTTTATAACATAACATAGAATTATTTCAGGGACATTTATTTATGATGAGTGAATTTTACAAGATACGGAAATGATATGTGAAGTCCCATCTTATACTAGCATCCTACAACACCCAACAATATGCAACCCAATTCGCTGGAAACAGTTTATTTCTAATGGTTGTTGTGTTCGGATATCCACCAATATTTAATTGTATTCTCATATATATATATATATATCATTCATGTCAATGGCATCTTTGTCCTCTATAGAAACCCTTGCAATTTCGTAAAGTGAATATCTACTCGGAAGCCATACAAAAATGCGATAACTGAGAAACAAAAATAAAATGAATGATGGTCCTACACCAAAACAGATTACAGAGGTAAAGAGAAAAAAATCACCCTGACTGTGCCACTTTTGCAAGGAACACCCCTGACTATAAATTCTGTTGCATAGATCCCCTGTATCACTAAAAAATCCTCAGAAGTTTGTGCCTTTGAAACAAAATGCATAGTTTAAGGGGAGGGGGGGCATTAAAATAGGTCAAAGGGTTCCTTGCAAAGACTGCATAGTTCAAGGGATTTTTGCACTTCTCCCTAGATTATAAGAAATATATATTCTTACCTGTAAATAGTGAACAGTTGCTGTTGGTGGCCAGACTGAAACATTTGTTGCGCTAAATCATGCAGCAATGGAAGAATTCTGGGAGGAATGAGAGATGGAGGGTGATAAACAACTGTCTCTAAACTCCTGTTTTGGTTCCTGCCACTAGTAGCATCACCCTGACCTGGCGATCCTGATGGTCGCAGAGAGTTGGGTAGGCAATCAAAAAGACGATCAGGTTCCACAGGTTTGCTGCAATCCAAATGAGACATAACTTATTTGAAGGACATCTATAATGCTCGCATTGAGACAAACCCCTATGGCCCCATTTGATGCACAGGATATGAGAGATTAATGAAATAATTTTAACCCTATCCTGTGTTTGGTGTTAGCTGGAATGGGTAACATAGATAGTTAATCCTAAATATGCTTCTTATCCCATGCTTTGTGGCATAAAAGACCATCCATCTAGCATCTAAGTTTACTTTGACCCGTTGGGATGTGATAACTTTATCCTATTTGGCCTTTTATCCACCACATCAAACAGGGCCTATTTGACAAACAAACAGCCATAATTTGTACAAACATATTCTAAAATCATAATATGATCCGGAAAATCCAGAAAACGCGAAAATTCTAGAAACAATGCAGGTTAGTACTAATTCTAAAATTTCAAAAGAAAAAGTAGTACTTTGTGTTTGATACTTTTAGCCAAAACCGGGGGTGGTGTGCTGTGTGTGGGGGGTAGGTAAAGGCCCCATGTATATTCTCTCCTATACTGTACAGTTGAGGTCTCATCAAATGAAAAAAAATGAAGTTGATAAAAACAATTAAGAATATATCTGAATAGTTCATATTCAATTTGAATGCAACAATTCACTAAGGGTCCATTTGATACCATGGGGTGGAAAAATTTACTATGACAAATTTTGCATCACCCACCCCAAAGAAAATTTCGCCATGGAAAATCACCAAAATATGCATTAGTGTGTGGTATTTTAGTGCTAGCGAAAATATTTAGCCATGAAAGACGAAGCCTGTGAAACATGCCGAAAAGATGGCAAATCCAAAAAATTCCCTGTTTGCCATGGCAAAATTTGTTTTGCCATGCTATCAAACGGATAGGTTTATTTAATGCTTAACTAAAAATCTAAGGTGTATAAAAAATCTAAATTTAATGTCCTGCCAAAATAGAAAAAACTGAGGTAGATGGAACAGATCTGTAAAAATAAGATTCAATCTGAATGCCACATTTCACTATGTTTATTCAATGATAACTGAAAATTCGATTCTTCCTTGGGGAAAAAAAACTCAGACCCTTTTTTAGTGGATTTTAACTTTTAAGTGATTAGTGTTTGTGCTAACCTATATGCAGTGAGAATTTTCAGTCTTCAGAACTTCTTACAGAAATCAAACAGCTGGGAAGTAATGTTTAGATACAACTTAAATATATTTACAGAAGGCACGACCATACAGTAATATATAACTCCGGTGTTACATAATGGATATATCATCATAAAAGGGGAATAAACAATGTAACTATCCTTAAAAAATACTCCCTCCATCCCAAATTAAGATTCCACTATTCTATTTTGGTTTGTCCCAAATTAAGAGTCCACTATCCCTTTTTGGACATAATCAACAAACCAAATTTCACGATAATGAACGAGGGTTGATATTGACCATTGATCGAGTGTATCCTTAATATTTGCAAAAATTGAATATGGACTCTTAATTTGGGACGGAGGGAGTGTAACTAAAAAAGATCCAGATCTTCACCAATAAAAAGCATGACGAAAGGCAACAAGTGAAATTTTATTCTAAAAGAAAATGTTTGCTAAACAAAGATGTGGGATGTATAATATTCTCACACGGTTGTCTATGACAGAGAAAGACAGAATTAATTTTACTATCAAGTCGTGCTCACAAGAATCACAATAATAGATGATATGAAAGTGAGAGGATTCATCGAAAGAAAAAGTGAGGAAATTACATGAACTAAGTATTAGTAATTAATATCTAAAGAACAGCAAACCTGTACGAGGTTAAGAGCTGCCGAAACTCGTCTTCTAGCTTTAGGGTAGCCTTTACAAGTAAGTTTGTAGCAAGGCTAATCACCCCAACACTACTCTTAAAGTTTTTGTTACCACTGAAAAACCGAACAAAGCTTTTTAGCTGACCAACTGCTTCTAGGTAACTTTCCAAATCCTCATGAGGCCCCCTCAATATTTTAGCCTCTGCCTAAAAGTTGAAGTTATATTAGAATACCATGAAGAATCAGATCATGCATGAGGTACATCATCCCTAGTACTAATGAAAGTATTCTTAACTTTGCAAGAAACATCCATTAAAGGGCTATGAATAGATAGTTCGAACCAATAACATTAGTCATAATACACATAAATAAGACAAAATTCATTTTATGGATGATTGAATAAAATAACGTAGTTTCTAAAGGAAATTAGAAGATACTTTGGTGGCCCTCAAGTATAGGCATTGTCGGAGTACAGTACCTTATCTATAACTTCTATTATATTCCGGTTTTAATAGAGAAATATCGAAGGATGAGATCCTCACTAATGGTCAAGGAGTTAAAATGCCCCTAAGCTCAAGTTTTCATGTTCTAAACAAACAATCAACTTTTTTCTACATGTTCCTTTTTCATAAAATTGGTACTTTCGAAACTCCAATCGCCAAGTCCAACAAGAACAATATTAAATATCATATTACAAAAGGAAAATAGAAGTACACAATATATGCAATGCACTAAATATGATATCACATGTGCCTTAAACTAAAAAAAAAAATCATGTATTGACATATATTTCACACTTAAATGTATACGCTCGAACATATAAATTATCATGTATAGACTAAAAAAATAAGTTTATACATTATCCAAAATATGTGTCAATTAATGTGAGGTATATGCCGATTCATACAAGCATATGCCGATTTGTAAACGATACACATCAATTTCACGTAGGTAATATCCATTAAATTAAAGCATATGCCAATCTAATTAAGCTACACTGTAACCATAACAATAGATGATAATCTAAAGTACCAAGTTATACATTACAACGGAAACTTTAAGAACAATAAACTACCATGTACATATGCCAATTCATGTAAGATATGTATCTATTCCATTAAAGCATAAACCAGAACATCATCATCAATTCCTGTGAGGTGTCAAATTTTGTAAAAGCAAATGCCGATTCAGTTAAGTTGTATTTTTGTCTGAAGTATAAACGATACTCTAAAGTACGAGTTATAGATTATCACGTATACTTTAAAAAATTTAAATTGTAACGCCCACTCAATGACATAAACGATGTCAATGACACACAAGAATTCACACACAAACCAAGAGAGAACGCTCATTATTATATTCAATGAATGAAAAAGATGGAGGCTGCATCATATTTATTTCTAGATAAGTGTGCCCTATAGAAACACATATAAAACATGGACAAAAATACCCTCATTATCCGCTTCTTCTCGGGATCATGCTACAAAAATACCTTTATTATCGACTTGAGAGAACAAAAATACCCTTTGGTGTCTGTGTCCAACTTCACCAACATAGGAGTCACCTCAAATCCTGGCAGACGAGGATTTGGTGGACATAAATACAGCGGTTATTGGACTGCTCCTAATTCTCGGCTAATCGGGCATGGGTGCAAAGTAACTGGAACAACTCAATTTGTGTAAATACGGAGGTAGTGCCCTGGAAATTTTCTGCACGGGGGGAAACAATTCCAACTAACAAGTTAGGTGAACAAAAAGGCTCCCATCTCCGCCTTCATTTCGGCCCACAACTGAATGATTCTAGCTGCGTAGCGGAGAAGCCCTCACACTTCACGTCACTTATGATACTCTAGCACTTAAAAACTTTCTCCAAAAAGTCGAGGCAAGATTGAGGTGATCATCTGGTGTGGGTATTTCTACCCGAATGTCCTTCGAGAGACTGTTCGATAAGTCTCCTAAAACATAGCCCAAGTTGTAATCACCACATTTACACACAAGGATCCTCAAAGTCGTCAAACAGGGGCTGTCCATGGCCCTATACATGCAGAACTGGGGTCTGAAACTGGCTACGGTATACCGAGGGATGGAGAGCCAATATTCTTCACCGGGGGGTGGGGGTGTCACGGGGTATCTATCCATCTCATGCCCCCCTATCCCAGGAAAGAAAACAATGTTGCTGCTCAAGCAGAACATGTGGACAGTGGAGTGACATTTGGCTCAAATCCTCAAACATCTAGAGGTCGAGTGCCACTCCTCACGCTTAGGCTGGCAATAATCCTCATAGGAGGACCTGTGCATATGGGGTTTTTATTTTCACCATCCAGAGGGTTGTCCAGTCACCATCTTCTATATAATGGCCAAACACAACGGGTTTCAATTGGGGAGGCAGCCTTAGACCCACCCCATCACGCACCTCTATATCTCGCTCCACATCGCGAACATCAGATGAGGTTGAAATGGTGGACCGATTACCGCGCATCTATTGGCACCCGTGGGAGCTTGACCAAGGCTCGACCAATCAACCAAACGATATCGATGGTGGAGGTTCGTTGGTATCGTGTTGGAATCTGACTCAGAAGGCAGCCATTGAAAGTAGCAACCCCATTTTCTCTAATGCTTCATTAAGAGCTCCACCATCAGTAGCCCCATCAAGTGCTCCACCACAATCCAACCAAGGATTTGTTTAAAACTTTAATCCTCTCTCTGGCAGCCTATATGAAGAAGGCATTTCATTGTTGAAAGCACACCAAAAATCAAGTGAGAGAGCAATTAGAGAGAGGTTTACAACTAAGGTATTTTAGTTGTAAGTGAGTGCAAGAAACAAGACCATTTTGTGAGTTTCTTGTGTGAGGCTTCCTACAATATTGTGAGTAGAGTGAATGTTCAAAAGAGTGGTTGAGTGTGTAACACATATTCTAGTATAGTGAAACCTCTCCTCTCCTCTAGAAGTAGCCAATTTTGGTGAACCACGTTAAATATTTGTGTCTCTAAATTTGTGTGGTTATATGCTTATTTCATTTCATAATTCTATTCATAAGTTGATTTAGACTAGTAGCTTGAGAGAAAAGGTCTTGTGTTGTATTTTGCACAACTGGAAAGCGGTGTTTCTAGGCTTTCGAAATTTACATGAAAAGATCAATTTTGGCCTATGGCAACGACGGGTGCGAGGCGTTCTAGTCAAACCAAGGCTTGAAATAGCTTTGTTAGGCATTCAGAACAAACCAAAAGGCATGTCCAATGCCGAGTGTCTTGATATTGACGGACAAGTGACTTAGTCTATTGAACAATACATCACTGATGAGATGTTAAATCACGTGGTAGAGGAGACCACTGCCAAAGGCATGTGGACCAAGTTAGAAGAAGTATACTTGGGGAAAAGTTTGTTCAACAAACTTTTTCTCAAGAAGCAACTGTTCAAGCTCGAAATGAAAGAGGGTTGAGATACGATAAAGCACATCAGCACGTTCAAAGCCTTAATAATGATTTGACTCAAATAGATGGTCAAATCACGAAGGAAGATCGAGCCCTGCTACTGCTTGCATCATTGCCCAAATCATACGAACATTTCGTCACCACCCTAGTATTCGGGAAGACTAAGCTCAAGTTCAGGTGTAAAAAATCGGGGTGCCTATAGATCTCAAACGCAAGATCATGGAAACTTTGAGTGTTAGAAATGTCCCAATAAGGGTCACATCAAGAAGAATTGCCAGGAGATGCGAAAGGAAGTCAATAAAAGCGTTGCTACAAAAAATGTTGCAGGTGTTGCAACACAAGAAGATATCACAAAAGTACTTGCTTGTATTTCCGCCGATCATGAAAGTGGGCGAATTCTTGACTCGGGATGTTCCTATCACATGTGCCCAAACTAGGAGTGGTTTTATCAGTACAAACCATAAAACGGTGAAAATATTCTCACGAGAAACAATGCTACGTGCAAGATCATGGGATTGCGCTGTTCGAACGCCAAGTGACGTTAGACATATTTTGACACTTGAGAAAAATTTGATCTCTTTGTTCACACTCGACTACAATGGGTGTGTGATTCAAGCTGAGGACGAGACTTTGAAAGTGAAGAAGGGATCAATGGCGGTTTTGCATGGCACAAAATCACCTAACATTCTTTATATATTGAAAGGAACCACAGTAACCGGTGGATCGGCAGTCTCTACAAAATGAGCTACAGTTATGGCACATGAGACTTGATTATATGAGCCAAAGAGGCATGAAACAACATCGACGAAAGTTATTAAAAGGAGTTCACGAATGCAAGCTCGATTTTTACAAGCATTGTGTGATGGCCAAGCAAACTAGAGTTCAATACCTTTACGACCAATAGTAAAGGTGCTCTTAAATATATTCATCCCGATGTTTGTGGGGCTTCGAATATTGTATCCCTGGGCAGGTTCATATATTTTGTGACTTTCATTGATGATTTCTCTCGCAAAGTCTACGTAAACTACTTGAAAGAAAAATCGGAGGTTTTTGATAAATTTAAAGAGTAAAAGGCTATGGTGGAAAATCAAACTGAAAAGAAGATCAAGTATTTGAAGAGTGACAACGGAGGAGAATATAAGGATGGCAAATTCCTTCAGTTTTGCAAAGATTTTGGCATCACAAGGCATTTTCGTGAAGAAAACTTCATAACAAAACGGTGTTGCGGAGTGGATGAACCGCACCATTTTAAAAAAATATTTTTAAAACTCAAAAATATTTTTTTACTATTTTAAAAAAAATGGTCCAGCACAAGTGGTATGGTGGTATGTATAGGTGGTATATATGAATCTCTCTCTCTATCTATCTATATATATATATATATATATATATATAGCCATTCTCTTAAGTGGACTTCCTTAAAGAACGGATTAACGGACTTTTGTCCTTATCCGGCTGTGGTCCCTAAGACATTTTGTTATTTTCTTTAGATGGTCCCCTCTTGTCTTATACTAAAACCCTATTTTAAGACTATATTTAAAAGATTTGTAGTTTAGACCCAAATTGGTATCAAGACCTTGAGAACTTTAGAAACTCACCAAATTCCGACCAAACCCTAATTGTGGTATCAGAGCCATAAGACGCTCCTTTTAAACTTATAGTAAAAAGACTTTAATGCCCTTGGGATTTATCCTTCGAATTTACAAAGATATTTTTGGAACCAACCCAGACTACCATCCCATACCTATAACTGATTTAGACCCAGTAGGTTGTTTAACCTCTCACATAGACGGTTGTTCTCACATTGAACACATCCCAGCCAAACAAGCAGATAGTAGACAAGTTACTGCTAGTGCTATTAATAGCATAATAGACCAAAATAATTATATACTCCTTATAGTATGACAATTAATAAAAGACACTCAAACCCTAGAAACAAAGATAAAAAATATCTCTAAAAGACTACTAGAAATAGATAACCAAATCCCAATAGACCTAGTACATGTTCTACAAGAAATAAATATTAAGACTAATCATATAGAAGTTCTTAACAAAGACATTTTAGAAATTAAAACTTTAACTAAAAATCAAGACAGTGAGTTAATTAAACTTACCAATGAACAAGCTAAGCTTATCCCTAGATTAGATAGTTATCTTTCTAATGAAGATAGTTAGATCAGACTGGAATGAGGTACCAAGAGACCTCTCCATTCAGACCCTATCAGATTTTTACTAAAGAATTTTAGATAAGATAAATGATGATAGATTTTATTATAAGATAAATGAAAATGAGATTGCCAATGCCGCTAAAACAACTAGACTCATATTAGAAAGATTGAATTTAATTTCTACATCCATAGCAGCTACCCAAGACTATAACAGCAACTTTGTTAAAGACTTACATTTAGATTTAAGGGCTAAGACAGAAGGATTAACTACCTTCTACACAGACTTTGTTAAATTCCAACAAAATTTAGCAAATTATCTTAACAACATAGAAGGCCATAACCAATCTAGAATAAATGGTATTATTACTGAACTTAGACTAATTATGGCCCAAGCAAAAAATAAATATGAAGAAATTATTCAGGGAATTAAGGTTGTATATAATAAACATTCCTAAGCAGAAATAAACTCTCCTTTTATTCTAACTCGTTTAGACAAAATAGAAAAAACTGTAGAATCTATAGAAATTAGATTTATGCAACAACAAGAAAAAGATAATGAAGTAAAAGACTATATTACAAATGTTGTCAAATCCCTTGTTAATTCTCTAGCCAAGCATAGTGAAGAATTTCTGATAAGACAAGAAAAGAGAATAAGATTTTTAAAGAAGAAATCCTTTGTCAGATAAAAAGACAAAAAGATTATTCAGACTTCTTAGAAAGAATTGAAAAAAGACTTGAACAAAAACAGGTAACAAACTGTAAATACAAGAAACCCCTCCTATAGAAACTAGAGAAATGAAGACCATAGAAAGAAGAATCATAAATAATGGATTAGATAAGACTAGTAAGATAGTTAGCTCTATCCCAAATATTGGACACAGTAATTGTATGCTCCAAAGACTTAAGGATTCATCCTCTAATGTTAGGACATGGTGGAAAGAGAGAAATTTCACCAATCCTCTCCAATGGAAAGAATGGGGTTAAGTTGACTGGAAGATTGTTGAAGATTCCATTCATAATGGACAACTTCAAGCCCTTAGATACATAGACTTGTTTAAAGAAGGTACCACTCCTAAGACTCCTAATTATAATATGACTTATCATTGTAGGAATCATGTGTTAGACAAATCCTATACTGAGCTCCAAGTGTTTGACTCAGAATGGCTTAGATCTAGAGGAACTAATAGGAAGTTCCAATTCCTAACCTTTGGACTCTTTCAGGCAAGAATCCAAGGATTACATAGACCTTAGAATAATCTCAACATATTGTGTTGTTTAGTAGATAAAAGATGGAAAGATTTTGAGAAAAGCCTTATAGGGATAGCCTAACTAGAAATGTCAGATAACATAGGATACTTTAATGTCATTCCGGCATTTACAGTAACAGTAGACACAACCAAACATTTTAAGTTAATCTTATATGCTATTGGCTATAGAGACTATATTATCCCATACGCCAATATTAATATATAATTCTAGAGCTATGTGAATTTCTCCCAATTTCCTTATGAAGGAATGCAATCGGTAATTCCTAGCGGTAGACTTAATGAAGAAATCTTAGTTAGAACCAATATTTCAGACTACAATCATACTTACAGTATTAAGAATACTGGACCTATGAAAGAAAAAGCTAAGACCCTTTGGCAATTACCAGAATTTTAAGAAACTAAGACTATACAGAATAAACCTTTGTTTATTAAGCAAGACGATGTCACTGGAAGTGTTACCATCCAGTTTGGACCTCCCAAGATTATCAATAAGAATAACCAGTGAAGAAATTAGAATTAGGAATATGGGAGAAGCCATAATCAATGATCCTTCAGAAAGAGAATGTAGTAGTAAGACTAGTGCTAGTTTACTAAGACAGACCCCGATAATTAGACCTAGAAGATCATTTGAAAATAAAGACTTAGTTAGAGAAAAAGCTAGGGCATTCCCCTTGGACAGATCCTTATGAACATGAATCCTATGAATATACGTGCTAATGCTAGGGCATTCCCCTTAAGCGATGCGTTGCGCCTGCCACCGGGTGTCTCGAAAAATAGGCAAGGGGCGTCGCATCGGCGCCCGGATGCAACGATAAATATGCAAGGGTTCCTGCAACAAGCTGGACGTGTGCGGGTAAAGAAGCTAGTCCAGGATACTAGACTTAGGTTAGCGACTTGGAACATAGGGACTATGACAGGAAAAGGGATGGAGTTAGTAGATACCATGATAAGAAGAAAAGTTAACATAGTTTGTTTACAAGAAACTAAATGGGTCGGTGGAGAAAGCTAGAGAAATAGAAAATACATGATTTAAATTATATTATACAGGAAAACATAGAAATAAGAACGGAGTTGGAATAATAGTAGATAAAAACTTTAAGGACGATATCGTAACCGTTATTAGGAAAGGTGATAGACTTATACTTGTAAAATTGGTATTAGGTGAAAACATAATAAATATTGTTAGTGCTTATGCACCTCAAGTAGGATTAGATGAGCACACTAAAGTACAATTTTGGGAACAAATGGATGAACTAATTCAAGAAATACCCCTAGGTGAGAAAATCTATATAGGTGGAGATTTTAATGGCCATGTAGGAGAAGATCGTGTAGGATATGAGATAGTGCATGGAGGACATGGTTTTGGAGATAGGAACGACGGGGGAGAGTCTATCTTAGATTTTGCGATGGCTTATGATTTTGTACTAGTAAATACATGTTTTAAAAAGAGGATTGAACACTTAATAACTTATAAAAGTGGAACACATAAAAGCCAAATAGATTTTTTCATTACTAGGAAAGGAGACCGATTAACGTGTAAATATTGTAAGGTTATCCGGGAGAGAGCTTAACCTCACAACATAGGATAATGGTGTTGGATATAAATATTAAAAATCAATCACGAGTGCAAAAAGTGAAGATTAACCCACGAACTAGGTGGTGGAATTTAAAAGGAGAGAAATTAGAACTATTTAAAGATAAAGTATTAAATGAAGCAACATGGAATAGTGAAGAAGAAACTAACATAATGTGGAATAAGATGGCCACATGCATTAGGAGAATATCAAAAGAAATTCTTGGAGAATCAAAAGGCAAAGGGCTACAGTCTAAAGAAACTTGGTGGTGGAATGAAGAAGTACAGAATATAGTAAAAATTAAAAGGGAGTGCTTTAAAACATGGCAAACAAATAGAAATGAAGAGAATTTTGAGAAATATAAATGGGCTAAAAAGGAAGTTAAGAAGGTGGTAAGAGATGCTAAGTTAAAAGTGTATGATGATCTTTATACAAAATTAGGAACACAAGAAGGGGAAAAAAGTATTTATAAGCTTGCTAAACTTAGAGATAGGAAAACCAAAGATTTTAATAACGTTAAGTGCATCAAAAGTGATGATTCGAGAGTCCTAGTCAAAGATGATGAAATTATGGAAAGATGGAAAAACTACTTTGAGAGGTTATTAAATGGAGATAATGGGAGTAGATTAGATATAGAGGAACTTAGGGAGACTCGAGAAGATATATTTTTTCGTAGAATTAGGACAACAGAGGTCAGGATTGCTCTAAAAAAGATGAAAACAGGGAAGGCTTTAGGACCAGATGGTATCCCTATTGAGGTTTGGAAGTGCTTAGGGGAGGATGGAGTATCATGGCTTACAAAATTATTTAATAGAATTTTAATGACTAATAGGATGCCCGATGAATGGAGAAAAAGTATTTTAGTACCTATTTATAAAAATAAAGGGGACATACAAAGTTGTTCAAATTATCGTGGTATTAAGTTAATGAGTCATACAATGAAACCTTGGGAGAGAGTGATTGAATATAGATTGAGATTGAAGACAACAGTATCTGAGAATCAATTTGGGTTTATGCCTGGGAGGTCAACAATGGAAGCAATCTATTTATTGAGGTGATTAATGGAGAGGTATAGAGAGAAAAAGAAGGATCTTCATATGATTTTTATAGAATTGGAGAAGGCGTATGATAGGATACCCAGAGATATAATATGGTGGGTTCTACATAAAAGAGGAGTGACTCGAAGATATATTGACGTGATCAAGGATATGTATGATGGTGCGATGACTACAGTAAGAACATCAGCCAGAGAAAGTAGTGAATTTTCAATTACGGTAGGGCTACACCAAGGTTCAGCATAAAGTCCTTATCTCTTTGCTCTTATTATGGATGAGTTGACTGGACAAATACAAGATGAGGTGCCATGGTGTATGCTATTTGCAGATGATATTGTTTTAGTCGATGAGACTAAGATGGGGATAAATGCTAGGTTGGAATTGTGGAGAGAAACTTTAGAAACAAGAGGATTTAAAATAAGCAGAACTAAAACAGAATATGTGGAGTGTAATTTTAGTAGTAATAGGAGGACAAATGGAGATGTGGTGAAATTGGAGGTCAAGAAATACCTAGAAATGATCATTTTCGTTATTTAGGATCGATTATACAAAAAGATGGAGATATTAGTGATGATGTTACGCATAGGATTAGAGCAGGCTGGGTTAAGTGGAGAAGTGCGACCGGCGTTCTGTGTGATAGGCGTATACCTTTGAAGTTAAAAGGAAAATTTTATAGGACGGCCATTAGACCTGCCATGTTATATGGGACAGAGTGTTGGGCAACCAAGAAACAAAATGTGCAGAAAATGAGTGTGGCGGAGATGCGAATGCTAAGATGGATTTGTGGTAAAACTCGAAAGGATAAAATTAAAAATGAACAAATTCGTGAAACGGTAAAAGTAGCTCCTATAGAAGATAAATTGAGAGAAAATCGACTTAGATGGTTTGGACACGTCAAGCGTAGACCAATGGATGCTCCTGTAAGGAAGAGTGATTTAGTTAGTATTGATGGTAACCCAAGGGGTAGAGGTACGCCTAAATTAACTTGGCGGGATATTATAAAAAAGGACATGATATCATGTGGTTTAACCGAAGATATTTCACTGGACAGAATGGAATGGAAAAATAAGATTCATGTAGCCGACCCCAAATAATTGGGAAAAGGCTTTGTTGAGTTAAGTTGAGTTGTAAGAATATTAAAGAACTTCTTAGAAATCTTAGACTAATAGAAGAAGGAGAAGAAAGACTAATGCCAGCTACACAAGTAGAACCTAATAAGCAAGAGATAGGAAGTAGTAGTAGGTTAGAAGATGCTCCTAGACTTTTTAGTAAACCAATTGGAATGAATATTCCTATATACTCAAGCAGTGTAGCAAAGAGCAAACCGGATTATATAAAAGACTTTCCAACTAGTGATAAGATTTTTACTCCTATTAAGACCATGGCAAGTCAAGCCATAAATCCAGTTGGGATATACCTTAACTTAGATAATGTCCAAGATAGGAAGAAAGCCTTAGATGAATGGTGTAATCAGATGAACATGTGTTTTGCATATAATGAACAATGGGATGCAAGTTCATGTAAGCAGTACGCTGAGCAATCCATTAGAGGCATTGCAAAATATTATGTAGATAGTTTAAGAAAGGCTACAGAGGAAGACTCCTTAGCTAAGATTGAGAAGATGAAAGAGAACCTAGAAGAAAGATCAATTGAAGAATACATTCAATTGTTTACACCAGAATTCATTGGAGCTGGACATTTAGCTCAAATCAATGAACAAGACCTAGCAAAAACTAAGTTAGCCCTCCTTAGCATTTGCAAACTAGATAAGATAAATGAATATAACAATAATTATGAGCAGCTATATTACCAAATTAAAGCATTTGGAGAGACCTTAAAAGATGAATACTTTAGGAAGATACTATCCATAGGACAAATCCAATATAAGAATTGGCCAGGAGTAGCTGGAGTTAAGAATAACTCCCTTGGTGAAAGAATCAATTTTGCCAAAGACTATATCATATCTAAGAGACGTGATATAACTCAAGGAAAGTTAATAAAAGAAACTTTCAAACAGATCCCTCCAATCAAAGACAAAAGAGATATCGCTCCTATCCAATGGGGACGTGGTAGTGAATCTAAGAAATTCAAAAAGAAATTAGAATGGAAACATAGGAAGTTTAAGACTAGACCTTTAGGATTTTCAAAAAAATATAAATTTAGACCATCTACTACCTTTAGAGAAAAGAACTCCTAAGGCTAAGAAAAATAGATTTAACCAGAGAAGATATTTTAAGAAGAACAGTAGTAAGTGTAAGAAAGTTCCTAACTATCGAAAGGAAAAAGATGTAGCCCAATCTAAGACTACCATCAAAGAATGTTGGACTTGCGGCAAAGGACACTTTGCTAAAGACTGCCCTAATAAGAAAGATAAAGAAGGTATTAAGATTATTAATACAATATTATACTATGCAGATCAAGAAGAATTAAATATCCTATATACTATAGAAATATCAGACATAGAAGATGATGATAATACTAGTATCTATAGTGCTTATACATATAGTGATTCGGAAGACTATACTAGTGATACTGATGAATATGAAGACTCTCAGGATACTTTTGATTTATATATGATGCAAGTTAATAAAGACGATTTAGATAATGAATATATAGACTTTGAAGAAGCTTGGTATAAGTGTATATTAAGTCCCTTTCTAAAGAAAAGATGGACAGTTAGTAATCCTGAGTTACTAACCTATATACCTAGATGTTACTTTGATGAAAGACATTATTGCACATTTGAAATGAAATGTAGCAAGAAAGACTTTATATGCGTAGAATGCTTTGAGATTATACAAACATAATTGTTTATGGTTTGTGTTATTTGTCAATTACACTACCATGAAAATTGTTGGAGAAGTAGATTTGGAGCAATTTATACTAGCTAGTATGACGCCCAAATAGACTTAGATATTAAAACATATTATCAAGACATTGATAAAATTATAGCCAAAAGATTGCAAGAAAATGAAGACTTAAAAGAAAAGGAATTTCCTATGATTTAGAAGGATACCGCTCTGACAATAGTTCAGAAGACCTAATGCCACTAGATTTTATAGATAAACCTCAGAAAGGAATATCTATTTTAAAAAAGAATAATTTAGGAATTTCTACTAAACCACGTGCTTGTTTTGTAGAATTATTCGTTTAACACAAAGACTATCCTAAAAGACTTTCAGCCTTTATAGATACAGGATGCTCTCAGAGTATTTGCAAGGCTAATGCCTTCCCTGAAGACTATTTTTTAAAAAGTACTCAAGAAATCTATGGTAAAGTGGCTAATGGAGATCCATTTACCTTATATTTCCAGACTATTCCTATTTATTTTAAATTAGGAAATCAGACCAACAAAACCGTTAATCATCGGTTTTGGATAATGAATCCTCGTCCCAGTTTCACAGGAAACATTATTTTAGGACAAGACTTTATTAGTAAATATCATCCTTATACCCAGTATAACGATAAAATATTAATTAGTGATATAGAGGAATTTAATATTAAAGCCACTCTAATAAATCACAAGACTGCCTTTGACCTTATGCAGGTCAAACCCAACTATAGACCTATAAAACATCAGAGTTCTTCAGTTGAGCATGGTGGACCTAGACCTACAACCCAACAAGAAGCCCTAGACATTACTAAACCCTTACAAAAAGAATGTAAGTGTCCAGACCAAAAGTATTATAAGCAAATAGCGCTTATACAACAAGACATTTTAGATCAAGCCCAGTACACCTTATTACAGGTTCAAGCCATATCCAAACAGAAGAAAATGGATATAGAGGTAGAAAAAGAAAAGATTAGGCAATTAGCAGGGCCTACTTTAGGAGAAAATCCCATTACTAAGTGGGTTAAAGACCAAAGTTATTGTGAAATTATCCCTATTAACCTAGACGCCACTATTAGTGGTGGAATCTATAAGAAAGGATATTCACAAGAAGACAGGGAAGAATTCAAGAAAGATATAGATAAAATGCTTAAGTTAGGAATTATTAGAGAAAGTAAAAGTAGACATAATAGCCTCGCCTTCTATGTTCAAAATGAATCTGAATGTAAAAGAGGAAAAAGACGCATGGTTATAGATTATAGACAATTAAATAAGAATTGTGAATTTGATTCCCATAAGATACCAGATAAAAATAATTTAATCAATTTGATTAAAGATAGAATTATATTCAGTAAGTTTGATTGCAAATCAGGCTTCTGGCAAATTAAGATGCATCCATACAGTATTACTTGGACAACCTTTAGTGTTCCCCAAGGGAAATACGAATGGCTAATTATGCCATTTGGATACTTGAATGCTCCTCAAGTATTCCAAAGAAGAATGGATAATATATTTAGACGTTATTCAGAATTTTGTCTTGTTTACATAGATGACATTCTTGTAGTCAGTAAGACTGAGATAGTGCATGTAGACCATCTTAAAAAGATTATTTTAGAATTAGACAAACATGGAATTGTTATTTCCTTAGACAAACATGTATTGTTTACTTAGATGACATGCAACTATTTCAGACTGAGATAGACTTTGTGGGAATGCATATTAATAAAGGAAAATTATTCTTAGCATAATATATAACCAAAAAGATTCTTGAGTTTCCTGACCAACTCAAAGATAGAAAACAATTACAATAGTTTTTAGGATTACTTAATTGTGCTGCAGACTTTATTAAAGACCTTGCTTCAAAAAGACAAAGCCTAACTTCCAAATTAAAAGGAACAGACAAGACTAACCCTTTTTATTGGACTAAAGATGATTTTGAAGTTATAAGACATATTAAAGAAGCAATCAAAACTATCCCCTTGCTTGAACTGCCAAATGCTGAAGACCAATTTGTAGTAGAAACAGATGCATCTGATAAACAATGGGGAGCAATATACTTTTCCATTGATCATCAGACTAAAAAGAAGAAACTTTGTAGATATAGTTCTGGAACCTTTACAGACCCAGAAACAAGATACACGACCCATGAAAAAGAAGTTTTAGCTATAGTAAGGGCAATAGAAAAATATATGCTTTTTCTTAGACCTAAACATTTTACTGTGTATACTGACTCTTCTTATGTAGTAAAATTCAGAAATTTAAACTTGTCCAAATCAAGGACTAATAGACTTATTAGATGGCAACAATTGTTTAATCGTTATGACTTCTCTGTTATACATATTAAGGGAAGTAAAAATATCATTCCATACATTATATCAAGAGAACCATTTGTTTGTTAACACTAATATGATATCATGTTTTATGTTGCAAACAGAAGACTTAGACATAATGAGTTCCTCCGGAACAAATAGACTGAACAAATGAACAAAGAAGACGTTGCAGACTATCTTAGACGTGCAAGACCAAATGTTGGTGTAACGCAAAGACAGACTCGTATTCAAGACTCTCAAGAAAGACTAATCCTAGAGAACTTTAATGATATCTTGGTTCTTCCATGAAAATCTAGACAAAGAGATTATTGCTCAAAATAGACTCATTGGGAAAATGTATTTTCCCTAATATAAACCCCATCAAAGATATCCAGACTTGATCAAATTTAGACGAGAATTTTCAGAAGATGAAAATACTCTCATAGACGCACTTTGGTGGAATGTCAAAAATAGACTTTGAATAGAAATTCAAGTAGAATCTGGTAGTTGTTGCTAGATTCATGAGGCTCCAAAGACTTGCAGTAACCCAGCTCAGTGGGACTTCTATTTTGTTATCAGAAAAAGACTTTTAAGACTAAGATTGTTATACCTTTTGATCATAATAATCTTCTAATAGCAGAAGACTATCAGAAAGACGCTAATAGCATTATTGAACATTTCAATATGTTATTATCTGAGACTAATGGAGATGCCTTAATGATGAGAGATTTCTTTAAAGACGTTCCAAAGATTTATCTTTCTGGGAAAGCAGAGATTGCCCAGATAACCTTAGCATGGGTGGTTCATTGGACTCATCCAAATTGAGACTATAGAAGACTCTGTTGCTCTTGGAAAAATAGTTCATGAGTATGTTAAGAAGGTAAAAGACTTCCTTCCTCTATTTGCTAAAATCTATCAGATTGCTCCAAGTTCCTGTAGAGGAATGAGAGTTGAAGGATTTAGACTTATTAGATTTTTCAATTATATATTTGAAGACGTTGAGATTTTATCAGAAGACGAGACTAAAGATTTAATTGTTGATAAGTCCAAGGCCCATATTGCTCAAGCCATGGAGACAATAGAAATCATGGAATTATTGACAGGAGAACACAGATGGTACACTGCCTACCACAAAGAAGGCCTGATAATCCATGCTGATGAGCCATTCAATGGAAGGCTCAAGAAAGAATCCAAAGAAAGGGTAGATATAGCTTTGCCAGCTAGCCTTAGAATTGTGGGCCTCCTTGATGAATTTTTCAACGATGCCCTACTAAACCAAGATAAGGAAGAAGAAGACACGGATGGGACAAAGACGGGCCCCTCCTTAGCTGAAGAATTATTGAAGACAGAAGATGCCATGCGCTAGACCTATGCATTATTACAAGACGACAAGACTCATTTTGAAGACCCCATTCAGATTCCCTTGCAGCATTAAGAAGAAGATAGCTCAGACATGCCCCACACGGGCCCCCAGAAAGCTTCTTTTCATAAAGAAAAAAGAGACCCTCACAAAGATGTTAGGTTAGAATTATTGCTAGACGACAGATTTACTTTATGTAAAGCAAATAGTCTAGACTTTAATAATTTGTATCTCTTTAATCGGTTAGCTTTTAGCCTCCGGTAGCAAGTCATATGTAGTGCCCTTATGCTATAAAAGGGAGCGTCCAGTCTGGTTTTAGATATTGAAGTTTAGAAGTGAGAAAAGGTGTGTAAGCTTGTAGAGAGTAATATGTATGTGAGTGAGTAATTCCCATATAGTTAGGGGGTGGTGAGAGTTGTATTTACTTATGTAATGGAATAAAAGTATTTTCTTTTCTAAAAATCTCTTATGTTGAGTTGTTATTATTTTTCAAATTGCCTAAAACTTTCTGTTCATAGAGGACTATTGTGTGGAACCTCTGGTGTAGCACACAAGGTGTTATATTGTTGAACCGCCGTCAGATTAGCCGCGAGCCGTTAGCCAGGTGTGCGTTAGGCGTGAAGGCGTACATGCAAGAAACTCGTTAAATATTTATATAGACAATCCTCACTATTCAGAATCCCAGTACGATAGTGACGGACGAAGATTGAAAAGTAGCAGTAGCCCTGAAACTTACACTTGGACTTTCAGATTAATTAGGCTTTAAAATAAGCTTAAAAGACCATAAAAATTATTGGGGTAAAAATTTCTTTTCCAAAAACATTAGAAAAAGACATAGGCATAAAAAGACAAAACAGTCCCCCCAAGGTAGTCCTAAAAAGACAAAGCGGTCCCAAAATCGTATGGCTGACATTAGCCTGTTGTTTAAACTCGTTAAATAAGCCCGTCGGAGAGACTTCCCGTGTGTGTGTGTGTGTGTGTCTATATATATATATATATATATATATATAACATTATGAAATGGGACATGTAAGTAAGGGGATAGCGAAAGCAACTAACCTGGCGAGAAAGATCAAATTGGGCCAAAATGACATCAGCAGCCTTCAACGTCTTATCAATGTTCTCGTGTGCCCTACGAATCGAATGTGTTCGTATCTACCAAATCAAAACCAAAAACCAACGTACAAATGAAATGCATTTATAAAAAACATATTTTACATTGTGTATATATGTGTGCTGCACAATATATATGTATGTATGTATATGTACCTGAGTGGGACGCATGGCGGTTTCGAGAGCGGAGAGACGGTGATCGAATGAGCCAAGAATGGTGACCATATTGTCGGTGATGGTTTGGCTTTTTTGCAATGATTCTCTCATGAATGTAGCCTTTTCAGTTAGGGTTTCCATCGAGATATTATGAATCCCCATACCTCCTTTTTCTCATGTGCGGTGCGGGTTTTTGTATTAGCGAATGCGTGTGAAGAACGTTTTACGTAAGAGCTTATATACACTTTGGTAGTCTTTATCAATTGTTGGCTTATTATTTGTGATTTGTGCTCCATTTCTTATGTGTATTGTAAATTTTACACCATTTAATTTTGGAGAGCTAGATAAATAAGTCATTTTTTTTAATAAGATCAATTCGAGAGAAAAATATTTATTTATTGGAACTGTTGGACTAAAAAATTTGTAGGATCTATTTAACTCATGATTATTACGGAGGGTGAATTGGTAAAAAATATTTTTTATGGAATTTTTCAAGTGTGAATTATCCATGTTATCTTTAATAATGTGAATATTTATTACAAGGGAGCCCATGTATTTAGTCTCATTTCTATATATTCATTTGAAGTGAATTTTCAATTTTTTTCTTTTTCTTTTGGATGTTGGTTGTGTTGTAACAAAATGTGACAAGTGTCACTTCATGAGGAAATGAATAACCATGGGTACCGTTGTGCGTCAAATCATTCATGCCACGTGGACCTATGATATATGGACACTTGTCCTCATAAATATACATCTCAGCATCTCATTTACACTTGGGCGGCCCCACAATTACTTGGTCGGCGTATCGGCCGACCGACTTAAGAAGATGAATCATTAGGAAGAACAAAGGCCATTCACATGAGAATTATCAAGAGACATTCCACACGTGTCTTAGCAGATCAATAGTCTCATTCATTATGTACGGGGGTAAATGCCTGGAATACATATTGGCACTAGGTTTTAGCCCCGCGCCATGCGCGACCGCTTTCTAATATTTTTATAAAAAACTTGTTTTTATTAGAAAAATAATTTTTGAATAAAGTTTTTTTTTAAATTACAATTTTATACATAATTTTACTTATAAAAAACTTATTTTAAAAAAATAATGTATTTTCGTGCTCATTTTATGGGATGATATATAGAACACACAATTTGTCGTGTTAAGAGAAAAGATACAGTAACGAATTAAAGTTGAAAACAAACACACAATTTGTCATATTAGTCAAATTTCACGTACGGAAATCATTTAACGTCTATGATGAAAATGTGTAACAATATATTGTAAAAGAGCATGGTACTCATCAACTTTGTATGGATAACCATTTTATGTATACATGATACCACGAGTCAGGAGAGCATGGTACTCAACATCTTTGTATGGATAACCATTTTATGATATGAACAATGTACAGAATAATGTCAAAAAATTTCAAAAGTCGCAAAAATAATATTTTAGAGTAGATAATTTTGCATTTTATAATTTTTTTGACAAAACTTGATTTTATAAAGATAATCATAAAATATTTTATTATGTATGAAAATTGTATTTTTATAAAGTAGTTTTCTAAAAACTCTAGTTTTTGACTTCATTTATTTACTTAAATTTCTTTTTAAAAGGTCGTTTTATAAATATAAATATAAAAGGTTGTTTTATAAAGTAATGTTGACGTTCAGAATCTAATATTAATACATTTTATTTTTTTTATAAAAAAAACATTTTTTTGAGTTATATATAAAAATTTGTTAATTATTAATGTATAACTCAAAAAATATTTTTTATATAATAAAATGTATAGTTTTCTAAACGGTCTATAAAATTTGCAATTTAACGTTGCTTTATAAAGACAGTCATTTTCTTAAAAAGATTATATATATATATAATAACAACCATTTAAAACAAAATTTATGTAAAGAAAAAAGTTTAAAACTCCAATTTTTTGGAAAATGCTTTACAAAAATACAACTTTAATATATAATAAAATAATTTATACTTATCTTTACAAAAATTAACTTTTATGAAAAACGTTTTTATAGAAAAAAGAGCTAAAACCATAGTTTTTATAAAAAAAAAATTATTTATATTTTCACCAAAAGAGTGTTGTTTTGAAAAATAATTTATATTTATAAAATAATTTTGTAAAAAGATTATATACATATGTATTATTTCTTTAAGAAAGGTAAAAAGATTTTTTTATAAAGATTATATATATATATATATATATATATTAAAATTATGGACTTTATATGTATAAATATTAGATAAAAATTATGAAATTTATTTAGAGTAATAATTGATACGCCACGTGTCAATCCTCTAATAGGAGACACTAAAATTATATTTAGATGAAGGCCAGGCAATGCGTGGCCGAATATATATATATATATATTGTCACCATTCTTATCATTCATAAAAAAATAGTTCATCTCACTAAAATCAATGTTAACGTAATTTGAGAGAAAGATATGACAAATAATAAGAGACTCATCAGGGGTGTTTTGCGGTCACACACATACATTTTTGTCCATTATCAATTTGTATGTCGTACGTCGTTACACCGTTGAAGAATCTCAAGATCGCATCTACATCAACGGATCCGAATATCAAAGTGTCTTCAACATCATAGCCTCTGCGAAAATTAACTTGGTAAAATTTTGTTTTTACGTTCCTTAAAGTTCATATTTAGTATTGGGAAATTTTTATAAAATGTTTTTTTATAAAAATAAGAAGTAAGTTTTTTCAAACAAAATGAGGCTTTTAAAAGTTTTTTATTTTTCTGGGAAACCGGACCGGTCCGCCTCCCTACCGGACCGATCCGCCACCAGACCAGTCCGCCCCTCAACCGGACCGATCCGCTTGCTGCAGATCCAGTATACCCCGGACCGATTGCGAACCGAAGAAGCCAAAATTTAAAAGAACCGATTCGAGGTCGGACCGATCCGCCCCCAAGCCGGACCGGTCCGCCTGGGATAAATTCGGCCAGATCTGTTCGAGATTTTTTAGGCTCAAAGGTTTCTTATTTAAGCCAACTTCGGGGAGTTATTTTTTAAGACTTTTAAAGACGATTTTTAGAGTCCTAAATACTCTAAGTCTTCACCTTTTTGATGTGCCAAACATCTTTTTGATTCACACACAAAAATCCCAATTACTTTTGTGAATCTTTTGGAACCCTAGAACATAATTTTGTTATTGTTCAACCTTTGTGGGGAGATCTTTGCAACCGAGGGCTGCGTGTCATTGCCGAGTGAGTCTCTACAAAGTGTTATGACTGCGTGTCATTGAGGAGAGCTGCGGTTCTACCTTTGTTGATTGGGCTGCGAGTCCTTGGAGGGTGCTGCATGTATTCTCTTGCTGAGTTCAAGACTGCGTGTCTTTGTGGGTTGGTTGCGCGTTGATCCATTGCATATTTCTCTATGTAATTGTAAGTTGCGGCTTGTATATTCATAGTGAAATAAAGGTTTTACCCGAAAGAGGTTTTTTCCTGATATCTGTGTCTCAGCATATTTTGTGTCGCATGCTTTATTTATTTATGGGTTGACACACGCACCTTAGATGCATGTTTAGGGGCTGAAATTAAATAAGTGTGCTATATTAGAAATTTGCGAAGTTAATCAATTATCACACGTTCTCAAATTGGTATCAGAGGAGGTTGCGCAAATTTATCGCGTATTCCTATTTTCCGCAAAAATTGTGTGATATTGATTTTTTTAAAAATCAATTTTGTGAAAATTCGCATTTTTTCTTATGGAGCACTTATATAATCAGATGCCTATTTTTGACGGGTCTAATTATGCCTATTGGAAAGCTCGTATGAAATCAATTTTAAAATCTATTGATGAGCGTGTTTGGTTGCTTTGCGAAAATGGTTGGACTCCTCCCACGGTCACTGTTAATAACATCACCTCTTTAAAACCCGTGTCAGCCTGGACTGAAGATGATTATAAATTGTCCAATTTTAATTCCCGTGGTCTGAGTGATATTTCTGGAGCTGTCTCTCCTGATGAGTTTCGCCGAATTATGACGTGCACCACGTCTAAAGAGGATTGGGATGTTTTGAAATTGACACATGAGGGTACGAACGCGGTTAAAGAATCAAAATTACAAAATTTGGCCACCCAATTTGAGACTATCACCATGTCTGACTCCGAATGCTTCGATGATTTTTATGCACGTTTGTCGGACATTGTTAACACATGTTTTAATTTGGGTGAGGCGATTGATAACACGCGTGTCGTTAAAAAGATTTTGAGATATCTCCCAAAATGCTTTATTCCTAAAGTCACTGTTTTGAACTCTTTGGGAAATTTGAAATCACTTAAGTTGGAAGAACTTGTAGGAGATCTTCAAACCTATGAGATTGATATGTTTCCCAAAACCATTAAGGCTAAGGATAATGGCATTGCTTTAAAGACTCATTTTAAGAAAAAGAAAGAAAAAGTTTGTGAGTCCGATTCTGAGGGAGATTTTGATTTTAATGATATGGCCTTGTTTGCGAAAAATTTTAAAAAATTTCTCAACATGAACAAAAATAATTCTTCCAATAAAAGGAATTTTTTTGAGAAAAATAAAAAGAAAGGAAAGGCCAAAGAAAGTGGTGATAGGGAAAAAGAGAATAAATCCGATGAGGAGTGTGAGGAAGATTTTGAGAACATCACTTGTTTTGAATGTGGGGGTAAGGGACATAAGTCGTTTGAGTGTCTTACGTGGCTTAGAAAGAAAGGAAAGAAAGTAGCTATGCCTGCCACACTTAGTGATAGTAGTGAAGGTGAGGGTGATGAGACTAGTGGTGAGAAGTTTGTAGCTTTTTCTAGTCGTGTGAGCACACCCACCTTGTCCCACAATATTGCACACGAAAGTGATAGTGATGGTTTGAGCGCTTCAAGTGAAGGAGAAAGTGAGAGTGAAAGTGGAGATGAAAGTGAGCTCCAAAAAGCTTTTAGAGATTTGTACACCGAGACCTTGAAAACAAAGAAGTATAATAGAGATTTAGGTCGTCGGGTTTTAGATTTGGAGAAAGAGAAGGAGGTTTTGAGAAAGGAGAAGTGTGATTTGACCGACACGTTGTCCAGTCTGACGACACGTGTATCCCAACTCGAGAGTGATCTCAAACGTGCCAGGGTGGTCAAAGTCAGGTTTGAGAACGCACCTAAGAAGGTTGAAAAGGTGGTTCTTAAGGGTAAAGGTGAGAAGTTAGGAATAAGTCATGACGGTGCTTCTGCTTCCCAATTAGCACCCGAGCCGGTTCCCACTTTAGTGACAGTTTCACATGTGTCTCACCCTAACCCACCTAGGCGTCCCATTCATATTAGGAAAGTGCGTACTAGAGTTTTTGAGAGAGGTGTTCCTAGGCCTATTTATGTTTGCTCACATTGCAAGAGGAGAGGACACCTTAGGGAATTTTGCTTTAAGTTGGGGTATGTGTCACGTTTTGCTTCTAGACGTATTTCTGGCACACATGCACCCACACATGATACTTTACATGCTCCCGGAGACTACATAAGAGAGTTTGCACATTTAGGAGAGCAAGTTAAGTTTTTAGTCAAAACTTCACAAGAATTGATGGAGGTTTTTCATAAGTTGTCACCACCTTTGGAAAACCCCTCCGCACCTAATGATTGAGGTTTGACTTGTTTACTAGCATAGGGTGATTTTCATGATGTCATTGTTTGCCTATTGCTAGTATGTATCATTTTTGTATATATTTTTGTTTTGAAAAATTTTTGAAACATACAAAAAGATTTTATTTTGACAAAAAAATTTTGAAAAATCCAAAAAGATTTTTTTTGTATTTTGTTTGCACCGTTTATGGATGAACACTTTGGATGACCGAGTCACAACATCATTCCATTATTTTCATGTGACTATTTGATAAGTGTTTTGAGACAATAGGTCAATTCATCCATGTGCTTTATAATGTTTGGAGTCATTAAGATGTAATTAAGTGTTACTTCCTACATGTTTGACTCATGTTTCCTTTATTGCACACATGCACGAATTTGTTTGATTATTGTGCTTGTCTTATCACATGTTGGTTGGGTGTTTTCACTTCAATCCTGTCCTTAAAACGAACCAAGCGCGATAAATTTTGATAAGGAAATTGTGCATATAAAAACCGTTTTGTGAGTTTGTGTGCTTTGTTTTAAAACGGGAAAGGGATGCGAAAGGTTCATTTTGCCTTTGCGAATACTAAGCCACCGTTAAATTGGACCTAAAAAATTGAGGAATTTTATTATCCGAGGTCCAAAGAGGTTAAAAGAGCCCGAAAAAATTGAAAGGCAATAAAAAGAAATTCATGCCAAATTATGGGCCATTTAGGTTTTTGCACCAATTCTCCAAAGTTTGAGAATTTAGATTACCTCTAAAAGAAAATATATATGAGGGAGTTTGGTTGGAGAATTTAAAACGGGTTTGCACGTCCTTGATATGCTTGAAACATGCGCTATATAGTTTTGGACGTTATTGGTGTGGAAATCATTTTGACTTTGATTTGTTGATTTGCATAAGACAATGTCATTTAAATTCAACAAATGTTTTTTTTACACCTAAGGATCCTTTTGATGTTCATTCGTTAGGGGTACACATATGCATCGTGCACATATGATTGATTGAGTTGATTTACCTATCGAATGTGTTCACACCCATTCATTCCATCTCCATGACTTGGTTGTTTGAGTCTAAATCCATGGTGTGATTTTTGTATCATAGTTGTTCAAATTGGTATCCTATCTTTGTATGAAAAATTTGAAAAATAAAAAAATAGTTTGTGTTTTTTTTGTATACCGTGGCACCCCGATTGTGCTTATTTGATTCATTCTTCTCATTTGTCTATTTGGGGACATCATAAAAAGGGGGAGAAAGAATTATCATTTTATGGTGGGAGTTTTGAGATTTGACTTATGCTTATCATATATTGGTATCTATGTTTATCTCATTTCAAACTCGATACGTCACGTGGTATTTGCTTTGTCTCATGTGTGTAGGTATAAAGATTGAAGATCAATATGTTGCACACCCTGATGAGAAAAGCTTTGAGATTTGATGATTGTTGAAGAGTGAAGAACAAACGATGAAGAGTTATACCTTTGTATCTTTCCATCTTTAGGGTTCATGGGAGGGTAGATTTGTATAGGTCATAAGTTGATAATTCGGATATTTTTTATGTATGTACCGTCATAGACATAGGGGGAGATTTGTAAGGACATTTTTGTCCATTATCAATTTGTATGTCGTACGCCGTTACACCGTTGAAGAATCTCAAGATCGCATCTACATCAACGGATCCGAATATCAAAGTGTCTTCAACATCATAGCCTCTGCGAAAATGAACTTGGTAAAATTTTATTTTTACGTTCCTTAAAGTTCATATTTAGTATTGGGAAATTTTTATAAATTTTTTTTTATAAAAATAAGAAGTAAGTTTTTTCAAGCAAAATGAGGCTTTTAAAAGTTTTTTATTTTTCTGGGAAACCGGACCGGTCCGCCTCCCTACCGGACCGATCCGCCACCACACCAGTCCGCCCCTCAACCGGACCGATCCGCTTGCTGCAGATCCAGTATACCCCGGACCGATTGCGAACCGAAGAAGCCAAAATTTAAAAGAACCGATCCGAGGTCGGATCGATCCGCCCCCAAGCCGGACCGGTCCACCTGGGATAAATTCGGCCAGATCTGTTCGAGATTTTTTAGGCTCAAAGGTTTCTTATTTAAGCCAACTTCGGGGAGTTATTTTTTAAGACTTTTAAAGACGATTTTTAGAGTCCTAAATACTCTAAGTCTTCACCTTTTTGATGTGCCAAACATCTTTTGGATTCACACACAAAAATCCCAATTACTTTTGTGAATCTTTTGGAACCCTAGAACACAATTTTGTTATTGTTCAACCTTTGTGGGGAGATCTTTGCAACCGAGGGTTGCGTGTCATTGCCGAGGGAGTCTCTACAAAGTGTTATGACTGCGTGTGATTGAGGAGAGCTGCGGTTCTACCTTTGTTGATTGGGCTGCGAGTCCTTGGAGGGTGCTGCGTGTATTCTCTTGCTGAGTTCAAGACTGCGTGTCTTTGTGGGTTGGCTGCGCGTTGATCCATTGCAGACTTCTCTATATAATTGTAAGTTGCGACTTGTATATTCATAGTGAAATAAAGGTTTTACCCGAAAGGGGTTTTTTCCTGATATCTGTGTCTCAGAATATTTTGTGTCGCATGCTTTATTTATTTATGGGTTGACACACGCACCTTAGATGCATGTTTAGGGGCTGAAATTAAATAAGTGTGCTCTATTAGAAATTTGCGAAGTTAATCAATTATCACACGTTCTCAAAAACGCCTCCTCCTCCTATCATAAATGAGAGAAGTGGTGTAACAACCCAAATTTTTTAAAGGAATATTTTAAATAAAAAGTGAAATATTCGAGAAAAATAAATTTTTGAATTTTATAAATTTTATTGATTAAATATGTTGGTTATGATTTTAGAGAAATAAAACTTCAAGCGGAATTTAATTCGGAGTTAACGAATTTTTAATTAAAGTTTAAAATTTTAACCCCTTATTTAAACAAGCTGGCAGAATCAAAATATCTGCTTGATCGATCGATCGATGCCTGGGGGTCGGTCGATCGATCATGGTTAAATCTGCCAGAAGGAGTTCGTCATTTTGACGAAATAAAGAATTTTATTTATATTTTTAACCCTCAAACTTTACTATAAAAAGGAAGCTCGGGTTATGATTTCTAACACAAAACTTTTGCAAATCCTTAGCAGCCAACAAACCTTTCTCTCTCCATCTTCCACCTCCAAAACCCAAAACACCATTAAAACAGTTTTTCAAATTTCTTTTTGGGGGTCAAAACAGAATTATTTCAAAGTGGCGCAAGAGAGTTTTTCGATCAATTTTTCGAGGAGAACCCGAATCTCTCGTCAATTTCAACATCCGAAAATTAGACATGTTTACCCTATTATTTTCCTTTAGTGATATATGTCTTGATTATAACCTCCATTAAAATGCATGTGTTCTAAAATAAATTAAGAACTTAATATATTGAAGAAAATAATTATGGGGTTGTTCTGTAAAAATGATTAATTATACCAAATAAATATAATTTTGTTGTTATTTGAATTGTATTTACTTAGTTGGTGATATTGTGAACATATACATGTAGAGGACCCCCTTAGTAATTTACTTGGGATGTTTATGTAAATTCCTAAAATAATTAAATTACTTGTGCTAGAAAATAAATAATAATTATGGAACTTACGACTAATAATGATTCGGAAAAAGCATAATAATTACGTGTTCTTAATTTTCCCATATTTTGATTAAAAATCATTTATTGGTAATTTAGTATTGTTGAGAATATTATCATAAATTGTTGATAATGTAAATTACGAAATATTATAATATTGAATATTTTGGGAACGTTTGTATTTTAGATAATTGGTTTTCACCCCTTGTTACAGTACACTTGTTAGGTATGGGACTCATAAAGTGGGCCTTAGTTGCGATTTAAGCTAATTAAGTATGGGACTAGTTAAAATAAATCTATGAGGGTTATATAAATTGGGGTGGGGGCAAATTATCTATTTTTACTGCTGATGTGATAACCTAGAATTGATATCTAGTTGAAGTAAAATTGTTATAATCATCATTTATTAATGATGGAAAGAAATTGTGTTTTGGGAACTTTTTATTAGGACTAAGGAATATTTTGAGGATTTTCACATCGCTATTAAGGGTGGAAAAAATTCATTGTGAATAACTAGTATGAGAAATTTTGAGAAATTAATACCGCAAGACTAAAACTGGTATTAAAATTGATGGCGACATCATGTGTCCAGGGCCGACAGTTTAATCGGGTCAGATGGCGTTTATGTCGTGTCGTGTGTGAAACCTTGTCATATGTCGAGGATCGCAGGATAAAAACGGGTTAGATGGCGAGTATGACAAGAGGATGTGTGTGTGTGTGTGTGGAACCTTGTCGTATGTCGAGGACTACAGAATAAAGACGGGTCATATGGAGAGTATGAGAAGGGGAAGTGTGGCAATATTAATCTATTTTGGTGTAAATCATCCACGGCGGAAGGACCTCCATACCTAATAATAAAGTGAGAAAAAATCATCCTGGTTAATTAAAAAATATTAACATCGTGGGGCTTGGGCTAAATTTAAAATAATATTGGTGTGGCACATTTAAACCTTGGGGTACTTAGGAAATTTTATTGTTAAGGATTATAGACTTTCTCTTAATTAAAATATTCTATTGTTATGGTCGATATGTATACCACTATTGTCTGGGTTCAAGGACCCTAATTGAAAGGAGTAGCCGATATTTATGCTCAGGGTTTTGGCTCTGACACATGCATTGACTAATATTTTCAAGAATTAAATTGGAGTAGCTGCATAGATATTTTTGGAGATCCTTTGGAAGTGCAGTTGGAATTTTTTTATCGTTTTAGTCATTTATTTCTTCTCCTATTCAGTCGTATTTATTGTGAGACTATATTTGGGTTTTATTGGGTCTTTCGATTCCAAAGTTGTCTTAAGAAATTTCAGTTGGACTTGATTTATTTTAATATTCGGAGATTGCATGTAACGGACTTTATATCGCACTTTGATTATAAATCAGTTGGATGTCCTTAATATTTGGGATTGATTTAAAACATTTATCTTGTGGATTAAAAATTTATATGTCTCACATCTATCATATGCTAAGAATGATATTTAATTTATTAACGCCCGACTTAATTTTGGTGGCGGCCAACGCCAGAATTTAGTGGGGTGTTACAGATGGTATCAAATCATGGTCTTAGGTCTCGTAGGTTATGAGTCTGTTTAGCTTCCGCGTTACCAATCTTTGATTCCCTTTGTTGATTCATACCTCCTAAAATAGTGGTCCTAGCATACATGTTAGCGAAGTGTTGAAATAGGAATGTCAATGAGAATGATGCATTAGCATTTAGATAACTTGGAGTTTTGTGTTGATTGTGGTAATTGATGTTAGAATTTATAATCCCTATGTGAATATCTTTTGAGGTGATTTGGAAGATGAGAGTTATTTTGGGTATTGTTAGAGCAAATTGTTTGTTATTGTAAGTATCGATTTTTTTTGTGATATGAAGAAATTTGAGGACCTTGAGGTTTAAATGAATTTTGAAGATTTAATCGGGTGATGATTAGGGAGAGCGCGTGGTACGCCGGTATTTTCATAGTTATGTATATATATAGGTTATATACACTATATTTTCAATCGTGGAATTTTGTGTGACTAGGATTGGGTGTATGGTCCCCTGATTTTTGGCACCTTACGGGTAGGTATATATGAGCCTTATTTTTTTTTTATACGGTTGGGTTTTCGTCAAATTTCGAGGAAGAAATTTCTTGTTAGTGGGGAAGTATGTAACAACCCGAATTTTTTGAAGGAATATTTTAAATAAAAAGTGGAATATTCGAGAAAAATAAATTTTTGAATTTTATAAATTTTATTAGTTAAATATGTTGGTTATGATTTTAGAGAAATAAAACTTCAAGCGGAATTTAATTCGGAGTTAAAACGAATTTTTAATTAAAGTTTAAAGTTTTAACCCCTTATTTAAACAAGCTGGTAGAATTAAAATATTTGCTTGATCAATCGATCGATGCCCCGGGGGTCGATCGATCGATCATGGTGAAATCTGCCAGAAGCAGTTCGTCATTTTGACGAAATAAAGAATTTTATTTATATTTTTTACCCTCAAACTTTACTATAAAAAGGAAGCTCGGGTTATGATTTCTAATACACAACTTTTGCAAACCCTTAACAACCAACAAACCTTTCTCTCTTCATCTTCCACCTCTAAAACCCAAAACACCATTAAAACCGTTTTTCAAGCTTATTTTTTGGGGTCAAAATAGAATTATTTCAAAGTGGTGCAAGAGATTTTTTCGATCAATTTTCCGAGGAGAACACGAATCTCTCGTCAGTTTCAATATCCGAAAATCAGGCATGTTTACACTATTCTTTTCCTTTAGTGATATATGTCTTGATTATAGCGTCCATTAAAACTCATGTGTTCTAAAATAAATTAAGAACTTAATATATTGAAGAAAATAATTATGGGGCTGTTTAGTAAAAATGATTAATTATACCAAATAAATATAATTTTGTTGTTATTTGAATTGTATTTACTTAGTTGGTGCTACTGTGGACATATACATGTAGATGACTCCCTTAGTAGTTTAATTGGGATGTTTATGTAAATTCCTAAAATAATTAAATTACTTGTGCTAGAAAATAAATAATAGTTATGGAACTTACGATTAATAATGATTCGAAAAAAGCATAATAATTACGTGTTCTTAATTTCACCATATTTTGATTAAAAATCATTTATTGGGAATTTAGTATTGTTGAGAATATTATCATAAATTGTTGATAATGTAAATTTCAAAATATTATAATATTGAATATTTCGGGAACGTTGGTATTTTAGATAAATGGTTTTCACTCCTTGTTATAGTACACTTGTTAGGTATGGGACTAATAAAGTGGGCCTTAGTTGTGATTTATGCTAATTAGGTATGAGACTAGTTAATATAAATCTATGCGGGTTATATAAATTGGGGTGGGGGCAAATTCTCTATTTTTACCATTGATGTGATAACCTAGAATTGATGTCTAGTTGAAGTAAAATTGTTATAATAATCATTTATTAATGATGGGATGAAATTGTGTTTTGGGAACTTTTTATCGGGACTAAGGAATATTTTGGGGATATTCATATCGCTATTAAGGGTGGGAAAAATTCATTGTGAATAACTAGTATGAGAAATTTTGAGAAATTAATATCGCAAGACTAAAAATGGTATTAAAATTGATGGCGACATCATGTGTCCAGGGCCGACAGTTTAACCGGGCCAGAGGGCGTTTATGTCGTGTCGTGTGTAAAACCTTGTCATATGTCGAGGATCGCAGGATAAAAACGGGTCAGACGGCGAGTATGACAAGGGGATGTGTGTGTGTGTGTGGAACCTTGTCGTATGTCGAGGACCGCAGAATAAAAATGGGTCAGACGGCGAATATGACTAGAGGAAGTGTGGCAATATTAATCTATTTTGGTGTAAATCAACCACGGCGGGAGGACCACCATACCTAATAATAAAGTGAGAACAAATCATCCTGGTTAGTTCAAAAATATTAACATCGTGGGGCTTGGGTTAAATTTAAAATAATATAGGTGTGGCACATTTAAACCTTTGGGTACTTAGGAAATTTTATTGTTAAGGATTATAGACTTTCTCTTAATTAAAATATTCTATTGTTATGTTCGATATGTATAACACTATTGTCTGGGTTCAAGGACCCTAATTGAAAGGAGTAGCCGATATTTATGCTCAGGGCTTTGGCTCTGACACATGCATTGACTAATATTTTCAAGAATTAAATTGGAGTAGCTGCATAGATATTTTTGGAGATCCTTTGGAAGTGCAGTTGGAATTTTTTTTTATCGTTTTAGTCATTTATTTCTTCTCCTATTCAGTCGTATTTATTGTGAGACTATATTTGGGTTTTATTGGGTCTTTCGATTCCAAAGTTGTATTAAGAAATTTCAGTTGGACTTGATTTATTTTAATATTCGGAGATTGCATGTAACGGACTTTATATCGCACTTTGATTATAAATCAGTTGGATGTCCTTAATATTTGGGATTGATTTAAAACATTTATCTTGTGGATTAAAAATTTATATGTATCACATCTGTCACATGCTAAGAATGATATTTAATTTATTAACGTCCGACTTAATTTTGGTGGCGACCGACACCAGAATTTTGCGGGGTGATACAAGTGACTACTATAGGTCCTCCCGTGACAGATCCTATTGCCAAGGAGCAACATCGTCAATCTGTTCAACTGATTATTATGATGGTGGTAAGTCTTTCACCTCTAAGTGGGTGAGCGTGTTAGTGCGATTGAGCAAAGCTTCTTCTTTTGATCGTTTGGATGCCCGATCAACCCGAAGACATCATAGATAATAGGTTTGGTCCCGCGACCATAGGGAAGGTCCAGTTAGGTCGAAAGATAGAATTAGAGGATCCGCGCATGCCGAGCAGACTTCTCAGGAAGAGAGACCCGCACAGATACACATCAGGCCACCAAAGCCACTTCAGCCAAATCCAAACTAGAAGAACACTCTTATAAGATATCAATACAGAGATTGGAAGACCGTTTGGGAGAAATCGCTAAGACGAAGAATCTTTTGAAGAGGAGTTTTGTGAAAGAATCTCCTTTCATCAATGGCATTATGGATTATCCCACACCTTCCAAACTCAATCCACCTGTGGTCACGCCCAAGTACGATGGTAAAACAGATCCCGTCCTACATATCGAACAATACTAGGCTATTATTGATATTTATTATGTTACATACGAGAGGAGATGCAGAGATTTTTCAAGTACAATTACTCGTCCAACTCAGATTTGGTATAATCCGAGGTCAGATTGCCAATTTTTATCAGCTCGTCGAACTATTCATCAACAATTTTTTCTTTGGAGCAAAGCCAATCAAAGAGTAGTCCATTTATATAAGGACATATTTTCATAGGTCCGTTATCAATTTATTATGTCATATACCGCTACACCGTCGAAGAACATTCAAGAGACATCTACATCTAAGACGGATCCGAATTACTCAAGTTCTTCATCATTCAAGACTCCGCGAAGTTTACTTTGATAAGTTTATTTTTAAATACCTTAACTATTCACTTAGAGCTTTTGGGATATTTTTATAAAATATTTTCTAAGTGTTGGAGCGGACTTTTTCGTCAAAATTTGAGAATGAGTATTTTTTTTAAATGTTGAAGCGGACATTAAAATAATATTTTTTCGCTTCAGTCGTTCGAGCGACATAGCATATCGTTCGCACGAGATAGCATGTCGCGCGATCTATTTCGAACGACATCTGTCCTTCATTCGAGCGACATGCTAATCTCGTTCGAACGAGCTCTGTTTTCGAAGCGGCGCGTTTTTCTATTAATACACATTATTTGGTAACATTTTCATTAAGAAGTCCATACGTTTTCCAGAACAGAAACACTGCCAAAGCAGTATTCTTTTGGCTTCTTCCTTTAGGGTTTTAATCCCTTTTGTTTTCAATTCACAAAACTCCCATATGCTTTAGTGAATTGTTTTGGTGTTCAAGAATACAACTTTTGCCCTTGTTTATTCTTTGTGGGGAGATCTCTACAACTGAAAGCTGCGTGCTATTGTGGAGGGAGTCCTTATAAAGTTCACATCTTGTGGAGAAGCCGTTTCTCTTCTTCATTACTGCCCTCCTGGAAAAGGAAAGTTCCAGTCGAGATATCGGAACCGACACCTGCAGGTATTTCGTATGTCACCCATTTCATTGTAATCCGTATAAGCCGTTTTCTTACAAAATTATAGTGAAATAAAAGGTTTTGCCCCTTTGGGGGATTTTTCCTGAATATTTGTGTCACATGCTTTATTTATTTATGGGTTGACACACACACTTTTAGATGCATGTTTAGGGTCGGATTATTTTGGTTTAAAAATAGACTCTAATTAAATAAGTGTGCCGAATTGAAAACTTGCGAATAAATTTAATCAATTATCACACAGTCGCACTTCTCAATTTACTCAGTGTCCGTCAGCGACCATGAGAAACTACCCGAGAATATATTACTTGTATCAATAATGAGAAAATTGAGATTGCTGACTACTAAGATAAAATGACCATCACATCTTTAATGAGCGGGCTGCTCCTTCGGAAGTTGTATTATGCATTAGCAAAGGAACCTCTGAAAAACATAACTGAATTAATTGCAAAAGCTGGTAAGATCATGAACATCGAAGAGGCTATGCCACTAAGCAAACCCCTAGGGCAAAGTTCGAGGTCCAGAAGAATTCTGATAAGAAAGAACAGAAAGATAAGAAAGTCGAGAAGCCTAAAAAATATGAGGAATATACCCCTCTTACTATAGGTGTGCATCACATTCGGGAGGAAATTAGGGGCGATAAGGACTTGAAATGTATTGGGAAGCTGATATTGCAACCTAACCAGAGAGTCACGTCTAAGTAATGTGACTTTCATAAAGTCCACGGACATACCACTGATTGCTGTATTACCTTAAAGAATGAAGTTGAATATCTCATTCATCGAAGAAAATTGACCATATTTATTGACCAAACTGAAGGTCGAGACATGAGAAGAAGGTCAGAATCCCCTTGCAAAAATAAATAAGACATGAAAAGAGGATGAGATGATGATTCCGATGAGGACCCCGATTTGCTAAAGAAATCGAGGGAACCTGAACTTGAGGTAGGCGTGATATCTTTTGGTTGTCATTTAATTACATGAGGGGATGTTGGAGGTGTAGATGAAGTCGTTGAGAGAAAGTCCTACTTAAATGAGACCAAATATTTCTCTTATATTAGGCAAGTCAACTTATTAGACAAAGTAGATGGTCGACCCATAAAGGCGAATAAAGACTAGCTGGTTGTTATCTTCTCCAAGAATAATTTATGAGGAGTACTTTACCCTCATGACATCCCTTTAGTCATTACATATCGGGTGCATCACACCAGGATGGCAAGAATTCTCGTTAATAATGGTAGCTCAATAGATGTCATGTTCTATAATTTCTTTTATAGTTTAGGGTTACGAAATAACCAACTGGAACCTTACCATATGCCTTTAATCGACTTCTCTAGAGAAAAGATGCATCCTTCAGGGACTGTCAAATTAGATTTACTGATTGGCACTTAGCCAGCAAGCAGAACAGAGAAGATTCACTTCTTTATCTTGGATAAGAATGTTCCATCAGCTTATAATATGATCCTCGGTAGAGTTGGACTAAAGAAGTTCGAAGCAGTGGAAACCATAATTCATCAGTGCATGAAGTTCCCCACTCACTACGGGGTTGGCGTGGTAAAAGGTAATCAAAAGGAGGCCAGATAATGACACTATACCTCTGCTGACCAACAAGAGGTTCAGAAGAACAACACTACTTATCAAATTGACACTTTGGATCCCCGTGAAGATACCGATTTAGTCAAAGGGCAAGTCATGTAAGCCATGAAAACCATCATATTAGACAATGAAAAAATAGAGAGAACCACCCAGGTTGTATCAAACCTATCACCGTCCCTCAAGCAGGAATTGATTACATTCCTTAGAGAGAAGAAAAATGTGTTTGCTTGGAGCCATGAGGATATGCTTGGAATTTACCCTAATTTCATATGCTATAAAATCAATATCAACAAAGGTGCTAAGTTGATCAAACAGAAGAGCAGGGTATTTAAACAGAAGAGCAGGGTATTTAGTCCCAAGAAAAATATGGTTATCTAAGAAGAAGTGGACAAATTACAGAAAGCTCATTTCTTTTAGGACGTCAAGTACCCTAATTGGTTGGCCAATGTAGTGATGGTAAAAAATGGGAATAACAAATGGTAAATGTGTGTGGATTTTACCGACCTCAACAAAGTATGTCCAAAAGATCACTTTCCTTTACTAAAAATTGATCAATTGGTAGATGCAACAACAGGTCACGAGTTGTTGAGATTTATGGTTGCCTACTTTGGTTACATCCAGATCAAAATAAAGATGGAAGACAAGGAAAACACATTTTTCGTCACCAGTCGTAGTACTTACTACTACGATGTTATGCCTTTTGGGATTAAAAATGCTAGAGTACCATACCAAAGGCTACTGAATAAGGTTTTTGAAGAAGAAATCAGGTAGAACATGGAAGTGCATGTGGATGAAATGCTTAACAAGAGAAAGATATCTACCAACCATATCAAAGAACCGAGTCTGACGTTTAATCAGCAGAAAAAATATTAAATGAAGCTCAACCTGACCAAGTGTGTGTTCGGCATATAAGAAGGAATGTTCATAGGCTTCATTGTGGATCAGAGAGTAATTAAAGCCAATTTAGATAAAATAAAGGCAGTCATTGAGATGCAATCTCCAACATATGCAAGAAAGATGTGCATAAATTGATGGAAAGAGTGTTCGCCCTTAACTGATTTGTGTCCCGAGCTATTGACAAATACCTACCATTCTTCAAAGTGGTAAAAAAAACCTTGGAGTGGAGTGAAAAATGCAAAAATGCCTTTTAGGATTTGAAGAAGTACTTAGGATCTCCACCACTGCTCTCTCGACCTATTATGGGAGACAAATTATATCTATATTTGGCTGTTTTAGAATCGGCTGATAGCTCTACATTAACCAGGTTGTAAAATGGAGTTCAAAAGCCAGTATATTACACTAGCAAAGCATTCAAATGAGCCGAAATCAGATATCCCCATTTGGAAAAGTTTGTTATTACTCTTATTGAGGCTTCAAGGAGGATGAATCCCTATTTTTAAGCACACACAATTGTGGTTTACACATATTTACCTCTGCGCCAGGCACTTCACAAACCTGAGAAATCAAGAAAATTGATGTCTTGGGAGTAAAATTGGGAGAATAAGAAATCCTTTATGATATAGGGTGTAATACCCCGTATTTTTATAACTTTTAATTATGGGATTAATTAAATTAAATTGGGATAAATTAATTTAATATTAATCCGGATGTTAAAATAAACATTTACTAGCATGACGAGAGTTAGTAATTACTTGGTGAAAATTTTGTTGAATATTACTTAGTGAGTACAGTAATATACGAGATTGAATTTATAAACATTATCGCGAGTGAATAATACGATAATTATAGAAATTAAGTCGGGACGCGCATGTGTCGGGACTAAATTAATGGAATAAAAAGTAAATTAATTCTAATTCGTCCGTATGGTCATTTCGAGTGCGTAAATGTGTCTGGAAGGGTTGAGATAGTCAGAAAAGTGTACCCAGGGGTTTAGTTTGGGTCTCGAAACATTTTTAGGCCTAACCGGTAACCCGGGAGAGCATTTTGGTAATTACCCATTTTAGGCCGTAATTATGGGCGAAATTTGGAGTGTTATATCTAATGAGAGTTAGAGTCCTCGAGGGCTAGAAACCTTGGAGTTGCAGAGAGGCTAAGGAAGAGAGAAGAGAGAAGGCTTCCAAGGGAGAGAACCACCTACCCAATACCATCTTCACCAATTCCACCACCAACGCGTAGATTGAGAGATAGGAAACGTTCCTATACCACTCAATTATGTCGGTCCAGACCTTTAATTTCCAGGCAAGTATCTAACTTGTTGTTCTTTAGTTGATAACACATCCATGCTAGTGTAAGAGATAATTATTTTAAGTCTCATGAAGATATATTGTTGTTTACGAGATTATTATTCCAATTTGGAGTAGAAATCATGTTAGGATGAATATCTGGTTATATGTTGAATAGTAACCAAAAAATTTGATGCCCAGTAGAGATAGAAATCTGGAAATTAAATGAATTCTTGAGAAAATTGGATAAACTAGGGTTAAATGATAATTTCTTGAATTAACCCATTTGATGACGATTCTTGAGGAATTAATGAATGTTTTACGTTACAACTCATCCATATTGGTTTATGTAACGTTCATAATGTTTGGTTAGGAGTTTGGGACATGTTAATGGAGCTTTGATAATTTAATTTGGAAGAAACCCGTAGGCTTAAATGCAAAAATTTGGGCAATAACTGCTTGATTGATTAATCGACTGAAGAATGTCGATCAATCAACTAGATCGATCGATCGACCCCTCCTGGAAACTGAAACTCCTTTCCCTTTTAATGTTAATTAAATCCCAATATGTAAGGACCCTTGGACATAATTTAAATATCATAATGGGACTTGAGAAGGACCAGTAGGGCGTAAGTAGGATTCGGATAATACGGCTTTATATGAGATTTAACCGTGGGATTTCGGGTATATAAATTGAGTGGAAAATCGTGTGTACGTTAATTTAGATCTTGTGATAATTAAGAAGGACTTAGACCAGTAGGGTAGTGAGTGTACACCTAATAATTTTATTTTTATTGAGAGGATACACTTTGAGAGTTGAGAAGTACTTAAGGATTTGCGGTAATTGAGAAAATAAAAGAATGATTTAACTACACGTAGAAGTCGGGCATTATATGCCACCCATGGTTCGAATATATAATAGGTCGTGGGCGTACCTAGCAGAAAAATGTGAATACATATGGGTGTATGTATTTATATGTATTATATTGTATATTTGTGTGTAATCATACCCGAACTACTTGCTATCACGGTAGTTTCCACGCTAGGACAGTCTTATCTCAATTGGACCTTTATGGGGGATATTGACTTGCACCCAAGAACATAGGATCCCTGGATACAGGCTATCTGATAATGATAGTCAAACAGTCCTAAGAGACGTGAGGGTATGTATTGACCTCTTAGCGACTGGGAACTATGCTTCACCACCAATATGTGTGTTTTGTGTTAATACAATTCGAGAGTGATTCCAAACTAGTATTTCCCTTTATACGAGAGATACGGGGACTTGATAGCCGAGTATGCTAGCACCATAGATGTATGTAGGGTGCCCTATTTGTATATATATTATGAGTGTTAAATATATATACCTGTGATTAATCTACTGTGCTTGTAAGTAGATAAAATGGAATAATTAATATTAAATAAATTAAGTGGATGAGAATTTAAGTCTGTATTTAGATGAACATAAATGGCTTGATTGATTCATAAGAAAAGGTTATCGGATATAAATTATAGTGATGCGATTACTTGAACAAAGCTTAGTGAAGGGAAATTGGGTTAAACTAGTAAGTTGGGTTACTGTATCTAGATTAGTTTAGTGGTACCTTAGGCGTGCACACTAGTTGAGGGGTGAAAATTCCCAAGTGAGTATCGAAGTACTAACACGTATGTAATATCAACTGGTAAGAATTTTAAATACTTGCTAAAATATTTTTAAAGCTATTTTCCACTCAAGCTCCGACCCATTTACTGTCATCTATACTTTCTCTTATATGTATATGTATTACAAGTGCCCAGCCACAGGGGCGTCAGGCTTAGATCTTTGGACTGTTGACGTGTTGCAGCTAGTGTGGGAGTTGCAGGTCCTTAGAGTAGACGACTTCATCCTTGTCTTCTCAGTATCTGATTTAGTCATTACTAGTTAGGGCATGTGTCACCCATTTCCAGTTTTCATTTAGTTCAGAGAGAGACTTGTACTCTTTATTATTCTAGTATTCAGCTATTGTTGGGATTGTTTTAATTATTTCATTGTCCTGCGATTTGGGATATATTTTTTTGGATTGGTTAATCTAGCTGAGTTATTTCATTTGGATGGTTTAGTTTTAATATTATCATTTGTTTTCATGAATGGTTTCGTATTATAAATCATAACAATAGGACTTAAATTATAAATTAAATATTTTTACACTTAAGCTTAATTATAAATTTTCTTGATTAATAAAGAAAATTGTTTTGCGACACTGATGCTAAGAATGAACTAACCGAACACTTTGCTTTAATTTAATAAAGGACTGATTACCCAGTATTTAATTAGGTGGGGTGTCACATGTGGTATCAGAGCCTTAGGTTCTAGAGTCCTTTAGACTCTGTATGGCTTATTATGCTTTCCGCTTAGCGTCTTTTGATTTAGAGCCCTAATATTAGGAATGCTGTATTCATCCTTGCGCGTTGGAAATTCGTACTTCTGCGATATATTTGTATGAATGTTGAACTCAGCCAGTCCATTTCAACTTTCAGATGGCACGTCAAGAAGAATAAGCTAACAAGGCTAGGGGAATCAATGAGCAAGGTCAGCTAATACTTCAGGTACCCCTGGAGAGTGTATCAATCGCCGACATAATAGGTATTGTGGCACAGGAAGTTACCACTGCAGTCTTACAGTACCAAGATCGCCGTATGCATCTTGTAGGAGGCAAAAGAATAAGAGAAGATAGTCAATTTGACATGACTATAGTTAGCAATTGTGGGAAGACACCCATGTCACAGCAACAAGTTCATCGAGGTCGTAAAGACCGCAAAGGTAATCAAATTTACATGAAGAGCCAAAAGCATCAGGGTCAACATAGCCAAGGTCAGAATGATGTCATAATAAGGTGCTTCAAATGCGGAAGAGACGACCATAAACATTAAACTTGTCCGGACCAGGCTGGGGAGAAATCTAGACATGACCAGCAGGGACAACAAGGGTAAAGAAAGCAAAGACTTACATGACTCTATTATAAGTGTGAACAATAGGGTCACAAGTGGAGGGACTGTCCTCAGTCTGATATCATTTTTCATCAAGATGCTTAGCAGGGCCAATAGGGCCAAAGAAAAGGTGAAACCAAGTAACATGGTCAAAAATAATAGAGTCATAATGTGAGACAGTTTACTGGTAGATGCTTCAATTGTGGCAGGATGGGTCATAGAAGGCAGGATTGTCCAGAAAAGGGAAATATACCCCAGCAGTAGGGACAACTACAGTATGGGTGTGTGTATAACATCCAGTAGGCAGTAGTTCAGCAACCACCATCTGCCATTGAGGGTATGCCTCCTATATATGATACCATGGAACACATTTTATTTGACACCGGGGCATCATGCTCCTTAATAGCCACTAGTTTTGCACGGGACACAGGATTGTTAGGCACGACAGAGAGTACAATGACATGTGTAGACTCATCGCTGGGTAATGAGTAATTGATTTTCTTTATATGTCGGGGGGATAGGTAAAGATATTGGGTGCCAATTTTTTTCCTGCAGACATGTTAATCTTAGGTATGCATGAGCATGACGCCATTATTGGCATGGATTGGCTTGATTCTTATAGAGTTATGATAAAATGTTTCAGTAGGAGTATTATTTTTATTATTCCGGGTCAGGAGATATTTCTGGTGGTGATGCCTTGTCCTGAGGGAGGATTGTCCACCCATTTATATTACATCAAGGTGGAGATCTCTAAGGAGGTAGTGATTCCCATTTATTCGATTCCTATAGTTCATGAGTTTTCGATATGATCCAGAATATATAAGGGTTACCACCTAGTCGAGAGATGGATTCTGTTATAGATTTGATGTCAGGCACTCAACCGATAGCGCGAGCACCATACCGCATGGCTCCAGCTGAGATGAGGGAGTTGTGGGAGCAGATTGAGTTGGTATTGGGACAAGACTTCATTAGTAGGAGTTCCTCGCCTTGGGGCGCTCCCGTGATGTTTGTGAAGAAAAGAGATGAGTCAATGAGGTTGTGTGTGGACTACCGAGAGTTGAACAAAGTCACGATACGGAAAAAGTATCTGTTGCCTCGAATCGATGACTTATTCGACCAGTTGAGGGGAGCTACCTTCTTCTCAAAGATAGACTTGAGATAGGGATATCATCCATTACGGATTAGGGTGCAGGATGTGTCGAAGACTTCTTTCTTGATGCGATATGAACCTGTGTAGGATGTTTTGTTATGGCAAAGCCTCACCTACAAGAGGGTCAGGCTCTCATTTATATTATATATTATAAGGACTTCGAAAGGTATAGTGATCTCGAGATATTCGATCCTGATGTGTAGGAACTTTATTGATATGATTCAGAGTGTATTGGGTTTACTGTTGAGCGAAAAGATTTAGCTCGTATGATGTTTAATGCTCAGGACTTAGTATTAGGAAGAGAGCATTGTTATATCACCCCTTTAGAGACATGTGAGTTAAGATTTAAAGTTGTATGTACAAGGATAGGATTTTAAGAGCCCCAATTGTATGTGTACGAGGTTTATGGAAGGTGATTACCACCAATGTTGAGTTATAATGCCTTTTGGGGAGAAAGTTCCTTATTTAAATGTAATTGCGGAAGGATATGTGACTTTGATGTCGAGAGACGTGAGTATAGGGGTACATGTTATGGACTGAGGGACTAACGAATTTCGATAACTGATAATGCTAGGTAGTAGTGTATCAGGGGGTTCATTGTTTGGATTTTTCTTTGCGAGACATCCCACGCATGAAACTTAGCTTAAGGTTGGAAGTAGGGAGATGTTTGGTCATTCATCCATAAGTCTGGTACCTCGGTCGTTATAGAAATATGTAGTTATAACTGTAAGTTGAAGGTTAAATTACGATATAAGGCCAGTGGATCCGGTTGTGAGGTGAGGAAGCATTGAAAATTTTGTTTTATCACCATGAGTTGAAGGGTGGAACGCTGTTAAGGAGGATTTAGAATTTCAATTTCTAGGGTAATTGAGAGTACCCAAGTGTTGTATCCATGTTGTGAGTACATGGGCAATAAAGAATTGGGTGTTATGTGTGAAGCGTATGTGATGCTTGCGCTAGTATGCACGGCTCATACGGTGTGTGGGAACCCTGGTTAGCTGATGTCAGAATTGTCCGGGTTAAAGGAACGTGGGAAAAGATGTGTGAAATATATGTCTATGGGACTAATATAATGAAGTGGAAGTGGTGGAGTGGATTAAGCATCATGTGAGAGGGACGATAATCCATATATATATGTGTACGATCAGAGTAGCACACCCGAACTTGGTGAAAAGTCTGTGGGAAGAAATTTAAAAAGGGGTATCCCTTAAAAAGACTAAAATTGAGCTATTATGGAAAATTTGGAGCGGCGTTCTACCCAGTCGAATGTTGAGAATGTCTTGCGCGAAAAAAAGAAAGATGATGCCAATAAGGTATAAGGAGTCCAGAAGTGCACATCGTGGTAAAAAGTGCACGGGTAAGAACTTTTGGTATACGCAGAGGGAAGGAGAGGATTATTAAGTACCGCTTAATATAAGATATTATTAGTGGAAATTGATGTTGAGGGGGACATAGTGAGTAGACCCCACGTGCACCACTCATAGATAGAAATCGGTTGGAGTAATATGATCAGCCAAAAAATTTTGTATCAGGCCGACGATTCCGGTAATGGAAGAGTACATTCAAGTCGGTAAAATTTCCTTGATGGGCTGCCAACCTCAAGGTAAAGTCAAGAGTTCCTTCGAATGTATGGAACAAGTTGACCAAGAAGGGAGCGATTGATATCCCTTTGGGGTGTATTATAATATTAGATAGTGTGCCTCATTCTTCCTTTGAATAGAAGGATCACGCTGGTATGTGGTCCTGTCCGGTATTGTTTTGAACTAGGATGAGATTCTTGAAACCCACCTTCAATATGGGATTTCAGGAAGCAGTGGGGATAACATTTCATTTTGAGCAGGTTGTATCACTTATAGCCCGATGAGCAGGCGACAGGTGATTAACGACTGGTGAAGCCGTATGAAAGTAAGTTTGGATTCATTATGATCATTTCATTTCCACAACGGATATATATAGTAAGTGAAGTATATTACGGTAATTGGGAGAGGATATTACCTAATGGTAGGGCTGTGTGAAAGCACTCGTAACTGTTTATTCTGAACAAGGTGCTTATTGAGGTTTTGGTGTGGAAAAACCTTAACTATTCTCCCTCTGGATGTTTAGAGGCGAGACAATAATCAGAATTTTGGACGGTTTGCGAGTTAGAATTCGAGGACTAAAGTGGAATAACCACATACTATCTTAGGTGATCGTTTAACTGTTGTACGATTTACGTCGTCAGGAATCGAGATTTGAAGAACTGACAAGAGTAGTCAGATGTTCATATGGTTTCTCCCAGAATGGGAGTTTTGTGTTGAGATAAATACGGGAGTTGATACGAAGTGCGGTGCAGCCTCCCAATAATATTGAGACAATGGGGCCAATGACGTATATGCTAGTCTTATTCGAGTTTTGTTTGGTAGGAGCACAAGATGAGGTGCCGTTATTGAGGTGCGACCCTATAACTAATAAAGTGTCGAGAGTGTTAAACAAGCTTGCTATGAAGCGGGGGCTATAGTGATCGACACTTACTTTGAAGTTGGTTTTGAGTACTGGAGGAAACCTATTTTTACTAGGTATGCCTTATTTTTCTAAATTTTGGGACGAAATTTCGTTATTAGGGAGGAAGTATGTAATATACCGTATTTTTATGTCTTTTAATTATGGGATTAATTAAATTAAATTGGGATAAATTAATTTAATATTAATCCAGATGTTAAAATAAATATTTACTAGCATGAAGAGAGTTAGTAATTACTTGGTGAAAATTTTGTTGAATATTACTTAGTGAGTAAAGTAATATACGAGATTGAATTTATTAAAACTCATCGCGAGTGAATAATATGACAATTATAGAAATTAAGTCGGGACGCGCATGTGTCATGTCGGGACTAAATTAATGGAAAAAAAGTAAATTAATTCTAAGTCACCCGTATGGTCATTTCGAGTACGCCAATGTGTCCGAAACGGTCGAGATAGTCATAAAAGTGTACTCGGGGGTATAGTTTGGGTCTCGGGATATTTTTAGGCCTAACCGATAACCCGAGAGGGCATTTTGGTAATTACCCATTTTAGGCCAAACCTATGGACAAAAATTGGAGTGTTATATCTGATGAGAGTTAGAGTCCTCGAGGGTTAGAAACCTTGGAGTTGCATAGAGGCTAAGGAAGAGAGAAGAGAGAAGGTTTCTAAGGGAGAGAACCACCTACCCATCACCATCTTCATCAATTCCACCACCAACGCGTAGATCGGGAGAAGGGAAACGTTCCTATACGACTCAATTCCGTCGGACCAGACCTTTAATTTCTGTGCAAGTATCTAACTTGCTGTGCTTTAGTTGACAACACATCCATACTAGTGTAGGAGATAATTATTTTAATTATCATGAAGATGTATTATTGTTTGGGAGATTATTATTGCAATTTGGAGTAGAAATTATGTCAGCATGAATATCTTGTTATATGTAGAATAGTAAACACGAACTTTGATGCCCAGCAGAGATAGAAATCTGGAAATTAAATGAATTCTTGAGAAAATTGGATAAACTAGGGTTAGATGATAATTTCTTGAATTAACCCATTTGATGACGATTCTTGAGGAATTAATGAATGTTTTACATTGGAATTCATCCATATTGGTTTATATAACGTTCATAATGTTTGGTTAGGAGTTTGGGACATGTTAATGGAGTTTTGATGATTTAAGTTGGAAGAAACCTGTAGGCTTAAACGAAGAAATCTGGGCAATAACTGCTTTATCGATCGATCGACTCAAGAAAGTTGATCGATCAACTAGATCGATCGATTAACCACTTTTCATCGATCAACCGACCCCTCTTGGAAACTGAAACTTCTTTCCCTTTTAATGTTAATTCAATCCCAATGTGTAAGGAACCTTGGACATAATTTATGTATCATAATGGGACTTGAGAAGGACCAGTAGGGCGTAAGTAGGGTCCGGATAATACAACTTTATATAAGATTTAACGATGGGATTTCGGGGGTATAAATTGAGTGGGAAATAGTGCGTACGTTAATTTAGGTCTTGTGAGAATTAAGAAGGACTTAGACCAGTAGGGTAGTGACTATACACCAACTGATTTTATATTTATTGAGAGGATACACGTCGATAGTCGAGAAGTACTTAAGGACTTGCGGTATTTGAGAAAATAAAAGAAAGATTTAATTACACGTAGAACTCGGGCGTTATATTCCACCCATGTTTTGAATATATTATGGGTTGTGGGCGTACCTAGCTGAATAGTGTGAATATATATGGGTGCATATATTTATATGTATAATATTGTATATTTGTGTGTAATCATTGATATGCCCTAAATGCACCCCCTCGGCTCAGAGACATCAACCTCGGCCATGGAGATGGCCGATGTTAGAGGGGCCTTAGATAAACAACCAGCGGTCTCGTCCTAAGCAAGGTCGGCCATGGCCGACGTTACTAGCTACCTCGGTAGGTGAGGTCTCCATAATCCACAGGGGCGATTATCCACCTGGTCATCGAAGGCTTGTAACCTCGGCTTGGTTCAGGCCGAGGTTGCCATCCCATCATCATAACGAATCTCGGCTGGGGATCAGCCGACGTTCCTGCTACGCCACCATTACCTCGTCCCAGGCCGACATCACAGCTCAACATGCCTTACCTCAGCTTTCCCACTGAGCCAAGGCCACCACCTCTTCCTCTTCCAGGATGAGGTTGGGACCATTCATAGATGGCCGAGCCCTTATCAACATATGTATTATTGGGAACACGTGTACACAATCAGTTATAATCGAATCATTCCCCTCATGTGGGGGAATATTGGGGTCATCATTATTTACATGAGATCAGCCAGGTGTCATTCTCATATTGGTTCGATACTCATGCATATGTTCATTGCATGCTTGGGGGTACATTACACCCCCCAGGTACTATATATAGAGGTCATCCTCTACCTTGTAAATGATCCAAAATTGGCAACCCTAGTTGAAACTCTATCCAAATATACAGTAGAGAGAGAAAGCTTGAGAGATTGTATCCATGGACATTAGTGCCCTCTTGCAGTGATATTAATTACACACTTGCACAGTGGACGTAGGCCTAATTGGCTGAACCACTTATATTCCGTTCTAATCCTCTTCTCCTCACCTCAATCTCTTGTATTTAGTATACTCTTATGCTGCCATTGTTATCACTGGTTTGAGCTTACAAACACCTTGACTGGTGGTGCTATTTCCAGCACCATCATTTTGGCGCCGTCTGTGAGAACGAGAAGCCATATCTTCCTCATCTGTTGCTTAACCTCACCAGAGACTCTGGTGATGAACCAGGCCTCACCCCTTGCATGGAGCTGTTTCACCATTGAAAGAGGTCCTGTAAGGTATTAAGCTCATCCACTACACCATCTCTTTAGTGCTAACACATGACACCGAAATTATCACCGCCTCTTTCGCCGCCTCGGGCTGGTGGACCTAGCTCCAGCAAGGCACCGCCTCAGTCCGAAATGGCGGAGGTAGCCGCAGCCTTGAGGTCTTTGGCTGTAACTCACCAAGCTATGCAGGAGCAATTTGCACAGCTCAGTCAAAATATGATGAGGCCACCTGGAGTCTCGCTGGAGATGATCACTCCGATGGCTGTTCAACCTCATCCAGATGCCAGGGGATCACCCCAGGCACCGCGAAAAGACAACCTACACCCCAACGAAGGAGGGACGTTGTTGACCCTAGGCACTTGCGCCTGGGGAGGTAAGAACACCCTAACCCTGAGGATAGGTATGATGATCTAGAGGCTGAAGACGTCCCGGAATATTATTGGGAGCCATATGAGGTTTTGAATAACACAATTAGTCCTCTCCAGCGGAGCCAAGATTATGGAGGTCGAAGGGGTGCAGAGGCGCAACGACGAGGATCAACTTTCGATCAATTGAGTAGAGGGTCAGCCTTTGAAACGCTCGGCCCCATAAACGACCTAAGACATAGGTTATCAAGGTCTAGAACTACATATGGCTCACAAAGGGAAGAGAGGCAACGTCGGCCTCATCCAAGAAGAGGTCAACAACCGACGTTGTGCTGCGACTGGGGAAACCTCAGTCCACCCTTTAGAGGTGGCTGGGGACAACCTCGGCTAAGCCAACGTTGCAAAACCATGGAATGACTCCATCCAAAGTCTTGAGGATAAGATAGGAGATCTCATTAAAAGTCGAGATCCGCTGTAAAGAGGTTTCTCGGAGGGCTCTTCCTTCGTGGCTAAGATAGTAAGCTTCCCTACCCCAGCTAAGTTCAAGCCAACTACAGTAACTCCTAAGTATGATGGTAGCACTAATCCTGTACATCATATTGAGATGTACCAGTCATCCACGAACATTTACTCAATAACAGATGAGATGAAGTATCAGGCCTTCTCCGAGACCTTAACGGGAATAGCACACATCTGGTTTACTTCTCTTCCGAAGAATTCCATTGAGAACTTTAAGGGCTTGGCCGAACGATTCATTCACAACTTCTATTTTGGGGTAAGACCTTAGAAGAAGACCACTCATCTATTGTATGTCAAGCAAGGAAAGCACGAAATCCTAAGAGACTATATCACCAGGTTCAACAAAGAAAAACTTGAGGTTGAAGATTACGAAGAGAATATTGCCATTACCGCCCTCATAGGAGGTCTTCAGAAAGGGAAGTTGTTGTGGAAACTTGCTGAAGACCCTCCAAATTCCATGGCGGAGCTATTGGCAACTGCGGGGAATGTCATGAATTCTGAAGAGGCCATGGCCGCTAAGTATGAAGATGAGAACGACGGTAGCAGGGGAAAGTTCCAAAGAAAGAAAGACGGAAAGAAGAGGTCAGTTGATGACAAGTTTGCACGTTATACCCCTCTTACTGTAAGATGCGAACACATCCTCAATGAGATAAAAAATGAACGGTCCCTAAGATGGCCAGAGAAGCTGAAGGCTCCTCCGCATAAGAGGAACCAAAACTTATGGTGTGAATTCCACCAAGACTATGGCCATATAACAGACAAGTGCTTCGCCTTAAAGGATGAGATCGAGAAGATGTTGAAGTCAGGAAAGTTCAGGAAATATGTTGATAGCAAAGCTCCCAAAAGGGGAAGAGATGACCCCAAAAAGAAGAAACACGACAGGTGTCATGACGATGCCACAACAAAAAGAGATGGTGACTCGGATGACGGTGATGAAGACGATCTGAACCTCCCACCAAAAGACGACAACACCCCAGTAAGGAGGGTTGGTATGATCTCCTTTGGTGTTAACACCATATGCGGAGGACTTGATGGGGGTGGTTCTGAGGTGGCTGACCGAAAGGCTTATGCGGCAAGGGCCAAGTCAGTGGCCAAACTTGAAGTAGTAAATATAACATCTTTCGAGACAACGCAGAAGAGAAAGAAGGTGGACATGGACACTCTCTTAGTTGGGTTCTCCCGACTCGACTTCAAAGGCATCTTAGCTCCACACGATGACCCTTTGGTGATCACAACAAGAGTTCATGGATGTGAGGTGCAGAGAATTCTTGTAGATGGAGGAAGTTATATAGATGTGATGTTCTAGCCCTGCTTCAAAAGCCTGGGCCTTATAGCAGAGCTAGGATGGTACCCTATCATCATCCGTTAATGGGGTTCAGTGGTGAAAAGGTCCACCAATTGGGTATGTATGAGATGGACGTACGAATAGGCGATGAGTGGCCTAAGAGGTTAACCCGGAAGATCAATTTCTTCATTATGGACGAAAATGTCTTCTCGGCCTATAACCTCATCATAGGAAGAGTAGCCCTTAAAGAGTTTGAGGCCGTGCCATCGATGGTCCACCAAATGCTAAAATTCTCGACCCCCTATGGGGTAGGGGAAGTGCAGGGTGACCAGACCATAACACGAGAATGCTACTTCAACTCGGCTGAAGAGAGAGAGGCACATAAGAGAGCAACTACCACTTATAACATTGATACCCTTGACCCCACAGATGAAACAAAGTTAAAGAAAGGAGAGGCTGCGGAAGAGGTAGAATCCATCATCCTCAATGAGGATGAACCAGAAAAAACCGTCCAAATCGGCAAAGCCTTGAAAGCGGAGATCAAGGAAGAGCTAATAAGTTTCTTGAGGAAGCGGTAGAGTGTCTTCGCTTGGATCCACGCGGACATACCTGGCATCGACCCTGAGGTAATGTGCCATAAACTCAATGTAACTGAGGATGCTAAGACCATCAAACAAAGATGAAGAGTATACTCTAGGGAGAAGTACGACGTCATCCGGGAAGAGGTCAGAAAGTTGGAAGAGGCTGAGTTCATAAGGGAAGTGATATATCCGGAGTGGCTATCAAATGCAGTCATCGTGCCCAAAGCCAGCGGAAAGTGGAGAATGTGCGTAGATTTTACTGACCTGAATAAGTCTTTCCCAAAATACAGTTATCCCTTACCTCGGATCGACCAGATGGTAGATGCAATGATAGGACATGAGCTCATGAGCTTCATGGACGTGTACTTATGTTACAACCAGATCTTCATGGATGCTGAAGACTAGGAGAAGACTGCCTTCATCACGGACAAAGGGACATATTGCTACAAGTTTATGCCCTTCAGATTGAAAAATACAGGGGCGACTTACCAACGTCTTGTGAAAACGATGTTTGAGGCCCAAATAGGCAAGACTATAGAGGTGTACATAGATGATATGCTAACGAAGAGCTTAAAGGCCTGCACCAATGTGGTAGACCTGGAAAGGACATTTGATACCATGGACTTATACATAATGAAACTCAACCCAGCGAAGTGTGTCTTCAGGGTAGGAGCTGGGAAATTTCTTGGATTCATTGTCAATCAGAGGGGAATAGAGGCGAACCCTGAGAAAATCAAGGCTTTTCTCGATATGAAGACACCAAGGAGTATTAAGGACATTCAGAGACTGACTGGAAGAGTGGTTGCGATTAACAGATTTATTTCAAAAGCGACGAACAAGTGTCTTCCGTTCTTTAAAGTGCTTATAAAGGCCTTCGAGTGGGACAAAGAGTGTGAGGAAGCTTTTGACCAGCTAAAGTCCTACCTCGAATCTCCCTTGCTATTATCTCGGCCCATAATGGGTGAGAAGTTATATATTTATCTAGCAATTTCTGAATCGGCTATAAGTGCAGCCATAGTACGGGAGGATGTTGGGATCCAAAGGCATGTGTATTTCAATAGTAAGGCCCTTCAAGGGTCTAAATAAAATTATTCTCGGATGGAAAAGTTAGCCTACGCCCTGATACATGCTTCTAGGAAGATGAAGCCTTACTTTCAAGCCCACTCCATAGTCATCCTCACCGACTCCTACTAAGACAGGTCCTCTATAAGCCTGAGAAGTCGGGTAGATTGATGACATGGTCTATTGAGTTGGGGGAGTATGACCTTACTTATCAGCCTAGGACGGCCATCAAAGGGCAGGTACTGGCAGATTTTGTCACAGAGTTCACATGGGAAGAGGCAGAGGTTGAGAATAATCTAGAGACTGCAGAAGGGTCAAACAGCAACGTCTTTCGACACCCGAAAGAGGTTATGCCCAAGAGAGCCAGAGATGGAATAGCCGAGAATGAGGAAGATCGGTACCTCTTCAGGCATGGAATAATGTTAGAAGGTGGTTTCTCATCAGATAAAGACATCTAGAACCTATTTATCGACAGGTCTTCTTGCAAAAGCGAAAGCGGTACAGGGCTAATACTTTCAGCTCCGGATGATGCTAATATCGAATATGCCCTAAGGTTTAACTTCAAGGCATCAAACAACGAGTCGGAATATGAGGCCATGGTAGCAGGCCTCTTGCTGGCAAAGACCCTTAAGGTAAGATGACTCCTGCTTCATAGTGACTCAAGGTTGGTTGTTAACCAAGTATTAGGGGTTTATGAGGCCCAGGATGAAAGAATGGCCAAATACCTGAAAAGGGTAAGAGTAAAATTAGAAGATTTTGAAGAGGTAAAAATGAGGAGAATACCTCAACAAAACAACAGCCATGCAGATGCATTAGCAAGGTTAGCTTCGGCGATAAGGATAGATACCAGAAGGATAGTCCCAGTTGAGATCTTGCTTAAAGCGACCATTGAAGAACAAGAGGTCAATAACAATTGCTTAAATTTGAACCTAGGGGACTCATGGATGGATCCCCTGATCAGATATATCAGAGAGGGAGAGCTACCAAAATCAAAGTTAAAAAAGAGGAAACTGAGGTAGAGAGCTGCAAAGTTCTCAATGATAGGAGATGTCCTGTATAAGAAGGGATTTCTATCACCTCTCCTCAGATGCGTTAATCCCACAGAAGTTCCCCACGTCCTACAGGAGGTACACGAGGGTTCTTACTCTAGTCACATAGGAGGGAGACCTTTGGCGAAGAGGATTATCACGCAAGGATACTGGTGGCTGACCTTGGCCAAAGATTCTGCGGCCTACGTAAAGAGGTGCGACAAATATCAGAGATTCTCCACTATTCCACATCAACCTCATTAGCTTATGACGTCAATCAGTTCCCCTTGGCCATTCGCAGTATGAGGAACTGACTTAGTAGGACCCTTGCCAAGGGCTGCAAATAACTACCGATTTCTGATAGTCGCCATTGACTACTTCTCCAAATGGGTAGAGGCTGAACCGATGATTACGATTACAGAGCAGAAGACCTTCCAATTTATTTGGAAAAACATCATATGCAGATATGGCCTCCCAAACACCCTCATCTCGAACAACGGAACCCAGTTCAAGAATTCTTCCTTGGAAAAATACTGCGAAAGAGTTGGGATAAAGTAATTTTTCTCTTCTCCTGGTCGACCTCAGGCAAACGATCAGACCGAAGTCATTAACAGAACAATCCTCGACGGGAATAAGAAGAGGTTGGAAGAGGATAAGGGAAGATGGACGGAAGAGGTTTATGTTGTGCTATGGGACTATAAAATGACAACTAGGACACTTACGGGGGAGATCCCGTTTATGTTGTCACATGGCTCAGATGCTGTCATACCAATAGAGGTAGGAATCCCTAATGAGGAAGAGATGAGACTCGACCTAGACTTGATTTAAGAGAGAGGGGAAGACGCAAAAATCAGGCAAGCAGCTTACTAGCAGAGAATAATAAAGTTCTACAATCAAAGGGTAAAATTAAGGCCCATATCTACGGGAGACCTAGTGCTAAAGAAGACGTTGCAGAAGGCGAACAAGCTTCACCCAAATTGTCATGGTCCTTACAAAATGATTGAGGAGGTTGTACTTGGGACCTACAGGCTAGAAAACCTCGAAGGGGAACCTTTCTCCAACCCTTGGAATGCTGATCATCTAAAAAATTATTACATATGATGTTACCCGGGCTTTCATGTAAATGTATCATCTTATAAAGAGATTATTAATGAGAATATCAGTTCCCGTGTTAATACTTGGTTCATTGTGCTCAAATGGAAAAATTTACGGGGATAACATCTTAGTTGATGATCTCAGACCTTATAACATCATGATTTGGTGACAAGGTCTGAGGTCAGACATCATACTTGGATGACCTCAGACCCTAGACATCATTAACTGGGTGAAAATTATTTATGGAGCTAATATCTTAGTTGATGACCTCAGACCTTATAACATCATGATTTGGTGACTGAGGTCAGACATCATACTTGGATGACCTCAGACCCTAAATATCATTAATTTGGTGAAAATTATTTATGGGGCTAACATCTTAGTTGATAACTTCAGACCTTATAACATCATGATTTGGTGACAAGTTCTGAGGTCAGACATCATACTTGGATGACCTCAGACCCTAGACATCATTAATTTGGTGAAAATTATTTATGGGGCTAACATCTTAGTTGATGACCTCAGACCTTATAACATCATGATTTGGTGACAAGGTCTGAGGTCATACATCATACTTGGATGACCTCAGACCCTAGACATCATTAATTTGGTGAAAATTGTTTATGGGGCTAACATCTTAGTTGATGACCTCAGACCTTATAACATCATGATTTGGTGACAAGTTCTGAGGTCAAACATCATACTTGGATGACCTCAGACCTTAGACATCATTAATTTGGTGAAAATTATTTATGGGGCTAACATCTTAGTTGATGACCTCAGACCTTATAACATCATGATTTAGTGACAAGCTCTGAGGTCAGACATCATACTTGGATGACCTCAGACCTTAGACATCATTAATTTGGTGAAAATTATTTATGGGGATAACATCTTAGTTGATGACCTCAGACCTTATAACATCATAATTTGGTGACAAGATCTGAGGTCAGACATCATACCTGGATGACCTCAGACCCTAGACATCATTAATTTGGTGAAAATTATTTGGGGGATAAAATCTTAGTTGATGACCTCAGACCTTATAACATCATGATTTGGTGACAAGGTCTGAGGTCAGACATCATACTTGGATGACCTTAGGCCTCATAACATCATTAATTTGGTGCATATTTATGAGGATAACATCTTAGTTGATGACCTCAGACCTTAGACCATTAATTTGGTGAAAAGTTATATTGAGACTTCAGAGCTGAACACACATTGCATGGCAAAGAAAATCATTCGAGAAATATTCAGCAATTAAAGAAATAAATCCCTCCTCAGAGGCTGATATAGATCAAAGTTAGAGTTACAAATTACAAGATAACAGAGTTTTTTCATCAGAGGTTACAGTTCATGAAAACTAAAATTACAAAAAGCTTCACAAAAATGGCCTAAGGGTCTGCAGCTACAATGTTGGCATCCTCGGCTTCATTCCCTTGGCCGACATTAGTCACCTCGGCCCCATCATCTTTGAGGTTGGCACCCTCCGTCTCAGTAACATCTAGCGGAGAGGTCTCTGCAGGGGCAACATCTTCTTCTTCAACCTCTTAAAGGGCCTGGGCAAATTGAGGATTGCTAAACCCCAGACTAATAAAGTCAGAGGCTTTCTAGCTCCCTGACTCCTTCTCCTTTGTAGCCGACCATTAGACAGTGGCCTTAATACCTCTTTCGAGGTATTCAAATCCAAAGCTGATGAATTCATCAGAGACTTTGTAATCAGCCAGGATCCCCTTAGAAGCATCCTTAAGGGCTGCCTTCACTGCAGCATCAACTTTCTACTGGAGAACGTCGTCCATGGCCTTCAGAGCAATGGTGTGGTCCTATTTACGCTTGGAGATCTCTTTCTCTAACTTCTTAACCTTCTTATTAGACCCCTCAAAGGCAGACTTCAGATGATTTACCTCGACGTTCAGAGAGTCTTGCACCTTCTCGGCCTCTTGGCCTTTCTCGATGAGAGGCAACCTCTTTAGAATCCAGTTGGTAAAATGATGCATGGCCAAGATGCCCTGCAAGATAAGGGTCAGATATATAAGTTCAAATTCAAAGCAGAGGTTGCACTTCGGAATAAAGTTGAAATTTTATTCTTGCCTAGATAGTTTCGTGAAGGCCAAACTTAACCAGCAGAGGAGTATCCATAGAACGACATAAGCGTTTGTCAGCATCGGTTATAGAAGAGCCGATGGCATCTAATGCCTGAAGGCTACGGCCTATAATACTATCATTAATTTTTAGCAGCTCCAGACGAGCATCCAGTGCATCTTCAAAAGATATGGGGATGGCCTTTTGGGCCTTTCTTTTCCTCTGATCCTTAGAAGGAGTGGTTATGGTTTTCCTCTTTCTTATAGCATCGGGCTTGGACATGTCGACACTCTTCTTCGATGGAGGAGGAGGGGGTGCATTCATGCCTGCCTTCTTCACTAGCTTCGTGAGACTTGGGGCAGACATCTCCCAGATATTGTCTAAGATGCCTTCAGAGCGTTCTGCAAATGGAAAGGTCTGAGTTAGAAGATCAGAGACATAAAAAGATAGAGGTTTAACTTGCTAAAATAATAAAATAAGCACTTATGGAGCTCTATCAGAGGACTACCCCCAAGCCCAGTCTCAGAGAGATAATAGGGGGTCATCAGGTGTTCAAACCTGACCAACAGACCATGCTCTCCCTGATCTTGAAGGTCTTTTACTTTTTGAAGATTATTTTGGCTTAGCCCAGGGTTGGCCCTGGCAGACATTGACACCTTGCCCCATCTCAGGGGTATCGTCGGCTCTAAGTTCAAAGAGGGGACACAAGGGCCAAATTCCCATGCCCCTGAGGCAAAGAAATACCGCGGTATCTAATTCTGGTTTCTAGTTTGGGTGACCTGTAATATCTTCTTAGTTGACTTTTGAGCTAAGAAATGGTAATAGCTTGGATGATTCCTAGCAGAGGAAGGGATGTAGCACCCGGTAAAGACCTGGACAGGAAGGTCTGAATGGTGGACTGCCTTCCATAGAACTATAGCTCCAATTATTACCCTCTAGGCATTGAGGGATAACTGGGAAGGAGCTGAGTTGATGTAGGAAATTATGGCCCTAATGATGGGATAAATGGGAAGATGAAATCCTAACTTGAACATCTGCTCATACAGGCAGATCTCACCATCTCGGCCGCTGAAAGCCCTCTCTTCCCTCAGAGGTCTCCTGAGTTTTATGGAGGGGATAATGTAATATAGATGCCTGAAGGTAAGAAGGTCGATCTCGGTGACAGTAATTTCTATCTCGGCTGCCTCCAAGGTGCCAACATCACTCCCATCATCCTCGTCCTCTTCAACGTCGGCCTGAGCAGATGATGGGACACCACTTGGGAACCTCTGAGCGAACTCAGCTCCTGTGACAGCTGATAGGGGAATGGCTTCAAGAATTGGTGGAAAAGCCACACTCGATTTGACAACTTCAACATCTGAGGAAGTCTGGGATGTATTAGACTCGTTATGGGACGAGACGCGACTCGATACCTCGGCTTGATTAGGGACCTGATCCTGCCGAATGGAAAAGTCCATGGCCTCTTGAAAAGAATCCATAGACATAGGGTCTGAGGTAGACGACTCAGACTCATACATAGGAGTAGGTTCAACTGGTACCTCTACTTGGGTTACTGGTTCGGCTGGCTCAGGGTATATGACCTTCAGAGGAGGTGTAAAGATAGGTCTGAGGGGGAACGCCTCTACCCTACGAGCTTCCTTTTGGGCTCTTTCTATCTGCTTAATTTTATCTAAGGTCTTCTCCCTAAGAGAGGGGAATTCCTCTAAGAGTTGGTAAAGGGGTCTGAGCATATGAGGCAGACCCTACACTTATGACTCTCCTAAATAAACAAGATTGTCAATTGAATTAAAGATCAAACTATTAACTTTGAGCAAAAAGCAACCAAGAACAATAAGAACCAGGGCCACTGAAAAACACAAGCGATGACCGAAAAACCCAAAGCACTCGTCGAAAAATGCAAAAAACAGGAACAAGGCAGGAAAAAGCGGAGAATAAGGGATGATAGACGGTACCTGACGGAGAATGATGAGAAGAGAGAACGAGTTGGCAAGGAAAATCCCACCTAGTGCACTTCTAACCAGAGCTCTTGTAGAGAGAGAAAGAGGCAGAAAATTTCAGGCGAGAAAATGAAAAAGTGGGGAAGAAAAAGAAAGGAAATGAGGGTTTAACCCTCAAACAGCCCCACACGCATCCCAAGGCCCATTATTACCTTGGGAGCCCAAAAGACTGCAATTATCACCCTTGCCAGGCACGCTAGCCACTTCAGCAACTGACACTGGTCAAAAAGGTACTAACACCTAAGGAAGTCCAACCTCGGGCAAATATAACCCTTAGGCACCTGATCAGACAGGTAACTAAGGGCTAGGGGTAATTGATATGCCCTAAATGTACCCCCTTGGCTCAGAGACATCAACCTCGGCCATGGAGATGGCCGATGTTAGAGGGGCCTTAGATCAATAGCCAGCGGTCTCGTCCTAAGCAAGGTCGGCCATGGCCGACGTTACTAGCTACCTCGGTAGGTGAGGTCTCCATAATCCATAGGGGCGATTATCCACCTGGTCATCCAAGGCTTGCAACCTCATCTTGGTTCAGGCTGAGGTTGCCATCCCATCATCATAACGAATCTCGGCTGGGGATCAGTCGACGTTCCTGCTACGCCACCATTACCTCGGCCCAGGCCGACGTCACAGCTCAACATGCCTTACCTCAGCTTTCCCACTGATCCAAGGTCACCACCTTATCCTCTTCCAGGCCGAGGTATGGACCATTCACAGATAGCCGAGCCCTTATCAACATATGTATTGTTGGGAACACATGTACACAATCAGTTATAACCGAATTATTCCCCTCACGTGGGGGAATATTGGGGTCATCATTATCTACATGATATCAGCCAGGTGTCATTCTCATACTAGTTCTATCCTCATGCACATGTTCATTGCATGCTTGGGGGTACATTACACCCCCCCAGGAACTATATATAGAGGTCATCCTCTACCTTGTAAAGGATCCAAAATTAGCAACCCTAGTTGAAACTCTATCTAAATATACAGTAGAGAGAGAAAGTTTGAGAGATTGTATCCATGGCCATTAGTGCCCTCTTGTAGTGATATTAATTACACACTTGCACAGTGGACGTAGGCCTAATTGGCTAAACCACTTATATTCCGGTCTAATCCTCTTCTTCTCACCACAATCTCTTGTATTTAGTATACTCTTATGCTGCCATTGTTATTACTAGTTTGAGCTTACAAACACCTTGACTGGTGGTGCTATTTCCAGCACCATCAATCATACCCGAGCTACTTACTATCACGAAGGTTTTCGTACTGGGACAGTTTTATCTCGATTTAACCTTTATGGGGGATATTAACTTGTACCCTAGAATATAGGATCCCTGGATACATGCTATTTGAGAATGATAGTCAGATGGTCCTCAGAGATGTGAGGTTATGTGCTGACCTCTTAGCAACTGGAAACTATGCTTCGCCCCCAATATGTGTGTTTTGTGTTAATACAGTTCGAGAGTGATTCCGAACTAGTATTTCCCTTTATACGAGTGATACGAGGACTTGATAGCAGAGTATTCCAACACCAAAGATGTATGTGGGGTGCCCTATTTGTATATATATTACGAGTGTTAAATATATATACTTGTGATTAATTTAATGTTCTTGTAAGTAGATAAAATGGAATAATAAATATTAAATGAATTAAGTGGATGAGAACTTAAGTCTTTATTTAGATGAACATAAATGGCTTGATTGATTCATAAGAAAAGGTTATCGGATATAAATTATAATGATGAGATTACTTGAACAGAGCTTGGTGAAGGGAGATTGGGTTAAACTAGTAAGTTGGGTTATCTGTATTTAGATTAGTTTAGTGGTACGTTAGGCGTGCACACTAGTTGAGGGGTGAGAATTCCCAAGTGAGTATTGAAGTACTAACATCTATGTAATATCAACTGGTACGCATTTTAAATACTTGCTAAACTATTTTTAAAGTTGTTTCACACTCGGGCTCTGACCCGTTTCCTGTCATCTCTCCTTTCTCTTGTATATGTATGTATTACAGGTGCCCAGCCGCAGGGGCGTCAAGCTTAGATCTTTGGACTTTTGACGTGCTGTAGCTAGTGTGGGAGTTGCAGATCCTTACAGTAGACGACTTCACCCTTGTCTTCTCAGTCTCCAATTTAGTCATAACTAGTTAGAGCACGTGTCGCCCATTTTTTATTTTCATTTAGTTCAGAGAGAGACTTGTACTCTTTATTATTATAGTATTATGCTATTGTTGGGATTGTTTTAATTATTTTACTGTCCTGCGGTTTGGGATATATTATTTTGGATTGGTTAATCTAGCTTAATTATTTCATTTGGATGGTTTGGTTTTAATATTATCATTTGTGTTCATGAAAATGGTTTCGTATTATAAATAATAACAATAGGACTTAAATTATAAAATTAAATATTTTGACACTTAGTTTAATTATTTATTAGGTGATTAATAAAGAGAATTGTTTTGCGACAGTGATGCTAAGAATTAACCAACCGGACACTTTGATTTAATTTAATAAAGGACTGATCACCAGGTATTTAATTAGGCGGGGTGTCACATAGGGACAACGCTGAAGAGACATGCAACAACAAATTTCATTATTGAATTCACATATCCAGAAGTGATCACTACTATAAGTTTGCTTGCCGAGCACACTTCCTTGGAAGAAAGCTCTACTCCAAAGCAAACTTAAATGATCGTCGACCAACCTGAAATGTCAAATGGATCAAAAGTGCAATGAACAGAGAAAGAAAATATTATGGTAAGGTGAACTGTCTGAGGAAAGCTTTAATAACAACGGTCTAGTTTGGAAGTTATACGTAGATGGATCTTCATGTGCTACTGACAGTGGAGCAGGTCATATTATCAATACTCCGAATGACATTGATGTGGAGTATGCACTCCATTTTTAATACCAGGCCTCCAATAATAAAGCAGAGTACGAAGCATTAATCGCAGGTTTGGAGTTAGCCTTGTCATTGGGAGGCGAGCAGGTTATGGCGCATAGTGATTCCCAACTCATTGTTAGCCACGTATTTTAATATACGGAGTCAAGGGAGATCTCATGATCAAGTATCTATCCAAAACTATGGAAGTCATCTCCAAGTTTGCTGCAGTCAAAATAGTGAGAATTCCAAAGATATAGAATACCTTAGCAGATGCTCTTGCTCGGCTGGCCTCAACGACCATGACAAAACTCAGGATAACTATGCATATATAAATACTGATGCACAAAAGCGTAAATGTTAAGGTTATGGTTAGTTTTATTGCAATGGATTTAGGAACCTCATATATGTATCCTATCATAAGCTACATTGACAAAGGTAGATTACCTACTGATCCAAAAGAAGCCAGGGAGTTTAGGTTCAAGGAGCTAATTATGTATTTGAGCGAGGAGTTCTATATAAAAGGTAATATGTTATTTTATTGCTTCGATCTGTTCACCCAATCGAGGTAGCAGACTTGATCAGAGAGGTACATTAAGGTTATTTTGGGGTTCACTCGGCCGACCGATTATTAGTGAGAAGGATAGTTATGCAAGGTGACTATTGGCTGATCATGAGAGTATACTATATTTCCTTTATAAAGTAGTGTGATAAATGTCAATAGATTGACACAATTCACAGAAGATCGAGGGCTTCCTTAACTCCCATACTTCTTATTGGTTTTTTTATATTTGGGGAATTGATTTGGTCGGCCCATTTTTTGGACCAAATGAAGGTTCAAATACTTAGTAGTAGCAGTAAATTACTTCACCAAATGGGTGGAGGCTGAGCTATTGGTTGAAATGCCTTATGAAAGAGTTTTTCAGTTCATATGGAAATATATCATATGCAGGTATGGAATGCCATATGCTTTCATCACTGATCATGACACTCAGTTCGATAATGAGGAATTTGAAGAGTATTGCATTCAGTCCAAGACCGAAAAGCTTCACTCTGCCCCTGAACACCCACAATGTAGTGGCCAAACAGATGTTACCAATAAAATTATACTCGATAGGTTGAAGAAAAGGTTGGATGATTCTAAGGAAGACTAGATAAATGAGTTGCACAATATTCTTTGGGCATATAGAACTACGTCGAGAATAGCAATCGATGAGACTCCTTGCATGCTTGCCTTTGGAGCTGAGGCAATGGTACCAGTCGAGATAAAGTTACCGACTCATAGGCTGTTGAATTTTAATTCCCCTAAAAATGATCTCATGAGGAGGTTATATTTAAAATTTGTAAGGAAATTTGTGTCCGTTATCAATTTGTATGTCGTAAACCGCTATACCGTCAAACAAGTTCAAGATCACATTCACATCAAGACGGATCCGAATAATCAAGGTTCTTCAACATTCAAGCCCCCGCGGGATTTACTTTGGTAAGGTTTTGTTTTAGAGTACCTTAATAATGCACTTAGCGTATTGGGATATTTTTCACAAAATATTTTCTAAGTGTTGGAACGAAGCTTTAAAAGTTTTTTTTAATTAAAAATACATTTTTCAGAGTTTTTGAGGCGGTGCATTTATTGAGAAAAAGAAAAGGAAATAATTGAGAAGCAAATGTCGTTCGAATGACATCGTTTGTCGTTCCAACGAGACCGCATGTCACGTGATACTTCAAAAGACATCGTGTCTCCTTCGAACGACACCACCGCCTTAAAGTTTTTATAAATTGGTCTTTCCAAATCCGTTTTCCTCAAGAAGTCTTTCACTTTTTTTCATTCTACAAACACTGCATATAGGCAGAATACTTTGGCTTCTTCATTTAAGGCTTCAAACCTTTTTTTGTTTTTCAATTCACAAAATCCCAATATCTTAAATTGTTTTGGAACCCAAAGAACAACCGTGCTATTGTTCAACCTCTGTGGAGAAGGCATCTCCATATTTGATTAGTGGACACCGAGCGTAGATCTATGTGTGTGGACGAGCCGAAGATGACGAACTGACACCTGTGGGTTTTTCGACGTCGCTCGTAGCTTTGAAGGTTTGATAAAGACACCGTACGTTACACGTATGGGCGATTATCAGGTTATATGCAAGTCAATGGTCTTGTAAACTTTTCAATTTGTTAAAAAGGTTTTACCCCAAAGGTTTTTTTCCCTAAATTTATCGTCTTTGTGTTATATACATGATTTGAATGATTTAATGCTTTATGACACTTAGATGCATGCATAGCGGCTGAATTAAAATTTAATTTGGTTTGTTCAAATTTAAACACCTAATTAAATATGCGAGTTTGATTCCATTGGAAAATTGCAAACTCGATGGATATTTCGTTTACAAATTGGTATCAGAGAATTTCACTATTTTATTGTGAATTCCTATTTTTCACAAAAATTTTGTGATATCAATCCTTTTTTGAAAAATTTGATTTTGTCGCAAGTTTTTCAATGGATCACTTATATAATCGGGTTCCCAACTTTGACGACAATAATTATGCCTATTGGAAAGCAGGCATGAAATATGTTTTAAAAGCCATAGATGAGCGCGTTTGGTTGTTGGTTGAAAATGGTTGGACTCCTCCCATCGTGACTGTTGATAATGTCACCTCTTTAAAACCTGTGTCAAACTGGACTGAGGATGATTATAAATTTTCTAACTTTAATTCCCATGGTTTGAGTGCTATTTCTGGAGTGGCCACTCCCGAAGAATTCCACCGTATTATGACGTGCACCACGTCTAAAGAGGCATGGGATGTTTTAAAATTCACACACGAAGTTACAACCGCTGTTAAAGAGTCAAAATTGAAAAATATAGCCACCCAATTTGAGACCATTACCTAGTTAGAATCCGAGATTTTGATGAGTTTTATGCACGTTTGTCGGACATTGTCAACACTTGTTTTAATTTGGGTGAGGTAATTGATAACACGCGGGTTATGAAAAATATTTTGAGATCCCTTTCAAAACGTTTTATTTCGAAAATCACTGTTTTAAACTCGATGGAAAATTTGAGCACACTTAAGTTAGAAGAGTTGGTAGGTGATCTTCAGACTTACGAGTTAGATATGTTTCCCCAAACTTTCAAACCTAAAGATAAATGGATTGCACTTATGTCACAGTCGAGATCGAGTGAGGATGTTTTGAGGAAGAGAGATAAGAAAAAGAATGTGAGTTTATGTGAGTCCGAGGACGAATCTGATTTTGACATGGCCTTACTTGCGATTTTTTTTAAAAAGTTTCTCAAAATGTCTAAAGAAAATTCTTCCAATAAAAAGAGATATTTTGAGAAAAATAAAAATAAAGAGGAGTCCAAATAAAGTGATAAGGTGGATGAGGTCAGGTGCTTTGCGTGTGAGGGTAGAGGGCACATAGCTAAATAGTAACCTACTAGGATAAGGAGAAAGAGAAAAGAAACTACCATGATCACCACACTTAGTGATAGTGAGGGAGATGATGAAGATGAGGGAGATGATTCCGATAAAGGTTTATCACATGGGATATGTGTAGCCTTTTCGAGTCGTATGAGCACACCCACTTTGTCCCATAATGATTGTGTTCACGAGAGCGATGGTGATGACTCGAGTGTTTCTAGTGAAGATGAGATAGAGTTTGAGAGTGGATATGAAAGTGAGATCCAAAAAGATTTTAGGTATTTGTACACCGAGACCTTGATAACAAATAAGTATAATAGGCATTTAGGTCGTCGGGTTTTAGATTTGGAGAGAGAAAAATAAGGTTTAAGGAGGGAAAAGTGTGACTTGACTGACACGTTGTCTAGTCTAATGACACGTGTATCCCAACTCGAGACTGATCTCGAATGTGCCCGGGAGGTCAAAGTCCCTTTAGAAAATTAATTTAAGAAGGTTGAAAAGATGGTTCTCAATCCCATTTTGTGTAGTGGTGAGAGTAAATGAATAAGTCATGACGGTGCATCCACTTCTTTTGTTGCACCCGAACCGATTCCTACTTTAGTGTTAGATCCACATGACTCTCAACCCGACCCACCTAAGCGTCCCATTACTGTTAGGAGAACGCGTAGGAGATATTTTGAGAGAGGTGTACCTAGGCCAGTTTATGTTTGTACACACTGCAAGAAAAAAGGGAACCTTAGGGAGTTTTATTTTAAGTTGGGTAATGTGTCACGCTTTGCTTCTATACATGTTCGCAAACATACACCCACCCATGATACTTTGCCTGCACATAATGATAGAGAGTTTTCTCATATTCGAGAGCATGTAAAGTTTTTGGTCAAGGCCTCACATGATTTAATGGAAGTTTTTCATAGGATGTCGCCACCTTTGGAAAACTCCCCCGAACCTAATGGATGAGGTTTAGACTGTTTGCTAGCATAGGATGATTTACATGATGACAATTTTTACCTATTTTTTGTATGTATCATTTTGTAGTTTACATTGTTTTCTTATTTTTGCTACTGTTTTAGCACTATTTTGGATATGTTGGCCCATTCTAGGAATTGTTTTCACGAAATTTTTTTCACTCGTCAAACTTGCATAAATCTCAAGGCAAATATGTGAAAGTTTGTTTTCTCGTTCGAGCGAGATTAATTCTCGTTCACGCGAGATCACATGTCGCAAAGTTATCGTTCTAATGACAAGCACTTTTGTTCGAGCGACATTATGTTTCATTTGAACGACCTTTTTATTTTCTGGATTTATCTGTTTCAATACTCTGGTTCATCTTGTTATATGATTTTGTACTCTTGGGTTGATTCTGAACAATGTTCGAAAAATACAAAAGGATTTTCATTTGTTTTGATAATTTTTTTTTTGAAAATCCAAAAAGAGTTTTGTATTTTTTGCTTAAACAATATATGAATGGACACTTAGGATGATCGAGTCACAATTTCATTCCATATCCATTTGACTATTTGATAGTGTTTAGAGACAATATGTTGTGTCATTCATGTGCTTTACAAAGTTTGGAGTCTTTGAGATGATATAGTATTGCTACCTACATGTTTGACTCATTTGTCCTTTATTGCACACATGCACGGATTTGTTTGACTTTTTTTCTTGTCTATCACATGTTGATTGAGTGTTTCCATCTCAATTCTATCTATATAACGAACCAAATGCGATAAATCTTGACAAGAAAAGTAGTGCATGATATACACCGTTTGTGAGTTTGTGTGTTTTATTTTGAAAAAAAGAAAAGGGCTGCAAAAGGTATTTCATTTTGCCCTTTGCGATAAAGCCATCATTTATAAATAGACCTAAAAAAGTGGGGAATTAAAAATTATCCGAGGTCCAATGAGGTTTAAAAGAGCCCAAAAAATTGAAAGGCATTAAAAATAAATATATGCTAAAAATGGGCCAATGGATTTTAGTGTTATCACCTCATAAGAAAAAATAAAAAGCGTTATCTTTTAATGAGGGAGTTCGGATGGAATTTAAAATGGTTTGCATGTCCTTGAAAGTCATGAAACAACATTACATAGTTTTGGACGTTATTGGTGTGGAAATCATTTAGACTTTGATTTGTTGATATGAGTAAGACGGTGTCATCTAAAATCAACAATTCTACACCTAAGGACTACTTTGGTGTTCATTTGTTAGGAGTACACTTATGCATCTTGCACACATGTCATGATTGAGTCGATTTTCCTATCGAATATGTTCACACCCATTCATTCCGTTTCCACAATTTTGTTATCTTAGTCAAAATTCATGGTGTGTGATTTTTGTAACATCATTTTTGTATGAAAAATTTGAAAAATCAAAATAGTTTATTTGCCTTGTTTCCCGTGACATCCCGATTGGATTTATTTGGTTTATTCTTTTTCTTGTCTATTACGGACAAATAAAAAGGGGGAGAACGAATTATGATATTATGGGGGAGTTTAAGTATGGGAGAGATTTGATTATGCTTACACGTTTATGCTTTATATCATTTCAAACTTGATACGTCATGAGGTATTTGCTTTGTCTCATGTGTGTAGGTACAATTGAAGATCATTATGTTGCACACCCTAATGAGAAAAGCTTGAAGTTTTGAAAAGTCGTTTGTTGAAGATTGAAAAAGTTTGAAGACTTGTCATTTACCTTTTCAGTTTTGGGTTCATGGGAGGGTAGATTTGTATAGGTCATATTTATGTTTTGATAATTCGAATTTTTTATTTTTTACCGTGATTAAGGGTGAAAAGTAGCGCGTGTCAAAATGCTAATCGTTGTTTTCTGTTCATCGCCTCAATAAAAAAAACCTAAATTACGACTGCACTTGCGATACAAGTGTAGCGGTAAGTCGGGTATCGAAAATCCACAGAGATGAGTTGCTGGAATTTATAGGATTTAATACTCCTAAAATAAAAGTGTAAAAGATGATTATACACAAAAAGAAAAAGATGCACAAAAGGGAAATATTAATCTAGGCGAGTGTATTTAAAGCTAGACTAATAAAGCGAGTAAAAACTATAGGTTGCGTCGAATATCCCTCACCCGAGTTAATTAGTATAAAATGGTTACATGGGCCGACGAGTTATTACAAATGCGTCTCGTTTCGACAGTTAATTAAATCAAGGGTTGTCACACCCCTAAATTCGCATAAAAGCCTAATACGATTTTGGCGTCAACAAATACCCCAGAAATTACGCACGCAAGGAGCATACATAATATGCCCCCTCAAATTCCCTAGACATAATAACTAGGGTAACGCACCCGAAATAGACCCGTAAACTCCATCACCAAAGCAAAGTAACATGTCAACCCAGAATGAGTTCAATCCGACTAACTTAACAAGAAAGCATGGTAAAAATGCAGTAAATGAAAGCGGTAAATAAATGCAATAAACCTACACTAGAAAATAAGTAAATAAAGTAAGTAAATCTAATTATGAAAGCATGTAAATTAATCTACAACAATGGAAATAAAGGAAATACAACTAAATTAATGGAGACGGTAAAGAAAAGTTTAACTTACAAACCCAAATGGGTGTCAACAAATGAGGAAGAAGAAAGAGCTCTCAAAACCCTCAAACCCTAACCTAAAACTATCTAAAATCTAATATGTCTAATATTTACAAAAAAATTCCTTTATATAGTAAGTGGGAAGTAAATTAGAAAAGAAAAGGAAAAAGAAAATATAAGGGAAAATATCTGCAGAAAACAGGGAATCGATCGATCCCTTTGATCGATCGATCGATAACTCAGATATGAGCCGACTGCTTCCCATCAAAGAATGAAAATTGGAGGATTGATCGATCGATCCCTTTGATCGATCGATCAATCAATCATGTCTACATTAATCTTCCTCCTGTTTTGGCTTAATTAGAAATCTCTTCTGCTAAAAACGCCGTAACTTCTTCGTTAGGGATCAGAATCGCATACCGTTCGCGGCCACGCAAAGCTTGAGAGGAGGGATACAACTTCCATGAGATGTTGGGCCAGGTGACCAAGCTGTGAATTGACCAAAATGCCCTTGAACGTGCGATTGCGTACGAAAATTAGCCGGAATTCGTCCGAACTTCACACTTAGCATCGAAATACTTATAAAAGCTCAATTAACCCCTGCAAAGCATGTTAACATAGAAATCAGAGGTTTTATGGTTAACGAGCATAAATATAGGGAATAAGATACCCGAGGGGGATAAAATGCGTAGGTTTCGAGGGATGAAATGCTCAAAATTTGCGTATTATCATACCGGCATAAACATAGAGGGAGATTTGTAAGGACATTTGTATTCATTATCAATTTGTATGTCGTATACTGCTACACCATCAAAGAAGTTCAATTTCACATTCACATCAAGACGGATCCAAATAATCAAGATTCTTCAACATTTAAGCCTCTGCGGGATTTACTTTGGTAGGGTTTTGTCTTAGAGTACCTTAATAATACACTTAGAGTATTGGGATATTTTTCACAAAATATTTTCTAAGTGTTGGAACAGAGATTTAAAAGTTTTTTATTAAAAAAATATTTTTCGAAGTTTTTGAGGCGGTGCATTTATCGAGAAAAAGAAAAGGAAATAATTGAGAAGCAAATGTCGTTCGAACGACATCGTTTGTCGTTCCAACGAGATCGCATGTCGCGCGATACTTCAAATAATATCGTGACTCGTTCGAACGACACCACCGCCTTAAGGTTTCTATAAATTGGACTTTCCAACTACGCTTTCCTCAATAAGTCTTTCACGTTTTTTTTCATTCTGCGAACACTGCATATCGGCAGAATACTTTTGCTTCTTCATTTAAGTCTTAAAACCTTTTTTCTTTTTCAATTCACAAAATCCCAATATCTTTATTGAAATTGTTTTGGAACCCAAAGAACAACGGCGCTATTGTTCAACCTTTATGGATAAGTCATATCCATATTTGATCGGTGAACACTGAGCGTAGATCTCTGCGTGTGGACTAGCTGAAGACGACGAACCGAAACCTGCGGGCTTTTCACTGTCTATCCTAGCTTTGAAGGTTTGACGAAGTCACCGTGCATTACACTTGTGGACGATTATCAGGTTGTATGTAAGTCAATCGTCTTGTAAACTTTTCTAAGTGTTAAAAAGGTTTTACTCTAAAATTTGGGTGTCCTTTAAAATAACTCTAAAAAGACAGCAGTTTGTTTTCCGTCCTTTATACCATAAGATACATAGTTTAAAGGACGGTTTAAAATGTGATGTCTTTTATAATAACTCTCAAAAGACAGCACAATGTCGTTCCTTAAAATATGTATAATTTTTTAACGTTTTATTTATACAAAAAGCTTTAATTTTTTATTTATAAATGAAATAAAGTTTTTTAAACTAAAAATAAATAAAAATATGTGATTTTTTTTTTTATATATAGCAGGTAAAGTTTTTTTTGAAGTTTTTATTTATAAAAAATAGTTTTAAAGTTAAAAAATGTTTTCAAAATTTTAAAATTGTTTTTAATATAAATAAAAAAACTTTTTGGTTATAAAAATATTTTTAACGTTTTATTTATAGAAAAAACTGTAAGTTTTGTATCTATAAATGACATACAGTTTTTTAAACTAAAAAAATAAAAATATGTATAATTTTTTTTATATAAAACACATATAGTTATTTTGAAGTTTTTATTTATAAAAAATAATTTTTATATAATAAAAACATTTAAAAATAATAGATAAATTTTATTTATGAAAAAATTAACCTTTTATATTGATTTTAAGATAAGATATTGATTTTATGATATATACTAATTTTTATAATTATCCACCCTGGTTTGGTCCAGTGGTAAGGTGCGATTCAAAATAGCCATAAGTTACGAGTTCGAAACCCTCTAGCAAATACCAGTCAGAATTTAAGTGGGACGTGGTCTGACACAATGTTCCCCCTGTTTAGCTCGAATGGGGGAGTTCAAAGGACTCGTTTGTGTGAAAGTTCAGAGTTATAAAAAAATTATCATTATATTTATTTATTGTACATCTTTTCACGAATGGTATACTACTAAAAAATCTATAAGGATGGAAAAATAATGTCCCTTAAAATAGAACTCAAAAAGGACAACATGCCATCCTAGAAGATGATCCGTCACAAAAAAAAAAAAAATAGACTCCCAAACCCAAACCCCGCTCATTCCCCCCAGAAAAAAAATGCTCGCTCATTTTTCCCATCCACTCTCCCCCCACCTGCCGTCGACCTCTATTCCTCTCCACTTCAATCCCCCCGCCATTGGCCCTTGCTACTTAAACCCAACCCCCACCCGCCGTTGCTGGCCACTGACCCTCTTCTCCCCTCTTATACATTGGTGGGCCTCTGCTCTCCTCTTCTCTCCGACGGATCGCGTATGGCCGTCTGCTCCTCTCCATTGATTTACTCATCCAACATGTATCGATCAGATACATCTATATAAATCTATAATTGTTTTTTTACGATATATATATATATATATAGATCTAAACGTTTATAGATATATATATGATTTATACATACATATATCTGATATATTTATTATATGTATACACATACGATTTATCTATTATATATATTATATATACATACGATTTAATAATTTATATATATTAACTGTTTTTTTTTTTGCGATTTATAAATTCTAGGATTTAACTTGTTATCCATTTTTTTGGCATGAATAGCTTTGTTGGGTTGTTTTGGCATGTAAACTTTTATTTTTATTTTAAAAATTAAACTGTGGTAATTTGATAGTGTTATTAGTCAAAATTTAATTGTGTTATTTGTTTGAATTGGATTGGATCGAATATTTTTTTTTTTTGGCGAGATTTCCTTGGATTGAACCCAATCCAAGCACTTAACATTGAATAATTAGGCCAGTTGAAACCAACTGAAAATGGCTTACTGCCCTTGGGGAGTGTCATTTGACAAATTCTTTAAGGAGTGTGGTGTGACACCCCTCTTAATTAAATACCGAGTGATCACGCCTAAAAACAGAATATTCAGATTGATTCATTCTTAGCATCACCGTCGAAATTTTTTTAATATTTACTAACTGCCTAGTATTTGAAAACCCGGTGTCACATTTTATCTTTATTATTAACATGCAGTAATATAAAACAATTAAATAATTCAATAACACATTCACCATTATAATTTAACCAACAATATAAATATTGACATCACGAAATAAAATAGATATGACTGGAATAAACATTCGCATCCTGACACTCTAATACAATAATCTAAAAGGGAAATCAAATCCAACATCTAATAATAACATATAAATATAAATGTCTTTGAACTAATGTCTGAATAAGAATGGGCCATATGACCGACTGGAACAAGGGTAACTCATAAGAAAGATCTGAATGATATGGAGGCGTCTACTACCGAGGTCCGACAACTTCCATAGCAACTGCCGCATGTCAAATAATCTAAAACCCTAATCTTGGCGTCCCTGTAGCTGGATACCTAAAATGATTTGCACAAAAAAATATATTTGGAGAAAAACGGGCCAGAGCCCGAGTAAAAATAGTTTAAAAATATTTAGCAAGTATCTAAAATGCTTAGAAGCAGATACTATATACATATTAGCTTTACAAACTCTCACCTCTCAACTAATGTACATGCCTAACGTACTTTTAAACCATTCTAGATATCGCTATACCACCTAACTAGTTAGAGCTCCTTAAGCTTCTAAACTAACGACTCATAATGCCCTCCCGTATTGCCCATACAATAACTATTGAATTTTTATGTCTATTCGGTAATTATGAATTTCTCATTTTAAGTCAAGTTCCCACATTATTAAATGAATTTAGATATCACTATCTTACTCATCTACTAAGTACACGCAGTAGAATTTAATCACATGTATATATATATATATATATATATATATTCTCTGGTGCGAACCAAATCGTGCGCACTCGGTGCGAACTTTGTCCTCCTCCTCACCTGGTCCCCTCAAAGTCCCTAAGACATTTTGTTATTTTATTTAGATGGTCCCCCTCTTGTCTTATATTAAAACTTTATTTTAAGATTATATATTTAAAAGATTTATAGTTTAGACCCAAATTGGTATCAAGACCTTAAAGACTTTAGAAGCTCACCAAATTTCGACCAAAACCCTAATTCTAGTAGCGGAGCCATAAGACGTTCCTTTTCGACTTATAGTAAAAAGACTTTAATGCCCTTGGGATTTATCCCTCGCTTTTACAGAGATATTTTTGGAACCAACCCAGACTACCAACCTATACCCATAACAGATTTAGACACAGTAGGTTGCTTAACCTCACATATAGACGGTTGTTCACACACTAAACACATCCCAACCAAACACGCAGATAGTAAACAAGTTATTGCCAGTGCTATCAATAACATAATAGACTAAAATAAGTGTATACTTCTTATTTTAAGATAGTTAATAAAAGACACTCAAACCCTAGAAATTGAGGTAAAAAATATCTCTAAAAGAATACTAGAAATAGATAACCCAATCCCAATAGACCTAGTACATGTTCTACAAGAAATAAATATTAAGACTAATCATATAGAAGTTCATAATAAAGACATTTTAGAAATTAAAACTTTAACTAAAAATCAAGACAGTGAGTTAATTAAACTTACCAACGAACAAGCTAAGCTTATCCCTAGATTAGACAATTATCTACCTAGTGGAGATAGTTAGATCAGACTTTTACTAAAGAATTCTAGAAAAGATAAATGATGATAGATTTTATTATAAGATAAATGAAAATGAGATTGCCAACGCTGCTAAAGCAACTAGACTCATATTAGAAAGATTAAATTTAATTTCTACATCTATAGCATCTACCCAAGACTATAAAAGTAGCTTTGTTAAAGACTTACAATTAGATTTAAATTCTAAGACAGAAGGATTAACCAACATCTACACAGACTTTGTTAAATTCCAACAAAATTTAGCAATTTATCTTAACAACATAGAAGGCCATAACCAATCTAGAATATATGGTATTATTACTGAACTTAGACTAAATATGGCCTAAGTAAAAAATAAATATGAAGAAATTATAAAGGGAATTAAGTTTATATATAATAAAACCTCCCAAACCGAATTAGACTCTCCGTTTATTTTAACCCGTTTAGATAAAATATAAAAAACTATAGGAACCATAGAAGCTAGAATGGCACATGAATCAGTGCAAAAAACAAGAAAAATAAGATGAGGTAAAAGAATATAAGATCGTTAATTCTCTTGTTAAAAATAATGAAGATATTAACAATAATGCAAGAAAATAGAATGAGAAATTTAATGAAGAAATTCTTAGGCAGATAAGAAGACAAAAAGATTATTCCGACTCTTTAGAAAGGATTGAAAAAAGACTTGAACAAAAATAGGTAACCACCTCTAAATTTAGAGAATCTCCTTATGTAGGAACTAAGAAAGGAAAGACCATAACTAGAAATAAATGTTGGATTAGATAAGACTGGTAAGATAGTTAGCTCTATCCCAAATATTGGACAGAGTAATTGTATGCTCCAAAGACTTAAGGACTCATCCTCCAATGTTAGAACATGGTGGAAGGAGAGAAATTTCACCAATCCTCTCCAATGGAAAGAATGGGGTGAAGTTGAGTGGAAGAGTGTTGAAGATTCCATTCATAATGGACAACTTCCAACCGTTAGATACAGAGACTTGTTTAAAGAAGGTGCCACTCCTAAGACTCCTAATTATAACATGACTTATCGTTATAGAAATTATGTGTTAGAGAAATCCTACACTGAGCTTCAAGTTTTTGACTCAGAATGGCTTAGGTTTAGAGGAACTAATAGGAAGTTCCAATTTCTAACCTTTAGATCCTTTCAAGTAAGAATCCAAGGATTACATAGACCTCAAAATAATATCAGCATATTATGTTGTTTAGTAGATAAAAGATGGAAAGATTTTGAGAAAGGCCTTATTGGGATAGCCCAATTAGAAATGTCAGATAATATAGGGTACTTCAATGTCATTCCAGCATTTACAGTTACCGTAGACGCAGCTAAACATTTTAAGTTAATCTTATATGCTAGTGGCTATGAAGACTACATTATCCCAGACGCTAATATAAATATATAATTCCAAATCTATGTGAAGTTCTCCCAATTTCCTTACGAAGGAATGCAATCGGGAATTCCTAGCGGTAGACTTAATGAAGAAATATTAGTTAGAACTAATATTTCAGACTTCAATATGCTTACAGTATTAGGAATACTAAACCTATTAAGGAAAAAGCTAAGACCCTTTGGCAATTGCCAGAATTTCAAGAAACTAAGACTATACAGAATAAACCTTTGTTTATTAATCAAGACGACATCACTAAAATGTTACTATCCAGTTTGGTCCTACTAAGATTATCAATAAGAATATCCAGACCGAAGAAGTTAGATTTAGGAATATGGGAGAAGCCATAATCAATGATCCCTCATAAGGAGAATGTAGTAGTAAGACTAGTTCTAGTTTACTAAGATAAGCCCTAGATCCAAAACTTTGGACATAATCCCTCAGAATTAGACATGAAGACATTTAAAGAACATCTTTATAGAAGTCATTTTGTTAGGATCCAAGAAAGAGATATATTTAATATGATAGCTCAAGATCGTATATAAAAATTAAAAGAATCTAATAATACTAAAGAACTTCTTAGAAACCTTAGACTAATAGAATAAGGAGAAGAAAGACTAATTCCAGCTACACAAGTAGAACCTAATAAACAAGAGATAGGAAATAGTAGTATGCTAGAAGATGCACCTAGACTTTTTAGTAAATCAATAGGAATAAACATTCCCATTTATTCAAATACATTAGTAAAGACTAAACCTGATTATATCAAAGACTTTCCAACTAGTGACAAGAGTTTTACTCCTGTTAAGACCATGGCAAGTCAAGCCATAGATCCAGTTGGGATATACCTTAACTTAGACAATGTCCAGGATAGGAAGAAGGCCTTATATGAATGGTGTTACCAGATGAACATGTGTTTTGCATCTAATGAACAATGGGATGCAAGTTCATGTAAATAATATGCCGAGCAATCCATCAAGGGTATTGAAAAAGACTATTTAGATAGCTTAAGAAAGGCCACGAATGAAGACTCCTTAGCTAAGATTGAGAAAATGAAAGAGAGCCTAAAAGAAAGTTCAATTGAAGAATATATTCAATTGTTTACATCAGAATTCATTGGAGCTGGACATTTAGCTCAAATCAATGAACAAGACCTAGCAAAAGCTAAGTTAGTCCTCCTTAGCATTTACGAACTAGATTAGATAAATGAATATAACAATAATTATGAATAACTATATTACCAAATTAAAGAATTTAGAGAGACCTTAAGAGTTGAATACTTTAGGAAGACACCAGCCATATGACAAATCCTAATTAATGAATATAGGAATTGGCCAGGAGTAGCTGGAGTTAAGAATAACTCCCTCGGTGAAAGAATCAATTTTGCCAAAGACTATATCATATCCAAGAGACGTGATATTACTCAAGGAAAGTTAATAGAAGAAAATTTCAGGAAGATCCCTCCAGTCAAAGATGAAAGAGTCATCGCTCCAATCTAATGGGGATGTGGAAGTGAATCTAAGAAATTAGAATGGAAACAAAGGAATTTAAGACTAGACCTTTAGGATTTCCAAAGAAATATAGATTTAGACCATCTACTACCTTTAGAGAAAAGAACTCTAAGACTAAGAAAAATAGATTTAACCAAAGTCGTTATTTTAAGAAGAACACTAGTAACTATAAGAAAGTTCCTAATTATAGAAAGGAAAAAGAAGTAGCTCAATCTAAGACCACCATCAAAGAATGTTGGACTTGCGACAAAAAAGGACACTTTGCTAAAGACTGCCCTAATAAGAAAGATAAAGAAGGTATTAAGATTATTAATACAATATTAGACTATGTAGATCAAGAAGAATTAGATATTCTATATGCTATAGAAATATCATACATAAAAGATGATGATAATACTAGTATCTATAGTGCATACACAGACATTGATGATTCAGAAGATTATAATAGTGACACTGATGAGTATAAAGACTCCCAAGACACTTTAGATTTATACATGATGCAAACTAATCAAGATGCTTTAGATGATGAATATATAGACCTTGAAGAAGCTTGGTATAAATCTATACTAAGCCCTTTTTAAAGAAAAGATGGACTGTTAGTATACTTGAGTTACTAACATATATACCTAGATGTAACTTTGATGAAAGACATTATTGCACATTTAAAATGAAATGTAGCAAGAAAGACTTTAGATGTGTAGAATGCTTTGAGACCATACAAACATAATTATTTATGGTTTGTGTCATTTGTCAATTACACTACCATGAAAACTATTGGAGAATTAGATTTAGAGCAATCTATACTAGCTAGTATGACGCTCAAATAGACCTAGATATTAAAACATATTATCAAGACATTGATAAAAATATAGCTAAAAGATTGCAAGAAAATGAAGACTTAAAAGGAAAGGGAATTTCCTATGACTCAGAAGACAACTGCTCTGATTGTAGTATAGAAGACATAACATCTTTAGATTTTTATAGATAAACCTCAAAAAGGAATATCTATTCTAGAAAAGAATAATTTAGGAATATCTACTAAACACATGCTTGTTTTGTAAAGTTATTCTTACAACACAAAGACTATCCTAAAAGACTTTCAGCTTTTATATATACAGGATGCTCTCAGAGTATTTTTAAGGCTAATGCCTTCCATGAAGAATATTTTCTAGATAGTAAGAAGAAGATCCATGGTAAGGTAGCTAATGGAGATCCATTTATCTTATACTTTCAGACTATTCCTATTTATTTTAAATTAGGAAATCAGACTAACAAAACTATATATCATCAGTTTTGGGTAATGGATCCTCGTCCTAGTTTCACAGGAAACATTATTTTAGGAAAAGACTTTATTAGTAAATTTCATCCTTATACTCAGTATAACGATAAGATATTAATTAGTGATAAAGAGGAATTTAATATTAAAGTCCTCTAATAGATCACAAGACTGCCTTTGACCTTATGCAGGTCAAACCCAATTATAGACCCATAAAACATTAGAGTTCTTCAGTTGAGCATGGTAGACATAGACCTACAAACCAAAAAGAAGCCCTAGAAATCATTAAACCCTTACAAAAAGAATGTAAGTATCTAGACCAAAAGTGATTTAAGCAATAGCGCTTATACAACAAGATATTCTAGATCAAGCCTAGCACACCTTATTACAGGTTCAAGCTATATCCAAACAAAAGAAAATGGATATAGAGGTAGAGAAAGAAAATATTAGGTAATTAGAAGAACCTACATTAGGAGAAAATCCCATCGCTAAGTGGGATAAAGACCAAAGTTATTGTGAAATTATCCTTATCAACCCAGATGCCACTATTAATGGTGGAACCTATAAGAAAGAATATTCACAAGAAGACGGGGAAGAATTTAAAAAAGACATAGATGAAATGCTTAAGCTAGGCATTATTAGAGAAAGTAAAAGTAGACATAATAGCCTTGCCTTCTACGTTCAAAATGAACCTGAATGAAAAAGAGGAAAAAGACGTATGGATATAGACTATAGACAACTAAATAAGAATTGTGAGTTTGATTCCTATAAGATACCAGACAAGAATAATTTAATCAATTTGATTGAAGATAGAATTATATTCAACAAGTTTGATTGCAAATCAGGCTTCTGGAAAATTAAGATGCATCCATACAATATTACTTGGACAACCTTTAGTGTGTCCCAAGGAAAGTACGAATGACTAGTAATGCCATTTGGATACTTGAATGTTCCTCAAGTATTCCAAAGAAGAATGAATAATATATTTAGACCTTATTCAAAAAAAATTCTTGTTTACATAAATGACATTCTTGTAGCCAGTAAGACTAAGATTGAGCATGTAGACCATCTTAAAAAGATTATTTTAGAATTAGATAAACATGGTATTGTTATTTTCGAAAGGAAAATGCAATTATTTCAGACTGAAATAGATTTTGTGGGAATGCATATAAATAAAGGAAAAATATCCTTATCAGAGCACATAACTAAGAATATTCTTAAATTTCTAGACCAACTTAAAGATAAAAAATAATTACAGTCATTTTTAGGCTTGCTTAATTGTGCTGCAGATTTTATTAAAGACCTTGCTTCAAAGAGAAAAAGTTTAACTGCCAAATTAAAAGGAACAGACAAGATTAATCCTTTTTATTGGACTAAAGATGATTTTGAAGTTATAAGACAAATTAAAGAAGCAGTCAAAAGTATTCCTTTACGTGAACTGCTCAACGCTGAAGACCAATTTATAGTAGAAATAGACGCATCTAATAAACAGTGGGGAGTAATATACTTTGCCATTGATCATCAGAATAAAAGAAGAAACTTTGTAGATATAGTTCTGGAACCTTTACTGATCCAGAAATAAGATACATTGTCCATGAAAAAGAAGTTTTAGCTATAGTAAGGGCAATAGAAAAATATATGCTTTTTCTTAGACCTAAACATTTTACTGTGTATACTGACTTTTTTATGTAGTAAAATTCAGAGATTTAAACTTACCCAAATCAAGGACTAATAGACTCATTAGATGGCAGCAATTGCTTAATGGTTATGACTTCTCTGTTATACATATTAAGGAAAGTAAAAATACTATTACAGACATTATATCAAGCGAACCAATGTTTGTTAACACTAATATGATATCATGTTTTATGTTGCAAATACAAGACTTAGACAGCATTAGTTCCTCTGGAACAAATAGACTGAACAAAGAAGATGTTGCAGACTATCTTAGACATGTAAGACCAAATGCTGGTGTAATGCAAAGATAGACTCATATTCAAGAGTCTCAAGAAAGACCAATCTTAGAGAACTTTGATGATATCTTAGTTCCTCCTAGAAAATATAAACATGAGATTATTTCTCTAAATAAACTCATTGGGAAGATGTATTTCCCCCAATATAGACCTCATCATATATATCCAGACTTGATCAAATTTAGACGAGAATTTTCAGATGATGAAAATACTCTTATAGACACTATATGGTGGAACATGAAGAATAGACTGTGGATAGAGTTCAAATAGAATTTAGCAGCCATTGCCAGATTCATGAGGACTCAAGGTCACCCAACTCAGTGGTACTGCTATTCCTAGATCGCAGACTCAGACTTATGCTCAGACTCTTGGAGAATCCTCCAAAACTAGACCTGCTGATAATTTTTGTTATCAGAATAAGACTTTTAAGACTAAGATTGTTATACCTTTTGGTTATAATAATATTTCAATATCAAAATACTATCAAAAAGACGTTAATAATATTATTGAACATTTTAATATGTTATTATCCAAAATTAATGGATATGCCTTAATATTCATAGGTTTCTTCAAAGATGTTCTAAAATTTATCTTTTTGGAAAGACAGACATATCCCAGATCAACTTAGAAGACTACGGGTTCATTGGACTCGTCCAGATAAAAACCGTAGAAAACTCTATTACTCTTGGAAAAATAGTCCACGAGTATGTTAAAAAGGTAGAAGACTTCCTTCTCCTGTTTGCCAGGATCTACAAGATTGGTCCAAGTCCTTGCAGAGGAATGAGAGTTGAGGGGTTTAGACTTGTTAGATTTTCCAATTATTCTTTCGAAGACGTGAAGATTCTATTCGAAGACGAGACTAAAGACTTAATGGTTAATAATTCCAAGCTCCAAATTGCCTAAGCTATGGAGACGATAGAAATTATGGAACTGTTAACAGGTGAAGACCGATGGTATATTGTATACTATAAAGATGACCTCATTATCCAGGCTGATGAGCCATTTAATGAAAGACTCAAGAAAGAATCTAAGGAAATGGTGGAGATTGCTTTACCAGCCAGCCTTAGAGTGGTAGGCCTCATAGATAAATTCTTCAACAATAATGCTCTACCAGATGAAGACAAAGATGGGGCAGAAGAAGATGAAGATAAAGCAGAGTGGGCCCCACCCTACTCAATGAATTATTAAGGATCGAAGACTCAACTATCTAGACTTATGATTCCCTTGCATTATGAAATCTCAGACCTTCCCCATATGGGCCCCAGACAACTTCTTTTCATAAAGAAAAAAGAGACAGCCAAAGACGTTAGTTCGCAAGATGCCAAAATTGCTTTTGGAAAAGGCAGAAACGTGAAAGACTCAAAAGATGCCAAAGCTATAGACCTTTAATAATTGTATTTTGCTTTAATTATTGTATGCTTTCAACCGGTTAGATTTTAGCCTCCGATTTCCAGTCATCTTGTAAGCTCCCTTGTGCTATAAAATGGACGGTTAAGGTTGTATGTAGGGAGAGGAAGACTAGAAGTTAGAGAGAGTGTGTAAGCTTAGAGAGAGTAATATGTAGATGAGTGAGTAAACCTCTCATAATTAGGGGAGAGGGGAGATTTTTATTTACTTATGTTATACGATAAAAGTATTTTCTTTTTTCAGAAATATCTTATGTTGAGTTGTTATTATTTTCCAAATTATCTCCAACTTTCTGTTCATAGAGGACTATTGTGTGAAACCTCTGGTGTAGCACATAAGGTGTTATACTATAGAACCGCCGTCAGGTGCCGATTTTTCATGAGTCGTTATCCAGGTAGGCGTTAGGCGTGAAGGCGTACATGCAGGAAACGTATACAATGCCAAAATAGTGGATTGAGGTGCGACATATAAAGAGAGAGTTGCAGGAGGCCAAAACCGGAGAAAAATAATAATAAGGCTGAAGAGACGAAGGAAAGAAGATAAAGATATTGCAGACCAGAAGGAAGATATAAACTCGAACCAAACCCCTAGCTATTTTATATATTATTATTATAATCTAAAGAAATTTGCATGAGGCTACAAATCACTATAGATTTTTTAGCATTTGATAACCAAAAAAATCCAGACTTAACAAGAGAAATCTAAGAGTGGACTCTTATAGACCCTAAAGATAAAGAACTTATATTACTACTTTAACATACGCAGGCGGTCCTTTTAATATATAGACAAGGTTATTGAGTGGTTGATACGTGAAGTACCTAGAATAGAAATAATTAGAACAGGGATCCATGATCTATTTAGACAAAAGTTAAGAATTGCAGAGTTCGCAGAAGAACTTTCTAGGCCAGAAAAATATCAAGAATACACTAGAATACTTGCAGATAGTATAGACGTATTAAAATATATTAAATGTAAAAGGTTAGCTGAAACTAGAACTATTTTAATTAGATTAAGAGGAATCCGTCCTCACCTTAAAAACGTAAAGTCAGCCGCCCGTAGAACATATCGAAGATTTTTGTCATCCTACGGAGATAATAATTTAGAAAAATTTATAGAAGACGATATCATTTATATTATTAATCAGATATATAAAGACCCTAGACTGATAAAACCACAATACTGTATAAGGTATTTAAGACTAAAATATTTTCCTTCAAAACCACTTGCAATTTCTAGACTCCCTTAAGAAACTATTTATATTGATAATCCTCGCTATTCAGAATTCCAGTACGATAGTGACGGAAGAAGCTTGAGAAGTAGTAGTAGCCCTGAAACTTCTACACTTAGACTTCCAGATTAATTAGGCTTTAAAATAAGCTTAAAAGACCATAGAAATCATTAGGGTAGAAAATAATATTCCCGAAAACCTAAGAAAGAGAAAGCGGTCCCTAGACGGTTCATAAAAGACAAACGAGGTCGTTAGACTCATTTGGACGTTAGCTAATCCGCATAGAAAAATTCGTATAAGAGCCACTCTCTCTCTCTCTCTCTCTCACTGTATATATATATATATATATATATATATATATATATACACACACACATGCACTAACATATTATCCATAGGCCGAGCTGCGGTGCATGCATACTCTGTTATCAAGTCCTGGTACATCACGTCCTAAATGAAGGACGATATCTCTCTCGAACCATAAATACAAATCACACAACATGGAGGCGAATATAGTTCCAAGCCTAAGGGCTATGCACATACCTGGCACCCATATGACCGTCAGCTTATCATTCTCACATATAGGCCTTTCCTAGGTTCTATATTCTGAGGTACAAGTAAAAAATCCCCCCAATGGATCATTAGGATATGGCTGTCCCGACGACGAACCCTCCCGTGATAGCAAGCAGCATAGGTATATCATACACATAAAATTATACAATAGGTATACACACAACACATATATTTGTATCATTGGTATAGGCATACACACATCTTATATCATAAGTCCCATAGGTAGTATATTTATATCCCAAATATCCCACGTATTAGTAGATCACAATTTTACTTCTTATCGTACGTTCCCGAATATCTCTCACCACTCGAAGTGCGTTCATTATTCTATAACATAATATTAATAGGTAACTCACTCATATCCTACTGGATTAAGTCATCATTTTCCTCGAATCTCCCTGACTCGAAGTATCCCTCAAATTAGGTTTTTCTCTCAATTGAGTCTAATTAAACTTAGCCCTTAAATCCCACTGTTATGACCAAGCCTAAAACCTAACCTTAGACTACGGTACTTCAATATAATACCCATTATTTTTAGAAATTAAATTAGCAACCGAATCCCGAATGTTTCCCACAGATTCTAAACAAAAGAGAAAAGTGGCCAAATTCTGGGCAGCTGAATCGATTCGTCCTTGGCTCGAATCTATTCACCCCTACAGGTCTTCGTCTTCTTCCTTAAATTGTTATGGGTTTCCTCCAATTTTAACACCAAAAACTCCATTATAACATCCCAAACTCCCAAGTAATTATACTAGATGTTATATCAACATATATATACAAGTTCTAATGTACTAGAATCAATAATTCATCAAAGGACATCAATTAATTGGATAAATTCAAGGTATTTTCTTAAGAACCCTAGTTTTCTCAATTTTTCTTCAAGAACTTCAATCAACCCAGATTTCTTACCATTTTAATCTCCCTAATTTTTAAGTTATTTCCTACATACACCAAGGATTTAAACTTAACATGATTTTGATTCAAGAACTTCAATCTTAATCCCAAAATTTACACAAATCACTACATATTCATGGATACATTATATGCTTAGAATTTAGAAAGTTTAAACACTTGCCTTGATATGAACGTCTGAATCTCTGAATAATTCTGGTATGGCTGGCCTCCTTCCCTTCCGATCTACGCGATGGCGGTGTTTGTGGTGCAAACGGTGCAATAATGGTGGTTCTAGCCCTTGGGACCTCCCCTCTTCTTCTTCCTATGGCCTCTATGCAACTCTATAACTTCTAACCCTCGAAAAATCCTCTTCTCAGATGATATAAACCTATTAATTTCGTAGGTCTCTTTTCTCCAAAAATACGAATGATCGAAATACCCTCCTGGGATGCCGGTTTGGCTCAAAATTGACCCGGGACCCTAATTAAACCCCCGAGTATACATTTCTGACTATTTTGACCCTTAGGGATACTCTGGCGTACTCGAAATGACTATTTGGATGACGTAAAAATTAATTAATTTTTATTTCATTAAATCGAGTCTCGACACGATTGACACGCGCGTCCCGACTAAATTACTGTAATTGTCATATTTTTCACTAGCGATAATTTTAATATATTCATAATCATATATTACTTTATTCACTAAGTAATACTCAATATAATTCACATAAATAAATACTAACCCTTGTCTCACTAGTTAATATTTATTTTAATCCGAATTAATTTGTAATTAATTTTTCCCATTTTTAATTAAATTTATCCCACATTTAAAAATCATTAAAAATACGGGGTGTTACATACTTCCCCCCCATCCCGAAATTCAGAAAATAAAAGTATACCTAGTAAGAACAACTCTGGATATCTCATCCTCGCATTCCCAAGTAGACTCATCGACATTAAGGTGCCCCCACTGAACACGTACAAGCGACGCTACCTTCGAACTCAATCTCCTCTCACTATGGTCTAAGATAGTGACTGGTCTCTCCTTATACGAAATATTAGGCTATAAGTCTATCTCCTCCAGTGCAATGTGGGTGTAAGCCAACTCATCCCAAAGATATCGTCTCAATGCAAAAATATGAAACACATCACGTGATGGTGCTAGTGCTCCGACAACTCGAGTCTATACGCCATTGGCCCAATTTGCTTGATGATAGGAAATGGTCCTACATACCTAGGCATCAATTTCCCTTTCTTCCCAAATCTCATTATACCGTTCATAGGAGGCACACTTGGCAGTACCTCATCCCCCACATTAAACTCTAGAAAGTATCGTTTGGCATCGGCGTAGCTCTTCTGTCTATCCTGAGCTACCCATAATCGACTCCGAATCATCTCAACCCTGGAGGAGGTATCCTGAATCACCTCTGTCTTGAGAAACTTGTTATCCCCCACATTTAGCCATTAAGTGGGAAAACGATAAGGTCTACCATACAATGTATCGAATGGTGTCATCCCAATCGTAACCTGATAGGAGTTATTGTATGAAAACTATACCAGTGGAAGATATTGCCCCTAACCTCCGCTAAGATCAAGGATACACATCCGTAATATATTCTCTAACATCTGATTCATCCTCTCGATCTGCCCATCAGTCTACGGGTGATAGGCCATCCTTAATCGTAACTCCATACCCATCAGTCTGCGGGTGATAGGACTCTAACGTCCATCAGATATAACCTTTCAATTTTCGTCCTTAATTAAGGCCTAAAATTGGAAATTACCAAAATGCTCTCCCGGGTTGCTGGTTAGGCCTAAAAATATCCTGAGACCCAAACTAAACCCCCGGGTATACTTCTATGACTATCTCGACCCTTCCAGACACATATAACAGGTGACTTAGAATTTATTTACTTTTTATTTCCTTAAATTTGTTCCGACACGACTGACACGCGCGTCACTTCCCGACTCTCATTCTATAACTGTCGTATTATTCACTCACAACAACTTTAATATTTTATAATCATATATTACTTTACTCACTAAGTAATATTCAACATAATTATCCCCAAGAAATACTAACTCACATCACGCTAGTAATTATTTAATTAAATTCGGATTAATTATAAATAAATTTACTCCATTTAAATTAATTAATCCCAATCCCATAATCAAAACAAATTAGGTTAAAAAATACGGGGAATTACAACGAGTAAATACTATTTTTTTGTTAAAATAATATAATAGATCTATATCACCTCTTTTACATTTTCAATATAATATCAATATTTAGATGTTGGAGGAAATTTGTTAAATTTAGAATTCACCTTTATATCAAAATAACACATGTTTAAGCGTAGAGAGAGATGTAGGTTAGCTGAAATCTATGCTGTAATTAATTTATGGCAAACAAAATTAAATTAAAATATTATTTTTAAACCTAGATGTTGAAATTGAGTAATACACTATTAAGGAGAACGAGAGATGTAGATTAAATGAAATTCCATCATTGAGAATATGGAAATAAAATGATCAAATATTTATTGTAATAAATATAACCATATCTAAAGGTTTCATTTTAAGAGAACGAGATCATTAATAAGGGGGTTAGTATTTATTTAAAGACACGTGCCATCCTCTCTTTGCAACAGAGCATTTTATAGTTATTATATGTGATGATTTAAATTAATTGCACAAAGGAAAGGGTGGAGAAGTTTATAGGATACATAAAAAAATTAACGAATGGAGGAAGTGTCGGTTTGTGTAGGGGGAGAGAGATAATCATAACTAAATGATATAGAATGTGGGGCGTGAGCTGTTTGCAATTATGAGGAGCACTCGTGCTTAACGGAGAAACATACCCCGAACCATAAAAAAGTTATGACATGTGGAATAATATGGTGTGTAGATTTCGTTATTATAATTAGTTGTATGATATGATATGGTATGCATAAATTGTGATTAAATGGGTTTACTTGTTTATTGGTCAAAATACTTTATGAGCTATTAACCAAGTGGATAACCTTTTTTGTTACATCATGGTGAATGTAAGAATAAAACTAAAATTTCTGAGAAAGTGTCTTTATTATGCCATTTAAAAGTGATGATAATTTAAATAATGAATATTTTAACTCTACCTCCACTTTTAATGCGTTATTTTACATGCCCGACCTTCACTAATTTATTTTATTTAACCCTTAAAATTTTGACACCATCTACTATTTGTTAAAAATATCTATTTTGAAATTAGACATACCTCTCACATATTGTTCGAACAAAAATACCCTTATTTCACTTTAACTTCATGTTAAAATAAAAACTTGGTTGAGTAAAATCGTATTTATTCACTTGACAAACATTTAATTAAATTAAGGGTCATTTTGAGTTAACACTCAAATATTAATGTCTAATTTGACTTAACCTCTCCTTTTCACAATCCTTTGATTTTACCCCCAACATAAGAGGGTTAAGTTTAATTTGACATCATAAACAAGCGGCAATGTCAAATAAATCTTTAGACGTAACTCTTATTTTTAATCAATATTTTGAGATAACCCCTCGTGCATGGATTATATCAATAAGATTATCAAAACGGGAGTTGAGTCAAATATCACATTCAAAAGTGGGAGTTTAGTTAAGAAAATCCCTCTAATTAACTATATTTTATTGGAAAACCACATAACAAAGCATCTTTATGGATCAACCAAGCAAGAAATAATCAATTAACAATAAAGTCAGATCATGTAGTGCCGGTTTCAACTTAATTTAAAAAAATATATATAATTGAACAAGTACATTATTATTATTATAAAGGGTTTTTCACTTCTGAAGCCCTATATGAATAAAATAGGTTTGATGCGCAATATAAGAATGTGGGATAAGATAATATTATCCTATCTCATTTTTAACGTTGGATAAGATGACTTCAAGTGTGATAAATTTTCTCATATTATGTTTGGTGTTGGACATTGTAGGATCTAAATGAGATAAGTTAATTCAAATAAAGACATGCTAAAGTCCCTCCCAAAATTTTATCTTCGTGAGCCAAAAAACCATGAATTATGATACCCGCATAACTTATTCTTTATAAAAAGAAAGTCGAACTCACAAACTCTTAAAACTTAATTTTTAATACCTATATAATAATTCACTTTTTTAACTCATAATATTTACCCTAGCCCTAACACCACTAATAACAACACAAAAACCCCACCCCACCACGACCCGTCTCTCTCTCAAAAAAACAAATCACCACCATGACCACAAAACCACCCCCGCCCACTACGAAAATTGTTGTTTCTCAATCAACCAATAATATAAACACCTATATTTTAGATATTTGACCTAAAACAAATACAAAATGACATTAAAATCCCCAAATAATACTCAAAATCGGAAAAAATGTCAAAAATCTCTACCTAGAGCATTTGGCGATAGATTGCCAAAAAATAATGACAAATTTCGATGATGGAATGCCGAATTAATAATAAAACCTCAAACACCTGGAAATAAATTTTGGGTCCAGTTTTGGCTGTTTAATTTGTTTTTTATTTTTTATTATCGACCCATTATTGGGTACTTAATGAGGAGGGACATCAGCTCAACTTTTCTGGAGAAATAGTATCATGTGTGGAGAGCACCACATATCCGTGATCAACACTAATATTGACACAGCACATGAAAATTTAAAATTCTTGTCTCTGTAGTGGGAAACATATGGGACACGTATCGCATATGTGTCATGTCCATGTTGGTATTGAGTACGGACACGTGGTGCCCTCGAGACATAATATTATTTCTCATTTTTCCGACTTTGATCATTCAAAAGCTTCTGGCCATCTTTCTCCCTCTCTTTAAGTATATTTTCAAATGGCAAACAAACCATGGGAGTTACGAGACGCAATTGTGTCAAACTTGGGCACCAAAGATGGAGTAAATTTTCCTTCTAGAGATTATGTTGACATAATGCTAAAATTAATCTTTTATCTATAACAACTTTTTGTAAAAATTTTCACTGCATTTTAATTGTCAACATAACTATAATTTATTAATTACATTATTTATGAATGTCTGCAATGTTTTACAATAAGATGTGTACACTTATTTCCATATTCGAATCTGAGCAAAAATATTTTCCAAAAATGCTATCATATGAGATGTCTCAAATGTAAATGACTAGCGGCACAAATGAAAAACCTAAGGTTGAAGTGTCATAGATTTACCCCACTCCCCAACCCAACCCAACGGGTGCTTTCTGTTGAAAAAGCAACTCAAATCCACCAAAATCTTCTTTCGGTGGCTTTTGGCAAGTGGGTTTTGCTTTTTGGATAGTGGGTTTTATTTTATATCTCACTCTATACAATTTGCCCTTTAAATTAAGGAGCTTTGTCTCCTTCAAGACTCTATAAAAGGGAAGTAATTCTGTTAATGTTAAACACACCAAAACATAGAAACTAAGAAGAGTTAGAGAGTTAGAAAGAGTTCATTTAGAGTTTTGAGTATACACATTGGTGTAGAAAAATACACATTGTATTTTTCATTTGGAGTGTATATGTGAGGGTCTCTTTTGTAACTCATTTGCAATAGTGAATTGATCCAAATGTTAGTAGACATAGCCAAATTGGTGAATCACTTAAATATTTTTGTCTTCCCTTGTGTGTGTGTCTTTCTACTCATTATACTTTTATTGTGAGTGTGCCATATTATTATTTGGGGTTATGGTCAGTATCATTTGTTGACACGCTTTCACACAATAAATTGGTTCCGATCGTGAATAGTACCGTATGAATAATACTATGGTTATTTCTCTACAAAAAAAATATCCAGAATGCCTAGATCGGAGGACCTCGGCCCAAAAATTATGGAAGCAACTGGACGACAAGTACATGACGAAGAGCACTGAAAATCGACTCTATTTGAAGAAAAAACTCTTCCGGTTCCAGTACGCAGAAGGTATTTCTATGTCTGAGCATCTGGACAATTTTAACAAAATTATTGCTGATTTGCAAAATTTGGATGTTGAAATTGACAATGAGGATAAAGCACTGTTAGTGCTAAATTCTTTACCTGACTCGTATGAACATCTCGTTACCACGCTATTGTACGGAAAGGAGGAAATAAAATGTGTTGAGGTCTCCAATACATTAATGAATAATGAGGTTCGTAAGAAGGATAAGGAGGTATATAGAGACTCAACATCTGAAACGTTGACGGTTCGTGGCAGAATAAATGAAAGGAAGAATGGCAACCGTGGAAGATCTCGATTTAAATCTAGAGGTGGAGCATTAACTTCGGGTATGAGAATTCCTGCAAAAGATGAATGCGCCTTTTATCACCAGAAAGGTCATTGGAAGAAAGATTGTCACGAAGAACCCCATTGAAAACGTTACGGCGAGTGATGATGAAGATTCTGAATTTGCTTTGTCTATTTCACCATTTGGATCCAGTTCCCCGGAATGGATTTTAGATTCGGGTTGTTCCTATCACATGTGTCCCAATAGGGAGTGGTTTGCTAGTTTTAAGGAGCTAGAAGACGGAGCTGTTTTTATGGGCAATGATCATACTTGTCAAACAAAAGGGATAGGAAAAATCCGACTGAAGTTGTATAGTGGAATAGTTAGAGTGCTGGAAGACGTTCGGTATATACCGGACCTGGAGAAAAATCTTATCTCACTTGGCGCTTTGGCAGCTAAAGGTTATGATATCACACTAAAAGGCGATGGTCTGAAGGTGTCACATGGATCCTTGGTTGTGATGAAGGGAACGAAAAAGAGTAATTTGTATTTTCTCCTTGGAAATACAGTTAGAGGTGCAGCGGCAGTCTCAGAAAGTTCAGAAGAGGTTGAATCTGATGCTACGAGATTATGGCATGTACGCTTGGGACATGCAGGAGAGAAGGCTTTGCAGGGATTAGTGAATCAAGGTCTATTGAAAGGTGCCAAGACATGTAAGTTTGTATTTTGTGAATATTGTGTTTTGGGCAAGCAGAAAAGAGTAAAGTTTGGCACAGCTGTACATCGTACAAAGGGGACTCTTGATTATATTCACACAGATGTTTCGGGACCTACCAAAGTTTCATCTTTGGGAAGTAAGCATTATTTTGTATCTTTTATGGATGACTTCTCCAGACGTGTTTGGGTGTACACCATGCGACATAAGGATGAAGTCTTAAAGATTTTCTTAAAGTGGAAAAAGATGATAGAGACCCAAACTGGTAGAAAAATTAGAAGAATCAAGTCAGACAATTTTGTGAATATAAGTCAGACCCATTTTTGCAAGTATGCCATGAAGAGGGGATCGTGCGACACTTCACAGTAAGAGACACGCCACAACAAAATGGGGTGGCTGAACGTATGAATCGCACTTTGCTGGAGAAGGTGCGATGCATGTTATCTAATGGTGGTTTAGGCAAGGCATTTTGGGCTGAAGCTGTTACATATGCATGTCACCTCATTAATAGGTTACCTGCAACTGCAAATGAGGGCAAAACACCCATGGAGGTGCGGTCGGGAAAACCTGCTACAAATCATGATTCTTTATGTATTTTCGGCTCCCCTGCATATTTTCATGTTAGGGAAAGCAAGTTGGATCCATATTCTTAGGCTTTAGTGATGGAGTGACTTTGGTTCCCTGAGACAAAAAAGATCATAAATAGCAGGGATGTTACATTCGATGAATCTTCAATGTTGAAGAGTTCTCCTAGGGAGAGAAAAACCAAAGAAGTTTCACAACAGGTAGAGATTGAGACTCCAATTGTTCCAACCAGACTTGTCACAAATTCAGGAATTGATGAGACAAGTACATATGAGGTGGAGGATCCTGACCATGAGTCTCCTCAACAACCATATTTTGTTGCAGCTAATAGACCAGAAAGACAAAAAAGGAAACCTGGATGGCTTATTACTGACATGGTGGCATATGCACTACCCATGGTTGAAGATGACATTCCATCTACTTACAAAGAAGACGAAAGAAGATCAGAAAGTATAGATTGGAAGAAGGCGATGGACGAGGAGATATAGTCTCTTCATACGAACCAGACTTGGGAGTTAGTCCAACTTCCAAAAGAGAAGAAAGCCATTGGGTGCAAATGGGTATATGCCAAGAAGGAAGGCACCTCGAAGATAGCAAATGTAAGATTTAAGGCTAGGTTGGTGGCGAAGGGCTACGCGCAGAAAGAAGGGATCAATTATAACAAGGTATTTTCCCCAGTTGTGAAGCATTCTTCCATTCGTATTTTGCTAGCATTGGTTCCGCAGTTTGAACTCGAGTTGGCACAACTTGACATGAAAACTGCATTCTTTCATGGAGATTTGGAGGATGAAATTTATATGACTCAGCCAGAAGGGTACAAGATTGCTGGTAAAGAAAATTGGGCCTGCAAACTAAGAAAGCCGTTATATGGGTTGAAACAAAGTCCAAGACAGTAGTACAAGCGGTTTGATCGGTTTATGTTTGGGCAACAATACATAAGGAGCCACTATGATCATTGTCCGTATTTTCGTAAATTTCGTGATGGATCCTTTATTTATTTGCTCTTATATGTTGATGATATGATGATTGCTTCTAAGAGCAAGGAGGAGATTGAAAAATTAAAAATTAAGTTAAGCCATGAATTTGAGATGAAGGATCTAGGCGAGGCGAGAAAAATACTTGGCATGGAGATTAGCAGAAATTATTCCAGGGGCATTGTTTGTTTGTCACAAAACAGTATTTGAAGAAGGTATTACAACGTTTTGGTATGGATTCTAAAATCAAACCTGTAAGTACTCTGTTGGCCCAATACTTCAAGCTAAGTGCCATGGAATCCCCACAGACAGATGAAGAAAGTTCAGAAATGGCTCATGTAATGCACTGGAAAGTTTGATGTATGCAGTGGTGTGTATGAGGCTTGATATTTCACAAGCTGTTAGTATGGTGAGCATTTAGATAAACGACAGTCCACTACTGGTTATGTGTTTACACTAGCTGGAGGCCCAGTCTGTTGGAGATCTACACTACAACCTACGGTGGCTTTTTCAACTTCAGAGGCGGAGTATATGGAAGCGACAGAGGCCATTTGGCTTCATGGTTTGATTTCAGACTTGGGAATTGTTCAGGATCATGTGGATGTCTTCTGTGATAGTTAGAGTGCCATCCACTTAGCATATGTTGATGAAGATTGTTACTAGGATCAAGTTTGAACACTGTTTAAGCTTGATCAATATTCTTCGTATTTGAACACCTTCGGGTGTATGGCGCTTACGAGCGCATTTGGAGGCTACTTGGATCATTTTGGATAATATGTGGTTACGTGTTTGGGTGGGGCTTTGTAAGGTGGAACTGTTTGATTGGCAAAAGTTTGACAGGGTGACTTGTAAAATTTTGCCAAGGTGGAGATTGTTGAAAAAGCAACTCAAATCCACCAGAATCTTCTTTCAGTGGCTTTTGGCAAGTGGGTTTTGCTTTTTGGCTAGTGGGTTTTATTTTATATGTCACTCTATACAAATTGCCCCTTAAATTAAGGAGCTTTGTCTCCTTCAAGACTCTGTAAAAGAGATCCAAGTGTCAGTAGACATAGCCATATTGGTGAATCACTTAAATATTTTTGTCTTTCCTTGTGTGTGTGTCTTTCATTATACTTTTATTGTGAGTGTGCGATATTATTATTTAGGGTTACAGTCACTATCATTTGTTGATAAGCTTCCGCACAACACTTTCGGTGTACTGCATGTGTCCCTAAAACACAATGATCTTTCACGAACAGCGAACAAATGAACTATGTTGTACTCTTTCACGAACAACGAACTTAATCGAAACATAATGTAATTATGTTACAGACCGTAAAATTAAGGGACAAAATCAATGCAGGGGACTCATACAAGGTCCATGGTGTTTAGCAAAACGCATAAGCTACATCTAATTTTTCATGAAAACACAGGAGGGGCTAACCTTAATTACACCAATTATATAAATATATCAGTACTATCTCAAATGTTCTCAAGTTAGGACGAGAACAAAATAGAGAGAGAAATAATAACACTTATTTTAACATCAACGTGTGCTTCGGAATGGTGGATGCATTGGTTAGAAAGGGTAAAATCAAATTACATGAGTGAAGAAGTTTCTATTAAAATGGTTCTAGCAAAAGTGTAATGGAATTTTAACGCCTTGGTTCATTCCACGTCTTCCCTTCAAAAAACTCTGCCAGCATTCGTTCGAGGTCCTCTGGACTAAACTTTATGTACCTCTGGGGAGTTTTCCCACTCTCAATTAGAGGCCTGGAGCATCACAAATCCTAATATCTCAATCCCAAAGCAAAGGGGAAAAAAAATAAACAAGGTCAAAGTTTAAAGGTTTGTTTTGTTCTCGGTGATAGTTTTCACTTGGGCAAAATGCATTCTCAGATAGTTGGATAAATTTTTTAAAACATTTGGCTTTTGAACCCCAAACTTTATCCTGCATTTTTTTCCGGTTATGCTAGTTGCTGTTACAGATCATAACAATGTTATCAAAAAAGGATCCCTCATTTACTTCTAAAAGTAATAATTATATATAAATTGTGGGGGATAGTGTAGCTATATATACAGAATCACACCCACCAACATACATCAATTAACATAAGAGAACATATGTCCATTTGTTTTGGGTGTGGAGTGGGGTGGAGTGTAAATGAATGATTTTTCTAATGAAATTCGGTGTAGATAATGTCAACATCATGAAGATCATATCCACCAAATTTCATCAAAATATTCAGCCGAATTTCATCAAAATAATATAACTGTTTAGTGGATGGCCATTGAAACTTGTGATTGTCTCAAGTAACCAAAGTCCGTGTTTCATTGGAGTCGATTTGTTTTCCATGGAAAATACTTATACTTGCTCTATATTTTTATCATTTTCCATGAAGAATGTTTCTTACCCACTCCTGAAAAAATGGATTTCCATGGAAAACTCCAAAAATAGGGCCAAGTCACTCCTATCTTTTTCCACTCGTATTTCAACTTCTTATAAAAATGAATAACTTTTCAATCATTTTTCAACTTTGTAATGAAAAGAATGAGAGCTTGGGAGTATGAGAGTGTGAGAGAGAAAACATACCCAAAACGTTTAACAAAAGATCTGTAGGCAGGCAAAAGGACTTCAGCAACAGCCAGCCTCAAAGACTCGCGCAACTCACTGTCGGGTACTGTCCATTGAGACTGTCTTTGATGAAGCTCCTCAAACAGAAAATTGAAGGTCTTGAACCTGTCTTTCACCATTGCCCTTGAAACTCCACTAGTGCTGCCACTATCGGCTCCACCTGATGAAGAAAGACACTGAATGGATAGACACTGAAGAATCTGCAATAACATGCCAAAAAAATATATAAAAAAAATAGAAAAGGTAGTTAAAAGGGTGATATTGTTGTCCAAAAGGGTTTAATAACAGTATGGCCCAAATGCTCATTATATGAAAAGTTATTCAAAATTCAACAAGATTAAGAGAAACTTCTTCTTTATTTTCAGTTTAATTAAATATACAAAACCTTGGACCAAGAAATCCTCTTGTATTGATTTGCATGCTGCTGCACAACCCTTCGATGTATTTCCACCCAGTCCTTCCCCAGTAAATCCTCCGCTTCTGACCTAAAAAATAACTTATCATTTAAGAATATAGCTCTTCGAACAGTAAAGTTGCAAACACTTCAAGGAGTTTTTTGCAAATTAATAGTTCAGGGAGGTATTTTCATCTAATGTGATAGTTCATGGGATTTCTAGGAATTTACCCTACAATAAATAGCTACCCTTTCAATAAATAAAACAACTTTTATGACATACTTCTTCACAGATCTGACAATATAGTGAATGTTGTTCATCAGAAATAATTGAGTCAATGCAGGGTCTCTATATTGCTTAGACTTCCCTTCCAGATTTGTCTGAAGAGCCGTCATTATCCGTGTTGTTACAGATGCCAACTGAGCCTCTGCATCACCTTCATCAAACTCTCGGAAAAGTTGCTTCAACGTGGATTGGTAGCTGCATAAATTGAGTATAAAATTAAAGACGCCATTGGTTAATAATGTTTACTAAGTGAGTCTATTTAGTTTTTTTATTCACAAATACACCCCTTAATCAGGAGGAGAATATGGAAGCGGTTCAGATACCTTACCGAAATTCACAACTACCTAACTTAACTTCCAGGTATCTGAACCGGATCCTATTAATTTGTTTCTCCAAGGACCTAATTGTAAAAGACCCTGATATAAAATGCCTATTATTCAAACTTTGTGCATTCACTAGCAACACAATCTAAATAGCCTGGAAATGAATCTGAGAACAAAAGAAAAATGCCTAACCATAGAAATTAGAACCAAGAAAAGAAGGGAATGCTTTAATACTTGAGATGCTGTTTCAAACTGATCCAGGTAAATATAGTTTCATACAAAACATGGTCCTGTTTTGTTTAGGTGAAAAATAGTGAAAAGTACCTTTATAAAAGCTGGGTTTAAATTTTGCTCGTATAAAATTGTATTTAATCTTGCATGCTGTAATTATTTGGTTTGGGGGGAAAATAGTAAACAAATTTAACTCCAAAATATTTAACCATCCTACTGTTTTACTGCCAGGGGTAAGAACACACATCAGGAGTGCATGACATCAAAGTAGATATAAACCTAAAATAAGCATGTGAGTGCAACATTATAAAAACATCCAAAAATTTCATGAATACTATTTCTCTAACCCTTTGCTTAGTAGTATGGAAACATGGAAGGAAAAGGGAGGATGGAAAACTAGAAGAAAAGAAACAATTTCTTAGTTTATAAGAAGGAAGAGTGGAAGGAAGGTGGAGGAAGAATGTTTTTCGTTCCTAGTCCACCAAATTGTATCTCTCTAAAAGTGGGAGGGGAAGTGGAAGGAGAGAGAAAGAGTAGGGCATTAATTACTATACTGAGCATTAGTTGCTATTATAACCTTTTAGTATAATATTAAATAAATACAAGTGACTGAATCTAGATATATAATTGGTAAATCATGTATATTTTACTTTTTCCTTCTTTTCTACAAAGCAACAAAAAGAGGAAAGCTAGAAGGAACGATTGTTTTTTTTTTAACTTTCCCTCCTTCCTACCAAACAAAATGAGGGAATGGTGATTTCTTTGTGAATCAAAAACTTATAACTCATGATTCTCCTTACTCCCACTTCTCCTTCCGTCTTACCAAACATTATTCATAGAAGATACTTTTTAGTCCTTTTTTTTATATAATTTTTGTGGTGCTTGACTGTAAATATATGCCATGAAACAACAGTTTTAGATATAACACGTTATGAAAACATTTATAATGTACCCTCAAAGAACTAGATTCAATGGAAAAATGGACATGCGAGAGAATATCTCGTGAAGCCAATGCTCTATTTTTCCACTCTATTCTGACTCCCCCTAGAAATGAACTATGTTCGAGTTTTTTTCCAACATTGAAATAAATAAATAAACTAAAAATAAAACAAGGAGTACTCGGTAAAGAAAATCACTTTTCGATGAGAATATCATTAAAACTTTGTAAAATCTAGACCACATGAAAGCCAACAAAATAATATGTGATAAAAGATGAGTAGAAAGAATCGAGGAAGTAATAAAATGAACTTACTCAAATAGAAACTTCACATAATTAATGACATAACTAGTCAAAGGATGGACCGTTCCATCTAGAACAACAGTTTTTGTGGCATCTTTTTCAACATCTTCTTCAAAATCACCAAAGGTCTCTTGAGCAGTCTGGGCTAAACGCTTTGTCAAAACCAAGGCTGCTTCTCGCATTTCAGCACAATGTTTACTTCCAAAAATTATATCAAACTGTCAACCAATCCAAACCCCAAACGCCCCGAGAAAATAAATAAACAAATATAATAGTCTGGATCTGTTTAACTAAAACAAAATTTAAGGGACAACTACAAAATCAACAAACAAGCATTATTTCACTAAACCCGTGTGGATAGAAAGTAGCTTATACAATGGGAAAACTGAAAACCTGCTTTGTTCAATAATCAGAAACACTCGAACACTAATTTCGTCAAAACATCGAGCTTCAGTTAGGATTAATCTAAAGCTTAACATATTTGGAAACTGTACCATTAAAATGAGGGACTTAGCAGAATATTAATGAAGAAACAACACAACTAAAATGAAAAATGTAATTTTACTTGTTCGCCTGTATAGATGATTATTAAGTGATACGAGACTGACATGCACATTTCGAAAACTAGAACAGAGAAACAACACGAGTTCAAATTTATTGAGGTCATGGTGACCCTCTCAATTTACTAACTTAAACATTATAAACCATGGGACCCAAGACACCTATTTATTTATTATTTTCATGGTTTAGCCAATAGGGGAGACGGTCACCATGACCCTCTTTGAAGAGGGTCAACAAATTTGAGCTTTAAACAACACACCTAAAATGCAGGTTCAGGAATTAGAGTCAATAACTAGTAATAGGAAATATGTTTATGTTCCTAAAGTATACTGAATTTATTATGAGTCATCCAAGAGTGTCCTTGAAGTGTCGGTGTTCAACAAGTGCCTGACTCAGACAAGTTCCCTCCTAGAAGTGTCCATGCTTCCTATGTGGGCACGGGCACTTGACTCTTTGAATCTTCTCCAATATATTCAATTACCGATTATACATTTATTATGCCGCTGACTTGCAAAATTTTTCAAAAATATACATTGCCACAGGAAAATTACTTCTATAACGTGATTGCAAGAAACACCAAAACCGAATTTTGGCTTGATACAATAGGATAGATAAATGAATGTGCCAAAAAAAAATTCTTCTACTTCACATTCTGTAAGAGGTCTAATCAGTCGATGAGTACATCACATTTCAATTTAACAAGTTCTGTTCGACAGTTCAGGTGCATTCATGTGCTTACTTCAATTTGGCCACATTTTCAAGAAATTTATATGATTGAGCTCCTAGAGATCACCCTGGGGACAAAAAACTGGGCCACGAGGCATAATTGATGAAGCAATCACAACTTCATATGATGTTAAAATTCCAAGGGGACAAAAAAGTTCTTTTTGTAATGGAGTTATCCTGTCTTAAGTTCAAGGAGTTCGATGCTCGCATATATGACAATATTTAATTAATATGTATTCAGTTAAACCTACTAGACTACTGAACTAAAACAAAAACAACCAAGATAGATCAACTTCAAATATGCCTTTGATCAGAAACACAAATAACAAATACAAGAGGGTGGGGGCATGCTCTTCCCTCATCGTATCTTCTTATATTCAGTTTGCTCTTTGTATCTTTTGCCGAGTTGCAAACTATTTCAAAGGAATATATCATACAAAAACTGTTCCTTTGCCACAATTACAAAACCAGATGTTGATGGGATAAATAAAATAATAAGGGTTTTTACTTACCTGCTGAAATAACTGCATAAGTAGACTTAACCCTCTAGAAGTTCAAATATTAGACTTGCCCCCCCCCCCCCCACACACACACACACAAAGAGAAACAAAATAATGCAAAAGGTACAAGTAGGTTGATGCATATTAATGGGGGTGTAAATGTAATTTTTGAAATTCTAGGGAGTAAGTGTAATTATGCAGTTAACTCAGGGGGAAAGTCAAAGAAACCCATACAATAAAGCTAGAAGGTTTAATAATGATGCGATCCTAATTTAACTGGTAAAGGTAATCATACCTCTGATTGGAGCTCCCTCATAATCTCGTACATGTCTAAAAGGACAAATAATTTTTCAGGTGACCTCTTGCTTTTGGCAATAGCCTCCCCGAAACTAAGGAGCACAGATACACTGTTTGCAGTAACATCTGCAAAGCATTGATCCCTGAGAGAATCAATCCCTTCAAAAATTTGGTCACAAACTTTCTTCTCCCCAGCAAATAGCAATTTGACCTGTTTTGAATACAATGAAATTGTTAACTAATTGGGGGCAGGTATAGAACTTTATGGATCATATAGAATTTCATGAGAACCCTTACAGAAATTCTCATAAAATGAATCCAATCTCCAATCTTAGCCTCCAACACCTCCCACTGCATCTTTTGGACATCATCTTTATTAAGTTTTTCTACACCTAGTTTTCTTAGGCTCTGTTCCACAACTGTAGCACGGGTTTCCCTGCATATGAAAAGGAAAAAAATGAACCAGTTGATCCAGGTCGTAATAAGGATACATTAAAATTTACTAATATAACTAATAGCATAACATATTAACTATTAAGAATGAAAAAATAAACTCTACTCTTTTATAACATAACATAGAATTATTTCAGGGACATTTATTTATGATGAGTGACTTTTACAAGATACGGAAATGATATGTGAAGTCCAATCTTATACTAGCATCCTACAACACCCAACAATATGCAACCCAATTCGCTGGAAACACTTTATTTCTAATGGTTGTTGTGTTCGGATATCCACCAATATTTAATTGTATTCTCATATATATATATATATATATCATTCATGTCAATGGCATCTTTGTCCTCTATAGAAACCCTTGCAATTTCGTAAAGTGAATATCTACTCGGAAGCCATACAAAAATGCGATAACTGAGAAACAAAAATAAAATGAATGATGGTCCTACACCAAAATAGATTACAGAGGTAAAGAGAAAAAAATCACCCTGACTGTGCCACTTTTGCAAGGAACACCCCTGACTATAAATTCTGTTGCATAGATCCCCTGTATCACTAAAAAATCCTCAGAAGTTTGTGCCTTTGAAACAAAATGCATAGTTTAAGGGGAGGGGGGGCATTAAAATAGGTCAAAGGGTTCCTTGCAAAGACTGCATAGTTCAAGGGATTTTTGCACTTCTCCCTAGATTATAAGAAATATATATTCTTACCTGTAAATAGTGAACAGTTGCTGTTGGTGGCCAGACTGAAACATTTGTTGCGCTAAATCATGCAGCAATGGAAGAATTCTGGGAGGAATGAGAGATGGAGGGTGATAAACTACTGTCTCTAAACTCCTGTTTTGGTTCCTGCCACTAGTAGCATCACCCTGACCTGGCGATCCTGATGGTCGCAGAGAGTTGGGTAGGCAATCAAAAAGACGATCAGGTTCCACAGGTTTGCTGCAATCCAAATGAGACATAACTTATTTGAAGGACATCTATAATGCTCGCATTGAGACAAACCCCTATGGCCCCATTTGATGCACAGGATATGAGAGATTAATGAAATAGTTTTAACCCTATCCTGTGTTTGGTGTTAGCTGGAATGGGTAACATAGATAGTTAATCCTAAATATGCTTCTTATCCCATGCTTTGTGGCATAAAAGACCATCCATCTAGCATCTAAGTTTACTTTGACCCGTTGGGATGTGATAACTTTATCCTATTTGGCCTTTTATCCACCACATCAAACAGGGCCTATTTGACAAACAAACAGCCATAATTTGTACAAACATATTCTAATATCATAATATGATCCGGAAAATCCAGAAAACGCGAAAATTCTAGAAACAATGCAGGTTAGTACTAATTCTAAAATTTCAAAAGAAAAAGTAGTATTTTGTGTTTGATACTTTTAGCCAAAACCGGGGGTGGTGTGCTGTGTGGGGGGGGGTAGGTAAAGGCCCCATGTATATTCTCTCCTATACTGTACAGTTGAGGTCTCATCAAATGGAAAAAAATGAAGTTGATAAAAACAATTAAGAATATATCTGAATAGTTCATATTCAATTTTAATGCAACAATTCACTAAGGGTCCATTTAATACCATGGGTTGGAAAAATTTACTATGACAAATTTTGCATCACCCACCCCAAAGAAAATTTCGCCATGGAAAATCACCAAAATATGCATTAGTGTGTGGTATTTTAGTGCTAGCGAAAATATTTAGCCATAAAAGACGAAGCCTGTGAAACATGCCGAAAAGATGGAAAATCCAAAAAATTCCCTGTTTGCCATGGCAAAATTTGTTTTGCCATGCTATCAAACGGATAGGTTTATTTAATGCTTAACTAAAAATCTAAGGTGTATAAAAAATCTAAATTTGATGTCTTGCCAAAATAGAAAAAACTGAGGTAGATGGAACAGATCTGAAAAAATAAGATTCAATCTGAATGCCACATTTCACTATGTTTATTCAATGATAACTGAAAATTCGATTCTTCCTTGGGGAAAAAAAACTCAGACCCTTTTTTAGTGGATTTTAACTTTTAAGTGATTAGTGTTTGTGCTAACCTATATGCAGTGAGAATTTTCAGTCTTCAGAACTTCTTACAGAAATCAAACAGCTGGGAAGTAATGTTTAGATACAACTTAAATATATTTACAGAAGGCACGACCATACAGTAATATATAACTCCAGTGTTACATAATGGATATATCATCATAAAAGGGGAATAAACAATGTAACTATCCTTAAAAAATACTCCCTCCATCCCAAATTAAGAGTCCACTATTCTATTTTGGTTTGTCCCAAATTAAGAGTCCACTATCCCTTTTTGGACATAATCAACAAACCAAATTTCACGATAATGAACGAGGGTTGATATTGACCATTGATTGAGTGTATCCTTAATATTTGCAAAAATTGAATATGGACTCTTAATTTGGGACGGAGGAAGTGTAACTAAAAAAGATCCAGATCTTCACCAATAAAAAGCATGACGAAAGGCACCAAGTGAAATTTTATTCTAAAAGAAAATGTTTGCTAAACAAAGATGTGGGATGTATAATATTCTCACACGGTTGTCTATGACAGAGAAAGACAGAATTAATTTTACTATCAAGTCGTGCTCACAAGAATCACAATAATAGATGATATGAAAGTGAGAGGATTCATCAGAAGAAAAAGTGAGAGGAAATTACATGAACTAAGTATTAGTAATTAATATCTAAAGAACAGCAAACCTGTACGAGGTTAAGAGCTGCCGAAACTCGTCTTCTAGCTTTAGGGTAGCCTTTACAAGTAAGTTTGTAGCATGGCTAATCACCCCAACACTACTCTTAAAGTTTTTGTTACCACTGAAAAACCGAACAATGCTTTTTAGCTGACCAACTGCTTCTAGGTAACTTTCCAAATCCTCATGAGGCCCCCTCAATATTTTAGCCTCTGCCTAAAAGTTGAAGTTATATTAGAATACCATGAAGAATCAGATCATGCATGAGGAACATCATCCCTAGTACTAATGAAAGTATTCTTAACTTTGCAAGAAACATCCATTAAAGGGCTATGAATAGATAGTTCGAACCAATAACATTAGTCATAATCCACATAAATAAGACAAAATTCATTTTATGGATGATTGAATAAAATAACGTAGTTTCTAAAGGAAATTAGAAGATACTTTGGTGGCCCTCAAGTATAGGCATTGTCGGAGTACAGTACCTTATCTATAACTTCTATTATATTCCGGTTTTAATAGAGAAATCTCGAAGGATGAGATCCTCACTAATGGTCAAGGAGTTAAAATGCCCCTAAGCTCAAGTTTTCATGTTCTAAACAAACAATCAACTTTTTTCTACATGTTCCTTTTTCATAAAATTGGTACTTTCGAAACTCCAATCGCCAAGTCCAACAAGAACAATATTAAATATCATATTACAAAAGGAAAATAGAAGTACACAATATATGCAATGCACTAAAGTATACTTTAGGTGTATATGCCATACATCGAAGTATACTCTCCAGTATAAAATATGATATCACATGTGCCTTAAACTAAAAAAAAAAATCATGTATTGACATATATTTCACACTTAAATGTATACGCTCGAACATATAAATTATCATGTATAGACTAAAAAAATAAGTTTATACATTATCCAAAATATGTGTCAATTAATGTAAGGTATATGCCGATTCATAAAAGCATATGCCGATTTGTAAACGATACACATCAATTTCACGTAGGTTATATCCATTAAATTAAAGCATATGCCAATCTAATTAAGCTACACTGTAACCATAACAATAGATGATAATCTAAAGTACCAAGTTATACATTACAACGGAAACTTTAAGAACAATAAACTACCATGTACATATGCCAATTCATGTAAGATATGTATCTATTCCATTAAAGCATACACCAGAACATTATCATCAATTCCTGTGAGGTGTCAAATTTAGTAAAAGCAAATGCCGATTCAGTTAAGTTGTATTTTTGTCTGAAGTATAAGCGATACTCTAAAGTACAAGTTAAAGATTATCACGTATACTTTAAAATTTTTAAATTGTAACGCCCACTCAATGACATAAACGATGTCAATGACACACAAGAATTCACACACAAACCAAGAGAGAACGCTCATTATTATATTCAATGAATGAAAAAGATGGAGGCTGCATCATATTTATTTCTAGATAAGTGTGCCCTATAGAAACACATATAAAACATGGACAAAAATACCCTCATTATCCGCTTCTTCTCGGGATCATGCTACAAAAATACCTTTATTATCGACTTGAGAGAACAAAAATACCCTTTGGTGTCTGTGTCCAACTTCACCAACATAGGAATCACCTCAAATCCTGGCAGACGAGGATTTGGTGGACATAAATACAGCGGTTATTGGACTGCTCCTAATTCTCGGCTAATCGGGCATGGGTGCAAAGTAACTGGAACAACTCAATTTGTGTAAATACGGAGGTAGTGCCCTGGAAATTTTCTGCACGGGGGGAAACAATTCCAACTAACAAGTTAGGTGAACAAAAAGGCTCCCATCTCCGCCTTCATTTCGGCCCACAACTGAATGGTTCTAGCTGCGTAGCGGAGAAGCCCTCACACTTCACGTCACTTATGATACTCTAGCACTTAAAAACTTTCTCCAAAAAGTCGAGGCAAGATTGAGGTGATCATCTGGTGTGGGTATTTCTACCCGAATGTCCTTCGAGAGACTGTTCGATAAGTCTCCTAAAACATAGCCCAAGTTGTAATCACCACATTTACACACAAGGATTCTCAAAGTCGTCAAACAGGGGCTGTCCATGGCCATATACATGCAGAACTGGGGTCGGAAACTGGCTACGGTATACCGAGGGATGGAGAGCCAATATTCTTCACCGGGGGGTGGGGGTGTCACGGGGTATCTATCCATCTCATGCCCCCCTATCCCAGGAAAGAAAACAATGTTGCTGCTCAAGCAGAACATGTGGACAGTGGAGTGACATTTGGCTCAAATCCTCAAACATCTAGAAGTCGAGTGCCACTCCTCACGCTTAGGCTGGCAATAATCCTCATAGGAGGACCTGTGCATATGGGGTTTTTATTTTCACCATCCGGAGGGTTGTCCAGTCACCATCTTCTATATAATGGCCAAACACAACGGGTTTCAATTGGGGAGGCAGCCTTAGACCCCATCACGCACCTCTATATCTCGCTCCACATCGCGAACATCAGATGAGGTTGAAATGGTGGACCGATTACCGCGCATCTATTGGCACCCGTGGGAGCTTGACCAAGGCTCGACCAATCTACCAAACGATATCGATGGTGGAGGTTCGTTGGTATCGTGTTGGAATCTGACTCAGAAGGCAGCCATTGAAAGTAGCAACCCCATTTTTTCTAATGCTTCATTAAGAGCTCCACCATCAGTAGCCCCATCAAGTGCTCCACCACAATCCAACCAAGGATTTGTTTAAAACTTTAATCCTCTCTCTGGCAGAGCCTATATGAAGAAGGCATTTCATTGTTGAAAGCACACCAAAAATCAAGTGAGAGAGCAATTAGAGAGAGGTTTACAACTAAGGTATTTTAGTTGTAAGTGAGTGCAAGAAACAAGACCATTTTGTGAGTTTCTTGTGTGAGGCTTCCTACAATATTGTGAGATTAATATTGTGAGTAGAGTGAATGTTCAAAAGAGTGGTTGAGTGTGTAACACATATTCTAGTATAGTGAAACCTCTCCTCTCCTCTAGAAGTAGCCAATTTTGGTGAACCACGTTAAATATTTGTGTCTCTAAATTTGTGCGGTTATATGCTTATTTCATTTCTTAATTCTATTCATAAGTTGATTTAGACTAGTAGCTTGAGAGAAAAGGTCTTGTGTTGTATTTTGCACAACTGGAAAGCGGTGTTTCTAGGCTTTCGAAATTTACATTAACAAGTGGTATCAGAGCTACGGTTGCTAATTACACCGGTAAAATGATTTGAAACGTTAAAAGGGTATTCAAGCACAAGCTAATGAATTTTTTCGAATAGTGGAAACTGAATCAAACGTTATTCTTGGCGTTGCTTCTACGAGCACAAACTTAAAGAAGTGGGGATCCTAGTTATGGATCTAGTGGTTCCATGAAATTTGAAATTATACCTTACGATGAAAAGATCAATTTTGGCCTATGGCAACGACGGGTGCGAGGCGTTCTAGTCAAACCAAGGCTTGAAATAGCTTTGTTAGGCATTCAGAACAAACCAAAAGGCATGTCCAATGCCGAGTGTCTTGATATTGACAGACAAGTGACTTAGTCTATTAAACAATACATCACTGATGAGATGTTAAATCACGTGGTAGAGGAGACCACTGCCAAAGGCATGTGGACCAAGTTAGAAGAAGTATACTTGGGGAAAAGTTTGTTCAACAAACTTTTTCTCAAGAAGCAACTGTTCAAGCTCGAAATGAAAGAGGGTTGAGATACGATAAATCACATCAGCACGTTCAAAGCCTTAATAATTATTTGACTCAAATAGATGGTCAAATCACGAAGGAAGATCGAGCCCTACTACTGCTTGCATCATTGCCCTAATCATACGAACATTTCGTAACCACCCTAGTATTCGAGAAGACTACGCTCAAGTTCAGGCGTCATTTAAGAACGGTAATGATGTCTCATTTTCTCAAATTGAGGACTTAGTTGCCAAGACCAGCACTGGTGGACAAAGAGGAAGATCAAGGTCGCGGGGCTTAAAAAATCGGGGTGCCTATAGATCTCAAACGCAAGATCATGGAAACTTTGAGTGTTACAAATGTCCCAATAAGGGTCACATCAAGAAGAATTGCCAGGAGATGCGAAAGGAAGACAATAAAGGCGTTGCTACAAAAAATGTTGGAGGTGTTGCAACACAAGAAGATATCACAAAGGTACTTGCTTGTATTTCCGCCGATCATGAAAGTGGGCGAATTCTTGACTCGGGATGTTCCTATCACATGTGCCCAAACTAGGAGTGGTTTTATCAGTACAAACCATAAAACGGTGAAAATATTCTCACGAGAAACAATGCTGCGTGCAAGGTCATGGGATTGCGTTGTTCGAACGCCAAGTGACGTTAGACATATTTTGACACTTGAGAAAAATTTGATCTCTTTGGGAACACTCGACTACAATGGGTGTGTGATTCAAGCTGAGGACGGGACTTTGAAAGTGAAGAAGGGATCAATGGCGGTTTTGCATGGCACAAAATCACCTAACATTCTTTATATATTGAAAGGAACCACAGTAACCGGTGGATCGGCAGTCTCTACAAAATGAGCTACAGTTATGGCACATGAGACTTGATTATATGAGCTAAAGAGGCATGAAACAACATCGACGAAAGTTATTGAAAGGAGTTCACGAATGCAAGCTCGATTTTTGCAAGCATTGTGTGATGGCCAAGCAAACTAGAGTTCAATACCTTTACGACCAAAAGTAAAGGTGCTCTTAACTATATTCATCCCGATGTTTGTGGGCCTTCGAATATTGTATCCCTGGGCAGGTTCATATATTTTGTGACTTTCATTGATGATTTCTCTCGCAAAGTCTACGTAAACTACTTGAAAGAAAAATCGGAGGTTTTTGATAAATTTAAAGAGTAAAAGGCTATGGTGGAAAATCAAACCGAAAAGAAGATCAAGTATTTGAAGAGTGACAACGGAGGAGAATATAAGGATGGCAAATTCCTTCAGTTTTGCAAAGATTTTGGCATCACAAGGCATTTTCATGAAGAAAACTTCATAACAAAACGGTGTTGCGGAGCAGATGAACCGCACCGTTTAAAAAAATATTTTTAAAACTCAAAAATATTTTTTTTACTATTTTAAAAAAATGGTCCAGCACAAGTGGTATGGTGGTATGTATAGGTGGTATATATGAATCTCTCTCTCTCTCTCTCTCTCTCTCTCTCTCTCTCTCTATCTATCTATCTATCTATCTATCTATATATATATATATATATATATATAGCCATTCTCTTAAGTGGACTTCCTTAAAGAACGGATTAACGGACTTTTGTCCTTATCCGGCTGTGGTCCCTAAGACATTTTGTTATTTTCTTTAGATGGTCCCCTCTTGTCTTATACTAAAACCCTATTTTAAGACTATATTTAAAAGATTTGTAGTTTAGACCCAAATTGGTATCAAGACCTTGAGAACTTTAGAAACTCACCAAATTCCGACCAAACCCTAATTGTGGTATCAGAGCCATAAGACGCTCCTTTTAGACTTATAGTAAAAAGACTTTAATGCCCTTGGGATTTATCCTTCAAATTTACAAAGATATTTTTGGAACCAACCCAGACTACCATCCCATACCTATAACTGATTTAGACCCAGTACGTTGTTTAACCTCTCACATAGACGGTTGTTCTCACATTGAACACATTCCAGCCAAACACGCAGATAGTAGACAAGTTACTGCTAGTGCTATTAATAGCATAATAGACCAAAATAATTGTATACTCCTTATAGTAAGACAATTAATAAAAGACACTCAAACCCTAGAAACAAAGATAAAAAATATCTCTAAAAGACTACTAGAAATAGATAACCAAATCCCAATAGACCTAGTACATGTTCTACAAGAAATAAATATTAAGACTAATCATATAGAAGTTCTTAACAAAGACATTTTAGAAATTAAAACTTTAACTAAAAATCAAGACAGTGAGTTAATTAAACTTACCAATGAACAAGCTAAGCTTATCCCTAGATTAGATAGTTATCTTTCTAATGAAGATAGTTAAATCAGACTGGAATGAGGTACCAAGAGACCTCTCCATTCAGACCCTATCAGATTTTTACTAAAGAATTTTAGATAAGATAAATGATGATAGATTTTATTATAAGATAAATGAAAATGAGATTGCCAATGCCGCTAAAACAACTAGACTCATATTAGAAAGATTGAATTTAATTTCTACATCCATAGCAGCTACCCAAGACTATAACAGCAACTTTGTTAAAGACTTACATTTAGATTTAAGGGCTAAGACAGAAGGATTAACTACCTTCTACACAGACTTTGTTAAATTCCAACAAAATTTAGCAAATTATCTTAACAACATAGAAGGCCATAACCAATCTAGAATAAATGGTATTATTACTGAACTTAGACTAATTATGGCCCAAGCAAAAAATAAATATGAAGAAATTATTCAGGGAATTAAGGTTGTATATAATAAACATTCCTAAGCAGAAATAGACTCTCCTTTTATTCTAACTCGTTTAGACAAAATAGAAAAAACTGTAGAATCTATCGAAATTAGATTTATGCAACAACAAGAAAAAGATAATGAAGTAAAAGACTATATTACAAATGTTGTCAAATCCCTTGTTAATTCTCTAGCCAAGCATAGTGAAGAATTTTTGATAAGACAAGAAAAGAGAATAAGATTTTTAAAGAAGAAATCCTTTGTCAGATAAAAAGACAAAAAGATTATTCAGACTTCTTCAAAAGAATTGAAAAAATACTTGAACAAAAATAGGTAACAAACTGTAAATACAAGAAACCCCTCCTATGGAAACTAGAGAAATGAAGACCATAAAAAGAAGAATCATAAATAATGGATTAGATAAGACTAGTAAGATAGTTAGCTCTATCCCAAATATTGGACAGAGTAATTGTATGCTCCAAAGACTTAAGGATTCATCCTCTAATGTTAGGACATGGTGGAAAGAGAGAAATTTCACCAATCCTCTCCAATGAAAAGAATGGGGTTAAGTTGACTGGAAGATTGTTGAAGATTCCATTCATAATGGACAACTTCCAGCCCTTAGATACATAGACTTGTTTAAAGAAGGTACCACTCCTAAGACTCCTAATTATAATATGACTTATCATTGTAGGAATCATGTGTTAGACAAATCCTATACTGAGCTCCAAGTGTTTGACTCAGAATGGCTTAGATCTAGAGGAACTAATAGGAAGTTCCAATTCCTAACCTTTGGACTCTTTCAGGAAAAAATCCAAGGATTACATAGACCTCAGAATAATCTCAACATATTGTGTTGTTTAGTAGATAAAAGATGGAAAGATTTTGAGAAAAGCCTTATAGGGATAGCCTAACTAGAAATGTCAGATAACATAGGATACTTTAATGTCATTCCGGCATTTACAGTAACATTAGACACAACCAAACATTTTAAGTTAATCTTATATGCTACTGGCAATAAAGACTATATTATCCCATACGCCAATATTAATATATAATTCTAGAGCTACGTGAAGTTCTCCCAATTTCCTTATGAAGGAATGCAATCGGTAATTCCTAGCGGTAGACTTAATGAAGAAATCTTAGTTAAAACCAATATTTCAGACTACAATCATACTTACAGTATTAAGAATACTGGACCTATGAAAGAAAAAGCTAAGACCCTTTGGCAATTACCAGAATTTTAAGAAACTAAGACTACACAGAATAAACCTTTGTTTATGAAGCAAGACGATGTCACTGGAAGTGTTACCATCCAGTCCCAAGATTATCAATAAGAATAACCAGTGAAGAAATTAGATTTAGGAATATGGGAGAAGCCATAATCAATGATCCTTCAGAAAGAGAATGTAGTAGTAAGATTAGTGCTAGTTTACTAAGACAGACCCCGATAATTAGACCTAGAAGATCATTTGAAAATAAAGACTTAGTTAGAGAAAAAGCTAGGGCATTCCCCTTGGACAGATCCTTATGAACATGAATCCTATGAATATACGTGCTAATGCTAGGGCATTCCCCTTAAGAGATGCGTTGCGCCTGCCACCGGGTGTCTCGAAAAATAGGCAAGGGGCGTTGCGCTTGCCACCGGGTGTCTCGAAAAATAGGCAAGGGGTGTCGCATCGGCGCCCGGATGCAACGATAAATATGCAAGGATTCTTGCAACAAGCTGGACGTATGCGGGTAAAGAAGCTAGTCCAGGATACTAGACTTAGGTTAGCGACTTGGAACATAGGGACTATGACAGGAAAAGGGATGGAGTTAGTAGATACCATGATAAGAAGAAAAGTTAACATAGCTTGTTTACAAGAAACTAAATGGGTCGGTGAGAAAGCTAGAGAAATAGAAAATACATGATTTAAATTATATTATACAGGAAAACATAGAAATAAGAACGGAGTTGGAATAATAGTAGATAAAAACTTTAAGGACGATATCGTAACCATTATTAGGAAAGGTGATAGACTTACACTTGTAAAATTGGTATTAGGTGAAAACATAATTAATATTGTTAGTGCTTATGCACCTCAAGTAGGATTAGATGAGCACACTAAAGTACAATTTTGGGAACAAATGGATGAACTAATTCAAGAAATACCCCTAGGTGAGAAAATCTATATAGGTGGAGATTTTAATGGCCATGTAGGAGAAGATCGTGTAGGATATGAGATAGTGCATGGAGGACATGGTTTTGGAGATAGGAACGACGGGGGAGAGTCTATCTTAGATTTTGCGATGGCTTATGATTTTGTACTAGTAAATACATGTTTTAAAAAGAGGCTTGAACACTTAATAACTTATAAAAGTGGAACACATAAGAGCCAAATAGATTTTTTCATTACTAGGAAAGGAGACCGATTAACGTGCAAAGATTGTAAGGTTATCCGGGAGAGAGCTTAACCTCACAACATAGGATAATGGTGTTGGATATAAATATTAAAAATCAATCACGAGTGCAAAAAGTGAAGATTAACCCACGAACTAGGTGGTGGAATTTAAAAGGAGAGAAATTAGAACTATTTAAAGATAAAGTATTAAATGAAGCAACATGGAATAGTGAAGAAGAAACTAACATAATGTGGAATAAGATGGCCACATGCATTAGGAGAATATCAAAAGAAATTCTTGGAGAATCAAAAGGCAAAGGGCCACAGTCTAAAGAAACTTGGTGGTGGAATGAAGAAGTACAGAATATAGTAAAAATTAAAAGGGAGTGCTTTAAAACATGGCAAACAAATAGAAATGAAGAGAATTTTGAGAAATATAAATGGGCTAAAAAGGAAGTTAAGAAGGTGGTAAGAGATGCTAAGTTAAAAGTGTATGATGATCTTTATACAAAATTAGGAACACAAGAAGGGAAAAAAAGTATTTATAAGCTTGCTAAACTTAAGGATAGGAAAACAAAAGATTTTAATAACGTTAAGTGCATCAAAAGTGATGATTCGAGAGTCCTAGTCAAAGATGATGAAATTATGGAAAGATGGAAAAACTACTTTGAGAGGTTATTAAATGGAGATAATAGGAGTAGATTAGATATAGAGGAACTTAGGGAGACTCGAGAAGATATATTTTTTCGTAGAATTAGGACAACAGAGGTCAGGATTGCTCTAAAAAAGATGAAAACAGGGAAGGCTTTAGGACCAGATGGTATCCCTATTGAGGTTTGGAAGTGCTTAGGGGAGGATGGAGTATCATGGCTTACAAAATTATTTAATAGAATTTTAATGAATAATAGGATGCCCGATGAATGGAGAAAAAGTATTTTAGTACCTATTTATAAAAATAAAGGGGACATACAAAGTTGTTCAAATTATCGTGGTATTAAGTTAATGAGTCATACAATGAAACTTTGGGAGAGAGTGATTGAATATAGATTGAGATTGAAGACAACAGTATTTGAGAATCAATTTGGGTTTATGCCTGGGAGGTCAACAATGGAAGCAATCTATTTATTAAGGAGATTAATGGAGAGGTATAGAGAGAAAAAGAAGGATCTTCATATGATTTTTATAGATTTGGAGAAGGCGTATGATAGGATACCCAGAGATATAATATTGTGGGTTCTACATAAAAGAGGAGTGACTCGCAGATATATTGACGTGATCAAGGATATGTATGATGGTGCGATGACTACAGTAAGAACATCAGCCGGAGAAAGTAGTGAATTTTCAATTACGGAAGGGCTACACCAAGGTTCAACATTAAGTCCTTATCTCTTTGCTCTTATTATGGATGAGTTGACTGGACAAATACAAGATGAGGTGCCATGGTGTATGCTATTTGCAGATGATATTGTTTTAGTCGATGAGACTAAGATGGAGATAAATGCTAGGTTGGAATTGTGGAGAGAAACTTTAGAAACAAGAGGATTTAAAATAAGCAGAACTAAAACAGAATATGTGGAGTGTAATTTTAGTAGTAATAGGAGGACAAATGGAGATGTGGTGAAATTGGAGGGTCAAGAAATACCTAGAAATGATCATTTTCGTTATTTAGGATCGATTATACAAAAAGATGGAGATATTAGTGATGATGTTACGCATAGGATTAGAGCAGGCTGGGTTCAAGCCATATCCAAACAGAAGAAAATGGATATAGAGGTAGAAAAAGAAAAGATTAGGCAATTAGCAGGGCCTACTTTAGGAGAAAATCCCATTACTAAGTGGGTTAAATACCAAAGTTATTGTGAAATTATCACTATTAACCTTGGAATCTATAAGAAAGGATATTCACAAGAAGACAGGGAAGAATTCAAGAAAGATATAGATAAAATGCTTAAGTTAGGAATTATTAGAGAAAGTAAAAGTAGACATAATAGCCTCGCCTTCTATGTTCAAAATGAATCTGAATGTAAAAGAGGAAAAAGAAACATGGTTATAGATTATAGACAATTAAATAAGAATTGTGAATTTGATTACTATAAGATACCAGATAAAAATAATTTAATCAATTTGATTGAAGATAGAATTATATTCAGTAAGTCTGGCAGATTAAGATGCATCCATACAGTGTTACTTGGACAACCTTTAGTGTTCCCCAAGGGAAATACGAATGGCTAATTATGCCATTTGGATACTTGAATGCTCCTCAAGTATTCCAAAGAAGAATGGATAATATATTTAGACGTTATTCAGAATTTTGTCTTGTTTACATAGATGACATTCTTGTAGTCAGTAAGACTGAGATAGTGCATGTAGACCATCTTAAAAAGATTATTTTAGAATTGGACAAACATGGAATTGTTATTTCCTTAGACAAACATGTCTTGTTTACATAGATGACATGCAATTATTTCAGACTGAGATAGACTTTGTGGGAATGTATATTAATAAAGAAAATTATCCTTAGCAGAACATATAACCAAAAAGATTCTTGAGTTTCCTGACCAACTCAAAGATAGAAAACAATTATAATAGTTTTTAGGATTACTTAATTGTGCTGCGGATTTTATTAAAGACCTTGCTTCAAAAAGACAAAGCCTAACTTCCAAATTAAAAGGAACAAACAAGACTAACCCTTTTTATTGGACTAAAGATGATTTTGAAGTTATAAGACAGATTAAAGAAGCAATCAAAACTATCCCCTTGCTTGAACTGCCAAATTCTGAAGACCAATTTGTAGTAGAAACAGATGCATCTGATAAACAATGGGGAGCAATATACTTTGCCATTGATCATCAGACTAAAAAGAAGAAACTTTGTAGATATAGTTTTGGAACCTTTACAGACCCAGAAACAAGATACACTGCCCATGAAAAAGAAGTTTTAGCTATAGTAAGGGCAATAGAAAAATATATGCTTTTTCTTAGACCTAAACATTTTACTGTGTATACTGACTCTTCATATGTAGTAAAATTCAGAGATTTAAACTTGTCCAAATCAAGGACTAATAGACTTATTAGATGGCAACAATTGTTTAATCGTTATGACTTCTCTGTTATACATATTAAGGGAAGTAAAAATATCATTCCAGACATTATATCAAGAGAACCATTTGTTTGTTAACACTAATATGATATCATGTTTTATGTTGCAAACAGAAGACTTAGACATAATGAGTTCCTCCGGAACAAATAGATTGAACAAATGAACAAAGAAGACGTTGCAGACTATCTTAGACGTGCAAGACCAAATGTTGGTGTAACGCAAAGACAGACTCGTATTCAAGACTCTCAAGAAAGACCAATCCTAGAGAACTTTAATGATATCTTGGTTCTTTCAGGAAAATCTAGACAAAAGATTATTGCTCAAAATAGACTCATTGGGACAATGTATTTTCCCTAATATAAACCCCATCAAAGATATCCAGACTTGATCAAATTTAGACGAGAATTTTCAGAAGATGAAAATACTCTCATAGACGCACTTTGGTGGAATGTCAAAAATAGACTTTGAATAGAAATTCAAGTAGAATCTGGTAGTTGTTGCTAGATTCATGAGGCTCCAAAGACTTGCAGTAACCCAGCTCAGTGGGACTTCTATTTTGTTATCAGAAAAAGACTTTTAAGACTAAGATTGTTATACCTTTTGATCATAATAATCTTCAAATAGCAGAAGACTATCAGAAAGACGCTAATAGCATTATTGAACATTTCAATATGTTATTATCTGAGACTAATGGAGATGCCTTAATGATGAGAGATTTTTTTAAAGACGTTCCAAAGATTTATCTTTCTAGGAAAGCAGAGATTGCCCAGATAACCTTAGCATGGGTTCATTGGACTCATCCAAATTGAGACTATAGAAGACTCTGTTGCTCTTGGAAAAATAGTTCATGAGTATGTTAAGAAGGTAAAAGACTTCCTTCCTCTATTTGCTAAAATCTATCAGATTGCTCCAAGTTCCTGTAGAGGAATAAGAGTTGAAGGATTTAGACTTATTAGATTTTTCAATTATATATTTGAAGACGTTGAGATTTTATCAAAAGACGAGACTAAAGATTTAATTGTTGATAAGTCCAAGGTCCAGATTGCTCAAGCCATGGAGACAATAGAAATCATGGAATTATTGACAGGAGAACACAGATGGTACACTGCCTACCACAAAGAAGACTTGATAATCCATGTAGATGAGCCATTCAATGTAAGGCTCAAGAAAGAATCCAAAGAAAGGGTAGATATAGCTTTGCCAGCTAGCCTTAGAATTGTGGGCCTCATTGATGAATTTTTCAACGATGCCCTACTAAACTAAGACAAGGAAGAAGAAGACACGGATGGGACAAAGACGGGCCCCTCCTTAGCTGAAGAATTATTGAAGACAGAAGATGCCATGCGCTAGAACTATGCATTATTACAAGACGACAAGACTCATTTTGAAGACCCCATTCAGATTCCCTTGCAGCATTAAGAAGAAGACAGCTCAGACATGCCCCATACGAGCCCCCAGAAAGCTTCTTTTCATAAAGAAAAAAGAGACCCTCACAAAGATGTTAGGTTAGAATTATTGCTAGATGACAGATTTACTTTATGTAAAGCAAATAGTCTAGACTTTAATAATTTGTATCTCTTTAATCGGTTAGCTTTTAGCCTCCGGTAGCAAGTCATATGTAGTGCCCTTATGCTATAAAAGGGAGCGTCCAGTCTGGTTTTAGATATTGAAGTTTAGAAGTGAGAAAAGGTGTGTAAGCTTGTAGAGAGTAATATGTATGTGAGTGAGTAATTCCCATATAGTTAGGGGGTGGTGAGAGTTGTATTTACTTATGTAATGGAATAAAAGTATTTTCTTTTCTAAAAATCTCTTATGTTGAGTTGTTATTATTTTTCAAATTGCCTAAAACTTTCTGTTCATAGAGGACTATTGTGTGGAACCTCTGGTGTAGCACACAAGGTGTTATATTGTTGAACCGCCGTCAGATTAGCCGCGAGCCGTTAGCCAGGTGTGCGTTAGGCGTGAAGGCGTACATGCAAGAAACTCGTTAAATATTTATATAGACAATCCTCACTATTCAGAATCCCAGTACGATAGTGACGGACGAAGATTGAAAAGTAGCAGTAGCCCTGAAACTTACACTTGGACTTTCAGATTAATTAGGCTTTAAAATAAGCTTAAAAGACCATAAAAATTATTGGGGTAAAAATTTCTTTTCCAAAAACATTAGAAAAAGACATAGGCATAAAAAGACAAAACAGTCCCCCCAAGGTAGTCCTAAAAAGACAAAGCGGTCCCAAAATCGTATGGCTGACATTAGCCTGTTGTTTAAACTCGTTAAATAAGCCCGTCGGAGAGACTTCCCGTGTGTGTGTGTGTGTGTGTCTATATATATATATATATATATATATATAACATTATGAAATGGGACATGTAAGTAAGGGGATAGCGAAAGCAACTAACCTGGCGAGAAAGATCAAATTGGGCCAAAATGACATCAGCAGCCTTCAACGTCTTATCAATGTTCTCGTGTGCCCTACGAATCGAATGTGTTCGTATCTACCAAATCAAAACCAAAAACCAACGTACAAATGAAATGCATTTATAAAAAACATATTTTACATTGTGTATATATGTGTGCTGCACAATATATATGTATGTATGTATATGTACCTGAGTGGGACGCATGGCGGTTTCGAGAGCGGAGAGACGGTGATCGAATGAGCCAAGAATGGTGACCATATTGTCGGTGATGGTTTGGCTTTTTTGCAATGATTCTCTCATGAATGTAGCCTTTTCAGTTAGGGTTTCCATCGAGATATTATGAATCCCCATACCTCCTTTTTCTCATGTGCGGTGCGGGTTTTTGTATTAGCGAATGCGTGTGAAGAACGTTTTACGTAAGAGCTTATATACACTTTGGTAGTCTTTATCAATTGTTGGCTTATTATTTGTGATTTGTGCTCCATTTCTTATGTGTATTGTAAATTTTACACCATTTAATTTTGGAGAGCTAGATAAATAAGTCATTTTTTTTAATAAGATCAATTCGAGAGAAAAATATTTATTTATTGGAACTGTTGGACTAAAAAATTTGTAGGATCTATTTAACTCATGATTATTACGGAGGGTGAATTGGTAAAAAATATTTTTTATGGAATTTTTCAAGTGTGAATTATCCATGTTATCTTTAATAATGTGAATATTTATTACAAGGGAGCCCATGTATTTAGTCTCATTTCTATATATTCATTTGAAGTGAATTTTCAATTTTTTTCTTTTTCTTTTGGATGTTGGTTGTGTTGTAACAAAATGTGACAAGTGTCACTTCATGAGGAAATGAATAACCATGGGTACCGTTGTGCGTCAAATCATTCATGCCACGTGGACCTATGATATATGGACACTTGTCCTCATAAATATACATCTCAGCATCTCATTTACACTTGGGCGGCCCCACAATTACTTGGTCGGCGTATCGGCCGACCGACTTAAGAAGATGAATCATTAGGAAGAACAAAGGCCATTCACATGAGAATTATCAAGAGACATTCCACACGTGTCTTAGCAGATCAATAGTCTCATTCATTATGTACGGGGGTAAATGCCTGGAATACATATTGGCACTAGGTTTTAGCCCTGCACCATGCGCGACCGCTTTCTAATATTTTTATAAAAAACTTGTTTTTATTAGAAAAATAATTTTTGAATAAAGTTTTTTTTTAAAATTACAATTTTATACATAATTTTACTTATAAAAAACTTATTTTAAAAAAATAATGTATTTTCGTGCTCATTTTATGGGATGATATATAGAACACACAATTTGTCGTGTTAAGAGAAAAGATACAGTAACGAATTAAAGTTGAAAACAAACACAAAATTTGTCATATTAGTCAAATTTCACGTACGGAAATCATTTAATGTCTATGATGAAAATGTGTAACAATATATAATAAAAGAAAGAAAGCGTAAATTATGTATACATGATACCAAGAATCAGGAAAGCATGGTAGTACTCATCATCTTTGTATGGATAGCCATTTTATGATATGAACAATCTACAGAATAATGTCAAAAAATTTCAAAAGTCACAAAAATAATATTTTAGAGTAGATAATTTTGCATTTTATAATTTTTTTGACAAAACATGATTTTATAAAGATAATCATAAAATATTTTATTATGTATGAAAATTGTATTATTATAAAGTAGTTTTCTAAAAACTCTAGTTTTTGACTTCATTTATTTACTTAAATTGCTTTTTAAAAGGTTGTTTATAAGTATAAATATAAATACAAAAGGTTGTTTTATAAAGTAATGTTAACGTTCAGAATCTAATATTAATACATTTTATTTTTTTTATAAAAAAATATTTTTTTTGAGTTATATATAAAAAATTGTTAATTATTAATGTATAACTCAAAAAATATTTTTTTTATAATAAAATGCATAGTTTTCTAAAACGGTCTAGAAAATTTGCAATTTAACGTTGCTTTATACAGACAGTCATTTTCTTTAAATATATATATATATATATATAAGAACAACCATTTAAAACAAAATTTATGTAAAGAAAAGAAGTTTAAAACTCCAATTTTTTGGAAATTGCTTTACAAAAATACAACTTTAATATATATTAAAATAATTTATACTTATCTTTACAAAACTTTTGTAAAAAAATGTTTTTATAGAAAAAAAGAGCTAAAACCATAGTTTTTATAAAAAAAACAATTTTTTATTTATATTTTCACCAAAAGAGTATTGTTTTGAAAAATAATTTATATTTATAAAATAATTTTGTAGAAAGATTATATGCATATGTATTATTTTTTTAAGAGAGGTTAAAAGATTTTTTTTTATAAAGATTATATATATATATATATATATATAAAATAATGCTCTTGTGCTGACTAGTCCGTATTTTAAGAATGCGGACCGGACATGTGCTACCTAACGGTGTGCGTAGAAATTATCGCCTAAATTATAGGCACACTCTCACTCTTTTCTGGGCTCACCGTCACGTGACACATGTCCGGTCCGCTTTCTTAAAATGCGGACTAGTCCGTACAAGAGCAGAATTGTATATATATATATATATATATATATATATATATATATATATATATATTTCTTTTTTTTGTCACCATTCTTATCATTGATAAAAAAATAGTTCATCTCACTAAAATCAGTGTTAACATAATTTGAGAGAAAGATATGACAAATAATAAGAGACTCACCAGGGGTGTTTTGCGGTCACACACATACATCTCCATGAAAGCTTAGAAACTCAACTAAAAAAATGGAATTCACCTACCTCCATAATTATTAAGATTTAAAATTCAACAAAAAAAACAACCACCACCATATGTTAAAACTCAAATCCCCCAAACTCATATATACATATATATACACAGCCCTACATCACACGCGTGCACACACACACACACATATAAACATCATACTCAATTTTTGGAGCTTCTTCTATGGCTGTTCCAACTTAAAAGATAAAATTCACAAAAAAATATCAAAACACACACGAAACAGAAAAACATCATACTCGATTTTTGGAGCTTCATCTATGGTTGTTCCAACTTAAAAGATAAAATCCACAAAAAATATTAACACACACGTATATATGTATATACCTTAATCGTGTGTGTGTGTGTGTGTGTGTGTGTGTGTGTGTGTGTGTGTGTGTATACAGGACGTCTCTCCGACGGGCTTATTTAACGGGCTTAAATGACGGGCTTAATATCGTCCACACGATTTTAGGACCACTATCATCTATTGGACCACCTATTGGGGACCGCTTTGTCTTTTTATGCCTTTGTATTTTTCTAATGTTATAAGAATAAAATTTTCTACCCCAATAATTTCTATGGTTTTTAAGCTTATTTTAAAGCCTAATTAATCTGGAAGGTTAAGTGTAGAAGTTTCAGGACTACTGCTACTTCTTAAGCTTCTTCTGTCACTATCGTATTGGAGTTCTGAATAGCGAGGATTATCTATATAAATAGTTTCTTCAGGGAGTCTAGAAATTGCAAGTGGTTTTGCAGGGAAATATTCTAGTCTTAAATACCTTATACGGTATCGTGGGTTTATCAATCTAGTTTCTTTATATATTTGATTAACAATATTAATTATATCGTTATCTATAAATTCGTCTAAATTATTATCACCATAAGATGACAAAAATCTACGGTATATTCTAGGGGTAGTTGTTTCTACGTTTTTAATGAGAGGGCGGATTCTTCCAACTCTAATTAAAATAGCCTTCGTTTCAGCTAACCTTTTTCGTCTAATGAATTTTAATACGTCTATACTGTCTTCAAATATCCTAGTGTATTCTTGATATTTTTCATGTCTTGACAATTTTTCTGCAAAATCTTCAGTTTTTAATTTTTGTCTAAAGAGATCACGAATCCCTGTTCTAATTATTTCTATTCTAGGTAGTTCTCCTCCTAACCACTCAATAATCTGGTCTATATATTTGAAAGTACCACCTGCGTATATTAAAGCAGATTCTATAAGTTCTTTATCTTTAGTGTCTGTAAGAGTCCAATCTTGGATTTCTCTTGTTAAGTCTGGATTTGTTTGGTTAACAAATGCTAAGAATTCTGAGGTGATTTGTAGGCTCATATAAGTTTCTTTTAAAACAATAATATGTAAAAATAGTTAAGGGTTTGGTTCGAGTTATACCTCCCTTCTGGTCTGTAATATCTTTATCTTCTTTCCTTCTTCTCTTCAGCCTTGCTACTATTCTTCTCCGGTCTCGGCCTCCTAGAACTCTCTCTTTATGTGTCGCACCTCAATTCACTATTTTGGCATTGAATCCGTTTCTTGCCTGTACGCCTTCACGCCTAACGCCCACCTGGCTAATGGCTCACGACAAATCGGCACCTGACGGTGGTTCACCAGTATAACACCTTGTGTGCTACACCAGAGGTTCCACACAATAGTCCTCTATGAACACAAATTTGGAGACAATTTGGAAAATACTTTTATTGCATTGCATAGGTAAATACAAGTCTCCCATCTCCCCTAACTATGAGAGGTTTACTCACTCATGTACATATTACTCACTACAAGCATACTCTCTCTCTAATATCAAATACTGGAAGTCTAACTACTGATATATAATAACACAACCTTCACGTCCCTTTTATAGCACAAGGGAGCATACATATGACTTACTACCGGAGGCAAAAAGTTAACCGATTAAAGAAGAAAAACAAATATTTAAAGTCTATAGCCTTATCTCTTCATAAAGTAATTCGTCTTCTTTTGGCAGGTCTATGTCTGAATGGGGCCGTCTAATGGTCATGGCTCATAAGTCTGTCATCTTGTGATAATGCAAGAGAATCAAACAACCAATTTCTTCGTCTTTTTATTAGTCTGGTGGTCCGTGTAGGGCATGAATCTTTTTTCTTTATAGAAAGCAGAGTTAAAGAAAATGAGTCTTTCATCTTTAATAATTCATCCACTACTGAGGGGCCCTTCTTTGTCGTGTCTGTGTCTTCTTCTGCCTTGTCCTGGCCTGGGAGGGCATTATTGAAAAATTCGTCAATGAGACCCACAATTCTAAGGCTAGCTTGCAAAGCTATCTCTACCAATTCCTTGGCTTCTTTCTTGAGCCTTCCATTGAATGTCTCATCGGCTTGGATTATTAGGTCTTCTTTATAGTAGGCAGTGTACCATCTGTCTTCGCCTGCTAATAATTCTATGATTTCTATTGTCTCGATGGATTGAGCAATCTGGAGCTTGGACTTATCAATAATTAAATCTTTAGTCTCGTCTTCTGATAGAATTTTAACATCTTCAAATATATAATTGGAAAATCTAACAAGTCTAAATCCTTCAACTCTCATTCCTCTACAGGAACTTGGAGCAATCTGATAGATTCTAGCAAATAGAGGAAGGAAGTCTTCTACCTTATTAACATACTCATGGACTATTTTTCCAAGAACAACAGAGTCTTTTATAGTCTTAATTTGGATGACTCCAATGAACCCATAGTCTGCTAAGGTTATCTGGGAAATCTCTGCTTTCCTAGAAAGATAAATCTTTGGAACGTCTTTGAAGAAACCTTTCATCATTAAAGCATTAACATATAGAAATGTTCAATAATGCTATTATATTCTTTCTTATAGTCTTCTGATAATGAAAGATTATTATGACCAAATGGTATAACAATCTTACTCTTAAAATTCTTTTTTGGATAACAAAAATTATCAGTGGGTCTAGCTTTGGAGGATTCTCTAAGAGTCTGAGCATAGGTTTGAGTCTGTGGTCTAGGCATAGCAGTACCACTGAGTTGGTTAACTGCAAGTCTTTAAGTCCTCATGAATCTGGCAATGGCTACCAAATTTTGTTTGAACTCTATCTATAGTCCATTCTTCACATTCCACCATATGGCGTCTATACGAGTATTTTCGTCATCTGAAAATTCTCGTCTAAATTTGATCAAGTCTGGGTATCTTTGATCGGGTCTATATTGGGGAAAATACATTTTCCCAATGAGTCTATTTTGAGCAATAATCTCTTGTCTGGATTTTCCTAGAGGAACCAAGATATCATCAAAGTTTTCTAGGATTGGTTTTTCTTGAGAGTCTTGAATATGAGTCTGTCTTTGTGTTGCCCTAGCGTTTGGTCTTACGTGTCTAAGATAGTCTGTAATGTCTTCTCTGTTCAGTCTATTTGTTCCAGAGAAACTCATGTTGTCTAGGTCTTCTGTTTTCAATATAAAATATGAAATTATATTAGTGTTAGGAAACATTGGTTCTCTTGATATGATGTCTGAAATGGTATTTTTACTTCCCTTAAGATGCATAACAGAGAAGTCATAACCATTAAGTAATTGTTGCCATGTAATAAGTCTATTAGTCCTTGATTTGGACAAGTCTAAGTCTCTGAATTTTACTGCATAAGAAGAGTCGGTATAAACAGTAAAATGTTTAGGTCTAAGAAAAAAAATGTATTTTTCTATTGCCCTTACTATAGCTAAAAGTTCTTTTTCATGGGGAGTGTATCTTGTTTCTGGGTCTGTAAAGGTTCCAGAACTATATCTACAAAGTTTCTTCATTTTTGTCTGATGATCAATGGCAAAGTATATTGCTCCACATTATTTATCAGAAGCCTCTGTTTCTACTATAAAGTGGTCTTCTGTATTAGGCAGTTCAAGTAAAGGAATATTCTTGACTACATCTTTAATCTATCATATAACTTCAAGATCATCTTTAGTACAATAAAAAGGATTAATTTTGTCTGTTCCTTTTAATTTGGTGGCTAAGCTTTATCTTTTTGAGGCAAGGTCTTTAATAAAGTCTGCAGCACAATTAAGCAATCCTAAAAATGATTGTAATGATTTTCTATCTTTAAGTTAGCCTGGAAACTCAAGAATCTTTTTGGTTATGAGTTCTGTCAAGGATAATTTTCCTTTATTAATATGCATTCCCACAAAGTCTATCTTAGTCTGAAATAATTACATTTTCCTTTTGAAAATAACAATACCATGCTTGTCTAATTCTAAAATAATCTTTTTAAGACGGTCTACATGCTCTATCTCAGTCTTACTAGCTACAAGAATATCATCTATATAAACAAGACAAAATTTTGAATAAGGTCTAAATATATTATCCATTTTTCTTTGGAATACTTGAGGAGCATTCAAGTATCCAAATGGCTTTACTAGCCATTCATATTTTCCTTGTGGCACACTAAAGGTTGTCCAAGTAACACTGTCTAGATGCATCTTGATTTGCCAGAAGCCTGATTTGCAATCAAACTTACTGAATATAATTCTATCTTCAATCAAATTGATTAAATTATTCTTGTCTGGTATCTTATAAGAATCAAATTCACAATTCTTATTTAATTGTCTATAATCTATAACCATACGTCTTTTTCCTCTTTTACGTCTAGATTCATTTTGAACATAAAAGGCAAGGATATTATGTATACTTTTACTTTCTCTAATAATGCCTAACTTAAGCATTTCATCTATGTCTTTTTTAAATTCTTCCCTATTTTCTTGTGAGTATCCTTTCTTATAGGTTCCACCATTAATAGTGGCGTCTGGGTTAATAGGGATGATTTCATAATAGCTTTGGTCTTTATCCCACTTAGCGATGGGATTTTCTCCTAAAGTAGGCTCTACTAGTTGCCTAATCTTTTCCTTTTATACTTCTATATCCATTTTCTTCTGTTTGGATATAACTTGAACCTGTAATAAGGTATGCTAGGCTTGATCTAAAATGTCTTGTTCTATAAGCGCTATTTTCTTATAACACTTTTGGTCTGGACACTTACACTCTTTTTGTAACCGTTTGGTTATTTATAAGGCTTCTTGTTGGGTTGTATGTCTAGATCCACCATGCTCAGCTAAGGAACTCTAATGTTTTATGGGTCTATAATTTGGTTTGACCTGCATAAGGTCAAAGGCAATCTTGTGATCTATTAGAGGGTCTTTAATATTAAATTCCTCTTTATCACTAATTAAAATCTTATCGTTATACTGAGTATAAGGATGATATTTACTAATAAAGTCTTGTCCAGAAATAATGTTTCCCGTGAAACTAGGACGAGGATCCATTATCCAAAACCGATGATTAACGGTTTTGTTGGTCTGATTTTCTAATTTAAAACAAATAGGAATAGTCTGAAAATATAAGGTAAATGGATCGCCATTAGCCACTTTACCATATATTTCTTGAGTACTTTATAGAAAATAGTCTTCAGGGAAGGCATTAGCCTTGCAAATACTCTGAGATCATCCTGTATCTATAAAGGCTAAAAGTCTCTTAGGATAGTCTTTGTGTTGAACAAATAATTCTACAAAACAAGCATGTGGTTTAGTAGAAATTCCTAAATTGTTCTTTTCTAACGTAGATATTCCTTTATGATTTTTATCTATAAAATCTAAGGGTATTTGGTCTTCTGAACTACTATCAGAATGGTATTCTTCTAAATCATAGGAAATTCCCTTTCCTTTGAAGTCTTCATTTTCTTGTAATCTTTTGGCTATATTTCTATCAATGTCTTGATAATATGTTTTAATATCTAAGTCTATTTGAGCGTCATACTGTCTAGTATAAATTGCTCTAAATCTAGTTCTCCAACAGTTTTCATGGTAGTGTAATTGACAAATAACAAAAACCATAAATAATTTCGTTTGTATAATCTCAAAACATTTTACGCATCTAAAGTCTTTCTTGAAATATTTCATTTCGAATGTGTAATAATGTTTTTCATCAAAGTAGCATCTAGGTATATAGGTTAGTAACTCAGAATTACTAACTGTCCATCTTTTCTTTAAAAATGGGCTTAATATGCACTTATACCAAGCTTCTTCAAATTTTATATATTCATTATCTAAATCGTCTTGATTAGTTTGCATTATATACAACTTTAAAGTGTCCTGAGAGTCTTCGTACTTATCAGTATCACTAGTATAGTCTTCTGAGTCACTATTTGTATCTGCACTATAGATACTAGTATTATCATCATCTTCTATATCTGGTATTTCTATAGCATATAGGATATCTAACTTTTCTTGATCTGCATAGTCTAACATTATATTAATAATCTTAATACATTCTTTATCTTTCTTATTAGGGAAGTATTTAGCAAAGTGTCCTTCTTTGCCGCAAGTCCAACATTCTTTGATAAAGGTCTTAGATTGAGCTACATCTTTTTCTTTCCTACAATTAAGAACCTTCTTATACTTACTAGTGTTCTTCTTAAAATATCTTCTTTGGTTAAATTTATTTTTCTTAGTCTTAGGGTTCTTTTCTCTAAAGGTAGTAGATTGTCTAAATTTATACTTCTATGGAAATCCTAAAGGTCTAGCCTTAAACTTCCTATGTTTCCATTCTAATTTATTTTTTAATTTCTTAGGTTCACTACCACATCCCCATTGGATAGGAGCAATGTCTCTTTCGTCTTTTATTGGAGAGATCTGTTTGAAAGTTTCTTCTATCAACTTTCCTTGATTTATATCCCGTCTCTTAGATATGATATAGTCTTTGGCGAAATTAATTATTTCACTAAGGGAGTTATTCTTTACTCCAGCTACTCCTGGCCAATTCCTATATTCATTAATTAGGATTTGTCCTATGGATGGTATCTTCCTAAAGTATTCATCTTTTAAGGTCTCTCCAAATTCTTTAATTTGGTAATATAGCTGCTCATAATTATTGCTATATTTATTTATCTTATCTAGTTGCAAATGCTAATGAGGGCTAACTTAGTTTTTGCTAGGTCTTGTTCATTTATTTGAGCTAAATGTCCAGCTCCAATGAATTCTGATGTGAACAATTGAATATATTCTTTAATTGATCTTTCTTTTAAGTTTTCTTTCATCTTCTCAATCTTAGCTAAGGAGTCTTCATCTGTAGCCTTTCTTAAACTATCTAAATAATCTTTTGCAATACCTCTAATGGATTGCTCAGCGTACTGCTTACATGAACTTGCATCCCATTGTTCATTAGATGCAAAACACATGTTCATCTGATTGTGCCATTCGTCTAAGGCCTTCTTCCTATCTTGAACATTGTCTAGGTTAAGGTATATACCTACTGGATTTATGGCTTGGCTTTCCATAGTCTTAACATGAGTGAAACTCTCGTCACTAGTTGGAAAGTCTTTTATATAATCAGGTTTAGTCTTTACTACAGTGCTTGAGTATATATGAATATTTATTCCTATTGGTTTACTAAAAAGTCTAGGAGCATCTTCTAAATTACTACTACTTCCTATCTCTTGTTTACTAGGCTCTACTTATGTAGCTGGCATTAA